>CM069540.1:52926666-55685000 GCA_035773235.1 Eospalax fontanierii | reverse complement strand
GTGTCATCCCTAGGCAAGTAGGTCTGGGTATATAAGAAACCGATTAGTAATGAGCCCGTGAGGGAGCCAGTGAGTGGCCACTCTGCCATGACTTCACTTCAGTTTGTGTTTGAGTTTCTGCCCTGACTTCTCTCAGTGATGGATCATGACCTGGAAGTGTAAGACAAATAAACCTTTCCTCCCCAAGTTACTTTGGTTATGGTTTTTAACACAGCAACAAAAAGTGGTTCAGGATAGTCATTCACTTTGTATGAAATGCTGATCAATTTTCACATGCTACAGCACATGTGTAGCTTGGGGTTCAAACACCATGAAGGTCAAGGGCACAGCTCAAACCTTGAATTAACTCAAGCATTTAGCCCTCAGTGCCTGCTGCACACCTGCACCTAGATGCCTTACAGGCTTCTCTAGCTCAGGGTTCTGGAGACTAAATGCATCCTCTCTCCCTCTCTCTCTCTCTCTCTCTCTAAAAAGCCTCTTTGACTTCTAATCAGAATTAATGGCATCATTATCTGCACAGGTTTCAGGACCACAATGCAATATACTGTATTAGTTTTGGTTGCTGCAATAAAATACCAGGACAATGACCAAGAGTAATCACCTCTTTGACTAAGTGGGCTAAATGCTTGAGTTAATTCAAGGTTTGAAGCAGTTTCTCAACTCTCCATTTTAGATAAGGTCTCTGACTGCATAAGGCTTCAGAGTGATTAGATTCACTGTCTGAAAGATTGTATTACATATGGGATAAAATCCGCATGTTTCTACTTTAAAGTAGCTGCTTTGTATGGCAAGGTATTTCCACCTGAGAAACCCCTCTTGCCCCCTCCAGACCCACTGCTCATTGGCTTCACACCATGCTTTGTGTATCTTTGACTTAAACCATTTCATGTTGGAGCTGAGTTAACTTCTATAACCATAAAACATAATCATCCCACAGGCACATCAGATAATGTTATGAAAGTGGCATTGAATCCAAATGACTCTCATTGAGTCATATAAAGAACTCTAATAATTTCTTTTTTCTAAATGATTTTTTAAATTATAAGGCAGGTCATGGTCAGAAGAGAATCAAATACTAAGTAGGGGGATTATGTTGGTTCTGTACCCAAATTCTCAAGAGTCTGTTGGTGATGATCGGCAGGTTTCCTCAAAGCTTGAATTCAAATCCTGTCCCCTTGGTGGAGTCCCTGACAGTCAAGCTGAGGGCAAATCTGATCTTTCAAGATGCGCCCAGGAGGACACTTCCAGCACATACTTTCTAGGATTTTTAATAGCTTCCCTTTCATTACTCATGAAGGTTAGTGTGAACACTAGATGTTTATTTCAAGAAAATAATAGAAGAAAGTCAAAACATACATGAGAGGAAAACCACAAAGCTGAGATATTTTTATGTAGCTTGCTGGGTTTTGTGTATGTCGGGGTGGGGGACTAGCCTAGAATTCTCAAAGTGACTAGGCTGGCCCCAAACTCACAGAGGTCCACTTGCCTCTGCCTCCTGGGTGGTTGGACTAAAGGCATGTGCCACCATATCTGGCATATTTTTAGACATTTGTTTACATTTAATGTATACAACATGATGTCTTGACATATTCTCATAGTAAAATAGGCAAATTAATAGCCTTCATCTCACAGTTGTGTGCAAGTGTGTGTACGTGTGTTATGTGTGTGATCTATTCTCTTAACTGTACAAAACAGTATTGTTTACTACAGATTCTTGCTGTATGTCTCTGGACTTGCTCCTCCTACATAACTGCCACTTTGTCCCCTTTGACTCACACACCCCGCCTCCTCCTGGCTCTCGGTCAGTCCAATCCTGCTAACCCAGTTCCACTCTGTTTCTCTATGGTCATCTTTTCTGTTTTGTTTTAGATTCTGTATAAATCAGATCTTGCAGTGTTTGTCTCTCTGTATCTGGTTTATTTCACTTAGCATTCTCCTTCCACGTGCATCCTTGTTATCACAAATGGTACTTTCTTCTTTCTCAGGCCAAATAATACTGCGCGCATATATCATACTTCTTAAGTGTGCATCCATAAATGGATGCTAAATTTGTTTCTTCCATTTGGACATTGTGACTAGCGCTGCCTTGAACACGGCAGGGCTACAGATACCTTTAAGAGACAGTCATTTCCCTCCTTTGGGTACACTCCCAGAGGAGAGATTTGTTTGTTCTGTTTTGAAGTTCTCTAGGAAATCCCATCTTATCTTCCAAGATGTTTTAATGTTTATAGATTGCCGCTCACAGTGTAAAGGGTCTCATTTCTTCAGACTCTTTTCAACACTGGCTGTCTTTCCAGTGTGTTTCAATGCCAGTCATCCTAACAGTGAGCTAAACCTCACTGTGGTTCTGATTTGCAGTTTGCTGGTGATTCAAGATTTTGAACACCTTCTCATAACCTTTAGCCATCATTATGTCTCCTTGGAGAACATCTATTCAGATCCTTCGTCCACTTCAAAATCCTCTTATTAAATTTTTGCTATTGAGTTGTATGGAATTTTTGAGTTATAATTTTTATTAAATTTGTCCTTTCACAATTTAATACCTGTGCATAATGTGCTCTGGGTACTCCCTCCCCTCAATCAATCCTCTTTCTTGCTTCCAAGTCCCTTTCTCACACCATGTCTTCTGTAACCTTTTATAGACCCGCAGTCCTCAAATGTTCTCGTCTATCTGGGAGGTGCCTTTACATTCTGTCACATTCTTTGCTCTGCAAAATCTTTGCAGCTTAACATAACAACATTCGCTAAATATTTATTTGGTTGTCATTAACAAATCATTGCCAGAGGCTGTGGAGATATCAAGCTCTTCCAGGGTACCTCATTTTGGTCCCCAGCATGCACAGAGGGCAGCTTACATCCACTTGTAACTCCAGCTCTAGGGAATCCAACACCCTCTCTGGCCTCCATGAGCACCTGCACATACATGCACACATATAGACACATAAATTAAAAATTTTAAAATCCATGGCCAAGGCCAATGTCAAGAAACTTTTCCTCTATGTTTTACTTGGGGTTTTATGGTTTCTAATATTGGACTTAGGTCTTTTATCTCCTGTGCATTGATTTTTGTGTTAGTGTAAGATATGAGTCAAATTTCATTCTTTTGACATGAGTGTCCATGTTCTCTGGGGCCACCTTGGAAGAGACTCTCTTCCTCCCTTAGTGCCCTTGCCGTAGGTTACTCATGCACTGGTACATAGGTTTACTTCCAGGTTCTCTGTTCTCTTTAGCTGGTCTCTGTGCCACTTTTTACGCTGTTTTGATTGACATAGCTTTTCAGCTTAATTATACCCAGCAAACTTAGAATGTGCTTCATTCTCAGATTTTCTATGGCTATTTGTGTTCATTTGTGGTTCTGCTTGAGTTTTAGGGTTCTTGCTTCCTTTTCTGTCAAGGGGCCAGTGGCATTTTGATAAGGAGTGCATTGAGTCTGCATACTGATCTCGACAGCGGGGACATTCAGACATTATTAATTTTTCTAACCTATGAACATGGCATATCTTTCCATTTGATCATTTGTACCTACAGTCATTTGAGATATTGAATTATCTGTTGCTGTTGTCTGGCTTGGGTATGAGAATGATACTATCTTCATAAAATTACTTTTGGAGCAGTTTTAGTACTCTTTTGGAAAAGTTTAAGAAGGATTAATACTAATTCTTCTTTAATTGCTAAGTGGAATCCAGCCATAAAGCTCTTTGGTCCTGATTTTCCCTTTGTTGAGAAGTTTTGATTATTATTGCTTCAGTCTTTTCATTGTTATGCGCTCACTCAAGCTTTCCATTTCTGCCTGAATAGAACTTAGTGGGTTTTATATTTCTAGTAATTTTCCTATCTCCCCAAACATCCCAATTTGTTGCCCTACAATAATTAATAATAATCCTTCAGGTCTTTTGTATTTTTAAACTTTTTTGATTTATTGATTTTTATTTTAGGTGTATAAGTGTTTGGCCTGCATGTATGTAAGTGCACCATGTGAGTGCCATGCCTGTAAAGGTCAGAAGAGAGGACATAAAATTCTGTGGAACTAGAGTTATAGGTGTGTTAGCCAGCATGTGGGTGGCTGGGTCCTCTGGAAGAGTAGCCCGTGCTCTTAACTCCTGAACCATCTCTCCAGCCGCCATCTTTTTGTTTTTATAGTATCTGTTACAATGTCTCCTCTTTCGTTTTTGATTTTTTATTTGTTCTATATTTAAGTCTAGTCAAGAATTTGTTGATTTTATTCATTTTTTTTATAAAGAGCAACTCTTAGTTGTTGATTTTTTTCCTGTAATTTTTCTAGAATCTACTTTATTTATTTCCATTCTCATCTACATTATTTCCTTCCTCTTATTTTTGGATTTAATTAGCTCTTCCCTTTCTAGTTTGAGGTACTGTCTTCGGATGTTTGAGGAGTGTTTTTTTCTTAGTGAGACATTTGTTGTTACGAACTTTGCTCTTCAAACCATGTGTTCTACATCCACTCAATACTGGCTATTCTGTTTCCATTTTTGTGTAACTAAATACAATTTTAATTTCTCTATTTCACTGGCCCGTTGGCTGTTTGGAAATAAGTTGCTTACAAAAATTTGTGTGTTCTCCTCCTATTATTGATTTCAAGGTTAATCCCATCGTGGTTGAAAAAGAAAAATGCTATGATTTAAAGTTTCTTAAATTTGTTAAGACTTATTTGTGACCCAGAATGTGATGAATGGTGAAGATTGTTCCATATGTGTTTCAGAATAATGTGTATCCTGTGGCTATTCGATGGAAAATTCTGTAATATGTGTTAGGTTTTTTTGACTAAGTGTCCATCAAGTCCAATATTTCCTTTTCGGGTTTCCATGTGAATAAACCTTCCGTTGTTGAAAGGAGAGTGTGAAGGCTCCGCTACAATTGCTACTGCTGCCTCTCCTTCCAGATTTCTGAATGTTTGTTTTATATATTAAATTTATCTGATATCTGAGGTATATGTATTTACAATTCCTATATCCTCTCCTACTTATCTGGTGACATTATTTGTCTCGTGAAACCCTAAAGTCTATTTGACTGATAGTAAGATCATCGTAGATGCTCTTTTGCATGTAGTATTTATTTTTATCCTCCATCGCTCTCAGCCTGTGGCTGCCCTTTAAGTTAAAATGTGTGACTTGCAGGCAGCATATAGTTGGATCTTGTTTATTCATTCGTGCAGCCACTGTCTTTCAGTTAGAGATTTTAATCCATTTTCACTTGTCCTAGTTAGCTGTCAAGTTGACACAGCCTTGAATCAATTGAGAATTAAGTCACAATTGAGGGACTTCCCAGTTCAGACTGGCCTGAGGGCGTGTCTGGGAAAAGGGGTCCTGATTATTCATTGATGTAGGAAAGCCCACCTTGCTGTGGTCCTGGTCTGTATAAGAATGTTGGTTAAGCGTGAACCTGAGAGTGAGCCAGCAAGCATGGCTCCCCTGTGGTTTCTATTTCTACTCAAGTTCCTGCTTGAATTCTTGCCCTTACCTCTCTCATTGATGGACTGTGACCTGGAAGCTGGAATAAACACTTTCTTCCCATAAGCTGCTTTATGTCAGGTGTTTTATTGCAGTAATAGAAGAGAAACAAGGACAATACTGAAGGTATTAATATTCAATGACAAGTGAAGAAATATTACTGCTGTTTTGTTCATTGTTTTCTAGTTGTTTGTAGATTCTTCCTTTCTTCCTCTTTTGTTCTCTTCCTTTGTGATTAGTTGATTTTCTATAATAAAATGCTTTCATTCTTTCTTGGTTTTGTGTATCTAGGATAGGTTTTTTTGTAGTTATCAAGAAGGTCTTTATGAAGCAACTTTATGATAACATCTTGACTTCTGTTACATGCAAACATAATATCATTTCTTTACCCCACATTTTATGCTTAAAATGTCACAGTTTACACCTCCTTGTATTGTGAATCCCTCAGCAGGTTTGTGTAGCTACAGTTTGGGTGTTGTATTGCCTGTGATCGTATTTTAGAAGGCCTGCCTCTTCACCCCAAACGTGATTCTTCTTTGTATATCTGATTCTCTGAACTACTTCTTGCCTGAATTTTTAAACAAGGAGAATAAATAATTCTTGTCTTTTTAAAAAATATATTTTATTTGCTGTTTTTATTTTATGTGTATTAGTATATTGCCTGCATGTATGTAAGTGCACCAATGTCTTGCAGTGCCCATGGAGGTCAGAGAGGGTGTCAGATTCCCTGGAACTGGAGTTACAGATGGTTGTTAACTGCCATGTGGGTGCTGGGAATCTAACCGGATCCTTTGCAAGAGCAACCAGTGTGTTTTACCACTGAGCCATCTCTCCAGCCCCAAGAATTTTTTTTCTAACAAATTTATGATCTCTTTAATTTTTCTCTTGTAGAGTCAGCTTTTCTACTGAGACCCAAGAAATATTTCTAAAATGGAAGTCTCCTTTGGTAAAAACCCATGAAAACTTCTTATCATTTTTAGGATTGATATGAAGGGATCTCTGTGACCTGACTGCCACCTCTCCAGTCCCACCACCCCACCTCTCTCCAGCATAGTCATTTACTAAGCAGCCCTCCCCCGACAACCAGAAGTTCTCAGGATGCCCTGGTGTCTGAAACCCTTTACCTGAAGTACTCCTTCTCTTTTTTGTCTTTCTAACTCATCCTCTGGGACTTAATTACATGACTTCCATGAAGAAGCTGTTCCAGAGCCTGTGCCCTCGTCTACAGAACCAGGAGCCCCTCTTCTGCATTACAGCACTCGGCAGATGTATTTGTATTAAGAATGTTTTTGTATGTTTGCATCTACCTCTAGACTGTGAGATTTATGTGAGGAATGAGAGTCTTGTAATATTACCTAATCATCTATTTCCTTTTTATAGATTTGAATTTAAAATATACATGCACATATGTAGTGCATACATACTACATACAAATGCAAATACCCTTGCCTTTAGCACTCCTCTGAGACTTTTTGAAAGTGGACTTATAATTCAACTTTAAACCTTCAATTCTTTATTAATAAGCTTCATTTAGTTTTGTGGGTTTTGGAGGAGTCATTAAAACGACCATCACAGATCCACCAAGATTGTTCCCTAGTTTCCCCAAACTCCTTTTTCTATCCTTAACATACAATAAAATATTGAGTAAATCAAAGGAAGAAAGAGACGAAAGGGCAGAGAGGGTAGAGAAGAAGTGAAAGATGGAGGGACGGAAGGAGGAGAAATGGGAGGAGAGAGACTGTAAGGACGGAGGGGGGAGGGAGGGAGGGAGGGAAGGAGGGAGGGAGGGAGGGAGGAGGCAGGGAGGGAGGGAGGGAGGGAGGGAGGGAGGGACGGAGTAAGAAAGTAAGAGGAAAGGAAAGAAGAAGGAAGGACAGAGACAGACGGGAGACTGGGGAAATGATCGTGTGTTACATGAGATATAACTGAAATCTACGCAGAGAGAGAACACCTAGTTAACACTGCAATTCTGGTGGAAAAAGAGGGTGCCAAAGCCAGCAGGTAACTAACAGTGTCTACACTAACATTCTGTGGAATATGAAAATGGGTCATACATGAAAACGGCCCTGAAAAGGCTTCCTTTCTTGCAAAGGATGGAGGGTAAAACATATGTATATAAATGCAAAGAAAACGGCGAGAATTATTAGTGTTCATGGGCCGTCTGTAAAAGTGCATTTAATGATTAAATAAATGGGTACGTAGAAAAGTATGTGAAGTTCTTGTGGAGTTCTGGGTAGAAACAGCTTCCATGCCACTGGGAGATTCTAAAGACAGTAATCGTACTTGTCCTTGAGGACAGTAAATTTAAAAAAAAAAAATTTATTTATTTATTTATTTTACGTGTGTGAGTGTAGTGCCTGCATGTATGTAACATAAGTTCACCAGTGTCCTATAGTGCCTGTGGAGGTCAGAAGAGGCAACCTGATCCCCTAAAATTGGAGTTACAGATGGGTGCTGGGAATTGAACCTGGGTCCTCTGCAAGTGCAGCTAGTGCTTTTAACTGCTGAGTCATCTCTCTAGCCCCAAGGAGAAATAATATGAAAAAGGAGCAAGAAATTGGAGAGATGGGAGGATAGAGAAGAGAACATTCTAGACAGAGTGAGGGGTAGAGATCAATGAATGGAAACCAAGATTAACTGATTGATTAAAGAATTCAGATTTGATGTGCCATGCCTCAATCACTGCACATTTGGATGCTTTAGACACATTTCAGACATTATTTTATCTTGATTTATTATCTTAGTATTCTTACTATTAACCACCATATAACCCATTTCTATCTATCCAATATATTCAGAAGAGTCAGGAGAAAAAAAAGTGTGAGTTAAGAAAGTGACACATAAGTGTCCACTGAAAGCTCAGCTTTATCCCTGCAACACTGGGAAACCAGAAATACCTCTGTGATCATTAAGCCTGAAAGGAATGAACAATCATTAACCAGAGTAAAACCAAGGCTGGACAAAGTTCTACTATCAGCAGGCACAGGACAAACAGCACAAGGAAATGACACTGCTTCAACACAGAGAATCTCTTAATGCTCATTTTCCATAGAGAAGGGTAGTTTCCACTCGTCAAACCTAACCTTCAGCAGTCATGACAGCTATTTACCCCTGCTCCTCACGGGTCTTCTGCAGAGGTGACAGTGGGAAAAGAAGTCGTGTCTTTTGTTTCAGAGACATTTTAAAATGTGAAAGTTTAATAATGTGATCTTTTTCTTCTAGTAACATTTCAAACTTCCAGATAGATATTTGAACCTGTTTTGAATCATAAGCAATCTTGGAAAAGATTGTAAAATTAAAGTACAATGTCTTTTAAAAGATAAAAAAAAAAAAGCTATCTCCTCCCTTCAGTGTATACTTCTGAATGCTCACTCATCACCTTGATTCTCTGGGATAATTTAAAAGAAGATGTCTCCTGACTTACACTAGAGTTATATCCTGATAAGCACATTGCAAACAGAAAATGGTATATGTCTAAAACTCATTCAGAAGGCTGGAGAGATGGATCAGCAGCTAAGAGCACTTGCTGTCCTTCCACAGAACCCGAGTTTGTTTCTCGGCACCTGCATAAGACAACTCACAACCATCTGTGCTTCCAGCCCCAAGGCATCTGATACCCTCTTCTGGCCCCTGTAGATACTTGCATGCATGTTGATGTTGGTACACACACACACACACACACACACACACACACACACAAATAAATAAATAAATGAAATAGATAAATAGACAAAATTCTTAATAATAAATACATGCTGCGTGTGGTGGCACATGCTTTTAATCCCTTCCCTGCTGGGAGCAGGAGAGACAGTGTCTTACAGTGATGGGGCTAGGTTTCAGTGGATAGACCAGTGCCAAGGGATATGTGGGACATAAATCGGACTCTATGGGCCACATTCTGTATATAGTGGGCAGGGAATTGTGGGCAAGGTATAGATGGGAATAGGATCTAAATACCATCAAATTGTATTGTATGAAAATTGCAAAAATTCAATAAAAATGTTAAAAGAAAATAAAAAATAAAAAGGAATTCAGTATGCCTAACTTATCAAATGTTATACCTTGATCTTGGCTACTTCAAATGTGCAGCTCAGCATCACAAAACAGTATCATATTGCATATTACTAAGATAAAGTTTAAAATGTAAAATTCGAAGTGCAGGTTTTCTTGGATGATTATCAGTTTTGCACCATTGTGAGACAGAAAAGTTTTAAGTTGAAGGATTAAATCAGAAATTATCTGCATAGAGTTTGTCAAGTAGAAAGTTCTTTTTCTTTTGACCAATGAGTAAGAGTAAGTAGATAAGATCGTAAGCGATTGATGCCATGAAGCTGTTGATAAATATGGGCTATCTGCTATGTAAGAAACTAGGCTTGGCATTAGAGAGGTAGTAGCACATAAATGTCCCAACAGTCAGGAGAAACAAGCAGGCCTCGCAATGATGGGCCATGCATGTAAATGCGGCCATACAGCGTGCAGGAAGGCTCTTGGCCCAGACTTGAGAGTGCAGGAGTGATCCGGGAAGACAGGCCATTCAGGAAGAACAGGCATGAAAGAGAACTTGCCACTCTGTCTGCAGTGCAAGGATTTGTGAGAAGATAAAATGAACAGATAAACACATTACCCAAGTGTCAGATTCAGTGGTGTATTTGAGTATTGTGGCAAATGGCCTTCCTTATCTGGTGTTTCTTTTCTAAACTGAGTGGTAAAACAAGTAATTGTCAAAATATTAATCTTCTGCAATTCCTTTTTAATGTATCCTTCAGATAGTGATATGATATAATATGATATGAGTAAGCTGCTACTATGTGTCTAATATTTTTGTCACCAGTAATTCCTTTTTAAAAATATTTAGTTATTTGAGAAAAATTAAAATGTCTAGTCTTGACATTTGTAGAAAATCCTGTGGGAGAAACTCTCCCAGAATTCACAAGTCTTGCTTTATAAAGGAATCTGTGTCTTGGTTAGTTTTTATTGTCAACTTGACAAAAGTCTGGAGTCACCCAGGAAGAGGGAACCTCAGTTGAAGAATTCCCCTTATCAGATCTCCCTGTGGACATGTCTGTGGGAGCACTGTCTTGATTGTTAACTGATGGAGGAAGGCCCAGCTGTGAGGGATGCCATGCCCAGAAAAGTGGTTCTGGATTGCATAAGAAAGCTGGTTGAGCAGGCCAGCAACCATCAGTGTTCCTCATGATTTCTGCCTCCAGGTTCCCACCCTGGCTTCTCTCAGTGAAGGACTGTGACCTGAAAGTATAAGCTGACTCGAACCCTTCTCTTTCCTAAGTTGCTTTAGGTTATAGAGTTCATCCCAGCGACAGAAACAGAATAGGCTGATGGGGATATGTCCTCCCCAAGGTCACTCAACCCCTAGGGATGAGACAGCACTACAGGCCAGAGTTCCAAATCCCCATCAGCCTCCAAAGTCCATTCCTGCATTTTCTAAAACAGGTTTTGTAGGTTCCCTCTGGTCCTTTTATCACGTGTCCACTGTGACATTATCCTTGTGTCCGATCTTCTCCTCCCCTGTGTGCAGCTTTCAGTTAATTAGAGAAGGTCAAGGGATGTTGACTCTCCCTCTGATGGGGTTTTCCATGCGTTGTTGAGAGTGATTAGGTGTGCACATTTTGGGGATAGCAGTTTCCTGACAGTGCTCATTTACATGGTTAATTGCCTTGGCCAGTACATGTCAGCAAGCTCTGTGGAGTAGAGGTACGAAGGGGAGGGGAAGACACCCAAAAGAACATAAGATAAAACCCCACATTTTTACCCTCATGACTGAAATTCTCAATGGTACGTTTCAGATAGCGCTAACAGACTCATTATTTCTAATTTCAAGGTTTTATTTGAGGTTTCAGGTGATCTTAGAACTTGGTGACCTTGAAAGATGAACTGCAGATAACAAGGGACAATTTTTATAAATTGCCCTGCTGTGTGAGAGGGTCAGTTCATCCGCAATTCTTGATATAAGACAGGCCTGTTCTTGCATCCCTATACTTCCTAACAGACCTCTGAAGACAAATGAGAAGTTTTTCTTTTATTTCTGTTATTATCTTATTATTAAACACATGTATAAAAGAAAAGATCATTTCTTTTGCATTTTTTTCTTTATTTCAACATGCCCAGTGAAATCTTGGGCTCATGATTCCTTTTATTTAAAATGTAATTAGTCTTTCTCAATTTCATACACATGTATTAAATATACTTTGCCCACAATCTTCCCTTTATTCTCTCCCATCCTTTTCCTCCAGACCTCTTCTTCCCAGCAAGGCCTCCGATTTTCATGTCTGTTTTCCGTGGCTCACTGCATTGAATTGGGGTTGCCTGTGTGAGCATTCGTGGTGATTATTTAATGAGGTTGCTGATTCTTTTTTAATTTTACGTGTCTTGCCTGTGTATTTGTAAGTGCACCTGTGTTATACGATACCCATAGAGGACAGAAGAGAGTGTTTGCACACATGTGATGCACTTACATATATCAGGCAAAATACTAATACACATAAAATAAAATAAAAAATAATTTTTCTAAATGACTAGAAGGCCTTGTATGGGGTGGTGATGGTTCCCCAACAGCGATGCCTCCGTTTATTTTGCATTGAGATCTGTGCTTTGTAACTCTACAGCAGAAGTTTTCTCATATTTTTAAAGTGTTTTATTTATTTTTATTTCATGGGTATGAGGGTATTGCCTGCATGTATGTAAGTGCACTCATGTTGTGCAATGCCTGCGGAGGTCGGAAGAAGGTGTTAGGTCCCCTGGAACTGGAGTTAGTGATGGTTGTTAGTTACTGTGTGCGAGCTGGGAGCTGAACCCGGGTCTTCTGCAAGAGCAGCCGTTGCTTTGAATGGCCGAGTCATCTCTCTAAGCCCTAGGGTGTTGATTCATACCAACATTGGCAAGTCTTGATTTTTTGATAGGGTCTCACGTGTCTCAGACTGACTACAAATTAGCTATATAGCCAAGAATGAGTTTAGACTGTAATCTTCCTGCCTCTACCTCCTGGGTGCTGGAACTGCACCTGCGCACCACCCGCAATTCTCAGGGTCAAACCCAAGTTTTCATTCAAGTCATAAAAGTGCTCTACCTGCTAAATTATAATCCCAACCTTCAACGTTTATTTTTAATCATCAGTGATTCAACTTTTGTGTGTTAGTTTCTAAAACATATTATTGTATGAGTAACCTGGTACTATACACTGATTACAAGAAGAAGAAAAAAGAAGAAGAAGAAGAAGAAGAAGAAGAAGAAGAAGAAGAAGAAGAAGAAGAAGAAGAGGAGGAGGAGGAGGAGGAGGAGGAGGAGGAGGAGGAGGAGGAGGAGGAGGAGGAGGAGGAGGAGGAGGAGGAAGAAGAGGAGGAGGAGGAGGAAGAAGAGGAGGAGGAGGAGGAGAAGGAGGAGGAGGAGGGGGGGGGAAGAAAAATCTATTCTGTTCAAGATTTACCGTTTCTGTGTATATACAGTTCAGAATTTGCCCTGACTATAGGCTCTGGAATCATAGATTCTTAGGACTTTCTTTTAAACCAGGTTTTCAGCTGGGAAGACATTTAATAAGTTTACCAAACTTCTAGACCTCTCTCTGGCATGATGGTCTAGGCCTGATTTCCATGTCACAGGGAATTCATAAGGATTAAGATAAGGGAGGCTCAGCCACTGATGAGGTATTATTCTACCCTAAGATGTAAGAATTGTAATGTGACTCTCGTAAAGTAGTTATTCAACCTTGTACACCGTACTTGACACCTTAAACTCTCATGATTGAACTGACTGAGTTCTGTTAGTGAGAAATGGCTGACCAGTTCCAAGAGCTGATCCTGCATGCCTTTAAACTTACCAAGTTGCTAGTAGAGAGTCATGAGGTGGTATTTTTGGTTAATACTATGCAGAATTTCATTTTTGGTGAAAATGGCTCACTTTTCTTAAATAGTGCAGAAACTGAACACAGGACCTTGGGCATGCTAGGCAAATGTTCCACCTCTGACTATATCCTCTGCCCCCAAGTAGCTCACTACTAAAGAATAAGTGATATTTTTCATTGCATTACTAAGCAAAATGAGGGTGAAATCTATAAATAGCTTTCTTTCAGAAGTCCTATTAATTAGGTTTATAGATATAGATATTATTAACCTAATAATACAGTTTTTCATTATAAATCATGGCTGAATCTTTGAATGCAATTTTTACTTTATATGCATGTATGTGTGTATGTATGCTGTATGCATGAATGTGTCTAAGCATGTATGTAATGTGTGTGGGCATATGTATGCATGCAGATGCAGATGTGTATGCAGATGTGTATATGTGAGAATGGAAGCCTGAAGTTGACACTGAGTACCTTCATCATGCTCCACTTTATTTATTGAGATAGAATTTCCCAGTTAAACCTACAGTTTGCAAAGCCTGTCTAGCCAGCTTGCCCCAGGGATCCTTTGTTTCTGCCTCCCAAGTTCCAGGATTACAAGTGGTTGCCACATCTACCCTGCATTTATGTGTGTTCTGGGGATTTGAACTCCAGTTCTCACACTTGTGTGGCAAGTGCTTTATCCACTAAGTGCATCTTTACTCAGACTTTCTATCATTAAAATGTTCAAACCTACACAAATAGAAGACTGTAACAGGCCTCTGTGTTTGTGTAACTCAGTCTTGACAATTAACACTGTGTGGCCTGTCTTCAAATCCCATCACCTATACTGTGCCCCATTGCACTGACTCCTTTTCAAACACATATAGACATGCTAGAATTTTATTTCTAAACAGAATCATATAGAAAACAAAAGAGGATAAGGGCCTGTTGTAAAACCCTAATAACATAAATCACAACTTTTAAAGGTTAAAATTTCCTGACATACTCAAATAGCCAATTGGATCTCTAGTCTTATGAGCATTGTTTTATAGCTTGGGTACCTCTTTTGAGTGAAAGAAAGTGAATTTGTGCCATGTAATATACTATAGCAATTTCTGGGAATTGTCTTCCTAGAAGTAAAATTATCTCTCTTAAAATATTAGAAATAGATATTTTTCATAGTTGAATTTTATAAGGCAGCTGATAGATATATACAGATACCAGTAGTATTATCAAAGGTGAATATGATATTGAGGGTTAGAATCACAGTGGCCAGCTCTAGTAATACTTACTGTGTGGCACTTCTACCAAATAAGAACTGACTTTTCTGCCTATTATCTAGACACTGGCTTAATGCAGGATAATTTATATTTCCAATTTTATATTTAGGAAGCCTACTGCAGGACTTTCCTTTGATTTGCAATTTGAGCTACATCTAAACCACATCCTGCCTAGGAAAAAAATATCGATATCTATGGAAGGCTTCCTGACCTTCATCTCTAAAAGCGACGAGTGCCCTAGAAATGAATTAAATAGACATCCCGTCTTTGGGCGATCATTTTATGATCTGTTTTATCTTTGCAAACCAGGACACTGGAGGATGAAACAAACACTGAGCCAGTCCAGTGGGGTCAGGAAAAGGACCAAGCTTCTTCACTCTCTGCTGTAGCAATCCCAGAGTGTCTGCATGTCTATCAAGCTTTCAGAGCCAAGTTATGCTATATATGTCTATAGAATGCTGACATGTAAAAGCGTGGAGATGGCTGAGCATCAGTTATGCAGGACTCTAATTCCAGCATTCAGGAGACCAGGGCAAGAACACTGAATTCAAAGCCAGGTTAGGTAACAAAATGAAATCTTGTTTCAAAACTAAAAATAAAAAATAAAAGAGTGAGTTCCTTTACAAAGTGGGGAGTATATTATTTAGAACTTTAAATGAGTACCATTAATTTAACTCTTGTGCTGGATAGCTTCAGTTGTCAACCTGACATGCCTGGGAAGAGGGAATCGCAGCTGGGGAATTGACTTCAGTGGGTCAGCCTGTGGCCAAAGCTCCAGATCGTCTCATGCAAGGAATGAGGACAGATCTGTGCAGATTTCTTCTAGTTATTTATGTATTTTTAAATTAAATCATATAGGAGTCATTTTATTCATTATTAAGTTTTACCTCTTGGATTTTGAGATTTCTTTTTAACCATACAGTTCCTTTTAAAAACTGTTTATTATTTATTATTTTTATTTCTGTGTATGAGTATATTGTCTGCATGCATGTAAGTGCACCCATGTTGTGCAGTGCCCACAGAAGTCAGAAGAGAGTGTCAGATTCCCTGGAACTGGAGTTATGTACACTTGTTAGTTGCCATGTGGGTGCTGGTAATCAAACACAGGTCCTCTGCAAAGAGCAGCCAGTGCTTTTAACCATGGAGCCATCTCTCCAGCCCAATAGCCATATAATTCATGTAAATGAACTTTGTCAATAAAAAGAATTGAACATCCCAACATGGCTTTAGTAATCAGTTATACTCAAAAAACAATTGAGTCCTAGCTATATGTTTTAATTGCTATCTAATTAGTACAGCTAGTAATAACAATGACAGATAGGTTTCTTTATTTTTAACTACAACTCTGCAAAAATTTTATCTGTTCACTTTAAACACTAAGGAAATAAAGAAAAATAACCCTAAAAACTGAAAAGTTGACTAAAATTTCCAAAAATGTGTGCTTCCAGGAAGATTTCCTCCTCCTTAGATTTAAAAAAATATATATTGAATTTTGGTGATTTTTATGCAATATAATTTTATGGTATTTAGATTCCCCTCCTTCTATGTCCCTCCCTACAACTGCCCCCTGCCAAATTCAGTGTACTTCATTACATATACAGTACAGTCTATGGAGCCTGATTTGTGCCCCAACATGTCCTTCAGCATGGCTCCATTCACTGGAGCCTGTTCAGTCCCATTCCTGTAAAAGACTGTCTCCGCCTCTCCCAGAAGAAATCATGTGCCAAAAGTTCTTTAGGTTTGGTTGTAATTTCTTATGCACTTCCCCATCTATGCTGGGATTTTGACTGATCTGAGCTTGCATAGGACTTGTGTATTCTGTCACCACTGTTGTGAGTTCATATGTGTAACTGACCAGCTGACTGTAAAACTGTGCTTTCTTGTGGTCATCCACCACCTCTGGCTCTTACCATCTTTTGGCCCCGTCTTCTGCAATGATCCTTGAGCCTTGAAGGCAGAAGTTTGAAACAGTTGTCCTACTCTTTCTCTGTACATTGGCCAGTTGTGGGTTTCTGTGTTAATCACAATCTGCTTCATAAGGAAACCTCTCTGGTGAGAGTGAGAAGATTCATTCACCATATGTATAGAAGTTGCATTGAGAATGTGTCACATAATGCTAAGTGTCTCAAAGAAAATTATTCTCTTCATTTGAACAGTTGTGGAACACTGTGTTAGTCTCCATCAGTTGCAAAAAGAAACTTCTTTAATGAGAAGTGAGAGACACATTTGCCTGTAAATATAAGGATGCATATTTAGAAAATAGAAATTACATTGGTCTAGGGAGACGGCAAAAGCATCTTTTTCTCTGGATCTATGATTTCTCTAGTCATGCATATTTGTCTTAAGTTTATAGTACCACACATAAGTTCCCTCCCATCAAGCTGGCTTTAATTTCACTTAGCAGTTGATACTGACAAGGTAAGAGTTACACTACTGTACCAATCGCAATAGATTGCCTGGCCAGTCATTGTTGTTTATTAAGTTTTACAGCTGGGTAGGACTACTGACTGGTTTCCTTCCTTGGCAGCTTGCATAGTATCCTCTGATACCATGAGAGTCTTCAGGGAAGAGGTTTCCAGGTCATTTCCAACTGAATTGCTCCGAGTCCTGTGGCCGTGGTATGGCCTGTGTTCAGCAGTGGGGTCTTACCTTCAAATTCTGAGTAGAAATCAAGGACTTTGGAAATAACCCGTGTTATTTTGGGAATCGCTTGGACTGCCCTGACCAACAATTTGAAGAGAGGTTTCTCCTGCCCAGCACTGTGTTTTTTGGTTATATTGCCTTCAGATGTACATATGCAGTTGCATGTGTGTGTGTGTGTGTGTGTGTGTGTGTGTGTGTGTGTGTGTTTCAGCAGGCCTTTGAACTGATATATTTTCACACCATCTAAGCATTATTTATCTCACCTCTCATTCATCTGTATGATCCTCCCTACTTCCTCTGCAGTTAAAGTACCTACTCTTCCTCATTTCTCCCTTGATTTTACTAAAGGCCTTTCTGTGTCTATTGAAATGATCATGTGATTTTTGCCTTTAAGTCCATTTATATGATTTACTATGTTTATTGACTCATCCCTGTGTCTTTTGAATAAAGCCTTCTTGATCATGGTGGATGATATTTGTGATGTGTATCTGTATGTGATTTGTAAGTATTTTGCCGAGGATTTTTGCATCAATGTTCATGAGGGATATGGACCTATAGTTTTCTTTTCCTAGTTTTAGTATTAGGGTGATACTGTCATAGAAAGAGTTTGGGAGTTCTCCCTAATTCTTTTTTGAATAATATAAGTAGCTTTGATTGTAGATATTCTTTGAATGTCTGCTGGAATTCTACTGTGAATCCACCTGGGTCTGGACATTTTTTAGTTGGGAGGCTTTGTATTGCTGTTTAAATTTCCTTACATGCTATGAATATGTTAAAGCTGTTCATCTTTTCTTGTTTAAACTTTGGTTGTTTCAAGGAATTTAGAAATTCAACCATTTCTTTCTTTCAGGTTTTCAAATTTAATAGGGTATAGGTTTTTAATGTCCTTATAATAGTCTTCTTTTTGGTGTCTGTTATGATGTTTCCCCTTTCATCTCTGATTTTGTTGATTTGGATTTGTTCTTTCTTCCTTTTGGTTAACTACGATAAGGGTCTGTATCTTATCTTTTCAAAGAACCAGCCCTTAGATTCATTGATTTTTTATTTATAGTTCATGATTTCTGCTCTAATTTTTGTTACTTATTCTCATCTGCTGGGTTTGGGTTTGGTTTGTTCTTGCTTTCCAGATTCTTGGGTTGTACCATTAAGACATGTGTGCTCTTTCTGATTTCTTAATGTAGGCACTTAGACTTATAAACTTCCCTCTTAGGACTTCTTTTAAGGTGTCCCAGAGATTTTGGTGTTATCATTTTCATTTAGTTCCAGGAATACTTTTATTTCTTTCTTGATTTCTTCTTTGAGCCATTCTTCATTCAGGAATGTGTTATTTAATTTCCATGAGTTCGTGTAATTACTAGAGCTTCTTGTGCTGTTGATTTTAAGCTTTCTTGTGTTGTGGTTGATAGAATACATGCAATTATTTCAAGTTTTTGCATTTGTTGAGGTTTGTTTTGTGCCCCAGTGAGTGGTCTATTTTCTAGAAACTTCCATGGGCTGCTGAGAAGAATGTATATTCTTTGGTACCTGGGTGTAATATTCTGTAGATGTCAGTTAGGTCCATTTGATGTATGACACGCAAATGTCTCTCTTTTTACTTTTTGTCCAATTGGCCTGTTTATTGAAGAAAGTGGGGTATTTAAGTCAACAACTGTTACTGAGTTGTGGTTAATCTGTGTTTTGAAGTCTTGTGGTACTATTTTTATTAAATTGGGTGAGCCAGAGTTTGGTGAACACGAGTTCATGGTTGTAATATCTTCTTGGTCAATTGTTCCCTTGAACGGCATGAAATTACCTGTTTTTAAAATCTCTTCTGATTAATTTTAATTTGAAGTCTGTTTTGTCAGATACTAGAATTGCAGTATAATTATACCTTCATTTGTTTTCTTTTTAGAGCCTCCAAGTATGGTCATTCCTTTCTTCAATCCTTTGTATTCCTTCAAGTATTTTCTGTAAGACTGGTTTGGTGGACATGAATTCTTTCAGCCTATTTGTATCATGGAAGATTTTTCTTTCTCCTTCAATCATGATAGACAGTTTTGCTGAGCAAAGTATTTTGTGTTGGCATCTGTGATCATTTAGAACTTGGAATACTTTGCTCCAGGCTCTTCTGGCTTTTATGGTTTGCATTGAAAAGTCAGCTGTAACTATGATGCATTTTCTTTTTCTGTAACTTGTTTTCTTTCAGCTTTTGGTACCCTTTCTTTGTTCTGTATATTTAGTGTTTTTACTATGACGTGCAATGGGACATTTTTGTTCTGGTCTTATCTATTTGGTGTTCTATGTGCGTCTTGTATCTGTATGGCTATGTCTTTCTTTACAGAAATTTTCTTCTTGAATATCTGGCCAATACCATTGACCTGCAATTCTTCTCTTTCTGTGCCTGTGATGTGTAGATTTGGTATTTTTATGGTGTCCCATGTTGCTTACATAATCTATCCATCCCTGCGGTTTTAATTTTTTCATATTATTTGCTTGAGTTGTCCACTTCTTCAGCTTTGTCATCTAATCTTGATATTTCATTCACTCTGCTGGTCAGGCTTTTTCCTGCTATTTCAGTTTGACTTAGTTTTTCAGTTCCACCTTTATTTCATTCAGAGTTTTCTTCAATATTTCTTTCTATCTCTTTCATGAATTCATTTTTAAATCATGAATTGTCTTTGTCATTTCATTCTTCCATGTATTTGTGTTTTAGCTTCAGTCAGGAGTTTGTCCTACCCTCCTTGAGTTCTTTGAGTTGTTTGAATGTTCTTTAAATTCACTGAATTCTTTAATCATGCTTATTGTAATTATTTTAAATTCTGTGTCCTGGGGTTCCTCTAGGTAGTTCTCACTGAAGATGACTTCTATAGGACTGGTGGATTTTGGACAGACTTATTATTTTGGTTTTTCATACTGTTTCTGTTTTTTCATTGTGGTCTGGGCATATGGGTGTGTTTTGTTGGTTGTGTGTCTGTTATGAAACTCAGGCCTTTCTTGGGTTGAAGTGTGATTCTGTTTATGTTGTTGCTATAGCTTTGGTTGGTTTCTGATTGGGTATGAATGGTTAGCTGGTTTGTGCTTCAAATTCCCTCTTTTGATTTTTATTGGAGAGACCAGATGGATCCAGGCAGGCCAATCAAGAGCTCTCCAGGAGGGCTGGGCCATTTCTAACTAACTGATCGAGAAGATGTGAGCCCTGGAGCCCAGCAGCTGGAGCTTGCCTGAAGCAAGGGAACGGAGACCTGACCTGGCTGGATCTGGCTAACTCTCCTAACTAGTCAGGTGCTCTCTGGCAGTGTCAGCAGGAAGGTACTAATGCCCAAAGAAAGCCAATGGGATCAGGATGGGGTGGTGCTTGCTGGCTAGCAGAGAAGGCTTGAGCTCTGGATCAGATGGATGGGGCAGTCCCATTGCAGGGTTGCATAAGGCAGGATTTTGCTAACTTAGCTCAGCCAGTCAGACGTTCTCTAAAAGCCTCTGCAGAAAGGGGCCAAGGCCAAAACTCTCTTCTATTCATTGATAATGTCTCCTTTTTGTTTCCACTATTTTCATGTTCTGCCGTCGGAGACTATGTCTCTGCTCACCTGTCTCACTCGGTCCTCACCAGTGTGTGGAAGACCCAGAGAACCCATTGCCATTCAAACACAAGCAGGTCACAGATGGGAATCTTAGTCTACCCCTCGTATTATATGCCCAGTACACCCTGCACTGTGCCTGTGACATGTTAATTCCATGGCACTAACACTTTCTGGCTAAGGGCTCTATGTGATTCAAGAAGCCACGATTCTGTTTATGTCTTTATCTTTTCCTCCTTTTCTTCCAGTTCTGATACTATTTTCTTAAGAGTTTTCACTATTTTTAATAAATCATATATATGGTAAAGATTTAGCACTGTTTAACACAAGTGTCCTGACCACACTCCTGGCAAGGGGGATAAACAATGGCTCAGCTGAGTGCTGCCTGAAACAGGCTGATAGTTACTAACCACGTGCACTTTTGAACATAAAATGTCTATGCAGGAGCAATTTCTGTTTGGGCCTCTGTGCCACTGTGGCTGCCACCACAGTTTCATCCCTCTGACCTTCCTCCCAGGTTAGCCACAGCAGGCAAGCCCAAGGCATGCCTCAAGCTGTTGGTGCAGGGCCGATAGAAGTAATTTGGGTTTCTCTCTGTAAAAGCACTTTAAAAGCAAAGGAGATGAATTCATTTTGACCTTCCTTCCCATGGTTCAAATGAGGTGAAATTAATTTTAATAGTCATTCACCAAAGGCATTTTGACCATTATTATGAAATCATTGCTTTTCAAAGTATGCAAACGGTTGTTAAGAGAAAATGATTGGACTTTCAAATACTTTTCAATTTAAAATATGTCCTTTCACAGTAAAAGATCATAGACTACTTAGACCTTTTGAAAGTTCACTTCCTAAGTTGCTTTTAAGCCATTTGTTGAGAGACTACAGTGCTGAGAGCATATATTATGTCTTCACACCTGTTTCCAAGTTCCTTCTTGAAATGTCTGTCTGCTGTCCTGAGATGATGGTTCTCCATGATTTCACTCTCACTTCTCAGAAAGAATGAAATGTTGGGGGAAATAACTTCACACTTACAAAATGGATGCACTGAGGGCTAATGACCATGCACACAATGACTTAACTCATGAACTCAGGTGGTTAGGAAGAAGCTCTGCTTTCTGCACACTTCGGATTACAAAGGACTAAGTCCAGCTCAAGTTTTTGCTAAACAAAGAACACATCTTTCCTTAGGCTTTTGCTTACCAAAGCAGAAAAGGCTGTGTGTTAATGTTTTCATTTCGCTGACAAAATTGCAGTTATTTTCAGGAGGATTTGATATTTTTTAACAGCTGTGAGTCCTTTCCTATGGAATATGGGTCTTAGATTTCATTCTGTCGCATTTCAGAACAAAATTTTATGTTTCCTGGAATAAATGCAGAATACATGATGTGTTCAATGCAGAACCTGCCTAACTTCAATAAGAGAGATTAAATGAAAAGAAATGCATTAATTATTAGCTACCTTATCATGAGAATTAGAGATCTCAGAGCTGAAATGAGTGATGTGTCTATCTGTCAAAACATGTGACTGTGACTTGGCTTCGACCACTTGTGACTAAATGAGAGACAGGCTTCCTAGGCTCTGAAGAGCTCTTACGCTTGCCCTGACTCAGCCCTGCAGAGTCTTGTGTAGAACAAGGCTTCTTCAGCATGAGTCCTTCAGTACCAGCACTTCCAGGTCAGGGGGCTGCTTTGCTCTCCAGAGAACTGCTTCCTCCTGCATAGCCATCTTCTGGAGGAAGATCCCACTGGTAATGTTTCCTGCTTCCGGTTTCTTGTATTGACCACTTGGGGGCTGTGGGGAGAGGAAAGGGATTCCTTATGATGTCTCTTGAGCTCTACTTCATTTGCTCCTGATCGCTCTCCCCTGATTCCCCAAGAAGCAAACCCGGCTCCATGCTGTCCAGTCCTGTTATAGGACTCAGCTTCTACCCTGGTCTCTGCTTAGTTCCTGAGGAAATCTAGAATATACCTCTGGCTTGCTCCATGCTGCCCAAAGGCACTTGGTGCCCAGGGGACACTGCAAGGCATTAGGGAAGATGGCTGGTCACATCACACAGCCTGTTAAAGAGTCTGAGCAGATATGGGGTGTTTTCAGACCTGAAAATGCTAGCTGCTAAACTAGTTAGGCACCTTTAAGTTGTATATATATATAGAGAGAGAGACAGACAGAGAGAGAGAGAGAGAGAGAGAGAGAGAGAGAGATCTCTACATATAATTTCCTATGATAAATAGACTGTATTCTGGTCATGTTTGTTCCCAATCCTTCCCAAACTCCTCCTACCCCACCAACTTCCTGTCCTGTCTTTGAAAAAATAACCCATTGCTTCCAGTTTATGTTTCCCATATACTCCTGAGGCTCAGCCACGTATTGCAGCAAAGTTGACCCCCAGGGGCCACACTCATAAAGAAAACAGACTCCCTTCCCCCAGAGCCATTAACTGTCCATAGCACCTCAGTTGAGGCTGAGGGTTTGTGAACCCTGTGCCGTCCATGCTAGAATACTGATTGGCTTGATCTTTTGCAGGTCTTGTGGGGGCCCAAGCTGCTGTGAGTTCATGAGTGCAGAAGTCCTGCCCTGTCCTGGAGACTCTGGACAAACTCTTATATTAACATACATGTGTCATTTCTTTTCTTCAGTTAAGACTTCATGACACATACTGAGCATTCCAGAGGCACTCCTGTTTGTCCCTTTTACCATACCTTGTGTGCTATGACTCAAAATGTAACTATCATCTTTCTTGAACTTAACTGAGCATGCTCGGGAATGTTCTGCTTCAGTGTTATCCTATAAGGCAGAGGAAATCACTGAGCTCAGAAGAAGACATTCTGTGGACTCAACTCGCTCCTGAGTTCTCCTGCACTCCTGGGTTCTCCTTACTGACTATAGGTAACACAGCTTTCACTGCTGATTTACGTATTGGCCATGCTTGTTTTAACTTTGCACTCACCAACATATATTTAGTTACAGAGGGGTTGAGAGGAGCACTCCCTGAGCCTCTGAGTACTGATGTAGGTGCCTCTACTGAATACTCAACATATATTTACTATCTATTGTCTATTCACAGCCACATGAAGATTTCTGTATCACACAGGAGAACACTGACCTTTTGAGACCAACATGTTCAAGGCCACATAGTTTATGTATCTGATTTAAAAGTGTGCTTCTCTCTTAAGCTGGCAAAACACTCATATGCATACAACTTTAAAAACTCTGAGCTTTGTTATATTGAATTAGGATATGGGTATTATTCATTGAAAAGCCTGCACTGTCTATGACCACGGACTCACAGAAGGAGATTTAAACTTGGAGGTATGGTCAGTTAGAAAATCATTGGGGTCACTGCCATGTGTGACATTCTGAGAGTTTATGAATCCAATTCTGCAGCCAGAGGTTAAACCGGATACTCAAGTGTAGATTTCTTTATTTCTTATTTAACCTCTTTCTTAAAATAATTGTCTCTGGATATGATGTGAAAGTCAGTTTACCAGGGTGAGAAAACAGCATCCAAGGCAGGAGAAAAGCTTGCTTAAGCCCTAAGGCTTGGGTACCAGCATTCTGTAGCCAGCCAGCAAGGTGACCACAGCACCTGACAAAACCAAAAGAACCTACAGGCCTCGTCTGTAACAGAAGGCACATCCCAGAATTTCTCTTTTTGGTTTTTTCAAAGTGCAGTATTTATGAACAAAGCTGTGTTCATGGAGGCAGAAAGGCTCATCCTGGTAACCATGTGCTAGGTCCCTCCACTACTGCCTCTGTCTGTCACCCACAGAATTTGCTCAGAGTCAGAACTATTGCCCTTGGAGTTCGTGCTTCTTCAGGGTATTTTAAAAGAAAATGTACAGTATGCAAGATCACGCAACAGGCAAAGGTGTTTGGTGTGCAAACCTGATGACCTCGTGTCAATCCCAGAAACCCACACATGGTAGAGGGAAAGAACTGACTGACTGACTCTTGGAAGTTGACCTCTGTGGCACATATATTTCCAAATGCACATACACACACACACCAGAAAGAGAGGAGAGAGAGAGAGAGAGAGAGAGAGAGAGAAATGTAATAAAAGAAAGAAGAAAATGGACCCCAGATTATTTGATCTAAAGACATACATCACAACCTGAGTTTAGCATTTTCCTCCTAGGCTCCAGGCAGAAAAACATAATGGTGAATGACTGAAGGGCCACCTAGAGTTTGTTAGGTACCTCATGAACAAGAAAAAGAAAAAATATGTTGAGTTCCATAGTACTCATCAATGTGCAGGGACTGCTGTCAGGGAAGGCTTTAAGATTAAGGGTTGCTTAACATCCCAAGAGCTGGCAGATTCTTTGCAGACAGTCTCCCAGCTACGGTGTTCAATTTAGCCGGAGTGTGCATCCTTGGAAAGAAGGACAAGAGAAGCTTGAAGGGGGAGGAGGACCAGTTCACAGAGAGTGGTTTGGATAATAGAAACGTACTGTTTCACAGTCCTGGGGACTAGATGCCCACAGTCACAAGGGCTTCTGTGGGCCTTGTTCATCTCTCCTAGGCTCCACTGGCCTGCTGGCTGTCTTTGCTCATGCCATTCTCTGATATTATAGTCCATGGCTCTCTGCTTGTGTCCCTGTTTATCTCTAAACTTCTTTCTTTATAAGGACACTAGTTACTTTGCAAGGGGGTCTACCTAATGATCTGATTTTACTTGGCGATTTCTATAAAGGCATATCTCCCTGGGCTATAGAGAAAGCTCAGCAGTTAAGAACACTGGCTGTTCTTGCAGAGAATCAGGCTACAGTTCCCAGCAGCCAGATGGTGGCTAACCACTGTTTTTGACTCCAGTTCTAGGGCATCCAGTGTCCTTTTCTGACCTCCACGGGCATTGCATGACATGGGTGCACTTACACACATGCAGGCAAAACACTCATATGCATACAATTTTAAAAATTAAAAGCATGTTTTCAAATGAGGTCACATTCTGAGGTACTGGGGGTTAAGAGTCCAATCTATAATTTTTGAGAGGAAATAATTCAACCTCCAATAGTCTTGTAAACTAGCCATGGAGTGCAGACTTGAAATCAGAATTCTTATTAGGATCATGTAAGATCGTATTTATGAAAACACTTCACAAAGCGTGAAGCACAACACAGATGTGAGCTGCTTCCATTGTAATTCTAGATGTTTTATAATTACTCAGCCTGTTTGTTCCAGGATTCCTCTGACTTGAGAAGATGAAAGAGCAGGCTGCTCCTCTCCAGGAAAATGTTTCCACCACCACAGGGCCAGGAGAAAAGAATCACAGCTGCCTTTAGCAGATTCATGAAGATCAACTCATGAATTTCTGTATTTCTGAGGGAATCCAAGAAACTTCCTGCAGAATTCTTATTGGGCTTATTAAGAGACACTCTTGATATTAGGAGGCTAGTGGGTGACATAGGAAATCTTTGTTCAAAGAGACTAACTAGCAGGTGCTGTTCTGTTTCACAGAGAACCTTGAATCCTCCCCCCTCTCTATGGAATATCAGATTTAAAATTCAGAAGAGTTTATGCTCAAAAAGGCCACCAAGAAAGAAGGGTTCTAGGAGACTAAGGATTACAAATATGTTAGCCCTCCAAGAAATTCCTTTCTAGGATATAAGCAAGATTAATTTTAAAGTAATTTCTTTTTCTAAGTATGTCTAATATTTTTTCTGGTACCAATTTTGTTTACTTTGAAACTATCATGACTGTGTGTCTTAGAAACTTCTTGATTGCTTCATCATCTATTTATAGTCCACCAACCCCCCGACCTAAGCTTCCCATATTTTCTCAATAATATAAGGTCAAAATTAATTTAAGAAGGAGGGAGAACACCCATAAAACAGAGAAAATCGTATGATAGGCAACAGGACATTAATCCATACTATATGGGTTTGCTTCTCTGTTTGCGTTTATAATGGATTTAGTCTTCAATGGATTCAAGGCGTTCTGTAAAAGCTCATAAATTACAGCTGGATTAAGTAAACAACATAGATAAAGGCTCAGGGAGAGAACACGGTTGACAACATTAGACAAGAAAGGGCACTTTGAAGAGGTGAAACACCCACCTTCTCAGTGCCCGTAGCATCTCTCCTGAGTCACCTGGCCTGCATGAAATATCAATACCAGTGAGATCTTCACCACAGCAGCTTCTAAGTGCTTGCTTACAGGAGACTGCTCACATGGGCTTCATAAAGAGGATACTGTACAACCAAGAACATGATCACAGCCTGCCTCTGCCGTAGAACAGTAAAAGATGTCTTGTGGGCTTTGTGTAAATCACTGATGAAAGTCAGTGGCACTCAGTTGACACAGCAGCTGCCGAAGTAGATACTGCCACTAACCCTACTTTCAGATCTAGAACTGGAGGACCCTAAAAATAAACAGCTTACTCAAGGCCACCCAACTAAAAAGTAGTAGAATCAGATATAAGCCCAAGTAGACTAAGTTCAGACTGACCTAAACCACCATACAGACCTGCCCATGACAAAGATCTTTAATAATCTGGTCAAAATTCATGAAGGCTATGTCTCAAGGAAAGTATACACATGAGCGTAACACAACAACAGTCTTATGTTACTGTGTTTACGCTCCAGTATTAGTTTACACATTCCCTAGGCTCTTTCTAAAAGAGGAAGTGCGTCACCTGGAAGGTTGAAGGATCCAATGTCACTTAAGACGTTCTTGAAAGTTATTTTCTTGTGAGGATTTTGCAAGATGGAGGTGAGGAGAGCCTTAGCTGATGGCAGACTGCGGGGTGTAGACCTGGGAGCAGATGAAGGACAATCCTCGCGCCGGGCAGTGGGGGAGGGTGTGAGGAAGGCCAGCCCCATCTCTGAAGACCTGAGGAAGATCACTCTGTGTGGAGACACCACTGCTGTAGATGCTGCAGAGTCAGCCACAGAGGAGGTCAGAAAATGGTTCCATGTCTGCTCCAAAACAAGAGTGATCAAGGGCCTGGAGTTGTTTTAGCTTGTACAGTTACCTATTCAGGACATGCTGCTCCCGTTCCACATAACCACATGAATGTTCAGCCACAGCGTTATCTATGTTTATTTTGATTGTTTGAGACAGGGTCTCACTATGGAGGCCAGAGTAATGGAGAGCTTACTGTGTAACCTGGGCTGGACTTAACTCACAATCCTCCTGCCTCACCCTCCTGAGTGCTGGGATTATAATGCTGAAATAATACACTCAGCTAGTTACTGACCAGTTTCCTGGTGACTTACCTGGATGGACTCTGCAGTTCATACCCCGGGTGTCTGACTGGATTGCTACACTGAGTCCAATTAATATATGTAAGTAGCAAAAGGTTGGAAGACATTTAACACCTACCATCCCTTCATACCATTTCTGCCCTTCTCTAAAAGAGTGCTGCCTATTTAAATCCTATCTTCAGGCATGGTGGCCCACAATTACAGTCCTAGTATGCTGGTATCTGGTGTATGAGGATCACAAGTTCAAGGTAGCCCAGGCTATAAAATGAGACCAATGACAACACTACACACACACACACACACATACACACACACACACACACACACACACACACACACACTCCAGAAATGTTGCTTACTGGCAATGGTACCAAATCCAGAGAAGAAATTTAACTTTTCTTCAATGACATAAAGGTCAGTCAAAAGTAATGTGAAGACATTGGCTATCACTTAAAGAAAGATGGGTGGGAAACCCATCGTGGGGATCTAAAATATTAGAAAACTGGATAAATCTGATCTGGGTTTTGAAGCAAATTATGTATAAGCAATAGTAGCCATGAAGCAGTATTGAATTCACAGCATTTTCCAAAAATAATAATGCTGGGAATAGCCAGCTGTGTGACAGCACAGTTGAAAGACCTTTGCATATGTAATTTAATTTATTCTGCACACCCCATGAGGTGAGTGGTGTTATTATAATCCCTATTTTATAAACAAAGGAGATGGAGCCCATTCTCTTTCCACCAAAAGTGCAAACATTTTATATAGATTTCATTTCCTCTCTACTAAGGCGTGGAAAGTACTAAAGGAAAAGACGGACTAAGGTTGACGCCCTGACCTTAGAAGTCAGATTGCCAGAGGAAGACTTACCAAAGCTATTACAAGAGATAGTTATCAGGTGAAGGAGGTCATAATTTGGGGCACTTAGTTATAGTTCTCATAAAAGAGGATATGGATTTGTGACTCTCAAGTGGTGATACTCTGGGTACCACCCAGGCTGCTCTTCGGGATGAGGCAGGTCTTTCCTCAGCTGCTGGAATGTCCAGTGCTGAGACATCAAGCTGAGTTCACCCTAGGCACTGCCCTTTATGAAGGTGGCTTCTTGCTAAGGGTCATCCTCCTCTCAGGATCAACCCACATTTCATGAGTGGTCAAGGGGCGTGTGCAAGGGCCAGTCCCCTTGCTGAAATCTAGGACATCTCTAATAGGCTCCCCGATTCCAACTCCAGTGCTTCCTGTGGACTAAGATCTCTCCTGGAATTAAATCATAGCCAATGTCTGCCTTGGCCTCACTATATTGCCCTCATGAGGGACCTGCTCCTAAGATACTTCACAGAGTGTCTACACAGACATATTTTGACCTCAGAATCTGCTTCTCAGAGATTCTGACCCATGACCCATCTTTGTTTCCAATATTCCTCTTACCAATTTTCAATTTATGGAGACTGTTCTTATTCCTGGAGGAAGTCTGTGAAATCGACTTTTGATGTCTAGATCTGCTTTGGTTTGGCTTTTTTACTCATTGTGTATAGGAGAAAATATCTTAAATTTATGTCTTGATAAAATTATGAGCATGCTTTATTGTAGGGTGGAATGTTTATGTAGCTATGCACACACAAACACAGGCAGTGGCCAAAACAATGATTTAAAGTCAGAGGAACATGTATGATTATATTAAATCCAAATAATTAAGTGTAGATTTATAGGGTTGGCAATGTAAATACAGAAAAATGTAGATAAAAATAAAGCCTTTTGTAAACATAAACCTTAGATATAAGTTTGGATGTGCAGGCCAAACACAGACGTGGATGCGGATGTGGATGTGGCTTTTGGCTGTTCTGTGAGACCTTGTCTCGATCCAGTTTTGACATAGCATCTTTTCTTCTGTTTCTGGCTCTTCATCTTTGTTAGGACAGTCAGAGTGAAACTGCTGGAGTAAAGCTCGCACCAGCTACTGGGATTCTTTAGGGAAGGTTATAACTATATGCTACAGACACGCTGCAAACTCCTGCGGGGCAGTGAGTGAGTCTTTCTGAGCCCTGCCACTTCCTTCAGAAGGTGGGCAGGACAGGGAACTGGATGACAGGTCCTTTTGAACATTTCTTCTCTGCATGAGTGTAGGTAAAAGAAACTACTTACTCAGGTGTTTTGTATTCGGTTCACATACCACCTAAACAGCCAGGGGCTTTTTGAAACAAATGAATAAACATTGGAATTTTCACTTGGGTAAACTTTTTAAACAGATTGTATGCACGTGGGTAATATAAATATGGGTCTTGTTCTTAATACCTCTATCAGTCTGAAATTTGCTGCAAGTTTTCTGTAGTAGGGCTGGACCTGTGCCCTTGCCAGTATCATTTAGGTCAACCTGCTATCTGTCTATATCTATCAGTTCATCCATCTGTTATCTATTTGTACATATAAACAGTTTATAATCAATAAGTTCCCCTATATACAGCACATACTATATTTGCTACATATTATGAGTTATTGATTCATTTGCATAAAGTAGATATATAGATCTATTCACATATCTATGATCTATATTGTCATAGATTATATTAATGCGATGGCCAGCTTGAGTGGCAATACGCGTTACTGACAGTGGCTAAGTCCTCCAGTCGGCAGATCACATCATCCTATGTCGAATGAAATCTCAGCTCAAACTCAAGACCTAGTCTCTGCAAGAGGGAAGCGTAGTAGGCAGATACTTTAAAATCTCTTTGGTCATTTAATCAGCTGGAACTACATCTTGGGAATTTCTTAGATGGTGACCGTAGAGATGCCTGCGAGTTGACTGAAGGCTGTGTGTTCATATAAGTATAAAGAACAGGTTGTTTTAAAAAATGTTCTGTCCTTCCTGAGTTTATTACATTGTTGTATTTTCATAGAGATAAAAGAAAGGCTTTTCTAAGTGTGAATTTAAAGTGATGGAACCAAATTGAGTGACAGATGAGAACTGAATGATACACGTGCTTGTCTTTTTTCATTCAATTGGCATTCTTGGCTTTTTTGAAGAGTAGCACGACTAGAGATTCAGAGAGTAATTTTTCATTTTTTTTCAGATTCTGCTCTAATTACTAAAATTAGTGATTAGGTGATGGAGTTGTGACCTTCTATTTTTAAATTCCCCAGCCTACCTTGAGATCCTGCTTTGCATTCTCAAGAATTAGAGTGTGGGGGAAAAGTCTGAGAGCAGACATCTGGGTAGGATTTTTATGTTCACATTTCACATGCTGTTACTTTCGTCTGTCATCTCTTCTGGGAATAATGATTTTTTTGCTAGTCTTGTTGAATCTTTTTAAGTTCGAGCCAACTGTCTTTACTCTTTTGAATGGGTTTAACTTGCACTGCTACTTTTCTTTTTGTCGACTCTTTGAAGATTGCAATCAGCTCCTTTCTGCCCCTCGCTGTACATTTTCAAGTTATTGATTCACTTGGTATGTATGTATATACATATATACATACATATATATATACATACATATATATATATATATATAAATGAAGCTTACAAATGTGATTCCTTTGCTTTCTGAGATGCTTTGTTTTCCTTTAAGTTCTCTGATCTCCCAGAAATTCTGTCTCCACATTCGCAATATCCCTCCCCATCAGCAACTAGTATTTGTTTGGGCAAAGTGAACTATATTTCCTAACTCTAACGAAGCACATAAAATATGTCAGCTATCTCCTCAGCAAGCTACTTTTCTTAAAGAGGGCAGAGCAAATGTTGCCAAAGAGTAGAGATAAGCAGAGATGCAATGAAGGTTAAGAGCCTGTCTCCTGAGGACTATGGCATGGGGTAGAAGCTCAGTGCTCACTCTAGCTGTGTCAGTGAGTCCCATCTACACAGGACCTTTGCACCTTAAAAATGGACAGACACTTCAGTTTTCCTATGTAGCTTTCATTGGTTTAATGGATTAGTGACCTGGATTGTAAAGTGGCCAGCGCTTACAAAACTCATTTTGTATTTATTAAATGATTGACTCACAGATTTTGAAGGGATCACAGCTTAGATGAAGGTCACAGAATCTCATTATCAGAACTAGAAGGTCTGGAGAGATGGCTCCATTTTAAGAGCACTGGCAGCTCCTGCAAAAGACCTGGGTTCCTGTTCCCATAACCCACGTGGAGGCTAACTGCAGGCACCAGAGTTCGAAGTCCATGGAGACGCAGCTCGTGTCATGCTCCCAGGCCTTCATGTTCCAAACGAAGACTTAAGAAGCACTGACTAGTCCTTTAAAAAGGACTAAGGCCCAGAGAACTAACAGCAGAACTTGCGGTACATACGTGGGTGTCACTGCAGGAACAGTATCACCACAAAGAACTTAGTGCTCTAAGCTCTTGCCACAGAAGATGCCACATCCGTATTTCCTTAAACCAATATTGAAAAATTAAGTTTGAAATGATCTGAGTGGGGCGAAATGAATAGTCCTCGGCAGAGAGGCATCTGCACCTGTCACAGGACCACTCTTCCTAGGACTCAGAAAACAGCATCTGTTGGAAATGGAGCTCCAACTCAAGAAATACAAACCAAATGAGCCATGATTACTGCCTCAGAAGACCCCACAAGTGTTAGAACATCGGCAAGAGCTGGAAACGACAGAATAACCGGGAGCATTGGTAAGAGTGTGCCAAAGGTGTTCATGAGCCAAAGGAAAGAAGGAAACCGGGGCAAGCGTAAACTGCACAAAAGGAAAGGCTGTTGGAAAGTCAGCAATAAGCGTTCCAAAATTAGAACTAAGATCATTTAAATACCAAGGCAAAGCCAGGCCTGGTAGCACACACCCTTAATCCTAGCACTCAAGAGGCAGAGGCAGAAGAATCTCCATGAATTTGAAGTCAACCTGCTATACGTAGCGAGTTCTAGAGCCAGGCAGAGTTACACAGCGAGACCCTGTCTGAAATAATAGTAATGATGAGTCAAACAGTGGCTCAGAAAGATAAAGAAGTAAAGAATTGGCCAAGCAGGGTGACACACACCTTTAGTCCCACCCCTTGGGGGCAGAGGCAGTCAGATCTTTATGAGATTGAAGCCAGTCTGATCTACATAATGATTTCCAGGCCAGCTAGAGCTACAGGAAGACCTTGTCTCAAAAAAAAAAAAAAAAAAAAAAAAAGAAAAATCAAGAATAGTTTGAAGAAACAGTGGAGAATGCACTACAGAAAAGTGCAGGTTGGGAGAGAGGGGGCTGCAGAAATGTTAAGAGCACTGACTACTCTTGCAGAGGACCTGGTTTTGATTCCCAGGACCCACATAGTGGCCAACAAACACCTTAACTCCAGTTACAGAACAGGAGAATCTGGTCTGTCTTCTGACTTCTGAGGGTATTGCACGACAGAGGTGCACTTAGATACATGCAAGCCATACAATTATATGCAGAAAAAAAAATAGAATATATAAAAGAAAAGTACAAGTGGAAAATAAATGAGAAGTTAAGGGACTCCGGAGGCTGATCAATGTATGTCTAGTATAAATTCCAGATGAGAAAACAAGAAGGAGAAAGAAGCAACAGTCAATGGAAGAGTGTGAGACAATTTGGCTTTTTAAGTCAGGGACCCCAGTGGGTACTGAATATAAGCGGATATTAAAACCATAAACTGACACAAGACACATAGCTGTGAAAAGGCAGAACCGCATCAGCATAGCCGGCTTTACATGCTTAGAGAGAGAAAAGCAAGAGAAAAACAGCAAGGAGGGGCAGAGAGAAAAGCAGTACACGTTACATCTGCAGCGCAACGTGACGCAGAACACGAGCAATATAGTCCAAGTGCAGAGGAAAAACGGCCACTGTAGAATGGCATATCCAGAGGAAAAGAAGGGAGAGCCAATTTGTGACTTTACACAAAGAAGAGTTTACTCAACTGACTCCACAGATTAAAGGATGTCCACCAGAAAGAAAGGAACTTGATGCAGGCAAGAATGATGAATAAACAAGTTCTGTAAAAAAGGCGTGCAAGAGGGGCTGGAGAGATGGCTCAGCAGGTAAGAGCACTGGCTGCTCTCGCAGAGGACCTGGGTTCGATTCCTAGCACCCACATCACAGATAACAACTGTCCATAACTACAGTTCCAGGGGATCCGACATCCTCTTCTGACCTTCATGGCTGCTACATGACATGAGTGCACTTACATACATGGAGGCAATAAACTCAAACGCATAAAATAAAAATAATAAGTGCAATATAAAAAAGCATGCAAGCAAAATAACATTCAAAAATATCCAGCCAGGCATAGTGGCATGCACCTGTAATTCAGCACTCAGAAGGCTGAGAAAGAAGAATCACTAGCTCAGGGCAATATAGCAAAACCCTGCCTCAAAAAGACAAAGTGGAAAAATGGCTTATGATGGATATTTAAGGATTCGAGGTAGACACTGAACATTATTATAATATGATGTAGACAGGAGAAAGGAAGAGAATTGAATCCTGTTGTTGTTCAAGAGTTTGGAGGTGCCAGTTAAGTCTAGACTTATTAAAATTCAGGTTGCCTGTGAAATTTGTCAGGGTATGTTTTATAAAAAAAAAAAAAAAGAAGTGGAATGTGGAATTTTAAAAACAGAAGAAAACAGCATGGAATTTTTTTAATGAGGAAAATTATGAATTCAATGGAAGAAAGGCTAATTCACAACATAAAATAGCTTTTTAACAATAAGCCTTAACAGATAAATAATCGCTGTAAGTTGTAAATGATTTGAATATATGCTTGAAAAAACAGACCTTCACAGATAATCTATAAATTAGAAGGGATTTAGCAAGATCACTAAATTGGAGTTTACTATACAAAAGCTAATTGTACTTGATACTATGTAATGACAACAATTAAAAATATTTGAATATAATTTAAAATAGTACCAAAAAACAGGTACCACACAAAAATTCAATTTAAAATATATTTTTATAAACTAGGTGCTACTACTGTTAAGAATGGTTTATACTTGACAACTACACAGAAAAAAAATGAGAAATATTACTTAGAAAATTTGGAGAACTAACTAAATAAAAGGATATATCAAAATTTTTTACTTTGAAGACTCAATTTTGTAAAAGAATGAGATCTCCCCAAACCAATGTATAGATTCAACAAAATACCAAATGGTTATTTCAGAACATACTTTAATGGAAATTGACAAACTAAGTTCAAAACTATTTGTAGAAGGTAACCAACACAGTCTTGAAGAACAGCAAGCAAGTTTAAGCATTTGTAATGCTAGATAGAGAAACCGTAGAGGGCATGGTATTGCAAGCACAGACAGACAGATGGGTACAGAGCAGGGAGTTGAGAAATGGATTTGACAGACATTTACCTGATAGGCAAAAAGTGTACCACAGCAATCTAGTGTGGGAAGATGTGCTTACCTTTATGGAATAATAAGCGTTGGTTCATACCATGTACCAAAATGAATTTTGAGCTGGAAATAGATAGCTCTAGATAGCATAACTGTAAAATGTCTTTTTAAAATTTTTTCTGTTTCTAAGAGTCTTGCTCTGAAGTCCAGGGCTGGGTCTTGAACTAACTTACCTGTTTCGGCCTCCATATCCTGGGATTCTAGGCATGCCCCAACTCATGAATCCTGAAGACAATATGAGAGAACATCTTCATGACACACACAAGAGTCCCTAAGCAAAACACAAAGTGCAAACAAATAAAAAGCTCTCAGAGAAGAATGACCGATTCTGTTTCATTAAGAGCATCCTTTGGCCTCACCATTAGGAAGCAAAAAACCCCGTAATAAATGTGAGATCCTCATTTGCGTATATCCCTTGAATGTTACTACTGTCAAAGACCTAGAATCACCTAGAAGACAAACCTCTGGACATGCCTGTGAGGGAATTTCTAGACTGGGTTAATTGAGGTAGGAAACCCCACCTTAAATGTGGTCAGCGCCACTGGTCTGGCATCCTCAGAATGAGAAGGAGAAAGGACAAAAGAGAAAGCAATCCTGGTACCAGCTTTCACCTCTGGCTACTTCCTGATGGTTGATGTGGTGGAACCAGTCACCTCACTCCACTGCCCGGACATCCTCGATCCGTTGGACTGTGCCCCCAAACTATGAGCCCAAATCAACCCTTCCTTCCTTAAGCTGCCCTTTTCAGGTCTTGTCACAGCAATGAGAGATAACTAATACACTAATATAGAAAATTGGTACCAGGGATGAAGTTGTTGCTGTGTTAAGGCTGATCCTGTCGTTCATAGTCTTTTACAACTGGTTTGCAGGGAAACGTTAAAGAGTTTGGAGCTACAGAATAGAGAAGCCTTACAATGCTAGAGGCAGAATGTAATGAACCAATCTGGTGGAAATTCAGATCAGTATGCACAGAAAGAAATGCAAAGAGCAGAGGCCTAGCACATTAGGTTTCAGAGGGGAACAAGGACTCTATGTGGAACTGGGCTATAGGCCATTCAAGTTATAGTTTAGCAAACAATCTGGCTTCATTCTGCCAGACAACTTGACAGAGAATAAATTTGGAAGCAATAGACTCCTTTGCTTCATGTAAGTCCATCGAAGGCTCCAAAGTGTGAGATTTCAAACTCATTTGAGAAGGGAGGCCTTTCAAAGGGATTTCCTCCTTAAAACAACAACCCAGAGAAGTGTTTCCCCAAGGTCAGCACATGGAAGCCACTGCAACTATAGTCCAAGCTTGACAGGCTGCTAGTTCAAGCTGGCAGCAGAATTTGGCAGCATCATCCATGTGGTACTGCTTCTACAGGCATGAAATGCAGGATCCTGTGTGACAGGATTGGACTCCCTGAAAGGTGACCCTGAGAGGTCATTGCATAAAGCTGGGAAGGTGACATCTAAATTGCACAGAAACTCCAGGACATGGAAGATGCTGAGGCCATGTGATTATCCATTAAGGAAAGCTTCAGGCACTGGGTACCTCTAGCCCAATAGAAGCTATGCTTGCTGCAAGCAGCAGAAATGGAGGGCACGGCTACCCACGCCCTTTAGGGCCCATGATTCCATTATGAGCCTCAAATGCTAGACATGGTGCCGTAAGATTTGGCGTTTGCCCTGCTGAGTTTGGTATTGCTTTTGTCTAATCTTCACCTCCTACGGCCACATATATTCCTTTTAAAATGGAAATGTTTATTCTGTACTTTCACATATTGGAACTTTGTAACTTGTTTTTAATTTTATAAAAGCCCATAGCTAAGAGACTGCCTTGGTTTCAAAAGAGACTTGAACTTTGGGTTTTTAAACAGGGATGGAACTGTTATAAGCTATGGAGACTTCTGAGGTTAAACTGAATGCATTTTGTATTATGAGACAGCTATAAGCCTACAGGGACAAAGGGTGGAAAATAATGACTTAAAAGTGGTCTTATGGTTGTCAAAATGTTGAGAGGTAAACGTGTGATGGTTAATACTGATTGCCAACTTGACTGGATCTAGAAATACCTAGAAGACAAATCTCTGGCCATGTCGTGAGAGTTTCTAAATTGCACTGGCTGAGGTGAGAAAACCCACCCTAAATCGTTCAAGGTTCAGGAACCAGACTGAATCAAAAGGAAGAAGTCAACTGACCAGCAGCCTTCGTCTTCCCTTGCTTCCCGCCTGCAGGGGCGGCGTGAGCAGCGGCCCCCGACTCTGCTGTCTGGACCCCTCCACCAGAGCACACTGCACCCTTGCGGTGGGCCAAAGTAAACTCTTCCTGAAGCTGCTTTGTTCAAGTGTGCTGTCCCAGCAATGGGAGAAGTGGCTAATATAATGTGGAATCTCTAAAATTTACTAAGAACTACGGATTCAGAAAAAGGCACCTCAGTCGTACTATGGTGGCACAGGCCTTTAATCCCAGCACTCCAGAGGCAGAGGCAGGTGGATCTCTGTGAGACTGAGGCCAGCCTCCCTAGCTCACTGAGAAGATAAAGGAACAGATTGGAAAAGTGCCTCAGGAAATTTTCAAACCCTAAAATATTATTTTTAGAATATAGGAATTATCAGCTCAGTGTAAATGCTAAGGGTTAGCTCCAAGACACTATTGCTCTAAATAAAGCTCATTTTATTCTCTCTCCAAAAACCCTTGAACTAAGACAGGTTGTACTCTGAGTTTTGTGCTCTGAATTCCTCAGTTTTATATATGGAAAAAAAAAACTGAAAAACTTCATCAAGATTGCCTTATATTAAAACAAAGTTTTCTTAGTATAAAAGTTATAGATACCCTAAATTAATCCCTTAAAATGCTTATAAGAGATCACATTAATTATCTTAACGTTGCAAAGAAAGTTTAAACTTGTATTCATGCACTTCATTTATAATGAGCTTGAGTGCATTTTGATTATTTATTTCATTTTACTTATTATTACTTATTATTGTGTGTATGATGTATGGAGAGAGAGAGAGAGAGAGAGAGAGAGAGAGAGAGAGAGAGAGAAGGGGGCAGTGCATATATGGCAGAAGACAACTTTGGGGAATTGATTCTCTCCTTCCACCATGGATTCTGCAGATAGAACTTGGGCTGTCAGGCTTGCAGTAAGCACTTTTACCTGCCGAGTCATCCCACCAGTCCTTGCATCATTAAAATTTATTTTGATTTATTTCATTATGTGTATGAGTGTTTTGCCTGCAAGTATGTACACCCCTGTTGTTAATGCCTGCAGAAACCTGAATAAGGTGTTGGATCATCTGGAACTGGAGTTACTGATGGTTGTTAGACACCACGTGAGTGTTGGGAATCAAACCTTAGTCCTTTGCAAGAGCAGCCAGTGCTCTTAATCACTAAGCTGTCTTCTCCAGCTGCTTGAGTACATTTTAAATGTTATTGTCCCAGGGTAATAATTTTAAATCTGAAGTAAGTTTTCAATTATAAAGTCTTTATTAGAATTGACTGTTTTCGTGTTTTGGAAATGTTTTTCCTATGCAAGCAAGGCAAAGTTTAGATTCTTTGTCCCTGAGAAGGCTGTAGCTTTGCCAAATTTTTTCCTTTTCTTTGGAGAACTGCTTATAAAAAGGATGCTGTCTCACCTAGAGAGTAATTTACATTGAAATTAATAAAAGCTAATTAAGATGCCGAGTAACTTCCTTTTTACTAGTGGAAGGCCATATTTGAAATTAATCTATGTTCCTTAAGCAAGACTTTAGGAAAATTATTTCTTGGTCACCAGTATTCACTTGCCTGAGCTATAAAGGTCCTAGATGCAAGAGTGTATGTATACTGGGGTGTCCTATTGCTTACTGGCATCAAACCCAGGGCCTTTGTACATGCCAGGCAAGCACTCTAACACCGGGTCCCTGCAAAGTTTTTGGATGACATTTTAAAAATATTGAATAATGAATGACTTTTAAAAATATTTGATTTGAGAATTCCATACAATGTATTTTGATCATATTCCAGCCCCTCTCCCTTCTCCTCCCCCACTTGATTTACCCTGCCCCACTTCATGTCCTCTATTATTATTTGTGTTTTTTTAAAGGCTTATCAAGTTTAATCTGTTTTCCCCAAATGCTCTGGGCTGTGGATCTAACCCTGGAGTCTGGTCCATCTGCCAGATAGCATACCAGTAAGGAAGACTGACTCTCCCAGCAGCTAGACAATATATCCTCAGCTAAGTCTGGACTTCCCACCCACATCTGCCGTCCACACTGGACCCCTGTCTGGCTTGGGTTTGCACAAGTCTTGTGCATGCTGTCGTAAGCACCCCGGGCCCATACGTGGTGTCCAGACAACAGGGCTTCCTCGTATTCATCTACCACTTCTTGGCTCAGACAGTTCTTCCATCCCTTCTTCCACAACAAACTCTGAGCTTTGGGAGTTGAATGACGTTTGAGAGCACGGAAGTAAACGGTAGATGCCTCTTTCTTTCCTGTTTCACGTGTATTACTTACATCTTTGGGAGGAGCCATTTGCCGTTTGGATGATACTGTATTTTAGACTTTATTCAGATCTTATGGGAAAGTGCTAGAGTGACAGAGGGGAAGTCTACATCGGTTTAAAGAGCTATAGAAAGTAGCCTGCTTTGCTGCTTTAGTTTGAAGGGCAAGTGGCTAGGTGGTTGGAGGCTGGGGTTGTGATGTAGTTTATCCCTTACTAGAGAAAGCAAGGCAGACCAGTGAGAGCGTCATTGGGATCATTTTGTATGTAACAGAGCATGGTACATGGAGATTTCGGGAAGGAAGCAGTGGTGAGGAGAGAGAAGTGGAGAAGAAAGTGGAACAGGAGGACTCTGTTCTCAGCCTTCGGCATCCACAGCTGTTCCTGCTTCCGTGAACTCAAAATAACACAAGCATCGCAGAATTCATGGAGCAGAAACGCTTGTCACCTGACAGCCCTGCATAGTTGAAAGCAAAATAAAAAACACTAGTTCTTCTCTCTGTTAAAAGGCAAAATACTAGTTCTTCCAAAAGCCATACTGGAAAGCTATTCATGACACTTATTTGAGAGGATTTGGAATGGTTTTAATTGGTTCTTACCTGAGCAACTACCTCCCTTTGCATTATACCAGTTTGCTCAAATGGAGTAGTGAATTGCTTTTTGTCAGCCTGTGAAAGCATGGTAAGACAGGATGCTGTGTACAAATGATTTCTTCTCCAGAAGAGCTCACTCATAAGAATTGTCAAATTATTTTTAAATGGCTGTAGCTACTTATTGAAACATTGCCAGAAAAGTTTAAAGCCTTCCTTGAATTATGTGATATTGCCACTTGGTAGTTTTATCATAAAATCATAAAATGTTTGGGACAGGATGTACTTGAGGAGCCGTATCTTCTTTAAAAAAATTATTATTTTTATTTTAGTGTGCCATACAATCGTATTACCTGCATGTATGTAAGTGCACCTGTGTCATGCAGTGCCAGAAGAGGTCAGAAGAGGTATTAGGGGCTGGAGAGATGGCTCAGTAGTTAAGAGCACTGGCTGTCCTTGCATAGGACCCAGGTTTGATTTCCAGCACCCACATGGTGGCTAATAATCATTCATAACTCCAGTTTCAGGGGAATCTGATGCCCTCTTCTGACCTCCATGGGCATTGCATGATATGGATGTACTTACATTCATGCAGGCAATACAGTTATACACACAAAATAAAAATAATAAATAAAATATCCTTTTAAAAAGAAGAGGGTGTTGGATTCCCCTGGAACTGGAGTTACTGACAGTTGTTAACCGCTGTGTGGGGTCCTCTGCGAGAGCAGCCAATACTCCTAACTGCTGAGCCATCTCTCTACCCCCAAGGGATTATCTCTTCTAAAGCACTCACTTCGTCAAATGAGGTAACAGATCCAGAGAGGTTAGATAACTTGAGGGACATAAAATAATCTCCAGATAAAAGGAGCCTTCAGCAATCTAAAGGATCAAGTCTCTTTCATAATTGTATAGAAGAACGGAAAGCATCCAGGAATTCTTCGACAGTGACATACAGAACATCAGAGGTGGGAGTGACAGGGAGCAGTTTGTTAAGAGGAGGAGGGGTATTATAATGGCATTGGTTACACCTGAAATGGTTTTTAGTCTTATGTAGGAGTTTTTACTGACAGGATGAAGGATACATACACACACACACACACACACACACACACACACACACACAAACATACACACATATATGAAGTATAAAACTAAGCCCTCATTGTGAGCAGCTATCTGGGAAGGGCTTAAAGGGATTAATGAGATTGAAAATTGGCCTGCAAGATGACTCAAGTAGGTGAAGGTGTCTTCCTTCAAACCTGATAACCTGAGTTTGAGCCACATGATGAAAGAAGAGAACAGACATCTTTGAGTTAACCTCTGACTTCCATATACACTCTGTGGCACATGTGTGTGTAATCCCCCAGATAGATAGATAGATAGATAGATACATACATACATAGATATACATACATAGATACATAGATACATACATAGATACATAGATATATAGATAGATGCAATAAATGCAATAAAAATCAGTGAAAGCAAAAGTGAAAAACATTTTGCATTTACTTAAGGCCTTTGTTCTGAGTAACTCCTATTTTCAGGATTTCCTCATAGCCTGTCAAGAATTGTCAGCAATCTCTGTCTCTGTAAGACTGAGAGGTGGGGCTTTCTGTGGCAGAAAGCAAAATCTGGACCTCTGTCTGCTCTAGACTCTCTTCTTGCTTTCTAGAGCTTGTTTGCTCACAGCATAGACACTGGATTTGGCTGGGGAGTGTGAAGGGCTTCAGTTGTCTTGGCAACGGCTTGGCATTTGGCAGGGCTTAAGGGAGCAGGAAGGGTAGGTGGAGGAACTGGTCAGACTCAGAGAAGTCACTCATGCTGTAAGCTTTCTTAGCAAATGTTGTGACCTGATGACTTTTCTTGGCCCCATGGGGATTTTCTAATGTCCCAGGGTGAGTCTCCTGTGACAGATATTACTAAACTAAGATATGAGCTTACAAAGCAGACATCCTAATAAAATACCTCCTACATACAAAATGTTTTAAATCATTGTCAGTACATATTCCCCTTTAGTGTATAGAATTTTTTTGCATATTAGTAAAGCAATCTTTAAATTTACTAAAAAATAAAGCAATGAAGTAGTTATTGGGCAGATATTCTGTGGGTTGCATCTCATCTGTGCTCTCTTAACCCAAGAAGAGAAACCCCTTTAGCCAGGCATGTGGCCACTATGATGAAAAGCAGTGTTTTCCAGGTGCCTTGCAGCCAGATCAGCCTCCTGACTAGATCCAGGTGAAGGTGATGTAAGCAGAATGTCTGGCACCTCTAGGAGTGCCAACCAAGAGTGGTGTAGGCTTGCTTTGTGTCTTCTCTTTGCCGGTTGGATTCAGAGGAGACAGGTAAAGCCCTCCCTTTGGTCACAGAAAATAATTATCCTTCTAGTTAAAAGCCATTATTGCCTTGAGATCTCTGGTACAGTTAGTTAAATGCAACCCTAAATTATATAATTATATATATATATATATATATATATATATATATATATATATATATATAATGCAGAACACGGCCTATGTAAGAAAATCATCAAGCAAGAGGTTTTTGATAATAGGTTTTCAGAATGGTTTGCTTTGTACCACTCTGGTGCATCATACTTGGTGTTTGGGAACCTTCTACATCATCATGTTGAACTCTTGGAATGGGTTTTGCCTTCAATGCTGTGTGGAAACTGGAGAAGAGGAATGGACTAAAAGTTCAGAAGCCTGAATTCTGCACCACCAGACTCATTTAATTGGTGCCATGCTCTTCAATTAGCACTCCAATCTGTGTTTCTTTCTCTGTAAAATAAAAATTCTGGACTGAATAATCTCCATAATCTTCTACAGGCCGTTTCCTTTTAAAACTGGTTCTGAGTCCTGGTGATATATATGCAAATATAGTCTGCTCTCCATGTCTGTGGGTTCCACGTCTGTAAAGTCAATCAAATGCAGATTAGAAATGCTGTTTATAAAACTGTGTCTGTGCTGAACATGTACAGCCTATTTTCTTGCCATTACCCTTCAACAACACAGCAGAACTGTGTTATATAGCACTTACGTTTTATTAGATATTATAAGTAATCTAGAGATGATTTGAAGTATTCAAGAAACTATAGTAGAAACTATATAAAAATACTATACCATTTTACAGAAGGGACTTGATCACCAGAGGGTTTCAGTATTCTTTGTGTTGGGAGGGAGCCTAGAACCAATCATAGATACCCATGAGCTTAGATACCCATGTAGAGTACATGTAGGCAATTGTCCAACTTTGTACTATACTGAATATGTATATGTTGGCCAAAGGAGGAACACCAAGCTCATTTTTAAGAAGTCTGCATTCTAATTGTATAATAAATTGTTCAAGCATTGAGTCAGAATTTCGAATGACCTGTGACCCCTCATGAGCTCACCATATCTTTTGTACTCTCTGTTTCTTTTCTTGTAGGGCTCCATAGATTAGATTTACAGAGGTCTGCTAGCTTTGTGGTTTAGAGTGAGTGTTTTAAATCTCAACAATTTTATTTAGTGACATGAAATACAGTTCTACCCTATTTTATCACCACCTAAGAGTAATCTTGGCTGTGGTAATAGTCAGTTGGTCCTTTCTGTATCAGTAGCTCAGGAACTGTGATTCATCTCTTTTTAAAAACTACATATCAGGAGAGAAATTATTCTGTTCTTTACTGAATCTCCACGTGCTAAAGGAGTTGTTAGGACAATTAAAGCAGAGGAGGATTCTCTGGAGGAGCTGAGATTTTGTCCGGAGTTTTAGGGAGGTGACACATGTGGGTTTCAGAGAAGTGGGAGGGATTGCTATAGGCAGATAAATGGTGGGTGCGCAGATTCTGTACTGGTATAATACAGTCAGGCGGCAAGGGGCAGATGGCAACCGACATGACTGAGGTAAGTAGAGGATGAGTGTGTTAGCTTGTCCACAGCTGGAACAAAATATCTGGGGAAAATGACTTCAAGGCAGAAGTCCTTATTTTGCTTATTCTGACTCACATTTCAGAGGTTTCAGCCCATGGTAGGCAGTACCATTGCTCTGGGCCTGTGGGAGGAAGAGCATCATGGAGGAGAGCGTGTTGTGAAGTAGAGATGCTCACCTCGGGGTGATTGGGAAGCGGTGAGTTGAAGGGTTCAAAGGGATGCCCCAAGTGACCTACTTCCTCCAGTCAGTCCCTTCATTTAAGAACCCATCCATTATGAATTCATCCATGGATTAACGTATTGATAATATTAACATCCCTACAAGCCAGTTACCTTTCAGCACCATCATCTTGGGATCAAGCAAACAAGTCTTTGGGGATAATACATCATATCCAAACTGTAACACTGTGACTAGAAGGCAGTGGGACCCCAGAGTTTCCTGCCATTTGGTTTTTGCCATGACTTTCTTATTAGCATAACATATTCCCTTTAAGTTCAGGATTTTCTGGGAGCATAAAAGGAACTTATATAGAAAAGAGATGGGTAAGAATATAACTCTGGCGGAAGTAATTCTAAAGATACAGAACAGCATAGCAAAATCATCACCGCAAGAACATGCTTCTTTGTGAAAGAGATATTTCTGTTTGCGTATTTCAGTTTCATGCTTCATCGTGTACTTATGTGGTGTGGGTGAGACAAAGTTGCAGGAGGCACTTAGAATGCCTGACTTTTGAAAGTTAAGTCAACTGTGACTTTCTACTAATAAAGAATCTTCACAAGCTTAACTTCCTGCTGCTGTGTTTGTGTGTATATGCGTATGCACGTGCATAATATTTAATGGATAAAGAATAAATAAGCAGTGGATTTATTGCAAGTAGGGTGTTCGCCTGAGTGTATCATCATCACTGAAATTATCAGAGGTATTAAAAGTAGGAAACGTCAGTGTGTTTTAAATATCATCTCCAGTCCCCAACGTATGCAACACAAACCTGCAGATTCAGGGTAGTTCCCAAAGAACAATATGGACATTGTCACAGTAATAAACCCAAAGCCTCAGGTTCTGATAGAAGAGTCTATAGAAAACTGAAAATAGAAAAGTCTGTTTTCAAACCACAAATCAAAGTTACTACTGCTGTGTTGCTCTCAGAGGTAAGGAAGCAACTCTTTTTCATGAATCATCTTGCAAGGTTCCCTGCCATTTGTATGTGGCTGATAAATACATGCTGTCAATGCACGCCTGTTGTGCACATCCACAAAGGAAAAGACAGGGCAAACCTTCAGAAGCAGAAGTAGGCAGGACCCTTCTCACTGGGAAAGTGGTGAGTAGAAGAGACAGACACCTGGGCCTCCTTTATAACTGATTACTTAATTGACTTATTTATTTTGCGTATGAGTGTTTTGCCTGCATGTATGTAAATGTACCACATGAGTGCAATGCCTGTACAGGCCAGAAGGTGTCCAATCCCTTGGAATTGGAGTTACAGATGGTTGTTAGCTGCCATGTGGGTGCTGGGAACCAGATCCTCTGCAAGAGCAGAGGTGCTCTTAATCTCTGAGCCATCCCTTCTGCCCCTGGGTCTCCTTTTATAGCTAATTTTTAGATTCCATTCTGTCCCCTTCATCTGTTTGCCACACGGACACATACAGTTATGAATTTGCTTTGCTGCAGCTATATGCAAGACTTTGACAAGGCTTTATGCTTCTGTATCAAGTCTCAGCTTTAAGCTCTATCAGTGAGGTATAACCTATGATATGCATATGAGTCATTGCTGGATTCTTCACTTGAAGATAACCCAGTGTTGCTCTGCACTTCAGGAAATTTGAGAAAGGGCCTTCAACTCTGTAGGCATCGTGGCCACTGCAGAGATGGGTGTTGTGAAAACTATGTAGTTATTCCACAGCAGCAAGACCTTCTCCTGCTGTCTTCGGTGTGGCTATAGGTGTCATCATCCAGGCCCCTGAGTCTACTGCTTCTGTTCAGGCTCCAGAAACCCAGGCCACCCATTAGACATGCCGGACAATGAATAGGAATTGGGGGCAGGCTCTCCACCACCACCATCATTTAATTGTAGCCACATCATTTTTCTTTTGGGAAAGAGACACCTTAATTCTTTGGTTACAACAGACTCCAAAGCACCATTGGAGTAATTTTTCAGTTTTCTGGCAATTTCTATTTTTAACTCCCAAACCAAAATTTTTTGAGAAACTTACACTTAGAACTCAAAAGTCCTATCTAGAAAGGAGAGCAAAATTCGCCTCAATTTTCTTCATTCCTTGTTGCAGTAGCAGAAAAAAGGAACAGATTTGAATTTGAATTTATTGTCTTGAATGCACACAAACCAAGCATGGCTAAATCTGTGGCATGTGGGAACAAATAAAAAGTTTTGACCAGTAGAATATTGCCAGATATTTTCATTTTTTATTAATATTTTAAGTTTATATACAAAGTAAAGTGTTTATCTTTCTTTAGTTTTTTAAAAACTATTTTATTTATTCTTATTTTATTTTATATGTATTGCCTGCATGTGTGAATGTGCACCCATGTCATGCAATGCTCTCAAAGATCAGAAGAGGGCGTTAGATCCCCTGGAACTGGACTAACAGACGGTTGTTAGCTGCCATGTGGGTGTTGGGAATGGTTCCTGGGTCCTATGCCAGTCAGTGCTCTTAATCACTGAGCCATTTCTCTAGCCTGCAAGGTATTTTTTAAAGCAAACCTACAAAGAAATGAGTTCATTCTCTTGTAGTATTTCATACGTGATTTGTTCTTCTTAGCCCCCGAACTCCTCTCTCAGGCCCCCGCACTCTCTGTCTCCTTTCTTCCCCTGGGAGTCCCCTTTCTGCTTTCACAATACATGTATTCAATTACCCACACCCACCTTAAGATTTCACCTTCTTCCTGTGGTCCTTCTAATTTTATGACCTACATGCAGGTGTGCATGCATACACACACGTACACACACACGTGCGCACACACACACACACACACACACATCTAGGTTCGACATATGGGAGAAAACATAGCATTTGTCATTCTGAGTGTGACTCACGTCACTTAACACAGTGATTTCCAGTTCCATACATTTTCCTGCAAATATGATTTTATTTTTCTGTGTGGTTGAGTAAAATTCCATTGTGCATGTGGACCACATGTAGGTCTGTTAGTCAATCCTTAGGATTATTTTCTGAGTTATTAGAGTCAATTTTAGAAACTACTTGCTTATGTCTGTACCTTAATGTGTTTTCCTCTAGGAATTTCAGTATTTCAGGGTTTTATGAAGATTTTTAAAATCTAGTTTGAATTGATTTGCATGCAGAGTGAAAGATGTAGATCTAATTTCAATATTCTGTATATGGACAGCCAGTTTTTCCAGCACCATTTGTTGAAAGGACTCTCCCCTCCCTCCAATGCATGCTTTTGGCACTTTTTTTTAAAGGATGTAACTGTGTGTGTTTATCTCTGGCTCTTCTGTTCTAGTCATTGGTCCTCTCTGTTTTGTGCTTAGTGCCATGCTGTTTTGGTTACTGTGACTCTATAGTGTGATCAAGTATTTTGACACTTCCAACACTGCTCTTTCTACCTAGATTGTTTGGACTATTTGGAGTCTTTTGATTGTGGATGATGTTGTTTTGTGTTATAAAGTGCAATACGTTTGTTCACATCTATTTGACTGATAATTGAGTTAACAGACAGGAGCAACTGGTTGTTTCTCCATCACAGATGTGCCAACAAGAAGTTGTTCTTGTTCTATTTATAGCTTCACTAATTTTTGTTCTATTTTGGTAATGTACCAGAAAAGAATGTATGCTTTGATTGCTGAAAATGTAAAATGTTTTGCTAAAGTCTCTTATAAGGATGGAGGATGTGCTGGGCATCTTTCTGTCACTATAACAAATATCTGAGACAATCATCTGATGAAGAGAAAGTTTCTTTTGGGTCAGAGCTCTAGTTTCAATCCATGATTGATTAGCCCCATTGTGCTGGGCCTGACTGTGCTGCCTATCACACAGCACATTGCAGTGGAAGTTCATGGCGGAGTAAAACCACTTGCTTCATGATCTGACTGCAGATAGACAGAAAGGTGTCAGGACACAACAGATTCCTTCATAAGCACACCCCAATAGCCCAGCTTCTTCCCACTGGTCCTCACTCCGTGAAGTGCTTGCCACCTTGATCATAGTCTAGGGACCAAGTCTTTGAGGACGACTTAAGAGGCAGGCTGTAGTTGAGTAATATTTATGTAAAAACCAAATAAAGAGATTTTTTATGCCTTAGTTTCCTGGGAATGGAGATGAGCCATGTGTTGATTATGGAGATGAAAGCCTTGGGGATGAATCCCTATGGATTACAAAGTTTATTTTTTGATCTGAAAACATACCCATGATTAAAATTATTAGTATCTATGCCAGATGTCCACGTTTAGTTTAAATTAAAGTTGAAAGAGGCCATTTCTTTTCAAAATTAGGGAATCCCTGAACCATGGTGTTAAACAGAATTAATACTTATATTATTTTTCTGGGTTTACTTGTCAGGGATTGAATGTTTAACGTCCCACACAAGCTTATGCGTTAGAGTCAAGGTACTCAGTGGTGATAGTATTTTGAAAGGTTTTGGAGCTATTAGAAAGTGGAGCCAATATCCACGGCTTTAAAAAGATAAACCCATTTATATAAAGGACAAGACTTGATATATGAATAAAGAAGAAATTCAGTGGCTTAAAGTGAAGATTAATTGAAAGTCCTGTGAGTATTTGAGACATGTATCATCCATTACCATGACTTATTTCCTAATTTGTCTAAGATGTTCTTAGACTATTCTAATTGTTCTGACATATTTATTAACAATATCTTGTAAGTTTCTTGATTTGTGTAACTTATTACACAGCAATCTTCCCTTAATAGGATTCCATTTGGAAGGTAGATTAACTATTTGGTTTTTGTAGCATTTAAGATATCACCAGGCACATCTGCTCCACATGAATTGGACTCAGAATTCTGCAAAATGCATGCAATTCATTAGAGACTGACTCAGGTCGCTGAATCAAGTTTCCAGTTCCTGGATTTATCTTTTGTTTCTGTTTGTCCCTGACATTCACAGTCTGTGAACTCTGTCACTGGAACTAGAGGCTGTCTGTATTTATTTTTTAAAGTAATTTTCTTTCTCCTCTTTTAATATATCATCGCATAATACATAGTTTAAAATGTGGTGCTTTTCTTTAGAGGGAGAAAAATGAAAATCCTTTATCTTTTAGATCTTAACTAAAAATGTATTCTCGGGTATTTGTTTTGTTTTGTTTTCTGCAGTAAAATGTCAGTGTTTCCTTATCATTTGGAACCTCCTTAAATTTTTTTAAATTCTTTGAAGCTGCATTCATGTTTGTATGCAAATTAACCTGTGTTGGCAAATGTATGTATAAATAGTTACGATAAATGAAAGACCACTTGACCACAAAAAGGGTGCTTCTGATTTTGAGGAGTTATATGTGTGGGTTTGGGGTTATTTAGTGACATATAAAGCACTAGCCTTCAGTTGTGACATCAGCAGGACAGTTTATTTGATTATGAGACATTTTTAATTTTTGTTTCTGTAAACTTGATTTTCACGCTCTTCAGATAATTTGTGAATAATCTATGCGCTATTCTGGATCATGATTTACTTAGGACATAGTGAATTCGAAGGCTAACCAATTTGCCACAGATGAAAATGGCATAGGTGACATTGTGTTCAGACGACATTGCAGAGAGGTGAAAGTGTCACCTTAACAGCCAGTCACATTGTGATTCAACTCTGGTTTTGTTTCCAGTATCCATGTGACCTCAGAAACATGGCTCATGTTTTCTGGTGTCAGTCTCTTCAGGGACAATGCTGCGATAGCACTGGCAACCCAGAGATGGGCGATTAATAACCCAGTGATGCAGACTGATTAATGAGAAATCCCTACCAACGTTTCTGGTGCCCAGACAGAATGAAACTCATGGGTATCATTTCCTTTCCTCACAGGTGTCTAGTATGCTAGTCTGTAACCTCAGCCCTCAGTCAGTCATAACTGGAACTCTAATTTTGTGCTGAAAAATCTTGTCTAGATTTAACATTCTTTTGTATATTTGAATATTTTCTACTATGTTTCCATATAAACTTCACTAAAAGAAGTTTAAGTATTTGGTATAATCATTTTCCAAAGCAATAACATGACGTGTGGGTGCTGGGAGCCAAACCACAGTTCCCTATAAGAGCTCTTAACTGCTAAGTCATCTTTCCAGTCCTTAATCATTGTTCCTTAAAGCAGCAAAAGTCTCCTTTCTGTTTCATGTTTTTGGAATAAAACTATGCACTTAGCCTTGACTGTCGACTGAAAGCCCAGGGTCCAGATACGCCTGGTGCCGTCTTTATGGCGCTGTCGCTGTCCTTGTCCGTGGTGCTGACCACCAGACAGGCTCTTGCTCTGCTTTCAGTATTTAATGGCCAAGTTTTTTCCTTGCCGGGCACGTAAAGAATATCCTTAGGTTTTTAAGTATTATTCTGACTTCAATCTGCTTTAAAGACTCCTTGGACTCCCAGGTGCCCCACAGATGATCAAGTTCCTAATTACTGTGGGTTTCTTTGGAGAGTATTTGTTTTGTTTTGGTGTACATGTGTGTGTGTGTGCGTGTATGTGTGTGTGTCTGTGTATGTGTGTGTGAATCTAGAGCCTTGAACATACTAATCAAGCACTACCACTGAACTTTAAAAAACTATTTATTTTTAAATTTTTCACATGTATGAGTGTTATGCCTGCATGTTTGTAAATGCACCTGAGTCATGCTTTGTCCTCAAAGGACAGAAACAGGGGTCAGATCTCCTGGAACTGAGTTATGGATAGCTGTTAGTCATCATGTGAGTGCTATGATTTAAACCTAGGCTTTCTGCAAGAACAGTCAATGATCTTAACCACTGAGCCATCTCTCCAGCCCTGTGGTTATTTTTAATAGCACTCTCCACAGTGTATTTTTTTACCTTGTAGGTCAGAATTTCTTTTTAGAGCTGAGATTCTAATCCCTGTAGCAGCGTCCTATCTGATTTTTTGCCTCCAAATTGAGACCATTTATCCTCTTGGAATTGTGGAAACAGTAAGAAGATTAAGGACCAATTAAGCAGTAAAAATAAGGCTTTTATTCTTGTCTAAGAATAGGAGAAGTTGGAGACAAGCACACAAATCAACGGCTCAACTCTAGGGTAAATGAAATGAGGGGTTCAAGGCAATGGAGGGAAGAAATATTTATGGCAGAGAAATATTTATGACATACTTTCCAGAAACTCAGAAACTCTCTTTTTGTGTGTCTTTTCCATCAATCAAGGCATTTATCACTGGAGAGTGTGACATTTAACCCACAGATGGACTTATAATGAAATTAGAGATTGTCCGGAGCTACTTGGTCGCTATCTTAGATGTAAAAGGTTTTAGTTGATCTATCTGAAGAGTAACTTCTGGCTCACAGGTATTCTGTCTTCAAAGATAAACTGAGTAAGGTGGGGTGAAGATGCAGCTAGTCACCCAGGTAGTGCTCAGCACCACATCCTCACTCACTATTCCACAAGCCTTAACTGCTTTGTCGTTGGAAGATTCCTGTCATGGTCATTATCAGGGAGTGGAAAGTGAACATGATTTAGTTCCCATTTTAAGAAGCCTAGAATCTAGTGAGAAGCAAGAGGAAGAAATCTTTGAAGAAATTTGGAAAATGGGGCAGAACAGAGTGTTAGAGATGAGTACAAGCTAGGTGGTATGTGAACCAATGGCAATGATCCTGGACTCTGGCTGCTTCCCAGGATCACCTATGGAGAAGAGCTTTCAAAAACCCCCATGCATGTGCTCCAACCTAGACAAAACCAGAAACACTGGGGATGGAGATCAGGATTCATGTATTATTAAAATCGGTTCCTGTCAATTGACCTAAATTCCAGAACAATTGGCCCAAAGAGAACTTGGCAAGTTCTAATCCTTACTGTCTGTGTAGTAAGGTGAAAGTAAAATCTCTGGCACCTTTGTTTCCACTGAGTTCTTGTTTTCAGCTTGCACCCTGGATTTGGTGATCCCCTAGGGAATATGTATAACTAGTATATACGCAACAAACATCTATTAATACTTGCCTTCCAAATGTTTCCCTATTCATTAAAAATAACGGACATTATTGAGTACTTCCTGTTTTAGGTACAATAGTGAGAGGTAGAACTGTGTCTGCTGAATGTCGTGTATCTCCCACACTATGGCTTCCCTTCCATCAGAATCATGGGGTGATGGGGCAAGTATGATTGCTTAATAAGCTCTTGGCTCCCTCCTCAGTCTTCCAGTCTGAAGTTCAAAAGTAGTCTCTGCTCACAAGCTTCCTACATGATTCCTGTGAACATAAAAACCCGAACTCTCAAGTAGAGGCTCACCAAAACCATAGTGGCAGGACAGAGTGAAGCTGGGGGCACTGTGGATGTCATACTAGAGAAGTCGACATTTCCTAAGGGAAACAGAACAGGGTCTGGGAGGAGCTGTCCCCAAGATCTTGCTAGATGACTATTTGTTTACAAAGAGAGAATGAAAGCGAGCATTTGAGACAAGGAAGACTAGGCATCAAGATACAAAAATAGAAACAAACACAGTGTATTGAGATTGCAGCCAGATTGTGAAGGGCCTTTGGTAATTTTAAGCTCATTAACTTTTATTGATTTTTCTATAATGTTTTAAGCCCTGTGCACAAAAAGGGTGATAAACTGCTAAGGAACAGGACATTCCTGAGCCTGGCTCCCAGCTTGAGTTTCCTCCAGCAGAGATGCCAAGCTCTAAAAGTCTCCAAAGAACACTGTGTTCTTCTTACATGACACCTAATATACAGGTGTCTCCATGTATAGCCATCCAACTTGCATGCTCAGGAATGTATCCCTTGATAGTACCCTGGAAGGTGGAGTGGGGAAATTCTATTTCCAAGTGACCCAAGAAGGAGTCGTCTTGGTCTGGAAAGATCAGGTGAGAGTTGACTGAAACACTCAGCAGGTCACAGCCACTCGTCTATTACATTGATGATTGGGTTTTTTTACACTCTAAACTCAGCTGTCTAGCCTTTAATTAATGAAATCTAAAACTCTTATTTTTTTCAAAGGAAAAGTGTAAACTTTGTGTCAAAACAATTTTTTTAGCAAGAATAACTATTTATTGCCTACTGGGCACCTGGCCTCAAATGTTCTGAGGTTTGCATCTATTGCTCATTAGGACTCATCTGCTTTCCCACCAGCCCTTCAGATAGGCAGTGTTATTGCCTCTTCTTATAGACCGTGAGGCTTATAAATGATGGAGCTGGGAATTGAACCTGGGTGCATATGGCTATTAGGAACCGGGTTTATAGCATCCATGCCAGGCCACTTTGGGAATGAAATTGATGCTTCTGTCTCCCTTCGTACTTTACATATATATCTCATAGCTTCTACTGGAGCCTGTGGAGAAGGTGAAGTAAAATGAATTTAAAATAAATAAAATGCTCAGAATACACAGAAAGAAAAGATACTACTTTCTTCCACTGGTCCTGTAAGGCTCATTGTGAGACACAGACTCCTTTTCCCTGAGTCTTTGGCTTAAGAATGCAAAGGAAGGCATAAGAAAATTGCAAGATTTCCAACCTGGGAAGAACTGCAACTAAGGTTGATTATTGGTTTACTCTGCTCCAAAGAGAGTTCTCAGGTATCACGATCATGATTCTGACTCTGCAAAACAAACTTTGGAAGATGAACATGAGTTTGTTATGAAAACAAGAAGTATGATTCATTAGAGTTGTTCTTTATTGTCTAACTTGCCCTAGGACTAGGAAGTCAGTGGAGTTTGCTCCCAAGTTTGCTCTTAATTATTTGATGGCCCCCAAACTTGGAGGGACGACCTCCTTCCAGTCCTGTCAGTTCTGTTTACAGTTGACGCCACAGGAGGAATACAGAGATTGCTGTGAAGAATAGAGCTCAACGTGCAAAATTGCAGAATCTCAGTAACATTTAGTTATTAGCTATTTTCTCCTTTTTTTCCAGAATATTTACTTGTCCCTTTAGAGCTTGATGTGTGACTTGATATTAAATCCCATTGTCTTATGCTTATTCACTGGATGAATATCTAAACATGTTCATTCTTTCCAAACTCAGCAGTCTTTAAAATATCTTATATGGTTCAATCATTTTATATTTAAATACTCCTTGACTGACCTCTTCTCTATACTAAGTATTGTAATCTTAATCTTTGTGTACATCTGACAGTTTCAGATACTAAGAAGTTAACAAAATCTTCCAAAGCCATTAGGCATTTCTATACATTCACAGGGAAGATATGAATTTACATGACCTCTCGGTAAAAGTAAATTAATTGAGCTTATGCTGTGAAGCTAAATAAATCAGTGGGAAGAAGAATGGCAGGGTTTAATAGCGGAAGTAATTAGATCAAAGAATTCTCTGTTGGACTAAGTTGCCTCTATTTGTTTCTGAAAGGCTGCTCATGTTTAATTCTCTGAGCTGCCAGATTTCTACTATTTTGCCAACAACATTTTCTCTATTCCAAATGTTACTAGAAAGCTAATCAGATGCAGTAATTGATTTAACAACAGAATGATTCAATAGTCCCAGTCTTCTATAAAATCTCCCCCTGCTTTTTATAGCTTTGGAAGTTAGATTGTCAGTCTATAGATCTTAGAATAACAGTTGTCCTTGCTCCCATACAAAGAAGCGTTCTCTGCACTCAAATTTGTTTTGAAGTAGAATATTTAATTGAGTGATCTCTGTGCACAGACACAATCTTTCATCGACAACAGACTCTCTGTAGAGATAGTTTAAACACACAATAATTGCATAGCAGCTCAAATTTTCAATAATCAAAATGGAAAAGATGCCTGTGTCCAGGGCTCCTTGAATATTACGAGTAAGAAGTTGGGCACCTCATGTTGTTATGATAAAGTGTCCAGGGTATTTCTCTGTGGAGCTTTGTCTCCATCTGCATTGCTACCTCCATCTCTAGCACCAGTCTTCAGTGGATACCTGCAGTCACCTCCCCTACAAAGGCACATGAAATATGAAATAGGACAGAGCTAGAAACTTGATGGCCAGGAACCTGATGAATGATAGATGATGGGTTACAGAGAGATGGAGAATAGAGATGAATCTATGTGCACACACACACACACACACACACACAGTGACTAGTAAAGGTACAAAGCAATGAAAACTGCAGACTTTATGTCAAGACTAGAAGCTTCTTCAAATGCTCACAGGTATGAGGTATGACTCAGAGTTCATGGAGATGGAAAGACAGGGTCTGTAGAAGTCACCACCCTAACAGCTCCGAGATGAGCTGACTCCTGTGCTTAGGACTTGACTTCTCCACTGATTCTTGGATGATTCATAGCTTCTCACAAAAAGCAGAAATAAAACCTTTGTCTCTACACATAGAAATCAACTTAAGGCAAATTAAATGCTTCAAATTAAGACCTGTAAAATTGAAACTGAAAACTATTGAAGGAAAATACAGAAACTCTCCTCAGACATTGACTTGAACAATGATTGTTGTTGTTGTTAATCACAAGCTACAGTACTCATGGCACCCACTCTGAGTTTTCCTAATTTGCCAGGATACTGCTCAGAACTCTGTAAATACTTTGACAGCTCTCATTGACTTATTTACAGATATGATAGAGAATAAGGTGAGCCTTCAGATGAGGAGGGAGAGAGATCCAGGTATGGAGGTGGAGGTGCCACCCAGCGCCTCCATTAAGTCAACAATCCAGAAATTCTCTGAACGCTGTTCATCTGAGGTTTATGCTTCGTTCCATGGGTGTGATTGAATACATTTTGGCCATTGGTGATACTCTGACCTTCTTGGAGGTTGGAAAGTTGGATTAAAATCCTTAAAGCTCTACTCCTGCCTTGGTCTTTCTGTTAATCAGCTCCCATTTTGAAGAAATCTAGAGAGCATCAGTTGCTAGACCTCTTATTAGGGTACAAAAGAGGCTCATTCATCCAGAGACTGCAAGAGTTTCAGAAGCTATGTGGGGAATATCAGGATAGATAGAAACTGTGTATGGGTACATACACACACACGCACACACACACACGCGCGCGCACGCACACACACACTATTGTGTCACAATATCATGGCCATCCCGACACCAAAATTTTATCATCATAAAAATTATCAGTTATAAGGATCAAGTTCATCTGCAGAAAACAGACTTACTACAGCCAGCTACGACACAGGGCCATCATGGCTCAGCAATCATCGGGAAAGCAGAGGCATAGTTTCTAGACTGAGGGTTTAAGACTGAATCATGTCACAGCATGGGGACCAATGACTTTTTCAGCTGTAGTCACAGAAGGCCAGACCCAGAGCATACCACCAGTTTAATGCAGGACCTCCACGACCGGGAAGACAACACCACATCCCTAATACTGCTACAAGACTGGCTACGTTTGGCCTCATTTGCCTTTCCTTATTTTCTGACTACATATTCTAATTTCATTACTTAATGATAATTTCAGTGGGGGAGCTGGAGAAGAAATAATTCAGTTGGTAAAGTGTTTGCCTTGTAAGCATTAGGACCCAAGTTAATCCCCAGAATCCACATACAAGAAGCCTTTAAAAAGCTGAGCATGGTGCCAAACACATGTAGTCACAGTGCCAGGGAGGTGGAAACATGTGAATCCCTTGGGGCTTACCGGACAGCTAACCTATTCTACTTGACCAGGAGGCCAGTAAGAGACCCTGCCTCCAAAACACAAGGTACATAACTCCTGAGGCACACAGCCAAGGTTGTCCTCTGGTCTCCACTCACACATGCACACATGCACACTGCCCATGCACATGTACACACACACACACACACACACACACACACACACACACACACACACTGCCCAGATACGTGCGCATATACACACTTAATGGACAAATAAAGTGGGTTTAGAATTTGTTCAGAGTCATGCTTCCTTAGACTTCAGAACCTGTCACCCCACTGCCTCCTCATTTCTCCAGTTGCTGATTTAAAAAATATGCAAATAGCTGGGCGTGGTGGCACATATCTTTAATCCCAGCATTTGGGAGGCAAAGGCAGGAGGGTCTCTGTAAGTTCAAGGCTATCCTGGTCTTTATAGCAAATTCCAGACCAGCTAGGGCTGTACGGAGACCCCATCTCAAAAAGATCCCCCCTCCAAAAATGCAAATATTAGATATTATATATTAATAACGTCTTTCTCTTTTTTCCTTGATTTTGTTTCAATATTAATATATTCACCTGTAGTTCAGAATTTATTTTTAAATTTATTTAAAGACCAATTTTATTCATTGCCTTTCTATAATTCTTAGAAATTCTTACCTATTACAGGGTCTCCCTGTAGAACAGCTGGTCTGGAACTCGATATGTAGACCAGGCTGACCTCGATCTCACAGAGATCTGCCTGCCTCTGCCTCCTGGGTGCTAGGACTAAAAGCAAGACTCACCACACCTGGCATAAATATTTATTTATGTATTATTTATTTATTTAATTTTGATACATTTGACATTTATTTTTTAATACAAAGAAGGCGTTTCAAGAGGGATCAAAGACTAATGCTGGGAAGAAGCTATGAAGATTGGAAAGTATAGTTCCTTGGAGAATATCAAGCAGAGTACTTTTTTTTAAAGCTTCTCTGAGGAGAGCGTGAAGGACGTCTCTCTTTGTGTAGTGTATTTATTCCCAGGAGATCACCACTCCACCATTTGCTAACATCTTCATTAGCAGGGTTGTGGTCTGAGGCATTGATGCTTCTCCCTTCTCCTGATCCAAAGTAAGATTTATTTCTTTAAAAACCTGGCTAGACCATTTTCTGGTTTGTTTGCTTTTTTCTGTTTGATTTCATTGACATTAGCAGTGGAAAATTATGAATCTACTCTATCATTTTGACTGAAAGGTCCCTCTTCTACAATCAGTTTCTTCACTAAATGTTTCTTTTATCATCTGGCCTTGCCTGACTCATCAAGGTGAACCTTCAAGGATAGGACTTTCACGATCACATTCTCAGATGGTCTTTCTGCTCCCCGACATGCTGAGGTGGGGGGCTGCATGAGTGTCTCATCTCTTCACACTGGTATGAGAAGTTCTTTCTCCTTCATTTATGATCCTCTCACTATGTATGTCCTCGCTGTATCTACTCTATTTGTGTCACTTATCACATCCTTAATTACACTTCATTATGATCTGAATCATATCTTTCCAAAATTCATATGCTGAATTGCTTAGTAAGTAACCCTCAGTTTGTGAGCTTCTTTGGAGACAAGAGTTTTTTAAAAGGTAAAGAGTACTTTAAAAGGAGGTCATTAGGGTGCACCTTCATCCTATATAACAGGTGTCCTTACGCAAAGAGGAAATTAGAACACAGACACAAAAAGAGGTGGTCATGTGAAGACACAAGGAGATGACCCTCTGTAAGGTGAGAAAGTCTCAGAAGACACCTGCTCTGACAATTCCTTGGTCTTCAACTTCTAGCTTCCTGGACAGTTGTTGTTTACGCTGCCTAGCCTGTAGCATCTTGTTATGGCAGCTCTAGGAAGTTAATTCCTGCACCCCCACTTGGAGATTTGGCTTCTCACACACAGCCCTTTCACCCAATGCTCTGCCTCTTTTTTGGCTGATTTCTGTTCCTACAGAAATGATTCAGTCAATTCCCCAGCAGCGTGTAACCTTCCAAGGCCTTTTCCATTCTACTCACACTGATCCTCCCCAGGTTAGTGCCCACAATTGTTTCATCATCAAATGACACTTGTACCTCTCCAAAAGTCTCACTCAATTGCTAGCGGAACATTGGCTTTTCAACTCTCTCATCACACAGGCTGCTGTCTTCAAAATGTTTTCCCCATGTGGGAGGGAACTTTGGGGGTCTTCCACCTCCCCTTTGCCAGTTCCTTCAACCAGACTCTCTTGGTAGCCAACTCTGTTGCTTTGTTGTGTCCTTGTTGCGTTTATTTTGCAAACCTTAAACCCTAAAACTGTATGAAAGCAAATGCCCATTTTCCTGAAGTCTGCCGCCAAGGTACATTATGACTGTTGAGTGACTGCTGGACACATAGAGATTCATTCCCTTTTTACTATTAAATAAGACAGTGGCAAAGCCATGGTGCATCTCTGTGTGTTTTTCCAGCTATGTAGACTAAACTGCTAAACATGTAGCTTTAGACCTGAAGCCTTGAGACAGGGAATGCAGTACCCAGTTGCTTTTCATTAGGTTGGTAATGACTTCCCATCACTCATGTGTGACAACACACATCTCATTCCAAACTTCCCAAGACTGAGAAAAATGAGTCTAAGATTTTAAATCAACTTAAATGAAAAATGACACTTTTTAAGATATTATTTTGCTTCACAGAGAGAGAAATAAGAGATTTATGTGTTTATTGACAGCCCGTTTTCAGGTGTCAGGCTTTAAATTTTTTTTCATTGATTTTTGTAAGAGACTCTTTTGTCATTAAGTAATTATTTGCTATATTGTGGACATGGGGCTTTCTTAACCTCATAAATGTTCTATTCCTTGCTTGATAGTTGTTTGATAACTTGCTGTTAATCAGTACGTGAGGGTTTTTATTTCCTCTCCTTTGATTTGTTGTTATCCTTAACATCATGTTTACCTCCATTATTTGTTCTCTGTTTTCCAAAAGGTTGTCTAATTTTTTTCACAATAAGTTGATTGTTATGCATTTTCCACTGTAAAAGGTTATCATAGATTTTTAATCCTGCTGCTAAGTTCATGGTATTCTTCTCACGTCTCATCTCACTTGTTTCCCTTGTATTCTTTGTGTCACAGACTGCTTAATTTTCTGTCTTCTCTTTCTCCTTCCATTGTCTGCTTAAACTTGGGAACACAGAGCTCATATTGCTATCTTATGACCTTTGTGATAGACCCCGCTGATCCATGCAGCTCTTCCTTGTCTTCAGTATGCCGCATCTCTGTTTTTGTTCTGTAGAATGTTTCCTCTTGGTTCTCTGTTGCTGTGCTTGACCATCTTGAATGAGGAGATCACTCTTCATTCCCATGTAGAGTGAGTGAGTTGCCTTTAGAGTCTCTCACCATTTTTCTGGCTGCAGTTACAGTTTCTTTTGTGTGTGTGAAAACCTGGACCACTTCACAGACACCCTTCTCCTTTTCTTGAGTGGTGGCCATTTGTCCATGGCATGACTGTGCGCACTGAGGAAGACCTTGTGCACTCTCATCATCTCAGGGGGAAAAGGAGTTTATACTTAGATTCCTGAAGCATTCAATGGGTCATCCCTCTCCAAACAGACACACGCACACACACACACACATACACACACACACACACACACACAGAGAGAGAGAGAGAGAGAGAGAGAGAGAGAGAGAGAGAGAGAGAGAACCTGTCACCTCTTCTGCTTGGATGGCTCACACGACTCTTTCTTCTACCTCCTATTTTACAATGAGTTGGATCTGGAGACTGATTCCTTACTATAAATCCTTTTCCAGCACAGTGAGTTTTATTAACAGCTATATGTTCAAACAAGAAAGAAAAACTGAAAAGCATACTTTCATTGGCTCAAATGAGCAGGAAAAGGACCAAAGTACTGCAAATACAACTCCTTCATTAACTGATGGCTTTTCCCCTTTTAGCTAAAGAAAATCCCAAACCTGAGATAGCTCTAAACCTTGGGCAGCGAAAGAAACTGCCTAAGACCCCATCTGAGTTTTGTTCATCCCTGGTTAGTTTGCTTTGTTACTGGCCAGTGTTTCTATTTACAGTGCTCTTGAAATTCTGCCTATTTACTATTGTTGTGACTCTATCAGTAGGAACATAGCATGTGGCGGACATGATACCACTAACCTCTTTCTACCTCAGTTTCTCATTATTGTTAGAAATTTCAGAGAAAACAGTTTAAGGGAAGAAGGATTTATTTTTGTCTGTGGTTTCAGAAGTTTCAGTGTACAATGGACACTATTGCTTCTCGGAACATTATGAGAGGGTAGAGTGGCTCAGCTCATGACGGACGAGACAGAGGGGGAAAGGAGAGAGAGAAGTGATGGGAAGGAGGGAGGCAGAGAGAGGGAGGGAGTGAGAGCAAGCTAGAGTTGAGATACACCCTTCAAAGTGTGCTCCCAGTGACTTAATTCCTCCCACCAGGCTGCAGTTCTTAAAAACCTATTCAGTGCTATAATCCATTGATGGGGTTCTTATACTGGGGACCCTCTCATCTCTCAATACTACTGAAGCTGATGACCAGGGCTTCAGGACATGAACCATAGGGGAAAATTTCATTCTCAACCAAAAGAGGGAGGTCAGCATTTTTTTAAGTAATAGGACATGACTTTAAAAATATTTTATTATTATTTTTATTTTAGTATATGAGTATATTGCCTTCATATGTGTAAATGCACCCATGTTGTGCAGCGCCCCAGGAGGTCAGAAGAGAGTATTGGATTCCCCCGGAAGTGGAGTTACAGGTGGTTGTTAGCCACTATTTGGGTGCTGGGAATCGAATCCAGGTCCTCTGTAAGAGCAGTCAGTGCTCTTAACTGCTGAGCCATCTCTCCAATCCTGTATAGGGCATAATTTTTTAAAATATTTTTATTGAGCTTTTGTACATATTCTACAACAATGCTTCATGAGATTTAGACGCCCTTCCTCTTACAACATGATTTTTAAAATGATAGAATTAGTTGAGAGAAAGAAAAGTGAAATTAGGAATCACTTTTTACATTGTCTTTATATTAGATATATAAGGAAAAACACTGTTGACTTTTTATCGATTAAAGACTTCACCTAGTTAATAATTTTTAGATTATGAAGGTACTTGTATTACAAGTTATAATGCATTCTCCCTAATTTCTAATGTTTACAGGCCACCTCCAGTCTATAAAGAAAGTCATGAAAATGGACCTCATCACTCAGACACTTGAGTTTTTGAGCTTCGAACTGACAGAATGACTTTTCTTATACCCCTGCTGGAGGTTGCTTTTTGCTCTAGTCCACCTTACTAGGAAGGCTAGGGCATTAGCTTCTGGTGCATCCCCATGAGAGAATACTCAACAGAACCACCCGAGGGAGAAACAGCTTATTTCAACTCATGGTTTCAGAGGCTCTCCGTCCATCATGGCTGGGAAGGCATGGCAGAAAGAGCAGCTCAGTCTGTGGCCTCAGGAGCTTTGGTGAGAGGCTGAGTGTTCTTGTGGAGGCGCATAGGAAATAGGAAGAGTACTCTGAGGCAGAGCTGGGTATAAGCTTCAAAGGCTATCCTTGATTGACCTAGTTTTGTCAGCCAGACAGGCTTGGCCTCCTAAAAGTTTCTCAGCCTTCAAATCAGTGCCACAAACCAGGACTTGAGTATTGAAAACCTGAACCTGTGGGGAAAGCTGTTAAATTCAAACCATAACATTGAAGAATAGTGTTCAAGGCTATAAGCATGGGAGTCAGACTACTTGATTCCAAACCTCAGCTTTACCAGTAACTATCAGTAAATCTGTGCATTGTTTCATTCAACGTGCCTGTACTTTCATTTCCTCAAAAAATAATAATTTCTATTTGTTTTACGCAGGTCAGAATTATAATTCTCAATTGCAAGAAGCAAACAGCTTGAATTAATTAAAACTTAATGCATAATAATTATTAAAGTATTGGGATGTCTTGTAGAAGGAAAGGGCTGGAGTCATGGCTCAGTGGTTAAGAGCACTGGCTGTTCTTCTAGAGGACCCAGAACTCATGCATCAGCTGACAGCCATCTATAACGCCAGTTCCAGTTGATCTGTGGCTTCTGTGGGCATTGCACACAGAGGTGCACTTAAATACATGTAGGCAAAACACTCATACAATAAAATAAAAATAAGCAAAACAGTTTTTTTTTAATTTAAAAAAAAGACAAGAGCATGACTGTAGCTAATCACGATGTTAGGGTCCTTCTTCTTCTTCTTCTCTGCATGCCCTCTTCATTCCTCTCACTGCAGGGCACCCTTCTGTGTCCCATTCTCCTTGGCAGGGAAAGAATGGCCTATGATAATAGTCCTGAGGTTACATCTCCTCTCCTCAGTTTTAGGCTACAGTCGACTTCTCTCCAGATTCAGAGATAATCATAACTGGCTGAGTGGGCATCAGTGGTGGGTTGGATGCATATCAGGCCCAGAGGAGATCACTGGGTGTCCTGCTCTATCGCTCTCCACCTCATTCTTTTGAGACCTGTCTCACCCTGAACTTGGAGCTAGGCTGGCAGTCAGCAAGCCCCAGGCATCCTCCTGTCTCTGCCCATCAAGCACTGGGATGACAGACACCCACAGAGCCATTCCCAGTTTTTTATGTAGGGGCTGGAGAATCAAACTGAGGTCCTCATATTCGCACAGCACACGGGAACCCTCTGAGCTGTCTGCCCGGCCATCTTTAAATAGAGTCTTTTCTTTCCTTCAGCGTCTCAGGATATGGCATCTCCCATTAAAATGCACCCTGCAGAGGTACTGACTGCCGTTCCATCACATAAAAGGGAGCGCTTGCTCTCATTTCCTTACTGCTTCAGCAGCATTTTGTGATGTTGACCACTTGTGTCTGAAAGAGGCTCTCTGCTGACTTTCAAGACGTCATATCCTCCTAGTTCTCTCCGACTCTCTGATCACTACCTGCACAGTGTTGCCTGGAGAATATGCTAATACGTGTTTGGGGTCTCTTGAAGTACGGTCTTAGGCCGTCCTCTCACCATCCCATACCATATAGGAAGTCTTACCCGGGCTTCTGCCCTCAGCATCCTCCCATTTTCTCAGAACTTCCAGTTCTTATGTATCCAGCTAGATGTCACTGTGGAATCCAAAACTGGCCCCTCGGCATCTCCATTGGAATGTCCTTTTAAAAGTTAATTTATCCTTTGGCAATTCCATACAAGGGTATAATGTATTCTGGTCACGTTCACCCCCACACTCCCTTATCCCCTCAGACCTTTAAGTGGCCTCTCCTCCCCACAGTCCTCCTACCAAGGCCCCGCCTTCCCGTTTTGTTCTTGTTTTTATTTTGCGATGCGCTGAGTTTAACCAGGGCTGCTCATATGAGTAGATGCTGAATTATCCACTAGATCGAGGGTAACTCACTGGTGACTACATCGCGGGAGGTCTTAAATGAACCTGAAAAAATCGATGTTTCTAAAACTGAGCTCAGTTCTTCTATAGTGCACACAGAGCACACTGTCTGTCTGAAATCACAATATTCCATGTTCTGGTGAGCGCACCATGTTCAAGGCACTTTGACAAATCAGTGATCGCCTTACCATCACATTCCCCTTACCAGGCATATCCAAATGTCTCCATTTCCTTTACTTTCACCTCCCAATGAATATTGAGTTGTCATTTGGAAGATAATTACTGCCTTCTCTAGAGAGTCATATGATTCTATATGCGTTTTTATAAACAAGAAATAGACCTTTACTGCAAAGCAATGAGATGTTGAGATCGTGTGGCCACAGTATAATTTAGTTCATCCTGACAAGATATGTCACATTTTGTAATTACATATTTCTCTTGGTTATTAACTTAATGTCCTCCTCCTTCAATAAATTATTTGCTTTACTAGAACAGGAATTATGTCCGTTTTATGCATCTCCAGAATCTAAGAGTGTTGTAACACATAGAAAATACTTCTTAAACAGTGATGAACAGGACCAGCAAAGTGACTCAGGGGGTAAAGGCACCTGCTACCAAGCCTGATGGCCTGAGTCCCATCCCTGAGACCCACGTGGTGGAAGGAGAGAATCAAGTTCTTCAAGTTGTCCTCTGACCTCCACCTACATGGAGGGTACACAAGCACACATTCATACACACACTCAATAAAATGTAATAAAAATTTTAATGTGTTGAATGAATAAAGGGATCAAGAAAAAGATAAAATTGATTATTATTGCCATAACTTTCATAACATACTAGAAATATTGGTGGAACCACTGAATAATAAGAGTTGTTTTTTCATATAGTTGACAACATTTTATTAATGGGAGCCATAATGTATATGTATATATGTGTGTATATATTAATCTTTAATCTAGTAATAGGGAGAGCTGTTGGAAATGAGATAGGTTTTATAGTTCCTGTGAACCAGTTCTTGTTTGCACATGCAGTCGTGTTCTGTATGGTTTGGATGTGAAATGTGGCCCTCAGGCTTGTGTTCCGAGGTGGGGAAGTTTGCCCCTAGGGGCAGGACCTTGGAGGTTATACCGTATTCAACTAGTTCCCCATGCATCCTGTGCTTCTAAGTCTGCACCACTGTGAGCAACCATCACCGCACACTCCCTGCCTTGAGCTCCACTGTGCTTTCCCACCACGTGAGACTGAAACTTCTGGAATTGTGAGCCAAAATATACCTTTATTCTCTTAAGTTGTTTCTACCAGATATTTCTGTCACAAGGACACAAAAGAACCTAATCCACCATCCATTCAAATTCAGATGAAGAGAGGGCTTCAACAAATAGCAGCCATTTCCTGAGAAACATTCTCTGCCTACCCCATCCTTGAGGAACGGACCTACCCTGAGTCTGTGCTGAGATGGGTGAAAGCACTTGTTTTCACATCACCTGGCATATAGACCTCTTTTAACCCTAAGGAATAGTCTGGAAGTTGTTACCAGGTTAGTTTCTAAAACACAGCTGAGCTAGCAGTTTAACAGTTGCCCTTTCCAGTGCTCTGGCTGGTTCCCCTCTCGTTTCCTAGATAACTAAGACTTTGCCTTCTAACTCACTCTCTGCTCTGATGACCACGGTCTCCAGGTATTACAGTCCTTGTTTGACCTTAGTCTGTCTTCCCAGAAGTCCTCTGCCAAATTCCAGGCAATTGTAGACATCATCTGCAGAACAGATACATTGAAAACTAGCTTCCTCTTGAACCTGAACAACCTATAAATCCACCCTTCATAGACTGCTGTGAATTTTTTATTGTGTTCCCCAATCAGGAGGCTAGTTTTAAACATAATTTTCAAATTGGACTTTGGAAAATGAAGTGAACCAAATTATAGCGTTTACAACAAATAAATGGCTAAAAGTCCATCCCATTAAGGAGTTCTTAATTAAAAAGAACAACCCACGGGTGCTTCATTGTTCGAGCACACTGGATCATTCAGCAGCTTTTGGAGGAAACAGAATAGTTCGCTCCGTGGTTAACATCCTCTAGACAAAATTACCCCTAGCACAAGAGTGAGACTGGCCATTAGAGGCTGAGGTAATTTTGTTTGAAAAACTAGGAACTCCTCACTTTTGTTCAAGTCTCCCAGAATACCATAGAAAAGAGTGAGCATTGCCTGGATTCCTTTCTTTCATAGAAAAGAGTGAGCATTGCCTGGATTCCTTTCTTTCTAACATCATCATTTTAATATGCATTTCAAAAAATGCCAACTGCCAGTATCACCATAGAGGAAAAACCAGAAGCAGAAATGTAAATAGGGAGAAGCTAATTTTGCTCTTCACTACTGGACTGCAGTTCTCACTAAGGAGGAGATGGTTTAGCCTACCTTCAAAGGCACAATGCCCCACCGAGTACAGGGAACACAGTCACCTTTCAAAAAATTTCACAGTGCTTTCAATGAACAAATTATGACCTCAGATAGTCCAGGCTCTATTAAATTAGGTACTTTTTATTTCTCAGGCTACCAGGAAATGCTGGTCTCTTCTGAGCACTTTGCTGGGTAGAGTTGAGAGGGCCACTGTTTATTAGAGGAGAAAGGTCAGGCAGAGAAGGAGAGGAGAGATGGAAAGGAGCAGGAATCAAATGGTCAGTTAGCAAAGGCAGAGCTCTATCATTATTAATGATGATGTTTAACTGTAATTAAAAGGGGGTTTTGGGCTTGTTAGTTCCTGTGCACCTCAGAGTAGATGTCTTTCAGACTTCTTTGGCACCAGAGTTGCCTGGAGAGTAACAAGTCTACCTTAAAAATACTGAAATTGGAGCCAAGATTGTAGAAGAACAATAGAGCGCCTGCCTAGCATGTGTGAGGTTCTGGGTTCAAGCTTCAGCACCACTTAAATATAAACCTACAAATAAGAAACTCAGGGCTGGCACCCAGGAATGTTTTCTTGTTTCTGATGCATAGCTGGTTTAGAAACCATGCTGTGTCGAGTATTATATGAGTGTTACCACTCTACCTTGAGGAAGGAGTGATGGCTTTTTGTGTAAGAGCTTCCCAAAAAGTAGGTTATGATGTATTCAAGGAGAAAAGCAACTTAGATACATGTATGTATACATGTATTTACAAAGAAAAATTATAGCTATGGTTTGAAAAACCTCCTGAAGGAAAGGTTAACACCATTAATAGGTATGTAGCAAAAGCATCTTTTCTATCTGGTTAAAATAAGTAAATCAGGAGACCTCAAGAGGGAGGCAACACTCTCGGACAGGCCAAAGCATCAGATCTGGAAAGGAGAAGGAACAAGGGTCGTGCTCCTCTGAGCAGGCTTCAGAGTCAGATTCCCTTCTTCCTTTGGCTCCCCAACTGTGCCTTGATCTTGCCAAGTCTCCATTTCCTATCCCGATAGCTGAGTGAAGAGCATAAAACGATGGGGCTTGCTGCCCCTGCAGATTCATAGTTCCTCTGTTGGGGAGAAACCAGGCGCCTGGGGAGTAAGGATATCTGGACTATAGGATTTTTGTGTTATTTCCAACCCCTCATGTTAAGTGCTCCTGGAATCTTGTTGTCTTTGGCATTCACTTTGATTGACAGATGCTTCAAACTCTGTCTTCCAACAATAGACACTGAACTCTCTAGAAGTAACGACAAGAGCAACTTTGGATGGAACTGCATTGTTGATTGGTTGACTAGCTTTCTAACCTGGAGTGAGATAAACATATTCAGTACTGTGTTTGGAAAATAATAATGGCCCGACCTTCCACTATCCATGTGTCAAAGGATAACTTGCCATAGGATAAAGGTCACATGGTGGAGCTGATGACCTAGAGTTCTCTCCCAAATGAATGGTTGTTCAAGTTCAAATTTGAGCCTCATTGCCTTTGGCCATGGTATGGTATGATGCTTTTAATGCAAATAATAAGTCAGTATTTATGCTAGAAAAGGTTACATGCTTTCTGCAGAATTTCAAACTGTATGAATTTATAACCTTTACAGGACTGGGTTGATTAGGCTCCTGAAGTTATCGCTGTGTTTACACTGAAGTGTCTAAAATGACTTACCCGGGATTGCATTTATTCTAGCAGCCAGTACAAAAGCAATTACAAAGGGTCAGACTTAGAAAACCTTCCCTTGTGAATTAAAGAATCATGCAGACTTCCAAAGGCATATGCACTTGCTAGCTTGGGCTCATTGGTGCAGTGGCATCTGTAGCCACAATGCAGGCTGTCACTTGTGTGTGACAAGGTGAGCAGGTGTGGATGCACCCCAGAAACTCTGCCTCTTCCATAGGCTAATTCCTTATTCTCCTCTACAGTGCGGGAGCCTCCACGGCCCCCTTGTTGGCTGCTCTATGCCTTGTAATTTTATTCCTTGATGCCTCTGAGGTAAAGGGATTGTTTTTAAGCTTAATACTAAACTCTAAGTGGCTTTAATGAGCAAATCTTAAAAAATTTATACCTCTGGTTTCCTAGGTGATAATTTAATGTCATTACTCCTTGCCTCCAATCTACTTGGAAGCTATTCCACCTCACCTTCGTCCTCTTTTTAGCATGATTTCCAAGATTTCCCTTCCAAGTGGCAGAAATTCTTTCCTTCTGCAGAAAGCACATTGTGTAATGACAATATGACATGTGGTAATGGAATTGTTTATATGCAGAACCAAACAAGAAAAAATAGGTCCAACAAGTAGAATTTGGGAGTCAAGGATTGTATTCTACATATTTTCTTTATTCTTTTATTTGCAAACAACTCAGGAATCTGATTTTTGGAACTGTTTAAATATGTCTATTCAAGATTCATAATAAAAGAACTGCTATAAAGCTAATCATGAAAAAATGTAAGTAAGCACTGCTACAATTTGATTTCAATTATCTTTAGGCAAAATAAAAGTCAAGAAACATTACATTTTTTAAAAATGTTCTTTTAGGGGCTGAAAAGATGATTCAGCAGTTAAGAGCACCATGTGCTCTTGCAAAGGACTCTGGCTCGGTTCCCAGTGCCCACATGGCAGCTAACAACCATCCAGAACTCCAGTTCCAGGGGATCCAATGCCTTCTTCTGACTTCCATAGGCATTGCACACATGTGGTTTACTTATATACATGCAAGCAAAACACTCACCCCCATAAATTAAAATTTTTAAAAAGCTCTAAAATGTTCTTTTGTTTTTCTTTTCTGGGAAAGAGTGTACTGTTCTTGGGTCACACAGGAACCTTGATCTTCAAACAGCCTGATAGAATGTATCCTGTCTAATAACACAGTTATGAGATCTGTAAGAAGAAAGGTGAACATTGGGAAATTTCCACTTGGATTGAAATATAGATATTTCAAATATAATATATGGTGAAATATAGACTCTTGAGTTCATGATACTACTTTTTGAGCTACAAGCAGTGAGATAGGTAGAGTAGACTTCCAATGCTACTAGTGCCTTAATTACTGGAACTGATTATGGCAAAGCAGATTTTGCAGGTTTCATATATCTTAAATTGTGACTATTAATTTTTTCAGTGCTGGGATTGAACCGAAAGCATCACACATGCTTTCTAAGCAAGTGTTTACCACTGAGCTATGTCTCCAGCCCTCCCCAGCTAGAGTCAGAGAAATGACAGTAGAGGAAGTTGGAAATTTGAAACAGGAAAAAGGCCAGACTATTTGTTTCTAGCTTCAAGAGGGACAGGCTTAGGAATGATGAGGCTTAGGAATGACTCATAAAGGAGTTACCAACTAGCAATCAGCACTGTAGGGACCTTAGTCCTGGACCACGTGGAGTGAGTTTTTCAAGCATAGTTGCCTTTTTTGTATGTGGTGAGAGGAGATAAAATCCCACCTAGCCTGAATCCCATAATTAGTACACCTTGATTACCCACGATCCTCACTTTTGTACATTAGCTCTCTATACTTGTTCAGTCTACAAATCCTGTTTTTCTTAATTGATTAATTGTTTATTTTTATTTTGTGTATGAGTGTTATGCCTGCTTGTGTGTAAGTGCATCAGTGTTGTGCAGTGCCCGCAGAGAACGGGACTGGAGTTACGGAGGGTTGTTAGTCACCATGCGGGTGCTGCGGTTTGAGCCTGTCCTCTGCAAGAAGAGTCAGTGCTCATAACTGCTGAGCCATTTCTCCAGCCCCATATCCATTTTTTTAATCCTAAAACCGTCTTCCCATCTCTCCACCCCTCCCATTACCACTTCTTGTTGTTGTTCTCCATTGGCTTTTAACCACTGTGACAGCATTACTGAGGGAAATTGACTTAAAAGGGAGTTTGTTTTGGCTCACAGCCTCATGGGTTTCATCCCACTGTCAGTTCCATGGCTGTGGACCTGCGCGGTGGCTGGCATCATGGGAGCAGGAACATGTGGTGGAGGAGGCTGTTCACCTAATGCCAATCAGGAAGCAAAGAGCAATGGAAGGCTGGCTCTGGGACAAGCTATACCCTCAAGAGATGTGGAGGATGGCCTCATCCTCCAAGCAGGGATACAATAACCCATTCACTATGAACTGATCAGTGTGGATCAATCTATTGATCAAGTTAGCACCCTCTTTCCCCAATCATATTTCAGCACCATCGGCTTGTACCATTCCTTCAGTACATGAAAATTTTAGGGAGGATGCTTCAGATCTATAGCATAACATTTTCTATCTCCACAGATTTGGAAAAAAAAAAAACATTAGTAGAAGCACTATTTAAAATAAGTGGATCCATAAAGTTTCTGACAGGGAGACATGATAAATCTTAATAAAGATAATTGGATGAATGAGGAACAAGTGAAGTGAAACAACAGTTATCCGTGAAGTCGAACAGCATTGTAGTTGGTGAGGACCCTCGTCAGACAGAATGAAAGATGATGAGATCAACACAGCAGACAGGGACAAGATCAGATGGTACCATGCTGGCAAATGTATGATTTTCTGACAGAAATAAGAAGATATTTTAGGGGTTCTAAGCAGAGGAGAATATGTTCTAACTATGCTGGTTTCTTTCCTTTTCTTGCCTATTATGTTCCTTAGGAAAAAAAAACAGTCAATATTTGATTATTCTGTATACTTTGCTCTTAAAGCCTTTGAGGTCATGTCCAAACAAGGATAACATTACCCCATTTGTTGAATTCATATTCTGTTTTTATTGTTCATCTTTCTAGACCCTTGGAAACCTTTAATACCTTTTACATTGGCTTCTACAGTCAAATTCTCTTCACTTACTTATAACTCCGTTCCAGCGGTTGTAATGTCAGCTGACACATGGATTCCTGCTCTTATTCTCTGCTTTCCTATTCCGTGGCATGAAGAATCATAACACTTAGGATGGTGGTAAAGGTCTTGGGAAGATGCACTTAGTAAATCCTAGGTATTGTTACATCCCAAATCAGACTCCTTACTTCACTCCTCCATGAGCAGCACCTGGTCTGCACTGGTTGAGGTTGACCTGGCCACAAGTCAGTGGGGGCTGCTGTGATTCTATTAAGAGCTGGGTCCTTACTTCCTGATGCGCAGGACTAAGGGCTCTTTCAGAGAAGCCTCTCTCAGAACCCAAGTAGCTTGCAATCTCTCTCCTCCTGCGCTGTGGGCGAGCACCGACTTCATCCTCTTTGTCCTTCATCCTTTGGCCACATGGGGAACAACAAGAAGGCTCTCACAGGCACCAGACACATGGCCAGAGTGATGGACTTACCAGCCTCCAGAATGGGAGACATAAATCTCCGTTTCTTACTAAGTTGCCCACAACTGTGGCATTCCGTTATAGCTACACAGACGGACATTGTAACCTACAAACTTCAGAGTCATCCTTGATAATGAACAACTTCAAGACACTTTCCTACAAACCTCCCTCTCATTCATTGTCCCGCCCTTGCCTCTTCTTCCTACGTGCATATATGGGAGCCCGTGTGGGACTTCCTTAGCTCACACTCTCTGCATTAAATTCCTCAACAGGCAAGTTCACAGCTTTTGCAAATTTTGCTTGAACTTTCTTAATGGTCCTTTGAGACCCTCGCTTGCCCATGTCTCTGGTCTCTAATAGCCACAAAACAACACTGTATTTTAATAAAAGCAGCTATTTACTGGGCACTAGTACAAGTGGAAGCCTAAGGTTTTCCCACATGATCTCTTTGGATTTTCATAATGACCTCTTGAGGTAGGTAGTATTCCAGTTGATAAATCAGGCAGTTGAAACTCAGAGGGTTTAAATAATATAGAGAGCTGGGCATGGTGAGGCATACCTGTAATCCCAGCACTCTAGAAGCTGTGGCAGGATACAGTTGGGCTGTGTCAAAATGGACATCAACCATCAAGAATGTATTTGTCTCTATACATATCAATAGCTACAAAGATAATTCATTCTTAGCAGCTGCCTGATGTTTCATAGTTTACATAACAATGTGATGTCCCATAATTTATCCAGTCAATCACAAGCCTTCAGATTCATTCATCTCAAGGATTTCTTTGTGGGGATTAGATCAAAATAAATAGTGCTATGTATTTCAGATATTAACTAGGTGTGACCAGATCACTTTCTTAAACCTTAATATTCATCTTTCTATGTACCTGCAGCCTGTGACAGAACCAGTTTTCTTCATAATCAATTAGAGCTTGGTGTAATTAATACTGTTCTAATGGATGAGATGGGGCACCTTGTTTTACCTTTAATTTGCGTTTCTCAGACTGTTCAGGAACTTGAGCATCTCTTCATCTATTTATTAACCTATTGAACTTGCTTTTATGAGTTTTATTTTGAGAATGGAATTATGTTCCTTACATATTTAAAATTGATTTCTATGCCCTTACCAATTTATAAATTATATCATTTAATTCTCAGTCACTCATATGGTTTGTAATATTTTTCTAGTCCACAATTTATCTTTTTTTTCTTGTTCTTAGAATTATTAAACATTCTAAATGTTTTCTTAAACCTATTTTTATAGTAAAAATTGCCCTCTACTTTTAAAGTTTTAGAGATTCCTATTTTGCTTAAGAACTCCATTTCATTTTGTTTTTGACTTCTTAAACATTTGAACCTTTAATTTATCTAGAATTTTTTTAATATTTTATGTGTGTGAGTGCATTTCCTGCATGTGTGTAAGTGTACCTGTGTTGTGCAATGCCCTCAGGGATTGGAAGAGGACATCAGATCCCCTTGAACTGGAGTTACTGATGGTTGCTAGCTACCATGTGGGTATTGGGAATTGAACCTGGGTCCTCTGCAAAAGCAGCCAGTGCTCTCAACCACTGAGCCATTTCTCCAGCCCTAGAACTTATTTTTGTATTTGATGTGGGGAATGAGGACCATTTTTTTCCTCAAAATGGTGAGTCAGTGTTGGCAGAAAAACTTAATAAACTTTATGAAATTTTCATTTAGAAAAAGCTAAGGAAGCCATTCTCTTCCTATAAATTAAAAGCATACTTTGTCACATGCCAGTTACCTATACTTAGATCTCTTTCTGGATTTTCTATTGATCTACTTGTCAACTCCTGGATTGGTTTGATTAGAGAAACATAAGTTTTATGGGGGATAATACCTATCAACAACTTTCTCTCATAAATCTTTTGCTGACTTATTCTCACATGCAAACTTAAAATTGTTTCACCCAGTTCCTAAAGTAAAATAAATAAAATAACCTACACTATACCAAATCAAACATACAATCTCCTAGGAGCCTATTTATAACTGCTTTTTGTATATGTTATTTAGAGGAGATACATAGTTACCTTCTGAGATTAGATCTTCTCAATAGAAATGCCTTATTTGCCAAACAGCGGCATAATATGCCTGATTGTTTCGAGTTTATCAAGTCTCATAGAAAACTCACCTGAAAGAGTATGGGTGATTCTACTGTATTGGTTTAAAAGTACTAAAATAAACATAAGTGAAGATTCAATAAGAAGAATTTTCTACTTTATTATTTCTTTCTTTTCTAGATAAAACACAATGTTTCCTGTTTTATCTCATTGTTTCAAAAGGTGAGGAATTCGCTTCCTTATGGAAGCCCAGGAAGTCATTGTTTAGATTTAACTTTGTTTCATGCTGGCCCCTGCTCCCTGGCCCCTGGCCCCTGGCTCCTGGCCCCTGGCCCCTGCTCCCTGACCCCTGCTCCCTGGCCCCTGCTCCCTGGCCCCTGCTCCCTGCTCCCTGCTCCCCAGCCCCTGGTCCCTGGCCCCTGCTCCCTGCTCCCTGGCCCCTGCTCCCTGGCCCTTGATCCCTGGCCCTGGCTTAAAGTCTGCCCAGATTTAGAAAGAATGCATCACTCTTGTTTTTCTGGTGCTCCTCTCCTTCGTCTTCTTACTCACCTGGGATTTCCAGACCATCAACACTCTTCTCAGTCCCTAGCCTTCTGCCGACCCTGGTGCCTCATGCCACTGTAGAGCCTGGCAGAGCAGAGCTCTTGTCCTTGGCAAAATCCCAGGACACAGTTCCATGTGACTCCTTTCCTTCTGGCTCAGGCCTGTATGCTGCTTTTACCCTTTCTCAACCTACACCATAACTCAAGACCACATGCTTTTCTCTGTGGCTGGGAAGACAGCCCAGAGGTACAGCTCCTCGGTTAAACCAAGCTTGGCATGAACAGTTGGAAGATTGACTAACAAACAGGCTGAGCAGTGCCTCTGCAAAGATTGCCCTGACCCAAGGGCACAGTGACCCTCCATTCATGTTGGCACTGAGCCTGATGGAGCTCTGGAAGAATGAGCAAGAAATGGGTTTGCCTAAATCTCTGTCTTTGTTTGTATAGCTCTTTGTTTAGAGATTTTGCTTTTATAATTTTTTCCATCTGTTATCAAACCAAGACTCTCCTGGCAGACAGCCTAGGTCAAGATGCAGTGGTTTCTTCCTTGTTCCATTTAAAAGTTGACATTTTCCAACATCTGCAGCCTTGCTGTTGAGCAAATGCTATTCTTCACTTCTTTTCTGACCTATATGGTAAGAGCTGTCTATCTGTCAAGATAGGCTGCACTGTCAAGATGTTTGCAGAAGCCCTTTATTAAATGTAATGGTTAATAAAAAGAAATGATCATCTGAAATCACAAATTAAGTTATACCTTCTGCCCATATTTTGGATAATATTTGAAAATGTATCTTCCCTGTGGAAAATCTAGAATGTCTTTTACAAAAGTAGGCTGTTCTAATGTCAATTTTCTGCCTGAATAAAAGTGAATGAATATTAAACATGGCTGTAGGCCATCTTGTCATTGGAGTTAAAGATTCTCTGCTGTAATAAATAATTTCATAAAAACAAAAATTTTATCTAAGCCATGGTAAGCCCATTTTTTTCCTTCATTTTTGTAAGTGTATTTTCAGTCCAGGGTACGTACATTTTCAGTACAATGTGTGCATATGAAATGTTGGTTTTAGAATAAGTCTTAGATATTTTGAAAAAGCAGTCCAGCCACCTACCTGTAAAAAAGTGGTCCGGTGGCTAAATGTGGAACAGATGACTCTCCCAGTGGGAAGATGGCATATGTCTTGAAGGAAGAGTTGAGTCACATTCAGCACTACCAAACTGTTATTCTCTTGAATACATATCAGGCCTGTGCTGAGGGAGGTGTGATCTGTCCTATAGAAGCAGCTGTAGGCTTCAGTCCGCTGACTTGGTCTCAAGCGGGTAGGCCTGCTGCTATCGCAAGCTCTGTGACCTCCAATGATTTATTTATGCTTTCTGGGTCTCACATTTGTTGACCACAAAAGCAGGAATCACACTTATTGGGAGTTCTAAGGCACAGCTCTTCACTTGCTGGCATGCCTCACTCCACCAGGAGGTAAGCCATTTATTGCTACTAGAAATAAAGCCCTGATGCTTAGAAATGAATTGTGGCCAGGGCACAGAGAAGCTTAGCCCTTGAAGTCCATTTTCACCAGTCACCTTCTGAGGCCTTTGTTTGTTTGTTTGTATTCTGGGGTTTTTTTTTTACTCAAGAAGGAAGGAAGAATGTGAATTTTTGTTGCTATGTTAATTCAACATCAAATGACAATTAGTATTTCCAAAAATCAAGGTCACAATTAAAGACAAGTCCTGCCATCAGCAAGCATTTTAAATGATCGATTCATTACTTAAATGCCTGTAAAATATTTTCATGGATGATGGCTCCAGTAAATTTCTGGATCTTTAATTTACTACCCAGCAAATGTTTGTGGATATTTTGCTAATCTTTGGGCTGGCATCGAAAAAGAAATCATTCCTGAGCCGGTTTTTCCTTCTGTTCCCTGTGATCCTCTACCCTCTCTGTAAGGGCAAGTGTGTATTCCCACACAGGCAACAGGAGGTGACTGAGGAGATAGATAGCTAATGACGACATCTGAAATGTTTCTGCGCTTTTCTGTTTCTGATTTTACTATTCAGTAGTTAGCCATGAGGATTATGAGTTCCTGGCGTTTGAGGACTTTGAGTTTCAAATTCCATGCTTTCACATTCTAAATTATCTTTGCCTCAAGTATGTTAACAAAGGTACAGAATATTGAGTGGACTCTTAAAGAATCTCCTCCTGCTGATGCTACCACCAAAGGACAGACTCCAAGGAACCTGATAATGGCAGAAAGACATAGCAGCAGACAAAAGCCAGGACTTACTCCTTCGTGTGTGCTGTGCAAGGGCTGCATTTTATACACATTCAATTGCTTACACTTTATGAGTATGTCAGATTAACATGTGCACTTTATAAATGTGTGTGCCAAAGCTCAGAGAAACGAAACTACTCCCCAACTGGGAACAATTGGCCGACATACACACTGAAGTGGTTTGGCACCAAAACAAGGCATTGACCACTCTTCAATGTCATGTCCTCAGTACCCTCAGGTAACAGCTTGTGGGAGTTCCTTTGACATGACGATCTTAGAAGTAGCCCTTGTTTTCTCCATGGTAGTGTTGAGGAAGCCAGTCATCAGTGAGACTAAAAATGTGACAAAGTTCACTCTCAGAAGTACCGGTGGGCAGTGAAGGAGCTGGAATTTGGACTTGGGTCTCTTTGACCATGAAGCCACAACTTAACTGTGTTACATATTATTTTCTGTATAGTGAAGGAATCTAATGAAAATGAATGTGAAATACTATGGGAATCTTTTTCTGCAGAGATCTTTTGTCCTGTTTGGAGTTTTTAATTTATTAGCCTAATACCTTCATAACTTCACCCAGTGCCAGGATTTGATATCTATGGAAAGCCTACTTCCACTACACTTCCGAACTCATACTCCAAATGAGAAACTACATTCCTCAAGCTTCCCCAGGCCTACTCAAGCTCACTGAGGATGACTGGTCTTCAGACTCGGCTCCATCGGTCTGCAGCCAATCAGAGCCAAATCTTACTGGGTAGACTGTCTTCCTGCCACCCTTCTGGTGGGCTGTCCAGTAGAAAGACTGTGAGCCTAAGGAAGCTCTATGAAGTGACACTCATTCTCCGCTCCCACCCACGACCCTGCACAAGATGACTGCTCTCCCCTAGTCCTTAGTTTCTACTCAAGCTTCTGACAGAATTGGAACTTTGTTCTTTGACCACTGAACAGCCATCAGCTCAGGTCAGCTCTCCTCCCTGTCAGTTATCCTTAGTCATTGGCTAGGATTCACTCAAACATCATAGCTGGTGACTGTGAGTGTGGAGATCTGGAAGGCATGTCAATCACCACTTCATCCATCCGTGGGGCTGTCTCTCCAAGCCTGTAAACCTAACTTCAGCCTGTCTCAAGGATTCAATACCTACTATGAAATCTCAGCAATCAGCAGCAAACACTAATTTCATCAAGAGTAGAAAACCAGTAGCAGCATCACTTGTGTGTCATTTTGAGTTTCCCATTGAAAATAGCAGGTACTGAGAATCACCATCACACCAGGCTCCGTGCTAAGTACCAAGAGCCCACAACAGTCAGTCCTGAACCATGTCCACAAGTACTGGAGATTCACTCTTGCCTCCTGGGAAAGATTCCTCTCCAGTTGTAAAATTAAGATTTCCTGAGCTACTCAGGTGACTGCATGTTATTTTTCTAAGATGCATTTGCCCATTTCGGGGAGCCAACACGACATGCAGCCCCCCAAACTGAACTGGGGAGAGATTCTGTAGGTATTTCTGGTCAGAAGTTGTGGAAGCTACACAGAGAAACTGGGTGGTCTAGGAAACATAGAATGAGTGTAAGAAAGAGGTCATCACCGCTTTACAAAAGGCAGCAATACCACAGAGGCAGATGAGAGGAAGAGACTGTCCCCAGGATGGAACTTGACCAGACAAGCAGAGACTCAAACACTGGGAGAAACAGAAGGTGAAATAAGTTTACTTTCGTATTACTGCTAAGTCTCATTATCAACTTTTAGGATGGTGTGTGCTTAGCTTCTTGAAAGCAAAGGAAGCTGTAGGAACTTTGTGTGCTGTCTGCAACTCTCCCCTGTATTGCACCGGCCAAGACTGCAAAGATATCCAATTACGGCTGGGAAAAGTCTCTCCTTTGGCTGCTGTTCTCATCAAGGAAACAATCATCAAACTAATTCATTGTGTTTTTCTCTTGCTTTCCTATTTTCAAAGCCACTTTGCCTTGACCAGTAGGCTGAGGTTTTCTTATAATAGCCCTCGCTGTTTCTAGGGCTCACCATGCCAAGTTCATGAAGCTGTGACATTTCAAAGGTGGGCATGCTGATACACACTGACAGCAGGAGGCCGAAGTAGGAGGGTCGTAAGTTCGAGGCTAGACTGGGTTACAGAGCAAGACACTATTTGATAAATCAAAAAAAAAAAAAAAAGAATAGTTCGGAAATAACATGCTAAGTAAGGATTTGATTATCATAATAGTGCTCAGCAGGGCATTTTTGTACACTTATAGATATTTAATTTTTAGGATAGAAATTAAAATGGAATTATGCTTTCTATTATTCTTCTTGGATAGTGTCTGACATCAGCTGAATTCTGTATTGGACACAAAGAAAAATGTCTACCATTAAGTATCAGCTCACCATTTAGAGCCCAGGTTTCCAGCATGCTCTGAATGACTAAATAACCCACAGCAGGTAATGATCTGAAATGCGGTGTTGGTAAGGGACCAAACAAAGCTGCTGCATGTTACTCATTTCAAAATCTAGAACTGCCCAGTGGTTAGCATGTCCATGAAAAATAAGAGCCAGCAGCTACAGAGGTGGCTCAGGGGGTGTGAGGGAGTGTGAAGTGATTGCTGCCCTCTTCTGACCGCCTCGGGCATTGCATTACACAGGTGCACTTAACACACAAGCAGGCATACACTCATACACATAAAATAAAAATAAAAATAAATACATTTTTTAAAAGGAAAACTTGTCTCAGAGCTGGAGAGATGACTCAGTGGTCTCAGGGGACCCAGTTTCAATTCCTAGCACCCACGTGGCAGCTAATAACCATCCATAACTCCAGTTCCAGGGGAATTTGACACCCTCCACGTTCTTTGCATAACATGCATGCACTTTCCACAAGCAGACAATACATTCATACACATAATGTTAAAATACTAAATCAGAAATTTTAAAGAAAGCTTTTCAAAAACATACGGTGAAAAGCAAGAGAGCTAGATGCCTGAGGTTGACCTACAACCCACATGTGCATGTGTATCCTACACACATGTACACACACACATGAACGTGTACATACCACACATACACTCCATGCACATATACACAAAGAACCAAAGTAGGGGTCCGGAATGGTGGCTCATCCTTAATCCCAGCACTCAGAAAGCAAAGTTCAAGACAGCATGCTCTACACAGCAAGTTCCAGGACAGCCAAGTACATAGCGAGACCCTGTTTCATAAGAACAAAAACAAACCCTCTGTCCTTGGGGCTGGAGAGATGTCTCAGTGATTAAGAGCACTTGCTGCTTTTGTAGAGGACCAAGGTTCAGTTCCTAGCACCCATATGGCATCTCACAACCATCTGTAACCCCAGTTCCAGAGGAACTAACACCCTGTTCTGGCCCCTACAGGCATTGTATAGGCATTGTATACATGCATGCAGGCAAACACTCAGGTGCATAAGATAAAAATAAATAACTTTTTAAAAAGACAAAAAGAATCAAATTAGAAGTAAGATATTCTCATAATGGAAACAGAGGTTAGAACAACACAGGATAAGGACCATAATCTTAACTATGAATTGTGGTAACAAACAGCTTAACATCCTTCCAAAGCATGACAGACCTTAAGTGAAATTATTACTAAGTACACTTTTCGAACCTTCAGTCTGGGGTGTCAGCCTCTCTTTCACCTTTGCTGTTGACTGCTGTGCATGTGAGGCCAGTGGGCCTGTGAGCTTGCAGGGATTATTCCTGCCATTGCCTTCCATATTGCTATAGGGGGCTGGGGTTACAAGCATGCACCTGGATTTACATGAGTTCTGGGGGTTCAAACTCTGGTCCTCAAGCTTGTACAGCAAGCACTCTACCCTGAGCCATCTTCCCAGACGATACTTTAGATTTCATCCTACAAGAACAAAAGTCAAATCCTGTTTAGTATATGCCGGGGAAGAGGGGACAGCATTATAATTGGTTTTTGTTTGGATCTTTCTTTGTTTTGTTTCAACACAGGGTCCTCCTATATATCGTAGACTGGCTTCCAACTCTAGATCCTCCTGCCTCAGCCCCCAACTTCTGAGACTAGAGGCATGTACCGTCATACACCACATGATTAGTACTCTCTGTCTATAATTCAGCGAAGATGGTATTTTATGGAAAATGACTGTTAAAGAAATATAGTTGATCTAAAATTAGTTGATGTGTAATGTTTTCTGTGAAGACGCCCGGTCTTGGAACATGCTGCATTGAGCCTACCTTACTCATAAAATAGGTACAATGTTCCTGTTACAGGAGTGAGGGAATCCACATTGGGTTTTCTGAGGCCAGTACAGAAAGCCATTCCTTCTAGTGCTGCTCTCACATGCACTTTGACTGAAGGGAAGCCAAGGGAAGCCCCATTGCTGCTGAATTCTTGCTCATCTGGTATCAGCTCCCTCCGTCCCCTTGCCCATTCCTCTGATTGCTCAGAATGGAACTGAAGAAAGCATTCTCTGTTTTAGGGATACAAAATTGCAATCTTCCTGCCCCCCGCCCCGAAAGACATGATCATGAACACACCTCCAGCCTAACAGCAAGGCATCCCTGTTACATGGACCAATGCAAACTGACTCACTTTGATTTTGCATAGTAGTTGTGGTGGAGTGACAGAGCACGTGTCACTAGCTGAGCTGGCCTAGGCCAAGCACTGTATCTTATTAGGTAAAACATCTAATATGCACTTTGCTTATATGGTAAGAACATATACAGTAAGTATGTCATGGGTTGTTTCTGTGTTCACTCAGCCTGGATTGACATTAATCAGGTGGTGTTGAGCTTCCACCCTGAGGTTCACCTAGCCTGGTCAGCTTTGACAGCTGAAGCTCCTGCCTTCTATCATCCTGCTGTGGAATATCATGCATTTGTCTAATAATCTGTCCCAACGGTGTTACGGTTTTCCTCTTCTTGACTGTCACAAATTGCATATTTTCTAATTAAAGGTGACACTTTCATTTAATTATATTTCAAATTCTCTCTCAGGTGGGAGGAGATAGCTCCACTATGACCAGAGTCCTGGCTCTGCTCCCAGTGGGCTCTAAAACCTTAGCTTCTTCGCTCACCGTTTCTGGACTTCAATTTCCTCACAGCTCTGAAGAGGGTCTACCTGAGCTTTTCATCAGCCCCTTTTGCCTCTAAGATGCTATTATTTTGTGACCCAAGTCACCCACTTCGTGATTTTACAATCTCTGCTTATGCCTACTTAGACTAGAGCAATGCTGTAATTGTGTATGTAAACATTTAAAAAGTTTTTCTAAAACATCACATACTAGTGCCCAACTCCAGCCCAGTAAATCTTAAGGTGGGGTGGAAACCTTCGAATTTAAAAGGCCCCACAGTCGATTCCAATATGATGCTAGATTCTAGAATATTCATCAGCACTAAGAGTTTAGTTTCAGCATCTCTACTGGTCACTGTTACAAGTAATCACACAGAAGGAATGGAGTCAATGGTCTAGCACTCTCTGTATAGAACCAAAGGAGTAAGAGGACGGGAGCCCAAGAAGAGGGGAGCAGTCAGCGTAGAGGAGATAGAATGGCTTTGGGAGATCATTATAAAGAAACTCTGCCAGGCCTGTTGATGTGGGCCTGTTTCTTGAGCTCTCAGGAGGCTGGGACATGATGATCATAAGTTGAACACCTTCCTGAACCACAAAGCAAGTTCAAGGTCAACCTGGGCAAACTTAGTGAGATCATCTCAAACAAAAAAGTAAAAAGAGAGGGGAGAATATTATTCAATGGTCGAGTGCTTACATAGCATACGAATGCTTTGGACTCCATCCCTAGTAACAGACACACACACACACACACACACACACACACACACACACACACACACTTATTCACAAAGGAGTTATTATGTTCTAGATGAACCAAGCTTGGTTGGTTGAGTTCAGTGTTACTCAAGAGAAAGGGTGGTATACCCTACTTGAACCACTGTTTCAATTTGTTCTAAGTTTTCCCTCTGAAAATGTGTCTCTAAGTTCATAGAGGGGCAGCAGGGAGTGTGGTGGGACACGCCTTTAATCCCAGCATGGGAGGCAGAGACAGGAAGATCTCTGTGAGAGTGACGCCAGACTGGTCCACACAGCGAGTTCCAAGGCAGCTGGGGCTGCAGGGAGACCTGTCTTTATATATATACATATATATAGATAGATAGATATGTGTATATATATATATATATATATATATATATATACATATACACACAGACACACACTTTATGATAGTGCTTTCGGGTCAGCATTGCTGGATTGTACTATACTCTGTATATGGACCATGCACACACCAATTCTAACATTGGCTTTGGCCTAGTGTCCCTCCTTAAAGATCTCTCTTGTCTCATATTGTAGCATTGAATTGAAATCTATGAGTCACTGCTGTGCTTTTTTTTCCTTTTCTTGACTATGAAAGCTTTAATTCTATTCCAATAGAAACAAAAAAAAAAAAAACAGATAATGATTCAAAGCAGCGTACGCTTAGGGCTGAAGCTGCCATGAAATTCTTCAGCTGAATTTGATGACAGCGTGAAGGATGAGCTGTGACAGGTTAGGATTGGTGTGAGAGGCAGCTTGTGCTGAGGAGCTGGCTTCAAAGTCCTCAGTATGGAGACAAGCCTCACACTGCTGCTAAGTGATTTGATCCTGTCAGCTTCTTTTAACCTTTAAGAGTTCGCCATTTCAAAAAATGAGTGGGTGAGTGTGACTCGATGGTCTCTTGGGTCTGCTTAGCAGTCAGTTCTGTCTTTTAAAGCTCACGTGTCACAGGCTGCCTTTTCTTCTCCTAACAAAGAACTACTGCCCCATTTTCCTCTTTACGTGATAATGAACTTTCTAAGACCTTGACGGTGTGTTTGCCTGTAAAACAGTGACTACTGCCTTTCCCACAGCAGGATTAGTCCCAGTACCTGAAGCCCAGCCACATGATCTCATGCTGCCTGGTTGTTGGCTTTAACCTTTTCTGTCTGCAAGAAGAAAAATTATTCTTTGTATGTGCTGATATATGCCCTTCTATTTATTATTTCTAACTCTTCTAGGTGTCTTCCCTTGGACTCTTGGTTTAACAACTCCATCCATGAGAAAAACTCTTTCCACAGCAAGAAATATTGAATATGGGGTAAGTGAGACAACTCTATGATGGATATGCTTGTATTACCAGTGTGTCTGTCTTCATATCTTAAGAAGTTAATTTTGTTTCTGTAATTCCAGTTTCCCTATGAGAATACCGATAGGTTTCAGTTGGCCATGTCTCTTTTGTGGTGTCAGATATGCACAACTATGTCTAAAAATCAAGGAGTTAATTCTCTTTGATAGCTTCAGAATAAATGTTCGCTCTTATAGGCTTTAACATTAGATATGAATTGACACTTGAATATGAAAGAGGTTTTTAGAATCTACCGTCTTTGTTGACTGGCATCTATTTGGTTATATACTGAATAAACCCAGATACATAAAAGATTCATCTTGTGATGCAGAGGTTCACAGTGGAGCATTTACGGGCACAGCAAAAAGCCTGATTTGCAACCACATCAAGGCACTGGTTTTCCACTGTTTCTTGTCATGTCCTACAGAGGCACCACAGGAGCTGGATTGCCTGGGGCACACAGTTCAGAGGCACCAACAGCCAGTACAGAGAAGTTACCAGGTAACACAGATGCGAATTGTCACAGTAAAGCTGTGCAAACGCCCTCTGGACAGGAAGGCTTAAGTGAAACAAAAAGACCCACTTAGCACATGACATTGAGTTGCAGAGGCAAAAGAAAATGATGTGTATCACTACGATCTCTTCACCCTCCATCTTTTGGAGGGGAGGCATACTTAGGTACCACAACATTATTTAAATTGTTCTGTCAAATCAGCAAATAGTATCAATCTTCTTCTCCTGATTCATTTATACAATTTTATTTTCAGAGGGATTATAGGTTATAAGAGTGGATTATTCAATCAATTAATATTCAATCAGAATATAGTATGTTCATGCCATAGGTTCCCTCTCAGATTTGAGGCCCTTTCGAGGTCTACCTTCTGACAAACGTAGAAGAGGTACCAGGGTGTCTATCAGTAGTAGAGTGCTTCCCTGGCATGGAAGTCCCTAGTACTTCCAAACAAAAGTGCACAAGTGTATCAGATGATAAAAGCACTGGAGTGGAATGAGACGTGAACAGGGACAAGCCACACGGTGATGAGTGTGATTTAAACAGGGTGTTGAGAGAAAGCCTCACTGAGTGGATGGTATTAGGCCATGACTCCGCAGAGCTAAGGATCAATGGTGCATGTGTTTGGGAAAGACTAATGGGGTCTGGTTACAACAGAAGTGTTGAACAATGAGAGGTTTTTGGACTATTATGGAGGTAGCAATTATGGACATTTCTTTCAGATTAAATGTGAGATATGAGGGGAAAGTGATCATCTCGAGATGATTCTAAAATCTTTGGTTTATACAACTGAAGAATGGAATTACCATGTTCTGGTTCAAAGTAGATCTTGAAATCAAGTTTGGAGAGAGCAGAATTAGGAATTCTGTTTTAGAGTTATGAGGTTGGAAATACTAGCGATTCAAATATATCAATCCACAGTTGGATATTCAGTTTGGGGGCCAGATATATAATGAAGATAGACAGCTGACAGTGTTGGTTCTTGGACAACACTCAAAGCTGAGGCTAAATGAGATCATAGCAGGCAACAATTCCCTACCAGTGGCCATCTGCATCCTTAAGAATTTTCCTTTAATTGGAATGTAGTGGGAGATCACAGAGAGGAAAAAGAACTAGGCCAGAGAAGGACCAACAGGGAGAATGGAAGAAAACAAGGAAAAAGAAGAGTTCTCAATCCAGGTAAGCTAACACAGCACTGATAAAATAATATCACCCCTTGGTGATTAGCTATGTCAAGTGTCACATTCAGGTCCTCTCAATGAGAACTAAGAACCTGCTACTGGATTTAGCCATGTGAGGCCTTTGGTGACTTTACAACAGCAACATCAGTGCTTTAGCAGGGTGGTGCTATGGTTGAAGTGGATTCAAGGAAGGATGGGAAGAGAGATTGTTGTGGGTCCTTTTAAGTGCATGCCATTCTTTTGGTAAGTTTCTCTGTAAAGGGAAGTAGCGAACAGGTGCTTAGGTGGAATCAGTCAGGGCTGGAGATTAGAGCCTTTATGTTTCAGCATGGGAAAAGTACTGGGACATTTGTAGTTCTTGAAAAAACTCCAGTGCGGGACAAACCTGATGTAGGACAAAGATGGAAAGACTGGGCCCCAGCGAGCAATGGTGTGTCACTGTGGGTAGGAGGCTGGAGGCTGCACGGTTTGACGTGGTCCTTTGGAGGCAGGTGAATGCCCACAAACAGAGGCCAGAGGACACCACCCGGGGGTCTGCGTCTGCTTCTGTTTTCTCTGGGAAGTAGGAAGCAGGTCTTCAGATAAGAGGGAAGAGAGGAAGGAAGAATTAAAAACTTGAGTGGTCACAGGATGAAACACACTGCTGTGATTTGGATGTTGAATGCCCCCCACTCAGGGCCCAAAGGTTAGAGGATGGTTCTCAAACAGTGCTATTGGATCTGGGTGGCATCTTTAAGGGGTGGGGCCTAGTAAGAAGTTCTTAGTTCACAGGAGGTACACCCTAGTGGGGGATTATAGAACCCTGGTTTCTGACTTTGTCTCTGCTTCTTGGTTTGTGATGGGAGCAGTTTGCTCTTACTTCAGCACTGCCCTCTGGTACACTCACCAGAGGCCCCCAGTCATGAAGGCCACCAGACCTCAAACTGGAATCCCTGCCTGAACTAAATAAACTTTATAAGTTAATTTCTTCAGTACTTACTTTGTAGTAGTGATGTGAAGAAGACAAATACACACAGAGAATGAGTAAGTAAGTGGTTGGGAAAGGTTCAGTGACTGGGCAGTTCACAGGTCAGGGTTTCAGTGTGAGACCAGCGGCGTGTGGGTGTGTCCCCACTACACCCAGCTGCTGTCCTGGGAGTGTAGATCAGGAGATTCAGAGTTAATGATGGTGGGTTCATGGGTTTTCTGCTAGGTGAATAGAATGAAGAAGAGTGAACCATAGACCAGAGTGAACCATAGACCAGAGTGAACCATAGACCAGAGTGAACCATTGACCAGAATGAACCATTGACCAGAGTGAACGATGGACCACAGTGAACCACAGACCACAGTGAACCATAGACCACAGTGAACCATAGACCAGAGTGAACCGCAGACCAGAGTGAACCACAGACCACAATGAACCATAGACCACAGTGAATCACAGACCACAGTGAACCATAGACTAGAGTGAACCACGGACCAGAGTGAACCATGGACCAGAGTGAACCATGGACCAGAGTGAACCATGGACCACAGTGGACCATAGACCACAGTGGACCATAGACCACAATGAAGCTAAAAGCACCTGTGTCATTAGTGTGATGACCCTTACCATATAAACTGGTTGAGGAGAGTGGGGAGTGAGGGAGAGAGGGCCCGTAGTGAGAGATGGCAGCATTAACAGACTGGGGGTCTGCAGAGTCAGCTTGCTGAGGACACGGTTCTGGTCATTCACTGCAGCGTGAGCCAGCTGTCTGTTCTGATAAAAGGTAACCAAGTTCATTCCCAGAGCTAATTTCACGTTGAATCTATTTAATTAAGTTTTTACCCATTAAAATTAGTTAAGTTATGCAGAAAAGACTATAGCTTTGAACATTAGTATGCATTCTCTCACTTACAATTATAAAATGAATATATTAGTGTATCATCTAAAAACAATTAGTGATTGCTAGAATACATCTCAGTAATCTGTCTCTTGTAAAGTGATAAATTGCCAAAGACAGAATCAAATCACCCCTCGTCTTCGCCATCCCAGTGGTTTGGGGAACCGTGACAGACAGCTTGTTGTGTGTCTCTGCCTATCCTGTAAATCACTTTCATTTTGCTAAATCTCTGGAAAGGAATGTGGTGCAGTTAGAATCTAATTGACAAAATTGCATTGCATAAGACTGATGCCAGAGCTAGAAAGGCTTGACTTTGATCACATTGCACGTAGTTCACCTCAGACTTGCTGTGTGTGGACACAGTCAGCCACCGGTGACCTGATTTAATGATCTTTCATTCCAGCATGTTTTTTGTTTCGTGTTGTTTGGGTTTGCCTCTGTGCTTGCCTTTCTTAACTGTCTTATTATAACTTCTGGCATAGTTAAATAAAATTCATGAGAGGCTGTGAATGTGGACTGGGTACCTACAGTGGGTCTGACACATGAACCAATGTACAGCTTAGTCACAGTAACAGAATGGTTGCTCACAGGAAGCCTGTAGCCAATTAACTAAGCGATAGCCTGGCTGATTGATTAAGCTGAAGTCAATTAGTTTCTTCTCCATGCCTCACATCCATTCTTCTGAAAAGTCTGTCTGATAGAATTACTGGCAAGAGTTCTCAGAACCTGCTCTGGTCCTAGAAGTGTTCGGATTCACAAAATTTGTTTTGTTTTTTGTTCAGATAAGCGCTACTAAATTCAATTGATCTAAGGAACTTTCTTTTTTAGCAGTGTCATCAAAGTTGTTTTTGAATACATTTAAAGACAGTAGAAAGGACATTTTTAAAGCCCCGTGGCTTTTGTAAGTACTAAGTACCAGGTCAGAATGCTGTGAGTCCCTGCTTGTGACTGTTTCTCAGTTGGGAAACTTGTGGCCTCGATGCTCTTCTGTGAGCAACCCATCTCAGAACCAGCACACGCCTGGACTAAGTTAAAAGCCTTCACCTTTGTTCTCAAAGTTCTATAGTCAAAACCTATCAACCTAAATTCTTTTACCTTCAGATGAGGTTGATCTGGAGCCAAAATTAGCCTACTGGGTGCAATTACTGAGCTGGTCCTGGACAGATTCTACTGGACCATCTGCCTTGCTGCTAGGCTAGGTTATAGGTCTTTGACCAGAGCAGCCTGATATCTGAATACAATATCGCTTTCCTATTCAAATGATGGCAAAACAGAACCACCCACAGTTCTCTATTTTCATACATAATGTGTTCTTGAAAATGTGAAAAATCAAGTATAGGAAAATTGAAAATTAAACATATATTACAAGGAACTTCTGTTTGTATAGAGAAAAAATTAAACCCCTAATGACAAGTTGCCTGTCATCTCCAGGGATGTCGTTTCAATATTTGGGTGTATTCTTCAATTTAGTTCTTTTTTCTAATTAGATACATCAGTTCTGATGCCTGTTCAGTGTAGGCTCGAGATGTGATATTTTGTGAAGTAAACCGTGTTCCTCATCAGTAGTATCAAAGCTTTCATTTGGGTTTTCCCTTTATTTCTATAAAATAATCCATATGAAAAGCAACATCATTTTTACACGCTCCTATCACTGAACAAGTAAAAATAATGGTAATGTCCCAAACCTGAGCCCTGGCTGCTCTGCATATCGAAGTATAGTGGCTCGGGCAGCATGGTCAGGGTTAGATAAGGAAGGGTTGCATGAAACAAAAATAGATTGTTTATATTTTGTAAAGATGGAGGGCTGCAAAGGAACTCGGACTCAGTAGATGTTAGATGATCATGGAAGTGGGTGAAGTTTTCAAAATTCACTTGCAAGTATGTAGAATGGTGGTTGGAAGCTACTGCTCAACATTCCCTCCCATTTGAATTCTGTTTAGTTTTGTTTGGCAGTTCTGCACCAATTGTATTGATAATATGTTCATCTACTTATTGATTAGCAATTGCAAAATCAATTGTTATAACAATGAAAAGAACTAAAAGCTTAAAATCCACATATACCACTCAAGGCAGTGAGGGACCTTCTCCCCGGGGGACACTCCCAAGCTGTTAAGTGTTGTGATGTTAGGTATTTTACTTGGAGTATAAGCAGGTTTATAAATCCTTCTCTTTTGTGAGGTGTCATAGAGATTGGAAAATATTTCTGACTCCTTATGAAAATGTATTCAAGGATGAAAATCTGTGGCTAGTGCTATAATTTTCCAATTCATTGGAAAACACCTCATGAAACTTTGGGCAGAAGTGAGGCAACTGAACAATTACTAATTATGTTGGGAAAGCCAGTCCTTTTAGGATAGAATTCTCCACTGGGATGAGCTTCACTTACTTTTTCCCTGGAATGCTTTGTATTACATGAGCTTCTATGGTTTGAGGTCCTGTTTTTAAAAACACACATCAAGCTTCAAAGGCAAGTGAGGATATTTTTAAAAGCATTTTATTTATTATTTTTATTTTATGTGTATGAGTATATTACCTACACGTAAATAAGTGCACTCGGGTCATGCAGTGCCTGCAGAGATAGAAAGGGGCATTGGGTTCTCTAAAACTGGAGCTATGGATGGTTGTTAGCCACCATGTGGGTGCTAGGAATCAAATCTGGGTTCTCTGCAAGAGCAGCCAGTGCTCTTAACCACTGAGCCATCTCTCCAACCCCTTCTGAGGGTATTTTTCTGGAGTTATGATCATTTCAATAGCCAACCAAATAATTCTGGTACAAACCACATGCCAATGTTTCTACAGATGACAGACCTCATGTGTGACAGTAATCTGTAAGATTATAATGGATCTGAAGTCCCCATTGCCCAGGGATATTGCAAACAGCCCAGCCTTACTGTACAAAGCAACACACACACACACACACACACACACACACACACACACACACGAATGCCAATGTAAACAAGCCTACTATGTTGCCAACAGTGTAAAAGCACAACTTATACAGTAAGTATAATCCTCTTATAAAAACATTTACCATAAAAGAGAATGTTGTTATGCTGGCAAAAATCTCATACATCTCATGGCTGCTAAGTCTCATGACTGAATCAAGAGGTCATTTGGGAGATTGTCCTAGATATCTAGGCTTGTGTACCCTCTTTATCTGATGACAAAATCGTCTAATGATGAATTTTTGTTGTTAACTAGCATACAACTCTTATCCTGTGATACAATTGCATTCCTTGAAATAAAATAACCATAAGGTATTATCCAGTGTGAGAACTGAGTTATGGATCCAAACAATGTCCTAATCACTCTTGATCTCTGATAATATAACCCAATGGAAAGCATGAGCCTAGGTAATTGCAAAATTGTATTGGATAAAATGTAGGACACAAGTGAGCTGGGGTTTTTTTCAAATGTTTTAAGAAATAAATGTGTTGAAAAATCTTTAGCTCTCAGAAATTGGTTCCTATGTACAAGTGAAAACATCCATTGAGTTTTTTAATTGACTCGAGTTCATTTTTTATACATTAAGTTTCTCCTGGCCCCAGACATGCATAGCCTCCCCAACTATCAACATCCCGAATAAGTGATAACTTTCTTAAAAACTAGTGATGCTTGGATGGCACGTCATTGGAGCCCCGAGTCCTTAGTTCGTCTCTCGGTATTAGATGCTCTGCAAGTTTCAAAAATGTGTAGTTATATCTATCCACCATCATCACTTTGTACAGAAAAGTTTCAGTGTCCTAGAAGTTCTGTGATGCATCCGTTCTTCCCTCCGTGTCCAAACACCCCTGGCAGCCACTGACCTCCATTCTGTTGCCTTTTCTGGAACATATGTGGTTGAAATCAGGCAGTGTTTTATTATTGGCTTCTATCGCTTGGTAACATGAATTCTTCCATATCTTTCCATGATTTGATAACACATTTCTTTTTAGTGTAGCCTAAAAGGATTGTCTGGGTATATCATCATTTATTCATTTATCTGCTGATAGACCTCTCAGTCTCTTCTGAGGTAGTTACAATAAACAGGCCTACTGTGTACACCCAGGGGCAGGTTTTTCTTATGGGCATAACTTTTAAACTCTGTTGTAAATACTAAGGAGTGTGATTATTAGATCATATGGTAGGAGTATGTTTGCTTTTGTAGCAAACTGTCAAAATGTCGCCCCAAATGTCTGTGCTGCTTTGCACTCCCAGTATTGAGCAAGAGCCCTGCTGTCTCTGTATCCTTACCAGCAACTGCTACCCGTCTTTGTTCTGGCCTCTGGCCATTCTAATAGTGCATGGAGCTGTCTCCTTGTTTTAATTCGCCTTATTCCTGATGACGTGTGATGTAGTTGGTACTCTCTTTCACCCATTCTTAATTACTCTGAACCCCCTAAAATGTGATCTGTATGTGTCCAGACATGTCTAACCATGAAGACATGCCCATAATAATCATGAGAATTTTATTGTCAGTCTTTACAAGTCTGTAATCTACTGTCAGTTCAATAATCTCAAGAGCAAATTTGTTTTTGAAGGTAAGGCAGCCCATCTCCCACCAGAATCCCATCATGTGGAGGAAAATGAAATTCAGCTGCTATAATACGTAATCTCCTGTTTCTTGGATTGCCTCACTAATTGTCCTGTCACAGGCAGGGATAGATGGTAGGGTTAGTGGAGTTTTTCCCTTCCTGCCATTCGCCTTACATCATGGCTTCAGGCAGTTCTCAGCGCCTGGAGTGTTGGCATCCTGTTCTCTGGGATGCCTCTCTCTCTCTCTCTCTGTCTCTCTCTCTGTCTCTCTCTTTCTCTCGCTCTCGCTCTCGCTCTCACTCAGAGCTAGTCACTATCACCAGCACTCACTTCTCAGCTAGCTTGGACTTAGCTGAGACAAAGTAGGAGCTCCCTGCAACTTCCCTCCTCACACCACACAACTCTGCTCACACTACACAACTCTGTCCCAGTGGCCTGGTGGCTGGCATGGCTGCATATGGAGGGCGGCATTGCTAATCCTTCTCACTAAAGAAACTAAATGTCCTTTGAGTTTTATAGTTCATAGTGCACTCTAACTTTTAAAATAAAAATCATGTATTTTAATATGCACAAGGAGAACCCGTAGCCAGTGCTGTTGGCAGAAGCAGTATGCTAACATGCTAATGCCATGCCATATCCTGCTGTACATCTCTAGAACTTACTTCTCTATGTAACGGAAACATTGCACCATTTGGTCACCCCCCCCCCCCCCCCCCCCCCCCCCCCCCCCCCCCCGCCACAGAGCAGCTAAGCTAACCTTCTATGAGCAGTCAGTGATGGAGAGCACATAGAAGACCTCACTCCCGGGGGAAGTCTCAGAAGACAGCTATACAGTGCATAAACTGGGTTGACAAATGCTCTTCTCTCCAGCTCATTTACAGACTTGACCTCTGCCAATCCAGGAAAAGAGTCTCGTTCAGCTCTGTGTCTTCAGCATGTGGCACTAGGGAGGCATTTGACAAATATCAATGGAGGTGAACAGGTCAGAACCACATACAGTTGAACCAGGGACACGTGTCCATCAGCTAGTGACTTTGTTTATTAAATCTTTAATGATGGGATGATGGGAAAAGGATGGAAATAAGGCTTTTTACTCTGACTTTTCTTCCCAAATAACTGCTATACCTGTTTAGCTCTGTGCGAATATAACCCATGAACACCATCATTTTGAACTGAGCTGTCTTTCAAATCATTGGCATAGGAACAAATGCTGCACATTGAGTGGATTATCTGTAGAAATGTACTTGGGTGTCTTTCTGGTTCAACCCTGGGTGTGGCAGCGTAGGTGAAATCTTCAGTGCTGAGGGAGGCAGTTGGTAGGGGGAAATAACGATCCTGGTGTTGCCTGCAGTTTGCCAGCAGCCTATTCTTCACAAAGAATTAACAATAAAAAGAAAATAACTGACACTGTAGTGACCTCCTTTCCTTGAATTCCAGCCATCACACATCCATCCTTTACTGCTCACTTTGTAGATGATAAGATAGATGTCTTCACATTTGGGTCAGGAAACACTTTTTTTCTTCAAGAGAATTCCTTTGAAGGTCTGTTTTCTCCTATGCATTCAAAAGAATTGTCACCTGTGTTTATAATCCTGACCCTAGGAGTGAGTTTCTTTTCAGAGAAAGCCCTTCCTGAAAGACAAAAGCTCTGTGTTAAGTGTGCTCTGGAGAAGTAATTGCAGAAGTAGCTGTGGTAGCTCCAGGCCTAGAGCCCTTTCAAGTAAGGACGTTAGACTGAGGAACCAGCTGGGCTTTGGAAAAGGCCTTTCATTTTTAACATGCTCACTAGGGTGCAGCAGAGAGAGGAGCTGCCTGGGTTGGCTTAGATTGATGCTTAACCACTGACAGGCAGAGGATTTCAGTCAAGCACCACTGAATGGAGAAAAGCTCACATTCAGGTTCATTTCTAAGTATTCATTCTCTGAAAAGACATGGCTTCTGTTACTAATGTTCTCTTTTAACTGCTGGTTGCTGCTCATCTTTATCATATTTTAGAAGAAGTTTTTATTATTGCTTTTAGTACGTATACAAAACAATGGTTTCGTCATGCCTTTCTGGTTCATGAATACGATCGTCCTTTGCTCATATTTATCCTGCACTGCCTTCTCCTTTCCGTCCTCCCACTGCAGTTCCTTTCCTTCTCCAAACAGTCCCTATTTACTTTCATGTCACTCACATACATTAAATCTATATATTATATATTGATATGTCAAATATAATTGATATTAGATAAATATTAAATGTTATAAAATATGTGATCCTTTTTCTTTCTGAGTCTGGGTTATTTCAGTTAGCAAGATGCTCTCCACTTCTGTCCATTTCCCTGAAACTGGCATCACTTTGTTTTTCCTCATGGCCCAATAAACCTTCCGTTGTGTGTTATACCACATTCTGTTTATCCAGTCACCTGCTGATGGGCTCCTAGGCCAATCCCATATCTTGACTATTGTGGACAGTGCTGTAATGAACATGGGTGTGGCAGCCATTAGGCAGGTGGCAGTCATTAGGATGTGTGTGGAGAGAACATAGTGTCTCCTCTCTCCTGAGCAAGCAGTATCCTAAGGCACAGAAGACAAAGCAAAAGATCATCTAGGAAAACAAAAACAATCCTGAACTGTTTTCATACTGGTTAGTCTCAGGCTGCAAGCAGTACTTAGCTGGCTATCTCTTTTATTTCTCACTTTCTTGTGGTTTTTTTTCCCCAGTAAAACTATAATTTTGGATGTTTGATTTGATTGTCCTACAAAGAAACTAGAATTGAAAACAACTAAAAAAATAACCTATGACTTAGACTTAGTTTATCTGGGGGAAGCTTGAGATGACTCTCCAGCTGTTGGTCAATGTGTGATGTATCTCTCTTACATGCCAGTTCTCTTTGTAGTTTCGTGTCATTTAAGTCTTATACATTTGGGGTACATTTCTGGTGATTTTTTTTCCAGAGGAAGACCATTCTGTGTGTATAAAATCCAATCCACAAACTTTTTCATATTTCTAACAGAAGTTTACATTTGCAAACCATAATACAACAAGGTTTGAGATGGTTTCAGGCAGCTTCCCAAACATTTCCACCTGCCTTCAGTGGGATGTCCAAAACATATGCAATAGCACCCCCACAACTTACCCACCCTGCTGTAAACTCTGAGTCATTTTTTCCAGTCTGACACCTGCCTGACATTAAACCTTTTGGCCAATCCGTAACTATGAGAAAGAACCCTGAAACCAAATTAAGCACTAAGTCATTCAGTTAGTCTTGTGTGTTTTTCTACACAGGCACAATGGAGCATTGAGCAGAGGAGAGAAAAATAATGCTTAACTGGTATGAAAAATCAGAGGGAAATGTAAGAATTCAAAAGCCTACTGAAAAATTATACATACAATATCTCTACACGAGTCCATGTGCATACCTGAAGGCTATATAACAAGAAACAATGCCAGGCAGGAGAAACCTCCCTTCGAGCTGTTGGCCAGGGTAGTCCAAAAATCTCCCAGAATTACACAGGCTATTACCACAGCCCTTGATTGCCTCCTAGAACTTGAAGATCAGACCCTACTGTTGAAGACAGCACATACTTTGGACACAGGACTTGGAGCAATGGAGCTGGAACCTAACAGGAAGCTTCCTCCCTCAAGACTAGCTCCTATAGTTTTAGAAACACAATGCAAGCTACTAAAGAAGAAAATCAATCAATGGTCCAACCCCAGATTTAAAGCCTAATAACCACATCAATGAACAGTAAACAATATTGCTGCAGTAGTGGCACTTTTATCTTGGGAATAATCCACGGCTACCTAATTGGACTTAAAGCCCACTTGATGGGAGAGAACTCATGTGTGGTCCTGTAAACATAGCCAAGTTCACATAGCTGGAAAGATCATAGATCTTAGAGAAAATCTTAAGGCTGTCACATCCCTAGACAAATGTAATTTCTTACCACATGTTGAATATGGATCCTTATATTTACAGACAAGTATGCCAGTCACCACTCATCAAAGATGGTGGACTGTTGTGACAGATGGAGACTATTTCAGAGTTCCACAGCTGGTCACACAGAGAATAAGTGTCTGTGAGAAGCCCAGCCCTGAGTGATACATTTACAATGGCACCTCTGCACCTAAGGCTCACGGAACATAATGGAAAGAGGGGTAGAGAGAACACTAATGCATCTCTAAACTCTCGTCAACGAAGCTCCTTCATACAACAGACGCCAATGAACACAAAAAGCCAAAAATACCCAAAACATAGAGAGTAAGAGTCTGCAGAATGTGGGTCCCTGGACAGGATTCCTGTATTAAACTTCACCAACCCAGGACTCAGGGACCATTGCAGAAGAGGGGACAGAAAGACCATAAGAGCCAAGGGAGGAGGTGCATGACCATATGGAAACAGAGTCCTACAGGCTCCTGGGACCCTGAGCATATGAACCTACAGCAATGGTGTCAGCATGCACAAAACTCAAGCAAACTCAAGCAGACAAAGACCCAGTATAGAATTAAGGAACTAGGCAGCAGGCCCCACCTTAGCCAAAGAACTGTTGGCAGCTGATTACTGCTGGGTGAAGGAGAGTTGATCTTAAGTGAGTGAATTTAGTTAGGCTGACTAGACCCTAGTGGACGCACTTGCACTGGGGGACATCTGGATACACTAACTTGACTCAGTTCGCCCTAAGATAAATGACAGAATGCATGAAATCTGGTGGGCGGATTGTGTGGGAGGGTATGGTTGGGGGAGGGAAATAAAGACGATTAATCTGTTTATATGAAATACACAACAATTCAATAAAGATCACACAAAAATAAGATGTGTGAAGCACACGCTTAGACGCTGTTTCCACCACGCCCTCTGGCTCCTCTACCCTCCAGCTATCCGGGTTTCAGGGACTTCAACTACCTCAAAGTGATCTTTGCCTACTCAGATCAAAACTGCTGTGCTTTGTTGGGACCTCCACTCGTTGTGCCAGAGTCAGGAACCTGTCTGCAGGTAGAGTTCCAAGGTAACCATGGGCCTCAGCTCACAAGGGCTCTGAGGGGCACGTCTTCCGCTCCTGCCGCCCACTGCCTGGAAATGGAGGTTGTCTCACACATTTTGTCTACTTGCTTATGCAAGAAGGTCCAGTTGAGGTCCTTAATTTCTTTTTATATATTCCTTTCATCTTTTTTATTTCTTAATGCTCTGGTGTTCATTTTTCCTTATCTAATTATTTTTTAAATTATTTTTCTATTCTCAAGACTACTAATTTTTATACTTTATTAATTAGAAATTTTATTTCCCTCAGAATTTTGTTTCACTTTAAAGATGAAAAAAAAATCACAGAAAGCACTTACTTAAAAATGTAGGTTTTTATGTTTTGTTAGATAAATAATTTGTGGGGCTGGAGAAATGGCTCAGAGGTTAAGAGCACTGGCTGCCCTTGCAGAGAACTTTGGTTCTCAGTTTCCAGTATCCACATGATGGCTAACAACCATCTATAATTCCAGTTCCAGGGGATCTAAGTGACACGGGTGCACTTACATACATGCAAGCAATATACTCATACATAGAATATAAGAATAATAAATAAAAATATTAATAAAAGAGATAAATAATTTGTGTTTTTCAGGTTAGAAATCAACTTTCCTCATCTTATAAAACCCAAAGGTTATTTATATAACCTTTAAATTTTTATATAACCTCTAAATTTTTGTATAAGTACATGTTAGTTTTTCTCTCAAATAATTTATATTCATATATATATATATATATATATATATATATTCATGAATTTGTCACTCTGTAGCAAATACCATGTATTTTGCATGTTACTATTACTAGGGAAACCAAAAGGGTTTGCTTTTCTGGGTTCTTAGTCTTACTGTTAAAAGAATTTTAAAACAGGCTCAAAAGAAAGCCCTAGGAGCATTCTATTTATGTTTCAGAGAAGAACACAGGGCAGAAAGCTGTGAGGCTTGGTGGCACAGAAAGAAGGGAGATGGAGGAGAAGAAGAAAGTCGGGCCCTTTTGAGCTAGCATGGGTCAGAGATAGCAGATATGTTCAGAAATGGAGTTTAGCCTGCCACTTCATGGGGAAGGGAAGAGAGCCTTCAGAGAAAGATCAAGAAAGCCCAAGTTGTCAAGGAGAGCATGCTTAGACTTTTGGCCTTTGTCTGAAAGAGAAAGGCAGACAGAAGAGCAAAGAAAAGTTACAGTTTTTTGCCCAAAACTCGGGAAATCAGGCAGGCTTGCCGGTGCTGCCCAGCAGCTCTGTAAAATCTGCCTGGTGGAGAGGCTTCTGTAAAGTCCAAGTACCTTATCTCATTGTAAGGGGATAATTTCTCCTCTTATCTCTTTAGCATGTCTTCAAGTGGATTGGCTTTCCTCTGGATTTGTCCCTGGCCAGATGAATGACAGGCCCAGTGGGAATAACTCTTAAGGCAGAAACCAAGAGTATGTAATGTAACCTTTGAGGCAGATCATGATGTCATGTCTTCCTGTAGGGCCAGAGGTAGAACTTAGATTTTATTCATTTGTTTGAGCAAAAGTAGCTTTCCTTTAATGGACTGATTCTCAACACAGCCCTGATACCTCCCCCTTTTCAAATGGTACGAGAAAAGGCAATTGTGATCCTTCCCTTTCTAGTGTTTCGATAGAAGTAGGAGATGAAGCTCAAAGACAACCTCAGTGGGCTCTGAGGCTGCTAAGCCCTGTCAAGCTACCTAATATTATAACAGATATCTTTTATCTCTGCGTCGTTCAATGTCTTGAAAGAATGTTACTCATCTCAATGATTAACCAGAATCTGAAGAGAAAATCATAATTAAAGGCTTTACTAGTTATTTAATTGAAGCACCACCTTTTAAATATTGCTTTTTCAGATAATAAGAAATTCCTTCTGTGAGAACACAGGTAATGTTTAAGCAAGCAATACTTTGTATGAGATTTCTTCCTTTAGCCTGCTTTCTCTTAACCAATGGGAGTGAAATCATTACAGAGAGCTGGAAAGCTGTTTCTAGTTCCCAAGGGCATATGTCAGGAACCTTGTTGGGTTTCGTGGTTCATCTGGGATAGCCAAGTGAGTCATCTTTCATAATAAGCTCTGTGTCTGCTTGCCTTGGGACCAGGAGTCTGCTGACTAACCTTGGCCTCAAAAGTGACAGAAGCAGCCTTTGAATTAAGAGTTATTAATGACATGCATTAAGCATCAGCTGTCGCTTCCTCCAGGGAAGAGAAATCTCACAGACAATTTGCACAGTGTGCCTTATTTATTGTGCTCAATGTCTTTTCATATGATGTATGTATTGTAAATTTTATTGAAGAGTCATACTTTGGAGAGGCTTATTTGTTATATATTAAATAAAAGAAAGATGTTTTGGTTAATAATTTGATAAAGCTGATAAAAACTCACAATTATATATATGTTATATCGTCATTAAGAAACCATGAGTGGGTAATAAAGGAAATGATGCGCTTCTTCCTTCTGGCTGATTTATGGGGCAGGAAACATGACATGGTATTAAAGTCTCTTTAAGAAGAAGAATCATCAAAGGCAAGTGGCTTCATATTTTCACATTGTATTTACAGGATCATTTTTATCTGTTTTCCAAATGGCTTTTATGTTTTTTGATCATTCATAATTACCATCTACACAATCCAATTAGCATTAGATACACCCTTAGATTTTGTTTCATTTAGTAAAAAGAACTTCTGGTAGAGACTGTCCTCTTCTCCCATTAGCACTCACTCTGCATGCTTCCTTGAGATCCTGCTGTGCGTCGCCTCACCTCACTGGAGGAAGCCATCATGTGGTTATGATGCCCTAGCCTCGGGTATGGATCCTGGTGCTGCTGCTGATCAGTACAGGCTATTCCATTCTTCATTAACTCACAACTGATTTCACATTGGCTTAACACTGTGGCCTAGTATACAGGTAGGGAATCATAATGAGGATATAAAGGAATAATTTTCCAAACCGACTCATATTTTACTTCTGTAGCTGGTTATCTGAGGAAAGACATGTTAAGAATCTCGTGAGTAGCCAACTAGAACACTGACCTTCATTAATTTTCAGATTTGTTCTCTTCTCAGTTACATTTTCAAGCCTGAGGTTTTTAAAGACCTACCTTTTCTTTGATTTTGCAAAGCTGAATCAAGAGAAAACAGACCTTTTACAATGCCAGCATAATCAAGGGTGAGTTCGAAAGTTATAGAGGTTAGAAGCTCTATCAAACAGGAAGGATCCTTGCAAGTTAAGTTGGTGGCTGACCTTTCACCATTTAGAGACAGTTGTGGTAAATTCAATGCTAGAAAGAGACAGTGCTCCATTTGCCTAATAGGTTTGGAAATAGATGGTGAATTTCTGAAACGGAGAGCATGCACAGTTCCCCCGTGTTCTTGTAGCTAAACTTGTTTATTAGAATCTATTTTGGGGATCAGTAAGTATTGGTAAAAGTTATATTTCTCATTAACAGAAACCAGCTTGAAGTGACTCCAAATAAAGCATGTGGTCTTGAGGTCCCTGTCAACATCTTTGGCACCCTCGTTTTATAGTCCAAAATAAAACCCTTTTGTTTCTTTATCTGAAACTGAGGTCTGTGTAATCTGGAGTCATAGGATTGTCTCTCTTGGGCTGGCAAGATGACTCAAGGAGCCAAGCTTGAGAACCTGAATTGGATGTCCAGAATCCTCATGGTGGAAGGGCAGACCCAACTCTGAATAGTTGACCTCTGACCTCCATGTGCACCCATTGGCACACAGGACCAACCCCCCAAAATAACTGTATACTTTAAAAAGAATGAACCATTGCCAACTCTTAGTTTGCTTTTCTCTTTAGTCTCCGCCTCATTTCTCTTCTCTTGGCTCTAGTAGAACTATCTCCAGGCTTTGTTGACACTTGCTGTCCTCAGAGGGATGTTGCACATATGGCTCAGCTGGCCAGCTCTGATGGTGACTGAGGCTGAGTTTAGAAGCTATAAACATCCCTGGACTTGATGGGCTGCAGAGCAGGGGCTGAGATGATCACAGTACTTTGATTTGGGAAGGTGTTTCTAGTTAGACCCGTGGGCATGATGTGAAACGGGGGAACGAAAAGCAACCTGGTAAATGTGAGCATTGCACGCTCTACAGCCTCCACTGAATTTGGAATGATAATTGGGTAAGAATTTATTATTTATTCATTTATTCATCTATTGTGTGCATGTGCATGCAACTTGCAGGCATCTAGTCTGTCCTTCCACTATGTGGGTTCTGGGGACCAAACTCTGGTTATCAGGCTTGGCAGTAAGTGCCTTTACCTGATGGGCCATCTCGTCAGTCTTGGGTAACAACTTTTTAGTTTCTGTTTGACATGTGGCCAGATCGCTGCTGTATGTGGAACCAAAAAGTTATTTTCATAAACATAAAAATATCTTTATACTTCTACAGTATTATAAAAGAAAGTTATTCTTAAAATAATCTAACTTGCCATTATATTTTTAATTGTAAGCAATTTTAAAATTGCTTCCCCAGAAGTTTTTTGAAGGGTCTTCAATTTCTCTTAAGCAAGTAGACTCCTTTTCTGGATTAGGCTAATAGTAAGTATCGAGTGAGAAGCCACCTGAACATCTGTAGAATGGCTATTTTCTCTGGTGCCAAAGCTTGCTGTTGCAAAGGAAGTCCAAGAAAACAGTGGTGACTATTCATATTTTATTCAGTAGGCTGCACACAAATTCCAGTTTTAAGCAGGAGATCCAGAGTTGTACTGAAAACAATGACTTTCTACCTGGAACTTGGTTGTCTCTACTCCATTGTACTGACTTCATTTCTGACATTTAGATCATGGTTTTATGTCTTTGGAAAGAAAGCTTCCATATTTATAAGATGCATATATTATATATGCACAACCATCAAAGTACAACATGCAATATCAAATATGAGTGTCAGAATGCAGCTGTCATGAATTACAGATTCCTGCGTGCATCCTGAAGGTTCGTGACATCACCTTACTCTACCATAACTGCACTGCTCTAGCATCCCTAAGAATTTTATCTGGCATATCTACATATGTTTGTGATTTATAAATATGTATTTATGCCCGTGTATTCTGCTATAATTTTTGTTGTTGTTTTCTGAGACAGGGTCTCCTGTAGCCCCAGCTGACCTGAAACTCACTATGCAAAGCAGGTTGTCCTCAATCTCACAGAGATCTGTTTGATTCTGCCTCCTGAGTGCTGCCACTCCACCCAACTTTTCTAATTTAACAGATTCTAAATTGTATCAAAACACACATAAGATATGATTTATCTTCTCAACAGCTTCCAAGTGTGGCATTCAATATCATTAAATACATGTGCATTGTTGTGCCACCAAACTCACAACTTTTCCTTCTTGCAAAGTGGTCTCTACACACTAAGCAATAGCACCTCGTGTTCCTCTCTCCTCAGCCTCATCATTCTATTTTGTGTCTCTGAGACTGATTACTGTAGATACTTCATGTACATTGAGTCACATGAGATTGGTCTTTTTGCTGTTAGTTTCTTTTATGTAGTATAATGTCCTCATGATTAATCTCTGTTGTAGCATATGGAAGACCACCTTCAGCTTTTGGGGCTACATGCAAATTTCTTTTGATTCAGTCTTGCTCACGGTCTACATCATGCCAATGGCTGTAGCTACTGATTTATTTTTGGTGTTATAAATTATCCCATCACTTATACATTCTGTGAGCTGTCTGTTCATTTGGGTTTCCTTCTGGACTTTGTGTCCGTGGTTGGTTGGTGGGATAGTTGGTTTGTGTGCTACCGAAACAGCCTTGTTCATGTCATCTGTGCTGATTTGTTTTTCCCAAATTGACACAAATAACAGTCATCTGGAAAGAAAAGGCTCAATTAAAGAATTTCTTCTATCAGACTGTCTTGTGGGTATGTCTATGGGGCATGGTCTTGATTTCTAATTGCTGGCAGAGGGCCTGGCCCACTGTGGGTGGTGCCATCCCTAAGCAGGGGCCTCGAGTTCCTGCCTTGGTTCCCTCATTAATGGACCATGAGCTGCAAGTATCCATCCCTTTCCTCACCAAGTTGCTCTTGGTCCATGTTTCATCACAGCAACAGAGGTGCAAACTAAGGCTGATTTTGGTATCAGAAACATGGGTTATTGTTGTGAAAGACCTGATCATGTTGTTTCCTGGAGGTTTTATGGAAGGATTTTGGACCTTTGAGATGGAAAAGCCAGTAAGTGCTCATGGCTTTATGAACTGTTCTGTGGGAGCTTGGAAAACAAGAATGTTGTGAGAAATGCAAATGACAGGGGCCTGGCTTGTGAAATTTCAGAGGGAACCAAAGACTCTCTCCACAACTGTTTTTGTGATATACTGGATTAAGAATCTGTGGAAGTGAATCCTTTGCTTTACTGGAAACGTTGATGCTGGGGCTGAAAAATCAGCTGTAATTAACAAGAGACCAGCATCACTCAGATGAAATCTTCTGGGATTATTTCCTCAGGGTCACATAGAAGCTGTGGTCCAGAGAGGCCAAGGCTGCATCTCAATCTAGAACTTGGCAGTGTGCAAGAGTTTCCCACACCGTATTGGTTTTGAAGGCATGAAGGGGCCATGGAGAGCATACGAGGCTTGGCTTGTGTGACAGGCCATGAAAGGCCATTAGAGAAGGTGTGGCTTCAGAAGTGAAATTGTTAGGATACTGGAGATACCAGTGGGATGTGGGATGCCACCAAAGACAGCAGCACACGATGGGTGGAGCCAGTCTGAACCTACCAGATAAGCTGTGTGTGCTGTGAATGGCAGAGCCAGAAACATGTCCAAGACTGGGGGCCCAGAAGACGATGAGTGAGTTAAAAATATCAGACTTTGAGCTACAGGATTTGAACTACACTGCTGGACTTGGGCCTTGCTTTGGTTTGATCATAGCTGTGCCTGATTCTTCTTAGAATAAGAAGTATATAACTTATTTCAGAACTTACAAGAGCCCACAGTTAAGGGTCTTTGGATTTTCAAAGAGACATTGGACTCCTAAAGTTGAACTGAGCTTTTTTTTAAATGTATTTAGTTTTATTTTATGAGTATGAGTGTTTTGCCTGCAGGTAGTACACACATGTCTGCCATGCCTGCAGAGGTCAGAAGAGGGTATCAGATCCCCTGGAACTGGAGTTATGGATGATTGTTAGCCACCATGTGTGTGCTGGCAACCAACCGAGCCCCGATCCTCTGAGAGAGCAACCAGTGCTCTTAACAGCTGAGCAACCTCTCCAACCCCTCCCTGGACTGTGTTTAATATTATAATATTAATGTGAGATATTGGGGATAAACAAGAAAGGAAAGGCTATGGTTTAATGGTGATGTGTCTGTGTGTCAACTTGAAGGAGTCAATTGCTCTAGTAGTTTTTTTCAACTTAACACAAACTAGAAATACCTGGAAAGAGGAAACCACAATTGAAAAATTCTTTCATTAGACTGGCTTGTGGGCATGTCTATGGGGCATTTTCTGATTCTGAATTAATATAGGAGGGTCTAGCCCACTGTGAGTGGTACCACCCCTGTGTAGATAAGCCTGAGCTGTTTAAGAAAAATAGTTAAGCAAGCCAGAAAGCAGAATTCCTCCACAGTCTCTACTTCATTTCCTGCCTCTGGATTCCTGCCTTGGTTTCCCTGCATGATGGACCATGAGCTATATGCTGTAATGAATCCTTTCCTCCCCAAGTTGCATTTGGTCGGAGTCTAATCACAGTAATAGCAAAGCAAGCCAGGACATCATCCTATTCAAGGTGTATGTACCTATGCAAGAATTCTTCTGAAATATAAACTGAGAGCCAAGTTGAACAAAAAGGGATCCACATAATTTCACACTACTTCACGTTTCTGCACACCATCCTTGCCTTATACAGTGACCCTTGGGTGGGACCAGGATTTTTAATATCTACCTATCCAGTCAGTCGGTGAAATACTCGTCGTGGTCTTAATTTGCATTTCCTTGATTTCCAATGAAGTTAGAGCATCTTTTTCTGTGGTGTCTGACTTGAATCTTTGAATCTATTTTTGAAGTATAAAAAAGGTAAGACAAAGGAGGGAGATAGAACATACTGTACAGCCAGCCCTTTAGCTCTAGCATTGAAGTTCCAAGTGACTAACTCTGGTAAATTTTCTCCTGTTGGAACAGTTTAAATATACTAAGTGAGCGCCGTCCTTAAATCCCCTCCTCAGTGATTTCTGTCCTTATGATACTGCACTGAATCTTTGAATTAAAAGTGTTATATGGTGACTGGAGAGATGGCTCATCAGTTAAAAGCACTGGCTGCACTTGCAGAGGACTCACATTCAGTTCCCAGCACTACACTCAGCTAACAGATGTCTGTAACTCCAATTCCAGGGGATACAACACTCTCTTCTGGCCTCCATGGGCACTGCAATCATACTTAACATACATTCAGGCAAAAAAAACTCATATACATAAAACAAAAATGAATAAATCCAAAAAAATTAAAAATAAGCAAATAAAAGTTCTATATGGTCCAACTGATAAAAAAATCTCAGCAAACTTCCCACAGATTCTTTTTCTTCAGTGAGTATTTGCCACAAGCTTATAAATGAATTGTAATTATCCTCTAAGATTTTTTTTAGGTGAAAAGATGCTGGGTGATTGACTCAAGATCTCCTGGCCAATAAGGAAAGATACTAGAGTTTGAGCCAAGAAAGTCTGGCATCATCATTCATCTTAACCATTCTGCTCTTTCATCTGCTAAGACCAGGAGCTGTTTTAAGTTCATTAACACCATATTCCACTCTGCTGGCTTCACATCTAAGAAATCTTTACAATTCTCCCTTGGACAACAAATTGCGGTGGTTTGAATGAGATGTATCCCCCAGAAGCTTGAGCATTTGAATAGGTGATTAGTTGGTGGTTCTGTCTGGAGAGGCTGGTGGAACCTTTAGTGTGTGGCCTAGCTGGAGGACGTCACTTCCGGAGGGCTTTGAGAATTCATAGTCTTGCCCCACTCCAAGTTTCACTGTCTGTGCTTCCTGCACCTTCTTGAAGACGTGAGCCCTGCTTGCTGTTCTGGCCACCTCTGTTGCCATGCCTTCCCTGCATGGATGGAATCTTTCTTATCCCTCTGGAACCCTAAGCCCAATAAACTGTTCAATCAGTTGCCTTGGCCAGGGTGTTTCATCACAGCAACAGAAGAGTAACTAATACAAAAATATACTGATATAAAGGAGAAATCAAAGTCCAGGCCCAAGAGTACCAGAATAAGATATGTAGAAACTGGCGAAGTTAACTTAGGTTGGAAATTAAACATCTAATTCCAAGCTTTAATTCCTGTCTTAGGACTGAATTTCTTAGGAGATCTTGCTCTCCTGACAGTACCTTATCATTAATCAACTACACAATGAATATGAACTAGCGGACGTGTTTTGCATATGAATCCAGAAGCCAAATCAAGCATGAAAATACACCTTTAGGCAAATATGTAAAGCACTGAGTCAAGGATATGCTGTTTGCTCTGATAGTTCTTGTCCCTCAGCGTGTGTGTATATGTGTGTGTGTGTCTGTGAGTGTGTATGTGTGTGTATGTGTATGAGTCATGCCCATGTGTGTGTATGTGTCTGTGTGTACGTGTCTGTGTGTATGTGTATGCATATGTGTATGTGTGTGTGCCTGTGAGTGCATATGTGTGTCATGTGTCTGTGTGTGTATGTGTGTGTGTGTCTGTGAGTGTGTCTGTGTATGAGTATGTGCCCATGTGTGTATGTGTATGCATGTGTGTATGTGTGTGTGCCTGTGAGTGCATATGTGTGTCATGTGTCTGTGTGTGTATGTGTATGAGTGTGTGGACCTGTGTGTCTGTGTGTGTGTGTGTAAGTGTATGCGTGTGTGTGCCTGTGAGTGCATATGTGTGTCATGTGTCTGTGTGTGTATGTGTATGAGTGTGTGGACCTGTGTGTGTGTGTGTGTGTGTGTGTGTGTGTGTGTGTGTGTGTGCTGGTAGCAAATTCTCACCTGTGGTCATGAATTGTCTCAGAGATTGAACAAGAAGTCTGACTGACTGGATGTGAGCCCCAGCCGCTGCTGGAAATGCTGCAGAAGATACCTCACCTCCTGAGGGCCCACCTGAGGCTGTGCATGATGCAGTCTTTACATATCATGAATTTCTGCGTGAATGCAAAAGAGAGGGTGTTATAGACACCGTGATGAGTGTCACAGCAAGTTTACAGCAGTACTTTGAATGCAGCATCAGATGGCAGGCAAGGCTGTGCACAGTGTGAGTCCGAGCTGAGCAGCTCAACAGCATTGTGTAGAGCTCATTACAGTTTCATTCTTCTGGGCTCAACATGTGCTGGGGTGTTGAAGACAGTAAAATTAAGGCAAGATAACAGAAACATTTAGCAAAACTGCAGTCTCAGTGTGGTGACTCAGATGTTTCCCTTGATTTGCCAAAGGGGTCTGTAAATTCAGATCATCATAAGGTACAAGTGGCCCATAGATCAGAGGGTGCTGTGGAAAGACAGTAAGTGTGACACCTCTTTGGAGGACAGACTGAGTCAGCTGTGCCAGAAAGGGAAACTCTTGGAGGACAAGAAGAAGGGATGTTAACAACCAGAGCAAATTCAAACTAAGGTGGAACAGCTGGATCTGAGACAGTCAACTAAAGCTGGTAAGCTCCTTTGCACAATTTTAAAAGAACATGTGTGTGTTGGACCAAGGAGATGAATGAGGAGATAAAGGTGTTTGCTACCAAATCTGATAACCTGAGTTTGATGCCCAAGACTCATATGGTAAAAGAGCAAAACCAACTCGACATGTGACCTCCACACACATGCACACACAAACACCCATGGGCACACATACATGCACATAATTAATGTAATAAATTTTAAAGCAGAGCAAGTTATTTTACCTATATTTCACATGACAGGAGCCTTTAAACTGAAGACTCACAGAAACAAAGGGGCTGGAGATATAACTCAGCGGGTAAGAGCATTTGCTGTACAAGTGTGCTGACCTGAGTTCAGATCCCAATACCCACGTAGAAAGCGGGCCCTGCCTATGTCGCAAGCATGGTGGGGCCGGGGCACAGAAACAGGGGCATGCCTTGGGCTTGCTGGTTGCCAGTCTAGTTCCACATTCAGTGAGAGACTGTCTCAAGGGAATGAGAGAGCCCAATAGGACAAGACACCCAGGAAAACTGTGTATTACTATGCCTCGGTGGGATGGCGGGGTGACTTAAGGTGGGGGGGACTGGCAGGGTCTTTGCTCACATTATTCTTGGCATACCTGTGTCTGTCTTCATTTCTCTTCTCCAGGACATAAGGCAGGCCACCTGCCACCCGGGGCTCTTAGGACCTACTTTCCTGGAGAGGCAGACCAGAGAATTCTTTCATGGCCACCTTTACACAGAAACAAGAAAGAAATCAGAGCGAAGTCATCTGACTTCTGTGGTTTTCTCAGTTTCCCATGGGATAGTATTTCCTGTTCCCCATCCATCAATTTCTAGGCCCAGAGTTCAGGAACTAGAGTAGCTTCCCGTATGAAATGTAGGTAATCTATGTCACACGAAGTTTGCCAGGCATCTTCAAGATCACCAGGAGCAGGCAAATTAATTTGTGTAAGTATAGAATTATGTGCCAGAGCATATAAATTCATGACCACTTAGCTCTTGAAGCAGATGGTTTGGTATATTCTGAGATGGGTGGAGAGTTTTGCTCGCATTGTTTTGTTAACTTTTTAGTAAGTGCACAAATGTGTTTGCTTATGTGATTTCAAACATGCATATGCCTACGTCTTGCTCATGTCCCCTTCAGCACCCTCTTCTGTCTCCCTTCCCCATTCTTACTGATCCTCTTCCTCACCACAAGCAGTCTGCCTTCTGCTTTCATGTCACACACACACATATGATCTCATACACAAACCACACATATTTGTAAAATATGGATCCCACTTGCAATGGGGAACGTGCAGTATGTATCTTTCTGAGACAGGCTTATTTTGCTTATGACCTGCAGATAGCAATTTATGTTCAACCTCTCTTTCCCCCTAACAAAGTGTAAGGTAGAGGAATTCTATAAGTGAGACTTCATATGAATATGGGGTTGGGTGATGAGCCAATATTATGTTTTCCAAGTGTAAATGGTGTTTCAGGTGTTTTAACATCAAAAGGAAATAATGCACGTGGATTACCTGGAATAATGTCAGAACCTGCAGAGACTCAGTAAGCATTGAATGATGACAACGGGGTGCTGAGAATGCACCGCCTTAGCTGTGGCCTTGATATGCTGCTATCGTTATGCCGCGAATCTTCTGCTGGTCAGGAAGATACCTCAATAGCAATAATTCACATTTATAGAGAATGACACAGTTTTTTGACATGTGGTTGTCAGTAGGCTAAGACTGTCTGTGCTGAGAGTAATCTTCAAATTACTTTGGCTTAACACAGCAAATGGGTGTTACATTCATGAAACGCTGGAGCATGCGCCAGGAGACATATTGCTTGGGGCAGTTCCTATCAGGGTCTTCACATGGGGCGGGGGGGAGGGCAATAAAAACCGGTGCATGGCTCTTGAACGTCTTTACCTGCTTGGTAGTGGCACACGCTAACTTCTCTTAAAGCACTGGACAAAGCAGGTCATGTTTCCCCACCGAACTGCACAGAGGGGCAAGTACAGTCTTGTGATCTAGAAAGAAAGGAGACTTTTGTGAGCAGCAGTGCATAACACTTTCCTTATCTAATTTATCATTTGTTCTACTTAGGCTCTGTGCAAAGGTCTCTCTGGGGAGTAAAGGATGTGTTTGTCACGGTTCATCACAGAGGGGATTTGGGACAGGAACTTGAAGCAGAAACCACAGAGGAAAGCTGCTTGTTGACTTGCTTGCTCGGGCTCATGCTTAAGTATCTTTCTTATACAGCTCAAAACCTCCTGCCCAGGAATGGTACTGCCCACAGGAGGGGCTCTTCCATATCTGTTAACAATCAAGACAATCCCTCACAGACACACCCACAGATCAAGCTCATGGGGACAGTTACTTGACATTCTTTCCAGGTTATTCTAATCTGTGTCAAGTTGCAGTCAATGCTAACTGCGACACCATCTGTTACTGCAGAGTTCAACCATGGTCAAATTTTTATTATTTTTTTCAGATCAGAGAAAGAAGAATAGGCATCACATCTTGCTTAGAGTCACTTGGCTGCAAGAAATGAAGCAGCATTTGACTCTTGTCCACTTGTTCCAAACCTATTCCTTGCACCCACTGTGGTGAGGGAGTCCATATTGACAGTCTGTGTTCAGTGTTCACATTTGTGCTGGTGGTGTCCATTTGACAGAGTAACTAACAGACACACTGCCATGTGTGTAGTGATACCTAAGCCCTCACGATGTATGTAGCCACTGGAGACTGAAGTCAGGAAAAGGACTGCTTACTGCTTTTCTGCAGAAAAACTTTCTAAGTACAGTATTTGAAAATCTGCCCATAATCCTGAAATATATAAACTATCAGCTAAGTAAACCCAGAGGACATGAGTCAGGCAGTTGAAGTTAAGGCCTCCAGGGCTCCTTGTGGGTCAGACCCATGTGTCCTGTGGAATGTCCTGCTCCACACCCACAGCTGAAGATACTACAGATGAAGAAGTTTAGTTAGTATCTGGCTTTCCTCCAGGCACTGGAAGTGTGGTTTCCATCTTTCAAATGGTGACAGCAGGTCCTCAGAATGGTTCATTCCCTTGACCAAGGCCATCAAGCTAAGAGATATACGGAGGGAGACCCCGGGGCTCCATCAGTCTTAGGGAGACTCCTTTAAGGGTCCTTGCTGCCTCTGAAAGGGAATCACCCCCAAACAACTGGCCATGGACTTCAGAAAGCATGTGAGTGGGAGAGAAATGGGACACAATTGCATCCATTAGCTGGGAAGAGCTAGTTCTTTAACAGAAAGGGGGAGGGGTTAATGAGCCTGTCATTCATTGAATAGAGGTATCATGACCAGCCCTCAACAGCAATGAACATTGAACAACAAATGTGATCCAGTCTCTCAAAAAGCCAACACAGACACCATCATAGTGGATATACACATGAGCAGTCTCTGTGCTATGACAAAACACCACAGACTGGGTAATTTATAAACAGAAAACCGTGTCCTCATTGTTCTGGAGGTTGGAAAGTTAAGGATTAATAGCAGATATAGTGTCTGTCCAAGGCAGTGCCTTATTGCCGTGTCCTCCCATGGCGGAGGCAGAAGGGCAAATGCATCTAGCTGGTGTTCTCCAGCCCTGGTGTGACGGACTCATACAGAAGGACAGCCCTCATGGTCTAATCACCTCTTAAAGGCCCCACCTGCTACTATTGTTGCACTGAGTATCAAGTTTCAGTATGTATTCTGGAAGGCTGTACAAATACTCAGCCATAGCCAATGAGCACATACACAAAACATAATCAAAGATAACCTCACCTCTCGTGTTCCTCATAACAGGTGTGAAGTACAATATACTTAACAAATGAGAGGGAAGTAAAGCAAATTGTTTTAGTAGGTAGTTTAGGGGTCTGAGGAGGAGGGTTTTTGTTTTGTGAGACCTGGTCTTACCTTGACTCAGGTTGGCCTAGAACTCATTGCATAGCCTAGACTGAACTTGAGCTGCCAGCAGTCCTCCTGCCTCAGCCTTCTGTGTGCTGGGATCATAGACATGAGCCGCTATACCTAGTTTTCTGGGAAAAATAGGTCTAAGTGCACTGCTTAGGGAAACGGAGTACCTTGAAGACTATATCCTTAGCCCCTAGGTTCATGCCTGCATGTTGCGGCAGGCTTTGAGCAAGACCATTCAACTGTAGACATGATTGCAGGAGTTCACACGACCATGTGGGCATCAGTGGAGAACAAAGGAGAAAAGTGTTGCTGTGGCAAACAGAACCTGGCCCTTCATCCTAGCTACGCTTCTTTGTAATTAATGATTCTACTGACCACAGCCACTAGGACACAGTTCTCTGACATTTTGTAAATGCCTTTGAGAGTGTGAGCAATTTACTGGGATAAAATCTTATCACAGAAAGAATGTTTGAGAGGAAAAAAATGCCTTTTCCGAGACTCAAGTATTTATACACTATGGCATCAAGAGCTCCGGTGCAGATGAAGCTGTCTGAGACAGCTTAAGGCCCTTCATGGATTTCTATGTATACATCATCAGCGTGAAAACTGCATGCCATTCTCCCATGAGTATTACAGCAAAACCCAGGACACTCTTTTGGGTTGCTGCTTTTCTAGAGTTATTCAACAAATAGGCTGCATCTGGTCTCGTCTTCCTTTTCTCTTTCTCTGTTCCTCCTTCCTTCTTTTCTTTCTTCAACAAGCAATTTACTGAGGTCCGTATTAGAGCTTTACAGAAAAACAGAACCGATTCACGATCTTTCCCTCTGTTACTCTGTTCTCTTCTCCCCATCCCTTCTTCATCCTCCCTTTCTATACATCTACCCACCATGTATCTATCTGCTATAACTGACTAACTTTCTGTGTATGCATAGACAGATACAGATTGAGAACTAACAAAGTTGTTGAAGTTTGTCCAAAGACCCAGTTACCAGAAGCACTGAGGTCCAAGGTCAGGAGAAGATGAATGCCCTGCATGAAACAGGAAGAACATGTTTTTTTCTTCCTCTGCATTGCCCCTTCTGGGCTCTCAGCAGATTGGATGGTACCCTGTCCCACCACTGATGGAGGATCTTCTACACTCAGCACTGCTGATTCACCGGGAAATAATATCTTGCCAGATATCTAGGCATCTCTTATCCTATTTGGCTGGTAACTTACAAACCAGTCATTTCAAAGACTGCACCTGCTCCTCTTTGGGCTCTTGGGAAACACTAATGAACAGGAGGAACATTCTTCTCATGGAGTTGCTATTCAAGAGGAACAGGAAAACAGAACCACAAGTATCTAATAAAGGTAACTCTTTGTGTGAAAGGGGCTTAGAAATGATGTCAGAGTGTGCTATAAAGCAATGGATCTCTGAAGAGTGAGCATTTGAAATATGACCATGAGAAGCCCTGGGGGGAAAGACCCAGGGAAGGCCTCAGGAAGAGGGGCAAGCTCAGTGAGAGTCCTGTGGCTAGAAGAAAGCAGCCAGCAATGAGCCGAATGTGAACCACATCATGTGGGCCCAGCTCCCCTGAGGAATTTGAATTTAAGAGTCTATTGGGTTATTGATTCGCTTCAGCTTGGAACCCATCCTTTCGGCCATGTTTCCTTTCCTGCCAATTCAAGCCTTGTCATTCCCTCCAGAAATGCCTCCCTTGCCCTCCCAGTGGTCGGGGGAGGAACAACCCTTTCATTGTCCTCCCACCTCAACTAATCATTCCCTGCTGCCTCCTGCACTCACTCCTTGTTTGGGGGAATGCCTTGATGCAGCCTTCAGTAGTCTTCTTTCTCTAGACACAATCTCAGAGTAATTTCCTTTGAACCCTAGATTCTGTCCCACTAGTTTTCTGGCCAGCCCTGACCTCACAGCTGAACTGGCAGGACAGCTAGATCTCTCTGTTGGGTGACACCCAGCCTTTCAGTGTCAACCTTCAGTGTCTTCCCATCCCCTGCAGATGAATCCAGAGCTCCTGAGTGATCAGAGCGCTCCACCCATCTCCTTACTCTTCACCTTCCTCCCAGTGCAGTAAGGCACTTTATAATCATTGTTGCCAGTCAGCTCTGCCCACAGCTGCACTGAAGAGTTTGTTCTGTATCACAAACTGAAAACACTGAAAAGTTTGTATCTGTATCTGTGTGTCATGTGGTGCTGCATTCCAAGATGACTAAGTGCTCCTCGGTTGATATAGTGGAACCAAGGAGGTCACAGAGCTTGCGACAACCAGGAAGTGCTCAGCGGGAAAACCTAAAAGTGAAGAATGTCCCTTTAAAAATTTAAGAGGTCTATAAAACTTTTAAGAAAGGAATTGAGGAAAGACATGGTTGGGGGAAAAGGAAAAGAGAAAGAAAAATGGTTTAAAAATTAAAGTTATGTAGAAAAAAAATGTTAAGGAAATAGTAGACAGGGCGTCTTAAAACTTTAGGTAGGATGGCCCTTCAAAAGGAACAAGAAAATGCAAGCAATTACATGTGGGAATGTTAGAGCTTGGGTTGAAATGTCCCTCATAGGCTCTGGTTTTGAATGTTTGATGTTCAGTTTATGATAGTTAATTTGGGAAGCCCTGGAACCTTTGAAAGGTGGATTAGTCAAGTTCTCTAGAGGAGAAAAACTGATTGAGTCTGTGTTATGAAGGGGATTCAATATTAGATTGGCTTACATGATGAGCTGGGCAGTCCATCTGTGACTGTCTGTACACTGCAGAGGCTGAGAACCCAGCAGCTGTTCAGTGCAGGAGGCCAGATGTCTCGGCCATCCCAATCTGGCACTGAAGGCTTGTGAGATTCCTGGAGTCACTAGTCATCAGTCCAGACAAGGCTGAAGATGCTGGCTCCAAATATCTGTGAAGGATTTCAGCTGCAGTAACAGTCATAGCGCAGAAGAACGTGCCAGCAAGAGGCAGAGGCGGGCAGATTAAAAGCAGCCCTACTTTCCCTCAGATCTCTTCATATCTGGGTTCTTGCTGAAAGGTACTGCCCACGGAGTGAGGGTCTTCTCCACTCAGCTAATCCCTCTAGGACATACTCCTACAGACCCACTCTTGGTTGACAACCAAGATTAATCATCACAGGAAGTGATGGTCTAGCTAAAGGAAGTGGGTCAGTAAGGACAGGCTTTGAAGATTAAAACTAAGTCCCTGGTTCCCACCTCATTTTCCACTTCCTGGACTGCTGTGGTATGAGGAACATTTGCCACATATTTCCCCTGCCATGAACTGAGCATCTTGGCCATTTCTTCCTGGTCCTGATGCAGTGAAACCTTCTTAAACAATAAGCCAAAATGACTCTTTCCCCCGTCAGTGGCTCCTGTCCGGTATTGTGGTCATAGCAACACAAAAGTAACTAATATAGGAAGAAAAGAGACAGACTCCCAAGGAAACCTCCACACCGCCCTGAACACTCCATGGACTGAAGGTCTACTTGCAATCCTACTGCAATGTCACATTTACAAATGAAGGAAGGTCACGTTCCCTAAGCCAGTAGAGGCCATCCTTAAGAAAAGAACTCTGTGTCCATTAAAATGGAATAAATACACTGAGAAATGGCAATGTAAATGCAACAGTCTGCCAGTCTGCAGTGTTTCTGTTCAGGAGGATGTAGTGGTCCATCTACTTCACTGCTGTGAGTCGCTACTGGCCTGTGGACTGCATCCTGATGATGATACTTGGCCGTGAGCAGCACAAGGTGGCTGGTGGAAGGCCTCAGACCCTGCTATAGTCCTTACAAAATGCTGAATCCTGAACCCTAGTGGATTTGAAAATGGAAGGATTTGAAGATCTGCCAGGAATCTACTGAATGTACCTGCTCAGTACTGGGACCAGGAATGAGCCAGGAACTGCAATGACATGGTTGGCTATCCCTGATCCCACACCCAATTTATAGTCAGTCAGCACTTACCTAATATCTCCAGTGTTGTCAAGCACTAGATCACACACAACTGTGTATTATTTCATTTCATCTCCATGAGGGTCCTTTGTATAGATAGCATTGTACCCATTTTAAAGGTGAGAATATTGAAATTTAGAAGTGACCAACTCAAGGTTATATTTCTGAAAAGTGAAAAGACAGGATTTAAATTGCCTCTCTCCAACTTCAGAAGTAATTCTTTCAGGGACTTTCGATGTGGACAGGATCCTCACTTATGCCACAGAAAACTACTTCAGGATGAGTCAGTCTGAAGCAAAGTTGTGTTATTAACAAAAGGAAAGTACATACTGAGAACGTGTCAGAGTGTGGCCATTAAGAACGCGAGATGCAGTAGCACTAGGGGCGGAGAGATGCTCCGTGTCAAGGGCACTTCCTGCTCTTGCAAAGGACCTGGTTTCAGCTCCTTACACCCACATGGTGGATCACAACCATCTGTAACTCTAGCTCCAGGGGATCTGATGCCCTCTTCTGCCTCCTAATGCACTGCATGCACATGGTAGCGTACATACATGAAGGCACACACATTAAAATAATAAATCTTAAGAAAGAGACATACTAAAGTGTCTTAACAATAGCTGTATGCTATTTGGCTTTTGTAGCTGTAATGATCAAAAGATAGAAATCACAACCAGGTTCAAAGATTAAGGAACGTTTTAAAAACATATAAAATATATGAACTAGCTTGTGTGTTTCGTTAATCCTAACAAAGTCCTTTTTGTAAATGTGATTATAAGGTGCTTTAAGAGTTGTGTTATTCAGGCTGACAGGTGAGAAAGACTCTTGCTAAGATTAAAATCATTGATGCAAGGGCTTTAAGTTGTGTCTATAAGCATAGCTGATGAGCTGTTTCAACCCTCATGCTTGAGATATGGCTCAGAAAAGGGAGAGTAGTCTCTGTGTGGGCATATTTGCAATAATTGGTCAAAATTCTTAACTCTACACCAACAGGAGACAAAGAACCTACGCTAGGGAGTGAAGCGCTCATTTCTTTTCTCCAGTCTCCTTAATTTTCCCTGTCCCTTCTGTCTCACTTCTGTAGCTGTTTACCTGTCCACAAGGCACTAAGGCTGACCCCATTCTCTTCCTGCCGCCAGGCCTTTCATCTGTTTGAAAAGCCACCCAGAATCTCAGTGTCCTCACAACACTGGTTGATGCATCTAACTGGAAGCATGACATCTACTATCCAAATGCAAGCGACCACCCTTCTCACATGGACTGCCATGCATAAGAACAGACAACAAGCAAAGGATGTGTATTTGTGTATGCATGCCTGAGTGTATGTACGTATGCATGTGCGCACATGTGAAAAGGGCTTTTGCTCCGATGCCAAACTGCTCTCCTTCCCCATTTAATCCCTAAACCGACAATAAAGAAAAGGTTTAAGGAGGAAAGGTATTCACTACAGGAGCAGCAAACTAGACACAGTGTTTCAGCAAAGCATTTCATGGAGCTGGCCTTGGTCTCCGCGGTAGGAGAGTCCAATTGACACAGCTCAGGAGACCTGACATCTTCAACTCTTTGCTGGATCTTTGTGTTCTACAGTAGGCAGGTAACCACCTGGCTCTGTGCAGGTATGACCATACTAATACTTCAGGGTACCATGAACCAGAGGCAGGAACAGCACAAATAAATCCTTCATCCGAGGTCTGTACTGTTATCCTCAGAGCAGCCACTTACCTTTCTGAGAGGCCTGGGTTCTTGGCGTGCTTCTCTTTATGTCATCTACTCTATCCACCTATTCCTTGTCTTATTTATCTTCTCACTGACATGATAAATTATCTAACAAAAGCACATTAAAGGAGAGAGAGCTTGTCGGGAGCCACAGTTCCAAAGGGATGCAGTCCATCACATCATGGAACACATGGCAATCCACGGAAAGCACGGGGCAGAAGCCAGAGACTGGCGGCTCACGTTGCCTCCACGCTCAGGAAGCCGGGAGTGAACAGGAAGTCGGGCCAGGTTATAAAGCCTCAAATTCTGCTCCCAGTAACCCACTTCCTTCAGAGAGGTTCTACCTCCTGACGACTCCACAACCTTTTCAAACAGTGCTACCAGCTGGGGAGCTCAAACACCTAAACCTATGGAGGACATGTCATGTTCAAACAACAACACTGTCCATTCCAGTAAACAACAGTGAAGCCCCACAGCTACTCTACTTTGGGGAAAGCTGTAAGTACAAATGACATTGAAGGAAATAACACATTAGCTTGGAATGGCATGAGGTGAAGATCTTCACTACGGATTCTAAACCTCCCAGAGCTGTTGTCTGTCCTTCCTCACCCAGATTTAAGTGAGCATTTGATACATTCCATCTGAAGGTCTGGAAGAATAGGTGAGTCTCAAAGGTAATCTTTTTATGGTACTGAGGCTCCAGGCCAGAGCCCCATGTATGCTAAGCAGGTACGTTCCCATACCTCCAGCTCTCAAAAGTATAATAAAGATGTGGTGAGAACCAGTTACACCTGCTGTGGGAAGAATCTGGTGAGGGGACATGGCAGGAACAAAGAGCAGACACTCAAGCCCTGGCAGCAAGGCCAACGGGCATGTCAAGTGTCTTAGTTCCACACCACTGTCCTTTGTAAGTAGTGACACAAGCTCAGCCTGTCTGCCGCTGATGTTTTCTTTAGAATGTCAGACTCTCTCCTGGGTTGTTGGCATAGTACTCCTAGAAGGAGAAAACTAAAATGGTTATATTCATTCATTTATCCTTGGGAACAAAGGTCAATCCCCCAACCCTCTATGTCTACCCCCTTAACTGTCCTTTACTGACAGTCTCTGAGTTCACAATGACTTATGACAGCCAGATGAAATCTTAACGCAGCCCTTCCCCAGAGCTGAGCATTGGCCTCCCTTGCTGTAGGCACTGACATTTCTCAAGGAATCTTTGGGTTGGCAATAAAGAAGTTGTCACACCGAATCAATCCCAGAGAGCAGACATCCTGTGAAGTACAGGAGTTCTTATTGGCAAGGAAGACTATCACAGTCTGTCAGCATTGTTTGTGTTTTTATAACCAAGTGCTTTTCTGTTCCTTAAAAAAAAAAAAAAAAAAAAAAAAAAGCATACAAAAGGAAGGTAACCTTTTCCCGATGATTAGGCAACCCTCTCCTATAACTTGTTACATGAACATCCTCCACTTCTTTAGGCATGAATGTGATGGGTAGTAAAGAGTGTGTGATGAATTATTTCGAATTAAGGGGGCAGGAACCAGAATAGAAGGATAAGCGAGGAGGTTACCCCAAGACAACCGCAAAGTTCCTAGCTGGTGAAGCACCAGGCAGGCTGCCAGGGAAATTTCTGGTACTAAAATAGTGCTGGCCCTCGAGGTTGGCATGCACTCTGAGAGAAAGAAAAGAAGCCAGATTCTTTAATAGACTAATAAAAACACGACTCCCCCCCTTCAAATTCTGTTTGCCGGAATGGAAGTAGACAGTCACACAGGGAGCCGTCTGAGGAGAACAGAGAACAGATACTGCTTCTCGTTCCTTTGGCCTGTGAGGTGCCCATCTGTACACTCTTTCCTTCCCTTTACCAGTGTTTATTGGGTTGCTTCTTGGAGCAGACACTCCTAGATGCAGTGCTAAGGATGCTCCAGCAATGAAGATGCATGTCCTGCAACCCTGGAGGGCTGGGACTGTGGAAGGTCATCTCAACATGTCATCTGCTTTCTCTGTCAGAGAGAGGAGCTACCATAGTTTAATTTAGAGGAGGAAGGAAAAGGAAGATTTAGAAAGTATAAATCCTTCTAAAAGGCCATGATATATAATGGGAGAGAAAGAATACCCAGAGCAATGCAATGCACAACTCATAAGCCGCATGGATGGGGTTTGACTCACTTTCTATGGTGCTGGTCATCAGCATTCCATTTGCTCCTTGAAGATATGCAGTTTTTGGTTGCAAATTCTACAGTCTAGGCTAATGTTGACAGATGGCTTGCTCTATTCTAATGAAAACAGTTAAACTAAAAGTAGCTGAAAGACTGAATAAAATTCCATGTGTGAGTAAGCTTTCATGTGTCTAGCCCTTTAATAGCTGAGACATCTATAAAATTCTCATACATTGCTGAAACTCAAGTTTTGAGGAGCTCCACGCAGGCAATCTGACCTGCTACCCACTGCCTGTTCTCTGTAGTCTTCTGGAACTTTGGTGCAAGTCTCCATGACCCATGTGAGTGGCCTGTGTGTCTACGATATCAGCATTGTGTGGATTATTAACCAACACCAAGTTCTGCTACAGGATCAAGGTGTAGCCTGGTCCCTTTGAAGCATGACTGTAGCAGACAAGAGCCTCCATGGATAAATGTGGGAAAAGAACCCCCTGGACCACCAGGCAGTTTTGTTTTGTGAACAAGGAACCTCTGCAGAGGCACTTGCTGCTCAGACACTCTTTTCCCGGGCATTCTCCTTTCAAAGGAATATTTTTCAAATAGTGTTTCAAGGTCCCAGAGCTTTCAGTGCCTGGGATCTTACCCTCCAGGTGTCATTTCTGTTGTCCTAGTGCAAAGGGCATGAATTTCTTAATTGTGCTAATCTCTTTGGAAATGACCACTGTTTTCACCCTGATCCTGGTGTCTGCAACTTTTTAAAAATATATTTTTTTGAATCACTGTATGTTTCATACAGAACATCTCAATTGATCTTAATCAACTTTATACTCTTTCCCCTACCAACACCTCCCACAGCCCCCAACTGGAATTCACATGTTCTTTTATCTGTGTTAATGTCTGTTGTGTCAAGTCAATGTCCCCAGATGACCTCAGTGCAGGTTCATCCACTGAGGTCTAGTCAGCCTACCCGGAGTCACTCGCTTTAAGAAGACTAGTTCATCCTCACCCAACAGTAATCTGTTGCCGATATGTCTTAGGCAAAGGTTGGGGTCTGCTCCCCACTCACCAGTTCCATGCTGGATTTTGTATGTTTGACTTTGCATGGGTCTTGAGCATGCCTGTAGGTTCATGTGAGCAGGGTCCCAGGAGCTTGAAGGATTTTATTTCCATAAGGTCATGCGCCTCCTCACTGGCTCTCAGTCTTTCCTGAGCCTTGGGTGAATGAAACTTAATAGAAGAGCCCTGTCTAGGAACCTGCACTATGCAGACTCCTAATCCCCATGACTTGGCCATCTGTGACCTTTTGTGTTACTAGCCCTTTGTTGCATAAGGGACCTTCATTAATGCTGAGATATTCATTAGTGATTTCTTTACCCCTTGTTTTGTATTGTGTGAGCCTTAGGTGTAGAGGCTGCATTGTAGGCATGTTGCTTAGGCATGGGCAATTCACAAACAATGTCTGTGTGTGACCAGTCGTGATACTCTGTTGTAGTCTCTGTCTGGTACAAAAGAAGCAGCTTTGATGACTGGTGAATGGGAAACTTGACTGTAAATATAAGGATATATATTTTACATTTGGTAAGAAGTTACATCAGCCTGGGGATGTGACCGCCTTGGAGGTTTCACTAAGATCTATGACCTCTTCAGTCATGTGTATTTGGCTATGATCACAGTACTACACATGAGTTTCCTCCCATTGAGTGGGATCTAAGGTCAATCAGGTGACCATTGATTGGCCCCAAGATAAAAGTGCCACTACTGCACCAGTGTCTAATGCTATATCAGTCATCGGTGTGGTTATTTGGTCATGAAGCTTGTGTTGGGCCATTGATTGATGTTCTCCCTTGGCACTTGCATAGTGCTCTCCAGAACTATGAGAGCTAGCCTTCAGGGGAAGTGGCTTCCAAGTCAGCTCCATTGCCCCAAATCCCGTCTCCAAAGTATACCCTGCTTCAGCAATTGGGTCTTACCTTCAAGTTCTTGGAGGCAATGAAGGACTGTAGCAATATCCTGTGTAATTTTGGGAGTCTCTTGGACTGCCCTGGCCAACAGCTAACAGGAAGGTTTCTCCTGTCTGGCACTGTTTCTTGTTATGTAGTCTTCAGCTATGCACATGAGCTCCTGTAGAGATATTGTATATGGAATTTGTCATTAGGTTATTAGACTAATATGATTCCCTGTGGTGTTTTACACTAGCTAGGCGTTATTTATCACTCCTCTCTCTCCCCTGTCTCTCTAACCTTCCCTCCATGCCTTCCCCATTTAAAATGTCCCCATTTTCCCCATTTCTCCCTTGATAATACTAGTCTCCTGCGGCCCCACCTCTCACCACCTCTTTCTTTCCCTTTATTCCCATAGTTCCTTGTATAACCCTCTATCCTCCCTTCCATTTAAATACCCCCTGCCTCCTATTAGTCTTCTCTCTTAGTTTCCTTCTTTCGCTTTACCTCCTCGGTTCCTTTCCATTTTCCTAGTTCCTGCAGTTACGTCAGGATACATACTGACATATAAAGGCTTGGTGCTAGGATCCACAAATGAGAGAAAACATATGTCATTTATTTTTCTGATTCCATGTTACTTCACTTGCATAACAGTTTCTAGTTCCATACATTTACCTGCAAATGTCATGGTCTCGTCTTTCTTTGCCGCTGAGTAGATCTCCATTGTGCAAATGTAGCACATTTTCATTATCCACTCGTCAATTGAAGGATACTTAGGTTGCTTCCATCTCTTAGCTATTGTGAAAAGAGCAGCAAGAAACATGGACGTGCAAGTATCTCAGCAATAGGATGAACCCTTTGAGTATATGCCAAGGAGTGGTATAACCAAGTCAAATGGTAGATTCATTTTTAGTTTTATAGGAGTTCTCCACACTGCTCTCCATAGGGGTTACATGAGTTTACAATCCCATTAGCAGTGAATGTGTTCCTCTTCCCTACGTCCTCTCCAAAATTTGGTATTATTTATTCTCTTCATCTTAGCCAGTCTGACTGGAGTAAGATGAGATCTTAAAGTGGTTTTAATTTGAATTTCCCTAATTGTCAATGATGTTAAACACCTTTAAAGATGTTTCTCAGTCATCTTTCTTTTTTTCGGAACTCTTCGCCCAAATCCTTAGTTCATCTTTTAACTGAGTCACTTGTTTTCTTGATTTTTTTATTTTTTTGAGTTTTCATATGTTCTGGACATTAAACCTCTGTCATATATGTCACTGGTGAAGATTTTCTCTCATTAAGTGCGTTTTCTCTTCATTTCCTTGGTTGTTTCTTTTGCTGTACACAAACCTTTTTGTTTAATAAGGTCCCACTTGTTGATTATTGACCTTAATTCTTGAGCAACTGCTGCCTGATTTAGAAAGTCCTTTTCTACACCTGTGTCTTGTAGGTTACTGCCAATGTTTTCTTCTAATAGTTTCAGAGTTTCAGGTTTCATGTTGAGGTCTTTGATCCATTTGGAGTTGAATTTTGTACAAGGTGAAAGATAAGGGTCTAGTTTCATTCTTTTACAGGTGGAGGTCCAGTTTGGCTAGTGCCATTTGCTGAAGATGCTACATTTCCTCCAGTGAGTGTTCTTTAGAGTGAAAAACTGAGCTGATCTGAGTACAGGGGATCGGGTTGCAGTGGGTGGGTCTAAACTAAAAGGGCTGTCCAGGGATCCAGGGTACTAAGAGCAAAAGCAGGCCTGTGCCCAAGGTTTAAGGCTAGAAGAAGGTTTGTCACACTCCCCCTCTCTGTGCCAGCTAGTGCTTTTCTGTATTAGTTGCTTTTTTCATCACTGACAAGAAACCTAAGAGCAGAAGATACTTGGGTTCATGGTTTAAGAAAGCGCAGTCCACCACAGTGGAGAAGGAATGGCCTGAGGTGGCTGGTTACAGCCATCCACAGTCAGGAATGGACTGGGTTCCTTAGCTTTTGCCTTTTGCTTGGGTCTGAGTCGTTCTCTCATCTTTCCAAGTCACACTCAGTTGGTTCCTTCTCTGGACGCCTCGGTACCCTGACCTTCATATGCATTTGTCCCTTAATGCAATGTTGATTTCACCACACTGTAGTCACTTGTCTATTTAGTCCACTGGTACAAGATTAGAATAAATTCATAAAAATTTACAAATTCTAATGTCTGTCATCAAACATACCTAGTTATTTGGGGGTTATTTTGAATGGAACTGTTTTCCCATTGTCTTTCTCAGCATGTTTGTTGTTGATATAAAGCCACTGATTTGTACATGTGTATTTTGTATCCTGCTATCTCTGAAACTGTTTATTAGTTCTAAGAGTTTTCTGATAGTCTTAGGGAAGTATAGAATTATATCAGCTACAAATAGGATTTATTTGGCTTCTTTTCCCATTTGTATTCCTTTTTAAAAACTTTTTTATGTGTATGAGTGTTTTTTGTGCATACATGTTAAGTGCACCCATGTCATACAATGCCCACAGAGGCCAGAAGAGGATATCAGATTCCCTGGAACTGGAGGTATGGATCATTGCCAGACGCCATGTGGGTGCTGGGAGCCAAACCCAGGTCCTCCGCAGGAGCAGCCAGCACTCTGCTGCGCCCTCTCACCCCCCCCCTTTTATTTCTTTTTCTTGCTTTATGAATATGAAAGTTCTTTTCATAACGTTTTTTAAGGGGTGATTAGGGACTAGTGAGATGGTTCAGCAGTTAAGAGCAATAGTTCACCTTACAGAGGACCCAGCACCCACATGGCCCCTAAAAATCATCTGTAATCCAGTTCTAAATGATCCAGTACCCTCATCTGACCTTCATGGACACTGCATGACATGAATGCACCAATCTACATGCAGGAAATATACTCATACACATAAAATTAAAATAATAAATAAAATATTTTTAAATGATGATTAGAGAGTTTCTTAACCATGTAACTTAGAATTGTATGAGGCTCCCAGGCAAACCAGAACTGGAAATATTTGGCCCCATCCACATACCTTCCTTGTTTTTCTCTTCTTATAAAATATATGCATACAAGTTGAACTCCAAATTTTTAGTGTTTTAGCTGTCACTTGAGTGTTTTAATAATACCATAGCTTATTGTCATGCCCAGACTAAACAGAAAAGAGAGGAAGAAGACAGGTAAAGACAGCATTGGGTATAGACATACATTCCATGTGCAGAATGTAAGTCCTGCTCAACTGCCATTTCCAAATGCATCACTGCTGCCCCTGTCTAGTGAGATGCTGGCGCAGTGGGACCTCAAGGAAAGGAACTACGCTGTTCCTTATTTCTCATGATAAAATTTCCAGCCTGCTTATTTTATGACTACCCGGAAGCTCGGGGATCATTTGGGGAAAGGAGCAGTAGAAGTGGAAAGTAAAGGTCTGGACAGATATGGGGTGTGTCTGGGAACAGGTGAGTTTGAAAGCTACAGCAAAAGAGGCAGCAGTATGAAATACGGAACACAGAGCTGAGAGGAAAAGGTGACTCAAGTTTGAGTCTGGAGACACCGTTTCCCAGAGCTTGTCTATCACAGACAACAGAAGAGCCAGTGAAAGAGAGCCAGCCAGAGTTCCAAGGCAAGACTCAAGGCTCTTCCCAACTGTCCAAGCAGCTGAAGCTGACCAGTGCCGTCTGGTCCTCTCGCTCCCACAGCACATCCTAAGTTCTGACTGACTGGTCAGCAACGAAAGAAGAGGAACTGATTTCATTTCCTAAAGCTGTGGTAACTTCATGATTCTTCCTGGCTTCAAAAGAGTTGAACTTGAGTTCTTTGTGTCCAAGTTGATAAATATGCAGTATGTGCATGAACATACATGCATACCAATAATAAGTTAGGTCAGTTGTATTAAATACATTTAAACAGGATTCATATTTGTTAAAGGCAAGACATTTTTCGTCCCATAGTTCTTAGAGAGAATAAATGAAGCTAATGGAAAATTAGCTTACTTCATCCATGTGGAAAAACAGCTAGTCACAGTGGTTTTGTCTAATTAATGTCACATAGCTGACCCTTGCTCTGTCCTTTTGGGAAGCTGTTTTTAGTCATGATGACCTTTGAGTGAGCCCAGAACCACTGCTATGTCATGGCTGAGGTCTATAGGAAATGTCGCTGTCCCCATGTTTTCTTCTACAGGAAGGTTGCTGTGAGCCCTTGCTAAGCTGAGCACTTGCTTCCTGTGTCAACCTGACAATGAATACTCCTCAGGACTCAGTGCTGGCTAGAAGACAAAAATTTTATATCCCTAGAGTGATGGCCATCCCATTTGATCTTTAAAAATTAAATTAAATTAAAACGTAGACTCGCTACTACAGGACCTCAATAAGAAAATTTGCTCAGAGCACTTGACAGGACAACTGTTACTGCATGTGCAGGGCTGTTCCAGAGCCCAAGCTGGGTAGCTCAAGGCCACTGTCCAGGTCTTGCACAGACACATGGGATTGGAAACAGGTGAGGAGTAAAAGAAGGAAACAGATTATATCAGGGTCCAGGTGACAATCACAGTCACAGAACACATGTCTTTGTCAGTGTTTGCTGTTGAAAGAATGGCAAATGACTTCCTTTTGCCACATCTCTCAGATCCAGTGTTTATGGTTATAGGTGAAGGTTTCACTAGGTGAAGGTTTATTGCGTTGAATAGACCTTTTGAGTCCTTAACAAGGAAGGTGACAATTAACACCAAATGTTAGTCATACATGATTGAGGCTAATGTCACAATCTTTGAAAATGTTACTTCTTTTGGCTACAAGTATCTCTCCCAAGAAATCATTAATAACCATACCCCACCAAACCTCTAATAGGCAATGTCTATGCAGATTACTTGATTCAGTCATTCATTTAAAAAGTATTGCCTGAGGCATTCCTGGATTTGATGAGCAAATGGCAATGTTAATTATCACAAAGCTTTGGTTAAAACACTATCCTGTAGAAATTACTTAAGGAAAATTGAAAAGACTCTAAAGGAATCTCTTTGAGGCTGAGAGCTGGCCCAGAACTTGCTGCTCTTGCAGAGGACCAGGGTTTAGTTCCTAGCACTCACACTGGGTGACTGTAACTCCATTACTTACATTACACTGCTGGTAACTCCAGTTCCAGGGGATCCAAAGTCCTCTTCTGGTCTTCACAGGCACCTACACACACACACACACACACACACACACACACACAGAGAGAGAGAGAGAGAGAGAGAGAGAGAGAGAGAGGAGCACATATATATTCTCAGGCACACAAATACACACAAATAAAATAAAAATTACATCATGTTTAAAGGAGCTCTTTGCCTGGCAGACACCAAAACTTTATCCCATACCTCCTTTCCTCTCTGCACATAGCTCTTAGGTACATCCCCAAGAAAGTGTATTGCTTTGCCTTGTTCCTGTCTCAGAAACAAAGAGTTATCTGAGACAGAATCTAGAAAGAAAGGGCTTCTAAGAAAGGCCAATCCAAGAATCAGTCCCCCAGAAGAGTCCAAAATGGGAGACCTGAAGGCCTTTCATCTAGACACAAATGTCATTAACCCTAAACTGCGCACCCAGCAACCATAGGTTGACCCTGGCTCTTTCTAGTGCTTCTGGCAACACAGTGACTCTCAACCCTCTTCTCCCCCAGCATAGCCTAGAGAGGAACGAAGTAGAGGAGCTGTACTCTTCTCCGGTTTCATCTAGGACCATCCTTGAGGTTAGAACTGCAGAAACTGACATTTGATGTTTTAGTATAGTCTCGATTACCCCTTTCCAATCTGTTCTCTCTTTTGGGAAGACCTATGATTGGATGGATTGATTACCATGGACCGCATTTCTAAAACAATAAAATATCATTTTGAAGGCAACCTGACCTTGTGGAGTGGCCACAGAATCTACTCCTCTTCCTGAGGTCTTTCAGGTTGACTCATTAAGATGAGTCATCAGGCCAGTGGAGATTTGGCCATGAGAAAGATTAAATACGAACTTTGTGAGAATCTTTGAGGACATTGTGATTAATCCCCTCTTTCATCCTGTTTGTCACTTAAATCCTCTCTGCCACACTGAGAGATTGTCTGGCCTCTTTTGGATCAGTCAGTGATACAGACTTTCTTACCTCAAAATGGTTTAGTCCACTTTATGTTGGTAACTCGTAATGAATAAAATTTATTCATCTCATGGTTTTTGAAAGTCAAGGTCAAGCAACTGTGTTTAGTAAGGACTATATTTCTGGTGGGAACTCTCTGCAGTATCTCGAGGCAGCACAGGGCGTTGCACGGCGAGAGAGAGCAAGCATGCTAGCTTGGGTCTCTCTTCCTCTTGTAAAGCCACTGATGCTGGCATGAGGCCTGTTCTAGTGTGCCTTTTGTTACTATGACAAAACACTAAACAAAAGCAACTTGTCAGAAGAGAGGGTTTATTTAGCTTACAGCCTCATTGAGGGATCCAGGGCAACAACCTGGAGGCAGGAGTTGAAGCAGAGACCATGGAAAAATGCTGCTTACTGGCTTGTCTTTCTGACTTGCTCAGATACCTTTGTTATAAAGCCCAAATCCACCTGCCTAGGGATGGCACTTCCCACATCCTTCTGGGCTCCCCTACATCAACTAGCAACTAAGAAAATGCCTCATAGACATGGCTACAGGCCAACGTGATGAAGGAAATTCCTCAGTTGAGATTCCTTCTTCCCAGATAGGTCTAGGTTTGTATTAAGTTGACAAAACCCTTAAAAACTTTGACACACAAACATATCACATTAAGCCATAACCTTTCCTTTCATATTTGCCCCAAGATCTCATGTTACTTTCACAATATAAAATACAGTACAACTTTAAAAGTCCCACAGTCTTTTTTAAAATTCCAATAATTTAAAAGTCCAAGTTCTCTTTAAAAATTCAAAGCCTATTAATTGGCCTCCTATAAAATCCCAAGTAAGTTATATACTTTCTTAATACGAGGAAAGAGAACTAGGGCACAGTTACAATCTGATCAAAGCAAAACCAAAATCCAACAGTGTAAATAGCTCAGTGTCCAACATCTGGGACTCGCTTGTGATCTTCTGGACTCCAAAGAGTTTGGGCAGATAGCCCAGTTCTCCAGCTCTGTCATTCAATGAACTCACAGTGTGTCTGGTAGGCACAGGCCAGCTCCAGTTCACATCTGCTGCTATTCTTGGTTGTCATCCCATGGTCCTGGCACTTCCAATATCCTGGGGTCTCCACTGCAAATTAAGCTGCATCTTTGCCAGTGTTCTCTCCTGGCATCTCACATTGTCAAGCCTCAACTGCTCTCTATGACGCCTTCAATCCTGCAGCTTTCATGCTGTCAAAACCAGTACCATGTGAGAGAATCTTACATATAACCAGCTTCAGCTTCCACCTTGAGATGCAGCCTTGGTCCCCTCTGGACCACAGCTTCTGTGTGCAGATCCGTAAGAAATACTTCTTGGAATATTTTTTTCTCAGTGACACTGATCTCTTACTAATCACAGCTGATTTTTCAGCTCCAGCTGACTACATTCATTCTCCCTATAAACCAAAAATGATTCACTTTCACGGATTCTTAATTCAAAAACAATACACAAACAGCCCTGATAGAGTCTTTGAGGGACTCTCAAACTTCCCTCTGAAACTTCACAGGCCAGGCTTCTATCACCTGTATTTCTCTCAGTATTATTTTCCAAGTACCCACAACTCATTAAATTCTGAGCACTCAATGGGTTTTCCAATCCAAAGCTCCCAAATCCTGTGTCTTCCTCCCACAAAGCATTCCAAGGCATGAAGGTGACATGGTCTGGTCCATTGCAAAACCATACTCTCTGTTATTGATTTCTGTCCTAGTTTGTGTCTCTATTACTGTGATAAAACACTGACCAAAAGCAACTACGGGAGAAAAGGGTTTATTTCAGCATACAATTCCAAGGTCAAAACTCCATCACTCAAGGAAACCAGAGCAGGAACTCAAGGTAGGAAGTAGAGCAGAGACTGAGGAGGAATGTTTTTTACTGGGTTGCTTCCTCTGACGCACTCAGCCACTGCCATAGTCAGTGTTTTCCCACTAGACACATACCTTGGAAGAGGAAATTTCAGTTGAGGAATTTCCTCCATCAGATTAGCTTTTTTTTGTGGGGCATTTTCTCAATTGCTAATTGATAGTTCCCAGTCTACTATAGACAGTATCAACCCTGGGCAGGTGGGCCTGGGTCATACAAGAATGAGCCAGGGGAACAAGCCAGTAAGTATCATTCCTTTGTGGTCTCTGCCTCAGCTCCTGCCTCTGAGTGCCTGACTGTTTGGGTTTCTGCCTTAGCTTTCCTTGGTTGATGGTCCTGTAAGTAAAATAAACCTTTTCCTCCTCAAGATGCTTTTGGTCAGATTTTTTAAAAAGTATTTTATGTGTATGAGTGTATTACCTGCATGTATGTAAGTGCACCCATGTAGTGTCTGCCGAGGTCAGAAGAAGGCATCAAATCCCTTAGAACTGGAGTTATGGACTATTAGCAACAATGTGAGTGCTGAGAATCAAAGCCTGGTCCTCTGCAAGAGCAATCAGTGCTCTTAACCACTGAGCCATCACTCCAGCTCCTGGTCAGTGTTTTATTACCACAACAGAAAGCAAACTAGAACAGCTACTTTTCATATAGAGTTCAGGTATACTGGCCTAGGGATGGCACCATTCACAATGGGCTGGGCCTTCAATTAACAGTTAAGAAAATACCTCACAGACATGACCACAAACTAGTCTGGTGGAGGAAATTCCTCAATTGAAATCCCCTCTTCCCAGATATGTCTAGATTTGTGTTAGGTTGACAGAAACTATGACAAGAACCCACCCTTGTGACCTCATATAAACCTAATTACCTCCTCAAACCTCCAACTTCAAATACCATTAATAAATAACTTTACGGATTATTATTCCAAGTCATAAACTCAAGAGATGAACACATACCACATCAATATCCCAGCCCTCTTGTTAATGTGAACTAGGTTTCAGGTGATAGTAAATCTGTCTCCATCTCAAAGTTAAAACATCATTTTCTTTATATATGACTACTTTGACAAATGGCAAATCTGTCTCTGGTGAAGTGTGTGTATTGAATTCCCTGTACTCAATGGGATATGAATGCTTTCTCAAAGTCATTGAGACAAAACGTCCCTTCACTGATGTGAGAGCTTGAAGTGGATAGCATGGGCTCTTGTGGCCCAATTTTCTGACCCAGTGAGCGAATTCCATCAGTGAGGGCACTAGCTTTTTCTCCAGCTCCATCTACTTGAATGTTTTACTTTAAGATGTAAGCACACTGTTGTCACTCTCTTCTTATACCGTTGCAATGGTATTGTCTTCCTGCTCTTAAGTAGATCATTCGTGGACAGTGGAAGATCTCTTAAACTTTGGCAGTGAACTCAGAACCCAGTATTCATAAGGTACAGACAGTCCCTGTTCAAAATTTACAATACTGTGTCTTGAAGTGGAGGTTTAACATGTTACTCCCTGCATGTTAGTGATATTCTTCTAGAAGGGTATTCAGAGATACCAGGTAGTTCCTGGAACGGCTTGCAATTAAGTTTCTTCTGTTACCTCTTCAGAACACAAGTCCACTGAGCTTCACTCATAGCATTGTTTCTAACTGTAATTAGCAAAATAACACGATTTGCCAGCTTCTAACCTTAAATGTTGTGACATAAAAAGAGATGCTATTTGATCTTAGTCTTCACTTCCTGGAACAAGGTTCCTAAGTGTGACTTCTTATATGCATGGGGCGCCCTCGCCCATGTGAGTGTGTGTGGAAGCCAAAGGTTGGTGTTGGGATGTCCTCCTTACTTGCTTCTCTACCGTGTTTTTTAGATAGGGTCTCATTCAATCTCTGCTTCATTGTTTCAGCTCTTCTCACTGGCTAGTGAGCCCCCACTTGGCACCTGTCTCTGCTTCCCAGCCCTGGGATTGCAGGTGCACAGGTCCACGCCCAGCTTTTATGTGGGCACTGGGGATCCAAACTCAGGTCCTAATGCTTGCGTAGCCAGCATTTTACCCACTGAGCTCTCTCCTCAGTCCCTGCATTCTTTTTACGATTGTTCATATTATATAAACCAATAACAAACAGTAAGTTAAGTGTTGCCCTGAATTCTGTGAGATGCTGTAGAGTCATAGACACTGTCTCTCTGCAGTTTTGTTTCTTATTGGTTCATTCTATGGCAAGTCCCGCCCTCTGACCAATAAGGGAGGAGGGAGGCGGGAGTAGGCGGAACCATCATGGCTGGGGAGAGAAGTGGAGATTACTAAGATCCACGTGGGAAGAGAAAATGCTCCGTCCCAGGCCCACGCAGACAGACAGGAACCCAGGAAGCAGCTTGGCGCACAGCGGTTCCAAACTATGGGGGCCAGCCGCCGGCGGGCAAGCAGAGCAAGCGTCCCCAGAGACTTTATACCTTTGTAAATAAATAAATCATTCTAAATGGAAGGTCTTAAGCATGGGCCTTTGGGGAATGTCCCAGCTCTCGTATAGCAGAAGGAACCATCAGAAGTGGAGAAAGAAACCTCTCATGCTCGAGTTTCTCATCTCTGAGATGGGTCCCATATGCAGGTCATATAGAGAATCCCAAATGCCAGAATCCCCTCCAAATCCCTGCCTACCAACCTGTCTCCCTCTCCTTCTTCTCTTTTTTCTCTCACGCTGTATTTTTAGAGACAGTTATCTGAGACATCAGTCTATTATGTATGTCAATTGCCTAAACATTTCTACTAAAAGTACATTTCTATTCTAAAAATAATATCAATTTTTCCTCACCTGGCATGCTCTAGTAAGTCATAAGAAAGGTGTGTGTGTGTGTGTGTGTGTGTGTGTGTCCCCCAATGGTTAAGATTTTCCTTTTGCAAAACTATTGATATATTCCTATTTAAAATGTCACATGAAATTATCTGAGAATTAATGCTACATAAAGTTTTCTGTAAATTGGAGATCTAATTCTGAAGAATCAAATGAAATGGTATTACATTATGAGGAAGGGCAGCATCATGCTGTGAAAGGTTTATATGTGATGAATGTCAAATACACAAGTTAAAGAAGGCAAAACAAGAATGCATTAGACTCTTGGTCAGGTACCTTCAGGGTGGGATCTATAAGCCCTCTGTCCTTTCCCTAAATTAATGTTTCCAGATATTTTGCTTGCTTTGAGCTCCTTGGTTGTTACCTGGTTTGAATGCTGGAGTTCAGGAGCAGATTTATGTATAAACAGATGTGCTACTCAGACCTCCAAGGACAGTGAGAGGCTTTCTCTCAGTTCTGAGAATAGTGTATGATAAGCTAAATGTCACACTGAGCATGTGACTTGAAAGGAATTCCATATACAAAGAAGTGGATTCAGTAGGAAAAACTTAATAATCCCATCACTATGGGCTGGTCCTGCTAAGCTCTAGGTCAGAAGGAGCAAACATTCCACACAGCAAACCTACCATTGACAGCTCCTGGCATGGAGCTTGCTTTCTGCCTAAAAGCATTGCTTAAAAGAGGAGACTTGTTAAGCTGCCTCCCTCTTTGAGTTGGCTGGCTTTTGTATTGTCATCAAGCAATTCTGCCCCTCCTGGAGTCAGTGTGCTTTTGGATTTCACAAGCAAGCTGCATCTGGTGCTCCCGCAGAGCCTCACAGGGACCCTCAGGGGTTGCTTAGGCTTGGTCGAGGCTTTGCCTCCTCTATCACTGGAGGCAAAATTATTTCTGGCTCTTCATGTTGGAAGCAAATAATACAGTCTAGTGGGAAACATTGCTTTTAAAACCAGCTGGGAACATGGTTTCTCAGAAATTGCAGTGGATTTTAGTTTTTTTGTGTCATGGTAGCTCTTTCTCCTCTCTAACAGCCTTGTATTTGTTTACTTGTTTGTTTATTTGTATAGGCTTATACAGTCATTCACTTAACAGGCATTTACTAAGCACATACTGTACAGACATTATTAGAACCTATAATTGTGTGTTGAACAGAGAAAAAAATGGGCTCTTTGCTCTTGTGGGACTTTGAGCCTTTGGGTGTGGAAAACAGTCAATGAACAAAGCATCACGTAGACACACCCAAGGCAGTGTTGACTACGTGCCATGTTCTCAGCAACCATAGGAGGTAAACAGTGTTCTGTGCGTTTTTAGAGAGAAAGTGAAATACTTGAAACTCAACAATTCACACAATTCATAGAGAACTTGAATACACAAAATGTGGCTGCATAATATTTTCTTCATGTTCACACTGGAGATTTAAATATGGAATGGTAGAGACTGAATGATCGTACTCTAGGGGTCTCAGATGGGCCCTCTGAGGCTTCTAACAGACTGAGATCTGAATGTTAAGAAGGTATCAAACATGTAAAGCTAGGCAAGGAATGAGGACAAAGTTACAGCAAGAAAGAAGACCCAGACAGAGCCTCCCGTGGTGGCTCACACTATTACATCTGCACTCAAGACGAAGGCCTGAAGACAGAAAGCTCAAAGCTGGCCTAGGCTCCATAGCAAGACCCTATCTTAAAAAAACAGCAAAGTATCCATGTGGCTGATAGGCTGGAAAAAAAGAGGTGTAAGGTGAAGCTGTATACTGAGGCCAAATCAGTGATGGCCTTGGAAGACAAGACCAGGAGGTATGGGTGCCTATCATGATTTTTAATACTACCGTGCCAAAAAAATGTAAATGAGATAAAACCCCTCAGTTCCTATTAAGTGTTCACATGACTGTTCTTAAGATTTGTACCAGTAAGAAAGATAAAAAATGGACACACTAAAATAATTTGAAAATCAGCCCTAGGCTCCTTACAGCTATCAATATCAGCAGAAAAATATTAAGCTTCTATAATATTTTACGCTGTGTTATATAATTCTTATCTAAATACTTAAATTAAAAATGGTGAAAGCTTGGGACTGGAGAAATGACTTGGCGTTTAAGAGCACTAGCTGCTCTCGCAGAGGACCTGGGTTCGGTTCCCAGCACCCACACAGTGTTAACAACCATCCATAGGACCCAATACCCTCTTCTGGCCTCTGTGGGTTTTCACACACATGGTACACTTACATACATGCAGGAAAGATACATAAAGGAAAAATACACATAAAATAAAATAAAAAATAATTTTTAAATGGCTGAAGGCCTTGTATAGGGTGGTAATGCTTCCCCCAACAGTAATACCTGCATTTGTTTTATATTGCAGTCTATGCTTTTTAACTCTACAGCAGAAGTTTTCTCATATTTTTCAAATATTTTGTTATTTTTATTTTATGTGTGTGAGTATATTACCTGCATGTATGTAAGTGCACTCATTTCATGCAATGCCCACAAAGGTCAGTAGAGGGTGTTGGATCCCCTGGATCTGGAGTGACGGCTGGGAATTAAACCGAGGTCCTCTGCAAGAACAGCCAGTGCTCTTAACTGCTGAGCCATCTCTCCACCCCCGTTTTCTTATATTTTAATGTTTCTGGTTAATTCACATCTGACAATCAAAATGTACATGTGCATACCACCAAAACATATAAGGACTTTCAGAAGTTACAAGTTCTTCATCTTATTGGGCAGTATGAAAATGGAGCTGTTTACAATCTCCACACAACCCAAAGTCTAGTGAAACAGATTTTTCTGAGGCATTCTTGATCCCTCCACAAGGTGTAACATATCTGAAAATGTTCTGCCTTTCCTTCGTTGCATTCTAGTTCCGTCAGATACTCAAGTTAGCTCCTAGATCCACCCCTCTGGTGATGCTGGCCCTTGTGTATTTCACACCATAGATGGACTTGGGTATTGAGCCTGTCCTTCCTCACATGGATGCCTCCACTGAGGCATCTCCCACTAAGTCATCCATTTATGAAACTTCCAGCTCATTAACTTTCTTAGAAGGAAAGGGCATGTAACAGTTTTAAATCTAGTAAGAGACTCATGGTTACTCAGGGTATAGCAACAGAATATCAAATACATTTCTCTAGTTTCCTATAGCCTCTGTGTTGTATGTTCTGTCCTCTAAGCACGACATGATCATTTATGATGTGATGGGTTTATCTTCATGTTTTATTTTCACACATGGCAAATATGCAGCTGCTTAGACCTCTCATATACCGGTCAGAATCCTGGCAGGAAGCAGATGATTCACTTAAGATGAGGAATTGAAAAGCATCTACTAAAAAGGCCTTTGGTGTCTACTAAATGGTGGCAGGGACAGGTGGTGCAAATTGTCCAGGGCTGGTGACTAGCCCTTGGCCCTAAGGGATGAAGGCAGTTATTGCACTGTGAAGTGTGGATGATAGAGAAGAGCAGCTGGCAACAGTCGTGACCATCAGGACTCATCTTTTTGAGAGAAAAACTGAATGTGTTGCTATGACGTAAAATGTTAAAATATCACTGTTGAAATATCATAGAGAGAATGTTGAGGATAAGACTGAATGGCAAGATCACCATGAAGGAAGAATGCCCTCCTTGGCTTTTCCGTTCTCCATCTCTGCCAGAACCTGGTATTGGAAAGGTAACTGAAAGCTGACAGACAAGGGATCCCTTGATACAGCCCCCCTGAGTCATCTCCTGGGGTGCATACAAAGTGGAGAAGGACAGAGAAGGCATCTGGAGGAGAAAACAGATGATGTTCATCACAGCTTGTGTGGAAAGCTAAGGCTGGAGCCTGTGCAGATAAGAAATGCAATGGATGAAAATAGCACAACTCTCACTTACTCAAGATGATTCCTGTTCATTCATCGACTATCTGTGGAAGGGCTCATGTGTGCCAGGAAAAGCATGTGAATTGAGCCAGATTCTCTAAGTCTTTAAAAAAGTGCAACTTTAGAGAATCCTAGAAGCATTAACTCTTAAAAGACACTTGCCCAATATGGTATATCGTCGAATCCAGGATAAGCACACATTTCTAAAGATATTTATTCATGGACAATTTAGAATCACTAGTAGCATTTGTACACAGAGAAAGGTTTTCCAAAGGCATTTATCATGGAGATTTTCAGTGATATTTAGACAGTGATGTTTTACCATTTTGCATTACACCGTGAACATGATATGTTTCTCTCTAGAAATCACAAGTTCTAATATCATTACATGTTCTTCTGGTTTGGAAATAAAGTCCCCCTGCCTGAAAGCTCATGTATTAAAGGTGTGGTTCCCAACTTGCAGTGTTGCTGAGAGATAATTGGTTCATGATGGTGCTAACCTTGTTGATGGACTGATCCGTTCAAAATGTCTAGCTGAGCTGGACATGGTGGCAAGGTCTTTAATCCCAGCACTCGGGAGGCAGAGGCAGGTGGATCTCTGTGAGATCGAGGCCAGCCTGGTCTACATAGTGAGTTCCAGGCCATCAGGACTACAAGAAGACCCTGTCTCAAAAAGGAAGTAAAAGTTTCTAGCTGAATGGTGAATGGGCTGTTACAAGGTAGAGCCTTGTGGGAAGAATTGGGTCACTAGGGGCTTGCTTTGAGAGAGTCCATCTTGACCCTAGTCTCTGTCTCTCATTCTATCTATTCCCTAAACACCATGAGGTAAGCAACTTTGCTTCCCAAATGCTCTCACTATCATGTTCTGCTCCATCTGGGGTCCCACAGCAAGAAACCAGATGAGTATAAAATAAAGGCCTCTGAAGCTTTGAACCACACTGGTCCTTTTCCTATTCTAAATTGATCTATCCTCAAGTACTTTGTCACAGTAATAAAAGGTCAATACAAGAGTTACCTCTCTTGAATCAAATAAGTACATATCTCACAGTTATGGTTTTGTGTTCTTTGGTTTCAGTTACTCATAGTCCACTGTGGTCTAAAAACACTAATTTTAGTATGAACCCCCTTTTGGTATAAACTTTTTCAAGCAACAAAACTACACATACACAAGGGTGAGGAAGGAGAGGAAGAGAACATTCACGTAACATTTATTATAGTATATTTGTATAATTATTCTATGTTATTATTGTTAATCTCTGTGCATAACTGAAACGTTAAACTTTATCTTTGGCATGTACAAGTAGAAAAAAATTCACGGTTCATACAGGGTTCAGTACTATCTGCAGTTTCAGGCATTTACTGGAGTGCTGGGACCAATCCCCCATGGATAACGGAGACCATTATAGATGGTGTTACCTTTGCTTTGCAGACACGAAAGTGCTATTTGTATAACTGTATGAGCTTCTCCAAAGTGTTTTGGGCAAAATTAATACTTGTGATAATGATGAAGCAAAAAGAAATAAATGCATGAAGATGCGTAGATGAATTAATAAATGTGAAGGTAAAATTAGAGTCATTTATAAGCACTGCCCTTGTTTGTGGCTTGTTATAATGATAGGCACATTAAATGCCCCCAGAACCTGTTATGAACAATTAGTTAGCTGATTAGCTGGAGCTCTGGGTCTTTAGAAGGTAAGAGCTGCAGAGGTGTTACATTAGCATCTCACTGTTGCTCATGACCACTATTAGGTTGCCCAGACTTTCTTTGTAATAAAATCAACATAGTCTCTATTGATCACTGAAGAGTCCCTGTCTATTTACACACAGCCCATCTACAGATCTTCCCTGCAAGCTGTCTAATGACCGATGAGAGGAATCGATCAAATTTGAGGCTACCCTAGGATATCATTTGAACATCCGGGAAGGACAGCCCTATCATCATGGGAATGAGCAGTTAGTTTCTGTCATGAATGTCCTGCTTTGGATTCTGATTCTAGAGACCCAAAGTGACTTTTAGGGACCCAAGATGTGTGTTCCTGGCAAAAGGGCCAACCTCTGTACTTAGAGCAAAGCTCTTGCCTTTCTGGGCAAAATCATTGCACTCATTTTTAGTGGTCACCAAGTTCTCTAGTATAAAATAGTTAAAATAAATGGCCATAAATTTGTCTGGTTTCCATTGTTAGAATTAGACATGAATATTGACAAGAGATGGAACTGATGACCCCACTAATCTTTAATCTCCTGCTCCTTCTATCCCTCCGGTAGCATCTAGCTAAGTGAGGTCCGAGTTCTGGAAGAAATGAGTGAAGAAAGAGTAGAGAAAGCAATGGTATTTCCTACGTATGAAATGTTTAACCAGTTCTAAAACTAAGAAAGAGGAGAAGATGGATAAGGAAGTATATAAAAGCACAGGCTTACAGCCAGTTATTACATTGCCCTCGGGTCAGTATAAATCAGTATCGGATATTAGACTTCTACAACTTCAGGCCACTGAAAGAAAAACGCACCTGAGCATTCAGAACGGCTCCTAGCAAATGCCATGGGGGACCTGGTCTTCATTTCTGTATCTTTTCAGTGCTTGTTGCCTGTGAGCTCAACACCAGCCCAAGCTGTGTTGCAAGACTCTCAGTAAATTTAAAAGAATCCCAATATATAATATATGTATGTTTTCTAATAACAGTCAAGTTAGGAATCAATTACAACAATGAATTTGAAAACTCACCAACTAGTTTGAAATTAAACTACACACTTCTGAGCAATCTGTGAGTGACAGAAGAGGTCATGAATGTGTAGGCATTGCTTTCTGAAACTCCTTCTGACCACCGTCACAATGGCCAATTTCTTATTCCTGTTTCTGTTCATGACTGCACAAATCGGAATGAAACATTAAATGCATTGTGAGTCTGTGAAAGCATGAACAAGCACTTTCACTTCTCTGTGGATGTATGCATGTGTGTGTGAGGTAAGCATGCATGTGTCTATGTATGTTCACATGTGTGTAGGTAATTTTCATTTTCTTACTGTATTTTAAATTTTTAAAAATATTCTGTAATGAACTAATGGTATACTTATAAGACAAAAGATAAAAGATATTCTTGTTATAAACAACAGGAAAAACATCTAGGCCCACAAATGATAGACTAAATTGTTCTAATTATCCAGCCCAATGACAAGTCTATCTGAACAGAGGATAAACCCAAATCATGTGTATGTGCATATGGAGGCCAGAGGCTGATGTTAGGTGTCTTCCCTCAATTGCTCTCTCCACCGTATTATTGAAGCAGAGTCTCTCACCCGAACCCAGAGTCTGCCATTTTGGATAGTCTAGCTGCACAGCTAGCAACAGGGACCCCTTGTCTCTACCACTCACATGCCAGGGTTATAGAAGGGCTTTCATGTCCAGCCAGCACTTATATGAGTGCTGGGGGATTCAAACTCTGGTCCTTGTGTTTGTACGGTATATGTTTTATTTGCTGAGCCATCTCTCTAATCCCAATCTTTCCCATTTCTGAAGGCAGTAGTTCTGTCTGCAATGATCTGCAGGTGCCTCCAACCTTTCTAGATTATTAGGTCATCATTAGATCAAAGATCTAGAGGCAGGAGCAGCAAACTTTTAAGTGTGTTTCCTTGTTTGGGTCAATAAAATTAAGGGTGATTTTCATTTTCTTGTTTAAAATTTTAAAATATTCTATTATGATTTGGTAATACACTTATAAGACAAAAAGGGAGGATATTCTTGTTACAAACACACAGGGGAAACTTCTGGACCCAAAAATGGTAGAGTGAATTGCTCTAATCATTCAGTAAAATGACACGTCTATTGAACAAAACATAAACCCATATCAATCAGTCACTGCAGAAATTAAGTCTGTAGTCTAGGGCTAGGGAGGCAACCTAAGAATAGTTTTACAGATCTGTCCTAGCAGGATAAAAAAGACTGTCTCCCATGGTATCGAGACAGTCACCTGATAATTTGACTGTCTACTGGTACTGCCTATTGATATCAAGTAACGATACATATTAGAAAGGAGTCTGGCATTATAAATATGCCATTCACAATGTCAAGTATTCAAAAATATAAGACATATGAAGATACAATAAAGACTAAGAAACCAAGAGAAAAAGTAGTGAACAGAAATAATCAATGAGATGCCACCACTTTGTGAATTAACAGAGGCTTTTTTATTTACTATAAATAAGTTTAATGATATAAAGGAAATATGATGCTGAAAAATGAGGACTGTCAGAACTAGGAATTTTTAAAAAACATTCCATTCTTCCCTAATTATTAAAGCCTTACATACTTTGGCTCTTTTCTTAAGAATTAATTCAATTAGGCCTGTCAATAACCTAGAAAAAGCACCCCACAGGAAACTGCCTAGAAATTTCAAGACCCAGCATAAAGTCCGTTTTTTAAGGTGAATCTGAACAGTCCCCCGCCTTTGGTCACTGCTTGCTCTCTCCCTTGGGATGCTTCCTTTTATAAAATTTTATTTTCGCAGTACAATCTGTAGTAAAGTCTATCTTCTGCACACAGACAGATATACAGAGAGAGAAACAAACACACACTCACAAAATTTAAAAATGTAAACCACAATGACAGAAGGAAGTTTTTATATCCACTGATAAGGCTTAAAAGCAGATTGAGAGGCTGGAGAAACAGCTCGGTGGTTAAGAGCTCTGGCTGCTCTTGCAGAGGACCTGGGTTTGAGTCCCAGCACCCACATAGCAGCTAACAGCCATCCATAGCTCCAGTTATAGGGAATGCAACACCCTCTTCTGACCTCTGCGGGCCTTGGACAACCCAGGTACACATACGTGCATGCAGGCAACACACTCATACATATAAAAAATTTTTTTAAGTTTCAAAATAGATTGAAGACAATTAGTGTCTATAAAAGTTGATTCAAGGTCAATAAAAATTACAGATTGTGGAACACAGGAAAATAAAAACAAGAGAAAAACAGGAGACAAAAACAGTTGAGGGAAAAATAGTGCCCCCCAAATCCCAAAGTGTATGATAATATTGCCATACCAATAAACAAACCTCAAGAAACTAAATTCTGTTAAGTCAGTTGCATACACAAATGTAAGAATATCATAGTAGCACTGCTAAATATCAAAGACAAAGTTCTGAGAAAATCCAAAGGAAAATGATTCATTATATGCAAGCAACCAAGAAGAGGCAATGTTAAGTTAGCTCTCCCCATTTCTCTGTGTGGTACAGTGGTGATTATGGTCAGTTGAATATGTCAGGAAAAATAAAGTCCATATATGTTATATAAGGTAATATAAGAGGAAATATAAAAAGAAGAAATTATATTTACATGTAATTTTACATGTGCAATGAAAATTTTACCTCAAAAAGAAATGCGGGAACTTTATAATATTAAACAGGATAAGTTTTGAAAATCAAATATTTTGTAATATAAAATAAGTATTGCATTGGTAGAACTTAGAACTGAGTCTCCAATATGGAATTTGGGATGCAGTGATATCTATTTTGAGGGAATATTTCACACATGCAAGATCACAGGTCTGTTCACAGGGAAGAAATAAAAAGTCTGTTCTGACACATGAAGTACAGCCACAGCTGAGGGGGACTCTATAAATTCTTGAACCTATTTTCAGATTTTAGATAACCTGAATCCTGGATTTTACTCCCTAAGAATATCTGACTGTGGTGCTGTCTGCTGGTTACTAAAGCTTGTGTGACTTACACTGATGAACCACAGAATGCATGTTGGCCACACTTGATTCATGAAACATGGCTATTGAGCCACTGCCTGTCCTTCTGCACTGGCTTTTGCCTAAAGAAAATGCACGTAAACTCTGTGCCCATGATGTGTCCTTTATTTTTAAAAATTAAGGGAGTTATGTGGCATGTGGTGATGAAAAATGCTATATGGATAGGGGATAAAAAACAACTTAAACATGATAAGTGCTTCCTGATTTGTTTCAGGGACCCAGACTCTGTTGTTTTAATTATTACGTGCTCCTATAGAATTCGCACCAAGCTGTTGTTGAGCTGAAATTCACCTGCCCCATGCAAGAAAGTTTCAACAAGTAAAATCCGTGTCCTCATCTTCCAGACAAACTTAAAACTAGAAACAGAACGGCAGGACATGTAAATGACATTGTTAACAGCTGTTTGAATCATTTCCCCTTCTTTGTCATCCTGATATCTGCACGACAGCATTGTTATCACCTGAAAATGTCTACAGAATCTTCTAGAATCCACAAGAATCCATCTTTCCAATAGCGTAGGATTTTTACAATATTCCAGTTTGAAAATATGGCAGTTAAGGGGAACACTGCGAATAACGTAAATGTGTCGTTTATTTCTGGTTGAATATAAGATGGATTATATACTATGAAAATTAATGTATTCTTCTCTGATTAATCTTATAGATTTCTAGGGGGGGAAAAAAAGTAGTTAATAAAAGTGTTTCAAAGGAGCCTGAAATTAAAACTATGACTTTCCAACCATGAGCTTAATCTCATTAGCCAGTTCTTCATTTCTGTGACTTGTAATTGACATAATCATATTATGTGCCCTCCACAGACAAACACTCCAAGCTTTCCTTTCAGCCAGTTCTGTAAATCTCATTACAAATCAAAGCTTTTCACTGGATTAAAGCAACAAAAACAATTGTTACATTTTATAATCTTTTCTCTCCACTCTGATAATAGACAATAGTTCGGTAGAGCAAAGTGCAGGACAGTAAATAATATTGTAAAGTACTTTCAAAGTCTCTCACTGGTTCTGTAAATGTTTACTACACATGTTGCTGGCTGGATGGCTCTTGTGCGCATCAGTGCAAAGCCAAATGACAGCTGTGCTCTATGAAGCTTTTCCTATGGGGCAAGGGTACAGACAAGACAGATTAGGACCTACATGACACCAGAGATGGTGCTAATTACTAAGGAGAAATTTTTGAAACATCTAGGGAAGCAGAAATTCTCACTTTTGAATAATTAAGTCATTTTTGTGTTCTCATGCCTTCCCAGCCATCTTTCCCGGGGAGGACCTTTTCCTAGCTCATTAACTGGGAGTCTGCTGGTCACTAGCTCAGCCACCTTTCACTTCAGGCAGCGTGGCCACAGAGCCTTTCTGGGGTGACTGCGACCCAACCAACCCAGGGTGTTTTCTGCATTCTTTCAGGTTTACTCTATGCAAACTCGACCATGTTCACTTCGTTTGCCTTCACCAGTGAGGCTGATCGAACGGAATGCTTGTTATTGGCAGCAGTACAAACCCAAGAGAAACAAGGGAACTAGTCTGCTGATGTGTAAGAGCTTGAATTGTGCTTCAAATTCCTGCTCTCATCAACATACTGAACCTTTCTGTGCTGTGTCTCTCCCGTTAGAGACTAGGAATAAAAGCAGAACATATTCCGTAGGATTGTGGTTAATGTCTATGTAGAGCACTTTCTGTAATAAATATACAAAGAACAGTGGCTGGTAGAACGTTGATTAAGCAAAACAAAGAAGACTGTTTGGGGCATTTGTTTTTGTTGTTGTTGTTTTGTTTTAATTTTTTAATTTATTACTTTGGTTTTATGTGTATGAATGTATTGCCTGCATGTATGTAAGTGCGCCTATGCTGTTCAATGCCCACACCATTCAGAAGAGGGCATCAAATCCCCTGGAACTGGAGTTACAGATGGTTGTTAGCCACTATTTGGGTGCTGGGAATCGAATCCGGGTACTTTGCAAGAGCAACTGCTGAGCCATCTCTCCAGCCCCATTTGGGGCATTTGTACACCAGGTTGTCAATATTATGTAGGTTCAAGGTTCTAGTCTGTACCCCTTCCACCCCTCAGACAGTCCATTTAACTGTTCTTTTAGATGCCTGGAAATGATATCAGATTTAGAGCAGTTCTCTCTGAGATTTAAAAAGATGCCCAGCACTATATATACAAATAACTCTGTTAGCTTGGAATCTGACTTCCTCTGTGTGAGAAAGGATGTTCATACTGTTTATTGTCTGCTTTCTTCTACTGGCAGGTAAACTTCATGAGGAAAAGGATTTTATTGTAGTGTTTTCTTATTTTATATTTTAGTTTAGTTTAATTTAATTTGTGTATGTGTATGTATGTTGTACATGTGAATTCATGTGTGTATGCACATGTGTTTGAGGGGTTGGATGCATATGGAGACGAGAGCTCAACATCAGGTGTCTTCCTCAGTTGCTTCTCCATTCTGTATTTTGGGGCAAGGTCTTCCACTGACCCGGGAGGTTGTTGATTCAGTTAGGATGGTGGCCAGCAAGCCCTGGGGATATTCTTGATTCCACCTCCCCAGTGCCCGGGGAGTACAAGCCTGTGCTATCATGCCCAGTGTCTTATGTATGTGCTGGGGATTCAAGCTCATGTCCTCATGTTTGTGCAGTTGTCACTTTATTGACTAAGCCATTTTCCAATTCTTTTATTTTGGTTAGTTACTTTGAGAGACAGTTTTGCTATGTAGCCCAGCCTAGCCTTGAACTCATTATTTTCCTGTGCCTGTCTCCAGAGTGTGAAACACCGTACAGGGCTTTGTGTTCCTGCTGTTCACCCAATGGCTAGAATAGCGACTGGTACATGGTCAGTATTCAGTGCTTTGACAAAATGAGCAAAAGAGGGAATAAATGAGTGAACAAAGGAATAAAAGACAAAACTGCAAAACCTGCCAAGTTGGCTTAGCCGCTACCCCCAGTGGGGTTCTACCACCCATTTACAGAATGTATACATTTGTAGGATTTTTGAATGTCTAGATAGAGTCTGCTGGACTTTGAACCTCAGGAAGTCCACAGTTTGATATCAGAGGTATAAAAGGTGCACAAATAAAATAATGTAAGTTCAGAAGAGGTTAGGTACACCAGAGAAAATTCCTTCCTGACGTTTGACCTTTTGCAGATATTTTTTTTCTCTTCCCATGAGTTCTTTTTCTTGAACAGGCCTTTGGAAAGTCATATTTTTGTCTAGTCCCCAAGCTGCATGAACCACTGACAGAAAAGGCATGAGACGTTCTGGTAAAGCAAAGTGCCCCCTCAACAAAGGCAGACAAGCAGGCGAAGGGGCTGTTTTCTGGGGAACTCTTGAAGAGATTTTGTAAGTCTGATTATTTTTCAGTTGATTCATATAGATACATACACTTCCAGGTTTGTTTTGTTCCTTCTCAGAGTTATTTATGTTATTTAATTTGTAGATATATACAGGATTGTGTGACATACGCATAGTGAGAATTTGTTTCTTTGACAATGATCGCTTGTCATTGTACGAAGTAACATTACAAATGCATTAAATTCAGATACTCTAGAGAAATCAAAGCTATAAATTTCATTTGTCAGGAAAAAATAAACAGTAGCATTTCTGTATTTCTTTTATACTTTTTTTTAAGATTTAATCTTTATGATAGTGAAGAAAAGATTATCTAGTGCTTTTAAAAGGAACTGTGCTAAGAAGTCGTTTATGCTCATGATACTGCAGGTGCTGGGAAAGAAATCTTTACTAAGTTGAAATGTATTCACTTTCCTACATGTGAAACAACTGAGGAAGATCACGATGAGAAAATTACAGCTTCTTTGTAATTAAAGTCTTTAGTTTGTTTGCTAAAACACCTTCTGTCATATTATGAAGTGAGTACATTGGAAGAGCATCACAATCGTGACTCCAAACAGCAACAGATAACATTTATTGCACCCTTTCTCCCTACCGGAAATTCTCCCAGGGCCTTTACTGTGTTATTGCTTTGAGAAATGGTGATTTGATTATCTCACTCATAGAGTAATAAGCTAAGTGACTGGAATTCATGGTCTGGAGTCTTTAAGAGCCAGTAGGTGGCAAAGTGGAAATTTGAACACAGCACCCTATAATTCCACAACTTTGGATGGCCTTATTTTGCTGTGTTGACCTATCTTTGAAAGTAGTCGCTATATAATGCTTTTAAATGTGACAACAATCCAGTCTCTACCTGTAAAGTTCAGTTTAGAATCACCGATCACAACAAACACTCCCTTCCTGCCCCTCTCACCTACAGGAGCAAAACTTTTCAGATGCAAACTGATTGTTGTTCTGATTCTCATCAATAAGATTACTAGGATATTTTTGGTGATGATTCCACTAAAGAGATTTGGGAGCCTGAAAAATGCATTGTGAGAAGACAGGAGCCGCAGACCAAGTTCAACTGCTGACTGTTATATATTTTCCCTAAGTATTACTAGTGTTAGCTTCATGTCTCATTTCTTTTCTCCTGGAGCTTTAAAGGTGTGAAGGATAAGACTCAGTCAAAGATGAAACATCAGGGAAACAAAGTATTTATTGAACACACAAATGAGCTGAGACTGTACTTGGGCCTTACTGGGGTTAACTTAAATAAAATATAAAATACTTCTTATCATTGGCTCATTGAGAATGGTGATAGAAAAATGCATTACAAATTAGAGATGAGTATGTACGAATGAAGTGGGCTTGGAGACTAGAATGGAGCTGTGCTTGGATCCAAAGATGAGAACAGGGAGATGGCTTTGGGAATGAAGATGACATTGGTGACAGAGATGATGATAAAGATAGGGATGAGGATAACGGTGGAGACAGAGATGGGGAGAGAGATGGAGATGATGGAGACTGCAGACAGGGATGAGGCTGAGGAGTGGAAAGAGTAATAAATATAGAAATGGGGATGGGGATGGGGATGGAGACAGAGATGGAGATGGGATGGGGATGGAGCTGGAGACAGAGATGGAGATGGGATGGGGATGGAGATGGAGACAGAGATGGAGATGGGATGGGGATGGAGCTGGAGACAGAGAGGGAGATGGGATGGGGATGGAGACAGAGATGGAGATGAGGATGGGGATGGAGACAGAGATGGAGATGAGGATGGGGATGGAGACAGAGATGGAGATGGGATGGGGAGGGAGACGGAGGGGGAGATGGGACGGGGATGGAGAGGGAGATGGGGATGTTGATGGGGATGGAGATGGAGACAGAGATGGAGATGGAGATGAGATGGGGATGGGGATGGAGGCAGAGATGGAGATGGGATGGGGATGGAGACAGAGATGGAGATGAGGATGGGGATGGAGACAGAGATGGAGATGGGATGGGGATGGAGACAGAGATGGAGATGGGACGGGGATGGAGAGGGAGATGGGGATGTTGATGGGGATGGAGATGGAGACAGAGATGGAGATGGAGATGAGATGGGGATGGGGATGGAGGCAGAGATGGAGATGGGATGGGGATGGAGATAGAGATGGAGATGGGATGGGGATGGGGAAGGAGACAGAGATGGAGATGGGATGGGGATGGAGATGGAGACAGAGATGGAGATGGGACGGGGATGGGGATGGAGACAGAGATGGAGATGGGACGGGGATGGGGATGGAGACAGGGATGGAGATGGGATGGGGATGGAGACAGAGATGGAGATGGGACGGGGATGGAGAGGGAGATGGGGATGGTGATGGGGATGGAGATGGAGATGGGACGGGGATGAGGATGGAGACAGAGATGGAGATGGGATGGGGATGGAGACAGAGATGGAGATGGGACGGGTATGGGAATGGAGACAGAGATGGAGATGGGATGGGGATGGGGATGGAGACAGAGATGGAGATGGGATGGGGATGGAGACAGGGATGGAGATGGGATGGGGATGGAGACAGAGATGGAGATGGGACGGGGATGGAGAGGGAGATGGGGATGGTGATGGGGATGGAGATGGAGATGGGACGGGGATGGGAATGGAGACAGAGATGGAGATGGGACGGGGATGGGGATGGAGACAGAGATGGAGATGGGATGGGGATGGAGACAGAGATGGAGATGGGATGGGGATGGGGATGGAGACAGAGATGGAGATGGGATGGGGATGGAGACAGAGACGGAGATGGGATGGGGATGAGGATGGAGACAGAGATGGAGATGGGACGAGTATGGGAATGGAGACAGAGATTGAGATGGGACGGGGATGGGGATGGAGACAGAGATGGAGATGGGATGGGGATGGAGATAGAGATGGAGATGGGATGGGGATGGAGACAGAGATGGAGATGGGACAGGGATGGGGATGGAGGCAGAGATGGTGATGGGGATGGGGATGGAGATAGAGATGGAGATGGGATGGGGATGGGGATGGAGATAGAGATGGAGATGGGATGGGGATGGGGATAGAGACAGAGATGGAGATGGGATGGGGATGGAGACAGAGATGGAGATGGGACGGGGATGGAGAAGCAGATGGGGATGTTGATGGGGATGGAGATGGAGACAGAGATGGAGATGGGATGGGGATGGGGATGGAGACAGAGATGGAGATGGGATAGGGATGGAGATAGAGATGGAGATGGGACGGGGATGGAGAGGGAGATGGGGATGTTGATGGGGATGGAGATGGAGACAGAGATGGAGATGGGATGGGGATGGGGATGGAGACAGAGATGGAGATGGGATAGGGATGGAGATAGAGATGGAGATGGGATGGGGATGGGGATGGAGATGGAATGGGGATGGGGATGGAGACAGAGATGGAGATGGGATGGGGATGGAGACAGAGATGGAGATGGGATAGGGATGGAGACAGAGATGGAGATGGGAGGGGGACAGAGATGGAGATGGAATGGGGATGTGGATGGAGACAGAGAGGGAGATGGGATGGGGATGGAGACGGAGATGGAGATGGGATGGGGATGGAGATGGAGATGGTGATGGGGATGGGGAGGGAGATGGAGATGGGATGGGGATGGGGATGGAGACAGAGATAGAGATGGGATGGGGATGGAGACAGAGATGGAGATGGGATGGGGATGGAGACGGAGATGGAGATGGGATGGGGATGGAGATGGAGATGGGGATGGGGATGGGGATGGAGACAGAGATCGAGATGGGATGGGGATGGAGACAGAGATGGGGATGGTGATGGGGATGGAGATGGACACAGAGATGGAGATGAGATGGGGATGGAGACGGAGATGGAGATGGGATGGGGATGGAGATGGAGACAGAGATGGAGATGGGACGGGGATGGGGATGGAGACAGGGATGGAGATGGGATGGAGCTGGAGACAGAGATGGAGATGGGGACAGAGACAAGGACGGAGGTGGGGATTACGGATGTGGCTGGCGATGTTGTAGAGAATAAACGTGGAGATGGGGAAAGGATGACACTATTGACAGTTTATTCCTACCTGACATATTGTTTACTTGCTTATTTTCTTTTTTACTCTTCCTAAAATAAACTCTCCATAAAGGTTCAGATTGTTTTGTTTTCTTTACTCTTGTACCAGAAGGACCTACATTAAGCCCTAACATAGAGTGGACATAAATCCTGACTGGGTGAATGAATGAATCACTGGATGCAGCAAACACTTCATAAGTGTTTATGATGCTAGTCCAGGAATTTCCCCAGGGCAGGTGTCGATAGCAGCGATACCCCATTCTTTAAAAACCCTCAGTTTGCTAATAGGAAATACGAATGTATCAACAGAAAAATCACTGCTCAGTGTGAAAGTTGCCACTACTGTGAAAGCAGAACTTGAAGGAGCACCTTTGCGACGTTCCAGACTTCCCCCGCCCACAGGGAGGCCGAGAGTCCATGCTAGAGGATAAAGGAACATCTGAACAGAGACCTAGGCTATACAGGAGTCACCGAAAAGTGGGAATGATACTGCAGGTGAAGGAAAACCGGAAAAAAGGAGAACGGGGAGAACCGAGGGTCCAGGAGGCGCTAGGGGGGTTACGAGGTCCACGTTTCAGTTTTGAGAAAATGGAAACTCAGAAGAGCAAAAGTACTGACTGAAAGACGCACCAAATCAAGACTGACGCTCAGACGTGCCTGCCTTCAAATGCCTCAGCTTTTCCGGTGTGCCCCTTGTGGGACGCACAGCCCAGTCTCTCAGGGAGTCAAGCATGCCCCTCCTGCCTACAAGGCCATAGTGTTCCAAACAGAAAGTGCTGTGGTTCTAAACACCTAGTAACTTTTGTTTCAATTTTTACTACTTGAAATATCCACAGAGAACCAAACAGCTTATTATTTGTTTATCAATGTGACTTATACTAAGACCAAGCCAATCATTTAGTAAGAGTTCTTAGAACATCAAACATTACACTTTGTGGACAAATAAGTACATTTAATCAGTGAAGCTTAAAGGGTTGGAAGAATTTGTGTGCCTTTTAAAAAGGATGATGTCTTACCCTAGGAACTGCTTCCACATGGGAATCATCATCCACATGGGAATCATCATCTGCACTCCAAGAGAAGAGCTGGACCACACTCTCTCGAATCTGAAAGCACTCTCTGATGGAAGATTGAGCTTGTGTCTAGTCAAGTCTGTCTAGAGACATGACCTCTTAGCTTGTTGGTCACCTTCTGCAGACTTCTTTTAGTTTTTCTTTGTTTCTTGCCCAAACAACCACGAATGGCCTACCTTGTTTTCTCCCTCAATTTAGCATCTTTACTTCAACCACCATCTTCTTGTGCTCAGGGGTTTTCTATCTTTTACTTCTGTGTGCTCGCAGGTAGCTCCTAAAAATGGGTCATAATGATCACAGCCAAGATGGGAAGTCCTGTTGCAATCTGTTCTGAAAATATTGTCCACTGCCAAGGAAAAATGCCTGAGACAGATTCTATTAGTCAGGCAGCTTTAAATATCTGCCATCAACTGGAATCTCTAGATGTTTTTCCGTGTTAGTGGTACTGCCAAGATGCTTCGGCACTCTTTGCAGTCATGATTTCCCATCTAGGAGCAAGGCACCAGGGTATGGAGAATCTGAGATTCAGCTTTAGCCATGTTGTGTTGAAGCCTTTAATCATTTTGAGCCTTAGTTTCCTAATGTATGAAGTGGGAATAGTACATGATACTATTTCACAAGTGTGTGTGTGTGCATGTATGTGTGCATGTATGTGTACCTGTGTATGTGTACCTGTGTGTATGCATTAAGAGGTCAGAAAAAAATCCTCTGGTATCTGCTTCTAGCACTGCTCATTTTATTTTATTAGACTGCCTCTCATTGAACTTGGAGCTCATCGTTTCAGTTAGACTGGCTGCCCAGCAAGTCTGTGGGATCTGCCTGTCTCTACACCCCCAGCACATACCATCATACCCCAGTTTTTACATGGGGGCCCGGGCTCTGAACTCAGGTCCTCAAACTTGTGCAGTACTCTTAACTCACTGAACCATCTCCCCAACCCTCATAGGCTTTAATAAGGAGCAAAGGGGCAATCTGTGTGAGTGGAGCGGAGCTATAAAGCACTCTGTGCATGTAAGCTTTAGCGCTGGTATTGAGCATAGATTAAGATACACGTGGACATTTTCATCTCAGTTGTCCACTGTGAGGCACACCCACTTCAAGCTTGAGGACTTGTCTCAGATGACACAGAAGCATGTTACGAAGTATCAGTTATATTCCCAGACCCCTTCTTCTACTGCATGTCCAGTCTTCGTTCACAGAAGTGGAGAAGGCCAACAACACAGAACACAGAGATTTCATAGGAGGGACTTTGGGGATGCCATTTCTGGTCTACTTCCTATGAAGACAGAACATTCTTTCTTCCATTCAATGTTATTGTCAAAAGATATTGTCAAATCTAACTTTAGGTCTAGAGCTCAGCAAATATAAAAAGTTAAGAAAGCATAGCACAATGGCTAAGAATTTAGGCTCTTGGAGTTCTAGAACAGCATTTGAACTGGGATTGTACCAGGTTAGTCTGCAGAAACAATTGATCTTGAGCCGTTGCTATCTCCACATATGGCTTTCTGACTTGACGTAGCAAGAAGAATGTTTGTATGGGGGCACATCGGCTCTTAAACACCTGAGTGTGAGGTACCTCTCATCATCCCCTTTCACATTGCACTGGCTGGGAACCAGGCATGCCTTTCCCTCCCTCCAGGGCTGGGGTGACACAGCTGCCAGGGAGCGGCAGAGAAGCAGTAAGGAGAAGCGCTAGAGGTTTCCATATCTTTCTCTATCCTTAATTGGGCCCAGTGAGTTTTGGCAAGACAGGTTTCTTCATGAATAAAGCAAAATAGTAACTAACTGGCCATTGTCCACATCAAATGAGACAGCAAATACAAACGCTTGCATATTCACTGGCTCAGAATAACTACACAGTCAGTGTTGAGTGTTCTTATTTAGTTATTGATGAAGGGATTGGCAACACTCTGTAGCTTACCTCGGAATTACTTAGACATCTCTGAGCACCAGAGCCAGTCTCATTTCCAAGAAGCTTTGAGTTTTTTCCAACAACTGCTGAAACATATGCATCTTATGTCTCAATGTCTCCTCTTACTACAAGCCAACTCTCTTGATGTAGATGTATTTTATCCAGAGTCCAGATGAAGGTACTTCAACTCCTGTAGAGTGCCATTTTCTGTAACCACCTAACACGACAATAGTAGGATCTATCCGTGAGCAGCTGTAATCTGTGTTGTAAATCATCCAGGGTTTCCTTCCTGTAGTAACTGGATAGCCAGTAAGGTTAAAGTAGATGCACCCAGAAGGCAGGGATATCCTCAATTCCAGTCACTAACTCAAGACCTTCAGTGAAAAGGAGGAGAGTCTGCTGGATCCTGACATGTGGATTTATTCCTGTTTTGTGAAGAGCACCAGCCATGTCTTGTCTCTCCCTCGTATTATACTGAATTCTACTCTCTGTGGAACAAGCATTTGCAATTTCTCTAATCTTAAGGGAATCAAATACGATTCCCAATTTCCATTCTTCTTATCTGTGGGCTGTCTGCCCATCGGGAGGGCTGTGAGATGAAATGCAAAGGGATGAAGAGGTGAACCGTGGGCTCTGAGGAGGGCATCAATCAAACGGTGAGTAGGGAGATTTAGTCACGTGTTTGGCACTTTCCTAATGGAGAGCTTAGCCATAATCCTCTTACACTGATTAGCCATTATTCCTGTTGTTAGACTAAGTGATAAAGAATAATTCCTCATCTCCTCTCAGCTTGTTTTATCACAGAAATCTATGAAATGAAGGGGGCTCCTACTTTCCCAGGAGCAGCTGAAGAGGCAGGGGCATTTGGAGGACCTATGAGAGTTCTGGAGTCTTTAGATCAGTTACAGCATCTAATGAATCAGGAGGAAACACAGACAGGGAACCACTTACTATCTGGACAGAAAACTGATAAACTACCTTAACCCTCAAGAGCGGACCTTGTGAATTACTATGAAAGAAAATGTTTTGCAAACCCCCAGGCAAAAGCACAGACTCCAAGAAGACAAATAGCTATCTGTAAGGGGAACTGCAACTTTCAAACTCTCTCTAATGGGCCTCTGTTAATCTTCCTTCCTAATACTGAATTTAAAAAGGAGAGCCAAGGGTAAGTGAGAAAGTGGTCCTTCATGACAGCATTGCGTGCTTACCTTTTTGACGGATTCTCAGCCTGTATGTATGTGTGTGAGTGTGTGTGTTTGTGTGTGTGCACACATCCACAATGTGTGTGCACATGTGTGTGTGAATGTGGGTGGGTGCACATGCATACCTGACATGTGTGCATGTGGAGGCCAGAGTTCATCTTCAGTCACTCTCCGCCTTAGTTTTTGAGACAAGGTCATTTCATTGAACATGGAGCTCTCTTATTTGGTTAGACTAGCTGGACAGCAAGCTCCAGAGTTTCGTTTGTCTCCTCCTGTTCCCTCAGCAGCTGTGTGCAGTCATGCCCGGCTCTTTACGTGGATGTTGAATCTACAGTGAGGTCCTCAAGCTTGTGTACCAAACACTTAACTGACTGAGTGATCTCATCCATCTCCTCAACTCAAATTGAAAGCTAAGAAATGTGTATAGTATACACACAGACACATACACAGGCATGCACACACATACACACACACACTATTTTAACATTCTTATATATCATATGAATACTGTCTGTTCATGATCATTTGTGAAAAGACTACAATATTAATTCATTAAATAGAACTGAAGGCATGAAAGCAGCAGGCTATTATCTTCCTGCTTCATTAAGAACAATGTCTGCAACAGTACCTTCAAATTCCAAATACAACATCTCCACATGAGTTAATGTGCATAGCTGAAGCCTACATAACAAGAAACCATGCCAGACAGGAGAAACCTCCCTTTGAGTTGCTGGCCAGAGTGATCCAAGAGACTCTCAAAATTACATAGGCTATTGACACAGCCCTTGATTGCCTCCCAGAACTTAAAGATAAGACCCTATTGATGAAAACAGGACAGATTTCAGAGACCGATTTGGAACAATGGAGCTGGAACTGACCTGGAAGCCACTTCCTCTGAAGGTTAGCACTCATAGCTTTGGAGAGTGCTACATACCATGCGAGTAGCCAAGGGAGAACATCAATCAATAGCCCAACACCAGCTTCATGACAAATAACCACATCAATGATTGGCACAGCATTTGACAGTGGTGCACTTTTATCTTGGGGCCAATCAACAGCTACCTAATTGGTCTTAGAGCCCACTCAATGGGAAGAAGCTAATGTGTGGTACTGTAATCATAGCAAACACAGATGGCTGAAGAGATGATAGATCTTAGAGAAATCCCCAAGATTGTCACATCCCTAAGCTAATGTAACTTCTTACTAAATGCAAAATGTATATCTATCTATCTATCTGTTCAAGTATCTCTGTCACCATTCATCAAAGAAGCTTCTCTTGCACCAGATGGAGACTACTACAGAGTACCACAACCAGTCACACACAGACACTGTCTGTGAATGGCTCATGCCTAAGCAGCACATCTACAATGCAGCCTCTACACCCAAGGCCCACGCGACATAGAACAAGGGGTGAAGAGGACACTATTGAATCTCTGAACTCTCATTAATGAAGCTTCCTTTTACAACAGAGGGCCAGGAACACAAAAGGTCACAAATGATCAAAGAACGGAGATTAAGAATCTGCAGAATGTGGGTCCCTGTCTAGGACTCTTATATTAAGCTTAATTATCCAAGACTCAAGAACCATTTTGGAAGGGGAGACAGAAAGATTATAAGAGCCAGTGAGGAGGTGTGTGCCCATATGGAAACAGAATCCTACAAACTCCTGGATCCTTGCTCACATGAACCTAAACAATGCTTTCAACATGTTCAAGACACATGCAGACTCAGGCAGACAAAGACCCAGCATGGAACTGGGGAAATGGGTAGCAGATCCCAACCTTTGCTGAAGAAATGCTGGCAACCGATTACTGTTGGGTGAGCTGCCAGTGTGTCTCTCCAGTTTCACCTGCCACAGTGCCACTTGCTCTCTGTCACTCCTCAAATGAACTATGTCCCTTTCTGTTTTTATTCAGGTCATACTCCTTTTGAACAATCTAAACCTTTTCTGTTTTGCAGTGCTCAGGATCAAACCAGGGCTTTTTGTATGCCAGACAAGTACTCTGTCTCTAAGCTATATACCCCAGACTTCCTTTCCTAACTCTGCCCATCTCAGACTCTGGCATCATGGGCTTATTAACATGCAGAGAAACCTATTTCATTAGAAATTCCCAAAATAAAGCAATATGCCTTCATGAGGAAGTGGCTGGCTGCTGCACTCTCACACACAAGTGATGCTGTTTGTTGAGTGAAAAAATAATTTGCAGTAGCCGTTGCTATGATTTGGATATGTATTGAATTTGTGCCTCCACCACACCAAAGATCTGTGTGTTGGAAGCTCGATCCTCAGGGTGGTAGCAGTGAGGGGTTGGCCAAAAACCGGTAAGAAGTAGGCCTGTGAGAGATGGCTGGGTCATGACTGTCATGAAGGGATCACTGCTGGTCTCTAGGAGTGAGCTGTGTCTTGCAGAAGTAGATCAGTTTCCTGGAGAGTGAGCTGTTACAGAAGAGCAGTGCTGGCCCTTCCGGGCTCTCTTGCTTCTTCTCCTTACATGAGTTGTGTTGCATGTACTATTACACTATGATACCAACAATGTAAAGAAGCCTGAAGAATCTCATCAAAGAGCAAACAAGTATAATTACCTAACCTTGGATTTCCAGCCTCCTAAACTGTGAGCTAATGTGATCTCTGTTCTTTATAAAGTACCAAGCCCTGGGTACTTTCTTATAGTGTCACAAAAGGAACTAAGGAGTTTACATAGGGATTGGTTCCAGGACTTGCAATGGGTACCAGAAAACACTGGGTCCTTTGTATAAAATGGTAAAGTATACAGTCTTCTGTGTACTCCAGATAATTTATAGATCACTATGTAAACCATCATTATACTGTATCATTTAAGGAATAGTAAGGAAAAACTGCCAAAGATTAACACTTGGCTAAAGACCACAGGTACCACTGAGGAATAATACAGCCCACACTTAAGAAGTTGTAGCACACAAGAAGACAAGTGGCGGGGAGGGGAAGTGAGTGGCTTAAAGATGGTTTTGAATGATGCGCCGAAAGTTGGAGTGGGCGTTTAGATAAAAAGGCAGTATTCAATGTCCTGTGACAGCTGCCCAAGGTTGCGGTGGTGGCTTGCAGGTGAGATAACTAACACAGGGGAAATGTTGAAAACCTGAACTACACTAAGACTTAGAAACAACAGAATCAAGAACCAGGGCGAAACGGGAAGTTACTCTCTGCATTGAAATCAAATTCAAGTGTTTTGTTAGTTTGTTTGCTTACTTTTTACATTACAAAGAGTTTTCACATTTTATTACAGAGACCCCTCGTTCAATTTTTCTGAGTAGACTAGGAACCAAAGTACAAAAATGGATTCTCTATTTGCAATAGTTTAAACAGGAAAGCTTAGGGTTATTAGACCTGCACAGGGTAACGTGGCTCTATGACCAACAGCCAAATATTTGGGGGATGTTTTGGTGAATAAAAATTAACTAAACAATCAGCTATTGCTTAATGGTTACAATTTTTAAAATATTCCTACTTATTTTGATTTTATGTGTGTGAGTGTTTTTCCTGCATGTGTCTATGTGCCATGTGTGTGCAACATCTGTAGAAGCCAGAAGAGGGAATCAGAACCTCTGGAACTGGAGTTACAGACTTGTGAGTCACCAGTGGGTACTGGGAACCAAACCTGGGGCCTCTGCAACAGTGCTCTTAACCACTGAGCCATCCCTCCAACCCCAATGACTTCAATTTTTATTGACCTTCCATTTAAAACATAAAGTACCTACGGGTGAAATGTTTGGTGGAGGATGAGGTATTGCCCTATGTGGAGAAGTAGTTCTGTAAAATTGTTTCAAGTGAAGGGATGAAATAAGTTCTCCTTTTCAAATCAGTATTCTTGACCTTTAAGAAGATAATAGATGCTTTTCTTCCCATGAAAACTTATTTGAATTCAGACTGTACAGTAGAGGAAAGTAGAGGAAGGTGAGAAAAGTGGCTAAAGTTGGGTATGTGGAGCAGGCATGGGTTCTCAGATCGCCGCACTCTATACCTTTGCCCACATGGAAGTTTCTCACAGAGTATGGAATCTAAAGGCCTAGTTGAATGTAATTTTAAAATGACTGGACTGAACCATTGCATCAGATCTCCACTCCACCAGACCCCACATCCACTTTAACCTTATCTATATAGTTGAACCAAATAATTGTCCTCATGTAGACCATGAATGTTAACAGAACAAAAGATGCCACATTAGTTTAAGATAACTCCCTCACCCACAAACTGGAAGACCACAATAGGGATGTGGGCTCCTCAAATACAAGCTTAATAGGACTGTAAGACCAGCTTTGACTTTGCCCAGTTGAAAACAACTTTCCACAGTGTTTGGGAAAAGTGAGAGAAAGAGACAGAAAGACTGACTGACTCGTACGGTAGTTTAATAAGGACTATCCCCTCAAAGAGCATGATCCTTCAGAGAGAGACATCGCGAGATTGACTTTCCTCTGGAATGAAGACCTTACAACCCACCAGATTAGAAACTCAGAGAATTCTCTCTGTTGCTTTATCCTATGGCCAAGGCACCATATTTGGGGACAACCTCTCCAAACTCCCCCAGCACCTACTCACTTCCTGTTCTTATTCACTTCACTTATCAAAATCCAGTGCATCTTTTCCAGCATTCTCTGTCTGCAATTTGAAGAAAACAATCTCTCTCTCTCTCTCTCTCTCTCTCTCTATCTCGTGTTTGTGGGGGGGGAGTGCTGTGGCGTGTTTGAGTCTGTCTGTCTTTGATTTGGTTAATTGAAATATCATGTTCTTTCTTTAATGAAGTTGGAGATCACTCTTTTCATTCCAAAACTAGAGTAATATTCATGTAAAAAGAGAAATAACGGGCACAGTATTACGACCTCTCCTGACTCACTTTGCTTCGTAATTAAATAATGTCCTAGACAGCCAGGAAGAAATAAACAGGCCTAATATTTCACTTAAGAAACTTAAACAAAGAAAAACAAATAGAAAGTTTCAGAAACCTAACCCAGTTTGACATACCCTAACTGATTCATTAAGACTTAATTCTCCATGTAACTTCAAAAGAGCCCATTAAAAAACCAAAACACAAATATGGCCTTCTGCTTGGCAGCACATCTTGTATCTCAAGAAATTTCACGTTTCACTCTGACATATTTAGTTTATAATGGCAAAATGGGAGTTGGCAGTGGTGGATTGGGGCAAGTACATCTGAAGGCAGATAATTTAAAACATATCCTATTGAGAAGCAGTAACTTGGTATTCCTCAGAAATCAAAGTTAGTAGGATAGGAAATTACACTACACTGAGAATGTTCAAATTATATTTTTATGGATTATAAATTGGGAGATATTTACAAAGCCCCTGGAGAATTTTAGAATTGTTATTGGAAGCCATTCTGTGAATTCCATAAAACACTTCGAAGGGAGGAATTTTCATGGGTCACTGAGGACTTCTGGAGAGCCCCATAAAAGTGCAATTTCCATAAAATACCATGTTGATACCTTTGTAGTTTCTTTATCTTTGTGCTTTGCCTCTAGCTGCAGCCTAGCAATCACACCGTCCTTTACTGTTTGCGTCACTGTTGTGGGGTTCTCCAGCAGTAGCTCGGCGGGTGGTGGTATTTCATATGCCCTTCTGTGGTAGAGTCAGATCACCACGGTCATTAATTGCCTGTCACCATATAGGGAGGAGGAGGAGCTGGGCACCCAGGCTTGGATCTTGTTCATTTGTAGTTAATCTTTTTATAAGAAAAAAAAATGGGGAAATATATGTATCTAAAAGAAAAGGAAAAAATATTCTTCAATAGCTTCATCAAAGTATTAGGTTGAACCACAGTGAATCTGACAATATTTGACCTTATTTTACCTTAAAAAATAGTAATTTCATACACTTCAACTTTACAATGAGGTTGGTTATAATGGAATTCTTTCTACAGGTGGTGAACAAAGGCTTCCCCTCTGTCTGCTGAAGGCAAGATAAAAATAGAATCAGTCTTGTGTTGGAGCCTGTTTCAACTAAAACATGTAAATGTAAAAAAAAAAAAATCTGTGATTCGAACAAACCATAGAACAAGAACAGCCCAAACTACTAAAAATAAAATTATATGTACACATTTGTAATAATACACTTTCTTTTTAAAAAGAAGTCAGTCCATGCCTAGCAGCTAGAGCAAGTCCCTGGACCATTCAGGAAAAGTCCCTGCATGTGCATGTGTGACCTATAGATCACAAGGATTCATCACCGACTGCACATCTTATAACCGAGGTATGGTCTTATCAGCTAGTGCCCTGCTAATTCTTGAGGTCCTAGGTCAGGGAATGGGGATGTGATGCTTGTGCAAATTCTACCTTGTGTTTTGGGGGCCCTGCCCTGTTTCCGTCTGGGTTCCACCTATGATCTGACTTGGGTACCAATTCACAACTGGGTGTGGAAGGGCTAGAAATCACACTTGCGCTTACTTCCTAGGTTGTAAATAATTAAAAATCCAGGCATCTATCCCAAGGGGAGGACAAACATCTTCTAGACAGTTGCAAAAGAAAATGATAGGTTCAGATATATGTTTTCCACCAATCAGAGAGACCCAAGAGGAGAAATTCCTTTTTACAGGATAACTGTGTTACAGACGAGAAGCAGCAGGGCTTTCTTTGCATAATGATGGGGGAGGATTTTCCAGAGGTCACTATGACAGCCAGCTAGACATATTCCGGGGTTATGCTTAATGATGAATGCACTGACATTTTGATTGGAGCCCGCTTTAGGGACATCCCCATTGGTTCCACTTTCATTTAACATAGTTACAGAACAAATGGCTAAGCAACTGACAGAAAGTGTGTGTGTGTGTGTGTGTGTGTGTGTGTGTGTGTGTGTTTGTATGTGTGTATAGCATATATTAAGAAGGAGACTAATTTTAAGTATTTTCTGATGAACAAGCACATGACTATAAAATTCAATTGCACAAGAGGATAAGCTGAAAAAACATTGCCATCACTTAGGTTCGTGGAAAAGTTGCTTGTTCTAAATCTGACATACAGAATATCAGTATGTGTGTGTCTTTTTTACAATGCAATTATAAGGGGATAAACACAACGGAGAAATGGAAAAATGTCATTTATACTTACATAAAAATTCAGTCAACTACAAAAGAAATGTGTAGATCTATGTGAGGTGAACCCTGCCAGTTCTATTGAAGAACATTTAAGATAAATTAGGTACATGGAAAACACTTTCTATTTAGGGCAAGTCATTATTAAAATATCGCTTCCTAAATATCATTACCAAATAAGTCATATTTCTAAAACCTTAACAAAATTAGAATAGCCATGATCTTTACTAGAATATTTCTGGAAAAGAAGAGTAATGAGAGGGACTGTTGAATATTAAGACATATTCTGAAACCATAATAATTAAAATACTTTAGCACTGAACTAAAAATGATAGAAGAAGAGAATAAAATAGTCTAGAAATTGGTCCAAATATATCAAATTTGTGAAAGGCTGTGGATACTGAAAGTGAAGTTTCAAATAACTGGAGGGAGCTGGGATAGTTGCTACTCATTTTAACAAATGAATGCAGGTGAATTTCTGTCCCATTTGTCATTCCAAAATGAACTTCAGGGCTGAGGACATGGCTCAATGGCAGAGTGCTTGCTCAGCAAATAAAAAGCCCTGGGTCCATATCTACCCTATAAACAAGAACAAGAACTGAAAAGCAGGCCTGGAGAGATGGCTCAGCATTTAAGAGCACTATCTGCTCTTCCAGAGGACCTGGGTTCAATTCCCAGCACTAACACAGCAGCTAACAATTGTCTGTAACTCCAGTTCCAGGGCATCCAACACCCTCTTCTAGTGTCTGTGGGCTTTGCACGACATGGGTACACTTAAATACATGCAGGCAAAACACATGCACATACAATTAAATAAATAAATAAGCTTTAAAAATTTAAAAGAGCTGAAAAGGAAATTCACAGACATCAAATTTTAAATATGAGGGCTAGATTTCTAGCTCAGTGGTCTAGCCATTGCCTTGCATATGCAAGGGCCTTTGTTGGTCCACAGCACAGTATCTATGCATATATGTGTATATGTATATGTTAACATACGTATTATGTATTATACATATATGAAGTAACACCATAAGTTATCGGGGGAGTGTATGAAGTTTTAAATTTGGGTTTTAACAAGAAAAAGCAATTTTTAAAATGGCACAGGGAGATGGCTTGGTGGGTAAAAGTGTTTGATACGTAAACATGAGTACCTGGGTTTATTTTTGTCTTTTTAATATTTTATTTTGTTTTATGTGTATGAGTGCATTGACTTCGTGTGTGTAAGTGCATCTGAATCGTACAGTATCCAGGGCATCAGATCCCCTGGAACTGGAGTTACTGATGGACTACTGACTGTTAATCGCCCTTTGGGTACTGGGGATCGAATCCAGGTACTCTGCAAGAGGAGCTAGTACTCTCTTAACCACTGAGCCATCTCTCCAGCACCCAAGGACCTGATTTTAAATCCCAAGCACCCATGTAAAATCTAGTCCTGGTCACTTGTACCTATTACCCATCATGAGAAGCAGAGAAAGGGGCATCCAGGAACTCAGCTGTCTGACAGCCCAGCCCAAATAGCCAGCCTCGGGTTCTCTGAAAGACACTGTCTCAAGGGTACAAGGTGCAGGGTATTAAAACCCATAGGAAAAGACACCCAGCGTCCTCTTTTAGACTCCACACACATAGGCTTGTACACACACACACACACACACACACACACACACAGGTGATAATACAAAACCCAAAGCCATAAAGGAAATCTTCAATGGAGTTATAGTCTAAATTTTTAAATTATGTTTATGCATACATACATATATATGTACATGTATGTACATATACACATACACTATTTGAGACAGGTTCTCATGCAGTCCAAACTGGCTCCAAAAGCACTATGTAACTAAGATGATCTTGAAAGCCCTTGTCCCCAGCTTCCACCTCTACGTACTTAGATTGCAGGTATGTGTCACCAGGCCTGGCTTAAATAATATCTTTTAAGAAGAAAAAAGCAAGTGTTTTTGTAACATATATATCATCAGGCAAATCATACATTTCTTTAATATCCATTGAAAATCAATTAAAATACAAGTTCATAGAAAAAGAAATACTTAGAATTCTTCATAATAAATTCCATTCAAAGATAAAAATAGATTAAATTTCACCTGTTAGAATTGCAATTACTATTGCCAAAATATGAGGAATGCACAATTCCTACAGTACTTCTAGGAATGTTGGGTAACTTTTGAGGCCAATTTGGCCAATTTGGTACAGTGATCATCCCAAAAGAACAGCAATAGTGTCAGCATATAGAAGATCCATGCAAACTCAAGCAGTCAAGAACCCAGCACAGAGCTGGGGAAATGCGCAGCAGCCCCCACTCTTAGCCTAAGAACTTTTGGTAGCTGATTATTGCTGGGTGAGAAGGAACTAATCTTTAAGGGAGTGACTCCAGACAGACTGACTAGACCCCAGTGGATGAACTTGTACTGATGGGTATTTGTGTCCGACTCAATAGGCCTTAACATAAATGACACAGTGCATAAAGTCTGGAAGGGGGGTTATGTGAAAGTGTGACTTGGGGGGCATGCAAAGATAATTAAGATGTTTTGTATGAAACCCACAAAAATCAATTAAAATTAAAAACTAATTAATTAAAAAAGAATATCAAAGTGTAAATATCGTTATGCATGTATGTGTGTACACAAGTTATATGCATGTGTGTGTAAAATACTGCAACATCAAATGGAAGACTCGAAGCATTCTAAATGTCCAGAGAGAACAGTAGTTAAATATATGGTCATTTATTTACAAAGAGCTGTTTAATGGTGAGTGGAGGGGGCTAGAGAGGTGGCTCGGTGGTTAAGAGCATGTACTGCTCATGCAGAGGAGCTGAGTCTGGTTCTCAGAATCCATGTCAGCTGACTCACAACCACCTATTACTCCAGATCCAGGGGAACGGAGCTCAGTGAGCATTTGCACTCACCTGCACATATCTACACATAGACACATCCACATACAAATAACTAAAAATAATCTTTAAAAAAAATCCACTGAGAGGAGCTGGCCTCCTTGCTAGGGAAAGCTCTCTGGGAACTCCAGCTCCTTTCCTGTCTTGGTGCATGTAGTCTGGCTTTGTGTAACTTGACTTATAAAAAGCACATGGCACTATCTTCATTCCCATTTACAATGACTTCATCGAGGTATAGCACACAATCCCTCCATTTCAACTGTGCCATTCAGAAAGTTTAGACCTCGCAGAGACAAGCAGCCTCTACCACAATTAACTTCTGTCTCCCTCAAAGTAAATCTTGTACTCATGAAGTCACTCCCCATGAGCACCTAACCTCCCGTCCCTGCTTTCTGCCTCTATGAATTACCCTATTTTGGCTATTTCATTAGAATTGCATCATACAGCATATGCTCTTTTGCAGCTGGTTTCTTTCACTTAATATAATGTTTTCAAGTCAATCCATCATGTATTAGGTATCAAGATTTTATTCCTTGATATTGTCAAATAATACTTCACTGGTAAGGCTAGACCATATTTTATTTATTTATTTGCTCAGGAAAATCTGGATTTTTTTCCACCTTTTGATGTCATGAGTGTATATGTGCACCTGCCTTTCATTTCCCTCAAGTAGATGTCTACGAGTGGAATTTCCTAGGTCATGTGGAGACGTGTGTCACATTTTAGGTGGCTGCCGATGTGTTTTTCAAAGTGGTTGTGATGCTTTCTCAATCCTGTCACAGTCCGTAAGGGGTTAATTTCTCGGCCCCTCATCAAAACTGGTTCTTACCTGCCTCTCACCATAATCATCTAGAGTGTTTGTGAAGTGTTATTTCATTGTGGCTTTCATTTTCATTTCCATGTGCACGTTGAGCACCTTTTCATGTGCTTATTGGGCTACTTTTGTTTCTTCTTTGGAGAAGTATCTTTTCAGATCTTTGGCTCATTTTTATAATTGGGTTATTTATCTGATTTTTATTATTGAAATGTAAGAATGTTTTACATATTCTAGACAAATCTTTCTTCTCAAATATATGCTTTTCAAATATTTATTCTGTAAGTTAACATTTGTACTTTTTTAATATTTTATTTATTATTTTTATTTGTATGAGTATGTCTGAATGTACGTAAGTGCACCCGTGTCATGCAAGTCCCAAAAAGGTCAACAGAGGGCACTGGATTCCCCAGACCTGGAGTTGTTAGTTGCCATGTAGTTGCTGCTACAGGACCCAGGTCCTCTGCAAAAGCAGCCAGTACCCTTAAACTCTGAACCATTTCTTCAGCTCCCATTTTCACTATTTTAATGAGAAAATTTGTGGCATGAAAGTTTTTAATTTTGTTGAAATCCAATTATCTATTTTTTCTGATATCATTAGTTATATTGGTGTTATATTCAAGAAGGTATCATCCAAGATGACAAGTTTCACTCCAATTTCGTGCTCTTTGTTTTGTAGTTGTACAAGTCTGGAGCCATGTACATGTTACAAATGCAGGTTATCATATAATATATAACTAAATTAGTTGTATTATATATATTAGTTTCTTCCAATATCTTGTAATGTATATACGATCATATTATACACATATACGTATTGGAATATGATTCTGCCATTAAAAAGAAGGAAATCCTATCATTGTGACAACATAGATGACATAGGGATGACATGTTAAGTGGAATTAGGCATGCTAGAAACACATATATAATGTTATCTCACTCCAGAATTTTTTAAAAAACAAACAACTGGACATGATGGTGCACACCATTAATCCCAGCATTTAGGAAGCAGAGGCAGGTGGACCGCTCTGAGATCAAGTCCAGCCTGGTCTACATAGTGAGTTCCCAGCCAGCTGGGGCTACAGAGAGACCCTGTCTTAAAAACAAAAACAAAAACAATTTTTTTAATCAAATAGTAAAAATAGAGAAGTTACCAAAGCCAGCAAAGGTGAGAATGGTCAGGGAGAGGAGCGTGTCGAGCAGGGTGTGCAGTCTCAGTAGACAGAGGAAGAGTTTGTTGAGAGTTGCTGTGTGGCACAGTGGCCACAGCTAACATGGTATATACCATGCGCTGGAAAAGCACTAAAAGAACAGACCTTAGACGCTCTTTCCACAGATAAAAGGGGCTGCTATGCCTGTCACTTACCTTGATTGTGATAATCATATGTATATTTTTCACACTATATTCCATAAATGCCTACAAATTTTATTTGGCAAACCACAATAATCCTGGGGAAAGAGTATTGGAATTGAGAAGGCACACTTTAAAATCGCGATATCACTTTGATAGCGACTGCTAATAAATTTTAAAATAAATTTAAATAAATTTTAAAACTCTTTTCCCATCCTTATTTTTTAGATACACAGACAATTAGGTATAAGAGAAAATATAGTTCTAGGAAGGGAAAGTAAAGTATTAAAAAAATGATCCTCACCATTCTAACCATAACAACATTTGCTGTTAGCACATAAGTGATTTCATCCTTAAGAGCAACAACCTAGTTAAAGGATTAGGAAGTGGAAGTTAGACAGACTAGGTATGTCCCCAATGTCACGGTTTGCCAGTGGTAGATCTGGGATCCAAAGTCGGGTCTTCTTGGTAAGGTCCAAAGACAGCTTATAGCCCTGATACAGTTCCTTCCTCACAGAGCAATCAAGATGAAATTTTATAAAGTAATATTAGGGGAATAAACAGATGCATGTGTACAGATAGTGACAGTTATTTCCCAGATCAAGGGAGGTCTGTTAGCACATTCCTGGGTTGCTGGATGAACTTCAGACAAACAGCCTGCTTCCTTCTGCAAGGTTGAATCCGTCACCACAGGCAATCAGAGGTAAGGATGGGAACTGTGGCCCACACTGGGAACCTGTTTGCTTCGCTCAAGTTGCAGATTTCACACTAGTCTTCTGCAGCTATTTGTTCCTATAGGAGCCCTGCTGATAAAGGAAGAAGACGTGATTTTGTGGGGGAAAAAAGTGAACTTTTCATTCTTCCTCTGGAAGGAGATTCAACCACTCTCCTTCCCTTGTTGTTTGTTCTGCCCTCTGGATCAGTCCTGGAGCCAGATGTCAACCAAACAGCCTCTAAATGTGTGAACGACGTTTAAAGCATTGAAAACAACATCAGAAATGAATATAGCTGCTGTAGGCCAAAATCTAGGTCAACTCACTCACCAAACGTGTGGTATGTTGACCAAACGTCTGCCTTGAATTGATAAGCAGATTTAAGGACCGCTAGCCCGTAGATCTGAGACATGCACATGGCGTAGTTAAAGTTTTACATTAGTAGAGGTATAAATGTAAGTGTGTGGAGGACTGGGTTTGACATCTGTGCCCCCAAACTCCTCAGAGAAAGTTCAGATTTTTCAGGTGTCAGTTTCCTTGTATGTAGTCTCCTGTGGAGTTTAAGGGTTCTGTATGTCCACTCGGCTTCAAATCCTCCTTCCTGTGTCATTTTGAGCAAATAGCTGGCCTCTCTGAATCTCAGTTTTTCCTTCTACAAATGGGTTCTACTACAAAGAGTTTGTGAGAATTAACTAAAGTAACATGTAGAAAGCATATGAATATTCAACTGCCTTCTATTATGCAATAAACGCTACATGAACCATTTATAAAAGGAAATTGTGTGTGTGTGTGTGTGTGTATAGTTTGTTTGTTACAAGTACTGTTGCTGGCACATTAAATACCTAGTATAAGGGCTAGAGAGATAGTTCAAAGCTTAAGAGCACTGGCTGTTCTTGCAGAGGACCTGGGTTTGATTCCCAGCACCCCCATGTAACTCCAGTTCCAGGGGATCTGATGCCCTCTTCGACCTCCATGGGTCCTGTACAACACAGGCACACTTACATACATGCAGGCAATATACTCATGCACATAAAATAAGTAAATAAATAACTTTTTAAATACCTAGTATAATTCCTAACACAAAATATAAACTCGGGACTCATTACCTTTCTCTACTTACAATTTGAAGGGATCTGTTTCACATCTCCCTCCTACCAACAGGCATTCACTCTTGGGCCAGAACATAAGCATGAAAAACCTTTGACTGCTTTTTGAGACTTCTGGTGTACCTCTGTTATTTCCTTCTCCTTAACATGAGAGTTTGTCTCTTATTCCTCAGATCACACTACAGAAAACACACTCCCCGGGTCAGCAGTGACTAGAGTGGATTCTCATGACATTGATGCGCTAGGAGGGGGCCAGTCCTGGACTCCCTGCGTGGAAGATGTGTAGTTTCAAGTTATGAACATCATGGAAGCCCAGGGCCCTGGAGGCAGAGACTGTTTTTATGGGGGAAAATTAGTCCCTCAAACTTTCTCTGCCAGCTGATTTTATAGCACCCTAGCTCTTCGTGCCTAGCTCCCAACACTTCTCTCAGACTGGAAGTGATAGCTAGTTTCAGGGAAATGCTTGGCTGGCTGGCAGGCAGTACACATTTTATAAAAAGCAAGTATCTGAAATTAAGATGTCGACCTGCTGTCCCAGCAGCAGTTTCTTCCAAATTTTACTCTCTACCCTGAAACTAAATTAGAAACGCCAGCAGTTCCTTTGCAAATAAAAGGTAAAACATTAAGTTCCTCCTTGGCTCTGATTAAAAGGTGTAGACTGATACTTCTTAAACTTTTTCATGTGAGTCAAAAGGAACTCAAAGGGAGTAGTTCAAATGTCTTACCATGTCAGATGCTGATGGTGCAAGACAGTCAACCTTTCCAAGATAACTGTTAGACTCCACTGAAGATACTTGGAACCCTCAAGGTGTGGAGACCCCATACTACCACCGAACAACACACCTTTGTATTATATTAGGGCTTTTGGAGTAAGAAATTTCTATTCCCTCCACTTCCGATTATAATGAACCCCTTGACATGAATTATCCGTAGAGAAATAGAGATCCATGGTGACTGAGCCAGTCCTACATCCAGGTCTCCTTTGTTGTGTCCAAAAGAAAATTTCAGTTGGTCTGTGTAGGAGCTGAGATCAATTACCATTCAGAATGTGCTGCGTTAGGAAAGAGCCTGGCAATGGTAGGGACCACGACTGAGCCTTGAGGTGACAGAACAATTAAGAGGAACTGAGCATCGTACTAGGGACAACATGATGGTCCTGAAGGGAGAAAGAAGCTTCCCTATGAAATCTAGACAGACGTTTCATTAAGAGAGACAGCTTAAAGTGGAGGATTTATAGAGCTAGCCCATGTAGACAGCATGACTGGGAGACCGAAGTCAGGAGAGTGAGAAGAGTGTGCGAGAGCGGCCTTCAGAGAAGTCCTTTGCTCTTACGACTTGTCCCCCGGAGGTGAGGAACCCTGCCCATGACAGAAGGCCATCAGAGCTGTTTGCTGGACATAGCAGTTCTTAGCAAGAACATTTGTTTACTGGTCCCCAGAACCTCAGCGGGGGCATGACCTAATGACTTTTCTTTTATAAATTCTTTGTGAGTTTTACATAAGCATGCAATGTATTATGATCATATACACACTCATTCCACTCCCAGCCTCCCCTAGATGCCCCCCAACACTGAGAGAGGCAGGGGTAGCTGGGGGTCTGTGATCTAAGTGTTAATTTTTTGGCCCATTGAACCCATGTTCCAAACAACTGGTCCCGGTCAGTGTTTCAACTCCAGGAACTCACCAGCCCACATAGGGCTGTATTTCAACCCATCAGATTCATAATGAATTCTGAGGTTCCCCACCTCAGTGTCAAAACTAAATAGAGCCTTTTGGACCAACGGATTTCACTTTCAGATAAAAATCTGAAATGAATCTTGGGGAGATAAAGCAATTTGTCCACAGACACCCAAGCAGCTTGTGATAAAATCAGGCCTGAAAAATCACTTCATCATTCCAGACTTTTCTTATGACTAAGCTGTAGGAATTTACTGATCAGCCGCCTAGCTGGACACACTCTTCCTCTCCAAGATTATAAACGTCCTATCCTCAAACGAGCTGCAACAATTAACTTGTTGGAGGTGATTTAGGCATATTAAAATATGATAATTTGTGCCCATAGGCACAACTTCTATTTATAGTGGATGACACATTCACACCTGTGCCAAAATTCTTCCTGAAGACTCCAGCTCACATGATGTTTTGTACACATGGTAAGATTCCTAAATACTCAATCAGGGCAGATATAACAAGTGCCTCCTGCATACTCAGGACTCTCCTAGGTGCAGTGGAGACCAGGAAGAAAGGAGCTGCTAAAGCAGATTAGAAGATGTGGAGGAAATTTGGATCAAAAGTGTGATGTTTAGTATTCATTATCATCTTGACTGGATTTGTAATCACACAGGAGGCATAAGTCTGGGCATGCCTTTAAGGGCATTTCCAGAGAGGATTAAGTGAAGACCCATCTCTCTGAATGCAGATGGTATCATCTGTGCACTGTGCACTGGAGTCCTAGACTGCCATCAGGGAAAACTGACGATTCAAGGTGAAATATACCTTCCTTTCTTCCTGGATGTGCATTTAACTTGCACTACCACAATACAGGAACAAGGTCTTTTGCAGCCAGAGAGACAATAAAACCCAGTGTGACACCAGTTTCTCTCCCAGCAGAATAATAGCAAAAATCCAAAGGTTTTTATGACTTTTAGACTATGAGCCTTTCTGCTGATGGAGATCTCGCTCATCTGTGCTTTATGAAGAAGTGCATCCTCAAAAGAAATGCTGTCTCCACAAGCAGCACCTTCCTGGTCTAATAAGGATGATTTGTGACTTGAGATTGAGAAAGGATTTTGATTTAGACGTAAGAAGAAAAGCACATTTGAAATGCTTTCAAACTTTGTCCACCTTCAGTCATGAATCACATGCTAGCTTCTGTCCTTAGATTTTTGGAATGTTATCAATTTATTTAACAGTGAAGTTTATAAAGTACTTTCATTTCCTCGCTTAGAGCCCAAAAGAGGGCAAACATTACCTTCATGTTCTACATGAAGGGACAGCTTCAAAGAGATGAGGTGGCCTGCCCAAAGTTACACAGATAATAAGAGGCAGAGTTAGTTGAGAGGCCAAATCTCCACTGATTTCATCTGAGGCTCTTTCTATCATGTTCTAATGCCCTCAAGTTAGAAGGAAGAAAGGAGATAAAAAGAGAGAGAGAGAAAGAGAGAGAGAGAGAGAATAAATGCATACTCAGTTGAGTACCTCAGCTTTTTAAAAACAGAGAAGGAAAACTTGCTCTGTTTTTATATGATTCAAAGCTCTCACCAGTCTTATATAAAATGAAAAATGAATGAACACCTCTAAAATATTTCATTGCCCAGCTCTCGGGGGCCACAATTTAAAGTTAATGTTATTTTCTCTATTAATAGCCATTCCCAGTGATGCTTCCTTTTTAAATAAATGCAGATGCCAGACCATTTGGAAGAAGCCAAATAGACCAGGTGGGACGGCTCAGGCTGCTCACTCAGCCAACTTCTTCTAATTTGAAAAGAGAGCTTGGGGTGGTTTCAGCCATTGCGGCCTCACCTAGGGTCATTTAGATGTTTGCTGGTTACTACTTAAGAATAGCATTCCCTATTCTGTAGCCTTCAGAAAAACCTTGCAGCTCCTGATAATTGCAGGCTAGGGTTCCACTGTCACAGACCTTCCACTAAGTTTCTTTTCTGTTCTCCATTTTTCAAAAACATTTTCCTTAAACATGACTGCTTTGGCACTGATATGGGAGCTGGAGAACATATTATGTTCATAAGCAAAGATGATCATCATAATGATTTGGTGTAAAGAATGGGAACTTTCTAAGTCTGAGAACCAAGCTTCATATTCAGAAACCTCCTTGCAATTCTAGACCTTCTCCATGTTACATCCTTACTCGGCAAAGCTGGGGCTGCCCTCACTGTCCTAGACCCTCCAGCCTGACCTCCCTCAAGCACAGAGACCTCCCTCAAGGCTCCTGGGTAAATGGCCAATTTTTACATTCTTCTTATCAGAGACATAATTACTTCAAAGAACAAGAAACAAATGAAATGTTGAGTGTTCGTTCCTACATTGGTTTGAAGTTATATTGACAAATGGCTTAAGTTAAGATGGAATTCCTAAGTGCATGGAATAGTTCATGGTTAATTCATGTCAGGGCTTCATATGTACCTGGACCCCTCTTGTCAGTGTCTCAGTTTGCTTTTGGATAACAACACTTTGGAGAATTGACGGGCTTATAGAATCAAAGGATTCCACATATATACTATATACACATATATTATAGAAAACATATTCTTCCATATGCTACACCACAAATACATTTAAATTGAACTTCCCTAATCTTACGAAAATCTGAAATCTCAGATGTTCCAAAACTCTATACTTAACATCCTGCATATGACAGTTTTTGGTCAGAATGCAGGCTGTGTACATAGGTATATGTGAGACCTGAATGAATTTTGTAGTTTTATTCAATCCCACACGTTTAAGATACCTTCTTTATAAATTTGCAAATATTCACAAATTCAAAACATTTCTAGTCAAGAATTTCAGACTAAAAAACTCTGCCTGTGGATATATAATATGCATTTTGAAATCTACATAGAAAATACAAACTAAAAGATGAGATGTCAGACATGGTGCTGCAGTACTGGGAAAGCAGAAGCAGGCAGATCGCTGAGAGATCAAGACCAGCCTGGTCTATCTATATAGTGAGTTCTGGGCCAGCTGGGGCTACACAGATCCTGTCTCAGACAGAGAGAGGGGGAGAGAAAGAGAGAGAGAGAGAAAGAGAGAGAGAGAGAGAGAGAGAGAGAGAGAGAGAGAGAGAGAAACAACAGTAAAAATGATGAGTTAACTACAAGCAAAAGGAAGTCCTTAGCCTGAACTTAAATGAATCATTTTGAGCTTTTCCTTATACATGGCTTTAAAGTTCCTTCATGAGGCCACAGAACTCCCAACCCTGTTTCACCTGCTTCTTTCTCTCTCATGGTCCTGTTGAGATACAGTAGAGGTGATTAGTGCAATGTTCTTTGAGTTATGTCCACTTGATTATTTCATGGGAAGCAAAGTGTGCAGTGTACAAGGATGGTGGGAACCTGGAGCACCAGGCCAGGAATGATGAAGCCGAGACTTGCCTGTGTTCCTCCCCAAAGGCATTTCTCAAATAAATGATGACAGGTCTTGATTAAATTGCTAGCACAGAAAAACACTTCTTTACTTAAACTTAAGGACTTGGGATTTAAGTGTAAGTGAAGAGTCAGGAATCACTTTGCCCATGGGAACTCTAAGTCTCAGAGAGGTGACAAGATGAGCCTACTTTACACAACTAGGACCAGGGGTGACAGAGCTGATACTCAGATCCTATTGTATTCATCCTTGACGCTAACTTAATTTATATTTTACAGCAGAAAGGTTAGCTTTCCAGAGTACAAACCACTCCACTTTTCATCCCCCTAAATTCTTTCTCTTCTTTGCTTTCTTTAAGGGAAGACTATACTGTAGATTTCCATGTATTCTTCTTTGTGAATTAATATTCTCTTTCTTTGAGGCAAGATCTTGCTAGGTAGCCCAGGATAGTTTCAAATTCAGGATCCTCTCATCTCTACCTCCCAACTGCTGGGATCATAGGTGTGCCCACCATGCCCGGCTTTAACATACTTTAAAAAAAAAACATGTTAATATAGATACAGAAAACCACACAAAACAAATTTTGCTCTTTTCCTAGGAGGGCCATTTCTGTCCTTCAGAGATCTCTGCCCTGTCTCTCTCCCAGGCTTCTGTCCACCCCTAGTGGACACTTTAGTGTAGAAACCAAATCACGGGGCTCCATTTTCCCAACCTCAGCTCATCGGGGTAGCTCTCACAATTAATCTCAGCACTTGAGAAGCGGAAGCAGGAGAATCAGGAATAGGACCAGCCTGGGTTACTGTCTCAAAGACAAAATAATTCGTAAAAAGAAAAATTCATAAAAATCTTACTGTCATGCAGATTTCTCTTTAGAAAGTTAAGGTAATGTCGTGGGAGGTCGTTAGTTCTAACTGATGAGCTTCACTGTCATGTGGCTAAGGGGACTGGTCAGATGACAGGTGTCAGGTTTCACAGGGAGGCATCATCCCATGTAGCCTGCTGCTAGCATTCTGGAAGCAAGAGTGAGGAAAGAGCCTGCACAGGGACTACCTGATGAGCAGAACGGTGCCTCATTCCCTTTGTGGAGCCCAGCTCTCCTGGAGGGGAGGCTCTCTCCGTCCACTAGGCATCTTGAGTCCAGGCATAGAGGGTGCACCTAGGCTTTCCTGTGAGAAGGGTGTGTTGGGTTAGAGAAGGGAGGAGAGATATGCCAGAAGGCATCACCAATGCTATCTGTTCTTTCTTTCAGCTCCTCCCAAGAGCTTCTTTGTCATTGGATCACAGAACTGGCTACTCCTGGCTGGCTTGTCCCTCACTGTACTTGGTTCTTACCTCTGCTCCGCTCAATCCGCTATCACCCACCTCCTTCCTCCCCTTCCCCACCCACTAGTGTCTGTTGAGACTTCATCCATTGCTGTCTCTTACAAGTCTCTCTCTCCCTTCGCCCCTCTCCCAGTCTCTCTTTCTCTCTCTCTCTCTCTCTCCTCTTCCTCTTCCCTGTCCTCTTCTTCCCTCTCCCTTCTCTCTTTTCCCTTTCCTGTCTCCATACTGGTCACAAACTCAGGTCACGCGTGTGTGCTGCTGCTGTGCTCACTGCCTCCAGTTCTCTTGCATTACAGCCATTTTGCGTTTTGAGAAAGTGGGTATGTTTAATTTGCTCTTTTGACTCAGAAATCTATATGGCTAATTTACCTCAGTACTGCCTGCTCTCAATAGTAGCCAGTGTTTCTATCCAGTAGCTTTAATTATCGGGTCAGTTGTTCAAAGTTTCTTATAGTTTAAAAATAAACCCACATTTAGACCAAAGTAGAAAGAAACTTCAGTTAATGTGTCCAAGGAGCCTAGAGAAAGAAAAAGAATGTGCAACCTAAATAGAAATGTTTTAAAACTACTAAAGACATTTGTTAATTAGATCTACGTAACATTTGTTTAGCTATCTTTTGAAAACACAAGAAACTTGTTTAACTCAATATCCAGCTCACATTATAGTATTAGATTATTCTCATTTTGCAGTGTTTCTCTGAAAGAACTTCTTTGAAGCTTTAACTGATTCATCCTCACTTTATCCACAGTTTTTTTGTTTAGAAAGCATATACACTGAGCCCAGTGCCACACACCTCTGATCCCAGTACCCAGGAGACAGAGGCAGGTGGATGTCTGTGAGTTCAAGCTCAGCCTTGTCTATGTAGTAAGTCCCAGGCCAAAAAGAAAAAGAAAGAAAGAAAGAAAGAAAGAAAGAAAGAAAGAAAGAAAGAAAGAAAGAAGGAAAGAAAGAAAGAGCATGTACTAGATTTAGTCAGGTTACTAGATTTAGTCAGGTGAATTTCATTTCATGGCCCTGCTCAGACAGGTCACAAACCTCCCCATGTTCCTGAATATTAAAAGAAACTTGTTGGTGACCTTTAAATCAAAGGTTAATTTTGATTCTACAAGACTGTCACATCTATAAGTACACAGTGGCCATTTTCAGAATATATAATGACTTAATAAACTAAAAAAGAAAATCTATTTTTCACTCTATGTGAGGACTTTCACATTACTTTTTTATAGTCAGAAAATTGGGCTCATTGCACAGCCTGAAATTCTGTTTTCCCACTAGAAGTGTGTAACTTCATGCCCTTTTGGACCAGCACTGCTTGTGAACAGTCTATGCATGGAAGGGAATTTCTTAGAGAATTGTACCTGGCTCTCCAGTATTTTGCCACCAGGGATTGATGGAGCAAAATTTCAGTGATGAACGTAAACATATCAGTGACATCTTCAGCTACTTCTGCCCTGGGAAAATTCAATTTGATAAGTTCATTTGAGCCTCAAGAGACAAGTATGGATAGAAAGTTGCTGGGACCAAACCAAAGAAAGCAGTGTTGCCTAACTACAGGGAGGAGAGCCATGGATGAAACAGGAACCCCTCACAGCTGAGGGTAGAACCTGCTACCTCCCTCCAAGGACTGGGAGTTGGGGGAGTCAGTGACCCATGTCCCTGGAGTAATTCATGCTGACACCACATGAAGTCTGGGAGAGATCCTCTAATAACAGCAGTGTGTCCAGCTACAAAGCACAGCTTTCATTTCCTTTGCTTTCTTCTCTTCATTCCCAACGTGCTGCGGATCCTAACAGGTAGTGGACGGGTTACAGTTTATAAAGAAGGAAATGGGGTGCCAAGCAAACAGTGTGACTTTCCCTTAGTCTGGTAATAAATAGGCAGTGGGCTCAGCATGAACAGCCGTGGTTTCTGAAAGCAGTCTCATGAGTGTCTCCAGACAGTGTTTTTCAAACAATCCCCCGAACTGCAGTGGAAGTAACCAGTGGCCTGTGAAGTGAGAAAGTTTCAGTCGATCAAATGTGAGATTTCCTTGAAGTCGCTCATGTTTTAACTTTAAAAGTATTGGGGCGTTTGTATTTCACTCTCCAATGATCTGTTTCCGTGCTTTGTTTGTTGGTTGGGTTTTCTGTTGGCAAACAACCTTAAAAATAATCTCGGGGTTTATGAACGTGAGTATGACCATGGCTATACCGAATTGCTGGGGTTGCCTGGTGTGAACCCCAAGCTGTTCTTTGGGTTCTCGTTGCTCTTGAGCCAGCAGTGACCTGCAGCCCATTCTACTCATGGAAAATTAGAGGTTCACAGAGGAGCAAAGGCAAGCAGACAGTGTTCCCTTAGGTGGCCGTCACCCTCACTCTCCCTCCTTGGCTAAAGCATGTCATACTGTTAAACCTGAAGCCTGGGGGACTAATTACATATTCTACTGGCTCTCTTGGACTGGAAAGTCTGCTGACAGAGGCAGTGAAGAACTGAGACAAGTGAAGCGATACCTATAGGCTTCCTTCTTAAACACAGCTATTCAACCCATACTGCATGCAAAATCTATTCGTTTCTATGGTGTGACTTCTGAAATATTCAGCTAGTTCATGTAGCAAACTCCCATTCTTGAACCTCAGGATTCACACCAGGTCCAGATGTAGCTCCTCTTGGTTTGGAGGCCTAATAACTAAAAGACAAGTGACCTGCCCATCTTCCAAGTTGGAGGAAGCAAAGGAAGCGGAAGTTACATACAGAAGGCATTGCCATTTGGAAAAGTCAAGGACAGGAAGCACCTGAGAATAAGTTGTCCACTGCAAGCAATGCCAAGTCACAGGTGAGAGATGTTCTTCCATGAAGCTCAGTCCTGTTCCCTGGAGCACATCGTTCTTAATGCTCTTGGCCCCTCTGACCAAGACAAATTTCATGGCCACCTCCCAAGAGGGCTCTGGGGACTAGCTCCTTCATAGAAGAAGAGCAAAGCTCTCTGCCTTCATGAAGACTGCTAATAATCATTAGTCTTTCTCTGTTAAGTTTTATTCAAATAAGGCTGGCAGTATTTTTCCCAGTATAATTCTCTCAGAAGTTCTGAACATTTTCCATGTTCTGGATTCCAGTTAATTCCACGTGCCTGTCACACCCACCACTGTTTTGGATCATGGTACTCTGTAGACTTAGAGAAGTCTTTTGAGCTGAATGGTCTGTCAGGGACCATATGCTCAGTCTGTATAAAAGCACTTTTCCAGCTAAACCCTCCCATTGGGGGCCGTATCAGTTCTTAAAAACGAATAGATACCAGGGTCTTGATTTGCTGTGTATCTTAAGGTTTTATTTTAATCATGGCCCTGGGTTATGTTTTTGAGGAAGTTCCTTAATGGCTATATTTTTTATTTGATTAGGAACAGTTTCATTTACCAACATTATAAGTAAGTTCCCAAATTTGTGGACTATCTTCAGTTTGAAAACTGGCATTCTTAGTGTTTGTCTTAGTCTTATAAAAGTATACAGAAGGAGCCAGCTCCCTCTATCAGCATTTTGAGTCAGAGGACTCTCGTTAAACATAACTTATCATCCTTTTCTGTACTCTGAGTCACCACAGAGGACAGTATTACCAAATGGCTTGTCCATTACATAAACTGGCCACAATTTGTCTGTTTTCCTGTAATGCTTCCCTTTTGCCTGTCAGCTGCTTTCACGGCCAGTGTTGCACACAAGAAGCTTTATGTTTAAAGGTATCAATTTCTGTGTTAGTCAGTGCTTGATGCATAACAACCAAAATCAAAATCTCAGTGATTAAGACAGTGGTCTTAGTCCCCCTTTGGATTGCTTGATGTAGCTCTAGGCTTTCGGTTGAATTCAGTTTTGTTCTCTGTTTTCTCATCTCTTTGGACTGGTATGATTACCTGGATCATATTTTTCTTACAAAAAGGAAAATAGAGAGGCAGAATGTCCTGTACTGCCCATCAGAGGAAAGACACCTTTCATTTAGTCCCCCTTCTGCTGACCATGGCACAGCACATGAATAAAACACCAAATCAGTGGAAGTGAGATGTCAGCTCTTCCTGTTCCATGCTTAGAAGAAACAGAGGATCATTTGGAATGAATATAATCAAAGTAATGTAGATGTGAAATGTATATATTCATATACTTATGAAATTATAAAAGAATAAATAAAATATTATATAATATATGTGTATATCAAAGCACCACATGCTACCCTACAAATATACAGAAGTTTAAGTCTCATATATCAATCAGTTAATAACAAATTGTAATACAGAAATAGAAATATTTTTCCTCCCTCCAAAAACAATTGAGACAAACAATACGGTTTATCCTGCACTTCATAATGGGTCTTTGTGTTCATGATTACTTAATTTGTTATTGTTGCTGAAGTCCTCAAATAAAATGAGTACTCAAGGATTGTCCTGCGACTTTGAATGCTCCTGACCATCAAGTATCTGTCAATCAGGAGTCAATATTCTCCAACATGAAAGCTAGAACTTTGTAACAATGTTTCTGGAGCACTGGAAGGCACAAAGATATAATAGGTCTCTAATAAGAATTCTTCTGATGCTGTAAGAAGAAATTAGGAACTCAAAACATAATCTTCAAGGTAAAATTTTACCTACTCTGATCACACTGTTCTGAATCAGTTCATATCACTTCTTGAATGGGGTTTCATCTGTCTCTCAGCTGATGCGGCTGAGGATGAATGCCCTAGAGAGTCTGTGAAACATTCACAGACCATTGCCTACATGTGCAGTACAACACTGATTGTTAATTCAATCAACATATCTCTTTTTGTGGCTAGGGATGTGATTATTCAGTAGTTAAAATGTATAAATTAGGGGCTCTGAGCAACCCTGAGAATTTTTGTGAGTTCTTCAAGGGCCAAACTATTCATATAATACTTCTAAATATATTATTTACATTTTCACTCCTGTTTTTTCTATGAACACAAAATGAAATTAATTTCTATACGTAAAGCATTAAAAATATTATCCAAAGTACAAAATAAAACCATTCTTCTCACTATCTATTTTGAGGGAAAAAAATACAGTCATTTTTCATGAGAAATGTTATTTGTGTTACTGGATGATAATTTCATTAGCATTGATTTATTTTCAGGAGGACCCAGGTTCCATTCCCATCACCCACATGGTGGCTAACAACCATCTTGTGACTCCAGTTCCCAGGGATCGGATGCCCTCTTCTGATTCCCATGGGCATGGGCATTTTACAACACAGGTGCACTTACATACATGTAGACAATGCACTCATGGACATAAAATTAAAATAATAAAATATTTTTTAAAACCACATGCATTACCTTAAAATTATCGTCTGTGTGTGTGTGTGTGTGTGTGTGTGTGTGATGACGACATGATAATCTACTCTCAATAACTTTTAAAAAATTATTTATTTATTTTTATTCTTATGTGTATGAGTGTTTTTTATGCATGATGTAATACATACATACAGCCATGGGCACAATACTTAAGGGGGCCAGAAGAGGTTATCAGATCCCTGTAACTGGAGTTTTGGATACTTGTGGGTGCTGGGAACTGAACCTGGATCCTCTGCAAAAGTAGTCAGTGCTCTTAACTGCTGAGCCTTCTCTCCAGCTCCTGAATTAATAATTTTGAAGAAAACAATATACTCCAGTTAACTTTGGTCACTATATTATACAACTGGTCTTTTGAATTTATTTCTTTTATCTAACTGAAACATTGTGCCCTTTGACCAACATCTTCTCAACCGCCCTTGTTGCTGTTATTTTTATGTGAATAAACACTACTTAGCCATTTGCAAAAGTTCTCATCATATCATCAAAAAATTTTAAGAGTTGTTTGCAAACTTCTCAATTTCCACACTGTATTGTTTTCTTAAAACTTTTGGGGGGCTGTCAATGAAAGCTTTTGTCTATGTCATTTTCTACCTATCAGTATTTGCCATAGTGAAAAGTAAAACTGTAAACACTTAAAACTTTCTCTAGATTTTGAAAAACAGTAGCATGGATTCTTCCCAATTCTTAGCACGGTCTTTCGGCTGCATGGCAGCAGCTCCCCATTCTATGTGCTGACCTATGTCCCAGAATCTGGAATCCAAGAATTCCATTTTCCAAAATCCATTTCTGGGGGCATCTAGATTAGATTCTGCCAATGAGAAGCATTTCTAGTAAAGTAAGAAAATTGACAATCAGTACAACACTGATTGTTAATTCAATCAACATATATCTTCTTGTGACTAGGGATGTGATTATTCAGTAGTTAAAAAGTATAAACTAGGGGCTCTGAGCGACCTTGAGAATTTTCATGAGTTCTTCAAGGGCCAAACTCTTCATATAATACAGAAGTCATACTCTTGTGCAGGGATAGATGCCTGGGCTTTAGCAGACATGAGAATTTTCAGCAGTTCAAGTGTTCCTATGGTTACTGGTTTCAGTTATTCAAGAAATTTCAATTACAATTGGCAGTCTTTTGCAGTTCCTGAAACTTCCTGTTTCTTTATTTTATGTATATGAGTGTTTTCCTTGAATGTCTGTAAGTGTACTAATGCATTCAGTGCCCATGGAAACCAGAAGAGAACATCAGATCCCCAAGAATTGGAGTTACAGAAGGTTGTTAGTCACTGTGTGGGTGTTGGGAACTGAACCCCGGTCCTCCTCACAAGCAGCCAGTACTCTTAATTGCTGTGTCATCTCTCCAGCCCCATTTCCTGTTTTGTAAACCTAGTGGTAAACTTCTGTTTGTTCTTTCGCCCTTATGATATTTTTGTAATCATCATGTAAATAGTTCCTCGTTTACATACTGTTCAACCGATACCTGCAATGTATGTTTTCTTGGTCAACTTAAATTGTAGCTGGGAATCAAAGACAGAATAACAGATCTGAAAATTCACACAAACCATTGTAAGTACCACAAGAGAAATAAAATCCATCCAGGATATAGACCTTACTTCAGGTTTAAAAATATTACGACACACCTTAAATACATGAGAGCTAGGCAATTTGTTCATCTGTATGATAGATTATGTATCAGGCTTTAGTTTTTCTAAGAAGGCATGTGGTCTTTAAGTCTCAAGGCACAAGGAAATAAAATCAAAATTATATTGGGAAAATGACATTGACTTTTAAGAAATTAACATGTGTTCCTCGTCACAGGGATTTGTGAATGTGTTATAAAACTTTATAGAGTTTCACCAGATGGAAATGTCTTACACAGAAATTTTTGAGAACATGACTTAATGTCTCATTGCATCATACCCACCTTTATTATGAAACACTGATTGGCTGATAAGGTGGAGCAAAAGTAAATTTTAAATTGATTTTCATTTATGAATTTACATATATATATATCATTAACTTCTAGAAAAATCACCATACTATATGAAAAAAACACTTTTTAATGATTGGAATAGGAACCTTGGATTATAACAATAAAATATATCATACCTCAGATTTGTATAAATAAGCACTGTTATAGGAAACATATCTTTTCTTCATCTATCTTAGGTTCATGAAAAAGGCCTGTGTCATTAACAAGAGGAAAACAAACAAGTTTACTGACTATAGATTTTATGTGTCATAAGAGCCTTTATAAGAAAATGAAAACCCAAAGAAATAGGTAAACGTTATCCTCAAGCAGGTTATTTGGCCTTGGGCAGACTGCAAGCAGACTCTGCCCAAATATCCCAGTTTGTTTCCAGCTGGAACTATCTTCCTCTCAGCACTACTTTCCTCTAGACTCCTACTAGAATGAACTGTGAAGCTCTCCTTACAGCATCCAACCATTTTCCTTCTCCAAACTTCCAAAGTCTTCCACATTCCTCCAAACCCCAACATAGTCAGGCTCTTCACCGCAAGAGGCCACTTTCAGTACTATTTTCTATATTAGTTACTTTTCTGATGCTGTGATAATCACCATGATCAAGGTAACTTATAAAAGGAAGAGTTTATTTGACTGATATTTCCAAAGGGGCAAGAGTCCATCACAGTAGGAAGGCATGGTGGTGTAAAGGCAGCCAGAGAAAAGAAAAGATGAGTGTTCACATCTTCAAAAAGGCACAGGAAGAAGAGAGAGCCAGACTGGAAGTTGGCAAGCTATATATTCTCAAAGCTCACCCCCAGTGACATGCTCTCTCTAGCAAGGCCACACTTCCTAAAGGTTCCATGACCCTCTTCAAACAACACCATGAACTGGGACCAAGTGCCCAAATACTTGGAGCCTATGGAGGACATTTCCATTCAAACCACCACAACCTATTTTTTTGTTCAGATTCTTCTTGTCTCTGAGTCTTCAGAGGTAAGATCATTCCTTTCATCAGCTGTAGGGAAGTCATATGAAAATCTCGCACACACTTCAGGGGGAAAAGACACAAGACCGTGAGCACGATCTTTCTTTTTCCATTTTCTCAAATTCCTTTAGCTTAAAATATTCTATGTGCCATATCTTGAGGTAAAGTGACCTGGATCCAATCAGTGATTATAATTTAAACTTCTTACCAAGATTGTAGCAAAGTCATGAATAGCAGTAATAGTCATCAAATAAAGTGTGTGTGTGTGAGTGTGTGTGTGTGTGTGTAAAATAAAACTAAATTTCTCTGAAATTCAAAGTTGTCTCCATAGATCTATATCAGAAGCACATGGTATTTTGGATCACCAAAAACAGCTTAGATGTTAAACACCAAAATCAGTTCACTTTGCAGATTTCAAATTGTGGCTGTACTAGTGACTTATCCAAGAGCTGCACCCACAATACAGCTGTACCTGAGTTCAAGAGCACTGGGAACCCAAGACACACAAGCTATGAGATTCCCAGAGCTCACCTTTCTGCAATGTGTCATAAAATAAGGCTTTAGACATTTTTTCCTGACTCTAGAGTATACTACCTTATTGTAAATACATCTTAATTACTCTAAACTTTCTCTGGGAAATGACTACAGATAAGTTACTCCCTCCTAGGCTTTCTCACCTGAGACTCTTAGAGTGAAGATTAATGTACTTGAAGGTATATTTTTCACACATTTGCAAGCACAAAAAGTAAACTCTTTCCCTTACTCATTGAAAGGCTTATGGCTGACACATCTATAACAGATAAATTTTTCAAGTGAAAAGCATAACAAATTCACCTTTTTTTAATATGACAAGGAAGTCTTCAGAAATACACTCTAAAAACTCAGGGAAAATCATGTGTGTTGATGTTTCCATCTGATGAGGAATGGACAGTCATGTCAAAGTACGGTTAGACAAGCAGATGTGACAAAATGGTTATAAACCAGGAGGGGCTTAGCAAGACATATCTGTTCATGTTCTTCTTGACCTCTGGGTATCATACTTTCCTTCTGGATGCAGGACAGGACTCATAAGGATCTTTCAGAGAGGTGGTCAGAGAGAAGGCTGTACTTCTTCAGTTTTCTTGATTGCCTTCGGTAGGCGAAAGTCCCACATTTCTGAGTAACATTTTTAAACTCCATTTCTCTAGTTAGAGATTCCTGCTCAAGGAAACTCTGTGCTCTAAGTAGTTGCCAGAGATACCTTCTAATGACTGTCAGTTACCTAAGCCATTTATGTCCTCTTTGTCCTGCAGACCTGAGAAAATAGAGTTAGGACTTGATGAAATCTAATTTTAGTGGACACGTGATCTAATTGCAAGTGGTTGAACTTTCTTGAAACTCAGTTTCCTAGTCAGCAAGAAAGGGGTGCTCATACCTACCAACCAAGGCTGTAGCAGAGACCCAGAAATGAGTGGCAATACTTGGCCAGTGTAACATTAAACAGGTACCTAAACATAGTAATTCTTTCACACACCTCCCGGGATGATAGAGGACAAAGCTGAGAGAACAAGCTAATCTTCGGTTGCCTTTTTATTGTGTCAGGTATAATGATGTTTCAAAATGCTCAGGGGCTAGGCATGCTGCAAAAGGGTCTAGCTGAGATAAATTCATTGCTCTAAATCCATAGGGAGAAGAAATGAGAATCATTTGATTAAATGTATTGTCTTCTAAGCATAAAGGGTATTTCTCAATAAGCACATGCTATAAAAAGCCCTGCAATTGAAGGATTACCTGGTCACCCTTTCATCTGTCAATTCTGCTAAAATCCTCTCTTTTGTACTTCTTTCCATTGAGGCCTTAAAATTATTTCCTCTTTTTCCAGCAAATAACACCCTTTACCATTAAATTATTATTAATCATTTTATCTGAGTGAGGTCTCTAATTCATATCCAGTCGGAAGAATCTACAGTCCTCTCCTCACCCAGTTTCTAGGGGCACTTCTCTCCTGTTCTAATTTTAATCATACCTAATGCTAAAAGGAGGAGAAATTACCTACACTGTACTTTAGGAATGCATGCACTTTAATTTTTTCTGAAGTGTTTTTTTTTTAAAGGAGACATATCTGTTCACAGTACAACTAACTTTGTAAGAACCCATTTACTACGGAAGAAAGATATCACTACAATCAAATGAACACACGAAGAAACATTTATTTTATAAGAGGCCCTAATTAACAAATAAATTTGCTGCCATCTTGGTTAGCCTTGGTATTGGTGGGTGATAAATAGATACACAGAGTAAAAGCCAGAAATAGACATAGTCACAGAGGAAGAAGTGTGCTTCCAGGCATAGGGGTCTAAGAACTCCGGAGAATAATCCAGAGTCTGGAGACTAATTATGTTAATCAGCTTTCTGCTACTGCATCAGAATACCAGAGATAATCACCTCAGTAAGGGAAAGGTTTATTTTGGCTCACAGTTTCAGAGGCTTCAGCCCAGTTTCTTCTTTATGCTGTGGAGCTCGAATGTCATGGGTTGCACGACACAAAACTTGCTCACTTCATGGTATTCCAGAGGCAAAGAGGGGCTAGGGTCTCAATTTCACCTTCAAGGATGCCTAACTTCCTTCCACTAATCCCCAACTCCTAAAGGTTCAGAATAGAGCCAGAGGCTGGAACCAGGCATTCAACACCTCAGGGAGTGGGGAGGTTCAAAATCCAAACTTCAGCACTGATATTCCAAATATCTCACTGTACAAGGGAATGAATTTATAGACACATGAGATAAAATGGCACTGAAAACAAACCAAATCCTGGGAACTTGCCTCTGGAAATCAAGAAGAGCTGCTCAGGACTGTGCTTGAAAAGCCAAGTGTGAAATGGAGTCCTTCTCTTTCTCTGCCTAAATTAGGTGTAGAGCCCAAATTATCAAGGCTTGCAGTCTGTGTTGATTGGGTCATCAAATTAATTGGATATTTCCCTAATGTCTATTCAAATGCTGTGCTTTGAAAACCCAGCCTCTGTGTCCACAGGAAAGTAAAAAGCAGACCCTGTTCCTTTGGGACACCTGGGCTGCTTTTAGCACAGTTGCTGCTCAGATTGTGCTGAGGCACCGTCTTCCTATAGTCCTGCTTCTGTGGCTTCTCTGTTCTTTGATGCTGGTGATCATCTATTGACTAAACAGCTAACATTTGTATAGCCTTGGGTCAAGTGGGAATAAAAAGTTCAAAACAAGGTTCTTAAGAATCTTGTCATAGAATCCAAACATATGTTTAATGAATAGGGAAGATGGCCAGTCATATACATGAATTGGGCCATGTAACGTGGATAAGTTTTAGATATGTGAATAAACAGAACATGCGAACATACACCATATGACTGTAGGCCAATATGAATATATAAATATCTGATGTAACCTGTATATTTATATATATATGAGTATATATGTAAACTGTTGATATATCTTCCTATTTTCTATATATCAAACTTGTAAAGTGTTCACAGATTCTATATATATGTATATATAGGATATGTTCATATATACTTGTCCTAATTTACATATATGCATCTGTTTACACATTCATATGGAACTGTGTGATTATGTGACAGATACGTGAAAGAGAAAAGAAGCTACATTCTAGGGAAGGAAACAGCATGCATACATACTTCACATTGGTAATAATCACCATATACTCCAACATCAGGCTTCTCTAAAGGAACAGAACTGAGAAAATGAATATATATATTTATATATACACAGATATATATATTCACCAATATATATATATATATATATATATGATATATATGGGGTTTTATTAGAGAGGCTTGCAGGATAGAATCCGAGCAGTCCAACAGCGGCTGCACACACTGGAGAGGCTGAGAATCCTGTCATTGCCCAGTCCATGAGACTGACAATCTCAGCACTTCCAGTGCAGTGCTGAAGGCCTGAAGGATTCCTGGAGGTCTGCTAGTCTTCAGTCTACATTGGAATCTGAAGAAGTTGGCTCAGCGATCAGCAGAAGAATGCCAGAGCAGCAAGATGAAACTGCCAGCGAGAGAGAAAGCAAGCAAGTAGAAAGCAAAACCTCCCTCTGCCATGGTCTTTTCTATGGGTCGCCATCAGAAGGTAATGCTCACGTTAAGGGTGGGTCTTCCAGCTTTAAATAATCCAATCAAGAAAGTCTGTCTCATTTCAGTTAATTCCAGATCCAGTCAAATTGACAACCAAGATTAGCCATCGCAATCAGAAAAGAAAAGAATGAGTTGCAAGTGTGGGAATTCCTGGCAGGGGGAAGTTGGTTGGGTTATGTTTCAGGCTAATTTGAATACCAGGCCAAGACCTTTATACTCATTCATTTGCTATAACAGTCTAACTTCTTACCATCCTATGACTAAGTAAGTTCTCCATGCAGAAAGTAAGGAATATAAATAGCCTCTAGGTCCATTAAAATAGTGACACGGAGCCAAGTTGCCTGATGACCAAGAGGTCATTCTTTATAAGCTTTCCTCAGCTTCTATTGTTTTTCCAACGCTGCACTATAAAGGAATAGGCTGCAAACCACAGCACTGAAACAACTAGAGTGTTTGGGTTTTCTGCTCATATTATGAGTTTTGCCCTTTATTCTTCTTTCGCTGTGAAAACTACTTGGCAAATCCAGAAATACATTCAACAAAGGAAACGCTCTCTCAATGAAAAATCCGGAAGTGGATCTCCCAGAGCCACAAATAAATAGAAACAGGCCTGAGCTTCCGGTCAACACATGGATGTCTCCTGTGAATGTTCAGAAGGAGATACAGCTCCTACCTGCCCCCCTTGCAACCTCGGAAGCTCATGAAACCCAAGAGGAACAAAGCAGTGATGGAGCGATGGTGGCAAACTGCTGAAGACTCAGATGAGCTTTGAGACTGAGAACCCACTAGGACCAGAGGTGTTCTACAGATACGCTTGGCATAAAGTAAAGCCAAAGCATTCGTTTCTACTGTTCTTTTCTTGGAACTGTACAAGGCAGGATAAGAAGGACCATGCCAGATGATGGTCTAGAGGGAACCTTGCTGTCAAGATATGGAGGAAAAGCCACCATTGACCCATCACTCTGCAGCTAGGCATCTCTGGTGGCTCCTACAAATGGACTGGGATGCGTTGAGTGCAGAGCCTTATAGTTGACTCTCCTCCACTGAACTGACAACTCTAGAAGGGACGCGAATGAAATGCCAGAGGACAAATGGAAGCCAGGTCAACCGTGCCTACTCTCAGGGCAATGAAATACGTGATGTCACCAACAGCTCCATGTCACCCTTCTTTGCTTCCATGCCATTGAAAACTAGCAGTCACATTCCCCCCATGGACATAGGCTTTCTTGTGGCCGTCTTTGTATCTCAACATGTCTAAGCTCAGTAACTAGCAGGCTCTCAAGATTCCTGAGGTGTCCTCCTCTTTCTTGGTTTCTTAGTCATTTCGCAGCCCACTTAATCCTGCTGGGACTAGTCGATCTCTTCAGGAATACCACAGGAAGCACTGGCGTCAAGTCTAGCCATGTCAGACTCTCACGCTCAGGTACGTGGCTGTCTGTAGCCAGTCTCTTCTGTATGCTGAAGGCAGGCAGGTCTTCTGAATCTACGAAAGCCTCAGTTTGGCTCCTCAGTTTCAGGAGAGCCAAGAGATAATCCTGACATTCAAAGCCCTCCTGCTTCTCCGGACCCAGTGAACGGAAGGCTAGGCCAAGTCTCACAAATGTTCCAGCTCAGGAGAGAAGGAAAGGGATGTGAGCACTGTAAGCAACCTCTGGAAGAAACCTGGTAGCTCTGCATTCCTGACCTGGCCTGGCAGACGGAGACCTTCACATTAGAACCCTATTCTTTTAAAATTATTTTACATATATGTAAATTTTTATTGAAGTTTTTGCATTTCTGAGTATACATCTTAATCATATTTAGACCTCTCCCCTATATGCACCCCTCAAAGCCCCCTTTCCAGATTTCATGCATTCTGTCATATATGCCTATCAAGTCAAGTTTGTGTGTCCAGATGTCTCTCCATGTGCGTTCATCCACTGGAGCCTGGTCAGCCTGGTCAGCATCACTCCCTTAAGACAGACCAACTCTCCATCACCCAGCATTAGAACCCTTTCTTGATTTCTAAGCCACAAGTCTATATCTATTAAAGTTAAACCTGACCTCAAGAATCTTTTACTTCATCCCATCTTGCAGATGTGGGGTTTTGTGATATGGGCTGGGTAACTGGGGGTCAAGGACAACTAATGCACAGACCATTTCTCTTACGCTGATTTTAGTTCTTAGGGAAATCCTACTGTCCAGCCTCACCTCCTGCATTAAAGTGGCTGAGCTGAAATCCTAACATCTGTCTTATAGTTTGCCTTCTTCCTGCCACTCTGGCCCAGCATTGGAGACATGGAACAGATAGGATATGTGACAGTTGAGAATACGTTTGTGTAACTCTAAACTCACAAAACTTTCTTGAACATGTTGGTTACTATGGAAGCCAAGATATACTTGGGTTTGATGCTTAAGTTAACAGAACTTTCTGAGCACAGTTAAGCATGACACCAGCAGGGGGCAGTATGGAGCTGTGTCCACTAATCATTTCGGTCTTGATCAAAGTCAAACTCAAAACGCCACAACTTTTTCTGTCTTACAAGAGAGCCTCCTTTAAAGGCCCGAGGCGATACTTAAACTTTAAAGCTGTAGAAGCAGTTAGTAAATCTGGACGTACCACTCACCACTGTAGCTTGGATTTCCACCTTACAACCAAGGTCAGTTTCACTGGGAATGTGTCCTCCTTTATTTTCTTTTCTAAATTGCCTATTTTTCACTTGATTTCGAGATCTGAAATATAAATGTAATATTATCAATTATGTAATGTCTCTGTCCTCAGCTGTAAGAAAACTTGATTTCCTGTTTCTTTCTTAATTCTGCCTTTAATCTATATTACTAAATTTTAAAAAGCACCCAAGAACAACATAATATGGTACAGTCAGAATCACACCCAGATGACTTTCTATTCAGCTCTTGACATATGTTAAGGCCTCTCCACCAAGGTTGCAGAGATGGCTTGGGCCCTCAGGCAGCTTATAGGAGATAACTGGCCAGTTAGTGCCCTGGCCCTCTGCCTGCCTCAATGGGCTGGGGTTGGCATTTAAGAAAGAACTAGTGGATTTGGAAAATGGGAAAAAAAGAAACAATGGAGTCATTTTGAAAGCAAGCACAGCCCGGGAAGCTGGCATGCTCGTAATCTCGGGATTTTGGATAAACCCTTCCACGTGGATACTTTTATCAGCTCCATCACATCTGGCTGGGGCTTGCTGTGTGCATGCATCTGTAGAGAGCACAATTAGGGTATGTGACTTCCTCATTGATAAGAGCACTTTCCCCTTTTACTGGAATTTTCATAATTTCCTAAGTAATTCTGAAAATATATGATTTACGGGGATAGAACCAGGCCAAAATGGCAAGCCATGTCGTCTCACGGAAATGGTGAGAGCGTTAGAAGGAAGTTCAGTGTTTGCTCTGAAGAAGTTCAGTGTTTGCTCTGAAGCAGCGATAAAATGGAGCCACTGTATTATCCAGGTGCCGTTCCTTCTCGAATGTGTCTTTACTCTACTTAGCTAGACAGAAAAAGGGAATTCTTATTTTTTTGGCAAGGTTAAAAATGCAGTTGAGAGCTCAGTCCAGGGTAGGTATTTGGAAACTCTGAATTCTGGACCCTGGTCTGATATTGACTTTGAGAAAGCCATTTAACCTCTTGTTTCTCTTGAGTGACACAGAAGTCATAAAATGGACCAGCTCCCTGGGATGCTATCATTTGTGTCACAAATGGAAAAGCTCATTTCTCAAATACAAATTGGTACTGAAGTGCTGATTGCTGAACCCCAGCAAAGGCGTGTATCTTGCTTTATCAGGAACATTAGGCCTTCCTCTTCTGACCCTCTAAATTTCCTGGATATATCCAGAAACCCCAAGAGCCTCATGCAGTCCTTCTCACCTTTGAGAAGAACAGATATAGAATCAAGTTACAGATACCAAGAAAACAATTTGTCTTTATATTCTTTGAGATATAGAAGCAACTAGAGTCCCTTAGGGGACTTCAGGATGGGAAAGAAAGGCGCCGTGTGGATTTACTGTATAGGGCGCCCCCACACATCAAGGAGAACATTCTCATCAGTATTTCTCTGTAATTACTGTAAACATGAAACAGAAATCAGCCTGCTAATGTATTTTTTAATGTGTACCCAACAACTGTCATGGTGCCTGGCACAGAGTAGTCACACAGCAAATATTTGTTGGATGAATCATGTCAGGGGAAAAGTTAACTGGTCGGCTGGAATCTGCCAAAGTCTTTCAAATAATTGTATATATAATTGTATCATAAATTAACCACAAAACTTTAGAAATCAAGACTAATTCATTTTAAATCACAGTTTATGATAACATTTCTACAAATATTTGATTCATTATTTTTATTTTATGTGTATAAGTATATTACCTGCATGTACATAAATGTACCTGTGCCGTACAGTGCCCACAGAGGTCAGAAGACTGTGTCGGATTCCCCTGGAACTGGAGTTATGGACGGTTGTTAGCCATCACGTGGGTGCTGGGAATTGAACCCCGATCTTCTGCAAGAGCAGCCAGTGCTCTTAACTGATGAGCCATCTAACCAGCCCTATGATAACATTTTGATACACTCCAGGGTGGGGCTGTCAGGGTGGCACATGCTGGTAGACTACAGAGGCAGGGACAGGAGGATCGCTAGTTTGAGGCTAGTCTAGAGTGCACCTTAGGGCCTCGGGAGATTAGTTAGCAGGCACAGTACTTGCCATGCAAGCACAAAGACCAGAGTTCGGATCCCAGTACCCAAGTAAATCTCAGAAGGGCCTGGCAGCCTGCCTGCAAACCCAGCCTGTGGGAGGTGGAGACAGGGACTGTCCCGAGGAAGTTAGCTAGTGCAATTAGCAGAATGGGGAGCTCTGTGTTCAAGCGAGAGATCTTGCTTTACATAAGGGGCAGTGCAATTAAGGAAGACACTGGACCTCAACTTCGGGCATCTCCCCGGGCCTACACCCTGTGAACACACATCCACATGTGCACTGATAATATACATGCAAAAAAAAGTTTTTCAAAGAGTAGACCTCTATAAATGTTAATTTTAACTTTGATCTTTGTTGTTTTTAGCAATCAAGATTTTCCCCATGCCCGAGTACCCAGAATGTAAAGGAAGTAATTCACTACCTTAAACTTACCCAGTGGCATTCAACAAAACCTAAGGAGCTCACATAGGAAAGGCAATTTCTGTCAGACAGATTTTATCCTTGTTTACTCCCAAGCACCCAAGATGTTTAAAATGAGAAGATATCAAGAGCTGGTGCAACCCAGTTACTCCTCATAAGCCCAGTGTCACCTAGAATTGCAAAACAGTAGCACCCTTGGGCTAAACTTTTGCAGTACCCACCACCCCTCCAAGTGTCAGACAAATAACTCATTTCTTCGGGTAATTTGTCCTCTCAGACTCTCTAATCAAGAAGCAGGTATATCTTAAGACCCTACCAACTTACAGAAAGTTTTACCATGAAAACCAAAACCATTTGCAGAAAACGTTACATTCTCCCAGATTATCACATGCTCCCAAAAACTCCTTGTCAAAAGGAAAAACAATCACCACTCAGAAGAAGACACGTGTTTAAAGGTATTTTCCAATAGCTTTATTTTGTAGTTGTTTGGGTCCGTATTCAAAAAGAACTTTGTAATCACTTCTCCTAATTACTTTGGCTAACTCATATTTAATGAAAAAAATATATTATGAAAACGGTAGTGAAATGTTAAGCTGCTCTTCCGTGTAATTAATTTGTTCTGGGAGCTCATTTTCATTGCAGAAATCATTTGTGGTAGGTAGTTTCAAGGAGAGGCACAGGCTGGATGGCCGAGGGAGGTGTTTGCTAAATAAGACCTTCTCTTTCATGAGACTTCCGTTTACTCCTTGGAATCCAAGTATATACTGTGTATCGAATTCTGGATATACAGACTCAACAGGTTCAAACCTTTGGCTGGTGGCATTTTGGTGGTATTCTACCTATAGGGTAAATTTCAAACTCTGGCTGTTGGCAGCCATATATTTTCTTTCAGGGGCCCTGTTTTGAGGGCCCAGTTTCTCTTTCTGCATTCTGCTTTACTCCCATGGTGTGGCGTACAGGAAGGGCAGAGCTAGGCTAATACCTGGAGTGGTTTCTCGTGGGACATTGGCTGCTGTTGCTCACTGCTCTCTGAAATCAAGAAGAAAGAGCACAGGACCATTTTCTTTTCTGCAACCTGCCCCTCTCCCCATGTTCTGGAACCCATCCATGCCAAACCCCCAGAAACTTCTTTTCAACAATTTCTTTTTGTCTTCCATTTTTCTTTTTTCTCTTTTGCTTTTAAACATGAGTAAATTCTTTCACATTCTAACAGAAAGACAGAAAAGAACAGTAAGAAAAGGAACTCCCATAACAAGGTCTTCAAACAGGCTCTTCTCTTGGTATCTTCATTCTAAAACTTTAATTCAATAAAATCAAATATCAGAGTAGAAAAGAACCCCACAAGATCATCTTCAACACTTTGGACATTTGTGACCATGAGTATTTTCCCCCAAAGAATCTATTTTCAGGGCACTGTTTCTCTCCATCATCTCTCTGGTTTGCAGTGCAGATGTGAGTTCATGGAAGGCTGGTAGTGGGTCCCCACACTGTAGGCAAGATGTGGGAACCCACGTCAGAAGAAGCTGTGTCTTTGGATGAATCTTCCGTTGTTTCTTCACATTCTTCAATCCTTCAACCATGTTTGATAGTTACAAAGTTGCTGGCTTTCCATGGTTCTCTGCTCTGAATTTAGCTCTAAATAACAAGGGAGAATTAGGTCTCAGAATTGGATACATACGAAAGGTCTCAATGATCCTGTGGACCAACCAAGAACTCTAAGCAGAGGACTTTGTATCACACTGGAAATACTTCTATTCTGTGAACAAAACAATAAGCATGATTCTAAAGGGAAAAGGTTATTGATTTTTAAAGCAAGTAGAAACTGAGTTAAGTTCCAGATTTAATGTTTGTCTGTTTCTTTATTTAGACACTGGAGATGTTTCCAAGAGAAAAGGATTAAGTTACAGTAGAATTGATTAAGTTTCAGTATAATAGTGTAGTCATATGTATTTAAATATTAAAAAGGAAACCTCTCATTGGAATAGCTTTCTGTTCGTATTTCTGAGAGTAGCTCCATCACTAAACTAGCCTTTCATTCCTCCTGCCCATAACACTAAACAACTGGTGAAGGAAAACTGCACTGCATCTTGAGTTAAGAATGCAGAATTGAATGTATTGTGGTGTGTGTACCTGATGGTGATCTCTGTGTGTAGTCAGCTGGTTAATCTCTACAAGAAGACTCAAGAACAAACTGAAAGTTCTGTGTTTGCCCCAGTAGTGTTTCTAGCTGCAAGAAACAGATTCTGCCTTGGGCTAGGAGACTTGGGGTTCATAGACTGCCAATAACTGAGGGCAGCCTTGTACCACCAGCAGAACCAAGTTGTCTCTGATACCGAGGAAGCAGGTATAATATGACTATAGCACTTGTCTCCACCATCCCTGCTCTGAGACACTCCCACACGTTCACCATTCACCACACCTTCACATCATTCCCTTGGTGTTTAGAGTAGAGCCCGGTTATCTGCCTGAACGTTGCCTGCCAAAGAGCCTGTGAAGCTCTGTGGAACAGGAAAGGAAACATCTGAACATGGCTGAGCTCTTTGGGCTTCCTTACATTGGGGGAGGCTGCGGTAACTCTCTGTCAGACACTGGAGACAATTTTCCAATAATGGAAAGTAATTTTGAATAGTAAATCTACCCTCCACATTCATTATAGAGAGGAAATGTATTAGAATACTCTGGCTAATGAAAATTCATGTGCCCTTTGTTGATTTATTAATATTACTATAGAGCTCAAAGCATTGTTCTGAGCATAGTTAATATCTTATCATTAAATCCTAGCATTACATTTTTTTTTTTAAATCCGATTCAGTTAAAGTATATGTCTTAGTTTCTTTTCCTGCTGTGCTGATAAAATTGTCAGACAAAAGCAACTCAAAGGATCAAGGGTTTATTTTAGTTTTCAGTTCAAGATTCATGACGGGGGTGATGGAGAGATGGCTCAGCAGTTAAAAGCACTGATCGCTTTTGCAGAGGACCCAGGTTTGATTCCCATCACCCACGTGGCAGCTAACAACTGTCTGTAACTCTAGATCCAGAGAATCCGACACCCTCTTCTGATCTCCACAGGCATTGCTTGACACAGGTGCACATACACACATGCAAGCGATACACTCATACACATAAAATAAAAATAATACCTAAAAATTATTTTAAATCCATGATGGTTAAGTCAAGACAGCGAGGGTGTGAAGTAGCTGATCACACTATGTCCACAGTTAGAAGAGAGTAGTAGTGAGTGCAACGCAGGCTGCAGTTCACTCCCTTTCTCCAGGTGTATAGTCCAGGATCTCAGTCAGGGAGTGACACCATCCACAGTGGGCATGCTCAGAAGCTTGTCTCCCAAGTGCTTCTAGATTATTTTAAGTTAATAGTTAACATTAAGCATCACAATCTAGTGTTAGGCAGTTTATGTCAGTCAAGAAACAGAGTGTGCAAGTCGGAGTCAGTTCTACACTCTCCTAGGGGCACAGTGAGTCCCTCAGAGAACAGGAGATTGCAGTGTGTTGCTGCCAGTGACAAGGAAAAAGTATTTGAATTAAGGTGTTACCCTATTTATAATTTAAGTAATGTTGGAATGGAATCATTATCAGTCATTCTTATGTAACAAAGTTAGTTAAAATACTGCTTCACTGACACATCATTTTCTTGAACATCTCTTCATTCACATGCTTGGCATGCTTAGCATGATACTGTCTGTCAGAGAGGTCATTCAGGGGATTTTTGTTGAATGGGTGACTCAACTACATAACAAGTACTGCTTCTAATGAAAAACAAAAAGTGAATATGACACAAGTCTTCACCCAGAGAGCTCATATGCTATGGAGAAGATAGAAAGGAAGTATTTTCTTGACATCTGATATGCCATGAGAGGCAGAAGAGATGATTCCCCAGCTACGGGCTCACGCTCACCACGTGGGTCACCGATATTCATTTGGTGATCAGGACACCTAAATGGCAGGTGTATTTTCATGACCATCCTTATTATTTCTGTCTTGTAGATGAGAAAACTGAGTCTTTGAGAGATAACTGACTTGCTCAGACCCACCCTGGATACAGAGAGTAGTGATCTGAATAGGAGGTTCCTGAAGAATAAGGTCATCCTGTGGAAGGAAGAATCATACGCATGCCTGTAAGAATCAGAAGCTGACCTAAGTTAGGGTGATGTCTGAATTCAAACCTAGTGCAGATTGTTCTCAGTCACTGCTTTCCACTCTTCTTAGTAAGGGGAAGCTGGCCATGGTTTCTATAGAAAAGCTGCTATTCCAGTGTCCTCATGTCTATATGGAGGGAATTTTTAAGACAAACTCTAGACATTTTGCTAAGCATGCTAAGATGTGAACGAAGAGGGTGGCCTTTTATAGTTTTCTCGGGGGGTGAGACATTAACTTCTGCACAGTGGGAGAGCCACAGACAGAGTCTGAGAAGAGCAGGTCTGTGACTGCGGTACCCCAGGGCTTCTTCACCAGCTTCCAGCAGCTTCATGTCACTCACAGCTCTTTCCGCTCCCTGTCCCTGGAGCCACTCAGATCAGCTCCAGGTCTCTCAGGTCACGTGCTTTCCTAGGTTGCCCGCCTCTGGACACTGAGACACACTACTGATCCAATGCAAAGAGCTTGTGCCGCTCCTCTGCAGGAAGTGTTCTTGCTGCTCTGGCCCTTCCTAGTATGCCCACCTAATGCTCTAGAGCTAGAAATCTCCATGGCGTTCAGCTTTGAACACCATCCTTGCCTTCCATCAAACCAGCAATGACTAGCAAAAAGTTAAAATGCTTCATTTAAGAGCACTATATTTTTGCTGATTTTTTGAGACTTTCATGCATGGATTTTGGATATATTCAGACCTCTTCCACTATCCGCAACCCCACCAAACACCATGTCTTCTATTACTTTTTAAGGCCTATTGAGTCTAAATTTGTGATCCTGAATGCTCTTCAGTGTGGGTCCATCCCTGGATCCTGATCAACCTCCCTAGTATCACATCCTTAAAGAAAATTGATTCTCCCTTTCCTCGCAGCTATCAGTGGCCAGTAGTTCCTCAGCTAGGGTTGGGGTTTCCTATGCCACCTTCGGAATTTGTCTGACTCAAGCTTATGCAGGTCTTCTGCACACTGTCACCATTGCTATGAAGTCTTATGAATAACTGCCCAGCTGTCTGGAAGACCCTGTTCCCTGAGTCGTCCATCACCTCTGGTCTTACAACCTTTCCCTTTGTCCTCTTTGTAATGTTCCCTGAGCCTTGGGAGGCAAGGATTTGATATACATACAAAATGTCCCATTCAGGGCTAAGCACTCTGTTCTGTGCACACTGACCAGTTGTAGGTTAAATGCCATCTGCTGCAATAAAAAGCTTCTCTGAGGAGAGTTGAGAGATGCCTTAATCTATGGGTATCAGCATAGTTGATAAAAGTTGGTTTAATACTATGCTTATTTAGTAAAATAATAGTACTAGGCTCTCCTCTATAGCCTGTGACCTGTCTAGTCACAGGTTCCTAGGCCTGATATCAGTGCACATATAGGCTCCATCTCGTGAAGTGAGGCTTAAATCCAATCAGAAAGTAGTTGGTTGCTCAAGTAACATTCATGCCACTATTGTACTAACGGGCACATCTTAGCAGACCAATTGCTATTGTAGCTTGTAGGGTTCCTAGGTAGGCAGGTTGCATTACATTTTTTAAAGATTTATTTATTCTTATTTTTCATGTGTATGAGTGTGTATTTTGCCTGCATATGTGAATATATATATATATATATATATATATATATATATATATATAACCATATGAGTGCCTGGTGATCAAGAGGGTGTCATATCCCTTGGAACTGGAGTTACAGACAGTTGTGAGCCACTTGCGGGTTCTTGGAATCAATCCTAGGTTCTCTGCAAGAACAGCAAGTACTCTTAATCACTGAGCCATCTCTCTAGCTTCGGGAACTACATTTTTAATATCCTCTCATTTTTATACTCTTTGAATAATTCAGGGCAGATGGTGATGCTGGGTTTTTTGGTTAGGTAATTTGGTTTTCTGAAACAGGGTCTCCAGAATCCAGGTTGACCTTTCATTCACTATATAGCTAGGAATAATCTTGAACTCCTGATTCTCCTATATGGGATTGTAGTCATGCCTGGCTCTTAAACAGTATTTCTTTAATGGAACATCATTCATTATTCCATAGTTGGGAAAATCCTACATTACACTCTTTTATTTCCTTTTATTTCTATCTAGTTTATGAAATGAAATTGGGTTCCTCAAAGAAGAAAATCTGACTGGTAGCCAGTGGGCCAGGTGAGATTCTGCTTTCAAAAGAAGTGATCTAAGATGTCCATCAAAGGACGAATGAATAAAGAGAATGTTGACAATATACACAGCTGAGTTTTATTCAGCCACAGAAAAGAATGAAATCATGTCATTTTCAGGAAGATGGATGAAACATAAGTATATAAAATGAAAGTAGACGTGGGAATATTTAGGAAGTCAAGTCGAGCAGGAGGGGCAAAGGTACAGAAGAAGGAATGAGGGGAATAAGTGTATCAGAATACATGATACACTTGAATGGAAAGACCATGAGAACTATTCATTGTTATTAATATATGCTAATGGAATTTTTAAGAGGTGAATTTCACAATTGCTTTCTCCATAAAGCTATGCTGTTGTGGGATAACCCTATGATGATCAGTCTGTCACTGTCAGTCACAAGATGTTTCAGCAATTCTGCTGAGCAGTAATTTTAAGTCAAACAATATGATTTTACTCATTCTTACTTGATAGTTTGTTTGGTCCTTTTATTTCAGAGTCATCCAGGTTGTTGGCAGCAATTTGGAGTTCAGCTGTTCTGATATTAGTACAAACTGGCTAATAATATATGACTATAATAATAATATATTATTATTATATTGTATTAATAATAATATTCAAACTATTTTAGGAGCCTTTTAACTTTATTTTTAAAAGTTCAGATTAAACCAAGTACTTTCAATATACTGATTTTTTTTAACAACCACAGACTGATTGCAAGTGTTTTTAGTCATTAATTCTAATATAGTCCTATGTGGGCTTCCATTCAGCTATTTTCAGTAGTGTAACCAATGTTACTCCATTTATGTAAAAGGAACAATACTATACTGGAAAATATATTATGCTTTTCAATTATGTGCCCTGATTAGTCTGAATTCTCTAGAATTAACCTAGAGAATTTTATTATAAAGATAAGCAATGGATTATTATTATTAATTACTTCCCATTAAACCCCAGTAACTAGCAAATAATTAAAGAATGTATTTGCCTGTCCTGCTTTGCGGTGCCTGCAGAGTACACATACAACTCATCTCATCTGTCTTCTCCTGTGTTATATTTTCATATTGCTCACCTCTGTTCTCATGCAACGGTATAAGCAAGAAGGGGAAAGAGAACTATAATATCAGTCGTTGGGGCAAAGGCCTGTGGGAAGAGGAGCAGAAGGAACTAATACAAGTCTCTAGAACAGGATGGAATTGGGAAGATCTGGTGGAGATGTTGATGGGGCTGTAAGTTGTGGAATCTGGGCAGCCAGGAGCTTTATTTTTCAGTGATGAAATTGAATTCAGAGGTAAATAGACCAGAGACACAGACTTTAGGCATCCTAACATCTGGACCACTCATCTCTACTGGGTTATACATAGTGGGTAGAGGACACTTTGATTCCAAAAACATACTTTTTAAAATAACTCTAAATATTAATTTAAACTTTAAATTCACAATTAATTGAGCTCAGTAGAAAAACTAATCTGAATTCCAGGACAGCCAATATTTTAGAAGCTTTCGTTAAAACTCAATGGTGTTTTACAGCATACTCTAATAGTCAAGGGTCTTTTTATCATACGTTCATCTGTCATTTCTTTCCACTTGAAATGTATTTCTCTGGGTCCTAAGAGGGATTTGCAGCAACAAATGTCCATGGGATAAAGACCATTCTAAACAGTTGGCTTATTCTGTATGCACCAGGTTCACAATCAGTCAGCTTTATTGCCCCAGTTTCCAGTCCCATGAAGGTAGGGGAGGACTGGAATATCAGCTTCAGTTTTCTGAACAATCCTGGAACCTCCCTCTGAAGAAATGCTCCCCATCCTCACCCATAACTTAAAATTCCTTGAGCCTAGGAAATTCTGTTTAGTCTGAATTCTTCATATTGGGCAGCTCACGTCCACCAGCAGTCCAGCCACTGTCCCTGTCTACAATCCCATGTCATTTCCCACTTGCCCCAGGTATGGAATCCTCTCTCTGCACTGAGCCATAGAGCACTGTAGCCTCCCCACCCCTTAACAAGGGAAGAGGGAGGAAAGTCACAGAGGGATCAGCTTTTCTCCATCCTTACTGATTCCAGATTGGCCTTCTTCTCCTTCTTCTGCCCTCAGCCACAGAAACCTGCTGTTCTTTTCATCGATGTCTCAATCAGCTTACCTTGCCTAGGGTATCCAACTCATGGTTTGGTAAAAATGCCAGACAGCTGGACATCAAGACCTCTCACTTTGAGTAGCTCTGTGGAGTACTGTGTGTGATGCCAGCTGCCCTAGTTTGCATATTTCATCAGCATTTTATCATTTGTTCTCCCTGTGTTTTTTAATCAGGCTAAATCTCTAATCATTCAATTAGCGGTTATTGGGTGGAAAACATTACATCTACCGTTCATATTTTACAGATGGAGATACTGGAGTCCTAAATTTGTAGCTGATTATATTGTATCCCAGAGACAGAGGTGGGGACACAGCCCAGGGCCTGTGAGCATTATCCTCAGAAGACTGAATCAGGTATCTGTGGATTCCCCCTGCAGCTTATTTTCTTCTTAGGTAAGTCCTATCTTTTTATTAAGTCATGAAATGAATATCCATCGTCTCAACAGTGAATGAATTATGAGATAAAGGTGTGTTTGTAAACATGGCTTTCGTTCATTTTTCCTCCTTGAGTCCAGGGGAACAAAGTGTGAGTTGGACCACGCAGCCATCCATCGTGTACTCCCTCTGAAAAGCATTCATAAATCACTTCAGCTGTTCTTTCATGGTCTTACAGGCATTGATGTTGGCCCATGTGCTACTTTGGAGGCCTTGTATTATATCCATTGAGATGCCTGTTGTAAGGTGTGAATGAATCCCCCAACAGTTTCAGACTCAGGAAGAAACCTGGAGCCACAGCTTATCTAAGCCTTGCAGATAAGACTCCAGATCCCAAATTCACAAAGGACACTAGGCTTCCTTGGCAGATAAGATTCAGGACTCAAGGAATTCACAAACAGCTCTGAAAAAGGACTACTTCCTGGCCAGAAGCTTGCCTTAAACATCAATCAGATGTCATGACAACCCTCCTCCCCTAAAAGCCAGGAGGGGACTGAAGGTTTTTAAGGTTTTGAGGACTTGGACAACGGGCTGGCGCTGCACAGGGCTTTGAGACTCAGACTTGGGCTGAGCTCACTCCCCGGGGGATCACACCAGCCCAGTTCCCCGGAGCCCCAGCCCCAAGATGGGGGTGAGGGGGCTAGCGTTTCTCCACTCGTGGATGCGGAGGAGCTAGTCCCATCTGTCTTTGTGTTAAATATTTTATTTATCATTTTTATTCTATGTGTATAAGTATTTTACCTGCATTTATGTAAATGCACCACATGTATGTAATGTCCATAGAGGCCAGAAGAGTGTATCAGATCTCCTGGAACTGGAGTTACAGATGGTTGTTAGCCACCATGCTGGTGCTGGGAATCAAACACAGGTCTTCTATCTAGAACAGCAAGTGTCCTAAATGCTGAACCATCTCTCCAGTCCCCAAGAAAACAGTTTGAAGGAGAAAGGATTAATTTTGGCTCACAGTTGCAGAGGGTCAAGTCTATGGTCACTTAGTCCTATGTACTTGGGCAGACCATCATGGCAGCAGGCACATATGACAGAAGAGAGCTATTTACCTCACAGTGAACAGAAAGCAGAAAAAGATAGGAAAGGGCCAGGAACAAGACTTCCCAAACTTGACACCAGTGACTCCTGCCCCTAATTTGGTCCTGCCTCCTAAGGTTCTCAAACCTCCCAAACAGCACCATCAACTAGGAGCCAAGAGTTCCAAACATGAGCCTGCCGGGACATTTTGAATTTAAATCATTAGCAGCAATCTATATGGATCAACAGCTAGACATATCCCAGAGTACCTGGGAGCTGGTGGGTACTTGGAGAATCATTGACAGGAAGCTGTAATTTCAGCTTCATTAACTGTAGAAGCAAAACCCATGGCTCCCGCAGTGGTATCAACTCTGACACATCAAGTTCCCCTGGTGATCAAGCTTGCAAAACAGTGTCTGAACTTAGGGAACCACAGAGTCTGCTTCATCTTCTTTGAGAAGTAACAGTGCTAGTGGACTTCATCAAAGGAGGGCTGTATATGAACTCTGGATTCTATGCACTGGAGAGTGGAGTGGCCGATTTTACTCACTGCCGGAAGCCGACAGGCCTCTGAAAGGGAGTCAAGAGTCATCTCTCTCAGTGATTTACTGTGATTTCCCTTTGTACACATGTGGATTCTATTTTCTACTGTCTCTATAAATACTCTTGTGATTGTTTCTGCTAAGCTAGGTACCTTTCTCACCCCAGAGAGAAGCCAGAGGCCAGACATTCCCACTCTGCCTCCCTCCCCCACTAGACAGCACCGCAAGGGGCGGGAGCAGCTTGGCCAGTCAAAGTGATGTGTGTATTTGAGTCTTTAAAGAGCCAGGCTCAACTGGAGTCAAGGGGCTACCATAAATAACCCGGTTCCTCTCTGTGTGGTTGGGACTGGAATGTCTTTCTCTTTAGAGTTGTACAAGCAGCAAGAGATCAAAGAGTCAACAGTTTATGAATGCGTAACTCATTGCAAAGTCCCTGTGCTCTGTGGGAGGATTCTGGCAAAAGCACCAATGACTCTCCAGTGACTATTTGCTGATGGTTGAGGTTGGAGGGTACTCAAAGAACTGGCAACTACTTTAAATGACTTTAAAAATACAGATGAAAATTCAGTTTCAAAGGAGAGTGAAAACTGGCACCTTTTAAGGTGTGGAATGTGGTGGGTTGGGGGAGGAAGTAAAGAAATTGACCCATTACCACATGAATGTGGTTCAACAATAATTGGAGGTGGAACAGTATCCTGTGTAATTTACTTACCCTGGGGTAAGCATTACAGACAGCCTTTGATAAGCAGAGCAGAACATATACAGTGTTTTTTTTTTTTTTAAATCCCAAAGTAGATACTGTATTTGAAAAACAGACTTTGAACTAGTTTGCTAAAGTATGAAGGAAAAAAAAAAAGTTTCAAATGATAGCATTGGTGATATTTCAGCCAGGATTGTAGATAATCACAGTGCTACAAAATAATAACTGCTCTCTATCACCTGTCTGCTGGGTGCCACACTCCAAAAAGTCATGTGACATTCTTTAAGCCTCTCAACTGTGCACAGGGGGAACATGTTGTCCTTCCTGTCTTACACACAGGAAGATGGACTCCACAGAGTTGAAGGACCTGGCTCAAGGTCATAGTCATTAAATGGAAAGCCTTGGACAGTGGAGCAGAAATGACCGTCACAGCCTCTAGTTGGTATTTCTCATTTCTGTGCCCTTTTCTGGCATGCAGTATAGAAGTTGTTGGAACTCCTTTGCTTTCTGAGCATGGAAGCTTTATATAAATCTGTGATTGCAATTTGCTGCAATAGACAGTCCTAAGTCCAGGCTGCCCAACTTCCTGATGCACTGACCTACTCATTCATGCTGGGACTTGCAGAACCCCTGTGTACCACAGAAAGGATTTCCAGTGAACGTTTCCTAGAACTTGTGATAAAAAGATGTAAGGGAAATACTTATGAAGTTTATTGTCCCCAAAGGACCCTTGCTGAACATCTTGTTGAATTTGCATGCAGTATGTAATAGGGCTGTTAAGTTATAGGGCCTTTAAGAAGTGAATAGACTTATAACCTCTGGGGTCTTGCCTTCAAAAAGTGATTGCTTGCTTATTTGTTATTTCTGCATCCTAATTTCATTCTGGCCCAGAGAAAACCTCCAGACACTGAACATACTTGTTTGTGTGGGTAGCCTGTTTCTGTCTTACACAAAGTTAATCACTGATGTCCTGTATGACACAGTAATAGTAAAGTCCTTCATCTGATCTTTTCCCTTGGTGTTAAAAACCAATGTCTTATGAATAACACTTGCCACATGCTTGTCAGTGACCCCGGAAGAAACAGTTCCTCAACTGTATTATGTAAACAAGAATTGGGTCCTAGTTTCCCATTCTTTATAGCATGTTAATTTTAATGAAAAGCTGAATGATATGAACTTTAAAAAAGAAGAAGAAGGCATAGAGGGTGCTGGAGACATGGCTCCGTTGTTTAAGAGCATTGACTGCTTTTGCAGAGGACCTGGGTTTGGTTCCCAGTGCCCACATAGTGGCTAACAACTGTGCTTAAATCGAGGTCCAGGTGATCCAACGCCCTCTTCTGGCCTTCATGAGCATTGCCTGACACAGGTGCACTTACTTGCAGGCAATGCACTCATAAACGTAAAATAAAAATAATAAATAAAATATTTAGTTTTAAAAATAAGCATACAGTACAGTGCAGAGAAAACTCCGTGATTAGAATCAATAACGGGCCAAAGGCTATGCCAGCTCTTCAAGCTTTTGTTCTTGAATCAGAGGGATGCACAAGACCAGGTGTATGAGTTGTCTGGTTAAAAGCTTCCTTTGATTCTTTGCATCTCTTCATGTCGCTTTTTTTTTAAGTTTGAAAAGGTCAGAAAAAGAAGCAAAGAACCAGCCCATTCTCTCTCTTTTTTTTTTTTTCATACTGAGTTAATAGCGATCAAGATTGTCATCAAAATCCTATGGATCATCCTTTCTCCAAAACTTTCTTGAAAGATTTCACACATGCAGTGTAAGAAACTGTGAGTCAGCCTTCTCCGATCCTGACTTGGAGCATCGCAGGAATCATCTGCCAGATGCCACATATGTTCTCAGTTCCACGACAGGAAGAAAACACATTTGCTGAAAAGCAATGGAAACTTTGAAAGCCAGTTGCTCTTTGCTAACTTCTTTTTCTCTCTGGCACATGAAGGTTTTTCTGGCCCTGAAGGACTTCTCACATTCACAAGGCATCTGTCACCCCAGGACTCCCTCCCAGGGATGGCAGCCCCCAATGGCTGTGGTGCAAAGGTTCGGGAAGCACACAAGGGCCAGAGTGAAATTAGGATGCAGAAATAACAAATAAGCAAGCAACCACTTTTTGAAGGCCAGATCCCAGAGGTCATAGGTTCATCCACACTTCTAAAAGGCTCTATAACTTCCAATGTAATTAATAATTAGTACCAGTCTGCAAAGGAGGAGACAATGACCTCTAGTAAATAAAGCTGTTTGACTAAGGTATAAAGCCAGATAGAAAAGAATGCTGAAAACTGAAATTACATTATGTTTGCATGCATAATATAGAGGACCTTGGAATATTAGAAAGATATTTTCTAATCTGGAAAAAAAAAAATCTTCAACAGAACATAGAAAGAGTCATGTAGTGTCCTAAAGGGGCAGACTCCTTGGAAGAACTGTTGTCTCCACGTCAATATTGTCAAAACAAGATTCAAATAAGGTGTGGGTCTCTCTTGAAGTAAAAGCAATCAATCACTGACCAAATGAAACAGCTGGGTGCTCCACTGGGGAACACTCACCCGTTCCCGATGCCTTGCCTTGCCTCCTCTCACTCAACAGTTCTGTTCTTCAGGAATTTCTGTTGAGCTGTTCTGGTGGATTGACTGTCTGGATGTTTTTATTCATTAAATTTTGTTAGTGTAGCTGACTCAGCCGCTGAACAAAGGCTTTTCTAACCCAGTGTTCCTCTCCCCTCCCGCATCCTGTGTGTTTTCTTTCCTGGAGTATCCAATGATGTAATTCTACACTCAGGAGGAATTAATGGTGACATTTCATTTATCCAAAGCATTCAAAAGAAGGAAGGAAGGAAGGAAGGAAGGAAGGAAGGAAGGAAGGAAGGAAGGAAGGAAGGAAGGAAGGAAGGAAGGAAGGGCGGGAGGGAGGGAGGGAGGGAGGGAGGGAGAGAGGGAGGAGAAAATTGATTTAACATTTAACAGAATCTAAAGGCAACCTGAAAAACACTTTGAAAGTTGATTTCCATTTCGTGATCTGACGCAGACATGTCAAGGCATGTCTGCAGACAGGTGTTCCAATCACACTCTCCCGTGAGATCTTGTGAAAATGACCTGTGTTGACTTTCCGAGAATCTCATGATTCACCATCACAGAGGACCCCGAAGCCCTGGTTTTCAGCTCCTATAGAAACGGGAAAACCGAGCTGGCTAAACCTAAGGTTCTGGCTCCGTGTCAAGCCTTACAATTTGAAATCCCAGGCTGATCCTCCAGAAGCTTCCTGAGGTAACACATGTCTAATCCTCCTCACCTTAGCCACAGTCCCAACCCTGATTCTGCAGTTTCTTGACCCTCCAGTCAAGAAACAAAGGCTGAGCGGGTGCTGTCTTTGTAAAACTGTGGAACAGAATAAAGAGAAGGCCTCTGGGGAGGAATTTTTCAGTCAAGGAAACCAAAGTGTTTGATGGTAAGATAGAAGTCTCTTCCTCCAGGATTACTGGGTAAATTCTCCGTTGTGCTTTTGAATGAGGGATTTCCCCTAAACACAATACCAACGAACTGAGTTTAGTTGCAGCTCTGGAGACTGGTGATTAAAGAAAAGTCAGGACTTTCAGGGGAAGCCTGGATATAATGCCTACTATGATGAACTGCAATTTAGAAGCATCCGGTGGAGACAAGAAAAGTCAAGGTTTAAACACAGCTTTAACAAAAGTTCAACTTCATCTGGATTACACTTGTACATACTTAAAAAAAAAATAACTTTTTCATTCACTGTTTGCATTCTAACCCATAATATTTTTAGTATATAAATATGATCAGTCTTCGTTATCTTTGAATCCTTTTATTTGCAAATTCATGTTCTCATTAAAATTTATTTACAGTCTCAAAGTTAGTAATAGAATTCTTTTGCACCCATTCAAAGACTAGCATGAGGGGCTGGAGAGACGGTGCAGCAATTAAGAGCATTTGCTGCTCTTGTAGAAGACCTGAGTTTGGTTCCCAGAACCCTTCTCAGGTGGCTCACAACCATCTGTAACTCTAGCTCAAGGGGACCTGCACACATGTGGTGCACATACATATACTCAGGCACACAAGCATACACATAAAATAAATAAACCTTTTTAAAAAAATAAACTAGCCCAGGGCAGGAATACAGTTGTTTGGTACCATGTCTGTCCTATCTTCTTCCCTTCCTTCTTCTCTTTCTTTTCTTCTTTCCTTTTTTTTTTTTTTATTTTCCCATGTCTTTTGATGACGTCATAGTGTAAAATGGTGCCCAAATATAGCACTGAATTGCCTTCAAGCATAACTGGGTGTACTGACATGAAAAGAAGTGGTGGCTGTCTTCAGGAGGAAATAGAGGTGCTAGTTAAGCTTTGTTGAGGCATAAATTATAGTGTTCTTAGCTATGAGGTCAATCTTGACGAATCAACTATGCATATTTTAAAAGGTGTCTTTAAAAAGAAGCACACAGTTATATATTGGTTAGTAGTCAAAGGTGTCACCAGAAGCTTTTAGGGATTGTACTTCTTCTCAGAGCTCATTCAGGATTTACTAATTCAGAGCTCATAGTAACGATGCAGAACATAACCACTGTGGCTAATGAAAATACGCTGCTTGTTTAACAGCTAATGAAAATACACTGTGTGCCACCGTGTTATTGGAATGACAGTTATATGTAGGGAGTTCCCACCCATCTGAAATGTGGCTCAGAAACAACCTGCTAAGTACAAGACCGGGTTTCAGATAACTTGGACAGTAGGTGGACTGGATCTGAATCACATGGATCCTACACTGAAGCCAGAGAAAGGAAGATGCTCTGGAATGTAGAAAGAGAAAGGGAACTTGGTCATCAGCGCTAGGGGAGCTCCTGTGTAGGGAGGGGATGGCGACACAGGGGGAGGCTGAGGAGAGACAGCCAGCAGAGGGGGAACGAGGTTTGCACTAACAATGTGTCGGGACACGTGATGGTGCCACTAAGCACCGGCTACGTCACCACAGAATAAGCCAAAAGTCTGTCGTGTCTTCTACTTCTTCAGAGGCAGTAGATAAGAAGCCAACACCCTCCACAAAGCTCAGTGACATCCGGTATATAAACTGAGTGAATTCTTGAGAAAATTCTGAGTCATGTAAGGTCTTGTCTCTGCTTTGTGGCTACTCGGAAATAGTATCTATTGAAAGGTTTCTCTTAAGCCAGAAATACTTGTATACACTTCAGGCAATAGAATTTAACAACGTATGCTACAGGTAGAGAGATTTTTACTACCTGACACCATGAGAACTTCCTGTTCTCATATTCCTGCATAAGACGTTTGTTTTATAGGACCTTAGAAAATGGAGTTGGTAGTTTGAATTAAACAAATCTTTTCTTTAAACAGGGTAGGGTAAAGTACACAGCTTCAGAAATAATTGATTGTTTACATGCATCTGCTTGTTGGAAACAGTAACCTGAGAAGTAAGCTCCTCTGTCATTAGCCTGTGACATGGGGAAACTAGAGAGTAAACATGGACCCTAAGCAGCAGAGAGAATTTCCCATAATGCCATGTGGCATGATAAATTGTACCATTTTGCCACTTAATGGTATATTAGAGCAATACAGTATCCAACTCGTGAGCTTCAGTTAGAAACCTTAAATCTGATGGGAAAGTAATTTTTACTGTCTCAGGAAAGATGCTCAAACCTTACAAAAAATAAATGTTTGTGAATTATGGCCAAGTTATCTCTTCACACATGAAAAATGTACTGTATTTTCCTAGGAGTTAAAAAAATCACTTTGTAGAAGTGAGGGTTTCTAAAGGCAGCACTAAAGCCACATTGAACGGCTGCTCAGGAGTGACAGCCATGATGTCTCATGTGTGTGTGTGTTTTTTTTAATTAAACAGAATGAAGCACACAAAGAACATAAAACAGAAATTAATACAACTCCTCAGTATCGGCTATTGTAGTAATATTGCTGTTGAGGTGAATTTTGACCCTAAAATAGGGTGTGCTAACAGCAAAATTGTTGAACCAAGCATTTTATTTTATTTTTTTTTACTTAAAAACTTAAATCCAGGGGAATAGAGAGGTGGCTCAGTGGTTAAAAGTATTTACTGCTCTTGCTCAGCACCCATGTTCAGCTCTCAGCACCCACATGATAGCTTACAGCTGTCTATAATTCCAGTTCCATGGGATCCAATGCCCTCTTTTGGTCTCTGTGGGCACTGCACGTAAGGTGTACATACATATGTGCAGGCAAAACATTCATGCACATAAAATAAAAAGTAAATTAAAAATATTTTTAAAGAAAATCTTAAAACCAATCAAGTAAAAGATAGAAAACCATGCAAAATGAAAATTTTATAACTAAAATATATTTCCTAAATCCTCCAAAGGGTTTTTTAGAGGATAGATAATTTGCTCAGTCAACATGTTTCTTAGACCAATTAAGGCTAACTGCTATAGTAAGCAACCTCCACGTGTCAGAAGCTTAAAACAACGAACACTTATTTATTGCTGCTATAAACATTGTATAAGGGTTGTGTGGTTCTTCAGGACACTCTTCTTTAAGCAGTTTCTCCCTACTTATGACCTGTGCAGTTTCAGTGGAAGAAGAGCTTGTACAATAGTCTGGAAAGTTTTTGACCTGGAAATAGCAACTCATCTTCCACTCGAATTCTTTAGGCAAGAACTGAGTGTAGAAGTCACCACGTGGCTATAAGGTGTACTGGGAGATGTCTGCCAGCTTGCACGGGGCAAAGACGCAGGGTATGCTTTTGTGAGTCTCCAAGATAAAGGTTTAAACGTCTCTGAACGTTCTGTTTATTCTTTATTGGTAACTCAACTTCTCATTTGGCAGTTTTACCACATGTTCATAAAGCACACTGAGCACGCTCACCCTCAGCCTCTCTTGTCTGTCTCCCCACTGCCTCTGTCCAGCCCCTCTTCCTTGTAAATCTGTTTCTCACATTTATGTTTATTCATTTTGTTTTGTGAACCATGGAGTTTAACCAGGGCCATCTGTGTGATCATGGGTTTGAAGCTATCTGTTGGAGCCTGTTAGGCTCAGCAGTAGGTACTAAACTGAAGACAGTGACCCCTTCTCATTCAAAACCTATCAATAGCCAATAGTTCAGCAGTAAAGGGTAGGACTCCATATTCCATGACTGACTGTTCAAGACCAGTCTGGTATAGGCCCAGTCCAGATAGTCACAGTTGTTGTGAAATCATGATTACAATGATTGTGTCAAATCTAGAGGATGACATTTCACAGCTCCTTCGCCCTGTCTTCCGGTTCTTATGTACTTCCCACCCCCTTTTCCTCAGTGTTCCTTGTACCTTAGAACATGACCTATAAATGTCTTGTTTGGGGCTAAGCTCTCAATCATCACTTATTCTCAGCATCTCTAGCAATCTTGAGTCTCAGCATTCATCACCATCTACTGCAGAGAGGTTTCTCTGATTTAGAGTGAGAGTAGCATTTGTCTGAGGGTATAAACATAGAGACGTAGACGGTAGTTTGATGCTATGTCAATTTAGACAGCAATACCACGTTCCCCCTTGGACCTATGACTTCCTTAGGCATGGGTTGTTAGCCAGGATTACAGTACCAAGCATGGTACTGCTCTTGTGGAGCAGGCCTCAAACTCAATCAAAGGACGTTTGGTTACCTCCACAACAGTCATACCACTATGGCAGAAGTGAGCAGAGAAGTTTTTAGGTCAGTTCCAATTTGCTTTCTCTGTCTCTTGTAGCTGAAGTGTCTGGTGTTTTAAGGAATAGGATCGTATCCTCTAGTTCTAGTTGGCAACTTTGAAGACAAACAAGAGCCTGCATTGTTTCAGGGGAGGGTTCCTTCACTGATTTTTGAAGGTATTCCATGTCTGGTACTGAGTCTTGTGTTTACTAACTCACTGACTCGAGAAGCAGCACTCTCTGCATTCAGGATAACTCCTTTCAGTCTCCCATTTGTACTTTTTATTTGGGTTACAAGGAAACGGATTTCCAGATATATTTTTCATACACACTTTGTTCCGGCTAATCATACCCTCCATCCTTCCCCTCCTCCAATCTTCCCACCCACTTTCTTGCTTAAACATTTTCAGTCCCAGTATTTTCCCTCTCTATTACCAGGCCATTAAGTTAGTTTAATAATTATAAGAGACAAAAGGCAACACTTGACACCATAACATGGATCCCCACCTGCATCGTTGAGTTTGATCTTACACTGCTAAGTTCCAGGTCTGACATGAAGCTTCTCCTGATTAGCTCACCAGGTCCTATCATGGCCCTCTCAACTATACTTTATAGTGATTTTTGGTAAATATTTCTCAATATTCTTTCTATGTTTTATATCCTTTATTTTCCAATTAGACATTAGGCTTCCTACATATAATAATGTTGCACAGTGTAGTGTCATATGACATCCTGTCATATAGGACCAATACCTGGAATACACAAAAAGCTCAAAAAACGAAACATCAGGAAAACAAACAACCAAATTAAAAAAAAAAACGAGCTGTGAGACCAAACAGAGAGTTCTTAAAAGAAGAAATACAAAGTACCAATAAGTATTTTTAAAATGTTCATCCATCCTTAGCCACCAGAGAAACTTAAATTAAAACTACTTCAAGGGACTGAGATGGCTCTGTAGTAAAACGCAAGCACTGCTCCTGCAGAAGGCCCGAGGTCCATTCACAGCACCCATGTTGGGGGACTCACAACTGCCTGTAACTCCAGTTCCAAGGAATCCAACATTTATAGCCTCTGCAGGTGCCTCAAATCACGTGGACAAGCCACACACAGACACACATGAATACACTTATTTAAAAATAAAACAAATCTTTTAAAAACTACCTTGAGGCTCCATTCCACCCTAGTCAGAACGGTTATTATTTTTAAAAATTATACCAAATGCTGGTGAGGATATGGGAAGAAGTGAACACTTCTTCATAGTCGTGGAAGTGCAAACTGGTGCACCTCTGTGGAAACTGTTATGAAATTTTCTCAAAAATCTAAAATTAGATGTGCATATGACTCAGTTATATTACTCCTGGACATATACCAAAAATACTCTATGGCTTACTACAAAGAACAAAGAACACGTTCATTGATGCGTTATACACACTAGTCAGGAAATGGAACCAGCCTAGATAACAATCAGTTGATGAAGGGATGATCTACATGTGGAATTTTATTCAGCTAAAGGAAAATGGAATTAATGAGATTTTCCTATGAGCAGGTCGGAGTGGAAAAAATGATACCGAATGTTGCATGTTCTCTCTCATTTGTGGATCTTAGCTTTGAATCCTTAGCCTAGATTGTTTGAACTAAAGTGTCCATAAAGACCAGGAAGCTAGAAAGGAAACACAGTGAGAGAGAGGCGTTTAGGCACGGGGGTTAGCAAGACGCTGTGATATGAAAGCAGGTGATTCATAGAGGGAAAGATTTAAGCAGGCATGGAGGAGCAGAAGGGGGCACACAAAAACCAAAGTGTGGGAAAAAGCCCAATGAAAACCTATTTTACAAGTCACATGCCTTTAACTCAGGAGGCAGAGGCAGGCAGATCTCTGTGAGTTCAAGGCCAACATGGTCTACATAGGAAGTTCCAGGCCAGCTGGGGCCACAGGAAGACCCTGTCTCAAAAAGATTTTTTTTTTAAATCTGTTGAAAAGATAAATTTTAAAAATTGAGGGGTATTGCTCCTTCCAGAGACCAAAGGTTATATAACAAAATCCAGTACCAGGTGTGGTATATCAAGAAGGTCCCAAAGAACCCCTCCCCAAACTTTACAGGTTCCCGCTGATGTCCTTGGTTAACGACTAAAACTTGATAATAGGACCCACTTGCTAAAGATATCACATACTTGGGTTATAGAAAACATTGAGAAATCAAGCTGGATCTGAGCTGGAAATGTCCTTCCCGCTGGTTAGCTGGGAGAGAAGTGGTCAGTATTCCAACCCAGCCGTGGACCCCATGAGCTACAGTAGAGACCTGCCTGGCAAGATAGGCTCACAGATGCAATAGTAGCGTGACCCTTATGGGGGTGAGCAATGGATTTCTGATTGAATTTGAGGACCTCTCCACAGGGGAGGTCATAGGGAGAATCCACAGCTTTTGGACTAAGTAGATGTGAGGTCAAATATTCATACTCCGATCGTCTTAACACTCCTCTCTGTACATACAGATGTATTACTGTCAGCCTTCATCAGAGAAGCATGCTTTTGCAGTGTGTTACAGTTAATGTAGAGACTGCCAGCTGAACAGATTGTAGAGAATATGGGACTGTGTCATGCTCAGCCTTAAACAGGTCGTTTATATGACCCCCTCTATGGCTCAGGGAACATCGTACAAGAGGAGGCAGAGTGTAAGAACAGGAGATTGGAGAGGATTGCTGCAAAAGAGGCTTCTGGACAGGACACAGCACTGAAGCCACGTGCTCACTGCACCTGTGGTTACCTGCACACAATCTGCATGACACTGGAACTGTCACTGTTTCGTCATGTGTGGTGGAGGAGCTGATGAGGCCCTTGCCTCATTCAACGACCGTGGATAGTTAGTAGATGGTGGGAGAGGGGATACATTTTCTTCAGTGGTGTGGCCACTGATAATATTGATATATATGCATCAGAACATTGATATATATGTATGAAAACACATATATGAATACATGCTTGAAAACGCATATATACATATATGAAATCGTCAAACAATACAAGAAAGAAAAGAAGGTGTAGGCTCAGAGCAATGGATGGACTGACTGAAGAAGGATAAATAGCAAGTAAAGTTAATAAAGAACAAATGCACATGTCTTAGAGCATTCATGAGGATAACTGCTTGCTCATTCTTCATTCAGAAAAGGGCAGAAAAAAGAAAAACATCTTCAAAATGCCTGACACAAATCGTGAATAGTCCTTCAGAAAGAGAAAATCTGGTTTTAAATATCCTCAAGTTCATAATACTAAGTGTTCGACAAAAGATATGTAATCCTTTCTGGAAGGATGAATTTTAAACCTCAACCTCAAAAAAGAAAGAAAAAAAAGACTTCTAAGAAAAATAAGCTAGCAAATAAACAAACAAATGAAAATCATCAAGAACAAGAAAGTAAAACATGACTAACACAAGCCAGGAGAATAACAGAAGCACGTATATCAGACATTGGAATAATCAGGCCCAATACATTTTTCATTTTTAATATGTTCCAGGAACTAAAAGCAGATGGCATCATGACATATGGCATTAAAAAGTGAACTTGGGGGCTAAAGAGATGACTCAGCATTTAAGAGCACTGGCTGCTCTTGCAGGGAACCCAAGTTCAGTTCCCAGCACCCACACAGCAGCTAACAACCATCCATAAGTTTAGTTCCAGGGGATCTGAAGCCCTCTTCTGACTTCCTTGGGCACTGAACGACTTGGGTGCACTTACACAGGCAATACACTCATACACATAAAATAAAAACACTAAGTAAAATATTTTTTAAAAGATATAACACAAATCAAAATCCATGAAAGGATAAAAAAGCTTCTAAGTGGATTTCATTAATATCAAAGACTTCTGCTCTATGAAAAAACATTGTCAAGAGAATGAAGATAAGCCACTGGGAGAAAATACTGGAAAACATTTATCTGTTCAAAGACTTGCATTCAAATTGTATGTAGGAAGAGCGCTTAATGGCATGCACTAATCTAACATATTTCTTTGATTTTGAAAACCTGAAATGAGGCCTAGAACCTGTGCCACTGGGGACACAGAGGGACAGGTAGCACAGACCAGAACAAGAAAAGGTATGGACAGTCAGACTCAGTGCAAGTGAGGGCGATACCCCAATCAGTTAGATAGACCCAGGTCCCCTCCAGGTCACCACACCTTTCCACTCAGTTCACCCATTCTCCTGCACCAGAACTGCCCTTCCAACTGGGGCCCAGACCCAGACCCCACCACCACCTAGAGGTGCTGTCCCAACCTGCTCCAGCCCCTGAGAAGCTGCCTGCTGCCTGCGCTCCTTTCCTGGCCTGATGACGCCTGACTTTGTGCCGGAGTCACAGGGGAAGAGAGAACCACTATCTGTTGCTGCCCAAACCCCTAATCATAGCCCAAGAGCCCCCAAGCCCTGAGACCAGGACTAGCTGTCCCAGCTTCCTGCCTGGCCCTGAGACCAGGACTCACTGTCCCCGCTTCCTGCCTGGCTCTGCTGTTGTGAATGTGCTATTTATTAATTAGAAGCTTGTTCCATCCTACCCTGCCCCACATAAAGCATTGTTTATAAAGGGGAGGGGAGGCCTAACTATCAGCAATGGGAACACAACCAGCCTAGTTTTTAAATGAACTTAAGAGCTGGAGAGACAGCTCAGTGGTTACGAGGTTAAGAGCACTTGCTGCTCTTGCAGAGGACAGAGTTAGGATCCCAGAGCCTCCAGCTCTGGGGGATCTGACACACTCTTCTGGCCTCCTCAGGTACATACACACATAAAAATAAATCTTAAAAAATGAACTTAAATGATCTGAACAGACACTTCTCCAAAAAGACACATGGATGACAAACTAAGCATAGAGAGATGCACAAAACTAATGTTACCAGAAAATTGCAAATTAAAGCAGGAAACTATTCGAGGCCTACTAGAATGCCAAAATCCAACACACTAGCAAAAACAAAGGTTGGGAAATAGCAGAAACTCTCATTCACCACTACAGTGAGCACAAGAATGGTACAATCACTTTTGTACATGGCTTAGCAATTCCTCACAAATTCAAATCACTTTTGTACATGGCTTAGCAATTCCTCACAAATTCAAACATAAACGTAACATTAAAAAGGGAGAAAACGTAGCATACAATCCATTGGAAATGTATCTAGAACTTTGGGAAGAACCCAATATCCTTCAACAGTTAGGTGGATGAGCACCCTGCACTACATCCACACACCACAGTATATAGCTAAGAAATGGAGCCAGTCTGATGTTCATTAACAGATGAACGGTTAAAGAAAATGAAATCCATATTCACAATGGAATTTTCTTTAGCCATAAAGAAAAATTAAATGATATTTTCAGGGACACAAAGAGAACTGGAAATTATTATGTTAATTAAAAATAACTCTGAGACAGAAACGCAGCCTATTTTCTTCTCTCATGTTCAGAACATAGGTTTCAATTTTATATATGTGGGTACCACGAGAGAAGGAAGATCTTAAGGTAGCGAAGGGAAGAGGTGGAATACTCGCTAAATTATGAAAGCAGAAGTGTTCTGTTTAAGGGAGAAAGACAGCCAGTAGGAAGGGGTATGGGAATAGGAGATGGGGAGGGGAAAATGTCATAATGCAGGCCATTACTTTGCATGCTGATTTTATAAACTAATAAAAATAAAAGGACGTATTTTGTTAAAAGCAATGACACCAACTGAGATTTGTATTCCAAGGAGGAAATGAAAAATTTCAACACAATAAGACATGTAAGGAAATTTAAAACTTTGAAACATTTCTTCTATAAAACTCATTAAGTTATATAAAGCATAATTTAACATTGCATTATGATGTTTATCCTTATGTATATGTTGTTACGTATACATATGTATTACATACAGCAAGATAGATCGGTATATTTTTATTGCTATATGTAATCACATATACGACAACAACAGCACAGACTGGGGGCAAATGAAGTTGCACTGAAACAAAGGTGGAAGGAAATCGGCATTAAAGCTCAGCAGATTGTGTGAAGTTAGAGTTAATATTGCAAACCCTAAAACATAAAACATAAAGTTTAAAAAAAACAAAGGGCCAGGAGTGGTAGCACATGCCTTTAATCCCAGCACTCCGAGACAGAAGCAGGTGGACCTCTGTAAGACTGAGGCCAGCCTGGTCTACAAAGAGAATTCCAGGACAGCTGGAGCTACAGGTAGACCCATCAGAAAATAAAATAAAATAATTAATAATAGGGGCTGGAGAGATGTCTCAGTGGTTAGGAGCACTGGCTGCTCTTGCAGAGGACAGAGATTTGGATCCCAGCACCCGCATGGCAACTGGCAGCCCTCAGTAACTCCAGTTCCAGGGGATCCAATACCCTCTTCTGACTTGCGCAGGTATTGAACAACACAGGTGCACTTACATGCATGCAGGCAATACATTCACACACATAATATAAAATAAAAATATTAAATACAAAAATAATTAGTAATGGTGTGCTAATATTTATTAATCACAAACAGGGTCATAAAAGAAGAACACAGGAAAGAAAAAGCATGAAACATTTAGAAAACCAATAACAGCAGTCACAAACCTAACCTTTTTAATAAACATGTTAAATATGCATGGACTAAACTAAAGGACTACAGCTGCCATAACTATGTGGGTGCATCTCTATGTGAACCTATGCTTTCATGTCTCTTCAATTAACAACCTAGGAGTGGAACAGCCAAGTCACAAGGTGATCATGTAAATCCCGTGAGAAACTATTATTGTCTTCTCCCAGGTGGTTGTGCCAGTTTTCATTCCCATCAACATATGTTGTCATTTTGCTGTCACCGGCATTTGTCATTGTCAGTATTTACAGCTTTCACCATCCTCCTGAGACTTTAATTTGCATAGGATCCCCTGGTGTGTGTGCTGGGAACCGAACCCTGTCCCCTGCAAGAGCAGCCAGTACACTGAACTACTGAGCCATCTCTCCATGCCCCAGAAATGTGGCTTTTAATGAATAAAATTTTTTTAAATTTTAATTTTGTGCAAGTTAAAAATCTCTATGGTTCATATTTTTATGGGCCTAAAAAAAATCTTAATTTCACCTCAAGTCATGCATACACGTACCCTGTTTTTTTCCTCCCAGAAGTTTTAAGCTTTAGGTGTTACATTTAAGTTTTTAATCTATTTTTTAAATGTTTTCTGTAAAAGTTAAAGATTCAGGTTGATGTTTGCCCTCAAGATCCCAATTATTCTAGTGTGATTTACACTTTTATTTGTCTATTTATATTGCCTTGATATATCTTTCAAAACCAATTGTTCATATACATGTGACTCTATATCTGGAATTTATCTTGTATTCCATTAACTTATATCTCTATTTTCATCCAAACACATTTCCTCAGTGACGAGAGCAACAGATGAAGACTTGAAACCACAGAGTTCACACTTTTATTCTTTCTTTTCAAAATCTTTTGGCTGTTTCAGATCTTTTGCATTCCACATTTTATCTTTATTTAAAATATTTATTTTTCTTTTATGCGTATAAGTGTTTTGCCTGCATGTATGTAAGAGCACCCACATCGTGCAATTGCCGAGGAGGTCAGAAGAAGGTGTTGGGTTCCCTTGAAACTGGAGTTAAGTACATTGTTAGCTGCCACATGGATGCTGGGAAACAAATCCGGGTCCTCTGCAAGAGCAGCCAGTGCTCTTAACCACTGAGCCATCTCTCCAGCCCCTGCATTCTATATTTTAGAGTTCATTTTCTGGTTTTTGTATACAAACTGCATAGGACCGGAGTTGGAATTACAATGAATGTACAGTATAATTAGAGGTCAACTAAAAGCAAATCAACAGGCCGTCTTCCAACCTTTGAGCATAAGACATCTCTGCGTTGATGTCTTCCTCAATTTCCCTCAGCAAAGTTTTGGAGTTTCTGATGTGCGAATCTTGTACGTCGCCTAGGAAATTCACTTCTCAGTATTGTATGTACACTTTTGGTTCTTTGACAAATGTTAATTTTGGACTTGATTTTCAATTAGTCTTTGGTACAAATATAGCAATTCAATTAATGTTGTGTGTTTGCTTCTTCTGTAAACCTCTAAACTTACTAATCTCAGTTGCTCTGCTGCAGATCTTGGGGATTTTTCTCCATAGAAAATTCTGTCCTCCATGAAATAAATGGTTTTACTGTTTCCTTTCTTGTTTGAATGTATTTTACTTCTTTTAACTTGCATTATTGTTCTTACTGAAAACATCAATAAAGTCATAGTTGACATTGTAACAGCAAACTATCTTGTCTTTGTCTCAGTCTGGAGTTAGTTAGTCTTTATCATTAAGATGGTAACTATAAGGTTGTTTCTTTTAAAAAAAATTCAGGCTTTTTATCACACTGATAAGCGATTTCATTATTCCCAGTTTACTGGAAGATTTTATTATGAATGAGGGTGTAATTTGGTCAGTTGTCTTATTTTAAACCTTCCAAGACAAACAATCCCATTTTCTTCTTTTCTTTTCTATTTTTTGTTTGTTTCTTTCTTTTTGTTTTTGACAGGGTCTCGTGTATCCCAAGCTGGCCTCAAACTCACTATTTAATCAAAGATGATCTTGAACTTATGATGCTTCTGCCTCTACCTCCAGAGTACTCAGAGTACAAACATATGCCACCATGTCCAGCTTGTGTGGTATTGGGATCGAACCCAGGGTCTTGTAGATGGCTAGGCAAGCACCCTATCAACTAAGCCACATCTGCAGCCAGGTATATTTTTTTTTCAAAAAATATAATCATATACATATATTCTTTTATATATATATATATGGTACCTTATAACAATATAATACATGGCCATATATAATAATAACCTATTGGGAGTCATTAGCATTTGTATCGTCTTAACCATGTATTGAGAAATTGGATTTCTCTTTAATAATAAAGCTTATATAATAGTTGTCATTACACTGTGCTATAGAACACGGAATTTCTTCCCTCCTCTGACGGCTTTGATACTAATTTTCTGACCTTCACCCACCCTCCCTTATCTCTAGCCCGCACTGTACTATCTTCTACTCTGATACCATCTATTTATCTTCCACATGCAGTAAGACTAGTCTTTGTCTTTGCCTGGCTATTTCACTGACTGTGATGTCTTCTAGTTCCCTGTTGCCTTAGATCTTGGGATTTCATTCCATGGTGATCTGGTTTGAATGAGTTAAAATGTAACCCTGCATCTATGTTCTGGAAGAAAGTGTGTAGGATTTGTGTGCTGTTTTCTGTGTTTGGAAGCATCTCAGTCTGGAGCTTTCATCACTGATGTGACGTCTTTGCTTAGCTATGTCTTTAGATAGACTCTCACTATGTAACCCAGGCTGGCTTGGAGCTTGTCATCTTCCTACCTCAGCCTCCTGAGTCCTGAGGTCACAGGCATGGACCACCACTCCTGGCACGAGGAAAGACTCAGTTCATTTTATAGATATTACCTGAACCTTCTATAATGAACTCTGGCTGTTTATCTTTAAACCTATTTGTAGCTTTCCTCTGTGTTGTTATATTTAATATAAAGCTATACATAATGGTTCCTTCTTGGGGTGTATCTTCATTCATTCCTGATGTTAGTGGTCTGTGTAATTTTTCTTTTTTTGTTAGGCTTGCTTGAATCTTGTACATTTTATTGATCCTTTTATGCAGCTAGCTTTCGGTTACATCGATTTCTGCTCTACATTACTTTTTACTTTATGTATTCATTTACTTTTATTTTGTGTCTCTGAGACCAAAACCAGGACCCTGGGCATGCTAGGCAGGTACTTTGCTGGGGATCTAGATCTTAACCCTTTTATGTTTTATTTTGAACCTAGTAGACCTCAAACTTGCAATTTTCCTGCCTCAGCCCTTCAAGTGGCTGGGATGACAAGTGTATGATATCATACCCAATTTATGAGTACTTTAGACTTAGTTCTTTCCTAAAGTAGAAGCTGACATCACTGATGTAAGACCTGGGTGTTTTCTAAGCTGGATACTTTCTACGTCACACTGCCTTGCTTCCCTTCCCTTTAAAGTTTAAGCAGTGTCAGAGTGATTTTTAAAGGCCATCTTTTCATTTCCATTCAGTTCAAAATATTTTGCGACTCTATGTTTTTCTCCTTTGCCCAGAGGTTAAATGATGGTTATTTACTTTCCAAACATTTGTACATTGTTCAAATATCTCTGTTAATGACTTTCTATTTAATTTTATTATCAGAGAAAATTCCCCCTCTGTCTTGCAGTTCCTCCTCTGACATTTTGTCCTACAAATTACACCTGTGCTTCACTGAGCTTCAAACTCTCTTCTCAACCCAGAATGACATCTGAGCTCTGCCGGTGTCCGCTCCTGCATTAGGACCTGTGTGCTGCAGCCTGTAACCTGGAGCTAGAGTTGACCTTAACTTGTTCGTTTTTATCCTCCCCCCAGTCACATCACACAATGTCTGAGAGCAATTGTTTCATATGCTTTGAATCTTTTCCTAGTTATTTTAAAGGGAAGAGTACTTGGCATTCCTTTTACTCCATCACTGCCAGAAGCAAACCAAGAGCTTTTTAAAGTCAATTATGTTTCCTCACATAGCGACAAATAGAAATATACAATGATAAAATGGTGCCACTTTCTATGATGCAAGTAATATAAGACACCTCGGAATATATTTAACAAAAGATATTGTTATATGTTTCATAATATATTGAATATTATGAAACATGATTAAAAACAAATCATTTAATACAAAATCTGGAAGAAAAATACCTTGCTGGTGGATGTGAAACTCAGTAGAATAAATTTATTTGGAGATTTAATGAAAATTGTAATTGTGTTGTGCATAGAACTTAACAAAATATGTATGAGATTTGTATGTGATAACAAAGGTTTAAGGATATCCAATGCATTTCCTTTTAAAATCTTATTATTTTTATCAAACATGGCACGGCTTATATGGAGGGGTCAGAGGACAGTGTTGGAGCCATTTTTCTCCTTCCACTTTTATATGAGCTCTGGGGATCTATCTCAGGTTGCCGGGTTTGTGCAGCAAGAACGTTTTCCCACTGACTCGTCTTGCTGGTCCCAGTACACTTCCAAATATGCCCTATTGCCCGGCCAGATACCGTTATTTTCTCAGGAGCTTGATTCGTGCAGTGTCTGATAGCACAGTTTCTACAGATATATATACACTGTTACCTAGCTAGCTATGCTGTATTTCTCTGGGTACTATTATTCATATAATAATAGTACCTATTTCATATGGTAAATTATTTAATACGTAAAAAGTACTTAGAACAGCGGTTGGTGCTGTGGTTTGAATGTGAAGTGCCCCCCTATCGTCATGAATTTGAACATTTAGACTTCGGCTGCTGGCTGTGTTTTAGGAGGCTATGCAACACCAAGAAGTGAGGTCTAACTGCAGGAGCAGTGTCATTGGGTACAGGTCCTTGGAGCTATATTGTCTCAGGCTCTTCCCGGTCATTCCATCTCTGTTTTCTGGTCTGACTGCCACATGAGGAACTTCCCAGCATGCTCTGCTGCCCCAGAACTTCTCCATTGCCTCCCTGCCCTGATGATTGAAATATCCTGAAACCCTGCGTCAAATACACCTTTCTCCATGAAGCTGCACCCGTTAGGTGTTTTGTCATAGCAGTGAGCGAAGTAAGAAGTATAGTTGACATGAACATATATTAGCTGTTTTTACTTTTATTTGCCTTTAATTATTAACGTAAAATGGCACAGCATAGGGGTTGAGAAACAGAAAAATAAGAGATATCGGAAAACCCAGAAACTATTTGCACAAAAAGAGCACTAATAAATGGCGATGTGAACACTTTTGTCTGTGGGAAGAGTATATGTATTATGTGGCATGACTGCTATTCATGTGAGGAAAAGTAAATAAAGACCCTTTCTCCACAGGGGAGAAATGAGCCAAATGTTCATCATCCAGAGACTGTGGTGTGTTTGTTCACCATAATGTCTGAAAAATTCGATCTAAGTTGAGGGGTACCTTTACTCAAGGTTCAGTTGGAAGCCCCCCAAAGATTTACACAAACAATAGATCAGGGTTAGAGAAATGGCTCAGCGGTTAAGAGCACTGGCTGCTCTTGCAGAGGACCCAAATGTGATTCCCAGTGCCCACATGGCAGCTGATAACCATCTATAACTCCAGGTCCAGGGGATCTGACACCCCTTCTGATGACTTATATACTTATATACATGCAGGCAATACACTCATACACATAAAATAAAATAGAAATAATTAAAAAAATTTTTAAAACAGTATATCATTTCAGATGAGGTAAAGCATTTCAGGGAGGTGTGGCTGTAGACTAGGTATGACTTCCAAAACAAACTATGTTCAAGTGCATCCTTTGTATTACTTTTATATTTACATTTTAGTCATACCCTAAAAGGTCTGCCGTATTTCCAAAATTTAAAAAAAAAATTTGAGAAGTGCCACAAAATCATTATTATTTGTGATCTATCTGTAGTTTCCCACTTCCATAAAGAAGCATTTTTTTATTTCACATTTTAAAACTTTACTGGTGTGAAATAAGCTTCACCTAAAAAAAAAATTATTTCAAGTTGTAAATACCCCATGAAGATCCTTTCCCGAAGGCAAGCTTTCAGTGGATTGGAATTAGGGGTCTCTTGAGACAGAAAGATGTGCCCAGGAAACAGAAGCAGTTAAGGGATCTGGGGGCTTTAATGACATTAAGATATAACAGAGGATAAACTTCTACATCAGAATTTAAGTGGTTTCTCATAGCAGATAAGTTTTTTGTCTATTTTTTTACGGAAGCAAGGAGTTTAATCATCTGAATCCCATTACTTCAGATCAGAGATAGAGGAATTTCAGAAAGATATCTTAAGGGCCTCATCTAGCTTAGTAATTCAGAAATGTCTAGAAGGTGGAAAGCCAGACCTAAGACACACACTGCTGTTTCCGTGTGTAAGCACATGCCTTGCTTGTAAACACGAGTCTTCAGAGTTGTGAATGCTAAATACTTTTCTCACACATGGTATGAATTCTTCTATCATTTCTAAAGAATGGTCAGGGACTGTTGTGAGTCCTTTCTTATTCATAAAGACAAGTACAGGTTGCACAGTGGACCCTCTATCACTCATTTGGGAAAAGTGGAATGCCGTAGTTGAGAAGTTTCTCCAAAGTAATTCAGTCAAATTTTGGCCAAAGGATTTGCTGGCAAGAATCCTGAGATGGTGTAGAAAAGCAACTTCTCCTCTCAAAAAGAATTTATTGAATCTCTGAAGAAACAGATGTCTCCCTGGAAATGCCATGTCAAGGCAAGAGCATTAAGGGCCAGGAAATTGATTCTGGGAAGGTATTTTCAGGTTTAGAGTTCAGCTCAGTGGTAAAACTTGTATGGTGGTTATCCTTGATTATCAGCTTGGCCAGGTTAAGAGCCACCCAGGAGATTATTAAAGCATGCCTCTGGGTGTGTCTGTGAAGGTGTTTCTGAGATTAACTGGGGGCCTTTCTTGGGATCTGATGTAATAAGAGGAGAGAGCCCATGACTGTACAACTGCCACCTTCTGCTTCCTGCCTGCCATGATGGGAGCTGCTCCAAGTATTTCCTTCTGTGAGGTACAGAAACCTCTGACATCGTGAACCAAAATAAATCTTGTTCCTGAGTAGTCTGTCACAAGAGGAAAATGACTAGCACAAGGACAGAAAACCAAGAGAAACAATTTAAAGGTAGAAAGATGTAAACTTTTTGGCTTGTGGTTTCAGGGCACTCAGTCCCTTATGGCAGCAAGAAAATGACTCTGGCTTCAATCCTTGACCCTTTCCCCACTACATGGTTTTCAGCCTCTGTGAAACTATTTGATCTCTGGCTTGGCTGTGACTCTTTGTTATGTAACAATTTCCTCAAAGATTAAAACCTTCCCATCTTGCAGGTTCCCTATCTGGGATGAGCAGATAGATACTTGCTTATGTCTCCCAAGGAACACTGTCGCACAACACTGTTAGAGTGTTAGTGTGCATTTATGTTAGTCAGATTCATAGAGGAAGAAAATGTAATGAAGATAATGGGAAAAGTATAATGGCGAGAGAGGAAGGCAGTTCACAGCCGACAGAGCTGTGCCATTTCTAGTAAGTGTGACATTGTGACAAGGTACAGGGATATCCTGGGACACCTAGCAGCCACAGCGACACCTCAGGAGAGTCACATGTCTCCACTGGAAATGCAATGACTGGCATTTTCTTGTGTTGTGGCAATGGGATGACTCAAGGGGAAAAGCACTGGGCCACCAAGCCTAATGACCTGAGATCAATCCCTGGGACCCATGTGGAAAAGGAAAGATATTATGACAAAATAACCCACAAGGTTAACCACCACACATGCGCTCTAGCACTTAGCTACACCTAACCTGGAAATACCTTTCCTTTATTTTTATTTAGTGTGCGTATACTACAGCACATGTCGGGCTTGGTTCTGTCCTATCATGGTGTGGGTCCCAGCGATTAAACTCACATTGTCAGGCTTGGCAGCAAGCACCTCTTTACCTAAGGAGCCATCTTGCTAGCCCTCAAATAATTTTTTATTATGATGAAATATACATAATATTAAACTTATTTTGTTCAATTTGAAGTACACGGTTCTGTGGCAAAAAGTTCTTCAAATTATTATGCAATGATCGCCACTATCAATCTCCAGAACATTTTCGTGTTCCTCAGCTAACACTTTCCTGATTCCCCTGCGGGCACCTGAAAACCACTGTTACGCTTTCTTCCCCTATGAATCTGTTTTCAGTACTTTGTATGTGATATGGAATCATACCATATTTGTTATTTAGTGACTGTTTTTTTTCCACTGGGCCTACTGCCCTCAAGATCATCCAGACTGTTGATATGTCAGAACTTACTTTTTTAAGATCAAGTGATTACACACACACACACACACACACACACACATTACACATTTTTTCTTCTTCCTGGGTTTCATCTATATTTGGGTATTTACTAATCCTGTGTACATGGGTGTTCTAGTCCCTGCTTTCCCTTCTTTTGAACATAAACTCAGAAATTGAACTACTCAATGACATAATCATTTTATACTTTACTGTTTAGGAAACCACCACATTAGTTTTCTTAGAGGCTGTGCGGCAGAAAAAAATGCACCAAGACACTGGAAAGGCTGCAGCCTGGTCCAGAGGCCTCAAGCCTCAAAGTCTGGGCCCCAAAGGGAAGGAACTTTGTGTTTTATGCCTTGGGCAGTGGGTTACAGTATTTTTACTTTGATTGGTTAATAGCAAAAGGTTGCTAGTTTTTGAAAGATGTGTAAAACTTCCCTAAATGCCCCATGTCTGAGACAGACAAAAGAGGAAGCTTCTAGTGAGGAGGGAGAAACCACAAGACCAATGACTGTAGCTAGTTACATCAACACCATAACCACCAACCTGTCAGCTGAACTTTGCACAGACACATAGACAGAGAAGATTAAAATCCTTATTTTTTCTTGATTTTTCTGTTATGTCTGCTGCACCCTTCCACATTCCCCTCCATCAGTGTGCAGATTTTCCAAACTAGAAAGCTTCTCCCAACTCTTACATTTTTCTGTTTTGTTTTTGTGGGTTTTTTCAGTCCATGTATCCTAGTGAGTGCAAATTGGCACTCGTCACAATGTTGAGCTGTGTTTCCTTAATAATGCTGATACTGAGTGCCTGTTCATATGTCTTGGATAATTTCAAGGTTGCCCGGTTTCATATTCCAAGAACAAAGCCATTTCTTAATTTCCTTCTTTTTCTGTGTGTTTGGCTTCACTAATGTACAAAATGAATGTATGCAATTTCAATAAGGACAAAGGGAAATGTAAGCCTGAGCTACATCATAACACATTCGCGTTGACTCTTATGATGGAGGTGTGCATGGTTCTCAGGATGGTTAATGGATGCACTTCCTCCCCACTTTCCTTCACTAAAGTTAAACATGCAGACTTTCCTCAGAAGCTCAACACATTCTTAGTTTTATTCAGTTTTGCTCCTTCGCTCCATGGTTTGTTATACTCCCCACTATCATTAAATTAGAACATTGAAAAAGCCAGTGGAAACTAGAAAGGATTCCTGCTGGAACCCCGGGAAGCAGCAGGTTGTTTTGTGGAACACGTTGTTGAATTAAATGTTGGTCTGTCTTTCAACGAGTGCTTAGAAGTTAGAAAATAATATTTTTGTATCTTTTTCTTTTTTTAAGAATTGGATATTACTGACCTGGAAAATTCAGTATTTAGATGCTTTGTAGTAACAAAAAAAAAACAAGCTAATTTGAAATTGTGTAAATGAAACCCAATTGACATTTGAAATAACAATCAGAGTTAATAAGCTCATCTTTATGACTGTTGGGGTGTTGCTTACCGTCTCTAAGTCGCCATGCTATTTTCGGTCTTAAAACTATGTAGTACTGGTTAGAAGGCTTTAAAGCAGGGATGAAATTTGATCAGCATCCCTTCATTTGCATTTCAGAGTGGGCAAAAGGTTATGCCTCTAGGTTAGAATCATAAGTATTTAAACTTCATCTAAATACAGTATCGTTATTAAAAGGTAAAGAGAATGACTTTCATCGCCCAATGTTTTCGGGTATTTTAATTATACTTTCTATTACTAGAGACCGACATAAGAAGGAAACACATATCTTCAGGACTCTGCTCTGAAAATATAAAATTTTAACTTGTGCTTCAAGTTAACAGAACTCTTAAAATGGCATGTGGAACGTTGCCTGTGATTATAGAATTCCAGCCTCCATCACAACCTGGCTGTCTAACACATTTTTGTACAACTTTTCAGTTGTATCTGCTTCCAGCTCTGCTTGGTTCAGATAAGTCACTCAGTCTTCTATGTATGGGAGTGTTTTGCAATAAAAAGAAAAAAAATCCTCTTGGCATTGATAAGTTTATGGCATAATGAATCGTGTCCTAAATCATTTTAAGATTCTTTTACAACATAGAAGCACAGATGGGTGACATCATGATGCAGAGCAACTCTCATTGAAATCATTAGAGATGCTTTTTAAAGAATTCTTAGAAACTGGAGTTGTTAAATCAAGAACTCTTTGTGCAGCGTTTAACTAAGAAGTTGAGGAATCGGAACTTACAAGCCTTTGTCTTAAATCTAGTAAACGGGAGAGATTTCATAAGACAAGCTTGGAGTGTTATAGAGCACTCCAAAAAGTTTCCCCACAGAAATGAATGGTTAGTATATTAATAAGTTGCCAGAGCATGCTGTAATCCAGGTAGTCAAAAAGCTAGCCATTATGCCTGTCCCCATTACATTTTATATATAGTTAGAGCCAGAAATGGCTATTTGAGGAATCACAAGTCATACCCAAGCCAATAGATGTGATGTAATGTCAAAATTTTAGGTTGAGATAAATCTGAGAAATTGTACACAGCTAGGTTTAGTGTCAGAACACAGAGTTTGCCTACCCAAGAGTGGGGTGAAGAATCCATATTGCAGATATTGTTTAAGGAGACAGAAAATCCAAACAATGTTATTATTCACACAAGTGGTTTTAATTAATTCATTTTTTGTTTGTTTATGTTTATGAGTGTATTGCCTGCTTATACATAAGGCACCATGTGCATGTGATGCTCACAGAGGCCAGAAGAGGGTGTTGGATCCCCTGAAACTGGAGTTAAGAATAGTTGTTAGCTACCATGTGGGTGCTGGGAACCAAACCCAGGTCCTCTGCAAGGACAGCCAGTGCTCTTAACCACTGAGCTATCTCTCCAGTTCCTCAAATGGTCCTAAATGACTGTTACAGAATAGAACGCAGCAAACAGCTGATGAATCTGTCCAGTCATGTTTTGGTAAGCACAGCTTTGTAGGCATACAGGCTTGCACGTTGGTTTACATGTATCTGTCACTGTTTTCATGTTCGAATGGCAAAACTGAGTTGCAGAAGAGCATGAAAGAATGAAAACATTTACTCTATGTCGCTTTACAGAAAAACTTTGCTGAGTCCTCCTACGGAACATTCTACTAAGGGAAAAACAGTATCAAGCCATGATGGAAGAGGAAAGTGGTATTTTATAATCAGCAAAGTTATACCCCTCGATTCACTGTGAAACGGGCATTTCACAGTTTTAAAGGACTTTGCATTTGTTATCTCCCTTGACCGATGAAACATATAAACAACGAAAACACTGCACCACCCAACTTCGTCAGGCAGTGACGGGACCCTGACAGACAAAGGCACTTGTCAGGTGGGGGTCATGACAAATCTGGTGTCTGTCCTCTGCAGGGTGAGCTTAGGCAAACGTCGCCAGCTTGTTTCTCTTGACAGCTTCTCAGAAATCGAGGTCAAGAGGCCAGGGAAGGGAAAGATGGGAGACTCTGGAGAGACGGTGTATGCCTGCTGTACTCCTGGGAGAGCGTGCAGCTGCCCTGGGACTCTGACTCCCGTCCTGGAGCTCCCTCCCTCCCGGCTTTCCCCACAGGAAGCAGCTCTGTTCACCTCCTCCACGGGGATGCTCTGCCATCTGCTCCTGCACACAGGATGTTTTCTTCCAGACAGGAGCTGTTGGGTTCCTAAGACATTAAACCCACATTCTATCTGGGGACTCCTCCATCTACACAGTCTGTCTCACAACATCCAAGATAGTCAGCTCTCTTCAGTTCTTTCCAGGTCATTGCTGTGACTGAATGGACCCTTGGTGTTCATCCTCAGTGTGTGAAGTTTACAGTCAGACGTTTTGACTGAGAGAAAAAGACTGGTTCTAGGATCAGATGGCCTGAGTTCAAATTCCAGCTACAGTGTTTACAGTCTGTGGATTCTTTATGAGATTCTAGACTTCTGAGTACCTCAGTTTACTCGGCTGTAAAATGGGGCTAAGAATAGCACCTACCTCTCAGGATGACTGTTAGAGATAATTGACTTAGGAACTTAGAACATAATTAGTGTTAGCCATTGTTACTAGTGATCATTGTTGTTCAATCGTGGCACAGCCACAGATTTGCACCCTGGAAGGCCTTTTAGTAACTTTCACAATTACTTAAAGTGCCTCACACTTAAGAATTGGTATGAGTTGTCAGCTTTCATATCAAAAGACGCCTTCTAGGTTGGGAAAAAGATATAACTTAGGAAAGTTCACTCCAACTCAGCAACACAAGGGGCCGGGCCACTTGGAAGACACTAGTCACTCCAGCTTCAGAGGCACACTACAATGCCTTGGAGAGGTGGCTTCCAGACTATTCCATCATAAGGTCATGGGGAAAGGCCCAGTTAAGTAATGCACAGAACCCTCATCATATGATGTTTCCCTGAAGAAATAAGAGAAAGTGTCCTTCTATAAATGACCTTAACTTGAATGTACAGAATAAGAAAGCTTGTTTGAAGTCTGTCAGAGGAATTAACGTTAGCCTTATAAAGAAAGACCAGTGAGAATGGAGATTTTGAGTGGAACCAAATCAAAAGACAAAACACAAAATCAAGTCAACTTGTACCTTTGGGATTTGGAAAACAGATTGGATCAGAGAGGTGTGAAGCAGTGCCAAGCAAGGCCAGAGTGCACCAGAGCTGACAGGAGAGCCTCAGTCCCATCCCAGAACCCATCACACCGGGTAGCCCCTGATGCTTGATCCTTAGGCAGAACAAAAGCTTTAGAAAGAAGTTAGTGTCCACAGACTATGATGGAGCCTGTAAAAGCCAGTCACTGCAGGCTGTGGCCTTGAACCAGGCCTGGGGGCAGTGCCCAGGAGCCTTCCTAGTCTCAGGCAGCCAGAGGGACTCCACGGGCCAGAGTTGTTCGGTCAGCTACAAAGGAAGAATCCAGGAGCTATGGCAGAGGTCAGAGGCCAGGAAGAGTTCATGAGAACAGTTTGCTGATTTACTCAATCTGAGATTATACACATCATGACGTTCTCGCTTTTCCTTAAGAATCTTGTTAAAATAATGAGGCTTACAAAGTGGTGTGGGGGGCTGGGGGCAGCTGGTCATAAAAAACTCAAGATGCTGGTGGGACTGAGGAGGAGGGACAGGCAAGGCAATGAGCCATTTGGTAGTGGCTGGATGTGGTGGTACATGTTCATAGGAGTTGGAGGCAGGAAATTTGATAGTTTGAGGTCAGCTTGCTGTACTAACAAGACCCTTTGTCAAAACCAAACAAAATTCAATAGCAATAACACTAACATGGCTCGGAAAGATGTCCTCACACACACACAAAAGTGGTGATGTGTTTGGAAATTTGGAATTTCTAACTTGGAGTTTTGCAAGAGAGGAAACCTTCGGCCCACCTTGCTGAAGAGGCTACTCCAGAGACACTGACAGTTAAACCTGGAGACCACAGGACTATCACCAGCACTTGATGCAGTCCTAAAGGAAAGGCCACACTGGGATTGGACCACTGTGGGGAGATACTAACCACACAGGAAGAGGCAGAAATAAAAGCCCGAGAGTTCAGAGGAAACTGTGTCTGCATCTGACTGACTGGGGAGTGGGTGTGACCCATAGCCTCTAGCATCTGGCGCAGGCACCAGGTTACCTGGTCATAGGAGAGATTAAAGTAGCATTCCTAGAGCAAGCTCACAGGACTATGGTGTTTTCTAGAATGCGGAGCATTTGTTCTATAGGAGATGATCTTTACCCTGGGGTCACTCATTATTCAAGCAAGAGTTTTATTGTGATCCATGACAGCTGGCTCATCTTTAGACTGGAACTAATGATAAAATAACATGGACTTTACAATCTCCTCCCTTTTTCATTTTGATTTCATGTTAGGAAGCTCAGAAACAAACTCCTCTGTCTCTTGTTTCTATTATTTGCTCGTTTCTTATATAAACTCAACACAGACTTAATCCTAATAGTGTATGAGTTTTGTTAATCAACTCATAATTTTCAGAGATAAGAATTTTTTTTAAGTGAGACAACCTCTCGTATTTATTTCTGTCTTTCACTTGTGTAAGAGTTGGAGGCACATTTGATGTTCCTTGACTTCTAGCTTCTAGCTCTCTTTTCTTTGTCTAAAATAGAAATATCCCATGCAGTTTTCACCAGAGCTGGTATGCTCTGGCTTTATGGTGGCCTGAGGGTTTCATATACACTGAAATTTCCAAAGAGTGGAGTGGAAAAATAATGAACCACGCGGTGCTTTCAAACCTCAACCTTGTGCGTGCACCCGTGGAGAAAACGATGCACAAGGGACTGGAGAGATGGTTCAGCAGTTAAGGTCAATGACTGCTTGCAGACAATTAGGCCTCCATTCCCAGCACCCACATGGTGCAGTTGCAGGGGATCTGACCTCCTCTTCTGGCCTTTCCAGGCATTGCACTCACACTTGGTGCATTTACACATATACAGGCAAAACATTCATATGCATAAAAATTAAAATATTTTTAATTAAAAAAAAGCAAGCAGTGCAGAAATGTCAGTGCAGACAGGCCAAGTCCATGTCTTGAGTGAAAAGGGAGTACATCTACCCTAAACATTCCTGCTCAAAACAAGCATGTCACAGAGAGAAGTGACATCATTTGGTGTTTCCAGGCAGGTTCCCTGGGCTGACGTAAGAGACTCACCATGAAACCTGCGAAGGCGGATAGTGTCTACCAAATAAGAAACAAAACAAGCAAGTAGCCCTGTAGTGTCCCTGACCCTCAGGACAGCAGCTCCAGTGGCCAAGTAGGTCCTACAAGAAACTTCATGCAGGCCACAGGATCAAACAGTTCCTAAAGCCTGCTGAGCACAAGAGGTTCCTGAGAATTGCTTTTGTGAGGTCTGGGCACCCAGCTGCGGTCCTTTATCAGAAACGTTGATCCACTGGTGAAGGCAAAGCCCAGAAATGTTCAGTTTTAGGAGTTTCCAGGAAATTCTAGAATGTCTTAGACTTGCAAAAAAACACAGGGCCTAGAGACAGTTGTCCCAGAAGCCCTGACCCCAGGTATTCCAGCATCCAGGTCATATTATACACACTATTTATTTTTGCATGCATGCACATATATGTATTGCATAGCCTATATGTACATATATGTGCTGCATAGCCTACATACATACATATATTTGTACATGTGCATCATATAGTCTGCTAGATGTATGGATCTATAACATGTAAATAATACTAAATATATTGTGTATACCCTATTGGATACCTGATTATTGGCTGAACATGTATGTACATATACATATATAACATATATGGGTTTATCTGCATATCACAGGTAAATATGTGTATCTGCCAATGGGTGATATGTGTTTTATATATACATACATGGACACATATATATGCACATAAAATATATGTAGTTATATATATGTCTATTTATGTGTATAAAACACACACATCTCCCATTGGTTGTTTCTCTGGAGGGCCCTGGTATAGTCCCACAGCTTCCAGTGACCTGTTTCATAAGCATTCCTAATTTTTCCATCTCCTCCATCAAGTGGATCTGGTTGTCCCTGTCCCCGCAGGAGAAGGCACGTGTGTTATACTCAAACATAATGCGATCCCTGCCGAGTACCTCACCCATCGGATAGGAAAACCACCTGTTTTACATGGCGTCAGAATGCAGTTACAGTCTTTCCTGGCCCGGATCCCCAGCAGGCTCGCCAGGCTCAGGTGCACTGCCAGGTGCCACAGACTCAGCAGTCACTCGGTCTGTACCGCCTCAGCCGAGCTGTGTTGCTGTATTCAGCACCTTCTACAGAAGCCTGGACGGTGAGCCTGGCCTTCAGCATGGGCCCTCAGCGGATGATCTGCAGCCCTGCTCTGCTCTGTCACACGGTGCTTGGCAGTCTGTGAAGCGGTCAAATTAGCTTCTTTGTAAATCTGTTCCTGAAATGAAAGTTGAGTGCTGAGTGATGCTTGGCAGGAAGAAGCCCGTGGAAGTTCAGGATTTTGAGTAGACAGAGATGTACTGAAACTGTGTTCTATGTTAAAGCCAGGACTGTGTGTGAAGAGCGAGGTGGCACACACCTTTAATTCCAGCACTTGGGAGGCAAAGGCTAGTGGATCTTTGTGAGACTGAAGCTAGCCTGGTCTACATAGAGAGTTCCAAGCCAGTTAGGGCTACAGGAAGACCTTTTCTAAAAAAAAAAAAAAAAAACAACAATAACAACAAAAAAACAAAGCCTGAATGATCTGATTTGGACAAGATTATTAAGAGTAAAGGGGTCACTTAAGTTTCATGGTTTGTAATTTGATGGTATGGATTTTATGAGGCAGTGGTACTTGCAAATACAGGAGATGAATGCCTTCACAGGACACTTTTCTCATAATATTAAGAGTTTACTCATATATAGATTATTAAATATTATACATCATCTTCTCCTGATTTTTTAAGTTTGAGATCACAAATGGATCCCACTGTGGACTTTCTGATCTGAGTCAGGATTTCAGTTTGTAACTCTGGTGCTATTTTTTAAAGACTGCTAGGTAGGCATGAAGTCAGAAATTTTGGAAGGATGGGTGAGAAGATCTGTGTACTGACTGTTACCACTTTCCAGATGAGGAGCAGTTTTGTCTTTTCAGGTAAGTTGTATGGTATCCTAGTTAGCTTTGTGCTGCTGTGATAAAACACTGACCAAAACCAGCTTGGGGAGGAAAGGGTTTGTTTGGCTTACAGCTCACAGCTCATCATCAAGAGAAGCCAAGGTAAGAACTCAGGGTTGAAACCTAGAGGCAGGAGCTGAAGCAGAGAACACACACAGAGGAAGGGTGCTTACTGGCCATTCCCCTGGCCCTGGCTCAACTTGTTTTCTTATACAACCAAGGACTACCTGCCCAGGGGCGGCACCACCCACAGTGGACTAGATCCTCCCACATCATTCAACAATCAAGAAAAGGCCCCACAGACATGGCCACAAGCCAGATTGATGGAAGAAATTCCCCAACTGAGGCTCCCTCTACCTAGGTGTGTCAAGTTGATACCTGAAGCTGTCTAGCATGTACAGCAACCCTAGAAGGCCAAAATTGTCTCAATTTTGTATATAAATGTTGGAAATGATAACTTTCTTGTGTAGAACTGAAGGAACACTGTTCCAGTTGATTCCAAAATTTATACTCTTCCTGGCCCATAATTCTCATCTGATCAATGCTAAGCAGCTGCGCATTTATCAGGATATTTACACTCTGAGTTGAATTACAAGATTACAAATCCCAGAACCATTTTATAGTTCCTAAAGAGTTCATATAGTTTCTCCCTGGGGAACTCAGAATAGTCGAGGTTGGAAACGGCTTAACCTTAGGTTGCAAAATCTACTGACATGGGAAACTAAGAGGGGAAAAAATGCTCATCCTTAGCAGAGAAGCAGCTGCCTGCGTCTCATAAGCGCTGTATGTTTGGTTGTTGAAAAGAATGTTTTCAACCTAAGGAAACGTAACTCTTTGAACACTCTTGATTTTTACATTAAAACTATCACTCTTTCAGAAAGCATAGTAGTTGCAAGTATTCATTTGTTCACTAGAAGAAACCCAGGCTCTTTAAAAGACAAAATAACTTATATTCCCAGACTTCACACACCCATACTTGAAATCATAAATCCAAATGCTCACACTCCCTCCACTACCTTGGAGAACATACACACAGCTCCCTTGTCAGTCCCTGGGTACCCCGTGGCAGCCCCAAAGTGTATGGAAAGCTTATCCTGGTTTATTTCTTTTCCATGGTTCTAAGCATATTCTAGAAATGAGAAGTGACTCTGCGGGTGGACGTTCATTACACTGTCCACTCTTGGAATTGAATCTGGGAATGTGTTAAGGCAAGGAAATGTTTGCTTGAATGGATGCCTGGAAACTGAACTTGCTATGAACATCTTGGTGCTGTAAACCACATATTTGGCTCATTTTTGCATATTGTACCTGAGTGGGTGGAGTAGTATTTATATTCATTTTCCATTTCTGGCTGTCCAGTGTCTAGTCTGAGCATGCTGGGGAGTTCTCTGGATGAGTGTGTGTGCATGCACGCATATTTCACATTCCCCGTTCCAGAACCTACAGCTCTCTTTGAGTTGGAGCATTTACCACTGCAGAACTGCCACCTGCGTCTTCAAAATACATTTCTATTCTGCAGGTCCAGTGAATGAGCAATGTGGTTGCATGATGCCTTTGTTTAAAAAAAGAAAGAAAGAAAGAAAGAAAGAAAAGAACCCAAGTGCCAGCCCAGCTCAGCCCAGCGTTTTCTATCTAGCTGAGCACCACACTCTCACTGGCCATTGAAAAGTGAAACTCATGGGATTTTTTTAAAGAATCTGCTGTTCCAGCAGGTACCATTCTCGGGTTGGGTTTTTTTTTGTCGTTGGTGGTGGTTTTGTTCTGCTATTTAAAATGTCTAGAGCCTCCCGCTCAGCTAGATCCTTCTTCGCTAATGCAGCTTCTAAGCTGCCGTCGTCTAAGAAGGATGATTTAAACAGCAAGCAGAAAAAAATCAGCCTAGGTGAGAAGACCCTGAGAACCGGGAGTGAAGGAAGTGTGGGGCGGCAGCAGCAGGTGCAGACGGCAGCGAGCCCTTCTCAGCCCCAGCGGAAGGCTGCTGCGGCGCAGAAAGGTAAGGTCGCAGTTAGCTGCCTTCCTCCCGGTGTGCTGAGAAACTTCTTAATAACACTGTCAGGTAACTGACAACTGACGTGAACGTGGCTTCGGTGCTCTCAAAACTTCTGCTTGTGCGTGCAGCCTTTTTTACCTCCCTGCATGCACTGTAAAATAGCCAGTAATTAGGAACAGGGAAGTGACAGAGCTTTCATTAATGAAAGAATGATTGAGAGAAACTGGCGGGTGTCACTTCTCTTTCGGAATGAGAATTTATGCTTGGGTTCTGTACTCTTTCGTAATCTGATCGTGTTTGCATAAAAAGTTTCCTATTGCGTGTCTATATGAATAGAAATATTAAAAGAACAAGCATCCTTAAAAACACATCATTAACTAGCAAAGGAAAGTTTGTATGCTTTGTCGTTGGTTGCCTATGCTGAAAATGTTAATTTTCTCAGAAATGTTCATTTACGGATATGGTTCCTTGCCAAGCAAGGCAAAACCCACTGCTATGTTCCCTGGATAAGCCCTCTCAGGTGCATGTTAAAATGAATATTCATGAATATCTGACCTGGAATTGAAAAATGTTGAACAGTAGAGAGCTTTTATTTTAGTGTGTATAATTATAAAAGGCAATTAAGTCATATCTAAACACAAGACTAATTTTTCCCATTTTTACCCAGAACCATCTTTTAGAAGTATTTTATATTTCTTTAAATACATTTTGAGTTCTCTACTAAAATGTAATAACTTGGCTCTGTGATTTCACAGTAAAATAAAAAATTGTTTTAATACTCTCATTTTAGAAGTAGAAGTTTGTATTTTATGAAAAAAGAACAATTTCATTTTTTAATTCTAATCTTGGCCCCCTCTCCCTCTCTAAATAGCTATAGAAATTAATATACAATGATCCATTTTTTGTGCTGTATGATATTTCAAAGATATAAATGTCTATCTAGAAAAAAAATTGGTTTTCTCCTTAGCGTTGTTGTTATTAATTTGTCCGTTTGAGCAATGAAGTGTTCGTACAAAAACTAAGACCAAAAGATGTAAAAAGTGGTGCATAGAGTCAAGGCTAATGACTTTGAAAGTGTTGCTAGAAGTTGCTGAACACACTGAAATTTGGCTACTTAAAAGGGAAACTTCCTTTCCTATAATAACTGTCAATATTCATGAAAAAGAAATGTCCAAAGGATGTCCAAACATCATTTAGTGTATGTAGCTTTGTCTGTGTGAGTAGTGTGGGGAGAGCTTTAAAAAAAAGTTTAAGCTTATTACAAAGATTATCGATCATGCCGACCCTCTTTTGGCCAAGTCTGAGGGTATATTTGAATAGACTTTGTGGGTGAAAACAATTTTTAGTAACATATTTAGTTCTGGGATTTGTTAAAAAGTCATTAAAACAATGAAATTTTTTTGCAGTACAAGATCAATATAGACAGTGCACATTTTTGTAAAAAAAAAAAATAGAGGAAGATCATACCTTTATAAAGTGTCATCTCCTTGGCACATCTCTGCGAGGAAACAGAAAAGTTAACACCTCCGGAACTTGGAAATTGACAGTTGGATTAGGTTAGTTTGAAAGACATAGTTAGAATGCATAATTGTTTTTACTTTTCCTTTTCAAAAGCAACTCTTTGTAGCCACAGGAACCCTAGTTGTTGGAGAGCAGGAATAATTAGTTCTATACTGTAGCAGAGCTGTGTTAGGGTTAAACTGAGGTGGTTGGCCTATGATCAAGAAATCTAGGTGGGAGGCTAGAGAAAGACTCGGTGGCTAAGATCATTGGCTGCTCTTGTAGAGGACCCAAGTTCATTTCCCAGCACTCACATGGCAGTTAACAACCCTCTGTAACTCCAGGAGATACAAAGCCCTCTTCTGACCTCCATGGTCACTGTGTGACACAGGTTCACTTACATACATGCAGGCAAAACACTAATACATATAGATCTGGGTGGGAGAGATAGCTCAGTGGGGAAAGGTGCCAAGTCTGATGACCTCAGTTCAATTCCTGGAACCCACATGAAGAAAAGAGAGAAATCCCACAGGTTGTCCTCTGACCCTCCCACTCCCACCATAGTGCTCGCACACACGCACAAATACACACACACACACACACACACTAAATAAAAAATAAATAAATGTGAAAAACAATAAAAGCAAAAAATGCAGGGGCTAGAGACACAGCTCAGTGGTAAGTACTTGCCTGGCATGTGAGGTCTTGGATTCAAAAATATCTTTTTTAATTCAAGCCAGATATGGTAGTCCATGCCTATAATTCCAGCATTTGGGAAGCTGAGGCAAGAGGATTGCCATGAGTTCAAGGCCAGCTTGAGTTGCAAAGTAAACAGGACAGCAAGCTCCTGTTTCAAAATGTAAGCAATAATTCACAGTAAGGTCAGGCCACGTTGGATTTAAGTTTGAATTGCTGTGTCCTTGCGTGCCTCACTAAGATCTTGGCTTAACAATTTAGAAAGTTGAATACATTTGGCCAGGAGGATGGCTTGGTCTTTATGATGTGTCTGGCTTCTTGTTAACTAAGTGCATTCTGGTACATTTCTAATTTTGTTTACAGTTTATGTCTCATTTAGTGGGACGGAGAGAGAGAGAGAGATAGAGAGAGAGAGAGAGAGGAAGAGAGAAACTGGCAGTGATTCAAATAATTTCTGAATTAATTTTAAGAACCACTGCACGTGTCACTGTAGTCTTTCCTTTTTTATTTTATCTTTCACATCCAAATCCTTAGCTAGACAAGATCCTTATCACCTTTTCTTATGACTTAATAGGCAAATGTGTTTGCCATCAAGCCTGATGACCTCAGCTCAAATCCTGGAACACCTTATGGTGGAAGGAGAGAACTGATTCTCTCTCTCTCTCCCTCCCTCTCTCCCTTCTTTCTCTCTCTTCCTTCCCCCCTCCTTTCTCTCCCCATCTCCATCCTTCCCATTTAATATATTTCTCAAATCCTAGCAGGACCTTTCCCTTCATCCATTTCCAATGTCCCCCTTCCCGCCTCTTTCATGCTGTATACTATGTTTTATTTTCAGATTCAAATATCGATGTTATGTGTTATTGTGATAACTTAGTCTTGCATGGTTTACCAATAGGCTAATTCTAAGTATGGAAAATGAATGAAGTATGTAACTAATACAACCTCATGAGTATTTTCATTGCTAATACAAGATGTGTTGTGATCATTTTTTCTTACTGTTTTAAAACCTTGGTCTTCTCTATTGGGCATTTCTAATTTCCCCAAGGATAACATGGAGATATCGCTCAGAAACTTCTCTCTGTCCCAGATGCTCTGCCAGTCTCTGCCATTCTGCCCAGTTCTTCCCTGCTTAATTTCTAGAACCCCTGAGCAAGTATCTCTTCGTTTATTTCATTTTGACGAAGCATAATCTCAAGAAACATCATTTAAAAAGCCAAATGAGAAGTAAGTGTTCTGAGTGTCTCCATGTCCAAAAATTATCTTTGTCCTCTTTGACATTCAATAATATTTTGAGCAAATGTAGATTTTAAAACTGAAAGAATACCTGTTCACACATTATGGGCTCCTTTGTAGGTGAAGTTTCTCGCTTTCTTCCAAAGCTTTCAGGATTTCCCCTTTATCCTTGATGTTTTGAAATTTCTCCGTGTTTGAAAGTATGGGGCTTTTCTTCATTTTGACTGGCTCTTTAGAGCAGCATTTCAACTTGAAGGGAGTCCTTAGTTCAGAGTATTCTTTTCTATTGTTTCTTGGATAATTTATCCATCTTTATTTGTTCTCCTCCAGTGACTCTGTAGGAGTTACCTGTTATTCTCTGATATCTATCCTTTACTTACATATATTTTTTGAGACAGGGTCTCCCTATAGCCCCAGATGGCCTGGAACTCACTATGTAGACCAGCCTGGCCTCAATCTCCCAGAGTTCCTGCCTGTCTGCCTGCCTGTCTCTGCCTCCTGAGCGCCGGGATTAAAGGTGTGCACCACCATGCCTGGCTCTACAGAGTAGATTTCAAAAGATCTGTAGATCTCACAGAGGTCCACCTGCCTCTGCCTCCTGAGCGCCGGGATTAAAGGGGTGCCACCATGCCCAGCCTTTACTTATAGCTGTAATTCACATTTTAAATTCTAGATTTCTTTTCCTTTCTTAAACAGCATTTATTTTGTGATTATTTTATATACTATTTTATTAAATATTTGAGAATTTCAAACAATGTATTTGGATAATATTCAACACCTTTCTGCAAATCCCCTCAGATCCACCACCCACGCCCAACCCCCTCAACATCATTTCTTCTTTCTTTTGCAAAATTGAAGTCCTCCTATTTGTGTTCTCCAAATACTCTTGGATGTGGGTCCATTCCTAGTCAACCTACAAGGTATCATAGCAATAAAGAAAACTGGCTCCCCCTCTCCCAGAAGCGATCAATTGCCCATATCTCCTCAGTGAGGGATGGGGCTTCATGCCCACCTCCCCAGATCCATGCTATGATTTTGTCTGGCTTGACCTTGCACAGGTCTTGTGCATGTTGTCACAATGGCTGTGAGTTCATATGTGTAACTTCCCTGTTGTGTCTGAAAACACTTCCATTATAGTCACCCACTGCCTCTGGGAAAGATCTTATGATCTTTCTTCCTTGTCAACCACAATAATCCCTTGGCTTTGGGAGGAGGGGTGGATGTGATATATGTCCCATTTAGAGCTTAACACTGCATAGTCTCTTATTTTCTATATGTTGATGAATTGTAGGTCTGTGTTAATCACCATATACAGCCAAAAGAAACTTTTTGAAGATAGTTGAGAGATGCAGTATAGTACTGTATTTACAACATCTCTGACCTGCCTCTCCCGCTTCCCAACTCCTTCTCAAAGTCATGATCTCTTCTTCTTTAACTATCATTGTGATGTGCATATATACATATACATGTGTGCACGTGTATGTGTGTGTGTGTATCCTACTGCACCCATCCACTCTGGCTTGTATGTACATGTTGTGTTTAGGGCTGACCAGTTGGGACTGGATAAGCTATCAGGGAGCTTGTCCTAGAAAAACCTGACTCTCTCTCTCAGCAGCCATTGATTACCTAGAGCTCTTTGTGTAGGGGTGGAGCTTTGTGAAATTTCCCTCATCTACAGCGGCATATAGACTGCCTCTGTCATTATGCAGGTCTTGTTCAATCAACTATATTCTTGAGATTTCATGGGCGCAGCCTCCCTGTGATGTCAGTGACAGAGGCATTCTGATCCTCTAGATCTCCCCTTCCATGATGATTCCAGAGCCTTAGGTATAGGAGCTGCATTGTATATGTACCAATTTGGATTAGGTATAGGAGCTGCATTGCATATGTCCCAATTCGGATTAGGTATAGGGGCTGCATTGCATATGTCCCAATTCAGATTAGGTATAGGGGCTGCATTGCATATGTCCCAATTCGGATTAGGTATAGGGGCTGCATTGCATATGTACCAACTCAGATTAGGTATAGGAGCTGCATTGCATATGTCCCAATTCGGATTAGGTATAGGGGCTGCATTGCATATGTCCCAATTCAGATTAGGTATAGGGGCTGCATTGCATATGTCCCAATTCGGATTAGGTATAGGGGCTGCATTGCATATGTACCAACTCAGATTAGGTATAGGAGCTGCATTGCATATGTCCCAATTCGGATTAGGCACCCCACAGATACTTATTCTCTGCATTTTGAATAGTTGTGGATCTCTGTAACAGTGTCTACCTGCTGCAAAAAGCAGCTTCTTTGAAAATTACACTTACCTCTGAGTATAAGGATTAGTAAGCACTCAGAACACACTTGGAAAATATATTGGTTTAATAAAATGACAGTAGTAGGTTCTCCTCTAGGAGCTCTGACCTCTTCAGCCAGGAATAGTTGTCTAGGTTTATAGTCCCAGGCATGAGTTCCCTCCTCTTAAGTGGGTCTGGAGTCCAGTCAGACAGCTGTTTTTACCTCGTGTTTCCGTCAGTAGAGTCTTACCTTCAAGTCCTAGGAGGCAACCAAGCCCACAGAATAAGATGCTTCTAGATTTTTCTAATTTTTATTTTCATTGTATTTTGAATTTCTAAAGAGCTTTTGTTACTTTAATTTTGAGATCATAATATATGGTATCATTGTGTCTATAAGCAGTATGACTATGTGGTGTTTATTTAGCATTGTAATCACTGTCCCACTTTGAAGACCCACACACCACATCACTGGGATGCTCCTGTGTTTTCATTCCCAATCCATGATCCAGATGGATCCTTGAACAAAAGAGCATGGTGACCATTAGTCCTTAGGACAATAACATTAACAACTAAGATTTTCGCACAAAGAACTTCTACCATGATGAGGTCCATCAAGTGGAGACTGATGTTGACGTGTGTCCTGACACCAGCCAACAAGGTATTCAAGGTTGGTGTATAAGTCCACATCTGAGAATGTGCCATTTCTTCCTGAGCTTTCTGAATTACCCTTACTTCTGTTCAAATATATCCTTTAAATGGTTTTATCCTGGTTTAGTCAACTGATGGATTCGTATTTTTTTATGTGGTATTAGAAATCAAGCGCATGTGTGGAGATCAGAAGACAGCTTTGTGGAGTCAGTTCTTGCACTCACCTTTTCATGGGTTCTGGGGATCCAACTCATTTTCATCAGGTTTGCTTGGAAGGCTTCTACACCTGCCAAACCGTCTCTCTGACCTCAGCCCTTGATTTTAATTTTTCCCTCAGCTATTCAATATTTTTTTAAAAATCGTTGTTCGACATGGACAAGAATATTGACAAGGTTGGTTTTAATAAACTGCTTCCCTCTCATAGGTTTCTGTGGTGATGACCGTGGTGGTGGCATCGAATGCCTCTTGGGTTCTCCCTATGTGGCCAGCACAGCTGGAAACATACCATAAATGCACTCACCCTCCCATTCGGTCCTTGTGAGAATCTGATGACTGAGTGTCATTACTCTACCTATTTTGCAGATGTGGAAACTGAGATAGAAAGTTTGAGGTAGTTTCCCAGAGCCGTGCAGACAAGAAGTGATAGAATCAGAATTCTCATTCTTAAGATTTGTCTCCTGATCTTGTGTAACTCAGCATGACATCAAAGCACCTTTCTATACACAGCAAACACCTGCTCATCAAAGCAAATAAAGTTAATCAAACTCTGTGACTGTTTATTGTGGTTCCTCACCAAAAACAACTTTTTTGGTGCCATTCTATAATTCATTCAACATAAGCTATTCTGAGCCAGGTGTGGTGGCACACTCCCACAGTGGAACCCACTCCAGAAGCAGAGATGAGAAAAGTGTAGCTTTATGCCAGCCTGGGAGACATACCTAGATCCTATCCCAGAAAAACAGATAAGTAAGGAGAAGTCCTTTTGGTTCTGGCCGTTTATATTTCTTGTCCAGCACCTCCCCTTCTCCCCTTGGAATGAGAAGAAAACAAACTTCAAAGTTATTAAGGATGTCACAATGTGTGAATGCTATCCTAACAATGAAACCATTATTTGATATATGACTGCAGCTATCCTACTGCCTATACTTTGTACCCACAGAGAATGGTACGCATGTACACACACACACACACACACACACACACACACACACACACAAAATACAAGTAAAAAATGTCTAAGATGATTGTTGTGGTGCAGACCTTTAATCCCAGGAGACAGAAGCAGGCAGATCTCTGTAAGATGGAGGACAGTTTGGTTTGCATAGTGAGTTCTAGGCCAGCTATGACTGCAGGGAGACCCTATCTCAAAAAAGATTTTTTAAAAGTCTCTTCCCTAGGGGCTAGAGAGATGACTCAGAGGTTAAGAGCACTAGCTGCCCTTGCAGAGGACCCAGGTTCAATTACCAGCACCCACATAGTAGCTAACAACCATCTTAACTCCAGTTTCAGGGGATCCAACACCCTCTTTTGTCCTCTGCAGGCACTGTCTGACTTGGATGTACTTACATACATGCAGGCAATTCACTCATGCACATAAAATAGAAAGTAATAATTAAATTTTAAAAATGTTAAAGGTATCTTCCTATTACACATGACCTGGTAGGCCCAAGTACAAGCCTGTAGGCCAAAAATCACTCACCTCTACTTCTGTTCTGACACAAGACTCCCTCTGTGGCCTTGAGCAAGGCAATTATCCTTCCTGACTGAGTTTCATCAACCATTAAAGAATAATAATATATAGTTTGTGGGAGCAGGACGAGTGAGGATTAATGACTTAGTTAATTCATGTCTGGGGCTTTCAGGAGCCCACCGGCCATGTGCGTAATCTAAGTCAAGCACAGTGGGGCCTCTGTTTACCTCCAAGTAGAGAGGAAGGTAAAAAATTAAGCTCTCACAAACATCACACTTGTACACACACTAGAAAAACTCCATTACAAACTCCTGGTCTCATGCCCCACACTGTTATTTATGTCCAAGACCTAACCTCATATATAACTTATTTGTCGGAGTACCTATTGATTGAGAGGCCTGTGAATGCCTGGAGCCTAATACTTTCTACCTCTGTAAGTCAAAATATTAGCAACTGGAGCACAAAAGGCACCTGTTTGCTCTAGTGGGGGACAGGTTCATTCTGAACTTTGCTATTGCTTGTGGTGTTGGTGGACCCTTGCACAGTGAAATAACATGGAAGGCAGCCATTGCTAGGGGGGCAGAATCTCTGACAGATGCACTAGATGTACTGTGATTCCAACAACAAGCTAATAAATACCCATAAACAGTTACCCACTGGAAGGATCTGTACTTCGCTTAGCATCTCTAGAAGCAACAGTAGATTTGTACGGATCATGTCCACTTCTTTCTCTGACTGCCTGTGGGATCCATCTCGCTCCGTATTGGAAAAGAGATGATGTCTAGGGACCCGTCTTTATTCAGTACAGCAGTGATGACTCATGCTCCAAGTCCCTCAGTTCATAGTTTGGGCTCATACTGATACCAATCAGTCCAGATCCATACATCCCACATCTGTGTAGGCCAATAAATTGCTCTCCGTCCTATTATTCAAATTTGCATGACTTACACTGGGCAGTAATTTTACAAAGGAAAGCTAAACATATTTAATGCTGCTTTCCACTTAGTCCATGCCAACTTCTAACTAAATATAGCATGAGATTATGGCTCTGTGAATATTTAAAATAGCTCTTACATCTGGAGTTCTCTTTCTTTTTCTTAACTAACCATATCCATGATGGTGAATCCTGTACTTTTGTCCAGCAACCAGCAGTGAATTTGTATTGATATGTGTGCATTGCTCATATTTTATTTGCATCCTTAATTCTGCTAACATCAGAGAAGGAGGATTGAATTTTGTCTTCAGTGAGTGTGAGGCTATCTTTGATTAGGTAGGCTGGCCTACTTCATGTTCAAAGGTGAGTAATTCGTGCGTGAGATGTGAAACTAGATGTACCTTTATTGTACAAGCAGGATCCGTGAGGAAGAGATTCTTAGAACCTGAGAGTGAGATTAAAAACTTAAAGACTATCTCATTTATCTCTCCCATTTTACAGACATGTAGAACGAGGTAGAGTTGATGATTTGGTCAAGACTAAAGCTACACTGACTTGAACCGACCTCTTCTAGTTCCGTGCTTTTCTTTATCCAGACAGCCTAAGTAAGAATGGCAAGACCTGCAAGATGCAGAAATTCCCTTTAAGCCTCGGCTTCCTTCTCCAGCAGTCCTGCTGATCTTGAGTATCTCGTCCCTGGTGCCATAAGACCTTCACTCCCACTTCCTTGTTTTCACTTCCAACACAGGATGAGTGGGCACTGACCAGGCCGTGACCATGCCAATCCATTATTAGATTTAATCTATGCAACTAGTTCACAACCACGACCAGTTTAATGCCAAAAAGCTATGACCAGTGTCTCTTTTCATTTTTATAATATGGTTTGCTTTGGCTCGTTTATTTCCAGTGGAGTAAATAATATATTTCTCACTTCAATAAAACTAAAAAGGGGATTTTCTGATTCTTTTTTAATTAGAGTTAGAACAAAAGAAACTCCCTTTTAAACAAAATAAATTCTTTATCTAAAAACTTGGGGAAAGAATACTATTTTCTAAGATCTGTGTTATTCACTCCTTCCCAAAACTTATATTAGTGTCCCTGTTTGTTCCTCTATAAAAACTTAAAGAGATTGTATAAAAATACAAATGAGAAGTTTTCCTCCAAATCTAACAAAATATTTTGCCACCCAAGCTAGTTTTACACCCAGAGTCTTTGCATTGTTTTAACTTTACATGTATTATATAATTAATTCCAACCTTAAGTTTTCAATTCTAGTGAGCCATTTTACCTTCAGAATACCTTTATTTTATTAGATTCATTTAAGCAACCACAACATGGCAATTTGAAAAATGACCAGAATTAGTGTGGGTGAAATGATATTGTTGCTTTATTTGGAGATATATTTATAATGGTATGAGGAAATCACATCTCCATCTCATTATGCACTGGTTTTGTTCTTTGAAATGTGTTCATCTGTCTTGGTGACTTAAGACGCAGACAACTACGAGTTCCAGTCTGTCTATCAGCCTATCAGGTCCCTTGTGTCTTTTGTAACTGTATAAAGCCAATCGCAGCCCATGGTCCTGTGTGGGCAGGATAAATGTCTGGGAATGTGGAGGCACAGAGGGACTGAAAGCCTTTTCCCATATATGCTGCTCTACCAGGTTAATTATTATGGCTTCTTGAGTTAATAATCCCTAGCCTTAAATTTGGCCAGAAGTCTGCCTGTGCAGTTTTCTTACTCATCTTTACTGGGAAGGGTAAAAAAAGCTTCAACGTGTACAATTATGTTACCCAAGCGAACTAGAAGACGCCACAAGGAGGGAATCTCTTCTTGTAGACAAGAGAAATTGGCTAAGCATATATGTCAGGAATATATATTTTTGTTATCTTTTATATTTGAAAACAAAAACAAGTTAGAGTTTTTGAAATTTTTTATTGAATTTTTATGAATTTCATGCAAGTTTGATTTTAAAGGCAGCTAATGGAAGATGCATTTATTCAAACCACAGAAGATGCTTATAGATAGCCTATCGTGTGCATTATGAATATATATATATTATGCTGGTTTATGGTATTTTATATATTCTTTATACTAAAAAAAAAACTTTAGAAGTTCCGTTTTAATATATGCTAGATACACACTTGCTAGACATTTCTTGAGCTAATTTAAAAATAATTGACACTGGGTATTTTCTAAAAATATAATCTCTAAAATGGCTTTTACCTATTCAAGAATAAAAACCAAAATTGACCATCTGCCTTATGTCTGGTATTGTGCTAAACACCAGAAAGCTTTTTAAAAAGTAAAATATTGCTGTGCCAACGTACCTGAGAAGAACAACTTAAGGACGGAAGTTTATTTTGGATGACGGTTTGATGAGTTCCTCATGATGGGATGGCATGGCAGCGTGGCCAACATCAATCCTGGTGGGACTCACTCACATCTGGATATACATGTTCATGGACACAACTCCTATGTTTCAAAACTTGCCCCAAACAGAGCCACCCACTGGAAGCCAAATGTTCAAGCTTGTGGCAATGTTTCACATTCAGACCACAGCAGAAAAGATTATACAATGACTGAATTATCTAGATTAGCTGAATATTGAAGTAAAACTTTGGGAGCTCGAGTAGAGCAGTTAGTTAGCATGGTGTTTCTATAAAATAAAACTGTGGAGATGAACGTACAGAATTATGAGTGCACCCAAAAAGGAAAGCAAGGTTCTAAGAATTTACCTGGTAAGAGAGAAAAGAAGCATTAGAAACGAGCTTGCTGCATTTAGAAAAGGCCAGAGCTGACCAGTATGGCAGAAGTGAGGAGAAAGAGTCCAGAACGGTGGAGGAAAGGAATGGCTCTCTGAAATGATTTCAAATGAGAAACGCTGTTTACTTTGTCATTGCATCAGTGAATATTTACCAGTTCCCTCCTATGGGTCAGGTACTTTTCTAGGCTCTAAGATGAGGGTTCCATTCAGCTTAACCATCGTGCTGCTTATTTTTCTCTTTGCTGTGATCAAACACCTGACAAGAGGCAACTCAAGGAATGAGGAGTTTACTTCAACTTACAGTTTAAGGATGTGTGCAGTCAGTCCATCATGGTGGAAAAGCCACAGGGACAGGGGAGTGAAGGAGCTGGGCACATTGTATCTTCAGTCATGAGTCAGAGAGAGATAAATGCTGGTGCTCTGTTCACTCTTTTCCTTTTAATCCAGCAGGACCCCAGTCTATGGGGTGGAGCTGCCCACATTCAGGGTGAGTCTTTACTGCCCAGTTAACCATTTCTCGAAATACCTTCATAGACACACTCAGAGATGTGTTTCCATGGTGACTCTAAATCCAGTCGAGTTGATGATGAAGATTAACTATCACAACCATGTTCCATGACAAAAAATAAATGAAGAAAAATGATAGGGGAACTGAGAAAGTGAAAGATTCTATTTGTAAAATTCAAATGGTATGGCTCTTAAGGATCCACAGGATATATCAGATACAAAGCAGAATACACAGATCCAGAGATCATACTAAGGATTTATGATACATACATACATAAGTGGATCAGAGCTATTTTAAACCACAGGGTTGTAGAAACATCTAAAGAGATAGAAAAGCAAGTGGAGGTGGAAGATGGCTCAGTGGTTAAGAGCACTGGCTGCTCTTGCAAAGCACCAGAGTTGGTTTCCCAGAACCCAAATGGTGATTAACAACCTGCCATAACTCTAGTCCCAAAGAATCCAGTGCCCTCTTCTGGCCTCCCAAGGCATGGCACAGTCCGGTGCACTTACATGCATGCAGGCAAAACATGAAATAAAAATAAATATTTTTTAAAGCAAATGTGGCCCATGACTGAAGACAGAAAGTGACTCCAGGGTTTTCCCACATTCAAAGGTCAAAGCACAAGCAGAGGTGAGACTTAAATATAAAACCTCATACACACCAATTTGAGAATTTTCTTTTAAAACCCAGCTCAGAATATTCAGAATATTCCATCCCATCACAAACAGATGCAGTCATGCCTCTGAGATTTCAAACAAGTACTCCAAATAAGGATCTTCTTTGAAATGTTTTATTTCATTTTTAAATTTTCTGTATGTGTGTTTCTATGCCACATGTATGAAGTACCCACAGACACCAGGGGAAGGCACTGAATCCCCTGGAACTGGAGTTATAGGTGGTTGTGAACCACCCAATGCAGGTGCTGGGAACTGAACTCAGTCCTCTGGAAGAGCATTGTGTGCTCTTAACCGCTCTTCAGCCTCGAGATGTTTTATATTGAAAATGATGCAATTCTTGTCAGGTGGTCTGTGATATCTTGTTGAATTTTAAATCATTTCAACGGAACTACTGGCAGAATTAAAATGTCTCCTATGTTGTTCAATGAGAGGCTTCAGGTATCCATATGACCTATCACATATTGCTGGAGGAACCCTTTCTACACTACAAAGACCCAGCAATGGGGAGCTTTAAGAAACATTCAGTTTCCTTCTCTTTTCCTCTGTGGTTTCATATTCATGTCACATAATTATTTTATATTATTTGTTAGTATTTATTTACTTCCTTTATCTGTTCCTGGGAGTGATTTTGATTTTGAGCTTGCTTCCAAGGAGGTGAGGAATGATTTGCCACTTGAATTTCTAGCACAATGTAATGTCATTTCTTTTATTATGAAACCTCTATTTACATTCTCAGAGATTTGTGAAGAGGCATCTTGAATATTTAAAGATGCTATACCAGGGAGATCTCTATTCCGTGTGTGCTCTACCTATTGAAGTTATTTTGCAAAGATTTCTGAACAGCTATAAATAGAAGAATCATCAACAAATAAATAATAATAGGAATTGTACATAATAGAGACTCTCTTCCCAGAGGACCAAAGCTAAAACACTGATTTTTTTTTAATACCACAAATACTTTTGTAATGCCTGGTTGTTCCTCTGAGGCAAACATAATAAAAAAGCTTCGATGTGAAGGAAAAAGTGAAGCCCAGAGCCATTATTTACTTCTTGGTAATGGTCTCTGTCAAATCCTGTGGCCGAGGAATTTTAATAGGTGCATTCAGAGGGCAAGAAGCAGCTCCTGAGATACAGCAGGAATGTTGGCACAATCAGAGGAAGAATTGGAAAAAAAAATCAACTACTTGCCCTACAGATAGACTTTGGAGAGAACTGTTGATTAACTCCAGCTCTAAATATAGGTGCATAAAAGAACGGAATATATAGAGAACAGCCAGCCCCATGCCTTCACTCACATAGTGTGATGGTTTATCATCATTGTCAATGTGACTGGATTTAGAACCACCATGGAAACAAATCTCTAGGTGTGTCTCTGAAAGTGCTTCCAGAGAGGATTAATTCAAGTGGGGAGACCCACCTTGAATGTAGGTGGCACAATCCCATGGGCTGTAGCCCCAGACTGAATAAAAGAAGCCAGAAGCTAGAGAGATTACTAAGTAAATAAAGTGGTAATTACTGAAGAGCTTAAAGTATCTGAGCATGACTCCCAGGACCTCATAAAAAGCTGAGCCTGGTGGTACATACTAATAATCCCACAGCTGGGGAGGTAGAAATGGGCCAATTCCAGGGACTGACTGATCAGCCAGTGAGAGACCCTCTCTCAACAACCAAGGTAGATGACTCCTGAGGAATAAGGCCTGAAGATGACCACTGTGCCTCATGAGCATACGCACACATGGGTACCTGCACATACATACACAAGGATGCACATATATACACACAAAGTAATTAACATAATAAGAGGAAAGAAAACCGAGTACCAGCAATCATCTTTCTCAGCTTCCGGATTGCAAACACATTGTTACCAGCTGCCTCATGTCTTCCTCATGTCCCACCTTGATGACAGTAGGCACAGTAGGACAACAGGTAGGGGAGGCTGGGCTTGCTTTTTTCACTAGGCCAGAGTGCTATAACAATCACAGCAGGTGCCTGACAATTCTTTGTCCTAAGAGATAGGTTGCAGCTGCAACGTGAGTGGCCTGACTTCTGGGAAAGGGAAAGGGGAACTAGGGAGTTTGTGACCTAATACTCCCAAAATACAGAGGCAGAGAGTAAACCTTCCCACTCTAAAAGGGAAGAATGGATCATAGCAAGAAAGGATTGTGCCAGAGCAAGACCTACACCATGTCTGGCATCTAGGGCTCATGATGAAATTGTGTGAGTTACAGTGGATGTGGCCAACCCCTCCCTCCAGTTCTGCCTCTTACAGCTTATGTGACTTTCTACCTGGACTAGCAGTTTTCTTCCACAAAGGTCCACAGTCCTGGAAACTTCAACATTCTGGGGTCCCCACTGCAATGAGAGCTTTACAGTTCCGGCTTCATGTAATGGCTTCTCAAGGGATCCTTGCAAAGAATCCAACACATTGCTTGCCCTCAGTAGCTTTCTGGAACCTTGGTGCAAGACTCTAAGCCCCATCACTCTTGAATCTTCATTCCTGCCAAATCAGCCCTAGGGGGATGATACTGTCAAACTCTGCTGCCAGCTCAAGATGTAGCCTGGTTCTATTGGAAGAGAGCTGCAGCCACTTCTGTGTGCCTTTGAGATTGACCCCTGGGTGGTCATTTGGGAGCTGGGAACCCCTGTGGTGTCATTCTCAGTTTAGGATCTCTTCTTTTACATTAATTTATTTTTACAAGTTGGAGGCTTGGGTGGATGGGCCTTGTTTTCAAGACGCTTTTCTTCCTGTCCCAGTGCGGAGCACAAGTTTTGTCTTGTATGGTACTGTAACTCATGCTCCTTTCCTCCCAGAATAACAAACATATGTCTCCTATCTCTCTGTTCCACTTGTCAGTTTGGGGAGGAGGCATGCATATGCACATGTAAGTTTCTACATATGAAGCCATGACATTCCTCACAGGCCATCCACCTTGCTTTTTCAGAAACGGTCTCTCCCTGGGATCTGGAGCTTGCCAGTCAGGCTTGGTTGGCTGACCAGTGAGCCCCAGAGATATACCTGCCTCTACTTCCACAGTGCTTGGATTACAACCATGTGGCATTGTGCCTGACTTTTAACAGAGGTGCTGGGGATTTGACTCATGTACCAACTGAGCTATCTCTCCTATCCCTAAATCTTTTGTATTTTAGTTCTATAACTTTTAGTTCTCTCTCCCCCACCCTCTCTCTCTCTCTCTTTCTCTCCTCACATATCCTAGGCTGGCCTTGAACTTGCCTCTACATCCCAAGTGCTAGGATGACTGTCATATACCACCACTAGTAATTTATGTTGGGCTGGGGATTGAACCCAGGGCTCCATGCATAGAAGGCAAGTACTCTACTGACTCAGTTACATCCTCAGCACAAAATTTTATTCTTTTTGATACAGTTCCGTGGTTTTTCCTTTTCCTTTTGACAATCTATTAGTATATTGATACCCCCATTGATTTTATATTAGTTTTATAGCTTTATGCCATGAATTCTTACTGAACTGATAAGTTCTAAGGTTTCAGGAGTAAATTGTTGATGGTATGATCACATATCATAATTGCATTTCTTTCCTCTCTAGATGTCATTTACCCCTGTTATCTATTAACAACTTTGCCTGGAATTTCTATACTATGCTGAATAGAACCACTGAGAATGTGCATTCTTATCTTTTTCATGGTCTCAGGGGAAATTTTTTCAACTTTTCACCATTGTCTAATATTATGTGTAAGCTTATTAAATATGGCCTTTTACTGTGTTGAGATAATCTACCTCTACTCCTAGTTTGCAAAGGGCTTTTATTTTATCATTTTAAGTGTATTTTTCCTTCATCTACTGAGGTAACTATCTTCTGATATTTGTCTTTATATAATATCATTGATCTATTAATTCACAGTAATTGGTTTTCATATGTTCAACCATCCTTGAACTCCGGAGATAAATCTCACTTGGTCATAATGCACGATCCTTTCAATGTGCTGTTGAATTGAGTTTGCTGCTATTTTCTTGGTACTTAGCCATGCTTCATCCTCTGTTCTGTACTGTCAGTCTGATCCACAAAGGTGCTCAAACAATGAAGGTTTATGCATATATTGTTGCATTGTCTTGGTGAATTGTTCCCTCTGTGATTTATAAGATGTTTCTGCCTCTAGAGAGGTGTTTTGTCTTGTTTTGCTTTTTAGTGGAGAGCGACATATGTGTCCAGGTGCACATGTGGAGTTCAGAGAAAACTTGTAGAAACCAGATCTCTTCTTCTACTTTGTAGGTGGAAAGCAAGCTCCTTTTCCTGCTGAGTCATCTCTCTAGGCCAGTTTTGCTCAAAGCCAATTTTAACATCTATGTTTCTCTGGGGTGCTGGAATATAATCATCTCCTTCTCCTCCTCTTTGGAGTATCCTTATCTATGTTGATATAAGGGTAATTAGCCTTGTAAAATGAATTTGGAATCTCCATCATCCTTAGTTTCTCAGAAGAGTTTGAGTGGGTTAGTACTAATTTTTTAAGTGTTTCAGAATTTCACTATGGAGCCACTTTATCCTGATTATTTCTTTGTTAGGGGAGTTTTAATTACTAATTAAATGTCCTTAATATTTGTAAGTATCTCCAGACTTGCATTTCTTCCTTGTTAGTCCTAATAGATTGTGGGTACCTAGGAATTTATCTATTTTTTCTACGGTATCAAGGAGGCTGATACACAACTATTTATAGTCTTTATCCTTCTTTTCTTGTGACATCAGTTTTATTTCCTTCTTTATGATTTTACTTAGTTTAATCTTCCATCTCTTTCTTAGGTTTGTCAAGTCTTGGGTAGGGGTTGGGGTTTTGGTTTGTTTTTTTGGTTTTGTCTCAATTCACATCCTTATTTCCTCTCTGACTTCTTTGTTCAAAAGCATGCAGTTTAATTTCCATAGATTTGTGAATTTTGAAGTTTCCCTTATTGATATCCACTTTTATTTTATTATACTTGGTGTTTGGCATGACTTCAGTTGTCTTGAATCTATAAGACTTGGAGCACACTCCTTGTGCAGTGGGAAGGCACGTCTGCTTTACTGCTTTAATGGACGTGCGAATTGGAGCCATCTGACCTGTGATCCTGTTCGCTTCCACCCTACCTGAAGTTTTCCCAATGGTGGTTCCATCCTTTACTGAAAATGGGGCCTTGGTACTTAGCCACGCTTCATCCTCTGTTCTGTACTGTCAGTCTGATCCACAAAGGTGCTCAAACAATGAAGGTTTATGCATATATTGTTGCATTGTCTTGGTGAATTGTTCCCTCTGTGATTATAAGATGTTTCTGCCTCTAGAGAGGTGTTTTGTCTTGTTTTGCTTTTTAGTGGAGACAGACATATGTGTCCAGGTGCACATGTGGAGTTCAGAGAAAACTTGTAGAAACCAGGTCTCTTCTTCTACCTTGTAGGTATAAAGCAAGCTCCTTTTCCCGCTGAGTCATCTCTCTAGGCCAGTTTTGCTCAAAGCCAATTTTCTTGCTCTAAGTGCAATCACTCTGTTGTCTATGGCTACAATTTGCATGGACCTTCCTTTCCCAATCTTTCTCTTTGAGCTTCAACTATTTTCAGAGTGTCTGTTATTCGTTTGGCATCTTTGCTGCCTTTTTACAGCTTTTCATCTTACACAAAATTAAAGCAAGTGTGAGAAACCAAAGGAACAGAGGAGAGGCAGGACCAGAAGCCCTTCCTTCCCCCAACTGTTCTGTGCTGCTGCCTTTCAATCCGCAGTCATCTTCACTCCACAGCCACCTTCACTCCGCAGTCAGTCATCTTCACTCCACAGTCATCTTCACTCTGCAGTCATCTTCACTCCGCAGTCATCTTGCTTCTCTGTCAATACTTTGACTACATCATCCCACTCCCCTCTCACTTGTAAGTTTCTATTGAAAATTCCACTGGTAATATTATGACAGCTTCTTTGTATGTGACAAGTCATTTTCCTACCCAGCCTTCAAAGTTGTCTTCCTGTGACTTTGGACAATTTGATTAAATTGTGTTTATCTATCTGTCTATCTATGTATATCTATTTATCTTTGGGTTCATCTTACTTGAAGTTCTTTGAATTTCTTGGGTCTAGATATCATTTACTCCTCCAAATGTAAGAAGTTTGGTCATTATTTCTTTGAATAAGCTTCCTGCTACTTTACTTCTCCATGTGGAATTTCCACAATGCCTTTTGTGACCCACTTGACTGGCATATTTCAAATTTTCCTGAGAGGTTACTGATTCTCTCTTGTTTGCTGCTGGACACCTCTCTCAAATGTTTCAGCTCAATAGTTTTATTATTTAGTTCTAAGATTTATTTTTAATTCTATCTTAAATTCTCAGTGTCTTTATTTAAGTTCCCACATTATGGACTATGCCTGTGAGGACACTGATCATCTTTGGGATGGTTACTTTGAACTCTGTCAGGTGATTTATACATCCCCATTTTATTAGGGTTGGCATCTGGAGTTATATCTTCTCTTTTGGGAGAATTATATCCTCCTGTTTCTTTATTTCCTTGATTCTGTTAGTTGTGTACCCATTAGGTAAAACTTTTTCCTAGTCTTCAAAAACAAGACATACACAGGAGAGAACAAAGAAAAAAATTCTGGCAAGTGCCAAAGAGCTAGTTCAAACCACTGTCTTTGCTCGTTAAGCCCCCAGAGGCCCATCAACACTGCAGTTGAAACAAAAACCAGAATTTATGCAGCTCTGTGACATTTATCTGTCCTACTCTTTTCTCCCTGAGGAAAAGTTGGGAACTGATTTTTATCTTGAGTTCTTCTACTTATGCTACGTATGGTATGTTGAGCCAGGGAGAACTCTAGTGAATACCTGTGTGATAATTCAAATTGCCACATATTTTCTGTAGCCCATAGAGGTCTACCATATGATAGTTCTTATCAGCACTCTGAGGCTGATGAGACAGAAGCCAGTCACTTGGATAGTACCTGGAAAAGTTGAAACATGAATGTGTTGTTCAAATGCTTATCTCCTGAGAGAACAGTAAGGAACTGGAGTCTCCTCTCAATTTTACGGCACTCTGTTAAGGGGAAGGACTATGGTGATAGGTGTCAACACAAAAGCATAGCTATCACCTCAAAGGGGATAAGAGATAGTTTATTCTGGAGCCAAATACAAATGACCTTGAGCCAGGAACACAGATTCAGGTTACCCCAAATTCCATACTCCAACTTAGAAGGAGTTTCATGAAATTTTTATAGTACAGAACAAAGAAAAGTCAAAAATAAAGACACTTCAAATACATTGATGGATACATTCAATTTGCAGGTCATAGCAAAGGAGAGATTTCCACTACAGATCTCAGATGTTATCTGATGACATTTTGATTGGTGGGAATGGAACTGTTTCTTTGTTAAACTAATACATTCTATTAATCATAAGATATGAAGGTCAGAAACAAGATAGGCAAGGAGTGGCTATTTGCAGGCTAAACATAGCCCAAGACAAATAGACTCTAGATCAGCAACATTCCAAACTCTGCACAGTCACTGAAGTGTTAATCAGCTGGTTAGCCTTCAGTTCAAGATGCAGGATTTTTCTGGAAACTTTTGTTCATGTCGGGCATCTCCAATTTTCCTACCAATTTCAGTTTGTCTGACTTTATATTTATTCAAGATAGAGAAGCCTTTGAACTACGTTTTGGATTATTTTATGTACAGAATTGATCAACTTGGAGACTGGAGAGATGGCTCAGCTGTTAAGAATATTTGATGCTCTCACAGAGAACCCAGGTCCATTTCTCAGCACCCACCTGATAGCTAACAACCATCTACAATGCCAACTCCAAGGACTCTGACACCCTCTTCTGGCCTCCATGGGAATTGCACATGTGTGGTACACTCACATACCTGCAGGCAAAAACACTCATACAGCTAAATAAATAAAATAATCAAAGAATCAATCTACTTATTGTCATTGAAGCATTATGTCTGTGTAAGTACAGAGCTTTCTACTCCACCATCTTGTTGGTGTCCTACAAAGATAGGCTTTAAAAATTCCTGATATAACACTGAAATAAAGTGATAGGAAACATGAGAACCAGTTAAAAGACATACACAGTAGTATGAGAAGGTCTGGCATGTGTCTAATTGGATGTCAGAAAGGAGACCAAATGGAAACAAGAGAGATCATTGGAAAGTAATGAATGAGAATCTTATAGAATAGTTTTTTTGTTTTGTTTTGTTTGTTTGCTGTCTTTTGAGACAGGATTTCCCTATAGCCCCAACTGGCCTGGAAGTCACTATGCAGACCAGGTTGCCCTCAATCTCAGAGTTCCCACCTGTCTGCCTGCCTGCCTCTGCCTCCTGAGTGCTGGGGTTAAAGGTATACACTACCATGCCTGACTCTACAGAATGGATTTCAAAAGGCATGAATCTCTGTAGTCAAGAAGCCCAACAATTCCAAAGAAAGAGGCATTGAAAACCATGAATCCAGCAAAAATTTCATATTGATAACAATAAATAATTTTTTCAGGGGCTGGAGAGATGGCACAGCAGTTAAGAGACGGGTTGCTCGTGCAGAGGACCTGGGTTCAATTCCCAGCACTGACATGGTGACTAACAACCATCTATAACTCAAGTTCCAGGAGATTCAATGTCTTCTTCTGACCTCCAAGGGCATTGCATGACATGGATGCACTTACACACATGTAGGCAATACATTCATACACATAAACTAAAAAATAATGAATAAAATTTTTAAAATAAAATAAATAACTAATTTTTGTATCTATATGTAGAATTATCAAATCAGTTTATAGTTCACTAGTTCTACTAACACTTGTTGTCTGTATGTCTTTGCATAATATATTAACATATAAATTAGTTATTGGTTTTGTGATAATTGATCCAAAAATATGGGCAAAGTTTTCTTATCTTGCTTCCTAAACTAACTCAAAACACAGTGATCAAAACACATAGCTGGGTGTAGTGATGCAGTCCTGTAATCCCAGCACTGAGGAGGCACTGAGAGAGAAAAACTAAGAGTAAAAGGCCAGCCTGGACTACAGTGTGCTATCCTGTCTCAAAAAACAAAACAAAACAAAAAACAAAAGAAAAATTCACAAGGTCAAGTTTAATAACTCTAACCTGTTTTTGCATTGCTGTAGGGGAGAGAAGTATCCCTGCTAATTTAATCAATTTGCCAAAGTGTTTTCAATTCACTGTATTGATATATTATCAGTTCAAAGAAAAGTTGGAAAGAGGGTGGCTATTTAGAGTACAATGAGAAAGCGGACAAAAGAAGACAGAGTTCTAGATTCCCACTGTTTTATATTCAGAACGTTTTCACCAGGGCTCGGGGCATCTTCAGGCTGCATAAATGATGCTGAGACTTGTTAATATCTTTAAGGGCATTTCTATAATCATCACTTTTGAATATTCATGAAAATAGATACATTAATCACTGTATCTATTAGTATACCTAATGATACCAGTTAAACAGAATATTGCTGCTGCATGAAGGGAATCAGACCCTCCCTCAGTAGATAATCCCAATTACTGAAGGAACAGAAGACATACCTATTTTTTAATTGTTCACTTAAGCAGCTAAAAATTCTAAAACCTGTACTTTTAATTATGTAAGCCTCTTTGCTATACATTGCAACTGGAATTGGGGGAGAGAGTGCAATTGGAAACCTTGTTTGAAGGTTCTGAATCTTCAGCAGGAAGGGCCTGTGCAGTTGACAACCTGGCACTTCCTGCCTTCTTGGCATTTGATCTCACCATCTCCACATCTGAGCTGCACTTGCTCCCTGAAGTCAGAACAGAAAAAGCTAGTGTGGTTTGTGTGGTTGTTGCTTTAACTCTCTCTCTCTCCAATTTAGTATTTAATTATGTAGTCACCAGGCTTAATGATTTCTGATTTTGGAAAACTCACATTTCTGCTTCGATGGTCTCATAATGTCAAACAACGAATAAAAGCCAGCCCAGGCCAACGGGAAAGCAAACACAAGATGAAGAGTGTTTTCGCACCAAGCTGAATGCTTAGCTAAATGCCATCAGTTACCAGATGACAATAAACAGGCCCTGTGACTGCAGCCGTGACCCTCAGAGCCACTATTGCCCATCACTGTCAGTAAGCGCAAAAAAAAAAAACTCAGCCTTGTGGGTGGACCGGGGAAGATTGGTAGCAAAGGAAGGAGAGAAAACAATTTTAATGCACTTGGAAAATAACAAGAAATTATTTTTCTTACTAACTTTCCAACTTATAATCCAGCATACAAATTCTCAGCACATTTTTATGCATCTTACTGAAAAAATGTCTGTTCTGTCTTAATGATAAAAATCCAGTTCAGGGAGAAAGCATGTCTTTAAAAGCCCTACTTTAGTACAGACATGCTAAATTTAAGATTTTGCCTGTTGGTGGGGGAGGAGAAATAGATACAGCATTACTCCTTTCTCAGGAGTAGCTGGAGGAGCACACTGTCTCACACAGCCAGGGCTTCCTGCTCTAGGGAGGATGTGGGCTGAGGGAAGCCTGAGCCGGCCCTAGGTAGGAGCAGACTTGGGCGGGTTCCACTGTCTCTTTCAGTGCTGGTGTTTAGGGTAAACTTCATCCTGTAGATGATAGAGTGGAGTGCAGAAAGACGCCATCAGAGAAAAACAACCGGGTAACCGGACTCTCCTTGTAGAGGTTTTTTTGTTTTTTTTTTAATTATCTTTTAAAAACGCTTTTGGCATCATAGGTGTTTTCATTCTCTGTCTGTATGTCTTTCCTTCCTCCTCATAGATTCCTCCATAAGAACCTGTTGGTGAAAGACACTGAACAGGAAAAGGAGGGTCAAGAGACACATGACGTTTCTTTGAAGGTTAACGGCTTCCTTGTCTTTTCTTCTACTGTTTAGAATCTTTTCTTTAGTCTCTCTTCTCCACTATCTGTCGCTATAGTGCCCGGTGCCATCTTCTCTCTTCCTACGTCACTATCCAACCCTAACCAGGTTCAAGGGAGTTAAAAATGTCACTGCTCCTCCTAAATACACACACACACACACACACACGCACACACACGCACATGTACAGGCATACAGACACATGCACACACCTTCTTCATATGTTGGGGGCACAGCTCAAAATTCTGGACATTTCATTCCCTGAATTACGGTAGACTTCTCTGTAAAAACACAAACTATTGGCCATGCATGGTGGCACATGCCTTTAATCCCAGCACTCAAGAGGCAGAGGCAGGTAGATCTTTGTGCGTTCAAGACCAGTCTGATCTGCATAGCAAGTTCCAGGTTAGCCAGAGCTATATAGTGAGACCCTGCCTCAAGACAAACAAACAAAACATCACAAACTAAGGCTGGAGAGATGGCTCAGCAATTAAGAGCAGTGACTGTTCTTGCAGAAGACCCAGATTCTTATCCCAGCACCCACATGGTGGCTAACAATCCATCCTTAATTCCAGTTCCAGGGAGTCTGACACCCTCTTTTGGCCTCTGTGGGCACTGGACAACATGAGTGTACATGTGGGCATAGCACTCACACCCGTAAAATAAAAAATAAAACTAAAAGCATTTCATCATTATTATGATGCTTATTCACTAACCCTCCCCCCTTTTTTGTAAATTTTAAGAGGTCTGTACTGAAGATTTCTTTAAAAGAAACCTCACTCACCCCCCCCCCCCGATATTCCAAGCAGAGACATCTTCCAGGAGGGATTATTTATCAGAGGTAGAGTCTCCATAGATGTGACCTGCTGAGTAGGACCCATTGAGAGATTGCTTTCCTTGAGATCTGGGGCAGAGTTGAGGGCTAGCTCACTGTTTGGAGGCAATCCCAGACTAACATGGCCCACTCACCAATCCCGCCGTTTCATGCTGCTACTTCCTGCGGCTAGAAACCAATACTGCGGACTTTGCTCTGTTTAACATCATGCTGCTCTGAGAACACACTACATTTAAGCAGAGTGGAAAGAGAAGTGGGGGGAGGGGGGCACTTATGACCTGGCAGTGCAGCTTGCATTTTGCACGGTGGCCTATTCTTGGGCTTTGTTGTTGGGGCCATTCCCTGAAGCCCAGTCAGCTCTTCCCTGTGATTCTGGATCTTGGAATTCAAACCCTCTGGGTGATGGTACGTGTATCCATTTCTTGAGATGCCCCAATTCTGCCTCCTGGAGATTCCAGGAATCACGTCACTGTCACGTGCACAGATTCTTTCTTTCAATCCACACAACCACCTCATCTACCATGAGGAAACCAGCGCACAGGAAAGGCAAGGGCCTCATCCCAGGGCCTCAAAAGTTCTGTCTACACTAATAAGCTCTCCTGACACACTGCTTATTCAGTCACCACTTCATATAGCTCTCTCTCTCTCTGCATGAACAGAATAATAATCGCAAATTCCCCTGGAAATTAAGTGGCATTATACCATAGATCCTTTAATGGTAGCAGAGTGTCAGAAAAAGGAAAAAAATACACCAATTTAAATATAAATAAGGTGTCTGATTAATCCCATTCCTTTGAAATATTGATGCATACTTCCTGTAAACACTCTTTGGTCAGTTCTATCCAGGAATTTGACCATTTCATGATACACCATTCTGGGATATCTAGAAAACTGGTCTACAAAAAGGGAAAGACTCCTGACAGTTGTGGGCAACTTTAGGGTTAAGGTACAGCTATGTTTGTATGTCTACCATTTACAGTTGTGGCTCCTGCAACCCTAATGCGAGGCCCAACTAAAGTGAAATACAACAGACATTCCTTTTGAAGATTTAAAATTGAATCTGAGTCGGTAGGGATTTAAAGCAGAACACTGTGCCTATCCGAGTTTATCTCAATATATGACTAATCAGGGTTTATAGGGACAGGATAAAAATCATGCAGAGAGAGACAGAGACAGATGTAGCCTGATCCACCTGAGGATCCTAGATATGTCATGTTTGCGATATCCCATGTCCTTTAAACCCTCTTTATTCTTTGAGCTTCTGTTACAACGAAAGACCCAATCAAAACACTCCGATTCACAAAGCACCCCGATTCACAAAGCTTTCCTTCCCCTCCTTGTTTTTCTTCAATATTCGTTTATTGTACATATATGTGCATGTATGATGTATGTGGGAGTGCAGGGGTGCACGTGTGGGAGTCAGAGGACAACTTTCAGGAGGAGGTTCTCTCCTTCCACCTCACTGAGATAGCGTCTTGTCTCTGCTACTACGGCGCATGCCCCGTAGCTGGCCTGTGAGCTCTCAGGCAATTCTATCTCCATGGCCCATCTCACTGTACGCCTGCTGGGTTTAAACATGCAGGTCACAACACCTGGCTCTTTGATATGGGTTCCAGGGATCAAACTCCGGTTTTCAGGCTCGGGCAACAAGAATTATTGCAGATTGGCCCATCTTGTCAGCCCCATTCCTCCGTTTGGGGGATGTTGTCTTACAATTGTGTCAGATCCGGTGAAATCTCAGCAAAATGAGTGAGGGAGGGGAGCCGATCCGTTCCACTGGGACTGCATGTTGGCCGAGACAGTCCTCACAGAGCCTGCTGGCACCATAAGCACTTTGGTTGTTTGGACAATGCTGGGTCAACGTCTGTCCTTGGTTTGTTTAAGAGGATAGAGGAAGGGGAAGGGACACTCTGTCCTCGGCTTGCCGAGTATTGTTGCACATCTGCTTTCCCAAGTCATTAATGGATTCTTCCGGAAACACTTAAGTCCTTTCTCAAGCATTAGGTCAGCAGTCCTGATTAGAATCGGCCTCAGCCACCCATGAAACTAGATGCATCTCCTGTGAATTATTATTACTATAAAACGTCACTAATTAACTATCATTAAGAGGAAAGGCTCATCTCAAATTTAAGATTCTAAAAGAAGCAACATTTTAATTTCTTCCAGCTCTGCACAGTGATTTAAATTAGGCTGAGTATATTTTGACTTAATGTGTAAATAAAAATTATTTCTAAACAGCACATCAACCTAATTATGCATTTTTGGTATGTAAATGGTCTTTAAGAAACAGCTTGTTCTTTTAGGCAAGAGAATTAAACATTCTTATACTCTTAAAGCATTGATAGTTTAACAAAGGCTTTCTTCTCATGGAAAATAGTGATTAACTTAATCTTAACGCTTGTCAAAATTATTTTTAGATAAGTGGGGCCTGAATTACAGAGATTGCTGTATTTTGGATCGATATGACAGTGACTGGGGAAAGTATCATAAAAATGAGTTCCAAAGCTTTCTACATCTTTTGTAGGTCTTAATACTCCAACTGGAGACAGAGCTGACTTCTTTAAGAGGCTAGTGAAATGACTGTGTTGTGAATTAGCTGACATTTCTCCGGCATGTTTAATGATGCTAGGATCTTTATGCCATGCTTCCAATCCACAAACAGGCAAGGAAACAAACAACACTTACAACAGGAAGTTTGGCAGCCCAGATGTTCTTCCTGGTTGTCTATTTGCTGCTTATAAAGGCTAGAGAGAATGATCTGGAAAGTCCAGGCTGGTCTGAATAAAGAGAGCTTAAAGAGCTACTGTAATGTCAAGCCTGGCTGAATGGCTGATGAGGACATAGGATGTGAGATTCAGTGAACAACAGGGCAGAATTTTTGTTTGCGTTTAGAAGCTGGAGTGAGAGCCTGGGCACAGCCCTGGGACTAGCCTCTGTTCAGTAGCCAAGATAGCCTGAATCACCCAGGCATTCCCATCCCAAGGAACCGCCCTCCAGCTTTCTTTCCCTGCTCCCGGCATGCTGGTACTTTCACTTGCTGCTTAGCTTTTAACCTGAGCCCTGTAAATGCTCTTCGAAATTCAGAACAGGCACGAACACCAACCAGCGCAGGGTTTGGGAGCAGGTTGGAAACAGCCCACTTTCATGTGTCCCTGTAAAAGCTGCAGCCTCACCCAGCTGGGCTCAGCGGGCATCTCTGACTTCACAGGGTTAAGTTTACAGTAGGCGTGACCTCAGCAGGTGCTGGCTGGTTCGGATGGAACTAAGTGTGGCACAGGTCACCCACCAGAGCTCACAAAGGAAGATGGAGTCTTTCTGCTGTCAAAGGCCATAGCGTTTTAACCACACTTGTCTTGTCGTACAGTGTCTGGTTAGCAACGCTGGCAGGGTGACTTTGCTCCTGGGGAGTTTGTTTGCTGTTGCCTGGGACACCAGCTGGACCCTTGTATGAACTCTCTTTGAGCTTCAACAATTTTCAGAGTGCCTGTTATTTGTTTATCTTTGTTGCCTTTTTACAACTTTTCATCTCATACAAAATTAAAGCATGTGTGAGAAACCAAAGGAACAGAAGAGGGACAGGACCAGGAGTCCTTCTTTCTTCCAACTGTTCTGTGTTGCTGCCTTTGACCCCACAGATGTGCATCTTGAGCCTCACTCCAGCAGCAGCCTCCTGTACACAGAGGGCGCTAGGACCCAGAGGACACTGCTGGTGAGAATTCTGGGTAGTTACTCTGACCAAATTCAGATCCAAACCCTATCATTCACTATGTGAATGACCTCTGGCAGATTGCTTCATCTCTCCCCAAGACTAAAGTACAATTAAATACAAATAAATACTGAAAAATACAGTTAAATAAGAAGAAATGTTCGAGAATTACTGTCTTGATGTCCTGATCTAAGTTTTAGGATAATCTGCCATCTTTTGTACACGCTGGGAAAGAGTTTTAGTTGTTTTCTCATTGCTGTGATCAAAGTCCTGACAGAACAACTTAAGGACCTCTGTTGGCTCACAGTTTTAGAGGGGTCTGTTCACTGTGGCAGTGGGAACATGTGACTGATCAAGGGGCGAGAGAGAATGCTGGTGGTCCGCTGCCTTCCTCCTCCTCTTTTATTCTGTCTTTTGTCCCCAAGCCCAAAGGCTTTTGCCAAGATGGGCTAATCTTCTCTGGAACTGCTCTTGCAGACACGCCCTGATCAGTGTGCCTTCACTAATTTCCTAGGTGATTCTAACCCTACTCAGGTTGGGAGTGATGGTTAACCATCACAGAATTAATCTCCATATTTTTATCTATAGAGCACTTCTTTGCAAAAAAGAAATGTCAAATTACATCCCTGGGTACTCAAACATACCTTTAAATATTTTTCCTTCAGGGGCTAGGGAGATGGCTGGGTGGTTAAGAGCACTAGCTGCTCTTCCAGAGGACCTGGGTTCAGTTCCCAGCACTCACATGGAAGCTAACAACTGTCCTTAACTCCAGTTCCAAGGGATCCAAAGCCCTCCTCTGATCTCCGCAGGCATTACACAACACAGGCGCACTTCTACACATGCAGTGTACGCACACACATAAAAGAAAAATCATAAATAGAATATTTTGAAGATTTTTTCCTTCAGATCTTTACTTAAAATGCCATCTTTGCAACTGGCCTTCTCTGCAACTGGCCTTCTCTGGCCACCCAGTTTTAAGCAGCAAGCTCCTCTACCCAAGCTTGCACTTCTATCTACCTTCTCCACTTCCTATTTTTTCCATAGCGTGTAGCATCATCTAAACTTCAGTAAGGATTGCTTAGTTCTGATTTATTTTGTTGATACTCTACTTAGATATCAGGTCGGCCATCCATAGATTTTATTTATTTTGTTTCCTTCTGTATCCTCAGCAGTCAATATGGCACTTGGTACCAATAACAACTTAATAAGCGGGTGTCAAATGAGAGAATGAACTCTCCCACGTGCTTGACACTAAGTGCTTTCTGAAAGTGTGTTGTCTCCTTTTATCGGGTAAGAGATGTGGCTTTATAGATAAGATAGTGCAGAGACCCATGGAAGCAAATGAGATCTTCGAGGAGATTGTTTAACCAAAAGAGGGGGAGCAGGCTGCGAAGAGAGACCTGGAAAACATAATCTTTTAGACATAGGGAAGGAAAATGGGCCCCACACAGGAAGCCAAGAAAAGCTACTCATGACAGGAGGAAAATCGGGCTGTTGTGGCATATGGAGATAGCCAAAGATGCACCTGCAGAGGGCGTACTCAGTTCCGCGGAGAGGCACAAGGAAGGGACTCGAGTGTAAAGGATGCGAGGTGACCTTCCTCGGCTGCACCCAGCTTAGACTGCGTGCTGACCAGTCACTACCCCCTGTAAAAGCAGACCGCAGCGGTCTAGTAGCATTGTTTACTTCTAAGCAAAATGCAGCTGGTGACAGTTCAGTAGTTCCCAGGCTTTAAAATGTCATGAACTGATGAAATTTGAGGGAGAAAAAAAAAATGGTCCCCTGAAATATTAGGCAGCCTTGCCGGTCCTCTGAACCACTCCACTCAACTCATATAGAATAATCTGACTAGAAGGAATAAGTCAATAAAAAGTCATTTGTGTTGGCTTGGCTTTGTGGGTCTCGTGCAAGTCAGAAATCCTTTTGGAAAATGGTTCACCTTTTAGCCCTTTGCCAACAACAGCCTGCCCCTCTGTGGATGCCTTCCACGGGCCTTCTGCACTGTTCCCCTGTCAACCGCAATTCTGAAGATTCAGATTGAACTAGAGAAAACAGTAGTCACCAAGCATGCCAAGGAATAGCCTTCTGAACCAGTCATCTCCATCAACTCCACCCTACAACCTTAATACTTACAAAGTCATATAAGCTCCATTTTTTAAAAAAGGCCTGCTCACAGTACTTGGCTGTAATCCTAGCAGAGGTGAGGATGAGGCAGGAGTATGTTAAGCTGCATAGCAAAACTCTATGTCAAAAAGAAAGAAAGTGTGTATCTGAGACAGGTCCCCTGACTGTCCCGCCCAGGCCCCTGCCCAGGTGTGTGCAAGAACTCTTACACATATACTCACACCTGAATTCTCCTCATTTTCTCTTTCTGAAATCCAAGAGCCATCACTGAGCAGTGAGGCTGTGTGCTAAGGTGCTTGTGTTGGTGATAGTTGAGAAAGTCTTTGAGAGCAGATTACTAACAACACAGCACAGTGGCTCTAAAAGGAGCCTCAACAAAGGGAGGTTTTTTCCAGTGCCGACTCTGCCTTTGGCCATTAAGCAAATCAAGCAATTCCCATTGCTTCTGACAGGATTTCAGACTTGGGGAACCTCCTTCCTGTTTTGAGAGTACAGACACTCACTCCTTATCAAGTTGACATTAGCCAGAATATTTTAATGTCAACAAAGACCTCTGAATGATTTTTGGCCTAATTATTTTGTATATTCCATTTGGAAGTTTCCACGTGTACCAGATTTTAAATAAGTATTTCTAGACTGATTATTATTATCAGTATCCTGAATGTTATCAATGATATGTTCTATGTAAACTCAGAACAAACTCTCTGGGTTTCATATTTTCTGACTAATGTTTCGTACATGTCATGATTGGTTTTTTTACTGAGGAGTGTATGTTTTTAAAATAGATATGTGAAATGTTAATGAAGCGAAGAACAGAAAATAAGACATAGCATTTCAAGCTCAAAAAATAGACAAATTAGCTGTAAAAATAGAAGTCTCTTATCTCCAGGAACGAAGAAAGATAGAGACAGCAGTTTGGCCTTCGTTCCCAGTTTCCCAGCACAGAATTCCAGGGTAACCGTGACCCAGAAGTCCAACCTTCTCATTCCTGTTTCTTCCTTGCATTCAGTATGAGACATGGAGATTTCTACTAGGTTTTGGGTGTTGTAACAGCCCGACCGAAGACATCTCATTAGTCATTCTCATCCCCTAATTCTCCAAGATTCTGGGGAGAGGCTTTTTCTAATTTGGAAACTCATGTGTGATAGTTGTGGTATCCAAATTCAGCAAATGTATTAATCTTTAAATGTAAGCTGCCCAGCAGGCAGAGATTTAATACCGAGTACGATGGGAAGAAAGTTTGATTGAGTTGGAAGCTTGAAATCAGGAAAAGTTCAAGAAATGTAGTTTTCTTACTTTCAAAGATTGGTAGTAATAAGGATGATATGTAATACTGGCCTAATGCAACTTGCTTTAGAAACGACTTTGCACATCTTTGGGGATGGTCTATTTTAGTGGACTGGGTTTGGTGCTTCTTGTAGTATTTCTCAAGTGAGAGTTCTTGAAAGCTCCTTGGTATGGTTTAAATACAATGTACCTCCCAGGCTCAGGTGGTGACGGCTTGGTCCCCAGTGCAGCAGACTCAGAGATGAGGTTTTAAAGAAGTGGTTGAAGCATGAGCTCTGACCTCAGCAATGCATTAATACAGTCATAGGTTCAGAATTATATGGTGATGAAAATGTGGGAAGTGGAACCCAGCAGAAGGGAGTGAATCCTTGGAAATATGAGTTTGATGGTTCTGTCTTGTCCCCAGATCCTTCTCCTGATTTCTCTGCCTCCTGTCTGCCATGTGAGCCAAGAAGCTTAGTTCTACCACATGTCTCACGATAGTTTCAAAGCTGGAGCCAGATGGCCATCAGCTTGAACTGATTCTGTGAACCCCTAACATCTTTTCATTTTTTAAAGTTGATTTCCTTAGGCATTTTATCACAGCAACAGAGAGGTGAATAATGTGCCTCTGTTAACTAGGACGTAAGCATTCCTCCATAATTATAATACGTTCTTCATTGGTTCTTTAAGAATTTGAGTTAAGTTTATGAATTTTCCCCAATTCTTGACTCAAAGGAGCACAGGTTTTGAGGTTCTTGTATAATGATTCTCCACTGTGATCCCAGGCTTCTTCTGCATGCACAGCACTCTGCAAACATAATGAATATTGAAGTGAGTTAATTAGTGATGGAATAGCAAAGGACCGTATATCCTACCCTCATTCCCATTAGCTGACCTCACTCCTGACCATCTTTTACTGCTATTTACAAAGACTGTACAACGGAGGCCATACAGAAAGCCTGCTGTTCTGTGACATGAGATTCATTGTCACAGCAGTCTTCTTGCCCATGGCGACAGGCTTCAGCATGCTTTTTCCATTTACGCATTCATTGCAAGGACTTCAGTGTTGTGTGTAATGCTCAGTTATAGGTGAGTTAAGAAGACTGTATTGTGAGGACAGAAGTCCCCCATCCATAAGACAAATGTCCCAAGATCCAAGTAGATGCCTGAAACTAGATACGGTACTGAGTCTTTCATTTCAAAGTAGGCCTTTCTCTTGGTCTACCAGACCAGTCCCATGCGATCTCTCACAGCATGGAACTGTCCCTGTGCAAATCCGGTTGTTGAAGACTTGGCCCCTGCTTGTTGCTCTTAGAAAGTGGTGTAAACTATAAGAGGTAGAGCTCGGGGGAGATGGAGCCCATAGGAGATCTTAGGTCACTGGAGGTATGCCCACAAAGGAGACTGCAGGATCTCAACCTCTTCCTTCCCCACTGTCATTCCTGGCCGTGAGATGAATACCTGCCACACACTCCTCACCTCAGACCCCAAAGCAACAGGACCAGCTGACCATAGACCAAAGCTCTACAGCTATGAGGCAAAACCTTTTCTCTCGGTTAAGTGGATTGTTTCACATGAGTGTTGCAGTAAAGGAAAGCCAACTAATGCAGCATGGCGACTTCAGAAGTCAGAGACGCCAGTGGCTACATGGCTGTCCTCCAGCCCGGCTCCAGGAGTTGATTCCTCACCCACGTTCCTCTAGTTCTGCATTTTGCGGCATCTTGACCACCCTGCCTTCACCTTGCTCTCCCAAACTAGAGCAATCCGGCTCCTTTGTTGGGAGCCAGTCGATTTAGAAGCTTTCTCAAACTCGTCACAAATTTCCAAGTTAATCTCTCCTTGCCTGGATTTCTAGTGACTCATACCACAATGGATCAGTCTCTGCTTTGGAGCCCCTCAGAAAGAATACTTGTGGGGACAAGCTGAGAGCATAGTCTACAGTGGACCACTATGCCGAGCAGAAAGAGCCTTCCCCTGAAGAAGAAAATGAGTCAAAATCAAGGACCAGCTTTCTTCTAATCCTGGACCTGCTACCTAGCTTTCTTAGTCTGCATCATAAAAGTCTGCAGTCTTCTAGAAGGATTTCTCATAAGGGTAGCAACTTTCATAATATGGCAGCTCTGGTGTATGTAATATAACAGAGAATAAGAATCAAAGGTCATTCAAACATGAGTAATCTGTATAGATTATTTTAGTATTCATAGCCCAGGCTTCTGCCTCTAGAATTCTTTCTTCTTTCTGTTAGACTTATGACCCTCTCAAAACTCTTTCCAAAAGTGAAAAATTACGTTTCTGACTTAAAGCCCCTAGTGTTTCTCTGCACACAGAGATTGCCACAGCACGTTCTGCTGTTCAGAACTATTCCACAAAACATGTGCAGGTTCCTCTACATTTTTAAAGTATTAAATCTGATATGCCAAAGCTAAGTTTGTTATTAAATGTCTCGGCACAAATTGCTCTTCTATGTATCAGAGTGAGCTTTTATTGAATCTGAATGATTGGCTAGCGTCATTTCAGGTAGCTCCCTGAACATCTTAAAATCATAGCTTCCTAAATGAGATGCCCAGGAACTTACATCCTCATTGCTACAGTCAACACAAATGCAGCTTTTCTTTCTATGTTATTTTTGTTATTGTTATTTTTGTTGTGACTCTTTTCTTGGAATACACAAAGAAAAAATATAGCCTGTTTTACTCATTAATGAGTCAGAGGAAAAGCCACAAGGGCCCCTATTTATCAGGGGTCAATGTCAAGAGCACTACCAAGGAAATATGTTTATGTTATCAAGCAAGTTAAAAAATAGTTGGAAATGTACAAAGTGAAGGGAATTTCCGGGACCTTGTCACTGGCCCTGAGTCTTTTACATACCCAGGTCCCAGGGCCTAATGATTCTGTGTGATTCAATTGGTAGTGTCGCATGAAATAAAATTTGAGCATCACAAAAGTTTGTGTAGAAAATGAGGCAAAGCATACTTTTGGGAAATAAAAATGAACAAACTGTTCAACTTGTGGTTTTGCTTCTTTTTCTCAGAAGATGTTTCATTCTTACGGGACAAGCCAAGGTGACTGGCTGCCTCCTGCAAAATGAATGTGTATATGATGTCATTATGAGGCAGTCAGATGGGGTTCAAGGCGTCTGAAAGGGCTGAACTAGTCTGCTGTCCCCTAAGAAGTCAGATGAAGGCTTTGAAAGGTTCACTCATCAAATGACAGGCTCCGCCTCCTCACAAGAGCCAGTGCCTCCATCCTTCGCAGACATTGTCTATCCTGTCTCCTCACACCCTTTCTCCTTCATCGTCACCCTCCCCTGTCTGCTTTCCTCTTCCTATCATGACTGTTGTCTTTGACAAGCTGACCTTCCCAGAACCTCACAACAACCTCCAGGTGCAGCTTCAAACATCAGCCAGAGGGCACGGGGTCATAGCAAGGTGCTAGGGTACTTACCTAGCACGTAGGGCCCTAGGGTCTATCCTCAGCTCTACAAAATAAAAACAAACCAGGGTGTGAGGGGACCTCAAAAATGGATGCAGACTAGAATGTTTTAGCAACTGATGCTAGTAACCTCAGAGAGTGGAGTAGTCCACAGCTTGCCTTCCTGCACTCAACCTTGTGACCATCCCCCACCCACCCGACCCCTGCACAGATTCTTCAGTTAGCTTTCTCCTGCTTCACTGGCTTTGCTTGCCTAGACTGCTGTGCAAGCTCTTCTCTGCTCGGCCTTTCCACGTTGTTCCTTGAGCCCAGGTCAGTCTCTCCTCTTACACTGAGAGCTTTCCCTAGACAACATTCTCACCCCACCCTTCCCCTACAGTCTCGCTTACCAAATATGTCAATTAATGTTATTAGGCCTCACACTGACTCCTCTCGGGAATTCTAGATTGACACGCTGCTGTTCCCCAACCCAAACCTGGCTGCTCACCACCCACCAGGCCAGTTAAATTGACAAGGTACTGTGGGGAAGGCTACTTTATTCAAAAAGCCAGCTTAATAAGAAGATAGAGAACGTTTGTTACAAAGTCCATCTTGCCAGGAAATAATTTAAGGGAGGGTTCCGTAGGCAAAGATAGGTTTCTCCAGAATAACTGATGCTTTTTTATAGAACTTCATGGGAAACTGCAGAATAACAGTGCTTTCTCATTGCAAGTGGGCCAAGTATTACATAGTTGATCCTGAAAAGCCAGGAGGTCCTTTTTATTTCTGTAGATCTCAGAACTCAGTGCCGATCTTGGCACTGCCCTTGTGAAGTTAGTATAATCCAGTGGACAGGATAGAGTAGTAACTGCTCCAAAGACTTCTTGTTGATTTCCAAACGCTTGATAATGAAATAAAATAGCCTTAATGTTAATGGTAAACATTAAGCCTCGGTTTTATAGAATCTAGTGTCTTCTGCTTCTCCTCTTCTGCCCATGTCAAGGACACAGCCGCCACCATCTCTATCTACACAGCTCTGTTTTGTTCACACTGCAACCTCTTCTTCAGTCCTCCTCCATTCTACAGCTGGGATGCAGTGTTTGAACACAGTAAGCTATTGCATTCCTCTGCTTCCAACCCACCGTGACTTCCCATGGCTTTTATAATAAAGCCCAAATTCCTCAGCACTTCCTACCAGGCTCTTCATAGTCTGGCCCCCGGTGACCTCCCTCCCTTTGACCCCCACTGTGCCTCTCTGTCTCCCCTGCATCCTGACACCCCAGCCCTCTTCCACACAGGCATGAGTCTTCCCCACACCAGCCCTTCACAGTGCTGTTCCTTCATCTGTTCATCACTTTGTCATCTTTATTTCTCTCTCTTTTTTTAAATTGGTCTTTTGAGTCAGGGTCTCCTGTAGCCCCAGCTGGCTTGGAACTCATTTTGTAGACCAGGCTAGCCTGAATTCCCCAGGCATCTGCCTTCCTCAACCTCCCAAGTGCTGGGATCAAAGGCATGTGCCACCTGTCACTGTTTAATTATCACCTCAGCTGAAATGTCACATCCAGGGATCCTCCTACAAACCCAGCCACTAGATTTGTTTCTTTTGTAACATGCTTGCTTGCACACCAGTAAGCATGTGTGTGTGTGTATGTGTGTGTGTGTACATATGTGCATATGGTTAAGGATACACATGTATATGTGTGCATGTAGAGCCAGAGGTAAAAATCAAGTGTCTTTCTCAGTCAGTTTTCCCCTTATTTTTTGAACCTGCAGCTCACCGAGTCAGCTAGCTGGCCACTAAGCCCCGGGGATCCTCCTGGCGCTCCTCTCTCCATGCTGGGGTTAACGGCCTCTCTCACTGCCTTGCCTGGGTTTTACAAGGCTCTGGGCATCTCACTCAGTCTTCATGCTTGAAGGGCAAGCACTTTAATAACTGAGCTATCTCCCCAGCCTGTAACATGTTTTAATAGTTCTTTTTGAGAAAGAAAAGAAGCATTGAGCTCTAATATCAACTCCCATCTGAGAAGAAGAAAATAAATCTAGCTTACTTACTGCTGTCTCTCTTAAGTCAAGGATGAGAGACAGCACACCACATTGAATAAACACCTGATGGAAGGAAATAAAAGTTCAGGTAATGAGTTAATAATGCCCAATATTATACATCACGTGTGGGTCACGGTCAACTACTAAAGGCATCAGTGAATGAAGACAGAGGGGACATGCATGAACTTGGCAGCTGTGTACCCAAGACATTGAGGAAGCCCTCAAATAAAAGGATTATAATGTCACAGACCAAACGTTGTATAATGAGCAGTAAGGCTTGGATTAAAATAGTGACACAGAGACGGGGAAGAAAAAAATTACAGGACTTGGTGGCTAATTGTACCTGGAAGGATGAAGGGAAGAGGTGTATTCTGAAATTAGGGTCTAGGCATTTTTGAAATAATTAGAAATAATGAAAGGAGAACTGAGCTCCCGGGGAAGCTAATGATGCTGGGTTTTTACAAGGATGAGGAACTTAGAAAGAATTCCAAATACTCTAAGAAACAGAAGTCATCTTTCAGAGAGTGTCTGCATACCTTTTCTAAATCAGGGCCATCTGTCAGAACTCTGGGGAACTGCTATTTACGTAGATCACTTTCTCTGCAGGTGGTCTCCTTTCCTTCAGAAAGAATTGTGCTGTGGCTTAGTCTTACACTCCACATGCAGTCATGGCCATGACTCTGGGGAAGCTCCTTCAAGTGTCTAGGGAAACTGCCTGGAGCAGGAAGGTGCAGGACCAGCCTCCTCTTCTGTTTGCATTCTCTCCAGTAGTCACCAGTCTTCAGTAAAATGACCCAGAAGAAGGACCAGTTAACTCTCAGGCACTCGTGTAAGGCCGTTCGAGTTTGTGAGATACGTAAGTTATGGGTCTGGGACACTTAGGTTTCATGAGGTAAAGAAAGAACAGCAGCTGTCATTATAAGACAGGGATTCTTTTGAAACCACAAGGTATGGGACAGGAGATTTGAGAAACAGGTACTTGTTTAGCAGCTAAGAATCTTACCTGCACATTGAGGTGACACAACTGGTTTACATCTTTAAAAATGAAAGGAAAACTAAAGAGTCGTTTTAGATTATAAAGTATGGGAATGAAGAAGATCTGAAATACAGAGTCGGAAGACTGCAAACCTGTGTAGAGAATGGGCATAGAGCTCAGTGATACAGCACTTGCCTGGCGTGTGCAAGGCCCTGGGTTTGATCAGCAGCATCACCAGTGAAGAAAACAGCGCTATTGAATGCTGGAAGCCCACTGAGGCTCTGGATGGGCTGGTTCTGCTCTGTAGATGAGAAGGATCTGCCCAGCAGTATCTACACAGACCAGAGGGCAAAAGCTAAGGCCCAAAAAAGCTCTGCACAGCAGGACTCACACTGGCTGCTTTCTAGGTGATCCAGAACTAGGAGTGTTTCTCTGGGCTTTAGGGGAAGATGGGGAGTGGGTTTAAAGGGTTCCACAGGGTCACCATCTTAGCTCAGACCCACACCACTTGACTATCAGAAAAACAGAAATTGCATTGTCTCCAAGGGAGAGAGAGAGGGAAAAGCAGGAAAGGGGAGGGGAAGGGAAATGTTTCTCCCAGAGAAGCCCCACTTTGCCAGGTTCTAAGTTAAGACAGAGCTCAAGAGTAGACGGTGCCCCCTTTAGTCTACTTCGATAGAAAAAAAACACTAGCAAGAATAGCTCTAGGTGGGACTAGAGAGATGATGGCTCAGTGGTTAAGAGCACTGACTGCTCTTGCAGAGGACCCAGGTTTGATTCCCAGCACCCACATAGTGAGTCACAACTATTCATAATTCCAGTTTCAGAGGATCCAGTGCCGTCTTCTGGCCTCTGTGAGCATTGTACTACATAAGTGCACTTACATACTTGTAGGCAAAGCACTCATACACATAAAAATAATGTTTTTTAATTTTTAAAATATCTCTGGGGGTCCTCCTCTAATTCTGCTTGTAAGTCTTAACATGGGTAAGGCAAGCCTGTCTTCTGCTCCAGGAAGAAGACAGGAAGGCCCTGTCTTATCCCTCAGGAAATGGATAGTTTGGCAGCTCTGCTAAGCACGTGCTCACACCACCTCAAACACTGCCTCCTTTGCCTATCCCAAAAGAGAGAATTGATTTGATTTTGGGGTGCTATTGGCCTGTGATTGCGTGTCACCAGGTAAGGGTGTGGCCTCAGTGCTGCTCGCCTTTGTCCATCCTCAACACTGCTTTCAACCTGAAAGTCTTTGTTTCTTATTTCAGTGGTCTTCAAACCTTTTAGGCTGTTTTCTTTTTCTTTTTGTTCATCTCACCATGGATCGGGGGTCTACCACTTGTTATGAATACCTGTGTCAGTAGCCCAAAGTTATTATTCCACCTGGTCAATAACAAGAGCACAGAAGGCTACACATCTGTTCCACTGACAAAGAGTAAAAGGTTTCCCTGCAGACAGCAGCCCAGTGGATATAGATTCTAATGGCTACCAGAGAGGCTGCTCCTAACTCTGAGAGCTCAGTCTGCAGGTCCATAAGATACGTGGGTATGAAAATTATCTGAAAAGAGTGACAAGATCACCACAACTAAACCATGGCTTGAATTTGTCTGCCGACCCCCAACCTGCCCTATAAATAATGTGTGTTTCTGCTAGGCAACTTATATAAGACAAGCTCTTAATACATAAAGGGAGTATTGCTTTTAGCAAGGCTGTCATTCCACTTGGTGTGCTGGCCCAATTTAGAGAGTTGCCTTCAAGGCAAAATATAGTAACTCTTCCTTTTCCTAACCATTTTGCAAGAATATCATTCCTCATAAGACTGGGCCTAGTTCTAGCGTTAATGCACTTTTTACTATTTATATCTAAAGTGTCCTGTCTATTTTGCTTCTGCTTGTTTTTATCTCAGTTTGCGGGAAATTATTTTATTTTACAACAATTTCCTTATACTGTGGACTAAAAAAAAAAAAACTAAAAACACCAGGTATATAACTCTGTTAGTATCTTAAATGAAGATAACAAATGTGTTCAAGAGACTTGCAGTTAGATGTTTAGTGGCAGGAACTACGTAGACAACTAGTTGAAATCTTAGCCCTAATAACAAGCATTCTTTAAGCATTTTTCATGATTTTTCCTTGCTTTTAACATTTTTTTAAGTATTTATTATTACCGTGTCTATGTGCGTGATGAGGAGTGCATTACCACAGTACGTGTGTGTCCGAGGACAGCTCCTTGGAACTGATTCCTTCTTTCTACTCCTATATGGACTCTGATGATCAAACTCAGGTCACCAAGCTTGTACAGCAAAAACCTTTACCTGCTGAGCCATCTCACCAGCCACATTTTATTTTTAGTTAAATCAAACAAAAATTTATAGAAAGGAACTATGAACATAATCTGTATAAATGACAGCACCTAATAGGATGTGCTTACATTTCTCTGGTCCAAGAAATCCCTTCCCTCTGCCTCCCTGAGCTCGGGCACATGGAGAAAAGCAGTGTGCTTCCCGTAAAAGCCACTTACCATCAATTCAGTCTAAGTAGATATAGAATATGCAAAGGGCTGTATGTCCCAAGGTTGACTAGCTTAGTTGAAGAAAGTTACCTAATCTCCCCATGTTCTCTGGGTCAAGATGCTCCTAAAGATAACTCTAGCTGTCCCAGCTAGTCAACCAATATTAATTTTTGTTCTTCAGTTCCTATTTCATGAGTCATCACCATCTTTCTATCCTTTTTAAAAGTGGCAGAAACTCCATTTTTATGCCTTTAACATGAGTCGACTACCACCTTTATCTTTTCATCTTCTTTCAGGGTCATGAGCAGGCCCAACTACTGCTGTATATGTCATGTTTGCTGAGACCTGATTGCTAGTCCCTCCAAGACAATACCTCTTCCCTCCACCAATAATAGCACAAAGGTGCCTGTTCAATGAGCAGGCTGGTTAGTGCAGTCTAGATGTCCTGAGTCCTCTACAGACATGTAGACTCCATGCAGATAAAGAAGTTTGGAAATTGTAATAACATGCACCAGCACATTTAGTAGAGTTGGCCGTCTGAGTTTGAGGGCTCTGTCCTGAGTCATGTGGCTGTATGCTGGGGAACATTACTTGACACTAGCTGCTCCTCTTGCAGGGTGAAAACAAAATTGAACAAAGGTCAACTCAAACAGAGGTTTCAGGACCACAGTCATATCCCAGCAAGATCTGTCCAGAGGACTAAGGGGATTGTGATTTCTGTGAAGACATTGCTTCCCAAATGAATCCCATAATCACCTTACCTGGTGCGGGCAATAAATCTTCCTCCTCTCTCTATACTTCATCACAGCTTATGTGGTTCTGTGCTCACAGAAGAGCCCTAAGTGCTCAGTTATATGCCTTTTAAATGCTCAGTATAGATATGAACAATGCTATTCTCTACATTTATTCAGAAACTGTGATCTAAGATGCAGGGCCTAACCTGGCGTTGGTTCCTTTAGGGCAGAAAGCCTTTTAGCATGAATGTGCGAGAGACCATCTACCTGGATGAGGAAAGAGCAAGAGGATGCTATACAAAGTTCCCTACTCCTCAGGACCAGCAAACTGTCAGACTCACTCGGATGTTCTCAGTTTTTATATCATGGTGGACAATGTGTCTTCCGTGAAAGTAAAAAGCATGACTAATGACACCTGATGCCTTCTTTCTCCTCCTTCTTCGGTCCAAAAAGCCTCTACGAGGTTCACAGTGTCCCAGCCTTGGACAAATTCCATAATCATGTAAGTCTTTGTTGGTGTACCAAAACCTTAAAAGAGCTTCACGGTGTTGGGCATTGTCCAGCTTCCATGAGTTCCACCCCCGTTTCAGGGTCTCATTCCATGGTCACACTCTTCTCTATGATTTTGATAGCAATAAGTGTGCTAGTCAGGAGGTAGCATGCCAACTTCACTTCTGCAAATGAGCCACAGCCCAGATTCATTAAGATCTCGTATTTATCTGTAAGGATGTCCTCATCAGAGAGGGTGTCCCTGAGCTCCAGCTTCATTTCCCCACCTTCAGTGACGGGGATTACAGCACCACGGAATGCTAGATGAGAAGAAATAGTAAAAGCAAGTCTGGGAGGGGAATTCAGAGCTACCAATTCCTGTATCATAAATCATAAAATAATGTAGCGATGCACTTGAAAGCCACAGAAAACAAGAGCCACCCATACCCCAATGCAGATGATAAACCATAATGAAGATGAAAGCTGAAATCAATGAAGTGGATACTAAAAATGCCACTTGAAGGTCAAAGAAAAGAAGAACTGGTAATTTGAAAAGATAAAATTTTGTCATACCCTTCTCCAAACAGAGAAGATTGAACTTATTAAGATTAGAGTCAAGAAATTAGTATTACAACAGATGCCACTAAAATCCAGTGGATCACTAGGGGACATTTTGAAGGCTTAGCCTCCAGTGAGCTGGCAAACCTGAAAGAAACAGATACATTTCTAGATTTAAATGACCAACACGGAAATTAAAATAAATGGTAAAAAAAAAAAAAGCACGACTAAACAAAATAATAAGCAAGATCTTTGAAATAGTAATAAAATACCTTTCAACAAAAATAGTCCAGGAGAAACAAATTATTGATGAATCAACCAGACCTTTGAAGAAGAATGAACATCAATGCCCCTGAAAATATTTCATAAAGAGGAAGGAAAGAACACTTCCAAATTCCATCTCAAAGCCTGTAATTACCCTGATATCAATGGAAATAAATACCAAATAAAAGAAAAGATTATAAACCAAATTTCTTAGTGAACCCAAGTGTTAACATCCTTAGTGAAATGACTTGATAATGCATACTGAAGTCTTGAACAGGTGGGTTCAGCAAAGGCAATGGGGGAAGTCCCCATGCACTCACGGATGACAGAATACTACAGGAATAAAATGCCACTCGGTCCCTTTCTCAAACATAAAGAAGAAGAATGAAATTTTGTCATTTCCTGGGAAAAAATATCAATCTAGGGATTTTCTTTGTGATTAATGAATTCCACAGAGACCTCTATTATCTAACTAGTGGATAGGCGATTGCTGGAGGAAGTGGGACTTTTAGGCACAGAGGAGAGGGGAACGTATAACAGGACAAATAAATATGACCAAAATTCATGTATGCAGCTGTCATAATGAAATTGTTTGTTTTGTAAAGTTAATGCACACCATCAAAGACGTTAAAATAATTTTTAAAAATTAAAAAACAAAGTAAAAACAGGAAATGAAACCAGTATAAAATACAAAAAAGTACAATAAAAAATGAAGAACAGTGAACACATAAGCATGAGTCAGACTCAAATGCAAAAGCTATTGGTGGCTAAATTAGAAGTAAAATAACAAAATACTGAACCCAACCCAACAAACTAGTAAGCATGTCAGGGTCCAGCAGACTGGGGAAGTCCATGTTTATCAGAAGCACTGACGAGGCTCAGCTCTCTCTCACAAACTAAAAGCTCCCCTGCAGTGTGAGTTCGGAAGCAGGCACCAGCCAGTGCCTTACATGGTTGGATGCCTAATTCCTCACAATGGTTCTTTGTGAAATCACAGCAAAGAATGAACCCACTGCAATTGGACACAACCCCAGCTCACTGTCCCCGAGGACTGCGGTACTTCCTTTTCCCGTAGCTGGCACTGAATACCTGACACGAGGCAGCTTAAGGGAGGAAGGATTTACTTCAGCTGATGCTACTGGAGACAGGGAAGGCATGAGTGGAAGGAGAGGGTGGATCAGAAAGATGCGTTAAAGCAGCTGGCTACGTGCCTTTGGCGGTACCACACGCTTAGCGACCCAAAAGCTAAGCTGAACCTGCCAAGGGTGTCATTACCTCCCCAAACCGCCTTCCATGCTAGGGACAGAGCATGTAAAGAAAAAGACAGTGTGGAACACTAACATCATCCATCAGAAGGGCCTTTTCTGCTTCATTAATAATAAGAGCGGTAATGACAGACCCAGGTCTATTGTGTCAAGTTAGTGTTCCCAGATGCTGCTCAGTGCAAGTTCATTTACTGAGGTCTAGTCAACATATCGAGTTCCTCGCTTTAGGAAGATCAGCTCTTCCTCATTCAGCAGAAATCAGTTGCCAGTACTTCTTCATCTAAGACTGGGGGTCTTCCATCCATTTCCCTGGTTCTATGCTGGGTTTTTGTCTGCTTGAGTTTCCATGGGTCTTGTGCATGCTGACACGGCTGCTGTAGGTTCACATGAGCAGGGTTCCAGGAGCCGTTAGGAACCTATTTCCATATGGTCATGCACCTCCTCCCTGGCTCTTACAATCTTTCTGCCCCCTTTTCCCCAATGGTCCCTGAGGCCTGAGTGAGTGAAGTTTTAATACAAGAGTCCTGTCCAAGAGCCAGCATTCTGCAGACTCTTAATCTCTACCCTTTGGGCATTTGTGATCTTTTTGTGTTCCTGGCCTTCTTGCATGAGGGAGCTTCATTAATGAGAACTGAGAGATTCAATAGTGTCCTCTTTACCCCTGTTTCATGTTGCGCGAGCTTTGGGTATAGAGGCTGCATTGTAGATGTGCCACTTAGGCTTGAGCAATTCACAGACGATGTCTGTGTGTGACCAGTTGTGGTACTTTGTAATAGTCTCTGGTGCAAAAGAAACTTCTTTGATGAATAGTGACTGGGATATTTGTCAGTAAATATAAGGATATATATTTTGTACTTAGCAAGAAGTTACATTAGTCTAGATAGTCTAGGGATGTACCAGCCTTAGGAATTTCTCTAAGATCTATGACTTCTTCAGCCATGTGTATTTAGCTATGATTACAGTAGCACACATGAGTTTCCTCCCAGTGAGTGGGCTTTAAGTCCAATTAGGTAGCCATAGATTGCCCCCGAGATAAAAGTGCCACTACTGTAACAGGGTCAAATGTGCCAGTGTTAAGCCATCATTTGACGGCCTCCCTTAACAGCTTGCATAGCGCCCTCCACAGCTATGAGAGCTAGCCTTCAGAGGAAGTGGAAATGGCAGTTCCAGATCCATTGCTCCAAATCTTGTGTCCAAAGTATGTCCTGTCTTCAGCAATAGGGTCTTACCTTCAAGTTCTGGGTGGCAGTCAAGGGCTGTGGCAGTAGCCTGTGTGATTTGGGGAGTTTCTTGGACCAACCTGGCCAACAACTCAAAGGATGGTTTCTTCTATCTGGCACTGTTTCTTATTATGTAGCCTTCAGCTATGTACATGGACTCATATAGAGATATTGTATATGTAATTTGTCATTAATTAGATTAATTAGACTAATATGATTCCCTCTGGTATTTTACACTGTTTAGGCATTATTTATCTCTCCTCTCTCTCTCCCTAACACTTCCTCCATGACTTCCCCATTTACAGTGTTCCCATTTTCCCCATTTCTCCCTTAATAATACCAGTCTTCTAATGGTCCCACCTCTCTTGAGCTCCTGCTTTCCCTTTATACCCAAAGTTCCTTATATGGCCCTCCCTCCCCCTTGCATTTAAGTTCCCCATCTTACTCATTTCTTCCCTAGTAACACCTGTCTCCCACTGTTCTTAGCTTCCTTCTTTCCCTTCCATTATCCTGCTGCCTGAACTTACATCAGGATACATACTCACACATAAGGATTTGGTGCCAGGATCCACATATGAGGGAGAACATACCTTGTTTTTCTGAGTCTATTACTTCACTTGGTATAACAGTTTCTAGTTTCATTCATTTACCTGAAATTTTCATGATTTCATCTTTCTTTACCACCGAGGAGAACTCCATTGTGTGACTCTACATTTTCATTATCCATTTGTCAGTTGAAAGACATTTAGGTTGCTGCCATCCCTTGGCTATTGTGAAAAGAGAAGCAACAAATGGATGTACAAGTATCTCTGCCGTAGGATGAGTCCTTTGGGTACATGCCAAGGAGTGGTATAAGCGTGTCAAATGGTGGGTTCATTTTTAGGTTTTTAAGAGTTCTCCGCACTGCTTTCCATAGGGGCTGCCTGAGTTTACAATCCACCAGAAGTGAATGGGCATTCCCTTTTCCACACATCCTCTTTAGCACATCATTTGTTCTCTTGATTTTAGCCAGTCTGACTAGGCTAAGACGAAATTTAAAAGTGGTTTTAATTTGCATTTTCCTAGTTACTGATGATGTTGCACACTTTTTAAGATGCCTCTTAGCTATATTTATTCTTTTGAGAACTCTCTGTTCAAAGCTTTAGTCCATCTTTTAATTGGGCCACTTATTTTCCTGATTTGGGAGGATGGTCTTTATATATTCTGCTGGATAAATCTCAGTCAGATGTGTGGCTGGTGAAGATTTTCTCTCACTCTGAGTTTTCTCTTCACTTCCTTGATTTTTTTCTTTTGCTGTACAGAAGCTTTTTAAGTTTAATGAGGTCCCACTTGCTGATTCTTGACTTTAATTCCCTGAGCAACTGATGTCCAGTTTAGAAAGTCCATTCCTATAGGTTGTATATAACCTACAACCTATGGCTTGTAGGTTAGTGCCAATGTTTTCTTCTAACAGCTTCAGAGTTAGGTTTCATAACAAGGTCTTTCTTTGAGCCATTTGGAGTTGACTTTTGTGCAAGGTGAAAGATAAGGATCTAATTTCACTCTCCTACACATGAAGATCCAGTTTTGCCAGCACCATTTGCTGAAAATTCTGTCTTTCCTCCAGTGAGTGTTCTTAGCCCCTTTGTCAAATATCAGGTGGCTGAAATTGCATGTACTCATGTTTGGGTCTTCAGTTATGTTCCATTGATCTACAGGTCTATTTTGTACCAGTACCATGCTGTTTTTATGACTATAGCTCTGTAATAAGTTTGAAGTCTGGTATAATAATCCCCCCAATTTTGCTCTTTGTGCTCAGGATTGCTTTGTCAATTTGGGGTCCTTTGTGCTCCCATATAAATTTTAGAATTTTTTTTATAATTCTGCGAAAAAAATGTCATGGGGAGTGCCTTGAATCTGTATATCACTTTTGGTATGATGGTCATTTTTACAATATTAACTCTTCCAATCCATGATCATGGGAGGTCCTTCCATCTTTTGATGTCTTCCTTCATCTCTTTCTCTGAAGATTTAAAATTTTCATGGTAGAGATCTCTAGTGTCTTCAGTTAGGTTTACTCCAAAATATTTTTCTTGAGATTGTTGTGAATAAGAGTATTTCCATGTACTCTTTCTCCAATTGGTTGTTATTGGTATATAGAAAGGCTATTGATTCTTGTAGATTTGTAGAATTGTAGATTAATTTTGTAATGTGCCACTTTACTGAAAGTATTAATCATTTCTAGGAGCTTAGGGTGGAATTTTGGCATCTTTTATGTATAATACCATATCATCTGCAAAAATGGATAATTTGACCTCTTCTTTTCCTACTAGTACTCCTTTGATTTACTTCACTTGTCTTATTGCTCTAGCAAGCGTTTCAAGCACTATATTAAAAAGGAGTGTAGATAGTGGACAGCCTTATGTGGTTTCTGATTTTAATGGGAATGCTTCCAGTTTTTCTCCATTTAGAATGATATTGACTGTGGGTTTATTGTATATAGCTTTAATTATGTTGAGATATGTTTCCTCCAGTTGAATTTTCTCTAGGACTTTTAATATAAATGCATGTTGAATTTTGTCAAAGACCTTTTTGCATCTATTAAGGTGACCATATGATTTTTGTCTTTGAGTCTGTTTATATGTTATGACATTTATTAACTTATGTATATTGAACCATCCCTGCATCTCTGGGATAAAGCCAACTTGATCATGGTGGATGATCTTTTTGATGTGTGTCTATATGTGGTTTGCACATATTTTCTTGAGAATTTTTACATTAAGGATATGGGTCTATAGTCTTCTTTTTGGATTGTCTCTTTACCTAGTTTTGATATTAGAGTGATGCTGGCTTCCTAGAAGGAATTTTAGGGGTTCTCTCTCTTTTCTGCCTTTTTGAATAATTTAAGTAGTATTGGATGAAAAGCTTCTTTAAATGTCTGGTAGAATTCTGACCTAAATTCATCTGAGCTTGAGCTTTTTTCAGTTGGGAGGTTTTGTATTACTGTTTCAATTCAAATTCAAATAAGGATTTCCTTATATGTTATGGGTCTGTTTAAGCTATTGATCTCTTTTTGGTTTAACTTTGATGATTCCAATGATTTTAGATATACATTCATTTCTTTTAGGTTTTCAAATTTAATAGGAAATAGGTTTTTAAAGTATTCCCTTATAATGTTCTGAATCTTTTTGTTGTCTGTTGTGATATGTCCCCTTTCATCTCTGATTTTATTGATTTGGAGTTGCTCTTTCTTTGTTTTGATTAAACTGGTCTAAGAATTTATCTTGTTTATCTTTTCAAAGAACCAGTTCTTGGGTTCACTGAATTTTTGTTTTTGATCCCTTTGAGAGAGGGTCTCTGGAGCCCCAGCTAACCTGGAACTCACCCTGTAAACTAGGCTGGCTTTGAACTCACAGAGATCCACCTGCCTCTGCCTCCCAAGTGCCAGGATTAAAGGTCATTGATTCTTTGTTTTGTTTTCTTTGTTTCTATTTCATTATTTTCTGCTTTGATTTTGTTATTTCTTCTTGTCTTCTAGGTTTGGATTTCATTTGTTGTTACCTTTCAAAGTCTTGAGTTACAATGTTGCCATTTATTTGTGTTCTCTGATTTTTTTAATGTAGGCACTTAGAGTTATAAACTTCCCTCTTAGGACTGCTTTTAAAGTGTCGCAGAGGTTTTGTTATGTTGTATTGTCCTTTTCGTTTAATGATAGGAGCATTTTTATTGCTTTCTTAATTTTTCCTTTGACCCATTCATCATTCAAGAGTGAGTTGTCTGATCTCCATGAGTTTGTATAGTTACTAGGGTTTCTTTCAGTGTTGATTTTAAGCTTTATTGCATATGATATGATAGAATGCATGGAATTGTTTCAATTTTTTGTATTTGTTGAGGTTTCTTTTGTGCCCCAGTATGTGGTCGATTTTGGAAGTTCTATGGGGTTTGCTATTTGAATAGAATATTCAGTAGAGTTTGCCAGGTTCATTTGATGCGTGTCATTGTTTAATTCAGATGTCTTTCTGTTTATTCTCTGTCTGGTTGACCTGTCCAATGGAGAAGTTGAATATTGAAGTCCCCTACTATTAGTGAGTTGGGATTAATCTGTGTCTTAAAGAAAGTCCCGTAGTACTGATTTTATGAAGTTGGGCATACCAGAGTTTGATGTGTATACGTTCATGATTATAATATCTTCTTGGGTAATTGTTCCTTTGATCAGAATGAAGTGACCCTCTTCATCTCTTCTGATTAGTTTTAGTTTGAAGCGTATTTTGTCAGATATTAGAATTGTAACCCCTGCTTTTTTCTTAGTGCCATTTGCTTGGAATACTTTTTTTCCATCCTTTCACCTTAAGGTAGTATCTGTCCTTGAAAGTGAGATGGGCTTCTTGAAGACAACAAAAAGATAGATTTTGTTTCTTAATCCATTCAACTAGCCTATATCTTTTGACTGGAGAGTTTGGTTCATTGATATTTAAAGTTATTATTGAAAGATATGCATTGGTTCTCGACATTTTAATGTCTGTTTTCATTCTTGGTCTAACTTTTGGGTTCCACAGTTACTCCTTCATTTACTTTCTTTCTGTTTTTCCTTGGATATAATCACTCCTTTCTTCAGCTCTTTGTACTGCTTCAAGAATTCTCTGAAGGACTGGTTTTGTGGACATGAATTCTTTCAGCCTATCCATGTCATGGAAGATTTTTCTTTACCCTCCAACTACAATAGGCATTTTTGCTGGGTGAAGTTCTGCATTGGCATCTATGATCATTTAGAACTGGAAATACTTTAGTCTAGACTCTTCTGGAATCAGCAGTAATTCCGATGGGTTTCCCTTATACCTGACTTCTTGCTTTCCTTTTGTAACATTCAGTATTCTCTCTTTGTTCTGTATGTTTAGCTTCTACTATAACATGCTGTGTGGGGTTTCTTTTCTGGTCCTGTCTCTTTGGTGTTCTATGTGCGTCTTGTATTTGTATGGGAATGTCTTTCCTTAATTTAGGGAAATTTTCTTCTACAATCCTGTTGAATACCTAGTCAATACCATCATCTTGAGATTCTTTTCCTTCCTCTAACCTTACAATGGATAAATGTGGTCTTTTCATGGTGTTCCACATTTCCTACATATTCCATTCCTGTGGGTTTTTTTTTTTAATTTTTCATAATCTTTGCTTGAGCAGTCCAGTTGTTCAACTTTATCACCCAATCTTGGCATTCTGTTTTCCATTTCATTCATTCTATTGGTGAGACTTCCTCCGGTTGTTTTAAATTGGCTTATTGAGTATTTCAGTTCCTTCTTCATTTCAGCCTGGGTTTTCTTCAATATCTCTAACTGTTTTGTGAATTCAATCAGAAGTTTATCCCTATCTTCTTTTAATTCTTTGATTTGTTTGTGTGTTCTTTAAATTCATTGAATTCTTTAATCATGTTTATGATTGTTCTTTTAAAATCTGTGTCCCTGGGTCTCTAAGGGATTCTCATTGTAGAATTCTTCTGTAGGATTGGTGATGTTTGGTGGGGACATATTATTTGGGTTTTTCATATTTTAATTTTTGTTGTGATCTTTGAATGTGTATTTCTTTTGTTGTTTGTGATTCTGATGTGAGTCTCAAGCATTTTTTTGTTGAGTTGAAGTCTGATTCTGTTTGTACACTTGATGTGCCTTGCGTTTTTTCATATTGGGTATGAAAAAGATGGTTGGTCTAGGTTTCAGGTTCTCTCTTTTGATCTTATATTGGAAGGACAAGATGGCTCTTGTCCAGCTGCTCAGGAGTTCCCATGGAGGCCCAAGTCTTGTGAGAATCATGTGCTCTCAGGCTTCCTCCTCAGGTCAGGGCCCCTCTGGCCAGTAGGCAAAGCACAATTTGGTAAGCTTGCTAAGTGGAGGCTGGATCCAAAAGGCTGGATCCAAGAGTTCTCAGGGAGTCTTCAGATATCTGGGCCCCTATTTAAGGGCAGAGAAGCCTAGACCTGCAACAGTAGGAGAGGCTGCCAATGGTCCCAGTGTAGGAGAGTGGGCACAGTACAGTTTTCAGAGCTCACCACCACAGAGAGCTAAGAGGGGGTAGTTCAGAGATCTGGGTGGTAAGAGCGAAAGCAGGCCTGTGGGCTAGAGGAGAACAGGACGTGGGGTCAGGGAAATTGGAGTTGCTCAGGCTGTAGAAGAGTCAGGGAACAGTGGATGGGATCAGACTTACCAGGGAAGAAGACTGGTCTCGGGAATCCAAGGCAAGTTGGGGATGGGGTCAGTCAGGGTAGAAGGCTGGTCTCAGGAGTCCAAAGGCAAATTGGGGGCAGGAACAGCCTATGAAGGCTCTAACAAACTAGACTGAGATACTGAGCAGGTCTGAGTATAAGGGACAGAATGAAAAGGGCCGGTCTGAACTAAGAGTGTAGTTCAGAGATCTGGGGTGCTAAGAGCAAAAACAGGCCTGTGCCCAAGGCCAGAAGGAGAACAGGATGTGGGGTCAGGGAGACTGCTTTTTTTTTTTTTTTAAGTAATGTTCTACCTGTTACTATTTGCTAAACTAAAATAACAAACTGCAATTTGTTCCATCAAATCAAATCACGGTAATAGTAAATGTTAAAATACAATGTTAAAATGTGCCCGTTGATAAAAACACCACCTCTGTGTTAGCGTATGTTTTGCAGAACCTCAGCTGATGGGTCCCTGAGAAGCCTATAATGAGTGGTGTTTTGTACAGTCAGGAAAGTGATCTATGATAGTTATACTTGCAGTTTTGAATGAGTGACTTGATTCATTGTATAGCAGGTGAAGGGAATAAACAGTATGTGATAGATGGATAGATAGATGACAAAACGTCATCAAATCAAGGGCTCAAGACATCCTGCAGAAATGGACTGACGAAACCTCAGCCCACTGAGGCAGTCAGCTGGCCTGATGATCCAGTCCTGGGCGGAGCAGGGCATCCCCTCAGGTGAGGCCTCCAAGTAAAAGAACAAATAACAACAGAAAGGTAACGTCATCAAATCGGGCACTTAAGAACATTCAGCAGAAGCTATCTGGAGAAGCCCTAGTAAGGCAGCCAGCTGGAGGTCGCTGTCAAGGTGCCCTGGTGGAGCAGTGTCTCCTCCAGTGAGGATCCCAAGTCAAAGAACAAGTAGCCACAGATAGAGAGAAAATCCTCAAATTAGGCATTACAACATCCAGATGAAACCAACTGGGGAAGTTGAGGCAGTCAGCTGGAGTCCTTGGTTGTTTTCTCTCTGTGGATGAGCTTCCCGTGGAGATAACGTCCCATGAACTTCCGAATTCTCTTTCCCGCTGCAGATGCTTCTATATCATGGGGTGTATAGTAACATCTGCTGGAAATGGTTCCCCTTTTAGCTGTTCTCAAGGACACAGTGTTTTTACTCTTGGACTGTTTTGTTGTTCTCTTCCCTCCCTGTCACAGAGTTAGGGGGACCAATCCCCCTCTAGGCATGGGGCTTTTGAGGACACTTTGAGACCAACATGCTTGGATCTGAAACGGAGGTTGAAGGTAACCCGGTCTCTCAGCACCTTCAAACAGTATCTGGCTCGTGTACCATGGAATTTTTCCCTAATTGCTATTATAGAGGTTATAGAATATGTTAATAAATTATTTGTGAAATAACCAACAAGCTTAGATAATGTAAAATAAGATTAGTTCTAAGATGTTTGTGTGTGTTGAGAAAACATCCAGGAGACTGCCTCTGTGGATATTTTTAAGCAGCTGAATGCTTAAGTCAAAGATTTGAATATGACTTTTTAAACACTTGCAAGTTTCATTTTTTCATGTTTTATTATATATTATTGTTATTATATTTGGGAATGATTAAAAGTGAAATCGAGGACTGTGTTTCTTTTTATTTATTTATTTTTATGTGCATGAGTGTTTGGCCTGCATGTAAATGTACCCATGGCATGCAGTGCCCACAGAGGCCAGAAGAGGGTGTTGGGTCCTCTACAACTGGAGTTGCAGATGGTTGTTAGCTGCCGTGCGTGCTCTTAACCACCAAACCATCTCGCCAGTCCCTGAAGGCTGAATTCTTCAAAATGTTCTAAAGATAGTGTGCAAAGGTACTGCACAGACATCAGGCTGCAGTGCATGAGATCATCAGGCTGCAGTGCATGAGGTCATCAGGCTGCAGTGCATGAGGTCATCAGGCTGCACTGCATGAGGTCATCAGGCTGCACTGCATGAGGTCATCAGGCTGCACTGGATGAGGTCATCAGGCTGCACTGCATGAGGTCATCAGGCTGCACTGCATGAGGTCATCAGGTCATTTTGTCTATAGTATCATGATGTTTAGCCTTGCGAATTTCACCTGGAAATCCTTTGTAATGTATTTTAAGTTATATTGTGTTTGGTTTTCCGTTTTGTACTTTGAGCATTCTTTTTATCCCTGTTCTCTTTTAAATCACAGCTGTTGGATTCTTGGTTCAAACATGGTGCATCCAGGAAGTGGAGAATGAGAAGAGATTAGCAGTGGGCCAGAGTTTCTTAAGGGGGGTTGAAAGTGAACTGGAAGAAGACAGTGGTGATGGTTAAATAATTGTATGAGTCTATTTGTGTGCGTCTGTGTGCGTGTGCATGTGCGTGTGTGTGTGTGTGTGTGTGTGTGTGTGTTGTGCCTGTGTGTAAATGTGGCTGTATACTTGCCATGGCATATGCATGGGGGTCAGCAGTTTCATTCTTCACCTTCCACCTTGTTTGAGATTAGCCTCCCTTTTGTGTGCACTGTGCACACCGGTTAGCTGGTTCCTAAGCTCCTGAGGAGACTCCTGTCTCTTCTTCCATCTCATCATAAGAGCTCTGAGAATACAGATTGTAACAGTGTGCCTGGCTTTTACATGGTTGCTAAGGATGCAACACTCAAATCCACACACTTGCACAACAAGTGCTTTACCTACTGAATCATCTCCCCAGACCGCAAGCTTGTTAAACACCACTGAATTACACATTTTACAAGAGTTAGCTTTGTGTCCCATAAACTGTGAGGCAATGAAAAACCTATCCACCACAGATGACAGTGGAAGAAGGAAAGCTCTCATTTTACATGTGCTTACAGAGAATCTGAAAGGATGGAGGAAAAGAATCCTAGCAGTAGGAAGAAAGGACAGGGCAGCAGGGTTCGGGAGTTCAGCATAAGAACAGAGTGTGGTGACGCACACCGCTAACCGCAGAACTCAGAAGGCAGAGGCAGATCTCCGTGAGATGGAGCCAGCCCGGTGTACATAGAGAGTTCTAGGATAGTTGGGGCTGCAGGGAGACCCTATCTCAAACAAACAAAAAGGGAGTTAAATGTAAGAAAATTAGTTGCCTTCCTGTGTCCCAGCAATGAGCAGCTGAGATTTTAAATTAAAAACATAGCAGGAGGGACTGGAGAGATAGCTCAGATGTTAAACAGACTGGTTGCTCTTCCAGAGAACCCAGGTTCAGTTCCCAGCACTTACATGGCAGCTAAAAATGCTCTGTAAGTCTGTTTCCAGGTATTCTGATGCTCTCTTCCATCCTTACGTACATTCTTGCAAAACACCCATACACATCAAAAAATAATATATCAAAAACATTTTAAATCACAATACTAATAACATACCTAAGAATCAGAATCCTTAGGTATACATCTAATAAAGTATGTACAAAATCATCACTAGAAAACTGTGAAACTGATAAAATATCAAAGAACAGTTTTTTTTTTAATCGAGATAGTCTATGTTCATGGATAGGACAATTCAATATAATCAAAACACCAATTTTTCCCAACATGATACACAGTCCCAATAAAATCCCAAGCAAGATATTTTGTAGATATTATCAAATTGATGATAAAGTTTATGTGAATAAGCAAGAAACTCAGAACAGCTGACATGAAGTGGGACTGTCACTGTCCAACTTTAAGAGCTGCTGTAGAACCATAGTAATGTTTTACTGTTGTGTGGTGCGGGTGAAAGAATGAGCAAATCATGCCTGCGACAAATGAAGACCCCACCCTGAACAGACACAATGAAGACCCCACCCTGAACGGACACAATGCAGTCCCCCGCTGGAGAAGAGAGAAGGGGAGGAGACAGTGTTCACCAAAGCTGGTGCTGGGAGACTTGCATGGCTTGTGTGAGGCCCTGGGCTCAGTCCTCTGCATCATGAACAATAAGTGAAAATACCAGTGCTAGAACAATTGAACAACACATGCAACAGCCAAACTATAATGAATCTAGACATAGACTTTATAGTTTTCACACAACTGGCACAACAGGTCATAAACTTAATGTAGAGCTCAAGCTGCCTGTGGAGGTGCACACATAATCCCAGCACTTTGGAGGCTCAGTCTAGAGGATCATGAGTTTGAGGCCAGCTTGGACTACATAGCTTGTCTAAGAAAGGCAGAAAGGAAGGAAGGTAGGAGAAAGAAAATCCACAGACTGAAAGTATTTGCAAAACACACGTTTGATAAAGGACTATTAACAAACAGACAACACTTAAAACTGGATATGAAAATAAGACAAAGGTCTTAATAGATACTTCCTCAAAAAAAGATGTACAGAAGACAGACAAGCATGTGAAAAGATATGCTGTAGCATGTCATAAAGGAAATCGGTTAAAACAGCGATGAGACAGCACTACCATTAGACTGGGCAAATTCCTGACTGGGCAAAGTTCATGACTGATGGGTAAGCAAAATGGTGTCAATATGTTGGAAGAGACTTGAAAGTATCTTACAAAAACTAGGCAAGTTCTTCCCATGTGGTCTAGCAGTCTCACTCCTTGATATTTACCCAAAAGACTTGAAGGCTTCTCACACCAATAAAAACATGAACCTGGGTGTCTAAAGCAGTTTTATTCAGAATTACTAAAATTTGGAAGCAGCCACCAATTCCATTAGTAGATGAATGGGTAACTAAACTCTGGTACAGCCAAACCATGAGCATTACTTAGCACTAAAAAGAATCTTATAGAAGAATCTTAAGTGCTTACTACTAAGTGAAGGGAGTTAGTCTGATGAAGCTGTAATTGTAATGACTCCAGATATTTGTGTGTTTATGACATTATAAAGGCAAAACTAGGGAGACAGGACTTCAGTGATTGTCAGAGACTAGGAAGGAGAATGAACAGATGAAATTCAAGATTCATTTCCTGACGGATCTTTACTGAACACCTATTTGTCCCAGGCACTTTCCTAGGATGTTACAGTAAACAACAAAAGGAAGGACTGAGTTCCTGCCCTCATAGGACTTTAAACAGGGATGGCCATTGTAGCCATCAATCCACCAGGCATGAGTGCACAGCAGAACTCCCATTTGGGATCTTAGTGCTCTGCTGTGTAGAAGGAGGGCTGGATCCAGGTGGGAAACACCTTCCCAGCAGAGGTAAGGCTGGGGCCTGAAGGAAGGGGGAGGAGTTATTGGGAAGTTGGAGGCTAGTTCTGGGTACACAGAGAACATTGTGACAAAACAAAACTCTTTGAATAGCTTTTTAAAGTTTTTGATTTATTTAATTTACTTGCATGTGTTTGAGTGTTTTGCCTGCATGTATGTATGTATGTATACCATGTGCATGCAATGCCTGCAGACCCCAGAAGAGGGCATCAGATCTCTTGGAGCTAGAATTTCAGGCAGTTATGAGCAAGCCACCATATAGATGCCGGGAATCAAATCCAGGTCCTTTTCAGGAGCAGCTAGTACTCCTTACTACTAAGCCATCTCTCGAGGTCCCATTTGGCAATAATCTTAGCAGTGCCAGTCAGATGGTTGCAGCTTCTGTGGCACGCTGTGTAGTCACTTCTGATATGGGAATATGGCAAAGGCAGTTGTCTACCATAGAATTTTACCTCTTTGGCAACAGAAACTCAATTCTTATGTGGACCAATGACATCTACAGAAATTATATTTTCCACCCTCCTTTGCAATTAAATATGACCATGTAATTACAGACAAATCAATTAAATGTAAACAGGCAATTGCACAAAAAAGCATCTTTGAAAGGTGAGTATAAGAAGGTTTCCTCTTCTCCTTTGTTCTGCCTACAATGTAGACTTCATGGACAGCTCTCCAAGAGCCATTTTGGACCATAAGTCAACTTGGAAACTGGAATCATATCTGTTACTAGATGATAAGAGTGAAAGGGGACTTCCCTGGCTTACGTGGATCTCCCGTTCAAACCCTAACTACCTAATGAGCTCATTTCTACCTGGAAGAATACAACCTGTGTGTTTATTCTTCAATGATCACAAGTGGGAATCTCAGTTGCCTACTTGTGACTGATACACGAGGAAACAGGGATGTTATTGTATCTGTTAGATGCAACAGAATAAGAAAAGATACCTCAACCTAATCTCCTCAGCTTACATATCTTTTTGCCTAATTATTGAAGGTAGGACGAAATATACTTTGTAGTCTCTGCCATCTTTCTGTCCCAGTCAGTCTTTTGCAGACACTTTGGAAGTAAGTCTCTTGCCACATCTCCTAACAATGGTTATTGCTCTATTGGAAACTTTCCTCTTTGAGGGAGTTTCTGTACTCACACAGGAGAAGAGAATGCTGCTTCATTGCAACGTGGAAGATGATTACCAGTAAAGTGCTGCTGGACTGTTGTCTGTAAGTCACTCTTAGTCAGTTGTGGAACTGTAAAATGAAGGAGAGAGAAGCAGCAATGAAAATGTAGTGGCTTTGTCACATTACTCTTGGGTACACATTACTGCACACCATAGTAGGTGATGAGATGGCATTGCCCAGTGAAGGTTATGGGCTCATCTAGAAAGGGTCAATAGGCACCACTGGCCATCTCATATCAAAGCACACAAGAGAAGTCAAGACAGTCAGGAAGGTTCCAGAAACTTGCAACTGTGTAAACAAAGGGATTGTTTTCAACAGAAGGAAATTACACATCTTCAGAAAAAATAAATAAACTAACCTCAAATGACACAGACAATTGAGGATTACTGCACAGTAAAAAAATGTTTCAGCGATGAAAACAGCCTGATACTCTTACTAGTTTGATGACAGGCGCCTTAGGTTTTAAAACACATAGAAAGTTGAATAGTGAATAAGAGCTGGGCAGAAAAAGTTTTAAATATGGTACTTTTAGTTTTATAACATTGACAAAATCTTGGAATTTTGTGCCCAGAAATCAGTTGTAAAATAATTGAACAAGTATTTTTTAAAAAGAAAAAGTAGATACCTTTAAGCTAGCTAAAAGTTGAGAAAATGATATAGAAGAATGTTTTTATTAACTACTTTATGTGTGATTATGACTACGTGTGACTTCAGATACACATATATGTGCAGGTGTGTGAACATGTGAGTATATAGGTGTGTGCGTGTGTGGAAGCCAGAGGACAATCTTGAATGTCATTCCTCGGGCACAACCCATCTTTGTTTTCTGTTTTGTATGTATGTGTGCCTGTGTACCTATGTTAGTGTGTATGTGTGAACGTGATGTATTTGTGGAGTGTATTCTCACATGCACTTATGTGTGTACGTGTGTGTGTGTGTGTGTGTGTGTGTGTGTGTGGTGATCAGAAGAGGAAGTTGGGTACTCTTTTCTGTCACTTTCTACCTATTCCTTTAAGATAGCCTTTCTCAGAACTTTGGGCTCACATCTTACTGGCTAGGCTGGAAGCCAACAAGCACCAAATATCTTATGTTTCCACCACCCCTGGATCTGGGGTTACATGTGTGCATGGGATGCTCATCTTGTTATATGGGTGCTGGGCCCCAAACTCTAGTCCTTGTGCTTGCACACCAAGCTCTCTTAACTGCTGAGCCATTTCTCTAGCCCTCTGTCTTTGTTTGTCACTCACCACCCTGGAGCTCACCAAGTAAGCTAGTTCTCTGCCTTAGGATAGTCTTTTTGAGTTTATTTAAGAGATATCTTGGGCGGGGGGCAGTGCTGGAAAGATGGCTTAGCAGTTAAGAGCACTGACTTCTCTTGCAGAGGACTCAGGTTCAATTCCCAGGACCCATCTAGTGGCTAAAAACCATCTGTAACACCAGTTCCAGGGAATCTGACATCTTTTTCTGACCTCCGTGGTCATTGAATGACATGGATGCTCTTACACACATGCACAATGCACTCATACACATAAAATGAATTTTTTTTAAAAGAGAGAGAAACAACTGGGTCTTAATTCACTTTCCAATATTGATATGTCAGTTACTCTGTGTCTTCATATGAAGACAGACTATCAGGGCAGATGTTCAGAGATGTCCTTTATCCATATGAGAGATTATTGAGTAATCTATTCTGTGATTCTTTTAACATTTAATTTTTTTTATTTTTTTACTTTTTTATGTTCTTTGTTTGTTTTGAGGTGGTCTCCGTTCATAGCCCTGGTTGGGCTGAAACTCTCTATGTAGGATAGACTGGCCTCAGATTCATAGAGATCCACCTGCTTTTGCCTTCCAAGTGCTAGAATTAAAGGTATGTGCCACCACACTTGGCTTTTTGAAAAATGACGTGTATATGTGTGTTTGTGTGGAGGTACGTGTGCATGACTGCAGTCCCCCCGAGGCCAGCAGAAGATGCCCTGGAGTTGGAGTTACAGGTAGTTGCAAACCATCTGACATGGATGCGAGGATCTGAACTTGGGTTCCCTGCAAGAGCAGTATATGTTCTTAACTACTGAGCCATCACTCTAGCTCTCGCCTGTGATTTCATTCGGTGTCTTTGAAGTTCTGAATGATGATGCTCCCCCATAGTTCCAAGTATTTGAACACTTACCTGGTCAGCTGGCAGCACTGTTTGGAAAGGTTACAGAATCCATAGGAAGTGTGGCCGGGCTGGAGGAAGCACTTCACTGGGGGTGGACTTGGAGAGGTCATAGTCATATTCCATTTCTGGTTTCTCTCTCTGCTTCCTGCGCACGTTTGAAGTTGTGAGCACGCAGCTTTCTTCCCTGACTGCTTTCTGCCTTGCCTCCCCGGATGATGGAATGAAACTGTGAGCCCAATAAACGCTTCCTTCCATAAATTGCCTTGATCATGGTGTTTGTTATCACTGCAGCAGAAAGTAACTAACACAGAATTTGGCACTAGAAAATAGACTGTTACTGTGAAGAACCTGAACATGTGGGTTTTTGAAGGAATGGGAAAGACTTTGGGACTTTGGACTAGAAAAACGGTTGAATGTTGTAAACAGAGCTAATGGCTTGGAAGAAAGTAGTACAGAGATTAATGTAGTCCCAGAAGGAAAGAAGGACTTAAACAGAAACCTGGGATATTTTGGCAAAGCATTTGGCTGCCATCTGCCCCTTGGCCTAAGAGCTTACCAAAAGCTAAATTAAAATATATTGGATTGATTTCTTTGACTGAGGAAATTTCAAGACAGACTAATATTGAATGTGTGGCATAGTTATTAATGGTAAATATTATGCAGATCTAAAACAAACAAACAAATGGGGCAGAAACAAATACAGAATGTACAGTTTGGAGAAAAAAAGTACTAGGAAGCTTAATGTTGAGCTAGAGCAGCCAAGGAAAAGCTGTCATTGTTAAGGAGATCACAGGCATCAATGAGAAACCTTCAGATTTGTACATGAACTTTGGAAAGACTGACCTGAAGGCAAGACCCCACTCAGTTTAGCTTCCAAGTGTGAAAGGAAAGGGCCTAAGAAGTTTTCTGCACCTAGAAAACCACAACAAACAAAACCTTCTGCTAAAGTGGATAAAAGAGGTCAAGGTCCAACCTAACTTGGCAATGTCATTCACTGGTCCTGGCTTTAGAGGCATGAAAGATGTAAGAGTGACTGGGTCATGGATTTGAAGCCAGGCAGCATATGACAGTGGAGTCCCTGCATGAATAAGGCCCCAATAGGCCAAGAGGCCCTGAGAAACCATTAGTTGAATCTGTGAAGGTCAAGCTCGGTAGACAATGGAGACTCCAAGATACTGGTGATGCCAGAGCAGTGAGACATCTGCTGACGAGAGCCCCCGGGGAGCTGTGTGTTCCCAGCACCAAAACTGGAGGGGCTGAGCCAGCTAAGCCCACTGAAACTAAAACCCTAGACATCAAATATGGAGCTACAGTTTGGCGTTTGGCCGTTCTCATGTTCAGTCTTGCTTTGGTGCCTTCATTCCTCCCTTCTAGAATGTGTATTCTGTGCCATTGTGTATTGGGAATATGGAGTTTGACTTTTTTAAATGTATTTTTATTATATACATATGAGTGTTTTGCCTGCTTGTGTTTAAGGCATGCAAACCCCTGGAGGTCAGAAAAGGGGGTTGGATCTCCTGGAACTGGAGTTATAGATGGTTGTTAGCTGCCACATCAGAGCTAGAGACCGAACCCAGGTCCTCTGGAAGGTCAGCCAGTGCTCTTGACCGCTGAGCCATTACTCTAGTTCCAGAACTACATATTTTGCTCACTAATGTTTCAGGGGCTTAGAGTTAAGAGGTTACCTTGAGTCTCAGAAGAGACTGTAGGCTCTGGACTTTTGAGTAGTGACTGTTAACGACAATGGCAACTTTTAAAACTGGACTAACTGCATTATGATATGGTCATGAGCCTATAGGGACCAGGGAATGAGATGTGATAGTTTGAATGAGAATTCTGTCCCCCACAGGCTCCAAGCATTTCAACACTTGGCCAATTTGTGGTGTTGTTTGGGGCGGGTCATTCAATCTTTAGGAAGCACGGCCATGCTGGAGGATGCATGTCACTGGGGGTTGGCCTTAGCCTCATCCCATTTCCAATTTCATTTTCTCTGTTCCCTTTGTATGCTTGAAGCACTCTGCCCCAGCTGCCTCCCGGCATGCCTCCCTGCCACCATGGACTTTTATTTCTTTGGGACTATAAGCCAAATAAATGCTTCCTTATGTAAGTTGCCTTGGTCACAGCAACAGAGTAAGTGATTAGTACAGTGTCTTTAAGGAGGCCAAAAATAGTGAAAATATTAGGATCTGTTTTCCAAAAAATTTATGTGTACTATTGATCGTGGCTATAACTGAATAATAAAAAAAATACCCATTTTAAGGTATTTGGCATTCTTTCATGATATAATGATTTTTTTTTAAAGTATGTGGCCAGAAAAGAAAAAGTATGCAGATTGAGGTGTACTTGTGCAAGCCTTGACCTTTCTGTGTAACCCTGAAGTTCTGGTTCTTTCTGTGAGCCTAAACAAAAACCTTATTTTCAATTTTTTTTGTCTTAATTACTATACCTAAAGCAAACAGACTAGACGCTCTTGTTGACAAGTGTTATGATAAGCATTTCCTTACCGAATGTGAAATATTGCCAAGTGGCAAAATGGCATAGACTTTAAGTGGCCACTGTGCCCATAACAATGTTGCTGCGCTATAAATTTGAATCTTTAAGTTACGGGGTGCGGGGGTGGGGGGAAATGCTTAGGCTGGAGCGACGCAGGTTCTTCTTTCCTCTCTGTACATAGTAAAAATGAGGTGGTCTGATAGCTAACCACCAAAATCTATTTTAAATTATTTCAGACAAGACATATTTTAGTAATACTTTCTGAGTTCTTATAAAAAATATCCAAATTTCATCTACAATGGGGTTTGCACCAATATTTTCAGTGCCATATTAACGTATGCCAAGGGTGGTTTTCTATATGACTTGTTTAAACTAGTAGTTATTTTTGTTGTTCACTATTCAGTGCAAAACACAATTTTTGAATGTTATGAAACCATAAACTTTATTACTGTCTCATTACCCTACAGAAGTGAAATATGATCTGAAAAAGTATTCCCTATAAATCTTCCCAACTGATTTCATATAGTTTAATTATTGAAATAAAAAGGGAATAAATTACTTGAATGCAGCCTAATAAATGTAATTTTTCTCATGGCAAGATATGCGCAACAAGAGACAATAAAAGGATCCTGATGAAATGGCTCTTTATCTAGTGAAACACCATAATCTTCTCTTCTGTGCTCATAGAAGGATGTCTCTATCCTAAAGTTGTGTTTTCTAGTGTCATTTTGGGCATTCATTTGGGGAAAACATATGGGACTAGTTAAGGGACAAAAGTACCTAGAACAGCCTAGTTATATTTTGATTTGTGAAACATAAAATGTCTCACATGGATGAGTGAAGGTGCCCTGGTTCCAGTGACTTTGCCTGACACTTCCTCCTCCACAGAACGCTTGCCCTCTGCTCACAGCACTGAGGAACTTTCTGTGGTGGAACAACACCAAAGGGATGGATTTATGGAACAAATTTTTACATGTAGAGGTTTTTATTTTTCGATAATTAGCTTGAGTTAATTATGATCGTTTTCCTGTAGGTTTAAGATTTTCAGAGAACAAAGCATGTCACGCATGTATTTAATGATATCATGAATGCTAGAGCATATGTGAAGGTAAAACAGACTACAACCATCATTATCTTCTTCCAGGGCAAATATGGTGACCGCTAAGTCTTTGTAATCTGTAGCTGATACAGATAGCAAAGAGACCAACATGCCTGACTTCTACCTGAAACAGGGATTTGTTTGTCTTCAAGACAGGATTTACTTTGTAGTCCAGGCTGGTCTTGGATTCTTAGCAATCCTCATGCCTTAGCCTACCAACTGCTGGGATGACAGATGTGCACCAATATTCTCAACCTGGATGACTTTGTATTGTTCCACGGAGCTAACTTTGCCCCCTGCTATGATGGGCTAAATAGAGCCTGCCTCCCCAAATACTTCTTTACATAGAGCTTTCAAATGTGCCCTCATTTGTAAATCGGTCTTTTGCAAGTGTGGTTAGGTTAATATGAAATCATTCTGAAGTAAGATTAACCCCAAATCCAACGAACTGTATTTTCAAAAGGAGAGGAGGACAAAGTTGTGGAAGAAAGCCACCAAAGACAGGAGGAAATGAGTTTGCTGATAACCTCCCTGCTCCAGGAGAGAGACACAGAGCAGATGAGCCCACATATCTTCAGAGAACCGAAAAAAGACACCTTGACTTTGGTCGTGGCTTTCAGAACTGTGAGAGAATGAAGGCTGATCAAGTCACCCAGTCTATGGTAACTTATTAGGCAGACAGTGGTAACTGAACACCAGGACAGATGGCTCACTCTCATTCTACCTAGCACAAGGCATCAGGAGACTGCAGGCAGACCAGTGCTTGTGGGTCCACTGGTGGGAAATCAATAGTAAAGAAAGAAAAATGCATATTCACAATTTAAGGGTGTAAAGAATACACCCAAGTTGATTCCTACGAACAGCAACAAATGTTTTCTACTTAGTGAGGATCAACACCAGGACATGGAATCTCAAAAGTACCACTAAATTCCATCAATTCCAATAACACAAAGTCTGACAACAAAAAAAAGTATAGATACTCTTTAGGAAGACCATTAGCCTTACGAGAGTGATGCTGATACTGGGTAAGTATTGTTGAAAAGTAACATCTAGTTCTTTGTTTGTTTGTCTTTTGCTTTTGTTTTGTTTTGTTTTTGAGGCAGGGTCTCACTATGTAGCCCCAGCTGTCCTAAAACTCATGATCTTCCAGCGTCAACCTCCCAAGTGCTGGGATCATAGGGAAATGCTACCCTGTGCAGCTAATCCAGTCTGTTTTCAATGGAAGGAGAATGTTGCTCACAAAATTAACAGAAAATCTGAAAGATCAAAATCTAGGCTGAAATTCCATAAGTACAGTTCCATAAAACAGTATCTCTGAGCAGAGCTGGCCTTTGGGGGATCTATATTTACAATCTCAACAAGAAAGACAGAGACCAGACAGTCCTAGCTTAACTATTGACCCTTGTATCTTGTTGCCAGAGACAATTATCTGGGAAAGTGTTGTGTGTTGTGACTAAAAACTCTCTCAAGTAGAAAAGGCCTACCCAGGACTACTGACAGGACTGGCTACATAGTTCCAAAACTACCTTGTTCGGTATTATTAAAAGTGAAGACAGCTGCACTGGAGAGCCTTGTGTTGGTGGGAATGTCCGTGAATCTAGCCCCAACTGCTGTCTTCAGAGTCACGGCGGCTTGCTAAGCGGTATCCACAAAAAGGATATTGCTTGTACTGTCACTGCACATAAGCCAGCAGCAAATTCAAGCTGATGTGAGTGTGTAGGGCCCTCACTGCAAGGGACTCTGGGAAATCTCTTGTCAGTTGGTCAGCTGGCCCTGTGGAAGCATTAGAATTGCAGAAGAAAGCTTTTTTGCAAAACAAACTATTCTCTCCTCCCCTGGAGGCTTGGCCTGTGCAGTCACAGCCACCAAATCACTGTCCCTAACATACAGTCACAGAATCATGCATTCTTTCTCTGCATCAGGCATATACAAAGCACAAAGGAGATGAGGTCCCCATCCCCTGAACTTCCCTCATACGAGTGAAACTACACACTTAACATGTCAACAGTGAAACGAGACCACCTCTCTCACCATTGCAGTGGGCAGAGTCTCTCTCAAAACCATGCTGTCCCCTGGAGTACCACTTGAGTCCCTCCGGGTACCCATCCCTTGTTTGATCTCATTCCCTGTCTCAACACTCCAATATCAACAGCAGAGCTAAATAAATCCTTTAGAAACTTACAACAGAGGACACATTCCTCTGCTTAGAGCCTTGCCATGCTTTTGCCTTGCCCTTGGAAAATAGCCAGGCTTTTCCCTCGTTCCTGACGGGAGCACTCACCACCTGGTCTCTGCCTGTTACTTACCCTCCCCCACTCGCCCACTAAACCAGGACAGACTCCCTTCTTTTGGGGGGACATGCCATGTTACTTCTGACTTTTGCCTTTGAATTTAAACTTTCCTAGCTCACTACATAGTCAGCTCCTTCTTAGCTTAGAGAATTCAGTTAGAATGCCATTTTCCCAGGAATGATCTCTCAACCATCCACCATCCCCACATCCACCCAGTCCCTGTTCACCACATTACTTTGCTTATTTCTCACTCAAGGACTTATCACAAATCGAAACTGTCCTCTGTGCGTGTCCTTGTCCGTCTTTCCTGCCCACGAGGCTGAGGCTGGAGGTCTTGCCTATCCTTTGGATTCTTTACACCAGGGTCAGTATAGTGCCTGGCATAGTAGCAATTTGAGATATTCTTACTGATGAGCTGACCTACTCACAGACTGCTGTATTTAAAAATAGCTACATTCATGGGATCTAAGAAGTCAAGCCACCATTCATCGTTGAGGTTAAAGGAATTGCACTTGAAAACTAAGCATTGTTTTAGACAGCTGCGAAGTTTGGGAAAGCAAAGACAAGCAGCAGTCATCAAATTAAGCCAGTCAGCTCTTCTGGGAAAACTGCAGGCTGGCTTTGGGGTGAAAAGGCCAGGCTACACACTGTCCAGTACCTCTGATGATCTCACCCTTGCTTACCAATTGTTCTGAGGCTGCGTTCTTCCTGTTCGCAGGCTGTGCTCTCACAGCCAGACCACTCACCCACTGAGCAGGGACTCCGCCTTTCTCCCGCAGCCCCTGCAGTCTCCAGTGGCAGCGGGGTGGCCCCCTCCTTCTTGTCTGAGTTTCCTAGGCGTGGAGGGGTCTAAGCGCGCAAAGCTATTGTATCTCTGTTTTGTCTTCTCAGCCTGACCTTTCTTAAAAAAACTTTTGGAGAGCTGGAGAGATGGTTCAGTGGTTAACAGCACTTGTTGCTCTTCCAGAGGACCTGAGTTCAAGTCCCCACAACATTTCAGTGGCCGCTCACAACCACCTGTAATTCTAGGTCCTGAGGGATTGAATGCATGCATCTGTTGGGCACCTGCATTTATGTACACACACACACACACACACACACAGAATTAAAAATAAAAATAAGTTTTTAAAAAGCTTTTTCATTAATATTCATTTATTTGGGGGTTGGGCAGTACACACAGGCTGCAGTGCACCGTGGAGGTCAGAGGACAACCTTTGCTGTTGGTCTTTGCCTTAAACCTTGTTTGAGACCAGATCACTCGTTATTTGCCACTACACTGTGTACTCCAGGCTGGCTGGCTGGCACCAAAACTTCTGGAAGATTCTCCTGTCTCCGCCCATCTAGTCTCCAGAGTGCTGGCATTAGAGACATGAGCCACTATATCCAGCTTTTACACAGACTCCAGATATCCAAACTCAGGTTGTCAGGCCTGAGTGGCAAGTTCTTTACACACTGAGCTATTTCCCATGGTAGATATTTGCAGAGGGAAAGATGGATAGAATTTAAGAGTTGAGTTAGGACCATTGAGATTAGCACATGGTTGGTGCTTTGTTAGAGAGATTGCTCAATTAACCAGGGAGGATCCCCTTTGATGGGCAGTTGAGTCCTCACACTTGGTAAAGAAGAAGCAAGAAACCACAGATTGTAGTGTTTTAAAAAAATTTTATCTTATTTGTTAAATATTGTGTGTGTGGGGGGGGCAGTACTGGAGTTACAAGCTATTGTGAACTGCTAAACATGGGTCCTAGGGATTGAGGAACTGAACCTGGGTTGTCTGGAAGAGCAGCAGATGCTCTTAACCACTGAGCCACTGATTTTAAAGGCAAATTTTAAGCTTGTTTTTCAAACTGAAGGACACTAGTCTGTGGGCAGAATTCCATAGCTGTGAGTGGTCCTCACTGATAATAATCTGTATGGAGATGTGTTACCTTTAGAATATACTTTCCTAGTGAGAAAAGGTGAAAAGAGAAACACTGGTAACACTTTAAAATAACTTCAATATACGTGGGCAGGACATTGCCATCAGGAACCTGAGAGCTGCAGGTGAAAAGAGGCTGAGACGGGCAAAGAAGGTGGGGGCAGCTTTGCCGTCGTGGACATTAATCTGGTCCTGCTGGAGAGAAGCGACTGAATCAGGGCCACTGACAAGCAGGGTGCGCAGATACTGTTGACCTGCTTCCTACAAGTCATCGCTGTCGGGGAGCTGCCTCAGATGACAAGACTTGTCTGTAGTATAAGGCAGTACATGTGGGCTCAGAGCTGAGCCTTCACAAGTCAACGCCACACCCCGTAACCTTGTGGCTCGGTTGGGAGTCCTGGCAGGAAATCCTCCATCTGTTTTCCTTCACTACAAGGAACTTCTGAAGATGAGTTCATTTCTCTTCAAACATCCTCACATTGCTGTAACAGCACTGGACTGAGCAATGAGAGATGTCCCCAGGAAAGCCAGAGGACGCCTTCAAAAGCTGACAGCTGGGACACGCCTGAGGTACAGTCCAGTTTTAGACAGGATTTATTTTGCCTTTTTTGCTTACATTCTGACTTTGCCCTCTTTGATTTTCTTTTTCTTTTTTTTTTCTTTTTCTTTTCTTTTCTTTTTTTTTTTTTTTTTTAAGGACAGCGTTGTTTTCTATGACTTCTTAATACTTGGATACTTGGAGAAAAAAATATAACCGGAAGATTTCTCAAACACTTGTCTGTGGATTAACAGAGTACACCTTGAGGTTTGAAGGATTATAACTAGTTTAGTCTTCCTTTATAAACAAAAGGCCTAATTTGAAATTCAGCATTGCTTTAAAATTATTACTGCAAGTAAGTACTTTGTTTTTCTCTTTTCTGTCTTTTAATCCCCTAAATAGCATCTTTTTGCATCTTGTAATCTCAATGAAGTTATCAGTTCAACTATAAACATAAGTAAAATCATTTACCAGCCCATAAATTAATTACAAGATGAAACACTGAGTTTTCTGCTTTTAGCACTATTTAACAGTTACAGGTAATATTTATAACCATGCATATGTGTTTATGTTGGGAATTGTTTAATTTCATTAACATTTCAAGTGAATATCGCTTGCCTTATTTCCTCCCATAATATAAACTATATTTTAAATTAGAAAACAAGCAAGTAAAAAAAAAAAAAAAAAAAAGCTTTCCTGAAAACTATGCTGTTGCCCCACCAAGTACATCAAACTGTTGACTTTTCTGGAATATTTGGGTAGATTTGATTAAGAATATGTAAATCTAGAGAGTGAAATTAGCTAAAGCTGGAACCTTTGTGAAACCCTTTGAAAATGCCATGAAATCAGTTCGCAGACACCAGAGGAAAACTATCTAGCCTATGGCAAACGGGCACCAAACTGAAGCATTAAAACACTTCAGCTGTTGTTACCTTTTTGTGGCTGCAATATTAAGTTGGGGGTGTGTGATGAGATGGCTTCTTAGGACTCCAGGAATCCAGAGCAGAGCTCTAGCTAGGTATGCTTGAAAGGTGCAGAGAGGGTCATGGGAATCTGGATGTGGATGAGGTGTCCTGTTCGTGCCCTAACTCCCGACTCCCACCACCCGTCCTCGTCCTGGTCGCGCTCACCATGCTGAGCAGCTGCAAATCCTTTCCCAGCAATCGCTTCGGGAAGGAAATGGCTGCTTGGTTGTGCTGGCTGACGGACATCTGGGCTAGAAGGCGCCCAGGGATGAGCTGTCATCTCTGCATCCCCTGCTCTTCCTTCTACCACTGAACCCTCATCTGCACCCCGGCTACCTACACACCAGCTGGCCTAGAAGGGTATGTTTTTAAAAGAAATATGCTGGTGAAGCACACCTGTGCTAGTCTTCCCTCCATCTTCTGCTGGTCTTTGAATGTTCTCTGCCTCGCCCTCTAAGACCACAGCTCCTGTTCCTCCTGTTGTCAGAGCCAAATGCTCTCCAAGCCAGCCTGCTTACTGTCCGGCCGTTCAGTTAAAGATCATTATCTGGCAGGCCATCTGCTATGTTTACTCAGAGAGCGTATTGTTTCAGATCTATAGGTGTCCCTTAAATTTTCCCCTCCTTGATATGTGGGCTCGATGCAGTCCAAGGGCAAAGCCCTGTTGTGAGCAACAGGAATCTGTGCCCCACTTTTGCGAGCATCAGTGCCCATGGATGGCCACAAACGCACATTTGGAGGAGGGGAACAGTCCTCTGAGAACTGTGAGAAACAAAACAAGGACAGTGAGGCCTCTGCCGCCCCAGGCAGCTGCTGCTTTGATTATCTGCTTCCGGGTTTACTTGTGTGTAGAGGTTTGCACTGGTGTGTACCAGGCACGGTGGTGGCCAGAAGCCTCTCTCTGTGGATGCTGGGAACCCATCTGCTGGGGCAGTTCTGGTGGAAGTTTGGGGTGGGGATGTAGATTTGTTTAGAGTACTTCCTAGCTTATGCCAGGGCCCTGCTTCTACCCCAAGCACCACCCAAAAAATAAATAGAGTAGATTATTTCTACTAGTCATGTTCCTTGATCACCAGGTGAGAAAATGCTCAGTAAGTTTCCCTCTCTCTGTAAATCCCAGAAGCTGCCTGGAGGAGGAAGGTGGAAGAAAGTCACGCTTATTTTAGTTAGAAGCCAAGAAAGCCAGCTTGTTCAGCAGTGAAGGTCAGCAAGCAACTACTTGACGATAGGGGAGAGAGGATGCTGAGAGTGAGAAAGCTCAGTGTGTCAGGAAAACCAGGCTTAGACTTTGGGACAGGATCCACAAAAGATAAGCAAAAGGAATAACATGCCTAGTGCCAGACCACAGACATGAGTTCAAAGAGCACCTGATCCCAGGCCTTTGTATCCCAAGGCAAAGGACTACACCAGAGACATGATTAAAAATAAACCAGAAACAGTTCGTGAACAAAGAAAAAATACTCCTGAGAGCGGAAGTTGGCCAGTAAGCTAAGGAAAAAGCCAAAACAAGAATAGGGTCAGCCAGGTGTGTAGCCCTTTATAGAACCTTTACAGGCCCCGCCCAAGTTTGTGTATTATAGGCTTTTCTTGCACGTGCTCTGTGATTAACCATGAAGTCCAGGTGACCAAGGCCTTGCAGCATTTCTCTGCAAACTGGCTTCTGTTATATCTTCGTCTTAATGTTGTACTCCAGTCCTACTTTCCTACCACAGAGAGAGAGAGAGTTTGTGTGTATTTGCATGTGTATAGGATCACATATGTGTGCAGGTGTGTGTGCACCTATGTGCACATGCATATGGAGGCCAGAAGTTGACTTCGGTTTGCTTTGAGTAGTTCCTTTATATCACTGGACCAGCTGGAAGTGCCTTATTCTCTGTTGTAGGAGATGATGTAAAGATGATGCAATTGGTTATTGGGTTTGTGACACTAATGCTGTATGATGATCGTAACATGCATCTTCCTTCACTCAGTCATGATGCAGGCATCACAGGCAGCCTTCTCCTATCTCGATGGGTGAAAACAAACTATCCTAGAATGTTCCCATTGGCCACATCCCGCATCCTTTTAGTATTTGCCATCACTGTTGTTTCCTCCATGCATTCTAACCCCTAGGCTGTAGACTGTCCAGGCTCCTTCCTGTATTATTTTAATTCATGGATAACATTTCTGGCAGAAAAGGGTGACTAAGAATAGGTCAGGCTGGGCTAGGGCAGAGGGGAGGGCTGAGACCCCACGAGGGAAGTTTCATTCCTCCTACTCGAAGACAGGCTCAGTTGTCTCTGTCCCCATCAGCTTCTCTGAAGTGTGTCTTCGCCCACGACATGTGTTTCTGCGCTTCAGTTTCTGCAGGGATCTGTAGACAATTAGCCCTTGTTGGTTAAAAACATTGTAATTCTTGGAAGAAAAGAACACATTCGTGAGCGAATATATTTAGTCATTTGTATTGGGCCAGGTTTTCATTATGCTCAAACAAGACATTTAGAGGCTGGAATAAAGTCAGATTCTGGGTTTTACTTTCATAAAATATATATATTGAGACAATTTTACTATACCCTAACTTAGAAAAACTTTGTTGGCATATGACAAATAGTGGTAAACTAGCATTCAAGACAAAAGACATATGACATCGTCAACAAGCAAGTGAGTGAGGAAAGAAATTTATACGCTTGGGGCTGCAAGTCACTGAGCATTTAGGAACAGCGTTCTGTGCTTTTGTATTGTTCGTGATCTGCATTCGCCACTTGGATGACACATCGCTGATTCAAAGACGATTTGTTGCCTGTCCCTTGGGCTTGCTTCTGAGACGGCTCACATTTACAGTCGAGAACAAACGTACTCCCCCGGGGTCAGCTAGTGTAAACTTTGCAGATGGCATGGAAAGAGAGATCAAAATTTAAATTTAAAACGACTACACTTTCACAACTTTAGCTGCACCAACACTTAAAACTGGGATGGATTTTGGACACCTTATCTACCTCGCTTACTTTTGTATAAAGAAACGGAAGCCAGCATGACAAAAAGATTTATAAAATATCAGTAATTAGCAGAACTAAGGCAAGTACATCAATATTTTTTTTTACTTTTTTAGCTTTCATGTTTTCAAAATATAATTGTTTTATAGTAACTAAGAAATAAAGATTGCCAGGAGTACTGGGGCATACCCTTAGTCCCAGTACTCCGGAGGCAGCAGCAGATGAATCTCTGTAAGTTCAGGAATACCCAGATCTATATATCAAGTTCCAGGCCATTTGGGGTTACAAGGAGACCTTGCCTCAAAAAGATCAAAATAATGTTTTAAAATAAATTTTAAAAATTAAAAAAGAAAGACATGTCCCCAAACTACCAATTATTTTCTGATAAAATATGTCAATATATCCAAAACATACAAAAATAATATAATTATCTACAAAGCAACTATCAAAATCGAATGTTACTTTGCCCATCTTTAGTTCATGTAGCTCATAAAATAAAATAAAATTCACTGCAGATATACCTGACACACCATGCTTTTCTTTTTGCCTTCTCCTAATATACTTATTTTCCTGAAATGACTCTCTTGTTCCCCAGTGTACTTTGTGTTTTCACTCTGGGCATGTACATGTGTGTTAGATACAGATATGGATATATCTATTTGTAGCTATGGTATTGCTTTTTCTTCACTTTTTTTTTCTTTTTTGAGACAGGGTCTCGCTATAGTCCAGGCTGGCCTGGAACTCACTATGTAGAGAAGGCTAGCCCTGATCTCACAGAGATCTACCTGCCTTTGCCTCCCAACTGCTGGGATTAAATTGTTCACCATCATGCCCGGCTTGTTCACATTTTAAAACACATAAAGCATCTTTGATATTGTCTCATAACTTTTTACAAATCCTGCATTGTTTTGAGTATGATCTCTACTGTTGCATAGATGTCTACATGTTTATTATAATGGCAAAATAAATATGTTGTGCAAATAACTGGAGGTTGATTTATTCATTTTCCTACTGAGAGGAATTTGAACTAACCCTGCTTTTATTTGAAGTCATACTGCAGCCATCCGCATACATATCTTTTTATGTATGTGCTGGAGTTTCCTCTTTCGGTGTTCTTTGGTTTGGTTTGGTTTGGTTTGGTTTGGTTTGGTGACAGGATTTCTTGTAGCCCACACTTGCCTCAAGCTCACTGTATAGTGGAGAATGACCTGAACTCCTGATCCTCCTGCCTTTATCTCCTAAGTGCCAAGATTACAAATGTGTGCCACCAGATTGGTTTATCAGTTGCTGAGGATAGAACCCGGGGTTTCAGGCTTGATAGGTGAATACTCTATCAACTGAGCTACATGCCAGACCCATGTGCTAAAGTTTCTCAGTAGAATATCTAGAGATAGAATTAGTGAATTAGAGGGGAATGTGCCTCTTTCCCTTACTAAATGCATCACTCTATAATGCAAAATTATTTAAATATGAACCGTGTTGAGCAAGAACTCCAAACACAGCTGCAAATAAGATTTACCCAAGATACTTTTAAAATCACCAGACCTGGGTTGGAGAGAGGGCTCAGCAGTTAAGAACACCGGCTGTTCTTGCAGAAGACCAGGGTTAGAATCTCAATACCCACACGTGGCAGTGAACAACCATCTGTAATGCCAGTAACGGCGCCCTCTTCTGTCCTCCGTGGGCACTGCATGACATGGGTGCGCTTAGACACATGCAGGCATTACACTCAAACACATAAAATAAAAATAAACACTTCAAAAAAAAAAAAATCTCCAGTCCCAACATCTGACTCTAGATCAATTATCTCTGGAGATGGGAACCAAGAATGGTATTTGCTTTAAAGCACTTGTGGTTCAAAGTGCAACTGGTTTAGCATTTCCATTTCCCTGTGTCTTCACCAACAGCTGGCATTATCAGACTCTCTTCTTGCTAATCTCATGGATGTAAGGCTTTCGATTACTAGTAAAGCAGAGTATATTCTTAGAATATTACTGAACACCTCAAGCCTTCCATTAGGAATTTCCTATGGGAGGGGTGGAGAGATAGCTCAGTGGTTAAGAGCACTTACTGCTCTTCCAAGGGACATACATGGCTTCAGTTCCCAACACTCACACCCACCTGTAACTAGGGGATCTGATGCCTAAACAGGCACAAAATGGTACATTTGCATACATGAAGGCAAAACACCCAGACATATAAGATAAAAACAAATGAAATCTTTTTTTTTTTTTTAAGAATTGTATATTAGTGTTTGTAATAGGCCCATAATCCCAGCACTTCAGATATAGAGAGAGGAGGATCAGGTCAAGGCCAACCTGGGCTGCATGAGATCATCAAAAATATATGTGTATGTAATAATTGTGTGCTATATAGTTTTTAATTGTGCTACTGTTGATTTGTAGGCCTTCTTTTTAATATTCTGGAGATGGATTTTTGAAGGGACCAATATATGATTTGCAAATATCTACCTCCCAATTAATGACACCTTTTCCAATTTATTTGTGATATCTTTTATCACATGAAAGTTTAGATTTTTCTTTTTTTTTTTTTTTTTTTCTTTTTGGTCTTTTTGAGACAGCGTCTCCCTGTAGCCCTAGCTGGCCTGGAACTCACCATGTAGACCAGGCTGACCTTGAATTCACAGAAATCTGTCTGCTTCTGCCTCCCGAGTATTGGAGTTAAAGTAGTGCATCACCACATGTGGCAAGTTTAGATATTTTTAATGAAGTCAAGTCAATCAGAATTTTCTTCTGTGGTTTGTACTTTCTTTGGGAAATATTAAAATGCATATTCCACACATGATTTAAAAATTACCTTTCTATATTTTCTTTGGAAAGTTCTACAGTTACTTTTCTCAGTGAGATATTTAATCTGTCCAGAATTTATATTTCTGTATTATGTGATGTATTTATACTTTGTATAAATGACTACTCAGTTGCCTTAGTACAATTTACCCTCCAGTGTGCCTTATTTACAACCATGCTGAACTCCCTATTACTTTCATTTACTTTTATTTTATTATTTTCATTTATTTTATGTGTATGAATGTTCTGCCTGCATGTGTGTAAGTGCACCGATGTGTGCAATCCCCATGGAGGCCAGAAGAGGGCATCATATCCCCAGTAACTGGAAAAACCAGTAATTGTTAGCCATCATGGGTTCTAGGAACCAAACCTGGATTCCCTACAGAAGCAGCAAGTGCTCTTGATCCCTGTGCCATCTCTCCAGCTCTTCCTTACAACGTTAAAAGTATGTAGATTAGTTAATTAATATTCTTATAAATAATCACTATGTATAGAAAATGCCAGTCCTGCCTGTTCATTCTCTGGTAATATTTGTTGTTTCACTATTTCTTTTTCTTTTCCTGTTTTTGTTGTTAGAACCTCTTAGTGAATGTTGAATAGAAGTATTGTGTCTTGTTCCAGATTTTATCTTAAGCACTGACTTTCCACCATTAAGTATGGTGTTTTCTTGGGGATTTGGTGGATGGTGTGGTTTATCTTGTTAAGAAGCCTTCCTTCTATTTCTCATTTATGTAAATGTTTTTATCAAGAAACTATTTGGGATCTTGTCACGTGTTTTTTTGCATTTACTCGTTTGAGTAGGTAGTTGCTCTCTTTTGCTGGGTTAATTGGTGAATTATATTCACGCATTTTCTGAAATTAAACCATTCTATTCTGGATTAACCCTCAGTTGATCACAGTCTTCTAAAATGTACCTTCTAAATCTGGCTGTCACCTTCCTTAGAATTTTCATATTCACAAATAAAACTGCTGTATAATTTTTCTTGCTCACTTTGCATTATTTAATCTTACCTCATGAGTTTGCTCCGCTCTGCAGAACAGCTTTTACAGGTTAGACTGGCTTTCACTTTCAGTCTGGATGATCTTGCCTGAAAGCTCTAGGTCTGGTCAATTCATGTATCTACAAATAGATTTCAGCCAGTGGTTCCATTTTTCTCCTGGTCAATTATCAGTTTTCTGTTCCTTCTCGGATAATCGTACATTGTATTTGCAGTGAGTTGACCATTTTACCTAGGTTTTTCAAAGGCACTAACATAAAGCTCTTCCTGATAGTCTTCTGTGTGGGTTGTAGGGTTAAACAGGGTCTCACTCCTGACTGACCTAGAACTCGCTATGTAGGCCAGTTTGGCTTCACCTGCCTCTACCTCCCGAAGTGCTGGGATTAAAGGCATGTGCCCGTACACTCAACCCCAATATTCTTTTCGAGTCTCATCCTTGTCTGTACTTGTCACCTTTTTTTCCTCATACAAATAAACCTATACAACCATTGCTTTCCTTTCACTCCCTTTGAAAATCAGTCTTGCATGAACTTATTTTTGAAAAAACAAACAAACAAAAACCAGAGGTTTGGGTTTTCCAGCTCTGTCAATGAGTGGAATCCTGAAGCTGAACAGATGCTCCGGTGGGTGTGTCTTTCTGGGCTGACAGTTATTGTCTCCTACTCTCTGGAGACATTCTCCTTCTTTCTATCACTCCTTTTTGCCCCTGAGAAGTGTGCCCTCGTCTGTGTGGCTTGACAAGTCTCTTCTCCCCATTGCTTTTCCTATCTCTGTTGTCTTCGTTCCTCAGTCTTCTCACTATAAAGGAGCTCACTTTGGATCCCTTCTATTGATTTTGATCTCTTCTTAGCTCTGACAAATCATGTATCTGATCGACTCTGGAAAATATCCAACAGTATGTCTTTGAATAGTTCCACTTCATAATTCTATCATTTTTTTCTCCCTGTGTCCTAACTTACTGTCTGTGCATCCATGTGTGTCTTTCTCTGTGTTTCTTTCCTTCTTTTCCTTTTTTTTTTTTTTTTTTTTGGTCTTTTTGAGACAGGGTCTTCCTGGCCTGGAACTTGCTCTGTAGACCAAGGCTAGCTTTGAACTCACAGAGATGTACCTGCCCCTGCCTCCCAAAATACTGGGATTAAAGGTGTGCACCAATATACCCAACATGTCTGTGTTTCTGTTTGTGTATCTGTTGATGTGTTTATGTGTCTGTGTATCTGTGTATATCTGTCTTGTGTATGTGTGTGTCTCACACTGTGTCTGTCAGTGTGTGAGGGTATGGGTTTATGTGTCTGTGTATGTGTTAGTATGTATGTCTGGGTGTCTGGGTGTGTAGGTGCGTGTAAGTCTATGTTTGTATCTGGGTGTGTCTCTGTTTGTGCACATAGTCTATATCTGTGTGTCTGCATCTCTGCATGTGTGTCTACATGTGGGCATGTCTTTGTATGTATGTATGTATGTTTGTGTATTCATGTCATGCTGAAGATCAAGCCATGTTAGACAAGTGCTCTACCCCTAATGTACACCCCGACCACTTGGTTTCTGGAGCCCGGACACCATTGTATAGCTAAGGCTCACCTCACACTTGGGATCCTTTGCCTCTGCCTTGAGTGCTGGGACTCCAGGCATGCCACCATGTTTATCCATTTATCTTACTGTACTACATTCTGAGTTATTCCTTTAAATCTGCCTCAGCTATGACTAACAGCTGTCTCATCTGTCCACTAACTTTTTCTTTAAGTTGCTATAGTTTTCATTTCCAATCTATCTACCCATTATTTTAGCACTGTATTTTTATTTTCACATAATTTACATTTCTTTTTAGTTTTAGTCATTTTGAATGTAGATTAAATCATTTGTTTATTTTACTGATTTATCCAAAGTTTTTTATAATTCAAATTCTATTTATTTTGACTGGTGATATGATTCTTCTCCTGGTAGATGTTTCTCCATGTGATTGGTGATATGGGATTCTGACTTCATCCTTGGTAGGATACACTGTGTAAAACTAGATAGCCAGAGTAGACTTGGGTCCTCATGCTTGAGTGGCAGGAACTTTATTAACTGAGCCATCGTCCCAGCCCCAAGACCCTTTTTTGGCATTTTAGACAGGGTCTCACTCTATAGCCCAAGGTGGCCTCAAATTCGTGGCAATTCTCCTGCCTTTACCACGCAATTATTGGTACTACAGGCCTAAGTCACCACACACAGATCTACTGGGACCTTCACTTGTCTCCTACTTGTGCACAAGAGTTCAAACCTGAGCTTTTAGGTCCTGAGACCTGTAAGTACCTTGCTGTACATCAGTCTTTCTTTTTTGAAGATTAATTATTTACATTTATGTGTGTGCTCTCACAGATGCCATAAGATGTCAGATCCCCTGGAGTGGAGTTACAGGTGGTTGTGAGCCACCCAGTGTAGGTGTTCTAGAAGATCAGCAAGACCTCTTAACCACTGAGCCATCCCTTATCACTCAGTGTTTCTTTTAGATCTCTGTCTCTCACACTTGGCCCCTCTCCTGCTCAGAGATGCAAGCTTGGCACTGTGTTTGAAAGAATAATGCTTTTTAAATCTGCTATTTCTAAGTGTTTATAGTGGAAAAGGTTTCAGGATTTCTTGAGGAAAGAAAAATGTAGAACAAGAGCTTCTACTTTGACTTTTTTGACAAGAAAATAAAAAAGGAATCTAAGAATTTCACAAATCATATTTTCCATGCAGTTTTCTTGCTAGCTTCTGTAGAAATGGAGACTGTCCAAAAACCAGCTTGAAAATTATTAAACTAATATAACCCTGAAGTATCACTATATAACCTCTGAGGAGGTACATTCCTTTGAACTTCTGCAATAAACTCAGACACGGTCTGGTTGCTAAGAATTATGGGGTGGGGCTTACGGAAGGGCTCTGCACTATTTAGAGAAAATTTTCAGTGAGTGGACTGTAGAGGATCAGATAGTATTTCCTGAAACAATTCAAATGTTTCTGCTGTTCCTTTTGAAAGACTAAGACATGTTTTTCAATTCTTACTTCTTACCGAATTTATGAATATTTCATACAGAACATCTTAATCATCTTTATACTCCCTAACCCAATAGAACCCTCCCATTGGATTTCATGCATTCTGTCATCAATGTTAAAGCCTATTGAGTCAAGTTAGTGACCCCAAACGTTAAAGGGGCTCTTAAGTGATACAGACTGGCTAGATAGCTCAGCAGCTAAGAGCTCTTGCTGCTTTTAACAAAGGATTCTGCTTCAGTTCCCAGCACCCACGTGATAACTCACAACAGTCTATAACTCCACTTGCAGGGCTCTAATGCCCTCTTCCAGCCTCCACAGACACTGTATGCATGTGGTGCACCTACATGCATGCGAGCAAACCACTCATACACATAAAATATAAATAAATAAATCTTTTTTTAAAAGATGGCTTGGTGTATAGCTCAGTGGTAGAGTGTGTGTCTAGCACACATGTGTCCCTGAGTTCAGTTCTCAGCACTTCCCCAAAATGGGAGGTTTTAATGAAAACTTCACATTTTTCTAGACCTAGAATTTTATGATTTTTCTACTACTCGAAACATTTTCTTAATAAATATTACAAACTGCATACGGTTTTAAAACCAAATCCTATATATCAAAACTATTCTATTATTTTATTTTCTTATGTGTATGAGTGTTTCACCTGAATGTATGTTAGGTGTATGCAATGCCCATGGAGTCCAGAGAAGGGCATCAGAATTAGAGTTATGAAAGCTTATGAGCCATCGTGTGCATGCTGGGAACCAAACCTGGGTCCTCTGTAAGAGCAACCAGTGGGCTTAACCACTAAGCCATCTCTCTAGTCCCCTGTCCTATCATCTTAAAATGCTGTCCATCTCTACCATTTACTATAGCACCCAACAAACCTAGCAGGCCAAAGATCACTCAACCTTTTTCTGGTGTTGATATTCCTCCGATCTGTTGTCCATGTCAAAATTATGAATCCACCAATTATTTGTGGTTTTTTCATTTGTTCATTTGTTTTTGAGATACCATCTCATGTGCCCCACGCTGTCCTCAGACTCACTGGATAGTTGAAGATGACCTCATCCTCCTGCCCTCTCTGCCCATGTGCTGGGATCACAGACTTGTAGCACTATGCTCAGTCTTATTCAATGCTAAGGTCAAGTCCAGGGCATCGTGCACACTAGGCAAGGTCTCTACCAACCAAGTGAAATTCCCAATGTATTTCATTTCTAACCAATAAAATATTATCTATTTGTGATTAGCAAACAAAACAACTGTTGAACTAAAAAGTTATTGAATGCTGTCTACACACGGTATATTTCACAATATACAATGTTAGAAGTTTTATTATTTTCATTGAACATACTATAACTTTGAGATATTTTTCCCTGAAATGTTCTTTGGAAACAATAAGTTAGTGATAAGTCTGGTCATAGGACACAATCAAAATAAAAACGGAAGATTCATTTAAAAAATAGCAAACATTCTTCAGTATGCAGTATCCAAAGTTATTTCCAAAACTTCAGCATGTTATTTTAGATTAAATATCTAAAACAAATCATTACAAAAATAAATCCACCTCTTTGCTGAATTTCTCTGTGTGTTGGAATCGAGGTGGGGCTGGCTGTTAGCTGCATGAATAGAGGCCAGACGCTGATCTTGTTGTTTTCTTAATTAAGAGTTATCATTTCCAGCTTGTCAGTGGTTTACAATGGCAATAATCCCTCACCAAACAGTCATTCTTTTAGCTCCTAAGTGATTTGCCAGAACGTTAGCCTCAACTTGACCCCTCATGGCTGCAAGGAAGGGACTACATAGGTCAGTAATCATTTCTAGAAAACTATCGCTTCTGGACTGCCTCCTGGATTATGTCACTGGCTTTAAAAATAATTATAATGTGTTTGTCATTTTAAATATCCAGGATCAGCAAGTCTAATGAAAATGTTTAAATCCTTATCCTTTGGAATGAAAGGGAGGGGTTCCAGAGAGTGCTGACTGCAAATTTTTTGTGCTGCTCCTGTCTGGATGGACACAACCCACTGATGTGTGGTTTGGCATGTCACGGAGACTCATTCATCCATGGGATATAAGAAAGGGGCTTCCAGGCCTCTACATGTGTGGCAACACATTCCTTTAGTTTGCTAACAAAGCTTTTCTTGCTGACTGTGACCCATGAGCATGAAGCCCCAGGAGAAACAGAGCATGGCATTCCGCTGCCCATTAAGATGAGCTTCAAGCTCGGGGTGTATCGCCCTTGAACCAGAAGCTGGAGGCAAGGGCTTGAGGTGAGCAGTTACTAAGAGTTTCATTTTCCACACTCAAAAACTGGCATTAATAATTCCTAACCAAATTACACCACACTGTTAGTGGTATTACCTGAGCTGTCATTACCAAGACCCCTATTGACCTCAACTACTAAAGGCCATGTATCTCTTTTTAAGACTCCCAGTTAACCCTACTTTAGCAAAGTTGTAGCTTCTTTCCCCAAGCAAAGAAACTGTCCCTTCTTTTTTCAGGATAACTGTCGGAGCCTGCCTGAGGTTATGTGGGATGAAGTAAGAGCTGGAGGGGGGCCATGCTCGGCTGGTGGGAAAGACACAACTCCTACTATGCACGGAAAATGCTGAGGCAGACAGTTCTGTGGAGAGTTTTGTTGTTTGGGGGCTTTAATTTATGTTTTCAATTACTGGCCCTTATTGCAATGTGGTAGACAAATAACTGGGGATGATGAAGGAGATGCAGGACGAAGAACTCATAACCTATCTGCTATTCATTGTCAAGGACATTAGACAAATAAGGTCACTCACATCAGTACCTAGCCAGGGCCAGGAAGGGGCAGGGTGGTGTAGGCTCATTGCTGAAGATCTTGGCATTCATGTTTCACAGACTCTTATAGGTTCCCTTTGCCCACTGGTGCTTTATAGACTTGGTAATTCCGAGTGATGTGTGAATACATCTTCAGTAAAAATAATTTAAATGACTTTAAAGTATATAACCTCTCATTTCTCTTTCTAAAACTGCTACATTTGTAGCTTGTAGGGCCTTTTTCTTCCACTTGCATTGTTAATCTTAGTTGGACACAGTCATCCAGGTGCCATGTGGTACCATCTCTTGTCCTGCACACACCTGTATTCCATCATTGCCACTTACCTGCCCCACATATTTTATAGTGTCCTTTACCCACGCCTGCCTGGCAACTTGATTTGAACCCAAATTGGCCACGCAGTCCTCAGTTTCTCACCTGCTTTATTTCACTCTTTCTTTCTAGCATTTCATTGGCTCCTTCTTTTTTTTACTATTTTCTTTACTTTTATTTTAGGTACATGAGTGTTTTGGGTACATGCCTGCATAATGTAAGTGTGCCACCTGCATGCAGTGCCCACAGAGGCCAGAAGAGTAGTATCTGAACTAGAATTACAGACAATTGTCAGCTGCCACCTGGGCACTGGGAACTGAACCCTGGTCCTCTGCAAGAACAGTGAAGAACATGTCTCCAGACCTTTCCGTGCATTCTTGATCTGACAAAGATTCACAATCTTGGGCTTCACGTGTCTCTCAGGGTCAAGGTCCCAGATTCATGATCTCAGACCTCTGCCCATCTGCCCTGTCCAGCCTTACCTTTGATTCTCACTGCCTCATCTTCCTCTTCAATAGGACCGGGGTGTTTAGAATCCGCAGGCTGCTTTGGAAGCTTGTTAATTATGCTCTTCTACCATCCCTCTCTGTCCATGTCCTTTCCTTCCTCTGTACATAAGTTACAAATCAGCCATTCAATGAAAAACTTACTGGCTTAAGGCTATTGGGTTATTGGAAGTTTTATTAGCTTCAAAGGTGTGAGTGGCTCTAATTTCCAATGTAAAAGCATGTGACTGCCATGCATTAGGGAGGCACTATTATTCTGGAAATGGGTTAGAAGCTATTTTGAGGCAGGAATGAGGTTTTGTCTCCTATGCATCTTATGTGAATCCATAAATCTTTAATTTGCATAATTTGTACGATAGCAGTCAATGGCGGTAGCAACATCCAGCCTCCTATGTAAAATGAACTTCCAGCAAACAGTGTCTAGAACATAGAGTTAACACAGTATTTGGAGATTACACTGTACTTTTTTAGATTTTGTTTATTTTTTATTTCCTGTGTGTGAGTATATTTCCTGCACGTAAGTGGGTGCACCCAAGTCCTGCATTGCCTACAAGAGGTCACAAGAGGGTGTCAGATTCCCTGGAACTGGAGTTACAGATGATTGTTAGCCACTACATGGGAGCTGGGAATCAAACCCGGGTTCTCTGCTAGAACAGTCAGTGCTCTAACCTCTGAACCATCTCTTTAGCCCCTCTTACATTATACTTTAAGAACTGAAAACTATAAAGAATTAAGTACCCAACCAAGCACAAGTCATCTGACTGCGTATGCAAATTAGAGCAATGTCTGTTGGGATTACTTTTTCATGCACCCAGTGATTGGCATATAACAAGTTCTCAATAGTATGAAACTTATAATTGGAAGATGTTTTCAATTCCATATGATTAATCACCATCCTCAACTTTCCCAGCTGTGTAAAATCTCCAGATATTTTGTGGTTGCCTCAGAATTCCAAAAGATATCATAAATCAATGCAGTAAGTGATGAACGTGTTCTTTAAACTGTGTCTTTGAATCTAGGGGTAAAGTTTCCATCTTCCCTTGCCTAAAAGATAAATGTTAAAGATGGCCAAGACTGACGAGACTGTCGTCATAGTTCTTCTCATCCAGAGAAGAAAACTTATCTTTATTATGACATGAATGTTTCAGTTAAAGTACAAAGAAAATGTAGTTTTTCTCATATATAGTTCAGTGTTAATGACTATTAAAACAGATAATTGTGGAAGATAAATGACTGTTTTCCTGTATTTTATTAACAGTAGAATTAACATAGCAGGCCCAAGATAGATTGTAGACTGTGTGAAAGTCTACCAACCCAGGATTTTGCACTCACCAATAATAGCTTACTTATTTGTGATTACTTTGTCTCTTTTGAGATACTTTTAATCTTCATAACACTGAGGGAAAGAGGCAGAAATTCCATCTTGGAATTTCATACATCATCTCTTTCACCAGAGACATTCACCAATCTTGTGTTGGTTAAAGGCCAAATATAACTGTTATGGTAAAAACCTGAAAAGAATTTCAGAGCAAACAGAGGATAGAGAACACATTTTCACAGAAAATGGTTCCAAGTCTTATAATTTAATTTGCATGGTCCAATGAACTTGTCTCTCTCCTATTCCAAAAATACAGCCTACCACACCCTGAACTATAGAGCTGTAGAAAATGAGCCACGTCCCTAAGCCAGCATTCCATAACAGTGCCTGCTCCCAACTTCACACCGATAATATTTTTAACTAAAATGAATTGTAAGCCTTCAGGACTGAGAAAATGATGGGGAAAAGAATGATCTATATACTTCTTGTAGCTAAAATGAAGTCACCTCACCTAAAAGGAGAGATGAGACTTCTATTTTGAAAGGGAGCATATGAACTATCATAGAAAGGAATCGATCACGTTTTCTGACTTAAGGAAATATACTAGCATTTTCGCAAGGAAGTTAAGAGAAAGCTCCTGGGAGAATGTCTTTGGTTTGCTTTTAGAAGTATACTATTAGAGCCTAGCCCTCTGTGTTTCCAGGCATCCGGCTGCTGTCAGTGTCTTTGTCACGATGGCTTCTCACTACACAGGTGTGACTGTGTGAGTCATAGTCCCACAGTATGAGGAAAAGCACTCTTCTAGGGACCATGCTAGTTACAATGTGTGTCTAGGCGGCTTTCTCTGCTTTCAGCCCCGCAGTACAGAAAAGGTGTGGCACACCGTCCCCAGGCGGTCTTTTGGAACCACACTTTAAAGTGGTATATGTCGCTGCTGCCCTCATTCTGTGGACTGCGACCCAATTATCCAGCCTCACCTAACGTCAAGTGAGGCTTGGAAATGGAACCCAGCTGCCTATAGTACAGAAAGGCGATGGGAGATGATGCGCACAGAGCAGTCTGTCACAAGGTCTATAGTTTTGAACTGCAGATAATCAATAGCGTAGGCCAGTAACTCTGTGGCTATGCATTGCCTCTTAGGAAGATGCTCTGAAGAATGTAAGATGAGTCAGGCATTTCTCTGACTTCAGGCAGTATACAGTCTACTAAATAAACAGGTTCTTTGTGTAACTGTTCTGTAGCCGGAGAATAAGAGGTTAAATGGCATGTTTTACCAAGGATCTTAAAATCCAAAGTAAGGTAACACACATCAAGATGCCAATCTCAAAGGAAAATGAACAACTTAAAACATTTCTCAGCCACAAGGAACACATAAAAGTCCCCCAAGAGGGAGCACTGAGAGAGTGTTGTAAAGAGGATTTCTGTCTTTTTTCATGTTGTGTTTTCACTTTCATCCCATAAAGGAGGGCTGGGTGGCCCATCTGTCATCTCATTTAAATCCTAGTATACTGAGTTCAACCGTTCCTTCTTGGGAACTGGGCACATAACCTCTGGCATTAGCAAAGAGGAGATGTGAGTTGATGATTCAAGTCGAGGAACCTGGAAATGACTACACGACTAGCTCTTTGTTTGGATGGCAAGAGCAAAGGGACATTGCTGTGGGACTGAAACAAACCTGCCCCTCAACAGCTTGTACATCACTATGGCTGCTGGGGGTGATGGTGAGATTTCAGCAGAAAAAACGGGGGGGCCCAGAGTGCCAGGAGATGAGAGAGGAACAGTCATTGGCATCACTCCCCACATAAGAGTAGCAGAAGACCACTGAGGAATCTTCAAAAGAGGCCCAAGAGAGATGGAGTCTGCTTTAAATAGTAGCCAAGCTCTTTTCAGATTCTGTTAGCCTGAAAAGATCTTTCTGGCCCATCTTCTCTCTCTTCCTCACAGCCCTGGGCATGACAATTGCTCAGAGACAGCAGTTAGTGATAGAAGGATGGGAGGAATGAGCAAGATGAGGCCAGACATGGCTGAAGGGGGCAGCTTGCCTACTGCTGATGGTGTTACCTTAGAGAGGTAACCCAATGCTGATAAAGATTGTGCTGGGTCTGTTCATTTCTAGATTGAGGCTGTGTTTTGTAGCCACTATGAATGTAGACTTTTTCCTAAGTAGGAGTGATCCAAAAAAAATCACGGTTTTGCCTGAGTTTTCTTTCAGCCCAAAAGCAGAGCTAAGCCCTTAGATCAGGTTTAGAGGGACAATAACAGTCACATTTTTTCATCTTTTATGACTATAGCTGATTTGTTCAATGTGCTATTTACATTTGACTCTGGCAAAGTGCCCCGGAAGGAGTAGAAGTAAGGTGTTCTTAGAACTCCAAATAAAAATGTGAGTAAGAGGAAGCGCCCGCCTAAAAGATAAAGAAGTTTTGATGGCAGAGAACCTGGATTGGGCTGGAGAGGACAGGTGGCTGATGGAGTGCTGTTGGAGGCATTTCTCACAGCGCAAACATCAAGGAGCTAGAAAAACAAAGCAGATGCATAAAGAATAGCAATTAGTTCCATTTGACTGAAGCCAGGCATGGAGCAATAATGGAAAATAAGGCTTCGGGGAGTACCTGCTTCCCACTTGGGCAAAAGGCAGATGGCATGCTTGAAACTCCAGCAGGGTGTCTGCTGCAAAGACCAGGGCCAGGGGCTGGGCAGGTAACCAGGTAAGAATAAGAGCCTTGGAGCTGGTCTGACCTTCATGGAAGGCAGTCAGTCACAAGTCTGCTTTATTGGGCCCAGTGAGGTATGGGGCATTAATTTTTACCTAGTAGGTTGACACCCAAGGAGAGCGTGGCTGTGACAAGCAGAGAGTGAAAACAAGGAATTGTAGACAGTAGGATGGGAAACTTAGTAAGTTGTGTTTGCAAGTGGGGTGTTCGGCTTGAAGTAGGCTTGAGTGTCAAATGAAAAGGAAAAAGTTCTTTTTAGACAACTGCAATATTTTGTGACCTCTGGTAAGCAACGTGACTTCTTAGTGTCTCAGTATCCTCAACTGTGAAGCTGCTATTCAGACAGAACAATTCACTCATGTATTTGATCAGCAAGTCAGCTCCCTCTCCTGCCTGGGAAAGGGGACAGACATTCTAAGCAGGCCAAAGTGTGAACCGTGGTCCCTGCATCATAGAAACATCTGGAGGGGAAATGAGAAAGTCAAAGCAGATGCTCTCCAAACTGCCCTCAGTAGGGTTAGGGGAAGGCTTTGGGTCCATAAGTGTTCAGTTCCCTAAAGACAGAGCTAAGGGAAGAAAACGCCTACCCTGTGTGGAATTTGAGTCTGCTGGCCTGAGCAGGAGTGGCTCTGGTACTGCAAATCACAAGTCCTCTGTGTGGAAAGCAAGAGCCCAGGGAACAGGGATAAAATGGACAATGGGCAAGAAGCATACACGTCAAAGGTTTCAGTGTCTTTCCAATTCAACCACAGGCTTTTTGGGAAAAGTGTCCTATAATGAAGGAAAGACCTCCGGCCTCACATAGCACAGATATGTGAGAACTGGTAAGTGGGGAGGTAGGCCCTGTTCAGACAGTGCAAACAGAAGGAACCCCTGACTGAAGACAGAAAGAAGTGTAAGAGGTGTTAGGCAGGCTGCAGTCACAGTTCTGCCGAGGAGCTTCCTGAGCCTTGCTTTCACCATCCATCAAGTGGGCTTCAAGTGACACCTCATATAAACTGTGATCTGTTAAAATTTTAACCAGATGTAAAAGTGTGTGAAAAAAAACAGTACAGAGGGACTACAGAGACTGCTCAGTGGTTAAAAGCAATGGCTGTTCTTGCAGAGGATCTAGGTGTGGTTCCTAGTACCCACATGGTGGCTAACAATTGTCTGTAACTCCCGTTCCAGGGGATCAGACACCCTCTTCTGGTCTCCGTGGGCATTGCACAACACAGGTACACTTACATGAAGTCAAAACACTCATACACATAAGATAAAAATAAATAAGTAAAGAAAATTTTTAAACAGTACAGATATTTTTTAGACCCTCATGACAGCATGAGAGAGTAGCCCTCCCCAGCCTCTTCATCCATGGTATATACAGTCCTTAACTTAAGATGCTTCCGCTTTACACTGATACAAAACTACGTGCTGGGCCTGGAGAAACGGCTCAGCAGGTAAGAACACTGGCTGCTCTTGCAGGGGACTGGGGTTTGATTCCCAGCACTCACATAGCAGTTGACAATGTCCAGTTCCAAGGGACTCCAAGTCCCTCTTCTGACCTCTGCCAAGCATTACATGACCTAGGTGTAAGGTGCACTTACACATATACAGGCAATACATACACATAAAAATTAAAATTAAAAATTACAGAAAAAAAAAAACTAAGTGCATTCAGCAGAAATAGCCTTTCAGTTTGGGGGCTTAGGCTTTCTCATTGTTTGGGTTTGGTTACTGGATTTGCATATCTCTGAGCTACAGCCTCTGCCCCTCACCCTTCCTTTTTGAATCGAGCTTATCCCCTGAGCTGGAACTATACGATCCAGTCTCACTGCTGGTATCATTAGTGGTTGATAGTAGCAACCTCCAGTCACCCATGAGTCAGCAAAGGGAAACAGCTGGTGCTCTACAGCCCTACTAAGCTCCAACTGCCCCATTATTTGATGGATTAAGGGCATTCAAGTGCATTTTCTATCAGTTACTTGAAGTTTCTGTTGGATTTGTCAAGACATAACCCCAACAGCCCACTGCAAATCAAAGAGCTTCTGTACTCATTCTGGACACAGTTCAACCCATTTGACCTTTTTGTTACTCTTCTCCGAAGTCTCAAAGAGGAGGCCTGGAGCATGAAACTCACCTGTGTGAACAGGAGCATAAAGAAGTGAAGAGCACACAGATCCTTTCCAAGGTAGCACTGTGGGTCTACTCAGAGTAGCAACAAAGCATGTATGCACCTCCATATGCTCTGGGAATTGACCAGATTTTTGTTATAGTTGCTGGAGTCTGTAAACACAATGAGCAGTTGATGATGTTTGGAAGGTCAGTTCTGAATCATCAAGAAATGGATCAATTATTTCCAGAAGCCTCTGTTTTAAAAGAGGTGTGGGAGGGAGGGGAGTAGAAAACATTTTTAAGTTCCCTTCATAATTATAAAGTTCTAAAAATGGGGGCTTGAGGGCCTAGAAAGATGGGTCTTTATGAGTACTTAATGTTCTTCTAGAGGACCCAAGTTTGGTTTCCAGGACCCAAACTGGGCAGTCTCCAACCACCTTGTAGCTCCAACTCCAAGGGATCAGAAATTCTTTTCTGGCTCTAAGCACACCTGCATGCATGTGGTATACACTAACACATACATACACATAAATAAAAATATTAAAAATCTTTTTAAAAATGGAGGCTAGTCAAGAGTATAAGAATTCATTATAGGAATATTAATTTCTCCAATGTTTGTCTTATTTAAGTCAAATTCATCTTTTACTGTATGGGACTATAAAATGCGAAGACTATTTCAAAGGAAGGGACAGATAAACCAAAATATAAGAAATAGTCGTCTTTGAAGGCTGAAAACTTACAGTGACATCCTGCCTTTGCAGAACAGATTTTTGATTGGCTTTAACAGTCTCTGCAGCCTTTTTAGTAAGTTTATAATACTAAGCATCAGCTTCTCTACTGTAGAAGTACACCTGATTATTTGCAAAGAAAACTTCCACCACCAATAGTAACTTTATCTGAGCCTAGTTCTTCTACCAAACAGTGGCTGAGCATTTAACGCAATGGGGAGGAACTGTATGGCCCTTGAATTAGCTCAGAGTGCAGCAAAATTATCCATATGATCCACAAGATTTGTTCTTCTCGACTGCTTATGAAAAGACTAGATCTACTCGAAAGCGCAAAGTGGGTAGTAACATTAAGAAGATTTTCAGTGTGCCCTAATCTGGTATCAGGGGACGAAGTGGAACATCTGACATGGCTTGGATGATGATGGCATTATTAAAATAAAGTAGCTCCGAGCTGAGTGTGGTGGCACATGCCTATAATCCCAACAGTCATGAGGCGGAAGCGGGAGGATCACGAGTTTGAGGCCAGTCTGTGCTATATAACAAGATGCTGTCTCAAAACACCAAACCAGAAAAACCAAAACAAAACAGCCCCTTTGACCATAATGTGTGAGCTCCGGAATATTTATTTTGAAACTTCACAACACGGACTCTCAAATGAGAGAATGCTTTGTAATTAGTAATCCATTTTCAAAAGTGAAAACATCACCGGCATTATCATCACCATGGCACAGGTACCAAGGTGGCTTCCAGGTGCAGAGATTCAGATTGCCTTCACTGTTATCAGCACGACCCAAAGCTCTCTCTATGAGGCAGGCACCCAGGCGTGGTGATGGGTGCAACCTGAAGAGATAGAATGCCTGCAGGTATGTGTTATCACTCGCAGAAAGCCAGCTGCCTGGGCTTGTAGCAGAGCAGACTCTGATGATTCAGAACTGGAGAGTGCCACGTTACAAACGGCATTTTCTGCCACATCTTCGTCTTCTTTGGAAGATCACACAGTATTTGAGCCAAGGTACCTCTTAAATCTCCTGGCATCATTAAGGTGGACCAAGAGCCGAAGTTTTTGCCGAGACTGTTTTTTAAACTGTTATGACCTGAGTTCATATTTTTGCATTTGTTTAAAATGTGGAACCAAATTATATTATTACATAAACTATTACAAGCCATGTATAACTACCTGGTTGTGCCAAGCCTGAACTTGAAGATAGTAAAAAGGTGCATTTGAAAGGTTTCAGAATCACACACCCTATTCATCCTAAAGACTGGGAATTAAGACCTAATTATCTGTTTGTTCTCTTTTAAACTGATGTCATTTTATTTAAAAGCCCTCCTTTTCTAGACAGTCTTAAAAATCAAGAATTTAAATTGATGTACTAATCAGTCTTCAGCAATTCTTGCAAATGTACAAATAATCCTTTGGAGATTTTTAGGTGGGAAGGATGTTGTTCTGGTTTAAATTACCGTAAACTAAATAACTAAACTAAATAAACATCCTTAATATGTAAATATTTGCAGCATAAATGAAATAATATTTTAGAATATAAAAGTAATGAATTGTTAATGTAGATTTTAAAAACAAAAAGGCATTAAGAAGAACTACACCCAAATACTGTTAACGAGGGACAGCAGCGAAGTTCTCTGCAGTAGTGCACAGCTTTCTTCTGGATTTGTGGCTTCCTAGTTTTGTGTTTTTCTTTTTTGTCTTATTTTTCTAAGACAGACTCTCACTATGTAGTTCAGGCCAGCCTCTGGTCTTAAATGTGTGATCTTCCTGACTTAAGTCTCCCAAGTGATGAGGTTACAAGGCACGTGTGCCCTTCTTGCTTTCTCTTTCAACATACCTGCTGTCACTGTCTATATAACCACATGGCTTATTTTAGAATGAAATGTTTTCATGTTACTGTAAGCTATTTATAGACACAATGTTAATGGCTATATGGTTTTCCATAAAATGGGTATTCCATGATTACTTAGCTAATTTCCTGTGGTTTTATGTTTGCATTTCTTTTATTTACGCAAAGCGCACACAGTTGCATCACACACTTATACATTGCCTCCTCTGCATATCTGGACTAACAATGGAAAGGAGGTTTGTCAAGACATGCAACCTAACCTCAATCAGGTCATTTGCCTATGGAAGAAAAAAATCACTATTTCCGTAATAGCTGAAGAAAAATCAAGGTCTCCTAACTGTATTCAAAACATCCAGGATACAATACACATTCCTTAGCATATGAAGAACCAAGAAAATCTTTATTCTCTGGCAAAAAACAATCAATAAACAGTAATGCTGTGCAGACACAACTCAGGGTTATCTGATGAACAACTTAAGTTTATTACACAAATATTTCAAGTAAGCTCAAATTCTTGAAACAAACAAACAGAAAGTACCAGGAAAACCTCCAAATGTGAAATTGTAGAGTGTTTATAAAATTAAAATGGAAGGCTCAAGAGAAATTTAAAATATTTTGAACTGGAAAACATGAATTTAACTCCAAATTTTTAATATTTGGTTAAAAAGAATTCTGAAAAGAAAACCCTTGACATAATATGCTTGTATCAAAAAAGAAGAAAGACCCCCAAATCCGTAGTCTAATCTTCTGCCTCAGCAAATTACAAAAAGGCTTGGAGAGTCAGTTCAGGGGCTAAAGGCACCTGCCGTGCAATCTTGAGGCCTGCAGTTTGGATCCCAATACGCACATAAGAAGCCAGTTTTCCTATGAACCCCTATAGTCTCACTCAGAAGGTGAGCGTTGACTGGAAGGTGACTGGGGCTTGCTAGCTGCCAGCCTGGCTGAGAAAACATAACACCCAGATTTAGGGAAAGACCTTGCCCCAAAGAAGTAGGCTGAGAGTGGTAGCTGAGGCCACCCACACCCTTCTCCAACTTCTGCACATAGCACAGGAATAAAAGTACCCCCCCACCTCGTTCATACACACACATAAAAGAAAATCAATAAAAGTAAATCTTTTATGAACTATAGAAATGATCCTTAAAAGTAAAGTCTTAAACTAACCCTTTATAAAAAGAATTAAAGAAACTACAAAACCACTTTCCTGGCTGAACAGTGTCACTTCAGACTGGAAGGGAGGAAAGGTTTGTGTACAGAAGAAGGGGCAATCCCTGTAGGGATCAAGAGGTGGAGAGGTCTGCACTACACAGTAGGAAGTTCATGCTGGGTCCTGCCACTCCCAGACCTGCAGGTGACATCATAGGATCTTCACAGAACCATCAGCATGGGAATTCAAATGCGGAAGACTCAAGAAACAGTCCCAGGGATTCTTTTAAAACCTTACAAGAACTTACCTTGATTACCAGGTGAACAAGTGAAAACCAGCACTCTCACTTTTTTTTTTTTTTCTTTTGGTTTTGTAACCAGACTGGACTAGAGCTCACTGTGTGACCTGGGATCTACAGCAGTCCTGGCTCAGATGGCACGTGTATGCCTCAGTGCTTGGCTTGAAAACCAGGCAAATGTTTAACTAATGGCAGAAAGTTCTAGAAAACAACTATAGATTGTCACTGAAGTGACAGGTGTGGCTCTCTGATAGTATCAGAGACAAGGCTCTGACACAGCGGCGCTCCAGAGGCAGCTCCAGAGGCAGCAGCAAAGACGGAAGTCATCTGTCGTAAACCCCGCCAGCCTCACCTCTTTCCTTGTTTTACAGCAAGCAAGCCTTACCCTTAGATCACCCAGATGCAGGGAAGCGTTTCAGCCTCCAGCTTTTGGAACCCCACCAGGGACAAGGCCTAGATATTCCTAGAGGCATAATTACACTTGTTCCATGGAAGAAGAATTTGAAGGCAGGTAGACTATTTGGAGAAGTGGTAGGTCTCATGAAGTTGTTTAAAGGCATTGCTTACACTTGGACTCTTGTTCCAACTGTGAGATTATTTTGCTATTAATAGTCCATACTCCGCAGAATACAGTAAAACGAAAGTTCTTTGAAGACTGACAGAAAGAACAGTGTTCCCGACTATTCATGCTATTGGGCCAAAAACCAAAAACACCCAGGTGCAGAGTATGTGCCAAAAACAGAAAGCAGAGATGTTAAAAAATACTGTGTACAACATCTTGTGGTTATAGGTCCTTCTGAACACATTCAGAATAGATCTTGAGCCAAAAGCCTATAAAAAAACCAAGGTACCTGGTGGGACCCCTGACTAATGATTCTAATAAAGCTCTTAGGTTGTTCAAAGAAGAACATGCATAATATCAAGCCGTTCTTTTTTGCTTTGTTTCTTCATTGTTGTTTTGTTGGTTTGGTTTTGGTTTTTTGAGACAGGGCCTAGATCCCAGCTGGCCTGGATCTCACTATGTAGACTAGGCTGGCTTCCATCTCACAGAGATCCCCTGCCTAATTTGCTTTGTGGGGGAAGCAAATATCATAGTGCCCATGTAAAGGTCAGAAGGCAATTTGCAACAGTCAGTTCTATCCTTCCACCAGGTGGGTACCAGAGATCCAACTCAGGTCATCAGGTTTGCTCACTAAAGGCCTGAGGCTTCATTCCAGAGTCAGGCTAGAAAGTCATCTCATTTCAATTTAATAATTCACTCAGTCAAGAACTAATTCTCTTTCCCTCCAAAAACCTTCCCTCTATGTGATTTTGTACTAGATAGGCAGGATTGTCCTTCAACACAAAGGGAGTTCTATGATTTGAATGGGATGCTCTTTGGCACAGAATTCTCTGTGAGGCCTTTCTGATGGATAACTCCTTTCTGATAGATAACTCCTTTCTGATGGATAACTCCTTTCTGGATATCTACACCAGCTGGATAAAGTATGTGTTGATTTCTTCTCAGCACTCAGATGATTGCAGTCAGACAGGGTCAGCTCATGACTCAGAATTCAGTGAATATTTCCACTGAATTCTGAGCCAGACACTGGCGAAACAGCTGTGCTCTAATGACCTCCAGCCACTGTTCCATAGCAAACATATCTGGGGCTTGTCAAACATGTGATGTCAAAATGATAAAAATGACAAAAGCAAATTGTATCTAGTCTGCTTTTCATCATTTGGAAGAAGTCAGATCAACATATACATCTTACAAGCTTATAGAACAATTATACAGGTTCATGAAACATGATTGTGGTTGGCCTAAACTTGGAATCAAGGAATTCATAAAAATTGACTAACAGAGCTGGTGAGGTGACTCAACAGGTAAAGGCACCTACTGCCAGACCTGAAAACCTGAGTTCCATCCTTGGTACCCACATGGCAGAGAGAACTGACTCCTCTTAGTTGTCCTCTGACCTCCACATGTACCTGGACACACACACACACACACACACACAGAGAGAGAGAGAGAGAGAGAGAGAGAGAGAGAGAGAGAGAGAGAGAAATAAATCATTAAAATATAATAAAAGTTATGGTAATATAAGTAACTATCAGATTCTTGGGTCTGGTTAAGCCACAAGATGACTGGTCCATGGGGGCTCAGCATCATACTCAACATTCTCTAGGAAGGTGAATTACAGTTTCCTACACAAATTCTCATCTCTTCAATCAGGCAGCTAGACAAGGGACCTTTCACCTTCTCAATGCTTTATAAGGATTATAAAGATATTAACAATATTAATGATATTAACAAAACCTTCTGAAATAATTTTATATAAGTGTTTCATATACATACTGGTACGAGTATAAACATTTTGAAGTATTCATGGGAAAACTCAGAACTTTGGTGAACGTCCTTAAATAAGGTTTACATTACCTTCATATTGGAATATATAGAGATCATGAGGGCCTGTGAACGTTTTCATCAGGCCATGCATCCCTCATCTTGTCCCCATCTCTTTCCTTATCACTTACCACCAAGTTAGCCCTAGCAGCAGAACCTGAACCTGGGGCTGATTCCTCAGGTCTTACAGTGCTGAGGGTCATGGCAGACGTGGCTTTATGACCAAGGGTGGCAGGGTGGGAAATAAATGTCCTTCAGCCATACACAGAAGAGCCAGACAAGGACTAGAAAAGGCAGGGGAGATGCTGAAGGCTGTTATCAGACAGACAGACAGACAGCAAAGCAGAGAGAGAGTGACAGCTTTAAACATTTCTGAGAATTTAACAAGAAGCCGCTTGGCATTCCAGGAGGTCACGTGCCCAAGAATTGTTACTAAGGAACAACACCATTGTCTCCAGGATTTAACACCAAAGTGACTTTTTAAAAATCTGAGTGCAGTTTTTGATACTAAAAGGCCATAACATACCTCAGGAAGAGAAAAGGAGTTTGTTACCAGTGCCAGAGACCCACAGCAGAGGGAGAACATAATTCATACCGCTCTGAGACTGTTTTCTTAGACCATTAAAAAAATGGACAGCGCAAACAAATAGCAGTGAGCAATTCCCAGTTACCACTAATAGACTTCACATAAGACTGCAGGGCACAGAGCCATGAAGAGCTCATCCTATGTAAAGGAAGTCTGTGGAGAAAGAAAAGGGAGACATCACGGCAACTCAAAAGTTGTGCAGAACCAGCTAGCCTTTCCGGATGCATCTGCCGGAAGCTGGGGATCCTCCATTTCGTCCAGATTTGTCCCTCACCATTTAAGGGACTAAGTTACTCTTTCTGCTTACTCTGCAGCTGGAACTCATGAATCAACTAGCCTGCCCGCAGTGTCCCAGATTCAGTTTCACCAAGGACCACGACTTCGCCTGCTTGTGCCATCACCCTCTGAGACAGGTGGCCTTATAGGCATGTCTGATTCCGGACAAAATGTCTTTGGCCAGGACAGCATGACCCTGTAACACCAAATATCAAACTTAGAGGACTACTGGTCTCCTCAGAAGGGAGCTGTGAGCATCTATGAGTCACAACCTTCTCAGTCAACTGAACAACAGTAACTCTATGAAAACTAATTTACTTGTTCATTAGCTGTAGGATTAGATTTAAAATCTATTCACACTAGATAGAAAAGTGAGAATAAAAAGACGCAAGCAGTAAAGAAGATAAACACAATTAAATTGATTTTTAAGGATTTTTTTAAAATTCATACATTCTGATTTTGAAATGCCTTTTCAGTTTTCAGCGCAGGGCTAAATTTTCAAAGCTTTGTTCCCATTTTGCCAGTCATTTAAGACATGTCAGCAATTCAGAAGCCTTTAATGGATTAATATTAGGAAAGTGGAGCAAGACAATATTTACAGGACATCTTTTGTAAAGCAAAAGATACCAAAGAAGAGATAATTCATGCAAGTCGCACTAGGGGGAAGAGAATATACATTTTCGTCAGTTTTCATTTTCCATCGTGTATGCCTGTTTGTGTGAGGGTGTGTGAGTGCTGTGGTGTGCATGTGGTGGTCAAATGACAACTTGGGGGAGATGGTTTTCTCCTTCTACATGTGAATCTCTAGGAGCAACTCAGGTCATCAGGCTTTGCAGTAAGTATCCTTACTCGATAAACTATCTCACTAGCTCGGGATCTGCATTTTAAAAAAATGTATTGATTCAAATATATCATACAACATATTTTGATCATATTCAGACCCTCCCCCATCTCTGCCTTCAACCTTCCCCCAAACCCTGACTTCACGGCTCCTGTTAGCAAATGAAAAATCCCATCCATCTTACACAGCACATGTACAGTGGGTGCCAGAGAAATCATATCTCAACAGAATGTCCGTGGTCTGTAATTCTTACACAGAGTTGGGCCAAAGTAAGGGCCTGCTCCCTTTCCTTTGTAAGTGGTTTGGGGTCAGAATACACCCAGTTTCTATGATGGACTTTTTACCCTTGTTTTCTGTTTCTCTTAAACACTACTCAGGACAGTTAAGTAGAGATTTCTCTCTTCTTAAGTGATCAAAAACGCTAGGGTTTCCTCATCAAAGTCAGTTATTTGCCACCCGAAAGCCTGTGAGTTACTTTGGCTGTTTCAGGACATCACTCAGCACAATCGTCCCATTGTGCTCCAAGGCACGTAGGAACCTGAGAAGTCTACAGATTTCAGAAAATAAGCCAGAAGACACCCGTGTAAAACTGTTGCATGAAGCTGTGAAACCTCCCATCTGCCATGCAGAGAATCTTGGGTTGGAGGCCTGTGAGGGGACTGCTACCTGCTGTGAGGACCTACCTAGCTGCTTCATTTACCCACAGAATAGGCATATCTGCATGTTTACAAGCCGTACATCTACTCTCTACCTTCATGCTTCCATGACTGGCTGCAAAGAAAACAGATCCAATAATTATGGACTTAATTTTGTGTGTATAAACTCCCAAAGACAAAACAATGAAACATATGACTTTTTATTTTTATTAAGAAATTTAGAAATCCTCGTGTGGGACCACCAGCTTAGAGCAGGATGTGTAGCCAGCATCCTTGCTGAACAGATAGGAAGGACAGGATGTATTTTTAAAACAATGCTTTTTATAGGTACCCGTTGAAATGGCAGGATTTGGAGTACAATGGCAAATTGAATATCTTCAGGACCATTTCCTATGGAGTAGCTATTTTTAGGTGTTTTGTGCTTATTTCTTCCTAGCCCGTCCTTTTTAGGGTGCCCGAGGTCCTCTGCATATCTGCCTTTTCTAATTGGCCCCACTTCTCTCCTTCCTTACTCAAATTCCTTATTATTTATATATCCTGCGTCTCTGCTCAGTTTTCCAATCCTACAGAGAGCCATTTCCAGAAGACAGGAAGACATGAGGGGTTTACAAACAGGGAGCTCATTTGAATTATCATTTCATTAGAGTGTTCATTATAGATCAAAGAATGCTTTGGAATTTGATTTAGTATGAGGTTGAAATTTTAGGTGTTCTATTTCCAGCTGTGCAGAGAAAAGAATACAAGGAAAGTCTTCCTCCACATGCACTGAGTCTTCTTCCAATGGCCTGTGTCTGAGCTTCTGGGTATCCAATGTCTTGTGTCTGTGATCTATCTCCAGCAGCTTCATAGGCAGGCCTGAACTGCTCAGAGATTAGAATTACAACTATAAGCAGTTTGTCAAAGATAATGTGGCATGATCTTCATTGTTGATTTCCCTGTGACTTGCCTTGCTTATAGACACATCCAGATGTTGATTATGGTAATTATATTCAGATGCTTCTTTTTTATTTTTTTATTTTTATTTTATGTGTGTAAGCGTTATGCCTGCATGTTTGTAGATGCACCCATGTTGTGCAATGCCCATGTAAAACAGAAGAAGGTGTCAGATCTCCTGGAACTGGAGTTACAGGCAGTTGCTAGCTGCCATATGGGTGCTGGGATTCAAACCTGGGTCTTCCACAAGAACAGCCAGTGCTTTAAATCACTGACCCATCTCTCCAGTCCCTGGATGCTTATTTAAGTGAGTACATATATGGTGTACTACCTCTTGCAAGAGTTGGTCTAACAGTCAATTATAAAAGAAACATCTATTCATGGTCTATAAAATGTATCTTATTGTTTACTATAATACCAATATTTTAACATATTTACATATTTAGCAACATATGAAATTAGCCTTGCTAGAACAATGCCTGTGGTTTATTGTTATCTTCATATAAGAAGTTAAAGTCACTGTTTGAGTCTAGCTGACCTCAAGGTCAAATAATGGCACAGCGTTTGAGATCATTTCCTGTGGGTCAGTCACCCTTGGTTTGCCTCAGAATTCTTCCTGCAAAATGGAGCTAATGCACATTTGCCTCAATGAATTCTGTTACCCTAATTTGGTAACAACTGTTACCACAGTATTAACACATCTCTCACATGTTCATGACACATTCCTATAATCCCAGCACTTGGGAGCTGGAGGCAGGAGGATCATGATCATGATCATTCTGGGCTACACAGCAAGTTGGAAACCAACCTGTCTCAAAAAAAAAAAAAAAATGGTGGTTAAAATGAATAAATAAAAATTAGAATGTGCTGCACATTTATCCATCACCACTTGTTGCATTCCAGGGACATAACCCATGTCATGTATGTATAGTTACAAAACTTGGGGAAATGTTAGTGACAAAAAACTAAAAGTGAAAGTGTTAATAGTAAATACGTAATTAAGAATTTATGTGTTCACTGAGTAACGCTTTTTGGCTTTCTCTGCTTGCTTTCCAAGACACAGTGTTTAACTGATGAAAGGATATGTGCTGGGGAAAGATCAGTTGCCACACCTTACACTTGTGATATTCGATCAGGAAAGAGACCCGGTACAGACGGCTGCAAAAATAATCCTCTGTGCATATTTATTTTTGTTTTGCTTTTACTTGTATTTTTAGCTTATAAGCAACAGAAGTTTATTTCTCTTGTTCTGAGGTTCTGAAGGATGGAAAGCTGAGGTTTGAGGTGCTAGCCCAGTGTGGCTCTGCTGAGGGTCCTCCTTTAAGTTACAGATGGTCCACTGCTTGTCCTGTGTTCACAGGGCTTAGAGGTGACATTCCGGGGCCTCTATTAAGAAGACGGTATTTTTTTAGCATCTCTCCCAAGTATTTGGTAGTTTGGAGATAATTCAGAAGTTGCCCACTTTCATTTATGAACTGACTGTAAATTATATGAATTTCTTAAAGAAAATCTGACTTTATAGAAGTTTGTCTTTAAAAAAATGATATCTAGATGAAAATCCAGTTCCCAATACAATAGCCATTAGTCCTAGGGTAACTGAGTCCACAAGTGGATAAACTCTAATCATTATTACATCCCTGATTGACATATACAACAAGGAAAACACAACAGGTCCAACTTTACCTGCTGAATGGGGTGTGAGTGGATAGACCAACATAGCTTATCTTTCTACCTCCCTAAAACCTCCCAACCCCATCTCCGGGAAGCATAAGAAAAAGTCTATAAATAAAATTATTTATAATTTTATTATTATTGTTGTGTGTGTATATGCATGATGGGGACAGTGTGTGCTATGGTGTGCTTGTGGAGATACAGGGCAGCTTTGTGGAAACAGTTTCCTCCTTCCATCTTTACATAGATTCCCAGGGTGAAACTCAGTGTCTAGGCTTGCATGACGGTCACTTTTAGCTTCTGAGCCATCCCACTGGCCCCAAAAGGGAACTTATTTTTTTTTAATCTTCTTGGAGATTCAGATTGCAAATCAAAATTCAAATGAGTTGGTGAGGCCCCAGGATTGGTGGCGTTCACTTCTGTCTCCTAGTTCTGGAATGCGGGGTAACAGCTTCTTCTCCTGCTGATGAATGCGGAACAAACTGCTCTTTCCTACGAGTATCTTCATCACAGAACTCAAACACTCCCGCTTTCTTTTGACAGTTTGAAATTTGTATTTCTTTCCTTGCAATTTCATAGGGATGAGGGATGATGGAGAGAGCAATGTCAGGATTTCCCTAAACATATGTGTTTTCTAGAAGCAACTCTTAAACGCTCTGGGCTGGCCATGCACTCAGAACCTCACCTGAATGAAGTCGCCATCTTGGAAATTCTTTTAAGGGTGTAGTAAGTACATTTGAATTTTAGGGAGGACATTGTCCAATGGATGCAATGTGTCTGAACAGCAGGACGGCTAGATGAACAGCCAGGGCAGCAGAGAACTACGGTGAGGAAAACCACAGAGTCATCTGAACGGAGCTTTCTATTCTCTACCTACATTTTTATTTTGAATTATGTATTACAGAAAATAAAAGATAAACTTAATACACATATCAGAGGCATACTCCATGGTAGAGTACACACCTGCAGTGCAAATGGATGACAAAAAGGATAAATATAGATATAGATAAAAAATAGATATAGCCATATATGTATATGGCTAAATATTATTTTAAATATTAACAGTCACTTTTAAGCATATAAATCCAAAAGAACTAATGGTTTGTTTGGTTTTTTTCTCTTTCCTAAAAGTAAGTTGCCTCTGCATAAACACCATATATGGAATATTTATCCTCAAGGACATTTTTTTCCCTTCTTGGCTTTAAATTTCTAAAAACTATTTTGCATTCTTAACGACAGCATTCACTCCTATGAATAGATTTAGCATTTTTCTCGCACAAATCTGAACTGGGATTTGCGGAACACTTACTTAGCACTATGTAGAGTTGTGGAGTTGCTGCCTCTGGTGCTGGTCTTTTGCATTTAAATAGAAAGACTCCATTTTCTAAAATTAAAAAAAAAATCTAGAGTTAAAAACATCTTCTCATTTACTTATATTTAAATGTTTCTGAGAAACATTATCACCTCTTTTTCATCTGAGCATATGCTTTATTTCTATAAACTGATCATTCCTGGCCTTCAGACCTTACTCCACTCTGGTGGGTGTTTTAAATAATATGGAAACTTCAGTGAGTTCTTAATTGTTATAAACCACAGATACCTTCATTCTGTGTTACGTGAGAACTGGAGCTTTACACAGGTTCTCCACATTGCCTGGCCTTCTCATTCCTCAGCGAATCCTAAGTTTCCTTGATTTTATAGAAATATGACTTGAATGCTTTGAAAGACATGATAATTTATACAGGGAATTTTTCTCCTCAAAAGAGGTATTTTACTTTTAACGTTTTTTAAGATTTTTAAATTTTTCATTTTATATATATGAGTGTTTGCCAGCTCAATGTATGTGCACCACATGCACGCAGGTGTCCGTGGAGACCAGAAGAAGGCATCAGATCCCCTGAAACTGGAGTTGCAGATAATTGTTAGCCAACCATGTGGGTGCTGGGAACTGAACCAATGTCCTCTGCCAAAGAAGCAAGAGTCTTACCTGCTGAGCCATCTCTCCAGCCTCAAAAGCAGTGTTTCTTAATGTAAGAATATAGAAACAACTTGTTGAGAAAAAAGACAATTTGTATATGTCCGTTTGAAGCATCTTAAGAAAAAAATTATGGGCAAGTTTTTTTTTAATAAAAACTCTTAAAAAATATTTTTTTTATTTTATGTGTATGAGCGTATTTCCTGCATGTATGCAAGTGCACCTATGTCATGCAATTGCTGCAGAAGTCAGAAGAAGGTATCAAATTCCCCTAGAACTGGAGTTATGGGACAGTTGTTAGCTGCCGTATGCATGCTGGGAGTTGAACCTGGGTCCTCTGCAAAAGCAGTCAGCGCTCTTAACCGCTGAGCCATTTCTTCAGCCCAAGTTTTTATTTTTAATAGATCTGGAGATATCCCATATTTTTCTAAAACATCTATAAGCATTTTCTGTGAGGTCTTCTTGACCAGTGTGTCCCTATTCAGGACACACTGACTCTGAGGGTTAGATTTAAGAGGGTGGTCAAGTCTTCCTTTCGTATCTCCAGGGACTGAAAAGAGTTTACTTTTACTGAGGAAAGCTGGCCAGTCAGGGGCGCTAGGGAAAAGGCTTGTTTCAAGGCTGTCCTCCAGGCTCCATTGCTTTCTGCACATACCCTTCTTCTAGTTCTGCTACTTGTTCAACTCCAGGCTCTTATTTGCCAGGGTCAGAAAGCAAAATAAACTAGCTTTCAGGAGAGGGATTAAAAATAGCCAGATGGTTAAGCAACAAAATGGATGGGCGTAAATCAGTATAAGGATGGCCAGGCTGGGGTCCCTGTAGGGGGTCATTCCTAATCCTCCCATCTCAGGGTCAGGGTCTTTCTGGTTGGGCACCTTCATTCTCAGCAACTGAACGACTGGGCAGAGCTGAAGTGGGCAGCACTGCAAATCCCACTGCATATCTGAGATGAAAGGCTGTGTTTGTTATCTGAAGCAGGTAGGAGTAAGAAGATCAGCCTCGTGAGGCTTAGGAGAGAGGAGGATGGGGTCTCAGACTGGACCTGGAGAAGACAAGGTCAAGGACAGAGGCAGGTGTGCCAGGAGCTGAGCAGAGAAGGGTAATGACGGAGGTGCTTCTGTGGCAGTGGCTAGGCTGCACACTGACGTCACCTTTTCTCAATGTGTTGTTTAGCTTGGGTGTTAGAAGGTGTCAGGAAGAGCTCACCAATGACAGATGTCACATATGGAATGCCACAGTAGCCTGGGCTGCTGGGATTAACTTTAATACACTTTATCTCACTGACTTTATCAAACCATAAAGTTAGGAACCACCATGTCTGTATCAAGGCTAACAAGATAAAGAAGAGCCGGTTGTGATGGTTGCAACCTATAATCCCAGCCCTTGGGAGGCTAAGGCAGGAAGGTAGAAAGCTCCAGGCCAAACTGGTTGTAAATTGAGACTCTGATTCAACAACAACATACAAAAACAAGCAAGCAAGACCAACAACAAACAGCAACATCATCAACAACAACAACAAAAAAAAAACCAGAAAGAGGAGGAGGAGGAAGGGGAGGAACAGGAGGACGAACAAGAGGAGGAGGACGAGGAGGAGGAGGAGGAGGAAGAGGAGGAGGAGGAGGAAGAGGAGGAGGAGGAAGAGGAGGAGGAGGAGGAGAGGAGGAGGAGGAGGAGGAGGAGGAGGAGGAGGAGAACTTGCCTAAGTCCAGATTCGGAGAAGGTAATTTCCTGAAGTTTGTTCATTGAGCACATTGAATAGCTAGCATGTACCTGGCTACATCAAGGTTCCATGGTTGATGCGGAAAGGCATACACTGGAGGGAACACACACAGTGCCATAGGGAGTCAAGGGTTGTGTGTACATATGTGGGTGTGTATGTGTGTGTCATGTATGCATGCGTGTTGGAATTAACTCATAATAACTGAGGAAGACTTCGAAGAGATCTGTCAAAGTCATATTTAAGAAATTAACATGTTTCCCTTACCCAGCTTGAATTCCCCCATTAGTCTTGCTGAGTGTAACTCTCAAGACCTCTTGCTGTGTATGTCTGGCTCTCTGCATTACTCTACAAGAAAATCCTACCTTTTAATTATTTTTTATTTTATAAGTATGAGTGTATTGCCTGCATCTGTGTAAGTGGGCCTGTGTCATGCAGTGCCCTCGGAGGTCAGAAGAAGGCTCTGGAGTCCCATGGAAGTGGAGTTACATAGTTGTTGGTCACCGTGTGGGTGCTGAGAATCAAACCTAGGTCCTCTTCAAGAGCAGCCAGTGCTCTTAACCACTGAGCCATCTGTCCAGTCCCAGAAAAATCATACCTTTTTAAAATTATGCAGATCTGGGAGAAGGATTTAACCCTGTACCTTCATTTATAGGTTAGGGAACTGTGGCCCAGAAGACATGCAGAGCTTATTCTAAGCCAGACAGATGATGACAATGCTAAGACGTGAATCTAACCTAATTCTGAATCTTGTGTTTATTCCAAATTAACCTCAAGTGCTAAACTTCATATGTAAAATGTCTAGATAGTTCTTTGCTTTTACCAGAGCAGTTGGGATTTATGGCCAAAGATGTAACATTTTAAACTAGAAAATATTTCCTATCCCCTTCTTTGTTCTCTCATTCTTTGCTTTTAAGCCCTACCAACAGGAATCTCTACTGTTCTCAGGAATGCTTTGGTTTTTGAATATGAACAACAATATCATTTCTCTCCTCTCTCTTTCTCTCTCTCTCCCCCCTCCCCCTGCAGTTGGTGTATGGTTTTATTCTGATGTGGCTTTATGTACTTAAACTCTGCTTTGATCAGTCTACATTTTCTGTGAATGCTCCGATTGTAAATGGCAGTTTGGGGCAGTAAATGTAAAATGTTCTTATCGTGAGTGTCTAGACAGAATGAATGCCCATCCTCATCCCATTTCCTTTCCCGCTCATTTACTAAGTACTTAGCCTTGTAAAAATCTGCCCATGTGAATCAGTATGTAAAATATTTACCATGTGTCCAAATTAAAAGTTAATGAATTACAAAATATTGTATTTTGTTAAATACGATTTTGAGTCCTTTTAACAAGAAGCACACAGAAGCAGACAATGGATTGAGTGTCAAGATTGGGTAACTACTGTGAGATAACTGAATCCCCTGTACCGACAAAGATTTTGACTAAATAAGGCTGAAAGTATTATGCCCTTTCATCTAATGTCCAGCACTTAAATAAACTTGACTATCCTGTCCTTTCTAGTCCCTAAGAAAAAAACTAAAGTTTTCTTTGTAAAGAAAGATGGTATCGATTTATTTTCAAACCAGTGCTAACTCTATTAACATGGAAAGGAGACTCTGAGGTTGGATTTTGGTTCTCATTAAAAGCAAAGTGGTCCTAGAAACTGTGGAATGCTGGCAAAATTCTTTAATAATAATAAATAAATCTCAAATGACCGGAGTAGAAAAGAAACAAAATTCACTCATTCTGGAGTTAAGAATAAATCTAACAGCAGTTCTGTGTGACCAAAGCCATGTTTCTGAATATGTACAAAACAGATTTAAATCCAAAGAGAGCTTGCTGGGCATAAATCCATGGTTCTTAGACTTTAGGGCCTACTGTGGATTCATGAACTGTTAGTCTTAAGTCGGTTTGCCCTCTAGGGCCTTTTATCCTTTCTACCATGAAGTCTGGCTGTGTGGCTGTCTGGTTCACTCTGGGGTTGATTGGCTACAGCTGGTCTTGGAAAGCCAATCTTCCTTCATATAACATTGAGAGTTGAAAATTCCTGCCTCCTAGGATCCACCAACAGCTGAAACAGCAGCCTGGAATGGAGAAGTTTATGCTTTTGAGGCTAACAATGCCACTTGTGGTCATGTCTGTCTAGAATCTCGTTCCATGTTTTCTAGAAACATGTAGCTCTGAACACTGGAGGCAATAAGAACAGAGTCTGTATTTCCATTTACGTGGCGTTTTATTTAACTTGGTTTTCTTTCACGTTGGTTTTAGGACTAAAGTAATAGAAACAGAGATGTGGGCACACACATAGAATCTATATAGATCTGGAGACTCAGATTTTAAGTGACCTATTCTAATCCAAACAAGACTGAGAGTTGAACAAATACACAGGTCTATATACTGTTCTCCAAGTTTTACTTATTTATTGTGCATTGGATCAAACCCAGGGCCTCTCACACACCATATAAGCACTCTACCACTGAGTTTATGCTCAGCCATCTCTTTACTTTTTTAATATATAATTTTATTGAACGTTTGTGCATTTCATACAATATATCTTAATCATATTTAGAACCTCTCCCCGACCTGCCAACATAGCCTGCCAACAAGATTTTATGTATTCTGTCATATATGTTAAGGCTTATCGTGTCAAGTTTGTGTGCCCTGATGCCCTTTATTGTGAGTTCATCCACTGGAGCCTGGTCAGCCCATCTAGAGTCACTCCCTCAAAGAAGATCAACGCCCCTCACCCAGCAGTGGTCAGCTGCCAGTAGTTCCTCGGCTAAGGTTGAGGCCTCTTCCCATTTCCCCAGTTCTATGGTGGGTTTTTGTCTGATAGACTCAGTATGGTCTTGTGTATGCTGTCACCATTGCTGCAAGTTCAGATAAACAAGTTCCTAGGATTTCCATATAGTCATGCACCGCCCCTGGCTTTTTCAATCTTTTCCATATTCTGCCAATGATCCCTGAGCCCTGGGTGGGTGAGGTCTAATACAGGCTTCTTATCCAGGACACACGGTCTGCAGGCTCTTATTCTCTACACTTTGGCAGTTGTGACCTGTGTTTATCATCCTCTTTGTTTTTTTTATTTTGGTCAGGATCTCACTAGCTTTCCGTGGCTGACCTTGAACTCACTTTGTAGCCTAGGCTGGCTTGAAATTATGATCCTCCTGCCTCAGTCTCTGAGAAGCTAGAATTGCAGGCCTGTGCTACCAGCCTATTTTGAGCTTCTGTCCTCTTTTTGCAAGGTCGCTGCATAGTTGTTAAGTGCGTTATTATCTGAGAACAGAAATGGAAGCATCTGGGCTTTGGAAGCAGCTGAGTGTGTTTCAGTCCTGGGCTGGTGATTTCATGGTGGTTTGATACAAAGCTCCCTGCTGTAAGGCCTGGTTCATCATTTTTCCTGAGGATATTTCCCACTTCCTGGCTAATTGGCAGGATTAAATGAATTAACACAAAAATATTCAGTGTGTTGGATGATGATATTCATATGAAGTTCCTAAAGTAGATGAATTATAGACAAAAAATAAAATGGTGAGGGTCATGGGCTGCTAAGGAAAACCATGAAGTGGATATAACCTTCCACCATCCACTGCTTCTGCACACACACACACACACACACACACACACATATTGAACCTATCACACATCAAAACTATTTGAAAAAGATTTGCACCTGTGCCGAGAATGCACATTCTGTTTTGGCATTCTTCCTTGAACAATACAGTATAATATTTACAAAGCACTTATATTGTAATGAATAGCGTAAACAATCTACATCGTGACTTAAAGAATGCAAAAGGATGTGTACAGGTTATAGGGAGAGTTAAATGTTGTGGTTTGAATTGGAAACAGCACCCCCAGCCCACATAGGTTTATGTATTGAAGACTTGATATTCAGCTGATAATGCTGTTTTAGAAGGTGGTAGAAACTTCAGGAGGTGGAGCCTAGATGGAGGAAATAGGTCACTGAAGGCATGTTTTTCAAGGTTATAGCCAGACCCTAGGTCCTTCTTCTCTCTGCTTCTTGGTCACCATGAAGTAAGCAGCCTTCTCCACATGGTCCTGCCATGTGGAGAATATATTCTACCATATATTCTAGAACCTCTGAAACTGGAAACCAGAATAAATCCTTTCTCCTTCAAACTATTTCTCTCTGTATTTGTCACATCAACCAAAAGTCTGAACACCACACTATGCTGTTTTACATTGTAACTTGAGCATCTGATGATTTGGGAATTAACTGGAATCCAGGAACCACTATCCCACAAATGAGGGACAGTGTAACACAGTCCATTGGTCTGTTTATCTGTTAATTTGTATTTGGGTTGTTTACAAGTAGGTTATTACAAATAAAGATGATACGGATATTCATGTGAAGTTCTTTTATGGTTATAGGATTCCCAAACTAATCATGAGGTTTTTTGTACTTTGACTTGAGGTCTTGCTACTTTGAAGAGAATGCTTCTCTCAACACCTAGAAATATCAAAAGACCTCTGTAAGCAGAGATTTCATATGGAATACCAACCAGCCCAGAGTCCGTTCCTCCCATCTGCCTCTTTTATCTGGTTCTTATTCTCAGGCACTGTCTACCTACTTTAACCACTCCGGGACCATTTGTCAGTCATCCAGGGGCAAGTTCATACTTTCCAGAACCTGCTAAAATTACTCAACCCAAAATTAGCCAAACCTAAACCTGCTTAACCTGCTCACCCCAATCCACCTATTCCTTCCAGGAAATCACAGCAAAGTCTCTTGACCACACAATCCCCTCACGTCTTACCTCCCGAGGGTCCTGCTACTTTTCCATGTGGTCCCTCTATATGGCATGCTGCTCTTCTTATTGCTAGGAAACTATGAATAAAACTTCTTCCTGGGCTGGGGGCTGGCTCAGCAGTTAAGAACACTTACTACTCTCACAGAAGACCTGAATTAAGTTCCTAGCACCCACATGAAGCGGCTCACAACTGCCTGTAACTCCACTCCAAGGATCCAACATCTCTGACCTCCACTGGCACTCTCACTCACATGCACATAACCTCACACTCACAATTTAAAATAAAATAAATCTTAATATAGGTTGCAGAACCTTTGCTGAGAGGACAATTCTTCCCCATGGAGTTTCTTTTGGTTTTTTGTTAAAACTCAATGCTGAGTCTTTCTAGACTGTCTTCTGTTCCATTGATTGATTTGTTTACCTTTCCACTGATTCCACAGTGTGTTAACTCCATAACTAGAAAACTTAATAACTGTGGATTGTTAATAAGTCATGAAGTCAGCCAGTCTTAGTCTTCCAACTTTGTTGTTTTTCAAAGTTGTTTTGACTATCCGAAGTCCTCCCCGTTCATCATGCATTTTAGAATTAGCTCATCATTTGTACAGTGAACACCTCTGCAATGCTGATAGGAATACGCCAATGTGGGGAAAGCTGATGTCTTACCAATATTAACTCTTCCAACCTAAAAACATGGCATAGAGCTTGATTACCTTTTAAATCTTCTGTAACATTTGTAAACAATGTCGGTAGTTTTCAGTGTACGTGCATTGCAAGTAAAATTTACCCTAAAGTGTTTCCAAAACATTTGTGTGTGTGCATGTGAGTGTGAGTGCAGGTGCACGTGTGTTCATGTGCACATGGAGACCAGAGGTCAACTTTAGATGTTGTTCTTGAGATCTACCATAATTTTAAGGCAGGGTCTCTCATTGGCCTGCAGCTCTCTAAAATGTAGACTAGACTGGTTAGCCAGGCCCAGGAATCCACTTGTCTCTGCCTCCCCAGCCACTGGAATTACTAGAACGCTTCATCATACCAAATTTTTCGCCTGGTGTTCTAGTTTGTTTTCAATTGCTGTGACAAAACACTCTGCCCAATACCAACTTGGGGAAGAAAGGGTTTATTTGGCTTACATCTCCCAGGTCACAGTTCATCACTGAGGGAGATCAATATAGAAACTCAGGGCAGGAACCTGGAGGCAGGAGCTGAAGCACAGGCCATAAAGGATAGTTGCTTACTGGTTTGCTCCTCTGGTCCATCTTCAACTTACTTTATAATACAACACAGCAGCACCTGCCCAGGGTGGTACCTACTCACAGTGGGCTGCGCCTCACACATCACTTACAATCAAGAAATGCATCACAGACATGGTCACAGGTCAGTCAAGTAGAGGAAATTCCCCAATTGAGGCTCCCTCAACCCAGGTGAGTCAAGTTGACAACTAAAACTACCCAGCACACATGGCTTCTGGGGTTCAACCTTAGGTCCTCATTCTTGCGAAGGCAAACACTTTACCAGCTGAACCATTCCCCAGCCCCAAATGTTTCCGACTTTCAATGCTAGGTAAATGGTATTCTTTTCTTAAGTAATTTCCAACTGGGAAAAAGAAAGTCTTGTTACCTTTAACTTGGGTGCTTTGTTTCCACAGAGAACACAGAAACAATGGCTTCCCTGGTCTATTTTGGTCGCTATCTCTCTGAAGTTATTCTAGAAATGGATTTTCCTCTCAGCCTTTCATACTGAATGCCACAAGTCCTGTGATGAGGCTGAGAGCAGAGCCTCGCTGCTTGGAAGGAGCTGGCAGTGCTGTGCTGTTTTGCAAGAGCAGCTCAGCAAACAGAATATTACAGACACAAATTTCTGGAACTTGTAAGGATCTGTCAAGAGTGCATAATGGGAATGAATTACTCTTGCTAGGGAGTCAACTTCTGCAGTTCCTGTCTTTGCTCGGCTAAAATTGAAATACCAAAATGATGGTCCCCCAAAGAGTTTGAATTTAATAGCATTAATTGCCAGTGCCCCCTCAACTCTATACATTTTTATTTAAAAATTCATCTATCCGTGTTATCCTTTCCGGAAGTGCTGCACTCTTAGTCCCCCACCTTTACACTCAGCAGGGATGTTTGCCTTTTTGAAAAACAGTGGATGAGCAGCTCTGCCTCTCCAAGAAATGGCTGTTTTCAGGAGAAGTGTGCTGGTCTAAATTTAGCTGGGTTGCACCCCACTGTGTTCCAGAAAACTTATTCTCTAGAAGCTCCAAGGAAGCATGTTCTGGTAAATTTCTTCAGCATAAAATATTTAGAAACCAGTAAGTAGGTTAAGACTTTTAAGACTATGTGTCAGAAAATTGTAACTCTACCATCGTAGAGAGGTTTATTGGACAGTGAACGTGTTTCAGGTTCCCTATGAGGGAAAACCCAGAAGAGCCAGGAAGACTCCTGTCCCTCTAATGCCACTGTCAGTCATGTCTTGGAGGATGTGACTGACCATCACCTTTCACTGGGTGTAGGCTGAGCTCTCCAGCTCTTGATATGGGTTATTAATGGACACAAGGTTTTTCTGGCTCCTATTCCCAACTGTGTCACAGTGAAACAGGGAATTTTATTTTAACTTTCCCCTCAGGCAAAGCTGAGAAGACACATCACATGTGAAGTTTTACTACAGTTAACAACCACATTCAGTTGACATTGTTACCATCATCCAAACCCTTTCTCCTCAAGCCATCTCCTCAGTAGCTGGCATAACTGCATGATATTTATTAAAACCCCCACTGTCCCAAGCCTTGAACATCCTTAATCTTAATTCAAGTTGAGAAGTTAAAGACACTCCAAGAAACAAAAAGAACATAGAACCCAGCTCAGCACTACTTTATGAATCATGACGGTAAAAGGAGACAAGTGAAAAAACGAAACTAACCAGGTACAAAAACTCCAAGCAGGCTCTGTAAGTCTAACTTAACTGTGAAAAAGCAGAGAAACATGGTCTAGCAGACAGGGTGTCCCAAGTGCCAAGCGATAGCTTTAAGACACAAGACAGACCATTATTAGTCATTTTTCTGTTGCTGTGTTAAAACACCATCACCAAGGCAAGTTACAGAAGGAAGAGTTTATTGGGCGTACAATTCCAGAAGGATAGCCATCATGGCAGGGGAGGAAGACAGAAGGCAGCTGGAGCAGAAAGCTGAGAGCTCACATCTCCAAGCTTGAGCAGAAAGCAGAGAAAGCAGGCTGGGAGTGGAACGAGGCTATGAGCTCTCAACGCCCACCCCCAGGGATAGTCTTCTTCAGCAAGGCCACACAGCTCCTAAGGTTCCATGGCTCTCCCCAGACAGTGACACCAACTGACCAAGTGTTCAGATATCTGGGGACACATCTTACTCAAACCACCGTACCACACAAACATTCCGAAGTACACAGCCCTCATTAAATATGAAAATATTAACCTTAGATTTATTGACATGTCTAAAACACTTCTCTGTAAAATCCAGGGGGAAATGCAGCAAGACGGGAAAAGAACAGCCTCTAGAACTGTCTAATTTTCAAAAGCATGAAAATAGAAGAGGCTGTCCACGTCTAAAGTCTACCTAAAACTGTGTCTGGTATGACTCTTTCCTACAAACATTAAACTACTGCTGTGCTTTTGATCCTGGTTTTCCAACAACAGCTTAACATCCAGACTTAACACCCAGGGAAGGTCATGGGTTGCAGGTAGGAAGACATGGCTGACATTTGACTGAGCCTCTTTACATGATTAGTCTGCGCTTAAGCAGGTCCTTGAGCAGAGCAGGTATCCAGTTCCCCTCGTGCAGGAAAATGAGAGAAGACAGAATTACCAGAGGAACACTTCCCATTCCACAGCACTTACCATTTACAGAGAGAGTAGGATATATCTATTAGTTTTCTATTGCTAAACACAAAAAATTACCTCCTTTGAATAACAGGTAAAGTAATAAATACTTATCTTCTTAAAATTTCCCTGTGATTATGAGTTTTAAAAGCAGTTTGTTGAGTGGTCAGGGCAGAGTCTCTTGTGGGGTTTCTATTGACTCGAGCTCTCGTTACAAGACAGTAGAGCATATGCTTCCAAGTTCACTCAAACCTGAGTTCCTTGCTGGCTATTGGTCAAGTATCTCACTTCTTCATCATGTGGGTCTTTCGTTGGTTGTCTAAGCATCCTTGGGACATGAAGGTGACTTTCCTCAGAGCCCGGTCCAAGAGAAACAGACCAATATGCCAGCCACAGTTACCCATAACCTGTCTTGGAATTAATAAACCACCATGTTCAGCTGGTTACACAGACTATTATTTTTTCATCACTGTGACAAAACACCTGAGAGAAACAACTCAAGAAGGGAAAGCTTAATATTGTCTCACAGTTTCAGAGTTCCAGTCCATCACAGCAGGGAAAGCAGGTGCGTTGGCAGTAGCAGAAGCACGTGGAAAAGGACCGGAAAACAGATACAGACAATAAGTAGACAGAGAAAAAAATACCCCCGCAACCCACTCCCAGTAACTTACTTCTGCCAGTTAGGCCTCCCTCCCAAGGTTTCCAGAGCCTTCCAAAAGAGCACTACCAGCTCTACCAGGAGATAAAGGGTCTAAACACAAGCTTGTGAGGGACATTTCCAAAGTCAAATCATAACACAAACCAACCATGTAGGACTGAAATACCAGGAGGCAAATTTTACTGGGAGCCGTCTTGGTGCCTGCCTATAACACTATCCCTAATCTCATAGTACCTGCAGCACAGTCTGCTCTGGTCTTTGATGTAATGTATATCAAACAGCAATTCTTAACTTAGAGACTTTGGGGATGATGTTTATAGAATGGACATACTCTGGACAAATGACTTTAATTCAAACTAACAACCAATCAGTTAATTTTATCTTAGCGTTTTTATAATGTAGCCAAATGCCTTGGTCCTTGTGCTTCTATTATAACCTGGACAGATAACTTTAATGTCTCATACCCCTTCCTTGCCTTTGACTCAAAATAATGTATGAATGTGGGTGTGGATGGTTCAGATAGTCAAAAAAGCACTGCAAAGAGAACCGGATATTCCTTGAAAGCGATGATAATATGAAAACCATCCCATTTGCATTGCAAACAGTAGATAGGATTAAATTGACAATGTCTGTAGGTCCCAGGTCAATAGTGATCAGAAGTGACATACCTTTTGATAAGACAGATCCTCTTTCCCCATTTTATGCTGAATACATCGCTTCAAAAAAAGAAAAGAAAAGTCAGAGGGAGCCCTTGCTCAACCACATAGTTCAGAGAGTGTTCTGAAGGAGGGAGTAGTTAAGGTCCCTCTTTGCCAAAACAGATGCTAAGAATCAGGCTGTCTTTATACAGACATCACCACAATGTGGCATCACAACAAATTAGCAAAAGGAGTGGGTTGAGAATAAAGAGGTTTGGATTCAAGTTCAGTTCTGGCAATTACAAACATTATGTGACCTTAGAATATTGCTGACCCTTTTTGACACCTATTTTCTCTGTAAAATGAGAGTTTGGTTTCAAATGATCTCAAAAATATTGCTCAGATCTGAAATGCTGTGCCACAAAGAGCTATGCCATTTAAGGCATGAATGTTATGAGAACAATTTGTTTAACAAAATGAGTAATCTTCCAATGAGACTTCCCTTATTTCAAAGTAATAAGCCATCTAAAGAAATGGCACCCTAGAGTTTTCTTGGACTTCATTTCCTTTCTGTTTGTTATCCATACTATATTCAATAAGTCTCACAATAACACATTTTTATTTGTGTAACACCTTAGGGTGTAACACAAAAATTTACTTGTGCAAGTAATTCATCCATGAACCTCATTAAGACACTATCAGTGTGGGGAAACTTCTGGGTCATTTTTCCACTGCTAGTGACTGATGCCTACACGGAAACAATTCCACCAGAGCAGTGGTAGTCTTATGACATGCCTTGGCACATGACTCAAATAAATGAACGAAAATGATCCCTAACCCTAAAAAGATAACTGTAACATGCAAGGGGTAGACTCCCAATGGAATGAACTAACCTGGAGTAAGCAGAGTTCACGGAAATATATCCTAGAAGGTTTAACCCCTAAGACGGCAAACAGGAAAATCATCACTTGTTTATCTTTCAATTTCTTAAACATGCCACATGGATTCCCATCTCAGGCCTGAGTCTTTTTTGTGCCAGGAAACCATTCAAGTCCAAGTCAGTAATCACCCCTTCAAGTAAGCTTTTTCCAGCCACCAATAGTAAGTGACATCACACACACACACACACACACACACATACATGCTCATGTATGTGAGTATACACACACACAGCCATTCTTTATCCACACCCTAATTTAACTTCTTACAAGCATACCTGTTTAAGCATACTCCTGAAGAGTGGAAGCTTTCTTGGGAGAAGAAACACCATCTGTACTGATTGCTGCCACATTTCCAGTGCCTGGAAGAGTTCCCCATGTGAATCAAGCACTTAAGAAATATCTGTTGAATGGATCGATGAACCACCAGTCTGGAAAGACTTATGATTTGATGGAGATGAATTTCAGGAGACACTGGATGGTAGTATAAAAGGAGATTGAATAGGCCTGTTTCCGGTTCCCCTAAATCAACAACTACAGACTGTGTCTGAGAACAAAGAGGCTCTGTGTGTCCCCCATACTGGAGATAATCCCCAGCAATTGGGAGCAGAGATGAGATGCCTTGCCGCTAGACTGAGCCCAAGAAGGGGCAAGAAGGAGAAGGGGGCAGGTGTGGAGTGCTGGGCCACTGTGTGGATGCTGTGTGCACTGCAAGAGGGCATTCTCTTCTCTGGGGCAACAAGAGTGCTTCCCCGTCTTGAAGCCAAGTAACGATGACCCTGAAGTGAAGAGGGTCCCAAGTGAAAGACTGGCACCTCATTCTCTAGCCAGATGTCTCGTTAGGCAGCAGACCGGCAGTTCAGCCCTTACATTTTGTAAGCCTGAGGAAAGGAAATAGGAGAAGAAGGCAGAGAAAAGCAGAGAGAACTGGCCTTAATGCCAACTGTATTTCCACTGCGTGGGGTGGCAAGGATGGAGAGATTCCTCATGGACCAGAGGCAAGCTAGTACCATCTAGAGGGTTCCCAACCAGAAGACGTGGGATGCATGTGTATGTGTGGGGATGAGACAGTTCGTAGTGTGGGCTGTGTGGAGTGGGGAAGGGGGACAGGAACCCGATCCCCATCTTCATTGATTTAGCCTCTGTGTGGTCCTGAGGTGGGATTGTTTATAAAGAAAAGAAATGTGTTTCTTGCTCTTGGAGTGCAAGATGAAGGAGCTGCATCTGTCGGGGGCTTTCTTGCGCATGTAACAGGGTATGGTGAGTGAGTGGGACAGTGTAAACTCAAGTCTCTCATTGTCTTCTGGTACAGCCACTGATGCCCTCAAGAAGGCTCCATCCTCATGACCTCATCTAATCTTAGTTACCACCTAGAGACTACCACCCTTAAATACCATCAATATACTAATCTGTGGTCTGAGTTTCCAACACATGAACCTCAGAGGGCATGTTCAGACTCGTGTCTAGGAACTGTATGGACTCTACAGTAAGTCAGAATACTGAATCAGAACTCCAAGAGTCACAGTTTGAAGCTAATCAGTGTTAACATACAAAGCACAGAAAATTTCCCAGAGAGAGTTTAGCTAATTTCTCCTCTGGTCCCAAATCCATGGACAAGCCAGATTTAACAGGCAGGAAGGTTCAGAGGCATACAGCGCCCTGTCATGGAGTAGCCCTTGAGCGACACCCATCTGCACAAACGAAGGGAAAGAGATGAGGTTAAGTTGGATTCAAGGTTGAAAGGATAAGGCGGAAGGTTGATTGGTATTTTAATAGAGTCTCACTGTATATCCCAGATTAGGCTCTGCAGATCCTCCTTCCTCATTAAGTGATAGGATTACAGGTGTATGCCATCACACCTGCCTTTATGAGTTTGGAGTTTTAAGCCATGTGGACTTTTTGAAAAGATTTGCTTTACTGTTCAGTATGTCTGTTGTGTGGGTATATGCATGTGACTGCAGGTGCCTGTACAAGCCAGATGTGTCAGATCTCCCTGGAGATGAAGCCACAGGTGGTTGTGAGTCAGCAGATAAGGACTGGGAACCGAACATGGGTTCTTTGCAAGAGTGATGCAGGTTCTTAACCACTGGGTTATCTCTCCAGCCCCTCGCTGTGGATGTCTTAATAACTGAAGGTGGCCAGAATTTAAAAGATTTAACTCAGATGCCGTTAAGAGACGGGAGAAAGCTCCATAACAGGACATGGCTGAAGGCAATATTAGAAAAATAAACACAGGCATTTCTTGTTTTCAACATAAAGTTTGAACTATTCAATAACCTAAAAAGGTAGTTTGGTAGACTTTTAGTAAGTGAGTTTCTCAAGTATTTTATTTTACATTGAGTCAACTATTGCTGGTTTTGTCTGAAGGTGTAACAGAGTAATTTATGAAAGTCTGACTCAAAGCATCCTCTTAGTGCTGAAGGCTCCCCGTCCCCCTTCTCCAGGCACTCACTGCTCCACATAAACCCTATGTTGACCCTGATTTCATGTCCAGAAAGGAGAATCCTAAAGCCCAGTTTTTGGAAAATCATTTTTCCTCCAACTTCAAAGGAGTTCTTTAGACCTTTGAGCAAATAATTTTTTTAAATTTCAAAGATATTTTGTTGTTATTACAACAAAATACCTAGATGAAAAAATACTACTCCTTACTCTCTCTTCCTTGATCATAAAATCACCAGAAACCACCTCCCAACTTCCATACCTCATGGCTGTACATCCTTGTCCTGGGAAAGCATTTCCCGTGGCTTCCAGAAACCAATTCCAGGGAAGTCTGACTGAAATCCACACTGAGAATGATTTCAGTCAGGGACTCTGAATGTGGCTCAGTGGTGGAAGGCTTGCCTGGCACATACCATGGCCTGAATTGAGCCCAACACTGAACAGGCAGAAAAAGAAAACCCCATTCAGAAGAAACGCATTCCACATGTTAATGAATGGAGAAGAGAGCTATTTGGGAATTAATGATAGTTGAATAAGTTAAAAGTTAAGCATACAGGATTTTTATTCTGTACTTTTATGCAATTCTTGAATAGTTAAACAAAATAGAAACATGAAGGAGTTTTGTTGGTTTGATTGCTTGGTTTGTGGGGGGGGTTGTTTTTTGAAGCTATCTAAGGACAATCTTGAGTGGCCTTCTCTAGTCTTTGTTTTTGGTCCTACAAGGTTCTTGTGTCTTCATGATAAAAGCACTGAAGAGAAAAACTCTACTTAGATTGTGTGTGTACGTATTGTTGTCAGTGTAACAAAACTGTAAAGCAAACCACTGAGCTCTGTGTGTCTTTTCAGAACTTGGGGAGATTCAAATATTTTGTCATGGTCTTGTGATATTGCTGACTGGTTGGCAGAACATACTCAGTGTTGTTTTTACCTCAGACATAGCCCAAGAGGGAAAGGCCTCTGAGCCTCTCTGCCCATCAGAGGATGGATAGCTCATAAGGGATAAGCCCAAAGCCTCTCACTCTTGAACACGGAGGCCTCCTCCCTCTCTGCTTGACAGTCAGTCCTCTGAAGAGCTCATGGGGCTCTGTTACTGTGCTTCCATTGACCCACAAGCCCCTTCCTGGCTGACCAGCCTCCCTGATCCAACACTACTGTCCAGTCATCATTTAGGCTACAGACGGGAGTTACATTTTATCTTCTTTGATAGTCCTTACCTATGGGTCGAGGATGCTAGGGCATGGTGTTAAAGAAGGATCCTAAGCAGCATCTTAATACTGTGGTGAAGGGAAATGAAACAGATGGGCAAAGCCCTGAAATGGACAGTGATGTTATTTACACAGCATTTGCCCTTTTTGCTGCGGCACTTGTGAGGTTTTTACTTTGTGAGACTCTTTATTCTCCGGCTGCTGCTGAACTTTAATCCTAGGAGTACCAAGCATTATATAACACAGAGACCTAAAATTATAAGCCTTGAATTATTATCCATAATGATAATAAAAATCAAGACCATCAATGTAGTGCCTACTAGATACCCGGTAGTAAAAAGATATAGGTATATGCTTGCCAATCTCAAAGCTTCAAAGGAGGGAAGCACTACTTTTCAGACAAAAAATGTCTCAAAAAAGTGGTAACTTACCCCCAGATACCCAACTAGTAAGTAGGAAACTGCGCAGTTTAGTGCTGAGTTTGGCTGGTTGCCAGCTTTGTCCCAGACAAATCATATACAGAAGCTGAAATAGAGCAGGCTAGTGCCCTGTGCGACAGAGAATTTTGTGAAGGGATGGAAGTAACAATTTCCTCCCTACACATGATACTCACATATTTTTTAAAAATTAATATGACAGACTTAAAGAATTGGATCCCTTTCTGCCCGATAAAGTGAAGAAAGAAGAAAGGATGGCCTAGCCAGTTTATCAGAGGATTTCCCAGCACTCCGCCGAAGGGGATGAAGGGACCGTCCTGCCTTACCGTTCACAGAAGCCAGGCTCAGCTCTCTGCACCAACTGCCTGACATTATCAGTGTTCACACATGTCAGAGCATGCAGTGTGACAGACAATGTTAGCACCCACCTCTCAGCTCTCAGAGAAACTGTCTTCCTTCTTTTAAGTAAAAGAGAACTCTCGTGGTCTTAAGAGGCCATTTTTTTATGGGTCATCAGTATCTTTAAAGGTATGCTAAGTCCCTTCTGGGATGCTAGGCCCATGGTCCAGGTGCTGGTAGGGCATAGCCCATAGGAGTGGAGGGTGAATAATTCAGATTCCAGCCCACAGCCTGGCCTGGGCTCCAACTGAGAAGGATGACTGCTCTGCTGAGCTGAAAGGCTGGAAGCAGGAGCATTTCCAAGAGTGCTCCACACACTGGATCTCGTTGCCCTCCACACACTGGATTGGATCTCGTTGCCCTCCACACACTGGATCTCGTTGCCCTCCACACACTGGATCTCGTTGCACTCCACACACTGGATCTCGTTGAGCTCCACACACTGGATCTCGTTGCCCTCCACACACTGGATTGGATCTCGTTGCCCTCCACACACTGGATCTCGTTGCGCTCCACACACTGGATCTCGTTGAGCTCCACATACTGGATCTCGTTGCCCTCCACACACTGGATTGGATCTCGTTGCCCTCCACACACTGGATCTCGTTGCGCTCCATACACTGGATCTCGTTGCCCTCCACACACTGCATCTCGTTGCCCTCCACACACTGGATCTCGTTGCCCTCCACACACTGGATTGGATCTCGTTGCCCTCCACACACTGGATTGGATCTCGTTGCCCTCCACACACTGGATCTCGTTGCCCTCCACACACTGGATCTCGTTGCCCCCCACACACTGCATCTCAGTGCCATGAGGTATTTACCTCCATTTGTCTCTTATCTTTGTTACCAAGTGCATTCAAAACCAGACATTAGGTTCCCAGTAAATATGTCATAACTTGTGGTCATACTTGGCTGAAAAGTTTACATGATCACAATGTTATGGCCATGTCTGACCTTCCTTACTTAGGTCCCTCCACTGTCCTCCTTATTCCCTCCAGCCTAGCCTCAGTGTGTTCCTCAGGGCTCTGAATGTTTACCAACCAAGTTTTGCCCCAGGACATTCGCATGTGTCTGTTCTTCTACCTTGAACATTTCTCTAATGGTCACTGGGGTTATAGAAGTTTTATTGTGTGGGTGTAGAGGCAAGTTGCTCCTGGGGTAAAGGCATTAATGGCCAGGAAGTTTGGCTGAACTGGTGGGCTCCAGGTTCCCTGAAAGCCCTGGCCTCAAAAAAATAATAATGTGGAGAAAGATAGGGGAAGACAACTGATATTGACCTCTGGTCTCCACATGTGCACACGCATGCATACACACACACACACACACACGCACACACACACACATGGCTTAAAGAAAGAAAACAGAAAAAGATAACTTCTCTTAATTACTCCTTTGGAAGATAATTTATGAATACTCAAAAGACTCTAAGGGATTTTTAATAGAATTGGCTATATTTGATAGCAGTATTTGAATATAGTGTGTGTGTGCATCTCTCTGTTAATCATGTAAAATATAGATTATATCCTAGCAAAGGATCTTAGGTGTGAATACCTACATACACCCACACTTTATACAAAAGTCCAAATTAAATTAAGACACGTTTTTCCAGGGCTGACTTAGTTCTATCCTTTCAGTCATGCTAAAAATTCTCTATTTTATGTTCAATATCTTGTAGCATTTCTGGCACTTAGTGGTGACAAACTCAGAGAACAGGGAACTAAGGAGACTCACTTTTGAAAGGAAGAGAGGAAGGTAGGATTCCCATGGGAACCTGGCCTTTGTGTTTCCTGGATGATTCTTTTTCTAGGTATCTCTGAAGTCTGGCTGTTAAAGGAAACAGAGACACTCTCCCAACTGTCCCCAAGTTCACTGTGTGGAATTTTCCTCTTCTGGGGATGCCATTATTTTGCTGGCTATGAACTCGGAAGGTTTTGCAGGATCCACTGCCTGGAGCTGCTCCCAAGTTAGCTCTTCTTTGGCCATTTTCCTCCTACAACCATCTGGGGAATGGGCATTCAGTAAATTAGTCCAAGTTCTATTCTGTTGAGAAGACAAAGGCGGTGGCAGATGAATAAGGTGTTCAAAAGACCCTCTTCATAGCTGGGTCTTCTGGGGACAGAGCGTCATGACACGTGCGTATTGACCTAGAGGTGGTGGGCCTCCTCCCTTAGCTTCTGGAGGGTGGGGATAAAAGGCTGGAGCCAGCCTCAGGCACCATCACTCCCATTCCCATAACAAAAAGACTCAAGGGATGCCATCCCTTTGTAGTCCCCATGGATGGGAGTTTTACAAATCTAAACAGATGCCCTATTAACTTAGAGAATGCCTTTGTGGATTGAAAAGTGGGAAACAACAAAATAATACACTTTCCAGCTGTAAGATATCCCCCAGAAAATGGCTTCTGAGTAAAGAGACCCCCCCTGTTTGCTGGGTGCTCTGACTGTGAAATTCCCTTGAAGAGGCCCCAAATGGGCAATCTTCTGCCCAATAATACCTACTGGAAACGCAGAGCTGAAATGTAGTTCTCTAAACACTTGCTTTTCTCTGAATGGCATCAGCAAAAGTGAGCCTTACCAACCCATTCAGGAGAGCTTGCTGGATCAGACCTCCAAGAGCAAACAGACATCAGACATGTCATTCACTCAGAGACATAGAATAAGAATTACTCACAAGATGACATGTGGAGCCCCACCATCCTTGTCATCACCATCATCTCTCTCCTTCACCTCAGTTCATAAACTGAACGTATAATATCAATATATCTGTCTACACCAGAAAAGATTCTGGAAATACTTTCATCAGAATTATTTGACAAATGGGGGCCATACACAGGATGACAAGAAGACTCTGCTAGTCTAGATACTTACAAAGACTTGATGGATCTTTTAAATAAGTGATTGTTATCGTTGTTGATGTAAGACAGGGTCTCACCATGTAGCACAAATGAGCTTAATAAAAGCATTGAGAGAGCTGGGTGTGGTGGTGGATTCGGGAGGCAGGCAGATCACTGTGAGATCTAAGCCAGCCTGGGCTATATATTGAGTTCCAAGACAGCAGTGATTCTGTCTCAAAAAGACCAAAAAGAAAAGAAAAGCACTGAGAACATTTCAAATAAAAGGATCTCCTTCAATAGTTGATGACCAACATCATAAGTAAAATGACAGAATACAGCTAAGAATTACTGAAAGCTTTCTTCATGCTGGGATTCAGAGAGGGCAGTTCCCATACATTATTTCAGAATCAACATCATGATATTATCTAGAGCTACTGTTTTCCAAGACAGGGATAATTGATGCTATGATTATCCCCATTTTACCAAAGAGGAAACTGAAGCTCAAAGGCACTGCAAATTTTTTATAGAGGGGCCAGAAGCCACTGTACTAAGTAAATAGCTCACAGAGGACAATACAGAAAAGAATCAAATAAATCCAAATGGAATAGATTCAAAGCCTGGATCTTTGTTTGTTTGTCTTGAGACAGTGTCTCACTATCTAGCCCAGGATCTTGAACTCCTGATCCTTCTGCCTTAGTCTCCTGATTGCTGCTGGGATTACAGGCCTGCACCACCACACTTTGCAGAATCCTGGGTTTCTACTGAGATATCAACTGTGCGGATGGGAATTAAAGATTTGTTGTATCGTGGTGGTTTGAATGAGAAATGTCACCCATAGACTCATGTACTTGAACATTTGGTCTGTGGTTGATGACGCTGTTTAGGGAGGTTATAGAACCTTTAGGAGTTGGAGCATTGCTGCAGGAAGTACACGGGTGCAGGTGTGGGCTTTGAAAGCTTTGAACTTGCCCCAGTTCCTTCTCTCTGTGTTGGGGGTTAGAGATGTGTCTGTCCATTTCTGCCCCAGCCACCATGTCTGCCTATTGCCATATCTCCCCGTCCATTATGGATTCTCCCTCTAGAGCTCTCATAAACTGATGGCTCTGGTATTTGTTACAGTAACAGAAAGCTGACTAGTACAGGGTTTACTTTCTTGTTTCCGCTTTTCCCGTTTGATAATAGCATATCTATTATCACCTCCTGTCTTGTTCTTAAACTGTGAGCTTTTCCTCTGATCTGCACAAAATAATCATATCATTAGAGGAAGGTAGCAAGGTGATTCACGGAAGCATAATATCGCGTTCCCAAAATGATTTAGAATATATAGTAGTTACAGAATCGAAGAACTGGACTTCTACGTAATCTGCTTCAGTCCTCTGGTGGATGGTTTGACCCAATTTGGTTGAACGCGTCCATAGGTACCCCAAATAGAAACTTTTAAAAACTAGTATTTTTTTCTTCACTAATTCTAGAGTTTAAAAGTTCAGAATACTGCCTGGTCTGTAGGAAATAATAAATATCAACCATGTTATTAACAGTGAATACAGTAATGTCAGAATGAGTCATAGAGTGAGCCAGTCTTCTACTTTCCTGCCTCCCTAGTCAACAACTGAAAAAGAGAAAGCCATGGTGGGATGGAACCCAGAACCTCATGCATGCTCAGCAAGTCTCTGCCCCTGAGGCATGTCTCCACTGGATTTTAAATATCCAGTGACAGAGTTTGACCTTCATCTTCTTTACCTAGTATTGTACCAATTTCCATATGCCTCCCCTCTGGGGGCAGTTATAGATGCCCCAAGGGGCTTTCACGTACCTTCATGTGAAACAGGCATGGCCTTGGCCTCTGCTGTGGAATTGTCAGCCATTGGTCTCTGAGGTCACCATCAAGCCCACTGCCATTCTACCTCTGGGGCACCCATGGCCTGCCAGGGATCTCACTGTGGGTGCGGACAGGCTTTGCTGGATGGAAGTCTGTGGCAACAGAAAGGAAGTAGAACCTCTACTCAGTGCTACTGCTACAGCCCACAGCCCACAGCCCACCCGTGCAGCCTTCTTTTTAGTTTTTATTTGATTGATATTGATTGATTGTGGGGGAGTGGGGGGGGAACATACATGTCATAACACAAATGTGGAAGTCAGAGGACAATTTGCGGGAGAGTCGGTTCTCTCTGACTATGTAAATCTCAGGGATTAAACTCAGATCAATAGTCTTGGTGGCCCCTTTACCTGCTGAGCCATTCTTCCAGCCCTCAAATGCAGCCTTTTTATTACTGAACTCTTATGACCCATCCAGCTAGTCTCACAACTCTCAAGGAATGCCCATCCATCTCAGAGCCCACAGCAAACATACCAGACCCACCCCACTGTAAGTACGTGTGTTCTCTCTCTCTCTTTCTCTCTCTCTCTCTCTCTCACACACACACACACACACACACACATACACACACACACACATACACACACACCCCTCACTTCTCAAAGGGGCTGACACAGCTCAGCAAACCAAGGATGAGGCTGGGAATCCTCTGAGAACACGCTGGGAAAGCAAGTTGCTGCCTAATCATGTGGATCCCAGGGCAAAAGTGGAGACATATTTGGGGTAGAACGTGGAGGTAGAAGTTGGGAACCAAAGTATGAAATAAAAGAAGCCATGAAGAGAATTAAACTAGGGAGGAAGGGCAACACAGAAGAGGATGAGAAAAGAGTGCTGAGATGAGAGGAAGATGTGCAAAGACAGGGGCATTCATGAGCTCGGGCTCATGTCCATGTGCCCCCTGAGCCTGGTTAGAAAGTTCCAAGGAGGATGGTTGCCAATAGCCGTAATGCTGCGAGAAAAGCTCACATGGGCCTTCTGGGATCATCTTGTGGGACTGGATTTGTTCTGTTTGAGACTGTTATAAAAGCGTATGTTAAAGGCTCAACCCCTGATACTTTACTATAACCCTACTTGGAAATAGAGTCTTTGTAGTTATAATCAAGTTGAGATGCGGTCATACCAGCACAAACTGAACTCCACTCCAATATGACCCAAATCCCTGGAACAAGAGGAAATTTTGACACAGATAAAGACAGAGGAAAGACGGACATGCAAACATGAGTCAGGGACTGGAGTTGTATGGCCGTAGGTCATGAAACGCTCACCAGGGCCACCATCAGCTGGAAGAGACAAGGAGGACTTTTTCCCTAGATGTAGATACTTTAGACAGAGCGCGGTTCTGTCCCAGGCATGTCCAACCAGTGGCCCACAGGTCACATGAGTCTCAAGATAGTTATGACTGCAGCCCAGCCCATTTGTAGATGACACTGTCTTATTGCAATGCCAAATGGTTAGACACCCTGGTGCAACTTGATTTCTCTCCAGAGCAGTGGGAAAATGAATTGCTCTTGTTTTAGATTACCCAGCTCATGGTATTTTAACATAGGGACTATAGACATTTTTTATACGTGCTTTGTATACATCTATATGATAAAAGTATTCCAAAATTATTCAAATGTCCACAAGGGTGTCATTTTAAAATTTTTCAACCCCCCAAATACCCAAATTGAAATCAATGCCTGTATTTATTTTTCTCCCAAGTAATTAAACAAACTTGAGGTAGTGGGGAGGCTAGCCTCCTTTGATTTTCAGTGAATAGTGTTGATGAGTCAGGACCCTTACATCTTGCAGAAAATGCTCTGTAAAAAGCAAAATATGAAAGTCGTGTTTACTAAAGTGATACCATATGTTGGTTGATTAACAACTTGTCAGAATATTAGGAGTTCTTGGCTGATTGCAAAAAGGAACATCTGTTTGCTGAATCCTTTATCTAATGTGTTCACAGATGCTGTCAGGTTTGGCCCTTTTCCTAAATATCAGATACAAATTCCTGCAGTTTTAACCTGCACAGAAGAATGCCCATTGTAGCTCTGGAGTGTAGGATGTTTATTCTGAGGAAAGCAAATGAGGCAAAGCTAGATAAAGAAGAGTGGTCCCACATATTAAGGGTCTAAATTATTACCAACTGTTTAGCCAGTATGGGTGACATCATCTTCTACGACTAATGTTTACTCAGACGTCACCTAAGGGAAGGGAAAACATGACTTTAGAGCTATTTATTGCTTTATCTATTGATAATATCTAATAGTGTTTGTATTTATAAAGAAAATTGTAGGTTACAAATGATTTCACATTGGATTCACCGTCCTGTGAAGATGGCAGGGAATCCTATGTCATCTCACAAGCAGAGACTGTGTAGCTGAGTGTGAGGAGTGCAGTTCAGTGATATAGTCCGTACTTAACAATGAGCAAGACTCTGGGTTTCATACCCAGCAGAAACTGAGAGAGAGAGGAGGAGAGACAGACAGAGACAGAGAGACAGAGAAGGGAGAAAGAGAGAGGTGAAGCCAGGCCTTCTCTGGGCCGCCTCAGATGTCATCAGTAGAAACAGGATTGACCATGGAGGCCATGAGAAGACAAGAGTCAAGGAGAAATTCTGAATTTTAATTTTGCAGTCCTTATGCCGTTTGTGTCAGTTTTATCACTGCTATGATCAAATGCCAGAGAAAATCACCTGAAAGGAGAAGGTTTAGCCCTGTTCCTGGCATCTCAGTCCATCATGGGGAAGGGTGTACAGAGCAGAGCAGTTCACATTGTGGTGGCAGGAAGCAGAGATGGAGAAGGGAGAGACCAGAAACACTGCCCCCAGGAAACGTCCTCTCGCTAGGCCCAAAACTCCTAATGTTTCTAGAGGTCCCCAAATACCTGGGAACTAAATCATCAAAACACAAGCCATTTCAGGGAACACTTCAGATCCAAGCCATAATACTCCTTTGGAAAGTAAGCAGTATCTTATATTGAGTTGTGCCATTTTGAAGTTTTTATTGTGTTGTTTATTTCTGTATATGTGTCTATGTCTGAATATCTATTTGTACACATGTGTGCGTAGCCCATGATGGCCAGATGGGGGCTTCCGATGGCCCTGGAGCTAGAACTCCAGGCAGCTGGTTGTGAGCCATCAGATGTGGATGTGAGGACCTGAACCATGGTCCTCTGAAAGGGCAGAAAACGTTTCTAAATGTTGCACATCACTCCAGCCCCCATGGGGTTGTACCACTTTAATTTCAGGGAGTGAATCCTTTATCAAAGCAGACATAACACCCACAAAAGGGAAGGGAACTCATCTTATTTAAGTTGAAAGTTAAACTTATAGTTCAATTGTTGTGTTTCCTTTGAAATTTTTCATTATCCATGATTTTAGAATTAAATATCTCTGTGATACAACAGACTTTGTTCTTTAGCTTGGTTTTTATTTTTTTCCTCTTTCTTTTTGGTTGTTGTTCTATATTTGTACATTGTAGAGGAAGACTGTATTATGGAAAAATCTTTAAATGTTTCAGAAACATGGAGCATATAAAGAAAAATAGGTGTTTCCTTTAAAGTATTCCAAATTTTAGGCCATGTTTAAAGCACAAATTAAGAGTTGCATATGGATGTTTCTTCTCTTTATTCTTCTTTGCTTACTGTGTGGGGGAGGTCCTTTTCTTCTACAGTTTTACATCTGGTATCTGGGCTGAGTGAATTAAACTGATAAAAGACAGAAAACGTTTATTTCATATGCATGTGGAAGGCCTCTCAAAAAAAGAAGTAAAAAACCTTCAAAAAATAGTTAGGCCTTAAAGTTAACAAAAGGGGCTGTAAAGTGTAAGAGAAGGTAGCTATCTGAAGGAAATTCATGGCTGGTCAGGGTGATTTAGTGAGGTTTGTTCAAACAGACTGAAGTTAGTGTCACCTCTAGAGGTCGCCTCCTTGCCTGATGTGAGAGAAGGGGCAGGAGGCTCTTTCACAGAGGGAAATCCATGCCTTATTTTGGGAGAAAAAGAGGAGAGCAGAGACTTTCTCCTTCGTCTACTGCTTCTCAACTGCCTTCAGGTCAAAGTAACCATCACACCACAGTGGTGTGTTGGCAGTGGCCCCTCCTGGTCCTGTGCATTAATTCTGGGGACCTCTGTCGTCGGACCCTCTCCAGACTTTCCAGCCACATCTTAACCCACTCTCTTTTTCAGCCTTCTCTGCCGTGTCCCTCCTCTTCCTCTCCCTCTGAACTCATGCTTGTCTTTTCTGTTATCCTATTTTTCGCTCCGCAACTCCGTTCCAGTAAGAGCCCAAACTTTAACACAAGTCCAAGTTTATTTTCCTGTTTTAACATTCTCCTGGACCTCCAGCTCCCCCGGACAGATCCTTACAAGCATTTCAGGTTACCATTGTCTGCTGAATCCATTTGACAACCTATCCTTTCCCCCTTCAGCTCTCTCGTGGCTATTTTAAGTGTTGCAGACCTTCTGTGGTGTGTTATTCCTCACAGCTTGCTCCCTTTTGTCTCTAACTTGCCTTTTGCTTTTCTTCTTTGCTCAGTGTATCCTGAAGTATTGTTTTGTAAAACCAGAGGCAAGGAAAGTTGGAATCAAAATCCCCCCAGAGTTTGTGGAAAAGCCAGATTCCCGTGACCATGGATCTGCCAAATTGGCTTCCTGGGTGACTGTTTACCGGGTACACAGTGAATGCTATAGATCACTGACTTAGATAGCATAGGTCTTAAATTCATTTATTCAGACACAGCAGCACCTAATAGTACAGGACACCTGATACAAGGTAGTGGTTTGAGCAGACACAGTCCCTGTTGTGTTGCAATTTCTAATGCAGTTTGGAAAGCAGACTATGAGCAAAGAGATTCAAAAGTCTGGTGTGCATTATAAAAAACATCTCAGAGGAAAGCAAGCACTTCTCCAAAGATGTGAATTTGGAACCTGTAAGAGTTGCTATCAACTTGGCAGAATCTAGAATCACAGGCTGCTGGGCTTGCCTGTGGGGTCTTCACTTGATTGTGTTCACTGAGATGAGAAGATCTGCCCACTTCTGGTGGCACCATTCCCTGGCTGGGATCTTGAGCTGTGTAAGTGGAGAAAGGGGACTGAGCAGTAGCATGCTCTCATGGTCCTCTGCTTGTTGACTGTGGGTACAACGTGACCAGCTTCAAGCTCCTGCTCCCTCTGCCATGACGAACTATACCTTACACTATCAGCTAAAAATGAGCCTTTTCTTCCTTAAGCTGCTTTTGTCAGAGTATGTTATCACCACAACAGGAAAAGAAACAAGAAACAAGAGAATAGAGAGACTTGGCTAGAAGGGAGGGAGACAGAAGAGAGATGAGGGACAGTCCACACAAAGGCTCTAAATGAGAGAGAGTGTGCCTTGTCAGGGGTGTCTCTTTCGCTTTCTCTGTGCGTATGAGTGTGTGTCTGAATGGTGTGTGTGCGTGTGCACATGCACTGGAGGGAAGGTGTGTGCCACAGAGAGCGTGTAGCGAGCAAAGGACATTTGGGAGTCAGTTCTCTCCTTCCACCATGGATTCCAGGGATTGAACTCGGGACATCAAGCTTGCAAGGACAAGCAAGCACTTTTACCCACTGAGCCATCGCCCCAGCCCTTGATTGTTGTTTTGATTACAGTCCTTAGAGACGTGGATCACCGAGAGAGAATTATGTTGTAGGGACGTGGAAACACCCTATGAAACATCCAAGTGGAATGTGTCCTCAACTTTTTCATATTTTCCTGGAAGAGGTAGAATTTAGGCTTTGAGAGATTGGTGGGATTTAAATTAACACCAATGGGAATCTACTTAGAAGACCTCTAGATGTTTTTGCACTTCAGAGGACTTTCTGGGTGTCTCTCTCTCTCTCTTTATATATATGTGTATATATATATATATATATATATATATATATATATATATATATATTGTTTTTTCTCTTATTTGAGAAGGAAGTCTTGCTATGTAGCCTAAGCTTACTATATAACCCAGACTGACTTCAAACCCATGAGCCTATCTGTCTCTATCTCCTGCCTACAAGCATGTATTACCATGCTAGCTACAGTTCTGTGGGGCTTTTTTGGTATGTGTGTGTGTGTGTGTGTGTATGTATACATACATGTATGCATGAGTATGGTGGGAGTGTGTGTGTGTGCATGTGAAAACCAGAAGTCAGCCTCAAGTATCATCAATCTTGTTTTCTTAGATAAAGTCTCTCTCTCATCAGCCTGGAGCTCACCACTAGGCAAGGCTGGCTGGCGGGACAGAAAACTCCTGGACCCACCTCCTTAACACTGGGATTACAAGTGTGTACCATTGCAATTGGCTTCTAAAAAAAGAGAGTTCTGGGCATTTATCTCAGGTCATCATACTTGCAAAGACAAGCTCTTTACCAACTAAACCACCTCCCTAGATATCTATTCTGTACTTTTAAATCCACCTTCAAAGCTATCTGTCTTCCACACGGAGATTCCAATAGTTCTGTTTGCTTTACTTTTATTTTGTTTGATTAGATTAAGTCAGTGCTGCGCTTTTCGTGCATTTGTGTTTGTTCTTTGGGATAGGTATGTATGTTCTGCTTCTGTAAACAGCTTGCATTTTAATTTAGTGTACTAATCGAGTGTAGATGAATTCAGATACCTTCAAGGATGATTAGCCACAAGACAACAGGGGAAACAAGAGCATTTTGTTGGGCTTCGAAGCTGTAGGACTGCTGTAAGGATGCATGTCTGCTGAGAGGTTTCAGTCCATTGGAAAGATGAGTCAGTCTTTGATGAAAGCGTGCTTTGGTTACATGAGGGTTGACATTTCATAGAGCCCTTCCATCACAGTCTAATTTCTGAAGGAGATGGAAATCCCTTCCTCTATTTCTATCTATCCCTTTTCTATTGATCATCAGTTTCTCATTCATCTTCAGAAAAAAAGAATAATGAATTAAGAAAAAAAAATAACTGGAACTAAATTATTCTCTGTGTTTTTTACTTAATGTTATTTTTAAAAATAGAGTCTCACACTGTAGCTCAGGCTGGTTTGAATTCACTATGTAGCCCAGGATGGCCTCAAACTCCTTGCAGTCATTCAGTCTTAGTCCCTGAGTGCTAGGATTACAGAAATGAGCTGCCACACACAGCTAGTACACTCCATGTCATAAAGATCGTTCAGTCTCCTGGTCATTGTTTTCTTTACTTTCAGCATTACGAAAAAAAGACTTTACAGCCAGTGTGAACGATAGGATGTCAGAGTAGGATCTTTGCTCATTTTCACCCAGTCCCACGTGAGCCAGGACTCTGCACAACAATGTTCCACTACCTCCTACTTGACCAGCAGCAGGGAGTTCTCTCTCCACTGTAGGAATCAACCAGTTCTTTTTCTTTTGCTAAATCCAATTACACAGAATATTTTTTCCCTATCATGAAGCAAAATAATCCTGCTCGCTAACACTGGTTCTGTCTCCCACAGCAACGCCCAAAGCAACCCAGAACAAATCCCTCCCGCATTCTGTATGATAGCCTTTCAAATCTATGAAGACAACTGCCATGTCTCTTCAAGCTTTCTCTCCTGCAGACTAAATATCCCCAAGTCCCTCAGATGCATTTCCTAGAAGATGGCGAGATGAGTTTCTACTTTCTTCTTCATCCTGTACATCCCCTGAATGCCCCATCCAATGACAGTCTCCCCTCACTGAGTGATACCTGAACTAGCCAGGGCTATGTATGGCAGGACAGCTGCCTCCAGTTTATTTTTCAACATTTTACTTTTCAACAAAGAGCAGTGAGTGTTGACTTAGATATGTGTCCTGTTTTCAGGCTCTGAGATACTCCCAGGTGGGTGGGATTTTTATGAGTGGGCTATAACATAAGTGGTTTTTCATGTGCAGGACTTACAACAGGTTAAATCCTGGTAGAACTGCTGGGTAATGAATACGAGGGTTTTTCAATTCCATAAGGGTGCGGATAAAATAAAATGGAAAGACAGTCTCTCTTTCATTTATTATGTGGTAGTTGTACCTTAATCTTCTCTTAGGAACAGCTGCAATGACAGATGTTCACTTTAGATGGTATCCTGGGTTTTGGGAAATCTTTTAGTACACCTAGCAAAATCCTTTTCATGAAAATATGTTTTGAAAGCCCAGAACATTTTTCTAATGCACATGAATGACCATTTCTACGTAGCTTTCAGGCTGCTGTCTTCATTGCCTACTCACCTTCCAAGGGCTCAGACATCTGTCACATGCTAGAGAAGGCTTTCCATGAAGCCAGATCCCCACCTCAAGGAACTTGCAGTGCACTGATTACGGTCCAACAACAGGCTTCCAGCCAAGGTAGAGAGGCCACTGGCCATCAGAGTGGGACTTGGAGATGCCAACAGTTGGTCCTATTGCTGGAAGTTTTGGATTTTTCTTTGCCTTATTTATCTTCATTCCTAGATCTTTTTCTTCCCTGTGATTGTTTGTTTTCTGAGACAGTGTCTCCCTATGTAACCAAGGCTGGGCTGACACTCACCATGTAACCCAAGTTGGCAGTTAACTCACAATCCTTCTGCCCTGTCTCCCCAATACCAGGACGATAGTCTTGCACCACCACACTTGGTTAGTTTCTGTACATAAGGAGAAAAAGAAGTGTCTAGACTGAAATGCCTTTTTTAAAGATTTATTCTACATGTATCTGTTTTGCCTGCATGTATGTAAATGCACCCCGTGCATACTTGGTGCCTGAGAAAGCCAGAAGAGGATGCTACATCCCCTCAAACTAGAGTTACAGACAGCTGCTAGCTGCCATGTGAGTGCTGGGAACTGAAACCACATCCTCTGCAAGTGAAAAACAATAAACCGCTGAGTAATATTGATGCTTTTAGTATATGTGCCACAGGCTAATCCTATAGGGATAGGCATTTCAGTTGAGGTGAGTTATGAGAACACATCTAGACACACTACTCAGTTTTGCAATTAGTTGATCAAGGCTTAATCAAAAATCCCCTCCAATCCCTTCTCCTCCACACTCTCCTGCCCAGTCCTCAATCCTCGGGCTCTTCTTTGTTGTAGCTATGATTATTTTTAATGTATTTTAGTAAGGCGTCCTTGTTACTCACCTTCCCCTCATGGGAGCAAATACCTGAGATAATTTTTTAAGACTGTGCTTATTATTTTTTATTTTGTGTGTTGGAGTGTGTTGCCTGTATGTGTGTAACCACGCCGGTGTTGTGCAATGCCCACCGAGGACAGGAGAGGGCATCAAATTCCCTGGAACTGCAGTTATCGCACAATTGTTAGCTATCATGTGGATGCTGGGAATCGAAACTGGGTCCTCCCCTAGAGCGGCCAGTGCTCTTAATCCCTGAGTCATCTCTCCAGTCCCTACCTGAGATAATTTTAAAAGAGGAAAAAATGTTTTAAGTGTTTGTTTGTTATTCTATTTCTGTGCATGTGTGTGCGTGCTCGCTGTGGTGCACATTATGAAGGTAAGAAAACAACTTTCAGGAGTCAGTTCTGTCCTTCCACTGTGGTTCTAGTGATTGTCAGGCTTGTGCAGCAAGCAGTTTCACCTGCTAAACCATCCCTCTGACTTGTTTGTCTGTCTGTCTGTCTGTCTGTTTGGCTGATTTGTTGGTTGGTTGGTTGGGTTGGTTGGTTTGGGGTTTTTGAGATAAGGCTTCATTGTACAGTCCTATTTGACCTGGGATTCACAATGGGCTAGCCTTGGACTCACAGAGATTCTCTCCCTTCAGTCTCCAGAGTACAGGGTTTAAAAGTGTGAACTACCATGCCTGGCCCATTTGTTTGTTTTGAATATAAGGTTTCTTTCTGTGTAGCTTAGGCTAGCCTAAACTTGCTATTATCCTTAAACCCACAGTCCTCTTGCATCAGCCTCCCAAGTGCTTGGATTACAGGCACAGATCAGCCCACCTGGCTGAAAAGTTTGTTTTGATTCGTAATTTCAGAGGTTCCAGTCCACATTAGTTCCATTGCTTTGGGGACTGCGGTGCGGTAAGACATGGCAGAGGGAACTGCTCATCTCCTAGAGTATGGGAAGACAGAGAAGGAGGAAGGAAATGATCGGGTTCCTTGCCTCCTTCAAGGGCACTTCCTCAAATAGCCTGTCTTCCTCCCATGAAGCCATCACGTCTCAGGATCCCCACAGCTGGGACCATACCTTTAACACATGAATCTTTTTCAGTCTCTTTCCAACATAGACTCCGGTCTTCTATTTGTATATTCTTTAGATATAATTCTCTCACAATTTCTTGGTTTCCTCCAGAAATTACTCTATTTAGAAGTTGAATCGCTTTGGTTTCCTTCTTTTGTGTTTATTGCTGATTCTTTACAAAATATTTTATTTATTATTTTTATTTTATATGAATGAGTATATTGCCTACATGTATGTAAGCTGCACCCATGTCATGTCATGCAGTGCCTGAGAAGGTCAGAAGAGAGTGTCAGATCCCCTGCAACTGGAGTTACAGATGGTTGTTAGCTGCCCCATGGGTGCTGGGAACCAGGTCCCCTGCAAGAGCAGTCAGTGCTCTTAACTGCTGAGCCATCTCTCCAGCCCCACTAATTCTTCTTTTATTCCCCTAATTCATTTGTTTGCTTACTTTCCCTGTGTGTGGGTGTCTGTGTGTGTGTGTGTGTATGTGTGTGTGTGGTGTGTGTGTGTGTGGTGTGTGGGGGGGGGGTGGGTATGTGGGGTGTGTGTGTGTGTGTGTGTGTGTGGTGTGTGGGTGTGTGTGTGTGGTGTGTGGTGTGTGTGTGTGTGTGGTGTGTGTGTGTGTGTGGTGTGTGTGCGCATGTTCCTGGGTGTGAGTGCCAGTGCTCAGGTGAAGGTCAGAGGATAAACTCAGACGTCAGTCCTTCCCTTCCACCCTTTGAGACAAGAGTCTCTTTGCTGTTCACTATGCCAGGCCTGGAAGTTTTCAGAGAGTCTCCTGTCACTACCTCCCATCCCCGGAAGTTGTGCTGGGATTACAGTTGCATCTGGCTTAATGGTGGGTCCTGGAGTTCCACACTCAGTTCCTCATGCTTGGGTGGCCAAGTGCTTTGCTTTACCCACTGACTGCCAGCCCCCAGCTCATTTCAGTTTCTTCTTCTGTGCAGTCTGTGACTTAGACTGAGTGCTTAGCATCATTCCACGTTAGTGGTCTTCCAGTGTCTCCACTTCTTAGGATGGCTTTATTGGAGAGCTGAGAGCTTCTCCTGATATGCTTGATTGCCAGCTGGTCATTGGCCATTGTTCTTAGGATCTATCTGTTCATGAGCAGTTTCTGAAAACCTAACTATAGGTCTAATCTTTCATTCCAATTTTCCTAACCTGAGCTTTGAGGTTCCTTCTGGCCTCAGTACCATGGGTTCCCTAAGCTTCTGGTCATCCTTTTTGATATTTGCTCACTCCACCATTGTGGCTGACTAAGCTAACGGTTGTTAAGCTCGGCCTGACTCCTCCCTGTTCCTAACTCCCAAATCATCTGTTTCCTTCTTAAGTCTGTAGAGTTCAACATCTGTCCTCTGTCTCTCATCCTCCCTTCACTTATTAATATACTCTGTGCTTTTAAACCATTTCCACCTAGTTATGAACTATCACTACTCCCTGAAGAGATCAAGTGCCCTTGTGAATTCAGAGCACAGTCCCGAGAGAGTTGACCTTGTTCGTGCAATTTCCTTCACGTTCAGTGCTTCGTCGTAAGAAAAAAAGAAGAGGCAATATTTTAATTCAGTTCTACAGTATCCGTATTTGTTTTGAATATGTTTAATGTGCTTTAAATAACTGAGTTCTTAAGTTAGTCGATTCTTTACACTTCCAATCTTTGCATACAATTGAAACTACAAAAAGACAAGTAGTAATGAGGTTTTAAGTGTTTTCTAGTGAGTGTGTCACTGGAGACTCCCCAGGGAATAAAGATCATAGCCATGAATAAATCTTGAGTTAAAAAGCGTCCCTCATTTACATCTGTGCATCTCTGACCAGGGGCACACTTGGCATGCACTAATTATTTGTGAAATTGCATGTAACTAGCTGCAAGCTTCATGCTTTGTGTATTCCATAGGCCACATCTTACTTTAGCTTATTATTGATGCCATTATCAACAAAACAGAATTGTGTTTTGTACTTGAAGAAAGTTGCAGGTTGGACCGTGTGCTGGATAGCTTCGGTTGTCAACTTGTCACGCCTGGGAAAGAAGGAGCCTCAGCTGAGCCATTGTCTCCATTAGATCAGCCTGTGGCCATGTTTGTGAAACATTTTCTTGATTTTTGAGTGATATTGGAGTGCCTAACCCACTGTGGGCTATCCTCTGACTTACACAATCACACACACACTCACACACACCCTGAACACTCACACAATAATGATTTTTATTAAAAGTTTAAAAAAAAAAAAAGAATCAAGTAGAGTCAGCCCTCAGTACCCCTGGGGGATCATTTGATTGCAAGACTTCCAGTGTGTGTTCACATTACTAGATGTTCAAGTCTCTTATCAAAAGTGACATGCTATTTGCACAAAACCTCTGTATGTTCCCCCACGTCTAGATTACTCATAATGCTGTTACAATGAAGTGCTCTATAAACAGTTGTCATACTGCATGGTTTAGGGAATAAGGACACATTTTTAAAGCCTGGTTTTTTTTCTCCCCTGAGTCCTTTCAATCAACAGTTGGCTGAATCTGAAGATGATCTTATGAATATGGAGGATCAACTCTATACATAACAGTTGCCTGTCCCTTACCGGGAGGGCAGGACTGTAACTAGCATTTTCTAAATATTCTTCAACACCATCCACAGGGAGACTAAACACTTTCAAGAGTCTTGTGTCCATGGACCTGCTGTTTGACCAACCAGAACTGCATTTTGCAGCTTCTGTAATATGAGGGTGATAATAACTATTTCATTGTTATTTTGATTTTTTATTTTCATTTTCTGTATATGAGGGTATTGTCTGTATGTGTGTAAGTGAACCTGTGTCATGCAATACCCATGGATGTCAGAAGAAGACATTGGATTCCCCTGGAACTGGAGTTAGGATGATTGTCAGCCACCATGTGGGTGCTAGAATCGAACCCGGGTACTCTGCAAGAACAGCCAGTGTTCTTAACTGTTGAGCCATCACTCCAGCCCCTTCATTGTTTTTTTTTTGAGAGGAATAAATGAAGCCAATATTGCCACCTACAAAAACACTTCCCATTCGACCGGAGGCCAAGTGTAGCTCCTTAAATGGCAGCTGTTATTACTAGTAAAAAGTCAGCTATGGGGATAGGAAGGTGGCTCTGTGATTCACTTGCAAAGGATCTAATTTTGGTTCCCAGCACCCACATTGTGAAGCTCATAAATTTGCCTGTAATTTCAGCTCCAGGGGATCCAACACCCTCTTCTGGTCTCTATGGGTGCTTGCACACACATAGCATATGCTTGCACAGACACATACACACAAATAAAAAAAAAAAACAGTCTTTCTTTTAAAGGGGCTGGGAGAGTAGAGAAAGTATAGAGTCAACCAAATGAATCTGTTTAAAATACGACAAGAGGCTGGAAAGATGGCTCAGCAGCTGAGCACCTGCTACTCTCCCAGAACCTGTTTGGTTTCCAGAACCCACACTGAGTGACTCCCACCCGCCTATAACTCCAATTCCAGGGAATCTGATGCTTTCTGACCTCCATGAGCACCTGCATACATGTAGTATACACTCACGCAGACATACAACACATACACATAAACAAAAATAAACCTTTTTTGAAGAAAAATAACAATACTTTGAAAATGCAATCCAGAAGCCAGGGAACAGCTTTATACTGTTATCACTTATATTGGTACAAAACCTATAACTTCCATAATTATTTATGTTTCATTTTTTGGTTTTTTTTGAGACAGGGTATCCCTATAACCTGAAACTTACTAAGTAGACCAGGCTGGCATCAATCTCACAGACATCCTCCTGCCTCCTGAGTGCTGGGACTAAAGCTGTGCACCATCATGTCTGGCCAGAATTCACAATATACAATAAAATATTTTCTCACTGCCTTTCCTTTCCCATACACATAAGCGCTCCTACCTACACAGGGACAATAACGCAATAGTTTTTTTTTTCATCCACTGCAAGATTCCCAGTTGATACTTCTATAACAAAAGACAGATCAGCAAAAGAAAGTACAACAAACTTATTAAACCCAAGTATTACATGATATGGGAGGAGAGCTTTAGAAATGGAGACCCTAACTAGGCCTGGTGGCACATGCCTTCAGACCCAGCACTTGAGAAGCAGAGGCTGACGGGTGTCTGTAAGATCGAGGCCTACCTGTTCTACATAAGTTCCAGGCCAGCTGAAGCTACAGGAAGACCCTGTCTCAAGAAAAAACAAAGAGGGGGGGGGCACCCAAACACTTAGAGAGTGTATTTCTAGTTTAGGCTTGGTGAAGAGTTGGTAGTCAGGTCAAAGTATGATTGGACAGAAAGTGTATGATCTGATGGGAACAGACTAGGGAGAAATAACAAGTTCAGGTTCTTGGCTCTCCCTAGAGCATTCTTTTATTCTGTGCATGGGGCAAGATGTCTATCGCCTTGGACTTTTTGATCAGTTTTCAGGAAAGACAGGTTAAATGATTCTACATGGCAAACTCTCACAGAAAGGCAGGTGGAAATCAGTGAGGATCTTCTAGGGTGCCATATTTTGGGGTCATCATATTCTGAGCCTTGGCACCCCCAAATGGTAAAACAGCAAACAGAGACAGATTTTGCCTTCAGATCCTGTGTTACAGCGATTTCTCTCCTTGACTTCCACTGCCAGAACATCTCTGAACAGCTTAGCAGACACAGGGAGCTGGACGTGGGTCATCCTAGGCTGGAGCTGCCTCATAAGGTAAGCAGTTTGGGACTCCGAGGCTTTAAAGTTCACTACAGGGTTTTTCCACTGCAGACCTGCAAACACCAGATATCCAGAAGATTCTCCTGCCCACAAATTCCTCCCATATGTCCAGGGAAAGCCCAGAGCTATCTAGGAATTACAGAATTAGAACACTCCATGGAGGATCTCACGCCTATGGTAGACAGGCTGCTGACCAGTTATTTTCTTAGCACCTTTCCATCCTTTGGCACCTGCTCCAAGAAATGCCAGCCAGAATGTTCCAGTTAGCCACCATATGGAGAGACTCTATAAGAAGGCAATGCAGAATCCCTATCAGCCTAGAGCGCCGATAAGCAGATGAATTCACAGAGAAGATGGTAACAAGAACATGGATTTGCTTGCTGTCCTCTTTAAAAGTCATCACCTCACACCACAGAGTCTATCTTTCCTTTCTGCAGCTCCACTTGGTTTCTATATGATTGAAAGAACTGCATTTTTAGCTTGTTCATCTGGTCAGGAGTAGGAAACATTTCATCGGCATAATAGCAAAGACCTCCATTCAAGAGAGTTATTTATGGTTTGGGGAGTTATTGAAAATCTTCGGTTTTTAACTTTGTTTATTATGTGTGTATGTGATGTACATGATTATGGGTACACTCGTGCCACAGTGCATGTCTGGAGGACAAAAGAGGACTTTTTGAGGATCAGTTCTCTTTTCCCATCATGGGTTGCAGGTTGTCAGGGCACCCTTAACCTGCTGAGCCATCTCAGCTGGCCCTGGTTTTTTAATTCTTACAAGGCTGAGGGTGTAGCTCAGTGATCGAGAAGTGCTTGTGTGAAGTCCTGGCTTCTTTTCTTAAGGCAAAAAATAAAAAGAGGGCTGGAGGAAAGAGGAAGGTGTGGGAAGAGAAGGTGAAATCCTACAGAAGAAATCCAGATGGGCATCAGGGATGAAGATGGAGAAACCATAGGAGGAATCCCCCCCCCAACACCTTAGCATTAGGCTCATGGCTGAGGACCTGTAACAAAAGACAGCCAGAGTATTACATACAAACTTATTTAACATGAAGTTCATAAGATATGGAAGGCTGTAGAAATGAAGTCCTCAAGACAGATGTGACTCTGGATTTCTTGGATTTCTATGCTTCTGTTGGATTAAGGTCAACAGGAGTCTGACTGGAGGGTGGATGAGGTCAGATCTAGTGGCAGTGAACTTGGGGACCCAGCAAAGCCTTCCTGCTCCCTCTCTGTGTCCTTGCATCTCCAGAGCTAAGGACAGTCCTTGTTTCTGGATATTGTGAAGGTATCTGTCACGTGAGCATCTTCTGTCCTGTTTCAAGAGAGAAGAAATGAGGGAAGGTGAGTGACCTTCAGGCCTCCACTGTGTCCTCAGTGCGAACGGGTCATATGTGGGGTGTATCTTGAACTCCTGCAGGTAACTTTTTACTCTTCCCAAACAAACCCCACAGTTCTGGTTTTTTGAGTCCAACAGGCTTACGTGGAGTGAAACCATGCTGTGAAGAAGTAGGTGTCTGATATGAGATTTTTATACCAGTGCCCAATTTAAATATCTACTTGGCAGAGCATTGTTGCATTATCCGAAGGCTGAGCCCCATGCAGACAATAGGGCTGTGCTGTGATACCGCGGGCCATCTGTGCGGCGCAGTTATAAATACGGCTTCCGGTGCCACTGCGTCATCTTCCTGGTGGTCCGGCCAGATAAAGTGTTTCTTCCTTTATCTGCAGCGGAAAACTCTAAATTGTTGCTATCTAACCCGAGCAAGAGCAATGGCTTTAACTTGCGTTTCCCTGACAAAATGAGTAAGCGGCTGTATGCAGCCCTCCGCTCATCCCAGCTGTACCTGCACGGGCAAGAGAGGAGAAAGATGCTCAGCCTCCATCCAGGACAGATGGCAAATCGTAGCTCTCTAGGATGTTGGTTTTCATAGATTTCTTCAGGCTTCAGTGTTTGTTTTTTGTTTGTTTGTGGCTTTGTTGGTAAACATCTATTATCTATTATTTGTATTATTTAGGTGTATGTGTCTGTTTCTGTGTGAGTGAATGCCGCATGAGTAGAGGACCCACAGAGGCCAGAAGAGGCTGCTGGCTCCAACAGCCACACCTTACCCACAGAGTCACCTCTCCAGCCCCTGTTTTGTTTTCTTTCAAATGAAAAGCATGGTCGTACAGTCTGGTTTATTGATTTAAAATTTATGTAGAGGCAGGCATGGTGGTGCACACCTTTAACTCCAGCATTTGGGAGACAGAGGCAGGCAGACTTCTCTGAGATCAAGTCCAGCCTGGTATACACAGCAAGTTCCAGGCCAGCTGGGACTACAGGGAGACCCTATCTCAAAATAATAATAATTTAGGACTGGGGTATGACTCAGTACTATAATCCTTGCACGGCATGCTGCACGAAACTGTGGACTCCATCCCTATCATTTGCAAGAAGTTGGAAGAGAGACAGCATGGCCTGTTTGCAGATTCTATGGCCAGAATGTGTGTTCAGATTTCAGCTCCATTCCTGTCCTTCCTTTTTGTAAATTTTTTATTTTATGTTTATTATTATTATTGTGTGCGTGTGTGTATGTGTGTGTGTGCACAGCACTAGTACCCACTGAACCACCTCACCAGCCTGCTTCCTTCCTCATCGTGTGACCTTTGTCAGGATGGAATAATAATAAGAGCGCCTTCTACATAAGGCTTGTCATGAGATTAAATATGAACGTACACGCGAAGAACTTAGTCTAGAGATCTGCACATAAAGGGGAGAGTTTGTGGATAAAGAAAGTGCTGAATATGTGACACAGCTTTCCCTTTCCGAGCTCTGAACAAACTAAAAGGTAGTGAAAGAGGAAGGCAGAAAGAGACAAAATAACACGGTAGCTGGCAAAACAAAGCAGACACTAAAAACACAATGTAGGGTTGGGGCAGCCATGGGCTTCTCAGAGTCAGCATTCTGTCTCAGTGACAAAACAGGAGACAAAAATTAACCTTAAAGGAGGAAAGTCTGGGCAGGCATGATGGTGCATGCCTTTAATCCCAGCACTGGGAAGACAGGCAAGTCAATCTCTGTGAGATCGAAGACAGCCTGGTCTACATAGCAAGTTTCAGGATAGCTGGAGCTACATAGCAAGACCTATCTCATAAAGGAAGAAAGCCTTCTTAGGGCTCACCTTTGCGGAGGCTTCAGTCCATGGCGGGCTGGCGCCATCACTTTGGGTCTGAGGTAAGGCAGAAACATGACATGAAGGAACAAATGGGAGATGGAGCTGCTGACCTCATAGCAGATGAAGAGCAGAGGAGGAAGAGGGAGAATAGCGGTGGGGGGTGGGGGGAGAAGGAAGGAAAGGAGGGAGAGAAAGAGAGCAAGAAATAGGTGGGGCCATAGGTCCAATATCATCTAACTTCCTTTCACTAGGCTCCACCCTCTAAAGGTTCCGCCAGCTGCGCCAGCTACAGACAGCACGCAGGCTGATGACCAGACCTTCAGCATATGGGCCTTTGGCGCATGTTTCAGATGCACACCATAACAGAGTTGCTCCCAGAATTAGGCTCTCACTTCCGCCAGTTCCAATCACTGCTGAACTGCAACAGGCCTCCCAACCTGGGGACCCAGAGAGGGTGGAAGAAAGCCAAGCCATGCCCTGTTGTCTAGGAAAGATTAAGGAATGGTACAGTGGGCTCAGAGGGAGGAAATCTGGAAAGCCAAAAAATAGGAAGTACTCTCCTGTCCTAGAGATGAAATGCTGTGAATGTCTATTAAGCTGAGGCCATTTCATGCCTAACCCACATCATTGTGTGCTTGACCCGAGTCACAGGGTGACTTCAACAAAGGCTTCTGAAGGAAACCATGCACTCTGAGGTTTGTTTTGATTAAAAATCATCTCTAGGGCTGTGGAGATAGCTCAGCAGGTAAAGGCTTTTGCTGCCAAGCCTGATGACCTGAGTTCAATCCCTGGAAGTCACATGGTAGAAGGAGAGAGCTGACTAAAGCCAGGCTGCTCTCCACATGCGAGTTGTGGCACATGCATACACAGATGAGCACATAAATAAATACAAAAACAATAAATAGAATTAGTAAAAATCATCTCTAGGAGATGACAACTAATTTGTCAGACTCCCTGTGACCTCCCTCCAGTCCTGGTCTTATGTACACTTCTAAACAGAGTGCCTTGCTGCTCACCTGGTCCTGTGTTGTTCTCTCTAATTGGTACACTTAAGCTTCTCTCCACATGGATAAAAAGTCCCAACGCCTGACCTTCCATGTGCCTCAGTGGGTTTCACACTGTTATTCCAGATGTGGGGATACTTCCTGCCAATGCAGACTGCAGGAGCAGACATTGGCTGTCTCTTAGGGAAACCGGAGGCTAAGTGGGAGCCAACACACAGGCCTCTGGTGACTCTGCCCGTGACACTGCCCACATTCCTCTAGCCTCAAATCAGTAAATATCCCATTGGTTCAATTAAACAAGTTCTTTACAAGCACAGGTCTCAAGTTGGAAGACAGAGAACAAACATGGCTCCTTCTCCTTCTGTGCCTCTTCCTTCTGGCCACTGTGAGTGGGCTAAGTTTTAAAATTTTTTTTTTTAAAACGCCAGGTACCCTCCCGAAGTGCTCTCTTCCACAGGCAGGGGCATAAGCCTGGGAAAGGAGGGCTTCCTTGTCTCCAGGTCAGGGTGCCATGTCTTACTCCCTTGGACTCTGCCTGCAAAGGGCACTAGGCAGCTTGACCCAGAAGGCTTAGCTCCTTCAATGGAACCCTGAGCCAGTTCCGCTAGTTCCTTCCATGATGGCTCCGCCCCCTTGTGCTTCCAAGGTCCGAGGAATGCGGAGCCTGGACCTTTGTGGATGAAGCAGAAGGGAGCCTGCCCTGCCCAGAAGGCTCTTTGGGCACTAATTGTTAGGAAATGGGATAAGCACATCTGTTTTAGGGGCACATTCCTTCAGAAAAATGGGTGAAAATAGACAGAAGGTCAGAGGAAAGCAGAGCTCATAAGATGGCAAGGAATTAGGTCTGAAGAGCTGCCGATAGCAAGTCTTCAAGGGCTTGCTACTTTCTAGGAAGCTAGAGGAGTGGATGGAAGGACCACTGATGGGGAGCAAGTCAGATAGAATGCTCTGTGGGCTAGGGCTTACTGACTAGCTGTAGCTATGTGTTTAGTTCTTTTTGGAGGCTGTTGGTGATCAAACTCAGGTCCTCATGCATGCTGTGTGCAACATGCGCTACCGCATGACGACACGCTCCGTCACAAAGCTATGAGCTCTACCACAGAACTGTGTGCTTTACCATATAGCTATGCTCTCTACAGCAGACCTATGCTCTCTATCCCAAACTGTGGGAGCTTAGTAACAGTACTGAAATAAGAAGTCTGTTACATTTCTGCTGAGAGCTTGTGTCTCTGTAGGCACGAAGGACATAGAGCGTAGTAACAGAAGCAATCTAGCCTCTTTCTGCTGGAGTCTCTTGGTCTAGTGTTGCGGGGTTTCCAGTCTTGTTTTCCCTCCAGTATGTTTGGACAGCTAGAATAGTCCATCGTCCCAGGTGCTTCTCACCTGTCCCCTCCCTTCTGTCCCCAAGGGAACCTCCAGTCTCATGCCCTCATTCACGCTTTCGTGAAGTGCCAGGCTGACTGTGACCTGATACATCATACAGCCCTCCAGGAGCATGACTGAGGAGGAAGGGGGAAATTCTCAAGCCAGACACTGAATGATGAGTAAAGAAGTGATCTACATAATGAGACCCTGTCTGAAACAAAAGGGAGAGAGAACAGGGGGTGTGGTGGGGCATGCCTTTAATTCCAGCACTAGCGAGGCAGATGGATCTCGGTGAGTTCAAGGCCAACCTCATCTACATAGCGAGTTCCAGGCCAGCTGGGGCTACAGGGAGACCCTGTCTCAAAAAAGAAAAACAAAAAGAACGAAGACAATTTCAAGCTGGATGTGGTGCTGCGTGCTTGTAATTCCAACACTGGGGAGGCAAAGGCAGGAGAATCTTGAGTTTGAAGCCAACCTCGTATATATAGCCAGGCTATATCTCAGAAAGATCAAACTAGACCAACACACAAATGCCAAACTGCCAAAAAGTAGGGGTGTTCTTATATTAAAACATATTTATTATTTTCCTGAAACCCATGTTTACCTTGGCATCCTGTATTTTAAATCCTGGCAGCCCTGCTTAACAAACATGCATCTGGTCAAGATGGTTGGTCACCAAGTAGAAACCCACAGCCTCCCACATTCCATGGGAGGCTGCTCAGAGCAGTGATTAGCATTTGGGGAATTCTGATTGTGCTCTTTCTGGGTTTGCTTTAAATCATTATTAGAAGAAGAAGAAAAGAAATCTTTGCCCAGCTGGATATTTCAAATTTCCCTGGGGTGACCAAGAATTGTGGACTACTAGCAGAAAGAGAGCTGAGGATGCTTCCTTCTCACCAGCACGAGGGTGAACCCAGTAGGGTAGTGCCAACTTCCGGAGACGTCTCCTGACTCTCCCGCCCTCTAGTGGTTCAATGCCAAGCAGCCGATTTGAGTTCCTAACACCTGGCGAAGGACGAGGCGGGAGCTTGTTCGCTTAGGCTCTAACACCGCAGTAGAAGAAATTGAAGATAACAAAACGAGCGGGTCTAGGCCAGTCCTAAGTCCAAAAGACAAGCTGAGGGTGTGGGAGTACAGACACCAGGCATAAATGCCATGCTGTCCCCCCATGCCTCTTGCAACTTTATGGGGTTCCTGGACTCAAATGGGAGAATCTGGCTTGGAGCCCCGAGGATTAAATCTACCCGCAGTTCGTTACATTGTTTTGATTCATTTATGCAACAAATATTTCCAGAGTACCTACAGCATGACAGGCACTGCAGGATGCAGGGATGGCTCCTGCCCCGTTTCATTGTGGCCGAGAGTTAAACCAGACTTTGTACAGAGGTTTAGGATTTGCACCAAAGGTGAACTGAACACATGTCTGGGCACACAAAGGATCTACATAAGGAATGTTCTAGCTGAGCCATTATTTTCTTGCCATAGCCTTACTTTATAACTTGACCATACATGGTTTCAGCATCTTTTTGATAAATAGTTACCGAACATCTTAACCATTATGTATAACGTAGCATGCAGCAATCAATCAAAACTGCATATAGTACAAAGTGAATGTTGTGTCATGTGCCTAGAGCCATTTCTGACTTACTGGAAAAGAAAGTGTGGCAGATGTTGAATTTGTTCCTTTTTCTGGAACATAAGATGCTGAGTTGCTGATGCTGAGAGATTGCACACACAGAAACCATCAGAACACTGGGCTTGTTTGGGCAGTGGTTGGGCCTATTTGTGGTGAGACTAATCAAACCAAACTCGGGTGAGGGTCTGGGAGATGGTTCAGTGGGTAAAGGGCCTGCTGTGTAAGCATAAAGACCTGAGCTTGGATCCCCAGGACCCATGTCAAAAGCTGGGTGTGGCCCTGTGCACGCCTGTAAGCCTAATGTTGGGGATCATAGCCAGAAAGACACTGGGGGCTACCAGCCAGCAAACTAGCCAAAATGAGCTAGGTGAGTTTCAGGTTCAGTGAGAGACCCTGTCTTAAAAAAATCAGGTGGAAAGCAGTAAAGAAAGACATCTAAGGGGCTCTCTGGCCTCCGTAACCACACACATCCTTACCCACACACAAATCAGCACGCACAAATTTGGGTGGAATGTTGAGCCACGGCCTGAGCTGACTGAGGCCATCTTTCCAAGTTCTAGGACCCCATGTTTTAGTAATTTCTACACTCTTTTTTATGTTTCATTTATTATTTTTATTTTATGTGCATGGGTATAGTGCCCGCATGTATGTAAGTGCACCTTTGCTGTGCAATACCTTTTGGGGTCCAGAAGAGGGTGTTGGATCCCCTGGAACTGGATTTATGGACGGTTGTTAGCTGCCACATGGGTACTGAGAATCGAACCTGGGTCCTCTGTAAGAGCAGCCAGTGTCCTTAACCACTGAGCCATCTCTCCGGACCCCCTACACTCTTTTTTATGTATGTATTTCTCAATCTCTGTCTTCTTGATGGTTACTCCCGACTTAGTTCATACTTTTCATCTTGTTTTCCTGAGTTGTTTGTTTCCTGCTTCACTCAAATCCATTCTCCATGCACATTTATCTAAAACATGACTCTGATCTTGTCGCTACTTTACTTTTATTCTGTTTCTGACTCTACAACATTTACAGGACAGGCAGGGTTTTGTGCGTTGAATGATGGACCTGTCTAGTCACCATCCTTCCCATCACATCCTTCTTAGGGATCTTGCAGGTGCTCTGAATGGCTTTGTGGTTTATTAGTGAATACTCCTGTGCTTCACAGCTTAGAAGTTTTCCCCTTCGTGTTCCAGGTAGCACTGAGGTGACCAGGTTCCACTCTAAACAGGTTACAAGCCAGTGCTGACTGCAGTTTAAGAGTCTTGTTGCCAAAAATAGTGTTTATCAGATTTCGGAGTCTTCTTGCCCTGCCCTTCCTCCATCCCTCAATTGCATAGCTTTCTATAGTTAATTTTCTTTGGGTGCTCTGGGTTGAATTAATTGGATTTTGACCTCAACATATAATAGAAATGCCTCAGTTACAAAGACCCATTGTTCAGGTCTTGGAAAGGTTACTAATGGGATAAGGGGTTGCCCCAGTCCTTCTAATGGGAAAACCAGTTCTTACCTGGCAGATACTGCTGCACGAAGACTAAGTATCTAAGTATTTTAACTGTCCCAACTAACTTTGAAAGCACGCAGAGGTTGGACATGCCCCATCCAAGTCTATTTTTGGTATCTCCATTATGCTCAGATTCCCCATGTCACTGCGTTTTATTTTTATTTGGAGAGCTCCAGACAGTAAAGAAGAGTCAGTGTGAATTCCCCATGAAGAAAGGAAGGAATAGACTCTCCCCAACCCCCTCATCACCATATAGAAGTGGACTGATGAGCCCTACGGGATCTTACTGCTTCATCCAGCCATGTCACTGTCACGTTGACCCACAGCTTTAGTCACGTGTCTCCATCTCTCAGGGGTCTTGATCCACATTTGGATGATCATGTCAGTATATTATTGCCAAGACTAAGAACTGCTACCATATTATTCTGTTTACTCATTCCACACATGTCCACAGCGCTTACAGTGCACCAGGCACAGTTCTTTGACTCTTGCAACAACCCGTGAGTTAGGTATACTGCTATTGCCACTCCAAAGGTAGAAAAACAGAAGTGCCTTGCCAAGGTTAGACAGCACCTAAGCAGTGAACGGGAGTCCAGCCTTGAACAGGTCACTGTTTTGTATGTGTTCGTTCTTGGAGAAACATTAGCAGTCCATGGTGGCCAAAAGCATGCTGTTAGCATTCAGAATAGACTACACTTAGAGTCTGTGTAGAGAAAGGCCTTAAGCACCATCTGTAAGCCACAGGTATACACCTCAAGAATCTACAGCATATCAGAGATATCTGCACACTCGTGTTTTTCACCACACTGCTCACATTAACCAACTCATGGAGTCCACCTCTGTGCCTATCAACTGATGGACTCATAAAGAAAATATGGTACATGCACACAATGGGGTATTAGTAAGTCACAGAAAACACAGTCATGTCATTTACTGGAAAAAGGCTGGAACTTCAAAGCAAAATAAGTCAGATTCAGAAACTCTAGTATCCAGGGCAGGGGAGACAGCTCAGCACAAGACTGAGGACCCAAGCCTGAGCCCCAGTACCCACATAAAGTATGTGGTGATAAATGCCTGTAACTCCAGCACTGGGGACCAGAGACAAGAGGATCTCTGGGGCTTGCTCACCCATCAGTCTAGCCCCATCAGCAAGCTCCAGGTTTGGTGAGAAACCCTGTCTCAAAAAATGAGGTGGGGGCTGGTGAGACGGTTTAGCAGTTAAGAGCACATGCAGAGGACTCTGGTTCAGTTTCTAGCACCCTCATTCTAGGGGATCCAGTGTCTTGTTCTGGCCTCTGGGGGACACTAAATACGTATGATATACACACACATGCAGGCAAAACACTCAATATATAGTTTAAATCAATAAAAAAATTTTAATTTACTTGTTATTTCTTTTAATTTTATGAGTGTATTGCCTGTATGACGTAAGTGTACCCATGTCATGCAATGCACATGGAGGGCAGAAGAAGGCTTCAGATACTCTGGAACTGATGTTGTAAATGGTTGTTAGCTGTCATATGGGTACTGGGAATCAAACCTGGGTCCTCTTCAAGAGTAGCCAGTGCTTGTAACCACTGAGCCATCTCTCCAGTCCCTAAATCAATAAATTAAAAATAAATAAATAAGGTGCAACAAGATTGAGGAAGACACCCAATGCTGACCTCTGGCCTCTACATACATGTTGTTACACCTCTACATACACAAACACACACACACACTCAAAGTAAAGACAAATATATTTCCTCTTATATGCAGAATGTAGATTTTAAAAAATGGAAGAACAAAGGGGAGTATTTAGGTAGGAGAGGGGCCAGATGAAGGGGGAACGAGAGGATCAGGAAAGAGGGATGGAGATGGCCAAAATATACCATAGACATGTATGACAATGTCATTATGGGGACCGGAAAGATGGCTCAACTGTGAAGAGCATTGGCTGCTTTCCCAGAAGACCCTGGTTGCATTCTCATCACTTATATGACAGCTAACAACCATCCACAACTCCAGCACATGCATTGCACACATGTATGCACTTACATACACGCAGGTACAACACTCACATACATCAAATAGAAATAAGTAAATAAATAAATTTTAAAAGAAAATGTCACCCTCTCATCTGAAAATGTCAGGGGTAAGCCAATCACTTTGTGTAATTAATATACAATAATTAAATTAAAAAACAGATCAGGCTGAAGCCTTACGTGTATAGGTGATGCTGGAGCCAAACACAGAGCCCAGAGGGTGAAGCGTGGATGACCCTCTGTCCCTTCCACTGCAGCTAAGGCAGGAAGAGAAGAGACCCCAAGTGAGTTAGCTAGCCTTACCAACAGTAGGTAAGGAGGGAATTAAAATGACCCGAGAGTCCTGAGGGTCTGTCTAGCCTGAGGTCTTCACCTTACAGATGAAAGACCCAGAGTTCGGAGAGATTGAAGAACTCAGAGCTACTTTTTGACCCTCAATTGATTCAAGGGCAGGCGTGTTAGTTCCTGGGTATATTGAAAACTTGAATGAAGTAGTGCTTTGTTAATTCTGTTTTCTGCCTCTGTTTTATCAGTGTTCCTAATTTCTCTGTTCCTCGCCCTCCACCTTTCAATGCAGCCTTCTTTGTACCTACAGAATCACCACTGTAAATCACAGAGTCAGGGCTGGGGGTTAGCTCCCTGGTAGAGTACCTGCTTAGCATGTACAAAGCCCTGGGTTCCACCTCTAACCTCAACAAACCAACCACACAAAACCAATAGGGTGCAGAATCGTTCTCTTCATTTCTCATTGTGCACCAAATACTTGACAAATGACAAGAATCCTCAAAGTTGACTCTTACTCAATTTTTCCATTTTCTGGTCATCTCTGCCCACGTGCATTATTAAGTTTTTTGAAATTTCTGTACTTGTACCATTAGGAGCTGCCACCCCACCCCCACCTCATGTTTGCAACATGTTACATTTGTGTTATTTCAAGGCATTAGCTATTGAACTTTGGGTTCCCTAGACTTGAACTGCTTCTTCTTGTGCATTGTCCCTAGCAGAAGGCTGGTCATTGTTTGAGATTACACGTTGCCCTCTTTCCCTAGATTCTCCTGTTTACACAGCATGGTTACTTCTTCTGTACCCTTCCTTGACACGCCTGATAGAGCTCTCATTTTCCTTTGCTAATGAAGTGAATAGAGACATTATTTCCTTTTTATTTATTTTATTTTATTTTGTTTTATTTTTGAGACAGGATCTTCCTATAGCCCTAGCTGGCCTGAAACTTGCTATGTAGACCAGGCTGGCCTTGAACTCACAGAGCTCTGCCTGCCTCTGCTTCTTGAGTGCTGGGGATTAAAGGTGTGTGCTACCATGCCCAGCCTCTTTTTTAAATTTTTAAAAAATTTTATGAACTTTTTGCCTATATGTATGTAAGTGTACCATGTATGCATGCAGGCCCACAGAGCCAGAAGAGGGGAGAAAATTCCCTGGAGCTGGAATTAAGGATGGTGGTCAGACACTGTGTGGATGCTGGGACCTGAACCCCAGTCCTCTGCAATAACAACCAGTGGTCTTAACCACTGAGCCATCTTTCCAACCTTTAGACATTCTTTCTTTTTTTTTTCCAATTATTTATTTATTTTTATTTTATGTGTATGAGTGTTACGCCTGCATGAGTGTAAGTATACTGTGTCATGCAATGCCTGTGGAGGACAGAAGAGGGTTTTGGATCTCCTGGAACTGAAGTCACAGACAGTTGCTAGCTGCCATGTGAGTGCTGGGATTCGAACCCAGGTCTTCTGAAAGAGCAGCCAGTGCTCTTAAAACTGCTGAGCCATCTCTACAGCCCTGACATTATTTCTTTATTTTATATAGTTGCATCATTCTTTGACTGACCCCATCATGAGAAAAGCCATTAACTCAGGATCTAGGTGCATTGTGTGACTTTTCTGGGGGTGCCATGAACAAATATCTGTTCACCTCAGACAGGTAGAGCACCAAAGACAGAATTCCACTCAAGTCTAGCTTAGTGAACCAATGTGTTTCTTAAGGTTACTTATCAGCTGCATCACCCAAAAGCCCACCCCTGCATGGGTGACACCTCACAAACGCTCACTGGCTAATCTGCAGGCAGTACTACTGGAAAGCCTCCTCTGCAGCAATTGTTATTGGTCTTACAACCTTGGGGAAGAGCCTTGTGAATCTTAAAACTTTCTGAGCTTCCCGAACCTTTGAAGTTTCATTAGCTTCTTGAGCAATAGGAACCCCTCTGGAGGAAGCATTTCAATATGAAGTAAAGAGATATCCCACAATGTGTGCCAAGGATTGTGGTTAGAGCTGGGATTACAGGAGCCTAGAGTTATTTTTACTCCTTGGACACTTTACAATGCCATGAGAGAGGGTCACATATAAATAAATACAATGCAGTGTGTGACAAATATTCACAAATCCATGACTTCCCTTACTAATGTTAGCATCTTGGTACCCACAACTGGCAAGTTGGTGTTCCGAATTTTTTTTTTTTTTTAATAGTGAAGGTGCTTTGGTTTGAATATGTTTTGCCCCCATCAAAACTCATATTGAGGCTTGGTCTCCAGTGTCATGTTGCTGAGAGGTGGTGGTATTCATTAGAGGCCTTGGGAGGTGCCCGTGAGGACCTCAGGGATTGACTGGCACATCCTCGTGGGAGGGGGGCACTGACTCTCTATCACCCCCACCTTTATCTTGCTGCTCCCTCATGCACAGGCTTCTCTTCCCACACATCCACTAACTCGTCTGCTCTAAGCCGTCTGCTCTTCTGTCCTGAATGGAGCAGCACATGGGCAGCAGATGCTAGGCCTATTCTCTTGGACGTCTTTATTTATAAATTACCCAGTCTTGTATATTCTTTATAGCAACAGAAAATGGACTAAGATAGAAGGTCTGCATGAATGAAGGGATAAATTGGTCATCTTTGGTTTAAAGCAGTACTTTCCAAGTTGTGATATCTTAAGTAGTTTTAAGAGTTATGTCAACACAGGGCTGGAGCGATGGCACTTACCGTTCTCAAAGAAGACCCCAATTTGGTTCCCGTACCCACATCAGGTGCTTCACAACTGCCCATAACTCCAGTTCTAGGGGGATCTGATGCCCCTAGCAGACACACACACACACACACACACACACACACACACACACACACAATTTTTAAAAATTACAAGAACAAACTTTTTACTTTTTTTCCACTGTCTTTGGTGCTAGGGAACTCACTCACACTATGCACATAATCTACCAGAGAGCCACACATTTTACTTTGCTTTTTTGTTTTGTTTTGGCTTTCTGAGACAGGGTCTTACCATGTAGCCCTAGACAGACTGAGACTTTCTAAAACACAAGTTGTCCTTGAACTCATGGCAGTCTTCCTGCATTAGCCTCCCAAGTGCTGGGATTAAAGGAATGTGCCACCATGCCCCGCTGAGGTATTTATTCTTACATAGAATTAGTATTTATCTATCTATCATCTATTTATCTATCTATCTATCATCTATCTATCTATCATCTATCTCTGTATGTGATGGCTTCTGCTTGTAATCCCAGCATGTGAGAGGCAGAGGCAGGTGGATCTCTGTGAGTTCAAGGTCAGTGTGATCTACACACAGGCAGCTGGGGCTACAGGAAGACCCTGTCTCAAAAAAGACTAAATAAATAAATAAATATCTCATAATTTAACAGTATTATAACTAAAAAAAAACCCTATTTTTAATGAGTTGAGGCAAAGTCAATACTAATATAAATGGGAGGAATTTGATGAGCGCAGAGGGTAGGTTTATACTGGAAATACTAACCTAAGTAAGGTCCTCATTGTTTCCTTCTTAAATTTCACTCTTCTCCTGACTGTAGCCTGCATATATTTACCTGTAGTATTTGAGAGAGGGTCTTGAAATGAACCTTTTGACTGTAAAAACATTCATTCAAAAGTAATCTTAAATTCTATACTGTAAATCTTTGAAAACAGAAGATGGGGGGCACACTGCAGGGATTGCTCAGCAGTTAAGAGCACTGACTGTGTTGCAGAAGACCTGGGCTCAAATCCCAGCACCCATGTGGCAGCTAACAACGTCTGCATCTCCGGTTCCAGGGGATCTGACACCCTCCTCTGTCTCCCACAGGCACTGCATGATACATACATGCAAATATTACATGCATACATAAAATAAAAATAATAAATAAAATTGAAAAAGAAAAGAAAAGAAAAGACACAGAACATTGTGTCTATTTTAAAGATGATCTGGGCCATTTTCATTATTTTTGGTTCAGAAGTCGTCTGTGAACTCTTCCCTTAAATATCCTGTTTTTCACAGATGCAACCTGTGTAGGTCATAAGGTGCCTACAGGTGGAGTTATTATGACATGTGAACATAAGAAAGGAGGGACATGGTTTTCCAAGCCTGGAGCAGAGGCGCTGGTCATGGCGTTTGCAAAACTGCAGTGGCTGCAGCAGGCTGATAACAGTTCAGAGTTCCAACAGGAACGTCCTTGTCAATGAAGTGACTCCTCCATCCCCGCTTCCCTCCACCCAGAGCTTCCTAGGTATCTACCTTTCTCTGTTTTCTGGTGGGGGTCACTTTTACTGGGACTTTTCTTTCTTAGCACCAAAATTTTGACATTCCGGAAACACCCTGAGTCCTGGGTAAACTGAGGAAACATGGCTACTCCACCTACACCCTATTTCCATACATTTCACATTCAGATTCCGTAAGGGAACCGAGCAAAGAGCAGGCTAGGTGCTTCCCAGGTCTAGGGCAGGGTCAGCCTTCAGTGACCCCTCCTGATTGGACCAGGAAAGGCACACAAACAAAAAGTGGGGTTGGGGTCCTCAGGAGGTTAGGGCAGACTAAGCCTGGGAATACCAACAGTTGGCTTGACCACTGATCTGAGTCTCTGCCCTAGTCTGCCTATGTCGGAGTCCCAGTGTGCATGCAGATGGAAACCGTGTGTAGGGCCAGTTGTGTGTGTGTGTGTGTGTGTGTGTGTGTGTGTGTGTGTGTATGGCCGTGCCTGTGGAGTCATGTGTCAACGTACAGTCAGAGGTCGGGTCATCCATTCTCTCCATCAACCACCTGGGATCAAACTCAGGGGGTCAGGTTTGGAGGCAAGCACCTCTCCCCCCGAGTCTCCATCCTGCCATCCTGACTTTTTGTCTTAGTCAGTTCATCATTTCCACTTGTCTGAACTTAATCCTATTTACATAGAGGAAGTTCTTAAAACAATGTTATGGAAACTGGGGCTCAACCTGTAATTAAGTGTTTTATTCCACTAATTCTTGTACAGTTGGGATGTGGTAGTTTGCAAAAGGGGTGTTTCAGAAGCAAAGCCGTAAAACCTGGGAAATGAAAAATTTTAAGTTCGACAGCATGTGGGGACAAGCACAGGTTTCACTTTGCCTCAGGGTCTGCGCAGCTAAGCAGCTGTGGATTATGAATGCTGGGGACTGCCCCTGAGCCTCCCACCCACCTGCTAGGAAAACCCATCTTTCATTCCTAAGACTGCTTCTCCGCTGGGCGAAGACTAAACGCCCTTCCCTGACCTGCTTCCGTCAGTACAGCAGCAGCCTAGGATGCTGAGAAAAATAGAATTATTCTCAGCACACTAACTTCTGAGGCACGTTTCTGTTTTCAAATGTTCTAAACATAAAAAAGTGACAATGCGGGACTTGAAGCTGATGCCCAGAAGTTCTCAGGCACCCCAAATCCCTGAGCCCTGTAGCTTGTGACCCCTCAATGCAGGCCTCTTCAGGCCCAGGCTCTACTTAAAGGACATAGATGTGACTTCTCACTCCCAGTACGCCCCCAGGAGATGAAAGGGCACGTCCAGTTCATTTGCAAGGCCTCTTTCTTTCTCAGTCCTCCAGACCACCCTTCAAGTTGGTGGAGGTCGGGCGGGGAGTGGCTCCTATGGAGGTTGCTCCAGGCCCAGGATTCCATTCCAGCACCACAAGAACAAAAAGGGCTGTGAAGATCACCCTGGAGAGATGAGGCTAAGAGAAGAAAGGATTAGTGTGTTATGGAAACAACTGTGGATTTCATTATCTCTCAGAGAAGTGATCCACCCAGAATCACGAGTGTCCCCTGCGGGGAAAGGAAGGTAAGCAACCCAGAATTCCTGAGGTGGGGGCAGAAAAATGTCCGGTGCACTACCAGGACACTAGGCACTTCTTGTTGCTCTCTTGCAGTGACATCCAGGGCCCTCGATCTGTCCGCACCCCACCCCATCAGGCACCCCACTCACAGCTGCGGCTTTCACAGCCTCACCTGCCTGGAAGCTATACTCCCAGTAGCCTCGCTCTGGGGCTGTTTCCTTTCAGTGACCTTATCCTGGCTCCTCCCCCTTTTCTGAACGTTGATCCCAGTTTTTCCCAGGAGTCTTCTTCTGGTTCCACTGACTCCGGATCTTATTCTCCATTTTAGTGTAGCACAAAGAATTAGAGTGATTGAAAGGTCACTTAGAGCTACTGTCTCTGACTTCAGGGGTAAGAAAGAGGACCGAAGATGCTCCTGAGGCTGAGTAGGAACCCCCCAGGAGAGGGAAGAGGTAAGAGCCAGACTCTCATGAACTTGCTGAGCCTCAGTTTCCTGGGCTGCAAAGTGGGAGGGAAAGAGGCTGATCGCTTCATGACTCAGTCTCCTGGATATGTGCTGGGTTCCTCTCTACAGCTCACTACAGTTTGGAGTGAGGGCGTTAAGGAAGCCTAGGTGGAGGAGGGAGGTCCATTTCCACTAGTTACTCTGTGAAAGGCTTGATGAACAGCACTATTGCGGTGCCTGCACAAATTAACACATTCTGGTGGTTTCCACACTGAAACTCCAGGAATTCTGGAAAATGGCAGTATAGTTTAGCTCACTCTGAGATAAAAGGCATAACCAAACATCATACAATGTTCACTTAAAAGTTGCCACCTGGAATCCAGACTTGGTTTGTGGTGACCAGACAGCAGAACTGAGTCCCAGATGAACTGTATCTTCAGCCCAGTGCAGATGAAAGAAAACCGATGAAAAAGAACATCAGTGAGGTCTTTGAAAGAAAATATTCTTAAAGTGGGGAGACATTGGCGCTGAGTGTAATTTGATAGAACTGTATGAGGAATTCGTGGGGAAGAACAGGACCCCCTAGTCATCTAAACAGGAAGACCAAGTGTCACTGGCTCTTGAACTCCTCACATCCAGAATGACAGGCCTCTGGGATTTGAAGGCATTCCCTTTAGAGAAACTTAGAGGGAACAGTGGAGATGTAAATGGCTGTGCAGCTATAACTGTAGGGTCTACCCTGAACTGGCTTCCAGGAGCAGGCGAGTGTTGGTTGATAGTCTGTCACAAATTCCTGTCTGCCACCAAGGGGATTTTGATTTTCTGATGTGAAACGTGATAGTGTGAAATACACCTCAGTGGAGGTTCCCACATTTGTTTTCATAAATGCCTAAAATTCTTCCATAGGGTGATGGATATAAAATCTGAGGTCCAAGGATCCAACTGGTAACAACGGTACAAAGCGCATCCAGATAAAGTGAATATAACTCAGCAAAGCAGCCTTTACTTTTGCAAAAGGGTACATTGAGTCATTTGGACAGAGCAAGCACCCTGGACCGGAAAGTTTTGATAGATTTTCACCTCTAATGCAGGAGTCCTATGTCTTTTCCCCATTGGCTGGGGTCCAGTCTCACAGTCTTTTGAGGTGGGCTAGTTTTAAAAGTATCAGTGCAAAGGAGATGAAGGAGGGCTGGAGAGGTGATTCATCTATTAAGAGCACTGGCTGCTCTTGCAGAGTAACCAGGTTAGATTCCCAGTATCCACATGGCAGCTAACAACCGTCTATATCTCCAGTTCTAGGGAATCCGATGCCCTCTTCTGACCTCCGTGGGCATTTTTGACACGGGTGCCCTTACATATATTCAAGCATAACACTCATATACATAAAGAATAAAAATAATAAAATATTATTTTAAAGGAGAAGGGGCTGAAGGGAAGGGAAAAGACTCAGCCTCAGCCCAGGTTCTGGGACTATGGCAGGGCTTCTATGCAAACCAAAGTTCTCCTTGTGCGTGGGGGCGGGTGGGAGGGAGGGATTAAAAGATTTGAATTCCTTGTCCTAAACCAAAGTTTTACAGTGTTTGACAGGAAGGGAAAGACTGGTACTTAATGCTTCTTGCACTTACTAGGTTCCCATCATGTTTGCAAGCCACAGGGCTGCATAATCCCATGCATGTGACCATCTGTGCTGGGTTACCAGCGACGGCACGGTTTCTAGCTGTCCAGTTCTGATGGTTAAGTGTTCCCTTCTCCCGAGTGCTCTGGTTTATATTTAAGTATAAGGTCATCCTAGCCATCTGACACTTTGCTGTCAAAATTAAGACTAGAGGAGCTCCTACCTTCACATCCTCTAACCGGTCATTTCAGTGACTGTTTTCCCAGTTGTTAAAAGTCCTTTCTTTCTGAATTAGAGGTGACACACACCATCAGAAATGCGGATGTGTGGTATTTACTCAACAGGAAGTTTCCCTTTCAAACATTTTGATTCTCACAGTCATCAATATCTTTAAAAAGTACATTTAAAGACTTCAGCAAGCATTAATTCATTCTTTGGTATCCCGATGTGAAATTATTTTAAACTATCTTGTTTTTAGCAAGATTTAAAGAAAAAAGTTAAACATATACATCAGGGTAATTCCACTTAGGCTTGACTCTAACAATGATTTCTCTCTTGAAAAATTTACATAACGGAAGCTGACATGTTTTCCACTGCCCTGTGATTAAATAGGCCTGGTGATAAATCATCATCCACAATTGTTTGTGATTCAGGGGATTAATTCCCATCTTGGCAGATGCGACATAAGATTCATTGCCAAAACCAGCAGTCCAGCTCTATAATGGGTTAACTATGACTAAAAATCACCTTTCTCTTCCTGACATTCTTTATCTTAGTCCTTGTTTTTCTTTTGAATCACACTTTTTGTGTGTATATAAATAAGCTCATTTAAACCATGAATGACAACTTATGAAGCTATTAACCAAGAAAGACTAATACCTTCCCCAGGTCACAGAAATGGAGCTGGAAGTTTAGCCCCTGGTAGCTCTCCAGATGACTGCAGGAAAATTAAATTTCAAGTTCTTGCTTTCCCAGCAATCTTCAAATTACAGCAGTAGGCAGATAGGATGGATGGTAATAACAAATTTTAAAGCTAGAAATTAAATTGTAAAAGTACAATATACTTCTAGTTTAGACTGGTTTGTTCTAGAATGGAAAACATCTCCCCACTACCTAGGCTGACAGTAATGGTATTTTTCATAAAGGTTTTGGCTGTCAAGTTTATGTAGATTGTAGAATACAGCTAGTGCTTTCCTGAGAAACCAAGAGGTCAGTGAGAAGTCCATAATAAGACATGTGGATTAGTGGTCATAGTGGTCAAGTGACTAGGGTCTTCTTAAAATATTTTCCAGTTCCTATTCTTAAGGAAAAGCAACTGTCCAGTGCCTCAAGAAGCTTTTCCTATACAAAGTTAGAATCTGGTCATGCAAGAGAGTGTGTTTTCATGTTAAATATGTGTGTTGATTCATGGTCCTTAATGATTTAGGTTATGTTTATCAGTCTTCCTGTTTGTTTTCTGCATTCTCCAAACACCTTTGTTTCCTAGAATATCTGTAGAGGTATCTGCTTTGCCCCTGGAGGGAGAAGTGGCTGCAGCTGGAACATGGCAGGCAGTTGAGGGGTTCCTTGGGCTGCTTAGAGCCTGAAAGTGCAGATGTGGTAGAAGGACTTTCTCTGCTTTGCCTATCTAGGGGTCCACAGAGGCCTGAGGATTATTCTGATCTTTTCCAAATAGCCCAAGGAGGACATGGTTCTGATCCACAAATGGATCTTTTCCTTCCTGGATGGAGGACAGGATGGTTCCTCCTGGCAGGCTGTTGCTCTGCTGTTTTCTCCTTCATCCTGGACTTGTCCCTATACTGTGTCAAGTGACAGGCTGTTGCTGCTGTGAGGGGGTCTCCCTACAAAAGAGCAGTTTGGGTAGTATCAAAGCCCTTAGCCAGATATTCCAGTGCTATAGGGTTCCTCCCATTTGCAATTGGTAACTTGAAGACAGACAACAGCTATGTAAGACGAGTAGGGACTGGAGAGATGGTCTAGTCGTTAAGAGCACGTGCTATACAATCATGAGGACTAGAGTTCAGATCTTAGTACCTACATAACAAGCTGGCCTCCTGAGTGTGCTTGTAACCCTAGTTTCTAGGCTGTAGAGACTAGAGGACTGCTGGCTGACAGTCTAGCCAAAAAACATAGCTCTAGGTTCAGAAGAGACCCTGACTCAAAATGAATACTGTGGGGAGTGATAGAACGTCCTCTTCTGGCTGTCATGTATACACAGGCACATAAGCCCATGTTCACGTGCACATACGTATAGAGAAACTATCAGTACAATCTGACCTGTGGATGAACGCAGGAGATTCTTCCTATAGGACCATTTTTTTTTTTAATGGTGCTGGCATTCACACCCAGAGCCTTCCCCATGCTAGGCAAATGCTCTGAGCCACATCCTCAGGCTTTTTGTGCTTTTTATTTAAAGGCAGAATTCACTAACTTGCCCAGGCAGGCTCTGAACTTGCCATCCTATCCTGCTGCTACAGTAGCTGCCATAATAAACTTCTGCCGTTATTCATGACTTCCCACATGAACATGTATACCTAAGTAAATGGTCAGGATTACGGGAATAGTGGTACCACTGTGTCCTCTTGTGAGCAAGAGCAGCAGGCGTTTCTGTTGCAAGGTCATAGGGATCTCCAGTTGTCTGCTCTGAAAATCCATGCCTAGACTTGGCCTGCCGGGACACTGCTTGCATCTTCTACAGAGTCAACATATCCTCTTGAATTTCCCAAAAACTCCTGCTAGGAACTGAGGGGCACTCTTCTCCTCCCAGCATGGGCATCACCCACCCCTCACTTGCGTACATTGATCTGGCCATTACAGGCTTCCTAGATTCCTGTCCTAAATGGCCAAACTGTGTTCCTCCTGCTGCCAAGTCACAGGTGACGCAAGGTCATAATCCAGCCCTGAGGCCAGCCATTGTTTCATCCACATTCCTGCTCTAAATCAATGTCAAATCCTGTCTGAGCGGGCTGTAAATTGGGTCAAGGTATGGCTGGCAGGCTGGCATTGTTCTTCCCCTGCAATGATCTGGGGCCACATTTCCCATCGGTTATTGGGTTCCTTTTAGATCTCTGAAAGAGCAGGGGCAAATGTTGCTTAGATTATTTTCCCATCCTTTTTGTGTGGACATTGTGCCTCCTATTTTCACTTTCTGGGAAATTTGCCAGTTTTTCAAGGACTGGGTAGTGAACAAAATAAATATTTGTAGGTAGTTAAAAAGAGAACAAGTATGTTGGATGTAACTCTGCCCATCCAAAGAAAAGCATTTTAATTGCTTTTCAGATGTTTCAAAGTAATCAACTTGAGAGTTTCGGAAGACTGAGTTACTAGGGTCATTTTTTAGATTTGTGATCAAAAGGGTCCTGTGTGTTCTGGGGGAGGTGTCTGTAGGGGCTGTGTCCGGGCGTTATGTAGTATGTGTATGTGTGTGGTATCTGTACATGTGTGTGTGTGTTGTATGTATGGTGCATGTGTAAGGGGTGTGCTATGTGTGGAGCATATGGGGTCAGAATATGTGTAGTGTGTGGTATGTGGTATGTGTGTGTTTGGTGTTTGTACTTGTCTTGTGTATAGGTGTATGTGGTGTGTGTATGGTGTGTGTGAATAGTGGATATGAGGAGTGTGTATGGTATGTATGTGTACATATTGTGTATGAATGGTGGCTGTATGAGGATGTGGTATGTGTGTGATGTGTGTGTGTGTAAATGGTGGAGATGTGTGTGGTGTGGTGTGTGTGATATGTGTGTGGTGTGGTATGGTGTGTATGTTGTATGTGTGTGTGTGAATGGTGAATATGTGTGTTGTGTGATATATGGTATATGTCTATGATGTGTGTATGTGTGGTAGGGTGTAGTGTGTGATGTGGTATGTGTATGTGTGGTGTGGTGTGGTGTATATGGTGTGTGAATGGTGGATATGTGTGGTGTGTGGTATATGTCTATGGTGTGGTGTGCGGGGGAGGGGGGGCGTGTGTGCTTACAGGCACTGAGGGAGGGAAGGACTCACAGAGAGCGAAGATCAGTGAGTATAAACTTTAAAGTTCAGGTGGGGAGATGATTGAGGATGACCCTTTGGAAATTACAACATCTTTGCGGATGCGAATCTGTCCCCTACAAAACTTAGTGGTAACGTGTTTGTTTCACACTTCGCCGACACTTTTTCGTTCACAAATTTTAAGAGATTTCTCTTAAATTTGGGCAGTCCGCTGCTTATTGTTCAACCGATGGGGGTGGGGGTCACTGGGTTCCTGGCTCCTGAGATGAGAGCGGGAGCCGGGCCTGGCTTGCAGCGGAGGTTCCTGCCCCTCTCCAGAGTGGAGTGTTTGCCTGGCTCTGCTGCTGCGAGTCAGGGGAAACCCAGCAGGCTGCGTCCTGGGTCAGCAGGGCCGTCACCTGTTGAACAGCAGAGGCGGGGACAGCCGTCGCCGCGGGGACTCAGCCCCCAGTCCGGGGGACCGCAGGCGGGTGGCCGGCCCACCGGGACCCGGCTGCGCGCGCCGGGCGCTGGAATGCGCTCTTCCCGGGCGAGGGCGAGTTTGCCCCGGAGTGGAGACTAGTCGGGGTGGGGTTTCTCCGGCCCCCTCCGCCCCACCCCCGGGCCCCCTTCCAAGCTTTCTGCGAGCTTTCCCACTTGAGCTCTGAACTTTCCAGAACGAGGAGCCGGGGCGGCCGGCGGGGACAATGGAAGAAAACGGAGGCCAGAAATGTGAGCCGAGCCTGCCTTCCCCGGCGGACCGCAGACAGACGCCCGGTAAGCCAGTCATTCAAAGATGGAGTTGCCCGGACGCGTGCCCTCCGCCGCCCGGCGCTTTGTGGCCCTGGAAACGCGGCTGCTGGCGCCAGGAAAGCGCTATTTCGCGTGGGGTGTGCGTGCGTACGTGTGCGTGTGCGTGTGTGTGTTACGAGGTGGGTGGTGTTACATTTTCAAGCTGACCCCTGAACTGTGATTTCTTACACTTTATCTCTGGCGAGATTTTCCTGAATAGCAAAAGAGGTGACGCGTGAGGCCTCACTGGTCACAGACAGTACGCGCGGGATCTCGGGGCAATGACAGATGAGTCGCCCGGCGGGTTTTGGTGCCTTGGGAGGCGCAGGAAGGCACTGGTTTTGTGCGTCTGCCTCTAGGACGCAACGGATCCATTCATTGGTTGGAGGTTTCTGTGAGGCGTGCGGGATGCAAAGTTTTGCAGCGTTTCAGAGTTAATTTGGAGTTTAAGGGTGTTTTTATTTTGCAGATCAGGACGACCGGGGAGTACTTACACATTTGGTTGATAGATGGAACTGACTTTAAAAACGTTCAGTTTAAATTTAAAAGTTGGGAGTTAGACAGTTTTGGGTATATTTTCTCCAGGCAGTTTCCTTTTTTCATTGTGTTTATAATAGACTTGTCTTTTCCGCAGGGAATTTCCAGAAGCTTATATTGTTCCAAAGAAATCTTGCCAGGAGGGTGGGTGGCGAGACTTCTCTGCTCTCCTGGGGCTGAAATGCCTGCGCCCATCACGCGGTATAGGCAGGCGGAGCACCAGCTACACAGTCTTGAATCCCCTTCCCCACCCCCGCCCTACCCATCCAGGTTCACGCTGGGGCCAGTTAGTAACTAAAAGACGTGCGGGAGGTGGAGGGCTGTCCTGGGCAGAGCGTGGGAGTGGGGATTATGCACTTGGGAAAAGGTGTGTGTGTTTTAAAACGAAAAAGGGAAATAGCACATGACTCATCTACACTGGAAATGCAAAATCAAGCCAGGCAGAAGAAAATACAATTAGGAGGGAGAAATCCCCCAGCGAAGCGCAGGAAGCCTGCCTCCTCAACGCAGAAGAATCGCGGAGGCCAAGGGCATCAGTCTAGTTAAGCTTTTGAGCTCTGCTGGAAGGCCCTGGGGTTGGTGGGGGTCCGGCCTGAAAAAAACCCCCAGTCCACTCTTGTGATAGGGTGGGATCACACTACAGGAATTCAGCCTCCTGTCCTGTCCTAAAAGAAATGACCCAGAATTTAGAAGGGACAGTTAGGATGGGACCGGTTTAAGAAAGAACTTTGAAACAACCAGAGCAATTCACTGATGTTTCCGAGGCTGAGATGGTCAAATGGCTTGGTTCAGTATTCATCTGCTCAGTGAATATTGAGCTTCTGTTATAGAGTAGTCACTGTTTTAGCTGCTGGGGATCCAGTGATGAAAAAAGCAGACTGAAAAATACTTGCCTTCATTGGATTGACATTTTAAGGGCTATGTTGGGGTAGAGTGCGGTAGAGGTCAACAATGAACAAATAAGTGAAATACGCGTTGCGTGTTAGATGGCTGGGATGCCAGATTTAGTAAATAAAAACAGAGTACCTAGTAACCTTCAATTTCAGATAAATAATGAGTAATCTTTTCAGCATAAGTATGTTCTAAATATCCTATGGGATGTACTTGTACCAAAAACGTTTACCGTGTTCCGGAACTTCAAATTTAATGGACATCCTGTACTTTATCTGGTGACTCCATTAGTTAGAAATAAGGCTATACGAAAAAGCAAGTTTTGGGGGCTGGATGGGGGTGAAACTCTTACTGAGGTGCTGTTTTATCAGAAATAAGAACAAATACAGTGGATAGCATGAGAGAGAACAGCAGGGATCTAACTATTGGAAGAACCGATCGAACTTGGTGCAACTAGGGAGGGACAGGCTTGAGAGGTAACTCCAGACCAGATTATGTAGGGTTTTGGAACCATGGGAAAGACTTGGCTTTTATTTCAAGGTGGATGAGGAGCCACTGGCAGGTCAGACTTGCCTTTTATTTAATTAAATTATTTTAAATTAATTACTTTTGATATCTGCGATGGAAAGTCTGGAGTATGTTAGGCAAGAACTCTATGGCTGAGCTGAATCTCCAGCCTCAAGTCCTGTCTTTTAAAAGGCAGTTAGTTGGTGGGGTGGGGGCTTTAGGAAGCTTAACACAAGTGGGTTGGGGGAAGGGCCAGGAGGCCTTTTAAGGAAGCTTCTGTTGTGAACCAGGCTAGAAACGGTTAGGGCTAGATGGTGATAAGCAGAGGGCGATAAGAAGAAAGCAGATTCTAGATGTATACTGAATGTAAAGCCAAAGGAATTTGCTAAGATCAGATGTCCTGTTTGAGAGCAAAAGAAGGGTCAGAGACCACTTCCAAATATTTGATCCAGGTGGCTGGGAGAATGGAGTTGCATTTACCTAAGTGGAAAAGCATTTAAGAGAAATAGATGAGAAGGAGTTACAGGGTGGGGGTTGGGCAAACAGAACATTTTTAAGGCTAAGTGAGACTGCGAAGTTCATCAGGGATCCTAGTGGATATCGGTGACTGGAGACCAAGCTGTACCCGAAGACTGATCCTGTGTGCAGAAGCACAAGTCAGAGGGATGAGCCCGGGGCACCCTGGCATCTGCAGGTTAAGGACACTGGAAGGAGGGTAGAATTACAGTCAGAGTTTCAAGACTCAGTTGTTGGTGCCCTGAATGCTGCTGTGGAGGAGTATGGCCTGGTTTCTAGTCCTTCTGTTTCCTATAAGGACGGAAGGAAGGCAGCATCTCTGAGGCTGACAACACTGTAACACAGAATGGCCATTAGCTGCCTCTGTGTCCTGTTTTTTATCTTTGTATGTATCTGTTTCACCCAGTTACATCATGGGGTCCTCAGCCAGGGCCATGTCTCATTCACCTGTGCAATCCCAACTCCTAACAGAGTGCCGGGTACCCAGGACACTCAACAGTTTCTCAAACAAAAAGTTATAATTATACTACCCCAGGGACTTTGTTTTATTAGTCTACTATAGGTAAGGATCCCTTGGGAGATCATGTAACTTTTTGTCCAAATCTAGACACCTTTGAGAATGAAAGAGAACATTAATTTCACTGGGCAACAGTTGTAACCCAGAACTGTTTAGGCGAGGTGGGCATATGGTTGCCTCAAGATCTGTGACAGTTCCATGGCTTTGGAGTTCCTAAACATTTTCTACTTCTGATTCCTTTTTTTCTTTTTCTTTCTTTCTTTCTTTCTTTTTTTTTTTTTTTTTGGTCTTAGGGTTAGGGTTAGGGTCTCCCTGTAGCCCTGGCTAGCCTGGAACTCACTATGTAGACCAGGCTGACCTTGAACTCACAGAGGTCCACCTGCCTCTGCTTCTTGAGTGCTGGGATTAAAGGCGTGTTCCACCGTGCCCAGCTTCATGATGCCTTTTTAAGAGGCAGAATCTTACTGTGTAGACCTGGCTGCTGGAACTAGCTTTGTAGACCAGGCTGGCCCTGAATTCACAGAGAGATCTGCCTGCCTCTGCTTCCCAAGAACTAAGACTAACAAAGCTGTGCACCACCCCACCTGGCAAAAACAGCAATTTTTAAGATCAAACACCCTAACATAGTAAATGCTATCCAAAGTTATGTACTGATTTGATACTTCCACGTTGAAGACTGACCATAGGAAACTATTGAAGGTCTTTGTTTTCCATAATTAAACCACTGTGTTTATTGAAGAGCAGACAACTCTGCGTGTACATTAAAATTACTGCAATTCAGATTGTACAATACTCATAGAATCTGAGCTGAGGTATTTCGGGCAGAATTTGTTTGTACATTGTGCACGTTGTGTGTTCAGAACCAAGGCTGCAGTGAATTTGCAGGAAGCAGTATGAGCAGGGCCTGCCAGAAGCACTTCAGATTTGTTACACATTTGATTCTTTAAAAAAGCATATTTTTGTGTGTGTGGGTGCCTGCTTGTATGTGTACCACACATGTGCGGTGCCCAGAGAGATCAGAAGGGGGCAGTGGATTCCCCTGGAATTGAGTTACCGGTGATTGTCAGCCGGTGCTTTGGATCCAGCCCAGGTTCTCCAAAGGAGCAGCTAGTGCTCTTAACTCCTAAGCCTGCTCTCAAGTCCCTGTTTGCTTTGTTTTTGAGATAGGATCTCATCTAGCACAGGCTGACCTTGAATTTACTATATAGCTGAGAAGGAGTCTGAGATCCTGATCCTCCAAGTGCTAGAATTACAGATGTGTACTTACTATGTAGACCAGGCTGGCCTTGATCCCTTAGAGATCCACCCATCTCTTCCTCCCAGGCGCTGAGAGTAAAGGCTTGTGCCACCATGCCCAGGACACACATTTGATTTTTAATTAAATTCTGTTTGCTGCAAGTCTGGAAACCTTTCACTGTTGCCAAATTTTCCCCAACTCCCCCATTCATTTATGTGACTCCATAAAGTGCCTCCATGAAGCTTCTTATCCCATAGTGTAAGAAGCTCTGAACGTTTGGCAGAGCTGACAGTAAATATTGGTGAAGAGCTGGGGGGGTTCGTGTCTTTAACCCCAGGAGTTGGGAGGCAGAGGCAGGCAGATCGGTGTGGATTCCAGGCCAGCCTGGTCTCTACAGAGTAAAACCCTGTCAAAGGGAAAAAAAATTATGGAATTTGTTTGGTTGTGTTTTTGAGACAGGGTCTCATGCAGCCCAGGCTGGCCTTGCCTTCATTATGTAGCTGAGACTGAACCTGAACTTTGATCTTCCTGCTTCCTGCTAAGTGCTGGCATTCCAGACGCATCATTATGTCTGACTGTTGATGGAATTTGAATCTGTGTCATTGCCTTTGGAGGCCATAGGGACAGTGTGGCCCTGGGGACAGGCTGTATTATTGGGATGTCTCTGGGCTGACCTCAACAGTCCTGGGGTGTCTTATAAATCTGGCCCCTGAAATCTTGAAAGCTCTATGCAGTGGTCCATCCACCTGCTTGCCCCCGATGCCCCATAACTGGCAGCCTTCCCTGGATCCCCAGTTTAGAGAATGACTAATATGCATGTCTGTGCTCTAAAAAGTCCAAGTAGTTTCTGTCCTCTTTCGCTCTTCAGAGCATCAGCTGGTATTCAGATTGTATATTACCTGTTTGCTTTCTGACTCCCTAATCATCCTGTGGACTTCTCTATGCAGGGAAAGATGGAGTCAGTCCTGACCACTACCCCATCACCCAGTCTTTTAATCCCTTGTAGTGTATGAAGCAGGCATTCCATCAATATTTGTGTGAATGAATAGTTGACTCAGTCCATTAACTTGAATCAATATGACATAAGCATGCTTTCTGGGTAGGGAGAACGCTCTTCCTATTTCTGTACTCTGTACTAGGAACCATTTTTTTTATCATTTCAATTTTTTTTTTTTAATCATCACTATTCTGAGTGTATGATTTTGCATGTGTGTGGAGGTCAGAGGACAACTTTGTGGAGTTGATTCTCTCCTTCCACCTTTCTGTGGGTTCTGGGAATTTAACTCAAGGTCATCAGGCTTACCCAGCAAGCGCTTTACCCATGAAGCCTTCTTATTGGCCCATGGACTTCAACTTTTAAGGTTCTTTAGAGGAATGCAATGAACTGGTTTCAGCTATACCTGAACAATGCACAGGTTCTGTTGGATATAGCTTACAACATCCCTCAGCTTTCCAGTTCTCTTGTAAATACAAACATCATTACCATGTATAAGCAGAGTAAAGGGATGAAAGACCCACTAGCTCAGGCAGCTCTTGCAGTTGCCTGTCAGCACAGCTGGCTGTATGGTAGTGTCCTTTGGATGCTCAGCTTTCTAGAACCCTTTGCCATTTGAGGATCCGCCCACCTCTGGCCTCCTCTCTGCTTTTGATTTGGATGTGGACACATCCCAGCTGGAGGGGGTGGGGGGCCACTGGGGAGCAGCTCCTTGACCTGCCCATCCTGCCCTTCCCACTTCTGCTTCAGGGGATGTTTAAGGGCTGTCTTGTCCTTGGAAGCTGCTCTTTGCACCGCTGGAAGTGGGCTCCCAGGAGATGGCTCTGGGCTCTGTGGAGGTTAGGAGGGCCAGGAAGGGGAAACAGGGCTGCCTTTCAGAGTTACCCGGACCTTGTCTTCAGGCTACAGCTTCTCTACTTTGTTAGTCAAGGATTCCCAGAATAGCAAACGGCCAGACACACCCAGATTTACATGTTAGCACCAAAGCCCTTTCCAAACAAGAAATCGAATTGTTTCTGTTTGAAAGCTTGGAGAATCCACACTTGAACTTCTCTTTATTCACTCTAATAATGAGGAATTGGTCCACTGGAGTCTGACCCCATGGCCGTGGAATTGTGGCAAAATGTCCTAGGCCTGTTCCTCCACTTGTTTATTTGTACGGTTGCTTTGCTTAAGGTCACGTGCTCCCACAGGGCTGGAATGGTCCAGTTGTCATTTTCCCTTCAGGTGTGGAATTGGCAGCTTCCGTGAACCTTAGGGAGGAAGTGACTCAGGTGACTGAGAAGCCTGTGAAGCGCTTTGGGCAGAGAGTATGGGGCTCTTCAGGTGCTGGGGAAAGTGGAGCAGGTGCCGGTGGTGGGGCCGAGGCAGGGGGGCTGATGGAGCAGTGGGGCAGTGAGCAGAGCGAAGGGTGAGCTTCCTCTGCCAGGTGGCCTGCAGGAGCCTTCTGCCTTCTTAAATGCTGCTATTTTCCTTGCTCTCCTCCGTATCATCTTCAACCTTGTTGAGCAACTGGAGACATTTCTTTAGCAAAGAACCCGAAAGAGTGGAAAGTGGGAAAGCAGTGGAAAGCCGATGTGACTCTTCCCGTAAAAATGGTCAGAGAAGAGTGAGTTTAGAGAGTTCAGTACCACGAAAGTGATTGTTGCCTGAAGACTGATACTGACCTCCAATACCCACTTGTAGCTCTTTTACCAATTGATTTCAAAGTGAGTGACCCCATGTAGTCTCTAAAGTGTAACTGCTCTAGCTGTCCTGGCTGCTCTGATCTTGGATGGAGCAGAATGGTTCCCAGGAGTCTGTTAGCGCAGCACAACCCAACTTTCTGCTGTCTGTCTGGACTGGATATGGATGAATGTTTATCCATATGGCTATATGTGGATGTGGGGATTTTATGACCATGTAAAGAAATAACCTTACAGAGATTCCAGCTTGTTCATTAATCTAGCTGTCCTGGATAACTTTTAAATATATTATTTTAATGATGCTGACAGTAATCTTAAAAATCCACAGGGTTAGCTGGGTGTGGTGGCTCCACACCTTTAATCCCAGCAGAGGCAGGCAGAGCTCTATGACATTGAGGCTAGTCTGGTCTACACAGCCAGTTCCACGAAAGCTAGGGTTATTGGGTGACTCTGTCTTAAAACACAAACTAAACAAAACAAAAGAAATCTACAAGGTTGTATCATGTAGACAGCCATTTTGGCTAATACAAAGTACATACACAAGGTATATTCAAAAGATAGAGTGGGAGAACAGGAGAGATGGCTCAGTGGTTAAAAACACTGGCTGCTCCTGCAGAGGACCCAGGTTCAGTTCCCAGCATCCACAGGGTAGCTAACAACCATCCGCAAATCCTGTTCTAGGGGATTCGACACCCATGTGGTCATTGCATGACATGGGTTTACTTACATACGTGTAGGTAGTAACACTCATACACATAAAATAACAAAAAAATCATAAATAAAATATTTTTAAAGATAGCAGCTGGGAATGGTGGTATTCGCCTTTAGTCCCAGCACTGGGGAGGTCAAGGCAAGCAAATCTTTGTGAGTTCAGGGCCAGCCGGAACTACATAGTAAGTTCTAGGCCAGTTGGGGCTACAAAGAGATCCTGTCTCAAAAGACCAAAAGAAAAAAAAAGAGAGTGAATTGTTTTGTTGGCATGTGTATTTAAGTCTGGCACATGACCTTTCTGTACTTAGTTTACTTTTGTGGTGCTGCGGCTCTAACCCAGAGCCTTGCAAGTGCTGGGCAAGTACATCCTCAGTACTTCATTTTACTTTCTGTAATAGACTCTGTCACCCCGTGCTATTAGGGAAGAAATGCTAAAAAGGGAAACCATGATGTAAGTTCGAGCATTAGAGAATAATCTAAGTAAATGAAATTACAACTAATCCCTCCAATATCTTTTTAACCAAAACATCTGTCTTCTCCCCTTGATGTTTGCTGGTAAAGTTGGTGAGCAGGAGCAACTAAATTGCCTGTGTTTTCCTCCCTTTCTTCATCTCCCTGTCGGATGGGGAGGCAGTAATGATCAGTGTAAACAGAAGTGAGGGGTAAGCAAGAAGATTATTCTCAGAATGCACCTCGAGCTTTGGAACACTAGAGCAGCAAAATCAGCCAGAGATTAAAATATTTTCTATGCCTAGCCAAAGGGAGTCTGCTCTTACAGCTTTGTGTGTAGATATCCCCCAGCTAAGAAGGTTGGCACCCTTCCTTTTAGGGGGCAGTTTATACCTAAACTCTGGTCACTTGTTGCATTAAAAATTTTATGATGATGATGATGATGACGACGACAACTGTGTGTATGTACAAACCACATGCACATGTAGAGGTCGAAGGACAACTCTATGGATGGGTTCTTGAGATTGAACTCAGATTGTCAGGCTTACGTGGCAAGTATCTTTACTCACTGAGCCATGTTGCTGGCCCCCTGTTTCTTCATAATGCTGATGTGAAGGTTTGGGTCTGTTTATCTGAGCTGCAACTGGACAATTATTACTATTTAAATATTAGGGTAGAGTTAAATGATTTAGAAGTAGAAAGCATGTGGAATTTCTAAATTTCTAATGTTAGGCTAATCATTTTAATTTTATTAGTTTCTTTTGTCTCTTTGTTCTTATAAAGGTTTATTTATTGTGTGTGTGTGTGTGTGTGTGTGTGTGTGTGTTTGTGAATGCTCATGGATGCCAGAATAGGATCTTGGTCTCCTGGAACTGCAGTTATAGGTAGTTGTCAACCACCCGAGTATGAACTCAGTCCCTCTAGAAAAAGCAGCAAGCACACTTAACCACTCAGCCATCTCTCCAAGCCTCCCTACCTACCCTCTTAAAAAAAAATTTGTTAGGCCAGGCATGGTAGTGCACACCTTTAATTCTAGCACTTGGGAGGCAGAGGCAGGGGGATCTCTGTGAGACTGAGGCCATTCTGTTCTCCATAGTGAGTTCCGGGCCAGCTGTGACTACAGGGAAACCCTGTCTCAAGAAGACAAAAAAAAAAAAAAATTGTTATTTTTATAAGTGTATTGACTGCATGTATGTAAGTGCATCCATGTCATGCAATGCCCTCAAAGACCAGAAGAGGGCATCAGATTCCCTTGGAACTGGAATTATGGACAGTTGTTAGCCACCAGGTGGGTGATGTGAATTGAACCTGGATCCTCTGTAAGAGCAGTCAACTCTTAACCCCTGAGCCATCTCTCCAGTGCATCCCCCTTCCCCCTTTTTGAAACAGGGTCTCTTTCAGCCCAGACAGCCTCAAATTTAATATATAATAGAAGATGATCTTGAACTTATGGTCCTCCTGCATCTACCTCCCTAGTGCTGAAATTACAGGTATGTGCCATCATACCTGGTTTTAATTTTTTCATATTAGTAATGAAGAAAATGAGATTAGCCAGACACAGTGCCCCAGTCAATAGACTGTGGCAAAAAGATTGTGAGTTCAAGAATAGCCTGGGCTACACAATGAGATTCTGTCACAAGCAAGCAAGCAAGCAAGCAAATAAACAAACAAACAAGCAAATAAGAGTCGTAGCTCAGCCATGGTGATGCATACCTTTAATTGGAGCACTTGGAAGGCATAGGCAGGTAAATCACTGTGAGTTCAAGGCCAGCCTGGGCTGCATAGTGAGGCCCTGTCTCAAAAAAAGTGTGTTGGGTCAGTGGAGAGAGGGGCTGGAGATATGGCTCAGCAGTTAAAGAGTACTAGTTGCTCTTGCTGAGGACCTGGGTTCAGTTCCCAGCACCCACATAATGGCCAATACCCATTTAACTCCATTTCCAGGTGATTTAATGCCCTCTCCTGGCCCCCACAGGCATTGCATGCACATGGTACACTTATATGCAGGCCAACCAAAGCACTCATACACATAAAACAATTTTTTTAAAAATTAGAAAAGAAAAGAGTCATTGAAGTCCAATTTGTTCTAAATCTAGATGCAACCCAGGACTTCCAAGGCTTTCTCTGTGCCTTTCCAGGGAGTTCAGTGGATGTGAATACACTATTCTGCCTTTTATAAAAGACTCTAGGAGCTGTGTTCATGAATCTATGCAGTTCCTACAGTGTTTCTTGCTGCTCTTTACTTCTCTATGGCAAAAAAAAGGGGGGGGATCCTCATACATGCCCTGCATCCTAAGCTTTAGCTTTGTATGTCTTGGTTCTTCTGCTCTGAGTAGAAGCCAGCTGTCCCTGGATGACCAGCTCAGAAGCAGTGCTCCCAAGTAGAGGCTGTCCAGTACAACCATTGCACTTCCCGTGCTTTGTGTGCTGTACATGAAGCCAGTAGTCAGTTCAAGGAAAATGTGGCTGAGCCTTTGCTTCCCTTCTCAGGACTGTTAATTCTAACGACATTCCCTTTGCCTGGCTTATGCTAATGGAGAAATAGAACTTTCAAGTGGTGCACATGTGCCAGTGATTATTTGAGGGCGATAGCTATTTTTGTTCTTGGTGTTGAAACACATGAGTCAGAAGCCATCTTCAGTTTACAAAAATAGAAAAATCCCACTACCAAAATGAAACTGCAATGAAAAATGCACAAATAATCAGAATCGCTGAGGCTGACTCTGATGTAGTGGACTTATATCAGCCCCGTTGCAGGCAAACAAAGTTCTCTGACTAAGTTTGGAATAAACTCAGAGAGAGAAATAGCAGAGTTTTTGCTGTAGCATCTGAAGAACATCTTTTTCAAATTTTTTCTGATTGTGTTTTTTTTTTTTTTTTTTTTTATTTTGCTGAAGAAAACAAAACAAGAAAGAAAATTTCTGTTAAGTTACCACAAACCCTCTTGGTGTTCTGTAAATGAGATTTCTTGTATGAAATCATTCATTGTGAATTATACTTATTTTTTTTCCATCTTGTAGAACAAGGGAAAAGCAGTCTACATGTAACATCGCCGGAAGATGCAGAATACCGCAGGCCCAAGCAGCGCCTGTCAAATGGGAACACCCGGGCTCCCGTTGCCAAGTCTGCCCGAAATATCCCAAGGAGACACACTCTAGGTGGGCCCCGAAGTTCCAAAGAAATACTGGGAATGCAAACATCTGAGATGGACAGGAAGAGAGAAGCGTTTCTAGAACATTTAAAGCAAAAGTACCCTCACCATGCCACAGCAATCATGGGTCACCAAGAGAGGCTGAGAGACCAGGTAGGAGCGTGCTGCCGGTTCTCCTGCTGGATGGACCTTTTGTTACAAAAATTTAAATATTCGTCTGTTTATTTGTTATTTATTCATGGGTATGGGCATTGTATGTCTGTGTGAATGCATGGGTGCACTCCTGTGCATGTATGTGTGCAGAGGCCAGGAGGGAGCCTCAAGTGTCCTTTATCACTCTCTGCACCTGTTCCTTCGAGGTAAGGTCTCCCCCTGTACATGCGGCTTGCATTTTCTCAGCTAGGCTGGAAGCCAGCAAGACCCAATGATCCTCCAGTCTCTGCCCCTCTTGAGATTTGGGACAGGTGTGCACAGGATGCCTGGTTTCTTAGGTCGGTGCTGAGATCTGAACTCCCATCTGTCCTCATGATTGCATACCAGGCACCTGCTGAGTTATTTCTCCAGCCCTCTCGTTCTGTTTGTTGTTGTTGCAGGGCTGAGGATTGAACCCAGGGTCTTGCCTATGCTAGGAAAAAACATCCCCAGCCCTGTGTAGCTCATTCTTTTTATTTCTTATTTCTTTTTTGTTTGTTTGTTTTTTGGGTCTTTTTGAGACAAGGTCTCCCTGTAGCCCCAGCTGTCCTGGAACTCACTATGTAGACAGGGCTGGCCTTGAACTCACAGAAATCACCTGCTTCTGCCTCTCAAATGCTAGGATTAAGGGTGTCCGTCACCACGCACATCTATTTCTTATTTCTTATTCATATGCATGTATGTGCCTATGTGAGCTTATGTGCACCACATACATGCAGGTACCTGTGGATGTCAGAGAGGGCATTGGATCCCCTGGACCTGTGAGTTACAAGCATTTGTGAGCCTGAGTGTTTAGCACAGGGAACGAATGAATGAATGAATGAACGAGTGAGTGAGCCAGAAATACATTGTCAAGGCAGAGTAGAGCGTCTAAGAGGCCTCATTTCTTAGGCTGACCTCAGGCCTTTGTTGCCGCACTCTTTCCCTATCCTTCTAATTCCAGATGTTTTCTTTTCACATGCCTTCCTTTCTGCTGGCTTCAGCTACCTGTTTTCTCTGATTATCTTGACAGCCACACAGATATCACCCAACTGTGGCGCAGGGTGTTATTGTTTCTTGGCTGTGTGCAATTACTTTTCAGCAGACCGAGCAGGTTTAGGGTCACAGGAGATGTGAGGCCTCCTCCATGGCCCTCACTGGCATGTTATCAGGCTGACCTTTGATCGTGGAGAAAGGTGGAGGAAGTGGGGAGCAGTGAGCCATTGTGTTGTGTGTGTGAGGTGCAGGGGAGGGCTTTGTGGAGTTCAGGCTCCAGGGTGGGAGAACTCAGGGTTTCCACGTTGCTGTCTTACCACTCAGTTGCCCAAATTATGTCTAACTCGCTCAGGTTTTGATTATCCATGAAGACGGGGGTTGGTACCCGCCTGTACAGTTTCAGTCCACAGTTCATCCTCAGTTCCATTTTCTTCCTTAAGTGGAACATTTTCCTCTAAAGAATCTATCAGGATGCCTAAAGTTATAGAATGTGCTTTTTCTTTAAATTTGCTTTTTCTTTTTGAGACAGGGTCTCCCTGCAGCCCTGACTGGCCCAGAACTTTCTTTGTAGACCAGACTGGCCTGTATCTCACAGAGATCTGCCTGTTGATGCCCCCTGAGTGCTGAGATGAAAGGAGTACCACATCCAGCTACGTTTGCTCTTTTTCTTAGATTAGCAAAAGGCAGAAGATGGTAAAGAGCAGAGAAAAGAAACAGGAATCCTAGCTGTTGTAAAGATGGTCTGATGACTCCTCTTGGTGATTAAGAAAAAGAAGGCCAGACCAGATGCACAGCTTTAATTTCAGCACTCTGGAGGCAAAGGCAGGCTGATTTCTGTGAGTTCAAGCCAGCTTGGTCTGCAAAGCAAGTTCTGGGCTAGCCAGGCATATCACAGTGAGACGCTGTCTTAAGAAAAACAAAAACAGAGCCAGGAATAGTGACACATGCCTTTAGTCCCAGCACTCGGAAGGCAGAGGCAGGTGGATCTATGATTTCAGGGTCAGCCTGGTCTACGTAGTGAGCTCCATAGTTGGGGCTACAGAGAGACTGTCTCAAAAAGACCTAAAAAACAAACAAACAAAAACGCCAAATAAAGTGAAGGCTGCCCTTTTCCTGAAGCAAGTATAGCAGAATCTGTTCATTTCCTTTGGGTCACTGTTTTGGAAAAGCTGGTCAGATTGAAGTAACTGAAACTCAGTTACGGTGACACAGTTTGCTAAGGAAAAGTTGGGGGATTTAAATCAAGAGAAGTCTGAATCCTTGTTCAATCTCTATAGTAAACGTTGTGGCTTATAAGTTTAGAGTAGCTAGCAGGGCTTCAGAAGCTGCAAGGGACAGGATATTCTAAGGGGACAGAGATAAGAGTAAAAAAGATAAAAATCTGCATTGAGTGAAAACAGAGATGGATTGGTGGCCTTGGGCTCTGATCTCCAGTTTCTTGTACACCATAGCTGGCCAGAGCTGGAGTTGTTTAGCCACCCTTCCCGGAGTAATGTGGAATGACCAGATGCCACCTTCTGTCTCTGCCTCTCTTGTATTCCACATTGACCATCCAAAGGGGAGGCATTTTGATGTACATATCTGTGTGAACGTGTTTCAGTCTGCTGCTGTGACTTTGCAAGCCAGCCCCCACTAGCCTCTATAGCAGGGAGAATATCGGCACAGCTCAGGACATTCCTGCAGATTCCACCTCATCTGTCCTCACTGGTCCTTGTCCCCAGCACTTATTTTCCCTTTTGCTGACCTTTGCTTTATACATTCTTGGCTCTTCCCAGACCTTCTGACCGTGGATTATTGCTGTGGAGGAAGTCAAATAACACAATCTGATGCCCATCTCCAGACTCAGAGATTCTAAATACCAGAGACTCCTCTGTGGGCTGTGTTCCTGGCTGCCTCCCCAGATGGCTCCAGTGAGAATAGAGTAGTGGTTAGGAGGGAGAGAGAATACTGTGTCGAAAATAATGTCTGGAATCATCCGTGATAGCTTGGTAATAGGAAACTCTAAGAATCTTCTAGTTCCTTGATATTAAACACAATGAAAAAGAGATTGTGTCATTGTTTCAAAACTTAAGTTCAACAACTGCAAGATTCCTGGTAGAAAATTTTGTAAGTTTTTTTTAACTTTTAAAATATGTTTATTATTATTATTACTGTTACTATTATTATCGTGTGTGTGTGTGTGTGTGTGTGTGTGTGTGTGTGTGTGTTAGATTGTAGAAATCAGAGAACAACTTTTTGGAGTCAGTCCTCTCCTTCCACCTTTATGTGTGTTCCTGATACTGAACTCAGATTACCAGGTTTGTGTGGCAAATGTCTTTACCCTTTGAGCTGTCTCACTACCTCTACATTTAAGTTCTAAAAAATGTGAATGAGTTTTCGTCTTTCAATTATGGAAGAGTGAAGAGATTACCTTAATGTCCTCCGAAGTCCTCTAAACACTCCATTTATGCAAGTGAACATCTTGCAGCATAATGCTTATTTGCATAAAAGTGGCTGTATTCATTACTGCCTCCCTCCACTATCTTAGACCTTTCTCTCTATTTCTCTGTCTCTCTCTGTGTCTCTGTGTCTCTGTGTCTCTTTCTCTCTCTCTCTCTCTCTCTCTCTCTCTCTCTCTCTCTCTCTCTGTGTGTGTGTGTGTGTGTGTGTGTGTGTGTGTGTGTGTGTACGTGAAGGTCCCAGGACAACTTTTGGAGTTGCTTCTCACCTTTCTTGTTGAGGCAGGCTTCCATGCAGTTCCTCTGATTGGGCCTCTGCATTTCTGTAAAGTGCTGAGATTACATTCTGTAAAGCCATCTCCTGGCCAGCCCTCTTAAGGCTTGTTTAATTGTGCAGAGCAAGCAGATAGGAGGGCCTTATCACCTGGCTGCTAAGAGCTGACATGTGGTGTCAAACAGGGTTGGTTGGAATTAAGTCTTCACCGTGGGCTAATTGTGTGTTTGGGGACTAATGACTTATCTTTCTCAGTCTCAGAACCCTCATTTGTCTGAACACAGCAAAACCTACTTCATAGAGTCCTAGAAAGCTGAGGAAGAAGCTGATGGGAACTTTTTTCTCTCAGTGTTACCTCTAAGCACTCCCGTACTGGTTATACTGGCACAAGTGAAGTCCAAGAGGCTCTTATTTCAAAATTATCATTTGAAATCCTTATTCCTTCCTACCAACAGATGTTTGAGTACCTAAAGAGGTTTATTTTATCTGTTAAAGGACAGATGGATGCTACAAACAACCATGGCCATAGACTCACCTTGAAATAGGGAAGCTTTGCAGATGAAAGGCAGGGTTAGTGGGTGGGAGGGTCATGGTTACAAGATCACAACTCGTCCTATGACTAAGGGACTCTGTGGTGTGTCTCAGGGCCACAAACTAAAGAGTGAGGGCGACATGTTTTTAGGACAAAGCAAGTAACATACTTTTGTGCAGAGGGCATTTCATGGTGACACACAGCGGGCTGTGTCTGCCGATTCTTTCTTTCTGCATGCCATTTATCAATAGTGAGGTTATAAGAAGAAAAGCACTAATAGATGTATACCTTAAAACGCATGTGTTGGTCAGTTTAGATCATGCTGTGTAATGAATAGGCCTTGTAATTCATTTGAGGTGTGTTGTGGTTCAACAGAAAAGTGTTTTATTTCTCACACATACAAAACGTGTTGGTGCTTGGGCCAGTCTCCAGAGAAGTTGTCTTCATATAATGATTTAGTGATTCTGGCTCCTTCTAGCCTGTGAAGATGTTGTCTCAGTATGTCCTGCCAGTGTCAGCAGAGATGAGGGGTTAGTGCTGATCCTGCTTGGCTCTACTCTTAACAATCTGGAGAAGAGAAGGAACTTAATGCTCAGGAAGCAGCATCAGAGTGGTATTTAAATGAATAGTCATGAACACCGAGAAACTGCTCTCTTTGCCAGAGTTGTGCCAGCAAATGGAAGGACCGTGGTGTCATAACCAGATCATGCCTAGTAGTTAGAGGTTCTGTCTTAACAAATGGCTGAGTGTGTGTTTAATGAAATACTAGCAATCCTGCAAGGAAAAAATATGATAGTGTTCAAAGAATCAGCACAAAAACATTTCCTAGAGAAATTCTTAACGATGGTGAGTGTATCTAAAGAAAAGGAGCATGACATTAGCGACCTCAGTTGCCTAAATTTGGATAGAATGAAAAACAATAGTAAAAATCCTGAACCAAAGAATAGTCAAATACTTTATGAAAGATGTCCAAATGAAGGAGCTGGCCTGGGAAGTTTCCCAAGGAAAGGACATTTTGAATCGTGACATAAATGTTGCTGATACAGCACTGCCCAGCATGTATAAGGCTCTGAGTTCAGCCCCCAGCATCATGCACACAGAGATGTGTGCACATATGCCACAAAAATTGTGGAATTTATCTCAGCAGATTTCGAGGATTGCACAGTAGGGCATCTTGCAGTTGGAATTCAGTTGTGGGAAAGATTTGGGGGCTGAGGAGATGGCTCAGTTGGTAAATTGCTTGCTATGAAAGCATGAGAACCTGACCCGAGTTCAGATGCCCAACACCTATGTAACAAGCCAGGTGCCGTTGTTTTCCCAGTGCTTGGGAGCCAGAGACAGAAGGATCCCAGAGCTTGCTGGCCAACCAATCTAGCTCCTCCAGGTTCAGTGAAACACTCTGTTTCAAAGAATAGAGTGGCAAGTGAGTGAGAAAAACACCCTCTGACTTACACACACATACACACACACACACACAAAGGAAAGAAAAAAAAAGTGAAAGACTAGGGTTACAATTTTACTTTCAAAATTCCATTTGATATTCAGTATGCATGGTACAGAAGAAGAGAAAAGGAGTCCTATGGGGATCACTCGTAGCACATGACTTTTGATCCATATATAATTGGTTGCCACCATCCTCAACATTAGCTTTTATTTTAATTAGTGTTGTAGAACAATATAGAACATCCTGAAAACAGGGCTATATTAAGAGCTCTGCAAAATCCTCCAAGGAAATTCTACTGGAAAACCTGCTGAGGAGGAGTTCCCAGGAATAGGGGGAAGTAAGCCAAAGTATAGCTCTGCAGTGGGAGGAGTTATCAGCAGAGTCATCTGCAGCATTTAGAGAAAACTGCCATCAAAGGAGATGGAAATGCTGGGACTGCAGAGATGGCTCATCAGTTAAGAGCACTGGCTGCTCTTGCAGCGGACCTGAATTTGGTTTCCAGCTAACAACTGCTTCAAACTCCAGTTCCAAGGGATCAACACCTTCCTCTGGCCTCCGAGACCTTTGCATGACATGGGTGCACTTACATACACGCAGGCAATACATTTGTACACATCAAAGAAAAATAATAAGGGCCTGGAGAGATGGCTCAGCAGTTCAGAGCACTGACTGCTCTTCTAGAGGACCTGGGTTTGAATTCCAGTTCCCACATGATGGCTAACAACCATCCCAACTCCAGTTCCAGGGGAACTTTGATGCCCTCTTCTGACCTCTGCAGGGATTGCATGACATGGGTGTACTCTTACTTACATGCAGGCAATATATTCATACACATAAAATAATAATAAGTAAAATATTTTTTAAAAAAGAGATGGAAAATGTGATATTGAGGGATCAAGAAAAGACTAACGTGGTTCAGTCTTGTAGGTAGATTCAAAACAGGCTACCCTTCCTGTCTTCAATGAGCATGCTTGCTTCTTTGCTGTTTTCTTAACTGTCCATCTGCTGATACGCTCTTGGATTTATTCAATCAGGTGGTTATTCATTATGGACCCACACACTGAGCCCAGCTTCACCATTATCTACATAGTACAAACCCTAGTATCTACCTGCCAAGGATACTCTCTTTAGTGGAAAGAGTTGTCGGCTTATGCAGGGACACTCTTAGCTGCATGCTTATAGGTGAGTCACTCGTTTCCTTGAGGCTTTTTCATAACCATAGACCAAGACAAACAATGCTGTGGTGGTGAGGATCGGATGAGGTAATTCATCTTCATTGTAGCAGATGCTGAATATTTGTTAGAAGTTTTCTCATTAAGGAAAACGCATCAAAAGCTAAGGGCAGTACCTTGTGAGCATTCTTCGATGGTGGACATTCTAAATTCCAACCCTCCAGCCCAGCCTGATGTGTAAGCATGCATCCCAGCATCTCAGACCTCCAGTCTGTTGACAGCTATGTTAAGAATGGGAAGAAAGGTTCAAAATGTGGAAAAATTCCTGGTTAACAAAAATAAAACGACTGGCCAGATCTATGAATATACTAATGAGCATATAAATGAATCTTAGGTAGGAACTTGTTGGCAGATAGATGAAGAATGAATATTCAGTGTTAGGGCTGGGGATGTTGCTCAGTGGTGGAGTATTTGCCTAGCATGAGTGAGGGTTGATATCTGGCAGTGCACAACAACAACAACAACAAAAAAAAAAAAAAAAAAGGAAGGGAGGGAGGGAGGGAAGAAGAAAGGGTGGGAGAGAGGGAAGATGAGAAGGATGAATCTTCAAAGAATAAATTGGAGAGTGAGTGAGAACATACACACAACACAGGAAAGAAAAGGAAAGTGAAAGACTAAATCCAGGGGTTACAATCTTACTTTCAAAATTCCATTTGATATTCAGTATGCATGATACAGAAGAAGAGAAAAGGAGGGAGGGAGGAAGAGAAAAAGGAAAAGAAATATTCATTGTTTCCAAAGCCAATTTGACAGCCAAATTTTAACAATTCATGGGCTGGTGTTTTATAAGAACAGCATTAAGAAACGGTACTGTGCACGTCAAAAGCTTGCGGGAGCTTAGAGCATGCGGAGAACAGTAAGGAGTGAAGGGATCCACACTGGAAATCAGAATCCGCACAGAGGCTCCAAATGAGGAGGAGCTCCCATTTTCCCGATGCCTCTACATCTGCGGTGCGTCACACCTGGAGAGCATCTTGGTAGATGGAGCTTTGCTGAACAGGCAAAGGCACGGTGGCGTTCTGATTGGGAAAGGAGGACCAGAGGGGTGATGTAGAGAGGAATGCAGGTGGCTGCCTTGAGGCCAGCCCAAGAGGGCCGGAAGTAGACTTTGGAGAAGAGCATCAGTGGATTCAAGGAGGAGGAAGCCAGTTTGTGCTAGACCTGAATGCCAGTGGAAAATACTGACCCACAGACAGACCCAGGACCCTGTTGTGGCCTTGGTTTAGAAGTGGAGCCATGGCCATGTTCGGAGATTAGCTTTCAGTGCTGTGTGAGAGGGATGATAAGCCTTTGGTAGCTGCAGGAGGCCGTGTGAGAGCAGCCAGGGGTTCACACATGCAGAGGTGGCCGGTTCTGCATTTCATATCTACCCTGGCTTCTCCACCTTACCCCATTTCTTTGTTCCTTCCCTTGTTCTGTTTGTAAATATTTCGGCAGGAAGAATGCATTCTCCTCTACAAAAGCAAACTAAATAAAAAACATATGGAAGCCATTACTATTCAAAGACCAGCCTGGACCTCTCCACTTCTCAGAGTCTTCCATTATTCCATAAAATACCTGTATTTTCCTTCTAGTTAATTCCAGTAATTGAGTGCCATATAAACTTCTAGAGAGTAAATATTGTCACGGCCTTTCCTCTCAGGTTTGTCTCTTGTATTAGTTTTTAAAAAGAAACAGCTTTCATAGCTCTTTCCAGGCACTCTGTCCTATTATTTTAAATTTTCCTTAATATCCGTTTATTTTTAAATTTTATTTATTTTACTTTATGTGTATGAGCGTTTTGCCTGTGTTGTACAATACCCTCAGAGGCCAGAAGAGGGTGTCAGATGCCCTGGAACTGGAGTTACAGATGGTTGTTGGCAGCTGTGTCTGTGCTGGGAATTGAACCCAGGTCCTCTGTAAGGGCAGCTGATGTTCTTAACCACTGAGCCACCTCTCCAGTCCCTTTCCTAGTTTTCAAAAGTCATCTTTTTTGTCTTACTTGATTTCTTAAAATGAGTTTGATTTTTATTGTATTCTTTACATTTATTTATGTATTGTGTGTGTATATATGTGTGTACACACCCACCATGGTACATATGTGGAAGTCAGAGGAGAATTATACAAAATCAAACTGGGAAGAGTTACAGAACTGATGAGATTAAATTTGATGTTTGTCATTCAATATTGAAAGTACCTAAAATGCATACATTCTCTGGTCCCAGCTTGGGCTGTGTCCTATAGTTTGTGTTGTGCTGTGTTGTGTTGAGACAGAGTCTTACACTGTAGTCCTGCCTCCCCCTGGAATTTCCTGTCTTGTTGGTTTAAGGAAAGTTGACATTATCTTTTTTTATTTTTCTCTTTTATACAAGGGTTGGCTGGAGATATTCAATTTCTAAGAGGTTGGTATTACTATTTATAACTTTTGGGGGTGTGATCAGAAAATGCAGTTTGTAAAATTTCTGTTAGGGTTTGTTTCTAAATATTTTCAATAGTTCAATGTGCAGTGGATATGTGTGCGAACGCCATCGCCAGTCATGTAAAGTCCTGTGCTCTACTTTCATTACATCAAGACAAATTTGTGCTGTTCCTATTGTTCGTGTATTTCTTGGTTCTTCTTTTTCTGGTGCTGTTCAGCTTTGACTGAACTAACGCTCCCACTGTAAATGTAATTTTACCCTTTATGTCCGTGCCTAAGAATTTGTGCTCTTGCATTTTGTACTGGCTTTGTTGTTTGAGTCACAAATTTGTCATGATCGTACCTCTTCCTGAACTGTAGCGTTGTCTTCAACAGCTTTTCTTCATACTACCACTTTGGGGCTGGGAGTATAGCTCAGCAGTAGATCCTGGACTCAGCATGTGCACAGCACCTCCAGCATCAGATAATCTGTTCTGTGTGTGTGTGTGTGTGTGTGTGTGTAGACGGGTTAGTTACTTTTCTGTTGCTGTGATAAGACACCATGAGCAAGCCAACTTACAGAAGAAAGAGAGTGTTTGGGCTTCTGGTTCCAGAGGGAGAGGGTCCGAGTGCTGGAGAGGTGTGGGGACTATGGCAGATGTGATGGCAGGAGCAGAAAACTGAGGGCTCACGTCCTCAACCACAAAGGCAAAGGAAAGTGGGGCAAGGCAGTGACCCCTCAAAGCCCACCTCCAGGGACACACTTCCTCCAGCAAGGCTCCCCCTCCTACAGATTCCAGACCTCCCAAACAGCGCCACCAACTGGGGACAGACCATATGGGGGACATTTCTCGTTTAAACACCAGTGTTCAAAACTACGGCTGCTTTTACCATATCTTTTCACCTTTTCTTCACTAATAATAAGTGCATTGTTAGGAACGGTATATAAATCTGCTCTGCTTTTGTTGTGTGCAGGTCCCATTGATTAATCTGAATTTATTGATTTTGGTTTTTTTGAGATCAGGTCTCACTATGTAGTCCTAGCTGACCTGGAACTTGCTATGTAGACCAGGCTGGCTTCAGATTTACATCAATCTCTATGCCACTGCCTTCTGAGTCCTGAGACTGTAGGCATGTGTCACCATGCCCAAGGTCAGTCCTTTTAGTAGAAGAATTCATTTGTTAACATTGAGTATAACCATTTTTGCTTTCATTTTAATTTGATTACAAGTTTGTCTAGTCATCTCTCATTAGATATACCTCATGCTAGATAAATGCTTGTCAACTGCTTGAGTAGAAGTCTTGACAAGCTGTATTTGAAATGACAGGAGGTGCTTCATGTGAAATGGCTTCTAGACAATTTGAGGCCAATGAAACCTATGCCAGAAACCCAAACTACAGCCTGGAGTTGTGTTAGTCAGGGTTTTTCAGAGCAAAAGCTCCTGGTTCTTCATGAGCTCTGTCTTCGATCTTTAAACCTTCTACAGATTGAATTATGGCAAGTAATCAGCTCTGCTCTCTCCCTACAGACTGACAGGTGAGTCGCTTCTGAAAAATACTTTCACAGCAAAGTCTAGACTGGCATTTTGGCCAACTCCCTCAGCACCATAGTTTACCAATTGACACACAAAATATGTACTTGTTTTTGCTGTTTTTCCTTTTTGTCAGTTCTTTAGACTAGAATTTCAGGTTGCAGTGATTTCTAGTCACTGGTCTTTCCTTAGCTTTATCTACATCTTAGTGATCTGTTGGCCCTGGGGTTATCAGGGAGGAGCTCTGACTAGTAAAGTCCTAACTCTGCTGTGGTGCAGTCCTCAGTGCCTTACAAATGGCCTGGAGCTAAATCAATGCCTTTCCCCTGCTGCTGTGCAGGACCACCCCAGAACCCTCAAGCATCTCTTGACTTGGGATCTGAGGATGTACAGAAAGTCTGTGTTTACCGTACAATCTTTCAGGTTAATTACTGAAGAAATACTATTGGCCTGGTTTAATTTAATTAGGAAGTTAGTATCCCCGCTGGCAGCAAATTTAGTGGAGGGATTAAGCACAGGTGTTCTGGGCGTAAATCTTGGGTCCACCTGGATTTACATTGAGACTCCAACACTTAGTAGCTATGTAAACCCACTTAATGTAATCTCTTCGGGGCCCAGCCCCTCTTTCTGTAAGGTGAGAATGATTGTCATTCTGTTCTCACAATCACACTATTCCTATGAGGCTCAAACAAAATAAGATTTTTTTTTTTTTTGAGGCAGGGTCTAGTGTATAGCCCTGACTGGTCTGACTCATTGGGTAGACTGGGCTGGACTTGAACTCACAGAGATCCACCTGCCTTATCCTTCTAAGTGCTGAGACTAAAGGTGTGTGCCTCCACGCCCTGCTAAGAATTCATAATTCTAATGATAAACGCATTCACTGACGGCTGCTTTTTCTACATGCCGATTTCTAAGTTATGTCCGAGAAACCTCTTTTACCAGATACTTGTATTTCTTTATGTCCATAGGCTTTATTTCTCAGTGAGCAGTTTTCTACTTCTATTAACAAAATAGATTTGTTGAAACAGATTCAAGAGAGTCTTAGTTGCCCTTCAAGTCAATTATAGATGTCTGTGGTGCTGCTAAATTTAGAAACAAAACAGCTTACTGCATTGGTTACTTTTTCCCTCTCTGCAACCAAGTACCCTGATAAGAGCCAACTTACAGGAGGAAAGATTTATTGGGTTCATGATTTGAGGGTACCCCCCACGGAGGGAAGGGCACGATGCTGTAGCCCTGCTGGTGCTGGGACCCCAAGGCTGCGTATTTTTACCTTGTCAGACCAGCTAGGAGACAGGGAGGGGAAGGAACCAGGAGAGGACAGTCTTAGGCTTAGTGCCCATCCCCCAGTTACCTACTTCCTCCAGCTAGGCCTGGCCTCTTAAAGGTGCCACAGACAACACCACCTTCTGGGGACTAACTGTTTAAACACAGGAACCTGTGGGGGACATTTTACAGCCAAACTTTAATTAACATTTTTTGTGCTCCATCTTGGTTAGTGGTATGATGAGATCACAATACCGTTAAAGTGTAGGCAGCATGATGCTTCCGTCATTTGAGGGCTGGAAGAGAAGTCCCTACTGGCCTGGCCTCCTCCAGTGGAGTTCTCGCCATCTGTGCCAGCCTTCACATGCTGTCTCTATTTCAGCTTGCTGTGGCCTGAAACTTCTCCATGTTAACTCTTCCCACATTCCCCATGATGTCATCCTCAGTAATTCTTCCTTCACTCTTTACCTCTGCTTGCCTGCCCAGGAATGGGTTAACGCACTGGCTTTCATGAGTGCCCACTTATTTCTGCAATTTATCTCCACGTGCCATGCTGATTCTTTCTGAATCTCTTTTTCCAAGTTTGAATTCAGTATGCCAAAGCTGAGATGCTGTCATTTCCTAAATAAGCCAAAGGGAAGCTCTGGTCTGTTCTAGCCAGTCTGTGTGCTGAATCCATGTTCACATGTACTCTGGTCTATTCTAGCCAGTCTGCGGCTGAATCCATGTTCACATGTACTCTGGTCTATTCTAGCCACTCTGCGTGCTGAATCCATGTTCACATGTACTCTGGTCTATTCTAGCCACTCTGCGTGCTGAATCCATGTTCACATGTACTTCTCTAATGGAACTTTGAGGAATAACCAACTGCAATTGAACAGTGCCTCTATTCCATCTGCAAATTCCATCACATAAAACCCAGATCCGATTTCTCTCTTGTTTTTGTTTGTCTCACATTGTGTTTGTACCCCATTGGGTAGAGCATAAACCCAGGCTTCATCTGGATGTATTTTCAGCTCACAGAGGCAGTAATTGAATCTCTGACAATAGCCTTGCCTCCCAGGAGTATTCTAACTCTTGCTGCCACATTAAACCAGCTAGTTCTTGGTTCCCTTCAAAGGAGATGTCCCATCTCTTGGCTATGAACAATGTCAATGAAAGACTTAGAATCCTCAGTGTATGGACCCAAAGCCTTTCTGTTCCTTAACAGAGTGTTTTGCCTGCATGTGGGTGCACCACATGTGTGCAGTGCCCACCAAGGCCAGAAGAGGGTGTCTGATCCCCTGGAACTGGAGTTGGGGATGGTTGTGAGCCATTGTGTGGGTCCTCTGCTGAAGCACCTAGTACTCTAAACCATCAAGCCATCTCTCTAGCCCCCAGTCCGAGTTTTGCATAACAGTAGAAGCTTGGTTAGGTGTAGAGGGTACTACCTGTGTTCTGACCTCTGAGGACAGATGCTTTTGAGCCTAGTGCAGTCTGGTGCAGGATGTGTGGTGAGTTAGAGCAGGAGGATCCGGTAGTCACTGCTCTTTCTGGCACTGTGTTGTGTTATGTCTGAGCCTGCTTGAGGCCACTCCTGTTCTGTCTCCCTGAAGAAATTTTTGCCATTGTACCTGACAGCCAATTTGTAACAGCCAGTTCTGGTAAACGCCGTTGGGCTTGGACCAAGTCCCACGAAAACCTTTCTGGTTCCTGAGGGTCACTAATCTTAAACGTGGGGAATGTGTGAACTGTGTATTGCATTTGTAGGGGTGGAGTGGGGGTGGGGAGTGCTGAGTTCAATATTATAACTAAGAGGGTTTGGGGACTCATTTGGCCGAACGGATGAGCTTTTGGCAAACAAATACTCAAGAGTTCATAAAAATTGAGATAGTAAAAATGGAATAAATGAATGAATGTCTTTTAGAATCTATTCCTCAAAAGCCAAAATTAGATGTTCAGTGTTATTTATGTCAACTAGGGAGGCAAAGAGTTAAATTTTTTCCACACTTCCCCCTACCACCTCTACCACCCAAGCCAAGAGACAGTGCTCACCACCACACAAGCACACACAGACACACAAGGTAAGGAACCTGTTTTGCCAGTTTTCCTGGTTAAAAACAGGTAGGGGGTTGCTTGGAGCACAGAGTGGGAAAGCCTTACAAGTATCAACTGAAGATTTTTCAAAACCTGAGTTTGCAAAGAAACTTTCCCCACAGAGAGAGGCGCACATGTGCCACTGTGGCTTTTCTTTTTTTCTTCTTTCACTGATTAAGTGCATTGTTAGACAGGGAGGGGCCGATTAACGAATGCCTATAATTTTGATCATTGTTTTCTGCAAAACAGCTCAGGCTTTGAAAATGAAGCCATCGTTCTTGGCTGAGTGGCTGCCAGCGGCACAAATTACACCGTGCAGAGATCCGAAGCCCCTGAAAAGGTTTCATTAATGAACACTTTCAGACGATTGTTTAAGTCTTTGCCTGACAGGTAACGTTGGCATGCAGGCAGGTGGGGTTAGGGTTTCCATGGAGATTTATGATGTCATGCTTGAAAGAGCATGTTAAGACAGCCAGTTTAACAAGTAGCTACTCAAAAAGTCCTATAGGCTACAAGTAGGTTTTATGCAAATGACAAGAGTTTCACTGGGAAAAACTGCAGAAAGAAAACAACAGAGACATGGAGGGGTTCACCTGACAGCAGCGAAGGATGACTCTGCTGCCGTCCGTCAGGCACGGACACTTGTAGAAGACTAGATTTCTCATTTTAACTGCTGAGTCCCGGGTGCAGTTCTCAGTACAGGTAAATGCATGTTTTCTTTTTTTTCTTCAGTTGTTGTTTAATTCTTCTGACTTATTGCCAAAAATTATTTGGAAGCATCGTGGTCTGTTCTGAACATTGTTCTCTTGGCAGGAAGAATGGAATCAGTAAGTACAGCTTTCCCACACTGAGTGTTCCGGCTTCAGGGCTGTTTTAAGGGCTTTTTTGTTGTTGTTGTTGAATGAACTGAGATTTTTGAATAGAACTGAAAAACAAGTGATGCGGTATGCATTATGCTGAATGTGCCTATGAATAATGCTGTGGGAAAGCCATAGACAGGGACCCGCAAGAGGGCTGAGAGATGTGTGTGTTTGCTGACTCTTTCCAGATGCACTCTGTGTGTGTGTATGTGTGCGTGTGTGTGTGTGCGTGTGCGCGTGTGTGTGTCTCCGAAGCTGAAACTCAGGTATTTTTGTACTTTTACTTTGTAACATACAAAAACTAAAATCTGTAGAACATCCCAGAAATCATGCGGGAATCAGGCTTACAAACAGGGCACTTTTGTTTTCAAGTGTGCTGGTATGCTTTTCTCATAAAAATATTTTCTAGGGTTAGAAAAGAAATCCTGCTTGGGCTGTTAGTCTGTAGACTTGTAGGAAAATAGTGAGTTTCAAGAGGCAAGATGAAAGTTTCTTGGGGGAGAAGGAGGTTCTGGTGATGAAGGTAGTTTGAAAGCGTGCTTTTGAATAGAAGCCTGGGGCAGTAGGGGCGGGTGAACAATCCTGTAGCTATTTAGATGTGTAACCGCCCCTCTGGTGGCTGTGATCCGGAGTCAGCTGAAAGGGGCATATTAGCTGGCCTGTGAGCAGATAGGCTCCCGGTTTTGTAAAGGACACAAAGGAAACTCAGTTCTCTCTTTCCTTTGGAGCATGGGGCTAAAGCACAGGTTCAAGATACCTGGGACGTGGGAACTTTGAGACAAAAGTACTCAGGAGCTAGTCAATGTGTTTCTTAACATTTTGAAAATGATCTAATATGTAAACATGAGAACTGAAATTTGCATTCAGAGACTGAATTGAGCCAGACTTATCATTCCATTAAATTGTTACCGGTTAGATCAGGTAGTGACAAAGAGGACTGTGTCCTCACTAGCTCTGTGACTGAGGAAAGTAAATTCATACCCTTAAGCTTCAGTTTTCACCTCCACACAGCGTGGGTGACAGTCACCGGGTTGTAGCCCAATTCTAAGCTTTGGTGCCTCACATATTACGGGTTGTTTCACTCATGAGGCACTGGACTGATTATAAAGAATTGTTTTCCTTTCCTTTCCTATCCTTTACTTCATGTTATTACAACAGCCCGGTAAGACTCTCAGAGTCTTTGTATTAAACTTTACAGATGAGGGAACCGGAGAAGCAGGAACAGAACATAATAATCTTACATATTATGTATCGTTTCTCATGTTAGCGAATATAGAAAAAAAATTTATCATTGAAATAATTTCCAAGCAGAAGTAATGAACTCTGTAAATTAATTAAAATACAAAAGGTGATGTTTGTCAAACGAGCAAGGATACTAATATATATATATATATATATATATATATATATATATATGTATATATATGTGTGTGTGTATTTTAAAATAAAATTAATTTTGCCTGTGCCACTTCTGTGTAGATAGGAGATTGAAATAGATGAATTTACTTTTTTAATGGGTGATGACTACAAGCTCAGGCTACTGCACAGACTAACATTTTGAAATTGTATCTACTTGAAAAATTTTCTTGGCCCACAAGAATCAAGTGTGGGTGCCACAGTAATTACAGAGTAGGAAGCCAAGTCACTGAGGGCTTTGGGTGCCACAGTGAGCAGAACCACCCAGGAGTTATACGCATTCTTCCTTACTCTCTTTGTGTCCTGCACGTTGGCACCTCCTCCCTGTCTCCCTCCCAGTTGCCTATGAAGTTCATATTTATAATCTGCATCTACAGAATGGAATAGATGATCTGTTTCTCATTGTCATTTTACAGTAGTGATTTCTGTGGTTAGCTATTATTTGTCTAGGTAGGATCTTGTTATGTCGCCCACAGTGGCCCTGAACTCACTACCTAGCCCTGACTAGCCTTGAACTCTCTGTCCTCGTGCCTCATTCTTCCCGGTGCTGAGACTGGCTCACCTGGCTCAGAAACAACAGTGTGTCTAGCCGAGTAGAATATTCTGGTAGTTCCCGGGTTTTCCTAAGGGCTTTTTCAGTGTTTACAGGTTTTCCATGTCTTAGCTCTGAGAGTTGTCCAGATTTGACACTGTTGGCAGAGGCTCTGAGCAGAAGCTTGGGTGGGCTCACTGAGTTGATTCTAGAGTCATTTTGACATTTAACTGCTGAGGCTAAACACTCAGTGGCAGATTCATGCCGGTGGTCAGATGAATTAGGCTTCGTGGCTGACTTCAGCTTCCAGCACCATGTGGGGACCTGAGGAAAATCTCATCTCTGGTTATCTTATCTCAAGGGCAGATCTAGAAGACCAAGAGCAACCATGTATTTCAAAGTTTCAGCCTCACCAAGCAGCAGTTTAGAATGTAGAGCAAGAGTCACAGAGATGGAGGACTGGAGCGCAGTGTTAGCAAACTTTCCTAATGCAAAACCTTTCAGCAATGGGGAGCTAAAATTTAAAATGGGTTTGAAATCACTAATGAATCTTTTTTGGGGAAAGATTTATTGTATGCTTTTGATTATGTGTGTGTGTGTGTGTGTGTGTGTGTGTGTGTGTGTGTGTGTGTGTGTATGTATGTGCCTGAGCATTTGTTGTTGGGTATGGACCCCAGGCCTCGTGCACACCAGGCAGTCTACCACTAAGCAACACATCTGGTCCCATGCACCCAAGTTTTGAACTGTTCTTGGGGAGTTTCCAAAACTTTTTACTGTTTCTGTTTTGCTTTATTTTGTTTTGAGAAAGGGTCTGGCTATATAGGCTAGGTTGGACTCAAACTTCGATTTTCCTGTCTCAAGTGCTGGGATTAGAGGCATGTATCACCTTGCTGGATGCTCCAGAACCTCGACAAGTTGCCATGAGAAAACCGTGTTGTGACAGGATGCGGCTTGTGCATCCAGGGAGGCCCTTGAGGTCAGCGCTGGGGTGAAAGGGTCTGGTGCTCCTGGGATAGTCAAACTTTGTTCTTATTTTCTTTCAACTGCTTTGCTGGAAGCTAACCTTTCAAAGGAGATCCAAGTTGGGATCTATTTTTATTGTGCATTGTAAAATACAGCTTGGCCGGTGATTTTTGGCCATTTCCTATTTTAGGGTGGTACTTGCTCATAGGTCTTTCCAAAACTGATTACTTGCTCATAAACCTGACTTTAACATTTAACCTGTAACTCACCATGAGAGGAAATATATGGGAGGGGAGGATTTTAATTTTTCTTCTTGATAGAGCTAAGACTTAGCTCCTCTTCATTCCCGTTCTTCCTCCCCCTAGATCCCAGGCTACGTGACTTGCAAAAACTAATGTAAAATATCACCCACAAGGGGAAATCTCCCTCCAGAGCTCTCCCACAAAGGAGTGCACTTTTCATTTTATAAGATGTGTGAGTTCTGTCAGTCAGAGCTCCGTGGGCATTAACATCTGGGGCCTCATTCTTTCTGCGTCAAGGTTGCATGTCACACCACTTCGCCATTGGGTAGCTTTTGTCCCTTCCATTCCTATTTGGCCCTGATTAAACAACAGAAGTGATGATGTGCTCCCCACCCTCATTTTTATTAGGGTTAGCCAATGCAGATTGTCACATTTGCTCCATAAAACTGATGGCCAGCATTCTTACACTATAAGGCTCCTCCAGACTGTCGCCTCTGCCCTGTGTTCTGTTTAAATCACACAGATGGAGAAAGCAAAGATCCTAGCAGAGGTATGTCTGTACTAGGCTGCCACAGGGTCCTGGGTATCCTTCCGAGGGCCTGGCCCTCTCTTCACTGCTTAGCAGCAAAGCATCTGGAATGGTTCTGGAGCAGTCGGGTGGTCATTTTTGCTCTTTGGTGTTAAGAGTGTTTGTGAATTCTATTCAGGGCATCAGGAGGATGTCACATCCTGATTTCTTCCTGGTCAGTCTAAGGTAAACATACCATAGCTGTCATTTGACTTGCTCCTCCACAGGAGCAAATTTGCTTCCTGATTGGCTCTGAATTTGTAAGAAGGAAGAAGTCATTTCTTTAGGACAATCTTCAGTCTCTTCTTTGGAGAGAGTGTGTATTTGTGTATGATGCCAAGAATAGTACAAACCATTGCTTGTGGTGGCACACACCTTTAGTACTAGCACTTGGGTGGCAGAGGCAGGCAGATCTCTATTACGAGTTTGAGGCCAGCCTGGTCTACATAGTGAGCTCTGGGCCATCCAGGGCTATATAGTGAGACCTTGTCTCAAAAAAAATAACAAGAAGAATTGCACAAATCAACTTAAAACTGTTCTGTCTTAAGAGCAGTTATAATAGTGACCCCATAATATATTAACCTGACCATTAAAGGCATTCATTTATTTGTATATAAGTGTTTCGTCTGCATGTATCTAAGTGCACCCATGTCTGCAAAGCCCATGAAGCCAGAAGAGGGTGTCAGATCCCCTGGAACTGGGTTACAGGTGGTTTTGAGCTGCCATGTGGATGCTGGCAACTGAACCCAGGTCCTCGGTAAGAATTCAATGCTTTTTTGTTTTGTTTTAAATTTGTAGAATTTTATTTTTTTTTAACTTCTCAGACTGTGGTTTTTATCTCTAGCCATTCAATTAGGTGTTTGGCATTTTCTGTAGGGCATAGGTGAAGGGACACCGGGGCCATAGAAGAGTAATAGAAAAATGATGGAAAACCTCTGAGTACCTGTAAATGGAAAAGGTCCAACGGCAAGGCCTGGATGCTTAGGATCCCGGATGGAGTCAAGACCATAGCTGGCTTCAAGGGAGGTGGGAAGTCCATTCTAGAGAATCAGTCGTCCCAAGACTAGAATCTGCAAATGATAGAAACTTCCAGTCTCTAGCCTAAGTGCAACACAGAAGCAAAGCCACTGCTGTGCACCAGCCTGGGACCTCAGGGGAGTGCAGCCACTCAGACAAGCCCAAAACCGCTGCCCAACCCGGGGGAGTCCTCCACCCTCCCCTATGTCCCATCGTCAGTCCTCCACCAGAGAATACGGAGCCGTGGCTCATGGCTGGGGACCACGTTCAGTGAAGGGGACCACAGTTCCAGGCCCACAGGAGGGGTCGTAACTCCAATTACTTTGGTTCCTACTATCTTCCTATCTGTACCACTCTGTCCACATGATTATACTTATGTCTAAGAAAGAATATTTTGGCCTCTGGGCAACAACCAGAGGCAGCAGTTACTTGGCTTAAATCCCTCCCTAGCTGGACATCACTATTGGGGAAAACCACTTTTATTTTTGCTCAAGGAGATGGATGGATTGTTTTCTTTTTTAAAAAATATTACTTTATGTGTATGAGTGTACTGCCTGCACGTATGTAAGTACACCTGTGTCATGCAGTGCCCACAGACGTCAGAAGAAGGCACTGGAGTTACTGGAACTGGGGTTACAGATGGTTGTTAGCCACCATGTGGGTGCTGGGAATCAAACCCGGGCACTCTGCAGGAGCAGCCAGTGCTCTTAGCTGCTGAGCCACCTCACTAGCCCTCAGTTGTTTCCTTTTTTTTTTATGGTTGGCTTTTTCAGTGTCTGTTTTTTTCTCATCTTCCTTAGTCAGGGGAAACAAGTGATGAGACATCTTATTGGAGTCACGTTTTAAGCGAATCCACAAGATTGAAACATGAAGGTTATTTTCAGATCAGAGCTCCCTGCCCCCACTTCGGCCTGGGCCAGGCCCCTGGGGAGCACAGAGCTTGGTCTAAGTGGCATGAAATGCTCTTCACCACCCTCCTCATCATCGCCATCCACCCTTTTGAGCCACTTACCCCATAGCCTGGCCCACCTGCGTCTCAGGAGCCGAGAGCCTCCACCGCTGCTCTAGCGCCAACCGCTGTGCTGCCGCCGCCTGTGCTCGCCAGGTATGAGCCCTGCTGCTTGCCAAATCCTGAGTTCAGAATTTTGAGATCACTGTAGGAGTTCCTAAGGTCAGGACAACATTTGCTCTATGTGGTAAGGCTCCTCACACGGTCCAGCACATGCACTTAGCCTCTCAGGAGTGGTCACACCCCTGGCCCTGAGGACGGATGCCCGAGGCACACCTCCGTCTGTCGTCTTGATTCTATCACTGGGCAGGCAGTGGCCTTAACCACCGAGCCATCTCTCCAGCCCCTTGGCCCTTCTTTGAATTGCTGTTAAGCTTGAGCCTTTTTGTCTCCCTGGTGTGAACAGCGTTGCCGTCATCTTCCAACTCTGAATGTACCAGCACATCTAAAGGACCCATTTCTAGATGTCAAATTGATTACTAATGTTGAAAGATTGCTGGATTTTCTCTGAAAGATATCCATTTATTCTGTGGCAGTGGATTTCGCAGAGGCTGTTATACACACTACACACAAAGTCACTGTAGTCGTTGACAGCAAGTGACAGAGACCCTAGGTGCAGATGGACACATAACCACATGAGATTAAATGAGCAGAACACATAACAAGCAGCATAGCCAGTGTGATCTCATTTATATTAGAAAGAGTGGGCTGTATTTGTCTGAAAGAGCATGTGTGGTTTCTGTGTACTTATCTAAAAATTTCTAGAATTATATCTCATGAATTAGAAATGGGGACTAGCAGGCTCCTGAGGATGAGGTTTTGTTATTCTGTTTCTCTGCTCCTCTGCTTTTTATGTTTTTGTCACATGCATGTAATACTTTGACAGTTAAGAACTGATTTCAGAGAAGTACAGCTGGCCCAGACCCTCATCTGTATTCTTCCAAGGGAGCCCAGCAGGTCTACAATTTGTCTGAGGCAGGGACTTCATCCACATCCCAGGCTCGGGGGCATGTATGCTTGCATGCCCTGGTTGCCTGAGGAAGGTAGTATAGCTCTTGTTCTTTCTCCTTCCCAGGAGCAATCGTGTCTGACCTGAGGCATCATCTTGTGCCTAGCGCAATCTCAAAATGAGTTTATTACAGTCTGATCCCTCCTAAACAAATGCTATTTTTGGTGTGTTTGGTTGTTTAAAAAAAAAAAAAATTGAGACAGGGTCTCACTGTGTAGTCCTGCCTGGCTTAGAACTCACTATACAGACCAGACTGGCCTGGAACTCACAGAGATCCACCTGCCTCTGCCTCTCAAATGCTGGCATTAAAGGTGTGCCCCACCATGCCCGGCTTGGTGGGAATATTTTTAAGTTGTCCAAACTTTTTAACCAAAGCGGTCAATTCTCTTTGTAGGGTCAAGCATTTTCTAACCTAAGACATTCACTCCACTACCAAATCGCACACCTTGCCAGGGTGGATAAACAGCATTTAGACGTTTTCTTATTTTGTTTTGTTTTTGAGATTAGGTCCCACTATGTAGACTAGGCTGGCCTTTTAACTCGTGATTGATCCTCCTTCCTCAGCCTCCCAAGTGTGTGCTCCCACACTCAGTTGATATTTATTTAGATTTTCATGGGAAGTTTCTGGCTGTATAGCAGAAATTCACTTTCCTAGAAAAGAAAGAAAAAACCCAATAACTCTGTTTTAATATACAGAATATTACAATTTGCAAAGACTGTGAGAGCTTTTTTTGTTTTGAGCCAGGCAAGTCAATAATAGAAGGCACATTCTTAGAGAATGTCTTGTGGGAAAAGCATAAAAAGAAGCAATATGTTTTATAGTCCTAGCTCACTGAAAAGGCTTTGGACGTGATTTCAGGCTCTTAAGTCTTTAATTCAGATGCACAGAATCCATCCAGACCACAAGCACAGTGGGACTGATTTGTGCATCCGGTTAGCACAAATCAGTGCATGTCTTCACTGTAATTAGACTGAACTCCTTTCTCTTTCCCAAAAGCTCCTTGTGAAACTCTGCGTTCTGTATATATGGAACATATATTTTGCACGCAGCTTCGCAGTTCTGCAGCTAACTCAGATATTTTCAGGAGAACCAATCAGCGTCTCAGTATTTTGTGAGCACACATGCACTTGCTATTAATTGATTAAACTAAAAGAATAAAGAAAAACAACTCACTTAGAGGAATAGGGGGGGAAATCATGGCTGTGATGTGCACATCAAGGGAAAGCCATAATTTAAGCAATTCTATTAAAGAGAATATAATTACTGTTGCCCTGGGAGAGCGTAACTCACTTTTAAACCAAAGAGAGCTTTTCTGTATCATTTGGAAAATGGGTCAAGCTTCCTATATCCTGGGATAAATGTATTATTGTCTTCCTCCAAATATTAACAAATGGTTGTCAGCCACCTTGTGGGTGCTGAGATTCAAACCCTGATCTTCTGCAAGAATAACCAGTGCTCTTAACTGCTGAGCCATCCCTCCAGCCCCAGTACCACAGTCTACAGACTCTCTAAACATACTTTTTTGTTTTTATCTTTTTGAGACAGGATCTCCCCATAGCCCCAGCTGACTTGGAACTCGCTACACAGGCCAGGCTGACCTTGAACTCCTGCCTCTGCCTCCCAAATGCTGGGATTAAAGTGTGCACCACCATACCTGGCTTTAGACATACTTTTTAATCACGTTTGTGTTATGGAGGTGAGCACGCATGTGATGTGACAGGCTCGTGGCAGTCAAGACTACTTTCAGGAGTCAGTTCTGGTGGGTTTACATGTGGGTTTCAGGGATCAAGTTTGAGGCCTGCCAGGCTTGCTAACAAACAGGTTCCTTTGCCTGCTATCCTACTATAGGCTTTTTTGTTGTCTTTTTGAGACTGGGTCTCCCTATAGCCCCAGCTGGCCTGGATCTGGCTGTGTAGACCAGGCTGGCCTTGATCTCACGGGGATCTGCCTGCCTCTGCCTCCTGAGTGCTGAGATTAAAGGTGTGCATCACTATGCCTGGCACCCACTATAGGTCACATATACACAGACTTCATATGCCTCTATGCATTTTAATACAATATAATAAAACTTTTTCCTATATGTATTCAGATCACTGCAAATAAGTGTAAGAATAGGTACTGGGTTTTCCAAATATACTACTATATGATAGGAACTATGTAAGTTATTTTTAAATTTTAAAAATTTATTTATTTTATGTGTATGAATGTTTTGCTTTTGTCTACGCAAGTGCACTAGATGTGTACAAGGCCAGAAGAGGGTGTTGGATCCCCTGAAACTAGAGTTACAGGTAGTTGTGAGCCACTGTGTGAGTGCTGGGAACTGAACCCATGTCCTCTGCAAGAGTAGTCAGTGCTTTTAGTGTTGCACAGTCATTCCAGGCTCTATTATAATTTTTTTCAAAGAAACATTTTTGTGTATGAAGCGGTATTATGTATAGGACCAGAGAGAATGCTCGGCAGGTAAAGTTGATTGCTTCCAAGGCTGCTGTCTCAAAATTGATCCTCGGGCCTCATATAGTGGAAAAAGAAAATCAACTCCCCACTCACAAGTTGTCCTCAGACCTTCACATGTGTGCTGTAGCACACTCCACCTCCCAATTAAATAAACAAATGTAGCCAGGCTTGGTGGCACATGCTTTTAATCCCAGCACTGGGAAACAGCGCTCTGTGTTTGAGACCAGCCTGGTCTAGAGAGTTCCAGACAAGCCAGAATTACACAGTCAGAACCTGTCTCAAATAAAAAACAAATAAATATAATACAGTTTCTTTAATTAAAAAAAATGCACTTAAATAAGGCACCAAGACCCTCATGCTAATAGGGAGAAGTTTTGATTCTTGATACTTGATTTTGATTTTGATACTTGAATTCAGTATTCTGACGGAAGCCCCAGACATTCTTCTGTGATCCCTAAGTTGTGTGCTTTGAAATATGACCTGGATTTGAGGTTGGATTTCAAATGCTGTAATCAGCCTAGAAGTCAGTCCACAAGTCAGCCAGGAAGATTTACCTCCAGTTTCCATGGCTTGGGGTTCCCCTCTGCACCTCCTGTTTCAACAGTATACCCGAGGGTGGAGACAGGAAGCTGAGGGACTTAACAGTTCTCCCTCCGCTGCCTGTTAGTGCTGTCTGAAAGGGCGGGAGAGAGTTTGCACAGTCCTGAAGTCAAGCCTAGAGATAACTTATGAGATCTGTCTAAAGCAGTTATGAAGCAGTCTTCCTGGTATTGCAAGAAGAAAGCTGACTATGCAGATCAGAAATCTGTCTTCTGCAGACAGACCCATCGAATTCCTGGGAGAATGAATAGATGGTCACTGGTAGAGCCTGCTTCCAGGGTGGCTCCACCCACACACTTTGCTCAGTACCCCCAAACACACACACACACACACACACACACATACACGCTGCATGTCTACACTCATTGCTTGTTTTCATGTGGGATTTCATAAATGCTCACTGGAATTGAAGAAACAAACTATTGGAGAGCATTCATGTCTAGCTATAAGAGTGGACAGAGATGACGGGCCTCGGGAGTCTTGAGAAAGGCACGCACTGTCACTTCCGCAAGTTCCATAAAATACTGAAGACTGAAAGTTTGCTGCAGGTGCAACACAGGGTTTGAGCATGCACTACACATGGGTAAGGCCCTGGGTTCCAGTCCCAGCATTGTAAAACAGAAAACAACCGAGAATCACAATTAAAAATCACTAAAACTTTGTCGAATCAAGTGATTTCACCTAAAGATAACATTTCTCACCCCCGAAGGAGAGGGAAAAAAATCACCTAATTAGGAAACCTGGAACTTCCTTTGTCAGAAAACTTGCAAGAAACAAATAGCAAGTTTCTTTAAGATGAAGTCCAGGGCCACACACCCTCCACTCTCTGTGCACACCTGCCTGACCCTTACCTTAGGCACTGACCTTGACCTGAGGTTTTTATAAGTATTTCTCCTGGAGGCGCTGTGTAGAAGGTGTCTCACCATTGTTGTGGGACAGATTAAGGCTCTGTTTCTGGTTCTGGTGCTTGCTATTTGTGTAGTCTTGAGCAGGCCACAGTATAAGTAAGTTTCTATTTCTCCTACCCAGCAAGGTGGTCTGAAGACATCTGGATACAGGATGTGAGGAGTATTTGGCTCAGCACCTGGCAGTCACTCTAATAGAAACATCCCACATCTATTTTAAAAGAAATGATCACTTTTTACCCAGTGTGTCAGTGATTTCTAGGTTATTCAGAGTAGAAGGGATCCTTGAGCTATCACAGGAACCACTCTGACTTCATGGAGAAGGGATCTGAACCTTGGGGAGTTCATGATTCCAAGATTACTATTACTTAAAAACTTAACAGGTCCAGAATCATGGATTTCTACTGACCTACAAAAAGGTCTTAGAATAGCCAAGTGTGCTAGTACATGCTCACCACCCCAGAGAACAAGGCCAGCCTAGTGCACATAACAAGTTTCAGGCCAGCTGGGGCTACAGGAAGACCTGTCTCAAAAAAACAAAAAATAAAACAAGCACACACACAAAAATAAAGGTCTTAGAATACGGTTTAGATGTTTAGGCATGTAAAAGCGCAGTCTGAATAAATAACTGCCATTCATTCATTCAGCTCTGAGTGTGTGTCTGGTTCAGACTCGTCTGCAGCCAGGTACAGCTCTAGAGATAACTGTGCCACCTTGGGTTCACATAGCTGAGACCCTGTCAGCCTTATGTGCTGTTACACTTTCCTCCCTTTACGTGCAGTCAGTTTTGGTCTACAAATATTAAAATCTCCAAAATAAAGTTTCTAACTTTTACATTTTAAATCACATTCCTGTGTGAGCAATACAAGGATGTAGATCATCTTTTCATCAGGTATATCTGCTCTGTATATGCTATCCTTCTGGGAGTTGCCTAGTAGCCATCTTGGTTATGGTATCAGTTACTATATTATCATAGTACTTGTTATGTGTTCAGGTAACTGTTCTTACTTAACAATGTCCCTGAAGTACAGGAGTGTTGCTAGCAATGTGGATATGTTGGAAAAGAAACCTATTATAGGAAAGAAACTTATTTCCTACAATAGGAAAGAAACCTTTTATCATATGAATGTATGTATGTTCAAGAAAACACAGCGTATATAAGATTCAGTACTGTCCATTGCTTTAAGCATTCAGTGGGGCTTGGAACATGTTCCTTGAGGAAGGATCTACTGTATAGAGAATTTCAGATTCAGATGCCATGAAGGAAATGAAGAGGATTACATACATGGGAAGGAGGCAGTCGAGAAAACAATGAAGGAGGAGTTTTTCAGGCATAAGAGCAACAAGTACAGCAGTCCCAAGGCAAGAAGGGACTTGTCTATAGAACAACTCGACTTGAGGAAGTGGCTGGAATTAGTAAATTGCAGTTAGGTCTTGGGAGCAATTCTTTACTGTAGTGCAAAAGGTTTCAAGCCAGAGAAGTGATGTAATATTTGTGGATTTTATTCAAATGCTACTGTACACCGAACCCCTTGGGTGGGAAGCCCTCCTAACTGCGCCTGCATCCCTCTACACCTAACTGAGCTTGCATCTGTCTGCATCTCTATGGCCATCCTCGGAGGAACTCCAAAACATTCTGGGGAGTCCCTAAGCTAAAATTTCAAGGAGTTCTGTGGATCTATCTATGATTTGTGTCACAGGATCCCATGCCTGATATTCAGAAGCACAGTCCCTCATCCTGTCATTAACTCAAAGGACTGATGTTATTTCTTTTCTCTTTTATTCCCAACTTCTAAACACGTTCAGAGGATACACTAAGGTTACTAAAGTGTTTTCTCTTAACCACAAAACGAAGTACCCAGAGATACAAGGTACCCAGGGATAAAAAGTACTCAAGGAGTCAAAGTACCCGTGGATTCAGTAATGCCTGAAACAAGATATATGTGTCCCCTGTCCCCGAGCCAGGTTTTTTCAGAGACACAATGGTACCACTAACCGTTGCCTGTTCTTAACTAGAAAAGAAAAATCATTAATATATATTTCAAGGTACTTGTTGAAGCTTCTCCTCCAAGCTGGCTTAGGCCAGACATTCTTAATGTACCCTGGAAAGGCTGGTGGAATGAAGGAGAATAGACTAGCGTTTATTATTTGTTTTGCTTTGAGATTGAACCCGAGACCTCGCACACACTGATAAGCATGTGCTGTACCACTGGGCCACACACTCCCAGTCCCACTGACACCTTCAACACTTGGCCTTGCTCTGTTTAGGTTGTTTGTGAAAATTATTGGCAAGCTCATAAGGTAGCATTCAGCCCCCTCACTTCACAGACGAGGAAGTGGACTTTCGAAAAATGAGGTGACTTAGGTCAGTCTTGCCTATGGGAGCCAGAGATGGATCTGGAAGTAGGTTTGTACAGTTCCTCAGAGGCCAAGACGGCAAGCAGGTAGGATGGATGGTGTGGGCCATCCCATCAGAAAGCCAGGGTTGGGGAGGGTGGTTTGTACACATTTGGATGTCAGATGGACACTGAAACAGTTGATAACTGGGCCTTTGTCACTTGATGGTAAAGACAAAAAAATATGTTTTGATCTGAATTACACAAAGCTCTTGTCTCCAGTCACACTTCTTGTGTGTATGAACTGTCCCAGCCTCTACTGGGGAGCTATAAACAGCCCCTTCCCACACACATCACTCCAATTTTCTTTAATGACTGGTGTGTGGGTAGAGTTTATTTCACCAAATCTGAAAGAGACACATTCTTGCTGGGTTTTTGGGCGTCCATATCCGCATTTAGTAAAACCCCACCCAGAGTGCATTTGCATAGCTGTGAAAAACCGGTATTTTCTATCTGTGAATGAATCACACTCTCAATCCTGAGCCTGTCTGTCTGTCTGTCTGTGGAGTAGCTGGAAGAATGGACTAGGCGACAGGCCAGCTGCATGTGGAGGGGGCAGGTCCTGCCACTCGTGGACCGGGCGCTGGCCTGCTGGGAGAGCTCTGAGACCTGGCTGATGTCCACAGTTGGACCTGGACATGGAGCCGTCTGTCTGCTCTGTGAGAGAAAGGCAGAGGAAGGAAAGAGGCCTCACGTGTTTCTGCTGTCGCTGTCGGGTGCCCCGCAGCACTACATGCAGGGGACAGGTACAGAGATGGTGTGACTCTGGGGGCTGCCTCCTCTCCCTCCGTTCCTAAACTGCTGTGTCATATGTTTCTGATTCCTGGCCATTTCTTGCTGAGTGTTAGCCAGAGGAGGCCGGAGGTCACAGGTTACTTTGAAATTAAATTATGGCTCTCCAGCCGAGGTTGATTGTTCTTAGTAGTTAGACCTTGCTTCATGATAATGAAATTGCTTTTCTTTATTCTGAAACATTTCTTCATTTTCTGCACCAAGGCAGGAAGCATTTTTCTTGATTGTAACAGAATGTTTCTGGGTAAAGAAACACCTCACCTGGACTGCATTCATATCTGTGGGCTGCTGCTTTGGAAGTGTCCTACAAATCAGAAACAGGGTGCTGCTGCTTAGCAAGTGCTGGCACATTCCTGGATCACACTGCTAGGGAGGTTGACCTAAGAGAGTTCAAGGCCAGCTTGAGATAGAGAGTAAAACTGCCTCAAAAAAAAAGCAACAGGCGCAGCAACATCCCCCAAACAAACCTCCCAGAAATCTTGAGACGCTTTCCCTTCTTTCCTTCTGGTTCTGCCTCAGTGCTTTGCCTTGATATTTCTGTTGTTTTTACAGGGGTGGGAATGGAACCCACAGCTTTGTGCTGGGCAAAAGCCCTTTACTACTGGGCTATATCCCCAGCCCCAGTAGGTTCTTAAAACACACACAGCTGCTCCTCTTCTGGGTCACCTTGCCTTTGCGAGGGGAGGCCTTGGCACGTTCCATCTTGTTCCTACTTGACTTAAACCCTGTATGAAGACATTGATCTGGCTAGGGAGCCTACAGTCCTCTGAGGCTGGACCCAAGAAGCCTCAAGGCTTGCCAGTGCTGGAGAAGTTGATCATCTGTGTTTCACAAGGATAATGTTTTGAGACAGTGCAGGCTAGGGAGGGACCTTCACCAGAGTACAGAAAAAAGTAAAACTTCAAGCCTGAAAAACCTTCAAACAGGATTCATTTTACGAGTCCTGTGTCTGATCTGCTGCTTCGTGGGCCTGTTTTCTGACTACCAGAATTACGATGGTCTGGGATGAAACTTCAGGAAGTGGTGTGCAGTTACCAGGTCTGATGTCGGATTGGAGTGGAGGGAAAAAAATCTGAAGTAACAGAGCCGACTGTGTCTTCCAGAAGCCTGAGTTTGAGGTTTTAGTAGAAACCTTGGGCAATATGAAGATTTCTTTGTGTGTGTGTGTGTGTGTGTGTGTGTGTATGCTATTTGGAACGTTCAAAGGTTTTGTTTCAAACCACACTGCTGCTGTCAGTGCTAGAAGTCAGTTCTGTGTTCTGTGGTCCAGTATGCTTTGTTCAGACATTTTATTTTTTTGCCAAGATGATCTCAAACTCAGAAGGAGATGGGGCAGGGTAGAAGGTTGGGTCTATGGAGAATAACTGCAGAGCACTGTAGGTAACCTGGTCATGGGTAAGGAAACAGGATGTTATTCATTTATATGGAGAAGAGGCCAAAGACCCTGGGACTTGGAAGGGTTGCAGAGCTGTTTGGGGCTGGGAGGAGCAAGGGGTGCATCTGAATCAATGGAGAGAACTAAGGCAGAGTGAGTGAGGTAACAGGATGTGGACATGTGTCAGACCATCAAGGCTGTTCTGAAAATCATACTGGGATTTGATCGCCATGTGGCCGTGCTGGGAGGTGGGACCATTCAGAGATAATTACATTGCTAAAAGAACTGATGGCCTTCTCTGGGCCTGGGTTAATTCTTGAAAGACTGGATTAGTTGCTGTGGGAGCAGTTAATTGTAAAGCATGCTGTTCTTCCTCGTCTGCATGTTCATGCCTGCCCTTGACTTCCCGCTATGAACTGAAGCTGGCCCTAACCCTGACTCTCCAGCTTCTAGAACATTATCTAAAACGAACCTTTTTCATAAATCTCTCAGGCTCAGGCACTCAGTTACAGCCACAGAACATGGACTGCCGACAGGCTGTGTTGCCTCTAAGCCCAGAGCTCCAGGGCAACTCTGAAGATTCTGATCTGAAGATTCAACTCTGTCTGATTCTAGCAGGAGCACATTAGAGGGAAATTAAGTTACTCAGAGTAACCCGGTATTAAACAAAGTAGAGTGGTGTCTGTGTGAGAAAGAAGTGTGTCTTCAAGCAGGAAAGAGACTGTGGTTTGGAATTACCCAGACTGGAGCTTCATCAGCTTATGGACTGTACTCAAGGGTCCTTTCTGGATAGTTCTGGAACCTGGGACTGAACTATGTGTTTCCCGATATCCACCCTCTGGGAGCCTGAGCAGACTTGAAGTTGACAAACTCACAGTGAGCCAGTGCCTTCCTTGGCTAGCTGTTCTCAGACGTGGAAGGAAAAGTGAGTAGAAAAGTCAAAAACCTCTACTTCTTCCCTGTCCCTGCACGCACGCACGCACGCACGCACGCACACACACGCACGCACGCCCTGTATATGAGGTTCTTTCTCTTGTCAGTTTGGATTCGGAAAGACAAGACTCACTGTCCACTACTCTTTGGCTCTGTTACTCCATAAAGAAAAAGGTCAGGTGTCTCCTTTAGGGATTTTTCCCATGGCTTAAATTCCAGCCCTGCAGGTCCTCCCCTGTGGGGCTTTGTGGGGCCTCCCTGGTGTTTGCTTTTCCTCAACTCTTAAAGGAAACACAGGGCATTAGTCTTCAGTTGTAAGGGTTCAAGAAGGACAGAAAGATTATCTAAATGAAAGTACTCTCGCTGTAAAATCATAAGTTTGTATGTGTGTGCTGCCAGCCAGAAAAATCAAGTTGAGGGTTGTATGCGGAGGCCAGAAGAAAGCACTGGATCCCTTACAAACATCTGTTAGCTGCCATGTGGATGCTGGGGAAATGGTCCTGGGTCCATCCTCAGCAAGAGCGGTCAGTGATCTTAACCTGGTCCTGGGTCCATCCTCAGCAAGAGCAGTCAGTAATCTTAACCTCTGAACTCTCTCTCCAGCTTCAAGAGTTGTATGTTTTTGAAGGACTAGGAAGGCGAGGCAGAGCAGCAGCTCTGTCCAGGTAACACATTTTCAAACCCATTCCCAAAGATGCTCTCCCAAAGCAATTGTGAGGGCCTTGTCCTAGGACAGACCGCAAAGAGCAAAATGGTATCCGCTAACTAGTTATAAACAATCGTATGAATCAACATTTGTATTGTGTGATGATTACACTCTGAAAGCATATTCTAAAAGATAATCTTGAGCAATAAATGTCTATAACAACTTTATCTCCACTGTAAACTTTTCTTTGTACGCTTGAAAAAATGGCTAAATCCAGTAGTGTCACCATGCCCCAGGTACTCTGTTTGTGAATGGGAGCATCTGTGGTCTGTCTTACTGCAGGACATGCAGAAAGAAGACTCACAGTACCAGAGGTAGAGGGTCAAAAAGTCTCTTTCTAAGGGACCTAGTAGCAGAGCTGAATGAAGTGTTTAATGCCAAGGCCACAGATGCAGTTCGCACATCACCCCTCTGCCGTTGTGCGTATGCCTTTACTCAGATGATGGCTTGATACTCTGAGGTTGCTTTGAGTTGAATATGTGGAATTTGGCGCTAACCTTCCAGGTTGTCTGGCAAATGTACATTGAGTGTGTTATTGATTTTTCCCATTGTTCTGATGGGAAATAGATCCTGAATTCTAACTGTGAATTTAGTCAAGACAGGTTGAGTACTTTTTATCCACATCTTTAATGACTTTGGCAGTGGGCTTCTCGGCAGAGAGCTCTGGAATGCTGATGTGGCATGGAAAAGACATTTACCTGAGCTAAGCCATGGGACTTTTTAGGTACTTGAACAACCAAATCAAGATGGTGATGGAATGTTTTGGCCTGTCAGAACCCCGGTATTGATTGACACACACACACAGGGTCCCAGGTTCTTAGAAGAAAGAACCTCCTCAATGCCTGTGTATGGAGGAAAAGAAACTCTGATATGCAAATACCATTGTGACGCATTACCCAGTTACATTGCAGAGCATACAGTGCATAGCCAGTTCGTCCACATCACAGTCTTCAACCCCATCATTATCATGGACAATTCAGGGATTCGTCCAACAAAAGTGAGAGAGGGATAGATAGATTAGAGGAACTGGTATCCACTGAAGAGAAAGGAAAGGGTGATTGGTTTGTTGTATGGAAGTATCCAGTTGTTCTGACGGGATTCAGACACCATTCCCCTGTATATCAGGAACCACATAAGGAGGCGAGGTGTGATGGTCTACGCTTATAATCCTAGTACTTGGGAGGCAGAAGCAGGTGTATCTCTGGGATTGAGATCAGCCTGGTCCACATAGTGAGTTCCAGTCAGTCAGAGCTACATAGTGAGACCTTATCTCCAAAAATAAGAACCATAAAATGAGAAAATGATTCAAGGTGGAACAGTAGTTCATCAAATCCTAGGTGTCTAGGTGACTGAGCACGGGTATTTGTTACCGATCAGGTGAATAGGTTATAGGCTGTTCAATTATATTTGCAGGAGTTCCAATTTATGGGGCTATGTGAAGAAGGAGACAAAATGCCTTATGAAAGTACTACATGCAGATGAGGGACAATGTCCAGTCACCTGGGAAAACGCAGCTAGTAGGAAGACTCCTCAGGTTTGTGTCTCAGATGTGACTTTGACTTGGTGCTGCCTTTAAGGTTGTCCATTCCAGTTTTGCCTGCTCCCTTGTTCCAGACCTGGGCTGGTTCCTAGGAATATGCACGTGTGGCTTTGTCCTCTTCTCTGTGTGGGTATGAATACACACAGGAGAGCAGCGTCTGTCCACAAACTTCCAGTTATGTTTCTGCAATCATGATATCGCTATTAGTAACTGGGGGTTTTCAGGAAAGTGTCTATGGAGGTGGCTCTGATTTGGAACTATGCAAAATGCTAGGCCATGGTGCGGGAAGGGCTTGCAAAGGACAGGCTTAGCTCTTGGGCGAAATGCTTGCCACCACAGGCCAGTGGCCTATTACATTCCAGCCTGGTGCCTTGAGTAGAGATGTTAGGATCTTGGATGCCTAAAGTCACTGCCCTTTCTTAACCTGTCAGTGTTTGGTTAGCTTCTGGCTTCCCTGTGTGTCAGGACACTAACCAACAACGTAACGTGACCGTTCGGTTTGAGAGGCCATTTTCTAAGACCGATATTGGTCATTGACAAGCCTTACTTAGGTGAAGAACTTATGTTTCCATTTCATTATTTTGGATAGCTTCTAACATTTTTATGATGACATATACATACATACCCATTTGCAGTGGTTTAGGAGTAGTATTTCAACTTTGTTAAGGCGATTTTAGAGTTGGTACTCGATAATATACATTTATTCCCTCTTCCCCCAAATAAAATCTGTGGATGCACAGACATTTGCATCTGACTTACATCCACCCTCTTATGTACTTTAAATCATCTCCAGATTACTCATAATACATAATACAATGTAAATTCTGTTTAAATAGTTCTTATATTTGAGGGAATAATGAGAAGAGACAGTACTGATGTAATGTTGTTTTTTTTTTTCTGAATGAATATTTCTGACATTTCACAGATGCAGAACCCATGGCTGTGGAGAGCCTTCTGTACTTTGTTTATCATGTACCCCAAATCCACAACAAGTACATGGCAGTTTTTCTTTCTCTGCTCTGAGGCATGTAGATTTAAAGGAAAGGTCAAGACTCGGTTCACAGTGTAGCCTTCTCACATGCGTGTAATATATCTGAAACATGGAGGGGGCAGGAGAAAGATGTCTTTTAAAAGGACCTGGCCACAAACACACATGTCCATTGGTGGTTAGGGACGAGGGGAGGCACAGGGAACAAAGGCAGGCAACTCCAGCTTAGTCCAGTCACAGTATTGTGTAAATAGATGCAAAAGTGACTCTGTGGTACTGAGCTAAACCAGTAAGACCAGCTTCAGAGTTCACAAAAATAGACAAAGAAGCAAAGCCAGCCCTCGCATACAGGGAATCGCAGAGAGCTTTCCAGGAAGCCTCGGAACTGGGAGTAAAGGCATGCTTCCTTCTTTCCTCTTGAAGGTTCATTGCAGAGGATGGCTAGGATAGGAAATTACACTGTGAAAACAACACAGGGATTTGCCGAGAACAGGAAAGAGCAGCGAACTTTCGGAACACTTTTTGTTTTTTGTTTTGACAGGGTCTCACGAGGTAGCCTTGGCTGTCCTGGAATTCACCATGTAGACCAGGCTCACTATGAACTCACAGAGATCCACCTGCCTCTGCCTCCTGAATGTGGATTAAAGGCATATGCCATCATGCCTAACCTGAAACAGCTTTTTAAAAGGAGGGATCTCTCTATTTGTTTGTTTACTTTTCTTTGTTTGCTGTGTCTGTATGCTGCCTGCATGAGTTGATATGCACCAAATGTGGAATCCACAGAGGACAGAAGATGGTGTTGAATTCCCTCAAACTGGAATCACAGGCAGTTGTAAGCCTGATATGGGTGCTAAAAACTAAATATAGGTCCTCTTCAAGAACAGCAAGCTTCTTTAACTGCTAAGCCATCTCTCCAGCCCTTGAAACAATTTTTATAGTTACCAACATTTTTTCTTTCCCTTTTTTGAATTTGTTTATTTTTTGTGTGCATGTGTGTGTGTGTGTATGAGGTCAGACAACAACTTTCTAGAGTCGGTTCTCTTCTTCCACCACATGAGTTCCAGGGCTCGAACTCAGGTCGTCAGGCCTGGCGGCAAGCGCCTTTACCTGTTGAGCCACCTCACTGGATCAGGCAATCGACACTTTTTTTACTTAAGCAGAAATTTACTAACACGTTTGCCTTCATAATTTTCAAGATTATTGGCCATAACTTTCTCATTCGCCTTCATTAAGGACTTTATTCTTTTAACTGTACATTCAGGTGAAATGAAACTCACCAGCTAATGCCCCCTTGTATGTCTGGTCCTCTTGAATGTCAAACCTTTTCAAAGAGTCCATCGCCTTCATATTGGTTCACACTGCTTAATCCCATGATGGCGTGCTGTATCCCTCACAAAGATATCACACCTCCTTCTTGGCTTTCCTTCTCAGCTCTTACCTTTTTTTCCTCCTGATTTTTAAAAAATATTTTATTTTGTGTGTGTATGAATGTGTTGCCTGTATGTTTGTAAGTGCACCCATGTTGTGCAGTGCCCACAGAGGCCAGAAGAGGGTATCAGATCCCCTGGAACTGGAGTTACAGGTAGTTGTTAGCGACCATGTAGGTGCTGGTAATAGAACCTGGGTCAGTGCTCTTAAGCACAGAGCCATCTCTCCAGCCTCTCAGCTCTTACCTTTAGCCTGAGACAAAATCTGAAGGAAAACTCTTCTTTCTATTGAAAAAATTGGGGGGAGGGATTTATTTATTTTTATTTTATGTGTCTGAGTGTTTTGCCTGTATGTCCCCATGTCGTGCAATGCCTACAGAGGTCAGAAGAGGGCGCTGGATCCCTTGGAATTGGAGTTACAGAGGGTTGTTAGTTAACAAGTGGGTGCTGGGGACCAAATCCAGGTCCTCTGCAAAAGAGACCAGTGCTCTTAACCACTGAACCATCTCTCCAGCCCCAAACTTCTCTCTTGATGCAGCTTTGCGTTAGAAGAATAAAGTGACATTGGATGACCAGTCCAATCCCTCTCATCTTTATTCTTTTAGAGTCTCCCTAGATATACCAGACTGGCCTCGAACTTGTGACTCTCCTGCCTCTACCTTCTGAGTGCTGAGATAAAGGCATGCACCTCCACACCCAATGATGATTGATCACTTTTCTTGGTTGTTCAAACACTTGGTCTTTTGTTCATTTTGGTACCAGTTCTTTTGCCCACCATTCACCAGTAGCTATGACAGGAGTCAAAAGACCATGATGAGCACCATGCTCATCTCGCTGGCTCTAATCATAGGTAGGAGTGGTGCGGAAATTAGTCAGGTTTTATTCCAATGGGGGTTGAGTTGTTCATAACTTTGGGTCTTTGCTCTTCCCTGTAAATATAATTAAATGAATTCTTTTTGAGCATCCATTAAGAGACAGGAATTCACCCAGCTGCTGGGTGGATTCAGGTTGATAAAGACTGTTCATGATTGCAAAGAGTTCCAGCTAACCAGCAGAAATTACCCAGAACCAATGTGATGAATGTTCTGCTGGGTTTATGTGGAAAGCTTTATCAGAACCCAGAGAGCAGAGTTCTCCCAGGAAACAAGGATGTCTAGAGTGCAGGGGATATCTGAGTCAGTTTTAAGACAGATAGACTGCAAATAATGATAACTTAGCTTTGTAAAGAGTCACATTGTTTTTGTAGTTAATGCTTAGTAAGAGTCATCATACTTTTTAAAGAGGAAGGGTGCTAGTTGAAGTGCATGTAATGTTTTCTCTTCATGCTGTTGGCCAAGAAACACACGTTCTGTGTGTACTGCCGCCTGGCTGCCTGTCACCATACAGTTCATGGGTCTGGATGTTTCACTGTTTGCTGATTTTTTTTCATAAATTGCATTTCCTATTACCTAGTGTTTAATTAAAGAGATGCTGTGCTTTATGGCCACCCTGTAATTGACAGTGGTAGCCAACCCTTTCGCTCTGATTTCCTGCCCTGCAGCTCTGTCTTATAGCAGTTGTTAAATGTGTGCACTCGGACCAGCAGTTACTTGATAGCTGCCATTTATTCACTGGTACTGGGCATCAAACCCAGGGTTCTTGCAGACAAGGCAAGTGCTGTGTTACTTAACTACTCTGTGGGACTGCAATTCAGAAAAAGAAAAACCTGTGGGTGAATAGGAAAGGACTGTGGGCATGTCATCGCTCCCAAGTTCATTTGGGTAGTACTTCATGTGAAGAACCTGTTGCATCCAAGATGACTCTTTAAAATAGGGCCTACAGGGACTGAAGCGCTGGCTCAGTGGTTAAGAGCACGTACTGTTCTTGCAGAGGACCTGGGTTTGGTTCCCAGCACCCACATTCAGGGGATCCAACACCCTCTCCTGACCTCCATGGGCACTATATGACATAGGTGCAGTTTCATACATACAGGCAACATACTCATATGCATAAAATAAAAATAAAATATTAAATAAATAAAATACAGCATACATAAAGTTGTGCTTTATTTTCTCCAGCCAACTAACTTGCCAACTTCCTGCCAAGATCTGTCCATTTTAAGAAGGATTGTTTTAAACATTCACCGAGAAAGCAAATGCTTTGGCAGAAGTGTGAAGAATGATGTTTGGACCCCAGCGCTTGGTGCTTATCACTCCAAAGGCAGGATGAGGGGTGCTAGATATTTTTCTGGGACCAGGAGTCCTTGGGTTGTGTTCTGTGCAGCAGTCACTATAGAATAGGTTTGATTCTTCTCAAGAAAGTAGATGAAGTCAGGCCTGATAACACACACTTCTAATTCTAGCCCTTGGGAGGCACAGGCAAGAGCACCACAAGTTGGAAGCTAGCCTGGGTGATACCATCCCAGCCTGGGCTACATGCTGAGACTCTGAAAGGGAGCTAGGAAGGGGGAGAAGGAAGGGAGATCTGCAGTATGTCCACACAACATTGCTAATTGGTATGTGGCATCATGCTTCTCCCCCACCTAAAGATGGGGACCTTGTACCATACAAAATACTAGTTTCCAAGTCTGTGCTCGGAAAAGATAGTGATTGGTCTTCTCTGGACTCTTGTCTCTCTCGTCTCATCCCACCACCCGAGGGAAGCCAGTGTGTAAATGAGCACAGGTATGGAAAAGCCTCTTGCATCCTGAGAGTGAGCAGTGGGTTGTGGAAGCAGCACTCACTCAGGTCTGCATGTTGAGCTCTGCTTCTAAGTTCACCCAAGTCACTGGTCTTCTAGGTTTTTTCCCCCTGTATGTAGGGAGGGAAGGTGTTAGAGATATAAAATCCCAAATGTTCCCCTTGATTTCCAACAGAGAATTGTTGAGTTTTAATCTCCCTGTTAGTAAATCTTTAACATCCTGAACAATTAATTATTCTGGATTAAACTCAGGATTGTTGATGTAAAGACTATTTGGTCACCAAGCACTAGGCAGTCACTTGCATTCTGTCACAGGTACCTCATGCTCACCCAGTTGCCCAGTGTCAGTGACACTGATCTTGTGGGCTCTTAGATCAAATGCTTACACTCCATCCTTCCATAAGCAAAAAGATGTTTCATGTGTACACATTCTGCTGAAATAAATCGCTCAGTTAGTTGTATGACTAATGAGATCTTATTTTCATCTTTTGACTAATTAGCAAGCATGAAAAATAAATGTGATGGATTATGCTACTTCACTGTGAACTGTAGCTTGGATTTCTTTCTTTTGATGGTACTTAGGAGTAATCCTGGCATGTCCCCCACCGGCATTGTAAGGCAATATTTCTTTGTATTACAAACCACACCCCATGCCTTTGCATTTATTCTGCTGAAGGGAAATGGGATTGCCAGATTTCTGTGAGAATTATAGGGTTTTCAAATCATCGTGGAGAAAATTACTAAGGTTCAGTGTCATTGGAAAAAAGTGTTTTCTTAATTTGCCTGTAATTTTTTCTTTAATGGGTTCTTTGGCTCCATTTTCAAAGTGCTTGCAAAGCTTTCTTTTGCAGTTTGGCACCAAAATTATTTCTTTAAAAGTCTTTAATTTCAGGATTATTTTCTCTTTTGATTGACATAAAGTATATCAGAAGGAAAACTATCCACACATATTTGAACAAGGGACTCGGTAATACTGAGTAATACTTGCCTAGGAGTGAAGGTTAATGTCTGTAGATAGTGGGAAAACTGCACATACAACCAACACATTGTGGGAATTTTGCTTGAGATTTTTAAGATTTCAGATTTTGACTGCCAATTTCAGTTCTCAGTACAGTTATTTTGTTAGGTAATACTTTTCACTTAAAGGACAAAGAATAGGAATCATGAGATTATACCCGTGGACCTTTTAACCTTTTCCCCTGTGCACAGTGTGCTGTAGCTCTGTGTACGGCTCTGGGATCCAGCTTGTTCAAATGAAAACTGTTTCATTGACCTGGCATACTCCAAGACAGAACAACCTTCCTTGTGAGGTTTATACGGAACTCACTTCCATTTTCGACAGAAGCAGCCAGGTCCAGGTCCAGGGCCCATATAGATACTCATGAGGGCAGGAAGTCTGGCGGAGGGAATTCTGGGTAAGGGAATCGACTTGACCCTTTCCCTACGCCCCCAGCTGTGGAAGTCAAACGTGGTGCCTCTGGCCTCTCTTCTCGCCACACAGCGTTCCTACAGCTGGCAGCGTGTGTGGGAGTAAATTAGACAAGGAGAGTTACAAGGAAAGTCCCTACTCACTAAGCAGCGGGCACTGCCCAGACTAGCTGCCGGAGGGCTCAAACCTGGCCTGGTCCTGCTTCTGGCTCACTGTGTGGCCTTGACCTCTTAATTGGGTTTTGGGCTTGGAGAACCATTCAAGCTGAATACATAACTAAATGATGTCTAAATTTTCTTTCAACTCTAAAACGTTTCTTCTTAGCGCTGAGCGCTCGCAGCCACAGTCTAGGGAACTCTGCCTGCCCCAAGTCACTTTGTCATTGGTGGGAATAAAATACAGAGACTGACAGTCGGAGCCACACTCCACTCAGAATGAATGCAGCAGTTCTAGATACATGCCAGCCCAACTAAGGTCGCTCCTTTAAAAGTAGCGGATGTACTTAGCAATTGTCTCTGAAATCTTTTACTCTTTTCAAGGTGAAATTAGCAGAAACTGTGGAATTTCCACAGAGATCTGTTTTCACACACAGTAGTGATCCCTATGAAATTAATCATATGAAGGGGATTTTTTTTGCCCTTATGAATTATTTGCCTGGAGGAGAATTCTTTCCTTTCTTTTTCTTTTAAATGCATGTTAGAATGAACAAAGTCTTCTTTGAAAAGTCTTAATAGAGCAAGCATGAGAATAGCATCCATCCCAGCTCCTCCTGCGGTCTCTGTTGTCTGGGCATGAAGTCTTAGGCTACTAGGACAATGTCAAAGGACTCCTACTGTACAAAAGTCCACACCCTTCTGCGCCACAGACAGTGGGCCTGCTGACTATTTATGGAGAGTAGGCCTTGGAATCAAAAATATTAAAAGACTAATTAATGTTCTAGGAGTTATTTTAACAACTAAACATATGCAAGAAAAGCTGGCATTTTAAGCATGGAAGGCCTCTTTCGTTTGCCCAACTCAGTGGAGACTTGGAAAGGTGAAAGGAGAATTATGTTCAAGACAGTTGCTACAACTTCTATCAAGAGACCAGATAATATTAACATTTTCAAAGTGTGACTGGAGAAGGATCTTCAAATCATAAGCATCAACTAAACTCTTTTGCGATAAAATATGCCTTAACTGCTTTGACTTCTTTGTTCCTTTTTGGTTTTCCTTTATGGGGTACTCACTAGAGGACACGGCAGAGTCTGTCTAGTCTGACTATCACAACCCAGTGAGGGGTCCATAGAAAAGGCTCTCTGCTACCTTCTATGTGCAGCTGTCTTACATGTTACATCATTAGTTACACTCAAGGTAACATTGAAGGGGTTGGGATGTCCCTTTGCCTGTCTCAGTTTGAGAATGTGAGGAAGAGTCCCAGACAGAGAAATGAAAGGTCTGAGGCCCAACCAGAGCAGAGTGAATTTTCCAGGATACCTGTATAGTTACTTTTGCATAGCTATGACCAAAATACCCAGAGGATAGCCTAAAAGGAGGAGATTTATTCTTCTCACTGTTTCAGAGGGCTCTGTCATGGTTGCTTGTTCCAGGCACTGGTAGAGCACATCATGGGGGCAGGAGCCTGTGGAGGAATGGGCTCTTCATTCTTGGTGGTCAGGAAGCAGAGAGAAGGAGCAAAACTAGAAGAAGCCAGGACAAGACACAGTCATAAGGACACACCCCTCCAGTTAGACCTCACCTCCTATATTTTACTACTCCCAATCATGGTTCATGCTATGAATCCATCAGGAGATTAATCTATTATGTCATAGTACTCACTGTCTCAGGAATGCCATCACAGACACATCTAGAGATGTGTTCCACCAATCCCTAGGTATCTGTTAATACAATCAAATTGATGTAAAAATTAACCGTCACAGTGTGGATGAAGCACACATCAACTCCAAATTCAGTTCAGTAAGTTACATGTTAATGATTCATATTCCGTATATTACCAGGCCACTTACTAACTGGATACACACAGGCATGAACTGAAAAGTACCAGGTGCTTATGTTCAGATTGGTCAAATGTTCGTAGATAATAGATTTTAGCTTTCTAAATTCTATTACTATTCTATTCTAATTTTTTTTAAGCAGGGTTTCCATGTAGCCCCAGCTAACCTGGAGCTCACTGTGTAAACCACACTTGCCTTAATCTCACAGAGATCTGCCTCTCTCTGCTTCCCTAGTGCTAGGATTAAAAGTGTATGCCACCTCACCCTACTATTCTGCTTTTTTAACAATAACAATAACAATCATTTTTTAAAAAGGATTCAGGGACCAATGACAGTGTGCCTCACTACATTGTTTCTAAATTGAAGGAACAGATTAATAATGTTTCATATTGCCCTGATGCAGATTAAACCTGCAGTGAGAGCATACAGGAGTCTCAAAGTCTGGACTTGAGATTCTAACATCCCATGAGTACAATGCCCTATGAACTTTTCATTTTGAGGAGATCTGTTTTTCAAATGGCCAAGCTATATTCTTTTTTCTAAAGGTGAAATATAGACTATTTGTGTGTTGTAAATAATGATGTTGTCTTTAGTGTCAAAAAAAAAATTCACTTTATAGAAGACCACATTTGTACTAACTAGCTATGTGCTTCTAGCAGAAGCCCCATGATCATAAATTATCAACTTCTTATATCTGAAAAAAGGGAAAAAGTTTGAACATTATCCTCTGCTATTTTACTATAAGTTCTATTTTACATATTTGCACATATGTATTCTAGTTTGAAAGTATAGTTAGTTCTCATTATTAGTGATGGTTACATTTTATTCTGCATAATATGGAGCGTATTTATTATTTTCCTCCTTGTTGTTACCAAATACCTGACAAGAGCAAGTTAAAGAAGGAAGGGTTTCCTTCGGCTCACAGTCCGTCTTGGCTGGGAAGGCATGGTGGCAGAACGTGAGGGAGCCATTCACATTGTGTCCACGGGAATCAGAGATGATTATTCCGTTTACTTTCATTTTTTTATTTAGTCTAGGGCTCCAGCCCGTGGAATGTGCTGTTCACATCTAGAGTTGTTCTTCCTATCTCTTTCAACCTAGTCTATTTACTCCCTCACAGACACGCAGAGGTTTAGCTCCTAGAGATTCTAGAGTCTGTCAAGTCAATATTAACCATCTCATTGAGTTAGGGAATATTGACTTTATTAGTAAACATTAAATTTCCCTGGCATTAGGATTCTCTTTATCTCTGCTCACCACATTCATGCCAACTAATGATCACAAGACTCTGCTTTGGTGTATGCACATGTTTTGTGTTTAAAGACATCATAATAAATACCATTCATTCATATGTATTGAATTCAACAACCAGTTGTGCTGAAACTTGTGCTTGAATGAAACCTACCTAACACTTGTATTTTCTCTGTGGGCATATCACAGCCTCCTCTACTTAAGAACAGTAGACAGCCCTTTCACACTCTGCTCAAGGGCCATCTTAAAACAGCAAAATCATCAAAAGGAAAAGCCCAAAGACACATAAGAGAAACATGTGGCAGTAAATAGACCATGAAAAGAAGGCTTCTCTACCTTGTGAGGACTGAAACAAGAAGGCTTTTGGTTGGATCCCACCTGGGAACGTGCTTGTTGCATAACCTAGATTGTTTGCTGTTCTGTTTAGGTCTATGACCGGTGCCAGAGTGCCAAGAATATCAGTAGAGGGTTTGCATATACATTTCAGCAAGTAGGAGAGCTTAGTTAGAGAATCTGCAAGTGATGAGGATTGCCTGTGTCGTAAGTCTTTTTTTCCTGAGAAAGGCTTTGCAGATGAGATCAATGCTGCTGGCTGTGGTGACTTTAAACCTCAGTGCAAGTTTATCAAAGCCAGAATTTTCTATAGTATTAATACCATCTCTGCAGGCAGACTGCAGAGAGCATCCTTGCTGTTGTGTATGTACTTTTAATCTAAAAAAAATAGTTCTTTGTAAACTTTCTTCCTCAGGTCTCTGGTGGACTTGGCAAGGTTGAGGTTAGTACTCACTGAGAGGACAACTGATGCCTGGACCTGACTATTTCTCATTCTGATGAGGCCTACTCAGAAGGGGAAGAAGGGTTGAATTTAATCCATAAATGTAGATGCCTGGTACATTGGTTTTGCTATTATTTACAGTAGTGGATTGAGCTGGGCTACAAGATCATTAGAAGCAGTGCCATTCTGTTTTGTGTAAGAATGGAAAACAACAAGTGAGATTTGATGGTGGTTATTGATCGCCCACTGTATTGATATCGCTGAGCATAGCACAGAAACAGAAAGTAAATTAGATGACGGTTCAGCTTTAATGACCTTTGAAAGGTCTTTTCAGAGATGTAAAATGCAAGTTGCTTTTGCATTCTGTGTTGCTCTGTCTGGGTGGAGAGCATTTGGTACGATTCCTGAGAAAGCCACTGAAGATATCCTGAGGAGATCTGGGTTGAAGTTTTTCCAAAAACTTCCTTTGTAGTCTATTTATTTTGTATGTATATGTGTACATGAATGCACACGGCGCAGCACACATGTGCAGGTCAGAGGACAGCCTTGCAGGAGTTCGTTCTCTTTTCCACATTGTTTCAAGGCAGGGTCTCTCAGGCTTCTGCGGCTGCATTGTGTACTGGCCCATGAACTCCCTGATGATTCTTCCATCTGCCTCCCACCTTGCTATAGGTGATCGAGGATTGCAGATGCACACCACTGCATCTAGCTTTAGTGTGTGGGTTCTGGAAGTCAAACGCAGCTTGTCAGACTTGTACAGCAAGTTCTTATTCCCTGAACCATCTCTTCAACCCATAAAACTTTTTTAAAATTTATTTTTATTTTCTGTGTATGAGCGTATTGCCCGCATGTGTCTAAGTGCTCCCGTATCATGCAATGCCCGTAGAGGACAGAAGAGGGCGCTGATCCCCTGAAACTGGGGTGAGGGATGGTTCTTAGCTACCATGTGGGTGCTGGGATTCGAACCCAGGTCTTCAAGAACAGCCAGTGCTCTTAACTGCTGAGCCATCTTTTCACTCCCCACCCCCTAGAACTTCTAAATCTAATATAAAATAGTTTATCCTCTGAAGATCTCATCTCCAGCTTGTAAGTTGTTGTTTCGGCTGGGGGGTGGGGGCGGCGCATTGTTTTTGAGTAAGGTCTCACTTTGTTGCTTAGGGTGGCTTTGAATTCACTACATCTCCGACCTGTGAGTCTGTACCCGGCCTCAGACCTGTGATCTTCCTATTGGGATTACAGACATGCACTTCTATGCCCAGCTCATGTAGGTGGACAATTATTGCTATTTTCAAACTAGAAGCTAACTCTAATGAGATGCTACTTTTTACAGATACATCCATGTCAGCTCCCCAAACTGGATTTGTCAGTCTAAGCAGTGACTTTTTCTGTATTGTTGATCAACTTTCAATTACTCAGATATCTCTGAGGTAGACCCTGCTGTGGCTCTGGGAGTCAATGGATTGGTGGCAGGCATCCTCCAAGTGGGAAATCTCATAAGGATCAGAGGAGATGCTGCTCCAGAGGCCTTGTGAATAGGAAAACAGGCCACCGGTCAACCACATGGTCTCATGTTTTCTCTCTGACTTGCCCACATACGCAGAAGAGGCACATCCGCGGGATAGCAGTTGTATCTCTAGCAATCATCTAGGGAGTTTTCCTTTTGTTCCAGAAAACAAAGCTCACTCATGCGTCTTTGGAATGCTTTTGTCTGTAAACTCAGGGAATGTATGCCATTTGTTCTATAAGCCTGTTGATGAATGGACTCCATTACTCCGAGAAGCTATTTTGGATAAGATTCTTCACATTATAGTGATGACATCTCTCGTGAGTGAAAATATTGAGGAGAAGCGGGATTTAGATGAGGCCTTTTGGAATGAGCTCTAACCTCCATCAAGAGCATTCTCACATAGTAGAGGTATAGAAGGCCAAGCTATCCTATGCTTCTGGAGAGTCTTCATTTTTGAAATGAAGGGAGAAGATGGATGAGAATTACTGTGTGAGGCCCAGTGCATACCTCTCTTGTGGCTGTGTGCAAACTACAGGGAGAGGCACTGTAGTGAGATAAGGAGGAATTTTGAAGTTGAACAGATATGGTTTTGAATCTGTGAGCTCTGTGATTTAGAAAAAGCTCTTTAATCCCACTGACCTTTGTCTGTAAAATGTCTAAAAATAGCACACAGCTTGCAGTGCTGTGGATTGGAGAGGATCTGTTTAAAGCAGCTCCTCTCAGGTTGCAGCCACACAGTGAGCATAGATAAGTGGCAGCTCCCCTAGAGTGGTTCTCACTCATGCATTCAGTGACCGTGTGGAGATGACTTGGTCAGGCTCTTGAGTTGGCCCTAGAGAGTCAGAGGATGAAAGGAGCAAGAGGGAGAGGGGGAGTGGGTGTCTAAAGTCTAGTGGGGACCACAAGGAAACAGGGAGTTTAACGATACCACAGTTAAGTTCCACAATAAAGGAAGAAGCTGGTGACGTGAAAAGACAGAAGTGACTTCTTAGGCATACCGTGGAGCCAGGAAAGAGCCATTAGCAGGAAAGGACTGTGGATATCTAGGCACACTAAGAAGCAAGTACAAAAAGCTTGAAGAAGAACTCATAAGCCTTTTGTGGAAGGGACCAAACTAAAAGGTACCCATACAAGATAATTTCATCATTGCTGTGCTCAAATACCTGACAGAAACAACTTAAAGGAGGAAAGGTTTATTTTGGCTCCTTGTTTCAGAGGGTGCATCCCACAGTTACTTGGCTCCATACCCATGGGAAGACTGTCATAGTGGTGGGAACCTGCGGTAGAGGACGTGGTTCTCCTCATGATGGACAAGAGAGGGGAATGCTTGGGTTGTGCTGGCATTGCTTTTTTCTCTATTATGTCCATGCCTCCAGCCTGATACAGACTACATTCAGGATGGGTCTTTAGTTAACCTTCTCCGGAAGCACTCTCACAAACACAGTCAGAGATGTGCCTCAGAAATTTCTTAGATAAGTCCAAATCCAGTCATGTTGATGATGAGGATGAGCCACAGCTGTCCCTGTGCACAGGTGTAACGGCGTGTTGGGCTCCGTGGTGTTTGTAAATGCATGGAGAGATCAGCAGAGCAAGGAGGGCACTGGACAGCCTAGACTTACGGCAAGAGAGCAGGGATTCAAGGAGGGATTTCAGACACTGAATAACATGATCAGATTTGTGCTTAGAGAAACCACTGTCTGCAGAATGGAGAAGGGTTGGAAGTGGGAGATGGGAGAGGGCTGATAAGACACGGGATGGGGACACTTACCAGCCTCCTGTTGCAAGGATCTTTTCAATAGACCAGGAGGGCCTCAACTGAGGAAGAGGTGGGAGACAGAGAGAAGCAGATGGCTCCAATTCCCGTTTCTGGAATTAATAGGATTTGGTGAACAGAAGACAGAAGGGAGAAAGAGAAGTCATAAGTGGCTCTTTTTCTCATGAGGTCATCAAGGTGACAAGATAAGGAACAGGTCTGAAGCAGATGAGGAGCTGGCTTTGCACTGCTGTGTTTGGGGTTATATATAGTTCTCACCGCCTTTAGGCTGCCTAGCAATGTAGGTTAAAGTTCAGAAGAGGTTCGAGCTTCAAGATCCATTTCAGATCCTTGTCCATGTAGGTTATTATTCTTGTCCATGTAGATGATTCGAAGCTGAGCGAGTTGATGAGATAAACAAGGGCACTAAGTGGAGCCATGATGGAGCAAAGACCAGCCCTGTGCACATGGGTCAGAGCAGAAACTGCAGCTCCTTCAGAGATGTATCATTTATTTTTTAATTTGTGTGTTTGTGTGTGTGTGTGTGTGTGTGTGTGTGTGTGTGCGCACATGTGGAGGACAGAAAACAACTCTTAGGATCCAGTTCTCGCCTGTGAGATCTGGGTCATCAGGACTGACATTAAATGCCCCTACCCACTGAGCCATCTCACCAGCCCTCTTTTCAGAGAGTTCTCTGCAGTTCATCAAGTTTGATTAATTATGTTGATCAGCAAGTGTATTAGTTACTTTCTTCATTGCTGCAACAAAATCCCTGACCAAAGGTACTTAAGGAAGGGTTTCTTTGAGCTCACAGTTCAGCAGGGGTCTGTAGTGGTAGGGGAAGCTCCGTGGTTGGAGGGCAAGGAAGCAGAGTGTCAATGCCCATGACAGCTCGTCTTCTCCTTTTTATTGTGTCTGGGACCCCAGGTCATGGAATGGTGCTTGCCTATATTTAGGGTACATCTCCATTAGCCTAGAGGTTTGTCTCCAACGTGGCTCTAGATCTTGTCAAGTTGAGAATCAGTGTAAACCATCCCAGCAAGTAAGGAAAACCAGAAAAAGTTAGAGAATTTTGCATATTTCTGTTGACCAGTAACATCAAAAACAAAACTGTCGTTTAACAAAGGACATCCAAACACATTAAAAATGAGGACATAGCGGAAACAGAGTCTTCTGAGAAATTAAGACATTCTGAGGAGAAATCATTTCTATAACTCACAGCCCAAGGACAGCAAAACTCAGGCTAAGGAGCTGAAGGACATTGCAATTAAACATTACCTGGGAGGATTTTGAAAGTTATCTCTCGGGGATGTAGGACTGGAGCCCTTCTAGACACATCTCATTTGCATCTCTTACTTTGCTACAAGCAGAACAAGAAGAATTCTGTTTTTCAGATGAATATAGTTCTTTTTAACTGGGTAATGGTTCCCTCCAATGACACGGAAGATATTTTAATTTAAGCCTCTGTGGCTTAGCAGAAAGCGTGCCCCATCACAATTACTATTTAGGATACCTGGCAGTGTGTCCAGCTCTCTTCTTTGCAGAGGTTTCCTGCAGAGTAGCAGGGAGAACAGACCCCTGTGTGCGCACTAAGAAGGAGCTCTCCGCTGGTGTCCAGTTTAGCCATACTTTTAGAAACTGTTCTGCAGTCCCCAGGTCTGGAAAAATAACATAAAAATAATATAAAATGCATAAGGAGAGACCTCAGTCTGTCTTAGGAAAACATACTCTTATTATTTCTAAATTGCATTCCAAATTGAGACACTTTATTTAAAGCAATTTCTGCAGAGGAAATTGGTACAGACTTAATGATCTATATCTTATGGAAAGCAAAGAATATAAAATGAATGCTGTGTGTGCTGGACTTCTACTTCTACTTCTTAGAACGTAGCTCGGGGTAGGAAGGCCTTCGTGACCCGGAGCGCAAATCCCAGCTGTGTATGAAGTGACCGTTTAATGGCATCTCAGCATAAAGGGGCTTAAAATCCTGCTAGTTGACAGCAAGTGTTTTGACTCTGGAGTTGGAGATTAAGTGCCTGGAAACAGGGCCAGTACTGTATCCGAGCACTGGGAAGGTTGTACAAACCTTAACTTCAGGGAGCTTCAGGCTCCCTTCCATGGAACCAGAAAGTTCTTCACATTCTCTAGAAAAATCAATGCTTTCTTCTTCTTTTTTTGTTACAGACAAGAAAAACTTTCATGTTATGTTATTTGAGAGAAATATTAAAATTTCAAAAGAAATTGTCCTAATCCGAAGGTTCAGTTTCGTTGTGGCTGACACCATTCCATTTTATGAAGCATCAGTGCTCCTTTAAAAATCTTTTGATTCTGGATCCAGAAGTTCGAAAAGTTTGTCATTCTCAAGAAACACTCCATGTTAACATTCTGTTTATAATTTTCAGTATTTTGACTGTGCAGAGGTATTTTTCGATGCACATAGGATACCTGGGAACTAATCTTTTACGTTTGTCAACATTTTATGAGCATGCTCTCAAGTCATCAAGCAATGTAAACTTTTATCTATACTCATAGCCTCTAAAAACCCAATATTCATCCCATTTCAATTTTCCTCACCTGCTGCTCAGCAAACTTCAACCTCAGGCTGTATCAAGCTGTAAATGTTGAATTACCTTGTCATAACACCTTTGGGAATCATTATGATTCTACGCTCTCACACCAAGGTGTCATGAAGTATGTGATGGACAGCTAGAGTCTATTATTTATTTCATACAGTTATACAACATCCCAGTGGCTCTGTAGCATGTCATAATTATCTCCATTTCTTCCAGAAGCATTAATTAAGCACTTAATTTCTAAAGCACCTTTGAACCAATTGAAATGATGTATTAAAAATAGTCCACCTTTAAGTATTTCCTGGTGCAGGTAACTGAGTCCCTGGTTTTACTCCCGCAGATATATGACTGTGGAGTAATAGGAGCAAGAATTGTTCTTAGCTTATCACACATGAGTTGGCGGTTAGCTAATCTAAGTCACTACGCTAGTACAAGCTAGGGGATAAGTTTTAGAAAGTCAGGGGATTCGGTCGAAGCATAGTTTTGAGCCAAGCAGCCAAATACTTCTTGTAAGATGAATTGAGTATAACTAGTAGCGATGTTTTACATTGTTGTGTGGATAGAAATGATCTCCATCAATGGCCACAGGTATCCGTTTTTTGAAATAGGAAATGGGTTAAAGATTGCTAACTCTGTAGGCATCGCTAAGACAGAGCCAATTCAGATGAACGTGCTGTGAGTGGACTCAATTAGTGGGATGATTTTAAAAAGTCAGGGCAGGGATTCATTGTTCCCACGATTTTTCCTTTGGGTGTCTTGTGTTTAGGACATGCCCTTCCTCCCCCACCAAAACAATTGCAGGCCACATTCTGGGTTTCTCTAGAGCTAAGAGCCTAGTAGCATCTTTCACTTCAAAGGCTAGCATTAATGATATCTGGCTCGTAATTGTCTTTGATATATTACCATAAAATCTACAGTATCACTCAAGTAAAGAGATTACCATGTTACCGATTAATGGCCATGTGGAAATTTTCTCCTTCGAAATGAAATGCTTTCTTAAAAAGGGACCAAAGAAGTTTTGAAGCCAGCATATGAGAAAGATGTTATAAACCAAAGGTTGATAAATTTTGCATATTAAATACAACTACAACTAGCTATTAAAATATTTATTTTATTACAATTTAAAAAAAAGTAACGAAATTAAAGCTCACCATTCAGAATCTGTCATTTATTTAGAAACTTTTACAACCAAATGTAATAAATACAAAATTAAAAAAAGATCAATTATGGCTAGGTAAAGTCTTATTAATTCTTTTTACAGTAGCAGAGAGAGAGAGAAAACATCCTAAGTATGTTTTATGGTTCTGAAGATGAAAATAATATTGCTACTGGACAGAAAAAAAAATGGTGAATGGCCCTGCAGGGCTCAAGTTCAACAGTAGTTGCAGCTAAGACATTCTGAGAACTTAGTTCTCCAGGCACCATGCTTGATTTTCTTTTTTTTCCAAATTAATTTGGTAATTCATGTTCAGAATTCAATGAATGAAGGCTCATTTGATGAACAAATGACTCCTTGAAATGAAATGAACATATGGACTCTATTCTTTCACTGGGATAGAGTACGAGGTTCAGTGGCATAGGTTTGGTAGCAGGTACGTTCTGCCTCAACACAAGTTACTCATTGTGGCTCCTTAAATGCAGTCACGTGACATTGATGCACATTCCAGTAACAGTCAAATGCCTTCAGTTTCATGTGGTTTGAGCTAGTAGGTCCTAAACAGTATCCCGACTATGACTTGTCAGAACTTGTTAGGAAGGAGTTTGAGTTTCAAGGTTCAAAGGCTTGAAGTCTGTTTGCAAAAATACAATCAATGGAGGAGCTGGAGAGATGGCTCAGCGGTTAAGATACCTGCATGGAGGCTAACGATCATCTTCAGTTCCAGGGGATCTGACGCCTTCTTCTGGCCTCCATTGGCATTGCTCAACTTGGGTGTACCTACATACACATAAAATATAAATTAAAAATAAATAAATAAATAAATAAATAATTTTAATACAGTGGAAAGCCAGGCATGGTAGCATATGTCAGTTCATTCTAGTAACGATAGCCATCCTTGTCTTTTTATTGCTTGATAACTTCCTGTTGCATCGTAAGAGGCAGATGGTCCTCCAAAGTGGCTGTCCCACTCAGCATTCACAGCAGCAGTGAATGGGGAGACTTCCTGTTGCTCCATAGGGCCTTGGCCTTTGGTGATATCAGGGTTTTGGATTTTAGTCACTCCAGTACATGTGCAGCAGTACTCTGTCCGCTGTAAATGACAAAGCACGGCCACATTGACAAACCCAGTGTCCTTCCCTCTGCTCATTTTACATTCACATGCGTCTTTTGCTGAAGCTTTGGTTCAGATCTCTTGCCCATTTGTAAGATTGAGTTTAATTCTTTTTTGTTGTTGTTGTTAACTTATTTTTATTTTATGTGTCCGAGTGTTGTACCAGCATACGTGTCAGGGCACTTGTGTCGTGCAGTGCCTGAGGAGTCAGAAGAAGGCATCAGATCCCTCTGGAACTGGAGTTCCATGTGGGTGCTGGGATTTGAACCCGGGTCTTCTGTAAGAACAGCCAGTGCTCTTAACCCCTGAGCCATCTTTCCAGCTATTTTCTTATTTCATTTCAAACATTCTTTCTGTAATCTCTCTATAATTTTTTATAACCAAAGTATTTTAAAAGACCATCAATGTGACCATCCTCTTCCAGGTTTCCCTTTTAGATCAATGCCCTAGTTTTAAACATAATCAGGAAGGTGCATCAGTGGGAGGTTCAGGCATAGGTTCAATTTCATGGGCAACCAGACAGAAAGTTCTTTTTTTTGTTTGTTTTCTTAATTGCCTTAATATCTCCATCCTTTGCTGACTCTGGCTTTAGGGAGTACTGGGGTCTTCTAAAGACTTCTTTATCTTTCATTTTCTACAGGAAAGGTAAAAATACCTGCTTTAGGTAGTTTTATTTCACTGCAGACTCTTGGTGCTTAGACTTTGTTTCCCATTTCCTCACCAGAGCAGTCTGTCCTGTCCAGGAAATCAAACCTTTAACAAAAATACCCACTCAGTCTCACCTCTTCTACCTCAAAATAATTGGAAAGGCCACCTGGTCAGTCTGTTTATTGTACTTTGCATCACGAGATGGAGGATTGTAATTAAATTTGATTCAACCAAATAATGTGAAATTCCCCAATCTAGATTTAGGTTTAAAAGCATCCTGCCGGTGACCTCTTAGGAGCTTTTCCCATTCTTGTGAATTAGGATGTTAAGGTCAGTCAGAGCTTTTGTGAATCAAAACCAGTCATGCTCACATGTGAGAAGCTTTAGGCCAAAGGATCAAGTTTTTAATTACAGGAAGTAATCACAAACTACTTGGAAACTCAATTAAAAGTGACTGTTCCCCCCCCCCCCCACTTCTCTCTTTGGAGGAGGAAGATTGTTGTATTTTGAACCCCAGTTCATTACAAGAAATACAAGAAATGTTCTTTCATACTTGCATTCTGGACTCTACAACTTCCTGCGGCGAATATCAAAATCAATTTTCTTGAAGTCAAAGAAATTAGTTAATAGGATTTTATATCCTGTCAATAGAAATGGCTTAACATTTTTAAAGAATATTGGCTCTGCTTGTGATTCGACCGAGCTAGATCTCTGGCCTTTGATCTACCCCATCCCATATTTAGCTGTCTTTGACCCATGGATTTCCTTAAATTCTACGAGTTGATAATTAATAAAATAAAACCCTAATCCAGTTCTCCAAACTGTTTAGAACTCAAATAAATAAAATAAGCAACATGTGGACTTTTTGTTCTTTTTAGCAGGTTACTTGGTTTTTCTTTAGTATCCATCTGAGGAAACATGGTTTTGGAAGGACATTTAGGTCAGTCCTAAAAGCCTGTAGAAAAACTGAGTTGACACAATGTAATTCGGCAGTTGAAATTAGGTAGCTTTTAAAATCTCTTTTCTATTTTTAAATTTTAGCTTAAAGTATTTGTTTATTATTTTTACCTCTTTTCAGTGTTAGAGATTGAAGTCAGGTTCTCACATATGCTTGGCAAGCACTTTGTCATTCAGCCGTATTCCCAGCAATGTTTGAACATTTTGAGATAGGGTTTCACTAAGTTGAACAGGCTGGCCTTGAACTCACACTGCATCCCAGGCAGGTTTTGAATTTTAGATTTTCTTACCTCAGCTTCCTTAGCAGATGAGATTGCAGGCCTATGCCACAAGATCTGGCACTAAATTAAAAAAAAAAAGTTTTTGTTTATTTATTGTTGAATATTATTAATGTATGAGTGTTATGCCTATGTGTATATAAGTACACCTATGTTGTACAGTGCCTGTGGAGGCCAGAAGAGGGTGTCGGATCCCAAAACTGGAGTTATGGATGGTTTGTTAGTCACTATTCGAGTGCTGGAATTCGAACCTCAGTCTTGTGCAAGAGCAGCCAGTGCTCTTAACCACTGAGCTATCTCTCCAGCCCACTAAAATTTATTTTTATCTGAGAAGTATGACAGATTTTTTGTAATTAATTGATCCTAGTTAGACATGCTTACTAAGGCACCTACTCCATCATGTTCCTCTAAGTACTCATTTTCCAGGATCACATGTTCATTTAGAAGATACTATTGTGGGAGTTGGACTAAATATATGACATTGCCTTTTAAAATTGAAAATGTCAAAGTCTATCATGAAGCATTTTCCTATTTTGTAGGCTTGCACACTAAGATACATTATTTTGGTGGGATAGCATGTTAGGAAGTTAGCTAGGACTTGTCTGGTTAAGAAATTTGGTCCTAGCTGGGTAAGGTGGCACGCACCTTTAATCCCAGCATTTGGAAGGCAGGGGCAAGTGGATCTCTGTGAGAATGAGGTCAGGTTGCTCTACATAGCAAGTTCCAGGCCAGCTAGGATACAGGGAGACCGTGTCTCACCTCCTTACCTCCCCCCAACCCCCAAAAAAGAGAAATTTGGTCCTAATCCTGTGGACATCAGCACATGAAGCAGTGAATTTTCTTGCTGCTGTGAAAGAAGCTTGATTCAGAAAAACAACCTAAGGAGAAGAGGATTTATTTTGGCTCATGGTTTTAGAGTGTTCAGTTCATGGTTGTTTTGGCTTCATGTGCTTGGGCAGAACATCATGATGGTGGGAGTTAATGACAATAAGCTTCCTTACTTCATGGTGAACAGGAAACAGCTGGCATGGCAGGAACTAGGGTTCAGGGATAACCTTTATATGTCCACCACCACTCTCCTGCTTCCTCTAGCTGGATATTACTTGCTAAAGTTTCCAAAATTGTCTTGAATAGTGCTTGCTATCATCTGAGGACCAAGTATTCAACACACGAGTCTTTGAGAAGGACGCTTTTTATATCTAAATCAACACAGGAAGCAATTGAAAGATAGTAATTAGGAAGGTGACAGACATGATCAAATCTATATTTTAGGCAAAGGTTGAGTTGGAGTTTATTGAAAACTGCACCAAAATTCTTGTTCACATTTACATATTATAAATAAAATAATGCTAAGTCATTAAAGTGAGAGCATTATCTTCCACTGCTGGATTCTGCAACCAGAAAGTCACCCGTCTTTGGAAAAATCCAGCTCAGTGGAAGGGTGAGGTACCGAGGCCGAGTGTGACTAGAAAGTCAGGAAGGCAACGTGAGAATAGAGATGGTCTTTCTGGAACGTTCACTGTGAAAGGAAGGAGTTAATGCCAGAAGATTTTAAGAACCTCGGGCACAGAGAGAGCTGGTGGGTAGATAAGGAATAAGAGGAGATAAGGTAGAAATATCCTCCACCATTAGTGATAGAAGCCTGGTGTTGGGGTGAGTATGGATAAGGTCCAGGGAGGTAGAGGAAGCAGGAGAAAGCTTAATACCTGTCTTCAGATTTTTCAATAAAGATTTTTTTTTCACTAGAAATGACATCAAGAGCTGGTGAGGATGGAGGTTGAAAAGTAGTGTATGTGAATGTGTATGTGAATGTGAATGTGTATGTGAATGTGAATGTGTACGTGAATGTGTACGTGAATGTGTACGTGAATGTGTACGTGAATGTGTACGTGTATGTGAACGTGTATGTGTACGTGAATGTGTATGTGTATGTGAATGTGAATGTGTACGTGGATGTGTACGTGAATGTGTACGTGTATGTGAACGTGTATGTGAACGTGTATGTGAACGTGTACGTGAATGTGTACGTGTATGTGAACGTGTATGTGTATGTGAATGTGTATGTGAATGTGTATGTGTATGTGAATGTGTATGTGAATGTGAATGTGTATGTGAATGTGTATGTGTATGTGAATGTGTATGTGAATGTGTATGTGAATGTGTATGTGAATGTGTATGTGAATGTGTATGTGTATGTGAATGTGTATGTGAATGTGTATGTGTATGTGAATGTGTATGTGAATGTGAATGTGTATGTGAATGTGTATGTGTATGTGAATGTGTATGTGAATGTGTATGTGAATGTGAATGTGAATGTGTATGTGAATGTGTATGTGAATGTGTATGTGTATGTGAATGTGTATGTGAATGTGTATGTGAATGTGAATGTGTATGTGAATGTGTATGTGAATGTGTATGTGTATGTGAATGTGTATGTGAATGTGTATGTGAATGTGAATGTGAATGTGTATGTGAATGTGTATGTGAATGTGAATGTGTATGTGAATGTGTATGTGAATGTGAATGTGAATGTGTATGTGAATGTGTATGTGAATGTGTATGTGAACGTGTATGTGAACGTGTATGTGTACGTGAATGTGTACGTGAATGTGTACGTGAATGTGTACGTGAATGTGTACGTGAATGTGAACGTGTATGTGAACGTGTATGTGAACGTGTATGTGTATGTGAATGTGTATGTGAATGTGTATGTGAATGTGAATGTGTATGTGAATGTGTATGTGTATGTGAATGTGTATGTGAATGTGTATGTGAATGTGAATGTGAATGTGTATGTGAATGTGTATGTGTATGTGAATGTGTATGTGAATGTGAATGTGTATGTGAATGTGTATGTGTATGTGAATGTGTATGTGAATGTGTATGTGAATGTGAATGTGTATGTGAATGTGAATGTGAATGTGTATGTGAATGTGTATGTGTATGTGAATGTGTACGTGAATGTGTATGTAAATGTGTACGTGAATGGCAGAAGGAAAGAGACTGTTACCTGGATGCCGTGTGTGAAAGGAGGGACGAAAAGTAGGTTCAAGTCCTATGCAGCAAAGCACTGATATGAGCACTGTGCTGGAAGAGACGGGTGAGGGGGACACAGGGAGGGGGGCATGACGACACTGACCGAGAGTGGTGATCTGCCTGTGTGAGTGCGGCGGGAAGGTAAGATGGCCAAGAGTTGAGGGCGTTGAAGATGTGTGGAGAAGTGTTTGACCATGACTAGAGGTGTGACCAGAGGGGGCTGAAAAAAAGGAGTGTGAGAGCTGAAAAGGCTGATCCAATCAAGGAAGACATAGTGGAACATTCCAGACTCAGCGCAATGGTTTCAGGCAGTCCCAAGCTACAAGGCACAATTAGATGTGCAGAAAGCAGGCGTGAGCCTTGGAGAGCTGGAAGTTGAAGGACTGGAAGCGAAGGGTCTCAGGCACTGAACCTCTTGGGGAAGTGACGGAAGCTAGTAAAGAGAGAATAGAACTCTAGTCACCACTGAACAATGGGTCATTATTGCAACAGGATTAGTATGATGGAATGTGCTCCTCACCCAAGAAAGCTTTTTACCCATATTAAGAATATTAAAAGTAACTCCAGAAATATGACATTAAACACAATTTCTTTCAGTGGATTTTAATGTTATTCCTGGAAATATTACCTGCTCATCTCTAGAGAGGGTTTTTCTAAGTTTTAAAACAAAGAAAAAGAAAGAACATTATTTCTTTGCTGAGGTTCTCTTTACCACAATATTCCAACAGGAAGAAAGCTTTAGCAATGTGTACTTTGAGTAGATGGGTCTGAAGACTTCAGTTGGGGGTTTCTAAGATAACTCTAGTAGGTATGGCACATTATCTTATTCTTTCAGAGCATGTTTCCCATCTTTCTCTTGTAATTAAATTGTTTTAGATGCTGCTGCTGTAGACTGGATCTTGAATGCCTTCCAAAAGCCTGTGAATTGGAGGCTTGGTCCCCAGTCTATAATGCTATTGTGAGGAGGTCCAACCTTTAGGAGGATGGGCCTAGTGGGAGGAACTTAGGTCATTGGACACATGTCCTCATTTAGTGGGAACTCAGACCCTCTCTCTTCTTTGCTTCTTGGCTACAATGAGGCAAGTCTCTGTTCCACTGCTCATTCCCCACCAAAATACAGTGCCTTGCCATGAGCCCTGAGGCAGTGTGGCCAGTGACCATGGACAGATCACCAAAACTGTGAGCCCAGATTAACTTATCCTTCTACATTGATTTATTCCAGATATTTTGTTACAGTAATAGAAAGCAAGCATTTGACCATAACAATTGTTGGAAGGAAATGTAGCCCACTGAGATGATCTCGTGCACACAAACCAAAGTACTTTTTCTTACTCTATGTCATGGGTAGTCCAATACCTAATCCACTTGGGGCGTTACTACCAGCCTTGTTTTAGAAAACTGGAACCAACTGTCTGCACTTGTGCTTGCAACTGTTTGATCTGGGCATACTTTTGAGGACAGTAATATTTAGGGTTGTACTTGAAGGCTTTTATTAGAACTGTTTTTAGTCAGATTGCACCTGTAATATGTCCTACCACAGGGCTGATAGATTAGCCCCTTTCATTTCAGTTTTTTTCTCATAGTATAGGAGGGGAATTGCTACTGGATCTGTTTTTCTTGAAGTTTAAAACATTAAGTAATTGTTTAAAGAGAGTCATTTTTTTAAAAATCTACTATTTGAAATGTATACATTCCTGTAGCATGCAGAGAGAGAGAGAGAGAGAGAGAGAGAGAGAGAGAGAGAGAGAGAGGCTAGACTCTGCAATAAAGAGAAATAACATGGGAGGATTTATTTAGTGATTCAAAACCTCAGTAATATTTATTACATTTTCTCTAGATTTTTAAGCAGAGATGCTTGGATAAGCTCCCTTGGTTTTATAATCACCAAAGGCTTGTTGGATTATTAAAGGATTAAGAAAATAAAATACAGGGGCTGGAGGAATGGCTCAGCAGCATTGGCTGCTCCTGCACAGAATCTGGGTTCAGTTCCCAACACCCACACAGCTACTTACAACCATCTGTAACTCCATTTCCAGGGGATCTGACACTCTCTTCTGGCCTCAGTGAACAGCAGTCATGCAAATGATGTGCATGCATATATGCAGGCAAAACATGCATACATGTAAAATAAAAAAGCAAAAGATTTTTAAATAAAAATAAAATATAGTCAAGGTCATATAAAATTGGGCTGGATTATTACGGTGGTATGAAAAATAATGTTGATGTCATTTGGAGTTGGGATTAAATTGCCATCACAGTTCACTGTGGAAATTACATGTCTGATTGACTACTCCACAAGGCAGGCTAAGAACTGAATTGTACTGGTTTAAACCAATAACTTGGAACTCAGTATCATCCATTACCTTCCTCTCCTCATGTGCTCTGCCTATTGTCCCTTAAACCTTCTGTTTAAAAGAAATTTCATTTATTATTTTTATTTTATTTTATGTATTGCCTGGATTATTTAGGACACACTTCAGATCTACCACAGAATTACATTTACAGCTACTGCACTGGCTCCAGAAAGGGGAAACCGACTCACTGCTGTTTGCATGTTAAGGAAAGACTACCAAGGCATGGTTGATGTCGACTGTATTGAGAGAGCCTAAGGGACTCTGTGAGTTACAGTGAACACAGGGTTTTGTAGCCTGAGTGAAGGGAAGGAAGGAACGGAAGGAGAGAAGGAGAAGGTTGGTGAGGACGAACAAGTGGTCTAAAAACGTTATGTCTAGAAACACAAACATTCATTATTTTGGTTGTGACATCCTCTGAACCGGAAACATGACTCCTAGATGCTCTTGATGTGTATGCGCAAGCTTTCCTTTGTTAATGGAAGTGAACTTTGTCTTGCCCTCCTGGTCTGCCCTGTCTTTCCCACTCATCAGAGGAAAATACCTGGCCTTTAACATCTCTTTTTCCCTTCCCAAGAAACAGCAGACTCGCTCAGGGACTTTGTCTAGCTTGTAACCAGGAATGTTTGTTGGGCTTGTGTTTTAGTTTCTTTGCCTGTTGCTGTGGTAAAACACCCTGACAACTTTGGGAGGAAGGGTTTATTTAGCTCCTGGTTCAAGGCAGTCCATCATGGCAGGAAAGCAAACGCTGTGGGAGCTTGAAGCCGCTGGTCACATCGCAGAGATGAAGGAAAGCTAGTGTTCAACTGACTTTCTCCATTTTATTCCGGTCCAGGGTCCCCAGGAGTTGGTCCTGCCTACAGTTAGGATGGATCTTCCTGTATCAATTAACCTAATCAATATAATTCCCCGCAGGCACCTCCCAGGTGATTCTAGATTCTGTCCAGTTGACAACCCTGACCACTACGGCTTGGTGGTGGTCACAGTGAGAGGGATCAGCTTAAAAGCTCCCCTTCCTGTCTCCACAATGAGCCTGTACCATTGGCCTTCAGGTAGTCCCGGGATGGCTTGTGTGAGTTTTCAGCACTGAAGCCCCCAGGGGACCTGTTCTCCCAGCAGACCTGTTCAGACCAGCAGGAGGAAATGAATTCTCTCTGCAGGCCAGCACTAACTTCCTGGTTCCTAAGTGCCCACTGATAAAGCCGGCCAGAAAAATGTATGGACTAATTGTCTGGAGCTGAGTTCCTGGCAGGAAGTGTCTCCAGTGGTCTTTGGTAGTTTTGTCCCATTTCAGGTACATTTATTTTCCTCCCAGTCAATGCTTAATGTAATTGCCTGCTCCAATATATATTTCTTTAATAATGAATCACTTCAAGACTGTTATTTTTCTGGTTATGGCAGTGTGAACTGTACCAACGTGATACATTTCTCATCTGCCCAGGAATGTGCGGTTTGCTGTGCATGGGTGCTACATTAGACAATTTAATCATAATCACAGACTCACACTGAGGAGGTAACAGACCACTCTACTGATGTATGTATTTAGAGAACAGACGTGTAAGCTATGGGGCCCTTTCCTTAACACAACATGGTGTGCTGCTGCTCTGCACATTTTGAGCAACTGCTTCAGAGTAAAATTCCTTTATAGAAAACATTTCATGTAATTAGGGTTTTAAAAGGAACATGAGAACTCAAAGAGTTCCCTCCAAAATGCTGAGTTCTTTAGGGCTCCTTATGTGCCCCATTGGAACAGAGAAAGTTTCATGAGTCTGAAAGTCAAGATCTCAGTTTCTTGGAGTGTCACATCATGTATACTCTGCCTGACAACATGGGAATGATGCAACTTAAACCTATAATATTTTTGAGCTTTGAATACCTCTCTCTATCCTTCCCTCCCTCCTTCCTTCCTTTCCTTCCTCCCTGATTGGGGATTATCCACTCACTATATTTCAAAGCTTGATCTCCTCCCTCCCCCCAAGGCTACATCTCTGGCCAAACCAAACTGATTCCAGGGTTTGGAGTAAAATGTTAATATACTAATACCATCTCTTCTGAGAATGAAAACTGACTATTGTGTGTAGACATTACTCATTAATAGCAAACTAAAATCTTAAGTGTACAGGGTTGGTGAGATGGCTCAGTGCTTGTAACCTGGGTTTGATGCCCCTACTCTCATACAATCAGCCAGGCATGGTGACACATGCCTTTAATCCCAGCACTCAGGAGGCAGAGGCCGGTGGGTCTCTGTGAGATCAAGGCCACCCTGGTCTTCCAAGCCATTCAGTTCTACATAGCAAGACCCTGTCAATCATTCAGTCAGTTAGTCAATCAATCAATCTTAGATGTCTGAAGAGAAAAGAACAGTGTCTTTCAGTTGTATAGCCTAAGTGAGCATTCCAAGTGTATCATGTAATTAATGTAGCAGCTTTTCTTAGTCCCTTAACAAATTGTTCACAGCCTTGTCATATCAGCAAATACCTGTCATTATTCATAGTAAAGCCTAGTATAGGACATTGGGATATAAATACTTCCACATTCTTTTCTGTATCAAAGATTTATGTTTGTTTTTATTTTGGGCCTTCCAGATCTCCCTGGACTTTTTCAGTGGCCTTTTTATTGGCCTGAAGGCCTCTCATTCTCTTCCTTCCCCTATTAACCTGTCCCTTTCTCTGCTCTGAGGACAGTTCTGAAACTCAGTCTTGACTTGTCTGGGGTGGTTCCCCAGTGGTTCTTAGGCTACCATTTTCTTCACATCTGAAGCCCGTCCATCCACATGGGACTTCTCTCTCTTCCTCTTAATACATGCTTTTCCCTCTGTGGCACTGATCTCTCCCACACCATCTTCTTGCTATGTGCCTGATATATTCATATCTTATATAAGAGAGTACATTAATTGGAGGTGGGCAGTGGGGGAGGTGCAGATGGGTGAGGGATCTAGAAACCATCAAACTATACTGTAAGAAAATCTCTGAGGAGTGAATCCAGGGCCCTGTACACATTAGGCAAGCACTCTTCCTCTGTAATCCCCAACCCTGTTTGCATTACACTTATTACTATTGTATTTGGTTTGGAGGTGTGTCTCCTTATATGAACCATTAAGTTCTATGAAACCACTGACCATTTTTAGCTCCCTAACATTTCTTGTTATTCCAAGTGTGGTGTGCTGGTCAGCCGTGGCCAGTCACCTGGAGTTTGATGGAGGTGGGAGATTCCCTTTCTCTTTGAAGACCTCCTGCTTAGTCTGCGGACATGATTGAGAACTGGCAGTTGAACAGAAGCAGCAAGGGAAATGTGCCCCTGAGCATGGGAGTCTCGGGGAGTAAGAAGTTTGGCTTCTTCTTCAGGGGAAGAAGGATAAGAGACAGGTTGCAGGCAATTTGGAGAGTTAATAAGTGATATTTTTAGGAAGTTTCATGGCCTCCAAAGAGCAGACAATATCTTGTGAATGGTCCCAGATGTGAAGTAGGCCTGAGACGCTGATAATTAAAAGGCTGTGACACTGGCTTCCTGGGTGGGAGGGCATTCTTTATTCTTCTTTCCTTTGATCTGAGTTAAACTTTCAGTGACTAATTTCATGGAGGAGATTGAAGGTCACTGTGATTTTGGAGGACCCTCAGGTAAGGGAACTTCACAGAGAAAAAGTTCCACTCTGCCAGGGTTTTGAAATAGAAGGTCTGCAAATCTGATTCTCAGGATGCCTCTTAAGTTTTCTTCCTTTCAAAATCCTCAACAAGCTAAAGCTTGAGGATATTGTTGTGAATCCCAAGTTCAAAAATATATTATTTCAACCTCTCTCCCAGACCAGCAGAACTAAATTCAACCCTAAGAGATTCCCCAAGAGGGGAATGAATCAAAAGTTCTGCCTCAGCACCTCACACAGGACCAGGTGTGAAGCAGAGACTCTGAGGATATCCATCGAGTAGCTACTGAATGAATTACATTAAAAGTTGAGATTGTTCTCTAAGGTAGAAGATTACCTTAAAGTCACTTGGACATAGAAAATGTGACCCAGTGTGGATCATTTTCCTGCAACCGTTTTCAGTTCTGGAAAAGTGTAGAGCCTTTCCTTACTTTAAAATCCCTGATTTGTTACTTTCAGGTCACCTTTATAGTGTCTTGTTTTGATACAAGTACCATTGATGTGAACAAGTATAGAGAAAAACCTTGTTAATTGGTTCTAATTATAGATAGTGGGCGTGAGGGGGGGCAAAATAACAACAAAACCACAATGGCTGACATCTAAGACTAGACAGTTGAGGATGAATCATCAGCTGTGTTATTTGGGATTAAGTAAGTGGCAAAGAGGATGTAAAGGTTAGGAAGATGTTCTCTGTCACTGTGTCAAAAGCTGAGTATTCTGGTTCACACATACTTGCTAATAACGGCAGGAGGAGATGACAGTGGGACATGCTGAGATTTTCAAAACGCTAAAGAATTTGACAGCAAGGTCTTCCTAGCTGTCTGGGAGTAAAGCACAGGAGGGAAAAAAACAGCAAGTGTAAGGAGGCGGCATCTGCCTCAGCCTAGAGAGGGTGGGAGTAAAGCCCAAGCCACTGTGGTGCATTGTGGGAATTTACGGGACCACTTTCTTGTCCGGGTAATTGGGATGTGACATTTTGTGGGTACAGGCTAGGGACTCGAAAGGTTCTGAGAGGCATAAGGTAGTTTCACATTATCAAGAACTTGTCTGTGTGAAGGCCATACATAACTTCAGAATATTTGACCAGACATTTAGGGGTAGAAAAGTGTCTATATTATCAATACTAAAATCTAAACACACACACACAGGAGAGAGAGAGAGAGAGAGAGAGAGAGAGAGAGAGAGAGAGAGAGAGAGAGAGAGAGAGAGAGAGAGAGAGAATAGATGATAGATATTAAGTGAAAAGTTGAAAAGGGAGATTTTTTTCAAAGTGGTCCCCTTGGGAAGAGGAAGGAACATCCAGGGACCCCACTTCCCAGCCTGTCTTCCACATGTTTGTTTGTTTTTGTTTTGGGTTTTTTGAAACAGAGTCTCCCTGTAGCCACAGCTGGCCTGGAATTTACTATGGAGACCAGGCTGGGCTGGATTTCACTGAGATCAACCTGCCTCTGCCTCCTGAGTGCTGGAATTAAAGGCATGCACCACCAGGCCTAGGCCTGCCTCTTCATGTATTTTTATATAAACAAAAAGCATATGGAATAGTGTAATCGTGTTCGTTCCATTGTCTCACCACTCGGGGTGGCCCGAGGGGTTGGGGGTGAGTAGACACAGACTCCGGGAGTTGGACGGGAAGCAGCCCAAGCGTGTGGTGCTGCAAACTCGTTTATTGATAGGTGCACAAGCTCTTATAGGTCTGGACAGCCCATGATCTTATGGGGTGGGGTCTCAGATACAGCCAGTAGTAAGCTTGTCTCCAGGTAGGCGGGTTCTTTCCAGGTGCTGGTCTCACAATTAGCCAGAGCAGAATGCCACACCCACAGGAGCCATGCCTCCATTCCTCCCAGCAGGTGGCCTTAGGTTAGGCCCACCTTACTTTATGCCCAACAGAATAGTACTGAATTTCTCTTTTGAACTGACAGGGTATAATTTTGGGTTTTGTTTTGTGACTATATATATGCTGTACATTCGTTTGTATACTAGAAAAGCATGGCTCTGTTCACACCACTCTGCATGTGTAGCTACAGGATGGACACTGATTCTACTTGGAGATGCAAGACTCTGTCATCTGGAAGTGTTCATCTATTTGTTTTGAGACAGGGTCTTACTATGTTGTTTGACCGATGTAGCACTTGCTGTGTAGCCTAAACTGGCCTCAGAACATCTCTTCTCTGTCTCCCAAGTGCTAAGATAAAGGGTGTACCATAGTACTTGGCTTGACTTCTTGTGTCTTGTGATATATTTAGGAATTACACATTGAACTGCATCTAAAATGTATATAAATTTCTCTTTATTTTTCTTGTATTTACATATTTGTTTATTTTTAAAGAATTTTTTGAGATAGGGTCTTATGTAGCTAGACTGACCTCAAACTCTTATGTAGCCTAGGGTGACCTTAAACCTTTGATCCTCCTGCCTCCACTCCCTGAGTGCTAGGATGACACATACATGCTACCATACTTGGCTCGGTTTTTCCTTTATATAACAAGACATTATATTGATTTTCTAAAATTTAAGTGTGTGTGATGAGGCAAGATTTTACTAATTATGTCTCAGGGTATAAAAAGCAGCGTTGAGTGTGATGGGTTTGAGGACAATTCGCCTAGTCATCCTCATTAGTTCTTGTCTAAAGCTAGACAGTAAAAGTAATGACTTAGACTTAATGAGGTAAGAAAGAGGAAGAGTCGTAGTCCATGTGGCTAGAAGCCGGGAAGGAGGCTCAGCATGGGTGGCGGCAGAGAGCATTCATGATATGTGGTGCTCCGGCTCAGGGGTTAGTGCACAGAATCTGAAGTTCTTCCTCGGTCTACTGTGTGGCCTTCATAACTGTCCTAATTCTTGCTTCTGCAGTCCTGTCAGGATGAGCATCACTATTAGAGATAATGCTCTTAGAGCACCTTGCCTAGAGGTACAAAAATGCTGGAAATTGTAAATTATATAATAACCCTAATGTTCTGTGAATCTTTGGAAATGGAAAATAAGCTGTTTCATTGGCTACTACAGAAACTGACAGAGTTTTCCATGATTTCTTAGAGCTGGAGTTTGGATGTAGGTCCGCAAATACCGGTACTTTAAAAAAAAATTTATATTTTTGCTGGGTGAGGTGGTGCACCCCTTTAATCCCAACACGGACAGGCAGTTCTCTGTAAGATAGAGTCCAGCTTGGTCTACATAATAGCAAGTTCCAGGCCAGCTGGGGCTATAGGGAAACTCTGTCTCAAAAAACAAAGTCAGGTGTGGTGGCGTATACCTTTAATCTCAGTACTCAAGAGGCAGAGGCAGGCAAATCTCTGTGAGTTCAAGGCCAGCCTGCCTGGTCTACATAGAGAGTTCCAGAACAGCAGGGGCTACATTGAGACCCTGTCAAAAAAAAAAAAAGAAAAGCAAATCTTAATTTTAGCTTGCAGTTTCGAGATCTCAGTGGGACTATAGCAGACCTGTGAGGGAAAGACGGGAGTTTTTATTAATTAGCTTTTTCATTACTGTGACCACATTACCCAGCAGAAAGGACCTAAGGGAATGAGATCTATTTGGGCTCATAGTTTTAGGGAGTTTCCATCTATCACGATGGAGAGCTTCTTACATTATGAAGGACCAGGGAGCAGAAAATGTTGCAGGAACCCCCAAGTGGATATGACCATCCATGGCTCGTTCCTCGTTTTTTGTTTCCATCAGCCAGTCCTCACCTTCTAAAGGTTCCACACTACAGCCTCCTAAAATAGTGCTGCAGCTGGGGAGCAAGCATTCAAACAGGAGCCTGTGGGGGACATTTTGGATTCAAACCATAACAGGAGTCACGAATGACTGTCAGCAAGGTTTGTGGCCTCAGCATCTGGAACATGCTTGTTGTCACTTACAGAGGTGGGAGATGGGGTTGAGAATGGACCAAGAGACAAACTCCAGCTAGATTTTGGATGTGGCATATCTGAACTCCTTATTGGGTATTCAAGGCTCTTGGATGTGAGTCTCCTTTATCCTTGGCATTTGAACATGCAGAATTCAGATTTACCTGTGAGTGTGTTTTCAAAGGGCGTGCGCACTTTCACTTGTATTCATATTCTTTTTAATCATAATTTTCAAAGCAGAGAAAAGATCATTGGAAAGAAATACAGTACGGAGCATCTCGGAAATGGGTAGCACCAGAAATGATGCTGAAGGGGTTTAGAAGTGAAAAATAAAGAACGCTCAGACCAAATATAAGTAAATTAGTATAAACTGTCCTTCTAAGTTCCCCTGCCTCTCACACCCGACTTAGTCAATTCAACAGCTGCTTCTACCACTTCAGCTGTGTGACTTCTCCAGCGTTTTCTTTATTCATGGAAAAAGTACTCCAGTTTGCCATTACTCCATCGTTTCCAGTCTCGCCCATCTCTCTCTTCTTCATCATTCCCAGTGTCTCCCCATCTCTCTCAACTGACCATAATAATGGTTCAGAGAAGTCTTGCAACTCTCATTCATTTTGTTGAGCCGGTGATTCCCTTTGCTTTTGCGCTGGGCTAGGGGTGGGGGTTAGCTTTAGGTCCAGTTGAGGCTGTAACGTTTGTCTTCAGGATCCTTCCAAAACACTTCTTAAGAGGCTGGGGGAAGCCTTCTCCAACAAAACTTTGTTGTCCTGCAGAGTTTGCTGTGGTGAGGGCTTCTTGTGGAATAAAGTCCTGTTGTTTCTGAGGGGGGAAGTGTATAGTTCAGTATTGTTGGAACATGGCTTCATAAGGACCTGGAATAGGGCTGAGGAATGGAGGGAAGATGGGCCAAAAGCAGGAAATAAAGCTTCTTGGGGGCTAAGCCAGGGAGGATAGAAGTGACAAGTGCTGAAAGCTTAGGGCCTGGGAATGCTGTGAAGATGCCGCATTTGGATACTGCATGGGAAGTTGGTTGGATTTTTGATGTTACAGGCAAAAAATGCTGATAGTCTTAGAATTCCTAGAGTAGGAACTGGCTCATATGTGGTGCTACATAAATTCTTAAAACAAAAATAAATGAGAGCAAAATTATCTAGCACGGGAGGAACACATATGACTGGAGAAGCTTCTTACACAGGATTACGGCATTTGCTTGGGTGATCAGTGATGTCAGTGCAGAATGGAGGCACAGGCATGGAGAGGTGAATGTTAAAAGAGGGCTGTGGTTCTGTCTGGACTGGTCATCTTTGTGGAGCCCAAGAATCATTCATTAGGCAGCTGGAAATATGGCTCTGGGGCACAAGAGTTTGACATCTTTAACATTTAGATGAGAGTGAAAGAGATCACCCCAGCAAAGGAGATAAAGCTAGGAAGGAAAGTTTGTCATAGATGGAAGTCAGGGGAAGCAGGAGAATCAGAAGTTTAAAGTCATCCTCAGGTACATAGCAAAGTTGAGGCCAGCCTGGGCTACAGGAGACTCTGTCTCAAAACACAATACAACAAATGAAAATAAAATGAGAGAAAACATTTGAGATCAATTATCTGTTGTACCAATAGTCTAACTAGGGATATTGGAGTTAAAATGGAGGAAAGATTCTCTTCCAAGTCTGGTTCATCTAGTCTCTTATTAACATTTTCCGGCTATCCAAGTGGTAATTTTTTTTTTCATTATTAAAGAGAACAACTGTGATCACTCTTTAGATAGAGCCAACATCCTAATGTGTCTTGCTGTCAGTAAACCTATACAACCAATTTTTTGTTTTTCTCTTTCTTTTTCTCTTTTTTCTTTAAGGCAGCGTCTCTCTGTAGCCACAGCTGGCCTGGAACTCCTTATGCAGACTAAGATGACATGGATCTCACAGAAATCGGCCTGGGTGCTGGGATTAAAGGCATGTGCCACCACACCTGGCTCACAAACAACTTTTAAAGTCATCATGAAGGATAATTGCATGTTCTGATTATCCCAAAGCAGGAATAATTGAAAATTTGGGTATCATTGTTTTGTTATTAATATTGTATAACAACTGGTAGTATTTGAGACTTGGGGAGTCTTTAAGAGTTGAAGTCAAATATCATTTTACCTAAAAACTAGATACCACAATAAAATCCAAACAAACTGCTCTCTATCAGTGCTATGCATTCCCAAATGATTTCTCAGAACAACAATAAATCCTACATTTGTGAACTCTCCAAAAGTCAAGGGCTTTCAGCATGATATTTCAAGCTGCATCCCTGGCTACTTGATATATCTTAGTGACTTTCAGACACTCGCTCTTGACCTGGGGGAGCCTTCCTCTGAAGCCATAGAGCATGCATATCAGGGAAGGCTGGGTCATACCTGCATGGTCTGAGCAACAGCATCTTCCAAGTGACCAAAATAACTCGACTTTAGTCACTAGCCCTGAAGCCAAGTGTCCCCTTTCACTTCCTGTTCTGCATCTGCACTCTGCACTCTGCGAAGGAACATCTTGTCTTCCAGAGTTTGGTATGTGAGGTCTCTGTACCTGCCCGTTTAAGTGTCTAGCATGGGTCTCCAGCGCCCCTAGTCATGTGCTCTGAGAGTTCTTGCCTCTTGATCACTTGTGTTTTGTATTTCTCACGTCTACTGTTCATTCAAAGAGCAAGAGTTTGACAGCTTGCCAGGCCGTAGTTAATGGAGTTACTTACACTTCGATTTCTCTTGTTCTCCCAGTTTTCAGACCTTAACTATTTAATTACTAGGCAACAATTTTCAGAAACAATCACATGGGAAGATCTTTGTTTATTTATTACCCCTTTATAGATCGAATGGTCTGATAATAGGTGTATGTCCTGTATAATATTGAATCAAGTTTTTAGGTCTTTAAAAAATTTTAAGTTCTTCACATTTCCTGTGAATATAACATCTCCTTTTCCATAGCTCTGAGTTGAGCTTCTTTTTAAAACGTTTTTATTTATTTTATTTTATTTTTGAGACAAGGTGTCACTGTATAGCCCTGGCCGACCATAAACTTGCTGTGTAGCCTGTGCTGGCCCTGAACTCAGCAGTTCTCCTGCCTCAGTCTTCTGAGTGCTGGGATTACAGGTGTGATTGAGCTTCTTCTTAAGGGATCATTTGTTCCAAAGTTTGCAAGGAAGGATTGAGAATGGGCATTATTAATCACAAAAGATCTGACTGTCGGTGGTGTTCTGTCTCCTGTCAAGCCTCCCACTAGCAAAGCTGACAAAATTCTGAAGCAGTGTGGGGAATGGAGATGGTCCTCACAGTGATGCCCTCTTCCTGTTGAGACCGAATGGTGCACATCTCCTCCCTGCGTGATGGAGCTGGCACGCTAGCTTACTGCAGAGCAAATGCCTGCGCTAAAGTTAAAGTTTGCTATCGCAGGAAACAGGGGTGTTGTCACTGCCTGAGTCATGATGTCATTGCTTAAGCTATAGAACACTTGTGATTTCTGAAGCCATATTTATCTGACACGTAAAAATGTAAAAGGAAAATGTAGCCTAAAATCATTCGATATAAGAAACTGGTTTTTCTTAATGGTTCTTGCCTATAAAGGTTGTTGTTTGAGTGCCACGGTCTTTATTGCTAAGCAGTATAAGAAGCCTGTTTATTTGGACTCTCTAGGCCTGTCTTCTCCATCATTTCCCCGGCCCGGTCCCTTCTCAGACTCCTCTGCTAACTGATAGCATGTGTGTTTCCGAGTGGAACCTGGAAAAGGAATGTGTATGGCCTTCGTATGGAAATACCATTCCAAATTCCATAGGCTGTGAGATAATACACTGGCTAGACCATCAGAAGTCACCCCAGAAAGGGGAATTTGGGTTGGAAAGGAATCAAAGGAATTGTGAAGCTACTATAATTGAGTTCAGTTAAGCAGTAATAGGTAGTCTGGACAATTGGATGAAGGCCAGGTTCAAAATCACAAGTAATCTCTTAAATGAGATGTGTTTGACTGGCTGGAGAGGAGGATGGGCCATCATCCACTTTCTTAGGGCTTAATCCAAACATGGGCTTTGTCTTTTGTTGTCTGAAAGGGACAAAGGTATTGAATCCAGTCAGGAAACCTTGTGCTTACCTGTCATATACATTTATACATCTTCCTTTTCTCTTTGTCCTTCTTGCTCTGAAAGAAAGTTCTGGAAAAAGTTCTTGATTCTGTCTGATAAATGCCGGCTGACTCCCCTACTTCATTTCTCTGTCCTCTGTACCTCGCATAATGTCCAGCACGATGTACTTTCAGAATGAATTCCAAAGGTAGAAATGTTGAGTGTAAAATGTTTGTCTGGCAAATGCTGATCACTATGTCACTATGGGACCCACAGTATACATTTGCATGCTGAAGTCTCTGCAGAGATCTTCAAGGAAGAAAACCTGGTTGACCTGTATTTAGTTCAGCTCTCCCGCCAGTGTCTTTAACTGTGGTCCATTCTACACCACACCCTCTTAGATCCCAGAAACTCCAAATGGCCTTTGGCTAACACCAGTAGAGAGTTACAAATACTTTTTGTAACTCATACACTTGAGTACTGCTGACTTGGGTCAGAATGAAGCACGCTTTACCATGTAATATGGAATCATGATTCAACTGAGTATCATGTTTCCTCACCTGCAAAATATGGGACTCAAACTGGATAGCACAGGTAAATTGTTTCCACATTTCCAGCACAGGCTGGACCTTCCCGGTCGCTCACTTCTGTGTTCCTTTTTTGCGTTTGTCCACACTGTACTGCCAGCCACAGATAGAGCCTCCATAGGGAACAACTTGTTGCCCTAAGAAATTTTGATTTGCACTTGTAAGCTGACCACTCTTAAATCCCACACAAACACATTTATTTTTTCAAAAAAAAAAAAAAAGTATGACAAAAAGAGTTCATAGCACAGGAGCTTTTGCATTTGTTGATGGGATGGTCTCCTAAATTCTGTCAACAGCATTTTTATATTGTTGCTTTTTTTTTTTCCTTGACTATCCCAAGTTCTTCTAAATTGAATATTAACAAAGAAGTCTTTTGGGAAATGTGTGTTCGTCAGCTTTGTCTATAATATACCCGAGAACAAAATACCCTGGACAGTGAGCCTACAAAGAGAAAAAGGTTATTCAGCCAAGAGTTTTAGGAGGTCCAATTTGTGACCTAGTGAGCCTCTTCTGCTTTATGTCTGTGGTGAAGCAGTACATCACAGCAGAGCCAGCAGGTGGAGAAAACCACTGACATCATGAGCCATGAAGCGAAGAGAGACTGGAGAGAGGAGGCAGCATGCCCCAGTGACTTAAAGACCTGCTACTGGGGCCCACTTCTCAGAGCCTGCAGCACATCCTAATGGCACCACCCTGGGGATCCAGCCCGCATCACGTGGGCCTCTGAATTGTTCAGCATCCAAACCATCGCATGTCCTTTAACAATCTACTAATAAGTGACTGTCCAACAACTTCCCATAACAAAAATAAGAGCCACTAATATCCACCCTCCTTTTACCAACTACCAGGCACTGCTTATGTGTGTAGTTTGTTTAATCTGCACCCACCCACCATGGTGTGTCTATTACCTACAACTGTCAGATGAGCAGCCTGAGGCTTTAGGAGTGATGTGCCTGAGGCCCCTTGACTAGTGAGAGGTAATCATGACTCAGTGACAAGAGCTAATGCCATAAGCGGGACAGGGACCACTGAAAATAGGAATGTCACCTGGTGGAGAGCCTCAAGATTTTTACTTTCTCCTCAAAAGAAGGTAGACATTCCTCAGTTTTCAAAAAATGAAAGTTACGTGTTGCAGTTTTAATTTCCCAAATGAAGCATCCTTCTGTCTTGTTGAGAGCAAGATCAACAAGACTCGAGTTCTGAATTCAGGGATACCATTCTGAAAGTGCCTCTAAAACTCACCCCCCTCTTATTTATTAATTTATTTCTGTGAAGAAAAACAAATCTTTGAGGAAAATGCACGGATCTAGAAAGTATAATGTTAAATGAAGTGATCCAAACTCAAAGAGTTCTCGCTCATAATGCAGAACCTACCATGTGATGTAACGTGTATCTGTGTGTATATGTGTATATGTAGAATGGCATGGGCATAAATGTGGATACAGAGCTAGAAAGGAGACAAAGAAGGGTAAAAATATGTATCAAGGAAGAATGTGGGGTGGACAAAAGAACACACGTCCTGAAAGAGGACAAGGGACTGGGGGGAGGAGGTTACAGGGGGGAGGGTCCTAGGAGGACAGGGGAGTGGAGGAGAAAAGAAGGAGGGAATTCACAAAAGCATGTTATGTTCAAAAGTACCATAGTGGTGTTTTTTTTTTTAAGTTTAGAAAAACTCAACCCCCTTGGTAAAATAGAGTACACAGAACTGAATTTACCAAATATTCAAATATCAGTTACTATTGATTTAAATATTGAAATCCAAAGCAAGACTCTCCTTGGTGTCAAAACTTTTATTTTCTTCTGTGCCGAAAACAGCTGACCCAGGCCCCAGGCCTCAGGCTCCAGGCCCCAGACTATAAACCCAGAATTTTACTCTGCTTGACACAGCCCAGGGTCAAATGTACAGTAAGTCTTAGCTTGTGTCCTTGACAACTGGGGAATGATAGACACTGATCAATGTGTCGAGAGTTAAGCAGGAAACCTTCAGATTATTCTGTTGATGTCTAAGCAATTCAAGGCAGTGAAGGGGCCTCCCCCCATTTTTTAAGATTAATTTTTTAAAAATTTTATGTTTATGTATATTTGCTACATGTATGTATGTGACTCACAGGTGTGCCTCATGCTTGCAGAAGCCAGAATAGGGCATCAGATCTTCTGGAAGTGGAGTTACAGACAGTTGTTAGCTGCCATGTGGGTGCTGAGAACAGAACGTAGGTTTTCAGCAGGAACAGCGGTGATGTAACCGCTGAGCCGTCTGTCAATGACAGGGTCTGAGCTGGACTCCGTTTCTGAGCTTCACGTCTTGCCCTGCGTGTAGGAGTCTACTTATGATCCATGCTGACGCTGGCAGATATTTGGAGATTTGCTGTGTACCTTCTAGTGGTTGCTAGTGACACAGTGTATGGAGGGGAAGGTGCTGGGAATGATGGCGTGCTGCTGTCCAGCTGAGCCAGTGATGCTGACCAGGGTCTCCGAGCTGGGATCTTAGCTCAGTGTGACTCCTTCCACTTTAGAACCAGAGGCCACCATCGTCATGTCCCAATGACGGGGTTCCGTCTGGCCGCAGCATGTGCTGACTTTTATCTTTGTGTTAAGGTTCAGGTATCCCACAAGTACATTCATATGACTCTAGAATTGGGGTGTTTGGGGAAAGAAACTTCATTTCCATCAATGGGCAGGGAAGGGGTCTCATCCATAAAAAAAACAAAAGTTCATCTCTTTCAGAAAATATTTTTTGAGGCTGGGTGTGGTGGCACACTCCTTTAATCCCAGCACTCAGGAGGCAGAGACAGGTGTATCTTTGTGAGATCGAGGACAGCCTGGTCTACATAGTTCCAGGCCACCTGGAGATATAGGGAGACCCTGTCTCCTATTTTATTAATACTATAAAAGTATTAATAAAAATACTTTTATTTATTTATTTATTTTTATTTTTTTATTTTATATGTATGAACGTTTTTCCCATGGAAACCAGAAGAGGGTGTTGGATTCCCTGGAACTAGATTATAGATAGTTGCTAGCTGCCATGTGGGTGCTGTGAACCAAACCCAGGCCTTCTACAAGTGCATCCAGTGCTTTTAACTGCTAAGCCATCTCTCCAGCCCCCCAAAGCTTGTCTTAATTCTGAGGGTGAAGAAATGCAGGTAGGATGGGGTGGGCTTCTTGTTAAAACTAGAAAAGCTAGGAATTTGGCAGGAGGCACCTGATCTTTGTCTAGAAAAGGTCAATTAAAGAAGAACAGAAACGGAGCTGGCGTCCTAATCAGTGGTGCTGGGCAGAGAGGTCAGTTGTAAAGTGCTTGCCATGTAACATGAGGACCCGAGCCTGAATTTCCCAGCACTTACATAAAAGTCAGGCACCATACTATGCACAGCATATGCAACCCCAGTGCTTGGGGTGAGGGTTAGGAGAGCTAAAGTCTGCAGATTCATAAAGGTCAAAGGCTAGCTGCATCAGTGAGCTCCAGGCTCAAAAGTGAGGTGGCCAGCAATTGAGGAAGACACCCAGTGTCAACCTCTAGCCTCCAACATACATGCACCACCATCCCCATAAAAACAAACACACAACATACAACGTACATATATATATATATATACATATACACAAAGACACTAACCCTGTGACTTGTTGATAAGCCCTGTTTGACCTACAAAATCGACTGTCCTTGAGGCTGAACTTGACTCTCTTCTTCGTGCCAGGACAAGTGTCTGGAGACAGTAGGTGATGTGAGGAGAAGCAGTTACTGTCAGCACTACAGTTTATTTGAGGAATCTGGACGACCTCCCCCCCTCCCTCCTCCTCTTCCTCCTCCTCCTCCTCCTCCTCTTCCTCCTCCTCCTCCTCCTCCTCCTCCTCCTCCTCCTCCTCCTCCTCCTCCTCCTCCTCCTCCTCCTCCTCCTCCTCCTCCTCCTCGGATGTTCCTTCAGAGAAGGCAGCTTTGTCATCCAAGATGCCTGCATACTCTCTGAGGCTCAAGGTTCAAGTGCAAAGAGAGGAGTCCAGCTGAGTGTCATTCAGGAAAATGACTATAAATAGAAATGGCCGGAAGGCTGAATGTGTTTTTCTGCTGTGGGAAGGTTAATGGGGAGCTGTAACTCACACATTTTGTTTTGTCACATAAAGTCTTGCTATGGCTATGCCAGCCAGGCTGGTTTCAAACTCTTAGGCTCAAACAATCCCTGTGCCTCAGCCACTCCAGTAATTGGGGCTTCACTGCTTTGCTCAGCTTCCACATTGTTTTTTGAAAATGCTTATTTAAAAATCATACTCCTTTGGTGTTGAAATTGGGGAGAGATACTTAGGTTTCATACATTCTAAGGGAAACCTGGCATGTCTCCTGTCCCATCTCTTCTAACCACCCTCTTGATGGACATCTGCAGGCGGGAGGAGCACATTGTGCAGACTTGAAGTTGATTTGGGGGGGAGCTGGGAGGGTAGACTTTGCACTGTCTCTTTGAAGACAGGAACGGGAGCCCTGGTTGTCAGCAGAGATAAAAACGAAGTTGTATTTTTATTTGTTCTCAAGCATTGACATAACACCTGACAAATGCTCTCACTGGCAGGCTTGGGGAGAGTAGCCGGTGATTAGATGTTCTTATTTCAGAGTGAGCAGCTAGGCTGTGATCAGAAGAGCCCATTATGTTGAATATGAGTCCCATCAACATCCCAATTAGGAGGAAAGCGAGTGCGACTGTGAAAATATCAGTAGGCTGTGTTGTTAAAGCTGTCTGGGTTTAGAGCCAAATGGGGCTTTTCAGGATGCAGGCTCTGAAGCTCTTGTGTGTTTTCACGTGGGACGCCCTCCTAGAGAGGAGGATGGTTTCAGATAATGATTGTTTTGCTTCCTTGGAATACCACCTGCAGAAATGTGTTGATTTGGGCTGTTTATAGATTGCAGAAAGCTTTCAAAGCTGCCTTTTGAGAAGTGATGGTTTGGATGAATTCCATTCTTCCAATCCTTTGACAAGGCTGACCTTGCAACTGTCAACAGGCTAAACAAAGGTCAGAGGCCATGATGTGAGAGCTGGCTCTTGGTTTGCAGCTAATGGCCATGGGTTTGGTGATGCTGGTCCTGGAGACAATGGACACATCCTTATTTACATCTGAAAGAGACCATTTAATTCTCCACAAGAAAGCTTCAAAAATAATTTTTACCTCATTGAAAAATAAGGTTTTATTGCCTTTTACACTTTTATCCAATCCTTGGTATATGTTTACATACATGCACACACACACATATATGAAATAAAATAAAACAAGCTTCATGTCCTCATTAGTCCTTGGTACCATTTCTTCCTCTAGTTTGGACATCTTAATAAAATGATGGAGACTTAGAAATCATTAACGATAATTTCTCAGAAGAATAACCAGTCAGCTTGGCAAAGCTTTAATAGCTTCCAAAATGAAGAACGACACTTTTGTGTGTACAGTTGTGTGAGCACACACACACTCTCTCAGGAGTGTTGTGGGATGCCTCCCCACTGCTCCTGTTAGTCCCCATGGTTGTTGATGGAGGGCCAGTTATGAAACGTAAGGGCCCTGCTATCCCAAGCGAAGCCCTGTTCACTCAGGAGCCCACCTGTGTCTTTGGTAGCTCTTATCTTGGGTTGGTGATTGAAGTCTTTTATGGGACCTGCAGTGCCCAGGGGCAAATCTAGAAGACTGGAGCCAAGGAGGAAAAGGGTGTGGGAAAGGTCCTGTGTCTTGGAGGATATCCAGGCCTGTCAGGAAGGGAAAATGTACAGTATGTCTCAGGACCACCCTCTGCAGCTCAGCTGCTGACTTTCAGTAGATACAGAAAAGCAATGCTGTGATGTTAAACAGAAAGCTGGGGTAGAAACTGAGATCTGGGGGGAAAGTCTTCCAAAGGTGAAAAAACTCTGTTTCCATGGAATATCATGTTGAATGAAGATTCTTCCCTGCCTTCCTGAATGTCCAGCTTCAGAAGTGGAGAGAGAAATAGGGCAAACTACATGCTTCTTGGAGGGTGACAGTGAGCACTGAGGACTCTCCGAGGGAGGAGGCACAGCTCTGACTAATCAGGCAAACGGAGATTTCTCTGTTTTCCTATTATGGGTCACCCTTAACCCAAGAAGCTTCTTCAGGAGGGTTGGCTTGGCCCAGGCAATCAGTCAGGGCACCTGTTGCAGGGCTCCCAGCCTTACTATGTTTCCATACACTGTAGCCAGTGGTGGAAAGGATTGTCATTTTGTTTGTTGCCAGAAAGGGAGTAAAATATTTTACAATCACGAACAGTAAAATGAGTATCAATTTTCACTTAGCAAATTATGTCACATATAACCTTAAATCATTTAATCAGGAACTGGACAGAAGACAGTTTCTCTTAATTCTTTGTAATAGTGGGACATCAAAGGAGTATACACAGCCTCTCCTCCCACCTGCACAAGCTGGCACATGCCTCCCTCATGCTCCTGGAGTCACTGATACCAGATATAAGGAGAAACAGTACACATGTGGAGAAGCTCCTGACTAAGATCGAAGTCATTGGCTAGACGTGAAATTCAAACTAGATCTGGATTTTCCTAACCTGCCCTACCTTATGGGTGAGAACAAGCTCACCCAGAGCAATGCCATCTTACACTACATTGCTTGCAAGCACAGCATGTGTGGTGATATTGATAGGCGTGAACATCATGGAGAACCAGACAACGGGTTTCCATTTGCAGTTGGTACGGCTCTGCTGTAACTGGCTGTGAACAACTGAAGTCTCAGTACTTGGAGCAGCTCCCTGCACAACTTGCTTGTTCCTGGGAAATTCTTGTTTGCAGGGGAAAAGCTCACCTTTGTGGACTTTCCCACCTATGATGTCTTAGACCAGAACGGTATGTTTGAGCCCAAGTGCCTGGATCAGCTCCCAAACCTGAAGGCTTCGTGTGCCACTTTGAGGATTTGGAGAAAATAGCAGTCTGACTGCTTCTTCAAGATGTCAGTCAACAAAATGGCCAAGCCAGGCAACAAGTGTATATGCTGAGCAAGAGACACTTGCACTATTTTGTTCTGTCCTATCCTTAGGGACCTGAATTCTGACTTTTCTGCTTTTTTTAATAAAGAGCACTTATCTTAAAAGGGTGGGTGAGCATATACGCAAAATATACCCACTATGATGGAGGTCATGAGGAAGATAGCTGCTAAGCTGAAAACCCTTTCTTTAGGTATCTACCTGCCTAAAGGACTCCAAGAGCCTAGCTTTAAGTGCTTTCCACTAGAGCCTTGGTGGGCTCAGCTGGTGTAGGAGGCACCAGGCTTCTCTGCCCTGCCTCAAGTGATGTGTGTTCGGACAGACATGCCACCATCCAGGGTGTCCATTAGTTACTGAATCATGGTTGGAATCAGCTCAACATGAGACGAGCTGGCAGCAGGAACTGTGACAGTATTGGGTGGGGGCATGAAGATACTAGCTGGCCTTCCTAGTTTGACACTGAGGGGTACACAAGAGGTGAGGCTTTCTGTTTTAAACTTGGGAAAACCTTGGGCAAACCAGGCTGAGTTGTCACCCTGTGTGGGGCAGTAGATTTTTCCATACGTGTCAGTATTGCATTTCTGTATGCGAAGTTGTCCACCCTCTGAATGTCCCCACATACAGTGACTAGTTTTCTGATCCCTTGGTCTACACTGTTAGCTCTTCGTGGACATCAAACATAAATATAGCGGTAGACTGTCATAATGCACTGCCTATAAGTTGACATTTTGGTGGTTAGGACTGTTTTATGAATGAAATGTTTTAGGGTTAGATGGAAGGATGTCTTCTATCCCATGACTATCCCAGGTCTCCTATCTATTTCTTCAACCAAGAGGTCTCCATTTTTATTAAAAAAAAAAAGCCCTTGCAGCTAAAAATTTAAAATATAACATATTTCCAAGCCAAAGATTAGATGTCTATATCCCTTCCTGCTCCCAGCATTCTGTGGTCTTCTGTGGGGGAATCACCAAGTTTCCAAAGGCTTTGAAACGAATGAATTTAAAGAAAACTGCCTATTCAAGTGGTTCTTGTGATAGTGAGAGATGCTCACTGTGTGGTCCTTTTATTTTTAGTAAAAGCATTGGAAAAATCAGGTTATATTTATTCTGAGTGTCTGAGGGGGCTGTTGAGATTGTGTAGTCTGGAAAGTGTAGAATTATAAATTATTATAAATGTCTGCTGGTTGGGAAGATTCATATACCAGAAATACCGCAATGTGTAAGCTGACCTGTAGATTTTCATCTACTTCATTGCCTCACAATGTACACATTGGCCGAAGAGAATAAACTAACAAAATATGTTCTCAGAGAAATAGAAATATATTAAACCACACTACTTTTTTCAAGTACATTTTTATGCCATTGTTTTTGCTTATCCTCAGACCCTCCAGTTCTGAGTTCAGGTGTCTTTTGTTGCCTCTATTGCAAATCTTCATATGGACTTATTCTCTTGTTAAATACACTCAAATCGAATTGCCTTCTAGCTTTTAGTAGTAACCAGTTCTGATGGGTCATTTTCTGATGTTTTCCACAGGATTGCCCCCATCCTCGGATGCAAGGACGCTTGATCATAGCCAAGATTCACGTATTAGGGTTGGAGACTCCATTAGGTAGAATGACTCCCTGTGGAAGAGGCAAGGCCCTTTTTTGAATAACAAGTGCTCCTCCTTGCGAGGAAAATCACATTGCTTTGCTATCTCAAGAGTGCAGCTCCATACATATTACTATGCATGATGGAGCAGCATCTTCATTCAGCGGAACAGATATTGCCAACAAAAATGAAATGATGGAAGAAATAACTTCCAGTGCTTTCCAGCTTTAATTACGAAAAAGAAGTCAAACAGAGAGAGTTGCAATCAAAATCATTAGTTTTTGCACAGTAATGTAGTGGTATCTTTGACTCAAATGCGTGTGTGTGTTCTCCTGGAAAATATATAGATTGGTGTTTCCTGCCCCCTTAATGTTTGCTACCTCTGGTCTTTGCTTTGTGGAGTCAAATGTTATACGTGTTTAAACCACCCACAGACTCAGCTATTTGGGAAGGGCGGATTCCTCCTGGGGCAGAGGCTATTCAGGTTTGTTATATTTGCAGATCCTGCTATCTCATGGATCATTTTATTTTTACTTATTTATATATTTTGCAGTGCTAGGTCCTTGCTCATGCTTGGCAAGTACTTTGTCACCTAGTTCCATACAGGGATCTTAAGACTCATTTTAATGAAATACCTGAGTCCAGCATGTTTTATTAGGGGTAGGGTTTTGTTGCTGTTGTTGTGCTGTTTGGCTTTTTAATGGATGTTGAAGATGGATCTCAGGGCCTTACGCATGCTTTGCCACTAATTTCGAGCCCTAGAGGTCACATTCTAAAGCATCATTTCTTCTAAGTCAAATTACCTATCAGAACAGGCTCACTTATCACTACACTGGAAAAAAAGTTTAATGGCTTTTTCTAGGAATGAAATGTCATAGAAGTTAAAAATAAATGCTTTTGCCAGGTGTAGTGGAGGGCAGTTTTAATTCCAGTACTGGGGAGGCAGAGGCAGGCAGATCTCTGTAAGACTGAAACCAGGCTGGGATGGTCTACACATCGTGTTCCAGGCCAGGTTGGGCTACATAGTGCCTCAAAAAAGCCAATAAATAAATAAATAGAACACTTTCTACTGCAGACTTTATAAGCAAGAGCTTTTCATCAGTGTCCGTGTTATTGTTATAATAAAATGTGATAGATAAAATCATATGACTCCCCTTGAATGTCATGGAAGGGATGAAGAGGAGGGTGATCAGAAGGAAAAATGCCATTTCTGGAAAATGGGTTGATCATAGAGATGGTAGAGGACATAAGAGGTTCAGCTTTGAACATTGTGGTAATTAAATTCTGTTTTCAGTTAGACATGTGCATTCACTATGCAGTTTGAATCTGCACGTATGGAATTCAGTATCTAATCTAAGCTCTAGCTATCCATGAATAGCATGAACATCCCTACACTCTGTCAGTGTCTACGTTAAAGATTCCCAGGCTTCTTCTGCTCCTGCCATTCCGTGCTCACAGGGCAAAAGTCCAAACAAATTGGTGTTTATGAACTGATAATTTTGTGGCTGATTTTCAAAGGAAAATAAACATCTTTTGCATTTCCAGGTGATAGATAGTTTCGTTGGCCAGCTTGACTGGGTCCTGGTACTCAGATATCTGGTCAAACACCAGTCTGCAGAGTCTTATTACATAGCCCATGTGAGCCTTGAACACACATTCCTTCTGCTTGGGAGTTCCAGGTATGTGCCAACCACAGCAAGCTTGTAAAAGGCCTTTTCTAGAGGACTGATACTTAGATTTTGAGTAAAGTGGATTACCCTCCGTAATGTAGATAGACATTTCCGGTCAGTTGCTAGAGGGTCCTGCCAAAGGAAGCAAGAATTCTATCTCTAGATTATCTTTGGACGTGATATGCAACATCCCCTCTTTCTTGGGTGGATGTCTGTTTGCTGATCTGCCAGATGATTTTGGATTTCCAGCCATTACAGCTGTGTGAGCCAATTCCTTTGAATCTCTCTCTTGTCATGCTGTCCCATCTCTGTCTTCTCTACGTGCACGTGCATACACACACACACACACACACACACACACACTTAATACAAACAACTTATTGATTCTGTTTTTCTGAAGAACCATGACTAGCACGTCTACCAAGGAATATGATACCTGCTGAGCACTGCATAACTTCCCAAACCTTGGAATCACATTGGAAACTATTTCTGATTACACTGGTTTGTGTGTGTGTGTGTGTGTGTGTGCACATGCACGTGCGTGTGATGGCCTCTGTGAACCTCACTTTGCGAAGGTAATACCATCCAAAATGTAGATGACTTAATGTCGAAACCATGAACTCCTTTGTGGCTGATAACTTCAGTTGTCAGCTTAACATATCTGGGTTTTCCTCAATTAGATAATTACTTTTCTCTGCTTGGCCTATAGACATGTCTCTGAGGAATTTTGTTAATGCCAGCCAATATGGGTGTGCCACCCCTGGACAAGAGGACCTGGGTTGTATAAGAAAGCAGGCCCAGCTCAGGCCAGAGGAGCAATCCCACAAGAAGCATTTTTTTCATGGTCTGTGCTTCAGTTACTGCCTCCGGGCTCCTGCCCTAATTTCTTCTCTGACTTCCCTCAAGGATGAACTGTGATTAAGATCCATAAGCCAAATAAATCCTTTTTTCTCCAAGTTGGTTTTGACTATGTTGTTCATCACAGCAATAGAGAAGTAAGCTAGGACATCCCTTAAGGTAGAAATTTACACAGTGCTCAACAAGTGTTGATGTATTTTCTCTCACAATGCTTCTGTGAGCTCAGGGTGGCACCCCAGGGCAATTGAACACACAAGTTTGGAAGCACAGGTTCCACAGTGGCAGTAGGTCCAGGGAATAGATGAGGCCAGGTGGTGACAGCTCAGGTTTGGAAAGTGTCGAGGATGAACCCCACCGAAGGAGCAGGCAGCAGCCCGAAAAGCTTTGAGAAGGGATTCTCAAGGGGAGTAGACATGCTGACACTAATAGTTTAATCTCATCCACCTATTCCAAAAAAGATATTTTTTTAGTGTGTATATTAGTTACTTTTCTGATGCTGTGATAAAACACTATGACCAAGGAACTTATAAAAGGAAGAGTTTATTTAGCTTGCACTTCCAAAGGGGCAAGAGTCCATCATGGAGGGGAGGCATGATGGCAGAGGTGGCTGGAGCAGGAGCAGAAGCTAAGCACTCACATCTTCAAGCAGGCACAGGAAGCAGAGCATGACTGGAGATCTGGCAAGACTTAAGAACTCTCTAAGCCCATCCCTGGTGACGTGCTTCCTACAGCATGGCCACATCTTCTAAGACCTCCCAAAACAGAGCCTCCAGCTGGGAACATAATGTCCAAATACTTAGAGTCTAAGAGGGACAGTCTCATTCAAACCACCACAGTGTGCATCTTAACTTATAATGAAAAGTGTGTATTTACATCAATGAAAGAGATAGCTTTCTGGTTCTCTTACTCAATGCGACAAAGCTCCCGCTCCCGGCACCACGCCTCTCTTTACTTTCTTCATTGATGCATGGTAAACAGTGTTACAGGAGTGTTAACAGAAGGTGTAATAAGAAAAAATATTTCTAGGTTTGCTGTTCTTTGCATTTTTACTTATTTATTTTGTGTGTCTGTATGTGTATGTGAGTGTGTTCATGTGTGTGGAGGTCCAAGAAGGACACAGGCGTTGGTTAACTCCTTTCCCCATGTTGAGGCCAGCTCTCTCTTGTTTCCCCTGTGCAGTGTACTCCAGCCTAGCTGGTCCCCAAACTTCTGATTCCTTTTCCAGTCTCCACCTCCCAAATCATGGCAAGAATGATGGGCTTGCCAATCCAGGGGACCTCATCAGGCCTTTTTACATGAGTTCCTGGGCTTGAGCTCTGTTAGGGCAAGTGCCCTAACCCACTGAGCATCTCCCCTACTCCATTTGGTTTTTTGAGACAGGGTCTCCCTGTAGCCTCAGATAGCCTAGAACTCACTATATAGACTAAGCTGGCCCCTATCTCACAGAGATCCACCTGCCTCTGCCTCCTGAGTGCTGGAATTAACAGTGTGTGTACCACCATGCCCCATGGTGTCTGCTTTTTCTTATGGAGGTGGTGTTAGTGTTGGAGGAGGCAAGACATTAAGCAGGCTTGCATAAACCATGTAAAGAAGGGACCAAAAGAACTTAAGGTCAAGCATGTGTACCCAGTACAAGGGGTGGAAAAGGCTGAGGGGCTGGAGCACTCCCTAGTGGAAAGCATGAGAACTGCACAAGGGAACCAGGCCCTGAAAGCCCTGTTGGATGAGCCTTAGGATGTGTAGTACTTGGAACAAGGTTCCAGACACTGGATACAAAGGGGACTTTTGCTGATGGTGTGTGGCCCTACTTTTAGAGCCATGGTTTCAACAAGTGAGCATTAGACCTATGAGCCTTTGCCAAAGCACTCTTAAGTCTCTTGACATTTATTGAAATTAATTTCCCTGCAAGAAAATTCATATATCCAGCTTCGTTAACTGTACATTTGAGCACAATGTTTCTAGGAGATAAATAAAGCCCAGATTAATGATACAACAGTGTGACAAAATGAAAAGGCAGCATAATCATGCTTATCAAACCCTAGAGTGTTTGCAATTACTGTGTAGCTTGTAACTGGTTGTTTCATCAGGTAAAAGCAGAGATTCTGAAGAGCCTTCTGTGGCTGGAATCAGTGAGCTTTTATCTCATACAAAACGCTACTTGGCACCTATTACATTTGTATTTTGATCTTGAAAATAGAGAAGGAAAGCATCCTATTCCAAGTCTCTAGGAAGGTTATGTTTTTAATTCCACACCACAAAAAAGGCAAACAAACCTGTAATTACACTTCATGCATGGAGATCTGGAGAGGAAAAATAAATTGGTACCCACCTACCCCACAGCCACAAATCAGCCCCAGAAAGGCTAATCACAGATAAAATGTGTGTGTGACCTTGATTACTTTCTTCTCGGTCTGTTGTGAACAATTAAGAATTTAGCCCCAAAGTCATTTTTAAAAAATTCTCCTAACCCTGGTTTGCGCATTCCATTCCTGTCTGCTTCCAGTGTTTTCTTCAGGAGACCCATATGAACCTGTAAGTGCTTCCTTGAGGGAGTCTTATTAGTACCATAATACCTGTCCATTTAACCAATAACCGGATCTGCCCGACAGCTGTAAGCACACAGTCATTTTCACACATGGAAACAGAGTTCAGCATTGGTCACCATGGACTGCTCGAATGGCACAAAGAGGCTGCTGACAGGCCCAGCACTGAGTGCCAGCTTTCTTACTCTCATGAGAGTCACCTAGGGCCACCTGCACAACTACAGAGACTTGTTGGACTGTGTGGTAGAAGAAAATTAAAACAGATTTGCCCTATGACCTCACCATCCCACTTTCCATATATATATACAAAGGAATTGAAAGACACACTCACACATCCATGTTCAGAATAGTGTTACCCTTAGAGTCAAGGGGCGGAAGCCACTTGTGATTGGTGTGATGATGGGTGAGCCGCTATGGAAGGAGATCCCGGCACATGCTGCAACACAGATGAGCTGTGGGGACAGTAGGCCAAGTGAAACAAACCAGTCACAAAAAGGCAGAGTGTATACTTCAATTTATAGGCAGTAATCATCAGAGTCATAGAGACAAAAGGTAAAGCCAGGGTTTGAGGAAGGCAGAATGGGGAACTGTTTGTTGGAGGAGTTTCAATTTCCCAAGATGAAGAGTTCTGACTGGAGATGGTAGTGATCATGACAAACAGTGTACCTATCACAAAAGCCACTGAGATGGACTTAAAAATGGTTAAAAAGGTAAATTCTATTGTTTATATTTTTTACTGCAATTTAAAAAGTACTACAGAAGGATGAGCCTCACCACAGAAATTCAGTCTCAGTTGATAAGTAGCCCAGCTCAGGCTAGACCAGTTCTGATCTAGAATATAGAGCGGCTAGACCCAAGGGGTCAATGAGGATACCTGTGTGCTGGGAGAAAAAAACAGCAATCCATAGAATTTCTGATGCCAGAGAAGAGCAGAGTGGGCACAAATCTGGCCAGGTCATTCATTGTTCCAGTGATGGAGATTTCAGGCACCGAAAGAGACTTGAACACACAGGCCAGAGTTGTCCTTAAGTCACCTTCGGCTCACTGTCCTTGAAGTACTCAGATTGGCTGGGTGATTGTCACGTCTCTTAGAAGCACCAACTCTGTTCTAGTTGTCGCCTTGGAGTCTGTATTCCCTTATCAGAATTCTAGACAGTGAACCCCATCTGTTTACAGTGAAAAATCAGAGCAAGGCTCAGAATGAGGAGATGACCTTCCATCCCAACGGTTTGTGAGTGACTAGGGCAGAAGATTAAGAGAGGAGTTTGGTGATGGGGTTTATAAGGGACTCCTATACCCCTCAGTTTGAGAAAGTGTGGGCCCAGCTACAACTCTTGTGTCTTCAGAGCTCCAGCTGGACCAGGAGCTCCTTATTGACTTAGGTTTCAATTTAATTTATACTTATACATAGACATCCTTGCACACACCTCAGCAGCTCACAGAGTAAGGCCAAACGTATATTTTAAGATGCTTTCTTACACTGTAAGCTGTTCCCCCAAAGGCCCCATACCTCTTTATATTTTGTGTATGTGTTGGGGGAGGTTATGTATATTTATGTCTCTGTGTTCATTCATGCATGTGAGTGTGGGCACGGAAGTGCCACTGTGTGTGTGTTTACACAACTTGGGACACTGATCCTGACCTTCCACCTTGTTTAAGGCAGGGTTTCTTTTGGTTTTGCTTCTGTATATACCAGGCTAGCCTGTCAGCTCCTGGAGATTCTTCTTTCTACTCTCATCTCACTGTAGGAGTGCTGGTATTACAGATATGCTCTGTGCTTGGCTTTGGGCAGGGTCCCACTGAACCATTTCCCCTGGTCTCCACTGTTCCTTTTTCAGAGAATGTGATGGGAATCCACATTGAACTCTAGTGCCCTTGCCCACATGCTCTATTGATTACTGTTCATTTGAGTGACCTTCACTTTCCGGTAATAGTTCTTTATTTCTGAAGTGCACATTGCAAGCAGTCCAATCAGCCCTTTGACTTTTGGTTACTAGCGTTCCATCTGCTTTATAATGTCACTGTGAGAACCAGCTGCGCTAGGAAGGAAAAAAAAAGTATTGATCAAATCTTTCTCATTGGAAAGAAAGTTTATATGGCATTAAGAACGCTCTCAACTCAGATGAACTTTGAAGAAAATGACGTTTTGGTGTTCTCTCTCTCTCTCTCTCTCTCTCTCTCTCTTTCTCCCTCTGTATGTGTATGTGTATGTTCAAAAAATATTTTGTCTGTCTTCTAGTATTGGCAACTCAATTTAACCCTGGTAAATAATAGGGATAATGAACAAGATTTTCTAAGTATCAGAAAAGAAAAAATTATCATAGTAAAATGTCATTAACACTAGATTTTAGGGTATGGAGTTGCTGTAAATATGGATAAGAAATATGCATAAGAGGTTAAGCCTAGGGTAGGAGGTTTATCAAAGACACTCGGGGTGTATCCCCTGTGTAGCTCGTCAGTTGTTTATTTTGTAATCCTGCTTCTCCAGTGATCTCAGTACTGCCTCGTAGACCTGTTCTTTAGAAGGCGATGTTGTTACTTGCTGCCTGCTGATCGTGTCGAATCTTGCAGACTTGCCCTCCTGCTCTGCTAAGTTCATGGCTGAGAGCCCAAGATTATCGTATTTCTGCAATACTGTTTGTACTTGCTCCATCTTGGAAAAGCCTTGCTCTCTCAGGTTGCTCAGGAGCTTGAATTCTTAGGAAATAGATGAGCAGTCCTTGAGTCAGAAAAGGTATAATTGGTAACCGTCAAAGTGCTGCTTGATTACCACCATTTTCAACATGAAGCATACCTCCGCACGATCATTTCCATAAGGAACAATGCCAAGGCCACCTGAAAATAAGGAGCAAATTTAAACTGAAGCCCAGGTTTCTGACTTGTCGTTAATTGATGTTTCCTCATTATAGACATGAGGATCAATGGTTTGTAAGTTCTTGACGTTTCTGTTTTGTGTTCGGTTTGTCTCTCTTTTCAAGTGTGGATTGCAAGGATAGCTGAGGCAGGTCATTGCAGTCGGCTGTCTCAGGGCTGAGAGTTAAAGATAAATTCAGAATTATTACCGGGAATGTAAAAACAAGAGGAGACGAGAGAGAAATGGTATGTGTGGTCTCTGCATGAGCCTGTGAGCCTGTCAGAGAGAAGGCATCTTGCTCCTTGCTCTTCACCTTCAGCTCCGGGAGGACACACGGCTCTGAAGCAAGATCTCAGGTAGTTTGTAGCAGTGTGGCCTCCAGCCCCCTCACGGCTGCCTTTCACCACCAGACAGATAGAATCTCCTCGACCTCTCAGACAAGCCTAATGAAAATCAGCCAGCTGACCTTGTATTTCATTGATGTGTTGGTCTGAAGGTTTGAGAATATTAGGTTCCTGGTGCACACTGTAGAATGCATGAGAATGTGTATGGACGGGTAGATGTGTACCCTCCAGAGGTGACATTAGAGGGAGAACAGGAAGAAATCCCGTTTGCCTGTTTCTTCCCTAAACTCAGGTACAAGGCACTTTCTTGTAGGAGTTTGTGTCCTTTGAGCTATATCCTACAGGACTAGCCCCTGGATTTCTTGTTCCTCAAATCCAGAATTCATAGAATTTCTTGAAGTTATGGGGCTGAAGTACACATTGGTTCTGTCGGTTGCATTGAAAATCCTGGCTGTCAGTAGCCCAGCAGGTTATGCCTCACCTTCTCCTGACACACACTTTTTTTAGTAAATTGCTAAAAAAGAAAAAAAAAAAGAAAGTCCACATGATGCTAGAAATATAGGTAACAGATGTCATTTGTAAAACTTGTATACTGTTTATACATTATTAAAGTTGCCTCTCAGTTTCCACAGTTGTTTTATCTAACCAAATGACCTTATTCTGGCAGTGAATATTATTTCTGTAGCTGGAATTCAGAAGAGCTTGTGTACAAATGAATCCGAGGACCGGGATTCTTCCCTCGTCCTTTCCTGGGGTGTTGGAGCTGTTTCTTTCCTTCAGAAGGCATGGCTGTAGTGCTCTTTTTCTGTGTACTGTGTCTGTGCTGTGGTTTGGAGATGATTGGAAGTCCTCAGAGGTTCATACTTGCTATGGAGAGGTGATGGAGTCTTTTAGGGGTGGGGTCTGGTGGGAGGTCACTGGAGTGTACCCTCCTGCAGACTCTGGTTTCCTCTTTCATGTAATCTCTCCCTTGAGGTTTCCTTTCATGATGATTTACAATCATGAGTGAATTGTCATAGTTCTCTAGAGTTTTTTTAAAGGGATATAGAACACACATACATTCTGGAAAATTCAGAAAGTTCAAGAGACTATTTTTGAGAATCCTATCTTACAGATGACAGAAATGCCTTTCCCTTTGGGGCTATTTTAAAATACCTTATATTATTGTCTTTTAAAAAGATTGATTTTTATTTTTTTGTGTGTATGAGTATTTTTCTGGCATGTACACTATGTGCTTGCAATGCCTGTGGAAGTCAGAGAAGGTGCTGGATCCTCCAGAACTTGAGTTATGGATGGTTGTCGGCCACTCTGTGGGTGTTAGGAACCTAACAAGGTCCTCTGTAAGAGCACGAAATGCTCTTAACTGCTGAGCCATCTCTCTAGCCTCCTTACTGACTTTTTTTAATGGTTGCAAGGCATTTGTGTTAAATCTCAAGACATATGCAATTATTATTTTATTGCTACCATTAAATTCTCTTCACATTTATGACATCATTAATAACTTTGAAATAAGCCCCCATAGGAGACTGTCTTAAATTGTAGGTGAGCTCATAACTTGATAAGCATTTTGTCACATTGCAGGACTTTAGAAAGTACCAGGAAGAGGGTCTGGAGAGCTGAGCAAGTAAAAGAATCTTACTTCGCCCCCAGTTTTTAACTTCTTCATCTTTCCATTCAGCCCTGGAGTACCTGATTCATACTGTTAGACATATTTGAAGTTCTTAAAGGTTCGGAATTTTTAAACTGTGTTTCCTAAGATGGTGCATTTTACTCAGGATCTCACAGTTTACATCTGGAGGAAAACTTAAATCACAAATTTCACCTCCTTCCCCGCTTCCCTCACCTGCTAAGAATGAAAAGAGACCGTTATTTTAGAAATCTCTACCGCAGAACACTTAGATGTAGTTGTTGGTTATGTGTTGGTTATAGCCCGGTTTGAGAATAAGTGACAAATGCTTCATGAAACAGGTGCTGTGGTTCTAGAATTCCCTTTCCCAGCTGTGAGCTAACGTTTTCTCAAATCTGTGTGTGCGAAAGGTGTGCTAACCAAAAGCAGATAGATGGCGTCATTCCAACATGGCATTCTTTGGGATTGTGAGTTGTGTTATCTCAAACATGTGAATTTTCCTGCTCTTAGGCATTTTTGATTTCTAAACAGGCTACCCACTAAAGGTTTGCCACTTTCTTGTTCTTACAAGGAAAAATAGAAAGTGAAATCTATTTAGGACACTTTCACAATTATATGAGTTAACACTGCTCTCCAGAGCCCATACATAGGAGAGGTGTGCTTGGAAATACAGTGGTATCTTGATGATAACAGGGAAGAAAACGGTGTGAACTGACTGATGGTTTGCTAATGACACTAAGTGATTCCATTAGAGAAGCTATCACCTGTGTTGGAAGTGTTTTCAGTATTCCATTTTGGATTTGCTTTTGTTGAGTTATTGCTTCTTGGTATTTTCAAATGACAGCATAAAATATTTGGTTTTGCAGTATTTTCTGGATGATCAGATGTAAAGTGCAAAATCATCAGATTCCTGTGAGAATAGATGCAAGTTTCTTATAGCCCTCCAAATTGTTATTGCGTACTCTCTGGCACGAACTAGCTTGAGTACTGTCAGCAGTTTAGAAAAACACCTCATGATCACTGCGTAGACAAAGCATTGTAATATGCCAAATGTAGATGTTTCAGAAATGCCAGTTTGATGGGTGGCCATTGCTGTGGTACCTAGACCAATTATGGGATATTATGTAAGAGATAATTTTCCCAAAACATTGTTGCCTGTTAAGATTTTTTCTTTTCTTTTTATCACATTATTATCAGTATCATTGCAATTCTAGGGCGATCCCTCTACCACTGGGCTCTACTCCAGTTTTCCTTTTAGGTACTAATGTGGTTTTGCTATTTCATTAACTGACTTAAAGTTTCTTTTCAGTATGCACTTAAGGGAATCCTTCACCAAGTCCTACCTTCTTTACATGTGCTAATAATGCCTTTCAGATACTCTTTGAGAAAGGTAATTTTGTTTTGACTTCCATTTACTGAAAAGGAAATAGAGGTTTTACCGATCTAGCCCAGGATTAAAGCTAACAAATGGTCAAGCCAGGACTCAGACTCCAGTTCCAGAGAGCATATCATCTTTACTATTCTCTCTTCAGGATACAGTGCCCTTCTGTTGCTCTTGCAATGTGACATTCCCTCTTCCAGAGGCTAGAGGTGACTATCATTTCTGTGTGTGACCATGTGACTTCTAGATGGGGACTCAGGCTAGACTGGCCACTGCTATGAATATGTATATGTTTGCTTTTCATTTCTTTGGAATAAATGAGTAATTGATAGGTCTAGTTTTCAAACTGTCAGAACTGTGTTCCTTTCTGACCTTTTATAATCATAAAATGCTCTTCCAAATTAATGTAAATTTTTCTCTCATAATTTCTGAGACTCAGGCTTATTTTTCCTATTTATAGCTTGTCTTAGGATTCATGAGATTCTACATACTGTAAGCTGGGATCCTTGATTTATTAAATGATTGGGATAGGAAATCACTGTCTATCCAAAAGTGTCTTCCCAATTTTCAAAGCTGATAGCATTATTTCACAAGCATTGTTAGTTATACCATACGACATTTCTACTCTACTCTTCTATCAGCTGTCAACTATTTGTCCATCATCCACCTACCAATCATCTATAGCATCATTTGTCCATCTATTATATATCTATCCTCCATCTATCATCCATCATCACTTTGTATCTGTCATCTCTCCATTCATCATATATTTACTTGTCCTCCACCCATCATTCATCTATCTCTGTAGTCTATAACCCATTGTATTTTGTACGCAGAGGAAAAAATTAACTAGCTAGATAGACAGGTAGAGGGAGTTGAGCCTCTGTATCTGTAGGTTCATAGTTTCGTGCAATACTATAACATTTCCTAAAAGGGACTTGAGCATCCTCAGGTTTTGGTCTCTGTAGGGGTATGTGGGTCCTTAAACTAATCCTCCATTAATAGTGATGGATAACTGATAAGTACTTCCTATTATGCTGGGTGCTTGGAGGAAAATATAAGTTCTTAGCATACTTGTTATCAAATTTCTTTCTTATGAGCAAAACTATGTATAGATCCCGTTACCCCAGAATCAAGGGAGAAAGGTAAGAAATATGAACAGTTTTTGGAGAATCAGCCATTAGCAAAGACATCATAGTGAGAAGCATAGAAGGAAAAGCACTGTTTGGGGGTTTGCCTAAAATATAGGAAGGGAGAAATGGGGCTCAAGAAACCTCCATTTGTGATTCAGGTAAGAATTCACAGGTATGGCATGTTAAGACTGTAGGGACTTAAAGAGTAAGGCCCTGTGAGATGTTGTATGGTCAGTTTTCACCTTTAAGAGGATATGAAAGGAAATCATCAGTCAGATAGTTTCCGGTTTTTAGATGTAAAATGTTAAACAAAGCAAAGGGAACCCTTTCACGGACTTTTGATGTAATCTTTCATTTATGAGAAAGTGTTGGAGCAGGCTTCATGAACACGTGACTAAAGTGTAGAGCTGGAAGTTGCCAGGATCTCACTACCTTTTTCTGCTTCCTCTTTTGCTTTATAAAATCAAATAAACTCAGAGTTTTTATTTTAACCCTAGGGATTGAACCCAGGGCTTCGTGTGTGCTGAGCAAGTGCTATACATTCCATTGACCTCTGACATTCCTAGCTCTAGTAGGAACATTTTAAAGGCGGAAAACACAAGAATCAGATAGGGAAGCTGCCCCATCCAAATTTAGGTATTAGAAATGTAGGAGCTGGATGAGTACCTTATTGTAGAAAGTTTTAGTATTTCTCAGGTCCTCCAAAGGTTCTGAATGAGCTGTAGTTGAGTAGGTGAGTGGATGAAAGTACTGTCAGGTGTTTAAGAGCAAACTATCAATGCAGAGATTGACTAGAAGAAGATATGCGGATCCGTGGGTACTAGCTGTGCCTTAATGAAATTCCAGTTCTGTAAACAATAAAAGGCTATTGTAGCTAAGGTCAGGAAGGCAGGGGAAGAGTCAGAGCTGATCTGGGAACAAGAACACTACAACAAGGCAGAGGGATGGCAGGATGTCCAGCGAAGCAACAAGGGAAGCTGAGGAAAATCAGAGCTGCTCAATCAGGAAGTGAGAAGCAGCTTTGACCGTACACCAAAGGAAGCATTCTTCACGTTCATCTGAAACCCAACACTGGGAAATCTATTTTACTTTCTCTGTTGAGTAGATTGGTTTTAGATGGTGTCCACAGATCACATCATCTATTTTTACACTCAAAGCAAAATTTCTTTGTTTTAAGGAAGTCTGATGGTATTGAGTAGGTGTTGGAGGAGTGAGTGAAATGGTTAGAAGAGCTAGCAGACAGGTTTTAGTCTGATCTTCAAACGCCAATGGCTTATCTCTCCAGACACTGAAATATTATTCTCTTTGAATGTTGCCCCGCAGAACACAAGTTATAAGTGAAAATATATATCTTAGCAAAGGAACAGTGTGCCATTTTGTTGGAACATGGAATGAAGGATGGCCTTGAGATGTCAAATCTTAAGTATTTTACGACGTGGATGAAAATTTGGGAGTATTGGGGGCGGGGGCGGTATCTAGAGAGGACCATCACAGAATTAATCTGGAAATACCTTGCAGGATGGAAGGTGGCAGGTATTACCGATGTGGTCTGAGAAAGTAAATCCCGTCTGACTAATGCAGTCTCCACATGACAGAATGGCAACCATAGACTAGAGGGAAGGGAAAGGTGCCATCTAGTTTGATTTAGGGATGGCTGCAGCAGCTCGTCCGACCATGAAGGAATGACGACTCTTCACTGCGTACTTCTCTGAGGGGCTGCTCCATTGGAGCACACTGATCATAGTAGAGTGTCTAAAAAAGTCACATCAGTAAGTGTTCTGAAGTAACCGGGACTAGAGCCATGGAGGATTTAAAATATTCAGTGACCAGCAAGATATGTGTGAAATACAATTTGGTAGCACGAGTGAGAGTGGTTTTTAGAAATAATGATCACACTTCAGAGGCACTGTTGAAAACAGTGAAGTAATAGATGATGTCAGGAGCAGAGGACAGGAATTCCAAGCAAATAATTATTTGTGAGAATCGTAACGACAAATGCACGCTCAGGAGATACACATTTTGAGTATATGTGGTATTGAGTAAGTTTCTCTCTCAGTCTATCAGCTGATCCTTTTTGGACCAGTATCTCTTAAATGAAGACCTCCCCAAAAGGTTAAAATCACCAGGCCAATATCCAAGGCCAAGTACCAAAGTGCACTTCAGTAAGCTTCTATTTTTATCCTTAGTGAAATAAGGAATGGGGATAACCTTGGCTCCACAAGTAGAAGAGGGATGGGAGATACTGACAAGGTCTCCAAGATGGATTAAAAGTTGGGAAAATAAAGACTTCCAGGCCAAGAAAAACTTGAACTCTTCATGGAAAATGTTGAGGGATGTTATTACTGTTAACATCAGCGTATATTGGCGATAGCTGGTCTGTGTTTCTTTTGAAGACAAACTAAGAGGACAAAAGCTTCACTGCACAAGGGATTTGAAATGGATTGAAAAGACAGTAGTAACTGCTACTACACATTGAGACAAGTCAGGAAGCCAGTGTGTGTCTTCTTCCAAGAGGCTTTGAGATTATGACCAGTTTTGTTTGTGGAAGAAATACATATTCTGCATTTATCAAATGATTAAATTTGTGTTTAAACAAAATGAAGAAGTCTCCTGGCCAGTTCAAGCGTATGTCAAATTTTGGTGGACTGGAGAGATGGTTTAGGTGATAGAAGTTCCTGCCACACAAACACAAGAACCTGAGTTTGGGTCCCCAGCACTGAGTAAAAGCTGGGCAGAGCAGTTCATACTTTAACCCCAGTGCTGGGTGGGGGGCCTAGGGGTTTTCAGAGACAATGCGTTGGACAGCTAGCCTCATTGGATGAATTATGGAGCTCTGGGAAGATATACCCTGTCTTTAAAAAATAAGTTGAAGAGTGATAGAGGACACCCAACATCAATCTTTGGTCTCTGCATGCACATGTATGGGCAAGCATACTCACACAATACATATGCAGACACCCACAGGAACATGCACATAACATCATACATACATACACACACACACACACACAAATTTGTGTTTTAAAAGACTTAGTCTTTTATACAACAGTTTTAATTGGCATTTTCTTCTTCTACCACAATCATGTGTTCAGGATGGATTCTAATTACTGTTTAACTCCCTTCCAGTTGGTTTGTGGATTTTTGTTCTGTGTGTTTGCGTAATTAGCACTCTCCTTGATTCCTTTAAATGGACCTTGTATCTTGCTCCCCATTGTAACTCCAGAACCTCAGATCAGACACATGGCTTTCATGTTTGGGGAATGATTGGTGGATGTTCTAAGCTTCGGATTTAACAAGGTGTCATGCATTTCTCAAGATTTGTCATTAGTAAAGTCTTAACTACTGTTGGAAATGTGTCATTTGTTTGAATCAAGGAACTTCACCCCTTACCATTTTTTTTTTAAATACAAATGGTACCCACCCAAAAAATTGACGGTGGATGCCCATAGCAGCACTCCTCATGACAGCAAAAAAATGCGACTAAAATGTCCATGAATTGCTGAGTTTGGTTAACAAAAATATGGAATATCCAAGCAGTACAGTTTATACTGCAATGTGAATGAAGACTGAAAGCACTGTGCCGTGTGCACAAAGATGTTCAGGTACTATAAAAGCATTCCTACTGGGGCTGGAGACACGACTCTGTGGTTAAGAGCACTGGCTGCCCTTGTGAAGGACCCTGGTTAACTTTACTTAACATTATATGGTCAAATCAACTCAAAATGTGAATCAGCAATTTAACATAAGACTAAAATTGTGGACGTTCTAGAAGAAAGTAGGAGGATTGAGTTTGGTGGTGATTTCAGGGATAAGTCAGTGAATTAGACTTTATTGTAGCTAAAGACTTGTCAGTTAAGAGACTGTACAACACGAAAAAATATTTGCAAATCATGTATCTATTAAGATAATGATGTTTCAAATATATAAAGAATCTCTCTAACTCCTGAAGTACCAAAACTTTGAAAACTGAACTGAGGGTTAAAGAGATGACTCTGAGGTTAAGAGCACCAGCTGCTCCTGCAGAAGACTTGGGTTTGGTTCCCAGCACCCACATGGCAGCTAACTGTACCTTCAGTTTCAGCAGATCTGACTCCCTTTTCTGGTTGCCATGGGCATTGCATGACATGGGTGCACTTAAATACACACATACAGGTAAAACACTCATACACAGAAAATAAAAATAAATTAAAAACTTAAAAAACAAAACAAAACGAAACCCTAGCTGGCCACTATAACACATGCTTTTAGTTCCTGCACTTGGGAGACAGAGGCAGGCAGAGTTCTATGAGTTCAAGGCCAGCCTGGTCTATATATCAAATTCCAGGCCAGACATGGCCTACCTACATAGTGAAACCCTGTGTCCAAATATAAAACATAACAAAATAAAATAAAGATCCAATTGAAAATTGGTAAAGGCCTTGGATAGACATTTCTCCAACAAGAATGTACAAATGGCCATTTAGCATCTGAAAGTCTGGTCAGCACCACAGTGGGACTCTACTTCACAGGGTGAGTGGAGGGGTGAGAGACCAGATTGTTGGTCACGATATGGGACTTGTGTGGCTGTTAGAATGTCAACTGCTACAGCTGCTTTGAAAAACACAATAGAAATTTCAAGTACATGCTCGAAAGAGATAAAAACAGCGACTTGAGAATCTTTCTACCCATTGTAGCCCAGTTATTCACAATAGCTACCAGCAGGAAGCAACACAAATATGCACTAGTGGATGAGAAAACAAATTGGCATATACACATAAAGGCCATGCCACCCACCCTTTCTAAAGGAAGACAGTTCTGACACATGCTAAACACGAGACACTGTGTATGTCAGGTGAAATAAAGCCAATCACAAAAGGGCACATGCTACATAATTTCATTTATATGAGGCATATAAAATATTCAAATATTTCACTGAGACAGAAAATTGAATGACAGTTGGCAGGGGGGGGAGATAGGGTGGGTGATGGGAAGTACTTCCTGGATACAGCATTTCAGGGTTCTTTGATGTTTTTGTTTATTTGTTTATTTGTTTGTGTCTTTTTGAGACAGGGTCTCTCTGTAGCCCCACCTGGCCTGGAACCCACTATGTAGATCAGTCTGGCCTTGCACTCACAGAGATCCACTTTCCTTTGCCTCCTGATAGCTGGGATTAAAGGCGTGTACCACCATGTCCAATTTAGCATTTCAGTTTTCAGATGAGGATTTCTGTAGAGAGATAGTTTTGGTGTTTGCAATCAAATGAATGTACTTAAGACAATGGAATTTTTTACTTAGAAATGGCTCAATTGGTAAACTTTTTCTTGTGTTTTCCTTTAATTTTAAGATTTATTTACTTAGGAGGGCTTAGGGACACTCTTCTGTCACTCTCCACCCATTATTCCTTTGAGGCTGGATCTCTCCTTGAACCTGAGGCTCCTGTTGTTCCAACTAGACTGGAAGTTGGATCTGATCACTGAAGCCCTAGTAGTCCTCCTTTCTTCACACCCCTCAGAAGTGAGCTTACAGGCAAACTTGTCGTGTGGGTGCTGCGATTTGAACACTAGTCTTCATGGTGGTCCAGCAAATGCTCTTAACCACTGAGCCATCTCTTCAGCCTCTAACTAATGTAAATATTATTCTTTTTAACTGAGGCTACTTACATATGTAGATGGGTGTTGACCATAAATTCCCGCACCACCTCACAGCCTCAGTGTCCTCAGCTACTCCTCGTAGTGAGGGCAGCATGTGTTGCTTCATGTTGATTCTCTTAGAGCTTTTACTTCAGATGTCCTGAATGGACCATGCAGTAGTTTACTGAACTGACAGTAGCGTTCACAGCACTGTTAAAAAACCTTGGGACTTATTATTAAATGTCCTTAGGGCCAAACTATATGAGACTTCACAGTACTGTTTTGTTGTCATTAATGATTCTTCATCATAATTTATTTGAGATAGTTCTTTAAAAATGTGTTTATGAAGCTGTAGTTTTGAAGGATGCTATCGTGTCTCACAAGCTATTCCTCAACAGAAAGGAAAGCTTCCTGATACTGATGATGCTTGGGAAAGGGTCAGGAAACAGATGCTATGTACACACAATTGCTTATGTGACCCCGAAGCTGCTTAGACTGCTACATTGCTTGACGGGAGCACGACATATCACATTTTATTAATCTGTAGACCAAACAGTTTCACATTTGCCTTTTTCCCTGACTTTTTACCAGTAAGATATTGTAGTGAAATTTTAATATTAAGTCTCATTTAGAAGAAGACAGCAAAGACATGCCCAGCCCAGTCTAACACGGTTAATGTTTCACCAGCCCCCCTAAATTCCCTTTTAGTCCTTCTGTCCCTAGAAATTCTGAACAACGGTCTAGGTTTTCCTGCTAGGGCTTCCTTCAGAGTCCTTCCAGTTGACTGTAAAGAGGTCTTGGATGACCATATTTTTCTCATAACCCTAGGTAGCATCTACTTATATCTTTATGGTCTGTTTCCATGTGTCCTAGATGTTTAGGTTAAACCAACTATACATCAAAAGTGTTCTGGAAGTCAGGCATAGTAACTCACACTATTACTTCTATCACTCAGGAGGCAGAGGTTGGAGGATTTCTGTGAGATTGAGGCCAGCCTGGTTTGTATAGCGAGTTCCAGGCCAGCTGGGACTATGAGGAGACTCTGTCTCAACTCTCTTCCCAAAAAAACATCCTGGAAAAAGGACTGGGGAGACAGCTTCATGAGTAAACTGCTTGTTGTCAAGCATGACAACCTGAGTGCCAACCCCCAGAACCCATGTGGAGCAGAAGTACACATCTGTAATCTCAGCTTCCTACATAGAAATGGGAGTGGAGACAGGGCGTCACTGGAAGCTCAAAGGTCAGCTAGCCTGGCATAGTTAGTGGCATCTCAAACAGGACTACCCCCAAGGTTGTTTCTGACTGCCACACATGTACCTTGGTAAGTACAACATGCACATACACTCACGCTCCCACTGAGGAAAATGTATTCTATAAAAAACCCTGGCTCTGAACTGAATATATTCAGAGTTCTTTTCTTTCCATTATTTCCTAAACAGTGCAGGACAAGTATTTACTTGGTATCTTCTTTTTGTAGTTTTAGAAAGAATCTAGAGATGACTTAAAGTTTATGGGAGGTCTTAGTCACCTTGCAACAGAGATACCACCATATTCTTGAGGATTGCTGCACTTTTCACAATAGCTAAGTTGTCAGATCAGCCTAAGCATCCCTTCACAGGTAAATGGAGAGAGGAAATGAGGCCTGTGTATGTAATGGAGTTATTTATATTCAGCCATAAAAGAACAAAATTACATGATTTGCAGAAATGTAAATCGAGCTGGAGATGGTCATGTTAAATGAAATAAGCTAGACTCAGAAAGATGAATATTGTGTGCTTTTCTCTCATGAGGAACACGGACATTGCAAAAAAAGACATGAAAACAAAGGGGAAATATCTGAGAAGAGGAAGGGCACCGGAGATGGGGGGAGGGGCCCAAGCATGGCCATGCGGGCAGTGAGCATGATCCGAGTCCATGACAAACATGTAACATTTCATAGTAAAACCCATTGCTTTGCACATTGGAAAATTATTTCAAAATAATAAAGTTGTGGAAGGACATCCATAGGTTCTATGCAAATACCATGTCACTCTCTGTGAAGGACTTGATCATCTGTGGATTTGGGATCTGCCAGGACCTGGATCAGACCTTCTGGTACTGTAGATACTGAGGGTTCATTGTGCCAAGAAGTTCTGGTAACTGAAGCAAGGGCTTCACAGAATACTTAATATCCATTGATGGGGGAATCTGGACCTTCGGTAGCCCTCTTAGCCCTTGTCCTCCAGTCCTCATGGTTGACACATAAATATGGCTCTAAAGTAAATGACATCCACTCCTTGCTTCGGGAGGGTTCACAGGCAGTCTTTCAAGTCCTTGGCATTTGGATGTTCTGAAAAGACCGTGTGACATGACCCATATATCTAAGCTGGACTGAGTCAATCCTTCAGAGAGAGCGGCCCAGCGGCTTTTTAAGAAGTTGGTTGTATTTTATGGTGTCAACTTGGATGCTCAAGGAAGGTTTCTGTTCAACTAGATTTGTTCTTCTTGTAATCTAAATTTATTTGTTTTCCTTATTCTGGAAGTAACTGCACGTTCTTTTAAAACTACTGTCAGAGGCATCTATTTATTTCTGTTGGTTCTTTTCTTGTCACTAGGAAATCTACACAGAACTGATTCTTAGTAAAGTGTCTTTGTCATCTTAGCAGTAACAAAATCCTGTCCAGACATCCGAGACTAGGCAGAAAAAGTAAGTTAACAATTTCTAAGCAAGTTTTTTTCCCGCCTTTTCCTTTTCTTTTTTTCTTGTTTGAGCAAGTTCTCATGTAGTCCAGCCTGGACTCACCCTTGCTTACGTAGCAGAAGATGGCCTTGAACTTCTGATCTTCCTGCCTCCGTCTCCCAAGGTATTCATGACCACGCCCAATTTATGTGGTACTGGAGATCTACCCCAGAGCTCTGTACATGGTAAGCAAGTTCTCTACCAACTGAACTACAGCCCCTGAAGCAAGTTTTTGAAACCTACTTTCCTTATCTGTAAATTGAAAGTTCCAGTTTTTCCTTATGTATGAAATTAATGTGTGGACTGAATAAAGGACTGTGTGAGAATCCCAGTGTCTCACTCCCCACCCTCCCCACCCCAAGTTCTTGAGGTCAAATCTCAGGCTTCACATATACTAGGCAAATGGTCTACCACGAAACTATAATTTCAACCCTTGGATAGATCTCTTATTAGGACAAAGCATATGTTTGTTTTGAGCTGTAACCCTTGCATTTTACATGACTTTTCCTCTTGGGGATGTTGTCGACTAGTTTGGGGCCAAGTAAATTTTCCATTATAGTTTATTAGTTATTCCTAATTTCCATCTAAAGGAATTTGCCATTCCTCATGGAAGGAGAGCCTATATGGTGTTCTTTTCTTGTTATCCGGGTAGCTCTGGAGGCTGAGCTTCAGCCTTCCATTAACTTATAAATTAGTAGGTTCAGAAGTCAGTCACCTCAAAGGTAAGAAGATAGTCAGGAGTTTTGAGAGTTGTCCTGGGCTTCACAGGTGTCTTCACATTCTCACATATATAATCTTTTTTATTTTTATTTTTTGATAAGATCTCCCTCTAGCCCTAGCTGGCCTGGAACTTACTATGTAGACCAGACTGTTCTAGATCTTACTGAGATCCTCTTGCCTCTGCTTCCCTAGTGCTGGGACTAAAAGTGTGTCCTGCCACATCCAGCTTCACATTTAGTCTTAACAGCTCTCTGTTGGGTATCTCTAGCACTGTTTCATAGGAAGGAATATTAAAGTTCATAGAGGTTGGCTAACTAACATGACATGGTGAGGAAGTTCTGTTGCAACCAGACCTCTCTGAGATTTCTTACAGTTTAATTACATTTAGGAGTCATGATCACTAAATGATGCCTTTCAACACAAACAGCTTCATTATTTCTCAGAATCCAAGATTTATGTCTATCACTCCTCTTTCCTCAGATTATGTCTTCTCTCCCATTCTCTCATGCTTAGCAGAATCATGGTCTTGTTGGTTAGAAGAGTGTTAGTAGCTATAGCTAATTCCAAGGATTCACAGTGCTTCTAAGGTCAGGCAAGGTTGTGTGCTTCTACATGAAGGAATGGTGTATGTAGCCATGGCACTCTGACTTGGTCTGCTCACCCTTAGGATCAGGGAGGAGATGGACTGATGGAAGGAGAACGTCTGATGTGGTCCTTTTCCTTAGAGATGGATAAGACCACCCTTTCTGGCCTTGGGTCAGCACTGCTAAAGCTCTCTCCAGCCCTTCCTGCCTCTATCTGTAGCTCTGCCCTCCCCTCTAGTCCTGTAGCATCCAGGCCTGAAGTCAGGCAAGGCTCCCCTGGAGCAAACACAGTGAATCATCATAATGCTTACCGATGTGTGGAGGCGGGGAGGTGGTTGTGTGTGCATGTGTTATTTTATTGATTTTGTTTTGTTTCATGAAACTGTCACAGAAAGATGGTTCCTTCATGGTACCATTTAGTGGGATTTGTTTTCCTCCTACTAGAGTCTTTGATATGTACTATGTGGAGCATGCTCTCTGCCGTATAGTCCCAAAACACAGACCCTCTCTGATTGCTTCACTTCCTGCCTTTCTTCACTAGTAAATACTGAGTTATGCTCAACAGGCCCATAAATTCATCGAATTTCATAAAGCTCTTGTTAAGTCTATACGACTCCTGTCCAGATAACCAACTCCTTGAGGTGAAATGGGACTCAGTGCCCCAGCTTGCAAGGAAAGTTTTTCTAAAAATTTCATCTTAGAAGCATTCCCAGGTGTCTGTAATAGGATTCCATTTCCTGTGCCTCTGCATGTCAGCAAGGTCTGTGTAGGCTAACATCTCTAATCGCCACATCCAAGATTTAGGATGCTTCAAAATCAGCAACTTTTTATGTGCTGACATGACACAAGTGTAAAATTCCACACCTGACTTCACAGTGGGTCACAGTGGAAATGAAGGTGCTCTCAAAATCTAACAAAAAAGACCGGCAGGCTGACTATATAACGTGTCTGTGAAGCTAAATAGATTTTATGTTTAGATTGAATCCCTGTCCAAAGAAATCTCATGTATACGCCAATAATCCCAAATTTAACAGAACAAATCAAAACACTTCTTTTGTCAAGAATTTCAGAAAATGGGGACTGGAGAGATGGGTCAGCAGGTAAGAGTACTGGCTGTTCCTGAGAGGACTTGAGTTTGATTGCCAGCACCTACGTGCTGGCTAACAACCACCATAACTATAGTTCCAGGGGATCCAATGCTCTCTACTGACCGCTACAGGCATTGCATGACATGGGTGCACTTTACATACATGCAGGCAACACTCACATACATAAAGTAAAAATAACAAATAAAAATATTTTATAAAAAGAATTTCAGAAAAGTGTACTCTGTCCAACCTGTGTTAAACTCAACTTTGAGTTGGCAGCTCAGGAGGTCAGTTGGAGGAGTGTCCAGTCCATTTCATAAAACAAGACTCTATAAGCTATTTTCAGATAAAGAAATTCTTTGCTTGTCTCCCAAACTGAGTTTTTTTCCTTCCTTTTCAGTGGAGTCATGATGTATAATTACTTTCATTTACGGGTAAGAACAGTTAATGTTCCTCAGTGTTCAAGTGGTTCCAGGACCCCTGAGGGTCCTAAAATCTGTGATGTCCCACATATAAAATGGCACAGAACTTCCCAATTGCCTATACACTTCTTTCTGCACACTTTAAATCATCTGTAGAATATATACGATACTAATATAATGCAAATGCTTCCAGAAATTGTTACATTGTGTTGTTTAGAAAATAATGGTAAGAATGATGTCTGTGGTACATTTTTTTTCCTTTGCAAGTATCTTCTGTCTGCTGTTGGTTATCTGTGGATGTGGGAGAGGTGTCGACCATTAGACATCACTCCTTTCTGTGCACAGTATTTCTGGGAAAGCTTCATAAAGTCAAACCAGAGGGGGGGAAAGTATATTTCCTTTTATAGTCTGTCATAGCCTGTAGCTCATTTAATATTTATTTCCATGAATTGAGCTTGTAGTTTAGATTTCCTCAGAATGGTTTGCAGGGTTAGACATCCAGGATCCCCCTGACTCTGACAGTTGCTAACTGGTGACCTTAGATAAGGCTTAATTCCATTTTTGTAAATGTGGGGGTTGAAGTAAATAGCCTCAACACTGTGGGGTTGAATGAAAAGATAGACCAGTAATATCTTTATTGGTTCCTAATGTGTCACCCTTTATACAAATTAGTACTGTTTGAAAAGAGTGCCGATAGACAGACCTTGGACAAATAATTACAACTGAAGAAAGTCTGCCACCCTGTCTTTGCTGGCATAAAATTATTTTTATTTTACATGTATGAGTGTATTGCTTGCATGAGTGTAAGGGCACTCATGTCATGCAATGCCTATGGAGGTCAGAAGAGGCAGTCAGAGCCCCTGGAACTGGAGTTATGATGTTTGTTAACCATCACGTGGGTGCTGAGAACCAAACTCAGATCCTCTGCAAGAGCAGACAGTGCTTTTAACTGCTGAACCGTCTCTCAAGCTCCAACACAAAATTATTCTTGAAGGCATAATGTTGTGGCCTCTGCAACCAACTTGCAGCTTGATTTGGAGTTGTATAACTCACTGTAGAATGTAGCTGATGAACTGGGTATTCAGACACACGCAAGGCCATGTCACAGACAGCACCTGCCACACCTTTATAGAGTGTAGTTATCGCTTCAAAGGTGGCAAAGACAACAGTTAAAAGAAGGAGTGATTCTTGGTAAGCCTAAGCATCGTAATAACTGCAGAGACTTACTTTACATACCTGACCAGTTAGTGGAAGAAAACTTAGCAGCTGACAGCAAACCAGGACTTGTTTTTAATTTAAAAATTTAAGCTAAACATACTGTTTGTGGATAAAAAAAAATCTTCATACATAAAGTAAGCTGTGCACACATCCATTTACAGAGCTAAGAGTTTTTACCTGCAGTTCTTGGTGCTTTATAAACACAGCCATGGCTAACAGTTTCTTTCAGGAGTCTTTTCCCAAACGCCCTACGTGTATTTCAGTAGACAGCTATTTGCACATTGATATAAGTTTTGACAGTGTGTTGGTACTGTGTACCCTGCTCCTTGAATCTTCAGATCGACCCATATCATCTCACACAGCTCAGTTTTTAATGACTGTGTTGTTTATCCATATGCAGATCATCCTAATTAAATCAGTCTCCTTACAAATAAGTGGTCGTTTCCTTCAGTCCCAGGTTTCTCAAGCTGCAACTTGCAGTCTTTACTCTTGGAAAGGCAAAGCTGCCATGGTTATATATGTTCCCCTGTCACAGTTGGTTTACATATCTTAGTGGGGTTTTTTCCAAGCGATTCTAGGTTTAAGGGTAAATTTCTAAAAGTAGGACTAATTGAGTGTTTGTAGATTTTTTTTTTTTAACCTGGACATTTCTGTCAATGTGAATATTCCTACAACATGAAACGCATGATGACAGATCTTTGTTTCTTACCCCACGGTCATCAAAATTCTAGATTTTGTTCCCTTTGAGAGAATTAAGAAGCCCATGGTTTTAATTTTTAAAAATTTAAAGACTTATTTTTTTATTTTATGTGTATGAATGTTTGTATATGTGGACCATGCGCATGCAGTGACCACCAGGCCTGAAAGGGTGTTAGATACTCTGGAACTGAAGTTATAGATGGTTGTTAGCCACCATGTGGGTACTAGGAACCAAACCCAGGTCCTCTGGAAGAGCAACCACTACTCTTAACTGCTGAGCCATCTCTCCTTCACTTAAAGAATCACTGATGTGAAGGAACATTTTCATATTCCTTAGTACATACAGTCAGTCAGTGTGGTGTATATGTAAAAATTTCCAGCTTGTGCTTTTGCACATTTTTAATTTGGTATCAGAGCCATTTCATTAATCAAGGAATTAATTTTCTAACATCCTTGATGTAAATATTTTTCAGGTTTGTCTCTGGATTTTGTTTGTAGAGAGTATTTCCCAAAGAATTAAAAATATTTCATGCAATTAAATTTAGAAATCTTTCATAGTTCAGCCTTTGGAAGTAAAGTCTTTCCTGTTCCAACATTGCATATCTGAAAATTGTTTTCTGTTCTAGTAATTGTGAGTTTAGCCATCTTTGACTGTAGCATTTTAATCCATCCGAAGTTTATTTTGAAGTAAGGGTTTTCATGGGGAACCGGCGTTATTTCTTTTTCCGAGTGGCTGGTCAATGGAGCCATTGCCACCAAATGAATAATTAATCTTCCTCGATGATTTAAAATATGGCCATGAGAGCCAAGTGTCTGCTTGTGTTCAGGTCTATTTCTGAGCTCGATTGGTCCCTCCAAGCTGTTTTTTCCTTCTCCGATTGCAGTATGTTTGAGTTGCTGCAATTTTAGCTATGGCTCCAGCAGAGGAGGAGGGGTTCACTGCTGAGGGCTCCTTAAAGAACCAGCCTCTGGTAACATTGTCTCCACTAACATCAGAACTAAGGCCAGGATGATATTATATTACCAAAAGATAATCATCTTTTTCCACTATAGTAAGCTTAAGGACATTGAATATGTTCAAAATTAAAAATAAAAATGGATTTTAAAATAGCTCCTAGAAAGATATTTTTATATGTCTTATGTTGAAATCTCAATCTGTGATAACATTCAATAACCAAAAACATTGGGGTACCTATTCACACACATTTTTGTAGACAGTCAAATTGGAAAGTGTTAGTGTTTGCTTGTGCAGAATTCAGTAGAGTTGTGGTTGCCCCAGTATGACTGATTTCATACACAGGACTGGGGGTCTGGCGGCACTTGGAGACCTGTTCATTCTCTGAGGTAAATCTTGCTGAACAGGAAGTTGAGGTTTGGGGGTAGATTCCAAGAGTCAGTTCTGACCTTATGGTTGGGGAATGTGGAAACCTAATATGTTCCTTTTGTTAATAATAGGAATAGTGAAGGGGTTTTCCCTGAACTAATTGGATAGTTTTCAGTGGAGGATGAGCTTTTAATCACAGAAACGTAGCTTTTCATTTTACACAAATCTATACCTAAACAGGGTCTGAGGGCAACCCTGCTGTGAAATCTCCTTATTTGTACATGTTATAGTTAAAGGGAGAGACTTTTCTATTTATGCAGAGGGGAAATAAATGAAATTCCTCTCTGTCTTCCATATGTTTAATGGAAGGATTTCTGCTTGGCTCTTGATTTTAAACAGACTGTGAGGTCAGGGAGCTGATACAATTAAGATCCGATTTATCTCAGAATGACCTCTTCAGTCTCTCTTTGAGAACCCAGCGTCTGCTGTCCAGGTGGTAAATCCACCCTATGCCGATTGGTCTAGCTTTTGTTTTGTTTTGTTTTCTCAGTTGAACAAACAGACACAGGTGCTCCTTTGTCCCAGACTCCAGTCAGAGAAGGAATGTGAGGGCCCAGCACAAAGGTGAGGTGTACACTGTGTATTCTGTTGGCTTGGTCTCAAATATTTAAAAAAAAATTTTTTTAAGTTTTTCAATCCACCCAACTTGAGATAGCAAGTATAGTGATTTCTTTACCAACAATTAAAATTAAAAATGAGCTACGTCTTTCTACCATCCCACAAAAAAGGCTGTGAGAAGCCATGGCATGACTTCCCCTCAGCATCTAGCACAAAGCTGTCCTCTTCATAGGAATATGGTATTTTTCTTGCAGAGTTCTCTTCACAAACAGAAAAGGTAAGAGGGACCTGGGGTGCCTGTGCAAAGGCATCTGTACATAGTCCAGGATAAGACAAGATAAAAGGTGGGGAAAATACCTGAGCTACCCTACCATTTGACTAAATGAAGTGTTTCCAAGATCGCCATTCAAACTGGATTGAGTCCAGGGTCACTCCTCTCTAGAGAGAGCTGTTAGGGTGAGGCTTAGCTTTTAGTAAGCAAAGACGTCCCCGCAGCACAAACTCCTGCCACGAAGGGTTGTGCTTTCAGCCCTACATATTTACAGATTCTTGTAGGGAAACTCAAGATAGGCCTCGTTTTCTTTTGTACACGTTTCTTCTGCTAGTTAACTTGTTTGACTATCCACAGTGTACTTTTTAACTGAGGTAAAATGCACATAACTATCTTAGCCATTCAAAGTCTATGCTTCAGTGGGGATATGGCACAAGTTTGTGGTATTGGGGAAGGGGTTCTATTCACATGTGTGCGGTGGCCAGAACTGATGTCAGGATATCCTCATCTTTCACATCCCCTCTTAGTTTTTTGAGATGAAGTCCCTCGTTGAACCTGGAGTTCACTGTTTTAGCTAGACGGCTTGCTAGCAGGTCCCTGGAATCTATCTCCTCTGCTCTCCGGGAATGGGCTTACACGTGCATACTACGACACCTGGCTTGTTATATGGGTGCTGAAAATCTGGACTCAGGTTCTCATGCTTGTGTAATAAGCACTTTACCTGTTGAGCCATTGCCCCAGCTCTGTGTTTACATTGTTATACAACTAATCTCCATATGAAAAAATCCTCCCAAACTGGAATTCTGAATGAATTGAACAACACCCAGTCTACACATCTGTCAAATCGATATTCAATTTTTTTACTACTCCATGTTTGATTTCTCCAGACAAGCCATGTAAGTAAACTGATACAGCGATTGGATTTTGTACATGTGACTGGTTTATGTCACTTAGCACAATCCTTTCAAGGTTCATCCATTTTGTAGCATATATCATCATTTCCTTTCTTTGTAAGACTGAATCATACCCCATCACATGTTGTATTAGTTATTCTTTGCATTGCTGTGACAAAATGTCTGACAGAAGCAAGTGAGAAGAGAAAGGACATATTTTGGCTCACAGCTTAGGTGGATTTAGTAGTAACCACTTGGTCCCATGTGCTTGGACAGATCACCATGGTGGCAAGTATATGCATACAGAAGAGGTGGTCACTTTGTGACTGATCAGGAAGCAGAGGCCAAAGCAGGAAGGGGCCTGGGGCAATATGCCCCCAGTGACCTACTTCCCCATTTCCTGTTATTTCCACAGCTACTCAGAATAATTCCACCAGTTTGGAACCAAGCAATCAGAACATGAGCCCATGGGGACATTTCAGACACATGCATATCACATGACCAGATCTTATTTTGGTTATTCCTCTTTTCAGTTTTGTTACCTTTAAGTCAAAATGTGCACATGCCGTCTTTGCACATCTAATAACAAACTGTTTCAAATAAGAAGAAAATTTCTCTTTTCAGTAACTGCAGAATTGGCTCAGTGAGGGAGTGTGCAAACAGTGGCTTTAGAAATGCATTGCAATGTCTGATCTCTAGTCCTGACACCTCATATCTTCCTTATTTCAGTTTAGACAGGTGCAGAGTCCTTGGAAGAAGCCTGAGGACAAGGACAGCAGTGATTGAGTGTGGAAGAGGAGCCTGCTTCCTTTAACCTCTCCTGAGCTTGAGATGTGGTCTGGTTTCCGCAAGCACACAGTGCTCGATCTTTCTCACCAGACTATTAAAAAGGCTCCAGTAGAAAAACACCCAGAGGTTAGGTAAAGGAGACAAGAAAAGGAGGCTTTTAAATTTTTCACATCCCCTCTCCCCAGTACTTTTGACACATTTCTCAGGGAAAGATAGACATGGAAACACCAGTGTGCCAGCTCTGGCCACTCTTGGCATTGGGCTAGTAGGCGATTAGTGTTTACTTGGAATTTTGCCATGGAGGGAAAAAAGTCATACGGGTTACATCACCATTTTTATTTTTTTAAGTATTTTCATAGCTGGGGAGTACTCTGGTACTAGGAGAGGAAGAATGAAAAAATACACTGGGATAAAACTCAGAATACTGAATAAAGCCACAGCAAGGCACATACATTAAAAAGCACAACAAATTCCATGTCAGGTTGTTTTTTGTTTACTTGCTTGTTTTTTATTTTTTTTGTAGGAAATGCTTTGAGAGCTTTTTTTCAAGCTTTATTGAAGTATAGTTGATTAATGAAAACTATATGCAGTACATTCTGAGTATAGAGCATGAGATTTGCTACATGAATACAGTGTGAAATGATTGCTGGGTCCAAGTTAATTAAGAAACCTTCACCCTCCTGGTTACCAAGCTTTGAGTTTTGAAGTGAATAAGCAATAGTTTCCATATGCAAATGCCAGTGCCTACCATTCCTTGCCTTAAGAAAATTGCTGTATAACTGAAAAACAGTTACTGACCCCGTGAACTTAGCAGTATGATTATTCTCATCCTAAAAAGACTAGCAGCAAATTTGCTTCTAAAATACAAGTTACTCTAATTCATTTCAGTATTCACATAATAGACTCAACTTATTTACAAGTGTGCATCCAATGGTGAAAATTTAGTTGAGGATCCATTACAAATAAATATAAAAGCATTGCCATAAGCCTAATATAGAATCAATTAGAAAGTGAAAAGTATAATTCCCTTAACATTTGCTTGACTTGTATGCACATTTCAGAACAGCTCTGCTGTGCAGTCAGATGTATGTATGTATCTAGATGTCCACATTCATCATTAGTAGACGTGGGAGCTTTAACACAGTGTATCTAGCATAGTGTAGCAAGTTCACCTATTTATTGGCCTTGGTTATATGGTTAGAGCAGAGTTTTCTGTTATTTTTAGCTTATTTCTGGTTTAAATCTTTCTAAAAATTTGGTTAAAAACTTTTGATAAGAGGTTGGAGAAATGGCTTAGCAGTGAAGATCACTGGCTGCTCTTGCAGAAGACCAGAATTCAGTTCCAAGTACACACAGGATGGCTAGCAACTGTCCTTAACTGCAATTCCAGGGAATCTGACACCCTCTTCTGGCTAACGTGGGCATTACACACATGGATGTACATATACATATGCAGGCAAAACACCCATACATGTAAAATAAAAATAAATAAGTAAAAATTATAAAATTTTAATGGGGCATTAGTGAGATCTTGGAGCAAAGATGAAATGTTGAGCACCTGTGAAAAGCCATCTCCTGTATGCCTCCTAGAATCTTTATAGATAATGGAGACCCCAAAAGTCCAAGTTCAGAGAACATCTCAAGAAACAGCAGGCTGATTTTTCACACTCATTCTCTGAGCAATGATTTCAGTAAAAAGTGATGGGGACATGGGTGGGAAATTTGGGATCCCAACCAAGAGTGGAGGGCGTGCTGACCGTGCTGCTGTTCTCGAAGCGAAGACCCATGCATCCACAAAGAGCTGGAATCTATGGTGTTGATTGTGACAGACGCATATTAACTTAGTGATCTTGTTAACATATGACCTTGAGCTCTTGAAAAACAATGATGGCCAGATCTAGCCAAGATGTAATACAGACATACCCACACCCACCCACCCACCCACACACACACACACACACACCCCACACACACATCAGCTGTCATCTCCTCACATCTGTGTCTATTCCGGAAAGATTTTTGAGTAGAGGTGGGAGAATGAGCCAGTACAGGTACTTATTGAGTGCTAGCTGTGACTTTATTTCATGTAATCCTGACTGCAGTTCAGGGTAAAGTACTCAGTGGTCTTCCCATCTCAAAATGAGATGACTTAGGCTCAGTCAGGCTAAGCTATTTGGCAGACTGTGTACATAGGACAGTGTGTTTCTAGTGCCGCGTCCTTTGCAAAACACCTCTGGTGTCAGGCTAGTCAGACAGAGGGAAAGGGCCCCGTCCTAGAACCTGAGGCTCCTCACTTCTGGTGGAGATGTGGCAAACACTGGGGCCTTGGAGGCATCAGCATCCAAAAGTCAGTGAAGAAAATGAGTCGCGCGCTGGGTGCACATGGAGAGAGAGTCATGGAGAATGAGGTACAGAGACCGTTCTCCCTGAAATGTGTCTGGCAGATCCATATGCAGTCATGGTCAGGAGGGAAGATAGTTAAGCAGTAATGAAAAGCTCATGTACTGGGAATGCCCAGAGTTCAGAGAGCGGAGAAACAGAACTTTGGGAGATGTTGTTGGAAGGAGGCAGAGTTGGGGTATGAATAGAGCCTCTAGTCCCAGAATGAAAACAGTGGTAAAAGAAAATGCAAGATTTAAACATGATGTGCAGCATTCTTAACCCCAGGGAAGGTGGTATAAATTGCTTTTGTTTTTTTTTTTCTGTATGCCCAAGTCATTTATTAAAGAAAGAAAAAATATATTTTTGAGGCAACTCATTACCTTTTGGCTTTAGGTCTCAGAGCTTCCAATGCTGAAAGTAATTTTTTTATATGCTGCAGATGACCTGATTTGCTCAAAGCATCGAGTAATTCTAGGAGCAGTTATGGGGCTGCCTGCAGGATTCTAAAGGGAGGGAGTGGTCTGATTTACTGTGAACTGACCAAGAGAGTAAATTGCTATGACTTTCGTTGTATGTAAGATAGTTTTCATCATGATTCCTTTCTATAGCGGTATTTAGGTATTTCCTATCTGAGTCTTTAAAACAGTCTCTGTGTTGATTAACAACTCCCTTTAATGTGTATTCATGATCAGTTCAAGCTACCCAAGACATAAGACCTAAGTCATTAAGAAAAACTCTCTTTAGAGAAGACCTCTCTAGGGGGATCTTGAAATAGAATGTCTGTATTTTTTCTGTAGTCCAGAAGCAAATTTAGGTTTATTCTGGCTAACATGAGATTGAGATTTAGTCATAGAATGAAAGACATTTACATTAAACAGACTGGCCCTGGACAGCTCTCCTGCAGCACCAGATCTAAGGCAGCTTTGGAGGCTAATGTGCGTATAACAGGTAGATAGTGGAGTGATGACTCTGTGCTCTGTGTGTGTTTGTGTGTGTGTGTGAGATGTGTGTGTGTGTGGTGGGTGTGGTGGGAGATAACAGGGGATATCTTAATAAGAGTCATTTTCATGGTGGATCATGTCTGATGGGCCATTGGATTTCAACTGTCAGCCTTTGGATTAACTATGTGCTTCATTATTTGACTTTTGGCATCTAGTATTTAAAATTTTTCCATCAAGTTTCACTTTTCCTTCTCGGTGCATTTTCTGCCCTGCTCTGAGTTTCTTTCATTTCCAGAGCTCCTGCTGGTCTTTATGACCATGGTCACTCAGCAGTGGGGGGGAGGGGAGGCTGTACAAGGGACTGTCTGACTCTTTTGTGTACTGTAGAGTGGAGGAAGTTCAAGTCTTGCAGAAGCCAAGTTGGAGAAGCGAGAGCACAGGACTGTTCTCCCCCATAAGCTAGGGAAGAACTTATGACAATGACGTTAGGAACAGTTGCATTTTGTGCAGTTATTTAATTTCTAGATGCCTTTCTCTTACTCAATACCCATGTAAAAGATGCTACTAAACCTATTATCAGTGGTGTCTATCTAACCAGGCTGCTGTTGCACATGTCTCACTTTTTTGTGCTGTCCTGGGAATGAACCAGGATCTTCTACATCCTACGTAAGCATTCTACCAGTGAGCTACATCTCGGGTTATGTACATCTCCCATTTTCAATAATAAAACCTATAAGTGCAGCCTGCGGAATGGTGAGCTGTCAGGAAAATGGAGGATCCTAAACCTCCTGACATTGCTCTCAACACTCCGTCCACAGGCCACTACCTTGCCTGCTCAGTGGTCTGACGCTCCCCAGGGATGGATGTACAGAGGAGAGTGTATACATGAAGTGTGATAATACAGTGGGGAATGCGGGACGGACACCTAGCCCTTCCAGGTACTCTCATGAAAGACCAGTTTATTTAGACTGTTCTCCCTTATCCTAGAATAGAACCAGGTAAGCGGACCCTGTTCCTTATATTCAGTCCAGACCTGCCTTCCCTGTCTATCACTCTGAGTGAGGAAGGGGGTCAGGAAATGAATCCACAACGAAGCTGCATTGAATTGCAGGTTCACCGTTGGCATTTTTTAGCTGATAAAGGGGGCAGGATGTGACTCATTAAGACTGGGTCTCAGGCTGGTGAGAAATGAATGCTGTCCATCAAATATCTACCTGTGTTTTGCATGCAATATTAGGGGTCACATAATGCTTTTACATTAACATCCCGTATTAATTCATTGTAAGATCTGTGTGTATACTTTAGGTGTAAACTTAAAAACATTTCTTTATTTTTCTCATAAATAGTGTGCAGATCTGCCTATTAAAGATTACTGTGACTAGAGTGCCACTATTTTATTGAAAAATATACTATTTTTTTATGTCCTCTAGTCAGATACTCTGTTCAGATTCTGTTCTTCACTCTGTATTTCAAAGCTCTTCATTTGCATCTTAAAGCCAACCCCATATTGGAAAGTCAGTGTCAAAGCAGTAAATGGAGAGTCAAGTTTATTCTTGCTCAGCAATCTTGCCTTGTAGGAGTGAGTTATTGTTCCCGAGACATGAGAACTACTGCCGTCCCTTCGATGATGATGTGCAAGTGGGATTTATTAGCTTTGTAAGAGATGTAGGGGATCATGATGCTACTTGGTAAATTATGAGAGAGGCCAGGCGCCAAAAAGAAAGACTGCATGCTAAGAGTTAGAATACTGTGGATCAAGTATTAGGAGCGACCTTCTCAACTTTGTCCTAAACTCCCATTCTTGGAGTACAGACCCAAGTGGGAAATGTGGCTTTGTAGCAATTTGGAGATTGATGGGTGGCAGCTGGCCATGTCCTTGAAGGGTTTTCTAAGGCAGTACTGAAGGATGAAGGTATGTTAAGGTCTTTCCAAGAGCCCTGGAGTAATTCCAGCTCCCTCCCTCAACACCAGTTTCAGACCCTAGTCGTGTCCTGGGATTTGTAAAAGGAAGATAAGGTAGGGATCTGTGACGAGAGTGGGTTCAGACCTTCTGGAGACCTCATCGGGACATGACTCCCCTTTTGCTCTCTGAATGCAGGCTTCTCTGGCCCTCGTTGCACCCCCAAACTGTCAACTATTTTTCTTTCATACTGCCCCACTTTATTCCTCTTCACCTTCTAGAACTTGCCTGTTGTTTGGAGCCTGACAGATGTGCCAGATGGAAATGTCTGTAGAATGACCACGTTATCTTAATATTCCCGGACCTCACGGCAAAAATCATCTTTACAGAAGCACTGTATTTTGTTTGTAACCATCTCTGATTTTCTTTCTCTCCCAATTATATTTCCCTTTAGGTTTGTTCTGTTGTATATTTTCAGCATACTTCTGTGATGTTCTGACTGGGGAAAGCGGGGAGGATGCCTGCCATGGTCCATAATACCCCCATCCTGGAAAAGCACTTGGCAATCTTGAATGATTTTTGAATGCCTTTTAATAGCACCGTTCAGTGCCCTGCACTTCGCTTGTAAGCTGTGGTTGCCCCCCAGCTCCATAAGTTTCATATTGATAAAATCAAACAAGGTAACATTGGAATACTGTTAAAAGGTTTCCCTCCATCCTTCTGAACCAGCTTTCAGAGCCTGGCCAGAGGCTGTTTACATACTTAGAAACTATATTTTCAACTTTCTGCTCTTGGTTATTTCCAGGCAATTAGCTAAGTCTGTTTGGAGTTGAACTATTATGTGCACACATTCCATTGTGATCCATTGTAATTAGAGGGATAAGTACTCAGAGTCTTCAAGAACTCCTGGAATCCAGTCTTCTGATTGGAAAGGATTGAGCTCCCTATGTGTTTTATGAATAAAGGAAGTGACTATATGGCACTAACCAGTCATGTTTATCTCACTAGCAGAATCGTGGGATCCGCTCCCGTGATTTCAAAGTCATGCTTTATAGTCGCTCTTTGTTCATGTTCTGGTTATGATCCTATACTGTAACATTAAAAATTATAATTTGTGGGTTGGAGAGATACCTCAGTTGGCAAAGTGTTTGCCATGCAAGCATGAAGACATGAGTGTCATCCCCAGAACTCAAATATCAAAGCAGGGCATACTGGTACTCAGGTGTAATCCCCGCACCAGGGAGATACAGACCGATCGATCCCTGGGGCTTGCTGGCCAGCCTGTCTAGCCAAATTGATGAGCTGGGGCCATTGAGAGAGCCTTTCTTGAGAAAAGCATAGTAGATGGTTCCTGAGGAATGAGACCTGAGGTTGGCCAATAGTATCAATAGACAGACAGACAGACAGACAGACACACACACACACACAAATACAAAATAATAGCTTGTGGGCTATTAGTTAAGTGATACAGTATTCATCTCCCATGCACAAAGCTCTGGGTTCAGTGCAGAATAATTATGGCAGTTTGTAGCTATGGCTGCAGTCATCAAGCACATATCATAATGATGATTTTTGATCACTCAAACTGACTGAAAGTTTAAATAATGCCATTCTATCTTTTAATTTAAGAAAGGACATCACTCTTATTTGATTACTATTAGCCATGAAATGGAATTCTCCAGAATAGTTTTTTCTAGAACGTATTTTTCTCTCAGTAAAACTTATTAGATTTCACAGAATAATTTTCCACCAAAGTATAACTAGCTGTCTTGAAGGTTCATTGGCTAGACTGAGCCAGAGTACAGCACCTAGCTCTCTAGGTGTTCAGCGGTGCAGGCAAACAGGCTGGCTGAGCCTCATTCATGAGGCAGGCATGGCATCAGTGCCTCAGACCCCAACTGTCATAGCTCCCGGTTGGGGAAGCGGCTGTGCGCATCTGCAGCCGTGAGTGTCACCTTCTTAGAACATGTGAGCTGCTGTAGCCCTCACCACAGACTGAATGGATTGAGGGATGAAAGTCCTTTTCATATTTCTGGGAAGTGAACGTCGGCTCAAAGCTGAGGAGTGCGCGTGATTGGCAGTGGGTTCTGGTGAGGGTCTTCTTCCTAGTGTACAGGTGACTTTCTTCTTGCTGTACCCACACATTGCACATGCGTGCATGCACACCCTCCCCACATGCACATGAAGGGAGAGAGAGATTCTATACTAGATTCTGTACTAGAGAGAGAGACAGAAACAGACTCTCATTCTACGCATACACATAGAGGGGTGAGCACTAATCTCATCATACTTATGTGTGATCAGCGTACTGATCTCCTCGGAGCGGTCCCACCATCACACTGGGGACTCAATCTAAGAATCTGAGGGGGCACAACCATTTAGACTATGAATGTTAACTAAGGGACTTAGTTGCATTGAACTCGGGTTGGACGGGGTTGGCTGGAGTAGATAGAGCAAGTCTTCATGCTGAACCATTTCAGGAACTCTCTTCACACATATCGGAAGATCTTTCCGCTCAGTAGCACCCAGTGCTTTATGGTTTTTAGAACTTCACAGTGAACAGATTCCTTACAAGTCATCTGACTTGTGTATCTTGAAGAACCTGTGAAATAGATGCAATGATTTAAATGTCAGTTTGCAGATATGGAAAGTGTGGCCCCGTGCTTGAGTGGCTCCAGTGCAAAGCCTAATGTTAAGTTCAATAACTTGTTCAAAGTGCAACACTACTGAGTGCAGAGCTAAGCCTTGGGCTCGTGGCTTGTATTCAGGCTCTTCCCATTCACTAGGGCACAAGCTTCAGAGACCTAATTGAGCTCTGGCCTTTCCCTCTACACCTCTCTTGGTAATAATTTTGTGACTTAGGATCCCTGGAGTGCCCAGACATTTTAGGAGGTGATCTGTGTCTAGAGTAATGCAAAGTTAAAATTGTCATAAAATTCTTCATTTGAATATGCAAGCACCTTTTGGACCAGAAGGATTCTTTGTTACATTAACCTCAAGGCAAGACCTGGATTAAAAGCAGGACTCTGACTCCCAGTCCAGTGCCCGGTGGACCCCTGAGCCTTACTCTGTCCTTCAGAGTGGTGCCAGCATCATTCAACAGGTGTCCCATTCCTGCCATTGGGAGCCATGGTGGGAACGTCCACAGCAGACATGGGATGGAGTCCAGCCCTTTAGCTGGTTGCCCGTGTCTGAGGCACCGACTGGCCTCACTTCTGATACAAGCTGGCAAAGATCTGCAAAGCTCTAGATTTTAGACCTTTTTCAACCAGAAGACAGGAGAATCAGAATTTATGTCCTATCCCACCTCTCCTCCTTATTAAAACTGCCATCTTAACCAGGCCCCCAGTGTGAGGAGAAAGCTCCAAAGGAAGGCACCTGAGGCAGTGGCCCAGGTCAGTGTTAGGTCCTGCCATGCCTGCTGCTTTGCTCTGCTCCCCAGAAACAGCAGCTATTGGAACGGGACTGGAACGTATCCCAAAGCCTCTGAAATAATGAGGGGGAAGCAGAGACCTGGGGTTTAGAAGCTCTTTGCTTTTTACTTCAGGGGTCCTGAGTATTTTTATTTAAGATTCATGTTGGTGGGAGGAGAGTTTTGGTGAAAATTGAAGAGAGGCCTTGCCAACCAGAAATTCCATTCCACATGGAATTTTCCTCCTTTGGAGAAGCTGTGAGAATAGCCAAGAATCGATAAAGCTCAGGAAGCTGGTGACGGACTGGAATACTCTTGGAATAAGCCCACTTGGTGGCTGGAAATTAACCCTAGCAGGTTGATGGTGAGGCCTGTGTAGTGTTGGGCTGGATCTGGGTTTCTGGAGCTTGGAGGCCTGTTAGGCTGTAGGCATCATTGGCTGGGACACACATCTGAAGTCCTCAGACCCACAGGGTAGCTCACTATCAAGAAACAGGCTTCTGAGTCAGACTGGCTACGCAAGCCGAGGCTTCAGAAGCCTCTTCTAGATTGAGCAGTAAAGGTGTCTCTGCCTTTGTGATGCTCACAAATCTAGTCTGAGTCTCTGAGGTAGGAAGAGTGAGAACAGATTGGAAATGAGCGTCTGTCACAGATGGTCTCCGGTTAACAGTGGCCGTACATGTATGGTGTAGCTGTCATGAGAACTGGCTGGGCCCTAACCCCGTGTTCAATATAGTTACTTGGCAATATAATCTTTTTTTCGTTTTCTTTGGGTAACATAGAAATAACTGTTACCTACCAAACCCACTACTTTGACCATCAATAATGTAAATATGTAATATAAATATGTAAATATATGTGTATGATACTCCAGTTTTTGAAACAGCAAAGCAGGTTTCTTACTTTGACTTCTGAGTGCTGGAGTCCGAAGGATGCTAATGTCCTTTGGCCGTTTTCTGCCACAAAGACAGTCATCATTCTTGCTAGACTCCTATGGTGTCTTGTGTTCTGTGTACTGGTGTTTAGCATTTATAAGTTATTTCATTTCATAGGATACTCTGTGTTCTACATGTTGATACTGTAGCTCCAGTGAGGAGACTGCACATGGAAGATGTGCCACATAGTGTGCACAGCTCCCGCAGATACCAAGTGACGAAACTAAAGCTCAAGCTTGGTTGTCTCTCTCTCTCTTTTTTTAATTTTAACAAATCTATTATTTTTATTTATGTTTATGAGTATTTTGCCTGCATGTATGTAAGTGCACCTGTGTCATTCAAAGTCCATAGAAGCCAGAAGAGGGCGTCAGATACCCTGGAACTAGTTATGGGCAGCTGTTGGCCACCATGTGGGTGCCTGGAACTAAATCCCTAGAAGAGCAGCCAGTGCTCTTAACTGCTGAGCCATCTCTCCAGCCCCACATTCTCCCTCTTTCTAAAAGCTGCAGTTCAACCATTGACCTATGCTCACTGTAGAATTCCTTCCATTCCTAGAGAGTCTTAGGACTATAACTCATAGGACATCTGCTCTGAACTCTTCTTCATTTTATTAGAAGTTGCTGCCTTTCCCCCCTTTGCCCTTTGGAGCTGAACAACAGTTTTTATATTTTAATGTCAATTATATTAGCCTGACTTATCGAGTGTCATGGGGCAACATAATTTTATTTCACTTTTACTGTTTAAACATTTAAAGGAATTATAACTGGAATTCTCAACTGAATAACTTTTCCCCCCTAACTTTTTTGACCTTGCATAGATGGCTTTGTCGCCCATAGTCTTCATGTCTTGTTTCTAAGACTGTTCCCCTGGCACTTGATTTTGTTCTGTTCTTTAGTTTTGTGTCACAGCAACAGAACTGATTCATCTGTGGCACCTCTGTTAATTGGATTAGACTTGCGCAAATCTCTGTTCTGTTATTGGTGTTAATTTTACAGGTGGTTAGCTGATGGTAGTGTCTTCATAGACTAGTTACATGCAGTTGGAATAAGTCTGAGCAAGGGACTCTGAGCCATATTGGAAAGAATGGCATTGACTCAGAGCCACCAGCGTTTAGGGTGTCTCGTTTCCTCCAAGTCTGAGATGTCAGCTGTTTCCTTCCATCATACTGGAAACCATTAGACGTGCCGAGTTCAGGGCATCCCCCACCCGGGTGGTGTAACTGATCCATAATCAATGTGAGAAGCTGATGGCAAGATCAGAAGTCATGAAGAAGCTACAGTTAATTGTGATCTTATTGTCCTTCCCACTTTTAAAGCTCCAAGAGAATAAAACCTTGTTTTCTCTTTCTGTTCTAAATCTACAGCTATTAATATTTTATTCAATGCTAAGTTTATTTGAGGGTGGGTATGTGTTAGAAAAGCAAGCACAATAGTTTGATGTCCTCGTTGATTTAAAAAGTAATGTCTGTTTAATTACAAGAATAATTTGTGTAATCCAGAAAGAATGAAAAGAAGGGTTATCGGGAGTCCCACACTGAACGTTCCTGTGGCTGTTTTGGTGTGCCCTTCTGCTGGTTTTGGTTTTCTAGGCACATAGATCCAAAACCAAAAGCAAATTTCAGTTTTTCTAACATGATTTTAGCTATTTAATTATATTTGTGATCTTCTTGGGTTTTTTTGAAAGCACAGCCTTATGTGTGTAGCCCAAGATATCTCAAATTTCTGATCCTCCCGCCTCAGCCTCTGAGTGCTGGAATCATGGCCACGCTCCATCGTGCCCAGCAATGTGTGAGTGTCTTAGAGTCAGCTGCTGCTTTTACTGGCTCCAGCTTGTGTACACCACTATATTCAGAGAACACTTTGCAGCCTCCTTCTGGGATGTTGAGAACTGTTTCCTTAGTGTCAATCACTGCAGACAGAGCAACTGAATCAGAGGACAGGCAGAATTTTAATATCTTTGATGTCTGTTGTTTATTAAAGTAAAGCATACTTAATTTTTTTTGATTTTTTTTTTTTTAATGTATGAATGTTTTGCCTGCATGTATGTAAGTGCTCACATGTGTGTCTGGTAAGCATGGAGGCCAGATGAGCGAGTCAGATCTCCTAAAACTGGAGTTGACAGACAGTTGTTAGCTGGGTGCTTGGATTCAAACCCAGGTCTTCTGCAAGAGCGTCCAGTGCACTTAACCACTGAGTCATCTCTCCAGCGCAGTGAAGTGTGTTTTGATAATACAAGTTTTTAAAGGTTTGTCTTTATTCTTTTATTCGTGTGTGTGTGTGTGTGTGTGTGCGTGTGTGTGTGTGTATGTGTGTGTGTGTACATGTGTGTTAGGGGTATGTGCAAATGTCTGTGGAGGCCAGAAGAGGGCATCAGATCCACTGGAGCTGGATTCATAGTTATGAGCTGCCCCATGTGGGTGCTGGGAACCAAACTTGGGTTCTCTGGAAGAGCAGCAAGTGCTTGTAACTGCTGAGACATCTCTCTAGCCCCTAATAGTTCTTTTTAAAAAAAACTTTGGACACCTATTATTTGCATTAATTTGTAGAAGGAACTGGGCATGGCTTTACATGCTTCAGTTTCATTTAACCCTAGCAGCAACTCCTGTCTGTTGTTAACCCCAGTTTGCAAAATGAGGAAAGTTAATTTGGAGGAAATTAAATAGTTATTATGTGTCTTCAAAAGCTGGGAGACAATTTCTGAAATTTGATGAAAATTATATCTTATCATCCTTGAATCTTAAATTAGGAGAAGAGTAATAGGGAAAATTTCCACTGTGAATTAAAAACCAAGCATATCAATTCTTAAAAAAGAGAGAGAAAGAAAGAAAATATGCTTCTGGAGCTAGAGAGATAGCTTCCAAGTTGAGAGCACTGGCTGCTCTTACAGAGGACCCTGGTTCAGTTCCTAGAACCCACAAGGCAGCTAAACCTCATCCCTAACTCCAATTACAGGGTTAACACCCTGTCCTGGCTCCGTGGGTGTCAAGTGCGTGGATGCATTTACATACACGCAGGTAAGATACTCATACACATAAAAAAACAAGACAAACCATCCTGGTCATGAAGACCATAGGATGGAATGGTGAGAAACATGCACATGGAGGATGTTCACACCGTGGGCATGGGTCAGCACATGATGTCCTTTACAGGCCCTGGAGGACACATCACAGACGTGTTTTCACTAGACTCTAATATAGTGTTTTCATAAGTGTGTTTGACTTAAAGACAGTTTGTTAAATGGTTCCCAAGCCATCAAAAGTTGATTCTTTGTAAAGTCATAGCCAAAAACCATCACTTTCTGAACAAATTCAGAAATTAACCTTTAAGTTAAAATCAACCTTTAAAATTTTAGCAGCCTCCAGAATTCTCTGCCATTTCCAATCACATGTTGCCGCTGCCGCGTTCACCACTTCACATTATTAGACAGTTACACTTATTACTGAAAGCTCTAGCAAAAGAAGAAATGCTACCATTGCCCACTGTCCACACTGTAACCAGCGCTTGATGTCTTTCATTTCTGTTGCTGCACATTAGGTGTTTATGAAATAATTGACATTCCTGATCGGCTTTTCTCCAAGTAGACGCCTTAGTACTTAGTGTTAGGAAAAGAAGCCTTGAGGGTTGGGGATGTAACTCAGTGGTAGAGGACATGCTTAGCATGCCGAAGCCAAGGGTTCCATTCCTAACATTGCAAGACTGTCAAAAAAAAAAAAAAAGCAAGAAAGAAACCTTGGACCTCTTTTCCTGCATTCTTTGAAAAATATTTCAGGACTCCTTCACGACAGTAAGAACCCCCCTAGTTTCTTTTGCCATTTTCCCTCTGATAGCCATTGAAGTTTTTTCTTAGTCGTATTTAGAATTTTTCTGCTTAATATTTATAGCATCATTATTTTTACCACTCTAATTATTTCCTTGTGCTGATGGGTTGGTCTTTGATAAGCAAGGAGTTTAATTAAAAGTAGCTTCTTTGGGGGCCAGAGAGATAGGGCTTGGCAGATCAGCGTGCCTGATGAGCTGAATTTGAACCAGGGAACCCCCATGGTGAAAAGAGAGAACTGACTCTAGTAAGCTGTCCTCTGACCTACACGTACTGTCATGGCACGGCGCACACACACACACACATACACACACATACACACACACACACAGATAAAATATATTTTAAGTAGTTTCTTCCCACTACTTGTGTTGTTTGAAAAACTATTTTCTAAAAAAACCTCTACATCAACTTTCAAGTGCTACCTACTTTGTTTGGGTGATATATAGGTGAGGCCTAATAAAATACAGCATTTGTTCTCTGCTTTCTTTTTTGGAGGGGGGATAAACTTTTCCTCCAAAAATCCTCCATGAAACTTATTGGGAAATGAAAAGAGCTTTCTGTGAGTTTCCTTTTGTAACTTTGAAAAAAACTCCTCAGTGATTTTAGAGACTGAAAGGTGTTTGTTTGTTTGGCTGGTTGGTTTGAGACAGGGTCTCATGTTTTAATAACTCAAGCTGGTCTGAACTTGAGCTCTCAGGCTCAGGCTCTGCATTGCTGGGATTACATGTGACAACCCCCCCCCCCCCCCAGCTGCTGGTCTCAAGTTCTTCCTCCTTCTGATTGATCAGCTCCATTGCACCTTCTCCTAAGAGCTTCCTGCCCTTCAGTACCCCTGGGTCTTTCTGGATCTGCTGCTAGGAGACTTTAGCAGTTTCTGAGTTTCCTTGACCACACCCACCCAGCAAAGACAAGTAAACATCAACAGAGTGAAGGTGGACCTGGAATTTGGAGACCCTGTTTTTCTCGCTGTCTGCAGGACTCACAGTGACATTTATTTTCAACTGCTGCTTTAGCGATTTCCTGTCTCCACATATTCCACTCCTACTGGTAAAGGTTTCTCTGAACTTTGGACCTTTGTTCTCCCTTACTCCCTTCCACTCCTGATGGACTCTGCAAGGCTGAGGTCTCCCAAGGCTCTGCAGCTATTGATGCTCCCTGTCCCCTTCTAAAGAAAAGCATGATTTCCTGTAGCCCTCTGCTTCTTGCCTCTCCTCAGCAGCTCTCCAGATCTATCATCCGATTTTCATCTTACACTTTTACTTACCACGCACCCCAGGGCTTTCTTATTTGTGGTTTGCGTGAGATATTTCTTTCCTAGTTGATGAAGCCTGTAAGCTTTGTGGCTGCAATTCAAAGGGGCCTACAGCAGCCATCTTCTTTCTAAGGAGGATACACTCACCCAGAAAAGGGCTTTTATGAGGTCAGCCTTGGCTGCTGGTTCTTTGAATGGTGTCACTGTTCTTCCCTGTTCAAGGTCCAGTCTAGTTCTTTGATTGGCTTTAACCTCTAAGTGTATTCTGGGTATAATAGTTTAATATACTTCTTGTCTAGAGACCTGTCTTTTGGCTTTTTGGATTTTGAGCATAACCATTTGTATTCAAAGGTTGTTTTCTTCCTGTGCTTTGTATCTGATATATGTGGTTCCAATAATATAAAGTTATTCAGACATAATGCATATATATGGTATAGATATCTGTATACTGTATGTATAAAATGGTAACATGGTAAGGCATATTATATGGTTCAATTGCAATAGTATTTATTTACTTACTACACTTGATATTAGCCAGAGTAAATTATTAAGAAGTCATTTATTTATTTAATTTTTGAAAGAAGGTCTTTCTGTAGTGCTGGTCTTGAACTCATGATCAGCCTGCTGCCACCTCCCAAATGCTGGGATTTTAGGCATATAAACAGGTTACAATAGATTACACACACTTCTATATTTTGGCAGTTCATACGAATGTATCTGAATTCTTTTTAAAAAAATATTTTATTCATTATTTTTATTTCATCTGTATGAGTGTGTTGCCTGCATGTTTGTAAGTGCACCATTTTTTTTTGCAATGCCCACAGAGAACAAAAGAAGGTGCTGGACCCCCTAGAACCACTGAGAGCTGGTCCTGGGAATTGAACTTGAAACTTCTGGAAGAATGGCAAGTGTTCTTAACCACTGAGCCAGCCCTCCAGCCCAGTGTATATGAATTCTTGATTCGTGCATAGAAAACATGAGATGATGGAAGTGGTCATTCATGCATTAACATTATGCAAATTTTCCTTTTTATTATTCTTTGAAGTATTTTTTTATTTTATGTGCATGAGTGTATTGTCTGTATATGTAAGTACACCTGTGCCTTGCAATGTCCAAGGAGTCAGAAAAGGGCATCGAATTCCCCAGGAACTGGAATTATGGGTGGTTGTTAGCCGTCATGTGGCTGCTGGTAACCAAACCCTGGTCCTCTGCAAAAGCGGCTGGGGCTCTTAACTGCTGAGCCATCTGTCCAGCCCTGCAAATTTCTCATTTTAAAAAGCAATATGGTTTTTAAAAAATTAAGTTGTCAAAAACAGCATCAGTAGCATCGAAGACAATTAGTGCACTGTGAGCTGCAAACTCAAGACTCCTCCGGGCCCTCTGGGTTCAGGTACCAGTGATGGAGTCCTGAATTAAACGTTGGTCTTCCCGTTCCTGTGTATAATCACAGTGGGTGTGGCATTCTGTGTGGCTGTGTGCCAGCAGAGGGCACTGCACACACGGCTACACAGAGGCCATTGGCACAGAGGCCAGTGCCGTTCTGAGTGTGTTAGCCCTGATCATCCTCCTCATCACGGTACTTTCTGACTAAGCGAGGTATTTCATCTGGGAAGGACAGGTTCTGGCAAGCCTTCTATACCCCTGAGACCACAGAAACAGTGGGTCAGTGTGACAGTCTCAGAGGACAGAAGGTGGATTCATGCACACCTGTAGCAGAATGTTTGAGTGAAGCTCTTGTGGCTGGACTTACTTTCAACATTCTTTTGAAAGCTACAAGGAAGGGACTGCCACCTACGTTTCTTTCTTTGGGGGGAGGGTCATCTCACTGCGTTTTTATCAGAATGAATGGATGTCCACTTGGACCACTTGCCCCTTTGTTCTTCCTGTTCTCACTCCTTTTCTATTTCTCTTTCTCCTGGTCACAGGCTTTGCAGTGCATGCTGGTCTCTCTCCAGGCAGAACTTGACATTCAAAGGTACTTGATGAAAATCGAATCTTCTCAGCGAGTTAGTACTCTGTCTTTCCTTTTTCCGCACTGAGCTGCCCTCACTTTCTGCCTCTTTTACTCAAACGCGTGTAGTGTTCTAATTTTTGTACCCAACTAAAACATCTTCCCATTTACCCCAAGTCCTGATCCAAAACTACCAAAGCTAAGTGCTTGCAGCATTCAGAACCACGTGCATTTTCTTCCGTGATGAGTGGATATTGGAATTAGCACTAACTGCATGCTTGTTTCAGAATATTTAATATACTTTTTATAAATTGGTTTGTGGACTGAGTGGTAATGCAGCAAGTCAGAGCGCTTTGCACAATTCTTAGAACAATGTTCTCTAACAGGATCCCATCCCTGCAAGCTTACAAGACAGAATCCCCATGGATGTAAAATAGAACCTTGCCAGGTGGGCTGGAGAGATGTCTCAGCAGATAAAAGCACTGGCTGCTTTTGCAGAGGGATTTGGTTCTCAGCATCCACATGGTGGCTAACAAACATTGGTGACTCCAGTTCCAGGGGATCCACCGCCCTCTTCTGGCCTCCATGGGTGTTGCATGCACATCGTGCACTGTATACATGCAGGCAAAATATTTATTTATTTACAAATAAATACATAAAATCCTTTAAAACCTCCCCCCCAACAATCTTGGATTCACATATCTGACATTATTTTGCTCCAGCACCTTAATATTAGGTCTAGATAATTTTATTGACCCAGGTTTCTTTACTACTGTCTATGGAAGCAAATGCACTGCTCTAGAACTTACTGTGTGTCACTCACTGATTTCAGTGATTTACCCTGGGAGGACAGATGTATTGTGAGTCCCATTTTGCAAATGAGAAGACTGACGCACAGGCAAGTTACACAACTTGCCCAAGTCTACACTGCTAGCTAGTTACTGCCAGAACTGACACTTGCCTCCAGGTGATCTGGCCCCAGTAATCAATCGTCAACTTAATATTTATTTGCCCATGAACTCAGTGCCATGTACTTGATACTGAGTTAGTTTAGATTGTTAGATAGTTCTAGCTCTAGGAGGTGGGAAGCATCCCCAGTGGCTCGGTGTTTGATACCAACAAAGGTTTGTGGCACATAGCCACCCACATCCTTTCTGTCCCCCAAGCATGGGCTTATTTATTCCTCCGTGGTCTCCTGACCATGCACAATCAAAGCCATTGTTTTCCGAGGCCCCAAATGCACTGTGCTCAGGAAGCGTCTAGCTGTCTGCCTTTTACAGACGTGTTCTCCCTCCCTCTTGGTCAGTCTCAGTGACAACATTGACCTCTTCACCTTCCCGTTTAAAATAACCAGTCCCTTTGATCTTCTTTCTAGGACAACAAGCTTAAATTAGAAAGTTCCTGCTCAAGTAAACAGACTTAAAAAGTTGGGGCTGGGTTTGGTGGCTCATTCCTTTAGCTCCAAATGCTTGAAGGCAGACACAGGTGGACTTTTCTGAGTTTGAGGACAGCCTGGTCTACGTAGCGAGTTCCAGGTCAGCCAGGGCTACACAGTGAGACTCTGTCTTTAAAAAACAATGGAGTTAAATTTGGGCTACACAAGCTAAAAGGCACCATTGTATATTCCACAGTAGTGTAATTTTGACAAGTGTTTATCCTTACCTTCATAAAGGAGCTGTTCCTAATTGTTTTCACATTTCTACAATTCATACAAAATGGAGACCTCTTTCCCACTTCTTCACGCATATGTTGTGCACTAACAGAAGCACGGACAGGGGAAAACAGCCATGGTGAGCCCTTCTCTGCAGCTACACGTCCTGTCATTAACTGTTTATCAAAATGGAGATTTGATCAAAGGTCAGGTAGCTAAATGCTTTGCAGTATTCCTAGTGTAAAAGGGCCGTCCTGTGAGTTTTAAAAGATTATTCTCATCATAGCCACATCAAATAGATATTCTGATTATCTTACTTATTTTTACTGACAATGGAACACGGGGCCATGTGCATGCCGTGCAAGTGCTGTCACTGAGTTGGAACTTGCATGAAGTAGTTTTTGTTGTTGTTTGTTTCTTTTGAAATTTGTTGCTGTGAAATTGAGCATGCTAAGGTGATGTGTGTGTGTGTGTGTGTGTGTGTGTGTGTGTGTGTGTGTGTGTGAAAGTGAGCACACATGTGTGTGAGTTTGTGATAACAGACTCTATTCCCAGGATATATGTAGAATGAGTCTGGCCATGGTACTAATGGCTTGGTGGTCTCCAGTAAGGAGAATAGTTCATTTCCCTGTGGTTCTGTCCACCGTGGAGTAGTCACAACATCCTAAGAGTTTCCAGGATACTTCGCAGTGGACCTTTGCTGCTGAGAAAAGCCTACATGGATCCAAAACAATGTAATACATCTTTAGGGGTTCTAGCCCTGCCTGGGACCTCATATCCTCCCTAAAGCCCAGGCTACAGGGATGGGTTTAGTAATGGCTTTTGTCAGGAGGCCTTTCAAGGTGTGTCTTTAGCACTGTGTTAGACTGCTTATGTTTTACATGGAGTTTCGAAGCCTACAAGCAGGACCCTTTCCTTTCATCACTGTAATAACAGCAGTTCTTACTTATACCTTTTATCCCAAAGCCTTGTAAAGCACATTCCTGACTCTGAATTCCAGAGGCATCTGCAGTCTTGCTCTCTGAGGTGGGGAGTCTGTGGGGACTGTGGAGTGGTCGCCTGGTCTGGGCTTACTTGTTTGTAACGCATACCTTGCTTCTTTGAGAAAGAAAGGAAGGTAGAGAGATAAGTGTGCAGTAAAGAGACATCTCCCCTGAGGTGACACAGTAGAGATGAAAGGTGAAACCTCACAGGAGATGGAAGCAGATTCATATATGCCTGTCTGTAATTGGCTCATATATTAAGTCTAGCCTCACACTTCCTGACATATGCTTTACTTTATAAAATTCTTGTTCTGTTGTTCTATGACAAGGTAACACCTGTTAATGCTTCTTTGGGAAGGGGGTATTTTTGAGACAAGGTTTCCTATAGCCCCAGCTATCCTGGAACTTGCTATGTAGACCAGGATGCCCCCCCCCTGGGGGGGGGGTGCTGGGACTATAGACCTGTTTACCACGCCTGGTAGTTTTCCTTTTTGTAAATTCTAAAAGAAATATCGTTTGTTCTTGCCTTCTTCATAAGACACGCAGGCTTGGACATCATAGGCAGGGGCAACAAGTAAACAGTGATGTGGCTGAGCTGGAAAACGTGGCAGTGAGCCACAGCAAAGAACGTCTGAAAGGCCGGGGGTCTGAGCCTGTGAGATCCGAATGTGGAACTTGCTGATGATGGCTCTTCCTAATGTGGTGAAGATAACGAGAGCCCGGCCTCATACCCTTTAAATAACCTCGATCTCAGGCTAGTTCTGTGGGAGTTGCCAGCAGCCCATTCTGGGAATAGTTTCAGATGAATCTATGTCTTTACAAGTACGCAACCAAGAGGGTTGACACCAACCCTGCAAGCTGTTATGGCTATCCTGTGCTCCGACCTGGAGAGGCATCTGTGCCGCGTCCCATCCAGAGGACAGTAAGAGCAGAAACCCACGCAGAACTAAACCACTTAAAAGAAGAAAGGAGAACCGCACTAGCCACACATAATGAAGGGTTTGGAGCGTAGAAAATATTCAAAGGACTATAAGAAAATTGGAGTCAGGTTTGAAAGGCTCTGAAGTTCAGTTCCTGTAATGATATTGGAACTGCAGACTTGAAAGTCTGTCCCTTTATAAGGTGATTTGCAGTGCACATGTCCAAAATGACTTCCGTTCCTCTTTCATAACTATCTGGTTTGGAACGGAAAGGCCATTGCCATCTGAGTTCTTGCCAACTTTCACATGACATGAAAACGAGGACGTACTTCCCAACTTGTTTCCCCATTCAACGCATCTTCATCCAGGCGCCACCTCTGGGACAAGGCCTTAACTTGGAATCCAGCTGTGCAGAATATACAGAGAAGGTGGGAATGGACAGGGAGAAATATCAACCCTCCTGAATCTTAAATTTCCTATGAAAGCCTCTCCTTCCTTCCCCCAATCTGTTCTTTAAAGACACCTTGTTTATTCAGTAAATCTCTGATAAATGAAAGCAGCGCATTCTGATTTTGGAGAAAGTGTGTTACCCATAATACCAACATTGAAAGAAAACAGTGTTAATATCTGGGTGTATGACCTCTATCTCCTACATCCTTAAAAACACCCTTATTATGACTGTTTAGTATTCCAGAGTATGAACACATTTCAGTGTGCTAATCAGCCTTCTAAATAAGTTGTTTCTAGATTAATTTATTCTATTAAAAATTACAGATTTGCTTCCTGACATTCTAGAACAGGAACTATCATTTTCTTTCTTTTTTAAAAAATTACATTATTTACTTTATGTGTGTGTGTGTGTGCGCACGCGCGTGCTCACACAAATATAAGCATACCATGACACACATGCGGAAGTCAGAGGACAACTTACAGGAGTCAGTTCTCTCCTTCTGTAATGTGGGTCTGAGGATTAAACTCAGATCATCAGGTCTGGCAACAACTGCCTTTACCTCCTGAGCCATCATGCTGGCCCCTCTTTTTCTTAATCTTCCTAAATCAAACTAATCTTGGCTTGACTTCTAGCTACTGAGAAACCCATTCTCATGATATTCAGAGGAAGTATTATCACCTTGCTTGGGGTCATAAAGAAATCTCAGGAGCACAGCCAGTTCATTAACTGGGTAAGGGCCGCATGAGGTTGCTTGCAGACAGGTGCATGGGGGAGTCTTTGCTGTGCTTCCAAGAACTGAGTCTTTTGTGCACACCACAAACCCCATCTTCCCAATCAGGATCGTTCTTTGTGAATGGAATCCAGGTCTCCTCGACTTGAAGATCAAATCTGTCTCACCGTTACTGACACCCTGTCATCCTCTTTTTGACCCTAAAAGCCATTTAGTACCTTCTTCCTGCCATCCTAGCAACCTCTGCGCCTTTCAGATTCATTTTCAAAACTTTATCTTTTGAGCCCAAACTATGAAGAGGATCTTAAGCAGCATGGGTACCATAAAGATTCAGCTGATAGCCAAAGCTCAGAGACTTGGCAGTGTTCCCAGGAGGTTGGTGTTAAGGCATAAAAGTTTCATAATTTATGTTCTTTCCAACAATCCCAAAGACAAAATCATACTGAAAGGCAAGTATAGTGCACAGAGAATAATCTATGGACAGTATGTTTGTATCCTGGTATTCCTTACAGACGTGCCCACCCTGTGGCAGCATACATGTGACTCAACACATTTGTAGATGACATTGTCTTACTGGAATGTCCAAAGTTTGGGCATAGCTTTGTAAATGATGAGGACACATTCTTTTCCCCCAGAACTGTCCTCATTTGCTTGCTGGTATCTGTAGAAAAGGACTTGCCTGGTGAAAGCACAGGGACAAGGGGTCCAGCGTGGCTTGCTTTGCTCATGATCACAGGCAGCTCATTGCATAGATGTCTGTGGTGGCTCTGGGCGGGCTGTCAATGGGCAGTGAGCAATGGACACCCCAGCCCTCACATCTTTCTCATCTGACAATGAAATAATGCACCCAGGGAAGGGAGATGTGAAAGAAAAGATGCAGTTGTGCCCTGCTCCAATGCTGAATCCCAGGATTTCACTCCAGACCAAACACGGCTGTTTTCACAGGTGAAAATCATGAATAATGTCTGGGACTCTTGGTAGAAGAGGGAGGAAAATGTTGAAATAATAGCCTTGAAGAAACAGGGTGTGGACAGAGTTTATCAAGGAAAATCATCAGAATAAGTCCTAGAGAACATGGTCTCATTGGACCCATTGGAAAAGAGAGAGTGGAGTCTCATTTTTGGAGCTTGAGTAAAGGCAGACCTCTCAGCCGTGCTCTGGAAGTTAGCATTTAAATGGGGCCTTGAACTTAAAGACTCATCCTGCTTTGAGGCCCCAAAGTTCTGGGTTGCTAGAAACCCAGTATCTGTTCTGCCTTCCAATGTGAAGCACCCAGAAAGAGACTAGAGACTCAGTTTTGCATGAGTTCAGTCCTTATTCTTGATTGACAGCAGGAATCTTTAGTGCCTGTGCCTGTAGTTTCAAATGAAAGCAGAAGCTGAGTTATTCTCCTCCATCGTGTTTCTCTGATATTTTAAAGTCAGGACCATCCGATAGTTACAAGATTGTTTTAGAAGCACAGTTCTTCCCTACATTTACACTGAAGTTTCCACATCTACTTGTCATCTACAGCCATGAATGTGTTCAGGGTGTTTCCAGTCTTCACTATCATCACAAGAGTGGTACTGAGGAGCCAGGTAGCCCAGGATTTGTTTTTTTTTTCTGGCCATAAGCCACAGTGGCTGTGGAAATAGCAAGAAGCCATGTGAAGCCTGGAGCTGGTTATTCTTAAATGCACCTGGCCACAGGTTCCAGAATTAACCCAAGAGTGACTGGTGCCTGGTCTGGAGGGGAAGGACCTTCTTACATGCTGCCACCAGGAAGCGTGTCTGTAAGGATAGGGGCCAAGGGGAAGTCTAGTATGCCTTACAGAGCTCTTTGTCTTTCTTCCCTCTTCTGTCACAAACTTGAAGACCTTGAAAGAACGAGAAGAAAGGGCTGGGAATGGGAGGCAGCTGACTGCGCCGTGGTTTGTAGAGAAGATTTTGTAAACTAATATAGAGACCTGGCTGAACCTTCCCCAGTAACTGAATTTTCTTCAAAGGTGATGCACTGTTGGAGCCAGGATGGGAGAGAAACAACTAAGTCCACGTTCGACCTGTTACTTGTTAATCTAATATTCTGTTCCCAGAACTGGACACTTTTCTTCAGTTAAAGTCAGGATTTTGACTAGGTTGAGTTGAGTTCCACAAGGGCAGGAAATGGAGCCGGTGTCAGGTGTCACTCCTTCAGCGAAGGAGCCAATTAACAGTGTCCCGGAATGAGTCCTTCCAAATTTATTGGTATTGTATGTCTGTGGCAAACTGGGCATTTATTAAGATGGTGGAAAACTTCATGACGGAAAGGATTCTTCTTGAAGCAGATTGTACTCTGAATCCTTTGGCTGACCTGGGGCCCCACTGCTCTCAACAATTAGCATATTATATAAAGCTTAATTTCAGGTTTATTCTGAACTTCAGCATTTTAGTTTAGAGTTTAAAGGATCTGAAAGTGGAGCGGAAACATCATCCTTGATGACTCTTGAATTTTCTTTCCTTTTTGGCAGCAGTTTTCAAATACAACACTGCAAAATAGAAGCATAAAGTTGAGGCCCTAAGAAAGCCTGCTGCACATGGCAGAGGTTTTAGTGTTGTGTGTCTGTGTGTGTTCATGCTGATGAATTCAAGCACAGCAGACTCCTGTGTTCACGCTGGGCCAGAAACCAGATCTTAGCGTGACCTAACTACATGCTTCTATCGGGCCAGTACTGCAGAGTCAACAGTATTCAGGAAATCTCAGTTAACTAACTTTTTTCTTCTTTGCGTGAAATATACCTTGGAGCTATGATATTTTGTTCAAAGGGGAATTTTTAATAACCAGTAATTCAACCCTTGGCCTTACACATGGGCCAGCTATGTCCCAACAGGGGTTATACATTGACCACTTTTTGGCAAAAGGTGACCTATAGCCAGCACCCTTGAGTCCAGGATCAGCTTAGCAGTGAGGCCCAGCTCTGGATCGGGGTTCCTTCCTTTGCTAGAGATCCAGTACACCTTGCTCAGCCTCTGTGCCTCCTCAGTGGTGAGCACTGTTAGGAAGTTGTGGTGGTTTTAGGAGATTACCGTCTATGAGCCACGGGAGCAGGACAGCAGGCACCTGAGATGTGAGTTGCCTTCCCTCTTCTCTTCCCCGTCATTAGGAAGAGAAGATTGCGGATGATCCAGTCTGAGTGAGTTGTAGATGAAGCCTGGAGAGAGGCACACAGATCTTCTTACATCAGTACCACTCAGTGACGCAAAGTCCTCTTTAAAGTAGACTAGAAAAGGAAGAACAGAGTCTCTACCCTATTCTCATCTGTGTCTATAGGACTGGGCCAGCTGGTGAACTGGGGAAGTATCTAGAAGATTGTGATGGCAATGCAGGGAGATTCATGTCATGTGTCTCCATAGAACAGCAAAGGAAAACCAGATATAAGGATGGTTGAGTTCTGCTTCATTGGCCCAGGGAGTGTTCCCATAAGCCACTGCTTCCTCTGTAGCTGGGGCCGGCTCTCTGGTCTAAGCAGGACCCACAAAAGTCTTCATTGCAGGTAAAATGAGGCCAAATCTGAAATCCTGTGTGCAGTCTGCTTCTCTTTTGGGGAAGGTTAAAGTACTTTTCCTGTGTGTTTGTGTGTCTGTCTGTCTGCCTATGTGTGTGTATGTGTGCATCTGGAGTCCAGAGGTCAATGTCAGGTATCTTCCTTAATTACTCTCTGGGTTGTTTTTGTTGAAACAGGAGTCTCACTGAACGTGGAACTTGCTGATTTGGCTACACTCGTTGGGTAGCAAACCCCAGAGATCTTCCTGTCTCTGCCTCCCCAGCACTGGGTTACAGGTGTGTGCTGCCGTGCCCAGCTTTTATATGAGTGACGGGGAACCGAATTCAGGTCTTCCTGTTTGGGCAGCAAGCACTTTACCAAATGAGCGATCTCCACAGCCCCTTTCCTTTCCTATAGTAATAATGATGCCATTGATAGCAAAGGGTTTGTTTGCTAGTTGATACTGGGCATGAGCTCTACCATGTCGTCAGCCATAGGTGGGGTCTATTTTGATCATTGTTTCTCCTCTTTATCTATTTTATTTTATGTGTATGCATGTTTTGCCTGCATGTATACAAGTGCTCCTATACAATGCCTCTGGAGGTCAGAAAAGGGCGCCAGATCCCCTGGAACCAGAATTAAGGATGTTGTTATCCACCGTGCGAGTGCTGAAAACAGAACCTGGGTTCTCTGCAGGAGCAATCAGTGCTGTTCATGGCTGAGCCATCTTTCCAGCCCCCGCTTTTTGCTTTTCAATGCCTCTGGTTTTGTAAAACGAAATAGCATTCCGCTGTATTGTAACTTCCTCTACTTGTTTGCTGTTGTTTGTTTGCTTGTTTGACAGTTTTTAATCATTGAAGTAGAACGTGATGGAAGTTAGGTAGGTTACCTGTATCACCCCCTACCTGCAACTGCCACTAGTCTGGCATGGCATAGTTCCTTCCATTGCACCTTTAAATATTTTATTTATTATTTTTATTTTATGTGTATTGCCTGCATGTATGTTAATACACCTGTGTCATGCAATGCCCACAGAGGTCAGAAGACAGCATCAGAGTCCCTGGAACTGAAGCTATAAACAGTTGTTAGCTTTCATGTGGGTTCTGAGAATTGAACCCCGGACCTCTACAAGAGCAGTCCATGCTCTTGACCACTGAGCCATCTCTCCAGCCTGCCTATTGCACCTTTATTTTTTCTTTAATGTAGGTCTCCTGGATTATGAGCCCACAAGGAAGGAAGTTGTGTCTATTCCATACATCATTCTGTCCCTGGTATCTAGCACAGTGCCTGGAATATAGTGAGGGGTCTGAAGGTATTTGTTGAAATGTGAGTGAATATACCACACAGTTGATACTTTATACTGGAACCATAATTACCTTGTGTTACTTGCTATTCTTCACTTTCAGTTGGTTCAGGAGCTGTTTGACATCAGCCAGCACGCTATCTTTCTGATCTCCCCACAGTCCTCACCCTGTTGTTTATGTTCAGAGACTATTATGGGCTTAGAGATGATGGACATTTGACATATTTGTTCCCTAGTTCAGTTCTGTAGTACGAGTAGGATTAACTTGTCCATTGGTTTGGGAGGTAAAGAAAAAGCCAAACTACGCATAACCTTACTTATAAGTTTCCACCTCAAAATAAAAGTAATTAACTGTGGTATTAATATCTCACTGTGTTCATCTATTAGTATTTGAAACAAATTTTGGTTTGTTGGTTTGTTGGTTTTTTGGTTTTGATTTGCTGGAGACTAATGTGCTATATTGAGCTGTCTAGCCATTTACTTTGCATTTGCTAGGTAAGTTAGGCTGACCTAAAATTCATGATCTCTGCCACTGTCTTCCAAACACACCATCATGCCCAAATGGAAACAGTTCTTTCTTTAGATTTATTTTATTTTATTTTAATGTATGAATGTTTCTCTACATGTAAGTAGACCACACACATGCAGTGCTTTTGGAGGCCAGAAGAGGGTATGAGATCCCTAAAATTGGAGTTACAGATGGTTGTTAAGTGGCCATGTGACTGCTGGAAACCTTGGTTCTCTGCAAGAATAGCCAGTGCTTTTAATTGCTGAACCATCTCTCTATCTCCCAGAAACAGTTCTTGGGAGAAGACTTTGAAAGACTTATTGTGTCCAATTCACTTTGGTGTGAGCCTGGTATCCACTTTGCCACATAGAAATGTGCCCAGTTCCACCTGTTGTGATTCAACTGTGAGAATGTGTTTGGCAAAAGATTCTCCATCATTCTTTCCCATAACACAGGCTTTCTGTCACCGTGTTTGAAGGCATTTTAGGATAGACATCCAGTGACAGCAGTTCTTACTGGATCATCGAGGACATTTATTTTCGACTGCAATGTCCTTTTCCCAGTGAAGTCCTTTGGGTAGACATTTTTCCCTGGCCATAGTGTATTTCCAACACAGCTAAAATTGGAAATATCCTCAGGATAATAATGATAATACTTTCCTTAAATAGTAATACTTTCTTTGAAATGTCTTTTGCAGACAAGAAGCCCCAAGCTGTCTCATAGTCCTCAACCTTCCAATCTGGGGGATCCGATTGAACATTTATCAGAGACATCCGGTGATTCCTTGGAAGCCATGTCTGAAGCGGAAGCACCAAGCCCTTTTGCCAGAGGAAGTCGAACTCGAGCAAGCCTTCCAGTGGTGAGGTCAGCCAACCAAACGAAAGAAAGATCTCTGGGTAAGTTTCCAAAGGCAGTGTGTGGTTTGAATGAGAATGTCTCCCATGGGCTCCAAGTTTTTTAAAGCTTGGCTCCTGTTGTTGCTGTTTGCAGAGATCCCTCCGGAACCATAAGCTAGACAAACTCTTCTTTCCATAAGTTCCCTTGGTCATACAGTTTTATCACAGCAACAGAAAAGTAACTCATGCAGACAGTTTCTGATGGCCCTTTCTTCTATGGCATTCATTTTTCACTTCTGAACATTTCCTCCTACATTCAAATATTAATTTGATCTTGATTTGTACAAACACTCTGAGAGATTTCGTCAGTTTGATGTCATGTTAACTTTCTGCCGTTACGGAAGAATGCCTGAGATAATCAGTAAATAAGGATAAAAGATTTATTTTGTCTCACTGTCTTAGAGATTTCAGTCCACGTTTGGCTGGTTCTGCTGCTCCTGGGCCTCTGGAAAGGCAGTGATTGTGCTGCTCACGGCCTGACAGCCAAAGCGCTAAGAGGATGCTTGCACTCACCTGACCTGTTGCTTTATTCCTATGGGAGAATATGCATCACGGTGGGAGTTTGTGGTGGAGCACAGTAGCCACTGGGCAGCAAACAGGGAAAGGATGGGCCCAGAGGCCTTCTGCCATTTGATCCCACCTCCCCAGAGTGCCATCATCTCCCAGGATTGCTGCTACAGATTGTCAAACAAGCCTTTTACATATTGGCCTTTCGGGGACATTTAAGATCCAAACCTAAATGAGTATCAGGTGTTGAGCGTTTCCTGAGGAATCAGCTTAAGTCTAGGCTGTCTGGAAGTGGGCACATGTGGAACTGGCTGGGACGAGCAGCTTCAGCCAGTGGGTTGGTGATACTTGCCTGTGTTCCTGCGCTAGGGAATGCCAAGGCAAGAGCTACAGAGTGAGTCCCCAGTCCCAGAAGGCACAATAGTTGCCCATGTACCCGAGAGTTGGGTTTTCTCAGCCTCTTCCGGCTTGTTGAGCTGTCCCATGGGGGTGCTCAAAGCTCGTCATCGGAACTCAGGGCTGTTGTTTTCTGGGATAAGGTCATGAAACGGCCTCACAGGTACAGGGCTGGGTTTCCTTTCAACAAGCTTCTCCGAGAGACAAAAGAATTCTGGTTTTTGCCTTTGCCACGTGTTCCCTCCCGCTTTCTTTGGGAAATTCACTTTCTATCTTGCTTTGTTTTTTCAACCCTCTGCGTTCCCTTAACCATATGTCCGGGCCTCGGGGTTTAGGCCCCCTTGCCCACTGTGCTGGTGTTACATACGCATCACCTGCCATCTTGAGGGCTCCACTTGGCACTTGTGCTTGCAGACAGGTGGAGTTAGTAAAGGGGGACAGAAAAAGGGTCAACGCGCAAAACCTTGAGTCTGGCCCACGCAGAAGGTAACTGCCAGGTGAAATCTGGCAAGTGTGTTGCAAGGAGAGTAAGGAGAAGACAGATGTGAGTCAGTACCTTGATTTTCTTTCCTTGATGAAGAGACCAAGCAGAGCAGAGTGGGTTCAGACACCATTCTAACTGTCGAAAAGCAAACAAATAAAAAAACAAAAACCCTATTAGTATTTGCATGAGTTCAGACATCATCCTAGCCAACTTAAAACATTATTATTTTTATTGTCAATATTATTCTTTTGACCTAGTTGTGCCTCATTGTTTCTTCTTCTTTTTCATCATCATTATTGTTATTAGTATTTGTGATATGTGTGTGAACAACACATGCCATAGTGTGCACGTGGAGCTCAGAGGACAACTTTCAAGAGTCCATTCTCCCTTCCTACCTTGTTTTTGAGGCAGTGTCTCTTGTTTCTGCCGGGTTGGCTATTCCAGGCTGCTGGCCTGTGAGCATCTGAGCAAGCTGTAGGGGTGCTAGGATCGTGGATGCATGGAGCCACATGGGGCTTTTTATTGGGTTCTGAGAACTGAACTCAGGCCATGAGGCTGGCAGCAATGCTTTCACATTCTGAGCCACCTTAGTGGCCTGTCCCGGCTATTTTAATTGAATACTGGAAAGGCATATACTGATGCATGTAAACAGATCAAGTAAGGAACCTGCCATTTCATTCTGCATCTCTGCAAACATTTTGAGGCACACTGTGGTGCTTCATCACTATATACAGTGGGTCCTGATCATATCAGGCTAATTAAAATTTGTCATCTCCTTACCACCATTTTGAGTTTGGCATCTTTGAGCTCCTTTCTTACTGTTATTCCTAAAACATGTAATAGATTACTGTGGCAATACAGACCATTTCGTGGATTTGCATGGCCTTTCCACGCAGAGGCTATACTGATCTCTGTATTGATCCAGTTTTAGTATAAATGCTGATGGAGCAAGTCCTCAATGTTGCATTTAACATTCAATTTCAAGCTGGATGTGGTAAAGCACACGGAAGTACTTGCCAGGATAAGGAAGGAGGATTTTCAATTCCTGGCCAGTCTGGGTGACAGAGTGAATCTGAGGCCAGCTTGGACTACATACCAAGAGCCTGTCTCAATAAAACAAAAACAAAACAAAATAACCACAAGTCACCTTTCTTTATTTCTAATTTTATACATTTGTTCTTAGTGTAATAATTTAGGGTCCTTGAAGGCCGCAGGAAATTCTCATGTATTGGGGGGGGGTTGGATCCTAATAGCCCCATCTTACAAATGAAGTCTGTCTCTGGGCCTCACAGGGGTGGGGTGGGGGTGCACCCTGGCCAGTGTGAAGATGACAGGGCCTTCCCATTACCACCAGGCTGTGCCTTCCGCCTGGATTAAAAAAACTTGTGCTTTCCTAGCTTCTCCTCCTTGAGGAAGGAGCCAGGCAGGGAGTGGAATTGGTCCTTTGTGCTTTGCCGGAAATGAGTGGGGATCAGGTCTCTTATGAAGATAGCCCTTGCTTTGCTAAACGAAGTGAAGATAACAAGCGCCTGTGTGCACTCCCCTATCCCTGGGAACCGGAGCCTGCTGGATAATGGGCTCTTTGTCTCCAAGGAAGGAATTTCCCTTGGCAGCCACAGCTGCTGGCCTCGCAGGTGGATACCTGCCTAGCACAGGAACCCAGCCCGGGTGGAGTAGGGAGGCTTCAGGAGCAGCCACAGCCGTGCCTTAGGGATTACTGAAGGAGAGCTGTGTGGTTCTCGGTGGCTGTGCTTCAGCAAAAGGAGTGCTCAGACGGCTTTGCTGTGTAGTCCCTGTAAGTACACCATAACGAGTTAAAAATGTATCCAAGGGGTAGATTCAGCCACCTTAACGAGGGGCATTTTAACTTGTGATCTTTTTACAACTTCTGGATAGAAACAAAAGGTTTCGGGGAGAAGAGAGAGCAGGAGATGAGAGAAATGAGTAGTTTACCAACTCCAGGCTAGCTGTGGCCCCAGAAAATGGGTGGCACTGGGCCAGCATGGTTGGCACTGCCCCTGACTGCCTCCTTGTGGCCATTTTGGGAATTTCCTCTGGGTTGCAACTGGTCCTCATGTTGCAATTGACGGGTTGTCGAGGCCAGGAAATACAGAGAAAATGTGAATCACAAGGAACCTGTGAATTCAATCTCCTCTCCAAGGCCCTTGATCAGCCCTGTCTTTAGGGAAATCTGGCCGTTTTTAACCTGTAGACACAGAGAGAAGCTCTTCCCAGAGTGTCACATAAGCACCTTAGTGACCTTTCTAGAAGTTTAGCTGTGACCCCACGGAGCTTCGAATGCCTAACAGTCTGCAACCCTGGTGCTGCTTGGAAGTCCTGGGTATTCTAGGGAATCTGTGCATTGTCATTTTGGTGTGAATTGGAGAATTTTTAGCTAGCCTCTGTTGAGCCGCCGTTATGTATTTATAATTTTGATGATTTGTTCACTATAGATTTTGTTTTTTTTTCTCTTTTAATCAGAGACCGTAGGCCGGAGTGGTGGTGCACACCTTATCATCACAGAACTTAGTGACTGAGCAAGAGAATCTTGAGTTCTGAGCATCATAGCAAGAATGTAAGAATGCCTCCAAAAAAATAAATAAATAAAAATTAGAGAGTTTTTTAAACATTAAAAGCGGTTTTAGGTTTGCAGTAAAAGTGAGAGGAAGCATGGAGACGCCCCATCGGCCCTTCCCCCGACGTCCAGCTTGTCACCGTGTCAGCATCCCCCACCAGGTGGTCCACTGGTATCAGCTGATAGAGCTGTGCTGGTACGTCATAACACCACAGTTCATAGTTGGCACTGAGGCTCACTCTTGGGTTGGACACATCGTAATGACAGGTTATGGCCACTGTAGGATCACATAGAATTTTTTCACTTCCCACAGCGTCTCCTGTAGTCCACCTGTTATCCCTCTGTTATCTCTAATCTCTGACCACCATTGAGTCCTTTCACTGTACAGTAGTTCGGCTTTTTCCAGAATGTTTTACAGTTGGAGTGAGACAGTTTGGCCCTTTCAGATTAACGGCTTCTACTTAGCAGTATGCAGTAAGTTTCCTTCATGTCTTTTCGTGGCTTGATAGCTCATTTCTTTTTAGCACTGAATAATATTCCATCATCTCGATGTGTCAGTTTTCCCATTCACCCTCTGAAGGACATCTTAGTTGCTTCCAAGCTTGGGCAGTTACGATTAAGCTGCTAAAAACATGCGTGTGTAGGTTTCTTTGAGTAAATTTCAGAGAATACAGCCAGGGATCATGTGAGAAGGTCATTTAATTCCTCTTCATCGTGGATTCTTTTTTTGAAGGGACTCTTTTTTAAAAGGTTTATCTAGTCTTAATTTCATGTAGGTATTTTTCTCTGTGTTGGGGTATGTGCATGTGAGGACAGTTATCCAAGGAAACCAGAAGAAGCTGGACCTGGAGTTACGGGTGGTTGTAAGCCACCTAATGTGAGTGCTGGGAACTGAACTTGGGGCCTCTGCAAGAGCAGCCAGAGCTTTTAACTGCTGAGCCATGTCTCCAACCCTCACCCTACTCCTTGCCACATCATGAATTCTTGAATTAACTTTGAGTTTTAAAAATATTACATCACCATATAGTTTATTGCAATTACAGAGGTTTTGGTAGGGTCCTTGACCTGTACCTCAGTGGTTCCGTCCCATTGCCTCCCCAGATATCATCCCAGAAATGTGAGATGCACCCGCTGCCTGCCCCAACCACAGAGCCCAGAAAGAAGCCACATATTGGCTACTTCTCTTTTACTGTGATAATACCTTCAAAGAAACATGTAGGAAGAGTTTATTTAGTCTTAGAGTTCCAGAGGGAGAATCCAACAAGACAGGGGAGAGATGGCAGCCAGGGCAGGAAGCTGAGATCACATCTCAACCAGACACAGAAAGTAGAGAGCGAACTGGAAGAGGAGCAAGTGTATAAGCTTCCAAACCCTGTCCCCAGTGACATACTTCCCCCAAGGTTTCAGAGCCTAAAAGTTCTATGACCTTCTGAAATAGTGCCACCAACTGGAGACTAATTGTTCAAATACATAAGCCTACAGCAGTATTTTTCATTCATACCACAGTAGCCTGAGTGAAGAAGTTCCCGGCTTATAGTTTTACATGAAGCACAGTTTGTCACTCCAGTCCTTCCAAGCTCAGGCTGTACTATAAGGAGGCCTCACATTCTGCTGTGGAGCCTGGCCTGGGGAGAAAGCCCTCCCTCACAATGGACATTGGGTCTGGGGATAAACCTATCCACTTCATAATTATTCTTCATGAATAAATCCCTTCTTTCTATTGCTTCTGTGTATTCTGGAGTAGGGGAAATGTTGGGAGGTTAGGTATGCTACATTCTACAGGAACTTTCAGTACATGTGTCTGGAGAAGAACTGGAAGCGATAAGATATCCATAAATGCATGTGTGTGTATTAAATATGTATGTGCACATAGCTATAAATGTATATATGTATGTTAACTATATATATGCATGAAACTATAAATGTAAGTTGTCCTCTGTAATTGCCATCTCTGAGTCCTTAGATAAAACCCATTTTGCAGATCGGAAGTCTGAGAGGCTGAGGCTGTAGCACAGTAGGAAGTACTTGTCTAGCGCTGAAACCAAATAACCTTTGAAAAAAATTAATTGGGTAGAGCTTGGTGGTACACACCTTTAACACCAGCACTAGGGAGGCAGAGGCAGGCAGATCTCTGAGATTGAGGCCAGCCCGGTCTACAAAGTGAGTCCCAGGTTACCTGGGGCTACAGGGAGACCCTGTCTCAAAAAACAAACAAAATAAAACCACTAGATAAATAAATTGCATCTATACTGACCAGGCACAAACTGGCTTTCCTTGGAATCATTCCCTAAACAATACAAAAATTCTTAATGTGGCATTTACATTATGTTAGATATTGTCAGTAATGTAGAGGGATTTTTGAAGTAGGGAGGGTCTGTATCGGTCATATGCAGGTACTATGCCAGTTTATATAGAAGGGCCTTGAGCATCTGCAGATTTTTGTATCCAGGGGGATCCTGGCAGCAGTCCTACCATGGATGCTGAGGGATAACTACTAGGATGTGAGATACGAGCTTCTCATTGGACAGGGGCATGCTGGGTCTTCAGTCAGAGAAAGGTGATGGCCAAGCCAGAGCTTCTGTGATGCTGAGGGCAGAGATTTACAAAGCAACAAAAAAAGAAAGAAATTTGCTCTACAGCTCTGATTTATAACATGACCAGGTTCCCACAGCCTCTGCTTTTGAATCTTCACTTCCACCGGGTGGTGGGTTCCCAGCCCAGTCCCCCAGCTAAAAGTTTTTGGTAGAACTGATACCATTTTTCCTTTGCCCTTTTATGAGTGGGATCAGAAAGGATTAGAATAAAATGCACCCCGCCCCAATAATGTGAAAACCACTTTCCAATAGTTTGCATTTTGAAATAATTTCCATGAAAAATCACCCCACTGATATTAGGTCTGCAGTCTTAATGATGGAGTACTGTCCTTTTAATCATGGTGGCTGTCTGGAAGGCAGCCCCTGGCAGGGCTGGAGTCTGGCTGCTCCCTAGTCAGCCTACTTAGAAAGGGTAGCCACAAGTTGTTCCCACTCTGTGTGCCCTCAAGAATTTGAAATTAAGACTTGTGAAAACAAGAACAACAGTAGCAACGTCCTTCTGGTGCAGCTAGAAGTTTTGGTTGACTGTACCCCAAATGGCCAGCTTTAAAGAACAATCTTGACTAACCAGCCAGTGGCCAGAGGTACTGCCATCCCTGTAAACGTTTAGACTGAGAAAAAAAAAGACGACTTTAAATGGTCTAGAAGGGCTTAGACCAGTTGAAAGACAAGTTCCTGAAGGGGTGCAGAGGGTGTGTGTAGCTGTTCTAGCTGTTCTATTGCAAGGCATTGACTTGTGGGTGGTCATTCCCTGTGGGGATCGAAGGGAAAAGAGGCCCACGGTTGTGAGTCTGCTTCCTCATGAATCTGCAAGGCTGGAGGAGGAAAGGGCCAAGGACTTAGAAAACATCCATTTCTGGGGTCCCGGGAGAAGCCACAAATGCAGGCAGTGACAGTACAATGAGCATCGCAACGTTGTGCATGAGTAGTTATCCTTGAATGCTGAAAACAAAATGGAAGTTGGCCGTGAAGTTGGTCCACTCCTTAAATGTTCATGACCCTTTTAGGGGATTCTTTAAGCAAGTGTAAGGGTGTTCCTGCAGTATCAAGGTTCAGCAACTGAGCCTAGGTGGGCCTGGGTGGGTGGCTGTGGCAAGGGTCTAAGTCACCCGTTCCAGCTTCTCGGGGTATGCCTTGCCTGTCACCCGTTCCAGCTTCTCGGGGTATGCCTTGCCTGTCACCCGTTCCAGCTTCTCGGGTATGCCTTGCCTGTCACCCGTTCCAGCCTTCCCGGGTATGCCTTGCCTGCTGCTGTGTACCCTTCGTTCTGAATGGTTGGCGGCAAGGTAGGTGGATACGTTTCAAGTTTCCTCAGCACCGTTTGTCAGGGTCTCCACTCCTGGTGTCTAGGCTGGCAGGGTTGGAGGTCCAGGTGCAGGGCATCTATTTTTATAGCAGTGAGGGCCCAGGAGTGGCCAGGCTCTATGACACTGCTGGCAGTTCCTGTTAGAACCAGGATGGCTTTTGGAGCGCCTGCCCAGGGTAGCAGGAAGTTGCTGTTTACCAAATAGATTTAGTTTTACAGTGAGAATTCAGTCCAATGTTTCTGTAAGCCATTCAATAAATCTGCACTGGATAGCAGCAACTGATTCTGCCGTTTGCAATTGCGTGATGACTGATTTTGTGTATTTGCAGGTAACTGTGGCACTGTATTGGCTTTGTGCTTCATGAAACGTGGAAATACTGGTCGTACAGACCAATGCCGTCTAGAGGCTGTTCAGTGAACTGCAAGTAGGGCTTCTAAACTCCGGGAGAGTAGTCTATTCTACCTGGCTTTCCATGTTAAAAATATTGCAGTTCTGTGTAATGAGCTGATGCTAAACTGATACATAAAATAAAATACAAATTAAAACAAAATAATTAAAGTAAAAAATTTATACACACCCCAAAGCACATTAAATAACCTGATCTATACAGAAGGTAAAAAGGAACACCAGAAAGATCTGAACAGATTTCCTATATATAGTACTCTGTTTTAGGTTAACCAAAGTCTTGGCTCCTAGTTTTCTTATACTTGAAATGAGTGTGCTAAAAGAATTTTATAAACTGAGTCAATCTTTAAATAGTGCATGAGCTTGGGCTGGGCAATTAACCTCATACAGAGATATTTCAAAACTGCCATTTATACTGAGACTTGTTCTTATGGTTTAAAACATTTGCCCTTGTCTGTCCTTTATGAACTGGTATTTTCATAGATCAGGTGAATGAAAGAAAGAAAAAACCGAGTTGGTCCACTTAGCACCCAATTCAAGCATAAGAAAGAATGTTTTTATAAAAGAGTGTTTAGTGGCATGATGTGTTTTTCTTACTTTAAAAAATGAAGGTAGATATCTTTAGAAATCTTTTGGTTGTTAAAATTCTGGGGTTGAAACTCTAGAACTGACTTGTCAGACTTTGAAGAAATTGGTTAATGTAGACCCAGGAAATTCTATGCCTACTGCAGTTTGAATGTGAAATGTCCCCCATAGGCTCACATGTTTGAATGCTTGGGCCCCAGCTGGTGGTGCCCTTTGGACATGCAGTGGTTTGAATGAGAAATGTCCCCATAGGCTCCAAATATTTGAATACATGGCCCAGTTGCTGGTGCTGTTTGGGAGGTTTAGGAGGTGTGGCCTTGCTGGGGGTGGACTTGGAGAGTTCACAGCCTTGCCCCACATCTAGTTTCTCCTGTGCCTGCTAGAGATGCCAGCACTCAGCTTTCTGCTCCAACTGTCTCCCCACCATGATGAACTCTTAACCTTCTGAAGCTGTACGCCCAATACACTCCCCCTCCCGTAAGTTGCCTTGGTCATGGTGTTCTGTCACAGAGGCAGAGAAGTAACTAAGACAGGAAGGCTGTGGAATATTTAGGACATGGAGTGGGTACTGGAAGAAGCGGGTCTCTGGAAGTTGAACCTTCAGAGTTCCTCCCCATTTGCTTTCACTCTCCTGCCTGAGTGTTGTTTGCGGAGTGGCTGGCCAGCTTTCTGCTCCTGCTGCCATGACTTCTTCATCTGTTTCCATGCTTTCTCTGGCACGATGGACTGTATCCCCTAAGAACTGTAAGCCAAGATAAATCCTTTCTCCTGTAAGGTGTCTTTGCCAGGCTGTTCTATCACAGCAGCACAGAGGAAACTGAGACATTGTACCCTTTATCAGCACCCTCTAGGAGAGCTTTGTAGGCAGGACATGCTAGAAGGGCAGTGACTGAGTGGAACAGTTTTGGCTGATGCTCAGGGTCCAAGCCTCCCTCCACCACCTTTATGCTGCAGTCTGTCTGTGGGTTACAAATGAGAGACATCTGAGCCGTTACCATTGGGAAGGCTCCTGGGTATGTATTTCTTCCTTTGTGGCCAGGGTGTTGGTAAGCCTGGACTATAGGTCACCTTTTTATAAGGTTTACACAAAATTTTTTGATATTAAAGATGGTGGCATGGAGTTAAAATAAGTAGAATGTGACATATGTCTAAAGCCAGTTCAGAAAAAAAATAAATCAGTCTTCCAAGAGGTCATTGATGAAAGCCGCATTCTGAGATCCTTCACTATATTTTTTTTTCTGATATGAAAAATGTTTGTTCAAAACAGAACTCTCAGGTTTCAAAGACAACACAGAAAATGGAGCAAGGTTAATTTAATGTTGTTTATATTTCTACATCCAAAGTATATTTGATTTGACTTAATAAAAAAAAAACTAAAAATATAAGAACCATTTAAAAAGAATTACTAAGTAGCTGTTGAATAGAATATGTGTACCAGAAAAATTAAGATAAGGATAATTGCTGTAATTTAAACCAAGACAGAAAAAGAAGACAAATCGAGATGTTGTGAGTTAAATAGATTTTATTATTTAAAAAGAAGAGGTTTAGACTAGCTCATTTGTATAAAAAAGTTTTAAGGCATTGTAATCCAAAAACTTTTATATGTTAATGTTCTTGACATCCTTTCATATGGCAGTTTAAGTTTAACAATTTTTTGGAAGGTTTCTTTTAAATATGGTTATATGTTTATATTAAAAATTAAAAATCCAAGCCAAGCATGGTGGCTTGTACCTTTAATCCCAACATTCAGGAGACAGGGGCAGGCAGATCTCTGTGAGATGGAGGCCAGCCTGGGCTACAGAGCAAGTTCCAGGTCAGCTGTGGCTACAGGGAGACCCTGTCTCAAAAAGGCCAGAGAGAGAGAGGAAAGAAGAGAGGAGAGAAAGCCCAATGACAACTTTATATCATGCTGTCAAAGGGCATAACGGACTCTGTAGGTTTTTGTAGATCTTACTTGATACATGAAAAAAATTAAGCAAATGTTCTTGAACTCTTCACAGGGAAAAAGGAGTCTCAGTTTCCTTTGCTTTCCTGCACCAGGATAAGCTCTATCTGAAATCCAGTCACTGGATTTAACAGTTATCTTAGTGAATACAAAATTAAGTATGTATACCTTTTCCCATTGTATTTAATTTGTTCTTTGACAATTTCATACATGTCATAATGTATTCTGATTCTTACCTCCCTCCTTCTCAATCCCCCCTCCCACCACCCCAGTCTCTTTCCCAGATTCAGAACTTTTGGGTTTGTTTTGTGAACCATTTAGTTTAACGGGGGCCATGTCTATGACCACTGGATTAGACCTATCCTTTGGCATCTGATGGGGTCACCAGTACATACACTTTTTTCTTTTAATGAAAAGTTCCTTGTCAGTTAATTTGTTTTCTAAAGCCTGGCTTTCAAATGTGATTTTTTTTCATGTTCTTCTAATTTCATAAGAGTTTCCACATGTATTTTCACACCATCTTAAAGAACATTCTGTGCAATATTAGAAATAAGTCAAGACACCAGCCTGTCTTATGTCACACACCCAACGGGAGCCTCAGTGGTGCTCTTACGCTGGCAGGACGGCCAGCAGGCTGCCCAGTGACATCAGGAAACAACTTTTTGGCAGGTTCTCATGTTTCCAGTACTCATGTACCAGGAACACAGAAAGGCACACATTCTGCGTGACGGCAGGGCCTACGTGCGTCTTCTCAGGAAGGGCCTGGTGAAGGGCCCTGGTCTACTTTCCATTTGGATTTCAAATGAGCTTTGTGATGTGGAATTGAGATGAAACAGGCCTCAGGTCTGGAGCCAGAGCCCTGTCTAGAAATTTGCCCCGGGTGGGGAAGAGGGTGGAGGTGGAGACGTTGGAGGTGGAGGTGGAGGAGTGTGAGATCTCTATCTAGCATACCTGCTTTTGAGTCTGGCAGTGGATTGCACTCCCAGGCACTAGTATAACCTCTAATTTCTTGAGAATCTGAACTGTTCTGTTAGGAACTGTTATAGGTAGAATTCGCTCTTCCCTGCTCAATTCACTTTCTTAAGTCTTAACCTCCAGACTTCAGAATGTGACTGTCTTTGGAGACATGTTCTTTGAAGAGATGGTTAAATTAGGATGAGGTCAGAAAGGAGAGTCTGACTCCAGTTGTAGACTTCCTTGTAAGAAAAATAGAGTGGGACTCAAACATCGTCAGAGTCAACATCGTGAATACACAGGAAGGCTATATATAAATATACACACCATCTTGAAGCCAAGAAGAGAGAGGGCTGAGGAGAGAGGGGCTGTCCCAACAATACCCTGAGCTTGAATTACGAGAAGACGCATTTCTGTGGTTCGAGCCCAGTAGCTTGCAGAACTTGGTTGCCTCAGCCTGAGCTAAAGATGTGGACTCAGACCAGCCTCCCATGTTTCCTTCTCACTACCATGGAGTTGTCACACGCATTGTGTGTCTTCTTTTGGGACATTAAGATTGTGTGTGTCGAGTGTTCCCTTAGTTTTCAACCCACTTTCTTCCACACTTGCGCAGTGCATCGGCTTCGTATCTTAATACAGCAAGGGGAGCATTTTAAACCCTAGGTAGAGGTTGGCCTTCCAACCACGATTTTTTGGGCACTTCAGACTCTAGGCTCAAATTCAGCAAACAAATGTTGGCCTCTAGCCCACTCAACTGCATCCCATCAGGAAATGCTCCTGTTTTCATCCTGCTGAGTTTGAGTTCTCAATAGTTTGGAAATGTCATTAAAATGATATTCCCTCCAACTTTTCCATTTTCAGGCTTTTCTAAGGTGTTAATTGGCTTTAAGACATCTCTGGCTAAATGTCTTCCAGTAATATAAAGTAATGATAAAAATAAAGCTTACTCTCTATGTCCTACCCAAATTCTGTCTCACTCTCAAAATAAAATGTGTTTTTTTTTCCCCCTTCAATTCATGTCTTTATTAAGAATCCTCTTGGTTTCTGGCATTGTTAAAGATGCTATGGTGAATCATTTAAAAATATATGAAGTCTGGTTCTTGTATGTAAGGAATTTTTGGCATAACTGAAGACACATGTACAGCCCAACTTTAAAATCTACATGGAGCAAAGATTTCACAGATGAAGTTCAAGTATACCAGCTATGTGAGCCTCCTGGCGGTTCCCGCAGTCAGCCCACAGCAACTCTGTCCTTGCTGCTTCCTGCCTGGTCCTCTATTCACAGTGGACCCCTCACTTCCTTCAGACCTGATGTCGTCAGATTCTCTCCTCTCGCCCCCACATCCGTTTGGCAGCCCACCCTAGGAGAGAAAGAGGGGAAAGCAGCATTTGAGCCACAGCCCGGATCAGGTGAAGATTCAAGCCAGGTAGAGAGAGACCTACGGGATAGAATTCCAGACAGAGGGAACACGGTGCAGAGGCCCTGGGCTGGAGCATGCCTGAAAGGGGACTGCGGTGACTGAGCCCTGCATCGGGTGACTGAGTCCTGCGTCGGGAGAGGGAGCAGGCAGATCCTACCAAACACTGCGCGGCAGGCTGTGAACACTGGCTTCCCCTCAGGTTTCAAAACGACACCAGATGCTAGGTTTCCAGGAGCGTAAAGAGGGCGTGGGCTCAAGTTGGGATCAGGGTGGAGTCTTGAAATCATCTGTGGAGGTGAGGGTGTTAGCGGTAGAAACAGGGCGGAGAATTTGAATTCTGTACATGATTTGAAATTGATTCTCGTTATGTTGAAGTTCGTGCTCAAATACTGCATACATATAAAACCACTCTAACCCAGGCCGAAGACACAGCACACAGCAGCTGACGTTGGCTGAGCACTGGCTCTCTGCTGGCAGTGTCTAATATGTTGAAGAGAAAAGCTGGTTTGCAACCCAGGTGTCCTGTCTCCAGAACCCACACTCCTCATATTTTGTTATTGTTCTGTGTATGTGATGTGTGTAGGGGCATGGACATGCCATAGCACACGTGTGTAGATCAGAGGACAACTGTGTGGAACCAGTTCTCTCCTCAGGTTGTCAGGCTTGTGTAACAAAGACCTTTCCTCTCTCGGCTGTCCTGCTAGCCTGGGCCTACACTTTTTTTCTCTCTCTCTCTAGTTTTTTTGAAAGGAAATAATATCATTTAAAATGAATATTAACATTATTTTATCATTTAGGAATATACCGAGTAAAATATTAAATATTGGAAACAATTTTAAAATATCTAATTGTAGAAGAGTTTAAGAAACCTGAAAAGTGAAATGTGCAATTACTTGACTTACACAAATGTCAAATAAGTCGAAGATGAGTATCAGCCAGCATTTCTGACATTTATATGGATGTGCTCTCAAATGAGCTGGCACGTGTTTAATGTAAGAAATGTGAACCTAAGAGTTCCTGTCCTTGAGTTTCAGAGCATAGGAGTAGTTAGGAATGTCTGAATACAGTCATTTCCCTCTAATCAGAATGGAGTGATTTGTTTGTTTGTGTATTGAATTTTTTTGATTTTCATACAGTATATTTTCATGGTACTTAAACTCCCTCCCCTCTGTACTCTCCACCACCCTTCCGCCCCAGTGAATATATTCTCTCTCTTTAAAAAATTTTAATTTATTTATTTTTATTTTATGTGTATGAGTGTTATGCCTGCGTGTGTGTAAGTGTACCCGTGCTGTGTAGTCTAACGATTTCTGGTTCCATCCATTTAACTAAAAATTTCATGATTTCATTTTTCTTTTTTACTGAGTAAAAGAACTCGTTTGTGTGAATGGACCACATTTCCACTATATGTTCATCAGTCCAGGAACATGTAGATTGTTCCCATTTCTTAGCTATTGTGAAGAGAGCCGCAACAAATGTGGCTGTGCAAGTATCTCCGCAATAGGATGAGTCCTTTAGATACATGCCAAGGAGTGTGTGATCAGGTCATATGGTAGATTTATTTTTGCTTTTTTAAGAGTTCTCCACACTGATTTCCACAGTCGTTAAGCCAGTTTGCACTCCCACCAACAGTGGATGAGGGTTCCCAGTTCCCCACATCCTCTCCAGCATTTGATATCATTTGTTCTCTTCATCTTGGCCATTCTGACTGGGGTTAGAGGAAATCTTAAAGTGGTTTTGATTTTCATTTCCATGAATGCTAGGGATGTTGAACACTTTTTAGGGTGTCTCTTAGCCATTGTTATTTCTTCTTCTTTTGAGAGCCCTCTGTTCAGATCCACAGCCCATATTTTGATTGGGTCATTTTTTCTCTTGAGTCTTTGTTTTTTCAGTTCTTTGAATATTCTAGTTGTTAATCCTCTGCTGAATGAATAGCTGGTGAGGATGAGCCCACACTCGTAACTGCTGTCTGAAAGCAAAAAGGAGAAAGTGGTAAATTCTAGTTTGAATGACCCAGAGAATTTAATGGACAGTAATATTAGCTTTAGGGATCCATAGAGTTTAACAGTTTGAAAAGGGGAAGGTCTTTTTAGAACAGTACCTATATACTAAAAAGCTACCTGAGTCACGTGAATACCCACTCACTGTTCACTTAGATGTACTGGGGTTGTGGTGAAGACACACTGCCGTCCGAAGTAGTTTTTCAACCCTGCTCTTTGTTATTCTCACTTTCAGGTATAGCTCACCTTTCTATCCGCCACCTCGAACTCCCCAGGCCAAACAGAGGACACACTGTGTAGGGGAAGTGACCTGTGTCATAAATACCAGGTGCACCTGGCCCAGGTTCCACTACCAGGACATAGAAAAGGCAGTGTGACATAATGAGTCAGTGTCTGTGTACACATTCATGACCCTGTCACAGCTCTGTATTGTAGAACACCCAATCAGAGTGTGTGTTGGGACACAAAGGGAAAACGGCACGTAAGACAATACCCCGCTGCGCTCAGCCTTTGGATATGAATCCACTGAACTTGATGCCTGCACGAACAAACACTGCTTCCTGGTGAAAGCCTTGGTGTCCTGTAAGAACATCTCACAACAACCTGCTGTGTGACTCTGAGCACTTCATAGAGTCCTGAACCTCTACTTATAAACAGCTCCCTCATGGAAAGATCAATTGAGAGAGACCCATTTGTAATGCTCTTAATACAGTGCAAGGCATATAGCAAGTAGTCTATAAATAGCTCCTGACCGTCGTTTGATCACCTGAGTTTCAAAAAAGAATACATCATCTGAGTTGCAAAAAGAATACAATATCCGTTACATTTGTTTTTTAAGATAGGGCATTGAAATCCTTTAGAAATACTGCATTTGCAAATCAGCGTGGGTAAAGTCAGGACATTTCTGGAGCTTTATTCATTCTTGACACAGGCTTTTTGCCCTCTGCTTGTACAGCTCACCTTTCTGCCAGCTAAAATCAGTATTTTTCACTGTCCTTTCACATGGTGTTTCACTCACAAAGTTTTGAAGTTGTTTCACAATCCTTAACGTTTTGTGTTGACTGATTTTTTTCAGTGTTTACCCTCAGTAGCTTGGCTTTGAGTTGTAGACTGTGTTGGTTCTGGGAGTTCCTCTGGAGTTCCTCTTGCTTCATCCATAATGTGCCTTCTGTAATCGCGTGTTAGACACCACCTCTAAACTCTACTGCCACTCTATGTTCTGTTGTCGTTAGAGTCCAGTGTTCATCATTTTGTGAGGTATGATCCAGACATTCCAGCAAGGAGAGAGGTAATGTTAAGTTGAATATAGATCGTGCTTCAGAAAGACTCCAAAACTACAGAATTAGACCAGTAGGGAAGAACAGTTTTAAGAAGGTTTCTAGCAATGTGGTTATACAGATAATGCCCCTGATTACTACAGACATATAGAAATACAGGATGAAATATAGTAATCCAAAGTTCAAATACACTAGGTTTGAAAGGAAGGGAAGAAAATCTCCAGGCCTAGAAATGAAGAAGAATGCCGAGATTAATGACTATTTCAGAAGGAGTATTTCAGAAATGAATACCAGGCTTTCAGGCCAGGACGCTTCTACTTACATAGCATAAGAAAATGAAGAAAAAGATGGACTAAAGTAGCTGATCATCTAATGAGATGAGAGTGATGGAGGACTCTGCACAGCCCAAGAAGACAGCAAAGAAGCCTGCCTCTAACCAGGTTGAAAGAGGACACAAAGTCACAAGCAAGATTTTAAACATCAAAACCTTCATACAGCTCACCATGGAGATACTGCAGAACGCGAAAGATGAAGAGAAGAGAGAGATGGCAGGTGCCCACGAGGAAAGGAAGTGGAGGAACTCAGAAAGCACCGGGATAGCTGCAGAATCTGGAGGCACCAGTCACCATCGACTAGTGATTATTTCATTGAAGAATGAGAGAGGCAAAGAAGACTGGAATATTTACCTTCCCAGTCTCTCAGAAAGAGCGAGAGACATGTATTCCACATAAACATCCTCAGTAAAATATTAGCCAACCAAACCCATCTGTGTATAAAAACAATGATGCAGTAAAATCGGGCGGAATTAGTTCAAGTGTGTGCATATTGAAAGTCAGTGGCATGTAATCCACATGTCAACAGACAAGTAGGAAAATCCTATGATTGTGTCAACTGACACTTAAAAATCCAGCACCTCTTCATGACAGTAAGCAGAGAAAAGCATACCAAACCTACACAGGGTTGTGGTTTGATCTCCAGCACCAAAAGCAAGTAAGCAAGCAGACCGTAGCAACAGAAGTGTCTCTGTCCCCGTCCCCAGCACATTAGGAAGGAAGATAAACTCAGAAAGGGCAGATGTGAAAATCCTGCAGCCTATTTTTATGACACCTTTCCTGCCCTGGAGACCCAGACTCATTCTTGTTATGCAGTGGAATTGAGGACATGCGAGCCAGCAATATCAGGAAAAAGAAATAAAGACGTACAGTTTGGAAGGGAAAAAATAAAACTGTCTCTGCCTTCAGAACACATTGCCAACCAGAAAATCCCCAAGAATGTAAAAAAGCCAAACTCAAACCAAACCCTCAGAAATTTTAAGTGAGTTCATCTGGGTCATGGGATAGAAGATCAGGGATCCAGAATCAACTGATTTGCTGTACTGACAGCAGACACATGGAAGGGCAAAACGCAGGCATTACCACCTATAACTGCTCCATAGAGAAGGAAATGCTTTTACATACACAGGTGCGCATGCGCATGTGCGCACACACACACACACACACACACACACGTATAAAATCTGCAAGCTGAAAATTATGCTGGTGAAGAAAATCAGACCTAATAATTAAAAAACATTTTTATTCGTGCACTGAAAGACAGCAAAGGAAAAATGGCAGTTCCTCCTATGTAAATTTGTAGGCAGAAAACAGTTCCTATCAAAACCACAGCAAGCTTCTTCGTAAATATAAACAAACCTATTCTAGAACTTATATGAAAACGCAAAGGGGTCAGTAGAGTTAAGATGAATTTGACAGAGAATGAAGTGGGAGGACTCAGCCTACTTGATTTAAGACTTACTATCGAGCTGCAGGAATCAAGACTGGGTGTTAGTGTTGGTGGAGGGACAGATCCAGATATCAATGAAATGAGCAGAGAACGGAGAAACAGACTCACTCAGATAATGTTCATCTGCTTTTTTATGAAGTTGCAAAAGCAATTCCGTAGAGGAAAAAAAAACGCCCTTTCCAACAAATGGTATTGGAGCAGTGGGTTCTCCATAGCTCCAAATCAAACTGTGTCACCTTGACTCTCTTACCTCGTATAAAGATTAACTTGACATAGACCATGGGCTTAAATGTAAAGGTTAAAATTATAAAACTTTAGATACCAATGCAACAAGCCCAGCATCCCCTGCATGTGTGTAAATAGAGCACTCCGGGGGTAGAGGCAGAGACAGGAGGATCACTGATTTCCAGCTCAGCTGAGATATCAGCCCCAGGTTCAGGGAGAGATTCAGCCTCAAAGCAATAATCAGAGTGATAGACGGAGACACCTGATGCCCTCATCTGTCCTCCACGCACTTACATCCGTACACATGTCTCATAAGACACATAAATAATCTTAAAAAAGAAAAGCAGTGGGAATTATTTAGAACCTAAGCTGTGTACTAGTGTAACTGTGCTATAATTTTGATCTAGCCTGGCCTGTTCTCCAGAGGCTCATGTGTTAAAGTTTAGCCCCAAACCCAGGATGCTATTGGTAAATCACGGAGCTTTTAAGAGGTCGCCCCTAGACAGAGTTCATAAGTTACTGAGGGTGTGCCCTTGCAGGGCACCGTGGGACTCCAAACTGGAGAAGAGGACGGGACAGGACAGGAGAGAACCGTGATGAATTTCATCTTTTGCTCCTTTATGACCATCATACCATTTGGAGGCTATATTTGTTTCATTTTGTTGCACTTGGTCTTTGGGGGAAGAATAAACTTAAGCCATTAATAAAATTCCCCTTTGCGGGGAATCTTTGTACTTAAAACAAAAAAACTGAAGGATTCAGAAACAGTGATAACCAGAGGTTATAGAGTAGGTGGGGGAGGGAAGTTTGAAATCAAGGGGTGATTTGAAGGGCCAATTAAGTACCTTGATTGCCTCATTGTTACATAGAGCTACACACTAGATGAAATTGCACAGACCAGTGCACACAGAATGTGTATGCGTTGGAGTCCACTCTGGGTCAAACCACAGCAACCTGCTTTGACTGCTGTCCTACAGTTTGCACAGCTGCGCTGAGGCAAGTAAAACGTTCACAGAGCCTTCCTGTGCATTTCTTAGCAACCTTCGCCTTATAACTGTTTCAGAATGAAAGATACACGTTTCAGTCAGCAGCTAAATGCAGAGGGTAATTGCTAAATGCCTGACCTGACTGAGAGACTGAAACCATCAAGATGTTTCTGGAAAATTGAAAGGAGCATGGATTTTGTCAAATCATGTTAAGGAGGTTAGAAAGTAAGACAAAATAAGGAACAGAGAAAGGACGCACAGTGAAAGTCCACGCTGGGCCTGGTGGTGCACGCCTGTAATCCCAGCATTTAGGAGGCAGAGGCAGATGGATCTTTGTGAGTTCGAGGCCACCCTGGTCTACATAGCAAGTTCTAGGCCAGCCAGGACAGCATAGTGAGACCCTATCTAAGAAAGAAAATTTCTCATGTTTCCTTGAACAAGATTGTAGACTTGATAAAATGTTTTTATAATAAAAAGAATACAAGGACATGAAAACCAACCAATATCATCTAACATGAGGCACCATTTACTGATCCGGCAGGTGTGTAAACCTACCCCCATCAGAATTCCTTTATAATCCTGGTAAAACACAGGTTTAGCCTCTTTTGATTGATAAACAGCAGAGGCCAAAGAGGGGTGAATGATGCACAGGTCAGAGTCACAAGCAGTGAAGTGGGATTTGAGGTCAGGCCTATTTGACCTCCACGTTTATGTTCTTTAACCTGACGATACCCCCTAGAAGTGTCTGGAAGTGACCTCATCATCGCTGGAAGGCAATCGAGATCTTTAAATTACAGGAAGAACTGAAAGCGTTCACACCTCTGCTTTGCATTGGACTAATTTCATTGGCCACAATACCGCAGAGCACATCAAAACTGAAAGCTGGTTTTGTCCAGTATCAGCTCTAAACAGTCATCATGACGCTGCGTGTCCCGGAGCCCTGCCTTCAACCAGCTGTGCTGCCTGGGGAAGTGACGGCCAACCCGACACACGTTCACTCTTTTACATGTTTTTAAGGATTAATAATTATTTTATGCATATGGGTGTTTTGCTTACATGTATGTAGGTGCATCACATGTGTGCCTGCTGCCCATGTGCACTGGATCCCTAGAACCAGAGTTATAGATAGCTGTGACCTACCATGTGGGTGCTGGGAACTGAACCCAGCCCCCTACAAGAGCAGTAAGTGCTGTTAACTGCTGAGCATCTCTCCACATTCCTAGTGTTTTCTTAATAAAGCTCTGAGCACAGAAATCTTTTTTAAAAATCTTATTCTGTATTCATTACAAAAAGGGAAATGTGATTTTGAAAACCAATGAAAAACAGCAATTTATTGATTTTGTTTTCCCATTCATAAGCTTTATTTTTGTTTCTTAAAAATTTTTTTTATTTAGTTATTTTATGTGTGTGAGGGTTTTGCCTGCATGTATGTAAGCGTGCTCATGTGATGCAATGCCCATGGAGGCCAGGAAAGGGCCACAGATCCCTTGGAACTGGAATTTCAGACCATTGTTAGCTGCTATATAGGTACTAGGAACTGAACCCAGGTCCTCTGAAAGAGCAGCCAGTGCTTTTAACCACTGAGCCCTCGTTCCAGCTCTGTTGTTTTTTCTTGATGCTAAAATTATCATGGAGTCTAAATATACTAAGGCACATGCTTAGCATTCACAAGCATGTGGAGCAAACATATATTCACACAGAAACACATACACAAACATACATGTGCTCCCATGAACACACTCACCCATGTACACACACACACACACACACACACACTCTTTAGAGTAGAGATATGTCCTAGGAAAGCAGTAATAGAGCCCAGTGGTTCATTTTTGCTTAAGGCTCTGGATAAAAGAAACCTGGCCCTTTCTCCTTCTTGTAGCCTGGGTTAACAAACCAAGAGGGAGGACTTTGATCTTACCTGAAGCATTGTGCAATTGTGCGACCAGAGCTTCTATTTACAGACTCGTAAAAGTTCAGATACCTCATCTGTTGCACCTAAAATGACTATAGAAAACGAAGTAGGAAAATATTTAGGATGTGCTGCCCTCTGAGATCAGAATTACAAGTGTATTGTTGAACAGTTTCACTTTCCTCAAAGTGTACAAGTTTCAGCACTGGCAGGAAGCTCTGAAGAAAATCCAAACAAAGCATTAAGTAAAGCGTAGCCACGCAGCAGCCTAGCACTTCCCAGCTCTCAGCAGCAGACTGCAGGGCGGGCTGGCCCAGCTCTTTCACAATAGTTCATCTGCTCAAACAACAAAAGCACCTGTTGCAGAGTGAGCTCACAGCTTGCTATAAAAACACGGGGAACATTCTGATCCCAGTCCTGCCATGCCAGCCATCTAGGGGTTAGTCAGAGAGCCTGGGAAACTTTCTCATCTTTGCCAAGCTTCAACTTCTTGGGCCATAAAACCCTGACCTATTTCCCAGGATATTTAAGAAGGATCTTGGCATTATAGAAATGGTTGTGAGTAGGGGTATTTCCCAGCAGTAATTTGTCATTGCTGGTGATTACACAGAGGGCTCTTCATTCATTTCAGGCCTTGATAAGCTGAGGATGAATGTTCTTTGGTCATAATAAAACTGAAAGAAAGGTACTGGCAAGGAAAGAGTCACCAAGTCTAAGATAGGTGCCTTAATGCTCTGAAATGATCTTGTGAGCCCCCTTTGGGAGTCAGCCTTTTCTAAAGAATCATTTTCAGGGTCTGAAGTGTTCCCCAAAGTTCATGTCTTGAGCATTTGGTCTCCAGCTGGTGGCAGTGTTTGGGAGCATATGGACTCTCTGGGACATGTGGCCTACCTGACAGCCGTACATCACTAAGGGGAGGGTCTTTGAGGGTCTATAACATGGTTTTGCTTCCAGTGAAGTGCTCTGTTTCCTCTGAAGGAGTTACCTGTCACTCTCTTCCCTACTAATGGGGCACTCCCAGCCACCACACACTCTCCACTTTGAGGGACAGTAGTCTATAAACCATGAGCCAGAACAAGCCTCTATCTTAAGTTGCTTCTCTCAAGTATTTTGTCACAGCAGTGAGACAATGAACAAAGACCATTCTTAATTAGTTACCCATTGCTACAGCCGTGTCTGCTGGTTAGTTTTTATTGTCACCTGACACAACCTCAGGTAAGAATTGATTCAATCAGGTTGGTCTGTGGGCCTTTCTTGGGACATTGTCTTGACTGGTGATTGATATAAGAGGACTCAGTCATTGCTGGGCAGGCAGTCCTGGGCTTTGCAAGTGAGTAAGCCAGAGCACAAGCTAGTAGTAAACAGCGGTCCTTCGTGGTTTCTGCTTTGGCATCTGCTTGAGCCCTGACTTCCCTCAACGATGGACTGTTACCTGGAAATGTAAGCCAAGGGGACTCTCCCCCAAGTTGCTTTGGGTCATAGTGTTTATCACAGCAACAGAAAGCAAATGGGAGCACCTTGGTTATGAAGAGTGGTCAGACAGCTCCGCCTTATCCATGCAGGTTCCTGAAAGAGACTCCATAGGAAACTGGTGCATGGTGCTCCTTTTAAATTACTTTATTCTTATTTTATGTGTATGAATGTTTTGCCTGCATGTATGTGCCTCCGTGTCATGCAGTGCCTGCAGAGGCCAGAAGAGGGTGTCAGAGCTCCTGGAACTGGAGTTAAGGACAGTTGTTAGCCATGATGTATGTGCTGGGAACTGAACCTGGGCCCTCCAGAAGAGCAGCCAGTGCTCTTAACCCCTGAGCCATCTCGCCAACCCTGTTTATCATCATGTTCTTAACAAAAGATAACAAGGTTGCTTCTGAAAGATGTTTGAGGCTGAACTTTTCAAATGAATGCTTATTATATAACACACTTCCCAATTTCCGGCTCTTCTGACCAAAGCCATCCTATCTGCCCCTCCCCCTCCCCTTTTCCTTCCCCTTTCCCAAAGGTTTTTAAGATCTCGTCTGTCTCATGTAGAGTCTAAGCTGACCTTGAACTCATGGTCTTCCTACCTCAGCCTCCCAAATATTGGGATTGCAGGTGTGCAGCACAGTGCCCGGCTTATTATTTCTCTCCTACACTGACCTGGAGAAGTCATAACGAGTACAGTTAGCAGCGTAGGCTCTGGAGTCTCTGGAGTCGGACTGCGCAGCATCACATCCCAGCGGTATCATCTGTCACTGTGTGTTGTTTCTCGGGTCATCTGACTAGTTTTGCCTCAGTTTCTCATCAGTAAAGAAAGGTGAAGGTAGAATTTATTTCACAGTGCTCCTGTGACGTATAAATTAGTTAATTCATATTAACTCTCACTGTAGTGCCTGAACCACAATAACTACTACAGGAATGGAGAGGGATCATTATTGAGCTTCACACAGAGCCATTTAGGGGAAATTAAACTGCATCTAGGGAGGCTGAACCAACCCTCTCTCCCTCCCTGCCTTGGCCTCTTGCTAGCACTATTCCAATCTTCTGTTGTTACCAATAGTCATTATAAAGAGGCAGGCTCAAGCTCCTGGGTCACTTCACACCAATCTTCTATTCAAACACTGCATGGACCATCAGAGTGCTATTTCCTACATGGCCGCCACCACCTCGGCCTCAGCCATTGACATACGAGTAGCCAGCCCCTTACTGCTATCTTACTGCTAGAACTTTCAAGGCCTTGAAACTTTGTTTTCCTTTCTTGAAGTATTCTAAACATCCGTGAGAGAGTAGAGGATCATTATACACATCACCGTATCTAAAGAAGGCTTCTCTGGCCACTCTCTCACACTACCCTTCATGTTAAAGTTGTCCCTAACCTGTTTTATATCCCTGTAAGACACTGGTGACCCCTGGGTGTGCTGTCTGGTCATTTGTCTGGCCTGCTGCCTCTCTGACTAGCATGGAGTGTCCAGGAGAACAGCCTTCTAATTTTGTTCACTGCTGATTTGAAAATCCTCATATGGTTCATAAATGAACGAGTTGGAGTAGATGATAAAGCAGTTTCTGTTAGGTTTTATATGCCCTGCCTTTTTTTATATCTCTCTGTGAGTGTGTATAGCCTGTCTCAATATTTTTATTTTATGTGTGTGAATGTTTTGCCTGGATGTATGTAAGTGCACCATATGATGCAATGCCTGCAGAGGCCAGAAGAGAGCATCCGATCCTCGGAAATGAAGTTACAGACTGTTGTTATCCACCACCTGGGTGCTGGGAATCAATCCCCGCCCCCACCTCTCCAAGAGTAGCCAGTGCTCTAACTACTGAGCAATCTCTCCAGCCCTTCACTTTGCTTTTGTGCCTATGCCACATGTTACTGTTCTCTTTGATTGCTGAGGCTCCGTCTGTTACCTCATTTCAGGCACTCTTTATTTTTTGGTTTGCTGTTTGTTTGTTTATTTATTTATTTATTTTTTATTTACAAGCTCTCACTACATAGCCTAGGCTGGTCTGGAACTTACCTTGTAGATCACCCTGGCCTTGAATTTTCAGTGATCCTTCAGCCCGTGCCTGCTGAATGCTGGAATGACAAGTACATGTCACTGTGCCTGGTTTATATAATTTGTTTGTTTGTTTGTTTGTTTACAATTTGTTGTGTGCATTTGTGTGTGTGTTTGCCTACTTTTATGTATGTTTACCACATACATTTCTGGTGCCTGCAGAGACCAGACAAGGACATCAGATGCCTCTCTAACTGGAGTTTCAAACAATTAAGAGCCACCTGTGGGCAATGGGCTCTGAACCCAGCTCCTTTTAACCACTGAACCATCTCTCCAGCCCCTAAAATGTATTCTTGATACAAGCAACAACTCAAGATCATTGCGCTTAATGAAAAAAATTAAGACTTTATATTATATGGTTTCTCTTATATAAAATTCTAGGAAATGCAAGCTAATTCACAGGCAGACATTTGTCAGGAGTGAGGGAACCTTTGGGGGAAGAGCTGACGATCATTGTCTTTATTTAGGGGATAGTTTTGTGAATTTATGAATAGATCAGACCTTACTAAATTAAAGCCAGATGTGGAGGTACACATCTGTGATACCAACACTCAGGAGGCTGAAGCAGGAAGACTGTAGGTTCAAGGCTGGCCTAGATATATAGTGAGACCCTGTCTCAAAACAGCAGTAACTAAATCAGCTTATCAAACTGTACTCTTGAAGAATATACAATTTATTATGCATTATTTTGCTCAGTAAAGCTGTTTTGAAGGAATAAAAGGTGACTTGTCCAGGGTCAAGCACCTTATTTCTGGTTCCTTCTTGCATTTTCTGCATTGATCACCAGGCGACTAATGAAGCTCAAGGCTTTTTTTTTTTTTTTTTTAATTTTCATTTTTATTTTAACGAATAACCTGAGTCCCATGCAAGAGCAGCCTGTACTCCTAACTGCTGAGACATCTCTCCAACCCCAAAACTTGAGCTTTTAATATTAATGACTTCCCAGTTACAATAACATTTATTTATGTATTCATCTGTGGGGAAAGAACTCTGAGTGTCCAGTTTGGAGGTGTTCCTTATCACCTCTGTGAAGTTGGTTCCTTAAATTGAGTGTAAATCAAAGTCAAATAGACAAAGTTAATTGGGAAGTGTCGGTGGACTTGCTTTGGGGTTGGAAGTGCAGAGAACTTTCAGGTGCATGGTTGAGAGAATTAAGCGCTATGAGGAAGGTCACTGAGAACAGCCGCTTTGGCACAGGAATCGGAAGCTGGATGGCTTTCATTTTGCTTTTCAGCATGAAAGGCACAGTGCTTTTTTTTCTGCTTTCATCTCGTACTTGGGATCAAACCCAGGGCTTCCACCCACTAGGTGGGCATGCCTCCAACGAGCTTCTACACACTCACGGCCCTCTTTGTTACGTTCTTTTCTTGCAAGTTGCCCACTACCCTCCCCTCCCCTGGAGTATCTAAAGTATTTCTCACAGATTTTTGTGCATGCCATCTTCTTGTTTCTGGAGAACAAGACCTTCTGAATGCTTCCCGGCACATAGGATTCTTTCCCTGGTTCACCATGGAGAAGATGCACGAACTACTAAGAATCACGTTGATGAAGCTGTGCATGTCAGATTAAGGCTGAAATCCCAAGTCTTTTAATGGGCCACACTGTAATTAATGAGTGTGTTCCTTATGAAGCAATTGCTCTTCGGTTGATGATGAGTATTCAGTGGCACACTTTAGAAAAAGTACTGCTATGTGCTACTTAGTACTTTCTTCATGCTTACTGACACAGCGGCTTTCAGAGAGGGGTCAGTTCAATTCCCAGGCATACTATACAGAACAAATAAACACACACATGCTGCACCTGCATCAAAAACACTGTCTCTGAGGTACTTACAGTTAGCGTGTTTTAAAATTATGAGTAAATGGCCTTTCACTTGTCAGCTTTCAGTGTGCTGGTTCTCCTCTTCCCCTTCCTGTACCTATGTCCTGAGACCTTTGGCCAGTTTGTTTGTAATTATGACTTTAAGTGTGTTTTCAATGTTAATTATACCGAAAGGATATCCTTGGTAAATTCTTTCATAATATTAGTATTGCTCCCTGGTTAATCTATTATGAGAACTTGTATATGTATATGCATATGTTTGTGTATGTATTTATTTGTGTGTGTTTGTGAATCTGTGTACCAGTAGGTGCACACATATACACACATAGCTGCTCCTTTCTTTTAGTGTGTTCTGCATCTGTGGATTCAGCTAATCACAGATCAAGAATATTTGGGGAAAAAATAAAGTCTACATCGAACAAATGCTATAGTTTTTTTTTTCTTGTTATTATCCCCTGAACAACATAACAAGTGTTTATGTAGTGTTTACATTGCATTCCCTATTATAAAGAATCTTAAGATGATTTAAAATACACTGGGGTATAGGTTTTTGGAAAATGCTACAATGTTTAAATAGGAGACAAGCATCCATGAATTTGGGTGTCCATAAGATTCCTGGAATTGATTCCCCCATGAGGATTTTCTCTCTCTCTCTCTCTCTCTCTCTCTCTCTCTCTCTCTCTCTCTCTCTCTTTCTCTCTCCCCCCCTCTCTCTTCACATATATATTCCTTAAATTAGGAGAATCTATTCTTCAATATTTGCAAGCATTCCTAAGTGATCCAAGGCAAATCTTTTTTGTCAGAAAAAAAAGAAAGCCATGGGAAATTTAAATTCCAAAGTGATTGTTTTTTCTCAGTTTGCCTTGACTCACATCTAAATAATCACTAACATGTTTTCTTGGGGTCTCGCTGTGGACACTGAAATTTAAAAAAAAAAAAATTTCTTCAGAATTTGAAGACTAGATATGATCAGCAGGAGGTTGTTAAAGGAAATGGAGTCTTTTAGTTGTGGCCAAACATATCACAAAGATCGCATAAGTAACATGCCTTATAAAACAAGAGCAGGCACCCCTGAGAGAGTATTAGTCCTGTCTGCAGAGGAGAAGCTCTAGCTTTGTGGCCAGACATATTACCGTGACCAAAAGTTGTTTGTGTGTGCAGCATTCTAAGACAAAGTTCCTTGGCAGTGTTGTGTTTGTTATAACTTTCCATTATAATCAATCCTACAAAAATATCTGCTGGAGAACAAAAGAAACCTGTATATCCTAAAAATACCTTGATTATTGCCAATGAATTTGAGCCCTTGTGCTGGATAGCTTTGATTGTCACCATGACACACTTGAGTTGAGGGATCCTCAACTCAAGTTGGGGAATTGCCTCCATTGAAATGGCCTGTGGCCGCGTCTGTGGGGTATTTTCTCGATTGCTGAGTGATCTGGTAGGGCCCAGCCCACTGTGGGTGGTGCCACCCCTGGGCAGGCTGTTCTGTATCATAAAAGAAAGCAGGTTGAGCATGGGCCAGAGGAGCAAGCCAATAAGCAGCGTTCCTCCATGCTCTGTGCTTCAGCTGCTGCCTCCAAGTTCCTGCCCTGAGTTCCTACCTTGGGCTCCCTCAGTGATGAACTGTGACCTGGGAGATGTAAGCGATATAAACTTTTTCCTCCCCAGGTCGGTATTAGTCAGAGTGTTTCTGTCACAGAGATTGAAAGCAAACTACAACAACCATATCTCTTCTGACTTGCTTGTTGATCTTCGGTAATCATTTGGGAGACGGCATTACCCAAGGTTGTAGCTTTGACCCCACTTGTTTTGCTAAGTCCTCCTCCAGCTCCTGTGCTATGGTGACCAAGTGACCCCAGAGTGCTGGAAAGTAATGGTACTGGCTCCAGATCTTCTCCTGTTAGGGCCCCTTTTGACTGACCCATTCAGCCTTTCAGTGATTCCACTGTCCAGCTCCAGTGAAGGTCACGGATGGCCTCCGCTTGGTGCTCATTTGGAGATCCTTTCACCTGTTAGACAACTCCCATCTTAAGACATGCACTTTTCTTCCCTCTGCTTCAGTTTGCTTTTCTAAGATTTATTTATGTATGTGTGTGTTCCTGAGTGTATGTACGTGTACCATGTGTGTGCAGGTGCCCAAGGAGGCCAGAGGGCAAGGACCCCCGGAACTGAAGTTACAGGTGTGGTGAGCCGCCAGATGTGTGTGCTAGGAACCCAAGAGCAGTAAGCATTCTTAACCATCGAGTCATCTCCCCAGCCCCCAGGCCTCCACTTTCTTACTACCTCCTTGGCCACTCCTGTCAGTCTCTACTTCAGTTCCTTCACATGTTCTCACTCAGTTCCATGGCCTCTGCCCCAGATCTCCTGGCTTCTTCCTACTAGCACCATATGTGATCCAATCCAGTCCCTTGGTGACAAGTATCAGCGATAAGTCAAAGGCCCCTCCAGCCTGGATACCTCCCCTGAAATCCAGATTAGTATATGAAGTGGTTTACTTGACACCTCAAACATAACAGGTCCAAAAGTGAACCTCTGATTCCTTCCACTAAACCCGTGCTCTCGGTGTGGAATCCTTTCCACGTCAGTAACATGGCCTCTTCCTCTACTGGTTGTTCACATCAAACCTTTGCCATTAGATTTGATTCCTCTTTTGGCCTCATTTTGTATCCAGTCTGTCAGGAACTCCTATTAAATCTATCTTCCAAATACAGCTGGCTGCATCCTTACTGAACACATACAGACTTTCCTTGTCATAAATAGTATACCATCATGCTTACACTGTATTTGATGTTATAATCTAGAGATGACTTAAAAAATATAGGAGGATGTACATGGACTATATGCAAATACTGAACCGTTTTGTATAAGATCTATACATACTGCACCTGTGGGTTTAGGTATCCAATGGGAATCCTAGAACTTAATTCCATGGACACTGAAAGACCAGTGAGTGTCCGGAAATCTGACCACTTCTCAACAACTCTAACCTCTCCTGGGTCTTACCTACCCTAAACTCTCTGGGTTTTGTCTTTTGATGTCTTGGATGTATTCCTTGCTCTTTCTAAGTCAGTATTTCCCATAGTCACCCCGTAAGCAGCTCCATCTTGTCCTACCTCTTCCTACACTCCTGTTTGTTTCCCAGATTCATTAACAGCACCACGGTCTACAGGATCCAGACACCTGCCGCCTCTCTGACCTCACCTCAGTCCCCTCACCGTCTCGTGGCTTCCTCCTAACACGCCTGCTCTCTGGTCTGCTGTCTGGAAGCTTTCTGCTTCCTGACGTTTATCAAGCATGTTCCTACTTTGAGAAAACTTGCTGTTCCTTTCGTTTGAACTGTTCTTCCCCAGATATCTGCAAGCCTCCACCCACACTTCTTTTAAACATCTTTTTATCTGCAGGACACTCAGCTCCTATGAGTAAAATAGCAATCCTCCCACTCCCGCTGCCCCATTGCCCTCAACCACTCTCCTTTTACTTTTCCCTGATTATGTGGCCCATCTTTCACTTACTTCTTTGTGTCTGTTATGACGTGTGTCAGTGTGCATTAACAACCTCCAGCTGACCATTTCATTCCCAGCCTTTGGAAGACTGGGTGGTGTATGTAGGTACTCAGTATTTCTAGGATGTATGCAGTCCATCTGTAATTGCACTGACTTGGGTGAAAAGAAAGCCATGCTGCTACTCTGTGATCAGAAACAGCCTCCAGTTCCATCTACAGTTCTCTATTTCCACAGAATTTATTCAAGGATGGCTAAACTAATGGCCCAGTCTGCCCTGCTTTAGTTGTTTTATGTAAGCATACTGTGGGTTGAATCATCTTGTTCTGTGGAAAAGGGGGTAGACTATTGGTCTCCCTTTGGGTCGCTTGTTATAGAAGCACGGTATTTACATAGGCGTAGAATGGCCATTGTAGCAGATAAGGCTGAGGGATGCTGTAAGTGATATTTGTGCTAAGTCTTGTCTGTTCTGTTTTGCTACAACCCAGGGTAGGCATCCAACTTGTTGAATGCATGTTGTGGGGACAGCACAACATGGTGACTTTGCTCAAAGCAGCTAGAGGTGCCGAGCTTATTGATCTTTCCTAGTACTTTTACTAGGAATGCCCACGATGGTTGTTTTGTTCTTGGGGCATTTAGACATGACTCATATTTCTGAACATAGAAAGAAGTGATTTATGGCGAATATGGAAGCAGAGGCTGTGTGTTTTCCAGAGAGTGATGAAAGGGACCTGGGGACGTAATCCCTACAGAAGCACTTGGTCTTTGGTCCCCCGCATCTACTGACCCCAGAGCCGCTCCAGTGGGTTCCACATGATTCAGCCACCCACAAACACTCATTCTTTATTCTGATCTCGTGGCTGACATCAGATGCTTCTCTTAAAAGGCATTTCAGACTTCAAAGTGACATGGGGAGGCGTGTGTGAAGGTCTCTTAAAGAAATGCCTCTTCTGAAACTACTCGAGGGAAATAAAACATAAAAGTAAAACAAAAGGGCCTCTGGGGTCTTGTGAAAACAGATTGGAAGTGAGATTTGTCAGGCTCAGCCCTGGATTCTTAGGTCACAAGAATAAGCTCCCCTAGCCTGACCTTTCTTTAAACCTCTGTGTGCTAGAACCTGGTAAACTTTGGAGAAAGAACACAGTACCACCTTCTCCCTCCTTTACCTGGACCATTCCAGCAGTGGCTACCTTTGTGTCACTTGCTCATTTTTGCCCCAGATTTATTTTCATCATTTATTATATTCATTAGTATTATTACTATTATAGGGTTTTGTTTTGTTTTTTTTTGAGACAGGGTCTCACTATGTAGCTTTGGCTCGTCTGGAACTCGCTATGTAGACCAGTCTGGCCTTGAACTCGAGTTCAAGGCTTGCCTCTACTTCTCGAGTGCTGGGATTAAAGGCGTGCATTACCATGCCTTGCTATTTTTATTATTTTTAGTTGTGTGTGTGTACACATCTGTGCATTTGTGCATCTGTGTGTGCATGTGTGTACACAAGCATGTGAGTACAGGTGCTCACAGAGGCCTGAAGAGGGCATCAAATCGGCTGGAGCTGTAGTTACAGGCAGCAATGAGCTGCCTGATACGGTTGCTAGAACCTGAACTTGGGTCCTCTGGAACAGCAACAATGTTTTTAACCTCTGAGCCTCTCTCATGTGGCCCCGTCTCACATGCTCTGGAGTAAGAACTGCACACAGAGGTGCCATGCAACACTTATGTTCACCTCCTGATCCTTTTGTCTTTTTTCCCTTCCTTGGGAAAAGTGACAAGGACAGGTCACACTAGATACGAATACTTCACCAACCCCCACTCTCTTTTCTCATCATGCTAATGGACTCTCACACACTCACAAACACAGACATGATCTTGAGTGTCCATCCTAGGTGTCAAAGAACTAAGCTTTTCCTGTTGCCTGAGCTCTCTCTCTTACACAGCAGCTCTCCTGAAACCCCTTTATCCTTCTGGTAAGGGTGGAGAGAAAGGCATTCCAGGTCTCTTGCTGGGACTAGGGTGGAGAAAAAAGGCTCAGCTGAGGCTGCCAGGAGATCACTCCCTCGGCAGCTCAAGGACACTGGAGGGGCCAGGCTGGGGCAGTGGTAGAGAGCCAAGAACCGGCTGTAGACCTGGGGACTGGCTCCCTGTCACTGCCCACCTCAGGCTGGATTCTGGCTGAGTTTATCTGGGAGTGCCCGCAAGGCAACTTTGACCTTCATAACAGCTCTACTAAAAGCCCGGAGTCAGTTACGAATAAATGACTCAGTGGCTGAGAGCACTCACTGCTCTCCCAGAAGGCCCAGGTTCAGTTCCCAGCACTCGCATGGTGGCTAACAGCCACCTGTAATTCCAGTTCCAGGGATCCCACACCGTGTTCTGGCCTCCACAGGCATTGCATACACATAGTACACTACATATATGCAGATAAAACACACATGCACATAAAATAGTTGAAAAAAATTGTAAAAATAATTACCACATAGAGTAATAGGAAATTTTAGACCTAAAATACTAACAGAAGAGTTTCAGTGAATTCATAAAATGTGGTATCCTAATGGTAGCACATTAGGACTCTCCTCTGCTCCCAGCACAGAACCCCAGATTAATCAAGTCAGAAGTGAGGACACTCTGGTGCCCACCTCCCCTGGGGACACTTAACAAAGAACCAGATAGAGTGAATCCCACAGCTATTTGAATAGGAGGAGGCCTTACTGTTCATAACTCGGGCTGGCATTTAGTGTATCATCCTAGTGTATCTTTCACATAGCAGTCTGCCCAAGTCAACAATATACATACTTGTCAACCTTTTGTCTAAATAGTTTTAAAGCTCTAAATTGGGCTAACAAACTGTGAGACAGTGTATGTTCTCTCCTCATGCTTTGATGAATATAACTTACATGTCTTCATTTGAACACAAAGCCAGGTATTTCCACAAAGCCAGATTTGATTTTAGAATATTATGACCCTGCGGTTTGTGTTGGCTCATGTGATTTAGAATTCCGCCCCTGACATCTGCCTGCCTCCCTTTGGATCTGTCTCCACCTTTCTTCCATATCATTTAGGGTCTAGAAAAACATACGCTTAGAAAAACAACTTCCAACATGTCCTTCAAACAGCCATGCCTGGTCACTCTGCAGTACCAAGGATAACCCTATGCTATCGGTGGCCGGGGGACATAGACCCTAGACACTTCTGTCAAACAGTGTGATCCTTATTATTCATCAAGACTGACACATCAGTCCTGCACCTCTGTCAAGTCAAATCACAACAGTTTAGGAAGCTGATCTTTTCTGGGATTACAGGCATCGGATGGGTTATTTATGTTTTAGGCTCCTGGACAATACAGCAAGTCCATGTGGTTTTTTTTAAGAGCTTCAAAATGAAGGTCAGAGAGATGGATTTCCCCAAACTGCCCACACCCTCTCTCCACATCCTCTGGAAAGTGTTTTGAGCCTGGCCTTCAGACTCCTAAAAGAAAGCTGAGCAAGCTGCCCAGAGAGGAACAGCTGCGTAGTGTGAGCCACGCCCTTCATGGCTGCCCATCTTTCCAATTCTATTGCTCTTCTAACAGGTCCGAGGAGCAGAAAAGCAAGTAGTGGACTGTAGGTACCCTGAATATTTGCCAGTAGTCACATGTGTCCAGTGTGGACCTAAGATGGAAGCCCCACCCTTAGGATCCTGTGATAGGAGTGTGTGCACCTAAGACTTAAGGGTGGCAAAGGCCAGCTGCCTGGTGGATTTCGACCACTGCCCTGAGCCCTTCCCTGAACGCTTGCTTTCCGAAACTCACAGACTGATGGGAACTAGACCTACTGCCATAGGAGACCCAGGGAGGGGGGTGGCCATCGAAACACGGCCAGGAGGAAGGGATCTAGGTGTCAAGCCTAGGAATGAGGGTGAGAAAAGAGATAGGAAGACGTGGTCCTCAAAGCACAAGATGCTTTAAGGTCCATGCAGCCCACAAGGCACCTTATTAAAATGAGCTTGAGCCAGGCATGTTTAGGTATGCTAGATGAGTATGCTACCGCTGAGCTATACCCTAGCCCTAAAATAAAAACATTTTTAATTTTAAAAATAAAACAGGTAAATGTAACCACAGTCCATATCATATATGTATGATATTGTCAATTAAAGAATGATTTAAAAATTGAAACAAAGCTGGGTGTGGTGGTGTTCTGGGCCAGCTGGGGCTGCAGGGAGACCCTGTCTCAAAAAGAAAAAAAAAAATTAAAAGTAGCTTGAGAAAATAGGGTGTCAGTTCTGTTGCATAGACTCCCAAGGCGCAGGTCTGCCGACCTGACAGACATCTGTTGACAGTATTTGTTGTCACAGGAGCACTTCATGTCTTTGTCAGTCCTGTGACTTGTATGTAGAGAACCTTTGTCCCCCTTTAAATTCCCTCTTGAAATTATTGGTGAGTCCAGCTGTTGTTCACATGTCGATACTTCCCCAACCAGAACAAACAAGCTGCTCCTTTCCAGAAGAAATTTTTTTTCCCCAACAGTAGGAAATAAAAGAAATTCTATTCATGACCCTATATATTGACAGCTTATAAAATGTCTACATGTAGTGATTTACAAAAACAAGCAAGTATCATTTAATTGTGAAATGTTTTAAACATATTATGACTCACCAGAAATACTTATTGGTTATTAATGTGTGAAGTTCACACATTAACAGAGCAGATTTTAGAAGAGCTCATTTTCTCACTGATGCCCGCAATCTCTGTGCTTGTATCAGTTATTTTTCTCATCACTATGACCAAACACCTGCCAGAAATGGCTTGCAGGAGAAAAGGTTTCTTTGCTCATAGTTTTGTAGGATTCAGTTCATGATGGCATTGCTGCAGGGTTGAGCATCATGGTGAAGGGCTAGGAGGTGAAGAGGTTCCCATCTCATGACAAGCTGGTCAGAGGATCAGGCACAACCTTCAAGGAACCCCAACCTCATACACACCCCTGTGACCGACCTCCTCCAGTTAGGCTCTCCCTGCTTAGCTTCCAGAACCTCCCCAAGTGGCACCACCAGTTAGGGACCAAATATTCAAATATTCAGCTTTACTGATGCCTACATCTGCTAGTCAGCGTGAGGAAAACACACATGTACACCTCCCAAGGGAGCATGTACAGTCTCTGAATTATAGCCAGAGTCTGACACTAAGAAAGCGTACATCAGAAACCATATGTGCTGGACTGTTTTGTTGTCCCGTCCGTGTCGTCCGCCCCCCCCCCTTCACTTTTTTGAAACAGTGTATCCTTGTAGTCCAGCTGGCCTGGAACTCGCCATATAAACCAGGCTGGTCTTGAACTCACAGAGATCCACCTGCCTCTGCTTCTCCAGTGCTGGGATTAAAGGTGTGCACTACCACATCTAACACCTTTTTTTAAAAAAAAAATTTTTTAAGCACTGGAAATGGAACACAGAACCCACAGCACACTAGGCACGGACTCGCACTGAGCTGCAGCCAGTCTAGACTGTGCTTATCATACTCCTAAAGGGCCAGTTCCGTCCCTCTTCCCTGCCTCCTTCCCTGCCTCCCTCTTCTTTTTCTTCTGAGAGCTCATTCTGCAAGAGCATCTCATTCTTGCCTTTGTGACCTTTTCTTTTTGCCTGCTATTTTAGAATTCCAATAGTACTGTTTTATCAGAAGCCAAAGGAAGCTTCTCGGTTTTCAAACCGCACCCAGGTTTTAGTTTCTTGGTCAGATCTCAGTGATCTGTGAAAGGGTCATTATTTAAAAGTATTATCGGTATTGTTATTATAACAGTGTTATCTTGATAATCTCTCTCTCTCTCTCTCTCTCTCTCTCTATATATATATATATATATATATATATATATATTATTGGTCTTTTTGAGACACGGTCTCCCTGTAGACCTAGCTGTCCTGGAGCTCGCTCTGTAGGCCAGGCTGGCCTTGAACTCACTGAGAGGCATGTGTCACCACACCCAGCTTGATAATCTTTTCTTAAAAATGGTTTCTTCTTTAGTATCTTGAATGAGAAAACATAGCAATATAGTAGACATTGCCAGAAGTGAGCAGCTCTGTTTACCGTGGGAGAGACAGCACAGCATAGTGGGCTAGCATTAACTGAATGAGCCTCCGGTCCTCCTCATCTGTGAAATAAGAATAGTAGAAGTGACATTGCAGAGACAAGTAAATGTGCTGATACTTGGGAAGAATTCAGATCAGTGTCCAGCACACAGCAAGTGCTGTATAAGGCTTATTCAGTTTTATAAAGAAAAACATGCTTCCGTAATTGCTTCAGCCCTCTTAGTTACCACTTTTAAAGAGGTCATACGCTGTCAAACCTCATGTCCTTTCACATCCCAGAGCTAACCACTTGATGAAAGTCAGAGGGTTTAACTGCCATGCAAACTTTGGTGAGTGTATGTTTGTGTTTGTGTGTCTGTGTGTTCTCAAAGGAAGAGTACGATTGTTGTGTTCATATAACAGTCTGTGTAGGTAGGACTGCACGCATCCTTTTCTTAGTTTCCACAATGCCCAGCGCTATGTTGTTGAGATTGATCTCTGTGGGCACATATGATTCTACTTCATTGTAACTGCTATTTAATATGCCATTATACAAACAAACCGCTGTGAACAGACACACAAATGGAGCCACAGTGAGCTTCCTGGAACAGTGCCCACTCATGAGATTTTTCTCGGTGACAGAAAGCCGAAAGGACATAGCTAAGCCCAGGACATATATCATGAACTTTCCCAAAGGGATTGGGTAAATTTACTCTTTCACCAGCAACGAAGAACAATGACCATTTTCTCATGTTCTCACCATTATTTGAAGTCATTAGATTCAGTGATTTTTCCCTGTGTGGTGGGGATGAAATAGTATGTCAATGTTTTCATTTCAAATTACATATTCAATTACTAGTGAACATTTTAGTGTTTATTGGTCCCCGGAGTTTCTTCTTTGTTGAATTGCTGACTTATTTCCATTTTGAGTGCCTGTTATTACCCATTTTCTATTTTCTTGTTGATTTATAAATATCTTCTCTCAGGATATGATTTGTTTGCTTTGTGCTGAATGTATTCTATGCTGTGTAATACTCACTTTAATATGGGATAATAAAATAATATTTTCCTCTATGGTTTATAATTTTCATATCGTTTGAAAATCCCTTCTGCCAGGATACTAGAATGCACCATCCCATGTCACTGGCCTTTACAAGTTTCACTTTTTTTTTTTTCCTCACATATAAGTCTCGAGTCCATCAGGAATTTCTTTTACTATGGCATAAGAAAGGGATATATGTTTTACTTTAGCCGTATGGAAAACCCATTTTTCTGACACTATTTATTGAATAGACATTCCTCTACGGATTTTAGAACCACTCCTATCGTATTTCAGGCCTTCATAAAACCTGTCTCCCTGGGTTCTGCTTCACTCCATAATCCTATTTGTTCTGTGCCAGAGACCACAGTGTTTAATACCGTCGGCATCGGGAGGAGTAAGCCCTCTTGCTTATCAGTGCTTCTCAGAATCGCTCGTGCTGTAATAAATGACACGTTTCATTTGACAGTATTTTCTGTTTCTGTCACATCTGGGTGCTGCCTGGTTTTGGACTGCTCTCACACACCATCTGTTCACACTGAGTCTTTGGGGGATTCCAGGGCCCTCCACGACCTTCCTTACATTCTTCAGGGCACTCGCTCACATTCAGCATCCTTTTGTTGCCCCTGTACACCAGGTGCCTTTTGCCCTTTTTCCTGTGTTAATATGCTAGTTTGTTCTTTCAGTGTAGAAATCACACACAGAAAGAATCCAAAATTAAAGACAAGACTTTGAATACTTCATCATTAAGCATTAAGCTTAGTTGAGATTTTTTTTTTTTTGGTAGATATACTTCATCAAGTTAAGAACTTCATCTTAGTTCTTTTTTGTAAAGATTTGCTTTTATAGTTTATGTGTGTGTGTTGCATGCATGTATGTATATGTACCATATATGTGCACTGCCAAGAAGGCTTTTTTGGCATGGGAAAGGCCACCCTTCAGTCCCAACTGGCCTGGAATTTGCTATGTAGATTAAGCCGGCCTTGATTTTACAGAGATCTGCCTGCCTCTGCCTCCCTAGTGATGAGATTAAAGACATGTACCACCACACCCAGGTTACATTTGTAAACTTTTCATAATAAAGCATTTGAATACATTCTCTTAAGAGCACACAGCTGTGTTAACTATAGTTCAATCTTGCTTGTATTAAATACCACTATCTTCCCCATTTCAGATGTCAATTTACATTCTACTAACTCTGTTGAGAGACTGTTTGATCAGCCAATATTGGCCTGTTTCTTCCAGCTTAAGAAATAACTGAACAGGATCTCCCTTTGGCGGTTATTTTTAAATGTGAGAAAGCAGTCCTGTGAGATGACTAAATCAAAACTTGTTCTATCACGAAGATACAGAGGAATATAAAGGCGTTTGGGTGGACCCTCAGTCATTCTTACTATTTTGGTATACAGTCATCAAACAGGTAAACTTAGGAAGAAACTAATGAAAGCAAGATTCAGGCCCTTCAATTAAGTGTTCACTTTCACAGCTAACTTTATGTTTCTAACTTTGCTCTTATTCTTTAAGAAGCACTCAAAAATTTTAGAAGTTTTAGAGCTCACAAAGCCTGACCATCAAGGTGATTAACTGTTATGGATCTAGTTCCTTTCTATTTTGTTATATGCTTTGTCACTCAACAAAATCTAATTATTTGCTCATTGCCATGTGCTATTAGAATTTGCGTAACAGAACAGTGTTCCAGTGAGTGGATTTATTGAACCGATTTATCAAATCAATCCTCTGTGGTTGGACATCCCCCATCCATATTATTCTTATAAAGTATATTTCCAGGAGCATGTTGGTTAAGGATAACTTTGTGCCTAAATGTACAGAATTGGAACTCCTACTTGAAACTGTTTAGATTTGGGGAGCTGTGAATAAATATTAACAGAGTGCCTTCCCAGCAGAGATGTGAGAAGATCCATTTCTCCAATCTTTCTGAATACTGCTTATATTATTGTAAAACCCATTGACAGTTTCTTATGTATATAAATGATCTTACTACTTTAATTTTAATAATTCTCATAAGCTAAAAACATGTTTTCCCTTCAGAAATGACTACAAGAATTCCTCATATAGCAAGACATTGGCCCTCTAGAATGATTTGCATAGTCATAAATTGGATTAGGAGAAATTGAGGACCTTAGATTACAAGCAAGTTACTTGGAGTTTCTGAGCTTCTATTAATATTTCTCTACCTGTGAAATGGGGTCATGATAACATTTTGACAAGGTTGTTATTTGATTCAGTGGAATCCTTGCCCTGTTTCTGACATCTTGTAAGCACATTTCTATTTTCCTCTTCTTTGTGCAAAGTGAGATTATGGTCCAAATTCCCACAGACGTCTTCTGTGAACCTGCAGCAACCAGCTTGCTGAATCTCTGGAAACCATGTGCATTTTAGTTCATCACCATGCCAGTAAAATGCCATCATGTATGAAGAGAATTCCTTCTGAGTTTAAGCATCTCTAAATACCCGTCCGGAATCAACTGTAGAAATGCTGTTCCCCTCTGTTTGCAAAGGCACACTGTCCCGTCCTCTCTAGGCTGTCACGCTCTGCAACTAGACTTGTGTACCCAGCTGGCAGCTGTGCCAGCCAGAGCTGAGGTAAGTGGAGTTTAGTCCCAATTTTTCTTTCCAACTCCACAGCCTACAAATTCTATTTCAAGCACACACACGTACAGAATGCAGATGTGGAGATGAAAACCAGGCCCTTTGGGGGAGTGAGGCCATGAGACTGAACCAAGGCCAGAAAAGTGGCTGTTCTGTAGTGGCCCCACCCAGAACTTGTTTCAGACTCAGACCTCAAGAGTGTTTTTGGCATTTTGATATGGCATTAGCTGTACCACGAGACAATCACCATAGTGCTCATTTGGAACAGAACATTGCACAATCTGTGATCAGATTGGCTCAGAAGATTTTTCTCTGTGCTCTAAGGAATGTGTGACCACATAGAGAGACTGGAAAACTGTCCCCTTTAGGAAGTTGAGGACTTAAATTGGGATGCTCAGAGAGGAGGAATGAGCTCCTTGTGCTTGACCAAAAGATGGCTCAGGACAGGGTAACACAAGTTCACAGACCAGAGGCTACAAGGCTGAGTGCATCATTTAGAAGACACTTTTACAGCTCCGTAACCTAAAGTCCCTTTTAGATGACTAATAATTTAGTATTTCATTATATATTTATAAAGAACCAGCGATAGAGACTGAGGAGATGGTTCATTGGTTAAAGCACTTAGCCTCCAAATGTGGGGACTAGAGTTCAGACCCTCAGAACCATGCAAGTGTATGATGCCTCAGAAGGCACAACAGGGGATCCCTATAGCAAGATGGCTAGTACCATACTGGTGAGCTCTGAGTGTGAGTGAGAGGGCCTGCCCAACAAATATGAAAGAACAATCTGAAATGAATCCCCACATAACTTCAGACCTCCACATGCACGCACACACACACACACACACACACATGCTCACATACATGGAAAAACATTCATGCGTGTACACACCACACACACATGCAGAGTGGAAAAAGAAAAGAACATAAGATATAATACATACTTTCATAGATATAAAGAACATTACAAAATCCCTTGAAAATCTCTACAAATAGGGCTGGAGAGAGTGCTCAGTGGTTAAGGGTGCGTACTGCTCTTTCAGATGACCCAGATTCAGTTCCCAGCACCCACATGTCAGACCACAACCATCTGTAACTCTAGTCTGATGCCCTCTTCTTGCCTCCTGCATGCACATGGTACACAGAAACTCATACAGGTACACACACATGCACATAAAGATAATAAATAACTTTATAAAAAAATTCTAATGACATTTATTCTAGCTAAAAAGACCACCAGTAAACAATATCAAGAATTAAAATATGGGGACTGGAGAGAAGAGCACAATTCCCAACACCCACATGGCAGCTAACAACCATCCGTAACTCCAGTTCCAGGGGAATCCGACACCCCTTTCTTAACATTCGCAAGCATTGCATAACATGGGTGCACTTACATACATGCAGGCAACACACTCATTCACATGAACTTAATAATAATAATAATACAATATTTTTATAGAATTAAAACATGAATTTTGCAGCACATGGTGAAAAGTGTTAAGGATCAAAACGAAAGCAATGCTGAGGGTGTGAAATAATAAGGGAAATGTGTGGGGAAGGTCCGGGGAGGTGTCCGGGGAAGCCCTCACTAAGGATGACTGTAGCAGAGCCCTAACCAATGTCATGAGGGGTACAAACCTAGAGTAGAAATATTTCTTCTCCCGGAGATGCTGCCCACCTTTTGGCTCCTGGCTGATGTTGACAAAGCCAACAAGCTAACGTCGTTCTGGTGCTTCCTCGGTGACTGCCCCCACCTCGGGGAGCTTCCGGGAATTTCTGTTTCCCCGTCATCTGCAGGGTATGAATGACAAGGCTGAGTGTGTTGGCCTTTCATGAGCCTTTTCAACATGCAGTCTCATGTACCTTAGTCTGAAGGAAAAGGCAGTTCTGATCTATATTTAGAGACCATGTTTGTTCTTCCTGGTCTTTTACCCAATTCCTTTCCTAGAATGTTCTTCCTGCTCTTCACCCCTTTCTCATCCCTCAGTCTCACTCTGCTTTCTCAGTTCATCAGCTTTTTCTTTTTCATTTGATTTTTTATTCTGCTGTGTGGTTCTGAGAGTTTGTTCTTGTTCTGAATGTTCCCTGTCCCTGAACTGTCTTGTTTCTTCTGAGCCTCGGTTCCCTGCTTACTTTAATCTGTTCTTTCATGTTAAAAGATTTCATAAAATGTCCAAAAATGCTTGATAGTCTATTAGTATATCAGAGAGACACAGTCAAACCCAGTGGCAGTTTTTGAAAGATTGTATTTATTTATTTACTTGCGTGTGTGTGTACGCGCGCGCGCGCGTGTGTGTGTTTGTGTGTGTGTGTACATACCCGAGTGTATCCTTGTGTATCACATGCATGCAGGTGCCCATGGAGGCCAGAAGAGGGCATTGGGTCCTTGGAACTGGAGTTACAGGCTACCGTGAGTTAACCAGTGTGAATGCTGGCAACTGAACTTGGGTCCTCTACAAAAGTAGCAGGTGCTCTTAACCACTGAGCCATCTCTCTGCCACCTGTGATAGTTTTATACATGGTCACTTGCATGGCTGTTTCACTATAAGATTACAGGGCAGAATCTGAGTATCACCTTCAAATACCAATTAGCCTCTTCCATGGACCACTTAGCTTTCTAGGCATTTCTACCAGCCCTTAGCATTGTCCATGATGTCCGATCAGCCAGAGCTCAATCTTTGATTAAGCTCTTCAGTATTCTACAGTGGACACAGTGAGGGACCTTGTCTGAGTAGGGTGGAAGGGAGAAATAGATACCTGACTGCACCATTGACAAGCTGAGTTAGGCCTCATGCTTTCAGCTCCGCATGCTCGCCTTCAGCCTGGAGCTCATTTCATGGCTTCTTTGGTCCTGCACACTTTATAGTGAGTTCCACTCTGGAAGATGTCTGTGTCCTCTTCCTCCCATCTGTACTATGTACTATGTTCTCTCTCTTTCTCTCTCTCTCTCTCTCTCTCTCTCTCTCTCTGTGTGTGTGTGTGTGTCTATGTCTGTCTGTCTGTCTCTCTCTCTCTCTTTCTCTATAGTACATGATAGCAAGAGCCTCACAAATACCCCAACACTGGGATTCAAATGAAGTTTCACCATCTTTGATCTAATGTTACAGTATCTATTTCCACATAGCAGGTAAAGGCAAGTGTATTAGTTTCTTTTCTGTTGCTGTGATAAAATACCCTCACAAAAGGCAATTTATGTGAGAACGTTTATTTTGGCTTATGGTTCCAAAGGGATAGAGTCCATCACGGTGGGGAAAACATGGCCATAGGCGTGGAAGGCATGGTGACTGGAGTTCAGCTGGCGGATCACGCTTCATCTGAACCCAGGAATACGGAGATGGGACCAAGCTATGAAACCTCCAAGCCCACCCCCAATGACTTACTTCCTTCAGCAAAGTTCTAACTCCTAAAGGTTCCACGGCCTTCCCAAACAGTGCCTCCTGCTGGGGAGCAAGCTGAAGCACATGGGCTTATGGGGGATATTTTATATTCCAACCACAACAGCAAGCATGGCGGCTTGAGACAACTACAGTCATTTATTTGCTCAGGACTCTGCAGTTACAGCAGTGATTGCTGGGGACATGCCATTTCTGTCACCAAGTGTGTGGAGTCCATGCCCAAGATGTTCATCTTATGTCCTAGCTTTAGAAAAGTTACATCACTGGAGCAGTCAGGCAGGGCTCTGCATGTGGCCTCTCCCTGAACCTCGGTTGAAGTCCTCAAATTTGAGCTCTGTAAGGGAACTCCTAAAACCCAGCTCATCAAGAAGATAAAGGCCAGTGTGCAAGCAAGCATCAAGTCTTCATTTTGTGTCACACTGGCTAATGTCTTATTGGTCAGAGCAAGTCATGTTGTCAAATACTAAGAAATTTGGCTTACTGGGATCATATACTCTGGGGTTCTGACATTCTGTAATGTTGCTTGTGTTTTTTCTTTGTGTCACCAACTTGTTCCATTTTATCTCTAATGTTTTAGGGTGCTGCCCTCTTTTCTTTAAGGGAGTTTAAGGTAGTAGCTACAGATTAAAACCACAGGAATGTGGTAGCTTTTCCAATGAACTACAAAGACAGGCTCTATACCTTCTATATTGTTATAATGATTATGTCATTAAAGACATGGTAAAAAAGAACCCTACAGGTTCAAAGTCCTAAATTTTCCTTCTGAAGTCGTCATGTATTACCTTTTGTTACAGGCAACAGAGGTTAGCTTCTCATCCTTTTGATTTTAAAAAAGTGGAAAAGTAGTATTTTTATTTTTTAATTTTGATTTTACATGAATGAGTGTTTTGCCTATGTGTATGTAAGTGCACCACATATGTACAATGCCTAGAGAAGCCAGAAGAGGGTGTTGGATCCCCTGGAACTGAAGTTACAGATGGTTGTTAGCCACCATGTGTATGCTGGGCCTTCTGTAAGAGTAGCCAGTGCTCTTAACCATTGAGCCATATCTCCAACACCAAAACATAATCTGTTTAACACCTGCCTAGACTCCAAGGGTTCTTAGGTGATAACCAGATCGTGCATTCCCTGGAAACTCCAGACGAGCATCCCTTTTGTTGCTTGCTGTTCAGGCTTGTCCCAAACATCTGTAACTGTAGTGGGATAGATCTGGTTTAGCTTTGGAGATGCTTCGTGTCTGGTGATTCTCGATCTGTGGCTAGTAGCCTGTGTTCCTTTGTATGCAGGAGTTCTCTATCTGCAGTATGGTGATGAGACCAAGCAGCTCCGGATGCCGAATGAAATCACAAGTGCAGACACGATCCGCGCTCTCTTCGTAAGTGCCTTTCCGCAGCAGCTCACCATGAAGATGCTGGAGTCACCCAGTATCGCCATCTACATCAAAGATGAGAGTAGAAACATCTATTACGAGTTAAACGATGTGAGGTAGGTCCTTACCTTCTGGAGGTCGCCTGGAGTTTGTTTCATTGTTTATCTCCACACTCTTCTATTTAGCAAGTATTTGAGCACTGTATTGATTGCTAGGGTCTGTACTTAGTCTTAATTTCTCCTCTTCCTAGGGTGAAAGTCCAGCTATTATGTTTGACAACACACAGACATGAATTCACTCCCTTGATTTCCTGTAGTTCATGTACAAAGTGTAGTTTACAAAGATGAGAACAAACTTATTCTGCATAGATTTTGAGTGTTACACTAGATCTTTCTATATCACATCTGAAAAGAGCATAAGAAAGGATCCAGCACAGCATTTTATCTGGGGGTTAAACGAAAGCCCAGAGAAGTGGTAGAGAGATGAGACCAGTTCAAAGAATACTTACACCGAGCTTTTACTTCCTGCCAAGTCCTCTTTCTCCATAGACGGAGCCTGTGGATATTTTAGTAATGATCCTACTGGGTCTTCAGTAAAAGTAATAGGCTCTTATTGCCCTTAGAAAAAGCTGAGAAGCAGTTTCATAGTCCATTTCTTGAAGGGTTGTCCTTTACCCAAAGATCTCACTTTCTAGGTAGTCTTTCCCACATGCACAGCTGAATGGACTCATGTGAGTGCAAGCATCAAGGAAACAAAAGCCTTGTCATTAACTGCAGTGGCATTGTCTATAGAATGGAGGAACCCTTCTCATCTGTTCCGGACAAACAGCCAGAGGAACAGGGTTTAAATCCATAATAAACTTGCTCCTATAGCCTTTAAGCATTTTAGAAATCAAACAATTATTTAGTGACTAACCCAGTCCTTTCATTTTACGCAACTAGAAACTCAGATGCACCAAAGTTAAGGGCTTTATTCAAGAGCACACAGTAAATTAAGAACCAAGTTTAGTCATCTCCCCTCCCCCATCCTAACTTTTCCCATTCTCAGCAGTTCAAGAGGAACAGGACTTTGGTTTTCTGGGTTCCTGCCTTGTGGGGATAGCAGGCTCTCCTGTTTCTTTATCATGGAAATAACAAGTAAAAATGTGCCTGCAGGACATGAATGCAAGCTGATCCATATCTAACAGCGATCCCAGATGATGTACCAGCCATGTGCCAAGGTGTTCTATGAGTAATGCAGGGCTTTCAAAGTCTGATACATGCCCTAAGGTGTAGGTGCTGCATCTGCTGCACAACTTTACTGCTTTTGGAAGAGAGGTTTAAATATTCATGACAGCAGAAAGTCACGCTTGTTTTTAAAATAAATTATTAATCAAGCTGCCAACTTTTTTTTTAATTTGCAAGACATAAACTTAAACCTGAGATAATCACATTATATTCAAAGAGTATGCTTGCAGTAATATAATCCCAGGCAGTATTTTTTACATGGACAGGCCACTTTATGGTAATCATCTTATATTTCTGCATTTACAGGTAGAATCATTGAGCAACATGGTAACAGTAATTAAGTGTGCAACTAAGTGAAGCCACTTGATTATGCAGCTTCAGGCTTCATTTGAGGAGGCTCTTGGAAGCATTTGGGCCTCACTGTGTTGCAGCCCATGCAAACATTTTATAATGCCATCAGTTACTGGTTTCCAGAGCCCTTCCAAGGCTTACCATTGGCTCCTTGGACTTCCTTTTTGGATTCTTTGGAAATGTCAGGAGATATGGGAGGAGGCAAGGCAGAAAAAGGTCATGGTCCTTGTCAGTGGAAATCTAGTGGATAAAACAATTAAAAGCAACTTGGGAAGAGAAGGACATTTTGAATGTTGAGAATCCTTAGGCTGGAGGTGTAGCTTAAGGACGAAGTATTTGCCTAGCATGAACAAGGCCCTAGGTCTGTTCTCCAGCACCACATGGTCTTTTTGAGACAGGGTCTCCCTATAGCCCCAGCTGTCCTATGTCTCACTATGTAGACCAAGCTGGCTTTGAACTCACAGAGATCTACCTGCCTCTACCTCCCAAGTGCTGGGATTGAAGGCCTGTGCCACCATGCCCAGCTCCATGTTGTTGTTGTTGTTTTAGGATACTGATAATCTTTTGGTCCTTAAGCTTTAATACTGATAGCCTGATTTTCTTTACATGGAAAATGTATTTATTTATATATTAGTTCAAAATTTTATTTTCCAGTTTCTTTAAAAATAGGGAAAGTAGGGGCCGGAGAGATGGCTCGGTGGGTGAGAGCACTGACTGCTCTTGCAGAGCCACCTAGGTTCCATTCCTGGCTAACAACCATCCATAACTCCAGTTCCAGAGGAACTCCACACTCTCTTCTGACCTGCTGGCATTGCACAACACAGGTGCACTTACATACATGCAGACAGCGCACTCATACACATAGAATAATAAATCATTTTTTAAAATATGAAAAACAAGGCAGGCATGGTGGCGTATACCTTTAGTCCCAGCACTTGGGAAGCAAGGCAGGTAAATCCCTATGAGATCAAGGCCAGTCAGGGTACAGGGAGACACTGTCTCAAAAAACCAAACCAGCCAAACAAGCAAACAAATATGAAAAGTGTTCAAGTGGATAAAATATTTTTGTTCGGTGAACATAATGTTTATCCTAAATTGTCTTATATATCCTATCCACAGAACCATTTTATTTTTTAGCTTATTTACAGAGAGGTTTCAGTTATATTTCGTTTTAATGGTGGAAGAATTTTTTTTACCACAAACATTATATAAGATTTTTGTTTTAAAAAGAGCATTATGTGGCTCTTAACTGAAAACAATGGTTTCAATCTTCTAAAGTCAGATAGAATTTCCTTTCACATCCTTCTGTGTTTTGAAGTCAACGCCTATTTGCTAAGCAGTTGTCTTGTTCATTGTTGCGTTGGGTTCACACTTTTCCTTGGGAAAGTGCTGTGGAGAGTTCGTTCCTCAGAATGCTTGTAATGTGATAAGGGCCGCACAGTCAATGCAATCTGGCCTTATACTGTTGGTTCATCTCAGATGAACATGTTTCTAAGCTGATCATAAGCCAAAAGCATGCTTTTTAGATATGTTTATACTCCCAGGAAGTCTTTCTCGTGGCTTGAGTGAGAGACACAATTCCATCATGTTGCCACATATGACTTCCGGTAGCCAGGGGCTGGGTTCCTTTCATGAACACCCATGTCCTTGCTTCTGACTCTCCCCTGTTAATAACAAGGACTGCCTGCTTCCCTCAAGCTGACTTCTAACGAGTGACTTGAAATGTGAGCAACCACGCAAGCTAGGACTAGTCAGTGCTTCAAAGCAACGGCTGGCGGATATGTAGCGAGAGATGACACTGGTCCAAAAACCCTCACCTCATTTAAAACCAAGCATAAACCAAGGGTCCCAGTGAGTGTGGTCAGCCCACTGAGTGTGCAGCTGCACCCGATAGAAAAAACTCAGTTGCCTGCCCAGATCCCCCCACCTTCAGCCACCATTGGAATCACAGTACAGGCAGGCTGGACGGAATTGCAGTGTGCACAGGGTAGAAGGGCTGTTGGTGGCCCTTCCAGAGTGCCCCACAGAAAGAGAGGGGCTTCACACACGTCTGCACTCCCATGTGATTCGAGGGGAGGCTTTGAGCAAGACTTGTGTCTTCTGCAGTGTGACTTCTTAGCTCTGAGAGATAAATCAAAAGGAGGGCAGAGTTTTTCAGACGCTTTTCTTTTATGTCCTGTTGTTCAATTTGTATATTGAAAAGTACTTTAAAGATTCACTGTGGAAGGAAAAAGTGTACTGTTAAAGAGAGTGGGTTTGAGCTCTGTGGTATTTATTTTTCTGCTCTGCATATATATTTTGTTTCCCTTGCTGAATGTGTTTGAAAGTAAGGAATAATATTATCATCAATTTTTGTGTGTGCATTCGTTAGGTAGGGAGCAAACAAGTTGCTTGGGCTAAGTAAACAATTAAATATGTGAATATTAACTAAATCTCTTTGAATGTATTGTAAACAATGGAGTTTTATTGCTTTTGGAAGTATCAGTTTTCCACACTTGAAAGCCTGAAAGCAAGTTCTTGTTACCGGATGTTGATGAGTACAGAACGGTGCTGAAGGAATAACACTTTCCTGAGGATTGAGACAAAGGAAGAAAAGCTGGAGCTGTGTTTTTCATCATTCCCTTATTTAAGTTTGCCCATTTTATGGTGAATGGGTTTTTTGTCCATTTATGGTAGACACTGCCAGATTGTCTGTCTGGGTCTTCTGCCTGATACTTCAGGACAGGCAGGGGAAATGGTGGGCATCAGGCTCCTTTCATCTGCCTCAGTGATGGGTGTTTTTGATTTCAGGAATATCCAAGACAGATCCTTCCTCAAAGTGTACAACAAGGATCCTTCACACGCGTTTAACCACATGCCAAAAGCTGTGAACGGGGACTTGAGGGTAAGCACTGCTGCCTAGTTCTGACTTTCTTGTAGCCCACACTCCACCTTCCTCTCACACCCCACAGTTTCCATGGGCTCATACAGCTCATCTCATCCACTGATTCATTATTTGCTCATCAGTAGAACAAGAAAATTTCCTGGTCGCCTGGGGCACAGGGATTAGAACGGGGTTGGTTCCACCTTAATTCTTCTCTAAGCATGGAGCTCATTTTAAATTTTATTAATTCACTTATTTATGTTGGTGGTGCTTGGGATTGACTGCAGAGCCTGTCAGATGTGCAAGTGGTCTTCTGCTGGAGTGTATCCTCAGCCCCAACACAGAGCTTTGATAAATCTTTACTCCAGAGAAATCCTGAAAGCCTTCACATAGACGCGTCCTTTGCCCTTAATACATTCGCTTACCTACAGAATTTGTTGTGATGCTTTTGTCTGCTAATAACAAAACAAACATAGAAACAAACAAACCGAAGTCCACACGTTGAAAGCAAATCAGCCCCTGCTCTGGTGTTGGTTATTCCAGAATTCTCGTCCCGTCACTCACCTGCTGACTCAGGGCCATTTGTTCTTGTACTATATTAAATATTATCAAATCTTCTCTGTACCAAGTTGAAGGCAGAATACAAATATCTACATGACTGGGGAGCTAAAACCTTCTAGACTTAGGTCATTTCAGGAGATCATCCAAATATTTACAGTGCATCGAGATGTTTTCAAAGAAAAAGAACAGGGACACTAAAAAAGATTGATTCATAAGATCACATCAACACAAATCTCCTGGAAAGGGGCTGAGTTCCTAACAAGAATGCTGCATTCTTCTGAAGTAAAAATAAGGGAAGGGGATAAAAAATTAGCTTGCCAAATGTGCGCCCTCAACACATACAAAGTGATGCACACAGATATAGGACACTAGAGTTTAACTTTAAAACGAAAAGAATATCTTTTGCTGTCAAGATTTCTATTACTGTTCCTGAGATGCCCTCTGCTTCCTAATAGTGTGTATGAGTTTACTCTTGCTGCTATAACAAATGATGGCAAATTTAGTGATTTAAAACGTATTTATAGCCTTACATTTCTAGTGTCTGTAAATGACATGAATCTCCCAGGTCTGAAATAAGGGATGGCCAGCCAGCTTGCATTCTTTTCTGGAGAGTCAGTCTCTCCTCCCTCCGCTGCCCTCCCCTCCCCTGTCTTTCTTCCCTCCCCCTCCCCCCCTTCATCTTCTTTCTCCTCATCCTCCTTTCTCTCTCCTGTTTTCTAGAAATCACCCATATTGACTTATAGTCCCGTCTTCAATCCCAGTAGAATGGCGCCCCCCTGGTCCTGCTCCCGTGGTCATATCTCTAACCTTCTATTCTGTCCTCTTAAAGACACTTGTGATTATAGCAGGTCTACCTAGTACTCTAGGAAATTCTATTTTCAGGCCAGCTGGGTATCTACCCGTCCCTTTCCCATAGAGCCTAACATAGTCACATGTGCAGGAAATAAACATGCAGAATCTATAGAGGAACCTAGTTCTACCTTCCACACAGGGCATGTGAGTTTAAGACCACGAGGTGTGAGGGTCCAACTGACTGTGCTGGAAGAACTTCTGTGGAATTCTGCCTTGTGATGTGAAGCATGACACGGTGGAACCAAAGAGGGAAAGGCCTCTGTAGTGTGTAAAATGATGTGTGGTTAAAACTAAAGGCTTTGATGGTGCTTTAGAAAATCTAGGGTTTTGAGGCCTGCTCTTAGTCAATTACATTTTGAATGTAAACCAAAGCCATGTAAAGACAGTGGGCCAGGCTGTTCGTGGAACTTGGGTACACATTATGAGACCTTGGCTTTGTGTGACGCTGCCACTCTCTAGGTAATGTTCATGAGCTCTGCCCCCTTGGATAACTTTATTTTTGATGTGTCTAGCCTTCCAACCACAGTTCTGCCTCATTCAGAGTTGTTTCTGTAATGTAGAGCCATTCCCCAAATAGGTGCCCCACAGTTGCCTCTGAGAATCCTGTTTATGGCCAGGGAGGACACCTGTTTTAACTCTTAAGCAGATGTGGTGTCTATGTAGGACCCACCATGAGGACCAAGAACATTAAATATTAACCATCTGTGCAAAGCTTATTAAAATGCAAAAGTTTTGCTGTGGAGTTTAGCAAAGAGCTTCTGCTCTTGCTTGTTGGTGAAACACAAATGATCCCTTCCTGAGGTGCCCACAGCCCACTGTAGACTCTAGTTTCTATGTGAGAAAATCAACCATTGTCTTAAACTGGGGTTCAAATGTTCACCATCTAACAGAAAATCTTTGGTGTCTCAGTGATGATTACTTAAAAATGAGAAATAGAAAGCCTTTTCAAAACCAGCCAGGTGTCACCATGCCTAATGTTTATAATGTGGGCCCTTTTCCCAGATTCCAGAAACTTAGAAACATGAAAACCAACCAGCTTCACCTTTCACAGCTGCATGCCTGTGAAAGGACTGGGAGCTCTCCTGAACCCGGCCTGTAGCCCAGTTGTAAAAAGCCAGTGCTCATAGTGAGGAACAGAGATAGGATCAGTTCTCAAGGCAGACAAAGCGAAGCTGCATGACCGGCCGAGGCACGCCACCTCCTCCTTTATGTTTCAGTGTGAATGTGGCCATGAAGGAACCCCATGGTTTCCACTCACATGTCAGTCCCTCCACTGTCCCTCATGCCTTCAGACTTCACTCACCAGCCTCCATACATGTTTACATAAGAAGAAAGACATGACTTGGAGCAGGCAGAGAGACCATATCTGCAATGCCAGGATTCTGCAGGGGCCTCAGAGACCTTCCTTACGAAAGACTTCAGTGCTTTGCCTTTGAGTTAGGAGAAATGTGAGACTGCACATCTAAAATGTACAGGCATTTCTCCCAGAGAAGTTTTATGATAGAATGTTGTTCCCCAGGAAGCAATTGAGACCAAAGTATTAACTCTGAAGTTATGGGCCTCTGAGTGTCCATGGAATTTGTGCTTGATGGGGAAAGCATGCATGTAGCTTTTCACTTAACATCTAGCTACGCATTGCTGAAGCTTCTCTATGTAGTGAGACTAGTTCTTCTTGGCTAGAACTGAGCCTACCTAAGTGGACTCCTGATACTGCTGATTCTTTCCATGTGGGTGAATATCACCTTGATCTAATTCAGTCACATGGCTTTTGTTCCTTAGACTAGGAGGACTTGATCATTCAGTTCCCAAGTGACTGGCCTGCCATATGGAACAGGCCCTTCAGCATGAATTATATATGTGCTCAGCATGTTTCATTCACATTCTATATGCCTCAGAGGGTTGCCATTCTGCTTCATGGCTGTCAAAGAGGACAGGTAACTAACTTCCTATTCCCTAAACCTGGTGGCCTTCTCATCATTTGGGGCTGCTCCTTCCTAGGTGCACTGATACGCCTTCCCAAGGTTCTCTATTCTCGTCATGAAATGCTCTGTCTCTGTCTATGTGGATCTTTCACATATGTCTTTAATTTTTATGTAGACAACTGCTAGATTTGCATTTAGGACACACTTCCCAGAATTAGCATCTTAAACTAACTGCTAATACCCGTGTCAGTCAATGCTTCCCAGCCGTCTCCTGTTTGAACTTTGTGTTTGACACTGAGGAATGATGTCCTTAGAAACCAATGGTTTCCCTTCCTCACCATGACTAAATTCCTTGCCTACATTTTAGCTTCCTTTATTCGCTAGGCTTTCCCTTATTCCCAGATGGCTTCAGTATTTTCAGACAGGTTTTCCCATTTTGGGGTTGGGTTTTATTTTGGGTTTCTTGCATTGGCTCTTTTAGTTGGAACCTTTCACTCCTTTTACCCACCACTGATTTAACTACTATTTAAATTCTATATCCATGTGAGTGAAACTTGAACTATAGCCCCATCCACGATCTCCATAATTCAAAACCCAAATGTATAACTTCTAAGCAGTTATCTTTACATTGATATTCTTCTAGTATTTTCTACTGTATACTGTTGAAAAAATAATCCCCTGATTCTCTGTCTTTTAAGAATGAAGTGTCTGTGTGTTTATGTGTTTTGGGAATGAGGGAGGAGAGCTTGAAAATGTTGAGTTACCAGTGATTCCTTTTCTTCCTTGACACCTGTCCTTCCATCATGAGCCCTCATGCCCTCACAAAGTCTCTCACAGATGACTCTTAAGCCATTGCCTGGGCTTGTATTCTTGGAAGAGCTAACTAGTGCGCATTTATCAGGCACTTGCAGGCATAATTTTATTTAATCCTTGAGACAAAGTTTTGAATCAAGCATTGGTATAAATCCACGTATTTATAGCTGATGGGACAGCTGCTTACATTAGGAAACTTTGCCATGGGGACTTGGCTGGAGAGGTGGCTGTTGTTGCATGCTGGTGGCTGGCTTCTTGGCCTAGTGCCTTGGCTTGTCCCGCTGCTTTAGGTACAGCATTCCTCATTGCTCCACCACCGACTCCGTTCTACTGTCTCTATCAGTTTCTCCACTTCCAGGTGTCTGCAGTACCCCATGATTCCCCATATGTCTGCCGGCTGTGGCCCCCAAAGTCATGATGATTACAGATGGATTGCTAAGAAGTGGGGCCCAGTGGAGGGTGATTGGGTCATGCGATATCATCTCTTATGGGAGTGACTTGCTAGTAATAGCAGCTGTGGTTATAAAGTGAGGCGATCCACATGCTTGGCACCCTCCTCACGTGGCCATTTCCTTTTCTGTTCCTCTGCCCTGTTGCCACACAGCCTTGCCCTCACCAACCAGTCACTAGCACCATGCTGTCTGGACTTTCTAGTCACCAGAATGGTGAGCCAAAAACCCTCAGGTATTTTGTTACTGCAACACAAAATGGACTTAGGCATTGGCTTTCAGAGTCATGCTCCTTTAACATGTTAACAGACAATGATTCCGTCAACAAACTGATGCCATCAAAATGCATGGGAGAAAGTGCTAAGTGTTTTAAGGCTGTGCTATAGAGCCACCTGGGCTTCAGTATATGGTCCAGAGAACAAACCATCTATAAAAGATATCTTTAAAACTATTTGGAAAATTTCAACATGTGTTAGGAATTAGAAGATATTAAGGAATAACTGGTAATTCTATGGGGTTTAATAGTAGGTTTTTGGTTTAAAAGTGAAGCATACTAAAATATTTGCAGGTTAAATGACATGGTAAATGGGATTTGCTTTAAAATATTCCAGCATTTCACTAACAGGGGAAAAATAGAAGTAGATGAAACAAAACTGAAAAGAAAAAATGTCAAAGGTGGGTGATGGAGGGTCATTATATTATTTACCTTCTATTTTTTAATGTTTCAAAGTTTTCACAGTAAAATGTTAAGAAAATAAAATAAAAGTTGCTTTGGAGCCTATATGAAAGACTACATCCTCCACACAGCTTCCTAAGTGCTGTGTCTGAACTTGCCTTCCTTTGGGAGCATGGGCAGGAAGGTTTTCTTTGTGTTCTAACCTTTGGGTCACGTTGATCTCATCCCCAAGATGGAAAGTTCTTCCAAAGCACAATCTGTGACATGTTCACCCACATGGCCTTCTGAAAGCTGGTGGAGCATCTGAGGGGTAGGTGTGGAGCGCCAGCCCTGGCCAGGGTGCTGAGAGTACCGCCATGGGGTGCTGCAGATGCCCTGCTCTCCGTTTCCCACTATTTGCGGTAAAAATATCCCCGGTCTCTTCCCCAGAAACAGTTGTGTTTCTCCTGGTTTATTTTTGTCATGTGGACACCTTGAGTCTTGGATGCGATCATTTTCCTCCTTTGTGTTACTACTCTAAAGCTTAGAATTCAATTTGTTGCCCACCCACTGCAATTGTACAGGCATTTGTGGGCTGGATTTTGTGGGCTGGATTTTGTGGGCTGGATGTGGTCCTGGCCTTTCTCTTTCTTTTCACTTCTGTCTTCTTGTTGTTGTTGTTGCAAATTCCAGTTTACTTTCTTTTCTTTCTTTCTTTCTTTTTTTTTTTTTTTGCAGAATTGTAATTTTTCATGTGAGCCATATTAATTTCTTTGCAGACACTGACCAGACATAAATAATAATCCTTATGCACCATTGATATAAGATAACAGCCAGTATGCTAAAGTACTTTATATTTTGTTTTTAATTTAAAGTCAGCAACTCCATAAAATAGATAAGTGGACTCCATTTTTTCAAATGATACATTTGAGACCTGCCAGATATGGTGATTTATGCCTTTGATCCCAACAGTCAGGAGGTAGAAGCAAGTGAATCTCTGTGAGTTCAAGGCCAACCTGGTCTACATAGCAAGTTCTAAGTGAACAAAAACAACACTGTAAGACTGTCTCAACAAAGAGGAAAGAAAAGAAGAATCATTTGAATGTCAGCTAGGCAGTATGTGTGGGCTGGGGAGATGGCTCTGCAGTTAAGAACACTTGTTGCCTTTGCAGAAGACCTGGGTTCCTTTCCCAGTACCCATTCGGAGACTCACAACTGGCTGCAATTGCAGTTCCAGAGGATCTAGCCCTCTTTTGGCATCTACAGGCACCACACACACACACAGTGTACATATATACATGCAGGCAAAACACATGTACATATAAAATCAAAGCAAATACAATATTTAACAACAAAAATATTGAGAACTCAGCAGTTGCTCTTTGGCTCATACAGCTGAAAAATGATACAGGAGCTGAGCCTGCTTCTTTCTGTTCCCTTGCATTAACCACCCCTCCCCCTCCTTGGTATTTCCACTTAAGTTTCAAGTCTTAAAATGTTTTCCCCAGTAAGAGTTCAGAGTCATACAAGCTACCCTTTATTAACATGTATGTTCTTTCATTGTTATTGTTGTCTTTAAATAATATCTTACTAATCCTTTGAAAATTCCGTACAATGTGCTTTGATCATGTTCCCCTCCCATTCCCCCACTCCACTCTTCACTCTACCCAGCTAACTCAGTGTTCTCTTTAAGGTCCATCAAGTCCAAAATGTGTTGCCCAAGAACTTTTGAGTGTGAGGCTATCCCCTGGACTGTGGTCGACCTAACAGGGGTCACACTCAAAGAACCACCCACACCCCTACAACTATCAGTTGCCAATAGCTCCTTGGGACTTCATGCCCACCTCTGCTCTCCATGCTGGGATTCTGTCCAGCTTGAGCTTGCACAGGGCTTGTGCATGTGTGCTCTGGCCACCTCTTTGAGTTCATATGTGCAACTGTCTTATTGTGTAAAGCACTGTTTCATTGTAGCCATCCATCACCTCTGATTCTTACAATCTTCCCGGCCCCTCTACAGCAATGATCCCTGAGCCCTGCAGAGAAGGATGTGATATAAATGTCCCATTTAGGACTACTCAGTCCGAAGTCTCTTACTCTGCATGTCAACCATTAACACATTTCATGACATTTTAATTTTTATTTGTCCCAATGTGAACTCTGATGATTACATTAAAAAAAAATAGCTACCAGAATAAAGAAATGGGGTAGGAACAGAGAGAGGGGAGGAGGAGGGATGAGGAAGAGGAAGAAGAGGAGGAGGGGCAGGAGGAGGAGGAGGAGGCAGCCATGTTTTACTACATGCCAATAGCTACAGAATTCTTGTGTTCTGGTTGAGAAGACAATTTTGGGATTTGGAAGAAATGAAGTAATCCCATAGGAATGGAAGGAAAAATAATACCATACATAAAGATGGAACTTGCAGAAAACACACCCTGAATTTTCTCATTTGCTTGCGGTCTGCAGCCAAACCATAATGCCCCTCCCACCTGCACAAGGCCCCTCCCACCTGCACAAGGGCAGTGGTATGAGAGCCTCATGTTCATAGTACTCTGCGCCTGGTACCTGGCTCAGCATTTTGACTGTATCCGCTCCCATTTGATTGTCACAACAACATGCTCTGAGAGGAATGCCTATGAGTCCACTGAATCAAAAGGGGAGGCAGAGACTGAGAGGACTTAGCCAACCTGTTGAGGACCACATAGTCAGTGAAAGCCGGATGCATAGCCAGGCAGCACTCCCAAGCTCGCCCCTTAAACATTCCTGTGGTCATTTCTGTCCTCTCTGACTTCCCCATCAGTGTCCGTGGGTCACCGCCACCTACCCATGTGCCACCGTTTTCCCAAAGACCAACTTCTGAAGCTACTGTCTTCTTCAGACCTTTCCGGTGTCCTCTCTTGTCCTTGTCACTGCCCTTCCTAGAACCTCCACAGGTGCCCCAGCCCTTTCTCACAGCACGTTTCCCTTTCTTGCCTACACTGTACTTCTGGGCTCTTGGGTGCCAGGTCTCCATTTTGTTCATTTTCAGATTCCCTGTGGCTTTCTCAATATCTTGCCCTGCATAGATTCCCACTAAGTACAGGCGTGGAAAATGGTGCTTGGTCAGCACTTCCCTATCAAACTCTGTGGTATGCTTTGTCTCCCGAGATCAATAGAGCGGTGTGTAAATGAGACTGCTAGAGGCTCACCGCGCATTCCCTGATAGGGGGCTGACCCCAGTGAGAAATAAGATTGTCCACTTCTCCCCCAGCGTTCTCCATTCCATCTATGTAGTCTGGTTTCGGCGAACAGCCCGAGTTTATGGTGAGGAGAACAGGGAGGGAAGAAGTCTGGCTTTCTCAGATGAGAATTAGTAATTGTGAGATCACTTATTCTCTCAGATGTTTATCTGCCCTTTTTAAATTGTTGTTCTCATGAGTGAGGTGTAGGAATCATACTCACATGTGGTAGAAAGAAAGCTAGCTCTCTAGTAAGCAAAGCAAAAAAGTCAGTAATCCACGCCGTTGCTGACACCGGTCATTTTTCTCATCAGCTCCAAGCTATGTGCAACTTTGCCTTCGCTGTGTCATTTGCTTCCGTGAGCAATATTACGAGCGACAGTTATGAGCACAGTCGTGAGCGACTCGCTCAAGGATGCCCCTTTTGCATTGTACCTTTAGGATGATTCTGTCTCCGCCAATGAGGAAGGACTCTTCTTGCAATGATTAACAGTAAGTGCAGGATACTTTCTTCTTGGCTTGCCACTCCCAGGTGCAAAGTCTTATTTTTTCAGAAGCAAGAAGGTAAAATATGCACATCAGATACACAGCTTCCAACTGATGGAAATCTCGTCTCTCTGGCTGTGTGTCTGCTTGCTTTGCCTTACACTTTTTTTTCTTTTTGTCATTGAGAGGTTATGACAACATGAGCCATATTGTATTTATAAACATCACGTGTTTCCTTGATCTGGCTGCAGTTTCTGCCAGACAGCACACAGGGAAGAAACATTTCTCGTTGGCTCAGTGTTGGTTTTCGTTATGCTGATTTCCGGAACAGGGAAAACGCCTTCCTACTCAGCGTTAACTTTCATAGAGTGGAAGCAAAACCTCTGAATGTCCGTGAAATAGTTTTAACAAGGGTGGATACTGCTCCTTTAAACCACATATTTTGACTAAAAGCTTCCTTCTGTAAGAAAACCAAGCCTAGCATTTAGCCACTGGGAAAACAGGCAGAGCTGCAAGCATTCAAGAGATGGGTGGCTCTGAGGTCTCTGCAAGTCTAGAAAGTTTCTCCTAGAAAAGAAAGGACTGCGGAAGATGAAAGGTAAGAAGTGTGTCTTTATAACAAATACCGTCTTGAGAAATTCTTCAGTCAGCCTCTGGCACAGGCTGTAGCATTCCCCTGGCTTAAGTCTTCTGTGTTCTCTTCAGCAAGGAATTGGAGTTGGAGGTTTTTCTGTGAACTTGCATGCTGCTTTGAAAGAGGTCTCTTTGTTATTGGCATTAGTCTGTTTTTAAAGATCTGCTTCAGTTACCCTGGGCTATCTCTGATCTTCAAATCTGTGATCCCATTTCTGTTTCACCTTGTAATTTAGGGAAGGACTTGACCTGCCGGGTAGTTTGCTTGGGCAGTGCTCATTCCTTGGTGGGTTTTTGACAGCTTTCAGAATTTTTTTTTTTCATAAAGATGTTGACTTTTATTCAGTTTCTGAGATCAGTGTAGAGATCTGGGGAGCGAAAACAGCATGCAGTGTGGCATTCCAGGGAATTACTGGATTTTTCTGAAATTCACCTTAAACTGTTAAATAAAATTAATTCTTTTATTTTGGTTTTGAAAAATCAATTTAAGCTTTATGAGAGGACATTAAACTGTCAGCAAAAGCTAACAGTTTAAAAAAAAACAGGTATGCCTTTTATATCAAGTTTAATGATTGCTTGAAATAGTCTTTGACAGAAATAATGTTTATTTGAGATAATTCTTCTGTTTTACTGTGTTCCATCATAATTTTACTCTACTTTTTAAGCAATTTAGGAAGATCAGTGGCCTTTTAAGCCAGTCATTTTTTTTTTAAGGAACATGTGTACAGATCTCCTTATCCATAATGGAATAGATATTTTATTTCCCAGTTCATAGATGAGTTGTTATCGAATATGATCTCCATACTGTGTATCAGTTCACGTAGTCACCATGATGACCTATGGCATAGGTGCCATGATACCCATTTTAAGACTGGAAAGCTGAGGCACAAAGAGATGAAGTAACAAGATCACTCTGGTGAGTAGCACAGGTGGGATTTAAACCCAGAGGGAGCCTCCAGAGTCTTCATCCTACTGTGCAGCCTCACCAATAGCCAAGAGTTTCCAGTCTATAGTCAATGTAGATAACGTATCTTAGGGATAATAATAATAATAATAATAATAATAATGTCATTTATTTGGCAGCAGGATATTCAAGCTATTACTTGTACTTTGGTGGTGGTTGTTGTGTGAGGTTTTGTTTGCTTTTTGTTGACTGGCAGCCTTCAAACCTGAGACTATCAGGTTGGTGTTTCTGTTTACCTAGGGACCTGATGATAACTTAACAGTGAGCATCAGATGGTGACAATAAAGACACCTTTGTAGGAGCGGCTGCTTTTGCTGCAGACTTTCACTGTTTCTTTTTCCACATGTGCCGTGTTGCTCATAAAAAAAAATGCGTTTGCGGGACGGAGCAAAGAATGTATTGTGAGGTTGATTAGGGAGCCTAGAGAGACTCTGAAAGAGACTGTACCAGGTGCCACATAAGCTTTTAGAAGGGGGCCAGGAAGAATACTAAAAAGTATTGGAAGACTCCGGAGTCAGGACTAGAGCTTTGCCTTCACCGTCCCTCTGCCCACCCTCTTCTGAAGATTGAGACATCAACTCAGAAGCACAAATATCCTCATGATTTGCCATGCAAAGCAGTCATCGCAGACAGCATCTCCTGGGGTTGTAGCTGCTCATGTGATACAGGATTTGGGGTTTGAAGATCAGGGCAGCCAACCAACCAACCCATCTGAACATCACTTGAAGCAGGCTCTCTCCTCACGGATGATGGGCAGCCCCCACCTGTCCTGAGCTGCTGCTGTCGTGTTTAGGTGTTTGGCCACTTCCTCTGCCCCTCGGGTCTAAACCGCATCTCCTTTTGCTCTTAAACATGCACTGATGCTTGCAGAAACGGCCTTTGGCCTGGAGCACACATCCTGTGTTTTCTAGTCGTTGCTTTCTTTTCTACAGACAGCTTCCTGGCTGGCTTTTCTGCCCTGCGTTCTTCGGGGGTCTCCGCTGGGATAGTCCAGACATCCCACATCATTTCCTCTTGCATCAGCCTCAGCTTCCTGAGTCCAGGATCCTACCCCACAGCAGGCAGACTATTTTTTTTCAAAATACTTTTTATTATTTTAATTTTATTTTATATGTATGAGTGTAGTCATCCTGCATGTATGTAAGTGCGCCTGTGTCATGCAGTGCCCATGGAGGTTAAAAAAGGGCATCAGATCCACTAGAACTAGAGTTATTCTGGTTGTTAGCCACCATGTGGGTGCTGGGAACCAACCCAGGTCCTTTGCAAGAGCAGTTGAGCCACCTCTCCAGAATCCAGGTTATGCTTTATGCTTTTCTCTAATTGTCTCAAGTGAGCATGTTGGTTTTTTTATAAATTTGAGGGTGGAGAGAATCGTGTGGTAAAAGAAAAAAAAAAAATAATTAAGGTCTTCCACACCTGCCAGTGACATTTCTCTCTGGCGTGATTTTCCTCATCAGGTAACAGCAGCTTTGACTGAATGAAATGTGAAAATGAGTGAAAAATGTTTTGTCTGCTTTGGTCTTGAGAGCTAGAAAGAGGGCCTAAGACATCACCTTTTATAACCCATTCACCTGTAAATTCAGATCCAAGAGACTTAGCATCGTTGGAGAGAGACAGTGCACAGCAGAGAGACATTCACTGTATGGTACAAGCTGGCTTCGAACTTACTGTGTAGCCAAGGTTAGCTTCAGACTCACGTGTGCTAGGTGGGTCTCTGTCAGGGCAGTGTACCACCATGCCCAGCTGTTTTCAAGGCGTGCTTAGGTAGATGATATACCTGACTCTCTTCAGTCATCCAGGGCTGTAGCTGTGTCGCCTGTTTTCACTTATCCTCCAGAAAGCAGCCCAAATCTCTTCTTGATTATCTTGCTAAAAATGAACCAGAGAACCTGTAATAGAGCTAGGGTTCATTAATTGGAAATGCATGGGCCTGCACCAAAAATAGATGGATTTTGAATTAACCAGATTTAGTATTTTTATGGAAGGTGACTAGGTCATCAAGTCAATAGAGAAACAGCAGCTGCTTCCAATTATGAGATACTTTGAATAAAACAATTAGGGTTGGCTTAAACAAGTGGCGTATCATTCTAGCATCTCGCATCTCCACTGTGGCAGGTTGGGCCTGCAGTTGCTCTTTTCCACTGCCCAAACTACTTGCAAAGCTGTCCTTCACTTGAACCAGTGGTTTTTAGGTGGTACATAGAAAAAAAGAGGCTTTGAATTCCTTTGTTCTGTTTTTATTGTTGTGAAACCGGGAGGTCTCACTATGCATTCCACCCTGGCCTCAAGGGCTAGTATTAGCAGGTGTGCGCCACCACACGTGGATTAAGTTTTGGTAATTGTATATTGGTCTTTAATGACTTTTTGAAAGCTTTAACTTTAAAATAAAGGATTTAGGAGCTAAGGAACATTATTATTTCTGTTACGGAAATAAAGGTCAATTTAAAACTGACTTAAAGAAAATTATTAAAATGAGTGATAGTTCAGCCGGTGAGCATCAAGCATTAACAAGGCATAATCATTACAGATTATAATACAACTGAAAAGAACGAATCATTTTGTTGTCATGATTACCTCTAATCCTTTTGAAGAGTTCTCAAGACTTCAGCATCTTATTACTTGGCACAAAAGAGGAGCCATTCATTAAATCATTTTCGTGCAGATGTGTTTCCTTGAAGCCGCTCATTATAAAAGATGTGAATATCCAGGGCTTCATTTAACCTAGAAGATGGATGGTCATTGTGCAGGCAGCACTGACTCATACCACATTCCTGAGACACGGACAGTACATTCAACTCATTTGGTGGGTCCACATATGTGTCTGATTTCATTCCTTTTTTCTTTCCTGTTCCTGTGATATTCAGAGTCATACATTACCTTGGGTTTGCATTACTTCTCGTTTGCCCTCAGTAGAGCAGGAACTGCTGCCCAACAAAGTTCCAGACAGCAAATCAAAACACATCCACAATGGAGAAACTCAGAAAGAGCTGTCATCAGACCTAGCGTGAGCTTCGGTGTGCCTTGCTCATGAAACACACCACCATGTGATCAGAGCTGGATTCCATTACCCAAGAGGAACACCCAGCATTGTCTCTAGAGTTCCCTTCCGAGGAAGGATGTTGATTGTGCATCCTGCAGGGATGGTTGGCACCGTGCAGTTGTGTGTGAAGAGGACGATTCTAGATGCACACCCAGAACACAGATACCGTTTTCACTTGCCTTGAAAGGAAATCTAGAAATGTATTTCCTAGCATCTGTTACTGTACAAGAAAAACAAATCTGTCCCACTGCAGACTAATTTGCTCAACCAGATATCTACAGGGGTCAGAGTCCATTGCTTCAGAAATCTGCTGAAAATTTTTCTGTGTATATTTAGACTAAGGAGCCTATTAGCTTGTGATCTGAGCAAACCTCTGAATTCTCATAAAAATGAGAAATGTGGCAGGATTGGCAACCTAAGGCTATAATTATGTTAATCTGACCATTTTAAGACTGAAATATGTTATTTTAAGATGTTTCTGTATTTTAATTATTCATAACAATGATTTGAAGAAATTTAGGGTAATGCTAATAAGTTCCTTTTCTGACTCACTCTGTGACTAGGACATAAAAATGAATCAAATGTAAAATTTTTTTATCAAATACATACTCAAATCCCTAATTTGTCTTCATAATTTCAAAATTAGCAATATAATTTTTAAACTGTTTTTGCTGTGCTGCAGAATACCCCCAGGGTCTTGTGTGTGTTAGGCGGCGGCTTAACGCCGGCCTCTACCCTCATTCCTCTTCTCATGCTTTATTTTGAGACCGTGTCTGACTGTATTGCCAAAGCTGAACTTGAACTCACTTCGTAGCTCTGGCCATATTTAAACTTTCAGTTCCCCTGCCTCAGTAGCTAGGATTACAAACCTGTCCCACCAGCCCAGTCCAAATATATTTTTCTATTTTAAATATATGAACAGCGTGAGTACAAAGCCACCCTATCACATGTGAAGTTCAGTCATAAAACCTGTCCATTTGCCAAGAATCAATATTTAAAGTTTGTTAGACTGTATTCTTTACACAAAATAATGGGTTTCATCATAGTATATTCACACATGTATACAACACATTCTGACTACACAATCCAAGAATTCATTTTGGGCAATATTAAAAAAAAATTTTTTTTGTCAAGATCTCTGTTATTAATATAAATGTATGACAGGTCATAACCTAACACTCTGAAAATATTTTTTAAGAAAATCCTTACCTTAGCTAATTGATTCAACTTCCTCCTTTCCAGTGAAAACTTTTAATTTTGGGCACTAGTAGGCCTTGACATGTGTATTAGTCAGTTCTGCCACTCTGACAGAGAGCTGAGAAAAACGTCTTAAGGAGAAAAGATTTAGCTTAGCTCACAGTTTCAGAGTTCTTAGTCCATGGTCAGCTGGCCCCTTTGTTTCCAGGCTTGTGGGAGGGCATGACAGGTGGCGTGGTAGGGGAGAGCTGTTCGATTCATGGAAGCCGAGAAGCAGAGGACAGCGGAGGAAGGGGTCCAAGATAAGACAGCCAAGGACACATCCCCACTGACATACCTTTAACGAGGCCACGCTTCAGAAAGGCTCCTCTCCTGATGATGCCATTTGATTTGAAACCCACTAATGGATTGATCCACCGATGAAGGCAGAGCCCTTGTGATCTAATCACCTCTGCATGACATGTCCACCAACAGAGGATCATGCCTTCAGCACACAAGTTTTGTTGGGGGGATACTTTACATTCTAGCTGTAACATGAGTTCTGTTTTCATTCATGACCAAAGAGAATTCTCCCGGTTGGTAAAATGAAAAAGGAAAGAAAAGGACCCAACGCCAAGATACGGATCATTACTTATCTTTACTACTTACTTAGAAGTTGTTGAAATTTGAGTCTACTTTGTGTACTAGTTGGAAATGAATAGACATTAACCACGGTGCTTATAATCAGAGGACAGCTTATTAGGAGTTGGTCCTCTGCTTTCACCACATGGATCCCAGGTATTGAACTCAGGTCATCCAGCACTATTGTACTCAGCTTTACCTGCCGAGCCATCCCAATGGCTTGAGGAAGAATATCTTCTCATACAAGTCCATGGCATATATGAATGGTTTCCTTCTCAAGGATGCTCTCTGAATATAATGCAGCACAGCAATCTTGCATTGCCTACATTCAGAACGTCCATTCTTTCTGGAGATCTTGTATTTCAAAAAGAGAGAATGTATCATTTTCTTCATACTCCTATGACTGTACTCAAGTGGATATTATTCATTTCGTCCTGCCTCACAACTCTCTGAGGGAGCCCATGAATATTTGTTGGTGATATTAAAAATAATTTTCATATTTTTTCAAAAAAAAGTTGATACATTTCTGAATATGAAGTAGTGAACGATGATTTCATCTATTTGGTATTCATGGCCCCAGAAAGATAAGTACAGGTGACATTCCTGGGACAATTTAGCAGCAGAATTAGAGGCTCAGACAAGTTTGCTACCAGGACCATACTAAACGTTTGGGAGACCATCATGGGGAAGAGATTTCTAGAAGAAAGCAAGCTTGTTGAGCAGTAATTCTGTGCTGTTCCAACCACAGTCCGCTGCCTTCCTTGACTACTGTGATGGGGAGGAGCACTGATTGATAAGGGTGATTTAAATGCTTAAAATATTGCACCATTTTGTATGTCAGTAAACCAGAGAAGAAGTTATCAGGATGGAACCAATATCTCAGTGTCCTGAGTTTAAGAAATCCTTTCTGTTTATTGACCCATATCTTCCTGTCCTTTCTTGGAGAAATTTTACCCAATGTACTTGTCAGAAAAGGGAAGAAAAATAAGAGAAGAAAACAACTGTGGGAAAAGTGCTTGAATGTTGGATTGAGCAGTGGGAGAAGGTGAGCTATTTTGGTTTAACCTGGAGAGTGTTTGTCTTTAAAATGGCATAGCTTGGAGCTAGCTATAAACTTTGAAAAGCACTCCATAGATATCAAAGTCTTTTGTTCAAGGACTTTACTTCATATGGCACTGAGAATTCTTTCTTCTTAGGGGGCAAGATTTGGCAGAAACACCTAGACAGTGTCTCCCTCCTTTCCTGATGTGAGCGTTTTGCCATATAGAATGTGACTTCTTTCTAGGAAGTCAGTGAGCTGGTAACTACCCATTGATTTCTCCTGAGTTACTTGGTTTCGGGAATGCAGGGCTTCACGGGAGAGCGGTGTGCTCTTGGGCTGCAGGAAAGTAGACCTAGGCTCTGAGGAGGAGGCTTCTGTCAGGGTCAGCCTGGTGATCGCCGGTTAAACGCCACCATCTGCTTTGGCAGAGGAGGATGGGGCAGGGTGAGGCGTGGGCAAAGATGCTGCCGCGCTCAGCCTCAGGACATGTATGACTCCCAAACTGGTTGTCTTTGAGGCTGTTGTTTATCCAAATAAGGCAATGCAGTGGTTTTGCTGACCATCTCAAATTTCTGAGCCATGTTCACTGGCTGGCTAACTTGATATTTGAACTGAAAACACGAAGGTATGCCTTTGAAATGGAGCACTCGTGTGGGGTTCATGGATATCCTAGAGTCATTGTTTTCGGAGACTTTCCCCCTGCATTTTTAGATAATGTTAATATGGTCTGGTTTGACTTACCCTTCTCTTATGACTCTTGGAACAACCAGCACAGATGGCTTTGTTCAGATAGCTCTGGACTTGATTTTGCACCAAAATAATACTTAACCTCAGAACCTTTAAAGAAGGTCAGACATCTACACTGATCTCTGGACACAACTGCAAGATTGTTCTGGCATCTCATAGATCCTGGGCCTGGCATTTGCCTTTGGATAAGACACTTGAGGTTCTGGACCCCAGTTTGTTCATCTGTGAAATGGAAATGGAATGACCTAGGAATTCAGTGGGATAAGTCTGGAAGTAACTGATAAACAGGAAATATCTAAAAACAGTTGCCTTTCCTATTTCCAACTTCTCCCAGCAAATTTTGTTGAACCTATTTGCTAATAAACAAATCCTAGGTAACATGATTACTACCCAGCTCTGAATATGGTCACCTTTTAAAGTGAATTACCCAAAACCAGAGTAAAGTGGAGATCCCCATCTGAGCTTGCAATGACTCTGCTTTGCCATGACTCACTAAGAGAGGCCCTGGATCAACAGGGCACCATCGCCTAGGGACTCATTATCCATGCAGATTCTCCAGCCCAACCCTGACCCCCTAAATCTGGCACGCTGGATATGAGACCACTTTATCAACTAATTGAGATGCACACTGACCTTGGAGTAACTTCCTTGTAATATCAGTACGTATCTACCCCCTTGGGGATTACCTGGTACCTCTACACCGCTTATCTCTGACTAAACCGTCCTTTCTGCCTGGAATACTTTAGAAAGGAAACTCTTACCTACTGAGAGTCTGCCTTTATTGGACTCACTTAAGTCTTCCCTCTCCATCTACACCAGCCAGAAGACTCGTGTGCTTCTGTGGATGCTAAGAGTAGTTGTCTATCGTACTCACTCACTAAAGTGATTCCTGCTTTGTCTTATTTTTAATATACATGTGCTTGCTTAATTTTCCCTACTAGAACTACTAGAATGAGTGTTCTTCAACAGAGGACATGATGTCTAAACAAATCTCTTTTCCCTTATCAATTGTTACCCAGAACTTTTATCATAGACAGGAACTTCTCAATATATACCATGGAGTCACAGAATTTTATTAGAATGGATGTTATAGTAAGTCTTACTCTTTACAGATAAATAAATGTATGCTAATTCTTGGACCAGAATGCAGATTCGGTGATTTCTCAGTGGGGTAAGTTGCCCTCCACCATTCTACACTGACTTATTTTTTTTATTTAAAAAAAAAACAAACTTACTATTAGTGTGTGTATGCACAGTCATACAGGAGGTCAGAGGACAACTTTTGGGAGTTGATTCTCTCCTTGTACTATGGGTTCCAAGGACTGTGTGGTAAGTGCTTCTACCTGCTAAGCCATCTTGCCAGCCATCTGCACTGATTTTTTTTTTTTTTTTTTTTTTGCGAGGCACACTTGGAGGTCATTCAGGACCAATGTTCTGGTCCAAACAGTAGCAAGCATTTTTGTGTTCTTTGTCTCAGGCTCCAACTGAACCCAAAGAAAACAGATGGGCTTTCAAGGGTACATTCATTTGATTTATAAGACTGGAATGTCTTTGGTTTTCTCAAAACTAATAAGAACTGAGAAAGTACCCATTTTTCCCATTGTAGGCCTATATAATTTTATAACATACCATCTATTGCTAGACTTGTCCCTGAGCATCTTCCCAGCTCGTATACCCAGAATACCTTGGATACCCATGGAGCTGTTGCTGGTATTGAAAGCTGCTGTTGAGAGTGGAGTAGAAGACCGTCTAAATTACAGATGAACTGGCGCAGGGGCTATTTGATATGGAACTCCATTGTTTTCTCACAGTTATTTGGGGAAATTTTGGCCTTGCTGGCTTGTGACTTATTGTCCTCCAGTGTTACCCACTGGGGCTCTTCTCTCATACAATCTTTTCTTCTCCTGACACACTGGCTAATGTTGTTCAGCTAAGGATCACATTAATGGCTCAGCAAAGTATCTTCCAATGGGAATCATCCACAGCAGACTGTCTAAAATGAGCTGTACTACATAGCTCACCTTGTATTATATGTTTGTTCTGCGACAAGGTAATGAAAACAACACATATCCCCCCAGGATAAAGTAGCCTCTTGGTTTATAAACTCTGTCATTCAGCAATGTGTCTACCATCATTTTCTCTAATGATCCTTGAAAACTGTCCCTCTAAGCTACAGTTGTAGAGCTTAAAATTTTTTTTAATATTCTATTATTTTATTTTATGTGTATTGCCTGCATGTATATAAGTTCACTTGTGCCGTGTAATGCCCACAGAGGCCAGAAGAGGGTGTTGAATTCCCCGAGAACTGGAGTTAAGGATGGTTTTTAGCCACCATGCAGGTGTCTGTCTGTATGAATGTGTATATTCATATATAATGTGTGTGTGTGCATGTGAACACCTGTCCTGAGTTCTGGGACCCAGGAAATAAAGTCACAGTTGAGAGCACTTTTTATAGTGCCAAGTACTGGAGGATTGCCATGTGTATTTGTTGGAGCAGACACGTTTAAAATAATTTGTACAATAAGTGTTATAAGAAAATAAAACAATATATTATATATATTATAAATATATAAATTATGTTTATATATTCAAGGAATATATAAATTGAGGAATTAACTAGACATTTCACGAACTGTTAGTAAAATAGATAGTGTAAGACACTGAGCTGGGGACATAGGGGATGTATGAGCAACACATCTAGAAAATTCTAAAAGAAAGTCTATGACAAAAGAACTGTGTCCATCCAGAAAATTGGTGGATGTGCAAAGAAGTAAAGACAGTTAGTTGTTTGTTCCATCTGTTGCAAGTGTTTGAAAGAAGATATGATATTACAAACTGTGACTATTTCAGATACAAAAGGAGGCTGTCCTTGGCCTGAGATAACACAGAAGATCAAGTATCCACAAGAGAAGGGAGTTTTTCTTTTATCTGTTCTGTAGCTCTGCACTTTTACTGGTTATGACTTGGAAGTTAAATTATTTATTTAACATTATTTCTTTTCTGCTCCAGGCTGAGATCTTTAATCACTGTTGGGCACAAGGCTGGTCCCCCAGATCTGGCATTAGAGGGCTCTACCAGAATTCCTCATGTCAAAATATTTCTGGGAATAACACTTATGTTAAATATAGCCATAAGCTAACCGCTGAGTGGATCATCTCTTTACTGAGAATTCAGTAATTTGGGCAACAGTCTGTCTGTCTCATGTCTGGGAGACGGTTCATTTATGAGCAAATGAAGCATTAATAGGTTAATAAGACCTTACAAATGACCATCCTTGCAGTTTCAACAGTATACACAGCATGAGTTTGACATATTTCCAGTCTAACAGTCATTTCCCTTTATAGTATCATCTTTATGTCTACAGGCAAATTTTGAATCTTCTTCTTGCATGTGTAATTTTTAAGTCAATAGAGAATGAATAAGAAGGAGGAATCAAGAATAAATTTTATAATACGTTTGGCCTCGCCAAAGCATAAAAATTATTTCCTATTGAGGTAACGGTGGATATTTACTGGCAAGGCATTTCATAACGCTAACCCAAAAGAAATAAATTATTTCTACTTTGCTTGCAGCCTTAGTCAATGAAAAAAAGAAGGAAGTGAATAGCAACTTGACAGGCTGTTTATCCTGAGGTAGACAAGGATGGCCAGGATCTGGTGATGTGATCACACTGGAGTAACAGGATGTCAGTGATTGGCTGTACCTAAGTAAGGATTCGAGGACTTCTCTGAAGAATCTGACCCACTCAGGGAAAGCCAGCAGGTCCTATACAAAATACCAGGATAATGTTGAGGAAAGTAGCATGTGCGGTGTGTTAGCCACTATTCTAGAGCCTTAGGATAGCAAACCTTCCCCCTCTTTCTGGGGTCAGCTTCCTGCTTACTAAAGAGCATTTAACTCATCCTGATTCACCACAGGACTGGGCTGCCTTTCAAATTCCTGACATGAATTAGTGCCTCAGTAATGATGAAGCCACATGTATACTGTGCAGACCGTGCCCTTGAGTGCTTTGAGAGTGAAAGCAAATGGATCTGAGCATGGCAGGAAGGAACAGATGAGAAGGGTAAGGCAGGCCTCTTCCCACGTGGTTCCACCAGCTCCCATGTTAGTAGTATCAACAGAAACCACTGTCCTGTAAGGCTGTCATAAAATAATGTACTGAACATGGTATGATTCCCGTAGTCAAAAACCACTGAATTCCCTGCTTCTGTCTCTGGGTAGGGATGTCACGGCCCCTTCAGTCCACATACAGCCCCTAGAATGAGCAGTCTTGTACATAAAGATGTAGGTAAATAGCTCCAAGAGCCATGCTTATTAGCACACCATAAGCTATTAAACAAGGGCATGGGGTGTGGGGAGGGGGATGGCTCAGCTGTTAAAAGCATTTGCTGCTCTTGCAGAGGACCTGGGTTCAGTTCCCAGCATCCTCATGATGGCTAACAACTGTCTGAAACTCCATTTCCAGGGAATCTTCTTCTGGCCTCCACTGGCATTGCATGTATGTGGTCAGTCTCTGTGTTCCCCTTCCTGAAAAACCCTCCTGTGACCCAACAAAACCTACCAAATATATGCCAGATGCTTGAGAGCTGAGAGTGTGTGCTTCCCGTAGCCTGGTGAGAAATAACAAGTCCTTGCTGATTCGATTAAAAAATGAAAACAAGGCCTTTCGAATTCCTTCTCCTCTTTCCAGCCTCTTAGGTGGCATCTGTGACAACCACTTCATCCAAATATTGTTTCTAATAAGACATCTTAGGAGGGCGGCCTCGTCCTGCCCTCCACATTGCCTCTCCTTTAATAACCGCGAGTGATTTGATGGCAGTAAACAGTTCTTTTAGAGAGCCTGCAATGCTGACTGCATTTGGACTTTAGAGACGTCACAGAATTCTTTTGGTCAGTAAGAACAACCTCTGACAGCCTGAAAATGATTTTAAAGTGCACTGGACCCCACAGCATGGAAATGGGGTGTGGCACAAGGCCAGCAGGGCATTTGGGGTTCCTTGATGCAGGATTCCCAGTTGGATGGTGCTGCGTCGTCCCTGAGGGATCAGAGAGAAGGAGGCTGACTAAACAGAGCACCTCTGTGAGCCAAGGAAAGGTTCTCTGCCTCGCTCACCTTTTGTTAGCCAGACGTTAGTACCTGACCTCCAGCGAGGCACTTCTCAAAGTGGACACAAACCCTCTTGTCCCCCTGGACTCCCCCTGGAAGATTAGGCGGTGCTGACAGTGGCTGCCCAGGGGCGGTCTCTGGAGAGAGAACTAGCTCTCTCTTCCCTCTTGCCTAGGGTGGAGCTTCCAGGAGCTGGTTTTCTCTCTCAGATCTCCTGTTGGAGAAGCCATGGCTTGCCTTCTCTTTTTCTTTCTCCGCCCAGTTGGATTGTCTAGAATGATGGCCATTGCTGACCCCGTGCAGGGCCGATAGCTCCGCCTGGTTAAACCAGGCTGGTTAATTAGTAGACAGCCTCTTTTATCACCCTCTTGTTTTCCCTGAGGTATTACAAACCTGGGAAAGAGACTGGTTACCTTTACTCACCAGTCACCAGACCTCAGAAGTCTGGCTGAAGAATGAATTGGGCGTGCTGGGCTAGATTTTGCAGCAGCACCCATAACAGAAAGCTGATCTGAGAGTTGGTCCTCGGAGGTAATTAGCACCCTGAGTTTTCTGGTGTTTTCACTCCGTGGTGGCTGGCTGTTTGTCTAGTTTAATGTTCCTGTCTGCCTTAGGTAGTCTCTGTTATGGTGCCAGCGCTCTTATGGTTAACCCATTTACCTAGGCCTCCTCGAGTTGAGCTCCTTGCTTGCTCTGTGTTTTCCCTGAAAGCAGTTGTTGAAGGACTGAGTCACCCAGCTCAGTAGCCTGTGGCTCGATGTGGGCTGAGGTTATTCAGTGACTAATTTCCAAGGGGAGGAGAAATTGCCTTATCATGGGGAGGGCTACTCTTTATCCATGCCTGTGGCAGCTTCGCTTTGAGGCCTGGGTAAAACAAAATGGTCTTTCTTGGGAAGCAGGTTAAGGGCTGGTGACTTTGTGGTGATTTCGACTCTGAAGAGAAAGTGGTCTGAATTATCCAGTGAGGGACTGGAGGATGCAGACCAAGACAGCAAACAAGCGAGTGGCTTAAGCCGGCGGCAAGCCAATGGGCTTGTTCACAGCATCGATTACATAGGTGGTTTCCTCGGAAAAAAAGTAAGTGGCTTAATTCTTTGAGGATGAAAACATCTTATAAGAACTCTTTTTCTGTTTTCTCCAGTTACTTTGTTGTGTGTTCTCTCAGAGGAGGACATTTGCAAATTCTAGACTTGGAAGGGTGGGGCTTGAAATACAATAAGCTGAACATAATATTCCCTTGCCACAAAGCATATCTGTATGTGTTTTAAGTGCTCCAGAAAGAGACGTGACTATGTGAACGTTTCCTCAAGTGATGTTAAGTGCTCATTTTTTTCAGGCTAGATTTTTCTTTTCCAGAAACAATTTTAAGATGCTCCTTCATCTTATTTTCAAGAAACTTCCAACTGAGTGATACTTGATTTGATTTTGTGCTTTGGGGAAAGGAAATACAGCAGTATGCAGAGTTGCCAAACTTAATATGAAGCTACTTCTGGTATTTCTGATCCGTCTTAAGAATGTGGCGAAGTGTGTTGCGCTGGGTAATTGTGAACAGCAGTCTGCTACTGGGTCCACCACAGTGATAAGGCTGTGGAAGAAACCCGTTTACAGAGTTCAAAGGACTCAAGCAACAAAGACACAATAGATTTGGGCAGTGGTACAAAGAGGAAAGGAAGATAGCCTGCAAAGCAGATGAATAATGGAGACTAGCCCAGTTCACACATTGCTGGATGGTTGATCGTTGGCTGTGCCTGAACCTGTGCAGCAGATAAATACTTGAGCTGAATTCTGATGTTAGTCAGAGACCTTTGTTGTTGGGGGGTGGGAGGGTTTTTCTTTGTCTTACTTCTTTGTCTTAGAAACGAATTCTAAAGTTTACATAAAGATATGTTGAATTTTCTGGAAAGCGTCAATGGTGTACAAAGCTACTTTGAGCTTGATGAGAGGAATGAGATAAGAGAATGAGGCAGAGAAGAGCAGAGCGTGTGCAGAAAAGGGGCTCAGATGGTAGCTGGAAATTCTGTGCGCCTGCGGGCATGTGTGCGTTGCTTGTTTCTTTTCTTTGTTTGAGACAGGGTCTCCCCAGAGTCCCAGCTGGCCTCGGATTCACAGAGGTCCACCTGCCTCTGCCTCCTGAGTGCTGGGATTAAAGATGAGTGCCACCACACCCGGCTGCATATTTTTTTCACCATGGAAAGTTAGTCTAATGTTCCTGTAGGTCCGCTTTGAATGCTAGTACAGGAAAGACTCGTACGTGTTTAATGTCAGGTTTTTATTCATCAGCAAGTAGGTGAAAAATCAAAACAAACACTATGCTGCTGCCTGAAACTAAGAAGTTACAGTCATGAAAACGATGCTAGCTTGAGCAGCAAGTGTTGTTACAAACTAGAAAATCCTCCCTGTCCTCCTGCGAACATTAATCAGACAAATATCTCATGGAGTTAGTGAAGTTGTCTTGGTTAGAACAGCAAGTGGTCTCCCACTGCAGGCTCAAAAATAGGTTTCCTCATCTCCCAGTCCTTCCTCCATAACCTGACTGGTTGCCTTTGGTTGGACTTTAATGTAGGCACCTCAGTTATCTCATGTTAAGAATTTGTTCTTGTAGGTTTTTAAACCAGGTTTTCCCAGGACTTAATGGATTATCATGTCGTTTTCTTCTGGGGCTCTATTTAGAGCAGAGGATGGAATGGTCAGGGTGCTTTTTAAAGCTCAGTCTTAGAAAATCAGTCCTAGCCTGGCAAGCTGACATAAGCACTTTTCCAGAGACTTCTGACTTTTACAGCACTCAACCTCAGATTACCTGTTCTGTTGTAACTGAATGTCCAGTGGCTAACTCAGGGATTTTGTTCGCTGGCCCCACTGGATGATGGCAAGATCATTTTGAAGTGTGCAAGGCAGGGCCGATACCCAGCGTGGTCAGAGGGGCATGGTGCTGAAGGCCATGGCTAGAATCTGTCCTCACCATAACAGCTCCGTACTAGCTGATTGATGCCTGGACCAAGATAGATGCTGGCTATTCAGTGTTTTGACTGTCAACCACATTCCCCATATGAATGCACAGCATAATGTATCAGAATTAGTCTTCATTAATTATTATATTCTTTCTGACCACATCTATACATGCCACCAGAAAGTGGAATGAGTTTTTTCTCCTAATGAATTTTTTTAAATCCTTATAAAATGTTACTCCTGCCTGGCGTGGTGATGCATGCCTTTAATCCCAGCCCTTGAAAGGCAGAGGCAGGTTGATCTTTGTGAGTTCAAGGTTAGCCTTGTCTACATAGTGAGTTCCAGGTCAACTGGAACTACAGGGACACCTTGTCTCATAAAGACAAAAAAAAACAAAAACAAAAACAAAAAACTCCTGTTTCTTTCCATATGACAAAACATATTTTAAGAGTACCTATTCAGATACCTCTGTGATTTTTAAGATATATATATTTAGGGGCTTAAGAGCAATTAAGAGCACTTGCTGTTCTTGCAGAAAATCCAGGTTTGGTTTCCAGCACCCACATAGTGACTCACAACCACTTGTAACTCCAGTTCCAGGGGATCTGACACCCTCTTCTGGCCTCCATAGGCTCCTGCACACACATGGTGCATATAAACTTACACAGATTCATATATACACATTCTTTTAATTTTTAAAAAATAAAATATGTATCTACATTTCTATTAAAGTTAATTGTACATTTTCATTTCATTAATATTATTTATTCATCTTAACAGTTCTCTTCTTCTTAAAATCTTGTTCTCTCTTTTTACTCTCAACAGGAAAATGAAGGTTTCTTCTGTGGTTAATTGGGCCAGGATCCCCCAAATCACAATTTTATCTGGAGCTAGATAAGAGATGGGGAAACAGAGATGGGCCTGGATTTACGCTGCTGCTCAGCCCCCGTGGGCTCTAGATATTTGTATCTCATTTATTTACCTTTAACATGCCTAGCAATGAATTCATAATGGCAGTAGAACCCACCACTTGTTAACTTGTCTTGGGCAATGTGTGGTACTTTTAACACAGTGGCCTGTGTGAGTCAATGTGATGAATTTATCTTGAGGCTCCTCTGACTTGGTTGTTACATTGTGTGGTTTGATTCTGAGAAGAGTTTAGTCAGATACTCACTGCTGGCTGAGCCAGTCCCTCTATACTTGACCTGTGAAGTCAAGTGTTATTTCTGCTGAGCCATACCTTTCTCTTTATTGAGCCCTGAATTGTGAAAGGCAGTGGGAGAGGTATTTGTAGAGGATCGGTGATGGTTTCCTGCAAGCCCTCTGTCCCATTTTGCTCTAAACATTCTAGAGTGCAACTCAGTGACCTTGAGACAGGCTCTCCTGGTCTACAGCACACCTGAGTCATTAGAATGTCATGGAAGCAGAGAGGGGTGATATGGGTAGGATCATCAGGACACCCGGAGTCTGAGCCTAGGTGTGGAACATAAGAATAAGGACATGGAGAGAACTCGGGTACAGCTACGTGGGACAGAGCTGGGGTGCAGCTTGAGGATATCACAGTCATATTGGGAGATGGGTAAACTGACTGAACGGCGGGGGCACGTGTATGTACTGAAGAAGAGTGAGGGCAGGGGAGATGAACTTTGGTTGTGGGTCAGGACCTTCCTCTGAGGTCCCCAGAATCATTCAGCCCCTTGGAGAGTGAAGAGGCCGGTTCAGCGATGCTCAGAACTCGGACCTCGAGGGATTCCACTTAACTGCTCCTCTTTATATCTTCTTTGTACTTGAAAACTTTTTATTTATATATATATTTTTATTTTATATATAAGTGCTTTGCCTGCATGTATGTAATTGCACCATGTGGTGCAATGCTCACAGAGGTCGACAAAGGGAGTTGTATCCTCTGGAACTGGAGTTACAGATGGATGGTTGTTAGCTACCATGTGGGTGCTGGGAACTGAACCCAGGTCCTCTGCAAGAGCAGCCAGTGTCCTTATATATCTCTCCAGTTCCTTCTTTGTCCTCTTAATTGCTCACTTTTGATAAAAAAAAAAAAGCTACTACACACATCCTCGAATAATGCCTCGCTCTTAGAAAGTACATGACAAATGAATTTATGTGATGAGCCAAGCGATCGGCTCCTTTCATTCAGGGCCTGGGACTCTGTTTCATATTCAGCCTGCCCTCCTCCTGGTCAGCCGGGAAATGTCTCAGGTGCCCATCTTGGTTCTTACCTGCTTGAGCCTCTTCCTCTGCCTCTCCCATGTCCCTCCAACCATTGTGACACATTTCTTTTCTGTCATCTCTTGGAAGTCAGGATGGGGAACGTGGGTTCTTTGAAGGAACAAAGAAGACGTAAAATATGGCTCACGCCTGTCTGTCCCTCCCTCATGGCCAGCGGAGCATCTCAGTGGCATTTCCCTTGGACTTTGACCAAAGCACCGATGTACCAAATAATTATATCCTGAATTCACTTGCATTTTTTTGTGTTTATTCTTATGTCTGTTTTGTCTGTATGTAGGTGAGTGCACCGTGTACGTACAATGCCCACGAAGGTGGAGAGAGGGCATTTTGTTTTGCCCTTGTTAAGCACACTACTGTTGTTGCAAAGAACAAATTCATTTCCCCCTTTTCCTCATTAACTGAGTCTTCAGCCGCTGTTTCTCCTGAAGCATTTGTAGAAGAGCCATGGGTGCCCTTACCTCTCCCGGACTGTGGACTACGGAGGAATGGCACAGCCCAGTGAGGCTAGCTAGCCCGAGGCTGCAGCTTACAGACTGCTCTGTATCTACTGTCCCCTCTGCCATGCTTGGGGATTTCCTCTCTTCTCCCCTCACCCACCTCATGATGAGTTAGGCTATCGTTTCCCAGTTACCTCCCTGCTCCCTCCAACTTCTCTGTGCTGCTTTCTTACAGGTACAAAGAGTTCATGACCCTTGGTCCACAGTTTTCCCAGGCATCTTCTTTGCTTTGCTTGCTAACTGGAGCTGAGGGGCTGGGGGAGATGGGGGCTGCAGCCCGGGGATAGAATGCTCGTCTAAAACGTGAGACTCTGGATTTGAACTCCAGCATTAAAGAACAAACAAGCAAAGCCTTGGAAGTTTAAAAGCCCACGAGTTTATACATACAGAGGCTGAGGTTGTGAACGGAGTCTAATCGGAGGCAGGGCCACATTCGCTCTGGAGTTTTAAGGGAGAATCCATCCCCTCGCTATGTGGAGTTGTTCTCTTTGACTCCTGACTCCCTCTTGGTCTTCCAAGTCAGCAGCACAGCAGCTGCTGGCCTTTCTGTCTCTGACATGAAGCTATGCAACTCCACTGACCTTGACTTTCTTACCTTCCTCTTCGCCATATAAAAAGCCCGTGTGATTTCAGTGAGCCCAGCTGGATAGGGGTCTGCATTGCAGCATCCATGACTTGGTTACATCTGTGAAGGCCCTTTCGCCATGTAAGGGAATATCCTCCCAGGTTCCATTAATTAGGTTTGGATGTTTTGTAGAAGAAAGGCATGATCAAGGAAGTCACCCTGGTACACCGAGTCTCCGCTATGAACATGGATAGCTAGGTATACTTTCTAATTCCTTGCTTTATTTCCAGATGCAGAGAGAAATTATTTATGCAAGAGGAGATGGCCCCGGTGCCTCCCGACCTGGATCCACAGCTCACCCACCCCATGTGATACCAAATTCCCCACCTTCCACGCCTGTGCCACATTCCCTGCCTCCCTCCCCATCCAGAATTCCTTACGGGGGCAGCCGTCCAATGGCTATTCCTGGCAACGCCACCATCCCCAGGGATAGACTCTCTAGCCTGCCTGTCTCCAGGTCGATCTCTCCAAGCCCCAGCGCCATACTGGAAAGAAGAGATGTCAAGCCGGATGAAGACATGGGCAGCAAAAGCCTGACCATGTACAGAAATGAGGGTTTCTACGCCGACCCTTATCTCTATCACGAGGGACGCATGAGCATTGCCTCATCCCACGGCGGCCACCCCCTGGACGTCCCGGACCATGTCATCGCCTATCACCGCACCGCCATCCGTTCAGCGAGCGCTTACTGTAACCCTTCCCTGCAAGCCGAAATGCATATGGAGCAGTCACTATACCGGCAAAAACCGAGGAAATACCCAGACAGTCATTTGCCTACTCTGGGCTCCAAAACTCCTCCCGCCTCTCCGCACCGAGTGGGTGATCTGAGAATGATAGACACCATCCCGCATCACAACGCCCATGGACCCCCTCACACCCTGCAGCCAGACCGGGCCTCGCCGAGCCGCCAGTCCTTTAAGAAGGAGCCGGGCACCCTGGTGTACATCGAAAAGCCACGGAACCCCCCAGGACTGTCCAGCATTGTAGACCTCGGGCCTCCTCTAGTTGAGAAGCAAGTCTTTGCTTATAGTACTGCTACGATCCCGAAAGACAGAGAAACCAGGTAAGGTAGTGGGGTGGCTGAGGGTGGTCTGTGCCTGCTGCTCCCCAGAGCTCAAACCAGGGAGCAAACACTGAGCACTGGAAAAGACTAGCTTTCTCTGTAGTTACAGAATAAATGGGGTTAGAGAGATCTACCAGTGCCTGCAGGAAAGGAGACAAGTGTACCTACAAAGGCCACCGGCCCTGCCGGAGAAGCAGAGGCAGAGAGATCTCTGTGAGATCGTGGCCAGCCTGGTCTACACACAGTGAGTTCCAGGCCAACTAGGAGACCCAGTCAAAAAAACATCAGTCCTAGCTTAGCTGCCTCTAGACTCTGGTCTTCAAAGTGCTGTCATTAACTTAGCTCCTAGCCATTTGGGAAGCAAATGGTGATTAACAGAAACCATGCACACAAGAGGTCATAATAATTATCTGTCACAGACAATAGGGCAGTTTAACTGTTTGCGATGGCTGTGCATGTTTTGTCTTTAGCTGCAATTTTATTTCCTTATCTAGTTGAGGGAAATGGGAATCATGTCACTGTCTCCCAGGATGGTAAAATATTTGCTACACACCATATATGCATGGGGTGATCTGGAGTTAATATTCATTTGAGAGTGGAGCTGGAATCTGCCGTTTTTCTACTGAACAAGACACTCTGAGTATTCAGAAATGTGTACACACATACACACACACACACACACACACACACACACACTCATGCATGCACAAGTCCTAAATCTATCTTGAACACTCTACAAAAATCTCTAAAGTAATAGTTGAAAAACAGATTTTCAAAAGGAAATTTCCCTAACCTGAATTGGTTAAAGGAAATCAAAATAATTATTACAATCATAAAAATCTAGTCAAAGAAACTGAAACCCAAAGAGCCATTTGCCTGTTTCACATATGGATTCAGAAAGGTAGGAACTAGGAATTGGATATTCAGTTCCTCAGAACTTGCTACTCTTCTTCACTAAAACTGCTGTTACCAGTTACTGTTACATAACCTTCTAAGAAGTCCAAACTTGTGAACGGAATGTGGACTATCTTCCTTACTTACTGTTTTCACACACAAGCCAGTCAAAAGCCCTGTCGCCTCTAGCAGAATTTTGTCACGAAAGGCTGTCTTTATTTGCTCAGTCATAAGGAATCTTGACACACAGAGATTTCAGGCGAATGAACGAGAATGAACATGAATATTTTTGGGGGTCATTAAAGCAATTACAAATTCTCACATGCTTAGAAAAGCAGCAGTAGATGTGGAATCAAGAAAAGTCAAGGGCTAGAAAAGAGTATTCATTGTCTTCTTCCCAAAGTCTTCAAGAAGTGACATTTCGAGAATCAGCCAAGGGCATACTTCTCATATCCATGATAGCTAAGGGGTATAGATACATACTCACAGTAGCTCACTGGAACAGACCAATGTCTGGCCAGAGAGGTCTCTACCAAGACGTGCAACTTGGAGCTTGTGCTGAATACTTTGCAGAAATTGTGACAGGTGCATTTCCTGAAATTTCCAGCTTGGGAAATGGTATGTAATTGGGAAGCTGGGAATTAGAAGCACAAGAATTTAGTGCAGGTTGGGGGGGGGGGGTGGAGTCGACCTCCAGGCCATAAGGTTGAAAATCAGAATCCATTCTCCCAACTATCCCGCCATCCCGCCTCCTTCACGCAGACCTTCCTTGAGGGTAGCAGAGGGCTTTTATCACCACAATTACATGACACTGTCCCCTCTCCCCCCCCAGAGTTCTAGGTACATATTGGTGAACAGTGGTGTCATCCTTCTTCTTGGTGCCTGATGTAGTATGATCTGTAAAGGCACTGTACATGCCCAGCCTGGTTTGGCAAAGGATTTGGTTGTAGGTGTGGTAAAGCAACTCTATAGTCACGTCATTCAAAAGGTTAAGGCAGGAGACTTGCAGCAAGTTTTAGGTCAGCCTGTGAACCCCTACCTCAAAAATCCATCAGGCAGACGAACAGCAACAAACCCTGGAGCCCTTGAGAAGTGTGGAGTGTTCCCTGCGTGGCTCCCCAACCCATGTCTTGAAGGATAGTCACTCTCTGTGCCAGTGTCTTGTAGGTCCTCACCCCCAACTCCCTTGTTCAACAGGATGCGTCATCAGGCTTGGTGGGACACAACCTTTAATACCAACATTTAGAAGACAAGAGGCAGTTGGAATTCTGTGACTTTGAGTCCAGCCTGGTCTACATAGTGAGTTCCACCCAATCAGGGATACATAGTGAGGCTCTTGTTTCTGTTTTTTGTTGTTGTTGCTGTTGTTTTTTAAGGATTAGAAAAGACTAGTAAAAGACTAGTCTTCACCTAAACACAATGTCACTCACTGTCATCTTCTGACAGAAGGTTGTGCTTATGAGCACAATTTTACATTTTCCCTTCCTTCCCTTCCCCAAAATGTGAAAGAGCAAAGGGAGCCTGTTCTCCCACCCGTCCTGACTCGGTGAATCCTGACCTGCTCAGTAACTTATCTCCCATGAATAGAACTGGAGTGCTGGTGTGTATGTGGACCAGTTAGGGCCTACACACGTCCATCCCTTCCACATACCTGACATTATGCACAGACATACACACCAGACACACAAACCATATGTGCATGTACATGCGCTCCTACATGCACTGTAGACACCTATATATGTACACATATACAGGAGAGACATTATAGATACAGACATCTCACATATGCACATGTGTATATGTACCACACAGATTTCTACAGACACATGCGTACATTTAAACATAGGTACACAACATCACCGACATACATGCATTCATATATGCACACAGCCACCATACGGGGACACATGTCTACAGAGGGACATGCATACCCCACACACTACAGACATATATACCATACAGACAGACATGTATACATGCATACACCATATGAACACAGACACACAGCACAGGCCTTCACAGACACACATGCACTGTACATTTAGAACCTCTGTTAATTGAACACCTCTTCCTTGTCCTCACTGATGCAGCCCAAGCACAGGATAGAAGTGAACAGTGCGTCTCTAGTGGAAAGAACTTGAGTCTGAATCTTTTGCTCTCATCCCTCTTGCTCATCTCCACAGTGTCACCTAAATAATGGTATTATATGGGGTTGGAGCGCGGGGGGACAGGGAGGAAGAAGCATGGGCCCCACCACTCCTCTCCAATAGCAGTTACAAATCCGACACTCATGGAGAGCGCAGCGACTGCTGAAACACAGCACCGTGCTTTGGTGGAAGCTGTCATCACAAGGGCCTCTTTTGAGTCAAGCACTATTTAAGTATTCCCTATATATCATGGGATGGCATTGTCAGGATGGACCATCAGGATACATGCTCCACCCCCATTTTCCAGATGCAGAAACCGAGGGACAGAAACAGTAAATAGATTTCCTAAGATCACAAAGCCAGTGTTATGAAATGCCTAGGTCCAGTAAAGGATCTTTTATCTTTTGCCAGGCATTGTGGCACACATCTGTAATCTCAATACTTGAGGTTCTGAGAGAAGAAAAGGCCAGCCTGGGGCTACATAGTTATTAATGCAGAAGTAGGCATGTGGCTCCGTGGTAGAGCATTTGCTTAGCATGTGCACAGCCCTGGGTTCCACTCCTAGCACTAGGGAGAAAGAGATTCTGCCGTGTCCTGGTGTGCAGTCCTCTTCAAGTGCCCACCTTCCCAAAGCAGAGAAGGCGAGAGGGGAAGAACTCTGAGCACTCCAACCAGAATCCTTCAACAGCAAAAAAGAGTGGTTTCAGGACTAGATGCCAAGTAACTGCTCCCGAAGGACATTTACAATCATAAACATGGTAGAATTTGCATAATTATACTGCTAAATATATACATGCCATTTAAAGTATAACTTCCCTAGCTAGTGTATTAGCACAATCACACAGAAATAGGGGAAGGAAGACACAAATGTTCCTGGTAGATTTTATTTTCAAAGATAAAAGAAATTTTCAAAGAAAAAAGTTTAAAACACAAACACCAGAAACAATCACCGAAGCTGAAAATTATAGTCTATTGTCTCACTAGCCCATGATGTTATTTTAGAAATATTTAATCTGGGTAAGTATTTTTAGAGTAGTCAACTCCTTAAGTTTAACTTCATGAATGCAGGGTATAAAGTGCCAAACCATTTTCTGTTGCAATTTCACAATATTAAAAAGCAAATCAATGAGAGTGCTTTTTCTGAGACTCTCAAAGTGAAATTTTATATCTAAAATGTGAGTTGATGAGACATGGGGGGCCGAGTGTCGTCGGGCCACGCTTTCTTCTGAGCACTGTGGGTCCCGTGCTGCTGTGAAGAGCTCTTTGGTGTAATAGCCCAAACAACTGCAGGACATTAGAAATCAGAGAGGAAAACCCTCTCTTTCATATGTACGCTCCGAAGACACCCACTGGCAGCTCGTTTGAAGGAACGTGATTTTATAACAACTCTGTTGACAGAGAAATGAAGAGCTAAGCACTAAGTGATTCAGTCTTGACTCTAATATTCAGCCATGCTCTCTGTAGTCATCTCTTTTCTTTTTGAAGATGCTTCAGTAAATATCTAATAAAGACAGATTGTATGTAGGAAAACTGAAGGGAAAAAGAAATCCGTGTATACGGTTTAATCTATTTGATGGTGGGGCTGTCCTTCCAGGGATGCCATGGGTATTAGAATTTCTCAGAATTCGCCTTCTCATATCTGATCTTATGTGTTTGGGTGCCTTTACCCAGATAACCCCTTCTGCCTGGACGCCAACAGGAAAATGGGTTCAAGTGACTCTGAGAGCTTCTGAGGGAGACAGTGCGGGACAGATGGTTAGAACATGAGGTTCCCTCGTCACTTGGTCATAAAATTACTTCATTAAACAGCATCGTTATCTCTGAACATGCCACATAAAACAGCCCAGAAGAACTGTAAAAATCTAGGACACTGATGTTTTACTATTTGCTGTTTGCGCTTTGGATCATATACTATAAAGCATCTTTCTCGAAATCACACTCAAAATGCAAGGGTGCTCGTTGCAAAGTGACTAATCGATCTCTCTCCAAGCATATAGCAAATTTTTTTCAAGTGGAATGTGGTTTTTCATACTCTGTGAACTTGAACTGAGGTCCCATTTTAATACTTTTCTGTAGCTATCACAGCTGGGTTCAGCAAAATAAGAAAAAGTCACATTGAAGTTCGAAGTCTGGCTCTGCTTGCACCCCCAGAGTCTTAAGAAAGAGAAGCCATGTGGCACCTGGTTAGAATTTCTGAGGCACTTTAGACTTCATGAACACAAACCTTTGCCTTTGGCCAGTTAGAAAGAAGAAGAAAGAAAAGTTGTGCAGAAGGAAGCCTGTGCTGACTGGCAGCTTGGGACTGTTTCTAAGCATTTTCTGTCACTTTCACATTTTATGAGGATTGAATGTCAGTGTGTTGGTAGCTTTGAAGGGTGGGGTGGATTGCTGCTTTAAGAGTTGATCAGTGGAAAGTCTACATGTAGGTTTATGTCATTTGGAAATGTTCATTTGATTGGCAGACCTTTGAAGATTTTCTGAACTGCTTTCTCCTACCAGAGTACAGTGATGAAGATAATCAAAGATCTATTCTTTTCCTTCTTCCATGAGTAGTTAGAGATGAGTCCCCTCGGAGACTCCTCAGTAGGCAGTAGGCTTGGTGACTTTCTAAAGCAGAGCTGTGAAGTCCACGCTGTCCACAGTTTGTTAGGAGAGCTGTCCTGTGTGGTCAGACCTAATCCTTCCTTTCCATGACAATCAGTGTGTCTCCACTGATTACCAAGTGCCTGACACCCCCCGGCCCCGCCCCAAGACAAATGCCTCTGTTGAGAAACTGCTCTCAGGGAAATTTGGATTTTTTCTAAATTTTAATGAACCTGACAAATGGAAAGCTGTCCTACGCTTATACAATATAAATCCAGACATTTGTAAGATATAGATTATAACAATTATGCCTTCAGCCCTTCCCCTCTTGATAAAGCAGAGGTTTTTGTTTGTTTGGTTGGCTCAGTTTGGAGTATATTTTTTGGAGAGAGGCTTTCTCTCTACAGCCTAAGCTGACCTTGAACTTAAGATCCTCTTGCTTCAGCTTCCTGAATGCTAGATTATAAGCATGTGTCACCATGCCCAGTGAACAGCATCATTGACCCCTTCAGTTGAGTAGATTTGCTTACCACCTGCTAGTGAGGGGCAGTAACTTCTAGTGCTCTTCAAAGCCTGCTTGCTTGCTTTCAGATGCCAAGTCCAGCACTTGTTAGCAGTTGGTTCACTGGTAAACTAAGGAATCTTACTCTGCTGCTATTTTCTCATTTGTAAAATTGAAGACTGGAGAAACTCATAGTAAGTCATTGTAGGATCTATGAAATATAGTAAGTGCGTGAGAGTTCTTTCTTAGACTAAATACCCTGGTAGAAGAAAGAAAAGAAAGAAAGCAAGAAAGCAAGAAAGCAAGAAAGCAAGAAAGAAAGAAAGAAAGAAAGAAAGAAAGAAAGAAAGAAAGAAGGAAGGAAGGAGAAGAAGGAGGAGGGAAGGAAGGAGGGAAGGAAGGAAGAAGGAGGAGGAGGAAGGAAGGAAGGAAGGAAGGAAGGAAGGAAGGAAGGAAGGAAGGAAGGAAGGAAGGAAGGAGGAGAGGAGCTGCCTAAAGAGGCAGGGAGACATATTTTTTAATATAATAGCAGAAGGTGCCATTCGGTGAAATGGGGTTAAGAACACAAACCTAAGTGTGATCAGACAATGAAACTGGCTAGGAGTAAAGTCAAATCAAAATATTTAAAGTAGCAAAGTCATTTCAGGAAAGTAGACAGGGCTGTGCATCCTTAAGTCCAGGGACAAAAAGTCAAGCCAATTTTAACACATCCTTTTAAGATTACGCCTCAGCAATATGGTTGATGGCAAAGGCCCCTTGACAGGTGTGGTTGAATTATTATGTGTTTTGATTCTTGGTGGTGCCTAACTACCTAAAGCTCTTGTCTGAATTGCTTTCTCATAGAGCTCTAATTATGGATCAATAGGTGTTTATTGAGTTCCTCTTAACACAATTGGCTGTGAACTAGATACTTTGCTGGACAGAGAGCAGCTTGCATGTGGTTCTCACACACAAAGACCACAAACTTTGAAGACAGTCATAAAACATGAAAAGCTCAGTATACCCATCTAAGCTATGGCCTGGTTACAAGCAGGAAGCTCCTGGCCTCTAAATGCCTACTGAAAGTCCTTTGTAGAGGAACTTCCTCCATAGGGTTTCATTCTCGACAATTGTTGTTGGCTTTGGGAATACTTGGGGGATGGTTTCCCATCTTTCTGAGAATGACAAGGTGTCCCAGCAAAACAGGGAGTAGGGAGAAGGACATGCGAAGCCCACTGCCTTCCTGAGACTTGTGCTCCAAGGGGAAATCTCTTCCCCAGTGTTTCAAAGTCCAGCTGGGAAGTTAGGACACGCTTTTTCTTCAAAACAATGTGGAACAATAGAACTAATAATATGCTGCAGGTTAAAGAGACTTCTGTGGGCCAGCTGGAAATCCAACCACCACTTATTCCAAGTTCTAAACAATGAAAGTACAAGTAAACTTTTCAATTATAAGCCTACCATAATTGGGGGAAAGGCTTGTACATAATTAATTCCAAAGCAGTGATGTAGACTGTAATTGCCAAGAATTCAGAAACAGGAGCACTTTCCTAAGTCAGGACCATCTGGGAGCTTCCTGATAATACTCAGATGGTCTAGAATTTATGGTCTACACAAAATGAAATGAAACAAAGGCCAACTGGTCTTTATCCAAAACTGACTAAATTTCTACCGTTATAGTATCCACAAAGTAACATCATGATAAGATGTTTTGCCAGTTTGTGAAATCAAGTAAGTGCTGATAAACTAAATTATTACTTCATTCAAGGGAATATAACCTCATGGGTAAGTAATACTTGGTAGTAATTCTATAGACTGCTGAACTCAGACAACAAATGTCTAATAAATATTCTTGACCAACTAACAGATTTATGAAGATAGCTCTACATTTACATCAAAGATATTCTGTCCAAGATACCAGAGAATGACCGCCACAAATTCTGTGCCGCTTTAAATAAAACATTTCTCAAAAGGAAAAGGCATCAACTGTCACCAATTAGATCTAATTAAAACATGACTTCATTTCTTTTGAGTATTCAAGAGGTGCTATCAATCAAAAAGAATCTTTAAGTTGGAAACCAGAACTACTTAAATAACTTAGCACTCAGATAACTACGTTTCCTTACCAACCAGAACCTCTCCAAAGAGAAGAATCAAGGTTTAGGGGTAAATCCAGCCTTTTTGAAGGTATAGGATTAATATCATTAATACCAGCCTGAAAACAAGACTCTTCTCAAAGTAGCCCATAGCAAAAGTGGGTAACTGTGGCCCACACCGCGTGTTAGTTTCTCCTGTGAGTCACTATCTTTCTGCCGGGTAGAGGTGAAGGAGATGATGTTTATCCGTACTTGAACTCTAGACTATTCTTCATGAATGATGTGATTCAGAACTCTAGCCAAGTGTGAGTGAGCATAAATCCCAACTTTCCAGAAATGGTAGACCTCAAAACATCCACATTGCCTACTACTCCCCTGTGAGCCAAGCCGTGTTATTAGTAACCCCTCCTGACCGCCCTTCATTATCCACCCTCAGAGCTGAAGGGAATTTGGAGGACATAATCCTGAGCCTGACTTTACAGAAGATGACAAAGAGGAGACAAGGTCTATTCCAGTAAGCAAGGCCCTAACCATTGTGCTGTCTCCAAAGTGTTTGCCTCTGACAAAGGTAGCAGGTCCCTACCTCCTCCATTACTCAAAAGTGACTAGAAAGGTGAAAGGGGGAGGGAGGAAGGACCACAGAGGCCACAGATAGGAAATGGCTTTCTTCTTTTTCTAAGTCTTTAGTTTATTTCAGTGGAGTCCTCACTGAAATTTTACAGAGAATGCAGGTAGGAGCCAGGCACAGGAGACACATCCGTAATCCCAGCTATGCTGGAGACTGAGGCAGGAAGATTGTGAGTTCAAGGCCAACACAGACAATGTAGTAGAAGCTTGTCAAAGAAAAGAGAGTTGATACATGCTGAATAGAGCTCATTTCCACAGCCACCTGAAGACTATCCAGGGTTTCTGACACGTCTGTTATTTAAGGGTAATTTATGTTCTGTTACACAGTGAACAGCTAGACCTACTAGTTTGTACCTGTACAACAAAATGAGGTACCACTGCCAGATCATGAGCATTGAAAAGTACCCTCAGGAGAGAGAGAAAACACAACATTGATGACATCATGTTGGCTCATTCTAGGGAGTGGAGGCTGAGTGTCCCTAGCAGGGAAGCCGTGGCCACTGGACTCTGCAGGCTAACTGGCTGTGTCTCCTACAGAAACCCTCCTGTGCTGAGACTCAGTAGCTGCTGTAATCGGGGGGTGGACAGACTACACATGGGTTCTGTGTAGTTCACATGATAATAGATACAAAGACCACTCTGTGAGCTGGAAAGTTCTCAAATATGTAGGAACCCTATTGACTCTATAACCGTGAAGCCCAGTCATGTTGAACACTCCAATGTGAAAGGCTATTGAACTATTCTGGTCTCAAATGGAACAGCTGGCACAGAAGTAAACGTGAAATAGATTAAAGGCTGCTTGGACTACTTCAGGTGCATTTACTGTGCTGGGAAGAGCCTTCATTAGCGCTTCTGAAAGGGTGCACCTTGAGAGCCCTGGCCTGGGTGTGGTTGAACTTTGACCCACTTGCCTGACTGAAGCACCCTTCCTGTTCTCTTTTCTTTCAATCGAGATCATTGTACCAGTGGGAAGAATTATGGGGACTAGGTAAGTTCCTCCTTACTAAGACCTCTTGCAATTCTAGAATCCTGAGTCTAGCTGGATTTCAGACATGATCTTTCTGGGTGGTAGACGAGACCATGGGTATCGTTATTAACAGTGTCAGAGGCTTTTGAGGCTCTGTGACCTCTTGAGTGTTAAGACTTCAACTTTATGTAAGTCTTCCTTCACTATCACAAATTACCCGAGATATGCAATTTAATAAGGGAAAATATTCGTGAATTGGGTTTCTAGAGGTTTCGGTCCATATTCACTTGGGCCTAGGCAGCACTTTATATCAAGTTGGGAGTGTGTGGCACCTCATAGCTGCCAGCAAACAAAAAGAGGAAGGGTGGGCCAGGGCCCTGCGTCCCCTTCAAGGGCGCACACAGAGACAGCCTTTCCTTCGTTAGATGCCACCGCCTAAAGTTGCTACTCCCCCAGTCCTCATACCACAGGCCAAGGCTAACACATCTTCTTACCATGCAGATCCCTGCAGGGCCTCGCTTCTGTGCTACCACATTCACAGTCAACGCTAAAGTGTCAGAAATGACCCGTGTCTGGACGGGGACTGCAGGCTCAGCCCTGCTCTCCTTACATAATAGGCAGAGTTTAAAGTTTCCTGTCTGTAGATTCTAGGACCCCCACCTCTCCTCTCCGTGAGGCGTGAATAGGGCGGCCCTCTGTTCTGTTCTGGCATCGCTCTGACTTCCCTCCCTGCCTTCACTCCATTGTAAGCATAGTAGCTCCTCAGCTGCTCCTCAGCCCTATCAGCTGGGATCTGCTTCCCCTGGATAATGCACATGGCCTGCCCCCTCACTTCCTGTGGCTCTCTATTCAAAACTCACTCTTCTTACTTTCTCCCTGAAGCCCTCCCCACTCACTCTGTCTGAATGTTCAGCTTCTCTGCCTAGCTCTCTCTCTTGCTACCTTTGTTTTTCTCCTTGATTGGTACCTACAGTTTATTATTCATTTATGGTCAGGAGAATGCAACCTCCACGTGAGCAAGGATTTTTGTCTTTTTGGTTCAATTCTGTGTCTTCAGCGCCTAGAACGCTGCCTAGCATGATAAATGTTGTTAGAATTAGTAGAGGAAAGAGAAGTCACTACGCTAGGTGATCGAGTCAGAACATGAATCTAGGTCAATTCCCGGCCCAATGACTTTGTTGGCATTAGATTTTCGTTGGTTTAGTGCTGCTGCCCGTGGCCTGGCACCACATTAGAACTGTTGGTGTGTAGCCCTTCCCCTCCCGGCCTCCAGTGACCATTCATACCCGTCTGGCTCATTGCCAGCTCTTACGAGCAGTTCCTTTTCTAGCTGACTTTCTTTCCTGTTCTCCGGGAGCTCTTTGAAGGCAGTGCTGTGGACATAGGCACCCCACAGAATGCCAAGGCTGGGTATAGCTCCCCATACCACCCTGCAGATCTACAGCCTTGGATAAGGAAGAGACATTTGTGTGCCATGGTGCCTTTTCCTGTCATAGTGCTTGCATCCAGAATGGTGACTGAGGTGAGCTTGATGTTGAAAGTCAAACCTCTCCTGAAGCAGGGAACACATTGAGATGACCAAAGTTAGGGTAGGGAGAACAAAGTACATCCAGTCTTCCTGCTTGCTCCACCATCAGAGGATAGGGGGCAATAACCTTTAACTGCCAGCCCTCCCAATAGCCCTCAACAAGGTCAGGTATCTCGAGAAGTTAAGATTAATAGAAGCTCCTGAAACAGTGTCTTTGGTTATTTAGCTTTTCCCCAATAGGATAACTTAGGGCAGAAATGGAAATCTCATGGCTCAGTTGTCATATGTGAGGCTTCGCCATAAATTCAGAGCATCTGGATTCCAGTGTTTTGTTGAATTCATCTGAAAAGAGCATCTTTAATTAGTTAGAGTGATTTTTCCTCTTATACCATAGAAACAAGGTCTGAACAAGCCAAGGCATAGTCTAACTTGAAACCTGTTCCTAGTCAGTTCTGAAAAGCACTTCAAAGATTCATGAATTTTAAGCCAGTCAGCTTTCCCCCAGGGGAATGCTCGCATTGTGGAAGGGCAATGCTTGAAAATGATGGTGTCTGGCATGGTAGAAGTCTGTGTAGTCTATGCTCACCGACTTATTTACCATTAACCTTTTTTGGAAGATGAGAATGGGAGGGAATTCTTAGCTAAACCATCATGATAAACCATCATGGTGGGGAGTGCTGTGAGAGGTAGACCGTCATGGTGGGGAGTGCTGTGAGAGGTAGACCGTCATGGTGGGGAGTGCTGTGAGAGGTAGACCGTCATGGTGGGGAGTGCTGTGAGAGGTAGACCGTCATGGTGGGGAGTGCTGTGAGAGGTAGACCGTCATGGTGGGGAGTGCTGTGAGAGGTAGACCGTCATGGTGGGGAGTGCTGTGAGAGGTAGACCGTCATGGTGGAGAGTGCAGTGGAGAGGTAGACCGTCATGATGGTGAGTGTGTGGTGGAGCAGAACTACTCACCTCAGGGAAGCCAGGTAGCTCAGAGAGAGAGGAGGCCAAGGGCCCAATATTCCCTTCAAGGACACTCTTCAGGAAGCAACTTTCTTCAACTAGGCTCACCAGCTCCCAGTAGTGCCACAGGCTGGGGAACCAAACTTTTAAAACCCAAACAATAACAAGCAGGAACAAGAAAATAAATCACACAATATTAGAATTGGAAGTGAATTTAAGGATCGCTTAGTAAGTTCTTAGAATATCAGTCTTTGTTCCTGTGGTTGTTTCTGTTTAGATGCTGCTGTAAGGATCAATAACTAGCCAGGAAGGTCCAAGCCTCTGATACACGTAGCTTGCTTGATGGGTCTCAGGCAACTCCTGTGTGTCATTTTTGCATCTTTGAAGACATATTCTGTGGGAATGGGGATGATTCCATCTTAAAGTACCTGCTATGCTAACATGCAGACTGAGTTCTGATTCTCAGCACCAGTAAAATCCAGCAGAGTGCTTCTTTCACCCTAGTGTAAAGTGTGTGGAAACACGCAAACTCCTGAAACTGGCCAGCCTAACATTGTCATTGAGGTCCAGATTCAGTGAGAGACCCTGTCTCAAAAACTAAGGTGGAGAGTGATTGAGGAAGACACTCTACATCAACATCTGGCTTCCATACACATGTGTACATGCACCCATACAGACACACCCACGTGAACACACACACACACACACACACACACACATCATTTGGGATTCACTATAGGGAATTGTCAGTCTTCTACTTAGTATTATGGTAACTTGATTCCTAATAGCTATTCATTTGCTTATCTACACAGGATTAAAAAAAAAAAACTAATTCAGGTTTAATGAGCCTCCTTCAGAACAAAAACATGTCCACAATCAAAAGACATAAGGTGAACACTGAGTCAAAAGATCATATAAATGAAGTCACTAGTTAAAAAGATTTCCTCAGACATGGAGGTTTTCTTCCCTCTGCTCTGAGGACAGAGAGCAGGCCCTCTAGCAGTATAAGCATTGCTTCAGCTACACACACAGACTCAGGGCTGGGAGGAACACGTAAAAAATAGGGCCGGCTGAGGCTGGGATCAGCGCTTTCCCTGAGTTGCCTTAAGTTTTTATTCATGTTGTATTTGGGCCTCAAAAAGATTTGTTCAGTCAAGCTGACTGATGACAGTAAATGACTAGTTAACCATACCTACTAATCACATAAATATGGTTTATGGAATGGTATAAAATGTTTTATGAAATCAGTTTTGAACCATCTTTTTGACAGTAATTATACCAGTCCGTAATAACTTAAACCAAGTGAAAATGCCAAGAATTAGTCTCAGCATCTAATACTCTGATGGTTATCATACAGAATTGCCATTGCAGTAAAATGACAAGGTTGAATTAATTTCTCTTTTTCTACTGCATTTCTTTTACACCCCGCCTTCACATTAAACATACTTCATAACGTTTCACCATGGGAGAAGACTGCATAAGTTTCCAGTTGCTGTAATTTAGTTAAGCCATAAAATTGTTTCCAGATTATCAACCATGAAATGGAAAGACAATCTTATTTATGAATTTATAAATCAGATAATCTCCCTCAAATGAATCCTGAAACCAGAAACACTTCGGTGATTAAATAGGAAGGAAAAAGTTTCTCATTACCATGTGTCAAAAGAATTATATTTTCACGAGGAGGTTTTGGCTGCAACATCAGAGCATGCGTGTGTGATCAGCGTGCTGTCCGTCCCTGTGGCACCCATCACTGCCTCCACTGCACTGACCCCACACAGGAATGGGAGAGAATCATAGCCCTTCTCCTGTCAGGGACAGTGTCTGGACTCTGGGGAAGATGTCAAGGAGCAGTCAACAGCGTCTGACTTGGCCACCTTCCTGATGGCCCTGCTAGTGACGTAGCCCCAAAGAGGCCACCCAAGTAGTGTTCCTGCCCTAACTCACAGCAACGAAGAGAAGAACCAGGCACCTGGATGCCTGAATCAGATATACGGCTTTTGCTCCAAGCACCTAAACTCTCATCCAAGGCAGTTCTTTGGCTGTGTCTGAATCATCCCTGAAGAATCAGGCAGTGGGATGAAATTTAGAAATGTCTTTCTCCATCTGCACCCTAAAACCATTACTGAAGGGAAGTCCGCAGAAGAAGCCCAGCCCCCACTGATCCAAAGAAAATGCTAGGAAGCCTTTGAGTTCCAGCCTGTGCTGCCACACTCTCCGGTCTGTCCACAGTGATGATTAAAAATAAGCGCCTTTATCCAGGATGATTCAGGTTTTGGTTCCTAATGCTGCTGCTCCCTCTTATTGGACAAAGTAACAAAAGCTATTGACCTATGATGGATCAGAAGAACTACTGACTTAGCCCTGATCCTGCTTGCACCCATAGCCAACGTTACAATACCAAGACTTCTTTCTGCCTTTCCTCTCTCAGCGGATTCTTGGTTATTTTTTTCTGTAGCTATTTTTCTTTTTCTTTTTTTTTTTTTTGAGGGTCTTCCTGTAGCCCTCTGGCTGGCCTGGAACTTACTGGCCTCAATCTCACAGGGATTTGCCTGCCTCTGCCTCTGCCTTCCAACTGCTGGGATTAAAGACATGCAGCACTATGCCTGGCAAACTTATTTATATTTATTTTATGTGTATGAATATTTTGTCTGCAAATATGTAAGTGCACCATATGCATGCACTGCCCATGGAGCCCAGAAGGGAGCCTCCAATCCCCTGGGAACAGAACTCTGATCCTCAGCAAGAGAAGTCAGTGCTCTTAACTCCAGAGCAGTCTGTCCAGCCACCACTTCACTCCCTACCCTCAGTTTCTTACATTTCTTAATATCACTGCTTTGTGTACCTACCTAGGTCATTGCCATGTCTTTCTGTCTCCTACTCCAATTGGACCAACCCTGAAGACACATTCTAACTCAAGATGTCTACACTAAAAATGCCATACCACTTAAAAACATCTGCCTGTGACCAAATAAGAGTAGAAAATCGGTAACCCTGAATCTACCTCTTATCCTTCGGTGATGGGTTTTACTCTAAGCCCTGTGGCTGACCATGCAATCCCACGTGCAGTGAATGATAGACAAGAGAGGTAGACAACCTTCACTCGGGACTGGAATATCCCCCAAAGCATTTGCATGTCCATGTCTCTTGTATGGCAGATAAGAGGTCAACCAGTGACCCCATTGTTTCTGAGGTACAGCTGTGGTTTGACAAGAAAACATGGGATTTCTAATAGGTTTTTACCAGCCTGTTTTCCTTATTTGAAATTTTTAGCCAATTTTTCCCCTTGACACATTGACCAATGTATGCGAATAAGGAGGCCAGGAACACAGAGACGATTGCAAATACTTCAGCTCTGAGACTGGCTTCCACTCTTGTGCCTAGACACATTTGCAGTGTCAGTCATTGGAGTCATATTTCCAGAGTCAGTGTTTGAGATTTCCTCCTCTACCCCGGTAGAGCAGAGATCACACTGTCCATACTTGGTAGGTTGCTTGTTCCTTTGCAACCATTAACTACCCACTCTCCATGACATGCATACAAGAATCTCGGTGTTTGCACGAGATAACAGCATCATTGATTTCAAACTGAAGAAAGCACATGGAATAGTCCCTTCAGAAACCTGTAATCACAAAGTTAATCTTAGCAGTTCATTTGGCATTAAAGGTTTTATTCCAAAGGCCAAACCCAAGGCCTCAAAGCTTGAGGATGCTCTTGATTGCCACAAAGTTCAGGGTACAGATGTCCAGTTGCTTTTTTGTAATGAAAGAATGGATTGCTGTTATTTTTGCACAAAGTACCAGATAAAACAGTCATGTTGTATTTAAGAACCACAGTGTGTGGATATATTATTTGTAGCATAGGGATCACTCTCACATGCTTCTGTGATACAGCTGTTGTCTAAGATCCAAAAATACGATCCTGTTTAAACACCTCAACATTGCCCCAGAGAATTCTGAAGAGAAAGGTGCAGTGTTTGTCCACAGGCAGTAACCAGAGGCATTTTTACTAATGTCTTTGTGATCCAGTGGTTGGGTTGTTTCCTCCTTGATCCTGTAAAATTCTCAGGCTAAGACTTCTATACCTTTAAAGTGAGCATCAGCTATTTCCAAATACATATTGATTTCAGTCGGATTCTCCATGGTGTTGACAAGAGCCACTTGTTTGTGCTACCCATGGGTGACGAAACAAGGGTAATTCCACCCACAACAAATATTTCCATCACTCACACTAAAACCAGCCTGCAGCCTCCTGGCTGCAAAGAGCCACCTGAGAGTGTGTGGCCATGCAGGGCCTGGCCTGAGGCATTTCTGGTACCACAGAAGGCCTAGTTTATACAAAGTAAATAACAGAAGCAGGGTAGGAAGGGCCCGAAGCATGTGGTGAGTGTTTCTGAGGGAGTCACTGCTTTTCAGGAGGCCTTTGCTGGCCTGTGAGGTTGCCTTCCTTGTGAGGTCACTGGCTCAGTTCTCAACTCTGAACAAAGAATCTTGCTCTCTGCCAAGGATTTGCAGCTCTTCCGGTTGCCAAGCCAGGTTGGATGAACTGTAGTGGCCTGCTAGGTGGTGCCTTTTATAACCCTCGGGTGGGTCACTCACCTAGAAGAACCAGTCTGAAAGTCAACAGACCTTTAACAAACCATTCTCTTGTTTTGCAGAGAGAGGATGCAAGCGATGGAGAAGCAGATTGCCAGTTTAACTGGCCTTGTTCAGTCTGCGCTTTTTAAAGGGCCCATTACAAGTAGTAGCAAAGAAATCTCTAGGTAAAAAGAAGCGAGTCATCCAGTTACACATAATTCAGCCTCTTTCTCTTTAATCATTATGATCATTCATTCATTTAAATTCGTTTCTTCGTGATCATTTTAGGGTTGCAATGTTCACATCTCTATGAATCATGGTGTGGGGTCGTTTGGGGTTTTGTTTTTGTTTTTGTTTTTCCCTTCTGTAATTCTTAGACAAAAGTAACACTTTGGCCCAAGAAGGGTCAAAGAGCTTCCCAGTGCATGTGACCTCATGGACCGCTCACCACGCAGTGCCTGCTACCACCACCCTTGCGTGTCCACATCAGGCACCATCTGAAAGCCACTGCGTGCCCCTCCACATCTGCCCGCATCAGTGCACACCTGAGAAGCCTTTTCCATCTGGGCCAGTCATGGCGCTCGTGCCAAAACACCCTCATTGCTTTATCCATCAGTGCTAATCCCTAAGAATTCCAATAAAATGGAAGGGGCAAGAGAAATCACTTCCGAAACCAGAGTTGACTCTCTTTTTCTGTTTTTCAGTGAGAAAATGATGAAAACCACAGCCAACAGGAGCCACACAGACAGTGCAGGTGAGTATCTCAGAGGGTCCAGAAGCCTGCGAGTCCCCTTCCGCCCTGGCTGCTTTCAGACATATTCCGTGTTTCCCCACGTCCCAAGGCTTCCCAGCCTTCCAGGAAAACTCCATTGCTGCTGCAGTTTCTTGCAATGCTGAATTCATCATTGTTCACTCAGTCCCTCGTTTATCTGACCTAACTTCTGAGGTGTGTTTCTGCTCCAGGTACTGGGAGTGGAAACTTGATACGGTGTACGTAAGACATAGCGCTGGCTGCCTGGAACTGAGAATCCGTAGAAATGTTGATAATATATGTGTTTCGAATGTCAAGAAGTTTAGCCAGCAGGGCTAGCCTACTTGAGAACACCCACTGCAGAGGTGCCAGAGCAAGGTGCACAGGATGCATAGGACTGGGGAAGTGCAGGCGGAAAGGAGCCGTCCTGGTAGAGGCAGCTCTCCTACTCTATACGTGCAAAGGGAAGCCATTGGGAGGAACATTACTGTTCCTACTGTGGGGAGGAGCATTAGCCCAGTGGAACATGGGAATGGATGAGAATGGGTAAAAGTGACCAGCAGTTCAGATGGGAGAAGAGTTATGTGTGCCAGGGCATGCCTTTTAAATGCCAGCATTCCCCTGTAGGAGGATTAATCCAGTGGAGCTTCCTAGTGTCACCAGGCAGACCTCGCTCCAGATGACGTTGGGTTAGAAATAAATCACGGCAGGAGCATGCTCAGAGGCTGTAGTTACATAGAAACAAATAGGAAGTTGGGTAAAACCCCCAACTGGGGAAGCTCCATCTTCGGGTTGGTGCAGCGTAGCAATGTGGGCAGGATTAGGGACTTGGGTTTAAGCCTCTGCGGGCCCTGGCTCCACTTAGGATGGGCACAGTTTCGTACTCGGCTATAAGGGATGCTTTTCCAGCATTCCGCTTAGAAATCCATCAGTGGCCTGGCTGAACCCAGACCGTTATTTCATGGAAGTAACTAAACTTGTCCTCAGTTTGCTTTAGAGATATTTACTCATTTGTTTTCTTATTTATTATGAACTCAAAGGGATAAAAGTAATAAACAATAAAACCTTCCATCTCTCCAGAATCTATTCTGGAAATGATTAGTGTCCTATACTATCAGGCTGATCAATCTGTGCATGATGGTTTAGAAGCTTTGACTGGCTCTCACTTTGTGTAGAATAGTAATAATAGGAGATATTTAGGGAGCACTTCTGGGCACCTGGCACTGTTCCAAGACTCTTCATGCATTAGCCCATTGGCATCTATGGGTAGGTATCATTTTTATTTCTGTTTCCCAGATAAGGAAGCCAGATACACAACCACACACATGTAACATGTGGCAACAAATCTTTATTGATATTTTATTTCATCTGTTTATGTTAAGATGCCCCAGTCCCTTGAAAGATGTATAAGTCATTTGATTTCTTCATTTTGAAGTCTTTGTATTTTTTTGAGCAAGGCAGAAAAAAAAAGTGATTTCTTTGGATATGTTTCCAGCATGTAATCAATAGGTCTGGGGGACAGGTAGTGCTAGTTGTCAACTTTGTTTTGGGGAAGGCTTAGGAGATTTTTGATGCTATGGGCAATGTGAATGGCTTGGGTTCCTGAGTCTCTGCCCCATTTGGCCTTTCTTCTTCTAATGTATCAAGGCTAGATGTTGACCACAGGCGTTTAGTTGCTATAGCAGCCTGAACAGTGCACAAAATACATTAATTCTTCCATAACCCTAGGAAGTAAACTAGAAGACAAGCAATGTTATCCTGTTCTGTAGACAAATAACAGGCTTATAGAGAAATCGGGGAACTCATTTAGCCAAAGGTCAACACAAATGAAATCCAGGCCTTTGTTACTTTAGAAATACGTAATTTACTGTAGATATAAGAGAGTAGAAGTCTCACACTTCAGAAGCATACCTTGTGTGTTACACTGTGTGCTATCTCAGTTAACACACCTAACCCTATAAGGAGGATGTCATCATCCGTAATTTCTATGGGGAGAAAAAGACTCACCAAGGTTAAGATGCTCAAAGCCACTCTACTAGTGTGATATTCAGTCTTGCTAAATCTCAAACCAGTATTGTTTCTGTTAGAACAAGGTACATTATCTCACTTCAAACGTAGACTTGGAGCTAGGAATGGTGGCACACTCCTTTGATCCCAGCACTCAGGAGGAGGGAGGCAGCAGGATAGACATAATCTACATAGGGAGTTCCAGGCCAGGTGAGACTATAGAAAACCCTGTTTCAAAAAGACACTTGGTAAGATTCATGGTAAGATCAAATAACCAAGGGCCAAGGAGATGGCTCAGTGAGCAAAGACTCTTGCTGCATAAGCCTGATGACCTGAGTTCAGTTCCCCTGACCCATGTTATGGTGGGAGAGGCCCATCTCCACAAAGTTGTTCTGTGACCCCAACCACTGGCTGTAGCACACATAGCCACACACACAGCATGCATTCATGTGTACATACATGATGATAATAGTAATAACAAATTTAAGCTGTAACAAACCAAGATAAATGACCTGGAATAGGTTCTGTCCACAGAATGGAGTACATTTCTGAGGACAGACTGTACATTGATTCTCTGTACTAGACCCATATGGAGGGGAAGCTAGTGTGGCCACCCATCCTTGGACATGGCAGACTGATCCCAGGCCTTGTGATTCTGTTGTGAGTGGGACCTACTTGGAGCCCCCACAACTAGATCCATCTCCATCCTGAATCTACATTTCAGCGCCCTTGTTGTAGATCCTGAACAGCTGTTGGGTCATCCCCGATGCCCTGCACTTGCTGAGACTCTAGTCATGGTAATAAGGAAGGCTTTTCCCACCACTCTGCTCAGAGAAGCAGCACAGCTAAGGGCGATGAGGCTCACTCTCTGGCAGACATTGGGCTAAGCAGTTCCTTGTACTGGCTTCCTTAGCCCACTGAGTAACAGCTACACCCGTTTACAGATAAGGAAACACAGAGAGAATGTGATTAAGTTACTTGCTCAAAGTCCAACATGAGGAAATGGCTTCTAAGAATGATTTTCAGGTTCTAGCATAAATAATAAAGTAGATAATAGTGCCTTGGGTTAAAATCAGGTTCAGAGAGGGAGAGATTCGGAGATGAGAGGAGATCATGAATTTGATCTGTTGTGGGAAAGGCTTGTAGTGATCTGCAAGTGACTATAGGTTGGGGACAAGGATGTGGGAGACCAAAGCAGGCAGGAGAGCCCAGGGTTGCTCCACAGAGTATGTGTAGCACAAAGAGATGCAGACTTAGGACCGAGCACACCCGGGTTTCAAAGGCTAGCAGAGGGAAGGCCTAGAAAAGAGATTGGTCAAGATGGAGCCTCAGAGAGGAGAAGAAAGCAAGGGAGAGTGAAGTTTGATAATAAGACCTGGAAGGAAATAAGTGACTGACAACAAAAATCAATGCTGTGCTGAGTGAAATCAGGTTTCCCCTGGAGAGTGTCCATTGATGACTGCATTGTATCACTGGCCACTTTGTAAAGCACTGACCTCGGTGAATGATGGAAACAGAAAGCCAGACATAGTAGGCTCAGAGGCTATAAATAAAGGCATTTTAAATAAATATAGATTCTGTAAAGAAATTGAGTTTTGAAAATATTTTTTTAAACCTGTTATCAGCATTCAAGTGTAACAGATAACAGACGAACGAACCTGTTTTCTGTAAAAGATTGCTCAGAGGGTAACGGGACTTTGTGCACAAGTCTGGAGACCTGAATTCAATCCCCAGACCCCACAGAAGCTGGAAGGAGAGAAGCAACTCCACAAAGTTTACTTTTGACCTCTCCATGCAAACTGTGACTTATAGGCCTATGCACACATAAAACAGGAAATATAAACAAGTTGGTGAGGTGAGCTAGTGCCCCTAGAATGTGCAAGAATTGGAAGGTATGCAAAAGGAATGTGCCTTCATTTGGCTAAGGTTTTGACAGAACAGTTATTATGAAGTAGGAGATGACCAGCCAGCACAGTGTCCTTTTTACTGAAGAAATACCTTACTGGCACCGTGTACTATACAGATGATATATGGTGTGATGCAGGAAGCATCTGCACCTGCACCTCTCCAGAGGGAATGAGAGACTGGTTGATTCCAAAAGGAAAACTGCCATTGATTGCAATTTCCCTTTGGGATTCTTGACCTGAAAAACACTAAGTTAATTATGACATGCTTGTTATGGTAGAGAACATTCTTTTGAGCAACTGCGAAGAGCAAATATTGCCTTTTTTGAGAGTGACTTTGATTTGCAGCTGAAGAAGTGGAAGTTGGTCAGAACTTTGGCGATGATGTAAATGACCATTTAGGTTCATAAAAATAGCCAGAAGCTCTGATGCTCCTTTTAAATCCTGTAAAGTGCCTCTGGCCTTTGGAGGAGCAAGACTAGCTGTGCTCGGACAGTCATCCTCGTTTGGAGAACTTGACGTGCTGCCAACACTTCTCCTCGGTTGCTGAGCCACGGTGGAAAGACAGGTCACCACTAGTAATTACTCCAGGGTGTACATATCAAGGACAGGGCTCTCTCCTGCAAGGTCAGCATGACCTGTCACAAAGCTCCCAGCACAGGGGGTGTGTGTGTGTGTGTGTGTGTGTGTGTGTGTGTGTGTGTGTGTGTGTGTAGAGAGAGAAAGAGAGAGAAACAGATACAGCATCTGTTCTGGGGGTGTGTTTCATACCTTCATATTCTTTTTAAGAGCCAACACAATCTATTAAAGAGTCTTTTAAGTCTTGCTTGACTCAAGAATCAACTTGAGATTCCTTTTAAGTTATATTAAAAGCAAACATGGTCAGAGAATCATTTTGAAAACAAACAATCAAATCAAATCCTTCCCTGATAGACTTATGAAATACATGACGCTTTTTTAGGTTGAACCAAGATAAAACGTTTATGGCAGCTAGAAAGTAGCTTAAGAAGAGCTTTTTCTTTTCTGCTGTACTCTTTACTTTTCTGTCTGCCATAGCCCCTTCGAGTCCTAAGAATGGAGCCTAGGACCTCACATGAACGAGGCAAGTCTATACCAGTGAGTTATGTCCTCAGTCTGAAAGTTTCTTTCCACTACTTTTTTAACTTTTAAATTTCTTTCCTAAGAAATTTTGGAGTATAGCCATATCTTTTTTTTACTAAAAGTAACAGTGTCCAGAAGTCCTACTACTTCTTTTAGTTTTGGAAATCTGTGGAGATTTAGCCAAGTACTCACTCTTGATTAGCTTCCCAAATCCATGACTTGAGTATGCGTCTGACAGCAGGTGATGACAACATAGAATTTCTATGAGGTCTCAGAAATTTAACTTTTCTCTACTACATAGTTACAGATATATACTGTATATATTTTTTAATCCAAAAGTTAGCAATAAGAATATAAAATTGTGAGGCTGGAGAGATGGCTCAGTGGTTAAGAGCACTATCTGCTCTTGCAGAGGACCGGGTTCAATTCTCGGCATCCACCACTCCAGTACCAGGGAATCCGACACTCTCTTCTGACTTCCTTTCTCATTGCACGACAAGGGTGCACTTGCACGCCTGCAGGCATACATATAAAATACAAATAAATAAATATTAAAATATATTGTGTAGAATGCCAACAGCTGGCGATGCTACTAATACTTCGTTCTGTATACTTTTAAATTTTGTCTCTGTAAACCTGTGTGTTTAAAGAAGAAAGAGAGAGGAGGAAGGAAAAGAGGAAGAGCAGTCCCAGCCCTGGGGAAGGGATGCTGGACGGAGGGAGGAGGGGGACAGCAGCATAGACTTTTAGCGTCCATGACGTGGCATCACAATGTCGATACTGCCGTACCATGCCAGCTTCCAGAACACGGTACGGATTGCATCCCTTCTCGGGACTGTGTGAGCTATTGTTGCCATGACTTTTTTTATAATGAGTTTTCAGACTGTGTGGAGATGGGTCTCACGGCTCAAGTGTGTTGTGGCGTTCTAAGATCTCCGCCGTTCTTTTCTCTTAGGAACTGCCCATGTTCCTGGTGGGAAGAGCCCGGGCCCCCTGGAGTCCACAGTGCCTCCCAGCCAGCCTCTGCCTGCTGGCTCCTCATCCATCCATATGAGCCTGCTTGACATGAGACGGAATGTGGCCGAACTCAGGCTCCAGCTCCAGCAGATGCGGCAGCTCCAGGTACTTGGTGCATGTGTGGCTTCTGTCTTAGTGGCTCTATGTATGTCACCTTTCTCTGTCCTCTGTAGCCTCAGCACTACTGCAACTTCCCTGGTCTTTACTGTGCTTTTCCTAGAGGCTAATTGAAGACCCCATGCATAGGACCTTAATGGCAAGACTTCCTGGTCTACTTGTAATCCTGGTCTAGAGACTTCCACTGAACTGCAGTCAGTCTATGACCACTTCCTTTGGCTGTGTATGAAAGGCTCATTCAGCATCTGTTTGGGAAGAGAACTGTAAAGGGGGCCAGTGGAGCATCCTGAGAGCCAAGGCCATGCTAGCTCTCGGTGTGGAGGCCCATGCCAGCTCTCAGTGTGGAGGCCCATGCCAGCTCTCAGTGTGGAGGCCTCTTCCTTCTCCCCAGGGAGCAAGCCCCGCTTCTCTGCACTCTCCTCCCAGCGAGGAGCTGTGGTGCCTACTGTCGGGGAAAAACATCTATATTTTATTTGGGTAGTGTGTTCCAAGTTTTTCTAAGCCTGTTTCATTATAGAGGAATATATGAACTTATAGGGAATTAAAAGGAAGACAATAATAACCCTTCACATCACAAATCTTGGTCAACAAATACCATCAAAATGGGATATTCTATCTCCTGGCTCAAGTCCCAGGGAACTGGAAGGTACAGGGCTTCATGAGGTCACGTGTTTACGTTCAGTGCCAGCCTTACCCTCCCTGCCCTTAATGCTAAGGCACTGAGGCCATAGTCCTGGCTTAGACTTTATGCAGACATCTCCCCGACCTCCTTCAAGGATCTCATAATCCAAATATTGTTAAAAGTCGAACACACCCAGGAGCCCGCCTCAGAGGCGGAGATCCTCTGTAATCAGTGGGAGCAGCCCTGTGTGCTGGGGTGCAGGAAGGAAGGACTTCGAACCACAGTTCTTCTGCTCCTTTTGCAGCTCATTGGCATAAACCCAATCTGCTTTTCCACCTAATTAAAACTAGGAACATGATTTCCCAGTGCCCAGAATCTACCAGAGGATGAAAGGCGATGGGTAGGTAAAGCCAGGCATAGTGTCACAGGATACTCAACAGGTAAAATGCTGGTCGTATATGTGTGGTACACACACATGACTATGCTGGAGCATGCTTAAGGTCCCATACATGCAGAACCAGGCATTTGGGGATAAAAAGCCAGACCCCAGAGTGACTGCTGACCACCTGGATAAGTTCCCTCAGGCTTCAGGGAATCGAACAAGGGCTGCCTGGTCACAGACACATGTCATCTGGGGGTTTTGCCCCATCTTAGATAGCTTCTTGTCTGCAGATCTGACTGCAGCTTGGTAAATTGTTCAGCAGCTTGTCAGCCTCTGTATTGATTTTGTTTATCATTTCTGCCTTTTGGAGAAAGAAGTTCTGTCCCACAGCAGCCAACACCTGCCCTGCTTCCTTCTAGACCACACATTCTCCTGACCGTAATTTCAACATCAGAAAATAAGACTCTAGAACATAAAATACATTAAGATAGATAGCTGTGTTGAATTATATCACTTCACATATTAGGGCTCAGTGTACTGCCTTTCCTTCCTTCCTTCCTTCCTTCCTTCCTTCCTTCCTTCCTTCCTTCCTTCCTTCCTTCCTTCCCTCCCTCCCTCCCTCCCTCCCTCCCTCCCTCCTTCCTTCCTTCCTTCCTTCCTTCCTTCCTTTCTTTCTTTCTTTCTTTCTTCCTTTCTTTCTTTCTTTCTTTCCATCCTCCCTCACCAGGAAAGAAATACCAAATTCTCAGGACTTTTAAAAATGTTATCACTAAGTTTAGAATAACCTAATTTTTAAACTTATCGTGGAACCAGAAAAAGATAGGGTCCAAGGAAAAAAATAATGTGTGAATTGGAAACAGAGAATGTGTCTTCTTTCTCTTTGGGTCAAGTCTCAACTGACCTGGGGTCGCCACAGAACTTTTTGTCCTTCAGAAACATGTTTCTTTCCTCAGCCCAGAGAGAGACAGACGTGCAGTTACTTCTGGGGATCTGGAATTACCTTCAGGGGAAAAAAAATCTATGTACTGTAACATTTTAGGAAAATGGTATTATTCATCATTCAGAAAATGTAGATTTTTTTTCTCCCTAAATTTTACAGGAAAAGTGATGCATGAAAACAGTCGTCCTTTGAAAGGAACATTTGTTAGGTAGGAAACTCTTCAATTGTTGAAGACGTTACTTGGGAGTGGGAACACAGCAGTGTAAACGTTCTGCCAGCACTTGTAGCAGATTAACTGAGCCGAGGACACATCTGATTAGCTGTGGGAAAGAGCGTAGTTGGGAATGCTTTAAGTCACTGTGTCTTTCAGACCGAGAGTGGCGAGAGTATCTCATTAGTCTCCACTTCACCGTCTGTGAGAACTGACGGACGCAGCACATCCATGAAGTATCTCACTGGATTGAACAGTAATCCCTACCCTAGAAATTCTAGAGCCACCAGACTCTGGTGGGGTGCCTCAGTACTTGTGCTTCTGAGAAGGCGCTGAGGTGGTTCCGGACAGCAGTGTCTCTAGAGGACAGTGAATCACATGGAGAAGGACCTAGCGATTTTCTCCATCACCTCCTTGACATTCTTTCCCCTCATCTAGTCACCCCTGTGCCTGCATCACATTTCTATTCCTGTGAAGAATCCATCACTTCTGGAAATGAAATTCTCAAATACGATATGTTACAGTCTAGGGTTTTCCAATGATTTAATTATCTAATTACTGGAGCAGGCTGCCAAGCACAAAGGATTTCATTCAGTTTCATTATTTTATAACACAGCTCAAAGAACATTTGAATTTCTAATTCAATTTTTGTTCTTTTGAGACTCTTCTAGAGAGTTCTGCATATCTCTAATGATCACGCCATTACTGAACTCACGGTCACTCCGGGGTACTGTTTCGTTTTCGGTGTATGATAACACGTGTGCAGTTGGAGAGTTGGTGCTGCCATGACTTAATTATTCTTAATTGTTTTTGTCTTAAATAAACTCTCCAGGATGAAAAGGTAGAAGCTTGTGGGGGAGGGAAGCCTGGGACACAAAGATGACAAAAATGGGTGGGGGCGGGGGTTGGACAATGGCAACCAGGTTAAGAAACAAAGTACTTAGCTTCCCTTGCCTGTCTGCTCTGGAGAACTGTACACATTTCTAAGCTCAACAGCCTATTTGTTCATTGTCATTTACTCCCCAAAAGCCAAAGAAGTTAAGCAATCCTGCGGTAATAAAGAAACACATGTGGCTGCCATAGTATTGCTAGACTGTGGCCAAAGATCTTCCTTGTTAAGAAACTGACTGTTCTGTACTGTGTGACATAGGTTCAAGGGTCACAAGGGGTGGTAGGTGGTGGAGATCTCACCCAGTCAGTGCAGTATCCAACAATGCCAGGCACCTGCCCAGGCAGTACTAAACCATCAACGTTATAGTCCTAGTATCAGATGTACCTCAAATGTTCATTATTGTCCAAGGCAGGTGTGATACTCAGTCTAAAGCCATTCCACCCGTGTCCCCTTGTCCCCTAGCCAGCAGCTGTTCCCTTCGGTATAAACAATGGGTGCATTTGAGGGGGAGGGAAGCGTTCAACGAGGAGCAGTATTTCCAAATAGCCAGCAGGTGGTGCAAAAAAGCAAGTGTAGTAGGGAGGGTGGTGGCAACTCCAGAACCTGGGAGTGACAGGGTGTGAGCCTACAGATCTGCCCTTTGGCCTTTGGAGCACTAAACAATTAAGTTTTAACTACTTCCAACCCTTAAAAAAAGAAATGTTTCACAGAAAACCTGTATTTCTAGATTCTCTTAAGAGTATTGATCTAAGTATTGATCTAAGTTATCTGAAACTGAGAGATGACTGCTCCTTAGACAGGCCAGCTACCTCTGTGCATCCTTACTTCATTTTTCACTTTATTGCTAGAGCATTGATGACATTTGTTGTCACTCTAACATCCAACCCCAGTCAATCTGGACACTGCATTTCATTGTAAAGTGTTTTCCTTGTGGTGGTTTTGTTTGTTTTAAAATGCAGAGCTGGGGTGATGGCTCCATGATAACAGCACTTGCTATGTAAGTGCGAGGACCTGAGTTTGAATCTCTAAGACCCAAGTAGAAAAACGGGGCAGGGCTATGATGCCTATAATTCTAGCACTGGAGGACAGAGATTCTGGGAGCTTGCTGAAACAGGGAGCTTCTGGTTCAGTGAGAGGCCCTATTGCAAGACAATAAGGTATAGAGCGATGGAGGAAGACACCCAGTGTCCTCTCTTGCACTGCTAGACAGGCGTACCTGCCCATGGTGCTAGGCACTGTTGTCAAGTCTGATTTTACCTAAGAAATCAAGGATGACCTTAGGAGGGGTGAGGCAATTTTGAAGAAGATTTAAATTTAAACAGTTTTGTACTTTATTTATGAAGTTGACATGGATAATTCACTTGGTACAATAAAATTTTTTATAGTCAAGGACATTCTAAGTATGCTTCTGAAAGCATCAAAGGCATTTTCAGTAGGTTGTGTTTCTAGCTAAGAGGGGGAAATGCAGTTTCACTTACCTTCCCATTGCTGACAGCTGGAGGACCAAACAAGAGATGGAACATTACTTCCAGACACTGGACGACAGAACAGGGGCCTGGGCTGCTGGGGAGAACAGAAACAAAGGCAGTGAAGCCTGCAGTTGACCGGGGAGTCTGCCTGGAGGCGCTTCGCAGATCTTATGCAGAAACTCCAGCAGTCCTGGGATGCCTGCTGGGTTGACCAGATAAGATCAAAGTTTATGCAGATGAAATAAAGCAAGTAGAATTTACAGAATGGAGTACCAAATAGAAGTCTCCCCAAAGAAAGAATTGTGTAAATCTGTGGGTCAGCTATTGAATAATAAGCCAAGTATGCGCACCAGGGAAAGACCCTGTGCATGAAGCTTTAAGCTAAAACCTTTCTAGAGCCCACCCAGGTCTGGAGCTGTTCAAGATTTGACAAGCAAAACTGAAGAGGCATTTACAAATGGGCGAATAGTAACCGCCAGTCTTTGAACTAGCCCTAGAGAAAAGACTACAACCAGGTTCTCCTTAGGAGCGCTTGAAAATAACCCTCTCCATAACAGAGGAAGCCATATGGAACTGGGCTGTCAGAGAATACCTAACACATGTAAAGGAAAGAATTCCTCATGCCTAACATCTAATCAAGAACTATGAGACATGAAAAATATGATCTATGAAAATCAACCAGTTGAAGCCAACCAGAAGTGATGAAAACAACGTGTCACTAGCGAGGCCGCGGAGCTTTTAAAAGTATTCTCAAGGAATAGAAGAAAACCTGAACAGTTCTACAAGAAATTTAAGGTAGAAAAATATCTAAGTGGAGCTTTCAAGAGCTGATAAACACAGTGTCTGGATAGATATAGAAAATGAGTCACTGCCCAGAAAAAAACATGATAGAAAATCTAGCAAATGGGATTGTCCAAGAGTAAGAATAAGAAAAAATTACAACAACAATAAAAGAATGTAGTGACCCGTGGATCATTAAGGAATCATTGGGAAAGATGAAAATATTTAAAAACTTAATGACCACAGTGTTTCCAAGTTTGGCAAAAGCTGTAGATTCACAGTCTAAAGAGCTCAGTAAACATCTAGGCTGGTAAGCACGAAGGAAAACACAGCAGTGCGGGCTGCAAACAGACTGCGAGAACCAGAGATGCACAGTAAAAGCTCAAAAGCTCAAAAGCAGCCAGAAAAAGAAAGGGGGCATTTCATACAGAGAAACATAAGTAAGAATTATATGGTTTCCAAAGACAGTGGAATGATATCTTTAAAGGACTTAAGGACTGGAGAAGACAGCTCGGCACTTAAGAGCAATGGCTACCCTTGCAGAAGACCCAGGTTCAAGTCCCAGCACCCCTATGGGGTTAAGCACCAACTGTAACTCCAGTTCCAGGAAATCTTATGCCCTCTTCTGACCTCTGTAGGCATTGCATGCATGTGGTGTACTTATATGCATATAGGTAAAGCAGTGATACTCATAAAATAAATAAGTAAAGTACTAAAAGGGAAAAAAAAACTCGTTAAGAAAACAGAGGACACTTAGTACCCAACTCTTCTTGAAGCCAGTGTTAGCCTGAGAGGAAAACACAAAAACTATTAGAAATAAGTGACCTCAGTAAGATCGGCAGAATCAGGTCAAAATGTAAACATTTTACTATATCCATATAACGGAATGGCATTCAGCAAACAAGGAATGAATTGCTAAAACACGGTGCTGGGATCTCAAAAGCTATGAGCTGTGCTGGGGATATGGCTGAGTGGTAGATTACCACCCTAGCACTTGGGAAGCTCTGGGCTGGAGCCTGGAGCCTAGCACTGAAGGTGGGGAGTACTGAGTGAAAGAGGCCAGACATGAGGGAGAATGACTGTGCAATTCCATTTGCATGACATTGTAGGCCAGGAGGATCTACTCTTTGATTACAGAAGGATCAGTGGCTTCCTTGGACTGGGGGCCGGGGATTGATGGAAAGGCTCATAAAGGAACTATATTAGAGTGACAAGAAAACATTATCTTTTTAGTGGTGCTCATGGAACTGTTATCTTAGTATGAGTATAGTTTGTTTGTAAACTGTTCCTCTATAGAGCTGATGTTCTTTTAAAAACTAAAACGCAGACATTACCAATGATCTGAGATGCGGACAGTGACTTAGGAGAGAGCCATGGATCCACATTTGACTTAGCTTATCTTTGCTCTCTGCTGGGATGAACCAGGGCACCCATATGGTGGGAGTAACGACAGTGACAAGCAGCCAGGATGGGTAGAGGGATATTTAAAACGTGGACTGAGAAACTAGCTCAGTGTTTCTTCTTTCAGGAATCGCTCCTCGATACCCATGGGTCAGTGAGAAAGAGTGTTGTGGAAAGGTCTCCCCTTGATACCCTCAGCTGAGTCCCACAAAGCCCTTCTTTCTGGAAAGGAGGTTAATAAAGCCTTGAACTCAGGAACAGTCCTGTTCCCTCTGCTCTTCTAGTGCAGTGACTCACTTAGATATTATGCATAGCTGTCTTCTTCCAGGGTGTCTGTATCTGTCTCTGAAACGGGCACTGAGAATTACTCACTGAGCAGAAAGTATCCTTGTATATGGGAATGAAACTCCCTTGTCTTGATAAAAGAGCAACTTGGAAGTGATAGGAAAATGATTTTCTAATCCCGACTGTGCCCTGCGATTGCCAAGTGAGTCTGAACAAGTCACGTGACATATCAGGAGGAATTTATATCTTCTTTTTAAAATTTTATTTTATGTGAATAAGTATTATGCCTGTGTGTATGTAAGTGCAGTGTCATGCAATTCCTGTGGAGGATGGAAGAGGGCATTGGATACCCTGGAATTGGTGTTACTAATGGTTGTTAACCACTATGTGGATACTGGGATTTGAATCCAGGTCTTCTGCAAGAACAGTCAGTGCTCTTAACCCCTGAGCTATCTCTCTAGCCCCAGAATTATGTCTTTTACCTTTCAAATTCCAATATGAAAATTATTCCAGCAATAATTCCTAGCCTAATAGCCATTGTTAAGATCTACTACTAATGACTCCTTGGCGTAATTTGAGTTTGTTTGTGTGTGGGATGTGGTCAGGTCGGTTGTTACAGAGGGCTGTGCCCAAGCTCATGGTGCAGTGACATCATCTCTCCTTTCATGAGCTTTTTTCTTAGACCATAACATTATCTGGGTGGCAAAACAGAATCACCCAGGGAGTTAAAAAATTCCCAGTGCTCAGCTTGCATCCCACACCAATTAAATCGGAATTTATCACAAGCAGAACCCAGGCACCCAGAACCCTCAGGACTACTTTATTTATTTCTTTGTACCTTACATATCCATCCACTTGTTGCGCCCCTTCCCTCCACCCTCCCTCCATCGCATGTGGTATGGATTTTCTAGATCAGAAATTAACCAGTAGGAGTGTTTCAGTTCCTTTTTGTGTTTCTGTGATAAACCACTCTGAGGGAAAGTAACTTGGGAAGGGAAGAGTTAATTTCGCCTTACAACTCCCAGGTCACAGTTCATCACAGAGGGAAGTCAGAGCAGGCTCTGAAGCAGAGGTCATAGAGGAGTGCTCCATATCGGCTTGCTTCTCCTGGCTTGCTCAGTTATCTTTCTTCTATAGCCCAGCATCGCCCCCGCCGGATGGCACTACCCACAGTGGGCTAGGCCCTCCCCATCAATTACTAATCAAGAAAATGCCCCACAGACATCCCACAGGCCAATCTGATAGAGGAAGTTCCTCAACTGAGGTGCCTTCTTCCCAAGTGACTCTAGTTTGTGTCAGGTTGACGAAGGCTAACCAGCGCATTGAGAGCAGAGCATTTCAGGAGGTGGGAATAGTCGGTTCAAGGTCACTACGGCAAAAGGAGCCAGCCAGCAAAACCAAAAGATTGCTGGTGTGGCTGAAGGGGAACTAGACACTTGGAGGGAGGACTGGAACTACAGACTGGAGAAGAAGGTGTCCTTTGTGCCCTGCCTCCCCACACCAAAAAAGATGATGCCTTCCAGCTGTGTATTAGCTGATTTTAGGAGCACAGTGAGAGGACGTCAGTGATGCACTGTGTATGTGACCATGAGTCATAGAGTAACACGCTTTTATTTGGTTCCCTCCTAGAGACAACCATAGGTCCCACCCCAGGTTTCTATGCTCTGATAACAATAACTGAGTCTGATACAGACTCAGAGCTAGGTCTATACCCTAAGCATTTTTTTTTATTGTCTCACCAAAACCCCACACCAGCCAAGAGGTGTGAATGGTTACATACTTCTTTTCTGTATACATGTCCGTGGGATGGTCTTTCTGGAGGATGGTTAATCACCATGCAGGGCTGACACTGGGACACACTGGTGCCTTTGCCTGTGGCCCAACTTCAGAAACCTTGACTTCTTCATTCAAGAAACAGAGACCACTGTGAGGTTCTGAGCAAGTGGTGTCATGGTCAAAGGTCACTTCCCCTTGGAGTGCAGAGAGAACGGGCTGTCTGCAGCAGCACCTCAACTCCTCTCCCCTAATAGGCGAGAACAGCCCAGAAAACAATGCAAGTAATTGAAAGTAGCTAACTGGTGTTGGGCAGGAGAGGGCTTTAGTAGTAATGTAAATACGATACTTGCTGTGGTTGATGCTGATCAAGAAGTGTTGACTACCATTTTATGAAGCCTGGTTACAAACTACCATGTGCTGTGTTCCATGAAAATAAGAAACTAGAATTGTAGAAAACACATGAAAATTCTGGGCTTATGTATGCACACAGCCTTTGTCAAATCCAGGTAAATTAGTACATTGCCAAGAGTCTTGGTGTCGTTGGGAATCATGAGTACTGTGTGGTAAGAGACCATGGTTCCACGGTATAGGGACATGACACTGTACAAACCAGAGGGTGCGGATTCACTCCTAACTGATACCCTGAAAAATTCCAGTCAAGCCAACTGTTGTCGAGTGCTTATTCTGCACCAAATGGTGTTCATGAGACCCTGAGGGTAGCCCTGCCCAGGAAAGCAGATCCCATGTCATCAGAGAAAAATGAAGCAGACATTTATGTCAGACATCTAAGTGCCATGCCTAAAGTCTCCAAGTGGGCTGACGGATTAGGGGTTGATCAAGGCTACTCGGCTTCCAAAGCTAGTGCTCTTGGCTCCTCTCTAAAGTCGTGGCCGGCAGAGTTTATGCTTCTTGTGTATAGAGAAGTCCTGATTTTTTTGTAGATGCAGAAATTCAAGCTCAGTTGTCAGCTAGCTGCTAAAACTCAGATACACTTTGGGAACGGAGCAGTGTATGTTCTTTGCTCCCTTCTCTTACTGGAATAAAGATTCAGCTGTGGTTATTTTCCCCGAATCTACTTCGGAAGACTGCAAGGCATTAAGTCTTCATGATGTCAGACAGGCAGAGCCCATTGAGGCTGATTTCTTTTGTTCGACAGCTGCAGAACCAGGAGGTGCTTCGGGCAATGATGAAGAAGGCTGAGCTGGAAATCAGCAGCAAAGCGAGGGAGGCCGTGAAGAGACTGGAGGATCCTGTGCAGCGACAGCGCACCCTGGTGGAGCAAGAGAGGCAAAAGTACCTTCACGAAGAGGAGAGGATAGTCAAAAAGTTACGGTGAGTGCCAGTCAAGGCGGCGCGTTTGGCTTTCCTGCCTGAACAGGCACTGTCTTTTGCCCTTAGGGTGCTCTTCTCACTTGGTGTTTTTCTCCCTCTCTTTGTTGAGCCCCTACTGTCTATGCCAGATATCTGCTGATCCTGGTATCCAGGAATCCAGGTTGTCCTCCATCCACGCCTGGGACACTCAACCGTCCCCAGGTGACTGAACTATCTCTTTACAAATCGGAGCATCATGCTCGTTTTCTAGGGCTCAGCAATGCATAAACTTCGAAGGAGCAAATGGGAAGACCCAATGATAAATGAGAAGGCTGCGTTTAATCTCAATAAAGTAAAGCCAGTGGCCAAAAGAGCACAGCATTGAAATATCCTCCTATCACAGCACTGCAGTTACCCTTGCAGAAGGATTTGAATGTTAAGTGTGTCTGACTGAGAATGAAAGATGCTTCTTTGGGTGTTAGCAATCTTATAGAAACTCCTTATTGAAAGCATCCATCAAGCGCTTTTGAAATAAGTAGGTTTATTACTCCCCCATCTGGAGAAAAGCCTATCTTTTATGTTAATGCATGTTTTGTTATGCAACAAAGATTTATCATAGAACTATTTCACCTTTTTGAATAATGAATAGGCGTTTTTAAAAGATTTATCTTTATTTTATGTGTATGACTATTTGCCTACCTTGTGTGCCTGTTCCTACAAAGATCAGAAGAGGGCGTCAGATCCCCTGGAACTGAAAGTCAACAAAGGTAGTGAGCTCCCACGTAGGTGCTGGGAACCAAACCCAGGGCCTCTAAAAGAGCAGCACGTGTCCTTAACTGCTGAATCATCTCACCAGCCCTGAGATATTTTTTCATTCCTCTTTCCCCCTCCCCCCCCCAAAAGCTTAAATCTCCCAAATTGGAATGATAAAGGAACAATGTGCAAACACATTTCGTGCTCAGGATAACAGGAAATGTGTTCTGTTCAGTCAGTTGTCTCATACTCCAGGTGCAGTTTACCTCACTCACATGCAGCCTAGTGTGTTTGATTAAAATGAGAATATCCTTCCGGGCACTCAGAAAAAATCAATTTGAGTTATTATTTTCCTAGTAAGTTAAATTATATCCACATCCCCAAGCGGTTTCTGAATTTTCACTTAGTTCATGAATGTGTAGACAGAGTTAATCACTTTAACAGTAGAAAGGCATTATTTGGTTAAAATGTTTTTGTGAAAGCTTAATTATTTAAACTTAGGTGTTGGGGTTTATCTTTAAAACCTCTTTATTTATATCCATTGAATAATATTGGTGTATAAGTTTTCTAGTAAAATTAGTAGAAAACATCCTTCCTTTAAAGTGTGTGCCTATTGGTTATCTGGGATAACTCTTACTTTTGACTTTCAGGAAACATCTTTAATATCTATAGCGTCCTAGACTAGTGGGTCCAGTTTAGAAATGATCTAGAAAGAATGCCAGGACAACGAATCATGAGGATTTTATCTGGTCGACTTTGCAGGACAGGGCTACAGGAAGACCGTGGCTCAAAAAGATTTTTAAGAACGTAGTTTGGTAAATTAAGTTGGGATGGCCTTGGAGGCAGGTAGAGGCTGAGACTTCCTGTTATCCTGAACATACTTCCTGTTATCCTGAGCTCGAAAGGTGTTTGCAGATTGCTCCCTTATCGTTCCAATTTGGGAGATTTCAGCTTTTTAAGAAAAAAGAGGAATAAGGAAAAAAAATTCCGGGCTGGTGAGGTGGCTCAGCAGTCAAAAAACACTCGCTGCTCTTTGGCAGTAGAGGCTGAGACTGTCCCAGCAGAGGAACCGTGAAAGCTCACATCTCTCTGGACCAGGAAAGGGTAGGACATCCTTAGCAAACCTGGGGCGAGGGGAGGGGAGCCAGAGTGGCAGCAAGAATTGGATACAAGATATGAATGTTGTCTTGTATTTGGGCTGTGCTGCTCCTGTTTGCTCGGTGCCTTCCATAGACCTTATTCTGCCTTGGAGACCATATGCTGCAAGCTCTCCTCTCCCTCACATGTGTGTCCCTGCACTCATACATCATACACACACAACAGCAACTTTTAATATAGCTTTAAAATATTGTATAAATGTTCCTTATTCCTTAAACGAGATGCAGATTAGGATAAACGGTGGGTCTGTGCGGCAGGAGAGCAGGGTTGCGGGAGATGGGTGGAAACGCTGACTCTGGAACTTTAGGGACGCAACAATCGCTTGCCTCCCCTTTCTGCTCTCCTTCTAAGCTCTAGAAATGGAGTTCTCTTCGAGCCTCCTGTGAGCATGAGGACAGAGAGTTGAAACTGGGGAAAACAATGGAGAAAAATGGAGTCATGGTCTTAAGAGTGAGAGTAAATGAATTTTAACAACATGCTTTTAACAAAAGTAGAATAAATAAAAGCTGTGATGTCTCTGACTAGATGACATTCTGTTGAGCAAAGAAATATCAAAAGCCACATGGGTACTGTTTCAAAGATGGTTCGCATCATGTTTAGCTGCAATGTTTCTTTTACAGTTTTTAAGTCAGTAAAAGTGACCTTAAATGCTTTCCCTAAATATGTATCATACAAACACGCAGTAGAGTAGTGTCAGGAGAGCTCCTGTGGTTCCACAGTCCGCAGCAAACGGAAGCAGGGCCTAGGGCTCTTCTGGGTGCGGGATTATGACATCCAGGAGGCAGACTATGTCAGAGAGACCAAAATAGGGTTTCAGGCAGACTGACACTGATGGGCTTGCATGATAATAACACTTGGGTCCAAACTGTTCCATACAAACGCGTTGGGATTGGACACGGTGTGCAGTCAACACACGCAGGGACTGTATTCAGTCCTGCAGTGAGAAGTGCTCCTCACAAGAGCCGGCGCAGTCTCCACCTCAAGCAGCAGCAGCCATCGCAGGTGTCTCTGGTGTGCTTACATAACACCGGCCACGTTTCTGTCATTCACAAATGCAGACGCCAGGCAGCCGAAGCTTTCCTTTTTGGTCTTAACGGGGCATCATTTCATCTGTAATTTTCATATCAGAATGGCTGATATCACCGGAGACTCCGTCCCCCCTGCTCAGATGAGACCAAATTTGTCATGTAAGACTTGGTGCTTGTTGACGGTATGGCGCATCCTGTCTGAATGCCTTGTGTGGCTGCCCTGCCTCCATCCACTTGCTCAGCTTCGGGGTCCTGGGTCTCCCCCTCACTGACGATACTCTGTGCTTGCTATTGCTTTGCCTGCTGCTGGCCCCTCTCCGGGTCCAGGAGGTGCCATCTCCGTTCACTTACTGCCACCTAGTGGTCCTGCATTTCTCAACGTTTTCCCCACACTAATCAAGAAAAACTGAAAGGTTACAAACAGGTATTTATGAAGGGATTAGCAATGGGGCCCGGACAAGTTGATTTTTTTTTTTTATTGTTTCAAGTGAAGATCTTAACTTATCTCCATTGCAATTAGCATATACCCCCGCCACACACTCACATACTAATGTGCACGCACACCATTAATGCACACAGTAGGAATCAAATCTTTAGGCTCTTCTTAGCAATGAGAGGAGAGAGTCAGTCCTGTTGATGGAATATTCGTATATACTAGAGATTTTTCGATCAGGGATTTTTAAGGACAGTTTTGTTATTTTCTCTCTCCCAGGGGCATTTGAGAATGTCAAGACATGTTCCATGTGTCACACGTTATTTGGGGTTGGGACCAGGAGGTAGAGGCCAAGGATGCTGCTAATCGTCTTTCAATGAACAGGACAGTCCTGAAAAAAAACAGGAACTATTTGGGCCAAAGTGCCAGGTACCATAGCTACCCTGAGCATGTCATTTTACTCCACTCTCCAGTGCGCGTTCATGCCATCCCTTCTTGCCTCCCTACTCCATCTCTGTCACTAGTGCCACGTTCATCTCTTTGTCTCTCCTTCCTTTCCGTGGTCACCTAGTGCACACATTGCTCCCAGCATCAGCAGCACTGAAAATGACTTCAACCAGCCACAAGTTTCTCCTACTTCCCCCAAATCCGGGCCTCAAATTAATGGACGTGGGCAAAGTTCCCCGCAGCTGCCGCACACAATAATGCAGTATTCCAAACCAAGCCAAGCTACCGACCAGTGTGCTCCTGCCTCCTGAGCAGACATCTCAGGCAAGGCTGGGACACAGCAGGATCCCACACCTGTCTTCTCTGGGGACCCCCATATCAGCCCCATCATCTGTCTGTCTTCCCTATAGCGAGCTGGAAGACTTTGTTGAGGATTTGAAGAAGGACTCCTCATCCGCCAGCCGAGTGGTGACTCTGAAAGACGTGGAGGATGGGGCTTTCCTCCTGCGACAAGTGGGAGAAGCTGTGGCCACCCTAAAAGGTGAGTCAGAGGTTGATTTCTTGGGGTGTTTAAAGGGTCTTCAAATGCATGCAATCCAACAACTCAGGAGAATGAGGTGGGGGGATCACTTGAACTTAGTTCAAGACCAGCCTGGACGACATAGTGAGGTCCTGTTTCTAGAAAATAAATACTAATAAGTAAACTTTTAAATCATGAAAGATCTATACGTATATTTATGGAAGTATTTATCCAGCACCTGCACATGCCAGCACTGTTCAGAGCTCTCACATGCCTCATGGAGCAGAATAGGCATACACCTTGCCTAGCTGAGCCCCTGTTGTACTGGCTACTGATGTTCAAAGGCTAAATGATGTAATTATGACTTTCTATTCGCCTTTCTCTTTATGAGCTCTTACAGTATGCCACAACACCTGTGCTAAGCTCACTGCAAATAACCCCTGTCTTTCAGCTGGTCTTATCCAAAATAATAGGAAACGGACCTAGAAGGGTGCTGACCTTGTCTTGGGCCACTTGGTATGACCCTCTTCCGTGTCCTGAACTGACCACCTCCCCTATGTGATTCTAAGTACGACCCTATTTCAGGGTGTTAAGTGCTAGGTTACCTTATTCCTCCTTATAACTCACCGGCTGGTTTGGCCCGCAGGAGAGTTTCCAACCTTGCAGAATAAGATGCGCGCTGTGCTGCGCATAGAAGTGGAGGCAGTGAGGTTCCTGAAGGAGGAGCCGCACAAGCTGGACAGCCTCCTGAAGCGCGTGAGGAGCATGACAGATGTCTTGACAATGCTGCGGAGGTGACTTCAGATGGGGTGGCTGGGATGCGGGCTGGGCAGCTGGGTGGAGGTCGTGGGCTCTCAGCTTCTGCCCCTCCACAAGGACTCATCGCCTCTTGTTTCCGGCATCCTAAGGAGTAGCCGCAATTTCTTCAGCCCCCAAACTTCTGCTGCAATATTGTTTGAGGTTTTAATTCTTCAGCACAAATTAGCTGCATCGGGCCCATTGTAAGGTTTTGGTAATCTATTAGACATGGCCTGGGCTGTAGCTCAGTAATAGTGTGCACCTAGGTTTGATTCCCAGCACTGCAAAAATAAAAAATAAATCTAAAAATGAAAATAGATAAGTAGTTTTTTTCAAAAACCAATTCAGGCCAGCCAGGGCTTCATAGTGAGACCCTGTCTCAAAAACATAAAATAAAAATCAACTGAAGGAGGTTTTTTTCCAGTAATGTTTTGAAGTTGAAGAATAGATTAAAATAGTCTTTTACTTACCTTCACTTCAGGGGCATATAACTTCAGTTAGAAAAAAACCGAGAACCTTTTTTTCCCAATTATCTCCTGAAAGGGTGTCTGAGAGCCTGCTGGCAGTGCCTTAAGTGAACCCGATTATCAAAGACTGGCACTGTGGAGGAAGAGCTAGAGGAATCACTGACTGATCTATAATTTGCACTGAACAGAAAATTCTAGAATCTCGTACTTATGAAAAAGTGCTTATAATGGCTGAGGTATAGTTCAGTGGTATAGCACTTGCCAACAGTGTGCTAAGCCCTGAGTTTGAGTCTCCTGACCACCAAAAAAAAAAGGGGGGGGGGGGAAGAAAGAGAGAAAGAAGGAAGGAAGGAAAGAAAGAGAAGAGAGAACAGGTCCCAGGTAGAAATAAGGTATCAGATACTTTCTTGGGAGAACTTTAACCCCTATCTGAAATGACATTGTCAGATGTTAAGAACAGCAATCTATTAAGTATAGTTAAAAAGAAAGTTAGATTTTTCCAGCAACAACCTCCAGAAAACCACTTTGGGAGTAACTCTCCAAAGCAGGTGCAGAGTCACATCTACGAATGCCAGGATGCCAAAGGAATTCTGAATTAAGGCCAAAAATACAAAGTTGGGATCTGAAGCAATTATGCTTTGTGACTTTTTCCTACATGATCATTTTCATTTACCCAAATGAACCTTTCCTCGGCTACCAATACATTATATATATATAGTTACTTAATACTTCTTTATTAAGCTCTTGCCAAGTACAGTAACCCATGGAGTCCAAAGCAAGCTACCCTCATGAAAAGTGGGCTGCTCTCTTCTCTCTCCTCTGGAAAATAGTTAAAAGGATGTTTTCCCACCCAGCGCAGGGGGTTAAAGTTCCGTGTTTGTTTTATCTCTAGTGGGTACAAGGTCTTGAAGAAGATGGGATCGTGTGTTTTGAAGGCTTGTGTGACTTGGAGACTTAAGGGGCTGGAATAGGTGAGGGAAAAGAAACAGACAACAGACGTGGGTGGCGGGGCGCAGTGATAACATGTAGTGATAACATGTAGGGTCTTCTGTTCAAATCCCTGAAAAGGAGAACACATTTTAGTAAGAGACTGCAGTACTTACTAAGCCTACAGGTCAAGCCCTGCGCGTGGCATAGCCTTGTCCAACCAGCCCTCAAGGAAGGCGTTATTATCATCGTGGCCACCATTACTTTACAGAAGGGTCTGAGACAGAGTGGCAGTGTTCTCAGCATTCTAGAACACGTTAGAACTGATACTCAAGCACAAGGATGTTTGACTCCCACAGCCCTGTCTCTTCAACGGCAGCCTGTGTGGAGATGGATGGAGAGTAGAGAATGACTGCGACAGTGCCAGGCGAGGTCACGTTCTCATAAGCCTACGCTCGGAAGACAAAGCCAGGGAGGTCACAAGCCCAAGGTCAACATGACCCTGCCTGCATAGACCCTGCCTCAAAATCCCAGGGCAGGGAGGTAAATCAGTGGTAGAGCACTTGGCCTCCCCATATGCAAGACCCTGGGTTCAACCCCCAGCACTACAAAAATGAGAATAAAAATGACCCCAACAAAACAAAAGGAGATGGAGACAAAACAAAACACACTTCATTTTGACCTTGAGGTTGAAAGACTTGGTTGAGCCCGGGTGGAGACGAAAGATAGCAGCAAGCTGCTCTACAGAAGTAGCGAATGGACAGAATTAGAGCACAGGCTGCCCTCCGGTGTGTCTGCCAGCGGAAAAGGAGTATGGCGGCCTCCGGAACTGCGTGTATTTGAGGGCTTCGGTGAAGGCCAGGATCAGATAGAGGAGTGAGTGTGCATAGACACATGAGCATCGCCCAGTCTACCTCCCCTCGCCCCATCCCCACCAAACAGTGAGGAACTGACATGGGACCGGGCACAACACAAACTACCAGAAAAGGAAGGAGATCATCACCTGGAGCTGGGGATGACTCAGTGGGTTGGAGTGCTGGCCACAAAGTCCAAGGATCTGAGTTCAAATCCCCAGACGCTATGTAAAGCAATATCTATTATCACAGTGCTCCTATAAGATAGGAGGTGCAGGCAGGCAGCTCGTGGACCATGCAGGCAGCTCGTGGACTATGCAGGCCTGCGTAGCAGTGATGGAGCCCAAACCAGGCGTTATCCTCTGGCTTCATGTGCATGATGAATTCACATATATGCATGTGAATTCACCATAGGCACACACCACACACACACACACACATACACACAAAGACCATCTTCTGAAGAAAGAACTAGAAAAGGCCATGTGGCTTTAGGAAGTTGCCATAGAAACCTTCACCCCGGAGCTACTCAGAGCTTTTTAATGTTTTCACCTGACCTGGTGTTGGGATGCATGAAAACAATGGAGGTTCATCAGTTAACACCACTGTGTATGGTTTCTCCTAGGCACGTCACTGATGGACTCCTGAAAGGCACAGATGCAGCCCAGGCTGCACAGTACGTCGCCATGGAGAAGGCCACGGCTGCAGAGGTCCTAAAGCATCAGGAAGAGGCAGCCCACACCTCCGGGCAGACCCTCCACAGTAGCACCAGAGGCCCTGGCGATGTGAAGTCGGAGGTGGTCCCCCTGTCCGCCATGACAGTTCATCATGCACAGAGCTCCCCTGTGCTCATCCACCCCTCCCAGCACTCCTCGGCCTTGCTGAACCCGGCCCAGAACTTGCCTAGTGGGACTGGTTCCCACACAGCCAGCTCCCCAGCAGCGGAACAGGAAGTAACCTCTGCAGCACAGTCGGCTCCAGGACCCCAGTCCCCGCAGACCCCCCTGAATGGTTCCACCATGCAGAGCTCGTTTGTTGAGGAAATCCACAGTGTGAGCGCCAAGAACAGGGCCGTGTCCATTGAGGTACAGTGCTACTTGCCCTGTCTCCCCATAAACACAGGCCTTTCCCAGGGAATTTATAAAATGACGTGTACATTCACATAGCACTGTATAAATGGGTATATATTCAAATGAATACATCTACTGCATGAATCAAAGACATTTTGACTAAAGATAGACCTGTTTTAATGGTTTAGATTTTTCTAGAAGCAGAATTCAGTAGGGGTGAGGGGAAAGTCACCAGGTGTGAGCAGGGTAAGGAACCTGGAGGATGATGGGTCAGTGGTGTGCTGGTAAGTGTTGAAAAGCATGCGCTAGGTAAAGCCCCCGACAAGAGGAATTTGCCGGCACTCCTGTGGGGCTGAGTCTGGCGTGGGTGTGCAGAGGAATGAGACAGTTGAGTTTCCTGAGCTAGAGCCGCTTGCCTGAGTTTCCACCATGCTACAGGCAGGCCTGGAGAAGGGTGTCAAGGAGGACACTGGAGTTAGCGGTGGGCTTGGAGCACGCCTGTCCAATTGGACACAGACAGCAACGACTGGGAAAACAGGCTGTAGGTTGATTTGAGAGCACTTGAAAACCAATACAAGATGCCTGAGGTATGTTTTTGAGGAATCAAAGAATGCTGCAGATCTAAAAATGATTTTTCTAAATGCGCTCTTCAGGAAATTAGTCTGGGGACAAGACACAGAATTGACTGAGGTGGTGGGTCTAGAATTAGGTGTGTTGAATGGACGTATATGTCAGTAGTCTAAGAATGGAATTGGAGAGATGGGTGATTGTAGCAGTTGGGAGGCCAAAGCGGGAGTGTTGTGACTTTGAGGCAGCCCGGGTTACACAGTAAGATCCTGGAGGTGGGGTGATTAGGAGAGACGGGTAGAGAAAACTAGGACTTTAAATCCAGGGAGGGGCTGAGGGCGTGGCTCAGTGATAGTTACTTGGCTGGTTCCTGGATTCAATCCTCAGCACTGAAACACATCAGTGGCATATAGAAAAACCATACTGTGTTCTTAAGTATGTTTTCCTTCCCCGGCTCGCTTTCCTCTAACCTCAGAATTCCCCCTAACTCTATCCCAGCAGCCTGGCCATCACCGCTCTTGTCTGTCTTACACATGACAAGTAGATACTCCAGCTGTGCTTCATGACCTTTTAAAACTGCCATGGCCATAGTCACTGGGCCTCAGGACACTGCACAATTTCTGTTCCCTGTGTAATGGCTGTGCCCTTCATCCATGTTAACTTTTTTTTTAAAGTGCTTACTGGGCTGCAGAGATGGCTCAGCAGTTAAGATCACTGGCTGCTCTTGCAGAGGACCAGGGTTCCATTCTCCACACCCACGTGGTGATTAACAACTATCTATAACCCCAGTTCCAGGGGAATCTGACACCCTCTTCAGACTTCCCAGGGTGCACTTACATACACATGCAGGCAATATACTCATACACATAAAATAAAAATAATTTTCAAAATGTGCTTATTGCTGGGTGTGGTGACACACACCTTTAATCCCAGCACCCGGGAGGCAGAAGCAGGAGAATCTCTGTGAGTTCAAGGCCAGCCTGGTCCATATATCGAGTTCCAGCCAGCTGGGGCCACAGGGAGACCCTGTCTCCAAAAGACCAAAAAAAAAAAAAAAAGTGCTTATTTGGGGGCGGGTAGAAGGTGATTGGTGGACTATGAGTCTATTCCCAGGGCTGAAGAGAGGGAGAGGTGAGCATTTCCTCTAAGAATTGGTGGCTTGACGTCTAAGAGAGCTCACTACTTTCGACATCTCAATATTTGAGGATGTCACTGAGGCAACACGTTTATTTATAAATATCAACCAAGGACCTGATGGGCATAATTATCAGTGAGATGTTATATATCTCAAGTTTTGAAGGCAGACTTACGAGTCATCTGTGAAAATGCCCTGATGGGGAGCCTGGGGTCTTTCTGCCAAAAGGGCCATTTGCAAATAGGGTATGCTTTATCCCTTCAATGGACGCCTCTGGTTACCACTATACCCTCGTAGGCCCTGGGGTAGGCAGTGAGCAGAAGAGCTAGCCCTGTACTGAGCTCTGTACTGAGCAGCTGACATGCTTTTATGGAGAGACCAAGTATATGCCATGTGTTAGGAAAGAAAGAAAAAGTGATAGTGATGGAAACGGGGCAAATGCTCCATCTCTCTGGCCTAAAAGATCTCCAATTAGAATGTGTTTTCAGTAGTCTTTTCCAATTCTTACATCATGTGTATACATCAATTCCACTACTCAGTTCTCTTGAAACTGTTAATAAACTCTCTCTGTAAAAATCACAAGAAAATATGCTTTTAATAATTACAAACATATTTAAAAGTATTCTAATGCAACTTTGTCATAAAATTTGATACTGTAGATGGTCTAAGTAATACTCCCTTCCCAAGAAAGAAAGAGTGACCTGGAGGTCATATATCAAGTCGTAAAAAGAAGCAGAACTGAGACAGAGGATTTTTTAACCTAAATTTATTTTTGCAACTAATCCAAAAATTGTTTCTATTGAATGTTTTATAATATTTCAATATGTGCATGCATTATATAATCAGGACACACAGTTTTTTGTTTTTAATGTTTTGGTTTGTATTTCTGTTTGTTTAAATATTCCTTCTGCAATGAAAACTGAATTTAAATAACAAAATTTACTAGTAGAGGGACTGGAGAGATGGTTCAGCTGTTAAGAGCACTGGCTATTCTTGCGGAGAACTCAGGTTTGGTTCCCAGCACACACATGGCAGCTAAAACTGTCTGTAACCCCAGTTCCAGGGTATCCAATCTAACACCTTCCTCTGGCCTCCATGGGCATTGCACACACATGGTGTACTTACATGCAAGCAAAACACTCATGCACATACTTTATTTACATAAAGTAAAGAAAAAAATTAGTAGTGCAAAATATATCTTTAAAATAACTATGTGTACCCATTTTAATTTAGTGTTGGCAGAAGTATGTAGCTGAGTGGTCAAGGGGTGGTGTGCCAGACAGAAGGTTGGGTGGCAACAGCCCTCGGATGGAGCCAGGTCTACGTGACCAATGCTTTGACTGTTACAGGACCTCTGCACGTCAGCATGAAATCTATAACTGAAATCAGCTTTTCTCTCTAGTTTTTCAAGTTTCCATACTTGTTATTTTCCTTCAGAAAGCAGAAAGGAAATGGGAAGAGAAAAGGCAAAATCTAGACCACTATAATGGGAAAGAGTTTGAGAGGCTCCTGGAGGAAGCTCAGGCCAACATCATGAAGTCGATTCCAAACCTGGAGATGCCTCCAGCCTCTGGCCCAGCACCAAAGGGAGACACCGCGGTGGACGAGGCAGAGCTGTCAGGTGAGGACAGGCCTACGGCAGGCCTTTGCAGATGTGTGCAAGCTCGTTGTACTCGTCAGAGTGGTGTCATACACACGTGCTCCTACAAGATAGCAGGACTCTGTCTCACCTTCGAAAAATTATTTATTTTTTATTTTATGCGTACGAGTGTTTTGCCTGTGTGTGTATAAGTGGACCACGTGTGTGCAGTACCCATGAGCTGGGAACTGAACCCACGTCCTCAGCAAGAGCACTCAGCGCTCTTAACTGCTGAGCAATCTCTCCAGGTCTTGTCTTCCTTCAGACTATGCCTGGAGGGTCTATGAGATGGCTCGGCATTTGCCACCAAGCCTGGGTTCCATCCTCAGCACCCATGTGGTGGAAGGGAAGAATCAACTGCTGCAAGTTGTCCTCTGATCTCCACACATAAGCTATTAGACAGCCCTCTCCCCCTCCACACACACATTAAGGTTGTCAACAGAGTCTGCCTAGAGGGGGCAGTGCTCTGGAGGGCCTGTTATTCTCCCCACACTGCTTTTCTCTTAGAGTCTCTGGGGAGTGACCTTCCTCACTGCCTCTCTGCCTTGAATGGCTGCCCTCCCCCATTATTAATTTTTTTTCACACATGTGTTTTATGCAACTCTTATAATTGTTCCTTCTCCTTTTTATACAATAAAAACATATATCACATTTTGTTAACTCATTTCCATTTTCCCTTTCAGATTGAAAAACTTTTTTTTTTTTTCAGTTACTAGCAGAAGTATTTTTACTCAGTTAAAATATTACTGTTTCTCTTTATGGACTTTTTTTAATATATGCACTGAATTCTTTTCAGAAATAGTTTAGTAACGTACAGACCACTCAAAATGTGTAAAGTCATCTCTACCTGTAAACATAGGCTTCTCTCTTTGTATTTGTTGGGAATGTTCTCATTTTATTCATGTTTACTAGTGAGATAAAGAGTATTCATAAGAGGTCTTACAAAACCACTTGCCTTTCTTCTTGTTTATATTGTCTTTTGAGTTTTTGGTTTTTTGTTTTGGTTTGGCTTGTGTTTGTCTTCTTGTTGTTTTGGGTTTGGAGTTGGTTGTTTTGTTTTGTTTCTTTGTAACAGGGTCTCACTATCTAGGACTGGCTGGTCTTGAACTCCCAGAAATCCACCTGCTCTGCCTCTGAATAGTTCTTATGTATGTTGTCTAACTATTCAGATAATGGGAAGGATGCATAGTTATGGAAAACCTGATGGAAAATTTGGGGGATTACAGCCTTGGTCACTGTTAAAAATTGTTCAGGGGACTGGAGAGATGACTCAGAAGATGGATCAAAGCTCTAGGTGCTTTTGCAACGCATCCGGGTTTGATTCCCAGAACCGACATGGTGGCTAACAACCATTCATAACTCCAGTTCTGGGGAATCTGACGTCCTCTTTTGAGCTCCATGGGCAGTGCATACACAGGTACACTCAACATACATGCAGGCAGAAACACCCATACACATAAATAAGCCTAAATTTCAAAGATAAAAATATAAAAATTGTTCAGTAGATATTTCTGAAAAAAATAGCAAGGACAGCTAAAAATAGTTCAGTAAGAGAGAGACCATGTGCAGGGACAGTCTTGCTAAGCTGACTTAGTTGGATTCTCTGCTAAAACCAGGCTCAGTAACCAGGTCAGGGTCCAGTCAAGAAGTGGTCTGAAGGGAACCTGGCTAAAGTCTGGTCGGGGAAGAGAGCTATCCTCACTAGGCAGTGGGAAGACAGTGCGTGGACACCTGCATGGCTGGGTGTCCTGGACCTGCCCAGCACCACAGCAGCCTGCGAGCCACGCCCTCTTCCACGCGGAAGCACTTGCTTTTCATTCTAGTGCTGTATCCAGGGCTTCATTACAACTTGAGGTAGAAACTGAAGAATCTCCTCAAAACAACGTCTCAGTTTCTCAGAAAAGAAAATGGAATATACCCCTAGCTCAGGCCAAGCCCCAAGAGAATCAGAAGAACACGCCAGATCCCGAAACGCAGGACATACGGGTCTCAGGTGGGGGAGGGCAGAGCCAGGCTGTTGGGTTAGCTTTTGAGTGAGAAATGCCTTTTCCTACACATGAGTTCCACGTCTCCTAAATGTGGTGGTAACTCTAATTCGCAGTATTTTCTCCCATGCCACCTCCCATTTAGCAAGGAATCTTTCCTAACCCTCACCCATGGCCCCTCTCCGGAGTCCCGCTTCCCCTCCAGCTTTCTTCTTTGTCCCCATTTCCTCTCCGCCCCACACTCCTCCTTAGCTTTGTCTATTCCAACAGTTTTGCAAATTCCTTCTGATAACGCTCTTTGTATCATGCTGGGAATGAAGGCTCTGGAGGCCTTGCAAGGGGTTTTAGATTGGTCCTCAGTTTCCCATCTTTTCACTTTTCTGGGTGTTTCTCAGCTTTTATAGAACAAAAACTTTATTTAAATAAATCTACTCATTAGAATTGCATTCACAATAAGCCAACAGCAGCTATATATCAGTCATTTAACTGTCAAAAACCCCAGAAGAAGGCAGATTATTATAGTAACCAGTTAAGAGATGAGAAAACTGAGACAATGAGAAGGTGCAAGGTCTTTCTGAGGGTTAAGTTCAATCTGTCTTCAGGTCTATCCGGTTAATCATTGGTCTATGGAGAGAACAGAGAATTTTTAGTCAAATTACATTGTTTATAGCTATGTACTAGATGTGTCTTGATTATCTTTGAAACGGCACACTGTTTTCCAGAAGATTCTCCAAATTCAGAGCAAGAATCAGACAAGCTAGGGGGCAAGTCACCCCCTCCTCCGCCTCCACCCCCTCGGCGAAGCTACCTGCCCGGATCAGGACTCACCACCACGAGGTCTGGCGATGTGGTCTACACCAGCAGGAAAGAGAGCCCCGGCACTAAGGTCTGATGGGTTGAGCTCTGGCAAAGAAACCATTTTCTGGGTGCAGACAGTTCTGTCTGTCTGATCATTTTTTAAAAGGTGATTCAACTCAGCTAGATCACTAGAAAGTGCCCCAGATAGAGAATGTCAGCCAATACTATCAGACTACTCTGGACACCAGGGAGTCATCCTGACTTGAATTTTGGAGGGGCCTTGGGGGTTGAGACAAGGTCTCCTGTAGCCCCAGCTAACCCAGAACTTGCTATGTAGACCAGTCTGGCTGGATCTCACAGAGATCTGCCTGCCTGTGCCTCCCACATGCTGAGATTAAAGCATCATGCCCTGCCTGACTTGACTTTTAACTGCAACATGAAATAGAGATTACCAAACTACTTTCCAAGCGGGGATGGAAAGATAGTGTTACAGAGATAACAATCAGTCACACAAGTGTGGGAGCTGATACAAAAAGATGTTACATGAGCTGTAGTTTGCACTTAGCTTGGAAAAGTTTTGTCTTTTGTGTTAGATGAGAAATACAGTTTCCAAAGAAATGCAGTGCGGAGTAGGTCTTTCGTGAAAGCACTAAACGTTGAGGACTTATAATTATATAATTCTTCAATCCACTCGCCAAAAAGACTACTTGTCAAACAAACCCAATCTGAATGAATGCAAGGGAATAAGGTAGCCTTTCAGATAGAAGCACCCAGAAGCCAGTTGAAGCTGTGAGGAGCTGTAGGATCATCTTCTGGGCTTGCATCTGCGGGTATTAAGTCAGCGTCTGTGGTCTGAATCTCCCATAGGTGAGCAGTGAAGACGCTGGGCCACAGACTAGAGCCACGAAATGCCCCACAGAGGAGCCTACTTCAGCCTGGGCCTCATCCCCACTGCAGGTCCCCACCCCGTCCTCAAAGGATGAAGAGGAAGAAGAGGAAGGAGGCAAAATTATGGCAGAACTCCAGGTACGTGGCTGAGGTGACTCCCTGTCCTTGGCTCCCTGCCTTCTCACCTGGGCCTCTCAGGCTATGGATCTCACAGTGTGTGCACTAGATAAGACTGGGTCGGGGGAGCTGGGGTATGTCAGTTGCATCTCGGTCTCAACCTCCATTTTTCCAAGATGGCAGCCAGCCCGCTGTCTGGGGAGCTGTGAGACATGTGTGAGGAGTGACCATTTCACAAAACACTTCTGGAAAGTTTATATTAAAAAATCAATTACACACACACACACACACACACACACATACACACCACTCTGGCAGGTAAGAATTCTTTTCCTTTGTTTCAGATTTAATTGTCTTATCTTTACCCCCAAAGCAGTTAAGATGGGGAAACGCAGCTCTTGCTTTGTCTTGGTGCACTCTCTGCGGGTTGCTGTTCCTTGGCTTGAACCTTTAGAATGGACTGACTTTGAATAATGACTCAGGGCTGACTCCTGTAATTCGCACCAAGTTCCTGCTCAGTGTCATTTTTTAAAATATTCTGAAGAGTTGAGTAATTTTGTTTCTATCTCCCTTGGCACATTAGAGAAATATTTTATTCATTTTTTTACCTTTACTTTTTAATTACTATACACAACTTATCCTGGGATTTAACATGAATTACAGAAGACATACCCCAAACCCATCCCTCCTCCAGTCATGGCTATGATGCTGCTCTACAAGGATGTCCTAAGACTGCCTCGTTAGACATGTACATGATTCCTACACCAAACACTGTGTTTTTTTAGCTCACACTTTTATGGCTGTTTCTGCTTGTCAGACGGACTTCAGCCTCTGCAGAGCCCTGAAACATGCTATGCTCTCGCCACTGCCCCGAGGTTCTGTGCAGGCCCGTGGGTCTTTCCTCATTTGGAGTGGGGAACATGTCAGTTTTGTAGTATTTAGTCTACACTGGCTTTCATGGTATTCGCGGTAATAGCTGCCAGAATTGAGCTCCTTGCATTTTACCAGGGACATGGGACTGCTGAGTGCTCTGTGGGTGAGCCCTTTGGAGCCTCACCAAAACTCATGGACTAGCCTGGGGCAGTCCCTCCACCAAGCTGACGCTACAGGTTCTTAGAACGGTCAGAGACCTATTCATAAAAACAGGTTTGTAGAGTTAGTAACTGCTAGAATTTGAAAGTTCCAGTTTTGGCCTCTCAGAGAAGTCATAGGCACTTAGAGCCTCCATTGGAGATGATATCGCCCACCTTGAATGGACTTGCTCTTTGGTTCCTTCCATGGTGACTCTTTTCTGGGAAATGGGGTCCTTACTCTGTGCCTGGTGACTGTTTAATACTAGTGCTTGAACTGTTCTTGCTGTGTTAGCACTCCTGCTCTGATAAAGACCCCCCTGTTGATCCTGAAAGTTTGCCCCTCTCCAGGCACACCCCAGGCAGGACAATTACAGCCCTCTCGAAGGGTAGTCTCCATGGAACAGAGTCCTCTCTTTGGGTCATCAGGTATCAAAAAAAAGCCCAGGCTCTGAAATCCAAGATTTAATAGTGACCTCAGTCTACAGGCCTGTAGAAAAGTCAAGCATGCCCAAGGCAAGAAGACAGCTTTCTCAGGAGTCTCATGGAGGCCAAGGAGGACTCTTATCATGGGCTGCATCCAGACATGAAAGCGAAATGCTGAAATGCTTACTGGGCAAAGCCAGGGATTCTTCTTTCTGCCTGCTGAGTTATTTCTAAATGTCAATATTTGACATAAAGGAAGTACTAGGCAATCACTTAAGATTATTCATTTCCATAAATGCTTTATAATGCTGGCCAAACACTGGGATTGCTAGAGGAACTGAGGGGGAAAAATACATTACAACTGAGAGATTCTGACTTACTTGTTCTTTGAGTGCGGCCTGAGTAGCAGTATTGGTTGATTGTGTTGGTTGTTTGTTGAACTGGGTAGCACACACCCTTGATGTTCAGGAGTGTGGGTCCCTAAGCTAGTCTCAGCCTTGCCCCCATGATCACACTGTCAGGAGACTGTCCTTATGCCCCGTCCCTTACAGCAGGGAAAGCAATACTTCCCCTCTTTAAGAACTGGCCTCCTTACTCTGCGTTCACAGGAGCCAGCTGTTGGATCTGACAGTTTTGTCTGGAGCTCAGCAGCTCCCTGGTCTTTCAGAAACACATGGCCGCTAAAGAGCATCATTTGATGGTAAAGGAACGGCAGAACAAAGTGGAACTGCTTCTATTACTACAAGCGTTGCTGTTTCAGAACATGGATGGGCATGGCTTATTTTTACTTAGAAGTTTAAAATGCCTTGTGGGCTTTCTCCCTATAATTTCAATAAAGCTGATAAAATGAAGAAAATAAAGAATATATCTTTTCATTTTAATTCATTTATATGGTCCCCAGTGGGACAAGAAGCCGTACTAAGTCAAATCGGGTTTAGCTGAGAGCTATTGTTTTCCCTCTAACTTTTTTGATGCCAGAGATTGAGCCAATACATCATGCCCACTAAGGGCCTCTGCTTGGCACTGAGCCCCACCCCTGGCCCCAGCGTATTGATTACTCTGAAGTCCACTTCAGCCGGAACCCAGGGCCAGCTCTGCAGACTTGAAGCCCTGTGGTGCCGAGGAGTTCAGCCTCCCAGTCGGGAGCCTGCATGCAGGACGGGGGCTGGGTCCCCATACCTCAGGATCTCTGCCTCTTTTCTGCTCAATACACTTGGATCCTTGTTAACCTCAGTATTTTAATTCCTTAGGCATTCCAGAAGTGTTCCTTTATGGATGTAAATTCAAACAGTCATGCTGAGCAGTCCCGGGCTGACAGTCACCTTAAAGACACTAGGCCAGGCGCCACAGCCCTACCCAAGGAGAAGAAGGTAACACGTGGCAGTCATACATTTGCCACACGTCAGACAGCCCTTCCTCCCTTGCTCTGATACTAACACAGCTGTCTTGCACTCGAACTTTGTGTCCTGTTTTTCACTCTTCCTTTTCTTTTTAAACTAATAGCAATATGGATTCAGGTTGAGGTTAGAAATAACTGGTTCAGGTATGTCACTGAGCACAGCACACCAAATATATGCCAAAACAAGACAATATCTTCCCAAACTGAAGAGTATTTACAGTCCAAGATTTTCTAGAACAATCAAGTATAGAAGTTTTTCTCATTTTTAACATAGCCACATAAAAACTTTCGCCTCAAGAAAGAAATGCCGAGTAGAAAATACCTGCCACTACTTACAAACAAGTTTGAGATCATGGATGCATTCAAGGATGAGTCTGTATAGACCTCCAAGATACCAAATGAACTTTTGCAAATCATTACCAGTTTTTCAAAAATGTCTTCTGAAACAATAAGTTCAGTATAGTTATAATGAGAAAATGTACTTGTGTTTTCAAAAAGATGTTCAGGCTGTGCATCAAAAGCTGTCGTGGTATGCACATACTAAAGCAAAAGCTGCCGGTGTCCACCAGAGCTACAGTGGAAAGCTGAATCTAGCATTTGGGATTTGGGGGCTCAGAGCCATCTTAACCTTAATTAAGGAGAAAAGGCTTTGCCAATTCAAGTCCTAACACTTCCCACCAGGAACATAGGTTTCAGAACTGAGGGACTCTGGTTTCTTGTAAATAAAATCAAACAAAGAAAGCTTCGAGGTAGTCTAATCACTACTCTACCTGGATCCCTTGGCCTTATATATATGTATTCTCAGTGAGATGGATGTCATTGCATGCTACATGGTGAATGTAAGCCTTCTGGGGACAGGCTCCCCCGGGCCCACAGCCATCACAGAACCTCACACAAAGCTTACTTATCCCTCAGTATATCTATGAAGCTATCAGCAGGAGGAGAGAATCTCTGTGCATCAGGAGAGTATTAGATGATTATAGGAAATCTGTAACATGAAAAAAACTGAGCTTGTGAAATCACATCAAGAATATGTTGCTTTTTTCAATGTATGGAATCTTTTTTTATGACTTTATTGCAACTAATTCATGGGAGGCCCCAGTATGGCCTGGCATGTCATACTGGACAAGGGTGATCATTCTAGAACATTATCTAGAAACTTAGAAGCTCTCTAAGATTCCGGTTGTCCTTGTAGCCTTTTTTCTGATTGGCACAAAAGTTGCATGGGTTTGCTTGTCTTACAGGGTAAGTCCATATCCTACTGGTAGCACTAATTGGAAGCAAGAAGCTATTAAAAAGCCAGCAGGTCTTTACTGAGCGCCCAGCACTAGGGTTACTTGGAGGTTCTCATTCTGCATCATTAAACTCAGTAAATGAATCACTTCATAATAACCAGAAGTTTCAGACTCTCTTAATTTTTTGTCATTGTTAACCTTTTTGTAACCTGTTCATCCTCTCATATGTTAAACTTTTTCTCATTTTTTTTCCTCTTGTCCTCATGAAGCTCCAGCCTTGTATTTCACAATTTTATACAAATTTCTCACAACTATATCTCTAATTTCTGTTTATTATCCATACATATTGACCATGCTTCTCTGGTTGTCTAAGCTATCCAGATCATGGGGCCCATGAACAAATATTAAAGAGACTTATTGCCTTTTATACAAAGTCTTGGCCATTGAAGACTAAGAAATCAATGCTATTTGAGAACATGTACCGGTTAAAAAGCTTGACAATTTTTCCTGCATTTGACAGTCAGAATTCAGTGGCTTCCTTGGAACGTGTGTCAGAAAGAGGAATTATATTTCCTTGAATCTCTGTTCTAAATGAAACATTAATGTTCATCTCAAATTTCTGTACATTCTGAGTACATGCAGCACATAAACATGAACCCTATGGCATACCTGTGATGAAGTACACTGAAGTTCATGCAGTCACTTGGATGCATTTATACCTTTTTCCTAGCCCAGGGATAAAAGTGATAGCTGGTGTGGAATCTAGACTGGACATCTTCAACGCAACTCCTTTCCACTGGATTATTCTGCTACTAAATCGTGTTCAAGTACACATATTACAGAGACTGGAAATATTTAACAGCGCTTATGGCCTGATCAAGCCAAATAGATGCCAGTTCCAAACCCCCCAGTAAATGGGGCCAGCAGGGCACTTGAGTTTACACACTTCCAATCCTTTCTTTTAGATATCCAACTCTCACTTGAGTCCTAGCATAATGTATTAACTCCATATTTGGAATTTAAACCTTAGGCTGGAACCTCATTTATTTTTCTTCTTAAAGTCTTTTATGTGCTGTGTTAGCTGTGTTTATAATCAGAATTTAAAATCCCACAGAAGAACTTATATTGTTCTGTGGCAGCAGCAGTTATGCTCCTGTTTGGGGACCTCTTGGGAGACAGACAGGTTAACAGGAGGTGTTTGGTGGCTAATGCGCCTTGTACCTTGTGATTAATGGTGTTCTTTGTAATTAATACTGACTCTGTTGTTCGTGTGCTATTCCTTGAATGCTTGTGAACATTCCTTCCATTTTTAATCAGGGCAGCAGAGTAGTTCCCGGTTGACTTTGGCTTGGGCTGTACTATTGTGCTTTGTTATGCTGTCATAAAGTTGGCTGAATAGCCATCATTGGGATGGCTCCACCCAGGGACAGCCAGCACTTCCTCTTGGGGTTCTGCAGCTAGAAGGATGGGCAGTAGTGCCCTGGGAAGACCAGGCATCCTAGCGTTAGGGATACCAGGACCTAGGTCTACTCACTCATCCAGGCTGGAACAGCATGCCCTCAGGTAAAATGCTCTGATTACCAGAATCCTCACCGTTGGGTTCTTCAGTCGGGAATCTTGGTGGGACCCTCATAAACACCTTTACACCCTAAAATATAGAGAATAAAAGCTACGTCATAAAATGCAGAGACTAAAAATTGATTCTAACATCACAGTCATCATCTTAACCTCATGCACCTGTTTTGTTTTTAGATTACAATCCTGCACCATATAATAACATTTTGTTTAGCCATGTAGATCATGTCTACAGTAATGATCCATGTGATTACAGTGAATCCTCAACTGACATCATCTGTGTCACATAGTCATACTAGTGATTTGTTCGTGTCTGTGACGGTGCTGGTGTAAATAGACCTACCTTGCCCCAGCTGTGTGAAAACAGAGCAACACAGTTATGTACAGACCTGACACTGAGTAATGACAATAAAGCTATGTCATGCTGAATGCAGTTTCTATATTTTACCTCCATAGCTTACACTTCTATTTAAGTAAAAACTGGAAGCTTACTGTAAAAAAATAGGCTGTTTTATGCAGGCAGTAGTCTGCTTTGGGCAGGGGGGAGAAGAGTTTGCTAAGTCTGTTGAGTGCATCCTGAAGTCACACTCACTGACTAGTAGACATCTGGGTCTATGAAAATACACTCTGTTGATGACTGACTAGACATCCCAGTATGTGTAAGGACACTCTCTGGTGTTTTCACAAAAAAATCACCTCACGACACACTTTTCAGAGCATGTCCCCTGTTACTAAAGGTTGCATAACTTGTTTACTGAGTCAGCATTATCACTGTGAATTTAGACTGGATCATCTTGGCTGTTAATAATTTGAAGGCTCTTTGGACACCATGACACCTGCAAAGACATTTCAGTCTGTCATTGGTCCCCAGTTGATAAGCAAAAAAGAAAGCACAAGCAGCAACATCAAAAAGCCCCGACGTACAGAAAAGTGAAGTAACCAAAGTCCCAGAGCTTTGAAGCAGATGGGGTCAGAATCCAGACATTCTGCTTGCCCCACGCACCAGCTCGTCCGGTGTATGAAAAAGAGGATTGTTATTCTCTTCACTGCTCCCCCACAAAATTTGAAATATCTTGTTAATGGAGACTTTCATCTTGTGGAAGCACAGGGCATTTGGGGAGGTTGGAGAACAGAGCAGCCCCAGGTAAACAGAGTTATAGGGTTTGGATTGGTGTATTAACACCCGTGCTTGGCCTGTCCGTATGTTTGGAAATGTAATTAAAGGAACAATTTAGTTATAGTCCAGTGTGGGGGGGTGTGGCTTTGTGGAGTAACATGTCCTACACTATTCTGCCAGAATTTGGAATTTTTCCATGAAGATGTACGGAAATCAGATGTTGAATATGAAAATGGCCCCCAAGTGGAATCTTACAAGGTGAGCTCACCACATCTGGGTTCCAGCTGATGCCGTACAGATTAATTAAGTCCCATTGCAGGTCCATTTCTGATTAATGTGTGTGGTATCCTTTCTCCACTTTGCCTCTCAGGTTACTGCGGGGGCTCTGAGACCTAGTGACCCTCCCACGGGGGAAAGTGGAATGGTGAATAGTCTCTCTGACACATCAAGGGCATCAGAATGCACAACTGACATCTTCACAAAGGGAAATTCCACACCCAATAAGAATTTATTCAGAGACAGCAGCCACTATCCCCAGAAAAGTATGCCTAAGGTCAATTTCAATTTCACTGGCATGAATTCATTAGAAAACGAAACAAACACAGGGCCCAAGGTATCTGGACTGCAGTATGCAATTCCTGACTCTGGGACTCTGAAGTTGAATTATGGGAAGACAAGAGAGATAGGTCACCAAGGACAAGAAAATACAGCTAAGAGTCATGTTCCTCTCCTGACTAGGTCAACGGAGTTAATTACTCACGATGTCAAAACACAAGATCAAGATATTGTCATGACAGATTTTGGCCAAGTTGTCTTGAGAGCCAAGGGGGCTAGGAACACTAATATGAACACTCGGGAGGATGGAGAATCAACTCCAAGTTCTCCCAGTGAAGAGCATGTAGCTACTGACAACATCGCCTTTATGATCACCAAAACTGCTGTCCAGGTTCTGTCCAGTGGGGAGGTCCATGATATAGTAAGCCAAAAGGGACAAGACATACAGACAGTTAATATTGATGCAAAAAAAGAAACAACCTCCCAGCAAGAAGGGACTGACAATGAGGAGCCAGTTGTGTGCCTAGACAAAAAACCAGTGATCATCATTTTTGATGAGCCCATGGACATCCGGTCTGCATATAAGAGACTTTCAACTATCTTTGAGGAATGTGATGAGGAATTAGAAAAAATGATGACAGAGGAAAAGATAGAGGAGGAAGAAGAGGAAGAAACTGGAGATTCTGGAGTTCAGAACCACACTGCCCATATGTTTCCTAAGGAAGCCATCTCAGGAGGTGGAAGGATGGGACAGAAAGCAGACACAAAATCACAGCCACACTCCCTGTCAGCAGAGACCCAGACACCAGGACAGGAAATAAATACAGCCGAGCAGAGTACGTTTAGCTCAGCAGATTCTCCAAATTCAGAAAACAAGTGTGATGTGACTGATGACCAATTTGAGAGCCCCAAGAAAAAGTTTAAGTTCAAGTTCCCCAAAAAGCAACTTGCTGCTCTCACTCAAGCAATCCGCACAGGAACCAAAACCGGGAAGAAGACCCTGCAGGTGGTGGTCTACGAAGAGGAGGAAGAGGATGGTACTTTGAAACAACACAAAGAAGCCAAACGGTTTGAAATCACCAGGTCTCAGCCTGAAGACACCCTTAAAAATCTGACTAGGAGGCCGGAGCAGCCCAGTCTTGAGGCCACATCTCCAACTTCAAGAACTGATGAAATTAGGAAAAATACCTACAGAACCCTGGACAGTTTGGAGCAGACTATTAAGCAACTGGAAAATACAATCAGTGAAATGAGCCCCAGGGCCCTAGTTGATACCTCATGTTCTTCCAACAGAGATTGTGGTGCAAGCTCGCCCCACATAGCTGGTGAGGTCTCTCCCCGGGCCTTGCTAGCTTTGGATGAAGTTCCCCCCGCCCCAGAGCCCCTCACGTCCATATCTTCAGCGTCACGTAAGGTATCTTGGTCTGGTAGAAAATGGAAAGACCCAGCTGCTTTCTTAAACCTGCCATAATCACATTAGCAAAAGGTGTCTTGTGATTTAATCGCTTCCTTTCAGGTGGCTCGAGTTTTTGTCTTTTCGTCACATACCGTCTCTCGTGCCTTCTCCCTCGCCTTCAGAACAACAGCAACTAGGTGTCTAACAGCTAATTGATTCTGTTTGTGCCTCTGTTGCTGATTGGTGTTGGGTTAAAGGACGCTGGGTCAGCCATGTGCTGTTGATACTCACATTAAAATCGTTGATCAGTAGTGAGCAGTTGATCCTGTCTGATTCTTCTGATTAACCCAGTTGGTGTCTCCTGAATCTGTCCTGCATGTCGGGTGCTAGCTTCTCACTTGACCTTCTGCACACAGTGAGGCAGCCTCAGTGGCATCCACTGACGTTCTTCTCTCTCTCCATCTCACTGCTTCATCCCATAGGGCTCCAGCACCACTCCACAGACCAGCAGGATGCCAGTCCCCATGAGTTCCAAGAACAGACCTGGAAGCCTGGACAAAGCCAGCAAGCAGTCCAAGCTGCAGGATCCGCGCCAATACCGTCAGGTAGTCTTACCTTAGACCCAAGCTTTGGGTGGACATTATTGCTTTTAAGAAACCAGTTGCCGACTTAGTGTATACCAAATACTGTGTTTTCTTTGTAAGATATCATTTACGTAGACATCCCGAATCTGGGGGCATGAAGAAAGTCTAAAAGGACCTTTGTTAAACTTTTCACCTCTCTTGCATGCTTGCAATCCAACATCTTTTACTTTGTGACTCCAGATTTTAAATATTAACACACGGTGCCCTACCAGTGGAATTTTCTTTGGTGAATGTAGTGCTTCATCAAAACGTCTTGGGAAACAAGAGACAAACCAACCTGTCGTTGAACTGCTCTTAAAGTCACCAATACTAACGTCTGTGTTGACAGCATTGCATTAAAAGCACACTAACCGTCCATTCACAGAGCCCGGCTCCCATAGTAACCCGCGCCCGTGTGGCCAGCTGGCACAGGGAAATGGTTGTTGGATTGAGTGACGTGTGGTCTGTGATGTGGGGTCTTCCTTTCTGCCTCTTCTCTACCTCCTTTGCTATGTGTGGGGTGGGGTTGGGGGTGGGGTGTGTTCAGCCAGGTCCAGAAAAGCACAAAACTTAGCTCAGACTTCCAACCGTGTGCTGTTTTTCTGTGGTTGAGTGGTTCTCAGAAGGGCTGTGTGTTGCCAGGCCCTGTGCTTGCCCGTGTTTACCAGCTTTCTGACAAACTGTCTCCCACCGTCTTTGTTTGCAGGCTAATGGAGGTGCTAAGAAAGCTGGTGGGGACTGTAAGCCTACCTCCCCTTCCTTTCCTGCTTCTAAGATTCCAGCCCTTTCTCCCAGCTCTGGGAAAAGCAGTGCTCTGCCCTCTGCTAGTGGTGACGGCTCTAACCTCCCCAATGCACCTGCCATTAAACCATCGATTGCTTCTAACTCTCTCAGCCCCCAAGCAGGACGGTCCACTCACTCCGCCTCCCTCATCCCCTCTGTTTCTAATGGCTCCTTAAAGTTCCAGAGCCCGCCTCACGCAGGTAAAGGTCACCACCTTTCCTTCGCACTGCAGACTCAAAATGGCCGGGCCGCCCCTCCTGCCCTCTCCTCCTCCTCCTCCTCCCCTCCCTCCCCCGCCTCTCCCACCTCCCTGAATCAAGGTGCCAAGGGCGTCAGGACCATCCATACGCCTAGCCTCGCCAGCTACAAGGCACAGAATGGAAGTTCAAGCAAAGCCACCCCATCCACAGCAAAGGAGACCTCTTAAATTTAGGCCAAATCCTCTTAGGCACAAGGTGGAGTTCCGTCTTTTGTTTTTCGTTTTTAGCAGTCCTAAACAACTGTTTTCACAAAAGAATGTATCATATTGCTGTACTGTTCAAGGCTTCATGCAAAGTATGTGCTAAATTCTGAAACTGATAGATTACAGTAAAGCTTGTTTTTTCTACTCTGTTGCTGTTGTAATTACATAGTGTTTACTGTCTAGATTCAATACCTATTAAATGAAGTAAGCATGTGCTATAAAAAAGAGTGTTGAGAGAGTGGGCGTGTGTGAGACGAGCAGACTGTACCTTAAGCATGTAAAACATGTATGATTCCAGAGTTTTAGTATGTTTTGTACAAAACTATTTTTCATTACGGAGACTAGAAGTGAACAGAAAACTACGCAAGTGTGACTATATAAACTGTAAAGCAGATACTATAATATTTCCTTTTATTTTAGTGTTATTTAGCTTTATTACAGATTTCTATTTTTGTCAAAATGTCACAGTTCCTTTCAAGATCTTTTTGCCAAAACATTTTGATACTACAGCATTGTACATTAGAAAGTAGTGTGCTAGACCATAAGCCAATGAGCTTCGACACAACCAGAGGGAAGAGGCCCATGTAGAAAGAGTTTATCAAAACAATTGCACTGCCATAAAAAGTATGTATGATAATTTGCTAGCCCCAGCAAGCTAGTTTCTTTCTTCTTTCTTCTTCTTCGTCCTCTTTCTTTTTTTTTTTTTTTTTTAACATTGGAATTCTCTAGCTGTTTTTTGTGAGGTATCTCACCCCCTTCGTATATTTTCTTAGATCTGGTAACACACACTATTGCATTGTGGATTTTAAAATGTACACTTCTGTATGGTTCTATAAACCGATCAATGTCTGTAAATATATAAATAGACATAAAAATACTGTATGTGACAGCACACAGAGTAGCTTTTCCCACACCAAAGTTAATTTTTATGCATGCTTTAAAAGTCTATATTGGGACGGGCAGAAATGGGACTATCCATTCATTTTTAAAAAGCAACAAGTTTGCACAGCTAGTGTTTTTGTAAATAAAGGTATTTGTATAACACAGTCATGTAATATACAGAACTATAAGCAGAGACTTTGAAAAGCTAAATAAAGGGCTGCATGCTATTATTTTTTGTACCTTGTCACTATAACTACTTCCTAGTCAAAGAACATGTAACTATTGCCACATGGTTTGGGCTTTGAGAGCATCCTAAGAAACATTCAGCCACATCAACCCAGACAGCTCTGCTTTTCTGAAAGCTCAGTGGTAACAATGAGTTCCTAATAAACTGATTGCACATGTGGTAGCCTGGACTCAATTTGATGGTTGACTTTTCTTGGGCTTCTCACAGTTTAGCTAACAGGTAACGGACTTTCTACTCTCATTCATCAAAGAGGCTCTTCTTTATTTTTTAAATTGCCAGTAGAAGTGAAAATAAAATGTCTTTACCACTGGGTTGTTGGTTGTTTGATTTGGGTGGTTTTTTGTTTTTTTTTTTTCTTAAAATCTTATTGGTCTGAAGCAGATAAACTTGTAACATTGTAACATAGCATATGTTTTATTTCAAAAAGAGTGGGAAGAAGGCTGTGGAGGTGGGGCTGGTTCAGTAGCTAAAGTATTTGCCTGCATGAGGACCTGAGTTCCATCCCCAGAACCTATAAAAAACAGCTGTGTATACTGTGTATAGTAGCGTGCCTGGTAGATCCTTGGAGACTGGCTGGTCAGCCAGTCTAGCCAAACCAGTGAGTTCCAGGCCTGAGGGGTACCCTGGGAGTAACGTGGTCTACCCCCGGTCATTACACACACATGAATGGGCAGAGATGCCGGGCATTGTGGCACACACTTTTAACTCCAGCACTCAGGAGGCAGAGGTGGGTGGATCTCTGGACCAGGCCAGCCTAGTCTACATAGCTAGTCCCAGGCCATCCAGGGCTACACAGTGAGACCCCATCTCAAAACAAATAAATGAATGAGTAAAATGGGCAGAGTTAACAGTCAAAACGCCTAGATTACAGGAACAATCTGAGGAATCTGCTTATCACCTCCAAAATATTTAACTTGGTGGTTTGGTATAAAAAATAGTGTTTGTTACACTGTCGAACCTTATTATGTTCCCAGCCTTCAGGCTTTACTGAGCAGGACAGCTTTGTAAGAAATACCTTTAGGTCTCTACCCCTAACAGTGATGCCAGCCACACGGTCTGGATGGCACGTGGGAAAGATTTAGGTATAAATGACTCCAGAATCCAATCATGTCCTTAATCTCCTCTCCAGTGGTTCACAGTGGAGATGGCTAGCTACTATCAATCATTGCCCTATATCTAACAGCCAGCTGACTTGTGCCCTTGTGTTTGCTTTCGTTTATGGCCCAGCTGGGAATCCGAAGCACTAACCAGTGGGTTGAAGTTCCCTTTCTCAGTTTAACCTCAGAGTTTTGGCAAAGTGGTGCAGCTAATGGTTCTTTTGAACCAGGGTAACGGAGGGAAGAGCAGATTCCCCGGTTAAGGGACTTCTCAACACACACCTAGAGCTCCCTGCTGCCTCCGCTGACCCCTGGAGTGAACATTCCACATCCTGGGAGAGGCAGCGTTCAGGTTTATGTAGGCTGTCCATAATCATGCTTAGCAAACCAGTCACAAATTTCTTGGCTCAACACCTATTTTTAAGTCTGGCGCAATTCATTCAAAAGCCGGTTTTACCGTCACCTTTAGTGGCATTAAACTTCCCCTCCATTTTGATTGGTTGTTATATAGTCCACTTATTCCTCATCCTACAGATCCAAACCCATCACACCTTTCAGTTGCTGGCCACAGTCATATCTGATCAGCACTATAAATACATTTCCACTTTACAGGGGTTTTCTTAAAACCAGCAATCCACAGGAAAGGCCAGGGAGCCTGCATAAGGACTTTAATAAAAGGTGTGCACGCACCCACCCGGGACTGCTGTGCTTGCTCTGAACCTGTGGACTGAGCTGTGTTCTGCCCTCACACCCCCTACCCCTCCCCTCCCACCCTTTCTCCATTCCCACCAGCACTGGGGACCCTTAAGTAATGACTTGCTTCATACATTTTGCATTTGAGTTCTTGTAGTGTTACACATGACCCGTACACCCAGACTTAACAGGCCTTCTCTGTCCTTAAAGCCACTTCAATATGAAGATCTCAAGGTCAAACTGGAATCCCCGACAATGACGGTCACCAAGCACCTCGGTTACTTTAATGTCTGAAGTGAACCATGGGTGACAGGAACAGCTGGGTTTCAGGTTTGTCACACTATTAACAGACTTTTGCTTAAGAGTCTCTAAGTTCATTTTTCAACAGATACATCTCTGCATCTCAAAAAGATTCTTAGAAATAAGCTCCATGGGACTAGTGAGATGGTTCAGTGGGTTGATGCACTTGCCGTACAAGACTGATTCCCCTGAGTTCAATTCCCAAAACCTACACAAAGGAAGAAAGAGTAAGGACTCCACAGTGTTGTCCTCTGACCTCTATATTGCACACAAGCACATACAATAATAAAACAATTTTAAATGCGCTACATGGTCTTTTCAGAGTCACTAAACCATTCTGCGACCAAACCAGCTTTTGGGGGCAGGGACACTGTGACCTGAGACCTTACTGCTGCTTCTGGTTGTACAGCTTTGAGCACATTTTGGTTCTCCCCTCTGTTAGTAGAGAATAACAGTGGAACCTAACTCCTAGGATTTTGGGATTAAATATGATTCGTACATAAATTATTTTTAATGTTTTTCTTTTTGAGCATTTGGTATATGAATGCTGTCTTCCACCAGTTCCTCCCATGTCCCATCACACTCTCTTAATTTCTTATCCTCTTTGTTATTGTTACATATGCATACATTTATAGATATACATATATATATATGTATATACATAATGCATTGAGTCCATTTAATAGTGCTCCTGTGTAACTGTATTTAGGGCTGTCCATTTACAGTTAGATAACCTTTCAGGAAGCTAGTCCCTGGAGAAAACTGATTCTCCCTCCCTTGGCACATTAAAAAATTCTTAAAACAGAGTCTGTCATACCTGAGCACGTGGTTAAAGTTAGGATTATTGTTGGCACAACTTCACTGATGTCCATGGCATTGTTTGGTCCCTAAGAGGCTTCTGGTCTAATTGAGATGGGGGTGGAGTGTGACTCCACAGGAGGACAAGCCACGGACGGGACAGGCTGGGGAGTCAAGAGCCCCAGTGGATGTGGCAGAGGTCTTCTTTAGTGGTTATGGAAGCTGGTGGCATTTGGCCCTCTTGACTTCTTCACTTGTAGTAAACACCAGGACTGGAGGATTAATCTTGGATACAAGATTGCAGTTCTTGAAAGTTACATCCTGTTTGGGCAGAAGGCATTCCAAACTCAGCCCACCCTGGACTCCCAGTGCTGCCCATCCCTGGGGAGAGTGTCAGGAGCAAGAGCCGCCAAGGAAAGGGGACCCGGCTCCTGGGAGCACGGAGGTCGGGTCCCCATCTTCCTACCCTCAGCCAGGTCCTCATGTCAACACAGTCCCCTTCCTGAATGGCCCTGTAATTCCAACCAACTCCCCCTTCTCTTCAGCAGGCTGTGACTGGTAAGACGCACTCAGCCCTTCAGAGGAAATCGAAAATGGATGGAGAACTCACCAAGGATTCAAAAGTGTAATTTTCACAAAAATAACAATCAGGTCCGAGTCACCTGACTATTATTATTTTATATGAAGGAGTATCCGTAGTTAACAAGCCCATTTGTCATGATTTTCTATAAGTAGGCTCAGTTGAACTCATGAAGTTGACAGTTGTTTGGCTCTTATTAATAGAACTTTGAGTCCAATTTAGATACATAGAAAACATAAGACAAAAACATTTTGTTTTCTCTATATAGTTTAGAGAGTGGCTTACCCAAACCGTGCTTTAGGTTTGGCAGATACATGGCAAAACATTTTCAAATTGATACTTATAACATTTAGTAGGTGAATGAATGCATCTGACAAGAACCTCATGTACGTTCAGTAATAAGCATGTCCACTGATACATGCAGAAGTTACTGGCAGGACCCCTGAAGCATTCATCAGCATTGAAATCACAGAGGCTATTTTGAGCTCAGTCCCAGGCCTAGACAAGACAAGGCAGAAAACCAGAGAAACCACAGTCTGTGAGTGCCCAGAAGATGCTGCTCTGGCAGTGGTGTTTTAGGAAGTGCCTGCCACCGTGCGTCCTTGTTAAAGATTGTGCAAGTGCTGGGTGTGGTGGCACACACCTTTAATCTCAGCACTTGGGAGGCAGAGGCAGGTGGATCTTTGTGAGTTCAAGGCCAGCCTGGTCTACATAGTGAGTTCCAGACCAGCTGGGACTGAAGAGAGACCCTGTCACCAAAAAAAAAAAAAAAAAAAAAAAAAAAAAAAAAGATTGTACAAGAATCAGTATATTTTAGGTAAGTTATCCCATATTTGATCGAAATATCTGTTTCTTTGTAAAACACTGATTGTTTAAATTTCCTATAATAATTTAAGAGGCATGTATACTGTTGTGTTAAAAGTTTCAAATTCATTAATATGATTATTGTTTTATTGTTGAGAATTTATTTACCCTGTTTTTCTTTTATTCATTAAATAATTAAATAAACCTCAGTATTTATTTCTAAAAAAAAATAATAACGATGGCACTAGCCAGAAAAACACGTTCTTGGCCAGTCCAACAGGCAGCTCTCATCCCTGCTTCAGAGGAAGTGGCAGGTGTATTCAACCTTGTGACTCTGCAACTCAAAATCATCATCTAGAAAGTTGCACATCTCAAGAGCTGTGCAATTGAGTTTTAAAAAATGTTTTGAGTGAGTTACAATTTTGTCATGGGCACATTCATAGCTACTGTTAGCCACATGCAGCTACAGCTGGACATACCTGTGAGAATAGAGGCTCCCAAGCGTGGAGAATCCACCCTCAGACCCTCCAGACTCCCATTCATGATGTACAAGTGCACCCGAGAGCCCAAAAGCAGGTTAAGCTGTGCTCCACACTCTGCTAATACAGGCAGAGATGTTTAGGCTGCATATCTGAAACCTATACAAATGCTTCATTGATAATTGCCTGAGATTTCCGAGGATTCCTCTGGCCTTGACTCTGTGAGCATGTCAGCAGTAATGGGCGTCTGTTACCTGTTAGGAGCCAGGCATCATGCTGTAGGGGCTTGAGCCTTTTCATCCTCATGAGTACCTTGTGAGCCCTCTGCTCTTCTCTCTCATCTTACCATGGACCGAGGCTGAGGTGGTAGGAGCTTGGCCATTTGGCTTCTCTTTGAAACAGGTACTTTTCACTGCTAGCTCAGACAAATAAGCATACCACGGAAGAGCAGTCACTGAAGGGTTCTCCAGGTGCATTTTAGCTTCCTCTGGGAAGGGCAGATGGAGAGGCACTCTGCTCACAGGGCTGACATCACCAGGTATTACTCTTGGAAGGGAAATGAAGCTGGGGCTGGACCTTGGAATCACTGCGTGATTTGATTCTCTGATACCCCATGCTGGCATCTAAAACTCCAGAATCCTTGGCAGGGACCTCTTCTGGCAGGACTGGCCGTCCCTGCTGTACCTGATGCTGTCTCACCCTGCCCCACGTGAGAATCCTCTCCCGGGTAAGTTTGTGGGTAATCAGCTCCCATGTACCTTCTGGACGAGACTCTGAGGTCTTGACTTTGAGACTGGCCAAGCGTGAACTTCTGAAGAGCCACTGCATCCCCTCGGAGTCTCAGAAAAGAGAGAACAAGTCTTGATGCTCCTTTTAAGCTAATATTTCGTATGAAGTTAAGTCCTCTGTGGGTGTCTTACCCATTCACCAGCATAACCCCTTGGCAGTAACACAAGGTGGGGCAGAATTTAGCCGCAAATGCGGATGCATTCAGACCAGGGCTCGGGATTCAACCACTGTGAAGGATGTGTGGTCATGAGACTTTTCCCAAAGCATGGACTACTGTTTAAAGCTTCAAACACGGAAAACGCAGTTCTCCCTGGTTTTACACATTTCTGGACACTTGGTTGCTTAAATGCAAAGTGAATTTGGCCTCTAGGCTCGGGTAATTGGAGTTTTCACTTTAATAAATGTCCAACGGATAGCAACCGGTCCTGCTACGTGGGAACCGTTCTTGGGCAGGCATCAAGCATCCCTGACCCACACCCAGCTCTAAATGCCAGTTTTGACTCCACAGATCCTTCAAATTGCCCCCAGTGGCTAGTCCTGTCCCCTTCTACCCTCAGCATTCTTTATTAAGTCTATAGCCATGCATGCTCCCGTCATTTTTGACTGGAAAAGCAAGTCTTTAGCCACAGAAGTCAAGCCTCAGAGAGAAGGGCTGGGAAGCCTCAGGAAGCTGAGTGCAAATGGCTGGAGCTCTGGGTGTGGCATGGGAACAGTCATGCGGAACCAGGGCAGTCCCTGCCGCCAACACCATGTCAGGCTGGGGAAGCAGTAAAAGATGGAAACAGAAAATAGACCGTAGAAGCAGAGAGCCTAAGAAGTCCGATGCGGCGGTGAAACAGGGACGCTCTCTAAGTTCGTGGCACTGCGCTCCCCGGGGGCTTTGGAAGGGCTGCCTGATGCGCTTTTTCAACCTCCCCTTGTCTCTCAGGAGGAACTGCACGGCTAGGAACCACCCTCTCCTACAAGGAAAGCTGTGAACCCAGAGGCGGCAAGATACAGCTGCTGCTAAAAATAAGGGTGATGCTGCCACAGATTCCTACAGTTAGGACATGGCTCAGCCACCACTTCAGGGCAGCGGTGCCCTGCCTCACAACTTTCCACCTGGGTTTATTTATTTATTGAGAAACAGGATCTCCCTATGTAGCTCAGGCTGGCCTTAAACTTACCTCTTCTAACCTCCACCTCCCGAGCGCTTTACAGGTGTGTGCCATCATGCCCAGCCCAGCCTTACAAATCAGAATGTATAGGCTCTATGTCACCATCCTCTTCATATTCTTACTTGGTACCTGTTCTAGTCTGCTTTCCTGTTGTGATAACCATCATGATCAAACGCAGCTTAGGGGAGGAAAGGATTCATTTCAGCTTACATTTCTTGTAACAGCTTATCACTGAGGGAAGTCAGGCAGGAACTCAGTGAGGAGCCATACAAGGATGCTGCTAGCTGCCTTGCTCACTCACTCATGCTCAGCTAGCTTTCTTATACAACCCAGGTACCACCTGCCTAGGGCTGGTGCTTTTCTACCACATCGGTCATTAAGACAAACTCTCACAGACATAGGCACAGGCCATTGTGACAGAGGTAATTCTTCAAGTAAAGTTCCCCTTCCCAGGTGACTCCAAGGTTGTGTCAAGTTGACAATAAAAACTAACCAGGACAGTACCTTCTAGTTTGTCTTGTTGTTCTGGAGCTGTCCACATATATGTAGCTTTGTAAGTCTATCCACTTTTCTGAAGATTACAGAAAAGTGTAATCTCTCTTGTTTTCTTCTTCATATCCCTTTTCCAAACAAGCTTTAGAAAGATAAGGGTGGATTTTAGAGATAAGGGTGGAGCCCAACTTAAACTTTGTACTTCCCCAATGAAATTGGAAAAATCATTTTTTATAAATTATGGGTGAGGCCTGATTGGGGAGGGGTATGATTGGGACAGTGGAAGAAACAGGGCTCCAGAGTCAGTCCCATTAGCACAGGGTGGGGACACAGGCAAGTCTATCTGTGCAGGCTGAGAGGACAGGAGAGATCCATCCACATGGTTCTGGAAGACAGACAGCTCTAAGAGATAGTGAGGGGAACCGGTGTCCTCCAAGTTCTGGCCCACTCTTAAAAACCTGAAGAGTCAGGCTTTTATTTTGTTAAGGCAAGTTGTAACGGCATAACAATGCCGTCACACAATGTCTCACTTAAGTCTAGGAATCATTCTGAGCACCTGCCAAGGAGGAGCCAGATCTGGACCTTCATAAAGCCAAACCTTTATTCCAACTGTAGAGGCATTTGAATGCTCCGAACAAGCTTCCTGTGTCCAGGTCCAGAAACACTGCACTAGGATGTGGGATTCTAGGCAGGAAATGTTCACCATCTCATTAATATACTAGGTATTCTGCCTATTTATTAACATGACTTAAAGTTAACCCACCTTTCTAGGGGTGGTCCTATGACCAGGTGATTGAGCAGTGAAACTGGAAAGGTGGGTCTTCAGACAGACAGACTAGAAATTTTGATTTTTTGATCAGTTAAACTTGAGCTTTTTGCTACACTAACACTAGTATCTTTCATCCAAGGTCAAAGGTTCTTCCCAACCTCTGCAGTTTCCAGTGTGTGGGTGCTCTGCTTGCAGCACTCTGAGATGTTAATCCTTAAGCACACTCATTATCTTTTTGAGTGGAGCACCAAACTGAGGTTGCCAAGGACAGACCCCGGTCAGACCCAAGAGCATGGTTTTGCTGGAGTTAATTAAAAGTCAGTAGTCCAGATTATGTCCATTAATCAAAGTCATTCCTACATTTTGAATGCGTTGGTACCTAATGGCCATGCTGGCATGACCTACCTGTCCCTACCATCTATGATGCCTCAAAGGAGACACTCCCCGTGCAAACCACGGGCAACCTGGGTGCTGCCTGCTCTTCAGTCGGGGATCCAGCCAACACGCCCCGTGCTCCTCGGCCTTGCTTCCTATTCATCCTTCAAGCTGTGGCTCATGCGTTGCCCCTCCCAGAAGCTCAGAATTGGGTCTCCGCTAGAAGCACCGGACTTTCATACCACCCAAGGAGCACAGAGGTCATACTGGGTAGTCAGTAAATATTTTTAAAGAATAGAAACTGCAGTCTGCATCCAACCCATGGAAGAAGGCCCCATAGAAGGGCCTGCCACAATCTCTTAGTTTTACATCTTTGTCAGTAGTCATAGTGACTGGAAAGCGTCACAGAGCTTTAAGCATTACAGAATAATGAAACATCTCATGGTGGTCAAAAACATCACAGAGTAATACAACATCTCTGAGCATCCCAGGGTAACATTTCAAGGTATTTACCAAGTAAGTAAAAGAAAGGAAACTTCAAGTGGCCTAAGCTTACAAGGACAATACATAAAAATACAGTTAGTTATAAGAATGTAACTTTTGCCAAGGAGTGCACACCCTTAACCTAGCATTCAGGAGGCAGGGGCAGGTGAATCCCTATGAGATCGAGGCTAGCCTGGTCTACATAGCGGGTTCTAGGCCAGCTGGGAAGGACCCTGTCTCAAAAAGACCCAAACAAAACAATCCACAAAAGAACAACATGCTTTTCCTACCAGGTGGATTCCTAGGCTTCCTCCCAGCCACACGGCTCTCAGTCATGACTCCTTTTAAGACTTGAAACTTAAAGTTCCTTTGAGTGAGTCTACAGCATTCTATGCGATGCTTGTTCATGTGCTGTTCCCTGGTGCTCATGCCCGGAACTCAGTCTGAGTGAATACAGAGCGCCTTGCTCCTCATTAAACCCTCAGCTTCTTCCATTGCAATTTTTGCTATAGTTACAAAAATGTATAGCTGGGGCTGGAGAGATGACTCAGCAGTTAAGAGGACCCAGGTTCAGTTCCCTGCACCCACATGGTGCCTGCATCCATAACTCCAGTTCCAGGGAATCCAACACCCTCTTCTGACCTCCATGGACACTAGGCAGGTAGGTATGTGGCACACTTACGTACATGCAGGCAAAACACATAAAATTTTAAAAATGCATAGCCAACCAGCCTATGCAGCCAGGACTCTGAATGAAAGCGTGAGGTAGGTGGCACTCAGGGCCACTCTGTGGAATCCTAAGGGTCAGAGGACAGCTGTGGGGTGGAGGCCCCTGGAACTCAGCTCTTTCAGCAACAACTGTAGTCCGTGTGACCTGGGTTTTCTATCCATTGTACACTTTCCTCTGATCACCAAAAACGTGCTGCTCTTGCATTTGTACCTGTGGAATTCTGGAAGTTTTGCAGCCTACCACAGGGAAGAAGCAGTGAGTACCTAAGTAAAATGTATGTCACAGGCACTGGAGACACAGCTTAATGGCAGAGCACTTGCCTACCATGTTCAAGGCCCTGGCTTTGAGTCCCAGTACCACACATACAGTTGTGGTGATGTTGTGAAAATGGCCACTAACCCAAGAAAATTAACTGAGATAGACTAAACAACTTCCAGTGACAAAACCCACCTCTCCGACTTCACTAGTAAGTCACTAGTAAGCTCTTGGGACCACCCAAGAGAGGCAGGTTCACCTTAAGAATACTTACTATGTTAATAAGGAAGTGAGTTTTCACCCTCCCTGCCATCTAATCTTTCTCATATATATATATATATATGAGAGAGAGAGAGAGTGCAGTCACCAGTGCAGTTAAATAAATTTGGTTGACTCAGAACATATGGAGTCTGAGTGGTCCTTCCCAGAGGACTGAATGCCATAACAATGTAATTTACCAAGTTCTGGTGCCAAAAGCAATGACAATTGTTTGGGGGTGTTTCCGGGACACCTCTGACCAACAACTTGGGTAGGGAACCTATCACTGGGCTTTTTTACTTGGCAACTTATGGCTTCTGGGAGCAGCATTTATTCCCCGTGTAGAGTAACTCTAATTGAACTCTTTTATGTGCAAGTATGTATTTAGGAAACTTATAAAATAGTAAGTCTCCACATAGTGTTTTCAAACACCTTTAGTGTTAGTTCCGTCCCTTTTCTAGCCCTACCCTCTCTCCTCTCTCCTTACCAGAACATGTATCTTCAATTCCCAAGTAACTAGATTTTACTTAGATAACTAATACTGACCTAATGTTTCCATTTACTTTTGTGTTCTTAGCATTTCCTAAAAGAGTAGATATTTCTAAATTTTCCAAGTTCTAAAAAGCCAAGACAAAACCTGGAACCAGTAGAGCAGGCCAATCTGTCTAACTTTATCATCATCAAAAGACACCAGAGTGCATGCTTGGGACCTGACCCGGGTGGAGGGGGTTCAGATTTGTTGTTCCTAGCTACATAAACTTAGACAAATGACTGACCCTTTCCCGAGTTTCTTCACCTATGAAATAACGCACCAGATCTCTCTCTCGCCCACGGCTAGAGGAAGCCTCATGTGACAGAAACACGAAGTAGCAGTGACACAAGCAAGAGAGACTTCTATTCCTTTCTCAAGTGCAAACAGATGAGAGGTGGAATGGCTGGGGCGGCACCCATGGTGCTTGAACTTGGGGTCTCTACAAGGCTCCTATCCTGAGGTTCCCTTCAGGTTCAAGACTCTCTAGGCTGTGATCCGTCCACGCAAAGAGGGGAGCAGGGGGAGGCCCAGGAGACCTGCTTTTCCAGACACCGACTGGAAGTTGTCCTTCCTGTGAATACCATGTGAGAACAGAGTCATATGGCTACACCTAGCTGAAGGCTGAGAAGTACATTAACATTTGCCACATTAACTCAGGTTAATATTATTTATCTGAATAAAATCTAGTCGCCAGAAGATTTGAGGTGTTTTATGTTATGTAGAAATAAGATATTTTCTAAAATGATGGAATTTACTGAAAAAGTATATCAAGAAAACAGAAAACATACAGAACACAAAACTAAAATTGTTTAAACACTACTTTTCTTAAGTGGCAAAAGGAAACACATAGAACTCTGTACCACAATCTCACTGGGCAGCTGTGAGGACTCAAGGGGCTGATGATATCAAACACTTAGGTCAGTACTGGCACACTGTATATTCTCACCCATGTTAGCTGCTATCATGGGACAAGGAGAGCTGGAGACGGGCAGTTTAGCTTAGGGAAACATATGCATCAAAAACAAAAGCCCTTGGGCTAGTGAGTTGGCTCAATGGTTAAGAGCACTGGCTGTTCTTGCAGAGGATCCAGGTTCAATTCCCAGCACTCAAATGGCGGCTGACAACCATCCGTAACTCCAGTTCCAGGGATTCCGACACCCTCTTCTGACCTTCTTGGACACTGCATGACATGGGTGCGCTAACATACACATAAGAATTATAAATAAAATAAAAAACAAAAAACACGCCCTTTTCAATTGTCCTTTCTGATTTTCTTTGCTTAGAAATGGGGTTTAGAGCTGGGCAGAAAGGCCAAATTTGTCCTCTCCCTGTTCAAGGAGATTTCATCCAAGCCAAGAGAGTGAGTGCTGGATTAACCAGACCCCGCCCACTAAGACGTGGAGAATAAATTTCATGAGACATATACCATGAAAATATAATCAAAATTAAGAACTAAGATTGGATAAATCTGAAAACTACTGAATTGGAAATAGACAATATGGATCAGTACCTGTAAATTAAAATGATGAACACACGGAAGTCATGAATTATGTGGTAGTGGCGAAAACCAGAAACAACACAGTGGGTAGAAGGAATGAATGCAGGAAACTTCCCTGACCTACAGGGCTGACAAGTGACAAATTCAGGAATCCAAAGCATGGTAAATAACACATTACATTAAAACTGCTGACAGGCAAGGACAGAAAGAAAAATGGAGGAAAAGAAAAGCATGTTTATCTAAAAAGCACTGGCAATAAAAAAATCCATGCTAATTTCTCAACAGTGATGATAGATGGCATAAGAGAAAAACCCTGGGATTCTGTAGGAAGAAATTCTGTACCTTCCAAGAAAAACATGTGAAATTTCCAAACAGAAACAAAAATTAAATAGCAGACTCACACTAACAGAAACAGTAATTAAATTCTTTAGGAAGAAAAAGACTCCCAGATGAAAAATGGTATTGCAGAAGAAATGAAGAACTGAAGAAATGGAAAGTACTGGTAAGTCCATGTGAGTGTGGTCTAAAAACACTCTAATTTACACTGTGTTAAGCAAGGATGTCACTAAAACAATGGTAAAAGAATATGTCAATATGGGACTGGAGAGATGGCTCAGTGGCTGCCCTCGAAGAAGACCCAGGTTCAGTTCCCAGTGCCCACACGAAGCTAACAACCATCCATAGTCCAGTTCCAGGAAATCTAACACCTCTTCTGGCCTCTGTGGGCATTGCACACTTGTGGCACACTTACATACATGCAGGCAAAACACTCATACACATAAAATAATATATAGGTAAGAAAAAAGTACAGGAAATATATTATAAAAATATCTCATTCGGGGGCAAGAACTAAGAGAAACGGTACCTAAAACTGTCTGGGTAAGGAGAAAAAGAGTAATCCATACACTTCAGTAATGTATTAAGTGTAAATGGGTTGTATATTCCAACTAAGACTCCAATTGAATATGCCCAACTAGATATAAGCCCCCAAAATACAAACACTAAAGGACAAAATAAAAAGATAAAAAAAATACATAAATGCTAGCTAGCTACAGTAAGTAACAAAAATAAAGACAAAGGGATTTGATACAAGTAAGGAACATTCTATAATGATAAAAGACTTAATCTACCACAGAAAACTCTTGAGTTGGCTCTTAACTGCTGAGCCATCTCTTCAGCCTCCTGAACCAATTTTTTAAATGCCTGTTATTTTTGATGTTTTTTTTCCAATATGCTCACTTTTACTTCTTCCATGTAAACTAAGCAAAAAGTTTCCTTGAGACCTTTACAGTATGTTCAGTTTAAGAAAATCACAGTGCTGGTGGCACAGCTCCTCAGCCCCACTTACCATTGGTACTCTATGAGTGAGTGACAGCAGCTACCTGTGCTGTACCTGACTACTTCGTGAATTAGAGTTCTACAAGGTGGCTGTGCCAGAGTATTTGTATACTGAAATTCTTGTTATACATTCCTTTTCACTTTTGTAATAAGGAATGATAATATGCTTATTAGATAAAAGACATGTAGAAGGGTGAATTTTATTTTGTGATAAAGGGGAATTTAAAAATATTTTTCACAGCTTCACAGCTGAGAATCCACAGCTCCAGCAATTTTTAAGGTTGTCAAACAGTAACATACATGTTGAGATTTTATGTAAACTTCACTTGCTAGAATTTGTCTGTTTTGCAGTTAGTGTATGGCATACACTGCATTTGGGACAGCATTTCATTATCTAGTAACTATGCTTAGACTGGGTAGCATATTGTCATTGTTTATATGAAGAAATTAATTAGAGAAGTTACATTGTCTAAATTAACACAAGACATACCTGGGAAGCAGAGAATTGGAGTGATGCCCAGAACTCGCCACATGGTGTCTTCCAAGAAAAGGTGTGCAATCCACATCGCTTTCGCTAGAAATGTTAATATTATCTGTACACAGGAGTGAGGTTAGGGTCTTGTAAGCATTTGTATGAGATCCTTGCCAGCACAGCAAGAAAGAGGAAAATGCTGAAAATGCTGAGCAAACACAGGGGTTAATTTTTGAAAGATGGGAATAATTAGTGTATAAACGGGCAACGTTTAAAAACAAAGTTCCGAACAATGAAAAGCTCACCAAAACAATTTTTATTTCCAGTGTTTAATTGGGTATGCACACAGGCATGACACAGGTTTGGATTTAAGTCCTCATGCAGAATTATATTCTTCTTGGTAAGAAGCCAGTTCCATCCAGGATCCACTATCTACACACCTATGTTACAACATTTATATCAAATCTGGTATCTGAAGAAAAGATACACATATAATATGTTCATTTAAGTTACGTATTTTACAGAAAGATTAAAAATTCAAGTCACACAAAACCCAAAAAGTGTATTAAAAGTTTGAATATAAAACTCAGATCCACCTGGAATGACTAAAGAATGGAAGTTCTGTACCAACCTGTGTTAAAACTGGCAAGTGTGATGAACGTTGTTACTGGGAAAATGCATTCATTCATTCAATGTAAGTTATCTAATTTCAACAATATGGCACCCTAAAAATCAAATGTACTTTCATGATGAGGCACTTTTGTTAGTGAGGAAACCAAAAGAACAATTTTGCTGCACGATGCCAGCGATTTTCTTCAGTAATTTGGGGTATTACACTATGTAGTAAGTTGCAACAAATAGCTTGCTTATTTGTATACAACTAACCGATATATTTTTAAATATATATATATGTGTGTGTGTGTGTGTGTGTGTGTGTGTGTGTTCTTCTGGCTGTAGTAATGCACTGTAAAGCTATTTCACAGTGCAAAATGATGAAACCAGCCCAAATGAAGGCTGCATAATAACAATTCTGGTACAAGAAAAATATTTACAAAGTTACTGGACCATGTAACAGTAGCTTTTTATTTGCTAAAGTAGATACGCCACAGCTTAAAGACAGGGATGCAACTGTGCTTTAGTGCCTGGGCTGTCGGACAGTCTATGCGGGTGGGTACGGGCTGCAGAGCTAGCATTTTGGCTCAAGTTCTGGAAGCTTTCTCCGTTTATTTGGTCAGGTGACTGTGGGGGTGGCGGCGTGGAAAGGGGCCGGCTGGTTGAAGCCACCGTACTGGGAGCTCCCGTGGCTTCATGCTGGAAGGACGGTGCCTCTGCGTTGGTGGTGGTGGTCGTCTCCCGCACACCCGGACTCTCGGGCTGCGGCTCGTGGGTGTCTGCTCGGCTCAGGTCCGAGGTGCTGGTGCGGATGCGCTCCCTGGCCAGCCAGTCTGAGATGGAGAGGTCCTGGGCTGAGCATTTTGGTCTTAACCGATTCACAGCTGAAAGTTCAGATTCCCTGTCCCCACTCTGCTCCTGCGCCTTCCAGAAACTCAAAACGCTGATCTCAGCAGCGTCTCTGTGGCCCCCGAGCGTGTGTCTGCGTTTGATGTTTTTCCTTTTGGCAGTCTCGGCGGTCTTCTGATTTCCTACTCCGAACATGTCGTCCGCGGGCGCCCTAGGTCTCAGCTTTAACCGGTCCGCTATCTTCGTTTTCCACGTGGGCTCGGGCTTTTCCGACTCACTTCTGGTTGGTGTGAGACTCCCGGTGGACTTCCCTTTCTTCATGACGTCGAACACCTTGGCCAGTGCGGGGGTGTCCTTCTCGTTCCGGCCGTCTCCGAGGCTCCCGCTGTCCGACTTGAACCGAGCGGACTTCTTTCTGGACAGCGTGTCGCACTCGATCAGGCGGTGCGAGCTGAACTGCTGCCTGCGGCCGTCCAGGCTCGGCGTCAGGCTGCCCTCGGTGCAGCTGGCCTCGCTGCCGTCCGAGCTTCTGCGGCCCGGAGTGGCCTCGGGCGGCTTGCCTCGGGAGAGGCGGTCGGAAGGCAGGCTGGGGAAGACCGGGAACTCGCTCTCGCTGTCCGTCTCCACCGGCCGCCCCTCGCTGATGAGCTCGCTCCGCTCGTCGTCCGCCTCGTCGCCCTTGCTCTCGGCCACCGACTGCACCTCGGGGCTCAGTCGGCTGGAGTCCAGGCCGGGGAGGAAGGTGGCGGACGACGTGGTGGAGTAATCGGAGGTGATGGTGCCCGCGCTGGCCACCAGCTCCGCGCCCTTCGCTTCGGGACCGGCGCACTTCTTGCTGGACATTCTCGCCAGCGAAGCCTGGGAAGACAGGCTGAGCAACGTGCCCGAGTCCGACCCCGTCTCTTCCGAGTGGGAGGGCTTGCTGGGGGGCGGCCGGGGGCTATCCTTCAGTGCCGCGAAGCGGGAGCCGAGCGGCGACCTGCGGACCGTGGAGCCGGGCAGGGACGGGTCCCCGCAGGCCCCGCTCTCCTTCCGCAGCGGCGTCTTGTCCTTCCTCGCGCTGCTTTCTCTGGCAGGGACGATTCTGGGCTTTCCGCCCGATGTCTCGCTTTCTTTTCTCGACTCCTCTTTAACGTCATTATGACACTGTTCCACGTGCTCCTTCCTGAAAAACACATTGTCCAGTTCGTCTTCCGAGCTGCTAGGCTGCGCTTTTTCTTTGGGCTTTTTCCTCTTCCTGCTAGCAGCTGCGAAGATGGAGGATACCAGCAGCTCTCTGCTGTACTGCTCCTTCCCGGATCCCCAGGAGCCCTAGAAGCAAGCAGAGGGTGCGCTGAGAACGCAGCAGGGCCTTTGCGGGGCGGCCTGGCCCCAGAGTAAGGTCTACCAAAGCTCCAGAAGCCCTGACATCATGATCTGTTGATTTTTAAAATACTCTTTAACTTGTACCAGTCCCATTTCTAGCCTGGTGATGGTTATTTGCAAAGTCCTAAGTCAGTCATGTCTCTCTTTCAGGAAAATACTCTGTGTTTAGGGACATCTAGCTTTCTTAATTTTTATTAACACCCCCATTGATTTTCCACACTTCTATAAGCTCAGATAGTCCTCAGTTTCCCTTCCTGGTGCAAAGGTTGAAGAGTTAAGCAATATTCTGCCAGGTGTGGTCCTGTACACCTGTAATCCTAGCATTTGAGAGGTTGAGACAGAAAGATCACAAGCTTGAGGCTTGCCCAGCCTACATAGTGAAATCCTGTCTCAAAAACCCAAAAGAAGACTAGTTAAACAATATGCAGACATAAGTTATTAGAATTTTATGCCTGAATTCAATTCTCTAATTACAGACAACATATGGTACAGACACTGTATCAGATGAGTTCATTTGGCTAAGGAAATCTGGCTCCCATTAGCTCAACCAGACTGGAGTTTCAGGGATTTGCCTTGGGTAAATGAAGTTAGTAAAGTTTTCACTTGTTTCACATAACAACAGAACTGGACAATTCAGCTAACAGTAGGTTACTTAGAAGACTGTAAATCTGTATCACAAAAACACTAGTGCACTTGTTACTGCAAAGTTACTATGTTGTAGGTTCTTGATTACAACTATTTAGTTTGCTCATACGGTCTGTATGCTAAGTGAATGGTTACAAGGAGGTTGGGTATTTTTTTAGGACATAATGTTCAGTAAGGAGAGGTAAGTGGAAGGTATGCTTAGTAATGGATTGCAGTTCATTTTTACTAAGAAAACAAATCTTAGATAAGCTAAACTGCTATGGTGAGGTCTAAAATGTTGTTATATTAAAAAGGATAAACCACAGAACAAAGGGGTTGTGTCTCTCTCTGTTAAGTTATGAAGGATTTCTGAGTTTCCCAGAACATTTCTATTGGGTACTCCTGTTTCCCCCGTGTTCTGCTTAACACTGTGGCAGATGATGGGAAAAATGATTGCTTTTCTACAATTTGGAAACGGTTAGCATTACATTATTTGGGTGTCCATTACATTACAGGCATGGTACAGAACACTGCGATGAGCAAAAGACAAAGGGAATGAGTGCATGCGGGGTGGGAGGCAGACGCCTTTCTGATCTAAAAACATCATCTGAGTTGGGTGTGGTGGTACACTTGGGAAACTGAGGCAGGAAAATTATTTGTCTCAGGCCACTCTGGGTTACATAGTGAGACCTATTTTAAACAAACAAAATTCTGGCAACAGAGGTTTGGAAAGTGTTCTAGATCTCAAAAGATGAAGGAGCCATGACAACTGAATGCAAACAATGATCCCTGATCATTCCAGAATAGGACACTTAAGGAAATACTGGGGAAATTGGGAAAATGTACATAAAACTACATTATAGTGCATTATACTCATGCTAGTATCCTATGATAATTATGCTGTGATTATGTAGGAAAATATTCCTGTTCACAGGAGGGGGCTGAGAACTATTTAGGATAGTGTTATCAGGTCTTTAAGCAACTAAGTAACTCAAATGACTCAAGAAAAAAAAAATTATGCACACCAGAATTTATCAGCAATGAATTTAGGGTAAAAAGTTTGTAAATGTTTAAAAAAAAAAAAAAAAAAAAAAGCCAGTGTCCTAGGTAGCTTTAACTGTCAATTTGACACAGCCTAAAGTAATCTGAGAAGGGAGTCTCAATTGAGGAATTTCCCAGATCAGATCAGACTGGCCTATGGAGGATTGTCTCAACTACTAACAGGTGTAGGAGGACCAGTCCACTGTGGGTAGCACCATTCCTAGATATGCCATCCTGCTGTATAGAAAGCTAGTTATGCCAGTGAATGAGCTAGCAAGCAGCATTTCTCTATAGTTTCTGCTTCAAGTTCCTGCCCTGACTTCCCTCAGTGATGGACTGTGACCTGAAATTGTAAGCTGAAATAAACCCTTTCCTCCCCTAAGCTGTTTTTGATCATGGTATTGTCACAGCAACAGAAAGGAAACTGTAATTGCTGGCCAAGGCTGACAATCTGAGGTTGATCCCCAAGACCCACATGGTAGAGAGAACTGAACACAGCAAGTTGTCCTCTGATCCCCACATGTGCCCTAATGCATGCATGTACCCACACATATACACACAAATAAATGTTAAAATGTTTTTAAGAGGGGGGTGGGTTGTACACTATTATTCTAGCGACTTTTGAGTGGGTCTACTATTTTCCAAAGTAAAATCTTGGAGTAAAAAGATGGTGAAAATCCCAAGTGATACTGATTGTATAATTTAATCATATCCAACCTTATTATAACATTTAAACAGCATGTAAAATTCATATCTAGTCACAAAACATATCATTTTAAGATATTTTTTGACAATCATAGTTGTTACTGTCCCAGCAAAGCAGTCTAGACAAACAGACCTGATGACACTAATAATTCAGCACCCTTCTCCCATGAACAAGGGTATTCTCCTACATAATCACAGTATAGTTACCATAGTCAGGGTACTAACATAAGCACAATACATCATAAAAAATAAAAAACTAAGAACTTTCTACAAACTACAAACAAAAAGTCTTATAATTTAGTGCTGCTGTCACTGGAACACAAATCACATAAAAATATTAATTAAAGCAAGCAGTACTTTTCCTAAAAGGAAGCATATATATTTTATATAACAATGAATGATAATGCAAAAATCTACATCACTACTGGACTATTTGGAGCAAAAACACTAGACATTTGGGATCTGCCTGGCAGTGTTCCCAGGAGCAAAGTAGAATGCTGAAGCAGAGCTGCCTGGTACCTGTGGAGCACAGGTAACAGGTGCACAGAGACTTGCTGTTAGAAGCAGGGTCTCACTACACAGCTCAGGGCAGCCTGAAATTGGTGATCCTCCTGTTTTACAGCTTTCCAAGTCCTGGAACTGCAGGCCTGAACCATCATTCCTGTCTTAGAGATTCTTTATCCCATTCTCCCTGTTTTTGTATGTTGAAAATATCAAGAATGTAAAGAAACTGTTGTCTGCATCATGCTAAACCACTCCCACAACAGTATTTGTTCAACTCAGAACTTAGTGTTTTCCTGCCATATTCTACTCTAAATTAATTTTTCTACTTATTAGACTTTGCTGCTCTGGCTCAGATATGAACAGATCCTACACTTGTATATTAATTATAAAAATCAGTCCCCAAGCAAATCTACCCTAAAGTATTTTCAAGTTGTATACAATAATTTACCTTAGATTTTGTTGAGTCACTAGTAGCTGAATCTGTGGGAAGTAAATAAAAAGTGGTTAGAATTAGCCAAGCTTCACTGTTTTTAACAAACAATGCAAAACTTATGGAGAAGACAGGCACAGAACAAAATGTGAAAGCAAAACTCAAAACAATAGAACACAGTGGATAGTCAGAGCTCACAAAGATGCAAGCTGCACCACAGAAAGCCACCGCCATGAAAGGATGCTGTGAATTATAGGCAGAACCAGCTCAATGATAGGAATGGCAAAGGAGCCCTGTGCTAAACAGAAACAGAAATACTAGTGTTTATTTTCTAAATATTAAATCTAGCAATAAAGAAGCTTGAAGACCTTCAAAAATTACATTATGTACCACATCCTGTATCTGAAACGGATACACAATGCAGAACTTTTCAGACTATTGGCTGTCCTAGCTACAAATTGAGACACTCATACTGGTGTATTTGTTGATTTTTGTCAGACTGTCAGATTTGAATTTTTTATAAGCATATACTGTATGCAAATGGATTTATGAGGCATTTAGATAACCCTGCTTCCAGGTCACTTTTGGTTACATATTAAATAAGCTAATTTTTGTGTTTGACCCCAGTTTTATATCAGTACTGTCAGGGATCCTTTTGATTTGTTTGGTTAAATTGCTACCAGTTTTGTGATTACCTATTAACAAATGCTATTATGGAAATGGAACAATGGAGAGCATAATTTTGCTGTCTGGCAAAAACTCAGATTATACAATTATAAAGAGGGTAGGAAGGGGCTAGCAGTATTAGGAATAACACCAATTTAAAATTTTTATCTTTCAACTTTTGGGAAACTGATTTTCAAAATTAATGAGCTGAGCCCCATGCCACGCCCCTTTTAACACATGGCCAAATGCTTTATGACTTTAAGAACTGGTAGACCATACCATGCTATTTCTCCTCACGGTCTGCTTCAGAAATAACAAGAAACAGCAGAAAAACTTTTAAGAAAGTAGTATTGATCTGTTTACAATATTCTTAAGCGAGACGTTACACCACAGATCAACTATGTTTGCATTTACAAGAACCGGGGATTTCTGCAGACAAGGCAGCTACAGTGTGGACAGCAGTCCTCCTTCTTCCTACAGTTCCAGCTGTCCATCAGGGACATCACAGAATCCACTAGTGACATTACCGTGTGATAGACTCCTCCCACTTCACCTGTGCAACATCAGTATAGATTTGCCTGTGTCAGTAAGTGCTGAAAAAAAACCCTTTAGAACTAAAACAAGAGCTAGAGACAAAGGGAGAACATTGTGTGAAATAACATGCTAGATCAGTGAGACAGTTTGGTAGGAGAAACTTTTCATTTAGAGCCTATTAAATACTAATACTTAACCAAGCATTTAGGGTGGCAGGAGGAGAAAGAAGAAAATCAAGGTCAAATCAAGTGACTTCTACTGCGATATCTCTAGTGACAGATGATATACTGTATTCGTGATAACGTGCTGCTCTCAAACAGAACAACTATTATGCAATCTAGACTGTACTTTCTGCCATCACAGCAACCACATATTCAGCAGCATGTATCTGTTTTACCTTGTGATGACTATTACATGGAAACTGTGAATTTAGAAAAACAAAACAAAACAGTGGTTTGCATGCTCATTTCTCTCCTATTTCCATTCTGACAAACATTACAACTCCATGCACTGTCAATGGCATTACAGTCACTGGAAGATAATTGAGATCAATCAGAAAAGGCAGATTAAGTCTTTTATTAGTAGACAGGAAAAAGAAAAAGAAAAAAAAAAACTCATAGTGAATTGTTACTTATGGTTCATTTGCTGTTTCATGTTATAGGAATGTGGATTAACCTAGATATCAGTATTGCCCAGACAAGAGTTACCTGATACATCTCCAGGGGACACGCCTGTCCTTCCAATGTTGGTGAGTAAATGATCTATGTTTGGCACTGGCTGGGAGTCTACTGTGTTTTCCTCCTGCACTGTTGTCTATGGTTAACAAACAAAGATCTCTTCATCATCTCTTCAAAAATAACTTTCTTTAAAATTCAAACAACATTTAGTAAAAAGATACATTATTGTATGGAACACATGCTTAACTTTTTCACACTGGTTAGACATAACAGTAAATAAGCATTCTAATTATATTCTCAGTAGATCAGAAACTGAGGAGCTAGAGACCTGCTTCCGGGGTACAAAACAGACAATAGCCTACAAAGCGGAGGATCAGGACTGTTGGAGCATCAGGAGCCTGTGTCCCCAATGAAAATAGCTGAGAGCAAAGGCTGAGGACAATACTTACAAGAGGCTCGTCAGCACCTTCTTCTGTGAAAAACCAGTCATGCTAAAATTTAAAATAAAAAAGGTGAGAAGAATGAAATAACTTCATAAGCATATGTATATCTTGGAGGGCAGCAAAGAAATAAGGAAACTTTCCTAGGACAAAGAATTTGTTTCCACTCTGTTTGTCCTATCAAGTAACAGCCGTTCATGAAAAAAGAACCAAATAGAAGAAACACAGCATGAACTTACGTGCTGGATGAGAGTCTCCACGATCTTGTACTGGTCAGGCATGTGAGTGACCATGTGTGTCATGTTGTCTTCTGAAGTTCTCACTAGAGTTGGGCCAAAAACGATTGCCAGGTTCCTTGGTTCCATCTGAAAGAAAGAATGAAACTGGAAAATTACACTTAAATTTCCATTGGGTTTCATTTCCAAAATTTATTTCTGATGTTCTTTTTGATGGAAAAAATACAAAGAATGGTTGAACACAATTTAAAACTTTCTGGTGGGAGTTTCCTAAGCAAACTTGCATGTAGCATCCTTTTCTGTTTGATAATGTACAACATCTAACTGGCATTCTTTTTTTTTTCTGCAAGCAGTCTTTGATTAAAAATAATTGATTTGGTTTGAAACAAAACAAAACAAAAGAGGAAAATTATTAAAGAAAGAGTAAGAAACTCTGCACCTCAGAACTGGACAAAGGGCTTCAATATCAAACATCAGAATCAGTAACATGCAAAACCAGTTTAAAAGAAATTTTTGATCAAACTTTTACCTCAACCAAATCTCCTGAAATTGTTTTCGGTCTCTCTCCTGTCTGAACACCTTAGTACCACACACTTATGGGTTTTGTACATCCACTGACCTGATATTCTGAATTCCTTATTTAATTATAAGACTGTCATAGGAGTGGATCTTTTGCTTTATATTATACTTTGAACTTAAGGTTTGATTAAAGCATTAACCAACCTTAAAAACCTCCCAGGGTATAAAAAAACATCACCACAGAACTCAAAAGGCCATACTGAAGAAAAAAAAAAAAAAAACCAAGAGCTGAGTGTAGTGGTGTATGCCTTTAATCCCAGCACTCAGGAGGCAGAGGCAAGTAGATCTTTTCGAGTTCAAGGCCAGCCTGATCTACATAGCAAGTTCCAGCAGGCCAGCTGAGGTTACAGGGAGACTGGGTCTCAAAAAGACCAAGAAAAAAAAAAAAAAAAAAAGACGTCTATCATTCAGGGGTCCATACTACTAGGTTATTTTGTGACACCTTTTAGCTAGGATACAAGAAACCTACAATTTTTCCCCCCTCTGAACCAAATTATTCATCTGTCAGCCAGCACATATATGTATTTTATATGTATTATACAATACAGAGAGAAAATTACAAAAATATTGGGATTTTCCTAGAATGTTGACTTAGAATAAAAATACTACTTTTGGGAAAGGGTTTGTCCAAAGTCCATTTTGCCAGCTCTCTAGCAGATTCCTATCTATGGCTGCCTTTAAGTTCTTAAAATAATGATATGCATTAACACTTATGTAGAGATACATTTGTTATGAATATTTTTTAGCTAGCTCCTATATATAATAAAAAATTTAGGCTATAGTTACTTTTTAACTAATTAAATTCTGTATTTTTAACATTTTATCTATTATTTTCATGTGTATGAGTATTTTGCCTGTATGAATGTTAAGTGCATCCTATGCATGCAATGCCCACAGAGGCCAGAAGAGGGTGTCAGATCACCTAGAACTAGAGTTAAAGATGAGTATTAGCTGCCATGTCGGTGCTAGGAACCAAACCTAGGTCCTCTGCAAGAGCAGTCAGTGCTCTTAACTGCTGAGTCATCTATTCTTCGAGTTTTGATGAATTATAAACCTATTTTTGAGTACCTGACAGAAAGAATTAAACACAACTTTCTAACTGAACCCACTGAAATTATATTTCTTCAGTATGGTGCTTCGCATACCTTATTTTTTTCTGAATTTTCTGCTACTGTCTTCAGATGAGCAGAAAGAAACTTAAGTGTTTCATAATGATGTTCGGGCAGATCATGAATCTGAAACATATTATTTTCAGAATGGATTTAAAGGCTGCAGTTGAATTGTACCTCCCCAAATAAGAAATAATACCTACTAGTCTTTTCAATGTTTTTAGTCGGTCTAGAGGATCTTCTTTGCGATTGGCTTCAATAAAGTCAGCATATTTATCTGGTGACAGTAAGAAGACAAGTTTAAACTGCTCGAATGAATTGTGATCTGATTCTCCTTCTAGGGTTAATTTTAAGCCACCATTATAAATGCACAAAAATTTCAATACATCTTTGAAATATAAATCTCTAAAAGTTACATATTAGCTGTGGTTTTTAATGATCTCCAAGCCTTACCAACACACAGGAAAGTTCTCTAAATGGGAGTTCCCTGAAGGGAACCATCTGGTGTGAATTCATTCTCCCTACCCCAAAAGCATCTACCTAATACAGGGTCTTTTATAATATCCAAATATTTGGATTGACTGAAGAAATGTTTTTCTATTAATCATACCTTCCTATGTCTAAAGAGTTTTCAGGGAAACAATATATTTTTAGCTTGATGACAAACAGATCAATAGAAAATAAACTTTATTTTCATTTTACTGAAATGGAACAACTTTTTACAAATGATTTGTCATAGAAATTTATTTTAAAAACACAAATGAAGAAAACCAGTTCTTAATCATGCTTTTCACTGGAAATTAGAACTGAGACAAATACTCCTGTTTCCTTCAGTCCCTGTATTTTCACCTGGCTCAGTGTACTATTCTGTGGGTTCCAGCACGAGATGTGAGCCTTTTCCTCTAGCATTTTTCATGGACACTAACTCACCATTTGTGAAGAGAGGCTCAGGGAGCTTTCTGAAGAAGGATTTTAGTAAACTGCTTATCACATTCAAATCTCGCCATTTCTAGATGTATAAAATAGAAATATTTTTGTGGTCAATTGTCATGGAAGGGAAAAAAATGGATGAGTTATTCAAATAGAAATGAAATGAACTTACATCATCCTGTATATCAATGTCAGCCATCCCCTTGTTGAGTTCTTCCTGCATACTTGAAATGGCTGCATTATTCCCAGGAACTCTGTAAATACCTGTATATTCAAGACCTCTTTCTTCAACTAATTTGCAACATATGTCTACTATTAATGGAATATACTGCAAAACAAGAAATAAACATTTTATTTGTCACAGTACAAAAGCTTATAATGAGTTAGTAGCCATATACCACAGCTAAAAGGCTCTTGTCATCTAAAAAGAAATTCAAAAATTGCTCCAGGATAAAGGGACCTCAGAGAGATAGTACTCTAGAAGGCAATAAGGAGAATGTGCAACTGTCAGTAAATTCAGATAAAGTCAAAGGGAGAGAGTGATAGTTCACAATGTGAACCCCCGCATGGGTGCTGCACATACGCACATCTGTATTCATTATATTTTTCTTTTTTTGAGACAGGTCTCCTGTAGCCCCAGCTGGCCTGGAACACATGATGTAGACCAGGCTGGCCTTGAACTCAAAGAGATCTTCCTGCCTCTGCCTCCTGAGTGCTTGGATTAAAGGCATGCACCACCATGCCTGGCTCATTATACTTTCTTAATCAGATTCTTATTTTCATTCTTGTTTTAAGATACTGAAAGAAGAGACAGGACTGGCAAGATGGCTCAGCAGGTAAAGACACTTGCCACAAGTCCTGAATTTGATCTCTAGAACCCACAAGGTAGAAGGAGCAAATTGACTCCTCCAAGTTGTACTCTGACCTTCAAATTGTATACTGTGCACGCGTATGCATACGTACATACACACACACACACACACACACACACACACACACACACACACACACACTCTAAATAAATGCTTTAAAAAACTGAAACACAGAGATAAATTCTTACTGACACTTTCAGAAACAAGCTTAAATGATTAAATCATTCTATTTCAGAGTCAATATGTTAGACAAAAAATATTTTATAAAGAAAATTACTCAACATACAGAGAAGGAATGTATGCTTGGAAGAAGAAAATACTTAACAGACCAGCAGGTAGCCCTTTAACTGAAAAGCTGTGTGCTCAGGCCCTGTTAAGATTCCCACTGACTTAATGATTTTAGGCATTTAGCTGGTTGGTGTCTCCTACCCGATTAGTGTGAGCTGGTGGGCAATCATCCAGTCTGACCCCAAACGTTCCTGTGGCTGTGGGCTTCTTCTCAAATGTCTTTCTCATAATACTTGGAATGCCTTTCCTCCACGTGCCTTTGTCTTTGGGGGGACTGGTATCATCTTTTGATTGTTATTGAAAATAAAGTCATATAATAAAGAAAAGGGAAGAGAGAATGTTTAGATCACTTTAAAACCCTTTATCAAAGCTTCTCTTAACTGCAGTCCTGTAACATAACAGTCTACATCTGTCAGAATCTCTTCCCACCATGCCGCTCTTGTGTGACCTACCACAAAACCTCAGAGATAGCAGTGGTACCTCTACCCTGTCAGGATCTACACCGTGACTTTATTTCAAACAGCAAGAAAACAGAATCAGTATTTGAAGAGGCAAAGGGAGAAGTAGTTTTGTTTCTCAGGGATAGCACCTATCCTCTGACTCCTTCAAATCTGTAACTACGTTTTTTTTTATGTGTGTGTTCCCCGCCTGTCTTGATATTAGAGTCTGATGCCTTGGGTCTTGCCTTAAAGGAAAAGGCCCAGTGAGCTTGGACCAGGTCTACAGTGAACTTTGAACTAGCTGACCCTGGGTCTGCCAGTAAAAATGGTATAGTAAAATAAGAAAATACCTTCAAGACCTCAACTTAAAGAATTTGTTACATTCACCTTTACTGAGAAGCTTCCTCTCTGATTCTTCCTTTGGAGAGTGTGGGCTTTGAGTTTTTGCCTCAGATTTAGCACCAAGTAAAGTTTGCCTGATGCTAAGACTCTGGCGAGGTGTTTTTGGCAACTGCTCTGCTTTGCTGCTGAAAGAATGAATATTTGTTAACACATTTTATATTTTACACCTATATTAATTATAGGCACAGTGAGATTCTCACCTCATCAGACTGTTATATTCTTTGATTCTTCGACTAATCAGATCTCTGTTAGTAACTCCAGTATCCTATAGAATAAGCAGAAGGTAACAGTAAAAAGTCAGTGCTGAACATAAGGTGACCCCTGTTTCTGAAGCTTTCTACTATACCACTTTGCTTATTAATATGAGCCCTACGACTTATTCTCAGTGGAGCTGAACTAACATCACCATGTGACAGATGTTTCAAGTGCCTCCTACCCCTGCCAAGTGCATTTCCTGCTTATTTTCTACACTTATGCAATGCCTAGCAAAGTTCCTGCAAGTAACAAACTCAATATTTATCGAATTGACATACCATTAAGAAAAACATGACTGGGGAGCAGAAAGCCAGTTTGTTCTCTAATTCCAGAAAGAATGATCAGCACTCAATAATAATATCATTGGGGAAAAGATACTATCGGACTCTGTTAATGGCTAACTTGTAGGAACAGAGACTGACGTATCAGCTAGCATTGGGAGTGGCAGATCAAGAACCTGCTTTGCAGCTACATGGTAAACCCAGAGCTGAGCAGAGAGGGACGATTCTTTTTTGTATCAATTCCAATTACATATTGGCATGTGTCCTCAAAACATTTTAAAATTTTGATTATAATGAAATAAGGTAACCAAATTATTGAAACAATGGTCCTCAAGAAATTGTCATTTTCCCAGGAATCTCATGCTTAGAGAAGGAAATGCTGAAGCCTGGTACCAGTAAGAGGCAAGAGCTTGTCTCCCAGAAAAAGATTTCATTCATTTTTGATAATCCATTAGATCATGTTGTAGGAGAGACCTGAGCCACAATGGTAATAGGCAGGACCACACCTTGAACTTAGCTCTGCCTAACTCTGTCCAATCTAAACCTAAACATGCCAGTACCCCAATGGTGGACTTGGGGTCATTTGACCTTCAAGTTTCTCTGCTTTTCACTATTACTTTGTCTTTTTAATTGGCCTACTGGAGTTGGATGACTGAACCTCGCTTGTTAAGGCTGCCAGGGCCCAACCTCTAATCCTAACCATTCTAGTAACAATAAGATTACTGTACTTAAATCTTAGTGGAGTCACTTATATGATGGAAACACTGAATCTTTCCTTGCTCCTTGTTTGTAAAATGGTGATGAGTATAATAGGACACATTCATATAGTTGTTGGGATTGACAGAAACTGCTTAAAACGGTGTCTGCCATATATAAAAGTGTAAAAAAAAATATTGTGTCTCAGAGTAGATGATAATGATGATGATGATAGCTGACATTAAATATGTATTACCTGCCAGACACTAGGTTACATTCTTCATGCTTCATTCAACCCTCAAGATAGCTCTGTTTAACAGAAAAAGCCACCCAAAGGAATTTTAACAACCCTATCCAACAGAAGTTCCAGCACACAACAAGTACCTAAAATTTCTTTTATTTTAATTTTATGTGTATGAGTGTTTTGCCTGCATGTATGAAAGTGCACCTGTGCACGCAATGCCCACAGAGGCCAAAAGTGGGCATCAGAGACCCTGAAATTGGAGTTATAGACAGTTGTTAGCTGACATGTGGGTGCTGGGAAGTGAGCCTGGGTCCTGTGCAAGAGCAGCCAGAGCTTTCAACCACTGAGTCATCTCTCCAGCCACAGCAGGTAATTTTTATAGAAGAACTTTAAATTTTATTTAAAGAAGCTGAAATTCAGTAAGCAAAGAAACCCAGACTTAGGAAGGCAAATAGCATGTTTTCTCTCATATGCAGACCCTAGGTTTTAATTTTTATATATGAATGTATGTGTGTGGGTATAGGTCATGAAGGTAGAAAGGGATCATTAGAAGGTTAAAATAAGAAGGCAGTAAACTTATGTGACGTAAGAGTGAAATAGGGACTACTGGGAAGGAGGGAGCACAGGCAATGGGGTGGGAGAGAAGGGTTGCAAACTAAAATACATATGCAAAGCCATAATGAAACCTTTTACTTTGTATCCCTCCACCTCGCAACAAAGCTGAAATCTGTGCCTTTAGCAGAGTTCAGAGCCAGTACTCTCTACAGTGAGCAGCTGCAGAACAAGGGTTATATTGATAAGGCTCGAAAGTTAATTTTTAGCCAAGGATAAGGTAGAGGGCAAACTATCACAGGGGACATTGCCCTCCTGGTGGTGGTGTAAATCTTTAAAACTTGAATTAGGTACAATGAAAATGAATAGAGAAAATAATCTGCATGGCTTCGCACTTAATGCGGTGGTCCTGAGTACCGAGAGCAAGAGAAGAGAGCCCAGAGCACTTAACTCAATCATAACAGACACACAATTATGAAGAATGCATGAGAAAAACTGCATTACTGATATTAAAAAAGAAAGGATTTTTGAACAAAAGCTTAATTGCATCACTACTAAGTTTTCTCAATAAAGTATATAATGTATTTAAAAATAAAGTAAAAGTAAAGTACCTTTATTACTGAAATTCTTGCTGTAGAAATATTTTCTTGATAGTTGTGAGCCAGAAAATCTCAAGTGTGTAAAGTATTCCTCATTAAAAATAAAAACTGGCTTATAACATGATTTTTCAAAATACACATTTCCTTATAAACCAATTATTATATCAGGCAATGTTATATTATTGCTTGTAAAACTGCATTAAAAAACCCTTATCTTTACCTTTACTCAGTTACCTGTTTTTGTGTTCTTACTGTAACTTAAGCCAACAAAAATCTTAATTTCAAGCTCAGAAACAGAATTTCAATAAATTGGCCAAAAAGATTCATGTAGGTCCTGTAGCATTTTATTCTTGTTCAGGAAAATAATTTTTTAATAACTAAAAATAATAGACTTGTACTTTCCTTTTTAATGACCAGCTAAAAACAGCCTTTTTTTTTTTTTTTCGTGAAAATAATCCGTAAGATTCTTTGAGTTTTCCTGAAGGATACACTGTGACAGTGTCAGAAATCACCTGCGTCTCTGAGAAGCATACCTCTTCATTTAGGGTGCTACTTTCCTGGATGGTCTTTATCCAAGCTAACATATCATCTCTGTCTTCCGCCTGGAACAGGCATTCACAGTCAGATGTGGTAAGTCGGAACACATTTTTCCTCTTGGTCTCACTGTAGGAGATGTCGATCAGGCAAGCATTAACGCTAATGGGCTGCTCTTCCTCTGATGGAGTCACTTGTTCTCTTTTGTCTTTATACAAGTAAAGTGAATGGCCTCGAAGTACAACGTACATCTGTTTCCATGGCCTAATACTTCCACCAACTCTCTAAAAAACATGAATTGGTCCATGAATATGCAATATAAGGCTAAATCTCTGTGAAAGGATCAGCACTAAGTAACAAGTTTCACATGCATTCATATGTACCTGGTTTAGCTGCTTCCTCAATACACACTTTGTTAAGAAAGGAAGAATACTAGGGCTGGAGAGACAGCTCAGCAGTAAAGAGCACTGGCTGTTATTGCAAAGGACCTAGGTTCAGTTCCCAGTACCCATGTGGCATCTAACAACAGTTCTAAGGGATCCAATATCCTCTTCTGGCCTTCGTAGGCATTGCACAACATGGGTGCACTTCTATGCATGCAGGCAATACACTAATACACATAAAATAAAATAAATATTTTTTTAAAGGAGAGAGGAAGAATAAAAAGTGTTGGGCTGGCTGGGTAACCCACTTGCTGCCAAACCCGATGACCTGAATTCAATCCTTGAGACCCATATAGTAGGAGAGAACTACCTAGCATACTTGTCCTCTGTCCTCCACATGCACACCCATTGCTAAATTTTAAAATGTAACTAAGCATGGTAGTGCATGCCTTTAATTCCCATACTTAGGAGGCAGAAGCAGGTGGATCTCGGTGAATAAGTTCCAGGCCAGCCAGGGCTGCATAGTAAGACACTGTTTCAAATAAATAATAAATAAAACAAGATAAAGTATATAAAATTTTTTTTTACAATGTCAAGTTTCATCATGTTAGGAAATGTATTTATATCAAAATTAAGACAAGTGAAATTACAATTTCTGATGGGAAACAAAGACATCCTGACAAAAGACATGTTGCATAAATAATTAAAAATGCTAAGAGAAGCTGGGCGTGGGGGTACCCAGAGGTAGGTGGATCTCTGATATTGAGGTCAACCTGGTCTACATATCGAGTTCCAGGCCAGCTGGGGCTACAGAGAGATCCTGTCTCAAGGAAAACCCCCAAACAACATCAAAATGCTAAAGGACTGGAAAACAAGAACAAATCTGTATTTTTGTTTCTTCCCTTTCTTTTTCTTCTGGTGTTGAGCTGAATCTAGAGTGTTACTCACTCTAGGCAATAGCTCTGCTACTGAGCTATATTGTTGACAAGACAAAAAAAATTAACAAAAGAATTAAGTTTCACAGCATGAACATGATAGATGTTCAAAGAAATTTCCAAAACAACATGTATACATAACAAATGAAAAGTTCCAAGTTGATCAGCTTTATATGGTAAAGCAACCATATCCACATCCAAAGTAAGTTTTAAGAATTTAAGTACTTAAGAGTACTAAAATGCTCTTATAAATAAGCTGGCCACTTACTTTAGGAAAATTCTTACAGAAGCTTCTGTTGTGCTGAAATTTACTTAATGGAGCATATACTGATTTATATAATTTAGTGTTTTTATAAAATAAAATGAAACAAAAAATATCAAGGAAACTGAAACAAACTGTGATAAATAATTTAAATTACTGCTTTTAAATTACTCATATGGAGAATTTTGACTTAATGAGTGAAACGCTCTGTGATAATCTGTGTGTGGTAAACAGTTAAGAAAAGCAGAGTTCCAAGCTGGGTGTGGTGGCACACACCTTTAATCCCAGCACTTGGGAGATGGAGGCAGATGGATCTCTGTGAGTTCAAGGCCATCTGGGATTATAGGGAGACCCTGTCTCAAAAAAACCAAAAGCCAAACCAAACAACAAAAAACAAAAACCAAAAGAAAAGTAGTTCCTTTTTAGATACTTTTCTTTTTCACATTGGCAAAATATAAGACAATATATTTCAAATGTAGTTGGCATGCAGGATGAAAATCAAACCAATGATCAGCATTTCCTCAGGCAGGAATGAATCATTCCCCTTTAACCTGTATTCCTGACAATCTTACACATACACACTATACTTGAAATTATCCGGACCCACATTCCTGACATCACAAGAGCTGAGAAAACATACTACCTTGCCCTTATCTGTGATAAGTGGTCGGAACTGGAGCCACCCTTCCTTGGCAGCATCACTGAAAACCTCAGAGGAAGAATCCTTTCTGGATCCAGAGTCTTCTGATGACTTCTGGCTGTCTGTAATCTATAGAAAAGGTCAAGAAAACAGAGTCAAATGTCAGCCTTTTCTTTTATACATATTTATTCATGGAAACTACTTTGCCAAGAAAAGTCATATTTAATGTTCTAAGTAAAACTCTGATAGAACTTCTAGGCTTTGCTCTTTAAAAATAAATGAACTTCCATTATTTTTCAAAAGCTACCTACAGAAGAATATGCTTTCTCTAGTTCAGTAGGTTTACATTTTGACAGAAAAAGACAATGGGAAGAGAGACAAACCAGAAGCCCAGTGTGGCGATACATGCCTTAAATCTTAGCTCTCAAGATGTGGAGGTAGAAGGATGTTGATAGATTTGTACCTAGTGTACCAAGTTTGAGACTAGCCTGGGATGTATAGAGTTCAAGCCCAGCCTGGACTACATGGTAAGATCTTGTTTCAAAAAGTAAGTAACAGCGAGTATGAGCGAGAAAAAAGAAAAACAATCCATCTTTGATGCATGGGTTTGGTAGATGAGCATAGTGAAATTCAATACTGAGTGACTGAATTTGTGGTAGTATGTTAAGGCCAGGCCACTGAAAAGTAAGAGCCAACCACAAAAGGTCAAAGAGATGAAAACTTCACACAGAGGCCAGCTAGTGAACATATTTTCATCATTTTAAATATCTACCATTCAACAGGAGGAAACAGCAATAAATGATTGTTTCTGGTTTTTATGCTGTGGCGAGAAGAAAAGGAGTCTTACAGTGAATAATGAGGGTCACTGGCAACTTGGTATAAACACTGCCATTCTCATGTGTATGTACCGACAAGTGCAGACCATATACATTTTTTTTCAGGGAGATTTACTATGAAACAAAAACAAAATCAAAACAGAAAATGGGGGTAGTAAGCAGAAATATGGATCCCAGGAAATATGGATCTCTGTTTAGTGGAGAAAACAGGAGAACCTGATTATGTATGATAGTAAATGAGCTGGAAAGACTAATTCTGCAGAAGAGAAAGGGGCTAGAAAAGTGAGCACACCACAGAAATCTGGGTGCTGACTTTCAGCACAGCAATGCTCCAAGTACAAAGATATTTGAGACAATAAGAAAGGCAGAAAGTGTGGGTGTAAATCCAAGTGACAGCCATTTCTGGAGATGGCAAACAAGGAAATTCCTGTCTATTCCTTCTTAATTTTCTCAGTGAAATATGAGGGAGGGCAGGGGACAAAGTGCAGACATGGCCCAAGGAGAAGGCAAACAAACAAAAGGAACGCACAACAAAGCACAGAAAAACTGCTGGACACTCTGATTCTTAGTCTTGAATTGGTAATATGAGAAAAATCAGCCCAATGCTTATAAAGTATTACATCCTTGACAAAAATGTTTAGAAATAAAAAGCGTGGGGCTGGAGAGATGGCTCAGCAGTTAAGAGCACTGGTGCTCTCACGTGCATGCAGGCAATTCACTCATATACAGAAAATAAAAATAATAAACTATTTAAAGTAATAAAAAAAAGTCTATTGATACATATATCTTCCAAATACAGTAGGCATAGAATAAAATAAATTAAGATAAGACTGACATCACTTATTTAAAAAATATTAAATACTAACCTTGGTTCCTTTCAGGCTAGATGCATGCTTAAAGGATCTGTTGGAAAAGTACACAAATATTTGTAATGAATATAAAAAACCCTTAATGATAAGAATTATTTTAGTATTACAACTATCTTTTCCTTCTCAAGTTGACATTTCATCATGACATACAAAATACATTCACTGTTCAATGTTAAGTGAGTATAGCCAATTTTATAAATATTTAAGTTTAAAATTCAGTGATACATTGAAACCTTTTCTTATGTGACCTGCCAAGAATGCAAAGTAAAAAAGAAAAAAAAAAGTTTTAGATTAAAAGAAAAGCTACTCAGGCTAATCAGCTAATCCCTGGGCTTTTTATGATGGAAAGTTGTATTTGGGCAGCACAGTGCTGTGGGAGGTGAGTAGCTGCCACTGGCCTTTATTCAGCTGGTGGAAAAGCCAAGCAGGGAGAGCTGGAAGGTTGTGCTGGCCACACACTCAGTCTTCCACCCACAGTCAGAGAACTTTCAAGAAGCGAAACAGCCAATGTTGCTAGTGCAAAGGCTTTAGGCTTCAGGGGGACGGATCCATATTAATTACTCAAAGTAACTGAACTTTTAACATGTGACTAAAAATGTCACGGTTCTCTCAAAAACACCTTGATGAATAAAATAACTACATATACAAACTCAATTTTGAAAACTATCAGTAGACACTGACACTTAACAAGGTATAGAAAGAAAGGTGGTCAACCCCATAGGAAAAAAACCTGTCTGACCATTTATACTCATCATTTAGAACAAATACAATAATATTTACTCCAATCTTTGTACATCTATAATGTCTAGTTTCAATAAAAATAGTGGTAATAATAAAGAGACTCATAAGCTCGAACTGGAGAGACAGCCTAATGGTTAAGAGTCCAGGATGCTTTTGCAAAGAATGCCCTCTTCTGGTCTCCATGGGCATTGTACAACATAGGCACATTTACATGTATGCAAGCAAAACGTTCATACACACACACACACACACACACACACACACACACACACACACACACTTGGGGGTCTAGGTATTGAGCAAAACCTAGCAACCCCAGATACCCTGAACGGATGGTAGGAATCTGGCCTGCTCTGCCTGATGCAATAACCTGGCCCCAAGAAGCCACTGTAGATACGAATCTTCTTTTCCCCCAACAAAGATCACCCCAGACCAGAACCAGGTTTTTGGGTTTCGTTTCCTCATTCCTAATTTCCACATCAGCCCTACAACCTTCCCTAAAGACCCCACCTTTAACTTTCTCGACTTTTGTAACAGTCAGAAAGGCCTCCCTATATAAACCCCTGCCTTGGTTTTGATAACGAACTATCCACCAACGTAGTATCCCGGGAGGGAACTCCTCCCGCCGCACTCTGAGCCACCTGAGGCCCTGTTCGATCATCCTCCATTCTCTGGCATGGCTGAAGCACAACAGCTGTGCTGGAGATGGAGACTCCCCCACCCTCCCCAGATATTAAAGAGACTCAAAAGCAAGAAAAAATAGCCCATTTTCAAAATATGAAAGAGATGCAAGACCCAGAGATGACCTAGACATTGGAATTAGAGAATTTATGCAAAATACACTAACCATTCTTAAGAAAAGATAAAAACACGAATGACAAACAAGAGTGGCTAAAAGTTGTGAATTAAAAGTAGGAACAGGAAATTTTAATTATCTGCATAATTAAAAAAAAAAACAGTTTACTGTCCTCTTCCAGAGATCAAACCAATCTCCTCATTTACAAATGGGAAACAGAGTGGAGCTGGTGTCTGGAGTCCTCTGCCACTACCCAGCATCAGGAGGGGAGTGAGGTGGGAACTGCTGGCAGTTTCTAGTTACAGGGGGCGAACGGGACATTTCTTCAAGGGTATAGCAACTTGTCATGAAGGTAAAGAATCCGAACCCATGTTAATGCAAGCAACCCTAGTCTAGCTGAAGAGTTCAATGGGAAGGAAAGGGAGAGAAGAAAATAGGGTGGGAATGTGATTTAAAACACTGTGTATATTGTCAAATGCTAAACAAACACACACACACACACACACACACACACACACACACACACACATTTAAAGTGAAGAAATATGCAGTCCTGCCATCTTTGCAGGAAGCTTTGTGCAGCTGTGTTGGTGAGAGACTAAGGTGCAGACACCTTTTTGTAAGAGGAACTAAAAGGCTAAAACAGCTCACACATCCAACCTGGTATCACTAGAAAAATTCCTATTGGGCTGGAACATCCTGCCCAGGCCAAATCTCACAGCAATCTCTTTTAAGTGGCTGGTCCTAGAAGAACTAATCTTATTAGAATATAAATAGTAATCTGATGGTTGTATAGGAGGATCTTATACAAAAGTGACATAATAAAAAAGACAAATTCTTTTTTGACAAAAGTTTCAATACATTAAAGATGTCAATATTCCTTAAACTAATCCACAAACTAGACACTGTGTCCATGAAATTATCCACGAGAAACTAAGCACTAAAAAATCAGGCTTTAAAGTTCAAATAATAAAATTCAAATATTCAGCAGAATTTTGAAAGAATACAACCTAATGACAAGAGCCCTGCTTTATCAGAAAGCACTATAAGGCCACTGTACTCCACAGAAACTGGTATACATGAAGACAATGAGTTAACTGCAGAGTGGAACCCCGCAGTAAAGTCTATAAACATAAAAAAAGGAAAAGAAATAAATTTCTGAGCAAACATGTAGAACTGCTGGGTTCTGAAAGACTTTGCTGCTTGAGTCAGATATGCAAAAGCAAAGCCTTTGATTCCAGCACTTGGGGGCAGAGGCAGGCCAACTGAGGATATGGGGAGACCTGTCTTAAAAAAAATCCAAAACCTGTGAAAACATTTCCTAAATTTAACTGCAAAAAGTTTTAAACATTTTTTAATTAAAGTTAAAAAACTAAAGAAAACCAAATGAAAAATACTGAGAAAAAAATTCTAACACATCACAGAAAAGTGCTACTTTCATTTCCATAAAGAACATGGGATCCTGCTAAGTCAATAAGAGAAAAACACCAGAAAATGGCCAGAGGCAACTCTCACACACAAAAGTCTACATAGCTGCTAAATGTGTTAAATGTGCTCAACTGATAAGTTTCAAATAAAAATATAATGATTCTATTAGATTTGTAACAAACAAAAGGTAATACACAGAAGCTTTGTATATTGCTAGGAAGAAAGTGATTTAATATAATATTTCAAGTAAGGAGGGCAATTAACCATAAATTCACCTTTTGAGATGTAATGATCCAAATTTCAATTATATTCATACATGTACCAAATGAACTATGTATAAATATAGTCAGTGAAGTAGTGTTTGTGATTACATGATTCCAACTGTCTACTAATTTAAATGTCAACTAACAGAATATAGATAAAATATACTATTCAATGGAAAATTAAACAAGCATGAAAAAGAATGTGGCAAGATCTATTAACTGGAGGATCTCTTGATCAGTATTTACACCAAATATCCACTTGTTTATAAAAACAATTAAAACACACATACATAAGCACTTATGTGTATATATAATTTTATACAAAGAAAGCTTGCACAGAAAACAAGGACATAGATTTGAGTAGTTAAGTACCAAGCGACTACAAGTCTATGCAAGAGGAGCACTTCAAATCTGTAACATATAAAATCATCTACAGAAATATTTTATAAACATAAATATGCCTTATGAAGACATATTTGTACCATACATGTGTATTACTGATTTAAAAATATTCTTATTTCTAAAATCTAACTGGATGTTACCAAGCAACAACTTTGATATTATTTTATTTGTATTTCTAACATCACATCCTTAAAAAATAAGACAATTATTCAAACTCATGCTGAATATCCACTCATATGCAAATATTTAAAATAACATGTCTGAGACTTACAATTTTGCATCTTCTCTATAATCATCTAGTCCTTCATCATATGATTTTGATCTTTCTGTCTTTGAGTTGGGCTGGGCATCCAGGGCGGGAGGTCCAACAGATTCTGAAATCAAAATCCAGTATTCACACTTTTCAAGTGGTTTTCCAGAGTCTTTCAATGGTGAAAACATGAATCTGTCATACTCTTGTGAGAAATGATTTGTGTAACGACTTCTTACCTTGGTCATGGGAGAGCTGCCGTCGAATTAATGGAGCTGAAGTCGTGAGGCTGGGAGGGACTGTTGCGATGGAGGGGACCTGAGGGGTAGAGGCCGAGATAACAGCAGAAGCTGGGATGTGTGCAATATCGTGGTCGATGCTAGGGCTGGCTGGCTCATCTGTAAGAGAAAGGAAAACAGTCATTGGAATCTTAACTTACTTGACTGTTGTAAATCAACCAACAGTTGATAATCATTGCTAAAAGGTCCAGATTCATGAAACTATCAATAAGTGACATAACTCCCTGCTATAAGCCAACACACAGCTACTACTCTACTGATGCCAAATATTTCTGAGACTATAAGAAGTTAAACAATAATTTCTTCTACCAGTTATTAAATGATAACAACCATAAACTTACAGGTATCCAGAACCCAAACTTACCAAAGCACACTAATAACCCTAATATCACCTAAAAATTGCTTTTCCAATATTAAATGTATTACAGATCATCAATTCAGGAAGCTTGGCCAAAGTTTACTTTTCAAATATCAACCCTCAGACCTTCCCTTCCCAATACTTCCACGTAAGTCTTTAATTTTATAGAAAGGTAATGAACTCAGTCTATTACAGGCAGAAGAAGCTGTATATTGCCAGTTTGTTGGTATTTTTATGTAACTCACAAAAAGATCCCCCCTTCTCCAGGCAAATGTTAGTCATGACCTTCCCCACTGGCCTTGGGCACATGCCCTTATAATACAAGAATATATTTTGTGTTCTTGAGTTTTCTCTTTGTCCAAGCCTGTCACTATCTGTCATACAAATTCGTATGCATGCATAGCAGCTAACATTAATAGTGTTTATTAAGGACTTAGCATAATTCTAAATGGTTTAAATTTCTTCTTGTACTTACGAAATTCTAAAACACATGATTTTACAGACAAAGATAGATTAGTTTGTGTGAAGGTGCAAAGTTTGGTGGTGTGACTTAAATCAAGCCTCACACTCGGGTCCTGCTAACTGTCCTCCATTAGTGAACAATGGCTCCCGTCTAAATTCTTACTCTTGTAAAAACATCAATGGTTTAAATTCTAATATTTTAGGCCAAGAGAATATAATTTAGTAAGAATGCCAAAATTATAAAACTTAAAATTAAATGTCTCATAACAAAATCCCCTGGCCCCCTTATTTAAAAGTCTTTTTGAGACAGTGTCTCCCTGTAGTCCCAGCTGGCCTGGAACTCACTATGTAGACCAGGCTGGCCTTGAACTCACAGATATATGCCTACCTCTGCCTCCCAAGTGTGGGGATTAAGGGTGTGCCCCATCACTCCTGGCTATAATAAAATCCTTTAAAATAAACAATAATAAGACAGAGTTTTGATTACTTGGTTCAGAAGGTTATTTTGAGCACTCTAAGACTCTCCTATTATTTTAGTGATCAATATGTCAGCAAAAGGACTAATATTTGAAGAATTATAACATTTCCATTTTATGACTAAAAGCAATAAACTACGATGATCTTAACCTTATTTGTTTTACAAAAATTGTTAAAAATAACATTTACATTTTAGCAAAAGAAATTATTGTGAAAACTTCTCTGAGCTATCTTTAGTAAGTATATGACAGCTTACTATCAAAAGAGAATTCAACAATCTTTTGTCCAAAAGCAACCAGAAATACAAACCTTGATTTGATGAAAATAAAAATTTAATTTTACCAAAATCTATAGCATTTAACTTCTTAGAAATGAAAAACTTTCAAATGATATATACACAGAAAGTATAAAGTAATTATTATGTGTGAGTTCCTACAGGATGTGTATGTGTGAACAAAATGTGCCGTGATGTGTGTATATATGTCAGAGGACAATTCTGTGGAATCATCTCTTTACTTCCAGTTTTATGGGGACTCTGGGGATTTAACTTGGGTTGCTAGGCTTTGCATTCTTTACAGTTCACGCACTATACTGATAAAATCTACCTTTAGACACTGTGCCATCTTGCTGGCCCAAGTCAGCTGTTTAAATGGACTTTGCTAGTTCACAATTCTTACAGTGATTCATGAATTCTATATGAATTGAAAAACATATTCCATTTGAAATCATAAGCCTTATGCAGTATTAATACTATTAGTAATTTGAAGAGATTTTTTTTTTTGGTAGCAAAGCCAATTATACTTTAATAGTTCACATGAGACCTAGGATACAATTTGATATAAAGACATCAGAAGTTTCTGGGGTATTGGAGAGATGGCCCAGTGGTTAAGAGCACTGACTGCTCTTGTGGAGGACCTGAGTCTATTCCCAGCACCCACATAGCAATTAACAACCATTTGTAACTCCAGTACCAGGGGATCCATCAGTTTCTTACAACCTGTGAGGGCACTGCATGACACTAACACACAGGCAGGCAACACATTCATACATACAAAATAAAAATAAATAAAATATTTTTAAAGACTTAGAAGTTTTTTAATTGAGATATTGTCATAAGATAACATTTTTCAAAGTTGAGGCACTTTCCCTGGGGATATCTAGTGACACATATTAAAGAATACCTGTACAATAGATTACTATCTGGCCACATAAAATGATGAAATCTATCATTTGTGATAGCAAGGACCTAGATGACATCTTGTTTAACAAAATAAGCCAGATATAGAAAAAGAAAAAAATTTTGGAAGAAATCTTTGAAGCAGCCTGGAATTAAATCATCTGAGTTTCAAGTCTATGTTTTCAAAAAGGGGAGGAAGAATGGATATTTATCAGTTTTACAGATTTTAGAGGAAAGAAATGTAGGAGAGACTATTGTTGGATGATTCATATCAGTGTTATTTGCATTCTTTACAATAAATTATAATAAAAGATTACCAGTATGTTAAAGAGAGGAAGGACTATGTATACTTTTTAAAATATAGCTGCTTTATTTCAAGTTTATGAACTATACTGATAAAATCCAATTTTTATTCCCTAACAAATTATGAAAATATAAATTTGAAATATTACTAGAGGTTAAGACACAGACTGACCCCAACATAATAATAGTGGGTAACTTTAACACCCTACTCTCACATAAGTCATTCTGACAATAGAGTTCAGATAAATAATACACCTTAGGGCCTTGGAAAAATAGTAACAAACCAAAACCAAAATAAGTAGATGGAAAGAAATAAGATGAGGGCAAAAATTAATAAAATAGAAATAAAAAAATACAAAGAATCAATGAAATAATTAATTCTTTGAAAACATAAACAAAATTGGCAAACTCTTAGCCAGATTAAGCAGAAAAAAGCAAGGGAAGGCCCAAGTTAAGAGAAAAGGGAGACATTACAAGATAAAGTTAAATTGTTCTTGTTTGTGGATAGCATAACCACTGTGATGGTTCACACTTCATCACTAACTTCATTAGATCTGGAATTATCCTGGAAATAAGCCTCTGGGTGTGTCTATGAGGGTATGTCCAGAAAGGACTAAATGAGGAAGGAAGATCACCCTGAAGATGGGCAGCACCACTGATGGGACAGAGCCTCCTACTGAATGAAGAAAAAGTGAGCTGAGCACCAGCTTCCCTCTCTCCCTGTTCTAGACTGCAGATGCAGTGAGAGCAGCTTTTTCACTTCCTTTCATGATGGACTATCCACTTGGACTGTGAGCAAAAGTTAAATCCTTACTTCCTTTAAGTGGCATTTTTGCCAGGCAAGGTGAAAATAACTAAGATAATCATGTACATAAAAAACCCTTAAGACTCCATCAAAAAACTACTAAGACATGGGCTGGGAATGTAGCTCAGCTGGTAGAGTGCCTACCTAGCATCCATGAAGGCCTGGGCTCCATCCCCAGCACCATACAAAACCAGGTGAGGTGGTGCACATCTATGATCCCAGCACCCAGGAGGTAGAGGCAAGAAGGATAGAAGTTTGAGGTCATCCTTAGCTACATAGAGAATTCTAGGTCAACTTGGGCCTACTTTGAAAACAAAGCAAAATAGTTAACAGCAACAACAAATCTCTTAAGACAGACAAATCAATACAGTAAAATTGCAGGATAAAACAAAAGAAAATGAACATATAAAAACCAGCAGTATTTCTAAACAATAATCAGTAATTTTCTAGTTATTTGAAAAAGTCATGGAAGTAATCCCATTTGATATAGCTACAAAGACCCCCTTAAAATCGAAGGGGAAAATTAAAGTGAATAAATACTACCCAGAAATCAAAAGCATGAAGAAAAGAATTTCAGTTATCCTGTGTTCACGGATTATTAGCATAAATATTGTTAAGATGTTCACACTGCCCAAGTGATCTACAGATTTAGTGCAATCCCTGTTTAAATTTTTACCAACAACACATTTTAGAGATGAGATCCACCCATTTACAGTCAACAGATCCAGGTATTCCACTATGGCATACATATCCAAAGACACGCTATCAGTATATTGAAGAGACATCTGAATATCCAGGCTTATTGCAACACTATTCTCAAGAGTCAACATGGAATCAACTTAAGTGGCCAGCTTTGGGATCAGTGCATAAATAACACATAGAACATACACACAACAGAATGCAATGCAGTGATTTTTTTTTTAAAGATGGTCTGCAGCAACATGGGTGAACTGAGGAGAGGGGGATAGTTTTGCTAAGTAAAATAAGCCAGGAATAAAATGCCCCATGATTTCACTCACATGTGGTAACCAGAGGTTCCCAGAGAAAGCAGGCTGCAGAAAGGTTAAGGACATGTTGGTCAACAGGTACAAAGTTTGAGTGAGTTAGGAAGAGTAATAGTTAACAATAATAAATTGTGTATTTTTAATATTCTGAGAGATTTGCAAGGCATTTGTCACAAAAAAATAATAATTGTATGAAAAGATGGAAATGCTAATCACCAGATTAGATAGTTGCACAATGTATAAACATTTACAATTATGTCAATATGTCAATTAAAAAATAAAACTAAAGAAAAAGAACAAAACATAGAATGCACCCTTTGACAAATGTACCTGTCTTCAGATGTAAATCAAAAAATATATACAGCTACATTATTATTTTTTTTTTTTTTACTGAGATAGGTATGGCTATATGGCTCAGGCTGGCCTCAACCTCTTGGTTCAAGCAACATTTCTGCCTCGTGAGTGCAAGATGTGAAATGGGTCACTCAACTTTCAAATCATTTTCAACTTCCAAATTATTTTATAAATAATCATTTTATATTTTCTATTTGCCTACAAAGGAAGTTGGAAATTTATTTCCAAGACTCATGAGGCTCTGTAAAATGTATGTGCATATGCAAGAGATTTGCAAACTACTGCTAATAAAAAATAATAAATTAGAACATTAGCTACATGTATGAATGATTAGCCTGTATGAATATAAGTACACCTGTTCATGCAATGTCTTGGAAGCCAGAAGACAGTGTCAGATTCCCTGGAACTGGAGTTACCAACTTTTGCTAGCTCCCAAATGGAGGCTGGCCAACAAAAATGAGTCCTCTGCAACAGCAGCCACTGTTTTTAACCACTGAGCCATCTCTCTGGTCCCCTAATATTCTAATTTAAAAACAGGATATTTAAATTTTTTCTACATCATTGTAGTATAAGATAAAAATGTTATCTTATTATGTTAATAATATGTTATCATGTTAAATGTGTAAAGAAGGGCTGGAGAGATGGCTCAGTGGTTAAGAATACTGACTGAACTTGCAGAGGACTTGGGTTTGGCTCCTAGTACCCACATGGCTGCTAACAACAGTCCAGAACTCCAGTTTCCGGGGTATCTGAAACCCGCGTCTGACCTCTGAGGGCACTGCATGACACTGGTACACGTAACATACATGTAGGCGATACACTCAATACATATAAAAAATAAATTAATTAAATTTTAAATATATGATGAGGGGCTGGAGAGATGGTTCGGTGGTTAAGAGCACTGGCTGCTCTAGCAGAGGACCTAGGTTCTATTCTCAGCACTCACATGCAACCCCAGTTACTGTCCGTAACTCCAGTTGCAGAAAATCCAAAGTTCTCTTCTGACCTCCTATGATTCAGGCACTGCACAACACAAGTGCATTTACATTCATGCAGGCAATACACAAACAATAAAAATAATAAATAAAAATATTTAAATGTGTGATGAAATATTAGAGGAGCTTTCTTTCCATAAGGCAGATTAGCTCTGCATTATAGGTAACTAAATCAATGAATTGGCTCCAGTCTGATATTTTGGGACTAAAGCCTAGGCACTTATTTTTGGGCACCAGTTTATTATGTTTTCAAATCACAAAAATCATTATTAAAATAAAAGAATAGGAGATTCTTGGTATGGCAATACAAAAGAAATCTTAATTTTCTTTACTAGTTAAAATTTGAATAAAGTAGTACAGAATACAGACCAACATTCATCAGAATGTGTTTTATAGTACACTAACCCTCTAAGAGGATCTAAATGAAAGGATCCACTGTCAAATATATCTGAGAAAAACTTAGGAAAAACTGTGCCATTCCACTCCAGTTTGGACACTGATTAAGAGGTTTACTATATCATGGACAATTTTCATAAGAAGAAATGAACTGAATTCTGTCAGTGTCTCAGCTTTTACTCCATTGGTGCTATAGAATTAGTACTGCAGTACTAATTATATATTAAGATGGAGCAGGTATGTATGAAATAAATGGATCATAAACTCATTTTTATGCTGGGTAACTTTAAAAAGTACTTTAAAAATGTGGCTATTTACTAAGAAATATGAACAAGAGTTTAATAAGTACTCAAAGTCAAATAAAGGTAATTAGTAAGCACGTTTAAAAAATATTTTATTATTTTTATTTTATGTACATGGGTATATTGCCTGCATGCATGAACACCCATATCATGTAATAACCACAGAGGTCAGAAGAGGGCATCGGATCTCCTGGTGGTCGCCGACCACCATGTGATACTGGGAATTGAGCCCAGGTCCTCTGCAAGAACAGTTAGTGCTCCTAACTGCTGAGCCATCTCTCCCACCCCCTTTATCCTCTTTTTAGAAAAACTTATTCTTATTTATGTGTCCATATGTCTCTGTGTGTATGCCATACCAGTGCCCATGGAGGCCAGAAGAGGGTATCAGATTCCTACAGCTAGAGTTAAAGGCAATTGTGAACTACCTGACACAGATGCTGGGATGTGAATCCAGATCTCTGGAAGAGCGGGGAAGCACTCATAACAATGGAGCCATTTCTTCAGCCTCAAGCACTTTTATTCTTAAGGAATAGACAAATGAAATTGTCTGGGTTTTTTTTTTTTTTGGTCTTTTTGAGACAAAGTCTTCCTGTAGCCCCAGCTATCCTAAAACTCACTCTGCAGACCCAGCTGGCCTTGAACTCACAGATATCTGCCTGCCTCCTGAGTGTTGGGATTAAAGACATGTTCCATCAAGCCCAGCCTGAAATTGTTTTTATCAATATGTTTCTATATAGAATTATATAGCTGACTTTTATATTTTAGATAAAGTCTACTCTTCAATTAAATAATTGATTTTTTTCATTTTATCTCTGTATTTTATATGATTAGGAAGAAATATTAACAAATAGTAACCAGCATTTTTTTTTCACAATTCCAATATCATCTGATTATAACATTCTGATTATGTGGAAAGAAAATGTGATACTATTGTCCTGATACGCTCCCACAGGCCTGTGAAATACAGCTTCTGCTTGTAAGACTTTGGTGAAAAAAAAAAAATCATAAGACAATCACAAGTCCCCTTTCTAAAATAGCTATTTGCAATAATGTATTCAATTCTATTTACATTATAAATTCTACTTACAGTGAAATTCTATTTCACTTAGCTCGGTGGTAAGAATATAGATATGAACATGTGTTCCTCCTCCACAACATTTACAACATGAATATATCATGTTTCTAATAATTTTAAGTTAGAGATCCTTCTTTTAAAGCTGCTTTGGATAGTGTCACCTGATAGTCCAATAATTCAGCCACTTTAAATCTCTCTTCTAAGAAAAACTGAAATATTGTTCAGTGACAAATACATTACATTATACAGTTCTGAAAGGCTGGAGAGATGGCTCAGTGGTTAAGAACACTGGCTACTCTTAACAAAAGACCTGGGTTCGAATCTCAGCACCTACATGGCAGATTAACAACCATCTGTTATTCCAGTTCCAGGGGATCTGATGCCCTCTTCTGGCCTCCAAAGGCACTGCATGACACAGGTGCACTTACATACATGCAGGCAGAACACTCATACATATAAAATAAAAAATTACTTTTAAAATGAAGACATGAGTATGTCTATCACAATCATGTTTGTAGATTTCTTGATCCACATAATCATGATGACAACCAGCTTACCTCCCAACCTACTTTCCCTCCTTACTTCCTCCATCCTTCATTTTTCTATTCATTTAACCATCTCAAGATTATCATTCAGTAATTATTTTAATAAACATTTACTGAGCGAGTGATCTCTTTATGCCAAGAAGTGTTCTAGGCTAGGGGACATTCAATTGAACCAAAGATTTAAAATCCCAGAATACACAGTGTGTGTTCTAGTTCTCAGAGAAATGTACAATCAAAAATACACAATATGGGTCTGTGAAGCGCATTCTCTGATATGTATGGAGCAGCCACCTTAGACCTGGTGGACAGGAAAGTCTGTAAAGGTAAGTAATAGCTGAGCAGAGACTGAAATACAGCACAGGAAAAGTCTGTGATTATGAGGGGAACCAAAGGCATGTCTGGAACATTCTGGAATAGCAGGAAGGCTGGAAGGCATCAGACATGAGGCACACAGAAGATTCTAATGGGGGATGAGAGCAGATAAGTGGGATGGAGAAGGAAGTAGGGGACCTCTTTGACCACAGTGGAATTCTGGATTCAAGTTTATTTTGGCTGAGATGGGAAGAAAACAGAGGGTTCTGAACAGTGGCACAAAGTGATTCCTACTTTTAAAACATCACACTGGCTGCTGTGTGAGGATACTCTGAGCTGAGGGGAAGACAACTAAAGACTCAGAAAGCAGGGCGGCGATGAAGTTCGTGGCATGCACTTGAAACTTTTCCAAATCTATTCTAAGACTAAGCAATTTCACAACGAAGATTTCTTTCATACCACATAGAGTTTACAGAGAAATAAGCCTTGGAAAGGAAAAGGTACTGTTTAAATGGTCAAAGTGCTTCTACCTGTTGTTTTACTAATAGGCATATTAGGTTACCTACAGGAATATGGATGAGGGTTACCTTCATGAGTGATTCAAAGGCAGCTCAGTTGCATCACAAATCCCACTGCAGCAGAGGTGACCACACAAGAAAGCTGTAGCCCTGGAGCTTTCTGCCCAAAGTACAGAGAGCTCCACCAAAGACAGTCCTAGCCTACCTAACAATTCTTCACTGCTCACAGAACTTGGGGCAGAGGCCTGCTTGGTTCTTGACTCAGGTGGACCAACAACTAGATACAATTGGTTTGTTGATTCTCTTGACTATAGATGGTAGGAATTTATGTCATCAAGACTAAATTTTAAATATTAAAGATACTAGATAAATAAGCCCAGCACTTGGGAAGTCAGCCTGGGTTACATAGCAAGACCATGTCACTAACAAACACTAGATACAAGTTAGTTTACTTATTTTATTTTTTTGGTCTTTTTGAGACATCGTCCTCCTGTAGCCCCAGCTAGCCCGGAATTTGTTATGGAGACCAGGCTAGCCTCAATCTCATAGAGATCCGCCTCCTCTGCGCATGTATGTGTAGCACCAAGCCCAGCTACAGGTTTATTTTTAAAGGAAATTCTCCACCAGAAATAATTTTAAGGAGGATAAAAGCAACTGGCTCTGATTGAAACTCATAAAATTTAGAGGATGCTACTGTGGCTTAGCAATAGAGCCTAATATGCTTGAAGCCCTGGATTTCAATCTCCAGAACCGAAAATAGACAAGTAAATAAAGCTTACAATGTTTACAAAGCACAGTTTAGGATTTCTGTGCCTATAGGACTAGAAATTCTACTTTTCTGAGAAGACTTCTTACACAGTCTACACTATGCAATGGCTGAATGAGCTCACCTATAAACGGAATGGAAGCCAAGGAATCACCAGGAGGACTGGTACTTGAAGCCTTCCTTTCCTCCATTCTTTTTATATGAACCTCTCTGCGAGCATCGTTAGGCAGCCAGCAGGTGGTGTCGGAGCCAGTCTCTTGGTCATTTACTGCCAAGATGTAAGACTGATGTCTCAAAGGCTGGGGTGTCTGACGACCAGATGGAGGTTTTTCCCTCAGGATGACAGATTCTTTATTATCCAACATATCTGGCTGCTGAATTTCAGCTTCCTGTAAATTTAAATCTCCATTCCTTGAACTGGTAGATAATTCTAAATTATTCTCATTGATCTGAGGGCCAGTCTTAGCAGAAGATCCAGGTGATGATTGGGATTTCTCAGTTTCCATTTGGTGATCAGGGGTGCTTTCAGGCCTGAACCATGTTTGCTGATTCAGTAGGCTATGCTGATGCAGGTGATTTACTGGCCTTTGGGCTTTTATAGAAACCAATGAGTTCTGGCTGAAGGATGGTTTCGAGACAGGTGGAGAAGGCGCTTTCAGAGAATTACTTCGAACTTTCACAAGCGGGGACCTCTCTTGTGAAATACCCCGTGGCAGTGACATGCCGCCAGCAGTTTGACAATTTCTGCTGGAATGCGGTGGTTTTATATCTGGTGGAATTTTTTTCAACTGTGACCCCACCCCTCTTCCAATCACTCGCCTGTTATCAGAATTAACGACACTTGGAGCCACAGTCAAATTGGAACCTCGGAAAGGTTTGTGAATTTCTTGCTGCCTGTGTCTTTCATAAATACCCCGTCTATCATCCTGTTCAGTAAATCCACTCCACTTATAAGTCTGTTTTCGCTCCCCATTTGAATCAGATATTTGACTTTCAGAATTGGCATTTCCTGCTGTTTCACCCTGTCCCTCAATGTAATCCCATGAACGAGTTCTATGGTTACTAAAACTAACAGATGCAGAGGTCAGTGCTCCTTGAGATGCACTTCTTGGACAATACTTCATTAATACAGAATCCTCCAGTCTTTCCTGAGACACACTGCGCTGCCGGATCTGAACAGACTGGGGCACTCGATCATGAGAGGTGCTTCGACGTCGTACCTGCAAAGTATTTCGGGTGGGAACCACCTGGTTATAATCTGTTGTGCTCTGAGATGCTGCTCTTAAGCTGTCCAGTCTTTCTTGAATTGTCCGACAACCTATGTGCAATCGTCTGTTATCAATGTACTCTTTGTAAGTCTTATAATTTTTCCAGTCTATGTGCTGATGGGAGTTTGGGGAATAGTGATTGGCAGGCACCGAAGGAGAATCCACAGCTTGAGTCCTACTACTGGAGATTCCTTCTGAATGTCCACTGTAATTTCCAGACTTAAACAAAATCCCAGAAGGTTCTAATGATCGGGAGCCTGCAGTCTGATGAATCAGATGAGCAGTGGGAATTGATGATGATGGTGTGGTTCTTGACACTGTTTTTAAAGAGGCCTGCTCATTTACACCAAACCTTACTTCTTCAGTTCTATGTGAAGGACCTGTATGGTTGTTCCTATTGGATAGCAAGTCTACAACCTTCTCAGAAGGCACAATGACAGTCCTTACACTTTCATTGCAAACGCATACTGCTGTGTTTGATTTTGCAACATCTATTGGTGATGGAGGCACTTGTATTTCCATTCTATAGGCCCTGCCAGGTTGAGTCAGGACTGGTGTACTGGTTTGCTGCTTGCTCAATAATGAGTCTGGAGAAGAGATTTCAACTGGCTGTGCAGTGGATGAAGAAGCAGATGGCAGCCAGGGATAACAGACTGGTGGAGGCTCAGGTATGTTACGGGCATTGCCACTGTAAGCTTCGTTTCCCTTCAGGTAGGCATCTTGAGAATATGCCTGGGTGGAAATCAGAGAAAAGTGTGACTTCATAATCCAGAAAGAACAATAATTTTCATGTTGGAAGTAAGCCCTGCCCCATTCCTTAATTATACTCATAATAACATGCATGCAAAAAACAACACAAAGGTACTTTACAAAGTTATTCTTCTAGAAATCAAATAAATTACTGAATGCGCCACAAACACAATCATTTATTTTCTCAGAAGGTGTGAGACAAATCAAATTTTCTGTAAGCAATTAAATGTAGCTGTGCTGCTTCTAAAAATCTCCCCATTCAAGCTTTAAGATTTTTCAGCAGTCGACAGGTTAAATGGCTGCCTAATAAATCCCAGCAAAAGAAGATTCTTGGTGTCTGCCAGGGAGAAGGTAAAAATATTAAAAGTCTTATGCAAATACATTTTCTTTTAAGGATTATTATAATAAATTAAACATAATTTATTAAAGTGGTTTAACAAGTAACTATTAAAGAATTTCTAATAATAATCCATCTTGATAAGTCCTTAAACAGCTATGTGAAATATTTTAATATTTAAAACAAATGAATGTTCATGATTAAGAAATTAAGTACACAAATTAAAATAAGAAAAACATGAAAGGCAATTCATCTTTCTGAATATAATTTAAATCTTTTAAGTTAATGCAAAAATTACTTTGTATGCATTTATTTTGTCTCTCACATTAAGGTATTTTTTCTATTACTAGCAGACATGCATGCAGCTCAGTCTTTTAAGTTATTTATAAAATTACCTAGCAATGCTTTTGAAAATTTAAGAACTGAAATTAATTAGAGAGGCTCCACACAAAACAGAGCTTATCAATGCAACACAGAACTATGCTCAGCATGGGAAGCAGTTAGGAGTGATAACATAACATCCCTCATGAAAACAAGCGTAACTCAAGACAATCAGCACATCCTGTTTTTGCACTACATAGCCTGCAAAGCTCAAGTGTAGCTACCAAAAACGGCAAAGAATTAGGGAAACAGAGAGGGTGAGATACTCAAAAAATACAGATGCAGATAAATATTATGCTTTAATACCAGTAATGCATAGGATACAAACAAAAATCAAATATAAAGAAGGAAAACCATACATCACACTGTGTAAATTAGTACGATTAAGCAAACTTACAATTTTAATAGGTTGGCTTATAATAAATCTCTATGAAATATGACTTAAAAATCAAGGAAATGGCTACTGGGCATCTCTTACCAGTGCTGTGACATCCTTTGTAAACTGTAGCTAGCAGAAAATAGGAAAACATAGTAGAAGCTGCTTACTGATATAAAGACAGAATCATGTCATATTGATGCTGGAAACGGTAAGCTAAAAATACATCTATACTGATTTCTCTGGAAGGTACCAAGAGAAGTAAAGGGCAGTGAAGCATAAAGAATAACTTCAGTATCTTTCTGAGTATCTCTTTCTTAGGCTTTTATCTAGTTCTTATTTGATTTGTCTACAACTCTTGAAAGCAAAATACATCTGGTGACACGCATCCCTGACAGACACTTTCTTTAGTATGAACTGCTGTCTGGTAAATGTGTCACCAAGCTTCCCTTCGACAGGAGCAGTGTCGATGCCTCTCATTTCCCCTGAGCTACTTCCATCTCTGCTTCCAGAAGACAAAATGAATGCACTATTATGCATTTAAAATCACACAACCTCTTCCTTCCCTGGTAAATCAGAGCATAACTGCAAGCTATCAGCTGATGACAGACATCTTTACTGTCTGATCGGGGAGAAATTACTGTTTTAAGTAAATTTCACTCAAAAATGAAGATCTTTCAGGATTTCATGTTTGCAGTTTTTTGTGAGTTTATGAAATAAGTGACTACATATAAAAACTTTAAGTATTCCAGGATAAAACTTACAGTGGTAATGAATATTGCAGAACATAGCCTAGAACACAGTGAGAAACTAAAGCCAACAAAAGAAAACATGCACGCTACAATATATTTATGGCCTAAACACCGTCAATCAGAACATGAAGTTCACATCTTGGGTCTGTGCATGGACATAACAAGCTTGGCTTTTTCATGTTGATTATGTCCTCGCCACTGCTCTTGTGTGACAGAAAACTATCTGGAAGAAGCATCTTAGACTGTCTCATGCAGTATTTCCTGCAGCAGTTTGTATACTTTTGTTATGTGCCACCTAAAAGGGAAAGCAGGTCACCATAGGGAGAGATGTAGGGGAAGTTGATGAGCTTCGGAAAACCTTCTAGACTAGAACAGATGTGAAACTTGAAGAGAAAATACAAACTCACCATAAACCCATCTTTATCTCCACAGGTTTTAATAGGCTTGGGGAACACTGTTCTACAATTTAAAGGCAACCCTTTATTCAAATTTGGGGAGGAATATTAGCTACTAAATACATAACAATTTTTATATTCTTCATCTATATCTAAAATTCTTATATAGAAATTCTAAACACTAAATTTGGGGGTAAATGCTATTCCAAAATCCATGGAGAAATAACATCACCTTAAGATTGCTGTGGTTCAACATATCTTATTGGGTTCGGAACATATGGAGAAAAACTCAGAACTGTGTATGGCAATGTTCTGAGTGGAATGATACATGACAAAAGTCCCAAATTATATTGGGAAGTAAATTAGGAATAGATAAATCATAATTACAAAATGTTTTCTCCCATGATACCTAAAGACTCCATCAGATAGCACATATCCATAGGGGCAGGCAATTTGGAAAGGATCAAAATATGCGGTTTTTTGACATTAATGAATACCAAATACTGATATAATTTCACATTCTTGGAAGATAATCGAAAATTCTAACTTGCTCATGTCTGTGGCTGTGTTGTGCTGTCTAAGCAGGCCTCTCAATCTAAGGTACTTTGCTGTAGCAGCCACTGAAGATGGTCAGCAACACTGGAGAGCTGATTTAGTGATTTATAGATATCTGACTGGGAAACAAATCATCTGATTTTTTTTTCTTTCTTTTTGAAAATCATTTTGATTTTAAATAAAACAAATGCTTTTATTTTGTCACTAATTCCTTAAAAATATGGACTAAATCATGGACTAAAATTTTAGAAAATACTCAGGAATCCTATCACTAATTTAAAAAACAAGGAATTATTCTTAATCTTACTTCATGCTTTTCAATAAAGCCACTGTCAACTATAATGTAAGAAACCTATCATTATATTCTCATCTTTCTATAAGCGAGATTTTAAAACAATTAAATTTCCTATGCTACTTCTTAAAAGATGAGTTGAGCATTTCTGGAACAATTTGGTCCATCCATCACCTAAGGAAGCAAAACCTCCACAGTCTACCTGGTCCTGCTGTTGCCCAGCCAAGCAAACAAACAACCCTGGCATTTCCACAGGGAAATGATTTTCAAGTGGCTATCAAAATGCTCGTGTCACTTTTCTTTTATAATGAATATACAGTATCACAGGGACAAACACATCATTAGATTATCTTTTGAGTAACACAAGATCAGGATGAGTACTTAGGAAACAGAATCTGTACTGGAAACACAGTATTTACATATAAGGCTAAATAAAAATCTGGATATTTTTTGCATATTTTCAAAAGTTCCAGAAATGACACTTGTAGATAATCCCACAAAATTATGCTTCAGAAAGCTGCTACATCCTAAAGTCCTTCATAGAACAAAGCCTATTACATACTAATTAAACATTACATATATACTCTTGATTTCCTGATGAACGAAAATGTGAGTTATGGGTAGGTATAAAAGTAGAGTTTTGTTTTGTCACTAAGGCATGTACTTTTAAATTTATGGTCAAAATAATTTCTAAAACATGTTTTAAAAATAAATTTTACAATAGAGTCCACTATAGCCAGTACTGGTGAGTCTGGATCTGTATGCTCATGTCATTTCTATGTTTTTTTTATCCCTTGGTATCATTCCTTGATACTTCATCTTTATTCTATACTTACTGTAAATAAAATAGAAGCTACACTAACCAAATTTAACAGTGATCATACTAGAAAATTATTCTTTCCATTGCATTTAAGTAGTTTGCTGTCCTTCCTCTATCACACAACAGATAGTGATGGATTTCTATATTCAATTCCTAACATAGAAATTTAGGCACTCTGTGCAATGAGTGCTGTTCAGTCTAAAAGGCATCCAGCCAGTACCTGTTCCTGGTAAGGAAAAGTACACTAAAGGCCCTAACAGTTCGGCTTTAGAAGCCGATTCTGTCAAGTCTTCAGATTTCAGCCTCCACTACGTTCATACAGCACATGTGAGTGCTCTGCATTAGTAGAGCTTTAGAGAAGAATTCTCTACTCCCAGCTCACTGACTCAGAGTTATGGGCTCCTCATAGTGCCTGTTATTCTATCACTCTATGGAATCATCTAAGTATGAATCTAACTACCTCTCTACATGCCTAAGAAAACTCCTCAAGAGTGGATGTTCCTTGCTGGGCTTCCCCAGTCCCAGATCATGTACTTAAGAAGATTATTCTGTGATTTGTAATGAGTTGTTCCTAAGTAAAGCCAGCATGCCTTAAAGAACTGAGCTCCATGGATTTCAGCTAATTTACATTTTATATGTCAGTAAATAAAATGAGTCATTAGGACTTGCTTTAGTGATTTTTTGTTTAAAAAGGTATGTAAAAAATTATCTTGTTGGGGTAAATTCAAACTAAAGCTCCATGTTTTGTTGAACTCAGCTATAAGTAAAAACCAAGTCACTGAAAAGAGGTTATGGCCATTTCCTGCATCGATCTGCAAAGTCCACTAAAAGTATTTTCTTGAGTGAAATTTATACTTTTATCATCTTCTTACCTTCAGTAATATTTAAGTTTAGGAGTTAAATAATCCAATAAATACATCTCCTTTCCAAAGGTCAAGCAATTTTTTAGATCAAATGCTTAGGTTTTCAACCATGTTATTTCATTTCATCAGTATATTTCCTATTAAGTTGTAACTGTGAACATCTAAAGGAATGAGTTGGCACTGTTCATAAAACTTCTAGGTTAATTTACAATCGTAACATCTGTAAGAAAATTAAGCAACAACTTTCATAAAATTTCTATACTCATATTAAAAAGAAAATCCGAGTTTCTGGGAAAATGCATGTACACCCTGAGCTTTGGTCAAAAGATACCCTATGATGCAGCTCACTGGACTCTTCAGGAGTTCTTCATGCATAGCAGCATCAAGAGCTCACTGTGGAATTAGAAAACATTCTCATGTCACTTAATTCCAAATAGTGGACAATAGCTTATTTTTATAAAATGAAGAGAATTCCAAATTCTGCTAAATGAATCAAGGTTTTTTTTTCTATAATCTTTTTTTGATGCAATTCACCTTCATTTCAAAATTATTATATTAATATTCGTATCTAAGAAATAATTTATATTTGAATAAAACTTACCACTTGGAGAATATCTTCATCTTTTGGCATAACACTGAGTTCCAATGTTGTATCACTGAAATTAAATACATATATTACATTATCAAAGGAAGTGAGAATGTAAGAAAAATTTAATAGAAAAATAACTAACTCAGAAATGTTTTAAATGGTTTAGGAGTTTATTAATCTTTACTTTCAAAAACAAACAAATGAAAAGAATTCGGTATTACATAGGCAAGTAAAATACAAAAGCAGGTTCCCTCTTGTAACTCTGTGCTGTTCATATCAGGTAAGTCATCTTTATAGTGTACTGCTGATTCAGAAATAAATGTGTTTTTTAAAATAGTTCCATGAAAAAATTCATGACAATATCAGAATATAAGCCTTTACTGTTTTATTTAAGCCATAAAGCAAATCACAGATTTTTATCAGACAGCCCACTTATAAACTTACTAAAAACACACACAAAAAAATCAAAACTCTTCTATTTACTGTTCTATTATTGCTGTTTTTAAGTTCTGGGAACTGAACTACAGCTTATGCCATTGAGCTTTACCCAGTCCCTCAAATTTAATGATTTAAGCAACTTTAAACATCCTTATTTTTTAAATATTCTCTGTTAGCCTCAGAGGCGAGAAAAATTCATCACCACTACTAAAATGACTCATTTTTAACAACTTTAACACCATCACCCTAACTGTTTTTATCTCCATGATTTAATTTCTGAACTTTACAGGAACAACTTAAGTCTTTTCATTTACACATTGTCACATATGACATCGAAGGTCTTGTTTAAGAAGCTGCCAGGGCAACTGTAGAACATATGAGATGGTGCATCTGCCAGGCCTGGGTTTCGTCCCCAATACAGGAAAGAAAAAGCAAGGAAGGATGGAGGGAGGGAAGCCAAAGGAGAAATTAATCTTATGCCCCAGATTCACCTTGCGATACAACAAGGATAGTGGGGCTATCCTACCTATACAATATCCTATTTCCCCCTAATATTCAGCATAAAGTAGAAAAATGTTTAAAAATCCAATCATTTACTTGTGTCTCTTTCTGATAGATTTGACTCATTCTTTTGAGGGTCATAAATTCTAGGCAGATGACAAACCACTGAGAACCAAAGGTTCAAATACATTTTAAGTAGTAACTGGGGGGCCTCATATTTCAATATTTAGAGGCGCCAAAAAATACATGCTCATGTATAGGAAAATCCTGAAAATCCTATGTTAATACACTGCAGCATCTCAGTGGGTTTGGCTGCTTTATCCACTGCTACCAACCGTAGACAAAAGAATATAATAACTAAAAGATATCAAGATCACATGATTGTGAAAAAACAAATCTCTGGTCAGACATGGTAGCCCACACCTTTGGGATGGTCTACATAGTAAGTTCCAGGCCAGCTAGGGCTACATAGTAAGATTCTGTCTCAAAAAATAAAGCAAAACCAAACAACAACAACAATCATACACACACACACACAGAGCATCTCTAATTTTCAAATTGTGTTTATTGGCTGAAAAATTAAGACTATCACTCTTGTGTTATTACTCTGGAAAACCTACATCCATAATAGACAAATTATGTGGATCTAAGAGGAATCAAAGACTAAGCTGTATTTCAATGTGCTGGTGTATATACAATGATCTCAATTACCAGGAGGAAGGGCAACTGTGGGTAGCTCTCCTGCTACCTCCTGGAGTGTATATGTCCATCACCAACATTAGATTTAAGGGCTGTTTTCTCTAAGAATTTCATGAGATATTGAAACATCAGAGAGAATATTCTGAGACCAAGTAACCATGATCATGTTATTTAATTGTAAAAAATAACACAATGTATTAGGGCAGTAGCATAAGTAAATAAACAGCACAAACTGCTTTAGACATAGTTAAAGACCCTTGATAAAAACCTTTAGGGGGCTGTGGAGAGAACTCAGCCAGTAAAGTGCTAGCTAGGCAAGCATAAAGTCCTGACTGCCAGAAGTGGTGGCATGCACTTATAATCCCAGACTGGAGAGATGGGAACAGGGGGGTCAGTGGTCAGCCAGTTTAGTCTAATTGGTGAGCTCTAGTCCATGGAGACCCTATCTCAGAGGAGGTGCACAGTGTTCCTGAGAATAACACCTGAGACTCTATGCATATAAGTATGTACCCTCATCACCCCCACCCTCCTATAAAGTTTAAAAAAACTTTAAAACTTAAAAAAAAAAACTTTAGAAAACAAAAATTTTCAGTTGAGTTACAGACAGGTAAGTGAAGCTAAAAGGAACCATGAGACATTCCAAAAGTTGTGGGTTTGAATCTGGGGAGAACATCTTAGAGTCTGGGGAGAACATCTTAGAGTCTGGGGAGAACATCTTAGAATCTGGGGAGAACATCTTAGAGCGGAGATATGACCGGAAATGACACAAAGACTCACAGCACAGTCTTTACAGAAACCTAACACTGTGACCTCTTTGACTTTGGAATTTTAAAAATTTTGTTATTTAACATTTTTTCTAGGTGTGTAGACAAAAGAAACAGATTAAGACCAAACTCCCTTTGTGGTCTGACAGGCAGTCATTCTATAAATATGTATTTACCTCTTTTTAAAATGTGTTTGTTTTTATTTTATATGTATAAGTGTTTTGTTTACATAGATATAAATACAGCCATGTATGCACTGCCTGCAGAGGTCAGAAGAGGGTATTGGATCACCTGTAACTGGGGTTACAGACAGTTGTTAGACACCATGTAGGAGCTGGGAACCAAACTGGTCCTCTGCAAGAGCAGCCAGTGCTCTTAACTGCTGAGCCATCTCTCCAGCCCCAATATGTATTTACCTTTACAGTTCAAAATTCTATCATTCCGTAGAAGATAGGCAATGGATTAAAAAGAGAGTATCTTGCTGAGATTGCTAAAACAAATGAGTAGATTTAAGTCAAGAATTTTATTCAATAAATCTGTTAGCAAATGTAGAGCAAAGTTCTACATCACCACAACTTCTTATGGGAATACAGTACTTTATGAAACCTACTTGCTCTCTAGATTTTTAGCCAAAATTAATCATGTTTCAAGAATCTTACCTGTTCTGAATTAGAGCAATTACTTGGGAATAGGTCTTTCCTATGACACTCTCTCCGTTGACTTTTATAATTCGATCACCTTCAAAGAAGAGTAAAAAAAAAAAAAAGACAGACGTAAAAAAACAAAAACACACATGAAGAACTGCAAAGGAATTCACTTTTGAGTAACTGTGAAGTATTCCCTGAAGACTGTCCTTCTTTTGATTCTGTACTGGAGGCACTAGGGAGTAAACTCTTCAGAGACTTGTGAATGCTAGGCAAGCACTTGGTGCTTGAGTTCCACCCCCATCTCCAACAATGTCCTTATTTCTAATATATATTTATTTTTAAAATATATTGTTATTTTTATTTTATGTGTATGAGTATATGTCCTGTGTCAAGCACTGCCCATGGAGGTCAGAAGAGGGTGCCGGATTCCCTGAAACTGGAGTTATGGACAGCTGTTAGCTGCCATGTGGGTTTAAGGAACTGTTTTAGGCCCTCTGTAAGAGCAGCCAGTGCTATTTATCGCTGAGCCATCTCTCCAGGCCTTACTTGATTAAAAAAAGTACCTATTACAAAAATAAATCTAACTTTTGATAGATACAACTTTTTATGAAGTATAATGGTGATCTAAATAAGAATTGTAGGTACTGATAAGACCTGGAAATGGTGGAGTCATCAGGTGACTACAACATACTACTTACAACCTCTAAGTTGTTCTCTAAGCTGCAGTAGTTCCAGTCATTCGTCCACTTACCTTGTTATTTCTGGGAAAGAAAATTATTCATCAGGTTAAAACACTCGTCTTTATTTCTTCAGTATCATCTAATTTTACTCAGTGATTTTTCTTTCCATGTTCTTCCAATCTACATATGTGGTTAACTGACTAGTCTACATGGGAATAACTCTTCTGGGAATGTCTTCTGTTACCACTGGGAATTTTACCTAACCATACAACAATGAAAGTTAATCTTATATTTTGAAATCATTTAACACAATGTATTCAATCTGCCTTCCTACTGTGTAATAGCTTATTTAAACCTAGACAGCCTTCAGGAACGCATGTAAACAATCTTACCAGGCCTTGGGCTCCTCTTGTAATATACTTTTATAAGCCAAGCTAACTAAGCACACAGCTTTAATCTTAACCTATGCTTCCTATTTCTCCCTCATGACTCTTCCTTGTCCCTGGCCCAGAATAATATATGAGTGCCTGTACCATGGAAATAGTGCTTTAAGCAGCAACACTGAAAACAACAATTATCCCCAGTTTATGTTGTAAACAACACATGGGATTAGACTGGTAACATCTGTTTATGGTTTTATATGCTGTTCTGAGTTAGTAGGGGTCAGAAAAGGCAAATTCTTCCCTGATAAGACAAGGTTCCTCATTTCTTTCAGATGTCACGCTGGATGTACTGTTTAAATAAAGAAACAGAGCATGCCGTTGGTTAGAAGAACAGTTTCAAGAGAACTCAGAAGGAATGACTTTTTAAAACGGAAGGGCTTGCTCTTGGTTCAGACAACTCTGAATAGGGCTATCTTTGCTCAGGCACGGCCACGCTGTAGCATCTCTGCCACAGTCTGTACTATAGAACTCAAATATGAGTGTGTGTATGCTTTTTACTTTATGCCTATCAATTTGTTCTTTATTTTATTGTGAAAAAAGATACTGGATTACTCAGAAAACTGAGAGGAATGGAAAGAAAGAGAGACAAGAGACAGAGAACAGAGGAAAATAGAAAAAAAAGTATTTTTGGTGTGCCAATGGCATTATCTCTGCTTAATCTTTCAACCTTGCAACATTTGGACTATGAAATGATACATTCTGTCTAACAGAATTATACACATTATACATGTTAATAATATTAAAATTGGGGTTATAATATGTGCATCATAGTAAATCTTGGCAATGATACTACTTATTTATAAGAGGTTTTCTGTGATTCCTGTTTTAAATTGTTTTATGTATAAAAATATGAGAAGAATAATTTGGTAATCTTTGATCTTGACTTAATTTTTATTATAGTACAAAATCAAGTCAAGAAGATATAGCAAGTGGGGTGTGGTGGTGCACGCCTTTGATCCCAGCACTTGAGTGGCAGAGGCAGGCAGATCTCTGTGAGTTCAAGGCCAGCTGGGGCTGCAGGGAGACCCTGTCTCAAAAAGAACAACAACAAAAAAAGAGGCTATAGTATCAAATTGCTATTATATCCAGCTAAGTATACCACATCCCGGATGCCTGAAAACTTATGCCATTCTTTGTGCTACAAGTTAATTATTTCCTCACTGCCTGATCAGGTACTTCCAGAATGAGGAGACTTAAGATTATTTCAATTATTCTACATTAAGCTCTTCCTAAGTTAGTGATTTTGTAATTCTTTGTAAAAATTCAATGCAAAAGAGCTTCCAAGTCTGGGTGTGAACTAAAAGTGTCCATAATTTATTGTTACATTGTTATATACATTCTCTGATTATCAAGAAAAGTATATCTCAAAACAGTAATAACTTATATGAAGAAAATGATAGGCATATAGGATAGAAAATGAAAAAATACAGAATACAAACATGTGGAAAGAAGAAAGGAAATAAAAATGAATTCACAGGACACTGAAGATTATCATTAGCACCTGTGCACAGTCCAGCCTCAAATGCAGGTCCTCCCTCTTTAACTTGTTTAACAAATATGGTATCCATTGGTTCCAAACGGTTTCTTTGTTTTCCTATAAAAGAGAAAAAAGGCCAGAGGCATGGTTTTACTTTATAATATTTTATTAAACCCTCAAACATAAAATGATATTTAATTGAAACAATGGAACAGAAATTTTTCTTAAAGTATTGAACACAAATCCTGAGTCTGGATTCTAAAATTATACTGCACGGTGTTCATTAACTCAAACATGTATTTGCTTCTTCCATGATCCAATAACGACAATACTTTTTGCCATTTCCATTTGCTGAATATATTCTGTATAACAGTGACTATATTACGTGCCATGTGTACCTTAGAGCTCCTAATTTCCATAGCAAATGAATCTAATGACCACCAGAACATAAAAGAGTCTTAGAGAGATTAATCAGATCTTCCAAACTCATGGAGCTAATGACAAAACTCCTTACACAGGCAGTACCCCAACTACTGCTTTTTAATACTGAATTGTGCTAAGCATTAAAGACATTCCTTTCCTCCCAGAGTTGTTGGGAAAATATAAATGACAGGATATCTAAAATTCATCCAGAGACAAATATGAAACACAGTCCTGGCAATGAAGAGAACACGACCAACTCTAATACAGTCATTATTTCACAAGCTTTGATCCATACATCATATGTGTGAGATCTAAAGTACTTATGAAAAATGAATGTTCTAAAGTCTAAACAAAAAATATATTTGTTAACAAGTTTCCCAGGTGATCCCAATACTCAACTAAAATGTGAGAATAACTAAGAGGTTCAGTCAAGTCATGGAAAGAGTCACAGAAGAGAAAATACATCAGCTGAGAAATAAATACCATAAAAAGCACTGTGGGGTTAGAGAAAGATTGACAGTAGTTCTCAAGGTATGGTCTCCAGATTAGCAGCATCAGCACCACATGGGAATGTGTTAGAAATGCAGATCTGTAAACTGGCTCCAGACATTCTGACTTGGATACTCTGAGGTGATGTGCCTAAATTTGAGAACCACTGAAGTAGAAGACATAGTCCAGGTGCTTAAAGAAGAATGTAACTGAGGAACACAGCATATACGTGCATATAATAACAATACTACCTATTTGACAGTAACACTGGGGACAAGTGCCACATATAAAGAACTCTTAACTGTTAACATACAAAACTGAATACCATGGTGTGTGCACAAAGGAGGCTCAAAAGAAGTTTCTTGGTAACCGGCTATTGATGGGTTGCTACTGTCCACATCTAGCTCTTCATTCTGAAAGAAGCTCAATAAAGCAACTCTGGACCACTCAACTACCGAAGACACCACAGCATAGCGGCAGTTGTTTATGATCAAGAAGTCAGTGGACATGGGTTCAAATCCTTGCTTTCCCACTTGAAATATTCTATATTTACTTGTATTCACAAAATTACATTTTTCTTTGCTCCCACATTCCTTGTATGTCTTCCCATCAAGTAGAAGGCAGATAGTTTGTCACATTCACTGATTTCTACAGCACCTAGAGCAATGTCTGGCACAGAGCAGGCATCCAATAAGTAATCACTGAATTAATGAATATAATTATTGTTTGGTTTATTTCACACAAGCCTTCCAGATAAGCATTATGATCCAAAAATTATCATTTGGATGAGGAGGAATCAGAAACCAAGTAACTAGCAAAGAATCAGAATAGACATGTGAGCCCAAGTCTGAATTCCAATGTGGCATTCTCAGTAACAGAAATCAATTCATTTGTCAAGCTTTACTGAATACAAGCCCACTTACAATTAGTCATGAACCATATAATGATGTTCTGGTCAATGGCAAAGCACATATAAAAGCACATATACAATGGTGGCTATCATATAGGCCTATATATAAGGCCTACATATGGAGAGGTTATGCCATCTATGTCTTTTTTCTTTTCTCTTTCTTTTCTGTTCTTTTCTTTTCTTTCTTTCTTTTCGGTGCTGGGGATGGAACTCAGGGCCTTTTGTATTTGGGCAAGAGCTTTGCCAATGAGGAGGTTTGTATAAATGCATACTATGACAATGACACAATGACAGAACTGCCTCCAGATACCTACTTAGAATGTACTGCTATTGCTAAGAAATTCATGGCTGTAATTATGAGAAAGGCATCTTTTCAATTAAAGTCACTCAAAATGCAAACACTGAATTTTAGTCAACTTGATAATCAGGCTAGATCCTTTTGTGATCAACCCAACATTTAAAATGGTTGGCATTAAAGGAGAACTACTTTTCTTGGCTAGAGACCTAGGGTTCAGTAAGTGGTTTTTTGTTTTTTGTTTTTTTTAATCAAAAAATTACTTGCTTTCACAGAAAGGTTTACAGAAGAAAAATGTTTCTTTTTATTGATGTTCTCTAGTCCACCATGTCTCATATATTATAAAGTAAAAGACTACTGATAAATTCTATAAAATAATAAAAAGTGAGTTCGTAGCAATGTGGTGGCTTTTGAAAAATCCTGGTAGAAAAGTTCGCTTACATAGAAGAGAGATGGTCCAAAATAATTTGGTGCTAATCTCTACAAAGGAAATACTAACTCTGCAATGGTTTCTGTTGTAAAGTCAATCAGTTTGTCACTAACAAATCTGTCATCATTCAATACCTGAAAATGTGAACAGATCAAGAGAGAGGCCAATCACTATGATGTCTGTTAAGAGTTATACTTTTTTGATTCTTGATCATTTACCTTTCTGGACTTTTTCCTAAATTCTATCTAGATTTATACAATCCCTTTTACATAAGAGAAAATTGTGTCTTGAGTACCCTTGATTTTAAGTCTGAAGTTCAACATTTGGCTCATTCATTTTAACAAAATCTTTAAACACACACACGCACGAGAGAGAGAGAGAGAGAGAGAGAGAGAGAGAGAGAGAGAGATATCTGCAATTCTATTTGAACTTAATCTCAAAAGTACCAATTTCAAATGTTATTAAGCTAGACACTGTGGTCATACCCGTAGTTCCAATATTTGGGAGGAAGAGGCAGAAGGACCTTGAGTTTGAGGCCAGCCTGGACTACGGAGCAAAACCTTATCTAAATAAATAAATAGAAATTAAAGAGATGGCTTGGTAGATAAAGGGCTTGTAGCAATGAGGACCTGAGCTCCAGGTTCAATAAGAGAATCTGTCTCAAATAATAATAACAATAACAAAGAGAAGAAAAGAAATTGAGAGGGAGAGAGGAGGGACAAGATATATATTTAAAATAAACATTTTAAGATAGTACAGTAGAAAGCAGTAGAAGATACCCCCACAAAGACCTCTGGCCTCCACCTACACGAGTGAATACATCAACATATGCACATGCATACATACGCATGTGTATACATAAGTGTGTGTCATTCAGTCTCTTAGGTTTTAGCTTTTGTTGGTAAATTCCTAGATATGCAAAACTAAAAGTCTGATTCTGAATTGTGATAATTTACAGGAGAGAATTCTTCGTTCCCTTGGTGACTGTAACAGAGCCAGACAGCTCCCTCAGCGATTCCTAGTAAAAGTCACTTTCACTTCCATACCTTGACTTTATTTATTATTTCTCCATTTGTTTTTGTTTTGTTTTTTGGTCTTATTAAGGCAATGTCTCCCTGTAGCCCTGGCTGTTCAAGAACTCTCTGTAGACCAGGTTGGCCTTGAACTCACAGAGATCTGCCTGTCTTTGCCTCCCGAGTGCTGGGATTTTGCGCTGGCACGCCCGGCTCTCTCTCAACTTTTTGAAAACACACAGAACATGTTTCAAAGGTCAAGTATTTTTATTCAAGTGTGCTTCTCCTGACATTATCAAAAGAAAAGAATACTATTTCTTTTAGCATATATGTATAACTAAGTCTTTCTGTCTTTGTGGAAAAATAAGCAAAACCACAATGATCTTACATGGGTGCAGAAAGCGAAAGTCACCAGGCTTTTACTAAAAGGCATGAAAAGCACATACAAATCACTTGAAGCTGAGTATTACATCTGAAATCAGAGAATGCATGTACCTTCACATTATGATAATTTGGTCAGTTTTAAAGTGAGTAAAAAGGATTACTGACATAGGCAATGGGTCCTATTCAAATACCAAATGTCCACGTGAGTTTTATTCTGTGTCCAGGATAAAAGAAGACTTAAGACCTTGGGACCCTATAGCCAGAATACATGCTTTAAAAGCTCACCTCTAACATTTCTTTTTTCAACAGGCTGTAACATTTTATAATATTTGATTCACATTTAACATAAAGATTATTACTTATTGATTTGATATACCAAACAGACTAAAGCAAACAATTATAAGGAAACAAAATCTGACCTGTGTCGGTTCTAAAAGCAGCCTGAATTAAAGATCACAGAAAAACAAATCATCGTAGTCAGGGAATTCTTATTCTAGGAACAAGATAAATGTATCTCTGAACACAGTGAAAAAATACATATATAATCAATAATACCCAAATACATATACATGTACACACACGCACACACTTACTTTGTAAGGTAAGGCCCCAAGTAAGCAAAAGCAAATAAATAGGATTATATCAAACTAAAATAATTATGCACAGAAAAGGAAATAATCACAATGAAGGGAAACCCACAGAAGAGTAGGAAATATTATATATGACACATATGACAAGAGGCTAATAATAATATGCAAAGAACTCCAAAAAGTCAACAACAGAAATCAGCCTAATTCAAATATAAATTGACCTTTCTCAGCTGACACAGATAGACATGTATTTTAAAAAAAAGTTCCACAGAGAATGAAAATCAAAACCACAATAACCTAGAACCTCACCCCAGTCACAACAGCTACTTTGAAAAAGACAAAGGTAAACAAGTCCTCGAAGGAATCTGCAGCAGAGGGAATCTTTCATACTGTTGGTGGCAATGGAAGTATCACAGTCATTATAGAGAACCGTATGAAGGTTCTTCTAGAAAAAGAACTAATATGATCTAGCAATACCATGCTGGGCATACAGTGCAAGAGCCAACCATACTTACATATTTACTGTAGTACCAGATCTCACTCTGTAGCCCAGGTTGCCCTGGAATCACTATTTAAAAAGGCTAACCCCAAATTTGCAGCGACTCTTCTGCCTCAGCCTCCTGAGTACTCGGATTATAGTCATGACACTATAAAAGCTGTCATAAGAACCTGACAGAGGGACTGAGAGATGGCTTAGTAGGTCAGGGCACTGGCTGCTCTTACAGAGGACTCAGGTTCAATTCCCAGCATCCAGATGGAACTCCTGTTCCAGGGAATCCAATGTCATTTTTTTCTTTTGTTTTCATCTTTCATGGTAAAGGCAGAACCACTACTCCCCCCGGCCCCCCCAAAAAAGCTAGTCTATTAAATCTAGGCATTTTCTAAATTCTATCTAAGACATTCTCATTTTGAGAATGCTAGCTAGTACCTTAAAGTTCTTCCTCACATTCTGTTGATTCAACAACTTTCCAGACCTAAAACTATAATGATCTCTGAATAGTGTCAGAACATGATCTGTCATGTTTCAATCATAATATATACACTATATGCAAAACATATTCTCTCTATGCAATCTGATCCTTAAATCGTGGAGTAAAATTAAGAAGTCTGTTAAAACATAAAATTCAGGTCATGTTCTAATTTAATCAGGTTAAACCTTTTCAATTCAGATTTATCTAAGTTTTTAAAATTTTTTGCCATGGAAATGTTCCATATACTCAAAACTAGAGAAGAAAGGGGAATAATGAAAAACCTCCAGTCTTGTTTCATTTAAACCCAGTGACATTCTTCTGAACATTTTGAGTTAAATGCTAGCTGCCAATTCACTCAACATATTTTAAACACCTCGGTAGGCATCACGGAAAGACAAGAACTTCAGTGTTTCCTTAAAAGAAAACTAGTCAAATGCTTCAACAGCTCTCTATACTATGTGGTATTCTGCACATGAGTTTCTTGCATTAGCTGAGCAATCACCAATCTTTCTATTTTCATCTTCCTAAATGTCTACTAAGTGTTAATGAAAACAATGTGCCATGACAGACATAACACCCCCCCAAAGCTGTGATATAAATTTATAAAGGTTTCACATTAAAAAAAATCACAGTACCACCCTATACTAAGTTTCTGAACATACAACTTATCCAGTAAAGCCACTAGTCCTACATATTCAAATCAGTGAAAACCTCTAACACAGAGAACAATGCCTATCATTAGTGATGCTCAATAAATATTTGCTGACTGACTGAAAATGTCACCTTGGAAAATGCCAACAGTAAAAACGCCCAAAGCATTTCAGAGATTTGTTTCAATCACAAAGCTACTTGCCACACACTTGATCAGTACAGAGAACACGCTACTGAACAGCAGTTTTAGTATTTACCACTAGGTGTCAGGCATGATTCAAATTTTTATGGTGTTATAAACTAGGCAGAAACACTGTTAGAGGCATGTTATTTATTCAACAAATATTTACTGAGTTCTCACACTGCCAGTCACTGGTTCTCTTACAATGAACAAAACAGATCTGGGATTTACTTTTTGGAGCATTTGAACTTTATGCAATTTGGGTTTTTTCTCTTGAAACTTTCAAGAATTTCATAAACCATGTATGATGTATAGATTCACTGCCTTGTTATTCCTGTCATGCTAGGTTTTAACTACTCTGAAAACCCAGACAAATTTATTATAGTGCTCTTAACCACAAGCATCTACCTTTTCACCTTTGGCTATATCATTCTCAGTCTCTTAATCAATTAATTAAGCCTTCCCTTTGTGCCCTCTCACCTCTTCAAGACCACCATCTTCCTCAGAAATCTTTCTAAGATTACTCAGGGACCCACATTTCAACAAAATTCAACAGCAACTTCAACTTCCTTTCCCTTTGACCTTTCAAGTACACGATTTGCCTGTCTTAACTACAATGAATTCCAGCCACATACCAGCTCTTCCCTTGTTCTTAGCCTATTACTACAGCTGAATGCTGTGTGACACAAGTGAGCTGAATTTTCTAATTTCAAGTAAATTCTTGACAATGCCCAGCAAAGCTGCTTGTACTTTAACTCTCACTTGTCAAGGTTGCTGTTTGAGAATTTTAATAACTGTAACTAGTTCTTCCACCAGAGCCCCTCACTATGTTCAATTTCTTTGTCTCCTAGTTCACTTCCTCTCTGTTGTTCTAGCCTCAAGTTCTCTGGTCAGTCTTTTTCCCGTGTCCTAGCTGAAGTAAGGACTTAGCCATCACCCTTCTTTAGGGCCTTGGCTCACAACGACACTTCTCATGTGTAAAACTTCAGTCAATTCCTAAGTCTTCTCTCAAGATCTCACAGTAGAAGTTTCCCTAACTTCAAACAAAAAAAGTTCTCTCCCATGCCTCACAGCTATCACCTGAGCCCTGGCGATGACGCCCTGTCCCAGTGCAGACTACAATCGTTGATCTTCCGTTGCTCTTATTGAAAGGTTTCTCAGACATGTCATCCCCAGGGATGGACACACAAAGTGACTACCCATGCATGCCATTGCTGTCCCTGGGTAAGTCCAGTTGCTCTAATGTGCCAACCCACTAATACTTGATCTCCTCATCCCTCTAATACCTGTTAGAGACTGTTTTCTGTAACTTTGCTATTCGTCAGATCTTACCTGACAGTTCCCATCAGATGATCCCCATTCTAATGAATTTTCTACTAGAAATGAGAAGCTTTTCACTGACTCCTTAAAACCACCATCTCTTAACTGACAAAGCACCAACTCTTCAGGTATTCTTATATCTTTCCTCTGCTAATTCTCAGGTTTCTTTCTGATTTTCTTTCTCTGGTTGTTCTTAGATGTTATCTTCCCTAGGGTTCTAGCTTTATCCTGTATGTATCCATACTCTGACTGGTTTCATTTGCTTAGGACCTAATTATGATAAATCCACTGATGATCTTGCAATCAATATTGAACTGCCTATCTCTCCTCTCCTTATAAGCTCTAGAATAGGTACTCTACAGGCATCAGAAAATCAATTTATCCCAAACTGAACCCAGTTCCCTGAGGACAGGGAAATGTCTCCCGTCCAGTGTCTTTTGGTTAATTGCATTTTCATCTATTTGGCCAATGAAACTAGAAAAGCTAAGCATGACCCTCTATAAATCAGTCACCCATGGCAGATAACACACAATCCATCCCCCAATAAGTTCTGACCCAAGTCTAAGCAAATGTTACTTGTAAATGTTTAAGAACTCTCTAGGGCTGGAGGGATGACTCAGTGGTTAAGAGCTTGGTTCCCAGTACCCACATTGTGGCTAACAACTGTCTGTAACTCTAGTTCTAGGGCATCATCCAACACTCTTTTCTGACTTCTGAGGTCACTGCACTTACATTCATGTAGTCAATACACTCATACACATAAAATAAAACAATAAATTTTTTTTAAAAAGAACTCTCTTCTGAAGTGATGCCATTTGCTCATCAGCAGTTTAACGGTGTCCCCGCCGGAGAACCCTTCCCTGCTGTTAAAATGAATCCTTTTGTATAAAATGATCCTATAACAACTGTACATATTCTTGCATTCTTGTAATTATTTTACATTTTCATCTTCCATCAGACTACGAGTTTTGTGAAATCAAAGCCTGTGTCATATGTGTATGTTTTCATTAATTAAATATATGAAAAACTATTCAGAGTTTAAAAAAAAAAAGTTACAAAAATCCCCTGTCCTGTATTCAGCTGAGAGAGACACACTGAGAATAAATTAGTGTGAGGTGGGGCTGCTATCGAGAATAGCAAGCACGGAGATGAGGGGTGGGAGTGTGAAAGGCAGGGCTGTTTTCATAATGGTTGAGGAAATCCACTATATCAGGTGACATCTGACCAACACTGAGGGAAGTGGGGTTAAGAGGCCATGTTGCTTCCTTCCATGCAGTTTAGTGACTGCTTGTAGTACTGACTCAACAGATGCTTGCAAAGTGAATGAATAAACAACAAGAAATGTATTTCCTGATTTAATGTATTCAGCATTTAATACAAATATTTCTGTTCTGTTTTTATACCAAAGATGAAAACTTATCTGCTAAACATCAAAAGCAGGGACCGTAATTAATTTCTAAATAATTACTTTTATTAAGCTAGGAATCACAACCTTTCAATGTCAGCTAACTAGAAAGCAATCAGGGGCAAAAATGGACTATTAAGCAGGGTGATATCAGTGACCAAGGTCACAAGTTATGGGGCAGCTCACAATCACCTAATTACAGGGCTGCCTGGGAGACGACAGTCCTAGACAATGTGTTTCTGGACAGAGACCCATGTTCTAGAGACTGTGAACTCCTAACAAGGAACTTTTCTCAGATTCTCTGGCCTTGATAGTTGACTATTGAATCTCTCCAATAGCTTTCTAAAGCTCTGTCGTCCATCCTTTATAAAGCTTTTAGAACTTTTAACGAGATCTTTTTAAATCTCACCAAATTTCTTGACTGCTAAGGTAACTTCATTGTAGTGTGCTTTAAGTCTTAAAATCTACTCCTAAAATAATGAATTTATGACATCTACTTTAATTCAACTGAATTACCTTCATTGTAGATTACTATTATAGTTTCCTGTGACTTTTAAAAATAAAGACTTTTTAAACTTCTATACATTATTTTACAAAGAAGATGTTTTAATTTACATGTAAAGCCAAGATTGCCCTAATTTTTGGTTAATGTTCTACCATGCATGCTTAGTTATTTGAAATATGGTTTCAAATAACCATATTTTCAACTAAATCAAAAAGTGTCACTAATTCTTGTGTTAGAGGGACTGTAGGGAACAGGAAGGCAGATGTGGAACTAGTTTTCTCCTATAAGAGTAAGGACATATACTGACATGGCTTGCTTAATAGTCATTTAGGAACAGTACCACAACTAGGTGATGACCATGATGTCACAGCACCCTTCCCTTTACTCAATGTATTCACTTGAGCACATAAGCTCCCACTATGGACCAGGCACCTACTGGGGAAAATTCAGCACCTACGGTAATTTCCATCCTTCCTGGTCTTTTCTGAAAACAACACATAGAAACTATTTTATAAACACACTGACAGGTAGGTAGGGTGTGTTTATAGTCCTTGACTGGGCAAAGGAAAACAGGAGGATCACTTGAGCCTTAAGTTCAAGGCCAGACAAGATAATATATTGAGAGTCTCTCTCCAATAAAAAGAGGCAAGGAAAGAGGAAAGGAAGGAAAGAGAAAAGGAGAGAAGGGGGAAAGAATGAAGGACAGAGGGGAAGAAGAGAAAGAGAGAAGGATAGGGGGCTGGAAAAAAAGAAAGAGGGAAGGAAAGCGTCCATACTGAGCAGCTAAGTATTTTACTTTGTATATTAATGGCCTAAGTTTGTCTTTTATTTCCCAATATCGGATTTGCACTAGTCTCACAACTTCTCTGAACAGGTATATCAAGAAGCAGAAATTCTCAACGAACTTATCACTCATATGAACAATCATAAGGTTGTCTCCAAAGTATAAGTGAGGATTTTCCAGTATGGAATTACTGAACATATTGAGCTGCAATCCTTAACTAACTGCAAAACATTTTATACAAACAGCCCTTCAGGATGGATATGGAGGCACACACCTTTAATCACTAGCAGAGGCTGGTGGATCTGTGGGTTTTAGGCTAGCCTGGTCTACATAGGGAGTTCCAGGCCAGCTATGGCTACATGGTGAGATCAAAAAAGAAAAAACAAAAGAGAAAATCCGAACCAACAGAAATACCAGAATAATTTTTAAAAATAATTTTAAGATTTACTTTAAAGATCTATTTATTTTCATGTGTATATATGTGTGACACATGCATGTCTGGAGGCTGTGGAGGCCAGAAAACAGTATCAGATCCCCTGGACCTGGTATTGCTGATAGTTATGTGATGCCATGTAGATGTTGGGAGCAAAACCTGGGTCCTCTGCAAGAGCAGGAAGTACTCTTAAACTGCTGAATCATCTCCCCAGCCCCTCAAAATAATCTTTAAATAACAACAAAAAATACAAAATAATTTCATTAGCTACAAATAAACAAAAGTTCCTAAATCCATATATAGTAAACTAGCTGGCATCACAGTCAACTCTTCCTCACATGGAAAACCACCAGAAAAGCTAGAAAGAGGGCAAAGCACAGAGTTTCTCAGTCTAAAGGCTGGAGAGAGATAAGTGTGGGTATTCAGGGCCAGCCATACAGAACAACCTTGAAAAGCACCAAATGCCTTTGACTGGAATGAAAATTAAGAAACCCCACCCTGTCAAGCATGAAGATACTGTGCTCAAATTTCCTGTCAGAGGATCTGCCGTGGGAAGCTCTGTCTGCCTTCAGATTTACTGCCATGCTCCTCCATCTCCACAGTCCCGACTGATGCCTAGAAGAGACTTCCTTCAATCCAGGCTGTAGTCAGAGACGTTTCCTTACAAACCTTTCCTTTACTTTTCCCCCTAGGGTCAGATTCCTTTCTCAGTCCTCTTTCTGCAATTATCATTATCATTTCCCCTTTTAAATCTTTTGCACTGAGTCATCCTATCTTGACAATTGCTTCTATTTCTTGTCTGCCAATCATGGGACCCAAACTGATACATCAATTACCAGAAGTCCAAGATCCACCTAAAGTGAAGACAACCACTGAACTGAGAAGTAAAAATCTTAATAGAAAACTAAAACTGATGCCAAAACACAAACAGTATAAAGAAAAGAAGAAAAGAAAAACATCAACAGTATGAAGATGTTTTGTTTTTGTTCAGTGACACAGGCTGGCCTAACATCTGAAAACTAAATCAATATAATTCACTATATTAAAAGATTAAGTAGACAAAAATCAAGGGGTTATTCCAAAAGATGCAGACCAATGAATAGGAGAGACACAGTATACTCACAGACTAGAAAATTCAATGTATACCCAGTAAAACTTCAGAAACTGAAAATTCAATTCTAAAAGTTTTATAATACTGAAAAATGAACAAAAATAGCCAAGTTTTGTTTGTTCTTTTTTTTTTTTTCATTTCTGTGCATTCTTGAGATTTAACCTGGACTCTTGTACATGTTAGGTTAGTTCCAACACTGAAGGGATTATCCCTCAGTCCAAGCCAAGACAATCCTGAATAACTTTGTCTTGAGTAAATAAAATGACCAGTGGGTAGAAGAAAGGTTGGTAAACATTTTCTTAATTAATCAGATAGTAAATATTTTAGGCTTTGTAGGGCACCTATAGTTTCTGTCACATATTCTTTTATTTTTTTAAAACAATTTTTTAAAAATAAAAAATCATTCTTAGTTGGAACCTATATACTTACAAACCATAGGCCAACACCCAGAATAAACCAGCAGCCAGGACAAACCAACACAGAGATAGACAGTTTATGACCAAAATGGTTTCGATAGTTATTGAAAAACTAGAGTTTTGATTAAACATGTAGGTCAAACAAATATCCCCACACCAAAAAAAAAAAAAAAAAATCTTTCTCTCATACCACATACCAAAACAATCAATTACACATAAGCTGCGGGCATGACTGGGAGAAGTGAAATGATAAAGCATCTTCAAGATCAACACAGCAGAGCAGCTTTGTGTCCAAGGAGTACAACAACATGCCTAAGGAGAACTCATACAACATTAAAAATAAAATGTCACCTATCGTGACAACATTTAAATGGGAACCTCACTGGAGAGATATATTATCTGTTCAGTGTAAGAGCACTTTCTGTTCTTGCAGAGGACCCAGGTTTAGTTCCTAACACCCACATGGCAGCTAACAACCATCTGTAATTCCAGTTCCAGGGAAACCAGTGCTCTCTTTTGGTCTCTGTAGATACTGCATGTACATGATGGACTTATATATATGCAAACAAAAACTCACACACATGAAAAATAAATAAACCAAACAGGAACCTCACCAAAATTAGTAAGAATTTGAAAGGCAAGTTCAATGGCATCTGCTACATATGTAGCTAATGAAGTTCCCATTTGGAATATTTAAAGATCGCCTTTGAATTCATAACTAAAAAGGATTCATAACTTAAAAAAAAAAGAATCAACTTCATTTATCTTTTGGAAAATGTAAACTAAAACTCATACCACTGCATATACTAATTATAATGGCTAAACTTTTAAAAAGTTAATGCATTTGCAGCAGATGAGGAATATTACAAGTTCCACAACTGGTCAAAATGAGAATGAGTGACTGTGGGGTGCCCAATCCTAACGGATACATCGACAGTGCAACTACTTCATCTAATGGAACATCACAGAAGAGGGGACTGAAAGATTCTAGGAGCCAAAGAACAAGATGACTATTGCTAGATAATGGATTCTAGACATTATAAAGAAGCATTACTCATGAAACCTCCACAGTATGGTAGCCTAACAAGATCTGCATAACGACAAAAACAATTAACACGAAGATGTGGATGGAAGAAATTTCATGGGGTCCCACATCAAGATGAAGAACTACAAGCAATCAATCAATGGATAGGAGGAAGAATAGGTTTTCTCCAGGAACTAGTTCCCAATAGATTATATAATTCAAGTGGGTGGTCCTAAATATAAGCACCAGTAAATTGACTCATTGCATATTTATATATGAATATTTTTAAATGTATTATGTATATGTAACAATAATAACGAGGACAAGAAATTGAGAAGCAGTAGGGGGCATGGGAAGAGCTGGAGGGGGGACTAGAGAGGAATGAAAATGATGTAAATACCATACTCATGTGTGAAATTCTTAAAAAAATTTTTTTAAATACAAATTATTAAAGAAATGTTCAGAATAAACAAACCCTAAACAAATCCATCAAAAATAAAAAGTACGTTTACAAGACTAGAGTGAGTAAACTGTACATAATCTTTAGGACAACTTCATTAAGGTATAACTTCCAATTAAGATAAAAATACACTTAGTACAGAGTTCAATTTGTTTTTTAAAATGTATATAAAGAAACGACCACCATAATCAAAATGTAAAATAATGCCAACACATTCCCTAGGGTAGGGGATACACTCATTGGTAGAGGAGTTGTATAGCAAGCACAACCTCAGGTTGGACAGCAGCACTGAAAATACAATCTTCATGTTCCTTCCCAGTCAATTCAAACCACCCACTTAACAGTTTAGCACCTACAGAATGAGAAAAAGTAAATGTAAACCATGCATAAGTTTCTGGAATCCATGTATAAAGAACTATTACAACTCAACAACAAAAACATAATATAATTAAAAAATAGGCAGTGGTCATCAACAGACATTTCTCCAACCTCCAAGAGGTTATACAAATGGCCAATAAGCACACAAAAAGATGCCTATGCCTAAACCTGGATATAGTGGCATATGTCTTTAATCCCAGCACTCAGGAGGCAGAGGGAGGAGGATCTCTGAGCTTAAAGTCAGGCTGCTCTTCTACATAGTGAGTTCCAGGCCAGCTGAGGCTACAAGGGAGACCTGGGCTCAAAAAGAAAAAAAAAACAAAACAAAGATACCTAAAGATGCCTAAAAGTGTTAGTGAGTTAAGGAAATGCAAATTAAAACCACAATTAGATATTACTTCTGGCCCAGGAGGTTGGCTCTAATACCAAAAATGGAAAATTACACATGATGGAGAGAATATGATGACATTGAGACCCTCATGTATTACTAGTGGGACTTGTAGAAATGGTGATGCCACTGCAGAAAACACTGTGCCCCAGCAATTGCACTCCTAGGTATCCATTCTAAAGAAATGAAAACAGAGACTCAAATATTTGTACATGTATGTTCATAGTGGCACCAATTGCAATAGCCAAAAGGAAGAAACAGCCCAAATGTCTATCAATACATAAATGGATAAATGCAATATATAAAAATAATATATACATCAAATATTATTCCAGCCATAAAAAGAAATTAAGTGCTAATACATACAACAGAGAGATGAACCTTTACAACACTACATTAAATGAATGGTTATATACTGAATGAGTCCATTAACACGAAATATTCAAAATAGGCATGTTAGTAGAGGAAGAAAACAGATGGGTGGTTGCCAGGGACTGAGGGTATAGGAAGACAGACTTTCCTTCTGAGGTGATTGCTGAAAATGTTTTAGGACTAGGTAGAGAATGCGGATGCACAGCACATGGTCTTTTGCTCTGCACTCACCCACCACTGAATTGTTAATGTAAAAAGTGACACAAATGTCATTATATTACTTTCATGATGACAAAAAAAGTTTCCAAGATTCATCCATTTTTTTCCTGTGTGTATTCTACTGTATACCACAATTTACCCATTTATATGTTAATGAACTTTATTTTGAAAAAAGCATTTATGAATGTTTTTATAGAAATCCTTTTTTGTTCATGTTCCTCATTTATCAATATCTAGAACTGCCCTTGTTATTTTATAAAATAAGTGAAAAAACAGTATTACCTGTATCAAAAATATAAAAGAATCAAAATGAAAAGCAATTTCAGATGCTAAAGCAACGATGCTTCTTCTTAAGCAAAGGCTCAACAGACTTGAACCAAGAACATGCTAGACTTTCAGCCTGAAGAAAGTAAAGGACATGTCTGAAATGCTAACACTGTACAAAGTAACAGTTGACCTAGAGATTGGTTAGTAGTATGTACATGTCAAGGGAACATAACCCTCTGTCCTCCACACTTTCTGAGAGGTCATGGCCGAAATTGAGAGAGAAAACTATAGAATCCAACTGCCTGAGTTAGTTCAACAATACGTCTTGCTAGTTACTTAAACACTATGCCTAAATTTCATCGTCTACAAAACAGACACGATGATCATATCCTCCCAAAGTGCCAAAACAGTGTTGCCATCACCATCCATTCCATCGCCTAAAAGAGCCTCAAGACTAGGATACTTGAGGCTGTTCTGATTAAATAGCACTAAACATTAACAGAAAATATGCAACCAATTAATACCAACTCAGTCAAATTAATTAAAAAACAATTCAGTTAAAAATGTACCCTACAGGGTTCAGTTAATGCTTACTTCAAAGGTATCTATCTACAAAGAGCAAAGGGCTCCATAAGCTCACTAGTTTGGACACATTTTGAAGGTAATGTCAACACACTTCTAACCCTCTGCCACCAAACTTCAGACGATGGGCCTGCCAATAAAAACTTCTTGCAATAAAATTTCAGGTCCATATTTTAGTTATATTACTCTGAAACGATAGGTTTTCAGTATATTGATGGAAATACTATCATAAAATAAATTGAATTTTCTAAGCTTTAAGCTTCTTTTTTTCTTCACTAAAAAGCACTGAAGTATTTCACTGAAGTACTTCTGATCTCTGAACATGGTGGGTGAGGTATATTTGACATTATATGACACACTGGTCCAAATGATTACTCTTACGGATTTAGAAGTACCATGAGAGTGAAGGCATGGAGGAAGTGAGAGCTGCCCCTCAGAGCAGTCAGCTTGTGTGTCCAATCGACTTTACTAGGAACATTTTTTATAGCATCCTTAAATTTGGAAATTTAGACTGTGAAGTTCAGAATCTAAAATGCTGTTGCTGTTTGCCTCCAGTCCCCAAATCGAGTGTGGTGCAATTCTGGTTATCATAGATCTCCTTTACACTGGAGACACTGAGTGTCAGAATCAACAGGCTTGTCCTGAGGTGCCTTGTGGGGGGTCTTTTTTTGCCACTGTTTGAACATTCCAACAGAGATTGTGGAGCTATTCAGTCAGGAGTAAATGTAATAAAAATTTTTTACTACTGAGACAATTTATAGAATTTCCAGTTATATTTTCCCTATTATTAATGTGCTTGAATATAATTTTAATATCAAAAGTTATTTATACCCAGCACTCAGGAGTGAATTCCAGGTCAGGTAGGGTTACACAGTGAGACCCTACCTTAAAAAAAGTGCTATTTTCACATATTAATAAGTTTATATAGACATTCTAGAATAATGGACATACAGTTAAACTAAGACAGAAGGGATACAGGAGTAACAGTATTCTTATTCTTTATTCTTAGTGTGAGTATGAATATTTTATCGAGATTTTAGGCAATGAGATGTCAACACTATACAAATTCTTTAAAATAATTATTATCACCAAAACTATTCTTTTGTTTCTATGGTCTTTCTAAACTAAAAACTAAAGAAATTTAAATTTAAAAACATAAAAGAACACACTGGTATATGATATAAGAAACAAGAGAAGGGGCTGAAGAGATGGCTCAGAGATTAAGGGCACTGGCCACTCTTGTAGAGGACCCAGGTTTGATTTCCAGCACCCACACAGTGGCTAACAACAATCGTAACTTCAGTTCCAGGAGCTCTGATGCCTCTTCTGACCTCCATGGGCACTGTACTTTACACATACACACTCAAAATACTCATATAGGTAAAATTTTGAAGAAGAAGAAAGAAGAAAGAAGAAAGAAGAAAGAAGAAGAAGAAGAAGAAGAAGAAAATAATAATGAGAAAAGATGGGTAAATGATCAGAAAATTAAGCATCAAAAGAGATTTCAATTAAATTGTCAAAAAGAAAAATAATAAACAGTCCTTCAAATGTTTATAGAATTTTGGTATTGTAGCAAGATCCCTTGGGAGTATGAACACAATTCTGGCTATTCCCTTTGCTTTAATAAGTCTGAGCATTACAATGAAGCTGGGATCCTATTATATTAAAACAAAACTTGTGTAAAAGAATTTCATAATTTTAAAAAATTTGGAAATACATTTTAAAAGGAAATAATACTGAAATAAAAATAATAACATGCCATTGGATTAAAATAGTAAATCATACACAATCTGTCTCTAACTAGGGTACATTCTAAAAACTGATCTATTAAGTAATTGTTCAAAAGGGGAAAGAATTTTTTTACATAGAATATCATTCAATGGCTGATGAGTTTAGTTGAAATAATATTCTAATTATTATGCTTATTCTAAAAGAGGCCTTTGTACACTAGGCTGTGAAACATACAAACCCTGACCTGGGAGGTCAGGTACAATCAGGTAGGCAGAGCACTGGGAATTCTTTCGGCTCAAGAGATGGTTTAGGTCCACAGCTAGGCTGGTATCAGAAGGAGGCAATGAGAGATGGCTGCCCCTAGAAAGTGCTTAGGGTCTCCCACATCTTAATGTGAATTCTTTGTCCTTGAGTGTTTACAACAATAAAGCAAGTTTCCTTAATTTTAACCTACTCCACAAAGACTTCACAGAGTCAATTTCAAAACACACTATGAATATTCTATATTTACCTATTAGTTCTTGGTTCTATTATGTCAAAAAAAAAAAAAAATCCCAGCACTCTGGAGGCAGAGTCAGGTAGGTCTCTGTAAGATCAAGGCCAGCTGGTCTACATAGCAAGTTCTAGGCCACCAGGGGCTACAGAGAGACCTTATCTCAAAAAAGATCAAACAAAACAAAAAAAGACTATTACTTTTGAGACAAAATTAAAGAAATGATAAAGAATATTTAAGAGTAAGTCAACAGAAATAAGAGAGCTGGAAAAAAAATTCTATGAACTTAAAGGTCACTTGACATAACTAATTTAGTTGTCTAGTTCTGTCGCTTACTAGCCATGTGATTTGAGCAAGTTATTTGAGCTCTTTTATCTACAAAGAAGAATATTACTTCATACCTCAGGGTTATAGTGAGAGTTAAACCAAATAACATATACTTCGATGTCTGGTACAAATTAAGTGTTCAAGTACATCTCAGTGATACACTACCCTTCCCTTCTACCCCCAAACCAAGCACTTCTTCCAAGTATATTTCAAGTACATTCCAAAACAGGTTGTTTATGAATTCTTACACCTTCTCAAGTATTTCTTCTTAGGAGAAAAGGTCTGAATTTTATGGACTTCCAAAACTATTTTCCTAAATGTAGGACATTCAGTAGCCCCTCTGGCCTCTGCCTAAGAGATACCAGCAGCACTGAGATAAGAAGCTTGTCCACAGACATTCCAGTGGGTCTCCTGAGGCACAATATTGTTCTTGCCCTGAGCAACACTCTTAAGGGAATTATACCCTGGAGTTGTGAAGTCATCCCACATTGAGAAATTGCTGGAAAAACAGCCATATGAAGGGATGGTGATGGGGCTATTACAGGCTGCATTATTCTTTATTTTTCAGAAAAGGGAGAAATCTGCCTCAGATCTCAGTGCCAACAGGATATTTTTTCTCTTATGAATGATGATATCTTTAACTAGTAACTATCTTTTACTCTTATTTATTCTTCGGTTATTGGAAAGTTCAAAACCAAACTCAGCTCATCTTTGACGGTGTAGGACCTACAACATAAATTTATGTGTATTTTATCTCCTGTCAGTTGAATTAATATTTTTATCCTAAATTTAACTTATAGGATTTTATCTTACAATATAATTATACACATGTTTCCATATGAAAACAACACCCTTTTTGAACAAGACTAGGTATAAAATAGGTAGAAATTGGCAGATAATAATCTTCCCCAGCAGATACACACTTCTCATGCATTTTACCACTCCTCTGCAACTCTCTTCTGTAATTCTTACATCCTCTACAATGTTTACTCTACCCACTCAGAGCAAATAAGAACCTCCTATTGATCGAGCTCTATCAGTTCCACAATCATCCGCATGCGCCTTCTGGCTATATTCTCCTGCTTTTATTAGACATGTACTTCCCCTAAAACAGGCATGAAATTGTCAATGTTGTGTATGCCATATCTGCCTGGGGTGGAAACCTGGGGAACGATGGGAAGATGATGTGACCTCAGATGCCCTTTTCTCTACTGGCGCTTCTTTTGCCCAGCTGTCTCTGTTTCTGCCACACCAGGTAGCATTTGGAACTCAGCCTAAACTATAGTGCATAACAGATGGTGACGAAGGAGTGTCCCATCTTGCACAGGTGACATCTATGATGTGTCCTACCTCGGATTATTTTGGATAGTACTGAAAGAAACTATTTTCAGTTTAACCCTTACATAACCATTAGAAGACCTCAAAACACAGGTTGACAAGATGTAGAAATTATAAAGATCCATTAAGGAAAGTGGACAATCTATGGAACAGTCAAACAAATGAAATCACTCCAGAAAAAAACAGGTACCCACTAACATGTATGTTAGTACCCAGACATACACAGAAAACACTATGTCAAGTAAAAGACATGAAGAAAACACAGTGCATTGTTCTTACAGGAAATTCCCACAATAGGCAAAAAACTCTATATTGAAAAAAAGCTCATCAGTGATTGTCTAGAGTAAAAAGAATACCCAGGAACTGTTTGAAATGATGGAAAGGTTATTTTGATAGCTTACCTTGATTGGAGTGGAAGTTTTACAGGGTAAAATTCACAAAATGTCTTACTTAAAAAAGGCACAAATATGATATTTTTGCTAAAAATGAATTAAATTTGAACTAATGATGGAAAAAACATCAGACAAATCCAAAGGAAAGGACATCCTAAGGAATGAAAACTGACTAGACTTTTCAACAATGTCAAGGTCATAAAATACAAAAAGGAAAGAAAACACAGACAGAAGAACCGAGACAGACTGAACACAGTATAGGATTCTAGTGCAACAGAACTAATGAAACATTGGTAAAATTCAAAAGTCTGTAGCTAATGTAACAATATAGTATCAATGCTAATTTCTTAGTTTTGTTCACTGTATCACAGTTACATAAGTTTTTAACACAGGAGAAGCTGAATGAGAATTTACAGAAATTGTACTATTTTATAACTTCAAAGTATGAAATTCTCTAGAAATAAAAGATTTATTTTTGTTCTTATTTTTATTTGTGTATGTGTGTGCAGCAGCCTAAGGAGGAGCCAACTTCAGGCCCTCTAGAAGAACAGAAAGCACTCTTTAACTGCTGAGCCATCTGTACTGCTCCAGAAATAAATTTTTTAATGAGTCCATTTTATTGCATATAAATTTTAATTCATTAAAGTAACTTAAAATTAAAAAGAAAAATCAAAATTATTATAAAATAATCCTTTCCAGAGCTGGAGAAATGGGTCAGCAGTTAAGAGCACTGGCTGCTCTTGCAGAGGACCTGGGCTTGAATCCCAGTATCTACATTGTGGCTAACAACCTTCTGTAACTCCAGTTCCAGAGGATTCAACACCCTCTTCTGACCCCATGGGCACTCCATGACACAGGTACACTTACACACATGCAGGCAATACACTCATACACATAAAATAAACTTAAAAAAAAATTTTTAAATAAGATAATCCTTTCCAGCTTCATTTCATATTCTCTCTCTCTCTCTCTCCTCTCTCTCTCTCTCTGTCTCTCTCTCTCTCTTTCCCTGCAGTTCCAGCTATGAACTGGAATTTATAATGTAGACCAGGCTGGACTCCATCTCACAGATATCTGCCTGTCTCTGCCTCCTGAGTGCTGGGATTGAAGGTGTGGGTCACATCTGGTCAGATTTTCTTTTGAAGTTCCTTAAATAATGTTTACATTAAGAGTTATATTAACTTATGAATGAAAGCCTAGTTGATAAAACACAAAGGACCCCTTACCTGAAAGAACTGCTGAATTTAAAAAAGTTACTAACTGAAATCAAAATCTTGGATTTTTTTCTTTATAATCACATAAATAATAAAACCATCACAGATTCAAATCATAAAGGTAAAGGAATGGAATTCACAAAACTCTGAAGTCTACAATAAAAGCTATTTAACATCCATGATTCTCATACCTAAAAACTGTTCCATACTTCAGTTTCAAAAGCCAATCATCACAGTTAACACTACTTGAAGAACAGAAAGACACACACAGAAAAACACTCAGAGAAAAGGGGAAGTTTTATAGCATACCTCCTCTGTTTCCATTTTCTTCATCCTACAAAATAAAACAAAATGCCAATTTGAGTACCATTTGTAAACTGTTGGCAAATCATAACAAGGCTCAATTTAATCCAAATTACTGGTACATAATCTGTAACAGTTATAATCACACTAACAATACCTTTGCCACAGGGGGATCTTTTTTTAAATGGAAAAGAAAAAAAGCCATGAGTGAGGCCAAGTTAGGAAAAGACATCAGCAGTGCATTTCTGTCAAGGTGAGTATGTGGTACCTAATGGAGATAGCCAGGTGGACGGAGGCCTGGAAGACGTAGTTGAAGAGCTGAACTAGAAGGTAAAAGCTAGGGATGGCCATTATTTATGGTACTGTAGGGACCTTAAATGAAACTTTATGGGCTCTTACAAGACTCAGATCCTTGCAAATTCCTAGATGTTTAAGTTCTTGTACTCACTTTTGAAATTCATCTATTCGGTCTCCTTGCTACCAAGCCATCTTGCTGCCAATGCCATGTCTCTGCCTAGCTGAGATATTACAAAAGCAACTCTAAACAATTAGTATGAAAACAGATCTACATGAACATTTACTGAGTTTCTACCTATGAAAGCTACCATGAACTGCAGAAAGAAAAACAGAGGTTTGGCTGAAGGTTAGTCATTTGTGACATACTTTTGACCTTCATTTTAGCTGCACAAATGTTGTTTCCTTCTGGTTATAAGCTCTATTCTGAGACTAGGAGGTTGCCGGCTAAGTGACATAATAAAGACATTGTTATTATCAATCACATGCTTTTTCTTTTTCTTTTTTTTCCCCAATTACATGCTTTCTAAAAGCTATACAATATTAAAAGTTGTTTTAAATTCTCATGAAGCTAAGTGCATAGTTCAGTGGTGGAGTGCTTGCCTGGCATGTGTCATGTACAAGGTCCTGAATCCACTCCCCAGAAGTCCCTCACTCACCCATCCACAGTCATTGAATGAATTGATACAATTTTAAAGTTAAAATGGAAAATGCTTAAATATATATTTTCCATGAAAAATGGATTAAGAATGGGGTCTATTTGAATGACTATCTATACTACACAGCAGTATGATTATCACTAAAATTTACTGAGCATTATCATGTATCAATTTCTGTTCTAAGTGTTTCATGTTACATAGCCATCACTCAGTTTTGAGCAAGGTACTATTAATGTCTGACATTAATCTGGTCAGACAGAGGTACTATTACCTCTTAGGAGACTTATTATTATTAGGCATTTGTTACAGGAGACTTATTCAAGGTCACAGAGGTAATATGAACAAGAGATGGGGCTCAAACCATGTTCTTGACTCTAGAAATATTTTCCAATTTTAAAATACAAATTCATTTTTTAACCTATGTCAAGATTATTTTATAAAAATTATATTACCTATATGCTCTCTGTGCTTAAAACAGACAAAAATTACTTGACTCTAGTATGTGAATCTAGTGGACTAATATGTAATCTGATATAAGTAATATTACTCTAGACCAATCTAAGATCAATTAGATTTTTAAAATTTTTTTTAAATTTTATTTTGTGTGTATTATGCTTGCATGCAATGCCCAAGGAGGACAGAAAGGGTATTGGAGTCCCTGGAACTGTAGTTACGAATGGTTGTTAGCCGTCATGTGAGTGCTTGCTGACACATCTCTCCAGCCCTCAAATAGATTCTTAAGGTATCTAATCAACAGCTTTAAAGACAGATTAGGAAACTAGACTAGTAAATTTTAATTCCAATGGTAACAATAATTCATAATCCTCAAACAGTATTCAGTACTTTTAAAAGATTACCCTCTAAAATATTTTATTGGAGAGGTGTATTTAAGAAAAATGAAGGGGCCTGATGAGGTTGGTGGCACGCACTTTTAATCCCAGCAGCACTTGAGTGGCAGAGGCAGGCAGATCTCTATAAAGCCAGGCTGGTCTATGTAGTGAGTTTTAGGCCAGTTAGGGGTACATAATGAGACCTTGTCTCAAAAAAAAAAAAGTGAAAAGAATGTGCTCTTTAGATACAACGGACACTATCTTTACACATCTTTAGATGAACAGACATATTAGCCAAGTACCAGGCTCACTCTATTTATTCAATATATGGCTTAAATAAGTTTTGGCATTTGTTACAGGCTAATAAAACCACTTGCTCCATGGGCCTTTGCTGGAGATGAAGTGTAATATCACTCGTAACTGGTAACAAAGAACGAAGAACAAGCACTCAGTGCATCAACTGTAGCTAAAATTATCGCATACTGCCTGCCCCTTTCAGACAGGACTGCTATCTATCTACTGAAGCATATTCATGATTTACTCTGACAAGAAGCCATGTTTTAAAATTCTGGCTTGCCATCATATTACGTATGTGAAGGTTAATATGCACCTTACTAAGCAGAAAATTCAACATCTGTCTAGACAGTAGGAAAATAGTTATATATTAGATAGAAAAAAGTCCAGAAGTCACTGAAAAATATTTAGAATTTAGCACCCATATATTTCACAGATTAAAGTTTTTGTTCTAACTGGAAATGCCTAAAATAATGTTTTAAATGCAAATATAACACCTCTTTCAAGATAGAAAAAAGGCGGAAGGGAAGTGTGAGAAAATGGAAATTCTCTTACCTTATATGAAAACTGAACTGCCGACTCTGGGGGATAAACAATAAAATGTCTTAGTGTAAAACCAAATCCTTGAGATGTTCTCTTCAACACAACTGTTTTGGGCCCTGGCCAAGAGAATGGTTCGTCTTCACATGGTGATATAGTTTCACTTTGTTCTTTTCCATCTTGATTTTTCGATACCTAAAGGAAAAGATATTTAAAACTTAAATACAAAACACAATATACTTCTTCATTTAGAAAAAAATTACATACAAATACAACAGCTGAGTATAGATATGAACTTAGTGGAAAAAAAGAAGTACATATTTTGCTGCATAAACTAGATGTATGTAATTCGCCAAGAACTGAATTTTCTGGTATGTGCGTGTAGTGTGTGCACACATATCTGGGCAGGTATGACACCTGTACATGCATGCAGAGGCCAGGGGATGTCTGGTATCTTCCTCTGTCATTCTCTGCCTTATTCCTTCAAGGCAGGGTCTTTCACTGAACCTGGAGCTTGTCTTTTTCGGATAGTAGGCCCAGCAATTCTGTCACCACATCCTCAATGCTGGAATTACAGGTATATATGCAGAAACACATCAGTTCATCAAGTGGATACTGGGTTCCACAGTCTGGTCCTCATGCTTGCAAGGCAAGACCTCTTAATCACTGAGCTGGTCAGTCTCCAGCCCCACAAACTAAAACATTTTGAGAAAACTAATTATGAAAAATTAATGAGCAACAATTAAGACTTTCAAATAATTGGCAAAAGGTCAAATTAAAAATGCAATAAAAAGAATAAAAGAAAATGCTGAGAAAGTCTCACACAAACAACAAAGAGGAGAAATAATGAAAGGGACATAAAATTCATACTTGGGGTTGGAGTCTAAGCTTTACCATATAATCCAACGCAACAAATATTTAAAAAATAACAGAAAAGGCCTCAGTTCTAAGCCCAGATTCTATGTCTACAGAGATGATAATCCTTCCAATATTCCAGTCTTTCAAGTTTCTTGACCTCTCCTCCACTTTGCAGCTTTTGACTAGCCAAGATTTAAAGTCTTTTAAAACTTATACCAAAGGACACTAGTTCATTTTTGTACCCTTATAATTCTTCGGTATGGGACTGACTCCATCATTCCTCCTTCCGAACCCCAAGTCCTCACACTTCTCTTAAAGCAGCTTTAATTACTCTTTTGCTCTCTGGTACTTTTTTACTTCCTCAAAGTCTCTTGACAAAGCTAACCCTGAACAAATCAGCACTGCCTACTCTAGATCTTAGCTTTCCACCAGAAACCTGAAGAGACCCTCCCAGTTGTCAGTCAATGATACATTATATGCTTTAAAAAATTTATTGAATTTTTGAGAATTTCATAAAATGCTATTTCTTGCCCCTTGCCCTAAATGGCTGTCTTCTTCCTTCTCCCTCATTCACACTGGTCGTCGATGACCCTGCTTGCTTTTCAACAGCAATGAAACAAGAACTTCATCTCTTGCCACATCTACCTATCTCTTCATAACTGTGCCCATATTTTCCTGCCTTTTCTTCCTATGACAGTGAAGTATCTATACTCTGTATAGGCCCCACAATTCTGTAATGAATTCTGAGACTGAACAGTATGGTCCCTGAAATTCTCCCCCTTGTGATTCATCTGTTTTCCTTACTGTATGAGCCTCGCCTGCATTGATATTCGTAATATCTTTCATCTTTAAAAAATTTTTTTATATATTTTTATGTGTATGAGTGTTTTGCCTGCATATATATAAATGTACCCACGTCCCTGAGCATTGTCTCAGAGGTCAGAAGAAGGTGTTCAATCCTCTGGTACTAGAGTTACAGACACCTGTCATGTGGGTACTAGGAACTGAACTGGGTCCTCTGCAAGAGCAGCCAGTGCTCTTAACTGCTGAGCCATCTCGCCAGCTCCATTTCTTTTGTCTTAATAACAAAATTCTCTATTGAGCATGCAGTCAGTTCCCCTTTATAGCAAAACCCTGTGAAGCTATCTTCCCATCTTTTCTTCCTATTTCTCTTAAATCCCCTTCAATGAAGATTTTACCTCAATAACTCTCTAAAACTGACATTGGCAATGTCACCAGTGACTTCTATATGACTCAACAGAAGACAGTTCTCAGTTCTCATCTAAGGCCTATCCAGGGCACAGTGATCACTTCTTCCTTGAAAACGTACCTCAATTTGACTCCCAAATTGATTTTCCTCCCAATTCACAGGCTGGTTTTTCTCAGTCTCCTCTGCTACTTTACCCACAACATTTCTGAACTTGGAAATACCCGGGAGTCTTTCCACTGATTCTCTAGTTATACTCTTTTCTTTAGGTGACTTCATTCACAGTTTCAATACTAAATATATATACTTTAACCCAGGCATACCCTCAATCCAATCAGGAACTTCTCATGTCAGTGCTCCTGATAAGATTACGCACCTTTACCAAACAGAAAACACTTTTATATGCTGATTCTGACTACCAGTGAGTCTATATCCACAAAATGGTTTGCTTTATACGGATGTGAGAAGATTGCTGGACAGTAACATTACCTAGTCAAGCTTGCAGTAGAGGCTATGTAACTAAGTGATTGGAATGTAGAAGAAAGCAGCATGCAATGCACAAAATTCACAGTATATTTACATAGTGGCACTAAGCAACTGAAACTTGTCAATTAAATAATCATGCTGGAGAGATGGCTGAGGGGTTATACAGAGCACCTGAGTTCAATTCCCATCACCCAGGATGGGGCAGCTCACAACTATCTGTAACTTCAGCTCCAGGGGATCCTATCACCTCTGCACTACATGGGCACCTGCACTTACAAGCACTTTCACACACAGAAGCAAACATAGATCAATCAAAATGGTACTGAGATCTGAGAGGTTCACAAGAACTAGAAACTGAAGCTTTATGTCTAAACACCATTAAGACATCGAAAAAGTGTCTACTTAAGACACAGAGACACACCATGTCTATGGTTTAGAAGGACTGATATTATCTAGATTTTATCTATAGATTTAGACTTATGTATAGATTCAGAGAAAATCTAGTAATCCCCAGTTAAGATTTCAGACATTTTTGTGTAGAAGACAGCATATTGTTTTTAAAATATACTTATCATGCAAAGAATTTAACTTTGAAGAACAAAGCTGGTATACTTACACTATATGCCTTCAGGTTTAATTAATTTATAATAATCAAGATAGCATAGGGCTAGTATTGAGATAAGGCAAATAAGGGTCTGCAAGATGGCTTAGTGGATAAAGGTACATGTGGCCAAGCCTGACAACCTGAGTTTAATCCTCTGAAGCCACATGGTGGAAAGAACCAACCCCTGAAGATGTCCTCTGACCTCCACATATGTGCTGTGCCACTACACACACAAAATAAATACATAAATAAACAAATAAAATATATCCACAACTACATAATGTAGTGATTCTACTGTTAGGTATGTGGCCAAAAGAAATGTGACTATGTCAGTCTTGCATTAAGTATAATACAATTCTAAAACAAAATAGTCCAGAAACAATAGGCTATTGGTTTGAAAGAAAAATAACTTTTGTCTGTAATTCATATCATATGTAAAATTAACTCCAAGGATCATAGACGAAACTCCTGTAGAGACCACACAGTGCCTATCTTTACAAACTTTAAGTTGAGCTGAAGTTTCTTAGGCAGGACACCCATTATCTTCCATTTTCTAAAAATAGACAAATTGGACTTCATTAAAATTAAGACTCTGCTGTTTGAGATATGTAAGGGAATGAAAAGACAATTTTTAGAAAGAGAGAAAGTATGTATAAATGACATTTCATAGAAAACTTCTATCTGGAATACAAAAATGACTCTCCAAATTCAATAATAAAAGAAAAAAATGGACAGAAGATCTGAACATACTTTCCCAAAGAAGCTAAGAGATGCTCAACATTGTAGTTGATTACTCTCAAACACTGGTAATGGGCATCTAAAGCACTACACATACTTTGGAAAATAATCTATCACTTAACACAGTCATTTGCTTCTAGGCAAATATCCAATAGAAACTCAGGATATATGTCAATATAAAAATTTACATAGAAATGATCATAGCAGTTTGATCTGTTGTAAACTGAAAAATATTCCAAATGTTTGTCAACAAAGATGAACTACAATACGTCGATCAATACTTATCAATAACATGAACTACAGTTTTCTATTAATTATTCTAAGTTAAAGAATCTAGACCAAATAGAGCACATACTTCACAATTCTATTTATATACAATCCTACAAAATTTCTAAACTCTGACCTGCACTGTGCAGAAGTAGGCTGTAGATGCTCGGTGGATGGAGGGAGGGAGATAGTCGAGAGCAGCGTGCAGGCGGGGGAGGGGGGTGAGTATACTCATTACTCTAGGGAATACTTTCACATAGGTAACTATACCACTTATATGCAATGATTATATGTCACACATAACTCATAATGAGATTTAAATAAAGAAGCAATGGAATGGCTGCCATGACCTCAAGAAAAATAGTCATCTCTGGGAGGAAAGGGGATGAAAGAGAAAGTAAGGTTCAACTATGGATGAAGCACACATTTCTTCAACAGCATCAGTGATGTAGTTAAGACCCATGAACGCTGCCTAAGAGTCGGTTTTAGTACATTGTGTTAACAGGTATTATACATATTAATTTACATATCAAAATAAACATAAGGTGTAAAGTGATGATAATTTGACATTACAAAAAAAAAATAACCTAATAAATAACTGTTTCCCACCTATTTTTGTTCTTTAAGAACATAAGATTGTATTCTGATTCTAATTTGGTATTTTGATTTCCAGTTCAGCATAGGGAAAGAAAGACCACAAAACAATAACTGACAGGTAGCCTCAGGTTGCTTTCTTTTGTAAGGGTCAGAAGAGTTGGAACTTCATCAAGGCATGGATCAACACAGGCTGTTTGAAAACTTGGGTTATTACCACCTGACTTCTCAGCACATCAGACAGCAATGTAGTTTCAGGTTGACTCTGTGGAACTTTAGTAGGATTGACTCCACTCTGACTCTTTGTCTGGTCCGTTGGGGCTCAGTGCAGGAGCTTAACTTACGTAGTGGCCTCCAGTAATTTCATGTACTACCCACCTCCAACAGAGAATACATGACAGAAGTGCTCAGCCACAAATGGAACATCTACATCACACCCCTCACCAAGTCCCAGGTGGAAGAGGAGGCAGAAAGATGGTAAGAATAAGAAGTCAGGGAGGACTGGAGCAAAACAGTGTCTTCAGGACAAGACTGCTATACTCATGAACTCACTCACCTGTGGGTGCCTGCACAAGATCAAGTCAGCCAATACTCTAGAGTGGAGTGGGTAAGGAATTCATGAGTCCCACCCCTAACTAAGGAGCTATGGATAGTTAATGGCTTCTGAGGAAATGAACGTCAATTTTCTTTAAAGTGTGGCTCCTTAAAGGTGTGTGCCACCACACATGGCTTGAATAAAATTCTTTTAAAAAGAGGACACAAGGTTGGGAGGGTAGGGAGATGGAAGTAGATCTGAGAAGAGGTAAGGGAAGGAGTTGGGATGAATATGATCAAAATACACTGTATGAAATTCTTAAAGAAAATAAAAGTATTTATAAAAATAAATAAAATTAAAACCCAAAATTCAAGATGGGAAGATAAACTACCAGTAACTAGTTTCTAATATACAATCTCCATGGGTTACTTCAGAGTTCTTCACTCAAAGAGTTAAAAATAAGAGAGAAAAGTTTAGCTGGAATCCATGATCTGGTTTCTTCTTATACTACTGATTGCTGACTCTGTGTTTTTCTAGAGCTCTCTTACTTGCTTTGATGTCTTTTTCTAACTGCACCTGACATATATGTATTAAAATACTATGATTTAAGAATACCAGCAAAAATAGATTTGAAGAGAATTAGAAAATGATACTGTGTTACATGGCGCTTAACAGAGAAGGGAGCTAGCTTTCCTAAGCTATTCCCACTGTCATTTTATCACTGCAGCAGGTGCATGCATGACAACATCTTGTGATCATAATTTGCATTTCCTTAATGGCTAATGATCATGAACACCTTCTTCATGTATTTTGTTGCTACTTTGTTATATAATTTTCTAGAACTAAAGACTCTGCGATTTTAAGTGAATAATTTCATACTACACACCAACAAAAATGAGGTCAGACTTGTGGAATTGTTTATCCCAGAATGTGGTTAGCTAAAATCTGAGCAAAAATGAAAACGTTGTTCTAAGATGGGTAAGATGATTCCAACACTAGGAATAAGAAAAAAGGCTGGGACAGGAAGACTGTGAGTTTTGAGGTCAGCCTGATAGATAAGATAGTAAGATCTTATCTCAAGAAATCTTCAAAATCAAACAAAAGGTTCCTGACTGCAAGGCTGGAATATTTTCTCTGTGTCACATGACTTTTTATCATCTTTCCATCTTGTAATCTGCATAAACTTCTTTGTGAATGAGTGCTAAACCTGCACATATGTAAGTGTACCTATGTCATGCAATGCCCATGGAGGACAGAAGTGGGCCAGGGATCTCCTGGAACTAGAGTTGTGGACAGCTGTTAGCAGCCATGTGGGTGCTGGAACTCAATCCCCCGGTCTTCTACAAGAGCAGTCAGTGCTCTTACCCTCTGAGTCATCTCTCCAACCCTGTAATCTGCATAAACTCTTGTTCCCAATAGTTGTTAGGTCTAATTTACCATCTTTGGGTTTTACTTTTTCTTTAGAACTCTAATTTTAGCACTTTAAACATGATTCATGTATTAAATTCATTTCTAATATACTCTTATGACAGCCTCATTATCCCAAATATATTCAAGTTTTCTTTTAAATCACATAGGAACCTCTCCTGCATCTACTTTAAGTTTCTGAATTTGGCTTGCTGTATCTTAATTTACTAAATTCTTCAGCCCCAAAGCAAGAATGAGATAAGAGTAATTTCACTTTTGTTCTCCACAAACTGATTATTTTAATGGCCTGGTACCACAGATCAGCTGTTTCAATTATTCTACCTTCCCAGACTATTAAATACAAGCCCCTCTACTCTGACCTTTCTCCTCTAAGAAAGAAAGGAAGGTTACATTTGCATTGGCCTGTATACAAAGAAGAAATAAAAAGAAACATACACGAGTGCCTTTTCTACTACTACACACAAACAGTGCCTTTGATCTTCTGAATTTTGTAACAAGAGCAAACTGGGCTGTGAGTGAAGCAAACAGCACTCACAGATTTCAGAGTTAGGAAGGTTTCTGATGTGCTTCCCCCTAGCACATGCCACTTCCCCACCATGAGCACCCATTCCTGGCATAACACTCGAAGAGTGAAAAAATCCATGAAGGGCCTGCAATCATGAAGATTAAATTCCAGGGGCCCGAGAACTGCCATTTGGTTCTCCTAAAAGACTTCATAACAAGGTCATTTAATTAATAGCTTAATAAATAAATAAATTTAATAAATAGCTTAAAGTTAAAAGAAACCAAAATAATAGGTAAGAACTCCATAAAAATTAGATATAATAACTAGACAAAGCAAACTAAAAGATGGGTGAGAGTATGAGGAGGAAACATCAATCATAAAACAATAAACATAACAAAAATTTTACATGGAGAAGTGGCAGGATAGAACTTTCTAGAACAATAGAAAAGTTATCAATAAAACATACATGAACAATGGGTGAATTTTTTGTTCACAAGTCACTGAGGATAGGTAGAGTGCTGCCTAGTGTGTAGGTCTAGTGTTCTGTAACGGGAGAAAAAGGGCAGAAGGAGAAAAGAGAGTAGGGAGATGGAGCTATCTTACAAATAAATAGAGTGATGAAAGAATGCCTATATATACCATGAGAGAGACTTCTAATATAATCACCTGCGCTTAATGAAATGAACTTCCTGGTATATCCCAGAAAGCATCCCTGATGAAGCACTAGAAAGCATTTTTCATTCTCTTTGTCTTAAAAGATTCTGAGAGAAATTCTAGGATATATCTAAAGTCAAAAGAGGTTTACTGATGAAGATTTGTTCTTTTGTAAATATTATCAGCAAGTAGTACAATGACTTACATATTTTCTTATTTTGCAGCCAGATTTTCAATGGTCATCCAACCTTTTGGTGATTTCACTTTCCAAGAAAACTCAAGTCAGTGCTTCAATGTTGGCACCCAAGGTTTTTTCTTTTTCTTTTATGTAGTTAACTGTTAACTTTATGGTTATGATTTTCAACTGGCTTGATGTTGTTTCTTTTGTTGATGTTGTTTTTAGGTGATGGCAAGAGGCAAGCAGGGCATGGACTGAGGAACTAGACTCCTGGGGTCTGGATCCTTGGATTACAGTTGAAGACTATGGTAAGCAAGTTTCTTAATGCATAATTATGCCTTGATTGTTTGGCTTTGAGAATGATAACACAAGTTATGCACTAATCCAAAATCCAAGTCTTCCACTAACTAAAAATTTTGAATATGTATTTGACACCAAGTAGAAAATGCCACACCTCTTCTAATAAATCTCAGGAGAAACAGAGGCACACTAAAAATACTGTATTTCAGGCTTTGTGTTTAACGCATGTGTACAGTGGGTCCTATCCTGAAAACCCCCAAATCAAAAACACTCTGGCCCAAGCATTTTGGTAAGAGATATTCAACCTATATAAATACCTACTTTATGTTTCTGTATATATAATTATTATTAATCATCTTAAAGATAAGTTTTAATTACTATTTTTTTGAGACAGGGAGGATGACATTGAGCTCCTGATCATCTCTCTCCCTTCCATATGCTGAGACTACAGGCAAGAACCACCAAGCCCAGTTAAAATTTTAAAAACAAGTTAAAATTTTAGAATACTTAAAACAGAACCTTGCAAAGAGTAAACATTAAATTTATTTTGTTAAGAAAGAAAGTATAACACAGAAAAGGCTTAATGAAAAATGTATTAAAATACCACTGTTCAGATCCTGAGATCAAGTATATGAGTATGGTTTTATCTAAGGAAAAACATCTTGAATATCTGTAAAATTTTAGTGGTGGTATGGTATCATGTGGTTTGATCTGGTTTGTTGGTTGGTTTTGTTTTTCTAGGGCTAGAGATTAAGCCCAGGGCCTTGTGCATGCTTGGCAAGTACTCTACCAAAAAACTAATACTTAAATAAGATGGTGTTAAACAATTAGATATTGCTTACCTTTAATTTCTCCATAACCATGCCAGAGAAATAACCTATTCTTTTGAATTAAAGGACTTTTTTGGTCTGGTTTAAATTTTAATTGAAAGAGTCATAAATACAATTTGTATATGCCACATATACTTGTACTCTTACTGTGTAGCTTGTTGATAAATTCTTCTAATTGAAAGTTTTTCTAGTTTTTGAGACAGGGTACTACTCTCCTTGGCCTAGAATTTACCAAAGCTAGGCATGCTGGCCAGCAAGTCCCAGGGGACCCGACTGTCTCTGCCTTCCAGAACTAGGATTACAGATGCTCACCCCATGCCCAGCTCTTTTATATGGGTTCTGGAGACTGATCTCAAGTCTTCATGTTTGCAAGGCAGTTAATCGCTTTATCTACTGAGCTCTCTGATCCTGAAGACATTTTTGCCAATCTAGGTTGAAAACAATGAACCTGACTTTATACTAAATACCTTGCTGTAACTACATATATTTTTCTAAATAGTAATTCTAGTTTACAGCATAGTTAATATGACAAAAGAAATGAATTCACAAACTGAGGGTGAAAAACCTAGGTAATTTTTGTATGTAATAATTCAAATTTTGTTTATTATTTATATGGACATTGATTTTTAGTGCCTTTTACATAGCTGACTTTCATAAACTGACCTGATAAGGTCAGTTACAGATTATTTTGACTTGCTAGTGCTTTCACAGAAGGATTTCTTTCTATTCAGATTTCTGCTTCTTACTGTATTTTTTACCTGAACAGCCTCTCCCTTTTCCCTCTTTCCCTGATTGCAGAACACATTTCAAAGGCAGATTCTCAAATTCTCACTTTGAAGCTTCACATTCACAGAAATGTTGTTTGTGAATCTTGAAGTAAACAAAAACATTGCAAAGAATGTTGTGTTTAGCTTTGACTACAGGTATAAACTGAAAGTTATTCCTGATTAACTTATAGACATATACTCTTGTAACGATATTATCAGTCCCATAGAACACTAATTGGGTAGCAAGTCACAGTGCACTTCTCATCATAACCATTGACCCCTTGTACCACTTTCTAGGCATATTCTCTATTTTACTGGTAGTAATGATATATTCCAGTTATGTTTACCTATATTCCTTGGGCCTCTTTGTGACCAACAACACACATCTTCCTGATAACAGGAAAAGTCTGACTTAGCTCTCTAAAATAAAATAGGTCGCAGGATGGTTCAGTGGGTAAAGTGCTTGAACACAAGTTCAGTGCCCTGGGTTCAAACCCTGGATCCCATGTAAAAGTAGAGAGCACCAACTCTACAAAGCTGTTGTCTCACCTCCACACACTTGCATGGCACACAGGCCCTCATCATCGACACATACACATACAGTAATAAAAATAAGTATATAAAAAAACAGAAAAGTTTCCAAATTTAGGATTCAAAGAAGAATTCTCATTTGTTCTCTCTCAGAACTTGAAAAGTCTCTTTCTTTTTCTAAAACGTGAATGAATGACTCTAGAATAAGTTTTCTACATTCATTTTTCTTTAATATCTTCTGTATGGCTGTTATTAAAAATATTAATTAAAGTAGTGATTCAAGGATACAGACTTAGATGTTTGTCACAAAGAAAAGGGCCTGATAGACAGATGGGCAGCAGATCTCGGTACTGGCTCACTAATTTTCATGGGTATATACAATGCCATTGTAAATGTGCTGTATTTTATGTGATGTCTCCATTCTCCTGTAAATAGGCTGTTTTCCCAATTATTTTGCCAATATACATTAAAACTGTTCCTCAGAACATCTGACTATGAGGAAATAGCACACTGTGGTTTTCTTGAGGTATTTACATGGTATTTATATGAATTCTTTAAGGTATTCACACAGTTCAATAGTATTTACATGGTGGTTTTCTCTTTTTAAAGGACTTGGCTGGTATAGAATGTCTCTGTGATATAATATTAACATACAGTGACTCTGAAATGTGTGAGCTGCACTGTGGCCATAAACAGCTATAAGGTATAGTGTATTCCTGCCATCTTCCACATAGACATACAAAGACATGCATGGGATTGGTTCAGTATAGACCTCAAATTTCCCTTAATTTTATCATCAGAGGAATTTTAAATGTCCATCACTTATTTTTAAAAATGATTTGTAGTTTGGGGTTTAAATAAAAAAAGTTTAAAAATTTTACAAGATACTTTTTATTATATAAGTACATTAAAAGACTTTTTCTTAAATATAAAAACTGAAAGTCCAAATTCTCATTATAAAGGTCAAATTATTTCTACTTGAAGATATGTTACTATAATAAAGAGTCTTCACATATTAGCTATGATTACACCTAAGAATACATGATTCCAAAATTCAATTAGCAACTGCCATATTACAATTTTGTGAGGCATGTTTTTACATTTTAGAAAATTATTCTCTGTGGATCTCTTTGAAATCAAGACCAGTGTGGTCTTCTGAGTTCCAGGCCAGCTGGAATTTGGAAGAAATTTTGAGACCCTGTCTCAAAAAAAAAAAGTTATTCTCAATGAAATTATACTTCAGGTTTTTGTTTTTTTTTATGAAAACTTAAGCAACTTACAAATGAAAATTCCATCTAAACTAAAAAAAAATTTTCTAGGAATGGTGGACCCATACACATGCATACACAGACAGCACTACCTGGAACCAGTAAGTTAAAGGAGGAGGACTGGGAGTCAAGAGAATGTAGAACAGGAGATTCAGGTTACATATGATTAAGATACACTGTACACATGTACAAAATTGTCAAAGAATTTTTTTTAATTCTGGGAATTTATCAGTTTGATTTCTACTAAGCACAACAGGAGTAGGCTATAATGAATAACGGTTTATTAACTGACTGATTGATTTGATTTGGTATAGGTGCACAGACAAGAATTGCAGCGAACACCCTCTGACCAGCAGAGGAAGAAAACCACCACAACGGGGAATCTTCTCAAATCACACTTTATTGGAGAGCCTCTCGGTTAACAGATGGGCGATGATGGCGGGGGGCGAGGGGCAGGCTTGTTCAGCAGCTTATATAGCATGGAGGGCAATGTGTCTACTCAGGATTGGATGCGGGCAGCCCGCCACAGACTGTGCCGCGGGATAGGCTAGGGACATTATGAGTTAACGTATGTGCAGCCTTCGGGGTGGCTGGCGCGCCAAGGCATTGTATATATGGAGTTATTTATGACAGGCGGCTCAGGAAGTCGGTGCCATCTTGTAATGGCGTTGACCGGCTCCCTGCATTCCCTAATCTTGTTTGAAGCACCAAGGTGATCAAGACCATCAGACTCATCTTCCTAAATGTACATACACCTAAGCTTTCCAAAATATAAATCAACCTCAAATAGAAAATTAAAATACCGTACTGTCAACTCAAGTTAATAGCGAATTGAATTTCACTAGCTAACACTGTAAAGACAATTTAGGATTTCACAGAAATTTACAGCAGAAGGAAACTTTGGAGATGAAATAAACCAACCTGTCACTCAGCACCTTAAAAACCTAACTATGGGCTATCGAGATGACTCAGCAGGTAAAGGTTATTGTCCTGTATGCCTGATGACTTGAATTTTAACCCTGGAATCCAAGGTAGAAAAGAGTGAACCAACTCCCAAAAGTTATCCTCCCATCTCTGACCACAAGTGTGCCATGACATGCAGGCACTGCAACACACAAACACACACACTACACACAGGTGTGGTTTTTCCCATGTAAAACTATATATGTCAATTACAGTAAAAGCACACCTTCATTCATTAACCAGTTCTCAATAAATGTAGATTTCCAGGAGAGCAAAGGCATGTGGGAACTGTCAGGAAGAAACGGAATCATTCCTTTTTATTCACTTCTGCTTGTTCTTAAAATTTATTTATTTTTAACTATGTGTATGTGTCTGTGTATGTACATGTGAGTGCAGGTACTCAAGAAGTTCTCAATAGGGTGTCAGAGCTCTGGGAGGAGGAGTTACAGGAGATTGTGGGTGCAGAAGAATCAAACTCTGGTCCTTCCTAGCAAGAACAGGAAGCACTCTTACCTGTGGAGCCATCACTCTCCTTCTTTTCTCCTTGTTTTTGTTTTTGAGACAGGGTCTCTTTGTAGCCCCAGCTGGCTCAGAACTTGCTATGTAGACCAGGGTGGTAACTATCTCACAGAGATCCACCTGCCTCTGCCTGGGAGTTCTGGGATTAATGGTGTGCCCTACCACACCCAGCTTTTTTTTAGGCAATCATACAAAACTGGCCAGGAACTCACAATCCTTCTGAGTGGTAAGATTAAAGATGTGCAACACCACCACACCCTGTATGAATTGCTGAAATCTTAAAGATGAGTTTTTTTTATTTTCCTTTCCCTACCCTAAATCTATAGATGAGTGAAAACAGAAAATGTATTATCTATACACAGCTGCATTGTGGAGAAAGGTATGGGAACATACACAGAACTTGGTTCTACTCTGCTAATTCTCTGGACACTATCTAATAAAGACTTTCAAAATCACAGGCCTAGTTCAACCAATTTATTTTACAAACACAGACTATGAGGCTCAAAGAGACTTGATGATGGTCTCATACCTAATTAGTGACATAGTTTGGACTATAGCCAAAGTTTCCAATCTCATGATCTGGAACTTTCTCAGTGCACCACACCATTAAACAGACTGTTTCAGAAATATGACAAAATGGTTTGTGGGTAACATACCATCTCTCTAACATTTATTAGATATATACTTCATACTCAGAAAAATAAAACTAAGTAAAGGAAAAATAACTGAACTTACCTACCAATTGCTCTCTAGAGAAAACTAGGTCAAAATTTTGGCATAGATATATATATTATCTATATATAGAGAGATCTATAGATAAATATAGATATATATCTCCAGACCTTTTCATATGAAAATATATGCAAATATACATTGTAGAAAAAAATCTATTTTTGCTTAATATTTTACATATCTTTCCACATAAAAATAAAAACTATTTTTAGAGACTTTATGGGTATTTCATCACACAAAAATCATACTGCATACTCAAAATTCTCTTTGTATTAGGTATACATACTGTTCATTATCTTTCTGTAAGATTTGCTTTATTTGTGTGTATGTGCTCCTGGGTATTGCACATGTGAGTGCTGATGTGTACGCTCATTCCTATGAAGACTGGAAGAGGCCATGGGATCCTTTGGAGCCAGAGTTACAGGAGATTGTGAGCCTCACATGGGTGCTGGAAACTGAGCTCTGGTCCTCTGAAAGAGTACTGTGCATGGGTCATGGCTGAGCCCCCTCTCCAGCAGCATTATTTGTATACTGTCACTGGGCTTCCTTTACCAGCACCACACCACTTCATAGGCTAGTGTCTACAAAATCCTGAGAATTATATTAGGGTAAATGCCTGAGAATGGAGATTCATGTTAATACAGTTACTTCTTCTGTTTTTTGTTTTAGATACAAAATTTCAAAGTGTTGTCCATAAAATGGGGAGCAAACCCCATCCTCAGCATGAGGCCACTATAGCCATGTTCCAAGTTAATACTGGGTATTTTCTTAATTTTTACAAATCTTTACATAGTAAGGCAAGGTCTCTCAACTGAACCCAGAGCTTAGCCATTTGGCTAGCTATCTTCTCCAGTGTCCACTAGGATTATTGGTGGGCCACCCATCATACCTGTGACACTTTTTTTACGAGAGTTATGGGGATCTGAACTCAGGTCCTCATGCTTGCATGGCACATGCTTTATCCACTGAGTCATCTCCTCAAACTCCTGCTGCTCCATTTCTACTGTAGGAATACAGTTCCCTCATGCTCTTTCAAAGGTATGGTTGTTTTAGGTCAAACTCACTAAAAACTCAGCCAAGTAAAAAATTCCAAATGCAATAAGTATTTGTTTTATAATTGGGTCATGAAAAGTTATTTAAATATTAAGAAGGTATTTTAAACACATTAAAAACAGAATAGGTAATTTAAGTTAATTAATTATTATTATAAATTATAATAATTTAATAACTTAGGTCCTATAAATACAATTGCCTTTCAACTTAAAGTGTCTCTAGAAACTACATTATCAAGAATGGATTATTTTAATAGGCTACAGAAAATGAAAAAAAAAAAAGCACTTCCTGAAATTCAGAAATGACCCACAATATTAGAGAAGCACAGACAGTGATTAGAAGCTTCAGAAAGCATTTAAAGGGGGAAACTGTTAAGATCAAACTCAGAACCTTATCATGTATACTACACAAGTGCTCCACCACTGAGCAACAATTCAACCTGTATGATTTTTAAGTACGTAGAAACACATGTTGCGTATTCTATGAGGAATATCCTTAAGTGTCATTAAGTATATATCATGCTCATGAAAAATACAAATCCAACATACCAAAAATTGTACTACAAATTTAAAAGCTAGAAGAAACATTCATTATTCACATCAGTCTAAACAACTAACTGGGAATTGTCCCTTCCAGAAAGGAGCACTGCTCTGCTCTGGTCATAGTGCAGGTACTTATGAAGAACTGAATGCCTGGGGCATTTCTGGAACTAGTAGTCAGTCAGGGCATCTTCAGAATCAAATTCTAGATGTCTGTTGATGTTGATACTGTTGTTACAGTTGCTGATATCTGGGAGAGGAGAAAAGGACATATTACCCTTGATGCAGGTCTGAAGCACCTTTAAATTACCCATGGAGAGATTCTACTGTCAGTTGTAAAATGAATCTGTGTTTGGGAAAGTAACCTGCAGATTTAGGAATCATCAGCCTGTGATGTGATACCTACAGTCATGAAGTAGATTAAAAACATTCACAGAATGAATGAAGAATATGGAAATATTATGGTACATTGTTCTGATGAAATTATGTGTTTCATTCAAAATATGGCTTAAATAATGGTAATTTCCACGAGAAGAAAGAGTCTCTCAGAGTCTCTCTTCTTATAAATTGGTCTCATTTCTTGGAGACAGGGTCTCATGCAACCCAAGTTGGCCAGAAACTAACTGGCTGGAGCTGAGGATAACCCGGTTTAACACGGTGCAAGGAATCAAACCAGAACCTTCAGCATGCTAAGCTGGCATTCTACCAACTCAGCTTTAAATTCCCAGCTGGTCCTACTTTTTAAAATAGTTCTGTTTTTTCTTTTTACTTGTGTGTGTGGGGGGGTCCCTACACAAGAAGAACACAAGGGGCTGGATAATTGGCTCAATGGTTACGAGGACTGGCTATTCTTGCAGAGGATCTGAGTTCAATTCCCAACACTGATTTGATGGCTAACTGTAACTCCAGTTCCAGGGGATCCAATGCCTTCTTCTGATCTCTATAGGCAATTACAACTTGGGTGCACTTACATACATGCAGGTAATACACTCGTATGCATAAAATAAAAGTAATAAAATATTTTTTAAAAAGAAGAACACAAGAAAACTTCAAGTGTTACCCTCAGGACTGATGTCCACTTCCTTTCAGTGAGGAGTGTCCCACTAATCTGAAGTCTACACTGGCTGGCCAGTGAACCCCAGAGATCTGCCTGTCTCTGTCATCACAGAAGTGGGTTTACAGGTGTGTACTGTTATGCCAATTTTCTGGGGATCAAACCCAGGTCTTTATGCTTATGAAGGAAGCACTCGGCAGACTGATTCATCTTCCTAGACCTCATTCATTTGCAGCCATGCTAACTCACTCTCTGGATTCAGTTTCTTGAAATGCTGTCTATGTAAGCAAATAATGCCAGTGTAGAAAATACTTAATATTAAATATGTAATATTTAGTTCTTACAGACTGCTTAAAAATATGGTCTTATAATTGATACTAACTTGCTTTGTTTACTCAGACTACTCAAAAACACTAAAAATGGACAGTATTATTCCAACTTCATGGATTTTTAACACTGTATTCAAAGAAATTAGGTAATTCTTTTATTTTTAGTCAGAATCTTACTATAGTACGGGCTGACCTGGAACTGGCTATCTTCCTGTCTCAGTCTCTGGGTTGTTAGAATTACAAATATACACTACCACACCTGGCTTTAACAAAATATTTTGACTGATTACTATGATTTGTGGCAAGATTCCCATTCCCATTGCATCCTTTGCAGAAGACATACCTAGCATACCCTGCACCTGTTTGCAAAGTGGCCATGGGCAATGTCATGCAGTTTGGATTCTAAGAATATTCTAAGAATTTTCCCATCATTTCCAACCTGATAAAAGTAGCTTACTTTGCCTAAAATGTATTGTGTAAACTGTGGTTTAGGCTAAGCACTTGCTTTTCTTCTGGGAGTCTGGAGTTCTGGTGTGTTCCAGGCAGAAGGTGATTAGCCTGCTATTAAAAAAAAAAAATCTCACCTTGAATGAGCTTCTCTGGAACACAACTTTTCTCACACACAATAACAATCTGTTGCTGGAGCGATTAAGTACATCCTGTATGACTTCACTGCAGGGAGGACTCCTAAAAGCTCTATGTGGTTTACACTGAACTTTGTCCTAGCTGCCTTTTCCTTTTCTCTTTGTTGATTGGCTTCATGTCCTTTTTAGTCACATATCCTAGCTGAGTACTGTGAGTCTCCTCACAAACCAATGAACCAAATGGTTTAGAAGAGATTCTCAGCACATGCCCCAAGTCTGAAATGGATTCTAATCAATTGTACCACAGAAAATAAAAGAAAACAAACAATGATCCCTACTTTCTGGCATCCATGCATATGTGCAATCCCCTAGAGTGTGGGCTGGACCTGGTGATGAGTGCCTAAAGAATGGGATTCCATAAAAGTGATGGAATGTCACTTCCAAGGTTAGATTCCAAAACACTGAATGAAAGCTTTGTCCTGCCCACACTCTCTGGTTTGTCTCTCCTGTATTGTCTTATGAAACACACTGCCATGTTGTAAACTGTGCTCTGGAAAGGATCGTGAGCCACAAAACAAGATAAAGTATGTCTTCCCCCCTCAGTCAGCTTAAGAACTAAGGCTCTTAGCTCCACAGCTTCTGAGGAACTAAAGTTCATCCTCAACAAGAGGGTAGGCCTGGGAGCAGATTCTTCCCTTGGCAGTTAAGAGCTAAACAGAGACTGCAATTTGGCCGATTCTCAAGACAACCTTGAAGGACATTCTCAGCCAGAGGACCTAAGAAACATGCCTACATCTCTGACCCATAAAGAAACTGAGATGATAAATGTTTTTTCAGTCACTAAGTTCAAGGGCTAATCTGTTACTCAGCAATAGATAACATACTCTACCAAGTGAACAACCTAAACTCAGATAGCATCTATGAGCAATGGCTTTCAGAGAGTGACCAGAAGACAAGAGAGGGCAGTGAGTCCCAAGTAGAGGATACCTAGGGCCACCTAGCTCATTGTGCAGAAAGGTTAAGGCCTGGGAATAGGGAAAGGAGACCCAGGCAGGGAAGCTTCTGTTCACAGGGCTGGGTCCAAGAGGAGAAAACACTAGGTATCTACAGGGTTCTGACCCACCATCAACTAAAGCCTTGTCCTAAGAACAAAGAACCTCCTACAAGGAGGAGGAAGGTCAATCCCTGAAAACCACAAGGGCCAGGAATAGAGCCTGCTCCCACCAATGAGAATAGGGAACCCTCCCAAGTCATGAGGCACACCAAGCACAATATTCAAAAAGTACTGCCTCGGAAATACAGTGAAATCAACCTTAGACTGAAAGTGATCTGATTCCACCAAATAAAGTTTATAAACAAGGCCAAAGACGAGAAGGAGGAAAGAGTTTGTATTCCCTAAGAACTGCAGGCCCTGGTGAATACCCATGGATTTACAGAAGGCAAAGTTGTGAGGTTACAGCAGAGCAAGAGGACACAACATAAAGCTGGGGCTGCGGTTAGATGAAGCATCTTTACCTGGCCCAGGACTTAACACTGAACCAAACGTTTGCAGGACCTCAAATGTAACACTGTGAAGGCTCTAAGAAACACAACATGACTGCACAATAAACAGAGCATAGGACTGCTGGGACTGACTACAGGTGACAGAACGGAAAACTCTGTGGAGAACTGGACATGCTGAGGTCTTCACATTTGCATGGAAAAATCAAAGGGCCAACAGGGATTCCCAGAAGGATCTGAAGACGCTCCATTTATCCAGACCACAGCAGTCCTCCGAGATGCTAATAAGGGCTCTCTCTTTCCCCTCAAGTCAACACTGGTGAAAAAACAGCCTTGTAAAGGAGCACTGGAGATGACATGGTTGTAGAAAGCAGCAGAGGCCAAGTAGTAGCCTTTAATCTTTACAGTCAAGATGAAATTAAGGAATGAGTATTAACATCAGAATGTTGGCCAAGGGCCTGAGTCAAAAATGACAGAGAAGGCAATAAAAGATACTGTTCCTAAAATCAAGCCATACTTGGCTACTACTTGCCTCAGAAGAATAGGAGAAATACCACAGGAAAAGTAAGCTCATTAAGCCAGAGGAGACACCTAGAGAGGTTAGCCACTAGGAGATGGATGAATGGCCTTGCAAAGTGGACTATGATCAAAGGGCAAATAAAAGGTATGCTTTCCAATAAGAAAAAAGGAAGTGAGAAAGATCTCACTTCCCGTTTCCTGTGCCATCTCTTCTCTCTGTTCTTACTCCCTTTTAGCCCACTTTAAAAATTTTTAATACTGCATTCTGCTCAGCTCACATGGACTCCACATTTATAATCATATTGCTATATATAAGATGATTGTGAATTCACCAACATTTATATCTGTATGTTGGTAATGCTGAAGGTTTAATAATAGAACAGGAAGGGCTACCCAATTAACTCATGAATAAAACAACAAAAGGCACCCAGAGCTCATAGCTACTGATCAGTATTGCAATAATTACTAATTTTCCCCTCTTTCTGTTTTTATTCTTAGTCTTCTCTTCAACATTCATCTCTTTTCCAGTACTGGGTACCTGTCATTCCAGAAATCTCCATCATCTTTTCCTCTTTTCCTACTGTTATGCTTCCCATAATTACCCCTAAACTTTTCTCCCTAAATAGCCCATCGGCTGTTTGGGATATATAGTCTATATATGTTAAATATGTTGTTACACAACTCATATATGTGATTTTTCATTATTTGCTCCTTATTTTGAATACAGTTTAGAACTACTGATTCTCAAAGCTGATGGGTAGTGTACTATGCTACGACCTTAGTACAGAGGCAGCACTGTGAGGCATTAAGAGCAGGACTGAGTCTGACACTGAGTTTGGCATCCTGCTCTGCAACTTCTAAGCTGTAGGAACCTGCGCAAGTGACTAAACCTTCTGTTTCATCAGGTTCCTCCTATAAAAACAGGAATGTGACAGTTACATCATCACCGTGGGGTTACCAGAAGAACTAAAGGAGGCTAAATATGTAAAATGCCTAGGATCTATTTTTAATCTCTTCTTACAAAATACTAACTTAAAACTCTTTGTGGTATTTTGTCAATGCTCAGGCTCCATGTGAATGGGCTTATCATGGAGCTAATGAGGGAACTTTGCCTTTTCCTATGCAAACCTGAGGCCAATAGTTCTGAACAGTTTCAATTCTGAAGCTTTAGGTCAGCAGTTCTCAAACACCACTGGTTAATAAACACAGTGTCAGCTTGGCGTTTTCTTAATGATGAACAGATCTTATTCCTTTCACTCCATGTTCCCAGAGTTCACCAGCAAGTCCTCCCTGTGTTAATACTGTGTCTGCCCTACCTGCCAGCATGTTTTTCCCATGCCACTTCCAGCTGGTGTCACCTACTCAGCTCTATGACAAGGCCATGTATATGGAAGTGAGCAGTAAATGTAATAAGCAGACAGAAAACTCCAGAAGCACAACCACAAAGTTACAATCAGGGCTGTCCTGTAGTCAAAGAAGAAAGCCCATTTACAGGACTGTGCCTATGTATGAGACAAGAACTTCACTATCCTTCATGTCAGCAAGTACTTTCAGGGCACCCCAGCTGATTAAAATGATAATTAAAATCCTTTCTACGTTAATAAAACAAGCAGGGTGTGGTGCTACACACCTTTAATCCCAGCACCTAGGAAGCAAGAGGCAGGAGGAGCTCTGTGAGTTCCAGGCCAGTCTAGTCCAAGTGAGCTGGGGCTACAGAGAGATCCTGTCTAAATAACATAACACAACATATAGCATAACACACCATATAACATAACTAACATAACAAGTTGTGGAGTTTTTCTGTTTTGTAGTTGTTTTGAGACAGGGTCTCATGTAACCAAACCCTGAACTTACTATTTAGCTGAAGATGAGACTAAACTCTTGACCTCCTGCCTCTAGCACCCAAGTGCTGAGATTACACGTGTGTGCCACATCACCCAGTTATGTAGTGCTGGGGATCAATACCAGGGCAAAGCAAGCACTCTACCAATTGAGCTATAGTCCTGGCCCTAAAAAACTTTTTCTTTATGTTCATGTATTCTGGACTAATTTGGCTCTTTTCCAGAGATTGAAAGGAGGGCAGAAAGAACATTACCCAGTTGAGTTTTTCTATAAATACAATTATCTGAATAATACAGTGAGAGATAACATAATATTTTTATGCTTCCCTGAATTTTTAAAGGTAGATATATTATAAAATAAGATTTAAAGCAAAACTATCATTGTCTTTCCATCATTTAAAGCAGGAGAACCACTGAAGGCCTGGTTTAAAATGTGCTTCTGACTGTGAAGTCTGGGTACAATCTGAAACGCAGCTCTCCTTGGCTCCCAAGCCTGCACACAAAGGCAGTTCCCAGAGTGTTCTGACAGCAGAAGAAGAAAAGAAAAGGTTCTTCAGTGTGGGCAGGCTGAGTCTCAACCACTGGGCTCAGTCATTCACAGGGTGAGAAGCAGCAGAGCTGCAGCAGCTTCAAGGAGCTACCAAGTGTCTCCTAAGAGGAATGGAGAGGGAAAGCTCTCCTAGGATAAAGCAACATTCCTAAAAAGCTCTATTAAGAATCTCTTTCAAGGGCTGGTAAGATGGCTCAGCAGTTAAGAGCAATGATTGCTCTTACAGAAGCCTGGGGTTCAATTTCCAGCACCCCACATGGCAGCTAACATCATCTGTAACTCCAGATCCAGGAGATCTGACTTCCACAGGCACTGCATGACATAAGTACACGTACATACTCGAAGGCTCTACATTCATGCACATAAAATAAAAAAGTAAATAAAATATTTTTTAAAAAGGGATCTCTTTCAGTCTTCCATTTGGTTTCTCCACAAAGAGAAACATTTATGCTTGATTCCTTAGTGTTGCTATTTCCAGGGGTTGCCAATTTAAAAACCCAATTCAGGAACCTCTGGCTTCTCTTTTCTAAAATGGATTCACACACTATTTCTGTTAAATAATAAAATTTACAATCATTTTACCACCTCAAAAGAAGAACCTTGTTTTATGGTATAATTATTTTTTTCATTCTTACATTTTAAAACAAATGAACATGGTATTTCCCTGAAAAGGACAAATGTGAGTGAAAACCTAATAAAAATGAAGGGTCATGGAAGCCAAGTATGGGACTGTGCAAAGGCCCTGAGACTGCCTCGGAATCCAGTGTGATAAGTAAATGAAAAGGAAAGCCAAACTGGGGAGCAAGCACACCTGTAAACAATCCCAGCACCCATGAGGCTTAGGCAGGAGGATTAGAAGTTCAAGGCCAGCTTGAGCTATGGAGGAAGAGGCTGTCTCCAAAAAATAAAGAAGTGTAAAAGGTATAACTAGAAGAAAAAAACCATGTGGAATCTAGAGGATGGAAGAAATGGGGCCCCTGAGCTCCGTAGATGATATACGGAGTAAGTCAAATAGCATGCTCTGATGTTAAGAGGGTCACATTGGCTGAACTGAAAATGGACTGTATACAAACACATACAAGGAGTGATGGGGCCAGGGCCTCCCATACTTGATGCTCCCTAGCAGTTTTCTGAGTTCTCTATGTATGTAGTCATGCAACAACAAATGCCACTGTGTCTGAAAGACAATCAAGGACTGGCAAGATCTCCTAAATCAAATATGTAAAGCCCTGTGCCCAATCGCTAGACTAGCACAGCATGCTCAATGGGACAGTTTCAAATACTAGTAAAAACACCTGAAATTTACCCATATACCAATGTGGGAAAAAGAGAGAGAAACTCAGGGTACTCTCTCTCTCTCCCTAATAGAATTAGGGGGATTCAAAATATTACAATCTATAAAATTTTAAAAGTCTTGCATCTTTCAAAGTTCAAGAACAATCTCCTCTCTGAGATTTCTCTCAATTGATACAGATATGAATTTTTAAGTAATATCTCAAAATTATCACACTAACCCTTGAAACTATAAAAGGTGAAAATAACCCTGAACAGGAAACAATTTTCACCACAAAGATATTCACTAATTCATTATGGCAAAAATACAGAAGCAGGGATGGGGAGGGGCTTAGCAGCAAAGTGCTAGAGCAAGGGCCTGAGTTCTGTCTCCAGAACCCCACATGAAATGCCAGGCGTGGTGGAGAGTGCTTGTGATCCCAGTGTTGGGGAAGGAGAGGCAGGCAGACTCCCTGGGACTCCCTGGACAGCCAACCTAGCCTAACTGGAGAGCCCCAGGTCTCTGGTGAAAGACATTGTCATAAGAAAACAGCTGCAATCTGAGGAATCACACCCAAGACTATCTGCACAGACACACATGCACACACACATCTTAAAACACTACATCCTAAACTCAACTACACTATCCTACCTCTCTACAACAGTGCAGTAGTCCAAAGCTAATATTACCTTGAGTTCTTAGTGCACATGCTGATTAGCAGTATGGCAGCATGCTCCCACTCTCTGTCTCCTTTTCTTTCTCTTCCACACACCTTCCCTGTCAACACCACAAGTATTCCAGAGACAATCCTGCAGCATTCTTGGACACTGCTTAGCTTCAGTGGTGAAACACAGGAACCAACTACTACCCTAAGTCTGCCTATAAATCAGAAGTCACACACTGGAGCTTAGAGTCACATCTGCCCACCAGATGTGTTTGCTTCAGATCCTACTGTTCAGAAAATCTTAAATTAGTCATCAACACTTAAAATATAAGACAAGTTCCCATACAAACCTACATTTTCAGCTTCTTTTAAAATAAAATATCTGACAATACGTCCAACATGGGACCTAGAGCTGTCTCTCCTGTAATCCATGATCTCTAAAACCTAACTCTCTGCAGGTCTCTTCACTATTTTGTTTTATTTTAAGTTCAGGCTGGCCTTGAACTCCTGATCCTTCTGCCAGTGTGTCCCAAGTGCTATGAATGTGGCATGTCCATACCCAGCCAGTTTCTTCACTCTTTTTAATTCTTCATGCTTCAACTGCCTGGCCTCAAAGGCACTGCATCTGTGACTTGCAGTAGATATTTTAAGTAGGGGAATACAAGTCACAGAAGACGGTGTCATCTGCCATTTTCACTTTATGCTAAATTCTTTAAGGTCTCTGAGAAATGCTACCAGCTAAATGGCCCATTGTCAGATCAGAACCACAGAGAAGTCAGCAACAGCAATCCTAGCAATACCCAGGCCAAGGCACAGCCAAAACCATTTGCTATCAGCTCACTGAATCAACTCATCTAGAGACCCTCCTGCAACTCCTGCATTCCTTTGCGGTTAGCCAGAACCAAGGGGCTTCAAACCTCAAACCAAAAAGTTTCCTGATGAGACTAAGGAATTTGTTAATAGTCACAAAGCAGTTATAAAACACAAACTTTGAGTTTCAGCTATGCGAGGCTCCTGATATAATGAATTTTAAATGCTGAGATAATTGCAGTATCTATCTTCTTTTATTCTCTTAGTACCCATTCAAAAGCCATGTTTTTATGGTAATGTAAATCCATTAGGGAGAGCACTACAAAGTGCATTGAGGGAATCAATCTTACCCTGGAAGAAATACACACTAAGCGACCTCCATCTCTAATTTTTCTCTCTATTGGTCTACTGTGTCCATGCTAATCTATGAAACTATTTTCCATAACAGATAAAGGAGGATATACAGAAATGAACTGGAGACAAAAGGTCCTGCTTGGAACTGATTTCAAGTCTCACAATCTAGGTAGGAAGTTTGTGTCCAGGCTGTGGATGAACAGAGAAGTGGCTGGGGTGTGGTTAGGTTTTCTATGTTCTGTAAGCCAAGCCATTAGGCTGAGCTTGTACCACATGATTTACAACTTACAGAAGCAGTCTCTACTTGATAACAATGTTGGCCAGAGTTGCAAATAAGTGGTCTACTTCACAGAGAAGGACATTCAAAAGCAGATAACCATTATATGAAATACAACCAGTAAATTTTCTATATTGCAAAATAAGTGTTCATAAAAGCCTGACTAGTAACAGGAAAAAAAAGTTCAGAAAGGAACTTCACTTGATCCCACCCCATTGTGAAAGAAATCCAGAGCAAGATTTTATTAGAAGTAAAAAGCAGCTCACTCCAAACTCCTGCTACTTCTTATTAGCACAATATTAAACACCTCAAACAATCTGTGATAGTTACCTCCTTCTTTTACAACTGAATTTTCATGCTTGCTAGCTTTAAAGTAACTCATTTCTTCTTCCCCTCCCCCACGACTTAATGATCTACAAATAGTGTCATCTGTGCTATTTCATAATCCAGATGACTGAAATCTTTTAGAGTAATTCAGATATTAGATTTATGATATACAAAGTTAAGGAAGAAAAGTAACTAAAGATTTTACTGTCTTGAGGCTATGCTCTCAAATCCAGCATTCTCACTTTGCTGTATACATTATAGCAGTTTTGAATTAAAAAGCAAAAATATCTGTCAAACAAACCTGACCACTCCAAGCACAGTACAGATTGCAGAGTAAACTCCAATTGTGGTTGGTCATGCAGTCTAGCAGCCTGAACTGGGCCATGTCTGCCTATAGCGCAGTCTTCATCCTCTCTGACTCAGCTTTTGTCAGCAAGCAGCACACTACCAGAGCTCTGCAGCGAATATCTTCCCCTCCCTTTCCTGCCGTCAGCTGTCAGCCAGCTAGCAGACAGAGAAAGCCATGCCATCCTCCCAAGCACTTGTATGCTATTACATCATAAAGGAACGACAGTCTTATAATAAACAGTCTTATTCTATATTTGGCATCTTTTTACTTTTTAATGACTTTTTTTCTTTTTGGATATCATAGGCTATCAATTATTTATTCAATAAAAACACAACCTAGGAAACTGATATGATAAACTAATCGTTCCAATTCTAACTCAAGGCCCAATGACATTCAGTTCAAAGTACCTGGCACACCACCAACACCCTTCCGTAATACCCCTGGATATCACATCACTGTCCATTTTGCTTAGAATTTCCCTAACTCTCTGCTTTGCAAGAGGGTGCTGGGTAGCAAGGTGAGAAAAGCCTGGATCCAAGAAACACAAACTCTTGGTTCCTCAACTGCTGCCTACTTAGATGTGCAACAAAGACCAAATGGTTTAACCTTTGAGCTTCAAATGATTCTGTTGTAAAATAGGAATAGTAACAGCTCCTCTCACAGACTTTTCAGTATAAGACAAATGATTTGGAACCAGCTTAAAACAGCACAGCACCTAATAACCATTATTAATATTCATAAGATGGTTCCCCCTTCTCAACTCAGTACTCTTTCCCTGACCCACTTTTTCCTTTCTTATGCTATCCCTGGATGATGATGTCATTCTCTACACTCATGACTCTGAATTACTTCCAAACCTCTCCAAAGCCACCCTTTCTCCCAAGATCCAAATTTGCATGACTAAATCCTTGCTTAAGCATGTACCTAGATGCCCAAACCAGTTCATTATCCTCCCTCTCCCAACCTGCCAGTCCTATAATCTCCTAATCTGCATAATGGCAACAAAACTCCCACCCTGATTAACAAAACAGAAACCAGTCTCCAGGATCCGCTTCCTTCTCTCTCAGGTCCAGTGAACCAAGCTATCACATCTAAAATAATGTCTTCCCATGTGCTTTCCTCTGGAATGCCCAAGATCCTCCTACTTCGTCTTAAGCATCCTACCTCACTCCTCTCAAGATCCTGCTTCTGCAGGATCAGCAAAAAATTTTTTAAAACAGAAGTTAATCACATGACTACTCTGCCTAAATCCCTGCCACTGACACTTTCTGTCAGTATTTCTGTCATGTTTCTCAAAGCATGTGCCTATTTGTTCTAGAGAACACAGAATATGAATTAGAATCAAGGTAAAACAGTCATCAACTGGTCAAATTGGCTTGATTCCAAACTATGCAAACTCAGAAATGAGGTACTAGGACTAAAAAACAAATTAGAAGAAAAAGACATAAACTCAGAAATAGAGACTAAGCTAGATGAAACACAAGAGAATGTGGTGATTGCTGCATATAGACAAGGAAGTTTCGATACAATAATAGAGTCCCTTAAGAAGAAACCCAAACCCCAGCACTGGGGAGGCTGATGCAAGAGAATGAGGAGTTCAAAGTCAATCTCAGCTAGCTAGAGTTTGAAGCCAGCCTGGATTACAGAAGACCCTGTCACAAAAAATAAACCTAAAATCTGGGAGCTGGAAAGATGATGGTTCAGCAGTTAAAAGCACTGACTGCTCTTGCAGAGGACCTGGGTTCAGTTACCAGCACCCACATGGGAGCTCATCACAACTGTCTTTAACTCCAGTTCCAGGGAACCCAATGCCCTCCTCTGGCTTCTGCAGGCATTGCACATGAGTGCACTCAACATACATGCAGGCAAAACACTCAAACATAAAATAAAAATAAATCGAATTTTTAAAAACTTAAAATATTTTTTAAATCTAAAAGAAACCCAAAGCAAGCAGAAAATAAAATATGTACACAAAATTAACTAATTATGCTTTCCTGAGGTAAGAATATTTGAAACTACATATTGGGGAACACCAAGGTTACCTGGACTATGAACACCCCAGAAGGGCCATACTCTAACTAAACTGCTGAAACTTGAGGGGGGACTGCTACCTTCAGTTACTGAGGCAGACACAGCAAGCTATTCATGGAAATAAAAATTAAATGTCACCTGATTTTTCCACAACAAAGCTTTATGCCAAAACCAAAAACAAATCAGCATCAGATTTAAGATATTTCCAGAAAGTGAGTCCAGAAATAACTGCCCAGACACATAAGCTTTCCATTATAACAGTCACAGGCAAACCTGTGAGAACTCCAGGAATTTTGTGTTCTGTGACTTTCCTGAAGAATTTACCAGAAATGAGCTCTGGACAATCAGCATGACTGAAGAAGCTACTGGCGAGTCACACCTATAATTAGGTAAGCCTGGGCTACATAGACATAGTAAATCCAAGGCTAGCCTGAGCTACCCAGAGAGTCTGTATCAAAACAAAATACTAAAGAAGCATGGGCATAAGAAACAGAGATGAGTATTTAATGTGTAACTTCTAAGTGAGAGGTTAAAGGGGAAAAATAGGTATGTAATTCCTGGACAGTCTGACAAGATACAGCACAAATTTAAAAATGAGGGCAGTGGAGAAAGAATAGAAAAAAATGTTAACTTTTCGGTAATTACACTGATCATGCATTATTTTTCCAGACTAATGTGCATGTTGTTTGGGATAAAACTGAACAAGTACATTGGAGATATCTGCATCCTTCTCTGTCCTTAAGAATGTACATTTTCACTTTGGAAAAAAAAAAGTGAACCAAATGTAAAAACCAAGAGACTAAAAAAACCTTCTAATCCTGAATTTGAGAGGAAACAGTATGTCATTATTAAAAAATAATACAGAAAATAGACTTATAGTTTAAAAATGATACTACAGCAACAGTATTATAACTTTCCTGGGTTAGATAATTACAATGGTTATATAATAAGATGGGTTTATATGAGAGAAACCTGAGTAGAGGATATAACGGCCTTCTTAGTACAATTCTGTAGCTTTTCTGAGTTTGACATTATTTCAAAACAAAATCATATCTCAAATGTATATAAGGCTCAAAGTCAGGTTCTGCTCCTTAGAAACATGGAAGTGCAGTATGAAAAGATTATTCCCACTAAAAGAAACCAGGACTTACTGAAGACACAGGTGATTCCTGACCTTGAGCTGAAATAGTATATAAAAATGGTCTAGAAACATCATACCAGAAAATAAGAAAACTATCAATGATAAGAGCTTTGGATCTAAAGGATTAGGGAAAAACTAGAAGTGATCACTGGCCAAAATTGGACAAATCAAAGTACAACAAACTCTGAAATACATGATATTTATGCATCTACCTGTTAATAACAGACAATACACACATATCATCATCATCATCATCATCATCATCATCATCTCTAGATGATCAATAAACCAATTCATTTCTATAAATTAAGGAAAAGAAGCAAAAGAAAAACTGTAAAGCATCATGATTACTAGACAGATTTTCTAATCAGTTTATCCTTCTAAAACATCTGAATCTATAATCACTTATTAACTATCACAAATTTCAAACAGCCCTGAAAGTGAAAACATTTCTTGTAGGACACTGATAGAAAACCTGATCTGAGCTGACAAGAGGCTCTAAGTCTGTTCCCAGCAGTATAAACACACATACACTTAACAGTCAGAATTTACATCATCTAACACTTCTAAAATCTGAGAACTTCTCAACTTTGACACAACTAAAGAGTTTAGATAAGGGATTACAGATCTATTCAAACAACATTAAAAATAAGGTAAATGACAGCAGAAGTCCAGAAGAAGAAAAAGCATAAAAAGGAAGAAAAACCACCTTTCAAAAGGAAGACCATCACCTTGACTGGGAAAACTGGGGTCAGTGAGGTCAGAAAAAGGTTTCAAGGCAGGTAAAACCCAAGGTGGACTTGAAGGTATATGAGACTTACATAAATCACAAGCCACAAGAAAAGAATTTTAGGCAAAACAAACATGAACAAACAGGAAAAGACTTGAGATGTCTTGTGAATTCAAACTACCGATGTGCCACTTGCTGAGCAGATGCTACAGACATCTGTGCCTTCAATCCTCTGCGGGTCAGTTTCAAATGCAGTTCAGGCAGTCCTCAGGAAAACATTTTTATGTAATACCAATTACTACTCTGAAGAAATAAGTAGAAATAAAACAACTATAGATTGTGCGACCTTGGCTAATTAAGCTCTGTGAACCCCAGTTTCTATCTCTTGAAAATGTATATAATCACATATTCTTTCCCAGGATGTTGTAAGGATTAAATGTGGTAAATAAGTGCTAAAACACTTAGAGTTAAACGTTCTTTCTTCAGCACTATTAAATTATCTAAAAATGTACTTTGTCTCATGGTATATTTCTAGGAAACAGATCCAACAATCTAGAGCTTACAAAGAACTAAGCAGTACTTTATGACTGAACAAATATTATGGCTAACAAACGTCAACTGCACAAATGCTCAGTACAATAGAAAGAAAAGGTACCAAAACTGAAGACAGACGCAATTATATAGGGCACACTAGAAATCAGACTACTACTGTTTTCTGATTTATATATGTATAAGCAAAAAAAGTATAAACTACATGGTAATTTACCTTATATCACCCTTTGCAAAGACATGAATTGCTCTAGGGGCTGCAGAGATGGCACCACAGTCAAGATCACTTATTGCTCGTCCAGAGAACCCAAGGTGGGTTCCCAGCATTCAGGTTCCCAGCACTCACATCAGGCAGCTCACAACTACCTGTAGCTCCAGCTCCAAGAGATCTGATACCCATGTCTGGTTTCCAAAGGTACACACACACTCCTGGCATATACACAGACACACACAAAATTTTTAATGCAATTTTCAGCCATTTATAATTTGTTCTCATGATCTGTATTTTTATCTGGAGATCAAACAATCCAACTAGAACCCTTTCCTACTGAACTTTACGACCACTTTGGCAGGTAGCCTTCTAAACAGTGCTTACTTAATTAAAAGAAATAAATTCATTTTTTCATGGCTGTATCTGTTCCAGTTACTTAAAGAAAAGCAAAACCCTTATGTCCCCATCAGATGAGAGGTTATAAAAATGGTGGTGAAAGAGATGTCAAAGTACGCGAAGAGCACAAAACCAGAGTTTTTAAAGTAATTACAATGGAATCTTCTTTCATTTAACTCACAAAGAAAGAAAACTTTAAAAATATGCTCAATCCTCAAACTACTTTAGGCTGTGAGAAATAACAGGTAACACAGATTGGCTAAAAACAACCCACTGGGCAAGGTGCTAAATGGGGAGTTCCCTAAAGATGAAACTCAAATAGCTGAGAAATACTTTTTTAAATGTTTAACATCTTTAGTCAACAGGGAAATGCAGAGTAAAGCCATTTTGAGATTTCATCTTACCCCACTTATAATGGCAAAAACTCAATAAATAATGAAAAATGCTGGCCACAAAGTGAAGAGGAACTCTTATTCACTGCTGGTAGAACTGCAAACTGGTACAGCCACTAAGAAATCAGTGTGGAGATTTCTCAAAAGGCTCTAAATTGATCTACCATATGACCCAGCCATACCAGTCCTGGGCATAACCAAAAGACTCTATAACCTATAAAAGAAATACCTGTTCATCCATGTTCACTGCTGCCCTTTTCATAATAGCTAAGAATTGAAAACAACCTAGATAATCATCAACTGATGATGAAGGTGTGGTACATATACAAAATGGAATGTTAATCAGCTCTTAAAAAAGATAAAATTTGCAGATTAATGCATCTCTCTGCTCTCATCAGAGAAGACTCCTTATGCAGCAGATGGTGATTATCACAGAAACCCACAACTGGTCAATGTGCAGAAAACAAAAAGCTGCAGAGGGCTTATCCTTGAATAGGCCACCTGTACCAAGCCTCTGCCTCCCAAGGCTCTGGAATCATTGTGGAAGAGGGGTCAGAAAGATTGTCAGAGTCAGAGGTGGTGGGTAACCATAAAGAAACAGAATTTTCAAGGTGGTCAGTTGGTTACCCATATGAACTCACAGCAAAAATGACAGCATGCATAAGTCCCATGTAAGCTCAGACCAGACAAAAATTCCAGCAAAGAGTTGGGGAAGTGAATAAAAAAATCCCACCAAATATAAGGAAATTGTGGCAACAGATGGCTGCTGAGACAGTTCCTTTCAAGGATAGGACTCTTGTTAGGCTCCAATGGCTAGACCCACACTGAAGGACATTAGGGGGCACTTCAGACTTTACAGGCTTTATCCTGTATATATGTACATACATATAATAGATTACATTAACCTGGGCAGGGGACAATACGGGGAGGGGTGGATAGAGGACATGATCTAAATATCATCAAATTATATTGTATGAAAGTCACAAAAATTCAATTAAAATTTTTTTTTAATTACCCACTGGTTTACTATGGTTAGACTGTAGGCATATTTAAAAGTTAGCATTGTGTGCAAAATGTAGCAGGGATTCCCTGCATGGGCTCACAACAGGACTGAGCTAGAAAGAAAAGCAACAAGGACTTATTCCCCATATTGCTACTGAAAGATATGGCAGAGAAAATATCATTTGGAAATTAATTCATACATTATCAAGTATCTAGTAGGAGTTTCTTAATTTTGTTTTAGATGTTGATCATGCTCTCACACTTTGCTCTCCCTGCTTATGCCCTACTGCCACCAATTCCACTCTGAAAAGAAACCACGTGCTTACTGAAGTTCATGGTAGCATTATTTGTAACACTTTAAAAGGCAGACACAGTCCAAGCTACCATAAACATGAAAGGGAAAAAAACAGGTATGTTCCTACAATGGAATGGAGTAACATTCTGCCACAGAAAGAAACAGAGTTCTAACGTCTGTCACACAGCATCCGTGAAGTATGAGGACACTGTGCTAAAGGAGATAAGGCAGGCAGGAGTGGACGAATGCTGTCTGGCTCCACTGAAGTACCTCTAGCAGGCAGATCTGCATCAGATGGCAGCAGAACAGAGGCAGCCAGGGGCTGTGCCGCCCAACAGCAGTTTTAGTTTGCTATGATGAAAAAGTCCTGGAAATAGTGATGATGATTACAGAAAGCTATGAAGATTATGTACTATGTTGTGCACATAAAATGGTTAAAACTGTATGCATGTTTATTTTTCTAGAACACCAAAAGTTAATTATTGGGCATAACCAAAGAAAACATTACAAAACAAAGCAGACTTTCTACAAAGAATCTAACACTGCAACATTGCAGCATTCAAGCACAATACTTAATTTCCTTTTTTTTTTAAAACAAACTATTCAGAGCTGATTTATACATCCAAAGCAACCAATTAATATAAAATTAAGTTGCCTGCAGTAGCGTTCTAGACTCATTAATCTAAAATACATGTCAGCTTTTGGCAACTGACCAACCTATTGCATATGTAATTTTTCAGTTATTTTATAGTTTTACTATAATTTTTCAATGTAACTGCAATTAAAGAAATTTTTGAAACATTTTAAAGAAAACAAAAACTTGGCAAATTTTGCGAAACTACTTATTAGATTAAGAGAAGCTACATGATATGTTAGAGATAAGAATTAAGTGCAAGTTCAACTTTCTAAAAGCTATATATAGCGACTCTCTTCCTGGTTATTCATTTAAAGGGAAAGAAAATGCCTCTTGAAATTAGAACTTAATAGAAGCTAAATTATTTCCACTTGGCAGTGAAAATAAAGCACACACTTAGAGGAACGAGGAGGGAATGCGAAGGGCGGTCCTCACAGCACAGGCGAGCTATTTGCTAGTTCCTTATCCAATTTATGTCCTTTAGCTTCTGAATAGTCTAGTGTTTTCACCTTGTTTTACATTTCAGATTTACTTTTTCTTTCTTGGGTATATATATATGTATATGTGGTGTGCACGCATGTATGTGTGTGGGTGCATGCATGGGGGGGCACAGGCATGCCTGTGTACTAGTGGAGCTAGAAGTTGACCCCAGGTGTCTAAGGTTGACCCCAAGTGTATGCCTCAGTAGCTTTCCACCATAGTGAGGCAGGGTCTCTCACTTGAACCTGGGGCTCACTGGTTTGGCTAGTCTAGCTACCCAGCTAGCTGGAGAATCACCTGTCTCTCCCTCTTGAGAGCTGAGATTACAAGTGTTGGAATCTAAAATCCTGTCATATTTGCATGGCAAATTCTTTTCCCACTGAGCCATCTCCCAGCCCTCCTATTTACTGTTTCAGTTAAGGTATATATGATTACAATGCTACACACACATCTTGAGTGCACAAGTGATTTGATTTCCCAAGACTACCTAGGTCATTCACACCCACATCAAGATACAGAACATTCCCATCACCCCAGAAGTTTCCTGTGTACCTCCTCCTAGTTATGCCCCTGGCTCTTTGCTCACAAAGACAAGCTCTGTTCTAGTTTCTAGCAGCGTGCATTATTAGTTTTGCCTGTGTAAAACAGTGTTAAGCGCTTTTGTCTATCCGCTGCTTCTGTTCAGTGTCTCTTCATATTCATCCACACAGATATATAACTAGATTCTCTGTTGCTTTTTACTATTGAAATACTTTCTACTGCATGACTACACAGCAATGCTTTATTTCCTCTTGATGGACATTTGAGGTGTTTCCAGTTTGGATGAATGAGCCCTTGAGAACACTTTGTTTCCCTCCAGGCATTATCTAGGAATGGAAATACTGGGTCTTAAGAAAGATATCTGATGAACTTTGCTCAGGTGTACTATAAAGGGTGGTCAGCAATAAACCAGAGCTTCAGTTAGTCCACATCTTCACCAGAATTTCATGTTGCTAAACTTTTCTCTTTTGAATAAATTTTGCTGAGGTATAATTTGCCTGACAAAATGAACCCGTTTTAAATACACAACTACTCCTGGCAAATTTAACCACCACTACCACACAATATCCAGAACACTTCCATTAACCCAGGTTCCTGCAAGCCTGTGCAATCAACACCCCTGACCCCTACCCCCGCACACACGTGACAACCACAAGCTATTCTCCAGTTCTAAAATTTTATATTAGTAGAATCACACATCACGTGCTCTTGCAAGTCTTATTTCTTAGCTTCTCTTACTTTCTGAGACACATCTATGTTGTTGTTGTATTATTAGCTCATTCCTTTTTAATTGCTGAATAGTATTCTACTATATATTAAATTTTTCTTCCTGGTTCATCTGTAGTAGACAGTTGGCCTTTTTCAAATTTGAGAATGTTAGCTGTTATCAATATAAACAGCTAGAAAAAGCCAGGCATGGTAGTGCATGCCTATAAACTCAGCATGTGAGAAGCTGAAGCAAAAGGATTGCCCTGAGTTCGAGGCCAGCCTGGACTATGTAGCAAGTAGTAGCCAGCCAGGGCTACACAAGACTGTCTAAAAAAGAAAAAAAAAAAAAAAAAAAAAAAAGGCTAGCTATAAAGTGGGCCAAATGGTAAGTTAACACCTAAGTTTCTGACAGCTGCCAAAGTTCTCCTCCATGTGCTATACTATCATACATCCTCATTAATGTACGAGAGTTCAGCTGTTCCACACCTACCAACACTTCGTACTGATTATTTATTTGGGGCCATTCTAATGGGTATCTACCATTAGTTAATAAGTGAAATTTAAGCTTGGCCGATGTAAGGTGCTACACAGTGTTTCATTTCTATATGCCAATGAATTAATAATAGGAAAATGAAATTTAAAAACAGCAACATTGCTATTTTAATGTTCCAAAGAGGACCTGAATTGAGATGTACCTACAAACTGCACCATTAAAGTCAATTTTGTGTCAGTTAAAATTACAGCAGCAAATTTTAGTGTAAAAAAGAATAAATAAGCTAATGAGTACAGCTCAACTTGCATTTTCCCCTAATTACTAATGATGATGAACATCTTTCCATATGTTATTCATATAGCTTGTTTCATGGAGTTCAGATTTTGCCTATTTTTAAAACTGAGTTGTTTTTCTCATTGAGTTGTAAGAATGTTTTATAGATCTGGGAGTAATCCCTTGATCCAATATATATTTTACAAATCTTTTCTCCTTACCTGTGGCTTGATTTTTCATTTTCTTAATGGTAATGTACAACAACAGAAGTTTTTAATTTTGACAAAGTGGAAACAATCACTATTTTTCTTCTCTACTTAATGCTTTTAATGTAATCTTTCAGAAGCCTCTGCCAATCCTGCTTGATTTGAAGCTTTATAATCACATTTATATTTACATCAGTGATCTACCTCATATTAACTTTTCTGTATAATGAAACATAAAAAAGAATGTTCATTTTTTTCTTCATGAATTTCCAAACCATACCACTTGCTGAATACTGTCCTTTCCCCCACTGAAAATCAATGGCTGGACGGATGAATGGATGGATGGATGGATGGATTGATGGATGGATGGACGGATGAATGACAAACAGACAAATAGGTCTCCCAGCTCTCAGTATACACAATTACATGGTAACTCTGTACTGTCTTGATCCTTGTGGCTTTCAGCTCATAAAGTACAGTGAGTCCTCTGACTTTGTACTGCAACATTCTTTTGGTTATTCTCTGTCCTTTACATTCCCAGATACATCTTAAAAAATATTTTGTTTATTTTTATTTTATGTGCACAAGTGTTATGCCTGTATGTATGTAAGTGTACCCATGTCGTGTGCAGTGCATGCAGAGCACAGAAGAGGGTGTCGAAGCCCCTGGAGCTGGAGTTACAGATGGTTGTCAGCTGCCATGTTGGTGCTGGAACTCAAACTTGGGTCCTCTGCAAGAACAGCCAGTGCTCTTAACCTCTGAGCCATCTCTTCAGCCCCTCCCATATACACTTTAGAACCAGCTTATTTAGTTCTTAAGGGAAAAAAAAGTCTGTTAGAATTTTAACTGGAACTAAATTGAGTCTGATGGAGCATCTGTGGCTGTCTTAGTTTAGGCCCCCTTTCAAGTATTAAAATAATAATGCTTAGTTCTACATTTCAATTTACAGTTGTTCCTAGCATAGAGAAATAAACCTACTATGAAGCAACTTTGCATCCTCTAAGCTTGAGATTTTTACTTCTTAGTTCTAATAGGGGTGTGTGTGTATTCCTTATAATGTTCAATGTGCACAGACACATTACATCTGTAAAGTGATTTCTTCTTCCTTCCTTCCTTTAGCTCCTTGTGTTGACTCATTACATATGAAGCCTGTAATGTGACACCATACGTGACAACTGATAAACACAAGTCTTTGCCCTGCTCCAATACTGTACAAGGAAGTATAAAAGCTGCTTTTCTTTTAGATGCTCTTTATCAAATCAGAAAGTTTCATTAGAGTCCCAGTTTTCTGACTCACATAGTATCAAATGTTTTTTCTGAATCTACTGAGATGGTCATATGGACTTTCTGCTTTATTCTGTTACTGTGGTCAATTACACTAATTGATTTTTGAATAATAAACTTTCATTCTTAGAATAACTATACCTTAGCTGTATTGTATTATCCTTTCCCCTTAATTATTAAATTTAATTTACTAATATTCTTAATTAGTTTAACATCCATGGACATGACCGTTATTAATCCAAATTTCTTTTCTGGTAATGTCCTTAACTGGATAGGCTTATACGGGACTCACAAAAAGGGATCATAAGTGTTTTCTGTGCCTCCATTTTCTAAGTTTGTACAGAATTGGTATCTTTTCTTCCTTAAATATGTGAGAGGATATACCACTATACCAAGTGGACTTACAATCTTCTATTTGGGGCAGTTTTTAATCTCACACACAATTACTTTAACGTATATGAAACCATTTGGATTCTGTAATTTTTCCTTGTGTCAGTTTCAATAATTTTTCTCTCTTAAGGAACTTGACTGTCTTATTTGTCAAATTCATTGGCAGAAATTGGCTCATAAAATTCTTTTTAATTTTTTCAATATCTATAGTCTCTGAATAATGACTCCTATTTTATTCCTAAAATTGTTATTTTGTGTCTTCTTGCTTAGTTAAATATACTAACTTATTTGTAAAGTTCAAATCCTCTTAAGAGATTAAGTGTTCTACGTAGTCTACAGTCAATTAAACCTGTCAGTAATCACCTAACATTTGGACAGTTTGGAGCATTCACTTTCTAGGCCCTATGTTGAAGGGTATCATTGTGTTCCCCAAATGTACACACATATTTTAGGTACTTCAAAAACTACCTACCTCTAGAGATCTCAGTTGACTCAAACACACTGTTTGAATAATCTACTAGAAAGCCAAAGTTAGAAATAAAGATTATAGTGGTCAAAACCAGTCAAAGTGGTAGCAATCAGCAACACACAAAAAAGGTTTGTCCCCTCAACTGGAGAGACTCTGCATTCCTGTCTATAGCAGATGCATTTCTAGCAGCCGCAAACAACAGTTCTGTTAATATCTTCATTAGAAGATTCTAGTTTGAGTCAAATATCTCAAAAAAGGCTCACTACTAAATTTATAATGTAACTGTTCCTAACAGTGTTGATTTTAATCACCTGAACATTTCACTAATGCACTGGTGCTTGTGGTGGTTTGAATGAGAATGTCCTCCATAGGCTCCAAGTATGTGAACTCTTGGTCCCTATTTGGTGGCACTGTTTGGAGAACGTTATGGACCTTTAAGCAGTGTGGCCATGCTGGAGGTCAACAGGGGCAGGCTTTGAAAATAAACAGCTAGGTCCCATTTTCGGTCTGTTGTTCTCTGCTTCCTTCCATGCTTGGAGATGTGAGTGCTCTGCTTTCTGCTTTTGCTGCTTCCTGCTGCCATGCCCTTCTGCAACACCCTTCTTCATTCTCTAAGTGGCCTTGGTCATGGTGTTTTATCATAGTAACAGAAAAGTAACTAATACAGTGCTCTTAGGCAGTAAAGACTCCTGAGAGTCAGAAATGGTGGCAGCTGAAATACTCATAATTCTGAAGTGTTTGGGCATTCAAGAATTACTTTAACAGTATGAACCATTTAAAAAGTTGCCCAAGCCAGGTGTGGTGGTACACATGGTTAATCTCAGCACTCAAAAAGACAGAGGTAGGCTGATCTGTAAGTTTAGCCTGATCTATATAGCGAGTTCCAGGACAGCAAGGGCAACTCAGAAACCCTGTCTCAAAAAGATAAATAAATAAATAAATAAATAGCTACCCCTTAGATCTCTTTTTAAACAGCTTCATTTCAAAGTCAACTAGTAAAGCTAGAATTTTCTATTAATTTTCAGCAGTAAGACACTACTTCCTTTCCATGCCACTTTTTAATGTCTCTTGGCAAACAGAGCTGCTGAAAGACTTGAGTCTAAACTATACTTTGTGGAAGAAAGGATTGCATCCTCCTATATGCAACCACTGTCGATGACATCAATTTTCCCGAAAGCTCTTAATCCTCAAAGTTCAACTTGCTATCCCCTGTTCTTCTTTTGGATGCCTATCAACTCTGATTCTCTTTATTCATCTGTGAGCTAGTCTCACTCTGTCAGATCCTCTGTCAGTGGCTGTGCTCCTTTTCCATCACACTTACTGTCTTCAAGAAATCCACTTCTTTTGCAGAACTGCAAATAGACAGTGCAATTACTTTGCACTGTGTTTGCATCATATTGAATCATATTGTTTGCTAGTTGAATCAGAATGAAAGAAGACTGATTTGATGGACAGAGACAGAACAGCTGCTGGTAGTGAATGAGGAAGGGTTTACAGGGGAAAGAATCTTACTAATGATCACTTTACTACTGAAGAGTCATGTTGCAGTGATTTCTGTCATCATTCACAATGTACACTTAGCTTCATACATGTGTATGTATATTCTTCTCACACTGAAACCTTAATACAAACATTACAAAATACACAAAATTATTCTAGAAGTAATTTGTTTAAAGAAAATACAGTCTTTTAATGAAAAGTTTAAAAAGTAATAGTTGCAGCTATAATAAGCCAAGAACAGAATCCTATGACGTTAAAGTGTTTAATTTTTGATTAAACTATAACGGAAATTTGTTAGAAGTACACCAATCTATCCCTTAAAATTGTTGAATGTTAAAGTTTTGTTTTGCTGCCTTGAATCTCTGGGCTCAAGTTATGCTCCTGCCTCAGCCTCCAGGGCTGAATGCAGAGGTGCAAACTACTATACCTGGCTCTTTCAACACAAAATTTACTTTATCTGAAAATAATATCACTTTAGTATAGTAGTAATATGTAAAAATACCCTCAAAGGTATCTTCTGCAACTGAAGAGGGATATAGCTTTAACCTTGAAATTTTCACTAGTTTATGGCCATTTAAACCTTGGAAAGACCTGTGAATCTGGCCCAGTTCTGCTGTTCTCAAACCTGATCACTGGAAATCCAAGAGATCTGTTCAAGAGTTAAAGATTTGGGGGTTACATCCAGCAATTCTCATACATTAAACCAATGAACTATGAGACTACAAAAATGTGTAGCTCTGTAAATTGTTCAAATGATCATTCCATCTTGCCCAATTTAAAGTCCTACCCAAGCAGGGTAGAATACTTCTAGAATACCTCTGACTGAAGGCCATTCAACTCTACCAAAAAGATGTTTAATTTCAGTTAGCTTCTAATTAAAATAGGCCCATCTACCTATTACCTGATCCTAGTTCTGTCCTTCATAGCCAGATAAAATGCATCTCATCTCTGTTCTACATTATAGCCTTGGAAATTTCCTTTCGACTATATTCTTTAAGTTTCTTTCCTCTACTTACAAGGTAAGATTCATCCCTATAATCTATGGATAAAGAAGTGTGTCTACCTAAAGTGTGCCTATGATATATTATTAAGTGAATTAAAAAAAAATAAAGTAACAAGCAATTTCCTAAAAGCATTAAAATAAAGATTTGACTTTAAAGAACACCCACACATTTCCTTCCCTTTACCTCACAGCTACCAACACCTAATGCTTCCAAAAGCTAATACCTAGAACCCAGAGGAGAATGGAGTAGCCAATTCAGAATCCACACACCCAATGTCAAGCAAAAGATTTAGGATGACTAGTCACTAGAAAAAAAAGTCTTTAGCTTACCCTTTTTATAGTTATAGATGAGTTTGCTCTGGTCTGTCTAAATACTTGCCCCCAAATAGATAAATATTCAGAAATATTAAGTTTGAATTTTAAGTCTATTCTTTTGCTTCCAACTTGAGGGAATAGAATGTCTTATATTGTTAACTGGAAAACAAATGAATTTCTATCACGTGGAGTGTTCAAACCATGTACTACAGTATCCATTTGTCTTTCCAATTTTTTTAAATTTGTAATTTGTGTGTGTGTTTGCATGATGAGTGTGTGGGGGTGTGCATGCCATGGCACACTTATAGAACCAAGGAACAAGTCTGTGGGGTCAGTTTTCTCCTTCCTCTGTGGGTTACAGGGATTGAATTCAGGCTGCCAGATTTGTGTGGCAAGTGCCTTTACCTCCAAAGTCATCTTGCACTTTCAGATTATTTTAAAAAACACAAAACATCACATTCCATATTTCGTTGTGAAATAAGCTACTCTGAGCATTACTCAGTTTAATACAAATACGGTACTTCAAACAACAAAACTATTTTCGTGAAAATAATCCAAAATTGAGCTTTTGCATGAAGATGTCTGTAACAGTTCATTTCCACTGTCAAGTTGATTGGATTTAGAATCACTATGGAAACATGCCTCTGGGCATGTTTATGAGGACATTTCCAGAAAAACTTAATTGAGAAGGGAAGACTCAGCCTAAATGTGGGTGTTACCATTCCATGAGCTGGACAGAATAAAAGAGAGGCAGGCCGAGCACCAGCATTCATCGCTCTCTCCTTCCTGCTGCAGACCCCATGTGACCTGCACCTTATACTCTTTCCACTATGTCTTCCCTGTCACAACAAACTCCAAGCCAACATAAACCCTTCCTTCCTTACACTGCTCCTTGTCACATATTTTGTTTCAGCAACCAACTTATACAATGTCTTTCTACTCCAACAGACAATAAAGAAGGCTATTTATAATAGTTTAATGCATCTAATTCCTTGAGGTCAATTAAAATTAGATAAATACTAGGATGGTCTTTAAGTATAGTAACCTTTCATTTTAGTAATCTAATCACATCAACCAGAAAGAAAAACAAGTGCCTACCATATGGTCCTTCTGTAACAGAAAATAGCTGCACTCAATAACAGCATCTGCGCATCTTATCAACACTAGCACTGCCCACTTAAATCAGCATATCGTTCATATTATAAGACAGCAAGGCCCTTCACAAAGAAAAGAACAAAAGAAAAGAAGTGCTACCTTTGTTGTAGATCACCTGACCTTGGGGCAATTCAAGCAAAAACCATGAAATCAAGGTACAATGCAATTCAAAAACTATTAAAAGAAATGAATGCTAAGGAACACTGGTAATTTATGGAGAGTTTTTTCGGTTAATAGCTCTTGTCCAGAGAAAGATCTTGCTCACTGCATTCAAATCCAGACTCCACACAACACCACGTGGTGCCGCTTGCCTCTGCCACCTGCCACTATTCTGGATTGCGGCAGGCTTTTCTCCAGTCCTGATGTTCAGCAGAGGTTGTGGCATGCATGGTGCCCCTAGCTTTATATCCACATGTATGAAGGAACATTTTAAAATTAAGTAATCATGTTATACTATACTGTAACTAGCTATAATTAATCCTAGGTCTTCAAAGAACAAAGCATATGCTTCTTAAAACTGCTTAGGTATTGTTTTAAGAAGTATAAGTTTATAAGAAGTCAGATTTTCACAAGACTGGTAACATACACCTTATTTTTAAAAATCTATAAGCAGCAGTTTGGAATTTAAAAAAAAACTTCTAAAGAGAAGGCATTATAATCCTTATATTCTCATCATCAAATTTAACAACTGTTAAATTTTGTCAATGTTATGGTTTTTGTTACCTGATTAAGGAATTAAAAAATAAAAATCTAAAATAAGAAACAGTCATATACTAGACAATCATTTCAAGAATGAAACATTCTTAATATAGACCTATTGCTTGCTCTTTTTTTGAGGTATTAGGGTTCAAACCCAAGGTCATATGCATTCTAAGCAAAGCACTCTACCACTGAGCTACATTTACATCCCCAGCCCTTGACATATTACCTTTTAATATGTTTTTCCTATCCACCACTCTGATAACCCTTCCACTAGTTTGTTATTAACAAAGCTGTCAGTGCAAATTATTTCATATATTTTGTCCTGGTGACTGTACTTCCTAGTGACCAACTTCGGAAAGGTAAGAAAGATGCAAAGAACAACTCAAAAATCTTAGCAACAATCCTGATAGATACAGAACAAAATTTAAGATGTGTGGCAACCTACTGAAGAATACTTATGTGATACACCACATATTTTACAAGGCATAAGTACTCACATAGTACATGCCTAAGAACAAACTCAGGAACATTGTGGAATGTCTCTTGTTTATGCATCTAAACAGATTTATGTATCGAGGGGTATGATGGCACAAGAAGCACGCGAACAGAAGAGCCAAACTGCACTCAACATTCACATTCTTCATGTCTTACCTGTCTCCATGAAAATGGGCAAAATCAGATGGATAAGCATAACAGGTGGAGCCTGGGTGACAAGAAGATAAAGCAAGGAATGAGGCAGGGTGTGGCATTCCAAGGACAGGCACTCACGACAGTGCCAAAGCCTCATTCAGAATGGGAGCTCTGGAGACTAGAAAGCAAGCCATTAAAAGACCTTGAGGAAGAGCATTCCAAGAAGAGGGATCAGCAGGTGGGAACTCTGGGGACAATGCTAGTGTGTGTATGTGTGTGTGTGTGTGTATGTATGTGTATATGTAATGTATATGCATATGTGTGTGTGGTACATATATGGCAGAAGAGCAGAAGTTCAGGAAGGCCAATGCAGAATGAGGGGAAGAGTAACAGGAAGTGAGGTCACAGAGGTGAAAGGTTAGGTTGTGCAAGGCTAGCGGGACACTGTAAGAGCTCTGGCCTTTCATCTTTAAGGAAGAGAGGCTATTAAAGGAATCTGAGCGAAGGAATGGCATAATTTGATTTAGAAATGATCTGCTGTGATTACTATGTGGAGAAGATTCCAGGATGGCAAGGGCTGAAGCTGAGCAACTGCATCGTGTATGAGCTAAAGAAGCTAAAGAGACACCAAATCATTCCAGTGCCTGGCAGAACACGACTGCTGTTGCTTGAGATGAGGGTCTGGAAGGAACAAACTGGGAAAGGTGTAGAGCAGATGCAAAGAATCGGAAGTGTGGTTTTACAGTTGCCTGTTTAGTACTCAACTGCAGATTCTGAATGGGCCGATCAGTTAAATGTGAGAATCTGAATTCAAGGGATAAAGGGAAGCTGGATGTGGTGTAACCCCTCGGGAAACTGAGGCAAGAGAACAGTAAATTCAAGACCAGCCTGCTCTACAGGAAAATCCTGTCTCAAAAACAAAAATAGAGAAAACCAAATGCGGGGCACGTGCATGTGGGAGGTGGAGGCAGGAGGATCAGAATTTCAAAGTCATCTTCAGCTATACATTGAGTTTGGGGTTTTCCTATGTCAAAACCATGAAGAGGGTCAAACTGAGTCCTGAGGTGTAAAAGTGAGGAAGCTGAGGAAATTTCAAAGGGTCAGTGAAAGAGAAGATGACAAGAAGAGGGAATCCAGAGTCCAGTGTACTAGACTCAGTGAACAATGAAATTTAAAGCAGTATATTCACTCACCTGTTCAACAAGCATGGACTGTTTATTATGTGTCTTTCACTGTGGAAATAAACATAGCCTCTGCTCTTATGGTGACTGTAGTCCAAAGAGGATAGGCCTAAACATCAGAATTATAAGCACCGTCCCCAGGAAAGTACTATGTGTTTCGAGTAACGCACTAGGGGCAACTCTTAAGCCAGTCCTGGAGAGTCAGAGAAAACTTTCCTAGAAATTGATTTAAAAGAAAAGAGTAAATTAAGTAAAATCCAACACAACAGGGAGAGAAGTGGAGCAGAAAAGCATGGCAGGACGGCACAGAGGGCACCTGCAAGAAGCCAAAGCTGAACAAGATGTCACCTGTCCCACAGATGGGGAAGTTCAACAGAGGAATCACAAAAAGAAGTAATGAGTGAGGCAAGGAGGTCGACCCTGACTTCTGAAGTCATCTGAGACAGTGCTCTGGAAGGGGAGAGGGACAGGCTTAATTATGGGGAAGATCCTTAGGAAACCTGTTTCTGTGGTTCATTAGTGAGACAATGCCCTGAACTTGGGGGGTGGGGTGTCCATTTGGATTGGAGACCCGACAGAACTTCAAATATGAGAAATTAGAGTGGCCAAGGATGACGGCCTAGTTTTTGACCTGGACAAGTAAACAGACAGTGACACTGCTAAGAAGTAGCACAGAAAGGCAAGGTGGGCAGAGACAGCAGTGGTCTGCACTGCTCCCAGCTATGCTGAAACACTGTTCATTAAATAGGCAAAAGAGGTCAGCAATAAAATCTGGAATATGGGTTTAAAGAGGGGGTCACTGGTGTCTAGATTAAATCAGAAGAAAATGGAAAATAAAACCCAGGAATAAAAGAAGAGTAAGTAGTTGGATGGAGGACTGGCTCCAGACTAAACCAGTACGAAATGGGCACACAGTAGAGGAGTTCTATGAAAAGAAGGGGAGACAGAGAGCCTGGGAAGGAAACCAGCCAGGACACAAACATAACAAGCACTATTATAAAAGATGACCAAAGCAAGACCATACAACTCACACTCAGAAAAACACTCTGTACTGTCTATACTATCCCATTATCAACCAATAAATATTTTTCTTCAACCAAAAATATTTCAGTCATAGCTAGTCTCAGTCTAAGAATCTGCAAGACAGAAAAGTGAGGTAACATAATTAGCAATAATCGGTTTTTGATTAAGAATAAAACTGTTAAAAATTCTATTACTGGATGATGCTAGGAGCTACAGATTCGAAAAGGAAATGAAGTATTTGAAATGGGCAGAGGGGAATCAATGTGCTCTAGAAAGCTGAAGACAAATTTTTCTCTTCTTTGGTTTAAACAAAACAAAACAAAACAAGTTAAACCTTGAAGGCTGAAACTTAGTAACACAGAAGAGAATCCTATCACAGAGGATTCAAAGAGTCTGTAAACCAAAGCAGGAAGCCAAAGTTATTCAAGACTTGCTAGGAGACCACATCACAAACACACAGACAGACAGACACACACACACACACACCCACACACACACACATACACACTCACACAGAATTAAGGGTGACTGAAACTAAAACTGAAAAATACTTCTTTAGAGTACACCATGTTGGCTCTTGACTATAATTCTACCACTTGGGAAAATGAGGCTGGATGACTGCCATGAGGTCAACCTGGGCTACGTAACAGGTCTTTACAGGAAGAGAAGGAAAGGGAAAGAGAAGGGAAAAAGGAAAGGAGGAGGAGGGGAAGAGATAGACGCACAGAGTATGTATGTGAACACAATCTATTAGCCTTATTGTCTAATCCCAAGACACAGCACTGAGTATTACACTTCCTTATGTTACGAGTGCAGTTGCTCATTTGTTTTGGTCTTTCAATATGGTTTTTAAGAGACAGTGCCTAAAGTAATATACTTACCAACACAAGTGAATTATAATTATGAACAAGAAATCTCCATTTAAACAAAGCAACAGACCTTATTCATAGGACATGGAGCTAACTAATTAAATAAGGCAAGAAAGAAATGTCAATCGAATTACTATATTGATTTCTTCTGTCTCATAAAGTTAGGAATTTTGACTGATTAAACCATGATGACCAAGATATATACACACTTGTTTCTTGGTTCATAAAAGCATCCGTAAATATATTATTCAAAAACATTAGGTAATATAGCTGTTGGTTTTCCTTTCTTCTTTTTCAAAGAAGGACAATATTATAAAATATAATACTTCTAATAAAATTAAAAACAAATACTAATACAGTATTCAGTGACTTAAATATTTATCAACCCAAACTATTCCCTTGGAAACTCCCTTTCCAGTATTAAAAAGTACAAGATGTGCACCAGAGGCATCAAATAAATCCACATCACAGCTAAACAGAGGCAATAATTACACAGTTCACCTCACTTCCCACCTGCAGCTCGGGAAATGTTTTCAGAAGCAAAGAATCTAAGAATATCTAGTCTTTAAAAAGCCAAATGATATTAGTTTACTAATATGTCAAATTTAAGTACTCTTGAAATGAGTACAACCCAGACAATATTGTTCCTTCATTCCCAGTTAGAAACAATATAGCCAAATGCAAAAACATCCTAATGAAAACAAATTTCACAGCCCTTAAAAAAAATAGAGACTGTCACTGTTATAAAAGTCAAGTGTACAGCTAACCTGAAACACACACAGCTTTATAGCCAAGGACAAGGTATATGTAAATTCTTGAAGACATCCCTTAAATGGCAAACATATATATATATATATATATATATATGTTTGTGTGTGTGTATATATATATATATATCAAACGTTAGTTCTTGCAAACGGAATGCAAGCAGCATGCTAATTAGAATGTTCACAAGACAATGACAAACAAGGCTTCAGGACTACAGCACATGTTATTATGTAACTACAATACCCATTAAGCAATCACCAGGTTGTAGGTAGGCCTTCCAAAAGGCGTCATTATGGTTTACCCTGATCAGAGGACTGTGGAGTTAGATTTAATCACGCTTTACCTGCAAGCACCTGTTTACAGATATCAAAAAGTAGAATATTGATTCTAAATGTAAACCTGTGGTTCTGCCAATAAATATTCTGCCACACACAGTATGTCCACCCCACCCCCTACCCAGGTTTCTGCACAAGCCTTCTATTCCCACATGAAGGGAACTGCATGAAGGAAGTTTTCCTGCCTGCTTTATGGACCATAATTCAACTTCTGATTCATAGTTATTAAAATGCTCCGTTTCACACACTTAGAACTAGACATGTTTCAAAGACCATGGGTGAAAATTTATACCAAGGAGATGAAAAAGAAAGGAGAGTGAAGGCTCACTTGGGGATGTTAGCCCCATTGCTGACATCTCCATAGAAACAAAGACTTCGAAAAAACAAAGTTGAAAGGGTGACACTGTTGAGGACCTTCAGCCAGCAAATTACAGAAACTATACAAAACAAAGTCAACACAGTCTATCCACAGGAGAAAACCTGGAGCGCGCCCATTCCAACTGCAAGAATGAGAGAAGACAGGAGACGGCAGGGCAGGTGGGAGCCACAGGTGCAAGGTGTCCTATGAATTCTGTTCCAAACCAACTCAGGAACCCGGCCCTTGTCAAGAAGCCAGGCTGAGCAGCAAAGCCCGCCACCTGACACCCTCAGCCCTGACGAGCAGCAGAGGCCCGCACAGCATAAATGAAAGAAAAGCAGGGAGAGCTTTCCAAGAGCTGGAATTTCAACACTGCAGGCATTCTCCAGGGCTGAGCCTCCACTGTCTCCGGGAAGCTGCTTCTCTTCTCACCTAAGCTGCTCCACCCGTGCCGGGGACCCCCGTCAGAGTCAGCCCTGGGCCCCTGCACCCAGCAGACCAGCCGCCCCCTCCACCCGGAGGGCAAATCCCGGACACACACAGGCGTTACATAAAGCATCCCCAAGCAGCTGGAGGACAGGCTCTGAAGGAAAATGGATGCTGGGGCGCACTGTCCTCAGGCTTCACGGCCCCTAGAGACGGAAGGGAGTCCCCTTTCCTGAAAGGGTGACCAAGATCGGGACGTCTCACACAGAGACGCTCCCTCAAGTCAATCACTGGGAGTCCCTAGAAACAAAAGTAGGCCAGGCGTCACCCGGCTCCTGGTCAATCGGGGTCCTGTCACCAACCGGCTGGACGGCCCCAAAGAAGGCCCCCCGTGCGGCTCAGGGGCAGACCACCCCACACTCTCAAGGACTGGACCGCAAAGGCACAAGCCGCCGCCCAACGGACTCACCTCGCAAGCAGAGGTGGCTCCGCAGGCCTTGAGTTTGTCACCATCTCCCTCAGGCAGACCAGTCCAATGTGTGGCCATCATTTCATCTCAAACTGCAAAGGGACAAATCCTTTGGAGTCCACATTGGAGGGGTGCAGCTCACACCGAAAGGGGACAATTCCACGGCAGGCTCCGGGGAGCTGCGGGGCTGGGGCTGGTGAAACCAAGTGCCAGGTGAGGAGGATGGGCGGGACGCCCCTTCAAATGCCCTCTCCACCAGACTTCGCACGAGGCATTTCTCCAGACTTCAACGTGGGGCGACAGGTCTCCTCCGCAGGCGGGGCGGAGGCCAAGAGCGCACAGAGGTCCACTTCCACGCGGGGCTACTCCGAGGCCAAGAAGGATCCGAGGGGGCCGCTCTGGTTCGGCTCCCGGAGAGATCTTCCTAGAAAAAGGAGAAGTTAAAGGACGTGAACTTTCTCCAGGCGCCGATCTTTAGCCTTGTGCCCCAAGTCGACAGCAAGTTCGCGTCTCTGGCAGCAGAAAGGCTTGCTCAGTCCAAGAAGCCGAACCACACATATGCAAGAAGAAACAAACGTTGCGTGCAACCAATTTTAAAAAGAAAAGAAAGAAACGGCCTGAGCACGGGGAGAAAATAAAACCCTCAGAAGTGCCCGGGTGGCTGTGTCAAACACGCCTGGCTGCTATGCAGCCTGCAGGAAAAAAGCCATCCGCTGTTCCAGGGCATTCTAAAGCCTGTTTCCTGGGCAGTGGGAAGGGAGAGTGTGCTCCGCATCACCAGGATACGCACACGCCAGGGAAGTTTTCTCCGCACCGGGTTAAAAAGACTTCCAGGCGTCCCCCTCGCGCCCCTCCAACTCTCCCAAAGGCAAACAAAAAGCCAGGCCGGGCCGGGCGTGGGCTCCGCGGCGTCTCGGGCCTCCCGGGCCGCGGGTGACTCGGGCCGCCCGTGGCACCCTGCCCTCCGCCCCGGCCCACGTCCCTGAGGAGGCGGCTGTTTTCCTTGGCCGCCGGCGGGGCTGGGCGGGGAGCGCCGGGGCCGGGCCGGGAGGGAAGGCGTGCGGCCGCGGGCGGGACTCGGCGCCGCTCCCGCTCCGGGGCATGCTGCGGGAACAGCCGGCCCCCGCAACTTTTATCTCGTGGCGGTTCCCGGCAGCCGCCACCCGACCTTCCGTTCTGCCCTTCCCCGCGGCCACCTGAGGGGAAAGGAGGGGGAAGCCAACCGCCACCCACCTACCACTATTTCCTCCGCCCCTTCCTGAGGCGGGTCGCGGCCGCGGGCTCCCGGGAGGCGCGGGCGGGCGAGTGCGGGAAGGGCTCACCTAGGCGGCGGCGCGGGGCGCGCTAGGCCGCGGCTCGGTTAATATTCATGAGCCGCCGCCCCTCCTCCACGGCCCGCCGGACCCCGCCGCCGGACGCCGGCCTTTGTGCCCTGCCCTCGGCCCTCGGCCGCCCTCGCCCCGCCGGCCGCCCTCCGCGAGCTGTCCCGGGCCCGCGCGTCCGCCGCGCTGAGGTGGCGGGAAGGCGGCGGCCCCATCGCCGCGCCGCTCTAGAACGGAAAGGAAAAAGGGCCACGCACCGGAGGGAGCGGGAGAGACGCTCCGCACAGCGGCCGCGCCTGCAGGACGGTTCCGCCGCCGCCGCCGCGCTCCGAGGCCGCCGCCCCCGGCCGGCCGCTCCCAGGCACCGCCGCGACCTGCCCCGGCCGGCCCCGGGCTCTCGGCCGCCGCGGGAGGGCGTGGGGCGGGGCGGCGGCCGCCGGACTCTCCGCTCGCCTCGCCGGGCCCGGCCGGGGGCCCGCTGCGGCGATCGCGGAGTGACAGAGACCGCCGGGCGGGCTGGCGCGCGAGCTGCTTCCCGGGGGCGGATTTCTCGCTTCTTCCTCCCTGGATCCACCTCCTCCCACTCCTCCTCCCTCCCCTCCCCTCCCCAGGGGACGCTCGGGGGCTGAAGATTTTTCGGTCTGGAGTCACACGGTCCCGGAGGGGGGAGCCTAGCCGGGGAACTGGGGGTGCTCGCCTAGTCCCCTCCTGGAAACCCCGGTACCCCGACGAAGACACACAAAACCCCGCTCGCCGTCCGAGCGCTCCTCCCTGGCGGGGCCGGTCCTGCAGCGAGGTCTGCGGGAGCGACGGCTCCAGGCCGCGGGGGCGCGGGGATAGGATTTTGGGGGGGGGGGGGTTGGCCCCTTTCTGCAGCGGGCGGGGCCCGAGGCTGCGAGCTGTGGGGCTTCCAGATAAGGAGTGCCCCCTCCCGCCCCGCAGCAAGGTGGCTTCCCGGGTGCGAAGGGACAGGGCGGCAGCGACCTGCCGTTCACTCGGGTCTGTTTTTTGTTTTTAACCTGCAGAGCCGCTGGACGATGAGGCTCGGCTAGCGGAACTGAGCGGCGGCGGTGCTGAACTCCCGCTCGGCCCTCAGCGGCTCCCAGTCGCCAGCACCACCGCCGCTCCACACCCAGCTCCCAGGCCTGCTCCCTCTCAGACCCCGGGGCGACTCGCCCCGCCCCGCCGCGCCTCACAACATCTCCCGCTGCAAACCACCCAATCCCGAGACGCTACGGGAGAACGCGGGCCAATCAGAGGCTACCGACTCCGGCGCCCCTCCATCCTTTGCCCCGCCCCTGAGGGAGAGCACCGCCCCTCGGCCTCCGGGTCCCACCCCAGCCCCCTCTCGGGAGGTGGCTCTTCGGTCCTAGCAGACCTGCGGCGGCGTTTGTCACCTAGTCACTCTCCCCCACTCCCCACAGACCCCTCCTCCCTGTCTCAGTCCTCCCGCTGGTGCTGTTGAGGGTCATTTTTATCCTCACTTCGGCAGGAGACTGCCAGCTGTTGTGTCTGATCAGCTGTCACCACCATCCTGAGAGGAAAGAACAAAACCGAGAAACTGTGGGGCGCCTTACCTTTTCTTCTTTGCTACAGTTATCTTGTGCAGACTCAGACACCTCCCTTTTCCCCGCCCACTGCCTAGGGTCCTGTTTCTTCTGGGTTTTGGTGTTCATTAAGTCATTCTGAAGCTGGCATAGGAAAGAGAACCTGTGCCTTAGTTTTTCTTCCTTGCCATTGAAGACACCAAACAGAATTTACAGCTATGTCCTCGCACTTATTCAGAGGAAAGACCTTAACTCGATCAATTTTACATAACCATGAAATATGCATGTTCCATGAAATATGACAGCCCTTAACCAAACTAGTCAGCCAATAGCCAATGGTGAAAAAAATAATAGTTAAAAATAAATAAAATAGAAACCTTGCTGGTCTATATCTGATCCAGTTCTAGCATACTGTTAGGTAAATCAACAAAAAACCGGATAGAAATAGCACAGCACGTTCAAGTGGTTTACCGCTACTGGGCTTAGCCAATAAGAAAGGAAAAAGTTTAAAACAGCTCCTTACAGATGCATGCTTGGCATGGTGCAGAAAGAGCTCTGTGAAATGGAGGCCAGCCTGGTCTACATAACAAGTTCCAGGCCAGCTGAGGCTACAGGGAAACCCTGTCTCAAAAAATAAAATTGACAAAAAAACAGTAAAAATTGGGCTGGAGAGATGCTCAGTGGTTGAGAGCACTGACTACTCTTGTAGAGGACCTAGATTCTGTTCTCGGCACCCTCAGAGCAGCCAACAACCTTCTGGAACTCCAGTTCTAGGTGTAAGGTCAGGGTTCGAGAGACCCAGCAGACAGAAGGGACCAGAGACTCCTCTGGGAGGTAATAGGACCAGGGATCTGATACCTTCTTCTGATCTCATGGGCATTTCAAGCAGAACAGTCATAAAATAAAAAATAAATTAAAAAATTTAAAATATAAAAACATGTTATCAAAATATTAAACTAGCAAATGAAGCAGTGTTTTGTCTTATTCCCCTAACAAGAAACTTAGTCTTTCACTGATAACTTACTAGGAACACACTAATCGGTTAAAAATTACATCTCTTCCTTTCTGAAGAAATGGGCACTAATATAATAAGTGTCTGAATTCCCATTTAGATTCCTCCTGAGTAGACCAAAGAGCCCAGTACCCTCAGGACATCTGAAAAGTGGCCCCCAACAGCCAGGCACTCACCATTCCACAGGCTAATGGGGTAGAAGATACAAGCTCTAGAATTTTCCTCAGCTGACCATCTTGGCTTCTCACACCTCCACCAGAGGGAGGGCAAGGGAAAGGAAAGGGAGCCAAACTTCCATCCTGTGGCTACTTGTTAAAGTGTTGGTGAGGGATTTGATGAAACAAAATTTGGGGGTCACTGTAACAAAAAGAGACTGGAAGGAGCTATGGGTCTCATGGATTTCATAGTTGATACCTGGACACTTTTGCTTATCCCAATCTCACAGATGAATCCTTGCGGACAGGAATTCTACCTTTGTTTATTTGAAAGGTTGATCTTTTCCTCCCGAGAGCTGGGCCAACAAATGTGTGATTTCCTATCATATAACTTGAAATAGGCTCATAAATCACTATAACTGTATTAATAACAACAAGCCAGCTTGACACTTTAATTCTTGCAATTCAGGCAAGACATTTTTAAAGATGGGAACTATATCCTCAAAACATAAATTTTGGCTTTGTTAATGACATAGTAATAGTGTTTTGGTGAACCATTATCAAGGAAAAATGTCAAAGCCAAAAATAGGCCCACAATGTCCAGGCCTGACTGAGGTCATTCTGTGATAATCTATGGATGATTTCTACTCTGAATATAGAAGCTGGCACGTCTCAGAAGCACAAATGTTTGCCAGTAAATTCCACAAGTGAAATTTGTAATTTGGTATGAAGCATTTGGAAAATTATGTGTCTGAGATATTTGAGACCAGATGCCTTCAGAGGAGCAGGCTTCTTCTTTTTTTTTCTTCTCTTCCTTTTTTCTTTTTTGGGATTTAGGAAACCACTTTGGACTTTCTTATTCATACAATTTCAAAAAGAACATGGCATCTATTAACATTTCTTTAAAAAACACTTTCAAGACATTTTTAATCACTGTAATCATCCAGAGCCTAGAGTGATTCTCTGCCATAAGGGGGTTCTAGAAATCTCCCCTCATCAAACAAATATTTTGACTATTTACTAATTAAATGTTCTTCATTTGATAAATATATGACATTATTTATGCACAAGTGAGTTAATTTTTATAGGCAACTTCTAATCTTGAAGATGGCACTGTTTAGTCCTTTACAAACAGTGCTTAGCAAAGTGTCATACATAGTACTGTTTTGTTTTAGGGTTTTTTTAGGCAGGGTCTCCCTGTAACTCCAGCTGGCCTGGAACTTGCTATGCAGATCAGGCTGGCCTTGATTTCACAGAGATCTGCCTGCTTCTGCCTCCTGAGTGCTGAGACTAAAGGTGTACACTAACTTGCTTAGCTACACATAGTGTTTTTAAATAATGTCTTTGCCCTTAGTTTATGTTTTTCTCCAACTCTGTACTAAAGTAGTATTTAGCTTGCTGTTTTGTTTGCTGTCGTTAATTAGTTACTTGACCACAGATATTCATACAGTGATTTAACTAAGTATCATCTCCATTTCTCTCTAGATTATAAATGTCTCAAAGTGAGATTCCTGGGGTTCTTCTTCTCCTCAGATCCCCCCATAATAACTAACCACAGCTTTGACCCACAGAAACCACTACACAGTTATTCAACAAGTAATCAAAGTCCATTATTTGCAGTTCTAGGATTGGGAGTCCATGACCTCACACATGCTAGGCAAGTGCTCTACCACTGAGCTTGTATCACTATTGTTGATAAATGGTTCAATAGCAGAGGATGTGTCTATATGCCGATGTGAATGTGACTGGAGAATATAAATTACACATCCATAAAGAGAAAACTGAACATGTGCCTCAGCCTCTATACACTCTGTTTTAACTTTTTGCTTAACTTCATCTCTAATGAGCTGGTTTGGGGGTCATAACACGCCCCTGAAAACTAGTGTCACTTCCATTTGCGTTGTAATCATATAATTTCAGCTCATAGTTTATCCATAATCATATACGCAACATTTCCTTCTGGATTCAAATTCTTTTTCGGCATCAGAATCTCCATAAGTCAAATTTAGTGTGTGACAACGGCCAGATTATCAGCATCGTTAAAAAGTCTATTTCTGCATTTTAAGAAAAGTAAGACTAAATATATTCATGGACAACTTTTTCCCCCCTAAGAATCGTGACTTTCATCTAGAAATATTCTATCTTAAAAAAATATGAGACCAGTTTTTAAAATAATTCCACCCACTCATCAAAATGAGCAGGAACGTACTGTGACAACACTGTGCAATCTGTGTAGAAACCCATGTTACAGTAGGAAAGCTGAAGTATGCTTTCATCGTCTTGAAATACTGTGCAACATCCCAACTATTCTACTGGGGAATATTCTAACCAGGAAACTGTGCCAGCAGTTAATTTTTAATATAGTGGGCCTAATCCAGAGCGACCTAGGCCTTTACATTTAAAAGACAAAAAATATCCCAGCCTTTCCTTTCATCTTCGTTGGACAGAATTAGGAAAGACATCCCAAGACCTCTACATTCCTTGAATCAATGAAACTTGGGTTGTCGTTCAATATTTCTTAGCTTCACAGATCATTTTCCTTTATTCCTATAATTGCCTGCATTCCTTTCTAATCCAAAAGTCAACTAACCAAAAGTTCTTCCTTCAGATAGGAAAACATTACAGGATAGTCTGTGGCAATTCATGTGTGGGCTTGAGAAGGATAGCAGTCTTGCATAACTCTTCACCCCAAAGATTATTTCAATTATATTTTAATTTTTAGAAGATTCATGACATTAAAAGTGAACATTCATGCTATGTAAGGGCCCAGTCTTGATCGAATACCACGCTCCTGGAATCCATCCTTTCAGCTTTCCTCACAAGCTCTCCGTTGGTTGAATCCCAAAGGAAGCCTAAGACACTCCAAGACACTCCATCCTCTCTGAGTTCTGCTTATATACAAATAGAGAGGATGGTGAGCAAGTCCTTATCAAAAGTGAATGGAGAGGCAGACACATGCCTGTAATCCTGCACTAAGGGAGGCTGAGGCAGGATTGCAAGTTCAAGGCCAAGCTGCAAACCTACAGAGTGAGTTCCAGGCCTGTCTGGGCTGCATAAAAAGTAAAACAATAAAGATTGATGGAAACATTTTGCTTTGTAGGGAGGAAAGATGAAATGGAGCTTACTTATCCTCCGTGGTACCTGAGGCTAAGGGTGTCATGGATGACACCACCTGGATGGAGGGTTCACGATCAGCCTCTTCAGAGGGAGTGAATGATGATCAGTATCCTTCACCCACGAACGTAACAATACATAAGACAAAAACTGGGAGAAAACTGCTTCAAAAGACTATATCATCTTGGTATTGGATTCAGAATCCATTTTGGTGATGGCAAAATAAATGGCTTTGGTGATTGCTGGATTATGCAAAGAAAAATGAACCCAAATGGACTTGCAAGACATGGCCTAAATGAGAAGAAAAAGACCTCAAGAAATCAGTGAAAGGAATGCAGGAGTAGATTGAGTGAGGTCAGGACAGTGGAGGCCAATGTTGCACTGGGGAAAACCAGAAACAACAATTCTGCAACAGCTTTGACGGCAGGATGGGGGCAAACTCATCAGAAGACTAATGAACTGCGAAAACTTCAAAAAGGGAGTCAATTATTCTAAAGAGAAAGAAAAGAAATGTGTATAGAGAAAGATTAACCACAATAACTGGAGAAAAATGGATGTGATGTTGTATACCCTAGTGGAAATAATATATTAAAAGTGAGTGGGGCTGGAGAGATGGCTCAGTGATTAAGAGCACTGATCGCTCTTGCTGAGGGCCCAGACTCAGTTCCCAGCACCCACATGGCAGCTGACAGCAATTAATTTCAGTTCCAGGGTATCTGACCTCCTCTTCTGGCCTCCTTGAGCATTGCACAATACGGGTGCACTTACATACATGAAGGCAAAATACTTAAACACACACAATTTTTTTAAAATTTTTAAATGAATGAAGGGAATACAAAGAGTTCGAAGAGCCTAGAGAAGATACTGAGGAAAAAACTGGACCATCCCAGAAGGAAATTTTGAGTTAGCAATCAGGAGTCAGAGATATCTAGCAGAATACAGTGTGGTTGAATGAGAAGGCTTTGGGGTTTGGGGAGGGTTGGTCTGATTTTCTCCCCATATGAAATGGAAGCAAAAGAAGAAGAGATTTAAAGTGAATAGGAAAAGATTAACAACAGAGGAATCGCACTCTGGAGACTCAGGCAGAAGGATTCTGAGTTTAAGATCAGTTTAGGCTACGTAGCAAATCCTAGAGAAAAAAAAAGGGGGAGTGGATATAGAGAAGGGGAAGGAAAGGACCAAGAAGGAGAAGAAGAGGAATAGAAGAAACATAAATATGGGGAACAAATAATAAATAAAAAATTAAATTTAGAAAAATAAATTGAGATCTCTGACTAAGTTTATGCTAAGGAAACTAAAACCTTTTTCAGAGGTAAGATGCACCCGGACTGCTGGGTGCCACCTCATCTCTGTGCTTTCCCCTCATCGGAACAGCATTTTATCTGGGCACCTGGTCAACCAACTAGGCCTTATTTCCCAGCTTTCCTTCTAACTAAATATGGCCGTATAACTAAATTCCAGGTAATACATCATGGGCAGAAATGACGGTCGGTCACTCCTCAGGTCCCCTCTTAAGACCATGCCCTCCTTCACAGCTGTTAGAGATAGGCTGTCAGGTGTAGTAAGCACAAATAAAGGAAGGGCTAGAGCTTGAGCTTAATTGATAGAGTGCTTGGCTAGCTTGCACAAAGCCCTGGGCCCCATCCTCAGCTCCACATCAAACCAGCCATGATAAATAAATACATACATAAATAAATGGTATACAGCTCAATTTGGATTTCAAATAAAGAGCAAATAAAAATGTAGTATGAGTCTCAAAAAAACAGTTTTCTATTATAAATATCATGTAGTAACTGAGACAGTACAAATTTATTTGTTTATCTGAGACTCATTTAAAGTGGGTTTCCCCTAATTTTTTTGTCTGTGGACCCTTTTAGAGATTGTGAGAACTGGTATATCTGTCTTTGACCCGGAAATAAAGCTACCTCTAGAAGGAACCAAAACTCCAGCAACAGATCTGAATGTCTTGCTTCTGGACTATTCCCTGAAAAAAAAATCTTTCTACATAGCTACTGGGCATTTTTAAGTTCTCTTACAACCAGGAGCTTAGCCTTTGTCATAACTGTTAGGTGAAAGCTTTCATGCTATTCAAAGAATAAAGAGGATTTGCATTTTTTGGGAATCATTAAAAGAGAATAATTACTTGGAGGAAGTCATTAAATTTGCAGTAAAAGAAAACAAATCTTTCCTGGAGTGCTGATGCACAGCTTTAATCCCTGCACTCCAGAAGCAGAGGCAGGTGGATCTCTATGAGATCAGGGTTAGCCAGGGCTACAGGAAGACTCTGTCTCAAAAAAACAGAGCAAACAAACAAAAAGCAGGAGAAAGATATTTCAAACTTGTAGATTCTGAAACTGCTTTGGCTTTCCCCAAAGCAATGACATATGACCAAGAGATGCTTCTAAATAAATGAAGACAGGTGTAATCATAACTGATGAAACAGAATGGAGATGCTATAAATCTTGAGAGAAAAAATCACAGTAGAAAACGGTAATAAGACTACTATCATTGAAGGATGAAGAGCTGGCTGTATTTTTAGACAGGTAGGAAAGGAAAGGGCCCCTGGTGAGTCGTAAAGATGGCATATTTCCATCTTCTTCTGGGTCTGAGATAAAGGCCTAAAGACTCCCCCTCTGGCCAGCAGGGCCCCTCTTTCTAGCTGACCAGTTCAAACCAGTTCTGATAAGACCAGAACATCTCTTCATTTGAAGTCATAAACCTATCACCCTTTTCTTCTTTGTTTAAGTTGACCAATCCAAAATTAGGGGAAGGGACCCACTAAAACCATTAAAAATCTAGGCACTCCCAGGGGGGACTTTGATTTTGGTTTCTAAGTCCCCTCCCCACTTGTGGGGAGTATTTTTTTCTGTGTAGGTATGATTGTTCATCCTATTTTTAAAACTAAAAAATAATTTAACTGAAATTTTGTATACTTCACACAATACATCTTGACTATATTTAGACCCCTCCCCCATCCATACACCCTCACACCCTCCCTGGTGGATGTCATGCATTCTATCATATATGTTATGTTAAGGTCTATTGTATCTCCAAATGTCCCTTAGTGTGAGTTCATCCACTGGAGCCTGGTCAACCTATCTACTATCATTCCTTTCAAGAAGACCAACTCTCCTTCACTTGGCACTGATCAGTTGCCAATAGTTCCTCAGTTAAAGTTGGGGCTTCTTACCTGTATCCTCACTTCTAAGTTGAGTCTTTCTCTGGTTTGAGCTTGCACGGGTCTTGAGCATGCTGTCATCATGGCTGTACGTTCATCTGAGCAAGTTCCTGTTTCCCTGTGGCCATCCACTACCCCTGGGGCGTAGAGTCTGTCTGTCCCCTTTTCCCTGAACCGTAGGTGACAGAGGTTTAATATAGAAGTCCTATCCAGGGACTCACACTCTGCAGTCTCTTATTCTCCACATTTTCCAGTGATGTCTTTCTGTGTTAAACCCCATCTGTTACATGCTGGGGAGAGTTGAAAGATGTATTAGTATTTTCTCTCTATGGCCCCTGAGTCTTAGGTGTAGAGGTTGTATTGCAGATGCTTACTTAAGGCTGGGCATCTCACAGACACTTATTTTCTGCATTTGACCAGTTGTGGAACCCTGCAATAGTCTTCATCTCTTGCAAAAAGAAGCTTCTTTGATGAATGATGACAGGTGTACTTGCCTGTAAATATAAGGATACATATTTAGCATACAGTAAGAAATCACATTTGTCTATGGATGTGACAAACATAGGGTTTTCTCTAGGTTCTATGACCTTCCCAGTCCTATGTTTACAGCAGTACATATGAGGTCTTTCCCACTGAGCATGCCTGAAGTTCAATTAGATAGCCGTTTATTACCCCCAGAGTAAAAGTGTCACTGCTGCACTGATAGAGAATTTGGTGTGCTGGTCATTGTTGTGGTTATTAGACTTTACATCTGGGTTGGACCATTGATTAATTTTCTCCCTTAGCACCTTGCATCACATCCTTTGAAACTATAAGAGATAGTCTTTATGGAGGAGGCTTTTAGATCAGTTCCAACTCAAATGTTCCAATTCCTGTGTCCAAAGTATGTCCTATCTTCAGCAGTGGGGTCTTGCCTTCAAATTCTTGGAGTCAATCAAGGACTATGGCAATAGCCATACACAAGTGCATGCACATGTACTCATATATAGTATATTAATATAGTATACTATAGATTGTATGTGTATTTTTCAGTAGGCTTTTAAACTAATACATTTCCCTCTGGTTTTTCACACCACTTGTATTAGTTGCTTTTCCGTCTCCGTGGTAAAACACCAAGACCAAAGGAACTTATAGAAGGAAGAGTTTATTTGAGCTTATGGTTCCAGAGGGATCAGGATCCATCATAGCAAACGTATTGTTGGCAGGAGGTGACCAGGGTAGAAAGGGAAGCACTCGCACCTTCAAGCAGGCACAGGAAGCAGAGAGCTACTGGGATTTTGACAAGACTTAAGAACTCTCTAAGCCCACCCCCAGCGACGTGCTTCCTCGGGCATGGCCATACCTTCTCAAAACAATACCACCAACTGGGGACAAAAATGTCAAGATACTTGGATCCCCTGGGGAACATTCTCATTCAAACCATCACAGGACCTAAGCATTATTTGTCTTCTCTCTCTCTCTCTCTCTCTCTCTCTCTCTCTCTCTCTATCTCTCCCTCTCTATAACCTTCTGCCCACTCTCGAGTTAAAAGACTCCCATTTTCCCCATTCCCCCCCTCACAGCACCTGTCTCCTCTCTTGAGCTTCGTCTTCCCCATACTCCCATGATTTATTTTCATTTTCTGGCTTCTGCAGTTACATCAGGAGATATACTCACATCTAAGGATTTGGAGCTAAGTCCACACATGAAAAAGAACTGCGTTATTTCACGGATTATAACAGTTTCTAGTTCTATCCATTTGACTGCAAATTTCGTGATTTTGTTTTTCTTTAATATTGAAAGATCGCCATTCTGTAAATATACCACATTTTCATTATCTATTCATCAGTTGAAGGACACTTAGGTTGTTTTTATTTCTTAACTATTGGGAAAAGAGCAGCAACAAACATGGCTGTGATTCTTCATCTTTTAATAAAGTCCATCGCCTACTGCTCTCTACTTTGTTTAAGATGTTTCCTGCTTTTTAATTCTTTAATTGGCTGAGAAAATGAACCTGATCACAATCCCTATGCAGTAATCAGCCCTGACCCCAGTTGGTAACATCATGGTAGAACAAAACAAGGGAACTGGAAAGACAGAAGAAGACGGAGAGTTGGGAAAGATGTTAATGACCCTCATTTCTTCCTTGAGTATGAGGAGTTGTGAAAATACTGTTATGTTATTTAAACAGTGTTAAACCATGACGGAGTGACTAAATATTTAAAAATAAAATGAAAAGGCAAGCCACAGACTTTCAGAAGATATATTTAACCGTAGAAGAATTCATATTCAGATTTGTAATGTGCTCCTGTAAACCAATCAGCAAAATGGAAAGAGAAAGTCTATCTGACCAGTAAACCTAATGAAAAGTGCTGTAATTGGGCTAATGCAAATCAAAATGATAATAAAGGGGCTGGAGAAGTGGCTCAGTGGTTAAGAGCACTGGCTGCTCTTGCAGAAGACCCAGGCTCAGTTCCCAGCACCCACGTGGTGGCTAAAAACAGCCCATAACCTTAGTTCCAGGGATCCAGTGCCCTCCTTCTGGCCTCCATGGGCTCTGTATGCACCTGGTGCACTTACATACATGTAGACAAAACACTCATACACATAAAATAAAAATTAATTTCTTAAAATGATAATAAAACCATTTCAAAACCATCACTCAGGGCCAACATGCTGATAACTGCAAGTGTTGAAAATGGAAGCTCTGATTAGCAGCAGGTAGACAATGCTGATGGTTGATCAAGCTCAACACCCTGTAAGTCTGAACTCACTATAGTCTCTACCTCTATATCCAGTGGGGGTCTCCAACATGAAATACTCAGTTAAGTGACAATTCTGTAGATCTGTGCCAACACAGAGGTTGTGAGGCACTCCAGGTCCCCTCCTCTCTTAGTCCACAGTCCCATCAATCAGTTGTCAGCTCTCACTTCAAATTATATCCAATATCTGTCACTTCCACAGCTGTCACCCTAACCTAAGCCAAGTCATCGATCACCTGGATTACAAGGACAGTCTTTAATTAGTCTTCTGGCTCCTAACCTTACATTTACCAGTATCTACACTCAGCAGTAGAGCCATGGAAAAAAAGTTTTTTAGAAGGCTAATCAGATCATGTCATGTCTTTGCTTAAAATTCTCTAATGTAAAGCTTACTTTGTCACTAAGATACAAAGCCAAATCCTTCCAAAAGTTGCCCCTGGTCCTGCTGGTCCACTGCCAAGCTACACCCATCTTCTAGCTGGTCTTCCTCGGAAGCTGTGAGCTTCCTCCCATCACACCTGCAGCTAACCTACTGTTCACACCTGCCATCCTCCAGGCTAGACAAGACTACCTCATTCCCACTGCACATCCTCATTTCATTGAGGCTTTTTGCTTAATTTTGCTTAACTGTCATTGTTTAAAGAGGTCCTCACTGACCACCATACTTAAAATTGTACCTACCTCTGCCCTCCCACCCCAGCCCCACACTTCTCTCTCCGCCTGTGTTTGATTTCAGTGACTGTAACAAATACCTAAGATGAACAACATAAAAACTAGGAGATGGATTATTTGGACTCAGGGTTTCAGAGCTTTCAGTCTATGGTCACTCAGCTCTGTCTTTGGTCCTGTACCTAAACAGTACATCACAGTGGGAGTGTGTGGTAGGTAGGAGCTGTCATCTCATGATAGGAGAGAGGCATAAGAAAACAGAGCAGAGTGTCAATATCTCCTTCAAAAGCATGACCCCAGTGACCCAACTGTCATCTAGAAATCCTTCCTTCCACACAGCACCAACAGCATATGGGCTTTGGGGGGACATTTAAGATCCAAACTATAATGCCATCCTTTATACTTCAGTTTCTCAAAGCACTTATTGTTACCTGGTGCTTCATATTTATTTTTATCACCTAGAATGTAGGCCTCAGAAGAGCTGGAAACAACTATCTTTAATTTATTACTGCACCCCCAGTGCCTAGAACAGATCTGGTTTGTACCAGATACACAATAAACCATGTGTTGAAAATTGAATGAATAACCATTTTGGAAAGAATGTTTTCAAATGTAATGGTTAGAAAAGTTGAGCATTCTCAAGTCATATTTTTTAAAAAATTCTACTTCTGCATATCCATCCAGGAAAATGAGGCCTTCCACATACAAGCAGATGTGTATAAAATATCCTCTTCTAAGATAACTTCTTCTGCAGACAATATGGATAAAATCAACTTTATTTAAGTAGCACAAGTTTACTTAGCAGTCAAAGTGAAAAATGTTATAACAGAATGGAGGCTGTTATAAAAGCAAATTGTCAGTGTGGAATGATTTATTATATATATGTATTTATATATGTCATGTACTGTATGTAAATATACAACACATTCATTAAAAGTGCAGAAGTCATGGAATAATTCAGGAGGAAGCAGAGGAAGAATAGGAAACATACTTCTAGGTACATTTATGAAGAAGTTTCTGACGGTTAATTAAAAAGGGAAGACCTGCCTTATGTGGGACTGTTCCGTAGATTAGGATACAAGAGAGCTGAACACCAGCCTTCATCTCTCTCTGCTTCGTGATTGCAGCAGTAATGTGACCATCTGCTTGAAGCTCCTGCCACCATGTCTTCCCCACCATGATGGCTTGTACCCTCAAACCATGAGCCAAAAAATATTCTCTCCCTTAGGTAACTTTTGTCAGATAGTGTGTCCCAATAACAAGAAAGGTAACTAACACAGAGAACTGGTACCAAAGAGTCTGGACACTGCTGTGATAAATCTGACCATGCGGTGCTTAGGCCCATAGAACTGGTTTGTGGGAAGACTGTGGAAAAGTTTTCGATGGTATCTTACCATGTAGCTCTGGCTCACCTGGAGCTCACTATGCAGATCATGCTGGCCTTGAACTTGCGGAGATCCTCCTGCCCCTGACTTCTGAGTGCTAGAATTACAGGCGTGCACCACTGTTCTAATGCCAAGCTAAAGTGTGACTCTTATACTAAGAAATAAGCTCTAATATTGTGAAAGCTTTAATAAAAACATAACCCACAATTGCTTTTCATGGAGAAGAATTATAAATCCACCTGGTATGTATTTAGAGTATTGAAGCAATATTAAAACTGAAACAGAACCCAAACTGTTAGGACTTGGCTGCCAGAAGACCAAGTCACCAAATATAGGTAGGTGAGGGGGAGAATTGTCTCTATAATGTCCTTGTGCTGTCACTGGCTACGTGTGGTATTTGAGTGGTTACCACATTGGGTAGGTAGCCCTGCACAGGCTAACTCTTTTTGAAGTCTATGTCTACAGGTTTGCTGTCTTGAAAGGACACAACTGCCTCAGCAGCTCTGAGCATGCACAGCCACAGTTAATGAATCTCAAGGCAATTTATGAACAAACATTCTTTCTCAATATAAATATCATTCTTGCTCACTGCAATGTGTAAAAATAACTACTATGCACACATTGTGCTCACATCCAATATGATGGCTATGAGGAAAGAGGGAGGGAAGAAAAAAAAGAAGGGTAAATATTGACAAAGTCAAGGAGAAGATGGAGCCAGTGTTGTGCGTGGTTGATGGGCATGTAAAGTGATGCAGCTCCTAGGACAAACAGCATGGTGGTCTTTCAGAAAATTCAAATTAGAATTACCATATGACTGGCAAATTTCAGTCCTGGATATACACCCCTAAATAATAGAAAGCAGGGACTTTGACAGATGTCTAAATACTCATAGTCATACTAGCATAATTGACAACAGCCAAAACATGAAAAATTCCAAGTGTCCATTGATGAATCCGTGCATCACACACACACACACACACACACACACACACACACACATACACACACAGAGAGAGAGAGAGAGAGAAAGAGAGAGAGAGAGAGAGAGAGAGAGGCAGACAGAGAGACAGAGAGAGACAGAGGACAGAGAGAAGAGAAAATTATCTTTAAAGGACAGAAATTCTAAGTGTGACATACTCCAGGTGATCTTGAAGTATTATATGAAATAAAATCAACCATGCACAAAAGGACAAATAGTACTATGATTTCATTTATAAGGTACCTAGAGTAATAAAATTCACAGAGCCGAGAACAGAACAGTGACTGCCAGAGGACAGAAGCCAGAGATGGCTGGCTATTGTTTCCTGTGTACAAAGTTTTAGCCTTGCAAGATGAAACGTTATGGATATGGAGAGGTACACAACAATAGGAATGTCTATAATGCCACTGAAAGTGGCTTAAAATGGAAGGTTTTATGAAATGTGAAATGTGTATTTTACTACATGAAAGTTATAAATAATAGTTTTGGAGAAAAATTGTTCTGTTAAACCCAAGTTGACCTCTGTTGTCCCATTTGTTTAAAAGTTTATATTTTTTCCACTGTATACTTTTGGCATTTTTGTAAAACATCGGGTGGATATAGCTGTGTGGGCTCATATCTGGGTCTGTTTTTGTGCTGTTGTTACTGCTATGGTTCTGTGGTATGACCTGAAATCAGAGATGGTACCTTCAGCATTATTTTTTGCCATAGTTCCTTTGGCTGTCTAGGCTCATTTCTGTTTCCATATGAATTTTTAAGATTTGTTTTCTATTTCTCTGAAGAAGGCTATTAGAATTGTGGTGGGGATTCCATTAACTTTATAGATTGCATTTGGTAGGATAGCCATTTTCAGAACATTAAGTCTTCTAATCCAGGACTATAAGGAAGTCTTTCCATCTCCTAGCATCTTCCTCAATTTCTTTCTTTGGTGCTTTAAAGTTTCCTTTGTACAGGTTTGTAAAGTTTTCCTTGGACAGGTTTATTTGATGTATTTTTTTGTTTCTGTTTTCAGGCTATTTATGAATGGGATTGATTCCCTGATTTCTTCCTCAGTATTTTTATCATTGGTATATAAGAAGACTACTGATTTTTGTACACTAACTTTGTATCCTTACTCTTTTTAAAGTGCTTGGGCTATAGAGCTTTCTGGTAGACAAGTAACACTATAGGTGGTGTGAAAAATTGAGATGTTCAAAAGTTTACTGAAAAACAAACATGTGATATACATATATATACATATATATTAATTACACACATGTGCACATGTATATGGATAGCTGGAAGCTATATAAGAAGAAACACAATGCCAGACTGGAGAAACATCCCTTTGAGTTATTGGTCAGGGTAGTTCAAGAGACTCCCCAAATAGCAGAGGCTATTGCCACAGCACTTAAATAAAAAATAGATGCTTTTAAACTATTAAAAAATTAGACAAGGAGTTTGGGAAGTTTGGGATGAAGGATGAATATATTACAAATACATTGGATCTACATATGAAATTGTCAAATAATTAATAAAATATTACATTAAAAAGAGTTTTCTGGTAGAACCTTTAGTCTGTTATGCACAGAATCATGTTATCTCTCATGCTGTTGGTAAAAGCCATTCTAACAGGTATAGGAAGATATAACCTTAAGGTATATATCCTTATCCTTTCAAAGATTTATTTTTATTTTATGTGTGTGAGTGTTTTGCCTGCATCACGTGTGTGCCTCGTGTCCATAGAAGCCAGAAAAGGGCATCAGATCCCTTGGAACTGGAGTTATGGGTGGTTGTGAGGAATCATATGGGTGCTGGGAACTGAACCCAGGTTCTCTGAAAGGGTGCTCTTAACTAGTGAACCATCTCCATCCTCATGGCTTTAACTGGATTTTTGTGATGATTAGCAATGTCAAGCATTGGTTCCTGTTCCTGTTGGTTATTTGTATGTCTTCTTTTGAGAAATATCTATTCAGGTCTGCTCTAGTTTGTCTTCAATTGTTGTGACAAAACACTCTGATCAATACCAGCCTAGAGAGGAAAGGGTTTATTTGGCTTACATCTCCTGGGTTCATCGCTGAGGAAACCCAAGGTGGGAACTCAGGGCAGGAACCCAGAGGCAGGAGCTGAAGCACGGGCCATGGAGGAATGCTGCTTACTGGTTTGCCCTGGCCTGTGCTCAACCTGCTTTCCCATGCCACACAGAACAACCTGCCTAGGGGTGGCACCACCCGTAGTAGGCTGGGCCCTCCCACATCACTGGACAATCAAGTAAATGCCCCACAGCATGACCAAGGCCAGTCCAATGGAAGGAATTCCCCAGTTAAGCCTTCCTTAACCCAGGTATGTCAAGTTGACAACTAAAGCTATCCAGCACAAGGTCCTTTGCCCATTTTAAGAGTAATTTATTTACTTCTTTCATATTATATTTATTTTCAATCCTTGTTTTCCATGTTTTTCTACGTTGACCATTTTATTTCTGATTTTCAGATTATGTTCAGTTTTCTCATGCCAGCTTTTAATGTTGGCATTACATTTTATTGTTACCATTCTGATGGGTATATAGCGATATCTCATTGTGGTTTTAATCTGTTTTTCCCCAATTGCTGTTGTTATAGAACTCTTCTCACATACTACATATGCATTATTTATGTTATTTATATATATTTACATATATATGTTCACAGCTTTACATTTTATGCAGAAGTAGGGATGAAAGAGAGAGCTACCACGTTCTATTTTGTGATGGATCAAGTTAGAACGTTAGTCAATAGATCAATTTCTGCTCTCATGTGGTTCTGATGCAGGCATAACTCTGTCTGATTTTACAAACCGAGGCAACCTCCCTTTTCTTAGTTTTCCAGCATGCAAATGGAGGTACCACCTATTATGTTTTGAAGAGTTGTTTTTCTTTCCTTTCTTTCTTTCTTTCTTTTTTTTTTTTTTAATAGGGTCTCATGTAGTCCAGGCTGGCTTCAAACTCCCTGGACTCTTTATCCTCCTAAGTCTCTCAAGTGGTGGAATTACAGGTATGTGCAACTTCACTTTTTATTTTGAAGATTTAATGAGTTAATCTATGCAAAGTACTTAACAAAGCTTATTTTTAAATATGTAGAATGCATGTGTTTTTCATAAAATGTTTAGTTTCACAAAATTTTAAAACTTATGCAGTTGGGAGGCAGAGGCAGGCAGGTCTCTGTATGTTGGGGGTCAGCCTGGTCTATATAGGGAGTTCCAGGCTAGCTGAGGCTACAGGGAGACCCTGTCTCAAAAAGACAAAAAAAAAAAAAAAAAAAAAAAACTTAGAATTTGTTTCATTACTGGTATTTAGTAGTACAGAAAAGAATTTAGAGACCATCGTATTTTTTCTTTTTAACCTGGATATGGCAGTGTGGTTTCTGGAGTTAGTCTTTTTCTTTTCAGTCCCTAGCTGTCTATGGCTAGCGGAGGTTTTCCTCATTCCTGATAAATACTGGACACGTTTTCTAAATCTGAAACTGTGTGCACTTCTGCAATTCACAGGGTCCTAGGAAACCTGACTCAGAGCTCGTAGGTCTCTGAACACATGCAAGGCACACTTCCTCTGCCAACTGTTAAGTTCCTTTTATTATTTCAGGCAGTGAACGAAAAGGAGACATTTTGATTCTTCTGCTTGAAACCAAAGATATAAGTAGAGTACGTCTGTATTTAATCTTTGAGTTTTGTGTTATTTCAAGCATATACAAGTTTACGTATTTTTTAACCAAAAAAAATTTATGACATTTATTCTTTTCATTTATATGTGATTCCATGTTTGAATGTGGGTGAGAGCATGTTACAGTGTGCTTATGTGGTCAGAGGACAACCCACCAGAGTAGGCTATTTCCTTCCACCATGTGAGTCCCAGGACTTGGCAGCGAGCGCTGTTACCCGCTGAGCCATCTTACCAGCTCCAAACTTATGTACTTAAAAAATGTGCCCTTTAATCATAAAGATGGAAAAAATTCTTTTATCAGTGACAAGGTAAGTATAATCAAATCATCAGTACCATAAAGATGACCATATAGCACTTCCCAGTCACTGTCTAAACCTTAACAGATGGCAGCAAATTGTACATTTTACAAGTAGAATATAGAATCCTAAAGCTAGTCTGACTAAATAAACAGAGCTGTCCCTCGAAGGAATGGACATTTGTCTAAATAGCTATACAAAAGAATTGGTAAAAACATTATATGGTTGTTAAAATGAATTGACTAGATATTTATGGTTTTATTTACAAGGTGGTAGCAGACATAGAATTAGACAATAAAAATTGATTATATGTATGTCTGTGTATAATTTATATGTCCTTATGGAATGGCATTTATTGTCAGAAAAGTATAAACAAATTGAAGAATTGGACTAGGTGCTAGGAGGTGGGGTTGAGATTTATTTTATGTCCTTTGTTATTTGAAAAAAAATTAACATTGTATGTAACAAAACCGAGTTTTTAAAGTTTTTAATGCATTATTAAAAGAAACCTGAGATGTTTGGATGTTCTTGACAACATCCACTCTTCCTGTTCAATATGGAGAACAACATTAAGATTTGAGTATAAACATCTAATTACAGACAGAAATGATGGTGTCAAATTTTGGATTTAAGAATCTATTCTCTCTCTCTCTCTTTCTCTCTCTCTTGCTCTCGCTCTCATTCTCTGTCACTGGGGATTGAACTAGGGCTTCCTGTATGGTAAATAAGAGCCCCATCACTGCCAGATATTGCCAGCCCTCCTCCTGTTTGCGATTTTGCATGCAGGTCTTGCCGAGGCAGGCCTTGAACTTGTCATCTTCCTGCCTCAGCCTCCTGATTAACTAGGATTACAGGCTTATATCACCAGATCCAGCTCTTTTTGTGGCCCTTCACAAGTTATCAGCATAAGTGAATAATGAAGAAAACAATGTGTCTAATATATTTACATAATACCTAAACAATACTAATTTTAAAAGATTTTGAGGCTTCTTGGGTGACAAAGAGGAAGAGATTAAAAATAAATTAATGAAGAGCAAAGAGTCAACAATACAAAGGAAACACTGGCTGGTCTTCAATGTATAATAACGGGGAGAGAAATTCCTGGCTATTTGTTACATGGCACTATGTAAAACATACCAGAAACCTACCAGGACAACAGGTAGGGCTCTGACATTGTACATTATTTTCGGGCTACAGTGTCTCTGAGACTTTTTGAATTCACATTCACAAGTGCTAGCATGTGGATCTAATTATATATCTGTTAATTTTCATTTCATATTTAGCGTGAAATGTCATGTAATAACACTGCTTTAGGGCACAAGCACAGTTATACATCAGATGAACCGAAAACACAATTATTATATAAGTTATACTCATTTGGGAAGGAATGTACACCATCTTAATTTTTGGCAAGAACTCTTCTGTTTGCTTTTGTGGGCTGTTTCTAGTAGTGGATGACACTCGGCTGGCAAAGAACATAATCCTTTAGGCCTTTCAGACATCTCTTTATCATAATAATTCATGTTGAGCATAAACCAGAATTTCAAAATGAAAGTATAGTATTATTTTTGTGGATATAAAACCTCTTAAAGTTATAATTCATTAAAGCTGACATTTTCCAATGAATACATTCCAGTCTTTAAAACAATAGTATTTTACAACAGGCATACTTTAATACAAATATGGCTATGCTACCTAAAGTAACTAAACACAATGGCAGGTTAACCGAGACAGCTTCCTAAAGAATAAAACCATTTGAAAATTCTTTTGGTGCTAGGCAAATTTGTTTGGAGAAATGAACAGATGAAAAATTAAAAATCTAGTTCCTCAACTTCTACAGAATGTATCAATAGTGCATCCTGAGGACAGAGGGGCCGAGTCCACAAAGGATGTCCACAAGAGGGTTAGGAAGAAGAGGAACAGCATTTATCTCTGAATAAACTAATTTTACAAAATTATGAAGTTATGGAATTGACCTGGTGAGACATTGAGTTATTTCTCAAAATGTGAAGCTCTTGAAGCAACAGATCTGTGGGCAAAGGAAGCTCTTGAGGCAATAGATCTGTGGGCAAAGGAGACCCTTGAAGATCACAGAACAGGAACAACCAGATTGGCCCAACTCTCTGCAACCAAACATCGACTCTGCTGAGGGGTCAGCCTGGTGCCTGTCCTGCTGGCTGTGGTATAAGCTGTAGCGACTTGTGTGACCTTTGGCTTCAAAAATGGTTTCAATTCTCCATCGCTTCCCTTTGCGACATTCTTGCAGTTGGGAGGTAGCTTTATGTACTCATCTGCGTCTGACTTGTGACTTGTTTTGCAGGTGAAATAACAATGTGCTAACTCTGAGCCTTTTAAGCCTTATGCAGCCCTGTGTGGCGTTGAGAGAGAGCTCAGACATTTAAGAGCTTGCACTGCTCTCCCAGAGGCCTGGGGTTCAGTTCCCAGCACCTACCTAGGGGCAGCCCATATCTCTACCTTCCCAGAAAATCCAGTATCTCTAGCCTCCACTGGCACCTGATCACATACACATAATTTTTAAAAGTTTCTTTATTAGAAGAGGAAGAAGAAGAAGAAGAAGAGGAGGAGGAGGAGGAGGAGGAGGAGGAGGAGGAGGAGGAGGAGGAGGAGGAGGAGGAGGAGGCAGCCCTGTGTGCTTCTAGGCTCTTCCTTGAAACCTTTCCACTACCATGTGAACAAGTTCAGACTTGTGGAGCAGGAAGAGAGACCCCATGAAGACAAATAATTTAAATCAGCTGAAACCATCCTAGATCAGCCTGTCTGCAGCCTGCCAACTGCTAATGCACACTAGCACAGTCAAGATTTGCTAAGCACGGGATAAGATCAGCAAAACCACCTTGGAGCCCTGTAGACTTGGGTGCTAAATAAATGTCATTTATATTGGGTCATTGAGTGTGGCGGCAGTTTCTTAGAGAGCAACAGCTAACGGATGTGTGAGCTAAGTATCTTCAAATCTTCTATTCCTAACCAAAGTAAGACAAATCTCCTTCAACTGTTTGTTCTACAGTAGTTATTTGATTTTCACCTTTCATTCATGTCTCTAGAGTGTTTCTCTACAGTGTTTCTCTTTGGTTTCATTTTATTTTCCTGTGCTGGGAACAGAATCCAGGGCCTTTTGCTGCTAGCTACTCTACTACTGACTATATCCTCAGTCCTTGGCTTTCTGAGAGTAGGTCTCACCAGAAGCTGGTATCAAACTTGTGATCCTCCTGCCTCTGTCTCCCTGATACAGGCATGCACATCGCCGTGTCCGGCTTTACCTCCTTTTTCTAAAGAAGAATCTACATATGTTCACTTTCTATTCTATTCTTTGGTTTCTCTACAATTCCACTAAAACTTCTTTTGTTAAGGAGCCTAAAGCTCTTTTAATTGCCAAGAAGAGGGCTAATGAGAGATAAAGCCGAGAACAGAGGGAGAGGATAAAAAGCACAGGACATTTTGTAAATACCAGACTAAAGAGTTTAGACTATATTTAGTAGACAATTAGGTGTCATTAAAGATTCTAAAGCATATGATTGAAGGAATGCCATGGTAAAGTATCTTCATGGAGATTAGTCATGTAGGAGCTGGTGGGCAGATGGAGTCCTGGCCTGGAGCCTGAGTGTGGAGAGGTCGAAGGGACCTGGAGCAAGGGAAGTTCTGCTCAGAGGAGCCTGCCTAGGATGCCAGCAGGGGAGATGGAATCCACAAACTTGTGGTTTCCCTCGTTCTGTGAGGCAGTGTGGAGAAGGAGTATGTCCGCTGTGTTGATTTTCCAGTTCTAGACACACTAGGTCACTGGCAAACTGAGCCTGGATGTCAAGACAAGATTAGGGCAAAAGTACATATATACATATGTATTTTTTGCCTTGTATCTTCTGTAACATTTTTCTCATTTGATTCTTGGCTATTCTTCTCTCAACAGTCATTTTTAAAAAATTGCACCAAAATTTTAATTGAAATGGTATTTCACAGATTGATTTAGAAATAATTCACTTTTAGAATATGAAGGTGGTAGTTTATGCTTTTTAACCATGAATACAAATTTTTCTCTTTAGCTGTCTGTCTTCTTTTATCATCTACTGTGAATTTTTATACTTAAAAAAAGATTTGTTTTACTTTTAATTACGTGTGTGTGTGTGTGTGTGTGTGTGTGTGTACACATAAGTACGTACGCAAGTGAGTATGGATTCTGGGGAGGTCGGGGACATTGGATCCCCCTGAAGCAGGAGTTACAGGCAGTTGCTTGGCGTAGGTGCTGGGAACTAAACCCTGGTTTTCTGGAAGAACAGTACCCGCACCCACTCTTAACAGTGGAACCATCTCTCCAGCCTCAAGTTACTTAATTCTTTGTCATTCCTACCCAGTTGTTTTTTTGGTTTGCTTTTTGTTTGGAGGAAGGGTTTCTCTGTATAACCAGGCCTTGCTTTGAACTCATAGTGAGCCTCTTCCTCAAGCTTCCTAATAGCTGGCATTATAGGTGTAAAACACCACACCAGGCTTCCTTGTCCCCATTAAACTTATTCTTCATTTCTTTATAAGTTATAGTGATTTGTGATTGCAGTGTTTGCCTGCATATTGCCAAATTATTTCTTGATATGCAGGAAAATGACTACTTTTTATATATTTAATAAATGATATTGAATCCTCCACTCTACTAGCTTCTGTTTCTTTACTTGTTTATCCTTCTTTCTGATAATAGATATCTCTTTTCTTGAATTAATTCATGATCAGAAGGCCCAGAGTCATTCTGAATAGCAGGAAGGACCGAGGACAGAAACATTGGATACTGCATTTCCTTTCTTTTTGGTTATTTTTGGGATACATGTATTCATTTGCTTTGTTTTTGAGACAAGGTATTGCTATGTAGTCCAGGCTGCTCCTGAATTAACAGTCCTTCTACCTCAGCCTTTGGAATATAGGGATTATAGGCATGTGTCCTCATGTGAGCCAGATATTATATTTTCTTAATTCTTGCATATTCAGGAAAGTCATTATACAGTCTTCACACATGAAAAACAACCTGAATTCTGTTTGTTTTTAGGGTTTTTTTCTGATATTTACCCACTTTGCTTTTCAAATTACTTCCGTTCTTTTTTCCTTTTTCATGCTGTACTTTTTTTTACTTTATCTCTCTTTTATTTTCTGTTCTAATTCATTGAGACATTTTTTGGCATCCTGTTAAAGACGTTAATAAGATTCCTGAAATTCTTCAGAACTTTTCAGAAATCATTCTTTTCCACTAGCTTCATATTATGTTTTCATAGCCTATTGTTTTTCTCTTATATTCTCTCTCTGTCTGTCTCTCTCTGTCTCTCTCTCTCTTTCTGTGTGTGTGTGTGTGTGTGTGTGTGTTTGCCTGTGGTGCTAGAATTGAACTTAGGACCTTGCATCTAGTAGGCAGATACTCTACAACCAAGCTATACTCCTAGCCTGGTATAGACTCGTAGTCTCATTAGGCACCTAGCCAGTACCTGATACAGAATAAATGGCCAATATTTCTCATTAATATTTGTCTAATATTCCTAAGATTCTGATGTCATGTGTTTAATTTTCCTTGTGATAATTTATTTCTCTCCGATAATTCCATGGTTTTTTTCTGTGCACAATTGGAGAAATGTTATACATTTATAAACGAGAAGACATTTAATGTGTTTTAAACACCATTTCATTAAGCTGAGAAATGGCTGGAGTACAAATCAGTAATAGCACACGTTTTGCAAGTGGAGTTAGATGGTCAGTACAAAGAGACAGAAATGCCAAAGTGGGATACAGTTTAACGAGCCAGAATGAGTTTTGATTGCTGTCATTTTCATCATTTTCTGGCTTGTGTGCTAATCAACATACAGTATCTTTCTGTGACTGTCTCCAATCACATATTTATCCTGTTCCCAGAGGCAACACAGTATTATACCGAGTGCCAAGTTCAAAGGTCATAACTCCTTGGCAGGAAGAGAGTTACTGTCAGGAAAATCTTACTGTTGGGCCCAGGACAAGTCATTGAATAGTTGTGTAAGTCTTTGTCAGCTCTGGGGTGTTCTGCAGGTGTTTGGTTATGTTGACACAGCTCACGGCTGCTCTGTTTATTGCTCTTTCTTTTGGAGGAACTCTTAGAGCAAACAAAACTCCTACCAACATTTTATCTGTTTAACAATTGACTGCTCAGGAAAGTAGAAAGAAGTCAGAGGTCAGTATGAGATTCATGAATGAATTTAAAATATCCACCTTCAAAACAGACTAAACCAAGCAAAGAAAGAGCTGGAATAGAGAATTTCACGTCAGAGACTTTCTGGAGCCCCTGGGAACACAGAAGGAAAAGGGAGAGGCGAGTCAATTCATTTTAATGAAGTAAATTGTTAAAGTCCAGACATGTTAAGGACACAGAGAAGTAAAATACGGCTCCTGCCCACATGAGCTTGAGCTTCGTGCTGCACAGAGACACAAGGAACTAGTCTAACACGAAGCAGGCCACATAAAATGGCTCTAACCCTCGAGGCGTCCCCATGCCAGCCCATCTTAATGACTACTTATATCAGCACATTTTAGTTCTCAAATGAAGTATCTTTTTTTTTTTTTTTTAATAAAACGTGGCTAAATTTGATTCTCAAAGACAGAATAGAGTGAGACCCACAAACATAACTTCAAGGAAAAATATAAGTGATCTGGGAAGAAATAAAGGTTTTGGAAAACATACAGCTCTGTCCAGCTGCTGTCACTGTGCCTGCGGATGGCCACAGAGACTGAGCGTATAGGAAATAGTCTGCTTTCTGATATGAAAGGCATATTTGTGTCCCATGGAATGAGAGGTATGCACGGCATGTGCGCAGGGCCCAGGGTCACTGCAGGGCTCGCAGTGGTAACATATGCTTCAGGAGTTGGGCTCCTCCACACGAATTAGCAGCCTTGCCATTCTCATTCCGTACCTCCGTTCGTTCCTCTATGTCCTTCACTATGAAGTTTTGTTTGTTTTCCCACCATTCTCTGTCTTCGTTGTTCTGGAATTTCACTGAGGACTTGAATCCACAGATCACATCCAGTGTTTCAGTAGCAGTTATTTTAGGATTGCTCGGTTTTTATATGTAGCCCAGCAGTTTATGTATTTCTTAAAACTTTTAATTCTTCAGGGAAGGAAAGGCTCAGAAATACATGTGTTATAAACACTGCATTTTAAGTCTGGATAGACAACATGAATACAATATTTTACAGGATAGAAACTTGAAGCTAACTTCTAAAAAATTAAATGCATATTTATTTGTAAAATATTTGTTTAGCGTTCATCAACAAGATACACAAACTCTCAGTTATCATCTATCACCTCACAGGTTTATGTTTTTAAAAGCTTTGTTTTATTTTTAATTATGTGTGTGTTTGAATGTGGGTGTCTGCAGATGATTGAAGGTACTCACGGTGGCTGAAAGAGGATGTCAGATTCTGTGGAGCTAGAGTTATAGGCAGCTGTGAGCCACAGCTGGGTCCTCTGAAAGAGCAGTAAGCACTCTCAGCCGCCCAACCATCTTTTCAGTCCAATAAGTTTCGTATTCATTTTACTTTAAAAGTAATATCTGTATAGAATAAATGCAGAAATATGAAATATACAATTTGATCAAATGTGGTACCTATGTCAATGTATAACATCATTTCAATAAGGAGAAACATTGTCATCACTCCAGAAAGTTCTCCTGTACTTCCACACAGTACAGAAAATCCTCAATCCTATGGGTCACTAATGCTCTAGTTCCTATCGTCATGGATTAGTTTGCCTGCTCTTGAGCTTCATATATGGAAGGGGGTTTTACACCCTGATGATTGTCTTCTTTGATATAACAGACTGCTTCAGTTGTCAGCTTGACACACCTGGGAAGAAGGAACCTCAACTGGAGAATTTCCTCTAAGGGATGGGGTGTGGCACGTTGGTGAAGCACTTTCTTGGTTGTTGAGTGATACTGATGGTTGAGTGCTATTGACTGTTGATTGTTGAAGGCCCAGCCCACTGTGAATGGTACCACCCATGGGCAGGCAGTCCTGGGTTGTATAAGAAAGCAGGCTGAGCACAGGCCAGAGGAGCAACAAGCCAATAAGCGGTGTTCCTCTGTGGTCTCTGCTTCAGGTCCTGCCTCCAGGTTCCTGCCTCAGCTTCTTTTGATAATGGACTGTGAGCTGTAGGTTAAATCCTTTCCCCTCTAAGTTTGGTTTTGGTCAGAGTAATCTATCACAGCAACGACTAAAACACTATTGTTTTAATTTTAATCAATATTATTGTATCTATTAGTAGTTCTTTTCTTTTTACTACTTAGTAACATTCCATTATATGAATATTCCATGACTTGACTCAAGTGCTGATGTAGATTTGATTTGTTTTCAGTTTGGCGCTATGATAAATAAGGCCAGACACTGCTATACAGATTCTTGTACAAGCATTTTGTGAATATGTTTTATTTCTATTGGGTAAATACCTGGAGTGATTATTACTGAGTCATAAAATATACATACATTTAGCTTAATGAAAATCTCGAATTTTTCCAGAGTAGAAACATTATGTTTCTATGAGAATTTTAGGTCTATAACCACACCAACATTGGATATTGCTAATATTTTATTTTGTGTGTGCATGCATGTTCATGTGTGTGCAGGTGCATGTAGGAACACACACATGTGTATATGAAGTGTAGGGGATAATCTCAAATGTTCTGCCTACTTTGTTTTGTTGAGACAGGTTTTCTCATTGACCTGGAACTGGCCAGTGAGTCTCAGGTATCTAGTCCTCTGTCTCTGCCTCTCCAGTACAGGGATTATAAGTGTATGTGCCATACCCAGCTTTTTATGTGGGTTCTGAGAATCAAACTTTTGTCCTTATGCTTGCACAACAAGTACTTTAAGGACTGAGTATCTTCTTGGCCTTGTTTTCAATTTTAATCATTCTGCAGGTATACAATGTCATCTCATTGGACTTTAATTTGCATAGCCTTGTCACCTACCAATTTTGGGCACCTTTGTATATTTTCTTTGGAATTTGTAGAGTTTCTTCATGAAATATCTGTTCAGGCTTTTGCTCATTTTAGAAAATGTGTCATTTAACTTTGATATTTATTTGTAGCTTATATATATTATTCTAGATATAAGTTGTTTTACATATACTTTATGTATCTATATATTTGTTATATACATACAGATACCTAATATATACACAATGTACATATATTTGTTGAATATGTATATATTTGAAAAATGTTTTATTTATTTATTTATTTATTGGTCTATTTTTTGAGCTGTTTCCACAGCTGTCCTGGAACTCACTATGTAGACCAGGCTGGCCTTGAATTCACAGAGATCTCCCTGCCTCTGCCTCCAGTGTGCTGGGATTAAAGGTGTGCGCCACCACACCCGGCTTTTTTTTTATGTGCATGAGTGTTATCTGTATGTATTTAAGTGCATCTGTGTCATGCAGTGCCCAAGGAGGTCCAAAGAAGAGGGCATGAGATCCTCTGGAACTAGAGCTGTGAACGGTTGTTAGCTGGCATGTGAGTGTTGGGATTGGAACCCAGTTCTTCTGAAAGAACAGCCAATGCTCCTAACCTCTGAGCCATCTTTCTAGCCCCTGCAAATGTATATATTATATATTTGTATTAATATGTTTTCCTCAGTCTAGGACTTTCCTTTGCTTTCCCCCCTCTATTTCTTTTTTATTAAATTAATTAGCTAGATAACTAATTAATTAGTGTGTGTGTGTGTGTGTGTGTGTGTGTGTGTGTAGGTCAGAGGGTACACACTCAGAGGGTAGTTTGTAAGAATCAGTTCTCTCCTTTCATCTTGTGAGTTCCAGAGACTGAACGTAGGTCATCAGGTTTGGAGGCCTTTATCTGCTGAGCCATCTTATTGGTACCTTCCTTTATATTTTTTAAACTTTTTTTTTTTTTGACAAATATAGTTTTTAGTTTACAAAGTCTAATTGCTCTACTGTTTTTGTTTGTGGGTTTGTAGTTCTAGCTTTATGTTTAGCTCTACAATCTAAGTTAATTTTTTTCTTTGTTGCTTATCTGGACATTTAAGAGCATTTGTTGGAAAGCTTTTCTCCATTAAATTATATTGGGACTTCTGTGAAATCTAATCTATCATAATGCTGATCTATTTTGGAACTCTCTTGTTTGATAAATTCTGTAGGATTTTTGACAGAAACTATTACATCATCTAGGAACAAGGTTTTATTTGTCTTTTTCTGAACTGGATGCCTTTCCTCTTCCTCACACAGGTTATAAACTCCTGTGCAATACTGAATAACAGTTGAATTTATAAACAAATATGTGTTTTCTTTACTGGATTTTAAAGTAAATTAAACATGCTCTATATTTCTTTAAATTTGGCATTGATTAAATACTTCCATATGAATTTGACTGATGATTGACTGTTATTATTGAAACATCATTTACAAGAGTATTTAGGATGAGTAACACTCTCTATAGTTATCATAGTTTGAGTGTGAAATGTCACCTACAGGTTCATGTGTTTGAACACTTGGTCCCTAGTTGATGGTGCTGTTTTGTGGGGGATTGTAGAACATTTGGGATGCTGGCAGTACTGAGGTCATCATAGTAGTTAGGAGCAGATCTTGAAGATGAAGTTCACCTGTTCTTTCCAAGTCCACCAAGATGTGGACAAGCCTCTGCCACATGGTCCTGCCACCAAGAACTGTGCCATGCCTTCCCTGCCAAAACAGTCTGCAGTGTATGAAACTGTGAGCCAAAATATACGTCTCCTTACTTAAGTTGTTTCTGTCAGATATTTTGTCTCATTGATGAGGAAGGAAACTAATAGAACTCTTAATACCATAAAGCCCAGAACAGCATGTCCAGAATGGAAGATTGTTAGATACACATCCGAGAAGCCACAAGCAGGCAGTGAGGTGTGCAGAAAAGGCACAGGGGGTTTTGTCTTCTTGATTTATATTTCCTTTTATCTTTAACAAAAGGAAAAAGACATGGAGATGGTTAAACTGATAGTTGTAGCCAAAGATGTGTCAATGTGTGATATTATCAACTTAAAAATTTGTAGTCAAATAACTGCCCTACCTGTAGAATCTAGTGTTGGAGTCTAAATCTACAAATAGAATACTGAGTCTACTGATCTCTCTAACGGGAGGTTTCTACAAAGAAAGAACCGACCCCAGCATAATCCAGGGTCATTAAAACGCTTTCTGTTAGTCTAAAGGAGCTGGCTCATTTAGTTCAGGGAAGAGTTGCAATTATTATCCTGGAAGGCCTAGTGTTTAAAACTCCCAAAGAGCCAGCTACTCTAAAGGAGAGAAATCCCTTTACAACACAGTTACTAAAGGCTGGGGCATGTTAGGACATGTGTGCTGGGTCTGCTGCTGTTCCAAGAAGAATACCACACCAAAGATTTGGTGGGTAGATCCTCCTTTGAGAGTCCCTGCTCTAGGTATATTGACACTTTTCACTGGGGTTAAATTTTATTTTGTAAATTAATTTCACTTTTCAGAAGGAAACAAGGACAGTTTTAAGAGCATTTCCATGGATATACCCTTTCTTTTGCCAAAAAGTAATGAGACAAGCCTCCAGGCTTGGTTCCATTTTGGTCAAATTGCAAATATGTGACATTTTAGGAATCTTGGGCTGCCTTGCTCTTCACACCCATTTAATCACAGTTTGGTGACTGGGATTTGATGGAATAAAGTAGTTCTGTCCATTTGCTATAGTTCTGTTTCTTTACAACAACTATGGTTTCAGAAGGGAATGGAAAAATAAATAAACCTTAGCAACCAAGAGGCCAGCTGCCTTGAAATTGGCGTGGGAATTCTGGACTCATTTTTTTGTTCTAAATTATAAACAGACATGTAAAGTCTTCTTTTGTGTATTTGTATTTGAGGCAGACCTGGGCTGGTGGTATTTCTCATGCGGTATGAATTTATATAAGCTTTAGAATTTGATGGGACAACCAGATTTCATACCTATTAAAACCGAGAGCCAAAACTGGAAATAAATAGATTTGCTGACTACTGATGCTCTTTCTTTCCCTTTTAGGTCAAACTGGGTAAAAGCTGTTCTTCACTTAACGCTGCGTTCTCTAGAATGTTGGAACAAAAGCATAGCTCTCATTTTGAAAGGGGTAAGAGATTGTGTGTTCTGGAGCCAGTGTGTTCTGAGTGACCATGGCCCGGGAACACAGATTGAAGTTACCCTAAATCCCATGTTCTAACTTGGTAACAGTTTCATGAGGATTTTATAGTAAAAGAATAAAGAAAACCATAAATCAGGACATTTTTCAGATATATTTGTTGAGACATTAGGGTGGCAGGTTATAGCAAAGTGGGAGCGTTCTGTTATAGGCCTCAGATGCTGTCTCACAGGCTTCGTAGGCCTTGGGTGGGCAGGAGCTGATGGTCTGCTAAGTTAGTATGTTCCAAAAGGTTTTTTATCATTAGTCACAGGATGTTAAGTCAGACACAAAAGTGGGCAAGAAATGGCTATTTAAGGGGCTAAAGATGGCCCAAGATAAATTATAAATAGGCTCTGGACCTGCAACATTCCAAACTCTCCATAATCATTGAAGGTCTAATCAGCTGATCAGCCTTGCAGGAGGTTCAGTTGAATATGTAGATTTTTTTTTTTTTTCCTGGAAACTTTCCTTTGTGATATCAAAGAACTTTAGAAAAGAAAAAAAAAAAAAAAAAACAACACCCAGAGACTGAGTCTGTGTGGTAGTTATTGTATTAACTTGCATTATAGGTTACTAGTGGGAGACATATAATTCAAAGTCTATAACTAATGGAAGTTTACTTAATCAGTCAAATTTATACAAAGCTGGAAACCACAAGTTCACTAACCTCACTCCGTTCTTGAGCCTGTAGGGTTACTCCTGCCTCTGCTTCCCAAATGCTAGAATTACAGGACTGAGATGCCATGGCTGGCTTTTTTTCCTTGACAGTTTATTTTATATGTAATGTAATGACTTTAAACTTATGACATTTATCTGAAGAAATATATCTTTTCGAAATGTACGTATATTCAAAATATATTATGGACTCTGAGCACCTTGGAATGTAATAATTAGTTTTATGGAGCCTTTGCGTTATCATGGGTAGTATGCTGCCTGAGAGCTTAGAATCTTAATTCAGGTTTTGCTATTGCTCGAGTTTCCTGACATTTGGTATGACCTTTTAATATATCCTGAGACTTTGTTTTGAAAAAAATGATAGAAATGAAGGGCAGAGTGGATATTTTTAGGATACTGACCAGATCTGTCTTCGCTTCTTCTGCTTTAAGTATGCTGAGATTTGGGAGGATGAAATCATAGTAATTACGGTGGGCTGACTCTGGCATACACTTGCTTGGCTAACTCCAAGGAGAGCAATCTATCTCTCTGACCATAAGGATCACTCGGAGATGGACATTATCAAATTTGGGTTAGCAAGACATAATGATAGACATGGTGAAACTTTTTTTATGATTTATTTCTGTTTTTAATTATATGCATGGGTGTGTGGGAGCGGGTGGGTTTCTGTATGTGAGTGCAGGTGCCCAAAGAAGCCAGAAGAGAGTGTTTGATCTCTGGGAACTGGAGCTGCAGGCAGTTGTGAGCCTGGGTGCCAGGAAGTGGACAATGGGGCTGGGGGCTCTGAAAGAACAGCAAGCTCTTCTGACCACTGAGCCATCGCTCCAGCCCGTGGTTCAGCCTCTGAGAAGAAAGCTCCCTTAGTCTTCTCGTGAGCTCAGAGGAACATCTTTCATCTTCCAGACTCAGTGGGAAGGTCAAGGACCACTCTAGCTGCTGATTGCCACCACAAGTGGAGTGGATCTTAGAATTTAGAGACGAAAAATAAGCAGGTAACAGGACCAGGAGTCGTTTGGCTCAACAACCTCTGGGTCAAGGAATAAAATCTCACATTATGTGAAAATTTTCATGTCTGTTCTATCCAACATGGCAGCCACTAGCCACATGTAACTGAGCACTGGAGGAATTAAGTTTTTAACTTAATTTAATTAACTAAAATTTAAGTTTAAATTACTACATATGACTGTGCCTCCTGTGTTGTTCAATATATCACTAGGGAGTCTTTCAGATCCCTAATAGTTCTAACATTATATGATTCTAGGACTGTATAATGTAGTCTGCAGAAATCAATGAATGCATTCAAAAGTTGCCTCAGCTAAAACCCATTGCCAACACACAGACATCTGATTTCCAGTAAGAATGGCTGCGTTTGATTTATGTTTTCATTCAAAGCTGCTGTGGTAGTTAATTTCTGAGAAGATTATGAAAGATGGATGTCTGTTAATCTTTCCTCAGTATTCATTTTATAGCTGGGAGGACTTGGATAAATTATGCTGTCTTAGTTTCTTTTCCTGTTGCTGTGACAAAATACTCTGATAAAAGCCACTTAGGGGAGAAAGTTTATTCTGGCTCACAGCTCAAAGATGCAGCCTGTCATTTCACAGAAGTTGAGTAGGCAAGAGTTTGGAACAACTGGTCACATTGCATTCATAATCAGAAAGTAGAAAGCCATGGATACATGGTGCGGCTCAGCTCCCTTTCTCCACTTACACGGTCCAGGATCCCAGCCAGGTAGCAGCACCACCCACAGTGGGCAGGGCTTCCCCCACAGGCATCCCCAGAGGCCCATCTCCCCAGATCCTGTCAATTTCACAATCAGTACTAAACATCACATACATAAAATGATTAAAGGCTTTTTTGTTGACATTCCTGGACATTGAATCCAAAGACTTTTACATGCTGAAAGCATTACACCATGTAGCTTTATCCTCAGCCCTTTAAGACCTTTAGTAGATTGAATTAGAGAGTGATGGAAAGAACCTAACATAAACTCTTACTCACAGTAAATTTTCAATGAATGGTTGTTGAGCCTACTGCTAGCCCTGCTATTTAAGACTAACATAAATGACCAGATGCTATTCACCCCTCAGCATCTAGAAATGCCTGCATCGGACTGGATAGAACAATGACAGATCACTGGACTATAAAGCTCATTAAATTAGAGAGGGCAAGTAATCCAATGCAATATAGTTACATAGAGATAAATTAAATCTCAGTAATCAATGACCTAGAAAATAGAACTAGGACTACCTGATTCACAATTTAGAATGCCATCTTCCTCCCACAGCACCCCTCCATTTCCCAGAGTTTTTAAACTGCCTTGAATTCTCTATCCAACTTACCAAAAAGTATTAGCAACTTACAGAAAATTCCAGGGCTAGGGCTGAAGCTCTGTGGTGGGAGATCACTTGCTGCGCCTGTGTGAGGCCCTAGGCTTATCTCCGGGACTGAGAGTGGAAGGAAAAGAAATTCCATTTATTTTTCTCTGCAGTTTTACATTAACAAGATACTATTTCCAAGACTATTTAACCTCATGGTTGACTCTAATTTCAGTCTTTAATCAGTGGTAGTAAAGCTTGGCATGTTTTTTTTTAATTGAATTTCTGATTCATAATTGTTTCAAAGAGAATTAAAAAATGGAAATACTTGTTTTGTTTGCATTCTGTATTTCCTTTTAAAAGTAATTTTTTATTAATTAAATTTGTTCTTAGGCGATTTTACATGTCCACAGCACACACCACCCACTCTCCTTCCCATTGTCTCCTATCTCCCATCTTCCTCACAAATCTCTCTTTCTCAAGTTCATGTTTATTGATGTGCTTTGTGTTTCACTGAGTTTCACCAGGCTGTCTGTGTGACCATGGGTTTGGAGCTATCTCCTGGAGCCTAGTGTGCTCAGTCATGAGTACACAGCTAAAGAGAAGAATTCTCCCTCTTTTAGAATCCGTCACTAGCCAGTGAGTAGTTCTGAAGCCCTTCCATGACTGTTGATAGGGACAGTCTTGTGTGGGCCCAGTGTAGCTAACCACATTTTTGAGTTAATGATTGCAATGGTTGTATCAAGTCTAGAAGACAGCATTTCACAGAACTTCATTCTGTCTTCCAGCTCTTATATACTTTCTGGCCCCTTTTCCACAATATTCACTGTGCCATGGGGGAATATATAAATGTCTTGTTTAGGGCTGAGCCCGCAACTCCCACTTAGTCTCGGCATCTTGGCAGCCATGAGTCTCAGCAGTCACCGCTGTTCATTATAAGGAAAGGAGTCTCTGATTAAGGCTGGGGCAGCCCTTGTCTATGAGTATAAGCATGATATTTTAGAAGGCAATTTATGCTATGGCAATTTGGTTGAAAAACAGCAGTATGTTCCCCATCTGTGCCAATGATCCCACGAGACTGGGGCTGGTAGCTGGGCTTACAGTACCATACATTTCCTGCTGAAAACATTTTCTTAGCAGTAGAAAAATGCCTTTTTCTTGAGTTTATAATACTGAATGATTTTGGACAGTGGTAGAACAGTTGTAAAAGTTCCCTTAGGGGAAGGTGGGTCACAGGTTTTTCTCCTTGACTTTCTTGTCTTGATGATGGGCCCTCATTTAATAGCTTTCAAAATGACGCAAACAGCATCTAGAAACAATCCTTCCTGGCTTGATACCAAGCTGGTCCATCTTTGAGCCAGGATAGTAGGCCAGCCACAGCCACAGTTTCTCACTAAGCGTACACTATGTGCTCATCTCTTCTAAAGCAGGACTCTCAGGATTGTCATAGTGCTTCCCTGCAGGGCACTGAAAACATATGTCAGCTGGTGTGGGCTAGCAGCTGCGTCATCACACTGAAACTTTTTCTTAGATGTATATTCCTATCAGGTTGTGACTTTATAATTGGGAATCAAGACGCAAGTCAGATGCATTTGAATTAACTTTGCATTATATTGCTTTGACTTGGATCTATTCCAAGTACTCTCAAAGTTACAGCATGAAATTAACTTTGAACTTAGAACTATCTGATTTACAAAGACCTTTTTGTCTTTCTAGCCGTCTTGAGCCATTGCAGATGTTCTGAGAGACTTAAGAGAGCTGCCTAAATAGGCTTGTGGACTTTCACACCCTTCGACGAGACAAGTATCAGCATCTCACTATTTTGAAATATATGGCTATAAGAGAGAAGAATGTGGGCTGGGGAGATGGCTCAGTGGTTAAGAGGGCTGTTTGCCCTTGCAAAGGACCTGGGTTCAATCCCCAGCACCCACATGGCAGTTAACACCAGTTTGTAACTCCAGTTCTTCTGACCTCCTTGGGCATTGCATGACATGGGTTCACTTACACATATGAAGCCAATAAAATAAAAAATAAAATAATTTTTTAAAAAGAAAGCAGAATGTATTCTTGGAGGTTCTACATTTCTTCCTTTTACATGGATAGTTTGGGAAGACATCTCTCCAATCAATGTGTACTGTGTTTTGATACTAAAAGACTGGTTTCAACAAATATTTTTATGAACGATGATTAGATTTCCAAGATAACTCACCCCAAAGAGCTAGCATGTAAAAGGTGTAGTTTCAACTGCTTTGGGAGTTTACTTGGCTTTGAGTAGTTAGGAAGGGGACTAATGATGGATTTCAGAATTATCTCTGGGAAATGTCACCTAAACTCCAATAGCAGACTATAAAATTTCAGAATATAACCCATGTGGAAGGTGGGAACTTCCTACATTTCAATCAGCACTAATGTCTATTTACTCAAACATTGTTTAACAATATAATTCATCTCATGGGCAACAGTGCAAAATAAGATAGCAGGTTCTAAAAATACATAATAATATGTTACATGAAACACTTCAGAATGGAGCATCTTACTGAATAACAGGAGCACTGAGGAAAGCATTCTGGTAGTGGTAGCCAAGAGTAAGATCTTACTTGAGAAATAAACGTTAAGGTTGATATATGCCTACAAAAGATGCAATGGGTCAAGGTTAATCATGTCAGCCATTGTACTTTTTCACTTTGAGAGCATGGAGAGATCCAGTAGTGACTCATAGCTGTTACTTCCAAGCTCGATCAATTTAGAAGGAAGCCTGTTGCTGAGGCTAACTGCTGAATGTCATGTGTAATGGGAAACATTTGCTTTCTGGCTAGCGCAGGGCATTTAGGTGGACAGTAATGAGTTGCAGCTGAAGGGTGGAGATCCCCTAAAAAGAACTATACTTTTTCTTTGCCAAATATAATGAATAAAGTATGTATTCCAACTACTCCACTATTGATAGTCATTCAAGAAAGATTTTTGTGATGTGACTATTGCACAGAAAATAAAACCCACTGGAAAATCAGAAGAGAAGATTAGTACCACTCAATAAACAGTATGGGACCAGAAGAAGAAGAATCAAGATTTATCACCATAGAAACAAGGACAGATATTAAAACAAAGATTAACTATGACTTAAGTACAAGAATGTAAGTGCATGATAAACTACATGTCAGTTAGGATGAACTAGCTCAGGTTTTGATTACAAATGCACCCCGAATTCCAGACAGCAAAGCTTTCTTTGGTTCTGTCAGGAGGCTGTGTTCTTCTTACCACCTGTATTTCTCTAATCAACAAAGGACCTACAGCTCTTAGCACTGACAAGGTAGATAGAGAGGCTCCCTGCTTCCAGCCCCTCCCCCCATTAAGGTCACACATTCAGGGTGTAGTGGCACACACCTTTAATCCTAGCACTCTGAGACAGAGGCAGGTGGATCTGGAGGCAGAGGCAGAAAGATCTCTGTGAGGCAGAGACTGAAGCCAGACTGGTCTACATAATGAGTTTCATGCTGGCTGGGGCTACAGGGTGACCCTGTCACAAAACAAAATGAAAACAAAAACAAGAGTCACGCACTTTTTAGTTTTATTATTTTTTAGTTATCATAAAAAATAATGGATTTTGTTATGCATGTTCATAATATAGTGTTATATTTTGTCCATATTTCCCCCCTAACTACTCTTTCTTGTTCCCTTGTGTCCTTCTGCTTCCTGCTGGTTCCCTTCCCCCAAATAGTCATGTCATGTCATTCGTCTGTCTATCTGTCTATCTGAATATACACACATATGTGTGTACCTGTATCTATATATTCTAGATGGCATGTATGAGAGAAAACATGCAATACTTATCTTTCTAATTCTGGTTTATTTCTCTTCACATCATGATCTCCAATTCCATCCCCTTTAGTTTTATTTTATTATTCAGAGAAAGCCACACAGCTATAATCCATGTAAATAGAATGGAGTCAGGGCTAGAGAGATGACTCAGTAGTTACAAGCACTGGCTGTTCTTGCAGAAGACTGGGGTTCTATTCCCAGCACCCACATGGCAGCTAACAACTGTCTGTAACTCTAGTTCCAGGGGATCTGAAGCTCTCTTCTGGTCTCTGTGGGATTACACACATGAGGTGCACTTAACATACATGCAGGCAAAACACTCATACACATAAAATGAATAAATAAAAAATTAAAATAAAAAAATAGATTCGATTCCAAATCTATCATATTCCTGGAGAAAGGAAGATTCTATGAATAAGTTTTAATGACTTTTGCTTTGTTTGGTTTTAAACATTTATTTATATGTGTGTTCATACAGAATGCATATAGAAGTCAGAGGACAAATTTCAGAAGTCAGTTCTGTAATGTAGGTTCCAGGAATTAAAGTTAGTTGGTTAGGTGGTCAGATTTGGTGGTAAACACCTGTTGTGCCACTCTGCCAGCCATGTTTGTTTTGTTTTATCTTTTAGACAGGGTTTCATTGTGTAACTTAGCCTGGCCTAGAACTCATGATCCTCCTGCCTCCACCTTCTGAGTACTGGGACTACAATACGTACCACCATACCTGATTACTGCATTACATTTTACAAAAGAAAATATACATCAAGGATCATTATGTGCACCCACAGGAGCCATCAATAAGAATAAGAAGAATTAACATGACTAAGAAGACATATGCAGACTGCCAAAGAAACCTTTAAACTAGATGTGGTCATGTGCATTTGGGTGACTGAGGCAGGTGACATAAAAATCTATTCTTAGGGCTGGAGAGATGGCTCAGTGATTAAGAGCACTGACTGCTCTTGCAGAGGACCCAGGTTTGATTCCTAGCACCCACGCGACAACTAACAATCATCCGTAACTCCAGTTCCAGGGGATTCAATGCCATTTTCTGACCTCCACAGGCATTGCACGACATGGGTACACATATGCACATGGCAACCAATACACTCATACACATAAATTTTAAAAAAATCTATTCTCAATATCTGTTTGCTAACTGTGTCAATGAATCACTGCGGTAGTAGGATCGTTCTGGAAGTAGGAGTTTTACCAACAAGCAGCTGTCCCTACAGATTGACATGCCATTGACTTTCAACCTGGAATAATGAATCCAAATAGAGGAAGATGAGAGCGGTCCTTAGCAACTCCACTTCTAAGTTCCAAGCTCTTATTGGTGACCAGACATAGGAGCCACACACAAGCCAGCATTAGGACGTGTTCCGCTAAGATGGCTCACAAGGATGTAAGAGGAAGAGATGAGAATTACTGACAGTCACTCTTGGAAAGATATCTCCATTTGCTGTTCTGCAAGGGTATTGCCCGAGACGCCAGCATTTCTCTGCTGTGAGGGCTGGCGCTGGGTCAGTCAGTGTGCCAGGGCAGTAAAACAATCTCCCATGAAGGGCAGTACATTGTTGGTGGGCCGTGCCAGCCCAGGGAAACAGTGCTGCCTTTGAAAGACACAATGAACCACTGTCTTTGCCTCTTTTTCATCTCCCCAAACTGTTAAGAGTCCAAAACTCTTGGTGGTGATAACAAAGGCTCCTGGAAGAGCGAGCAGAAGTCTCCAGTCATGGCACCTGGAGAGCAGCAGCCAAAACGAGCCAACAGAACAGGGCCCATATGATTAGAACACTCAAGCCTTCTTTCCTGCCTGGCCTGCAATCTGGAAGAAAAATAAGCTCCACAGAAAACAAAATGTCCCTTTCTCTCAGCATCTGTCTGTTCTGGACTGCTCTGTTCTCATCAACGGAGTGAGTCAGGTGCTGTGTACCAAGATGCGCTCCTGGTACTATCTACCCACGTGCTACTGTCATCCACTATGTACCACTATATCCAGTTAATGTAAAAGCCTTGGAAATTATTTAAGCAGAGACTGAGTGATCATCTATATATGAGTTGATTCTATGAGGGAGAGGAAGTGGGAATGGCCTCACCTTGGAACGTCCCATGGGTCTTGCTCTCAAGGCACTTTTCCTATTGTCCTAGTGCAAGGTTTGAGTTTCTCTTTAAGGGTGTCAGTCTCTTTAACAATTGAAATCACTTTTTCTCAATTGGCCTTGCCCTAAACTTTAGCCAGGTTCATGTTTCTTTCCTTGCCAAACTGCACATTTTTCACATCTTTAGGCTCTACTTTTTGTCCTCTCTTACTGTAACCTGGGTAAATGCAGTAAGTGCAACCTGCACCGCACACTGAATTTTATGCTGTCTTGAAATTTCCTGTCAAACAAGTTGGAAAGTGACTTCCGAATTCAGCTTCACTCAGGTTTTCTGGACACAGAATACAGGGTCTGTGCTAGAACGTACCGTGTACTGCTTCTAGCCCAATTCCCAGTAGTCTTTGTTCCCCTCTGAAATACGAACTCAGCCCCCACTCCACATTTCTGTCAGCTTTGTGGTCTTCCAAGCTCCCATCAGTATGGTCCATTGAACTCTGCTTACAGAATTCTAGGCCTTCTCTAGGCCACAGCTCCAAAATTTTCTGCAGTCTTCCTATAAACTGGCTCGAAAGGTCTGGGAGCCACAGGTCTATCACAATGACCTCACTTCTGTGGACCATTTTTTTTTTTTTTTTTTTTTAAACTATCTTAAGTCTCTGTGGCCAAATACCTGACAGGAAGCAATTTGATGGAGGAGTGTTTATTTTGGTTCAGGGTTTGAGGGGGGATTACCAAGAGGCATGGTGGCCTGTGGCTCTTTGTGGAGTGTATAGCAACTGCTTTCTCACATCTCAGAGGACCAGGAAGCAGAGAGAAAAGGCCAGCACTCCTAGCCCTGTTTTTATAGTAATTAAAAATGGAGGCTACTAAGTCTGGGTGTGGTGGAGGAGACAGGGGCAGGTAGATCTCTGTGGGTCTGAGGCCTGTCTGTTATACAGAGCAAGTTCCAGGCCACTCGGGGATAATAGTGAGATCCTTTCTCAAAACAAACAGCAAACAAACAAAACAAAAATGGGGCTGGAGAGATGGCTCAGTTGGTAAGAGCACTGGCTGCTCTTGCAGAGGACCCAGGTTCAGTTCCCAGCACCCACATGGTGGCTAACAACCTTCTGTACCTCCTGCTCCAGGGATCAAATGCCCTCTCTTGACCTCCAGGGGCATTCATTACACACAAGTGTGCAATAACATACATACAGGCAAAACATTCATATACATAAAATAAAAATAAGTAAATGAATAAGTAGGCCTATTTAAAGAATGAGAGGGTTAAAAAACAATATTGTCAAACATTTCATTTTAGAATTAAGGCAACTAAGATTGAGGTGTGGGAGGGGGCTGGCTTTGTAGCCTAGACTGTTCTAGAACTCCTGATTCTCCTGCCTTTGTGCACCACCATGCATGGCACCAACTTGGTTTTTTTAAAACTTTAATACTATTATTGTTGCTTTCCCCTTTATAAAGCGGATACAGTTGAAAGGCAGAAGAAATTTTTGATTTTGGTGCTTAGACTTGAACTCAGAGCCTTGTGTATGCTAAACATGTGCTCTACCACTGAGCTATAAACCCTACCCAAATATTGCTACTGGATAATTTTTTAAGAGATATATCCAGTCTTTTGCCCAGGCTGGCCTGAGCTCAAATAATCCTCCTGCCTCAGCCTCCCAAGTAGGTTAGATTACAACAGTTTGAAATTTTAATTACAGTCCAAGATAATAGGCATATGTAGGGTACAAAAGGCCCTGCCTCAATTGAACAGGGTGTATTAGTTACTTTATTTGTTGCTGTAACCAAATAGCTGACAAGGAGCAATTAAAGAGAGGAAAGGTTTATTTGGATTCGCAGTTTGGGGGGATGCAGTTCATTATGAAAGTGAAGGCGAGGTGGCAAGAATGTGAGGTGGCTAGAATGTGAGGTGGCTAGAATGTGAGGTGGCTAGCCACACGCCGTCCACAGTCAGGAAGCAGAGGGGGATGACTGCTGACGCTGTTTGCTTTCCCTGTTTACACCCTTGGTCCAGGACCCCAACTGATCAATGCTGCTGCTCCTATTTAGGGTGCTTCTTCCTTCTTCAGTAAAACCTTTCTGGAAAAACTCTCCCAGACACACCCTGAGGTACGTTTCCATGGTGATTCTAAATCCAGTAAAGTCAGTCAAGATTAGCCATCACATTGGGTTAACCTGTTCTTGAAATTTCTTGTGCCCCAAACTTTTATAAGAACAGTAGCAAATAAGAAAGAGAGATGCTTCTGGAAGGGCAGCTGCTGTTCTTGATGCTGCTGCTGCTGTTACTATTTGCTTTAGGGCATTAATCTCAGAATAATGCCAGCAAAACCCATTAGCTGTGGCAGTGAACTGTGCTAGCTGGTAGTCCAGGGGCATCTTTGTTACAGGCAAACTATCCAACACTGCTATAAACCTTCCCTTGTGTTGTGGAAGAAACTACTGCTTCTAAGATCCCCAGTTCTGCCTAGAACTCTCACCCGCGTAATCTCACTTCACAGTACCAAGCATACTTCGAGTAGTTCTTTCCCACCCAGGTAGGTGTTTCCCACTTCACAGGACAGGAAATTAAAGATTAAGCATTTATACCCCACCCTCTCACTGTTCATCCTGTGTTACCTCCACTAAAAAAAATAAGTGTGATAAGTGTGCAATGTGAAAATAATTCAAAAGGAAAAGGAGTGAAAGAAATGTTATCTGGGAAAAAAAGAGAGGAAGTCTTGGACCTCGCATGGCTGAGACGCATTAGCTCTAGGTCCCATACTTGGGGTCAAAGGCGCAAGTATCTTGATAGTGCAGGAGAGAGAGGGAGGGAGAAGCTGCTTGCTGCACTGACTTGGGGGTAGGGGGCTGGGTACTTGGTGATGACTTGGGGGCGGGGGCTGGGTCCTTGGTGAGCTAATCTTGACCGTGAGGAGAGGTTCCCTTGTGGTCCAGCTGCTGCCTTTAGATCCTGTGTTTGTGTTGCAGACAATTGCCACGGAAGTGTTTCATTTCGTTTATTTATTATTCGTATCCCTCCAACTTCCAAAGATCAATGCCAGGCATGGAAGTGAGGCTTTGAAATTTTTTTTCATACACCAGATTCTTATCTGAAGGACTTGGTTTTGCTGGTATGTGTGTTTGAAAAACACGCAGTTAATACAACTGCAAGTCCAGAGGGTCAAGCTGCTGCCGTTGTGTCTAAAATTCAAATATTTGGATGGGACGCAGAGGTCTGCTGCCAAGGACACTCTGATCTGCGACTGAGTGGCTCAAGCGCAGAGTCCCAATCTTACTCTCCTGACTGTCGCAGAGATACTCTGTTTAATCCCTTTCATCTGCCTCTCTGCTTCCAAAGCCACAATTATTTTGAAACCACATAAGGGCTTGGTAGCGGTAAAGTCTGCTCCCCAGAGTGGTTGGCGGCTGGAACCAGAGATCCCCGCGGACTCTTTGTTCGGTCAGCACAAGATTCTTTCCACGGCCAGCTGAAGGCCCTTTCTTTGTGTCGTGATTGACAGACATGAATTAAATATCACCCCACTGGGCTCTCTGATTGGTGAATGATGACGTATCACAAGAATGTCTTGGGAAAATGGCGTTTCATGATGGGTTGGGGTGGGGGTGGGGGCAAGACCAGAAAGGCAGGGGCTTTTTTTTTTTTTTTTAAAAGCTAATCCTGAACTTGACAAAACAGCAGAGACCTTGGTTCTGGCCTTCTTCTTTCTTTCTTTCTTTCTTTTTTTTTTTTTTTGGCTGGTTTCTGCCTTGTTCAAGCCCTTGGAATGGTTGATCCTGGAATGGCCTAAAAGACGAGGAGAGAGTGGAAGCCAAAGGAAGAGAAAATGTAGGAGAGAGAGAAGGATTGTTTTCTGTAATTGACTGCTGGTTCTGCAGCTGTGCTTTGGGGGTGCTGTTCTAAGATGGGCCTGGCTTTGTCCCTGAGCGCGCCCCCCCCCCCCATTTATCAGCGAGGCAATTAGTATTCCCGTGGGCATTACTGTGAGCTACACAGCCCACACTGCTCCCAGCACGCCCTGCACAGCTCTGGGCATAAACAGTTCTGCACAGACAATGCTCTCTGGCTTTGAACAGTCAGGGACAGTGGGACAAGAAAGCACAGAGCGAAGTGGGAGGGCAAGGGAAGGCCTGGCAGAATCGTATGCGGTGCGCATGTGGGCATCTGTCTAGAGGAACAGGGGAGAATCCGGTGCAGGAGGAACCTGAGCAAATGTGTTATCCAGTCTAAGCGCCAGTGAGGGCCTCAGGAGAATGCAGACTAAGGTAACTTAGCTGGTTTAGCCAGTGACCTTCCTCCCCCTAAAAACAGAAAGGAGTCTGAGGCAGGAGGATTGGTTGAGCCCCAGAGTTTGAGACCAACTTGGACAACAAAGCAAGATCCCATTTCTAAAACAAGATACAGACATTTTTAAAAGTTCAAGTGAGGATTAGAGACAGCCCAGTTACTAAAGTGCTTGCCCCAGGAGCCTGAGGACCCAAGTATGATACCCGGAACCTGCATGGAGTCATGTACTTGTAATCCCAGTACTGAAGAGACAGAGAGGCAAATCCTGGAACTCACTGGACAGCCAACCTTGGTCAGCTCCAGACCAGCCAGAGACCCTGTTCCCTGAAAAATAATGGACAGTGCCTGAGGAATGACACCTGAGGTTGTCCTCTCTCTCTCTTTCTCTCTCTCTCTCTCCCTCTTCTCTCTCCTCCCTCTCTCTTTCTCTCTTACACACACACACACACACACACACACACACAAGCATAAATGCATACTTGCACAGCAGTTGAAAGAAGCTGGCTAAATTTTACATTTTGTATACCATATTTTCAGGGTCTCTAACATGCCCTTCTGTGTGAAAGCAGACTTGATTCCTCCAGTTGCCAGGCTGGTAATGCTGATGGATACCAACACTGAGGCACAAATCTTTTACCCATGCCCAGCTTTTAAAAAATATCACTGCTGTTTTGCAATTGCGCAAAATTTCTTGTCACAAAATGAGAAAGACGGAGACATATTTAAGTGTTAACCAGACTTGGACAGTAAAGACCCCTGCAAAGAGTGCTTAGCTAAATGTGAGGTGCTTCTTGATAGATCCGGAGTGGTAGGGTCAATGTCAGGCCAGGGATAAGTGATAGGTTCATAACCCTCAACTAGGACAGCTCACAAGGATTTGTTCAGATGAATCTGATGACACTATCCAGGGAACAGCAGAAACTGTAACCCAGATACATTAGCCACAGGCAGAGTAGGAATGGAGGCCCATAGCAAACTAAGCTTAGGAAATCAGGTCAGCTGATAGAAAACAGCTCAAAGGCCTGACAAGAATTTTGGCAAATAGATAGAGGCCATAGGATCAGAAAGATGCTTAAGCCAAGGAGTTCCTTCATCCTTGAAGCTGTCCTGTCCCTGAAGAAGGGACACACTGGGAAGATGTTGGGACCTGTGGCTGCAGTGAGGCAGCCAGAAGTGATGGTGAAGAGACATGTGTGAGCACAAATCTACGGAGTCACTCACGGTATTTGACTGCTGGAGATGCATCTTTCCTCTGGGATGAAAGAACAAGAGTTCTGTGATCATGTAAATTAGAATCTGAGTGAGGTCCTTATTTAAAGACTGCGTCATTGGAGTAAACTTCTGGTGGTGAGCAGATGAGGGTATTGGATGTCAGGGTGGCAATGCCAGCTCCGGGAGCCTTCCTATAGAAGGAAAAGCAAGGAATGGCAAATCTGCTTTTCAGGAGTTCAGCAGCTTGCTGAACTTTGATGTGGTGTGGCCTACACTCTCTCCACCATTTTGTTTCTTCTTTTCTTATAGTACACAACGTTGCTGAGATGATTTATTAGCTCTGTATTTCTTTAGTTCCTGAATAGATCCAACGACTTCAGTCCTAATGTCTTGGGTTTGATTTCTGCCTTGAAATGTTGCTGAAGGAAGTGGGATTACTTATTGTAAGAGAAATGAGCTGGCAAGTATTGAGTGTGTTTGTTTGCTGGGGTCAACCTTAGTGGGGTGGTGTTAGGAGGGATGGGGTCTTTCAGGAGATGATAGGTGTGGGAATGACTTTTACGATATAGAAATAGACATGCTCTGGACAAAAGATCTTTTCTTAACCTTGCAACCAAAATGTTAATGTGACCTTGTTTATGAAGACAAGCTCAGTGAGCCTTGAACTTTCCTTGCAACATAAACATACAGCTCATGGCCTTTCTTGCTCTTGACCCAAAGCAATGTATGAATGTATGTGTGAATGTTTTATATTTCAAGAAAGTAACCAGAATATTTGCTAAAAGTAATGGAGACACAAAGATTATCCCATTTATGTTGCAACATAACGTCTCTTTATGTTTGTGGTTGTATGTGTGCAATTCTAGGTCAGTAGGGGTCAGAAAGGGAGAATTTCCTAAAAGACAAACCTTTCCACTTTTTCCTTCCTCATTCCATGCTGGATATATGTTTCAATTGAAGAAAGAGCAGGCTTTTTGTTTGGGAGCACAGTTCAGAGAGAATTCTGAAGGAAAAGATTCTCAGCAGTTTGGGTCTGCTCTTGATTTAAAATGGATGCTAAGGATCAGGTTGTTTTTATTAAAGCATATACATAATGTGCCACATAATAAAAGACACAGATAGGGTGTGGCTAAGGTCTGAATGCTTCTCTTATGGGTTCTTATGAAACAAGTTTGGCCCTTAGTGTCACAGTATAGTGATAAACCTTTAAGGGGATCCAGTACAAAGTTCTTAGATTATTGGGGATACTACTCTAAGTAGTTTGTGGGATTTTCAGTTCTTCTGAGAGGGTTGTTATAAAAAAGAGCAAGCCCTTCCTTCTCTTTTCCTCAGTTTCCTGTTTAACAATGTGATCTTTCCTTCTCACATTTGCTTTGACCATTGAGCTTCTATCTGGATGATGTCCTCACTGGAGCTCAGCCTGCTGGCCCAATGTCCTTCCACCTCCAGAACTTTGAAATAAATAAACCTTGTTTCTGTTTATAAAGCTATCCAGCCTCAGACATTTCATTACAGTTTAGAAAGAGAGAGAGAGATAAATATATGAGTGATTAGGTCACGAGGATAGAGTCATTATAAATAATAATGCCTTTATCAAAAATATCTGAGAGAGCTCTTCTGAAAGCTCTTCTGTTACACGAGTGCACAGCAAAAGGGGCGTGTGTATAACCGGAGCATATGAACTCATCAGACCCTTAACTTGGACTTCCTAGCCACTGGAGCTATGAGATGTTTGTATTGCTTGTAAGTCACTAAGTTCATTCATGGTATAGTCGCTATGATCCCAATGGACCATAACAATTCTCTCTTTAATAATCCTATCTGCAAATACAGTCACATTCTGCATATTGGGGTTAGTACTTCAGCATATGAATTTCAAGGAAGGGGGAGAGACAATTCAGCCTACAATACAAAGTCATACCCATAAGGGTCCCACTGAATATTTGAGATACATATGCTTAAGAGTCTATGACGCTGCCGTAGAATAGTTTTTATATAAAAAAACAGTATTAGTTGAGTATGAGATGGCTCAGTGGGTAAAGTGCTAGCTGGACTGGACAAATTTGTGAGTTCTGGGTTCAAGTGAGAGACCCTGCCTTAAAAAAAGTGGAGAGGGATCAGGGATGACACCTGGCATTGATGTCTGGCCGCCTCATGCAAATGCACACATATGCATTCACAATGCACACAAATGCAGATATACATGTGCACACTCATCATACACACGTACACACGCATACACAAAAAAGAATCAGTGGACTCATTTTCATTTCAGTAATCACAGACCCATTTATTATCATAAGCTATTAGTATCTTATGCCATATGATTGTTACATCAATATCCAGAAGCATTTATTGAATGGGTGAGTAGCTCTTCTTTCTTATAAAAACTCACCCTTCCTTGCACAGTTGAAAGGTAGACTAAGCTCTCAGGTTACTCAGGATTGTATCTTAATGAATGATTTGTGGGCAGTCTCTAGTAGATTGTAAAGCATCATAAATAATTCAAGCTAAACAACTCCTGTCATCATAGATTAATAGAGTGCTATTTATGACACAAATGTTGCAGTCTTCTCAAGTTAGATGGCCTGTTCACCAAGGTGAACCTTCCAACACCAGGTGCTGGGGCAGCTGCCTTGAATGTGGGACCATTTCCAGAAGATGGAGGGACAAATGCTGGAGGAAGTCTCCTTGAACTTGAGCTTCTAGAGACAATGATGGATTGTCAGGAATGAGAATTTTTAGTTTCAAATTCAGTTCAGAAACAGTCAAAGAAGCCTTCTGGTTAGTTAATGGTCCTCCTCCATAAGGATGTATGGGAAAGTGAACCCCTGAGTGGACCGTTAGCCTCGCTCCACAGAGGATTCCAGTATCAGTTTGTTAGCTGTGGTCCTGAAGACACGTTCCTTCTCTGAACCTAATTCTCTCTTGGCTAATATCCTGTCAGTCACCACAGCCATGAAGTAGTTCTGTGTCAAGAGTGCCTTCAAGTCGGCCACAATGGAGGAGCAAACACAAGGTCATGAGGTCGGAGCCAGAAAAAGAGGTGAAGGTCTGGAGTGTGCAATATTCAAAGGCCAAGGGCAGGAAGATTCCTCTTTATTTTAACAAATATGCGTAACATAAAAATTTCCACTAGAGAGATGGCTCACTGGTTAAGAGCACATGCGGCTCTTCCAGGGGACCTGAGTTTGATTCCCACACCCACACTGGGTAGCTCACAATCTCCTCTAGCTCCAGCTCCAACACCTTCTTCCGCCCTGTGGGTACCTTCACACACATGGCACACATGCACATACATATAGACATATACATTTTAAAAGTTGCCATTTAACTGAATTTTAAGTGTGCACTTTTGTAGGGTCAAATTCAATCACAGGGAAAGACAGATGGTTCAGTGGGTGAGAGTACTTGCTGTGCAAGCATGAGGACCTGAGTTTAGGTGTTAAAAGTCAGGTGTGGCCACATGTCCCTATAACCCCAGTGCCGGGAGGCAGACACAGGATGATCCCAGAACTTGCTAGCTATCAGCCTAGATGAAAACCTGAGCTCCGGGTTCAAGGAGAGACCCTGTCTCAAAGGAATAAGGCGAACAATAATCCTACGTACAAGCTCACGAATCTGCACATACATGTGAACACACATGCATATACACACACATGCATACACACAAAGCCCAATCACAGTGTTGCACAACTGTTGTCACCATCTATCTGTAGAGCTTTTTCACCTTCCCCAGTTGAACCTGTACCGTCGGAACATTCACTGTCCGCTCTTTCAGGCCACTGCAACCCTCTTTTCCATCTCTGAATAACATGTAAGTGATGTTTGTCCTTTGTGACTGGCTTGTCTCACTTCGTATAAGGCTTTCAGTGTCATTCCTGTTGTAGCATGCATCAGAATGTCCATGCTTTTCAAGACGGAACAACACTGCACTGCATGTGTAAGCACATTTTGCCCATCTATTCATCCATCAGTGGATACTTGGGCTGCTTCCGCGGAAGCAGTACTCCTGCTGACATGGCCAGTGCTCCTATGAACATGGATGCACAGATGTCCATTCAACTCCCTGCTTTCAGTTGGGGGTGGGGGACTCACACCAAGAAGTGGGGTTGCTGGGTGGGCTAAATCTGCAGACCAGGCCTCTCTGCAGATCTTCAAGCGGAGAATAATAACTGGGCTCTCACTGAGCCCTGGACCTAAGGACATACCCAGAACAGGAAACTGGAAAAAAACAAGAGGCAAATACAGGGAAGGAATCTGAACCAGGAATTCTGACCCCAGCCTTCTGAAACATTGCTTGTTGGTAAACATTTCTGCTTTTAGTTTATGTATGCTCTATGTCCTCTCTATTCTCCTGTCTGTTCCATGCTATACATTGGAAGTTATTTATACATGTATCTTCAGTTTCCTACCAAGTGATAAACTTCTTTAGGCAGAAACTTTGCTTCAAATATCTTAGAAGTCCCAATAGCACCTAGTACTGTCCCTGGAGCATAGCTTGTGGTCAATAAATATTTACTAAATAGATGAAACTCAATATTAAACACTGGAGAAACAGACCTGCTTACTCATTTCCTGGAGTTCTTCAGGGAAGGTACCACACTTACGTTAACTTACGTATTAATAGTAGTTGAATAATCAGAGGAAGTAATAGTATCACTGTGAAAAAATCAAGCAAAACATCTGAAATATGTACAACTGCAGGCCTGCTCTAAGTAGCATCTACCTTAGAAACTGAGAATCATCTAGAAAGAACTCCTGGGAAAGGTTAGCAGAATAATAATCTGCGAGCTATAAGGTGAGAAGCCATTGAAGGAGCTGACTATTAAGCTTGGAGTGCAAAAAGCACCAATAAGTGTTTGCATATGTTTGATCTGAGAATTTCATACAGTGTAGTTTTGATCAGAGGCGGACCCCTCCCACCTCTCCAACCCCATGTTAGTACCCCCTTCATGTCTATTATTATTTTTCTCCTTTTAAGGCCTATCGAATCTAATCTGTGTTTCCCAAGTGCTCTTGTGTGGAGGTCTATCTCTTGGAGTCCCTTAAGGAAAGCTGACTCTCCCACTCCCAGCAGCTATCGATGACCCTCAGCTAAGGCTGGTGCTTCTTGCCCACCTCCTCCCTCCACGCTGTTTTTTTATCTGGCTTGGGTTTGCACAGGCCTTCTGTATGCTCTCACAAGCACTTTGGGTTCATAGTGCAACTACCCTGTGGTATCCAGACAACAGGACTTCCTTGTATTCATCTACTACCTCTGTAGTACGATTTTTTTCTGCTTTTTCATCCCCAAAGATCCTTGAGCCTTTGGAGGAGAGTCAGTAGAGAAATTTCTTCTTACAGCAGATAGCGATTACCACAGACCCACAACTGGTCAATGTGAAGAAAACTAGAGACTGCAGAGTGCTCAGCCCCAAGGCACCTATCAACATTGCACCCTATCCTGCCAAGGCTCAGGGATTACAGAAAGACATTCCTGAAGAAAAGGAAGCTGACTTGCTTTTATTCCAAAGGCAGGTCCAGGACTGATGGGTTTAGGAGCAAAGAGACGAGATTCTATCGGACAGAACAGACAACTTTTGAAAGGTGAGCTTTCCAGCAATGGAGTAAACATCTGATAAGGTAGGGTGATCCTTGCCTATGCAGAGACTCTCAGGAATGCAGTATTAAGGGAAACACAGACCAAATCCAATTGGTCCTTAGTGTAAGCATCATAGCTTTTATTTTGACATCTCCCAATAGTTTCTTTTAAAAAAAAAATCCCATTCAGTTTCAAAGTTACAAAATCCTCCCTTTTCTCTCTGAGGATATTAACCCAGGGTCCTTCTGCTAACGGTGTTTGGGATCCATCTTTGGGAGATTAGCTTTCCTCAAATCACTGACCATTCTCACCTAGGAGCTCGTCTTCATGCTGGAGTCTCCTAGTAGCCTGTCTATGATGACTGTTTCTGTTTCTCAGGGGAGGGTGGGGTCTTCTACTCAGCCACATCGGGTGTGCCAACAGCCTTCTGAGTATGAAGACTGTTCTGGATAGTTCTGAGGCATTCTTCCAAAGTTTGTATTCATTGCCCCTTCAGAGGGCAGACTCCTCTGTTTGCTAAGGAGAAGCCAGAGGTCACCCCATTCAAGGCTGCCAAAGTACTTTAGAAACCATTCACCCCCAAATTTGCCTTTGGGCTCCTTTCTTGCTCCCATTGCCATTTCTCAGCTTGGGGTTGGAGGCTTAAAGCATTCTAGAATGATCTCCCCTTTCTACAACAAGCCTTTTTGTTTACAAAGAGAAATGATTCTAAATGAGAGAATTGTTAAACTGTTAGATCTGATCTCTCCACCCCTGGAGTAGACGCTCTGATAAAAATTGCCTTTGTGTTTTGAAAAACAGCTTCCTCCATCAACCCAATTCTGCCTACCTTCTCTTACTGAGGAATTCCTTCTTTCTGGCCTACCAAGAATATCACTTGCTGTTCTCCAGTTATGCTACATTCATTATTTTAAATATGTAATCTACTTTTCTGTCATTTTTAGGCATCTGTGTATAGTTAACCATCTTAATAGAATCTCCTGTCCCTTCCGCTTCTAAATGTTATAATTTTATAAGTGCAAAAGAGAAAGTAAATAGAAAAAACAGCAATTATGAAAGAACTCATTTGAAAGTCTTTTTTTTTTCTAATTATAACAATGAGAGCATAAGCAAAATCCAACATTACTCATAATACCAGTTGCAATCACCACAGTACCAAGTGCTGCCAGCACTTTGGAATATTGTGGTATATATGTTTATATACATATAACTATTATAAGTAGATCACAAACATTTTATGCTACTGTTACATGCACAGACATGTGGGATAAGGAAAAACTCTCCAAATTTGTCTCTCGAATTCGATACCAATGTGCGATGTGATGATTTCAATAACGAAGCCAATCATGGCGCTGGTTATCTTCTTCCTTGAATGCTGGTTTTTCTCATTTGGGGTAGTGATCTTTTTGAAAATCAAGGAACCCTAGATGCCCAAAATTACATGTTCACATTGCCAAATAATACATGAATGTAATTTTAGAAATCAAATAGTGGGCTGAGCAGTTAAGAGTACTGGCTGTCCTTGCAGAGGACACAGGTTGGGTTCCCAGCACGTACACGGTAGCTAACAATCTCTCCAACTCCAGTTCCAGGGAATTTGATGGGCTCTTCTGACCTCCACAGGCATTGTACAACATGGGCGCTCTTACATATATGCAGGCAAAATACTCATACACAAAAAATTAAAAATAACAAATAAAATATTTGTTATTTTTAACAAAGAAAAAAAATCTTTTTTGAGATAGAGTCCCACTGTACAGCACAGGCTAGTTTTGAACTTAAGATCCTCCAGTCTCGGCCTCTGGAGTGCTGGGTTACAGATGTGCTTTATCATGCTGAGAATCAAATCCAGGGACTTGTGTTTGTGGGACAAGCATTCTACCATTGAGGTACATGTCCAGTTTTCTCTTACCCCATACTTTTAAGTAATGTATTTACAGCTCCAATTTTGGATTTTATTACTATTTTTGAAATTTATCTTTTGTTGTAGACGAGGTGGTAACTTTTTTATGCCACTGCTCCCCCACCTCCCATCCTGCCTAATTGTCACAGTGATTTGTGGGTCCATCAGTACAGTTTACATTACTAAGACCACGTAAATTGCTAATTTTTAAAATGGAGGCAAACAGAATAACATAATCATGTTCCTTTTCTTTAAAATGTCCCCATAATTATCGACAGGTCAATATCTTTTTCATAATTTGTGTACTTACCAATTTTAATTATTCTAATGGCTCTGTAATATGCCATCTGGGTTTTTTTCCCATACCATCAAGCACATCAGGCCTGACTGACACTGTTGTTGGTTGGTTTCAGTCTAGGAGGTCTTCCCTTCCTGGAGCCTCCCCTCATCCTGGTACAACAGAGATGGGCTCCTATCCATCGGTCCTTTAAAGTGTGATTCTGTGGGGTCCCCTACTTCCTCAGACTGACATTTCTTCTTACTTTTCAAAGAACACTATTCAATATATTTTCCAAAACAAAAGTGTATAAAAGGTAACACACTTGAGTGTTTAAATATCTAAAACAAGCTTTTATCTGTATATTTCTTTAAAATTAGCTTGATAAAGAAATCTAGGGACAAAAGTGTTCCATCAGATTCTTCTGAAGATCAAAGAGTAATATGTTGATCTGTTGTTTCTATTATTGTGCAAAAAAATTGCCATTTTGATTCTTTTGTTGTTGTTGTTGCTGCTGTTGTTGTTTTTGAGACAGGATCTCACTATGTAGCCCTGGCAAGCCTAGAACTCACTCTGTAGACTAGGCTGGCCTCGAACTCACAGAGATCTGCCTGCCTCTGCCTCCAAAGTTTTGGGATTAAAAGTGTGAGCCACTACACCTGGCTACATTTCAGTTCTGTATGCTTTTTATATAACTGTTTTTTCCCTCTAGAACATTTTAGAGTCTCTTTTAACATTTTGTTTGTTTGTCTCACACTATGGTCTAAGCTGGCCTGGAACTTTGTATCTCAGGCTGGCCACCAACAGACAGCAGTCCTCTTGCATCAGCCTCTGAAGTACTAGAGAATCTAGAGCCTCAGACTGAAAATAATTCTTGGTACTTGCGTGCGTGCATCTAAGTTAGAGGTGGGTGTGGAGGTAGCTTGTCTGGCAACATGGAGAAAAGCAGAGAACCTGCACTGTGTGTGCCAACTTCTTCCAGCTCAGTGGTTCCCTTTATCCCCCGAGCACACATTCCAAGATGCACCGTGGATGCCTGGAACCAGGGATCGTGCCAAATCCTGTATGTACTGTGTTTTTATCATAATGGTACCAGCCTATGGCAAAGTTTAATTTATAAACTAGCCACAATTAGAGATTAATAACAAGTAATTGTTATAAAATCGAAGTTATAATACATTGCTGAAATAAAAGCTATTTTAAAATTATTAACTGTTTGCTCTTTGGGAATTTTTATGAAATACTTTTGGACCACAATCACTGAAGGTAACAGAAGCCACAGAGAGTTAAACCTCAGATAAGAGATAACTGTAGCCACGTTTTCAGTTCATGTCTCACACAACCCACAACCTCCCATGTTCCTTGGTGATTCTAAAAGCTGTGGCTTTCTGGGGCTTTGATGAGGCCAGGGGGAGGGTAATCAGATGTCTTTTTTCTTTGTCATATATCTTTGTGGCTAGTTAGGTGATTATGTTCTTCATTCTAATGCTTTTTCACTCACCTTCTCTTTTCTGTATTCTCTTTTGTTTTGATTGATTTATTATTTTTATGCATATGGGTGTTGTGCCTGCATGTGTAGAAGTGCACCCATGTTGTGCAAATGCCCGCAGAGGACAGAAGCAGGTGTCGGATTCCTTAGAACTGGAGTTACAGACGGTTGTTAGCTGTCATTGGGTGCTGCGATTAGAACCCGTGTCTTCTGCAAGAACAGCCAGTGTTCTTAGCCACTGAGCCATCTCTCCGGACTCTCCTTTTTTCTATTCTTTAAAAAAATATTTAATTTATTATCTTTATTTTATGTGTAGGAGTGTATGATTTGCATGTAGGTAGGTGCACCTGTGTCATAAAATGCATATGGAGGTCAAAAGAGGGCTTCAGATCCACTGGAACTGGACTTAAGGATGGTTGTTAACTATCATGTGGGTGCTGGGAATCAAACCCAGGTCCTCTGCAAGAGTAGGCAGTGCTCTTAACCTTGGAGTCGTCTCTCTTGCCCCATTTTTTTGTGTTCTTGAGAGATGTTAAGATATTACTCATTTGATATTTCAAATTTTAATTTTTAATTTCTGATATTTTATTAGATTTATTTGGCTTGTAGTAAACCAGTTATACTTAATCAAAAACCTAAAGGGCTTTCAGAATGAGCCTTTTGAAGCTGTCGTTTTCTACCTGAGTAGTTATAGAGGGACACATGTCAGAATCAGGCAAAGAAGAGGAACACATAACTTCTCCTTGCTTATAAATAAAATGTTACTCTTTGCCTCCGGGTAGGAAATGAAGCAGTCAATATCAGTTGACTCCAGACTTTCCTCCTGGCCCAAGACCTTAGCCTCTGCTGATGTCTCCACTCTTCTTTGGTTGCTAACCATTAAATATGTATTGTTTATATGCCTGGGCTGAGTCATTTTGAGTGACAGTTTAAAAATCTAACCTGGAAGGTAAATCACCTAGGCTTGTATCCTGTTGACTTACTAGCCTTGTGATCTTGTGTAAGATCCTTAACCCATGTTTCAGATTCCTCATCTGTGAAATGGGTTTACAGTAAGAACCAACTAAAGAGGATACATTGTGAAAATAAAATGGAAATAATGCCTTGCCCATTTTAAGCAGTATGGGCTTGTTATGATTACTGCTGTATCTCAAGTGACAGGATGTTGGAAATGCTACTTTAGTTTTCAAGGAGCCCATTAAAGGCAAAACAGAACAGCTGGGGTCACAGCTAGCTGAACAGCTATTTCCTTAGGTATCAGGCCTCAAACTCTTCTGAAGGTACCTAAGTTGTCAGTATTTATATGGTGAAAGTTCAAGCTTACCTAACAAACCCCACACTGATCTCCACATGAGCACAGGGTGGGTCAAGGAGAAGCCTACTAACAGGACACACGACATCCCCGAGTTTCCTCTTCCATCTCTTCAGGAAGTCCTCTTCCTCATCTGGTTACTTTTCTGTAAACAAACGTGGAATGCTTGGAAGGACATAACTAGTGGGGCTGGGTAAGATGCTTACTCTGGCCCATCTGTAGCACTGAACCCTTGTCTGACGCTGAGGAGAAGTAGAGGGTGGGGGTCCGACCTGAGCCATAGGGCCAGAGGTGAGTGAGCACCCAGCAGACATGAACCCTCCCTAACCTTTCTTGACTTCTCTCTCAGAGGAGGATGGGTGGGGTGCTGGAAAGATCTCAGGATACGGAGTCTGTTAGCGACACGTTCCAGTTTCATGCCAGATTCAGTTTCTCACACCTTTACGAACTTTGCTTTCTTCACCTGTAAAATGAATATTTCTCACGGTATGGCATCAGCATATGTAAAGATTATTCGGCTCAGCTGAGAACCCTGAACTCCTGCTTCCTTCGTGCAGTGCTGAGGATCCAGCCTGGAGCCTCGTACACGTGTTCTGCCGCTGAACTGCGGCCCCCATGCTCTTCTTTCATTTTCCTTTGAGGTAATATCTTGCTTTGCATCTCAGGCTAACGTCAGACTTACCATGTAGTCCACTCTGGCCTCAAACTCGTGATCTTTGAGTCTCAGTCACCAGCCTGGCCTTCTACTCTTTTTCTCTGTTCTCTTTCAACCACACACAATTACCAGTCCACAGACATATCTCCTAGCTTTCCATGACAAAAGAGGTCTGGTCCAGGCCACACTAGAATGCACAGGCTCTGCTGCGATTAGCCTGAAGGGCATTTCTGGTGGAAGGGTCTGCACAGGGTAAATTTTACAGGGATATCGTAAATGATCTTGATAATGACTTGTTTGGCTCAGCAAATGAATCACATACATGCATCGAAATGAATTTAACCTTATTTACTAGGCTCTGGCCAGTGTCTTGGGCAGCACAGAGGATTCAAAGGAAGAAGAAAAGACGTCATAATTTTGTGAAAGAGCCTAAAAACTAGTGCAGAACCAGGACAAGGAATGGAGAGTGGATGGAAGTCTGGAGTGCCATTGAAGTTCAGAGGAGAGGTTTGGTAGCTTTGGCCTCTGCTGTAGAGCCTAAGGCTTGATGGGTCTGTTTCCACCGGTCTGCAGCTGGCTGGGTTTGGGGAGGTACCTGCCAGTTTGGAGGGGTGTCTGGAGGCTTCTGGGAATGCATTCACATGCTAGCTTGACTTCAGGAGCCAAATGCTGTCAGAGCTCAGCGTTGTTTGAAAACAGACAAATAGCAAGGAGAAGACAGAAGCAGATACAACAACTTTTTTCCAGGACATTTTCTATTCCAGGTTCATTTTACTGATTTTAGTAGTATACACCCTCTCTAGAGCATACATTCTTTCCCTGTCTGGCCCCTTGTCCCATTTCACTCAGAGCAGAGGAGACTCCTGTTTTAAACATCAGAAAAACACTTGACACATCTAAATATTTTTCATTCATATAGCTTCCAAATCTTTGAAAGTGTAACTAAAATCAGCCAGGTGGAACCCTTCCCCCGAGACTGTGATAAAAGGAACCAATGCTTTGTTTCCTCTTGTGTGAGAATCGGGACTCAACGGGCTTTTTTACCAGGCTTCTGCTTTGCTTTACAGTTTTTGCCTTTTACTCTGAAGTGACTCATGGGAATATTACTTCCCCTTAATTTGATTGAGCAGTCTCTCATACTGGAAAATTCCTAGATTATGATTACAGATAAAAAGTCAATACTTTCAGGTCTGGAGAGGTGGCTCGGTGGTTAAGAGCATGGACTGCTCTTGCAGAGGACCTGGATTTAGTTCCCAGCCACCGTGTGGTGGCTAACAACCTTCTACAATTCCAAGGCATATGACATCTTCTTCTGGCTTCTGTGGGCACTGTATGCATGTGGTACACTTACCTACATGCAGGCAAAATACTCATATATGTAAAATAAAAATTAAAAAGTTAAATTTTTAGAAGTCAATACTTTCTTGTTCTGGTTCCCGCTTCTATTTGCATACCCCTGGGGCTCTTGGAAGTGCACAACCATTTTATGAGAAATGTCTGGTTGATGTTTCCCATGGGTCTGCCGGTAAATCCGTTGAGTGTTGGCTGTTTTCTCTCCTGCTTGGTCTTCCTTAGAAGAGGTCATCTTGAAATTTGCAACAAAACTCCTCATCTGAACAAAGACCCTGATGTGTGGGTCAAGTTATCCTGAACTGCTGGTGTTGTCAGCTGCTGTTGGAGCCACTGGCCACCACTGAGTGCTTGCTATGTCAAAACTGGGGCATTCCTAGTAACGCCATACTGAAATAGTCAGTGCTTTCTGCCTATGGGTCTGCTGTCCACAGATCGGCTGCTTCTGGGTGCATTCTCCCACTCCTTCTGGAACTGGTTCTGGACTAGTGGCTGTAGCAGCTGACTGCGAGTGCTGTGCCTGCTGCATCCCGTGGCTGCAGTCTCCTAGTGTCTGTGACTCCCTCTCAGAGTGGACCGAACATCAGCGGGGACAAACAAAAATGACCAGGGCGCACTCTTATACTTCAGGCCAAAAACTGCTGCTATGCACTTCCAAGGTCTCCTAAAGAATGATAGCAGCACATGCCATTTTTACATGACTTCTTCTCCTTCCCAAATAACATGCTGAAGCTTGTTCTAAGGATGAACTGGTGGGAATACCTTTGTCTCAGACACTAGGATGCTCATTCCTGTCCCAGTGAACATAATTTTGAACTAAACTTGAATAACTTCTCAGAGGAGTTGCAGCCCTGTGAAACGTCAACTTGTTTCCAAACCTCCTTCCAGATTCTAGCCATAAGCACAGCTCCCGAGTCAGTGTCACTGGCCTGAATTGCGGCAGTATGGTTAATAAAGGACGTTCAAGAATAAAAATCTATTTCATTAGCATAAAATAATATAGAAAAGTGGACTGGATATAAGTTCCAGGAAGAAAAGAAAGGTTATATCATTTCCAAACAGTAAATGATACTTTTTTTTTTTTGAGACAAGATCTCACTATGTAGCCTTGGCTGACCCAGAACTTGCTATACAGACCACATTGACCTTGAACTCACAGAGGTCCACCTGCCTCTGCTTCCCAAATGGTATGATTAAAGGCATGTGCCACGTTTAGCACTTAAACAATGCTTTTCACACACACATATATATACATATATATAAGTGTATATATATACATACATATATATAAGTGTATATATATACATACATATATATAAGTGTATATATATACATACATATATATAAGTGTATATATATACATACATATATATAAGTGTATATATATACATACATATACATATATATAAGTGGATAGAAATGGGTATTAAGTTGTCTAGATATTCAGAGTCTATCAGGTACATGTAAAAGTGACATGTTGCTTAAGTTTCAAGTAATATCACTTACTGTCTGCTGGAAATGACATAGTTGGCAGTTGTTAAAACTTATGTTGAAACATTTTGAATGGAGGAGAAGGAGACACGTAAAAAAAGCAAGTGAGAAAGTACTCAGCTCTTCAAATTTTCCTTTTGGAGTGGGTCACAGGAACTTGTAAATAAAATGGTTAATGATCTCCAATTTAGATGTTTTATAAATATGCTTTAAACAACCAATAAATTTTTATGAATGAATGTGTTTCACGTTTGTCCATAAGAATATTTTATTTTTGAATTTCTCAAAAATCAATAAATTTAAAAAACAGAATCAGTTCAAAAATTATAAATTTGTTTGAATGTCTTTTCCATTAGAAACCCTGAGTGATAATCAGAGGAGTAAGTGAATTTAGGCTAGATATGGCAGTGCATGCCTGGAGTCCCAGCACTTGGAAGGGAGAGGAAGGAAGATCACAAGTTTGAGGTTAGTCTAGAGTATACAGTGAGGCCCTGACTCAAAGTAAAATAAAATAAAATACAAAAGGAGCTGGAGAGATGGTTCAGCAGCCACGAGTGCATGCTGTGCTTGCAGAGAGCCGAGTCCAGGGCCTTGCACCCGTGTCAGCAGCTCACAAGTATCTGTACTCCTGTACTCTTTCTGGGGCTCCGATTCTGGACTCTGAGGACACTGCATTCACATGCACATATCAACACACACACACACACACACACACGCGCGCGCGCGATTTAAAAATGAAAGGAATCTTTAAAAAGCAAATAAATAAAAGAGCGATAAATATAAGAATTTAATCTATCCTCCTTCCCTTAATACGCAGTTCAGTCACCGCAGACTTTAGCTGATGGTTTCTAGATGAAGAGGTGTCACCTGAACTGGTCAAACACAGGGCAGTGTCTGTGAGAAGCCCAGGCCTGAGGGTCACATCTACAGAGCAGCCTACACCTACGGCTCAGGAAGCCTAGCAGAGCAGGGGCCAGAAAGAATAGGAGTGTATCCCTCTCAGCTCTTATCAGCGAAGCTTCCTCATGCAACAGGTGATGGTTAATCTAGGAAGCCAACGCTCGCCAAAATGCAGCGAATAGGGGACTATAGAGTGTGTCCCTGTGTAGGACACCTGCATCAAACGTCTGCCACCCAGGGCTCAGGGACCATTGTGGAAGACGGGGCAGAAAGACTGAAGGAGCCAGAGGTGGTGAATGGCCACAAGGAAACAGAGCTTTCCAGACTTTTCAGCTGGAAACTCGTTCATATGAACTTACAACAATGGTGACAGCATGCATAAAACTCATGCAGGTTCAAGCATAGAAAAACCCAGCATAGGAAGGCGAGCTGGATGGGAAACCCCAACCTAAGCTAAGAAGTTGTTGGCAGCCAATGACTACTGGAAGAAGGAGAGTTGGTTTTCTGTACGGAGGTGATGCTAGATGAGTTGACTAGGCTCCAGTGGAAGGACTCACACAGAGGGACATTTGGGGACAGGACCTTGTCTCAGTAGGCCTTAGCATCCGTGACAGAATGCATGAGAATTGGTAGTGGGGGGCTATGGGAAGGTGAAGATGGGGGACAGGGATCTAAATATGATCAAGACGTATTTGTGTAAAATCCGCAAAATAAAGAAAGAGTGTCCTGCTGTGAACCATCTTAGTGCCTCTATTTTAAAGTTTAACCCAATCACATTCTCTGTCACCTCCTCTTCTTCTTCTGTTATGTTTTTGAATGTTCAAAGAAAAGTGGCAGAACCCAAGATTACTTGGCAAGGAGGATGGGTGGGAAGGGAACACAATTAGCTCTCTATGTGGTTATCTCCATTGCCTGTCCAAGCTTCAAGTATGAATTGAGAAGGAAGAGCTGTGAATAAATAAAATTAGAAATTCCATTGTCAAGAGAAGCCTGGAAAAGAGACAGCTGAGGAAAGTGGCTCAGAGGGACACACTTTCCACCGCCATCCTCACACTCTTCTTTGTTGGTAGTGAGAAAAATAGCATGCAGGGTCTGGAAACAGAGAGAAGCCTTGGACTGCGCAGAGAACCAGAATCTTCAGGACCAGGAGTCAAAGACAGCATTCTCTTTCAGGAGCAGTCAGAGTCAGCAGGCTAGCAGCAGAGGAAACTGGATAGAGGCCTTTAACGCCGCAGCTGCTGTGAGGAAGCTGAGCATATGCCCAAAAGGCCTCAGAGCACAAGGAAAAGCTTGGGAGTGAGTTAAGCTCATTTCCCCTCATCCTGGTAATGAGAAGCAGAGTCACATTTGATAGTGAAAGCAAGAAACTTGTACCTATGTTTGTGCCTCTCTGAGTGATGTTCTCAGTGACATTTACTCAGAATTTATTGGCAAGTTTGGTAAATTTTGTTAGAGATTTATTATGATAAGAACACATTCACAGTTTGATGTGTACATGCGTACACACACACACACACACACAAACACATATAGAAACACCCAATATATGTCTTGTGGCCATTATTTTCAAACATTTTTTGATTCGTTCATTTTTGTGTATGAGTGTTTCGTCTGCATGTATGGAAGTGATCACCCATGTGTGCAGTGCCTGTGGAGATCAGAAGGCGTTGTCAGATTTCCCTGGAACTGGAATTACAGGTGGTTGTTAGTTGCTATGTGGGTGCTGGGAACCAAACCTGAGTCCTTTGCGATCAGTCAAAGCTCTTAACCGCTGAGCCATCTCACTAGCCCCTTAAGTTTTTTAAATGTGTGTGTTTGAGTGCCTGCATGTATGTATGTGCATCATGTGCATACAGTGCCCATACAAGGCAGGCAGAAGAGGGCATCAAATCCCCTGGAGGTGGAGTTACAGACAGTGGTGAGTCCCATGTGGGAAATTGAACTCAGGTCCTCTGGAAGAGCAGTCAGTGCTCTTAACTAATGAACTATCTTTTCATTCCCGGGTTTGTTCAGTTTTGATAAAATACCTGCAAAAACAACCAAAGGGGGAAGGACTTACTTTGGCTCCCAGTCTCAGAGGTTCCAGCCCATGGGAACTGTGCTCTGTGGTATCTAGACTCATTCATAATGAGGCAGGATATCATGACAGGGAGCATGTGGTAAAGCAAAGTGGCTTACCTGATGGTAGACAGAGGCAGAGAACAGCATAGGAAAGGGCCAGCGACAGGATTTACCCTTCACAGAGATACCCAGTGACCTACTTCCTTAGTGAAGTTAGGGCCTTCATGAACCGATCACGTCTCATGAACCACCCCCAGAGACCAGGCTTTCAACACATGAACGTTTTGTGGGGGACATCCCATATCTATCTCATAACAACCACCAAGTTTTCAGACACATCATTTTCCAACTAAAATTGTAGACATTGTGCTTAAGAAGAAATGCCCAGTGTTCCCAGGACAATCCATGCGTTACAATCCCATCTAAACACACAGAGTCAGGAGCTGAAAGTTGTCTTGCGATCCCATGGCGTCCTCGACACCCATTCCTGGCTTTGTTTGGTGGTTTGAATGATACATGTCTATAATCTCAAATACTTGGACCCTTGGTATATGGTCCCCAGTTGGTGGTTCTATTAGGGAAGGTCATGGAACCTTTAGTTGTGGTCCTCCTGGAGGACGCATGTCACTGGGGCTTTGAGAGTTCGGAGCCTTGTTTCATCACTTCTGTTTGTTCTCTCTGCTTCCTGCCTGAAGATAAGTGCTCTCAGCTTTCTGCTCTGGCCGCTTCCTACCACGCTTTCCCCGCCATTTAAACTTTCCCTCTGGAACCATAGCCAAAATAAACTCTTCCTTTCATAAGTTGGCTAGGTCACAGTGTTTTATCACAGTAACAGAAAAGTAACTAATACATCTCGGGAGCCAGTATTTCTTGTTCTGATGATTTAAATACGAGATCTCCTCTGGATGTTCCCGATGGAATGTAGAAGGACCACACCATTTTCAGAGCTGTGTGGTAGATTAGGCTTACAGTTAGGATGGTGGTAAATGACCAGGTGAGACATCCCCTGGATGCTATTTGCACAGGGACACCATTTGTCCCCAACAATGACGGGTGAAGAGTACTTTGTATGTTGAACTCTGCTGCCTTAGGGCGAAGCGATGCCTGGCTGTGTGGGTGTCACTAGTCCCTGCTCTAGGTCAGAAAGTTATGAATGGAGATTCTTTGTACAGATTGGAAATCACTCCCCCCACCCCTAGTCTCACCTCTGAACAGCCCAGGGGGTACACACATCAAAGGAGCCCTCTGTTTGCTTGTTTTCCTTGGCCAAGTGGGAGGAGGACATTCCCAGAGAGAAGCGGGGCCCTGCCTTGGTATGTGCTTCACAGTTCCTTTCTGAGTGAATTCCGCAGGCGAGAAACTGGCTCGGGCACAACTGTTCACAGCTGCATGTAGGATGGCTGCAGAGGACACAATGGCCACTGTGTGTGCTGAAGTACAAACAGTCCCACACAGGCCCGTGCCTGGGAAACAATGAGGCAACAAATAGCCGTCAACACAATGCATTCATTTCCTGCAATAACCCTGGGCTAGGCTGGACTAGCTCCACCTGACTGGGACAGCCTCTACCGGAGGCCATGATGTTTGAAGCCCACCTTGCATTCGGAGTAAAAGACACTCATAGAAAGAAGAGACAAGAGACATGGTAAATGACTGATCCTTTCCCCCCCACCCCTCAGAGCAAGATAAAATTAAAGTTGTGGGTTTTTTGTGCCCAGATAAAATAGTGTGGTAAAAACACTGTAGAGATGTTAGAAGCCGTTTCAGTTTTAGTCTTTCTGACACTAAATGCTCATGATTCACCATCACTGCTAAGAATACTGGCAGGAGGCACCCCAGGCCTCTCTGTTTCTCAGCAAGTCTGTAGCTGTTACATGGCTTTCCTCCCTGCCCTGCCTGAGCTCCCATCCTGATGTAAGTGAAGGCTTTCTAGGGAATTGGCTTGTTAGAGGCTCGGTTATATAATAATAATCTAAAGAGAACATCCAACGTAAGCAGCACACTTGCTGTGTGCCATTGTAGTTCCCAGAATCTTCACAGGAACCCTCTGAGGAAGGTGAGGAGGGTCATATTACCAGCCCAGGTGAGGAGCTGGGGCATTGGGTGACTTAGCGAAGCTCACACCTCACGAGCCTTACAAATGCACACCCAGAGCCTCTCAGGAAAGCACTTTTCTGAGTGGCATTCCATCATCACAGGTGACTGCCTCACCCCATGTTTATGACAAATGGCCAGCCCTCTCATCAGAGGTTTCTGAGCTTGGGAACTGTGGAGATGCAAGAGAACAGGAGAGAAGTCTCTAAGAAGTCTTGCAGAGGCTCTTTTCTAAGTGTGAGTCTGAGATGACCTGCCTTCGGAGTTGCAGTCCATGCCAGCCCGCTAACTTTCAGGGCTGACAACTGAACACACAAAAGGCTCTTCCACATCATGGCTTAGAAAGCTGTGTACCAGGGGAATTGTTCATTGGCCAGCTCATCACATTGCTGTCATCTCTTGACCATCTAACACATGTCAAGAATGTTCCAGATGTTGGGAGAATCTCGGAGGGGTCCAAGCGGTAGTGGGAGAGAGAGGGTAGGTTGGGGGGGGCTGGCGCAGGAACCGACATGCCTTTTGGTTCTTTGGAACTGAATTGTCTGGAGAGACAGGGATTGGTATGTCCTCAGAAGGTTTAAGACAAAATCAGGATTCAATCACAGGTCTCCTTTTCTCTCTAAAAGAGCAAACCCAGTTAGTACTGCTCATTACACAGAGACTGTAAACAGCATATGGGCCTCTGGGGTACATTTAAAATCCAATTTTTCAAAGTGTGAACTTGGCTAAGTTGCTGAGAATCCCAGTGTCTCCCAGTGCCTGTGTTGGCAGGGATGTGACATTGGAAAGGAATTGAAGATACCATTTCACTCTTTCTGAGGCTGGCAGTTTCTCCAGGGACACACAGTTGATGAAGGTCAGCACCGATGGGCGGGATGTAGAAATCTGTCCTAAGTGTAGAACAGAGAAAACCTGTCTTCAGGGATGGCAGTAACTCAGGAGGAGATGGAGAAGAGACCTGAGAACCTGGAGAGAGAAAGTAAAAGGCATTCAGTGGAGAAATGCGCTTTGTGTCGGAGGTCAGGGCAGCAGGAAGAGCTTAGATCATAGACAGCAAACAGGTCTGCGTGGTTGGGCCAGAGACCGTGTACCAACAAGCAAAGAAAATGACCTCATGAGGAGAAAGCAACTTTTACAACATTCCTCTCATACCTGAAGGCAGCGACTGTCTGCCATTTGAGACGCCGAAGAATCTGCCCTGGTTTGATAGCTAATGGATGAGGCTAGTCATAGGCAAAACAATGAGATTCCTTGCTTGCTTCCCTAGCAGACCACAGTAGCCACCATCAGTGATCCTGAGGCTGTTAACTGAGCTACATAAATCAATGTGGAAGGGTGATGGCGTTTTACGGCATTCCAGGCACGACACTGGGCTCCGGGGACATGACAGGCACACCCTAGGCAGACCTTTTTCTTTTTAACAATAGTTCCAGTCGAAAATTTACCCTCTCAGTATCATTGAAAAGCCTGGAGCCAGGACTTCCCAGGAACAATAAATAATCAACACATATTTCATGCATATTTAAGTGAGTGAATAGACACTGGGCTTGGTCTGCCCTGGTGCTGACTGAGGGGAGAAGTGTTGTCTATTTGTTGCTCTTCCTGCTCTGGTGGCCGGGATCTGGGGGCAGCTTTTCCATTGCCTTATCCCTCCTTAAGCATGGTGCTACTGAGCTTTCTATAGCTGCAGAAAAATACCTAAGAAAATCAACTGAAAGGAGGAAAGGTTTGTTTAGTTTCATGGTTTCAGAGGTGTCAGCCTATGGTCACTGGGCCCTTGCTTTGGGGTCTGGGAAGGCGCCCTGTATCATGGTAGTAGTGGCTGCCATGTTTAGGGCAGAACAGGAAGGAAGAGAGAGAAAGAGTCCTGCATCTCAATATCCCCTTCAAGAGTGTGACTCCAGTGACCTAACTTCATCCAAATAGGTCCCACTCTCAAGGTTCTGCTACATCCCATTGGCACTCGGACTGGGGGGCCAAGCCTTTGGCTTATAGGCCTTTTGGGAAGGCCCTAGCAGGTGTATATCATTATTGGCCTGTTCTTTTGACTTGTTGAGACTGGGTCTCATTATGTAGCCTAGTCTGGGTTTGAGCTTAGAATCCTCCTGCTCCAGTCTGCCTAGTTCTGGGATTATGGGTATATTCCACCTCACCCAGACAACTGGATGGTTCTTATTGTAGTCATCACTGGCTACCATCTCAGGCCAAAACTTAGCTAGTTCTTTCTGATAGACGTCACAGCAAGGGCTGCGGGAGCAGAAGGACTTGAGGACTACTGGGAAGCCCAATCCTTGTGATCTAGACCCACCAAGAAGAGTCCAACATAGTTCAAAGGAGGCTTTAGGAAGGAAAGTGCTTATATTGGGGTGGCGAGTCAGGGGTAAGACCATGTCTCACTATGTAGCTCAGGCTGGCCTCCTGCCTTGGGGGATTAAGCGTTGTGCCACTGTGCCTGGCTCAAGCACTTACGTTTTAATAAGAAAGAGATCCTGTCTTTTTTGCTCTGTTGAATGTAAAGTACTACCTGCTTCTTGGGAAAAGCTTGTGTCTACATTAAAATAAACCAGGTCATTAAGTTAATTTGTACTAGATAAACCAATTCAGTTGTGTCAAAGTCTGTACTGGGTATTCAACGTGTGTCTGGATCATTTATAATATCACTAGAGGACGTCAATAGTCTTTCCTAAGGAGCATTTCTTACCATCAAACACCCGAAATTTAGAAATTGATATGTTTAGAAAAAGCTAGATGTTTTAAGCATCTTTTCTTATTGTTATTTCTTTGTTTATAGTTAAGCTTGTTATCCCAACAGCAGCTTGGCACTGCCATGGGAAAACAAGTGATGCCCTGGGGTAGGGCCCTATGTATGACTAGGGAGATAGCTCAGTCAGTAAAGTGCTGCTTACAAGCACAAGGACCTAAGTTCAAACCCCAGAACCCATGTTTAAAAAAAGCTGAGCAGTACTGCTATAAAGTGGTGCAAGTAGTACGGGAATAACCAACCTCTCCAGTCAGATTTGAGGTCCACTTCCTAGGACGGAGCTCATACCCGACCCTGATACCAGGCTTAGGAACCAGAGGCTAAGCAGGTCACAGGAATAGGAAGAACCTAACGCTAGTTTTCTACTAAATAGTTATCATATTAAATTGATTCTTAATGAATTATTGCTATACTCACAGATTAATGTACCTCACAACTCTCACCAGAGAAGTTGCCTTATGCAACAAATGGTGATTAACACAGAAATCCATAACTGGTTCACCTGCAGGAAACAAGAGGTTGCAGAGTGCTTATTCCTGAATAGGACACCGAGCCTGACAAGCTAGGGGATCATTGCAAAAGAAGAGGGGGCAGGAAGATTGTCAGAGCCAGATGTGGTGGATGACTCCAAGAAAACAAGAGTTTTCCAGGCAGTTGGTCAGTTACTCATATGAACTCACAGAAACTGTGATAGCATGCACAAGTCTCATTCAAACTCAAACGACAAAATCCCAGCATGGGAACCGGAAAATGGGTAGGAAGCTCCAGCTTCACCTAAGGAAGTTGTGGCAACAGATGACTGCTAAGAGGGCAAAGACAGTCTCTTTCAAGCATGGGACTCTTGTTTGCTAGAGTGTGTTTGTGAAACTGTGACTCTGTGCTAGAAGGGAAAGAGGATCTCTCCAAAGGCTTCTACTCTGTGTGGAAATGTTTACAAACACACCCTGGTTTCTTGATTAAAAATGTGACATTTTTTAAATTTTAAAAATTTCAAGATTATAGTCATTGCAAAGATGGTTGCCAGAACAACTTGTACTTAAAAAAAAAAAGACATCTGTTCAAATTAAAAGAGCTTCATAACTATGTTAACCATAAATTGGATAAAGACAACTTCAAAAATTCACGTTTTGTATTCTCATGACAAAATCAAGGTTGGAGAAACACTACCTGTTATGTTCCTCAGCTTTTCATGTACTGTAACAAAACACCTTTGATGATGAGCCTATAAAGAGAAGATATTTGAGCTGGCTCTCAGTTTTGGAAGTTTCAGTCTATGAGCAGTTAGTCCCATTGCTTCTCTGTGGGTAGCTGACAATGCATCTTGGTGAAGAGTATGTGATGGAGTGGCTGCTCACCTCAGAGCAATCAGAAAGCAGAGAGAAGGTAAAGGAGATGAACCCCACAGTTCCTTGGAGCACACAGGCCCAATTATCCCAAGACTCTCACTGGACGTCTTAAAGATTTCCAGAATCTCCCATTAGTGGCAACCTGAGGAGCACACCTTCAATATATGGGCCTTTTAGGACATTTTAGATCCCAGTGTAACACCAGTCATTTAGAAATATTTATTAGTGACTTAAAATATCTTGTGCAATGTAAGAGCTGGGGTGAGGTGAATATTCAGAGACAAATAATGAGAAGATGTCAGCTTTAAGTATTTATGTATAGTCAAATTTTTGCATAGTGTATATAATGCTCTTGATTAACATTAACTAGCAAGTACTTTGCATATATTATCTTGCTTTATCCTCACACCAACACTAGGAGGTAGGAACTTTCTCCACTTCATTGAAGCCCAGAGGGTTAGGCCACTTGTTAGTCAATGAGAAACCTAGATCTAAACACAGGCCTGACTGAAGCCTTTGTCTTTGACCTCCTGCCTCCTATACCAGTATATACATTGACTGATGGGACAAAGAGGTTAGTTTAGCTCCTTCATTTGGAGGAGGAGTTATAGAGAGGCAACGTGATACAGTAATAATATAGAGAGTGAGAAGGTAAGTGAAACTGAAGGGTATTTTAGTCAATTTCCTACCATTCAGGGAGTAAATGTTCACTTCAAATATCTAATAGGTTGCTGGGCCAGGAAGAAAATGCTTAGGTGAGCAGGATGGGCAATATCCTATCAATCACAATGATCAAGCTTGAGGTTGAATATCAGTGAGTAGTAGAGATTGAACACAAAGCCAGAAGCAAGCTGGGACCACCAGGAAACATGGAGCCTCTGGCTGTAGGTCAAGTGTGGATCCAGAAGTCAGGTAAGTTGACAGCACTTTCTGTAGGCCAAGACCACGTGGGCTGAGGTGCCAATCAGCCTGGACCTCCCTCTGCCCACTGGGCACTAGCATCCAAGAGGCCAGTCAGGACCCTTGAGCACTGCTCTGCAGGGACCTGGGTGCAAAAGTCCTAGACCAGAGCTGGTCACAGGAGGGATATACAAGGATAGAGTGAACTCTTTGTGAACGAGTTTACGGACCACTTCATACTGTGCTTTGGGAAATAACGTACTCAAATGATTGTTGATTAGGTTTTGTAATGAGGCAAATTTGATGTAATTTTTGCCTCAGTAAGTACCTAGTACTGAGCTGGTTTTCAAGATGATCATTCAAATTCAATGTAATCTTGAGAGTCATACCAGTCTTTAAAGGGTCTATAGCTAGAATATTAAAGAACTTTTTAAAAGAGACATGATTGTAAAGGACTAATGCCTAGAAGCCATTGAATAATACAACAAACGCAGGAAATGGAAATGATACAGGATAGATCTATATTTTTTTGTAAGTCTAGCAATCTGTCTCATAAAATTTCTTTATTTTTATTATTTTTAATTATGTATGTTTATATGTGTCTGTGGGGGGTATGTGCATATGAGTGTGAGTGCCCACAGAATGCAGAATCTGACTTCCCTGGAGCTGGAATTACAGGTGGTTGTGAGTTGCCCAGTGTGGCTGCTAAGAACCAGACACTGGTCTTCGGCAAGAGCGGTACAGGGACTTAACCACTGAGCCGTCTTTCCAGCCCCAATTTCTTGAATTTTAAACTTCATGAAACGATATAAATCCAAAGAGTTTAGGAACATAGTGACTTGCTTAGTGTAGTTGGGAAATGAAGAAACCACCTAACTCCTTCACAAAAATGAAAAGAGCTGGAGTTTAGCATGCCAAGGCTCTGGATTCCATCACCAACACAAAGGAGAAAGAGGAGGGCGAAGAGAAGGAGAAAGGGAACGGGGGGCGGGGGGAGGAAGAAAAGAGGGGGGCGAGGGAGTGGGGAGGAGGGGGACAAGGAGCAGGAACAGGAACAGGTGGCTGCTTAGGGCGGAGAAGGGCGGAGGCCACAAACGGAGCGAGGGTAGAGAATCACCAGTGAGGGCCATTCAATCCTCCTGTCTCCTCACAGGCTTCGGCAGGGAAAGGGGTTTCTTCAGCTGCCCGAAGTCTGCGCACACCAGCAGCAGATTAAGAAATGAGCTAAATGCCAGGTTCTTAAATGTTGCACGTGGGAGCATCTGAAACAGATCTGAGTCACTTGGACGCTGCCTTAAACACCCACACAACAGAGACGGACTGCAGTGCAAGAGAAGAGCAGAGAAGCCAAACACCCCGGGACGCTCGGCTGTCTGTACTCCGCGCTCCTTCCCTTCTTTTAAAGTCCTTTTTTTTTTTTTTTCAATCCCAAATTATGAATACCAGGCAGATGCACTTCTCTATATGAGGGAGGACATGAGATAAATGCAGTTTTCAACAGCTTTCAAAGAAATACAGCTCTGGGACTGGAGAGATGGCCCAGTGGTTATAGCACTGGCCGCTCTTGTAGAGGACCATGGTCCATTTCCAGCACCCACGTGGCAGCTAACAACCACCCATAACTCCAGTTCCAGGGGATCTGATGCCCTCTTCTGGCCTCTGCAGGCATCTCATGCATGTATGCACTTACTACAAGCAGATACTCACACACATATAATAAAAATAAATTTAAAAAAATATGGCACTTAATTACTTTCCAATTTAATTTCTAAATATTTTCCTGCCTGAAATCTTGGAATTTATAAAATCCAATCAGATTCTGAGAGGGCAAATTACTTAACATTTGAAACTGAGCAAAGCAAAAATAAGTCCACATATGGTTTTTAGGATTCTCAGAGACAAGAAGTTCCCATTCCTTTCTCCCTGCTTCAAGAAAATTTAATATAAGATAAACTTAGGGAACTAAAACCCTTTCTGAGGAAATACTTATAATTATGATAGCGATACTATAAAACAAAGTTTACCATTGAAGCATTTTCGGTGTGGGTGGTACGGCAGTGTTAGGTACACTTACACAGAACTCTAGGACCCTTTCATTTGCAGAAATGAAACTCTGTAGCCATTAAAACCAGTCCCTGGCAACCACTATTCTATACAGCTTCTGTTTCTGTGACTTTGCTGGTGCCTCATAGGCCTTTGACACCTTGTATAAATGGAATCACCTACGATGTGTCTTTCCGTGCCTGGCTTCTTTCACTCCCCATAATTTCTTCAAGGTTCAATCACGTTGCAGCATGTAACAGAATCTCTCCTCTCCTCTCCTCCCCTCCCGTCTCTTCTCTTTCCTTCTTCATGGGTCTTCATGAGCCTCATGTAGCCCTGGTTAAACTCAAACTCCCCATATAACTGAGGAGAACCCTGAACTTGTGGTCCTCCTGCCTTCAACCTCCCGAGGGCCAGGATTACTGGTATGCATCACCGTACCCCATTTTTGTGGTACTGGGGAATCAGATCCAGGGTCTTGAGCATGTTAAGCAACACTCTGTAAGCTGAGAACTATCCCCAGCTCCATTTTCTGTTAGAGTGCTAGGTGCTGAATATTCCATTATGTGCGCATGGCACATTTCGTGTCTTCATTCATCCACCACTGCCCTTGACAGATGGGTTCTTTTTGTTTCTTAGCTATTGTGAATACTTGCTGCTATGCGCGTATGTGCAAGGAAATAATAATTTCTCAGGCTGAGGCACTGTGTTGTTGCCCAGAGAAAAATGAGCGTATTTGAGGTCTCAGTCAGGGCTGGTGCTCATGATGCTTTACAAAATCACCAATGTCTGAAACGAATCCAAGACTTAAAACTATTTTGCTGGAAGCGTCTCCAATGTATATGTTAGTTTCCTCTCAAAACAAAAGAAAATTATTTTAAACCAAATTGCTTTCCTTTTGGACTTGTTGACAGTGGTTAGTCTTTAATGAAATATTTTGGAATAAACATTGCAAAAGGATGTGGGAGTATTATATTTATTAAAATCCTCCAAAGCACCAAGTATGACCCATCCATTTATTAGTAAGAGCAAATAGTTTCACGGAAAGATAAGTGTAAAGTAGTTTTTGTTTAATATCTGATTTATATTCAATATCAACTGAAGAGCATTTGATATTGGATGTTAACAACTCCATCTTTTTCAAAGTCATTTTGGTCCTTCTAATGTCTTGAGCTCATTATTATCTCACTGTTAGTCCGGTTTTATTACAGAATTTTTTTTTTAACTCCTGGCCTTTCCTCCCTACCACTCCCCCCGGAAAAATGGAAATGAAGACTGTTTGAAGAGCAGTGGCTAGAGCAGAAGCTATGTCTTTTTGGATTGAAGTATCAACACTAGAAGGTTTTAAAAAGCATTTGCAAATGTATGCAATTCCTTCCCAGACAGCAGCTTACTTTCTCTCGTCCCATTCCAAAGAATAATGAGAAAGGCTAGACCAAAACAAGAGTATGAAAACAATTCAGGAATTTTTTAAGGGCCTCCAGCAGTATGAACATTATTCATCATTCATTCTTGTCTGAGAGACTATGTGCCAGGGAGCATGTGAGAAACATCTGGGTAGAAAAAAGAAAGTTTATCTAGAAATATATTTGGAAAATATATCTTTATCTTCTTAGTAGTGATTACCAGAGAGATCGTAGAGATTTCTTAATATCCATTGCTATAAAAGAAATAACATTCTAAATGAGGCATATAACTGTAATCCCAGTCTGTTACATATAACTATAAACCCTTGGCAGGAGGAGGCAGGACAGCCATAAATTTGAGGCTAGCCTTAGCTACAGAATGAGTTCCAGGTCAATCTAGGTTATAGAGTGAGACTCTGTCTCAAGAAAACAACTAAAGCCAAACTAAACCAAAGCAAAAAAGAAATGATTCCTCAACAGAAATACACAACACAGATATCTTATTTCTTTGAATTTATTTCCAATTATTTCTAGTGTTTTTTTTTTTTTTTTTCTTAAGATTGACTCAACAATGAGTAGGTTAGAAACAGAGATTTAGGAATCAATCATTGCAAAAGTTTGTGCTGCAAGTTTCTGCATGTGTTCATCTTCAGGGAGAAAAAAAAGATGGTGCCAATGTCTGACTATGCAAGAGAGCAGCAACTCAGGAAAACGGACGGATGCCAGGAGAGAAACATGCTGTCCAGAAGAATCAGATTGTAAAGAACATGCTCTCTCCTTACATAAGCTACCAGATGTGGCTGAACTGAATTGTTTTTAAAGTCATGAGTCACCCCCACAGCACAGCTACATTTGAGCTGAGTTTAGTAGTTCCATTAGTTAAAGTGCATTGTGGAATGTGTGATAAACAGGGTTCCAAAATGAGGAGAGGCAGACTCTGTATCAAACTATTTAAGTCATAAATGTGAATGATAGTGAAGACAAATGCTAGCTACGTGAATGTTGGTTATATACAGCGTGTGATTAAAAAAGGATTCACCTACATTAGCCAATCAGTCTACAATATCCTTGGGAAACATTTAGCTTTTGGTAATCCTAAGATTGACTTTATTGAGTGTACATAGACATATCAGTTACTTTTCTTACTGCTGTGACAAATACCTGAGAGGAGAGCACTTAAGGAAGGAAGGGTTTATCGAGGTTCAGAAGGCACACGGCAAGAATGTGAGACACTGGCCACGTTGCTGATAGTCAGGAAGCGGAGAGCTAGAAATGCTGGAACTTTGCTTGCCTTCTTCGTTGTATTCCATTCACATGCCATGAATGATGCCAACTACCTTCAGGGTGGGTCTTCCTTCCTCAGTTAAACCTGGCCAGAAACACCCTCACAGACAGGCAATCCCTGTTTACCCTGTAGGTGACTCTAAATTCAGTCCAGTTGACAAGATTAACCATCACAATGAGCTCAGCCACCCATATTTTAAACATTAGCGAAAAATGACTTTGACCTCTTGTTGACTCATAAAATGTCGATAGGTTAATGGAGTTGCAAGGACTCTGGGAGGTTTAGACTAAGTATAACAAGCAACACAGCGCAGGCTGGATAGGAAGTTGACATACAATTCCTTTCAGAAATGTGACTTATAGGAAATGACCTCGAGGTTATAACTGAGCCTGGAGGTGTAAGGGAGATAGCAGTAGACAGAAAATAGTACAAAATGTTAAAAACCACGTAACAAGGGTGAGGGAAGAGGCTTAAAAAGAAGAGGTATTCCTTCAAAATTTGGAGGGGAGTTCAAGAATGAGAATAAAGGGTGTGAGGGGATGGATAGACACTGTGAGGGATTGGGGCAGGGGTAGAGGCCAGAGGCTCCTGAGAAATCCCCATAGCAAATCACAAGAACAATTCTTTTCTAAGTTTTGGGGGCCAGCAGAAGTTCCCATCTTGTGATTTAGCTCAACATAATATATGTGACAAATGGCATGGTAGAGCCAGATGTCATAAACTCAGAGGTATCAATTCACAGCACAGACTGCTATTTAACTGTCCCAGAGAGAGCTGCAGGGAGGTGTGGCCTAATGTCTTCTCTTTGTGGAACCTGGTCTTTTACAAGTGACCACTGTCTTAAAGGGGAAGGCCCCCATTGGCCCTGCCCGGCTGCTGTACCCCAGGGCACATTTCAGAGAAATCCTTTCTGTTAGGGATGCCTAGGTTAGATAAGTGAGCTACTACTAAGTTGTGCTTATAGCCCATGTGTTGTTTTTAAAAGTTCTTTAGTATTTTACTGTCTTACAGAGAATTGAGAAAAATGCCTTTAAATGAGAATAAATCCAGGTTATGACATCTCTTTCTTTCCAGCGGATATCAGGAGCCTTTCTATTTGACTCTCAACAGTCAACCTCTCACTGTCTAACATTTAAACATAAGCAGATACCCCAAACCTCTACCCTGACTGAAATTTCTTCTGAGTTCCTTTATTCTTTCTTTGCAAACTTACCTTCATTTTCCCTAGTAATTTTCTTTTCTTGACTGTCCTCTGCTTATTTTCTTATTCCTCATACTGGAAACTGAACCCAGGACTTCTCACATATTATCCAAGTGCTGGGCATATTCTTGAAGTTTTCATTTTGAAAATAGGGTTTCATTAAGCTGCCAAGGTGAGCCTTGGACTTGGGTTCTACCTGCATGGGCCACCTAACTCAGCCTCTTCTGCATTTAAATTCTTTCTTTTTTGTTTTGACTCTTTGAGACAGGGTCTCCCTGTCACCTCAGCTGGCCTAGAACTCACATGTATACCAGGTTGGCCTTTATCTCACAGATATCTACCTGCCTCTGCCTCCCAAGTGCTGGGATTAAAGGAATGCACCACCTAGCTTGTATTTTTTAAATGTGTCATTGCCAGAGCTACTGATGATAATGCTAGAAAATCAAGTTTGTTCCTGGGTTCAGACTGTCTCTACTAGCCCTGTGTCATTCAATCAACAAGCATTTGCTAAAGTCCTTTTATGTATTCATTGTGTAAACTGCTGGGGATAAAGATGAGGAAACACTTCCTGCTCTTCTGAGTGGATGCTGGGGGCTTCAGTGTTATTTTTCTATCAAGGATAGACACGCTATATGAGAATGGGCATAAAATACTACAGCATCTATTTATGTTTCTTTCTCTAAATCTAAAAACCAGATGTAAAGCCTTACTAGTCTTTAACACAAGGCTGGTCTGGTAGCCATCCCCTGGCTCCATGCCAGCTGACATCAGATGTCAACTATAGTCTTTAAGGTAACTTGAAGGTAGAGAGGGAGTTCTAGAATACTGAGTGAAAGACAGTTTAGTGTGAGTCTGAGTAAATTGATATGCACTGTATAGCAGCTTTATTGAGGGATAATCAATACACAATAGATTTAAAGGGTATGACTTAATCAGTTACACATGCACTGTTGAGAATCATCACTGAAATCAAGGTTATTCAACATGGACATTTTCCCTGTGCCCCATGGTGATTCTCTCTTTTCTTCTTACTGTCTTTCCTCTTCCATGTGTCAAGTAGCTGCTTACTGTCACTTGACATTGGTTGTATTGCCCAGGTTTTATATAACTGGAGCTCACTTTGTCTGCTTCTTTGAACTCAGCACAATTATTTAGACTCACACATGTTCTAGCATGCAACACAGTTCGTCTTTATTGCCAAGTTATGTTCTATTGTACACACCACAGTTCTCTTATCTATTCAGACTGGTGGGCATTTGAAATATGTCTAGGTTTGGGGATCATAAATGAATTGATGTGTAAGCATTTTTTCTAGATGTCTACTTTGATTTCTCCTAGGTAAATACTTGCAAGTTGAATGACTAGATCGTATGGGAAGTGTATATATAAATTTTTAAGGAAAGAGACTAATTTCCAAAATAATATCATTTTAGATTCCCACCACCAATGTATGATGATTCTTTTTTTTATTTTTAAATGTGTATGAGTGTATTATTGCCTGCATGTGTGTAAGTGCACCTGTGGTTTACAGTGCCCACAGAAGTTAGAAGAGGGATTCCCCTGGAGTTATGGATAGTTGGTAGTTGCCATGTGAGTGCTGGGAATTGAACCTGAGACTTCTGAAAAAAATTGGGCCACTTGTTTAGTTATTATTGAGTTCTAATGGCTCTTATATATTAAGTACAAGTAGGTTATCAGATACATGAATATGTGATTTGCAAATGTTTCCTGAGTCTTCCTAGTCTCATGTCTTTTGAAGAACAGAAGTTTATAACTTTGATTAAGTACAACTTATTCATTTGTTTTTACATATTTTTTTCCTTTTGAGGCAGAGTCTCATTCCGCGTGGTGTTTATTATTACACCAACATCATAATCACCTGAACAAATAGACTGACTCTTAAATTAAGTCAGACACTCATTCCTCTAGCTATCAAATAGAACCGTCTGTCTCCCAGAAGTGAGCTGATGGATCTCTCTTGCCTCTTCAACCTGTGTAGATGGAACTGTCTCTGCAATCCTGTTTTTCCAGCTTCACTGGGGAAGTACAAACTCAGGTTTGGCTCCATCTTTAGTCTCCACAGACCATTCAGCCTTTTCACCCCTAGTTCACAGTCATCAAGGTCACAGGTCTTTCTCAGCCTCCACTGTTTCCAATAGGTGGGTGCACTGCTTGCTAATTCTCAAACATACCCACATTCATTCTCTGTCTTTTTTGGGTGGAGTACCAAACTGAGGTTGCCAAGGAGATGTCCTATCATCAGACCCAAGAGATGATCCAGGAGCATATGGTTTTGCTGGGGTTTATTAAAAGTCAGATTATGTCCTTTAATAAAAGTTGTTCTTACAGTTATGTACCCCTGGATGGCCTAGAACTCACTATGTACAAATCAGGTTAGACTTGAACTCATAGAGATCTTCCTGTCTCTGCCTTCTGAGTGCTGAAATTAAATGTGTGAGCTGCCACACCTTGTCATATCCTAGTTTTGATTATTTATTTATCTTTTAATTTTATTTTTTGGCCTAAGCCAAGGCTACAAAATTTTATGTAGAAGTTTTATAGTTTCAAGTTTTACACGATTCTATTATAATTATCTATCTACATCCATCTCTATCATCTATCTATCTATCATCTATCTAATACCCATTATCTATCTTGATGCTGTTTTATTTTATATAAACATTTTCAACTATTTTGGCTTCACTTAGTTGAGGAATTTTACCATTTTAGCAATATTATATTGTTTGACAGTGAAACACAAGGCTATTAATCTCTGCATTTACTTAGATGACTTTAGTTTCTGTTACCACTTTTGGTAACTTTAGTGTATGAGTATTTAACAGCAGCTCTTAGATCTCTCAGGTTTATTCATAAATATTTCAGACTTGCTGATATGACCATCAACTGCACATTCTACATTTCAATATATTATTGTTGATAGTCTATACAATTTTTAATCTTTAAAAAAAATTATGTGTATGCGTTGGTGCAGGGTGTCAAAGCAAAAGCTCAACTCTCATCTCAAAGGGGAAAAGAGATAGTTTATTCTGGAGCCAATATGAGTGACCATGGCTTGGAAACACAGATTGAGGTTATTAACCCAAATTCGATGTCTCAGTGTAGAAGCTATTTCATGAAGTTTTTATAGTAACAGAACAAAGGCAAGTCGTAACTCAAGACACTTTTCTAATACTTTGGTGGAAACATTAAGTCAGCAGATGCAGCAGAGGAGAAATCTCAGCCATGGCTTCAGATGCGATCTGATGGCCTTCTTAGCCTTTGGTTGCTGGGAGCGTTGGCTACTCTTGCAAAAAAGAACCAGTTTCAATTCCCAGCACCCACATAGCAGTTTACAACTGTCTGTAACTCCAGTTCCAGGGGATTTAACACCTGATTCTGGTCCCCACAGGCATTGCACATATTTGCTGCACTTACATATACAGGAAAAATACGCATACACATACATTTTTTTTTAAATAGCAGTTTTCCAAGTGAGTGACTTACTAGGTAGATAGGATTAATACATCCAAGTGAGCAACGTGCTACCTCTAAACTCCAACTGGGCCCATTATGCATTGGATTTCTTTTTTGCCGTCTAGTATCGCTCGTTGAAGTCCTCAGACTTCAGGTATTCCATCCAAAGCACTGAACATCACAGAGCAGAAGCAAGCAGATTATCTCCCCAGGTGAACAAGACCTGACCCATAAATACTACTGTTCTTTAATCTACTCCGCCTGGGGGTGTCTTGTTAGGAAGGAATTGATAAGGAATTCCTCCTCTTTGGAGTGTGTTGTTCTTTGCTGGAGCAAACAAAAAGCACAAGTCTCTCCTGTCCTTTTTTCTTTCTGCGTTGGGGACTGTATCTAGCACAGAGCTAAACACCACTGGGGTGCACCCCAGCCTCACCCTACACCTTTGAACAGCCTTTTAGCGAGGGTCCCCTTGTCACCAGGCTTCCTGTCTGCCTTGCACGCTCACACACTCACCCTCTTCCCCGACAGCCAGTCACTTCTCAGCACCCACCACGGACGTGAGTTGAGACTTAGCTCTCCCACTTGGAAAACGTAGGATTTCTGCCCTCCACCATCTTCATGTTCTTCTCTCATTTCCGAGGAGACTCTGCTCCTGCACTTCGGGCAGGGAAATGACAAACATCAAGAACAAGCCCATCTTTGAGGAGGTGAGAAAAAGACATCTCTGGGTCCTGAGGGCCGCTGTAGTGGTCAGCGGATCCTGGTTTGGCAAGCCTGGAGTCAAGCCGGGATCCAGTGCTCACTGCAGCTCTGGCCTCCCGGGAGCAGGGTGTGGGCTGCTCCGAGCTTTCTCCCACAGGTCCATCAACAGTCCTGGCCTGTAGTCCTCTGGGCACCATGTCTGTGGTGCGTGAAGGCCGCGGCAGGGGGGCTTTTGTGAAAATCTGGGTGTGAACTCTTTCCGGCCGAGTTCTCCCCACCCTGCAGAGTCCGTGGGACCCTAACGTGCGGCATCTGTCCTGCTTGCCCCCTTACCACCGCTCTGCCACCGTGCCAGAAAGCTGAGCACTGCTCTTCTGGAGAAGAACTTCAGACTCAACCCTGAAGTCTATCTGGGGCCTGAGAAACATGTAGCCCAGTGTATGAGCACCCTGTTCGCAACTCCCCGCACACATCTAAATAGGGGCACAGGCTGAGGTCTCCTTCCAGCTCCTGGAACCAGTCTGTCTGCCTGTCCTCAGTGCCATCTTGGTATCTGAAAGAATTTCGCAACAGCAAATTAAGTGAAATTCCCAAAAGCTGGGTTTGTCCAAGTTAGTCAGCTGACTGAACAGAACGTAGTTGAGGGTTCTGGTTTCCTAGAGTGGAGTATTGCTGTTTAAAGGCGAGCGAGTAGCTCTAGATCCTGGGGGTGGGCAGTTACTTCCTTCCTTCAAAGACCAGTCTGTTCACAGAAGCTGAGTAATGCCTGAGTGCTCTGACAGGTTGTTTTCAGTCTCAGAAGACCAGAAACGTGCCAAGCATCAGAGATGTCAAAGCAGGCACAAGGCACATTGAAGCTATTTGATAAATAACTGATCAACAGAAACGATTAAAAAAAAAAAAAAAACAATAAATTCCAGCCAGCTTATACTGAGGTGTTCTATTTTGTTCAGAAAATCCCCAAATGTTACAAACTGTACTGATTATCTAATCCAGATTTTTCTAATGAAATACACACACATACTCCATCTTCTCTCTCTCTCTTTCTGGGTAGTACTGGGGATTGAACATGAAGTCTTGTGCATGGTAGGCAAGAGCCCTATTTCTGAGCTACATTCCTAGTCCTACCTGTGATGATTGGTGTCAACTGTCAATTTGATGGAATCTAGAATCATCTGGGAGATGGGCCTCTGTGCATCCTGTGGAGGATTATTTTGATTATATTAACTGATGTGGGTAGATCCACCTTATATCTTACTTATGGGTGGAACCACTCCCTGGGCAGGGGATTTGGGACTGTATAAAATAGAGAAGGTGAGCTGAGCACTAGCAGCTGTTCATCTTTCTGTTTCTGACTGTGGATGCAATGGGATCACATCCCTCAGCAGCTGTGACTTCCCTGCCATGATGCACTGTAACCGAAACTGTGAACTACAAAAGTCCTTTCTTCTGTAAGTTGCTTTTGGGAGGGCACTGAACTACAGCATCAGAAAAGTTACTAAGACATTCCTGTGTTAGTCACCTTTAAATGCTAAATTAATAAATGGATTTGTTGTTAATTGGGTAACATGCTTTATGCTTTTGGTTAACCTGGTAATAAGATTTTATCTTTTGGAATAGTCATAGTAAACAGACTAGAGCTTTTCAAGAGGAAAGGAACTACTCTTTTTTTCCTGGATGATGTTCCTGCATCTCACTGTCAAAATCTTGTCTGATAGGAAAAAACTGCAGGAATGACTAAAGTTTCTAAGTATTTACTGTTATTTTATTTCTAACCATAAAAGTCTTCAAAATTTTGTGAAGTGGATCAACTTCTTTTCTGGCCTGAATAAACATAATCCTCACAAATAATATTGATGCTTACTAGAATTCAAGATTGTTTTAAAAATTATTTTTACTTTATGTGTATGAGTGTATTGCCTGCGTGTGTGTAAGTGCACCCATGTTATGCAATGCCTGTGGGGTCAGAAGAAGGTGTCAGATTCCCCTGGAACTGGAGTTAGGGAGGATAGTTGTTAGTTGCCATGTAGGTGCTGGAAATTGAACCTGGGTCCTCGATAAAAGCAGCTAGTACTCTTAATTGCTGAGCCTTCTCTCCAGCCCCCTGAATTCAAGACTTTTGAGAAAACACTTTCATGCCATATAATTTATGGATCATTTATTTCTGTTTTAACATCTAATGTGTGTCTTTATTTTTTATAGGTCATGTGATAATATATGGCATAGTTGGAAATTATATTTAGAAACTTAATTTTACTGCTTCATTTCTACACAAGTACTAATCAGTAACTTGGGTACCAATTCTTCTACAGAACAAAGCTAGAAAGGATTCTCATGGTGACTTCCCCCTTGGGATTTCTGGGTGTGGTTTGTTTTCTTCTTTGACTGGGACGGACATAGGCAGGGAAATCTTTCACAAGTAAAATTCCTTGTTCTTACAGAACAATTTAAGCGGGGGCAGGAGAAAGCAATAGCTGTAGCTCAGCTTGATATTTGCTTATATTAGTGCATATTTGGGACTTAGTCCAAGTTAATCATGGGTTAGATATATGCAGCAGTGTATTTAAGCTACTGGTTCATAGGCATTTCAATGACTGAAGGTTTATAAAAATATGAAGGTGGCAGAGAAGAGGTAAGCAATTATGAAACATAGTAAATTTCCTTTTTCTTTTTTCAAATTATTTAAAGGAAGTCAGAACATTACAATATGCTGCATATAGTTCAGAATCAAACAAGGGCTGCTTAATTGTTTATGCTGTCTTTGTTCCTTTTAGGAAGTGAGAAAAATAGTACTATTGACTCTTGAGTTTATTTTCAATTAAAATCCCTACAAATTAGGAAATGTCTCATACAGTGGTGATAACGGAAAAAAAGTACTATTCACAAAAATACTTCTGTACGTGAGCTGCTCCCTACGGCACCCTGGACTGGTTGAGAAGGCTCCTAAGTACACTTAAAACAGTTCACCGTCTTTTCATGTTTAGGACAATACTGCACTGTGTTTTACCTTTCCATGCAATTAAGAGGAAAAATTTACACTTGCTTAGTGCTGATTGTTGAAAACCCTCTCTCGTTCAATGCGCCATTTGCTCATGTCCCGTGTGAATAAAAGGATTCAGCTCAGAAGCCTGGGCCTTGCTGCCATTGTGTTTTTCCTAATTAAAATTCAGAGTATTAAGCACAGTTGAGTACATCCATGCACACACGAGACACTGTCATCACAGACCGGAAGCACAGCTCAAGAGCACCCAGTGAAGGTTCATTTCATAACATCATTAAGATTCATTGTACCCTGCGCTTCTGAAAGGCTTTGTCAAAGCAGATCATAACGCCCTGTCAGAAATGTGCAAACAGAAGTTCACAGTGAGCTGGCCTCTCCTCTGTTTTAATATGGGAACTTAGTTGTCTTGTTACTGAAGGGCTCAGAGTTACAGCTAGAAGATTTGCAGGTTCTTAGTACTGTACAATATTATAAAAAGAGAGCATTAAAGCAGTTAGGTGAAAAATATTTGAGTAACTAGGTGGGGGTATTCCTGGGAAGAGTCACCTGGTAGAGTGACTGTGTGGAAACAAAGGAAGGCGTAGTTCAGGAGGCTGAAGGTGGACAGTCTTATGAGTCACAAGACTCAGTGTTTAATTTGGAACAAGTCAAATACAAGTACTACTTTCTCTTCCTGAAGAACCTTTGATACTCTTTATATTACAGTCTCAGAAAAGAAAGCTTGTTCTCTTGAACCTTTTCTTTTTTTCTATCCCAAAGATGCCCAGAGAGAAAGGTTTTACACGTTGGCTTCCTGAATATATATAGTAGGAAGAAAGATGTTATCTGGAAATTCGACGACTAGAATTTTGCTTCTTTATACTCGATATTTTTCTTTCCCATGTTCGTTGATGATGCATATGTGCTGAAACAAGAAAGGATCAGAAGGCATCAGTTTCTTGTTTGCATTTTTATTTTTTAATCAGCATGTAATGTGTTAGATACCTTTATGACACAGCCAAACGAAAATATGTCTTTGTGGTACTCACCCCAACCACTGGTGTCAGCTTCTAAACATATGATGCACAGAAAATATGATTCGGTCATAGCAGGATGGCATCTTGTGATACATTACTGATAATCTAAACATATGTGTCTGTGTACATGTGTTTACAACATCTAGAGACCCATTCCGTGCTTGGCAAAAGGTTCTCTGTTGTTATTTCAGTTTGGGGCCCTTCTCTGTATCTGGCTCCTAGGTCCCCTCAAAACTGAAAAGCTGCGCCCATAGTCTGATTGCTCCTGGTGGAGACAGAAGTCTTCTACTAGTAAAATGACAACTACTTGAATGAAAGAAGAAGAAAATAGTGGGAAACACAATCTGGACCCTTATTGGATCTTTTTAAGATTGCAAGAAATATGTTCAGGCTATGGAAGAGCTGAGCAGTGAAGCAACCAGAAAGAGGGCTGCTGCAGAGCCTGCAGCCACTGCGCCGTGCCGCGTGGGGCATTGCTGCTGCGGTGCTTACACCCCCAACTTGGTCTTGGTGGCTTTCAGTTTAAGTTTCTAATTTCTGATAATGAGATGCTGATGGGTCTACTTTGGGTAGGATGTCCACCTCTGGACCTATCAGGCTTGGTCAGGGCCACACAGCTGGGGACCATGCTAGGGGTCTTTCTGTGTGCTGAGAATACTTCCCCCAAAGAGGGAGTAGTTTCCAAGCTGCATGCCACTGTAACAGGAACTTGTCAGATTCCAGACACTGACATGAACTGGCATATAGAATAACTGTTTGTTTATTGGTTGGCCATAGCCAATGAGTACGGAGAAAAGTCAGTGTGGAGCCAGTGTTCTTTCCTTTCCTAGTACAAATACAAATAAGCATCATGTGCCTCCATCATCCTAACCCCTACCTTGTAGTGAGAGAATTATCTGTGAGCGCCTCACAAAGTGCTCAGTGGATTCCTAACCAGTCATTATTATTACTATTTCAGTAGTTTGTTAACTGGATGTAACTATTACGTTCTTAGGCAAAGAGGATCAGGGTTTTCATGCAATACTTACATTCAGATCTCTGAAGTATTCATTGTAGTCTAAAGCATATCCCACTACAAACACATCTGGGATCTCAAATCCAGCATCTTAGCAGAAAGAGAGAAAGGAAGTTTAGAGCACATAGGTATACTATCGCATACGCTGTTGCAGCACTTGAATGTGGGACATAACTGAGCCACGGCAAGCACAGTGCAGGCCAAGCCCAGCAGGTGCCTGGACCAGAATGCCTGCTTGATGACACAGGCAAGCAGGCAAGCACATGTGAAAAATGGGCCTCTAGTAGACAGAGCTGAGAAAGGGAGGCTCCGTGGATGGCTGTGTGAGTTCACCATGTGGCCTTGCTCAAAGTGAGTAGTATATAATGACAGCGCCTAAGGAAAGGCTCTGAGGGCATAAAGGACCATTCAAACAGAAAGCGCCATAGCACTGTAATGCATAGCTAGGTGTGCAGCTGCCTCAGTGCAGTGGGGGAGCAATTCTCTCACTGTGTCACTGTCCTCAGCTGGAAGAAGGCTGGGAAGAAAACCTGGGAGACAAGATTGAAAACAAATGGGCTTGCTCTGCTTGAGGGAGATGATGCTAAGGGTTATAGTCCTGCTGCTCTTTGAGTCTACAATGCAGACAATCCTAATCAGCTCTTTAAGTATAATGAAGGCAGAATGAGAGGAAATGAATTTCAATGCAGCACAAGGTACTTGGGTTCAGCAAAGAAGACTGTATTGAAAGGAAGATGAGAAGAAACAGACAATAACGCTCCTTCAGAGATCTTTAGACAGTTTAAATATGCTTGGCCTGGTGGTGCTTCAGGGTTTTGGAAGTGTTTATTTAAAGATTCTGCTTGCCTGTTTATTTACTTATTTTTATTTTATGTGTATGAGTGTTTTGCCTGTGTGTATGTAAGTGCACCTGTGTTGTGCAATGCCCACAGAGGCCCCAAGAGGCTGTGGGATCCCTTGGAACTGGAGTTAACTGCCATGTGGGTGCTGGGAGCTGAACCTGAGTCTTCTGCAAGAGCTTCCAGTGCTCTTAACTGCTGAGTCATCTCTCCAGCCCTCAGGTTTTAGAATTTTACAAATGTGTTTTTTTACAACACAACAGAAGAGGTGTGTATGCCTACTTGTATGAAACTACTTTAAGTACAGTCAGTGGGACTAAAAGCACAGTCACTATGTGCCATCATTTTGATCTTTATGACCCAAGATACTTTCATGTGAAGGATCCTGCTGAACCCAGCCAGGAAGGTTTTAAGTTTGATGCCAGACAGGGCTACACAGTGAGACCCTGTTTAAACAAAGAAAAGCAAATTCAAACAGGAGAAGCAAGGATAGAAGAAAAGACCCCAGCATCTAAACATGTAACAGAGTCAACAGCAAGAAGATGCAGAACACGCAGTCTTGGAAACCTAGAAAGAAACAAGCGATGAGTTCCATCTAGGTAAAAGAGGATACTAGATCCCAGGAAATCCTACTTGTAACAACACAAGACTGTGCAGTGAGAAATGCAATCCTTTCAATAAGGAAGACTGAAGCCCTGGCCCATGTAAGACACTGGACTTTGTGATACAATGGAATGAAAAATGAGCAATGAGTCAACTGGATCTTCGGGAATCAGAGGGGTTCACCATTCCTGGTGAGTTCTGCTTCTACACTTGGGTTTGCAGCTGTTGTGACCTGAAGCAGACTACCTGGGCCTACCACCGGCCCTCGTCTAACAGCTATGTGGACCTGGCAAGCTATGGAACCTGGATGCATTCCATTCCCTCATCTGTTAAATGCATGTAACGTGGTAGCTGTCTCTAGATAGAGAGCTGTTGTAAATACTAAAGGAATAATCCCTGAACAGTGTGAACATTGCCTGGCATACCATAATCTCTCAGTGTTAGTTGTTCTCATTTGAAAAAATGCCTTATATGTTGGGGGCTGGAGAGATGGCTCAGTGGTTAAGAGCACTGGCTGCTCTTGCAGAGGACCCAGGTTCAATTCCCAGAACCCACATGGCAACTAATAACCATCTGTAACTCCAGTTCCAAGGAATTAGATGCCCTCTTCTCATCTTCAAGTGCATAACATGGGTTCACTTACATACATGCAGGTACTTACTCATATGCATAAATGAAAATAATAAATAAAAAATATTTTTTAAATGTCTTGTGTATACTAGACAAATATTCTATGACTGAGTCACATTACCAGCCTTAGGAGTCTTATTTTAAGTTGTTGTTACAAATGACACAAGAAACTTATAATTGAATGCGTATGGTTCTGTTTGCTTTGTTTTGTCTTCTTGAAACAAGATCTCACTCTATAGTCCAGGCTGGCCTTGAACTCATGATCATTCTTCTTCAGCCTCCTGAGTGTTAGGATTCTGGGCATGTGTCATCATGCTTGTCTTTAATTGGCTAATTTATTTTTAAAGATTTTTTTTTTATTATAAGTGTGTGTGTGTGTGTGTATGTGTGTGTGTCTGTGTGTGTTCATGTGAGTGCAGGTACTCACAGAGGCCAGAAGAGGGTGTTCTATCTCTTGGAGTTGGAGTTATAGACAGTTATGAGCTACCTGATATGGATGTCAGGAATCAAACTTCACTCCTCTGTAAGAGCAGCATGTATTCTTAATGGATGAACCATCTCCAGCCCGAAGTTTTTCGATGTTTAATGGTGAGTATCATGTCATTTCTTTACAAAATTTCTTAATAACCTCACATAACAATAGTGACAAACAGATTAGATTTCCAAAACCAGTAAACAACAGGAACAAGCTATTGGCTCTTTCTGTCCAGAAGTGACCTGGTGTACAGTCAGTAACCCAGCAGAGGGGACTTGTGTTTAGAATGAAAAGTCCCTGGCACGTGACCCTTTCACACTGTGCCTCTCTCTCTGGTGTTTGTTCAGCTTGCTGATGAGAATTGGAGCCAAAATATTCTCAGGGTTTTAGAGCAAATGTAAGTTAGAAAAATCTAACTGAAGTCTGCCTTATACAGATGAAAAAAAAATCACCTCTAGTGTTAGAATAATAAATAATTCAGCAGTTTGTTTATTCTTTCTGGCAATGGAGCCAGTTATATTGTAAGAAGGAGAAGACAGAGCCCTGAATAAGGAAAGCCCCCAAGAGTATATGTCAGAAGTCAAGTGTGAAGGATGATGGGATCTACAGAGGTGCCCTTGCCCCTGCTCTGTGCCTGGGCTTTTGTTTGGAAGTGGTAAGGTGTTTGGAGGAGATGTCTCAGATTTCTCCTTCTGTATACTGAAATCAGGCATGCTAAAGGTACATGGTCTGGAAGGTGGTCGGAGAATCCCTTGAAAGCTTTGAAGTGCTTCTTTGATTGGAGGTAATAGCTGTCAGTCAAGGATCCTATATGTCTGAATCAATCCAAGGGAGTAAGTCTTCCTCCAGCCCAAACTGATGAACTGTATAAAAGGTAACAATAAAAATATCCAATGCAGCTGGGTGTGGTGGTACAGCTGTAATCCCAGCACTGGGAAAGCTGAGGGAGGAGGGCAGACGCCTGTTTCAGGCCAGCCTGGGCTGCTAGCTGTGTTCCTCAGCAGCCTGGACTGCGTAAGGAGATTCTTTAAAAACAACAAACAAACAAACAAGGAACAAAACAGAACCAATGTATAGAATGAAGTTGCTGTGAAAAATGTAAAGAAGATGTAAGATTCTCAAAGAACTTTAGCCTCCTTCATAAAATGGAGGAGAGGAATTTGTGGGACTGTTGGTCTCACAAGACATGCTGAAAAAAAACACCAGCACCAAAAACAAACAAACAAACCCCAAACCCAAACCATGAAAGACTTACAGTCAGGTCTAAAGCCATCACTTCGTGCTGTTCTCTTCACCAACAAACTGCCATTTAAATAAACAAAACAAAACCTTGTTTTAGTAATCTCAATAAAGTGTGTGAACTGCAAAGAGAGTTAAATGTCCCTGAACTATGAACTTTCCCCTCGCATCTGTGGAGCATCCTCACAGCCTGCTTTACTTCCTGCCCTGGCTGCAGTTGCCATTGCACCAATAGTGGAGAGCCAGGCAACTGCACAGGGCTCACCCAGCTGTGAGAGGAGAGTAGATGCCAGTTTCAGGCCAGCCTCACGGAGACCGCTCCTCTTCAGCAGTTTTCTCTCCCTCTCCTATCTTGAGCTGGCAATCAGACAGGCTGTTTGTCCGTATGGTCAAACCATCGCATTGCAGGTACAGGAGCAGTAGTTTGGGAACGGCGGCCTGTGCTAGGATCCCTCTTGTTCTTGCTTGGAAGAGCAGAGCTCAGTGCTGTGGTAGCTGACTCACCTGGCCACCTTAACCATGTTGGGCTTGTATTTCTCAATGCTGCTGAGCAGAGCTTTCATGGTCCTCCCAGTTCCAACAACATCCTTTGCAAAAGGCAGACAAGTGCAATGAAAACATATTTGTACAACATAGCACTGTACATGTGGAAAGACACTCCTTATTAATATAACGTATATTAATTACAAATGTCAATCAATAGGAATCAACATAGTAAGCAGGATCGGTTATGTTTGTGTAGGCATTTCTTTTTGGAAGCTGGAGACTATATAAGTGAATATTTTGTTCTTGTACCCTTAAGCTGTGTTGAAGGATTTGGCTTAGCCTCTGGAGTGTGCAGAGGCCTCCTTGGTGCATACACTGAGACTCGTGCATGCACATTCAGGGACTAAATTTGGCCCCGAGGTTATGTTACACAATACAAGAGGCGCATGAATTTTCATGGACGTGGGGTGCACATCTGAATACACTGAATGGATAAGCACCTCCTTGGCCTCCCTACTCAATGGGGGACGCCATGGCTGGGAAGCGAAATGTGTCTGGGCAGCAGCTGGCGACAGCCCCGAGTTCTGAGCTCCTTGGTTGCAATGAGCCTGGGGTCTCCTCCGCTGATGAGCTGCGGCCCCACAACTGCACAGACTGGGCTGCTGCAATTTATTGTCCTCCAGGCAGAACTCAGCTGTCAGGAGCTGATGAGCAACACAACGGGGCTGAGTTTTGCCAGGGTTGGGCGATTCATTTGGCTGCAGGGTCTACTTCGTGGGCTGTGTGGAGTCAGAAGAACGGCACAGACAGACAGCCACATGGGCAAAATGTGGAACAAAAGCCGGAGGACAAAAAGTTCCCCTGAAATTCTGCTGGCGGGTGAGACAGCAGCACTTCCGGGGACAGCGTGCCCTTTGCTGTGGGCGTCCACTGTCCTCAGAGGACAACTTTTTCTGTTTCCTTTTTAATAGAAAAATATTTCTTAAAAAAATCATAACTTTCTCTTGCCATTTTTTAATAGACTAAATTAATGACCTTAAGGCAGAAAGTACTTGAGAATTGATTAAAAGCATCAGAGGTCATTAAGTAAAGAGATTTCTAACCTTAGTTTTCGTGTTAAATAAAGGTAACAGTAAATTTATTTACTGGTTCTGGAATCTAGTTTATTCTTCATTAACCTGTTTGGTTCACAAATCCATATAAGAACCAATGTAGGAAGACATATGTGAAATTGAATATGAAACAGGCCCAACTACCAATCAGTCATTGCAAAGTGTTGATCTGAATTAACTGAAGCCAGTGACTTTGGTTGGACTGGCTTCTATTCAAAACATCTGAAGAGTCATACACAGTGGGGACTCAGTACTTGGCCAATTTGATAAACAAGGTCGGCACTTTAAAATCTACCATGAGAACCTTTTAACTTCCAAACAAAGAAAAGGAAAAAAGTCAGCTTACCTCAACAATGAGGACATTCTGAAAACAAAACAAAAAAACACACACATTTCAGAATATGATAAAAATTGGGCCCACAAGATAAATGCATGTTTGCTGACAGTTCAAATTTCACTGTGTGCTTGATTGGTCCCTCTCCATCCATTGAATCCCAACAATCAGAGGTAAGCTAAGGAGTCCAGATTCATTTTAACAGTCCCTGTGGAATTACTTGGTCTTGCAATTTTAGTGTTTACATTCAGGCTAGTAGCAGCTTATGGGCAACCTGGTTGCCCGTCTCTTCAGCCAGCCATAAAGTCACCCAACTCAATAGTTCTGCCACAGCCTCCCTCCTCCAAAACTGCATTTCTTTGGGATGCCAAGCTTATTCCAAGTTCAACAGGCAAGCAAGCCAATATAAACGGCATTGCTAACCAGGTGCACTCTGCAGATGGTCACATATTGAATTGTGACAGTCCTATTCCCACATAGCCACCCAAATCCCTGGGGACTTGCTATCTACTCTTGGGTTTTCAATCCTTAGGAAAGACGTAGGCGAGAGGAAGGACTGCAAGGGGTCTGGTGTGGATTTGTATTGACCTGGTTGAATCGGATGCCACATGCTCACAAGGTGGCCCTCTACTCTCCCCCTGCAAACACTATGTTTCATCCTTATTTCCTGTTAGATAGCATCTTTCCTTCTCGACTCTAAACTCCATGCAGTGGGGATTTGTTTCGTTCACTACTGCATCCCCAGACCCTACCATATTACCTGAATGTAGATGTTCAATAATTATTTGTTCAAAGAATAATAGCTGTTAAGCTTTGTAATAAATTAAAATCAACCAGCTAATTGGGTTAGTAGTAACACGTCAACACTGTCCTATCAAATTATCACTGTGTTACTATGTCATTCCAGTTAACTAAGTGGAAAGAATATTCCCTGAAAGTGTTTTAATTTTCCTTACATATATTTATTTAATTTATTTATTTGTATATATATGTATATATGTCTGTCTGTATGTATATGTATATGAATGCCACAACTCAAATGTGAAGGTTAAAGGACAACTTGGGGGACTTGGTTCTCTCCTTTTGTCCTGTGAGGCCTGGGGATTGAACTCTAATCACCAGGCTTGGCAGCAAACACTTTTAACTGCTAAGCCATCTCACCAGCCCCCTGGGATTTTATTTCCTTAGATGATCTTTCATTTACCCTTGATTTACATAACACTTTAAATATTGGATCAAATCTTATCAGTACTTTTTTTATTTATATCCTGCTAAATTTGCATTTTTATATGTCAAACAGGTAAAAATGCCTTCTGGAAGTGCTTTTCTCTTAGGTTTGGCGTTTTTATTAATTGTTTATTAAAAACATTTATTTTGTTGCCAAAATGGAAGATTACATTGTCCACTTTTGAAGCCTCTACTTGCCTCTGTATGCTGCTGTCAAATATGGTGGTCAGGATGTCGAATCCTCTGAGAGGCACACTGATAGCAGTTCCTTTAGCACTTAGAACATGGTTTGCATAGCCTTTGCCATCAGTCCAAGTTAGCTGGGATATGCATTTTTAGTTTGACTACACTGAACCAAGCCTATTGGCCAACCAGGACACCAGGAGAAGGTGTAGTTAATTGAATTTCCTGGTTGACAATGTCATTTTGGTTCAATTAAATAAACAACTCTTTTCTAAAATGTGTTGGTTTGCATTCTTGTCTGATTAAGTAGAAAGCACTAAAAATAATTAAGTCCTTCTACTTTTGTATAGTTTAGGATTTTGTAAAACAGAAGTCATCTCTGGAAAGATTTAACCACAAGTCTAGGAAGAGTATGGCAGAAGTGGGATGGATGTGGAGTAATGCCGAGACCCATGGCCAAACACTGCGCCAGCACACTTCAGTCTGAAACGTTTTTAAAAAAAAAATACCTGCTCCCATTTAACCTTTCCTCGCCGGATATGGCTCCCCAGAGGCGGGCTCTCTGAACTCTTAGCTGCCAGCCCCTCTTGAGTCTCTCATATGAGGATTTTACATTTCTAGAAATACATACATTAAAAAACTTTGAAAACTGAGAGACTGAATATGGCCTCGTATATGCTAGGCGAGTGTTCTAGCCTCAGGCTGATATATCTAAAAACATGTTTTATATAGCTGATTTGGTCTTTAAACCGATTCAAATCATGTTTGAAAACAGAAAATTTCCCTCCCTCCCCCTTTTATCTTCCTCCTCCTCCTCCTCCTCCTCCTCTTCCTCCTCCTCCTCCTCCTCTTTCTCCTCCTCTTCCTCATCTTTGGTACTGGTTCTGGGGATGAAACTCTAGGCCTCAACCACCACCACACTACACTACATCCCTAAGTTTTCCTAAACTTTTGACATGTATTTAACTTTAAAGAGTTTATAAATGGAGGGACTGGAGAGATGACTCAGTGGTTAAGAGCACTAGGTGCTCTTGCAGAGGACCCAGGTTTGGTTCCCAGGACCTATATGGTGGCTAACAACTGTCTGTTACTTCAGTTCCAGGGAATCTGACGCCATCTTCTGGCCTCCACGGGCACAGCATGACTTGAGTGTACTTACATGCACATAAAATAAAAATAAATATAAAAAAATTAAAATTAAATTAGAAATGTTTATGTGCTTTAAATTAGATTAACCTTATCATGGCTATTATATATAGACAAAATATCACATCTGATAAAAATATTTTACATATTCTAATTTCCCCCAGTTGTGCTTTATTGTACTTTGTAGCTTAGTCTAAGACCACACAGTGGCTTGAACGTGTTCTCCAAAGTTCATGTGTTGGAAACTTAATTGTTGTAAGGTAGGGCCCAATAAAAGGTGACCCAGTCATGTGTTCTGCCCTCAAGAATGGATTACTGTCATCACTGCGGCAGTGGGTTAGAGGTCACAAGAACAGACTGCTGTAAGCAGGGCAGGCTCTTTGCTCTCTCACTCTCCTCTCTTGTCTTCCGCTTTCTACCATGGAATGATACAATGTGAAGGTCCAAGAAGGAGAAGCTGTAACTAACTGTCCCAGCTTTGGAAGCATTTACATCAGTGTCCAAAGGAACAAATCTCTTTATGTTTTCATGTATCGAGATTAGACCCAAGAACTAAGGAACAAAATGTCTTCCACCTTTATATGATCAGTACAGAACATGGAGACTGAGGACAGACCGTAGAAAGAAAGGCTTGTGCCCTGGGCATGGTGGTGCACACCTGTAATCCCAGAACTAGGGAGGCCGAGGCAGGAAGACCATGAGTTCGAGGTCAGCCTATATTGCATAGGCAGACCTGTGAAAGAGAGAGGGCGGGAGAGAGGAAAGGCGCAAGGAGGATAAGGATGGGAAGAAGAGGAAGGAAGGAAGGAAGATTCCATGGCATGAATGATCTGACTCATTTCTTTGCTTTCTGTATGTAGCTCATTTTATTCATGACACATCATTTCCATCTTTCTTTAATGATCGGCAATTCCTCCCTAACCGACCTTTTATTACTGCTTTTAATTTTGTTCTAAGCAATCTTCTAGAATTCCCATTCTGTGAGTGGGCAACCTTGGGAATTTTTTTCAGAACACACTGTGCTTCCAAATACTTCCCATCTGATAACTCAGATCACTGAATCCGAGATGTTTGCCAGCTACTGTCTTAGTCATCTCGTCACACCTAGCTCACTTCCTCCCAGAAAGTCAGTAAAATCTGCGGGGGCTGCAGGCAAAAATTCTAGGGGGACTCTCTAAGCCTCGGCGTGCTGTTTCTTTGCTTGGTCTGAGCAAAGTCAAGCACAGCGAGTTTCCTCATGAAAACAGAGAGAAGATAAGGGTTGTATAATCGCAATGGTTTTCTCAAGTAGGCCATCCCTACTTTTAAACTTAGAAAACACAAAATGATCACCACCAGCAACAAGCTTTTATGGGTGTGATGATCTCTCTCAGAGGGACAGGCATAGCAAAGACAGGCCATATAATGGGGCTGCCCATGAAGAGCGGTGTGGATATAAATCCCATGGAGAGAGCAATGCGCTGAGCAGTTCGTTTTATGTGGTAATTCACGAAGCTGCCGGAGCCGTCCACCAGTGGGCACTACCAGCGTTGCTCGCCGCCCCGTCAGAGATGATAAAAAGGGCTGATTTAAACAGCGAAGCCAGCCAAGGGGAGACTTTGGCGAGTTCCAGTGCTTTGCTCTGGCATTCGATGAGAAACCTGGGGCTGGGGAGCACATCCCCTGAAATCCGGGACCAAACCTTCACAGCTGTGTTTCCTCACTGCGGATGTGGGCCTGCTTCCCTGCGCTCGGTGTTCTTCCACCCTCTCAGAGATTTCTCTTGAACATGAATAAAATCTTCCTGCTTTAATGGATACACATATTTTATAAGTGCCAGGATTAAATCAACTTTGGAAAAATTGAACGAGAGAGTGTATTGTGCAGACAACTTAAACTCAGTGAGTAAATGCTTTTAACTGGGGATGGGAGAGGCTGCTGAACCGAGCTGGTGAGGGCTCCCTTTATTCAACAGCAATGACCTATTTAGGACCATGACTCAGCCAGCCTCCCCTGAAAGTGAAAGAAGAAAGCAAGAAAGAAAGGGGAGGGAGGAGGAAAAAAGGAGGAAGGGAGAGAGAGAGAGAGAGAGAGAGCGCCTAAGACATTACACAGCAAGGGAGCTCTTTCAAAAACACATTCTACGACAAAGCCTTCTCTATGCCTCCTCTTAGCTCTTCCTTCTGATCGCCCTGACTTTGCGGGCAAGCTCCCAGCCTGGCTCTGCTGACACCTGCTCCTGCCACTTCCTCTTCCTCCTTCCAGCTCCGATCACCTCTGCCAGGGTCCCCGAAACAGCTCCATGATGCCACCTCTGCCCAGACATGGCTGACTCCTCTTTGCTTTTCTCAGCTCTTCACTGAGGCACTCAGTGCTCTGTAGGTCGACAATGTCTGCACTCAGCGATTTCATTTCCTTGTTCTTGTTTCCTAAGTCAGGCAGGCCCAGTCCTGTCCAGCGTTCCCAGCTTTCCCCCATTCCATTCTGCTATTCTTTCTTCTCCCCTGTTACTCCCACACCTCCACTTTCTTCTAAGATCATTACAATTCCAAGAATCCTTCTGTCTTCAGATCTGTTTAAGTCCAAAGAGAGCTTGCTGTGGAAGGGCTCAGGAAGCCATCTGGGGACTGAGCACTGAATGAGAGAGGCCATGTGTGAACTCCTCATAGGGTAAGAGCAGGATGATGCGTGTACACTTGTTGACTGACTGATAGAAAGTATGATAAGTACATGCTACAAGCCAGTGACAACCCTGCCGTCAGTCCAGTGCAGGGTTTCAGTTTTAGACTTTCCTGTAACCACCCAAACAAGGACTCATTGAGTGTTGAGTGCCTTATTCTTCTAAAGTTGTTCTGGCTAGTGCACATTCTGCATGACTGTGAAGATTCTGGAATTTCTTTTCTTGAGTTCTTTCAAATTCTTCTCAGACAACAAGACTGAAAAACAGGTGAATGAGGAAGCCACATAGATGGCTGCCGTGGGTTGAGTGTAAAATATCCTCTTCCAAAGCTCGTGTGTTGAAGGCTTTGTCCCCCGGTGGTACTGCTGGTAAGAGATGGCTGTGTCATGAGGACACGAAGCCCATCAATGGCCCATGGGGAAGTAGGGCCTGATTGGAGGAAGTAGGCCACTGGGGGCGTGTCTTTGAAAAGTGCATGCCCTAGATTGGATTACTGGATTCTCATTAACCCCCTTCTGCCTCTCAGTCCACCTCTCTCTCTCTGCTTCTGTTGGCTACCACGAGGTGAGCAAACCCTTCCTTCATCACACTCTTCCACCATGACGTTCTGCCTCACCACAGGCTATGAAGCAATGGAGCCAAATGGCATGGACTGCAATCCCTGAAACTATGAGCCCCAGTTTATCCTTCCTCTTTTTAGTTGTCTTCTCAAGCATTTTGTTACAGCACTGAAAAGTTCTACTAACACAATGTCCTCTTTCATATAAGGAAAAAGACATCTCAAAAGATAAATGAAAAGTTTCACTTTTTCTTTTTTTTTGGTAGTTCTGGCCATCAAACCCAGGGCTTTGTGAGTCCTAGACAAGCACTCTGCCACTGAGTCACAGCGTCAGTTATTTTCCCTCCCTATCCCTTAGTCATGCACTGTTGACTTCCTCAGTCTTTCCCTAAGCTTCTTCCAGCACAGCGCCCTTTGCCCTCTCTCCTCATCCACACATTTCTCCTCCATCGGTAGAGCAAACCAGCTAGTTTGATGTGTTCTTTTGCCACCCTCCAAGCCACTCCATGTGAAGAGCCAAATGAAACACACATTGAATCCCATCACCTGCAGCCAGAAGTCTTGCCAATTTGGCTTAAATCTAACATTTCCCTCTGTTATGTCTGCCCTCAAAATTAATCAAAAACTTTGTTGTGGTTTTTAAAAGATTTTTCATATCTTTATTTATTTACTTAAGGAGTGTGAGTGTACTGCTTGCACGTACGTTAAGTGCACCTGTGTCACATAATGCCCACAGAGAGCAGAAAAGGGCGTCGGATCTCCTGGAACTGGAGTTACAGATGGTTGTTAGGCACCATGTGGGTGCTGGGAATTGAACCCTGGTCCTCTGCAAGAGCAGCCAGTGCTCTTAACTGCTGAGTCATCTCTCCAGCCCCTTCACTTATAAATTCTCTCCAGCCTGCCCCTCAAACAGCTTACGATTTCTATGGAAGATGATGCACTTACCAACTTATTCCAACCTGCGATGGACCAGGCTGTGTACAGTGCTGGGGAGGGGATAGTGAACTTCACATTGACTTCGTGAGGAAAGGCAAATAAAAATAACCCCCTAAGTAAGCGCTAATTTGTAAGTTGTGTAAAGCGTTCTGAGGCAATGGGGCTTGCATATAGAGATCAACTGGGGCTTTGGGATGGTGGAGGATTCTTTCCACACCGTGAGCAGAGAAGTCATCCTCTACGGAACAGACTTTTGAGCTGGGACCCAAAGGAGAGGAGAAAAGTGAGTTCTGAAAGAAGCCACAACTTGTCCAAGCACTTAGCTAGTGGAGGTCCAATGCCATGTTAGCAAAGTAAGACAATGCAGTGGGGGTTGCCAACTGGGTCAAGAAGGTCTTACTGCAGTAGGGGAATTTGGATTGCATTTGTAGAGCTCTGGAAGAAGGCTTACTGGCAAAACACAAACACCTTACTGCACTTGAATGTCAGGTAATTAATGAATACATTGTAATATAGGTATGTCCCACATACCACAGAAGACATAGTTATAATATATATATATATATATATATTTATATATTTATATATATATATTGATCCTGAAAATCTATTAAGTATTTGAAGTTCAAATTTAACTGGGTGACTTGCTTTTTATTTTGTTTTTGTTGAGTCTGGCAACTCCTAATTAAGAGGCCTGGAAGGGCTCAGTTGGCAAGTGACATGACCCAATTTGTATTTTAAGAGAATCCCTTGGGCTGCTTTGTGGAGAATGGTTTGAAGGATAGCAGGAATTAGTTAAAGGTTCAAGTTCAAAGAGACTAGTTAGGCTCTGAGGGCAGCTTGGGATGGGGTGGGGTAGGGGTGTGGCCCAAGTAGTGGGGGATGTCAAGTGCCTCTCAGGCCTTAAAGTAAGTGGATCTTTCAAAGGAGGACTTTAACTCAGGAGATTTGGCGTGGCTTCTGGGATTCTGCATTTCTTATAAGGTGATGACCTTGCTGTCTCTTGGGCCAGATTTAGCCTTGTCCCTGTTTTTGTAAATAAAGTTTTATTGGAACGCAGCCACGTGATTTCCTTTTGCATTATCTATGGTTGTTTTCACACTACAACAGCAGAGTCGAATAGCTGCAACAAGGACTGTTGGATGACACAGTCTAAACTAGTTAGTATTTGGCTTCTCACAGAAAAATTTGCTGGCCTACAGTTTATTCTCAGTAGTAAGGGTCAAGATTTGGGTGGTAGCCAGGTGAAAGGCAGACAAATATCCAGACACAGCTGAAAGTGTATGGGAGTTGAGGCTGCTCTGCCCTGGCTCACCTAGGCTTCGCCTCTGAAGTGAGGTAGGACACCTGAGCTATAGCCTTCAAAATCAAGCTAGTTTGACAGCCTGGCCAGTCACTGATTCATCTTACAAGTTCTCAGCACAGGAACTTCCCCTTGGCATGTGTTTAAACATTCAGAAATGCATCTCTGTCTGCACACAGGACACAGCAACCTGAAAGAAACTGTGTTAGCAGAAAGTGAATACTGACTCCTGCTTGTACAGACCCCGGCTAACTTCTGTCTTTTCCTTGTGTGTGTGCACCCCTGTACTCTCTCAGGGGGTCTTTGCAGTAATTCTAGCAGGACACAGTGAAGCCAAGCACCACCACGCCTTCTGTTCACTCCACCTCTGGTAAGCACTTGGAGAGGAGTGCTTGTCTTTGAAGGACATCATCACTTCAAAACCGAACGGGAAGCAGCTGTGTTAGAAAGGAGACGAATCCCAAATCTATGTGCAGTTTCTTCTTGGCATTCACTGTAGACTCTTTTGAGCTGTCATTTTGACAGTCCTCACAGGAAGAACACAAACAAGATATTTCCCTTGTGTGGTAATAACTATACAGAAACAACCTTATACTCAAATGTCTTATCATTTAAAGAGCTCTCCAGGGGTGTTAAAAGTTATGAATTTCTGGAAATTGCCTTGAGTATTTTAGCTTTCTAGGGCATTTCATGCATGAATGTAGTAATGGCATTGAATGATGCCCAGTGACGAATTCTAATTGCCGTGGAACAAAATTTACCACCATTAACACTTGGAATCAACCACGTTATCTCAGAGTAAGGGGAAGAAACTGTTTTGTAGTCTGAGTTCATGTGGCTCGGAAGTGTTTCCAATATTATGATACACGTTTTGATTAAATGTGGCTACTGCTCTTCTTCTCGGTTTGGGGATTGCATGATAATAAAAGCCACGGGTGGTAGACTGAGCCTTTCTACTCCAAAAGCTGAGGCTGTTCAGGGACAGTGAAAGCAGGTTAGGTCAGAACACGGGACAGAAACAAATTCTGCAGTCTGCAGCAGCTCTCATTCCCAGCAAATTTGCATTTCAAACTACATTCCTCAAAGATTAGGCTGCTTTATAAGAACAGCCTTTCCTTGGAATCTCAGGATTTATGTTAAAATCCAAATAGCCTGTCATTCCTTAATTAGGCAAGGGCAGGTTTGGAATGCCAAATTCAAATTGTATGTTTTCCCCATAATTTACTAGGCTTCCATCTTTTTATTGAGACGGGTATGATTTCTTAGGTGAGGGCTAAAAAATCGGCTCTCGAGAAATCATCTTTTCCTTCCCTATTTTGTACATTTCAACAAACCTATTTACACGTCTTACCACAGTGTAAAGCCACAGAGAAAGAGCAGACAAAAGAGAAAGCTTCGTTTCTTAGGTATCTAGAAAGGTAGAAAAGAAACAGAGCAATGGCCAGGGTTTTTTTTTTCTGAAATAAGCTTGGAACTGGAAGCTTGTAAGATTTGGTCCGCATGATATGCTAGAAGCTTTCTACAGGGAGTGTTTTGGACTGGAGAAATCACTAAAGGGATTCACACATCCATTTGCACGAATTAGCAAACCCGGGAGAGTGTCTGAAATGCATTTGGAGTGCTGACCTTATATGAGGGTCACGTAGATGTCCCCAGAAGCCTACGCCTACTGCCTGCTGAGAAGTTATAGGAACAAACCTTTCCAGCCAGTGTTGAAAGATCCTCGCCTCCAATGATCTGCATTTCTCCCATGGATTGATCATTCTGCAGAAAGGGAGGAGGGGGGAGAGAAAGAAAGAAAAGGAAGACAATGATTTTACTGCACAAGAAAACCTTTAAAGCACACTTTCTCATCTCCTTGGTTAGTGGCTAGACTGCGCCCTACAAATATAGCACACATTGCTAGCAAGGGCTCATGGTTGCCTATGGTTACCAAGAGCCACTTTCCTGCAGGCTCTTGAGACAAAGCCTTTTAATGACTGGTTGTCCGGAGAGGAGAGGCTGAATATGGAGGGGGATGGACTGCTGGAGAGAGGTTAGACAAGCCTAATGTTGACAGTATATATAACATGTATGATACATATATAATATTTTATATATATATGTGTATGTATATATATATATTTGTACTTTACTGAGGTTTACTGAGATGAGGGAGCTCAGGAGTCACAGGTTTGGTCAAGCATCATTTAGCTCTGCCAACAAGCCTTAGTTATGGGCTGTCGTGGAAAACAATCAAATTCTGGTTTCCTGAGAGTCTGAAGCCTCCTCTACTCCTCGTTACCAGAGATCCAGCCCCTGATCTGATGACAAGGGCAACTGTAACAGATCACGGACTTGGGAAGTAGAGGCAGGCCGATCTCTGTGATATCTAGGCCAGCCTGGTTTACATAGTGAGTTCTAGACCAGCTGGGGCTATAGGGGGACCCTGTCTAAGAAAGAGAGAGAGTGTGAGAGCAAGAGTGAAAGTGAGAGAGAGAAAGAGAGTGAGACTATGGATCCTCTGATATGAATGGATAACCAAACCCTGGAACATTTCTACAGTTCCAAGAAATCTCCCCAGGAGATTTCTGACATTCAAATTCTCCTGAACCTTATCCTTCATTTTCTCATTGTTTAAGTATGGTACATTCTTCTGTCCTGATAAAACTTCAACAAAACAAGCAAGCCAACAAACAAGAAATGAGCAAATCCTTGTTTTAAAAGTGAAACTCACAAGAGAATCATAAGGGGACAAAACAGGAAACTGGAGCCGACAACTTGCCGTCTGCAGCATGACAGACACATGCTAGAGGAACTGAAGCAGATAGTCTCAGCCAGCCTGCTTCATGACTGAGCAAGAATGTGGTGATGTTGCAACAGGTCGATCTGAACAATAAACTCTGGGACAATCCTATGTGTGACATGCTGGACCAGAAAATGACCTTAGTTATGATGCAGACAGCCATCCTTTTTGCCAGCCTAGCATTCTCTTCCCTTGTCCTGGCAAGGTCTTCCTCCTACCCAAAGAGTCCATTCTATGGGATTAGACAGGGCCAAGAGCTTGTCAGTGCAGACCGAGCTGCTTTTCCCAGGCTATATTTAGCTTTAGACTTTCTGGTCACTCAAGTCAGTGCCGGGAGGAATTTTCTTGAGCTGGTTTGAGTTGGATTCAGTTGCTTGCAACTGGGAATCTCTATCAGATGTAGAGTTACTTTGTCAGGGGACTGATTCTCTGGAAAGGGAAACAAATAGCCCAAACATAAATAGAACAGTTCCATTAGTGAAATACATGCCTTTGTCTGATCAAAAGGGAATGGGGAGAAAGAGAGACGTTAAAGTATTTTGCTTCCACTTGCTAAAGCATTTCTCATTGCAGATTTTGAAGGTAACATATGAAGGTGAATAGAGGCGTGGCACTTCATCTGAAGGCAGACCACTAAATTAAATAAAACCAATAATCTGGTTCTTAAAAGAAAAGAATCACCTACCATCCAGAATTCACCAGATCTTGGCTATTTTTGTACTTGTGACTACAATCATATGCACAAGTAGTTGTGATGGTGGTTAAGAACTTGTGAAACAGTGTCAAAGGAAGGCTAGAAGGGTCTAGAAGATGGCCCAGTGGTTAAGGACACTTGCTGCTCTTCCAGAGGACCTGAGTATTGTTCCTAGCACCCAAATCTATCGGCTCACACTTGCCAGTGACTCCTGACTCCAGCCCCAGGGGACACAACGACTTCTTCTGCTCTCCATGAACATCAGCACATATTTGCCATACAGACATATATATATATATATATATATATATATATATATATATATATATAAATCAATTTAGAAAACATATCAAAGGAGGGTTTTTTTTTTTTTTTTAATCAATGCTGGGCTCACTGAGACATAGGACTCAACATGGGAAGATTTGCATATTAGGACTCAGCTATGATGTAACCAGCAACAAAAATAAAATAAAATAAAAATTCAGGACAGAGATATGCAACACTAGATACAGCAAGTAAAGCACAAAGCTTAATGTAACCAGTGAGATTCAGACTAACAGATCTGAATATTGTCATGATTCCGCCATTTTCTCCCCTGCTCCACTGAATGTTTAATCTCCATCCTATTGGCTTTGTTTGTTTGTTAAAAACAAAAAACCTGCAGAGCATCAGAAAGCTAAATAATATGCTCGAAGTCACACTGTGTGCTGCCAAGTGAGTCTCATTGACAAAGGCCTTTCTTGGTCCAAGTTTCTAAACATGTTTTCAGTATTAGATTTATCCTTAGCCCATCTGGAACTTATAACTTCCAAGTGTGTATATAGTCTATTATCTGAACACCATTTACTAAATTGTTAATTTTTTCCCTACTGGTTTGAAATACCATTTTTATTATTATTATACCCTTCATCCTGGTATATAAAGGTCAGTTTATATACTTTCCCTATCTAATATACCTATTCTAATATGATTTAGTCTAATATGCTCAGCTAATTAATCAGACTCGTTAATTAATTTTAAGTAGGAAGCAATGGATTAACCTGTCTTAATATTAAAAGCTTTTTTCTTATAACTATCATAGCCTTTAAATATGTTTTCATATCTGGCAGGATGTCTTTTTTTTTAGTTTGTTGCTTGGATATTTTTGTTCTTAATTTTTCTCCTGTCTAGTGGGTATTTTTGAAGATCAAATGAATTGATTGATGTGGAAGACTGGAAACAGTAAATGGCAGATGGTCAACACTTGGTCAACCAGAAGCTCAGGGTTACAGTTTGGGTCTCAAGCACTGAAATGGTGTTAACCAACCAAGCAATGAAACCCCGTGAATTGTGAGTCAAAACAAACCTTTCCTGTTTCGAAGTTGGTTATCTCAGGTGTTTGTTATAGTGATGGTAAACTGTTTAAAATGGTAAATATGATTATCTTGTTTTCTTTTTCACCCCATAGGAAATCACCTCTTCTCTGCCCAGGCCCCCTGGGGGTCTGGTGGTCCCTTGATTTAGTATAAAAATAAGCCTTTATCTCCTGCTGAGATGGAGACAGGAACTTAGGGATCTGAGTTCTCCATCGACAGGCTTCTGACCAGGCTTGCTGCCTCATGCCATTCAATCCTTGCTCCATCTTTAAGAACCTCACGATGCAACTCCTGAGCTGGTCAGGAACTCTATGGGACCTCCTGTCATTGACCTTAAATGGTCAGTTTCTCTGTCTGCAGTGTTGGTTCTCTTCATCAGTCTGTTCACTTCTAGAGCATAAATGCTGACCTCTCCAGGACATGAAAAGCTTCTCTTTCTCCCTTGAGTCTTTGTAGGTTTATATTTTATTTCTTTACTGTCATTTCAGCAAGGCTTCAGGAGAAAATGAAGCCAATCTACTGTCTTTAATCATGACCTACATCAATTGATTCAAAACTATCATATATGAAGCACTGTACGGAAGAATTAGGATTGATATTTATGTTGATATTGTTATTAGGATATTATCATCACTGGCTGAGTTGGTAATGCTTGGGATTAATCATCTATCTTCATAAGCCTGGACTGACATGGTTTGTGGATTTTTAAAGCAGAGTTGTGCGGGTCTCATAAAATAAGCTGAGTCCTTGTCCATCCACTCAGGCAGCCCTCAGGCTTTAGAAGAGTTATTGAATGAAAAGGTTTATCTGTTTCACAAAATTTCAGTAGAGCTCAGACTATTCAATCTCTAAATTACAGAGGAGGAAACTGAGACAAGAACAGTTTAAAACCAAGTATGGCGATTCAAGTGTAATCCCAGTACTGAGGAGGCTGAGGCAGGAAGATTACAAATTTAAGGGCATTCTGAGTCTATGGTGAGACCCTTTCTCAAACAAAGTTTAAAGAAAAGACCTCCCCAGAGAGGTAACTGCTGGAAAGTGATGGAGCCCAGCAGTACCCTAGATCCACCGAGTTCCATGAGACTGGTGCAGCCCTGGCCTCCGCAGGATTCCTCCCCTAGAAACCTGACGCACTCACCTCTGAGAGCAGTGTGGGCAAGTGATACAGGGGAGAAAGAGCGTCCCCTCGAGGGTTCTTAGTCTCGTTCACAGAAGAATTTAAGAATAGACTCAAATGGAAGCTTTAGGACAATTTTATTAGAATTTTAAAAGAAAAATCCTCAGGGCAAGAGAGCTGGTAATTTTAGCAGCTGCCTTGAGGAGGAGAATGGAGTGGAGAAGGAAAAAAACCATGAAGCCATGTAGGTTTAAAGTCTGCAATGGCAGTCAAACACATGGCAGACTGGCAGCCACATGGTGGGGAGAAGAAAGCATGTTTAAGCCAGGTGTGGTGGGGCATGCCTTTAATCCCAGCACTCGGGAGGCAGAGGCAGGCAGACCTCTGGGAGTTCAAGGCTAACCTGGTCCACACAGTGAGTTCCAGTCCAGCTGGAGCTACAGGGAGACCCTGTTTCACACACACACACACACACACACACACACACACACACACACAGACACACACACACACACACAGACAAAAGAAAGAAAGAGAGAAAGAAAGAAAAAAAGCATGTTTAGAAAAGGGATATGAAAAAGAAACGGATTGATTACACTTTTCTGAAGAATTCAGAAAATCGGGCAGACTTGTGGCCAAGTCTAGAAGCACTGCACAGAGAAGTGGGATTTCGGCAGGGTTTTAAAAGTACACTATCTCATTGACACACTAAGTATTCCACCCATCAAGTACTTGGCGACTTAAGATGAGCCCACTTACTAGAAGTGGCTCTGTGGCCAGGTAATTTGACCAGTAAAACTGAGAAGGTAGGCCTTTTAACAGAGAGGCTAGAGATTTTATAGTCTTGACCAGTTGATCTTATGGGGCTATCTGCTACTCTAACACAAAGGGTGGAGTCAGGTAGAAAAGCGGAAATGAAAAAGGGCAAAACATTGAATGTAAATGCTGATGATAAAGGAAGTGTGGATCGATTTAAACATGGGAGAAGATCTCTGACATTTAGCTCGGGCATTCTTAGAAGACATATTTAAGAACTTAGTGGTTCCGGTGACCACTAAGCACACACAACAGCGCAGCTGGCCCAGGCCAGGTGATTCCTCACACAGAGAATGGGCCTGCTGAGATATCCCTCAGTGAAAAACAAACTGAGGAAGAATAACCACAGCGAATATCCTGTCCTATCGAGGAACCAAAAGAGGAAGAGGAAAGAAAATAAATAAACAGAGAACTCCTCTCCAACCACTCATTTTCAAAGTAAGAGCGAATTGCTTCAAAACCTGCAAGCCCCACAGCGTCCCCAGATCGTCTTTGCGCTGCCCATTCCCCGAGTCCCTCTTCCCAGCCACACTCCACTCCTGAGGTCAAAGACACTCCATCAAAAGCACCGCCATGCAAAACAGGGAAACGATGCACCACAAGAAGCTCTAATGATTAAAGTTGAGGACTTCTAACTAAGATGTTACAAAGAGCTCAAATTGAGTTCTTTCTTTTTAAGATTCAGAGTATTTGATAGGAAGGCAGATAAGGAGAATGAGGAACTGGTCCTGGTGTCCCGGTTTTCAAAGTATTGATTGAGGTAGGCCATGACTCTAAAGTGGGTCCGTTAGTCTTTTAAGCGGCTTGAGATGGTGCTACGCAGAAAGGAGGCAACACACAGGGCTCTGTGGTCACTGTGTCTGTCCCTGCTTCAACACAGCAGTTCCAGTTGATTTGTTTACTGGATTCAGAGAACGACACGGGGGTAGAGGAAGTTCCACTACTAAAACTAGAAGTTTGAAAACTACTGTGTCAATGTCTGGGGATCTCCTCCCTACCTTGCCTTCTTTTTGGTTTTCTGTTTATTTAAATATCTTTTTATTTTTGATGTAGTTTTTGTTTAGAAATCTGTTCTTACTATCTCTGGAGACAGACTTTTCTGAGTAGACAGCTGTCCAGCACTCTAAGACCAGACCTCCAGGTTCTAGTCATAGGTCTCCTTTTATTAGGTATGTGAACTTGAAACAACTTAACCTTTCAGTGCTTGGGTTTCCTTGTGTATAAAAAGAATGTATTCAGAGTTCTTACCTCAAAGGATTATCAGGAGGATTCAATGAATTCACGTGCATTAGAAAAGAGCCTGCCATGCAGTAATCAACAAAGCTTGCAGAACAAGACAGACTTCTTGCCATCTACCTGTGGTCCTAAGAAGCAGGCACATACTATTTCCTAAGGGCAGCTTTGTGACTTAGTCTTTGTTCATTTGATTCAACACCCAGCGAATACCTGTAAGCTGCATGCTTTGTGGTTGTGGTTCATTGCGGCTGACTGCACCCCAGAAAGCATGTGGTTAAGGACGATGCACTTCCAGCAGCACTGTGGGTTGAGGCCAGTGCTGTTTGAAACAAGTTCATCTGTGTGTTTCTTTGGCGATTTTTACTGACTCCTCAGCTCTTAGGCCAGAGTGGGCCATTTGGCGGGCACAATTTTCCTCACCATCAACAGACAGAAGCACTTGGAGATCACGCTTTGAGTCCATGTTGGATGCCTGTTGGTGATTCTAGTGAGCCACAGAAAAGTCAGTAGATACAGAGACGAGCGTGGAAATGCTCTACAAGATTGGCAGTAGATGGGCTGAGAGGTGGAGTTTAACAACAGAGCACTTGTACAGTATGCATGAAGCCTTGATTTAGTCTCCAGCACATCAAAAAAAAAAAGAAAGAAAGAAAAGATCTGAGGTGGAACATGGATATGGATGGCTGAGCTCACATCTTAGCTTATTACCTTAGAATCATAAGGGAATGTAAAATAGATCATTGCATGTGTATACGTGCCAGTGTGCACACACGTGTGTGACGACCTGAGGCTGATGTCAGGGGTCTTCTTTGATTACTCTCCACCTTGTGCACTGAGGCAGGGTCTTTCATTTGAACCCAAAGCTTGCTGATTCAGTTAGTCTAGCTGGCCAGCTTGCTCCAGAGGTCTCTCTCTGTTCCTGTCTTCCAAGTACTGGAATTAAAGACAGATTGCTATGTCTATCTGGCATTATGTGGGTACTGAGGATACGAACTCGGGTTGTTAGACTCACATAGTGAGTGCTTTCCTCACTGAGCCATCCTTTTAGCCCTTGGACATTACCTGTTTCTGTGTCCCAACAACATTCTGTGCATATTTGGATGTTAACAAACCATGACAGAACAACTGTGAATGTTGAAATTGCCAAGGAATGAACACTCTTCTGGCACTGCAGCCTATTTCCATCCCAACTAACCCACTGTGGCTGGCACTTAGCAGCATTCAGTGTTTGCCAAGGCATCTGGAAGGATCTGAGGTCAAGCACTTGGTATATATTTTAATACTTACCCCCCACCCATTTAGAATATTTATTTATTATTTTTATTTTATGTGTATGAATGCATTGCTTGCATTGCTTGCAAGTGCACCTGTGTCATCCAATGCCCTCAGAGCTCAGAAGAGGGCATCAGAGTCCCCTGAAACTGAAGTTACAGTGGGTTGTTGGCTGCCAGGTGAATGATGGGAACCAAACCCGGGTCCTCTGCAAGAGCAGCCAGTGCTCTTAACTGCTGAGTCATCTCTCCGGCTCCTCCTCTACCATTTTAGACATGCAGCATTTGCAGGTAGCACTTGGTTTTTCTTGCTTTGCGTTGCTCTTCCAGACCCTTGAAGGAACTTATTGTTCAAAGGGAAGATTAAAAAAAAATTAAAACCATAAACAAACATATATGAGAAAATATCTATAAAGCCTGACTGAGGGTCAGAAATGAGTGCCCTGGGCGATGCGGGGGGATGGGGAGGGCTGCGACTCTCTGCTCATCTCCCTATTGCCATTGCTCTTGCTTATCATCGTAGTCTCAAGAGTTTTTAAAACTTAAATCCAAAAAAAGTCATGTGAATTTTGAGCATTAAAAAATTTTAAAAATTATTGTTTTTTTTATTATCAGTAATTTACCTGATGAGTCATAAAAGATACATTTTAAAGAGCAATTTTAATTAGGAGCGTGTCTACATGTATTTGCATGTGCATGTACAATTGAGTTCATTTTGCATTCTCTGACTTTCGTGTTCCTAACTTTGCAAATACGATGTGGGTTTCTCCAATATCAAAGTGGTTTTCTGTGTGATGACAATGATTTATTGCTCCCCTGTGACTGGTGTTCTACTCTACCCCGTCTTCAAGAAGGACACCTATCCTTTAGCTAGAGTAATTCCCTAACCAACAGAGAAAGAAAGGGTGTTGGGTCAGAGAAAAGGAACCACAACGACATGAAGAAACTACAGACCAACAGGAAGAATGAAGGGCTGCTGAGAAAGAAAGAAAAGTGAAAGATGAACTCAGAGGGAGCCCTACTTCCATTTGGTTGCAGAAAACCCCAAGAGAAAGGAAGCTCAGCTTCCAAACAGATCCAGACACTTTGTTTTCTATGAACTTTGTTTGAAACCTTGATGCAGGATATCCTTCTGTTCTGAACTGTGGGCTGGACTTCTTGTTTTGATTGAAATCATGTCTTAAAATCACAAAGCAGGACAAACAAGCTGAGCCTCTTGACACACCTGAATGACCCCAAAGACGTTAGCAGAGAATGTCTTAACATGTGGATGGTCATATCCCAGTAGTGACTATTTCTTAAATAACCTAGGAAACATTTACAACTATAACTTTAAAAAACAGCCTGGTAAGCTGACCAGATTCCAAAGGATAGACCCACACCCAATGCAACTGGGAAACACAGGCCTTAAAAAATAAGACAAATAATAACAGAGGGATGAAGTTGAGGATGAGTGATGTAGTAAGATGAGGGTGGGGTGGGGGAGGGTCTGAACATGATGGAGGTGGGGTGGGGGAGGGTCTGAACATGATCAAAACACACGGCATGAGATTCCCAAGTCGGCAGAAACATTTTTACAACAGTCAGATGAACACTGTTCAACAATAATGAGATTTTAAAGCAGCTTTCACGCACTGGTGTTCGGGTTGTAGGGAATGAGACGGGGACACAGAAGGGTCAAGGGAGAAAACAAGAGCACATGCACTTCTGGAAAGCATCTTCAACAGTCTCCTTTGCGGGGGCATTTGAATGGATCTGTCTTCACTTCCACCCAGCTTTACTCTGGTTTACCTGTAGGTATCCCTGCTCATCTCAAGCTGCTGCTGAAGACTCCCATGCCTGCCAAATGAAGTCTCGTTTTGTCATAGAAATGGTGAAGCCACACTGAGAGACAGAGCCAGGGCAAGGGGGCCTCCACACTGCAAAGTCCGAACACAAAGACATTTGCTGCTACTGTTTCTGGTCTCCTGAGGGGGTATTTTCCCTCCTTTGAAAGTTCTGTAGCGGAATGAGCAAAAGGGACAAGTGTGCTGACACGAGCCTCCTCTTCTTGCAGGGCTGTTTGCACTGAGGGTGAGGCGGAAGAAAGAACAGCCTACCTGGGGAAGCCAAACAGCCTGATAATTTTCAATGGACACCGTACGTCCCCCACATAGGGTCTCACCAGGCCAGGCTGCCCAGATAACAGTGTTCCATCCTGCCTCTTGGCTCAGAAGACTTGGTGGCATTTGAGCTGAAAAAGAGAGACATGAAGGGCAAGCACACAGGTGTCCCAAATTCCTGGGCAGCTCTTGGTCTGCCCCACCCAGGGTTCCGGCACTGCAGGTCCTACTCAGGAATCCTGAGGTCCAGCTGATGCTGCACTCTGTCCAGAAGACACATGGCTCCTTTAGTGCTGGAGCCTGTGGGGATGAGCCTAGATCTTTTCAGTCCAGCTCTGACAAAACTACAATTTCAAAACCTTATGTATTTCAGCATATGGTATTCGGACTGACAGTCAGAATCATTAGCTGCCTTTTCTTCTTTTTCCTTCCCTCCCTCCTTCCTTTTCTCTTCTCTCTCTCTCTCTCTCTCTCTCTCTCTCTCTCTATCTCTCTCTCTCTCTTTCTGGTCTTTTGAAACAGGATCTGCCTGTATCCCCAACTGGCCTGGAATTCACTATGTAGACTAGACTGGCCTTGATCTTACAGACTCACAGACATCCCTTGCCTCCACTTGCTGAGTGCTGGGATTAAGGTATGCTGCCACCACTCCCAACTCGGCTGAGCATTTTCTAAGTACTAGAGGGTCTACTGAGCACACAGCTGTCAGAAATCCTAAAACAACCTATGCAGTATGATCCAACAAATTGAAGTGTTTACCTGTATGAGTTAAAAATGTTTGTAGAAAAACCTGTGCATGAGGGGTTGAAGAGATGGTTCAGCAGTTAAGACCACAGGCTGCTCAATCAGAGAACCTGGGCTCAATTCCCAGCACCCACATGATGGCTAACTCCAGTTCCAGGGGATCTGACACATTCTTCTGGCCTCCTCAGGTATTGCAAGCATGTGATGAATTTACATACATGTAGGCAAAACACTTATACACACATTATGAAAAAACCTTGTATATGAGGGTTATAGCAGCTTTACCTACAATTGCCAAACTGGAAACAACCAAGATACCTTCCAGTGGGTTCTGGAAAAATAAGCTGCGGCACATCTAGACAATGGAAGAAGCGAGCTCTTAAGCTGTGAAAACACATGAAGGAAAGTGAAATGCATGGTGCTAAGTGGAAGAAGTCAACCTGGAAATATAACACACAACTCTATGACACCATGGAAAAGACAAAACCACGTACACAGAAAAAAGACCAGTGGCTGCCAGAAGCTGGGAGAGAGGGAAGAGTGAGTGGGCAGAGCACAGAGGGTTTTCAGGGCAGAAATTATTTCGTATAGCACTCTAATGGTATAATAGATAGAAGCCACTGCATAATTAACCAAATCCATAATGTTCAACACCACGAGGGGGCCCAGTGTGAAGTGTGGACTCTGAGTTCCACTCTATGTTCCTTGATTATGACAAATGCACCTCTCTAGTGCAGGATGCTAATAATGGGGGAGGGCTGCTATCTACGTGGCCAGTGGGGAGTGTTCTCTGCATCTTCTGAAAAACGTTGGGTGAACCTAAAAATGCTCTAAAAAAATAAACTATTAAGGGTCTAGAGAGATAGTTCATCAGTTAAGAGCACTGGCTGCTCTTCACCAAGTTGTTCCCAGCACCCACATGGCCGCGCATAGCCATCCATAACTCCAGTTCCAAGGGATCCAAAGCTATTAAAAATTTTAAAACTCCCTAAGTAGTAGGTACTGTAACCGCCCCAATCTAAAAAGCCTTGTATGCTAGTTTATGCCACTGTGATTACAATGTCAGTGTGATCGGGGAGGAAAGATTTATTTTAGCCCACAATTTCAGTTTCAGTCTTTTGTGGCAGGGAAGGCATGGCAGAGTGAATCATTTCACAGTGGCAGGAATGTATGACAAACACATGCAGAAAGGCAGAGAGGATTCAGAAAGGAACCTGGGGCAAGTCTGTAAACTTCACAGGCCTTCCTCTCCTCCCTAGTGACCTGCTGATACCAGCTAGATCCTAGTCACTAAAGATTCCATAGCCTTGAAATACCACTGCAATGGGGAACTGGGACAAGTATGCAAAACATGCACCTGAAAGGGGGTTGCCATTTCATATTCAAATCCTGTTAAGCAACTTCACCCAGAGTCTCACAGCTGGAAAGCAGTGTTGCTGGAGGCAGAAGAGATTCAAGAAACTGGAGAGATGACTCTGCAGTTAAGATCACTTACTGCTTTTGCAAAGGACCCATATTGGGTTCTTAACACCCGCATTGGATGGTTCACAACTTCCTATAACTCTAACTCCAGGGAATTCTGACACCTTCTTCTGGCCTCCATGGGTACCTGCATGCAGGTGGAGCACCTTACAGACAAGGAGGCACATACACATACAAATAAAAAGTCAAAATGTAAAAAAAGAGAGATTTGAAACCCCCTTGCCAGCTTTTTCTGAACTTCTGCTTGACCCGCATGTTCACAGCTTCTCTCTTGGGTCTAAAACCATCTACTGTCTGTGTGACTTGACATTATATTCCTCCTCTTCCAGAACTTGCCATGGCCCATGTATCACCTGCCAAGACTATATTGTATTTGTAAGAAACATTAACTATTACTCTTTTCTTTCAAACTCTGTAAAACTTAGTTTGGAACAAGGAATTCTAATCTTTTAATCCCACCACACTGTGTAAGAATTTCATCTTAGGAGAGGCCCTGATGCATTCCTGAAACTGACAGCCAGGGTGATAGAGCTCTTCCGCCTTCCTTTGCTCCCGTTCTTTTAAACTAGCCAAAAAGGAAGGGTTCTAAGATTGGATCATCGCCAATGGGGAAAGGTCACAGCACTCTTGTATTAGGGATAAAAGTCCACCAAGTTTCTGGGTCCTGTGTCCTTGCTGGCTCTGCCTGATCACATAATATACTCTTTGGCAAAAGGAAAATGTGCCATGCTAAATTCTTCGTGCTTTGTTCGTGTGCTTGTTGTGTGCTATTCGTGGGGTCTTCAGACCTCAGATTTCTTTTCTAACCTATCTCTCTCTTCCCTCCCCTCCCTCCCTTTCTCTCCTCTCCTCCTCTTCTCTCTCTCTTCCTCTTTTTTTCTCCTCTCCTCTCCCCTCCCCTTTCCTGTCCCTCCGCTCTACCTGTCTTTCTTTTCTCCTTCCTTTCTTCCCTCCCTCCTTTCCTTTTCTGAGACAAGGTCTATGTAGCTCAAGCTGGCCTTAAACAAGATGCTCCTACTTCAGCCTTCTGAATGCTGGGATTCCAGGCTTGCTCCACGCCTGGCTAACAGTCTGTGTTTCTAATGAGCTCTCTGGAAATAAGGTGTTTGCTACAGGGTCATAAACACCCTCTGGATAGTCACGGTGTGTGTTCTGCATATGCCAATCTGCTGGCTAAGTTCAGAGTACCCTGAATCTTATGTTTATGACTAGTGAAGCTCCTCTACCTAGAATGTCTGCTTGTCAGGATCATAATCATCCTTAGAAGCCAGAGTGAAGTCTTTTTCATCCTAAACTGTAGCCTGACTTCACCTCACCATCGTCAGCCGGAATTGGGTTCCCCCACCAGCCCGCTTCCTTTCGTTCAGCACTGGTTCGTATGATCTGCCCCCCACTCAGTGCACTGCATCTTCACACTTCCACTGCTTTGAAAGCGTCTTGGGGTCAGAGACTTTTGTTTGGGGTCCTTATAGGTTCTTTACCACCAAGAAGACCTGGCTCAGTCTTTCACTACCATGCACATCCTTTCCCCTTTTATGAACAGTAAAAGAGGAGCATTCAATTGAATGGATATTTATCAAGCTGTACTGGGTGAAGCACTTCACATATATTTAACATAAACTCCACGCTAACACAAAAGGAATGACATCACCCTCATTTTATAGAAGATAAGACAGATATCAGAGTGCTGAAGAAGCAAAGAAGTCAGAGCCCCTTCTACTACCTCGATGCTTCTTTCCTGCGTACCAGGGACCAGTGTATCTCTACATCCTGAGACACTACACAGCAATGTGCCTGTTTAATATGTACTTATACTGGAGTGGTATGTCTGTGAAACTTAAAACAACCGAATTTAAAGCGAGGCAATGATTTCCAGATTAAATCTGACCATGTCAGGAAAAAGCAACTATAATAAGCAATGATGATAACTGATAACCCATCAGCCCTGGGATTCCTTGACAAATCACTTCTCATTTGCTGTGACCTGCTTGCTGGAGTCTGAGTGTTCATTTATCTGAGTCCCCCATTCATAGGTTGGAACATAATCACCAATGGGATAAAACTAAGTGGTCCTTTAATGTCCTTATAAAAACTGACAGAGAGTCATCCTGCCTTTGATTCCATGTGATGATACAACTAAAAGGTGCCATCTGTGAACTAGAATAGAATCTTCAGGAACTTCTCAGTCTTTGGAGAAATAAACTTTCTTGTTCATAAGCCACTCAGTTTATGGTTTTTTGTTACAGCAGCCTGAACAGACTGAGACGGTGTCTTACCTGCATCTCAGTTACTGTAAGAAGGAAATTACCAACATAAACAAATGCAATGAAAAAACTGAGCCAATGTTCAGAAAAATTCTTAACAATGTTTTTCAGCCCACTACAGAGATAAATAAGAAAGGCAATTTATATGAAATATACATAGAATAGGGGCCTGGGGGAAGGCCAAATACCAAGGGTTTCATCTCTCGTTGTTATTCTGTAGATTTATAGTCTTTGCTCAAACTTCTCGAAGCATCTAAATGAAGTATCAGCAATATGTAAGAGGTCAGAGAGCAGAACACTTCAAGAGTCACCTTTAATTTTTCAGAATAAGAAAAGATGATTTACTTGATGTAGGCATGTTGACTGGCAGTGCAGGCTTGCAAATACTTTCAGCATTAAGTCATGTCTTCAAAACTGGGTGGGGCGCTGAGTTGTTAAATTTTCTCTTTTCCTCTGGAGGCCAGGGCTTGGAAAGCTGAAGACTACATGTGAAATGAGTTGGGTGGTCTCAGGAAAATTGTGTGTAAACATCATTACTCATCTAAAAGTGGCACCAAATACTGCGCACGTGTCTGTCCATATTCTCTAAGCACAATCTGGACTCCATTAATGTGTCTGAGGAATCAATTCATCTCTAGTAAATGTTTTTGCAATCACAGTGAGAATCACAGTGAGAAGGAAGCTCCAGGATGTGGAAGGAAAGGAGCCCACTACATGCACTGGAGGAAGAGCCGAAAGGAAGGAGACCTCAGTAGTATCCGGCAGAGAGGGACTGAGCCTCCTGAGAGAGGGAGAAGGGAGGGTTCGGTGTAAGAGGTCCCTAGAGAATCCTTATCCAAACCTACCAAGGAGGGATGCAAGGTCCCTGGGAGATGGCCACCTTTATTTGCTGTGGTGTCTGTGGTATTATCATCTTGACGGACATTCATCAAAGTCCAGACCAGACAAGTTCTGTGCTCTGAAGGTCAGGCAGAACTACATGATACGGCCTGATAAAGGCTGGCACCCACAAAACACTGAATTTAGGACTCGGTTGTTGATGTGTTTTACTTTGAGACAGGGTCTCCCTTACAGCCCAAGCTGGCTCAGAATCTGCTATGTAGACTAGGCTGACCTTGATCCCATAGAGATCCACCTGCCACCTGGCCTCATGAATGCTGGGATTAAAGGTGTGTACCACCATGTCTGGCTAGAGATGGATTTTTTAAAAATATATATTTTATTTGTTATTTTTATTTTATGTGTATGAGTATACTGTCTGCACATATGTAAGTGCATCGGGGTCATGTGATCCTGTGGAGGTCAGAACATGGTGTTGGATCCCTTAGAACTGGAGTTATGGACAGATGGTTGTTAGCTACCATGTGGGTGCTGGGAACTAAACCTGAGTCCTCTTAACCACTGAGCCAGCTCTTGAGTCCCTGGGTTGTTTTTTGTATCAGGTATCACTAGCACATAAAACGTCTACTCTTCTCCTTTGCTTTGTCAAATATTTATTGTCATTGGCTAAGGAACACAAAGTCCTTTGTTATACGGGGGAAGAGAGGAGGATTGAACCAGGAAGGGAGCGAATCAGAGAACAGGAGGGTGAAGGGAAAATACTTCAACAGTTTTCAACATCTGTCACATGAATACTGTTGGCTTAAGACCTCTGAAGTCAACAAAAGATGAGGTGTGAGAAATTCTGAGATCCAGCCCTGGGATCCTAGAATCCTGTGGACTTGGGAGTGGAACAGAAGTGCAGTTTGAAGTTCCTATCTGGAACATGGCCCCAACATGGCCCCAACATAGCCCCTTTGCTCGAGTCCTGTCATGGTTTAATCTGACATGTCCCCCGAAGGCTGATGCTTTGAATGCTTCTTCCCACAACTGGTGGTTCTATTCTGAAGGGGGGCTGAGGAACCTGTGGGAGTTGGGGCCTAGCTGCAAGAAGGAGTCGTGAGGGTGGACTTTTGAAGGTGATACCTGGCCCCTGGTTCCTTTCAGCCTCTCTGATTCCTGCTCCGCTGTGGTGAACGGTCCCCACCACAGGCTCCTGCCACCATGAACTGAGCTGCTTCGCTGTGCCTTCCCTGCTACGAGCCGCTGAGAGCCCCTGAAACCAGGAGCCAGAGAAGTCTTTTGGGGCTGGAGAGATGGCTCAGCCAATTAAGCACGGGCTGCTCTTGCAGAGGACCCTGGTTCAGTCCCCGCACCCGCATGGCTGCTAACAAACCATTAGTAACTCCAGTTCCAGGAGAGCCAATGCCTTCTTCTGACCTCTGTGGGCACTGCATGCACAAGTACACTTACATTCAGGTATAACAACTCCCCCCACACACAAAAAAGTAGAATGAGAGTTTCCAGGAACTACAATGAGAGGGAGATAGAGACTTGTTCAATGGACATAGAGTTTCTATTTTGCAAGATGAGAACGTTCTAGAGATGTGTTGCACAACAAAGTGAATATTTACAGCACTACTTACCCTATGTTCTGAAAAACAGTTAAAAGAGAAAATTTTACGTTATGTGGCTACTGTCAAACATGATTTTAAAATTCCATTCTACAGTAAAGTACAAGTCATAATGTCTGACATCTAGCAAAAGATGACGAGGTATAGAGACAAGACAATGTAGAGAATAATCAATTCATTAACATCACCCAAGAACTGACCCAGATGTTAGGACTAGAAGACACAGACAGTGAAGCAGTTAGTGGAATGGTGTTCTGTGTTCCAGCAGCCATATTGTGATCTGCCTTGACAAAGAGAGAGCCATGTGGTGAGAATGGGGCTCAGCCCACAGCCAACAGCAAGACAGAAAGCAGGGCCTCAGTCAAACAACCTCAAGAAAATGAATTCTGCCAACAAGCTGAAAGGACTTGGAAGCAGATACTTTCCCTAATTGAGCATATTTGGACTCAGGCAGATGACAACCTTGATTTCAGCCTTGAGATCCTGAGCAGAGGCCCTGGCTGTTACCGTGCCAGACTTCTGACCATGGAAACTGTGAGATAATAAAAGATTTCTGTTTTAAGATCTGAAATGTGTGGTTGCTGGTTATGCAGTAAAAAGAAAGCAATATAACTGGAAAGGATTAATTGTAGACTAGACATTGCAGAAATGATCAGGAACTAGATGACAGAAATAAAAAATGTGAAACTGGGTATGGTGGCTCATGCCTGCAATGCTAGCACTCGGGAGGCTAAGGTAGGAGGATCTCAAGTTCAAGGCTAGTCTGGGTTACATGGCGAGAGTCTGTCTTAAAAAAAAAAAAAAAAAACTTGGAGGAAAAAAAATGAGAGAAAGAAGAAAAATAGAAGGTATTTAAAGTGGAACCAAAGAGAAAAAAAAAAAGAATAAAAACTATTAGAAAGATGACTAGTGACTTTGGGATAACCTGATGCTGAAGTTGCGTACAATTAGAATTCTTGGAAAAGGGGAGTGGAGAAAAGTATCAGAAGAACAAACGGCTAAAAGTTTTCAAAATCTGATGACAACGTATAAACCCCCAGCTCCAGCGAGCTCAGCAGAGCCCAAGTACACAAAAAAAGAGATGAAGATAACAACCACAACAGGAATCATCTAGCAAAAAACCCCTTCACAGGCGGTAAAAACCCAAGGTGAACTGGAGAACATTCCAGACAAAAGGTGAAATACTTCGTCCACCAGGAAATTGTTACAGGGACAACCACAGTGGAAGGAAGATGGCATCAGAAGGAAATACAGGAAATGTGCAAAGAGATGGAGAACATCAAAAATGATAATCACACACAAACGATTCTTCTCTCATTATTAAAATCTCTTAAAACATCCTTTTTGTAACAGTTTTAGATTTAGAAGTTTCAACCTTGCTGCAAAGAACTCTTATATGCCCTTTACTCAGCTTTCCATTGCTTAAGCATCTAATATCACAATCACACATTTCCCCCAAAACATTGACAGGTTACTCCTCTGTCTGTCATTAGATTTACCTCACAAGGTCATCTATTATACAGCCACAGTTTAAACAGATCAGCTAGGTTTCATACTCTTACATATTTCAGAAAGAAAACTCACTTGAAATTCAAACATCTCATGAGGAAGGAAAGCATCCAAACTTAAAAAACAAAGTGTTCATGGGCCCATTTGTAAATAGTGATATAGCCATATATGTTAAGAAAGCTTTTAAAGTCATGAGTTCTTTTTATTTTCTTGTAATTAAAATATAAGCTTCTTTAATTTATAACAGTGACTAATTACGATAGCTTGTAGTGATGGATACTGGGCTGGGTTTTATGTATCTGGTCTTATTTTCTAGAAGAGAAAATGAAATTTTAAAAGATTTTACTTATTTATTAGTATTTTTTGGGGGGTGTGTGTGTGTATGAATGTGTGTGTGCATGCCTATGTGTGTGCGTGCCCGTGTGTGCATACATGTGCCATGGTGCACAATCGGAGGTCAGATGACAACTCTGTCACTTTGTGGAGTTGGTCCTCTTTCCACCTTTGTACTCCAGGACTGGATTCAAGTCAACAGGCTTGTCCAGGAAATGCTTTTAAAACTTGACGAGTCATTTTCCTTGGCCTGTAAATAGAATCTTAAGACAGTTGGTCCAAGCCCACCCAATGATGGGCAGAACTAGAATGTGGACCTAAGTCTGTCCCATAGTAAAGTGCTCTTATCTGACTACTGTGTGTACCTTCAGGTTAACAAAACAAAGCAGTTCTAATCAACTTGGCAAAAAGTTAGTGCCAGCACTAAAAGTGAGCCTTCACAAGCTCCTATCTCCTCTCCTCATGTCTGTCTGGAAATACGGCAAGGCAAGACAGAGGAAATGTAAAACTGCATGTCGTCTGATAATGTTACTTTGCCCTCAGAGGAAGGATTAGACTAGAGCAGCTCTGCTTTGACTGTGGACAGTCATGCTTATGTCATGAGACATGCTCTTGGGTCTCTGCTTCCCTTTGTGGACACTGAGCACTTGACCATCACGCAGACTTCTGAACGGGAAGCAAAGTGAGTCTTGCTCTACCGTGGTCACAAGTAGCTTGGGATTTTGTGACAGCATCTGAGGGCCAACCTAGGCTTGTGACAGAGTCACTGGGTGACCCTCAGAGTCCAGCAAGACTATACCCAGTTATGCTTTATTTTTGAGGTTTTATGGAAAATATTACTTACAAAATGTTAGTGCTGGAAAGCATTTGAAAACTACAAGCTTACTGGGAGATACCATGGTGTGGTGGTTAAGTTTGTGACTTTGAAATTTGGCAACATGGGTTCAAATCCAGGCTGTGCTGCTTGTGGAAAGTATGCTTCTGGCAAATGAACCCTTCTGAGCCATAGTTACAGCCTGGCTTGGCACAAGCCTTAGGCAAGGGTAGTGATTAGTGTTATCCTCGATAGGGATCCATGAATGGGAAGATAAGCTAGAGGGGGGTCAGGTTCAAGTGCAGAAAGGAAAGGGGGTTCATAAGGGAAAGGCAGGGGACCTTGGTCCTCAGACAGGCCAGGTGTAAGGGATAGGTTACCTGTGTCATGCCATTCAACATCTTCTAAAGTTACAGAGGTGGGTGTCGCCTCAGTGGAAAGGCAGCCCTCGGTTACTCCAAGTGTGAAAACTGGGGTCTAAGGAATTTGTATCTTGTTCCATGTTATATCAGATGTGTTTCTTAGAATCATTTTCTTTCTTTATCCACTCAGGCTTTTTCTTTCTGCTGGAAATTCTAAACTTCCTTACCCAAATAAGTAAAGTAGCTCTCTGTGTCTGGGTGGGAGTGTGTAGAGGCAAGTAGGTCTCCAATCAGCCTTTAGGGTTCTGTTCTGGTACTATTGCACTTCCCTAAGCTCATACCACACTCCCAGTACTTTGATGCAAACATAGAAAACAATTTTATTTGAATACAATAGTTTACAAATTTCATATATATTTATATATGATATGTACACACACATATAGGGAGAGAATTATTAAATGCAGAAATGAAAACAAAGTTTTAACCTATTACAACAATATTATTACAAACCCTACTATATTAATTTTTTTCATGTAATTTTTAGACTACTAGGTTATGCAATATGTGTTTAACCTAAAAATACAATTAAAACAGTTCTTCCTCCCTCCAGCCTTTCTTTGGCTGCAATAGCTTCTCGTCTCCGTCAATCCCCCGCCACACTGTACTCATGACACAAACACAGATAAGGGGCTCTGGTCAACAGCAGGTGCATTGCAGTCTTAAATTTGATGAAGTGACCCCTGTTTTTGCTCAAAGACTTCTTGTGAGAAGCCCAGAGTCCACCAAAGTCAACTTCTGACTGTCCTGTTGTTTCAGTCTGCCCCCGATGAAAGAGAAAATGTCAATATGTGCTCCACTGGAACTTGTCTTAAGGAAAGAGAGAAAAAGGCATTCCTGCTGCAATGAGCATGCCCAGTGGTCCAGCCTGGATGACTCACTAGAAAAGAGAAGCACCCTGAAAACTACTCTGGAAAATCTGAGCCACTCCAATGGCACAACAGAATGACATACTGTTGCACATTTTAAAAACAACAGCAAATGATTGTGAGTCCAAAAAGCAATCTCTTTCTCCACGTCAGTTAAAAGGTTTCCCATCTTCCTCAAGTCATTGAGAAGTTTAAATGTTCAAAAACCAAACCAAACCAAGCAAAACTGCTCCCGCAGCCTGCCAGTCACCATAGGGTGCCGAAGGCCCTGACGGCCTCTCTTCCCTAGCCCGCACAATGAAGAGGGCTACTGGTACCTGAGGTCAAAGTTAGGCACCACATTCTTTTGAAATTTATCTATTTATTTATTTTGATTTTATGTATATGAATTATTTAGCCTGCATGTATGTAAGTGCACCTGTGTCATGCAATGCTCACGGAGGCCAGGAGAGGGTGTTAGATTCCCCTGGAACTGGCGTTATAGACAATTGTTAGCTGCAGTGTGGGTGCTGGGGACTGAACCTGGGCCCTCTGGAAGATCAGCCAATGCTCTTCACCACTGAGCCATCTCTCCAGCCCCTAGGCTTGATGTTTTGACAAAGTCCTTGGATGGCAGGAAACCCTGTTAGCATTTTGATAGAGTGAGTCAGTCAGCAAGGGAGGGACCCCTGGACTGATAAGAGCAACAGGCACATGACACTCTAGAACTTAAGGGAAATCCAGGGCTTCTTTGTAAGTATGACCTGTTTTTCCCAAGAAGTGCAAACTGAAAAAAAAAAAAGAAAAAAACACCCAAAACAAAAAACAATGAGCTGGCACTTTTTGCCTATAAATTTGAGAACTATATTAGAGAACTAGACTGATGGTATCTGGAAGCAGTAATAACATGAAAAACCAGACCCTGTTACCAACCGCCACTGGAAATATGCATAGTACAGCTTGTTTGCAGGGAAACCTGGGTAGCATGTTATCATAGGCTTTCAAGTACACCTGACTTGGGGAGCAAGCCTAATGAAGTGAACAGTATTTTATAAAGAAGGATGTTTATCACAGACATGATAATGGAAAAAGACTAGTAATGCACATGCAGTGACAGAGAACGATCCGAAACTGTCTCCAGGCAGAGGGGTCCTCACCAGTGTGTAAAGCCATCCTGTATTCTGCTGGCTATGTGCCCAAGTCAGGATTTTCTCCCGTACACATGATAAGATCCCTATTTTTGAACATTTAAATGAAAAAGTTAAAAGGGAGAGCTGGAGCACAGCTCAGCTGGTAGAAAGTGATCACCCAGCAAGTACGGGAACCTAAGAAAGAACCCCAGCACTCACGAGTTTGTTCTGCTTTGTTTGTTTGAGACAGGGTCTCCCTGCAGCCTCAGCTGGCCTAGAACTTGCTATGTAGATCAGGCTTCCCTCGATCTTCCGTGATAGGATTAAAGATGTGTACACCACACCCAGAAGCAGAACTCATGCCTTAAAAAAGCCCAGCGTGGGGTCCTGGAGAGATGGCTCAGTGGTTAAGAGCACTGGCTGATCTTGCAGGGGATCCAGGTTCAGTTTCCAGCACCCACATGGCAGCTAACAACCATCCACAACTCCAGTTCTTGGGGAACCAATGCCCTGTTTTGGCCTCCGCAAACCACATTTGTAATGCACTGGGGAGGCATACACAGCAGGGTCCCTGAGGCTTCCTGGTTAGTGAACTCAGCCAGTTTCAGGACAGGGAGAGACCCTGTCTCAAAAAATAAAAGGTGATGGAACAGTACCCAGGTATAACTTCTGGTTTTCACATTCATGTGCACACAGGTGCACACTCACCCACACATGCACACACATAACACACGAGAGAGAGAGAGAGAGAGAGAGAGAGAGAGAGAGAGAGAGAGAGAGAGAGAGAACAGCCAAGCATAAGAAGGCAGGGCGAGGTGATCTGAATGACACTGACAGTTCTCTTGCCTCGGCCCTTCTTCCTATCTAAACTCTCATTTTTTTCTGAGAAAATAATTTCTCCCTCTTAACTTCAGTGTGAGAATTTCTAAGAAAGACTTGGTCTGTTTGGGATCATGCACATCTCTCTTGGATCAACCAACCCAGTTACCAGGTATACACAAGCCACAGTACTAGCCAATCTTGTATCAGATTGTTGAGTGAACAACCCTGTGTCCTGCAATGCTCATGGAAGTTAGAAGAAGATGTTGGATTCCTTGGAACTGGAGTTACAGACAACTGTTAGCCACTGTGTGGGCTCTGGGAGCTGAACCCAGGCCTTCTATTAAAGTAGTCAGTGTTCTTAACTGCTGAGCCATCTCTCCAGCTCCTGAGTGACTCTTCTTATGTGATCAGCTCCTTAACCCTGATAAGGCTGTAGCGACAGACCAAAGAAATATCTACCCAAGTCCAGTTTGCTGAGCCAATGGGTTTATTTGGGGTTACTTACAGGAGTATGGGTGAGGAGTTACAAGAATATATGTGATTCCCCACAAACAACTGCTTTACTGAAAAGTCCCATCCCATTATGGGTCACAGTCTCACCAAAACTGTATAGATGGAAGGTCCCCCCTCCTCTGGAAATTTCCACCTCTTCTGTCGTTTAGTACCTCCCAAGACCATGTGTAGGTCTTAAGGGAAGAATTACATACATTTTGGAGGTGGGGCAGTGGGGAAAAAGTAGCTGGAATTTCAGATGTGGTTCCAATGACCCGCTCCAACCCTTCATTCCATGAGGGAACATTAAGAGGCCCAATTCTGTGATGGTATCATGTATGTAGTCATGGCTGCTCTGAGTAAGATGGCAACAGCCATGCTATGTTGGATGACAGCATTCCACAGAATAGATTTTGTAACAGACTGAGTATTTCTGCTCCCTGAATTCACATGTTGAGATCCTAAGCCCTAATGTTCGGATCTCCTAACACTTCACAGAGAGGAAAACACAAGGCAGCATGACTCTGTAAAATGTAGATGGTGACGATGAACGACGCATCACCACAACAGTCCAACGCTCTAATTCAGTCAGAGAATAGCCAACAATGGTGCAGAGCGTATTCTGAATTAAACAATACCGCTTCGTCTGTGGACTTTCTTGGTTTACAGATATGGACATCTGTAGACTCTCCCCTCTGGCTACTGGGAATATAGGACCTTGAGTAGAAGACAGATTGGGAATGAACTCAGATTTTATTTGAGGAGAATAGTGAATATGTCTAGCAGTTTAAAAACCCAGGCACACACTTGAAATCCTAGAACTTGAGCAGTTAAGATCATTAGTTTAGAGCCAGCCTGGGCTGGAAGGAGCTCAAGGCTAGCCTGAGCAACTTGGTGGGACCTTGTCTAAAAAACAAAAATCAATTGAAAAGAAAACAACTTCAGCCCCTCCGCGCTACCCACCCATAGGCAGAAGTCCTCAGTTCTAGTAGGCAGACGTAGCCTGTCTCCTTTAGAAAACCACATCATTGTCTATGGAGTCACTATCCATGTTGGCGGCTTACCTCTTCAGAAACGCTCTTCTGAATATAATGCTGGTGAAAAAGAACAAAAATTGAAAACTAAAAACTTTGGGGAGAAGTAAGAAATAGGACTAACTTGCTTTGAATTAATATTATACACAATTGTTGAGTTGATGTGGATTTTTTTATTCAGTGAACGAATTTGATGAGGACATTTAAAAATCTAAAGAGCTATGTATCCCGAAGTGTATTTCTTTTTTTTCCTCCGGGCTACTCTCTCACAAAATTAGATGCCGTATTTCTTCTCTGTTCATGTTCAAGATCCTGGAAGGATCTGAACTGCTTCCTTTAAGGAGTTGCAAACACTGATGGGAAAAATTCAGATAAAAACACTGACAAGTTTCCTGAGCTTATATGGACTCTCAACTATGAAGCCACAGCCTTGGAACTTTGGGCATTTTGATTTCTGTTCCTCTGGAGCCCTGTAACACAGCCAGGGCAGATGGATTCTATATTGGCTCTTCAGGAAAAGAGAACAAAGCTCTGACATGTAGCCCAGTCAGGCTTTGAACTCACAATCTTTCAGCCTCAGTCTCCCAAGTGTAGGGATTATAGTCATGTGCCACCACGCTGACTTGCTTTCAGAATTTACAAAAATCAACAGCATAACTAAGTGTTAGACAAAGACTCAAATGAACGTTTTATATAAATCAAGTCTACACATAAGAACTCTATCTAGAAACAAAGGACCTGCTTCAACTATACACTATTGAAAAAGGAGATTATTTCACAGCAGCTTTTTACTAATAGGTGATTGTAATTAGATTTTGAAACTTCTGGCCTAAATACTGAATCTTAGATTATCAAAGTACAAAGTAATTACAACTCAAAAATCAATTTATAGTATTAGAAATGAATCTAATCTCCTAAAAATTCTTCAAAATTTAGAATTCTATGCCTCAGATATCATTACATGACTTAATAGAAAATTAACTGTATATTAGTTCCTTTATGAATGCGCACATCACAAGGCCACAGTGAAAATCCCTCTATTGCTCAAGTGGCCTTGCCATATTCTTGTTTCTTGCGTAGCTGAACAAGGTATAAGGGGAAAGGAACCCAAGATCATGCAAGAAATAAACGAAGTGGGTGTTTTTTCTAGGCACAATGTCAGCACTCAGAGGAAAACAATGGGCTAGAGAACATGAGTATGTTGTAACCAGGAGATAAAGGAAGTTATGTAAGAAAGCTGCTTTTCCAAAGAAATATCTACCAGGGCCTGGTGCACTGATTCACTAATATGCATTTCTTTTTAAAGACAGAAACGGCACAACTTCCTTTCTAAACTTTCACTTGTACTCTTCACATGTAGACTCTCTAGTGGCTGCATTCAATTCTTCTGCATGTGCAGTGGGTTTTTCTTCTTGAACATATATGAATATCCACCTCCCCGGCAGGCTGATTAAAGGCAAGGAGACCTGACACAAGCACTCACCCTCAAGTGCCAGAGCCAGGGAATTTCATCTGGAATCTCCCTGCCATTCCTGCACGACTGCCTGTGGGTAGTTGTTAGGAGGTGGCTGGGAGTAGAGTGGAGGACTGTTCCAGTTCCAGTCTCCTCCCAGCACAGCTGGCGTTACCATCGGCAATGAATGCTCTGCAGCCCAGGGACGAGGGAAGAAAGCCGACGGCTCAGAGCAGGATGGATGACTCATCAAAGCTGCCAGGGTTGCTGCATGGCAGCGGACTGCATGCCCAGGATTCTCCCCCCTCTTAATCTTTAAATTGCTCTTTTGGAAAGCAACAATTCACATTCTAGTTAGGCATTAATCACTGCCCGGTTTGATTGGCCAACTCATCAGGCTGTAGACTGACGCCAACAGCTTACTGTTGTGGGGCCCCGGGTTATTTTGATCTGCTCCATGGCCACAGACTGCACTCTGAACTGCAGCTGGATGCTCTGAAAAAACCCTGTGTCCTTAGAACCTTTGAGCAGGGAGGGATGTATTCTAACGGTGCTGGGCCTTTCCTTTTACAAGTGGGAGATCTAGAATCTAGTCTTAGCTAGCTTAAAACGATCAGGAAAGCAGATTTTCCTATGTGTTCCACAGGAAGCTGACTTCTACATTTTTCTTCCCACGTAGGCAAGAGAAAAATGATAAGGTGGCTCAGAAGGCATTCTTCTCTCACCAAATAGCGGCAATGTCATAAGAACCAGGTCTTAGAAGCAAAAGGAAGCAGAGTGTGTTCTAATGTGAGTAGTTAGAGCTCTTTCTTGCTCACTCTCTTGGTTCTGGACATAACTATTGGCTTAGAAATTTGTTCATTTGTCCTTTGAACAAGTTCCTGATTTGAAGAAGACTCTAAAAGGTGGAATTGCTTAAGGAGAATTGCATTTTTCTAAGTAAATTATTTACTGATCATCTCCTTTATGTTGAAGATTGATACAGTAGATGGTTGTTAATCCTTAATTTGATTTTTCTTTACTGGAAACACGGTATCACTGTGTAGCTCAGGCTGGCTTCAAACAGGCTAGCCTTGAACTTGGAATCCTCCTGCTTCAGCTTCCCAAACACAGGGATTATGGGCATGTGGCACCACACTCCACTTCTCTATTTTTTAATTTAATTTAGTTTTTTGAAGCTTTAGGGCAATTTTACTAGACGTTAAGGAAAACTACTCAGGGCAGGCAAGCTGTGAATCTCAACATCTGCCTTGAGGAGGAAGGAAAAAAGCCGTAAAGTTATGCTGGTGTCGTAATGCCACGCAAACATGTTCATTTAGAGGAAAATTCATTAACCTGCACATTGACGACCTGTGTGCTTTTCCTTTTGTATGTTACATGTCAATACAGAGTTTATTAAAAAATGCAAATACTCACAAGCAAATATAGGTATAACCCCCAAGTTCAAGGAACATCTATCTATGCTGTTACAGTCAGGCCATGACACTTACGGAAAGAGCAGTGCTAGACGCTCCGTGAAGACGCACGAAGCGTCTCCACTGACCGGGCACAGGAATCGCGCCTCCTATTTGACTGTCTATCTAGGCTTGTTCGTCTCAGCAGTGCAGTGCTCTGTGAAGGTGCCCCCACGATCAAAGAGGGTTGCTGACAAAAATGTACTATTTTATTCTTTGTGGTCGTGCTCTAGTCTATCTACAATGTAAACTGAAACTTTTAGCCTTTTTTCCATTATTAACTAAGTATAAAGTTCTTAAAATTAACAGAGATCCTTCGTCTTCATAAGAAAGGGATTGCCTCCGAACTGTAGGCGAGGTGTACACACTCAGACCACTGAGATTAGCTACAAGACTCGGAAAGACTCCCATTCCCCAAATGTTTGCGCTCGTGCGTGCGTGCGTGTGTGAGTGTGTGTGAGAGAGACTGAGATTCTCCTTAGGATTTCTGAAGTTGACAAAAGCTAGTGTTAGAGGAACTAACCGTTTTCTTTCTTTTTTTTTCCTTCGGAGCTGGATGGAACCCAGAACTGCATTCATCCTAGACAAATGCTCCACCACCAAGCTCTGCTCCAGCCCTGGGAAGTACCTACTTCGAAGGAACAAGCCATATTTTCATACATCTTCATGGTGATGTTTCTACAACCAACTGTGCCCTTTTACCAAGATCATGAGCACCAAAGGACTCCCTTCAGGCTCTGAGGCAGATCTGCCAAAGCACATTAGGGAGGAGCCCCAGCCAGCCGCACGAAGGGCTGGGGACATTTTAGGCCCACAGTACTGGTCACCCGCTATGTCACATCTTGGATCATCTAGCTTTTAACAGTCCACAGCCTTCTTTTTTAAAAATAAATTTATTTATTATTTAGTATGTGTGCATGGGGATGCATACCTGTCAGGGAACATGTGTAAAAGGACAACATTGTGGAGTCTTTTCTCTCCTTCCACATTTATGTGGGTTCTGAGGATGGAACTCAGCTTTCCAGGCATGTGTGGCAAGTGTCTTTACGTGCTGAGTCAACACACACACACACACACACACACACACACACACACACATACCACACATACAACAACAGCCTTCATATGTGGAATCAGCCTAAAGGTACATCTCAACTTCTTGGAGCCTCCAGTAATCCTGGAAACACTTACAGACACCTAAGCCACTTCCTTGCCTACACTACTGTGTCCTTTCTCAGAGTCGACCCCTCCTCTTCAGTCCACCTCCTCTTCAGTCCACTTCCTCTTCAGTCCACCTCCTCATGTGGGTATCATTCCAAACCCTGTTTTCTACCTCATTCAGTTCCCTTTTTTAAGCCAATCTTGTCCATTGCATCAATTTCTCCTTGTATGCAGACGATTTCTTGTTTATTTCCATCTCCTGTTAAGGCTCTCTAGTCTAGGAATCAAGGTTCCTCTTCCTAATGATCTACTAGAAACCTCCACAGGAGCATCCTGGGGGTCCTTCAAAGCCAGTATCTACAAAAGTGCATTTTTCCTGTTGGAGTGTCTCTTCTGTTTCTGATCTCAGTAAGAGCTCTTATGGATCAGATGCCTCAGCCAGAAACCATGAGTCATAAAATTCTTACTTCCTCTTATTAACCATAGCTGGACATCTATTAATTCAATCACTTAAAGGAATTAGTAGTTATTGATTATTCTGTAATAGTCTAGGAAAATAAGAAAGTCCCTGTAAATCATTCATATGATACTACCTGAATTGCAAATAGTCAGTGGATTACTATGATTGGTCTTAGTTATCACTACTATCAGCTTCTTTGAGCAGGTGAATGCTTTTCCAGATACACAGATGAAATGGGTGACAGGACTCACTTATCTGCATCAGCTCATATTCATTATTTGTGTGTTCAAAAATATTTCTAGTGAGCTCTGTTTAGCCCTTGCTCCCTCCATTCTAGCTTAGCTCCATTTCAGCTGCTGCTGCTGCACATCCTTTTCCAGGATGCCAACAACCACAAGTCGCCGTTCCCATGATGGTAACATATGTGTGTGTGTGTTTATATGTATGTATCTTCTGGTTCTGTGGTGATTAAGAAAAACAGAAAGATGGGTTTGGGCTTGGTTTCTTAGAAGCCAACAAAATAGGATTTGAAGACGAAGCTATTGCAGTCAGTGAAGAGAACTAAGGTAGATGAGAGACGATGTATCTGAGAACAGCTCATCAGTCACAGGGTGCCTCTGCCACCTTAGAATTTTGTTGCCTTCTTTGAATGCTGAGAAAATTGTAGCTTATGCGTGAAGTATCTCCTACTTCAAAGGAAGCAGAAGCCCAAGCCAAGCACTAAGTGCCAGTGTGAAGCATCCTTCCTTCAGCATTGTAAAAAAAAAAAAAAAAAGAGTCTCCATCTCTTTCATAAAACAGCAAAATTATCTTAGCTTTAAAAGCAATAGGCTTACTGTGGAAAAAATACATTAGTTGATGTTCTCACATACAAACAATTGGAGTAAATACATGATTAAAATGGGAACATTACAGTGAGGAAAATGGGAAATGAATTAAAACTTGAAGTAGATCTAACAGAATAGTGGTGTCATCTGCCAAGACATTTTGTGTACTTTAAGGGTTTTAAAAAAAGTACTCTTCCTTTTTACCCTTATTGTATAGCTTAAGAATATCTGTAGTTCAACATGGAGAGATTAAGAATGGAGAGAGAGAGAGAGGGAAAGAGAGAGAGAGAGACTGAGAGAGACTTAAATCATGTACCTTTTGACTTATTCAAATATACTTACAATTATGTTTATAATGTGTTCATTATTATTTCCTATAGTAAATTTGACATTCTCATTCTTTTATAGAAGCTTCTATGCACCAAACCACAGTTCTTCCAGGCTTTTAAATACAGCACAGTGATCTCAATAGATGACTTCCCACTACAACAACAAAAGCTTTAAACGCATCCCATAGACAGTCCTCACTGCGCCACGCTGCTAGGACACAGCCACGCTACTATCACCTGCCTCAGTGCAATGCGCAAGTTTACGTTTTAGAAACGAGGCAATTGAACTGAATTTACCAGTACACAGTATTATGTATTTGTTTTCCCTGGATTTTTGCTAAAAGAAATCTTAACGGTTTCTCCCTTTTAATAAAACTTATGATCAGGGCTGGAGAGATTGGCTCAGCGGTTAAGAGCACTGACTGCTCTTATAGAGGACCCAGGTTTGATTTCCAGCACCTGCATGGAGACTAACAACCATCTGCAACTCCAGTTCCAGGTGATCTGATGCTTTCTTCCGACTTCCATGGGTATTGTGTAACACGGGTGCACTTACACACATACAGGCAGTACACTCACACACATAAAACGATAAATAAAATAAAACTTATGATCAGGAATGCCACTATCTGGCTTTTTTGTTTTAGTTTAGAAACATCATAGGGAACACATCAATCCAAGGAGGCGTGCTGGTGATTCCTTCTCCTTGGATTGATGTGTTTCCTACTGGAAAGGAAAGATGATATTCAGTTTTAAACATTAAAAGTGTACAAGTTGCTTTGTTATAATTAAAACTAAATATGTATATACACACACACACACACATACATAGGTACTTTACCATATATGTTGTTTGAAAGCCTGTACTAATACAAAACTCAACATATAACAAAGCCATGGCTTTGTTTCCTGAAATGCAAACTTGATGTGATATTTTAAAATAATGTTTTTTTAAAACATAAATTTAGACTTCGCTACAATGTGGCGGGCGAACGCTCTCAAGTTTTAAGAATATGCGGTGAGCAAAACAAGGCAGTCTATAGTCACGAGAGGAGTACATTCAGAGAAACAACATATCATTGATAGATCCTCAAGGCAGTCACCCAGGAGAAGAAGGAAGCTGGACGGTTCCGGTTCCAGTGTGCTATGATGACATTTAACAGAGAAGGAAGGAAGCAAGAACACAGACATCTTGTTTCACACCTCCCAGATTTCTTTTTAAAACAGGGTCTCCCTGTAGCCCCAGCTGCCTCTAGAACTTGCTATGCAGACCAAGCCGGCCTTGAACTCACAGAGCTCTTCCTGCCTCTGCCTCCCAAGTGCTGGGACTAAAGGTGTGCACCACCACGCCTGACAACGGTACTAACTTTACAGACAGTAAACCTGAGTTTCACAAAGATCAAACTATTTGCCCAGCTGGTTTCTGATCTTTCGGTCTCACACTCAACCTATACGTGTCTGTTTTCTTTCCACCTTTGCCACAGAACAACTCTTAACTGACTTTCACATCCCTAGACTCTCTGCCTGCAGAAGTCCAAGTCAGAATGGCTTTCAATGATACAGACAGACTGCAGATATTTAAAGTCTTTCCTTAGATTCTGGTTCTCTGAGCCTCCAGGGTGGTAACCACTGCCTCAGAGGGGCAAGAAGTGTGTCTTTGTAGATCTGCTTCCCGTCATATCCTGCGCACACTGTACCTTATCTATCCCAGCCTTCCTCCTGTTCATGAAGACACGGTATAGACTTGGCGAATGCTTCCTCAACAATAACTTCATATCTCTTGGCTGCAGGGACAGCCTTGCCATATTATGTCTGCCGTGATCTTCATGACTCAGCTGAGGAAAACTCCCCTGTGCCTCCCCCAGCATCTGCTCCATGCTTTGTATATATGCATTGTCACAGTTCCAGTTACACTGTGACTGTCAGACACTCCCTTCAGGCAGGAGAAACCAGGTCCTCCCATGTTATAAGAATCCTGACATACTGACTATGAAGAAACACTGAGAATTACTAAATGCCCATGTGCATGTATGCATGCATATACACACATATTCCCTAATACAGGTGGAGTAATTGATATTCATATTTATACGAATGGGTGAATATTCTCTTGATAAATGGACAGAATAGAGATCCTACAACTGTCTGATGTATATAGCCTTGGATTTCTGCTATTTTAGTTTATGAAGGGAATTAAAAAGGAGGTCGTTACAAGACTCATTTCACAGTCTGGCCACAAAGCCTATGCATAGGAGATTCTCCTCAGAACCCAGGCTGATTAAGAGGCCTGTGAGCTGCTCACTCCCATCTGAGCATGGCAGGCCTTGGCTCTGAAAGGTCTGGGGCTGCAGAGCAGGCGGATGGAGACGCTGGAGGGTCTTGGCATTCTTCTTGGCTTTGCCACTAGTTGTCTTTCTGTATGTCTGGAATCTAGCCAGATCGTTATATCCACTTAGGATATAAAGAAGCTTATGTCTTACTTCTTACTTCTCTGAATATAAAAGTCACATGAATAGAAAAATGGAATGGCACAGATGAGTATGAAAATAGAAAATGACTCAGGAAACAGGGACTGAGATATAATGAGCTGAATAAATTATAATTTCTGCAGGATAAATGTATAAAGTCTTAAAACACTTCTAGACAAATTCCTCAAAAGAAATAATTTCTGTCAAAATGTAACACAGTTGGTTTTGGTTATTTGCTGGCACTTGAGTTTTGAATATTCTGGGGAACTTCAACAATATTAGGCAAGAAGTCACATCCTTCAAATGCCGACTAACAATAAGAAAAAGAGAGAGAATGGTTGTTTTCTTTCTTTTTTTTAATTTTAAAACTACAATCTTAATCATTTCAAAGTGAAGTTTTCTGACTAGTATAAACAGAAAACATAGAATAAAAGCTCGTTTCATTCTGAAGCCAGGCAACAAAATGTCACGACCTTTGTCCTAAGAGTTTGATTTTCAGTAAAATGTCTTTATAGACTTTTCTAGCAATCAACTGTTTGGAACATTAAATGTGGGATATTTTGCTTGAGGACAACATTGCTTTCTAGGATAGGCTCCAAGACGTTTGAAATGAATGTTGAATGGGGCCTTTTATTATAAAGTTTCCCTGGGTATTGCTAGAGTCACAGAAAGCCCCCAACACAAAGAGCTACAGCAGGTCCTTGGACCTCACCACCACAGTGCAGAGGACCCTCAAGACAGTTCTGTGGAACTGCATTAGCTGAACATGTCTCTATTTTTTTTTTTTTTTGCAAAGAGCTAGAAGATGATTATATCGCATTTCAAGGCAAGATTTTTATGCAAAGAACACGTCTATACTTTGATGTTTTTCACAATATCATTTAAGAAGAAACTTTAAGAAGCAGGCTGGTCTAGCCTTTCCCAGAACTGCTGGAACGGCAGGGACTGAGGGGGACCGAGCACTAGAGTGTTCCATGTACTACTGAGTACCTCTGGATCTGAGATCTACTTCTACTCTGGCTCTGGCAACTGTGGAAGATGAGGAAGAACTAGATCCTTTTCCAAATAGCCCCTTCGATTCCGGTGACTGGGAGACAAAAAGAAGAGGGCTTGCTGGGGTCAGTATGCAGAAGAGAGGACAGCCATTTTATTAGTTTGTTTGTTTTGTTTTTCTGCGGGGTCCAGGCTCTCACTATGTAGCTCCTTCTGGCCTGAAACTCAGAGATCCACCTGCCTCTGTCTCCTGAGTACTGGGATTAAAGGTGTATTCCACCATACCTGGCTGAAGACAGCTATTTTAAGCATAAATTTCTTTTTTTAATTGAATTTTTGTGATTTTCATACAACCTCATTTGATGGTATTTAGATCCCCTTTCCCTTAAACATAAATTTATTTTTAAAAATGGGGGGTGGGGGTGGAGAGATGGCACTGTGGTTAATTAAGAGTGCACACTGCTCTTGCAGAAGACGAGAGTTTGACTCTTCGCACAATCACTTGTAACTTTGAGGGGGTCTGATGCCTGTGGGTTCTTTGGGCCCTTAGACTCATGTGCACACACTCACACACAGACATATACACATGCACATAATTTTAAATATATTGAATTTATTTTATTTTAAACTTTTGATTAATGTATTTTTACTTTATATGTATGAGTTCTTGCCCATATGTATGTAAGTGCACCACCTGCATGCAATGTCTATTGAAGCCAGAAGAGGGCATCAGATCCCTTGGAAGTGGAGTTATGGACAGTTGCTAGTCATCATGTGGGTGCTGGGAACTGAACCTGAGTCCTCTTGCAAGAGCAGCCAGTGCTCTTAACCACTGAGCCCCATATTTCAAATTTTTTAAATTATGTTTTATTTATTTTGTGTTTGTGTATGTGCACAGGGAAGGGGAGAGAGGAGGTTTTGGGGGTGCACCCACGTACCATAGTGCACTTACGGAAATCAGAAGACAACTTTCAGGAGTTGGTTTTCTCCTTACACTGTGTGGGTCCCAGGGATAAAACTCTGGTCGTCAGACTTGTCACCAGGGGCTTTACCTGCTGGTCTGGCTCACCAGCCCCTGAGCGTAAACTACTGTCCCGAGATGGACAACCCTGAAAGCCCAGCTTTCGGAGCTACAGTTACCTCGGATGTTAGGTGGACGGGGCTTGCTGAGGACGTTGCTCAGGGGCAGAGCACCAACCTAGGTAGAAGCTTTTTTAAATCTGCAGCTGGCCTTGAACTCAAGATCTTTCGGCCTGAGCTTGTTAAGGGTGTGCATCACCATGCTCAGCAGAGCTGCCTCTTTATTATAAAAGTACCCGTCACCATTATCCCAGAGTGCAGGATGCTTTGTCTGCACCTCAGCTTGCTTTGCCGTGCTTGGAGTCCTTCCAAGGCATTGGAAGAGGTTGGGTAAGGTTTCTCCCAGATTTACAGGACCTACCAGAATCACTGATGTGCAGGCTTCCAGCAAATGCAAGTTGAATGGATAAGTTTTAAAACATTATGCATGTATTTCTTAATTCTTATATCTTTGCACAGAAAAAAAAAGTCCCTTTCGTCTAGTCCTGGAAAGACTAATGTGCTATACCTGGTGATAAATTTGCATTTCTAACGTTCATTTCCATATTTTACCCTCTAATATTGAGAAATGCTACTTCACTTCATCTTGCTTCGAATTCCGAGTCAATTCTTCAATGGAATGAGATACATTCTAATTCAGAAGTATAAAATCCTTCCTTAGACTTTACTGACACTCTTGGTTTCCTATCCAGATAAAGTTCAATAAAAGGCATAAACTTGTCCAATGAGCTGAATAATGACTGAAGATTCAGCAAATGGAGAAAAATCACAGACTTGACAATTCATATGTACAAATGTGTGTGTGTGTGTGTGTCTCTGTGTGTGTGTGTGTCTGTGTGTGTCTGTGTGTGTGTGTGTGTCTGTGTGTGTGTGTCTGTGTGTGTGTGTGTGTCTGTGTGTGGTGTTGGGGCTCAGACTCAGAGTCTTCAAGAGACTAGGCAAAAGTTCTGCCATTGAGCTACATCCTGGCACCAACTCCCATGCATTTTAAGGACCAGCGGGAGAAGGGGCCTGGTTGAGGAAAAGCTGATGGCACTTATTTAACTATCGTTATTTTTTACGTGTGTGAATGTTTTGCCTGCATATATGTAAGTTCACCTGTGTCATGCAATGTCTTCAGATGCCAGAAGAGGATGCTGGATACCCTGGAACTAGAATAGTTGCTAGCCACCATATTGGTGCTGGCAACAGAACCTAAGCCCTCTGGAAGAGCAGCCAGTGCTCTTAACCACTGAGCCATCTCTCCAGCCCCAAGCTGACTGCATTGAAAGCCAGGACATCTGTCTTATTTTCATTCTACAAATGGGGTGACCACAAGCGAGTCAGCAAACCATGTATCTTTAAATCTAATCCGTGTATAGTGGAGATAATGGTTCTTATGTCAAGAGGCTACTGAGCAATTAAGATAATGTACATGAAAACACAGTACAATTCAGGCAACACTGTTATCAATGCTGGCGGAGCGTGAGGTCACTGCAAACCTGGAATTTCTAGTTGTCAGTACGAGAGCAAGTACTTTCCTCTCTTCAGGAATGTGTAATTACAGATCTCCCAGCTTTACAAAAACCAAGTATAGAATACAAAATTACAAGTTTGCAAAGTAGTTCAAACCCACTTAAATCTTGCTGTGAGAGAATACAAAACAAATCACCATTGGATCCCACTGAGTAACAGCTCGACTGGAAGCAATTAAAATTGAACACAATTTACAAATATAGTTACTACACACAAGTTGTCAGATTTTTAAAGCTCCCTGAGACAAGGATTAAGACTTCCATTTTATAGGTAAGGAGGCAGACACCTCCTTAAGCATTTTTTACAAAATTACTTGAACATGGTACATCTTTACATTTTTTTATTGAATCTCAACTTACATGATTTTTAAAAATATGACCTAAGACATAAAAATGCAATAATACTTAAAACTCTGTTTCATTTGAGGTATATACTTTGTGCATATCAGTACTAGTATTTATTCCAATAAGCTATGACAATGTATCCAGCTGTGTATCCTTCCTCACAGTCCTAACATACCATAGCACATCACCCCACACACGTGTCCCTTTTTAAAACCGTTTCCTTCCTTTCCACTTGTTACCTCTGATGAACATTACTCGGCTTTGTGGTAAGTAACCATTTTGCTTTTTCTAGAAGTTCATTTAAATGTAGTCCTATGGCCCTCTGAATTTGGCCCTTTTGCTGAGTATAATTCATGTGAGATACACCCATGTTATATCAAGTGATTTCTCGAGAGGGAACATAAAATTTCATTAGTCCAGAATATTAAAATATTCGAGCCCTATTTGAAGATAACTGGAAACCCCAGTTCTAATGTGGCATTCAAGGGAAGATTTGTTTGTGCATCTTGCACCTAACTGCTTTGTCTGCTGACCTTCAGGAGGTGAGTTCTAGTTCCTACCTCAGAGAAAAACAGATCCTGAAACTTGCTTTAAAAGCGCTGCCCCAAGGGGCTTTATCCTAACCAGCTTCCGACTATTCATTTGGAAATGAAAATATACTCTAACAGAGACATTATAAATCACTTAGGCTGACTTGAAAGGGTCATTTTGGTCATTTCTTACAGAAAAGATGATTTCTAAGCACTGAGAAGAGGTTTTTATGCCTGACTCGATTCTGACTTCTTTGCTGTCATGATCACACAGGAATGCTACTTAACCTGTTATCTGGGTATCAAAAAATTGTGAATTTAGACCTAACAAAGGTTAAAGCATTTGGAGCCACAGTAACAAGCATTTCAATAATAACACCCAATGAATCATTTAAAATTGCATAATTAGTCATCTCCTGATCAATAGTATACGCAGTTATCTAAAGGGTCCATGGAAGAGGAGCAGTAAACATGTTATTCCTTGACAGTATCACGCTCATTCCTTAGCCAAGCTGCCTTTGAACCCAGGAGGAAGAGCTAACTCTGGCCCTCTCTCCATTTCAGCAGTTGCTCTGCTAAGTGACTGCCTTGAAAGCTAGACAGCCCTTGAATTTCTTAATGCTGATACACTGAATAACCATGAACTGTTGTACAAAAACTGAGATTCCCAAACCCACACTATTCCTTAACTCTCTTAGGTCAAGGGCTCTAAAACTATAAAGTTCCCAGTCAGATAGAAAAAAAATTCATTATGTTCAGGACTCAAAATTATATAGCTAAATAAGAAAATAAAGTTAATAAGAGCCCCAAGTAAACGTTGTCCAACGGACTGTGAACCTATTTGCTAAAGTTTTAAATATTTTGCTTGAGAATGAGGAATGTGACTATTTTATCCAAAAATATTCCAATTTGGTCTTAATTACTGTGAAAATAAGAAGGAAGTCACGATGTATTCTCAAAAAGCTACTCCTCAGGTATCTGCTCTCATTTTTTGTGATCCTGTGAGAACAAACTCAAGACTCATGTGGACACAAGGCTTTTAATGTGAGAACGTATGAACTCTAGAGTGAAAACAGAACAAAGGCGAGCTGAAGGCCACTTAGTACCCAGCAAACACATTCATCCTGGCTGCAAGCATCCTTAGGCCAGAAGGTGTTCACTTGCCCCCTGCCTCCCATGGGTGTGGTAGTGTCTCAACCTTACACTTGCACGAGCTGGTTTAAACAGCAGAGTTTCAGAGGTTAGTGAAATTTAGTTTGGAATACATCAAGTAAATATGACCTTGAGACCTGCTCTGCCTCTTATAAAGTCCAGGCTGTGGAAAAACCTTTTGGAGAATTTTATAAAGCTGCAGCTGGAGCCAGTCTCTTCTTGGGCTAGACTCACACTAAAACAAGTAGCTTTGCGTGAGGCCTAACAATAAAATGATAGTAATAACGGTAGCTTTGTTTATTGATTACATGCTTGGATGATATAGTACCAGGCTCTTCCACATAACGACTGACTTATTATTCATAAAAAATCCTCTTTGGGATACAGGTGATTGGCCTTATTTACACAAAGATCAAAAAGATTCAGGAACTTGGTATCACAAACCAGTATGTGATGTTAGAATTTGTACCAAGTATACCTTTTTCTTTAAAAAAAAAATTACATTTTTATTTGTTTATGTGTGTGGTGGGGGAGCACTGTCAGGGAACAACTAATGGAAATCAAGTTTTCTCCATTCACCATGTGGGTCCCAGGAACTGATCTCAGTCATTAGGCTTAGTGGCAAGTTCCTTTAGCCCCTGAGCCATCTCACTAAGCACTCCCCAACTCCACTTCTTTGATACAGGGCCTTGCTATGTAGCCAAAACTGGCCTTGAACTCACTATGCAGCTGGCCTTGGACTCAAGTTTAAATGGTGCTGGGATTACTGGTATTCGTTACCAGGCACAACCTCAATGCACCTTTATTTTGAAGTTTGTGTTTTCAGTTTCCATATTGCTTTGTATTGTGCCTGCCTTTGTTTTCAAAGACTTCTGACATTTGGACAGGGCAACCAGCCATTGAGCGCTGTTAACATGGTTTCTAAATAAATAAAAACCTCACAGATCATAACTGCTCAACTTAAATAGCCAAGTCAGAGTCTCTCATTTCCCTTTCAGTGACCCTTTCCCATTGCAGGCTTCCATTGCTCCACAGGAATGTCAGGATTGCACATGGCCCCAGCCAAGGAGTTTGTTTTTTCAAATTTGACTTCCTCTGTTTGGATTAGCTGCTGTTGCTGACACATCATAGTTTATCAAAGTCATCGACATGTTCATCTTGCTAAATTCGGTGGTCCGATTTCAACCTTTTTTTTTTTTTTTTTGCTTGCTGCTTGTTTTGACTTTGATTTCCTTCCTCCCTCCCTTCTTTCCTTTAGACAGTCCTGCTGGGGCCCAGGCTGGCTTCTCACATGCCCTCCTCCTTCCCCCACCTCCCGAGCACTGGGATCACAGGTGAAGTTTCCGTCTTCTTGCTCAGCTGCCTCTGGTGACAGATCTGCCACCCTCCACTCAGCTGGCAGCCCCAGTCTCTGCTGTGCTTCCTCGTATTCCTTTACTGGTTTTGTCCTGTTCTTCTAGTTTCTAAATATAGAGACACTCCAGGCTCAGACCTTCCAGGTCTTCTCTACCTGCTCTCACTCTCTGGGTAACTGATTCTTGATCGCTTTTTAAATGGCAACTTTACTCAACCTGACTGATATGTCCAGCTTCAAGGTTCAACTTAGATATCTAAGAGGAAAATAGACCAAAACTCAACTTCCTGTTACCTCTCCTGACTTCTTCTTTCTACACTCTTTCCCATGTTAGGAAACGACAACTCAGTTCATACTTTTACTCAGGCTGGAAACCCTGAAGTCCAGCAGTGCTGAATCCATCAATAACAGCTCTGTCTCGCTCTCTCAGATCTACCTATAATCCAAATACCTCTCTCCAGGCTCCCTGTCACTATTCTGGGTCAAGCTATCTCTCTATTGCAGTCGACTTCCAGACATCTCTGTACTTTGACCTTTGTTCCTTTATTCTCAGTACAACAGGCAGATAATCTTTAAAACAGTAGTTAGATCTTGCCACTGTACTCAGAATCTAAGAAAACCTTCCCACCTTTCAGAACAAAAGGCAAAGTCCACACAGTGGCCTGCCAGACTCAACAGTCTTTCACCTTCCTGCACTTGGGAGTCATCTCTTAGTGTCTCCAATTTGCTTTTCGTTGGCTGCTTTTGCTTTTCTTCAGATATGCCAAATACCTTCCGAAGGGCCTCAGCCCTTGCTGGCTCCTCTCTCTGGGCCCGCCTTCCCCTGTCCATATGGTTGGCTTCCTGTTTTAGTCAAGTCTCTGCTCAAATGGCCCATGATAAGCAGTGAGCTGCCCTGGCCACTTGGCTCACTTCCTTCAAGCCGAGCTTCTCTGATCACTTTTATTTTCCTTCCTGGTAGCTTCCACTGACTCATGTCCTATTTTCTTGTCATGCTTTATTCCAATTCACACGTATTCTACTGAAAACATAAACTCCAAAATGTCAAGAAATTCACTGTTCACTACCTAGAACCTGTCACACAGCATAGGGCCAGACACAAGGTGTAACTACTTGTGAAGAGAGTAGGCTGCAATTCTGTGCTCCTAAGAACCCCTAGTAATAGCATCTCTTCTTTCCTGTAAGGCTGTGTCTGACCCCCAAACCCCAGATCTTTCCTAAAGCCCACATGCCATACAGTCACGTGTTCCTGTTAGCCAATGAGTCCTGAGCTCCACAGTGCCACTGATGATCCACACTCATCTGTTTCCTCCACACCGTGTTCAGCCAGTCAAGTCTTTATACTTAGTCATCTCATGGTCCCAAGAAGGTCACCAGAGTCCCAGAGGACACGTAGAGACAAAACAACAACTTCTTAAAAAGGAGAGTTCTTCTCCATAAGTCCATTTTTCATCTAGGAAGCAAATCTTTCCACTGGGAACACTCAGCAAGCTTCTCTTCTCTGTGCCGAGTGCTCTTATCTTCAGAGCAAAGGAGGCCGGGAGAGTAAGGCGCTGGCGTGGGCTGCTCCATAGTGGAGGCGGAGAAGGTGGCGGACAGCAGGGACACGGGTCGGTGGGAGGGGAAGAACATCACTGCAGGACCTGCCCTTCCTCTTGCAGGGGGTTTTACCTCCATTGCTGTGTCTTGTGGTACAGTCCTGCTCTTGTTTTACGGATACCAGAACTTATTCTGTCTCTGCGGGAATGACAATATTTGGAAGTTTTCTCCTGTTTCGTTCTATTGTATTCTATAAATATGAACTAATTTGTGTCTTCAGGATCTGCTAGGTGCTAATGAATACATATTTGTAGGACATGTAAAGCCGCACTTTGATACAGTAGCCTATTAAGCAATGCTCATTAATAATCTGGATAAATCTGACTCAGCTTTTAACAAACTCAACCACAGTACTATTATACTAGAAAAAAACCTTTTAATTTAATTAAATTTTTTGTAGTTTGCGGAAAATACAAAACTCAGGGCCTTGTATTGCCTACGGGAAAAAATTGCACAATTTTGCTACATCTCAGGACTTGGTTTTATAAGACATGGTGCTGGTACATAGCCCATGCTGGCCTTGAACTCACGATCCTCCTGTCCCCATCCTCTTAAATGTTGGGATTACAGGTGTATATCACCATGCCCTGCTTAGAAACATATCTTACTTTAGGAAATCTTAGCTCATGAGAGGAAAGCTTTCTTGGTAGGATGTTATCTTTAAGGCTCCCCTTCCCGCCAGAACTGTGGCATTCTTGGGGTCACAGAAGTCAAACATGAATAAAGAATTAATTTTCTTGGGCTCCCCCTTTGCATATTTTGGTGTTGTTTTTATTTTGATGTATAGTGTTTCTCCTTGTTTTTCTTTTTGTGTTTTAATGTGAGACACCAGGACAGCCTACTAGAAACAGTTGTATGTCCATGGAAGGACAGAGTGACAACAGATGAGCTGACTGGCAGGTTCCCATGGGAGAGATGTCATTTTCAGTTGTGGAATTCCAGGGGTCTTTTAATTAGGTCCATTCAGTTTCTTCAAAGAACACCCACTGTCAAATCCCAGTGCCAGTGGGGCAGAAAGTGGAATATGCCTGGCTGATAAGGTAGGAACTGGTGGTCTCAGAACCCATTACACAGATTGTAACCAACTTTCTGCTTTACTTGGTATTCATACATTCTGGGTAATTTTTTTCATTCTTTTTTTCATTCTGAAAAGTTAGCATTTATTTCCTGCAAAAGTGTGTCTGTGTGGGGAGGGAAGGGCTCACCTGAGGAATTGGAGTCAGGGACCAGGAGGTGCGAATGGTCTGTACAATGACATTGCCCCATTGTCTGCTGTGCCTGCCCTCTTCAGAATGGTCTCTCAGGCCCACACTTGGTCTTCTTTGGTGGCTTTTTGCTCAGGCACTAAGTCTAACCCAACCTCCAATGCCATTAGGTCCACTGTCTCTGGCCCTGATGTCCTCTGTCCTGTTCAGCCTGCTATCCTTGGACGTATGTGTATTACATGTATACTCGTGTCATTTTAATGGAGAATGCAAATCAAATGTATGAAGGCAATCTGTATTTTCCTAAGACAGTCCAGGACTTTCAAGATTACATAACCTCATATCAGGGAACCTACAGATCTTGAAAGCCAGCCTCACTGTTTCATAAAAGAAGGGAAATGCCAGAAAAAAGATTTCCACTACAGTGAACCAAGGTCATGGAGGCAAAATGGGGAAGCTTTTGGGCTTCGTGTTCCTGAGTTGGACTCCTTTGTTTTGCATCTGGGTCTGTTTTCCAACCAGCTCTGTGATATTGGGACAGTTTAACTCGGTGCCTCACTTTTTCTTTATGTAAAATGGGTATAATAATAGTTCTCTAACTCATCAAACTATGGTATCTTCTTAGAAATCAATATTTCTAAAATGCTTAAATAGTACTTTCAGATAAAAAGCAATTAATTGATATTATTATTTTGGATATATTTAACTCAATTATTATGCTAGAAGGGTAACTTTTTTTTTTAAACGGACATAGCCTTGGCTGACCTCTAACTCACAGAGATCTACCTGTCTCTGCCTCCATAGTGCTGTGATTGAAGACGTGTACCACTACATCTGGCTCAAGCAAGCTCTCTTAATTTAAGAAATATTGGGGATAATAATATTCTCTGTAGACTTGTTTTGCATGTCACTGAATACCTTAACAAAATAGCCAACAAAGAGAATGACAGTCTCTGCAGAGGCCTGCCGTGGTCTACCACTTGACATGAATTTGTTTCCAATAAAAGAAACACACATTGTATTATCTGTTTTCAACACAAATTCACTAGTCTTCTAAAATCATTAATAGTTCTAACTGTGAAGAATGCTCCTGAAAGCTCCTGTTCTTGCAGGTCTAAATTGTTCTGTACTCAAGGGCTGAGGATATGACTTGGTGGTAAAGTGTTTACCAAGTATATATGAGGCCTTGGGTTTAATCCCCAGGTCCATAAGAAAATAAAACAAAACAAGAACCTGTCTAATTGATTTACACAAAAAGTGAGTAGATTTTGCTTTAAATAGGGGAGTAAAACCAAGACGTGTTTCTTCTGAGGTGTTGTCTCTCCCTGCCTGTAGCCTAGCAACAATTATAAGTGATTAAAAAGCAAGGAAGGACCAGCTTCCTAAGGGACCTGCTCAAAATCCATGTTTAGAGCTAGAGTTGTAGCTCAGTGGTAGAGTGCTTGCCTAGCTTTCCTGGTTTGGCTCCTCACTAATACTACAGATAAGTTAATTAATTAAATTTAAAATATCTACTTTCATCTTAAGACAGGACAGAGTACATTAAACATTTTGATTTCTTAGATACAAACCTTTGTTTTTTGATTTTGGGGAGGGTCCTAGGGATCAAATCCAGGCTCTTGCCTGTTCTTTGGAAGCACACCACAGTCAGCTAGCTAGTCCAGGCAGCCCTGTCTCTTGCAGCTGGGCTGGAAGAGACCATCCACACCCAAACAACAGAGATGGATCTGCAGGTCACAGAAGCTCATCCAGTCCTGCAGCAGGGCCTGGGAGAGCCACAGGAAGGAAGAATTGAGTCCAGGTGTCCCGTGCCTAGCACTTCCCACAGCCACCCTGGAGCAGTACCATCAGCCAGAGTCACCAGCAGCCTCTCTGGTCTCTGCAATTGGCCACCTTTTTCCTGGACAGTTTGGCTGTCGCTCCTAGCTGTGAACTGCAGGCCCTCGATGTCTGCAGAGCCCTTTTCCTCACTGACATTCATCCTGTTTTTATGACATGATTCTTTCATTTGTCACGATTTGCTTCAATTCCATTTCTGTTGACTCAGAGAAAAAAAATCTAAGCAGACAGTTTTCAAAATGATCTTTCCAAGGAATATCAATTCATAAACAAAAAGTGAAATAATTCTTATTCACGAAAGTTGTGAATCCCAAACATTTTAATATGTGTTGAAATTATGTGGGTTGTTAATGATAATACTGTCCCTGACTTTACTAATAAGCTCATGCCATGCAGTATGTACAACTATACTTTAAAAAGAGAGCAGGGCACTAAATTCAAACTGTGTTTTAGCAAACCATAAGAGATTTTCAAGAGATTATATTCCTGTGAACATTTTCTAAGCCATTTGATTATATGTCCAATTGTGTTTTTATTTTCCCCTTCCAAATCTAAATTATTTCTGCAAAAACTGTTGTCACTTTAAGTCTCCATATTCCTATAAATTAGTACGGAATGTCAAAATTCATAAGGACTATTGTGCTCTTAATATGGGGTTTTATACTCTATATCAGTTACAAAACATTGGTAAAACAGCTCAACTTATAAAGTAATTTTGTCACCTGTAATTATTTTTTATGCAACAAATTAGATGTTATGCATTCATAAGTTACCATATTATTGTAACTCTTTTGAGACAAGTCAGCTACAAATATGTAAAAAAAATGAATTAATATGCTTTAGTATACATATATCTATAGCATGCTTAAGTTCATTCTATGGGACCAGCAAACTTTCAAATCAAGACGAGGGAGTGCAGGTACACAGAACATCCTGAGATCCCCAGGGCATCTGATACTACAGCACACACACTTCCTGGTGGGTCAGACCCGGCTTGGGCTCTGGGTTCTGCAGCCTTCTCTCCTAACAGTCAAGGTACCTTGTTCTCAACTCACTTTCTGGCACAATGTTATAGAATCGTTAGGAATGGACCTGACCTTGGCTAGGACTGGAACTCTGTGCTTACTAGGCGGACAAGCAAAACCCAGCACCAGCTGCCAGCTTTGTGTGTCTGTCTAGCTTTGGCCTTCTGCCTGGGTTTTGGGATCCAGTACCCACTGCATGCTCTGTTTTGTGCCATGTCCTATTTCCTGTGCCCAAGTCCCTTCCTGCAAGCTCACTCAGCACACTTAAGAGAGTGGGGAGTATCCTTCTCCTGCTTCCATGTCTCGGGGGATGGAGCCCTTGTCTTGTTCCACAGCTGCCAGATGAAGCTGTGTGTGATTACAAGCCATGGCTCCAGAGTAAAGCAGACCTCCACTTTCTAGCTGTGTGTCCTTGAGACTCCAACAAACTGATCTGATAGCCTTAGATTTGGTGAACAGAAGTTTTAGCATTTTTGTCACATTTCTCTCATCTTACTTTTCTGATCCTTTACTTTGGACCAATCCAGTACCCTTAAAGAGGTGGGGAACTCTGTACTAAAATACTAGAGATGGAGTATTTAAGTATTAAGTCAGTGCCTAAGAGTACTGACTTGGTCTTCCGGAGGACCAGGGTTTAGTTCCCAGTACCCATATGGCAGCTAATACCAAACCTAATTCCAGTTCCAGAGAATCTAATGCCCTTTTCTGGCCTCTGAGGGCATTGCACAACAGAGATGCACTTACATACATAAAGACAAAAATACTTATACACATTAAGTAAATTAATTAATTAAAGTGCTGGAGTCTGCTTTGCTCACTCTAAGCCCAACATGAGACACTATTAAGGGGAGATCTCCATTGCTAAAAGAAAAGGAAGAATTCAACTCAAGGCACCTTCCCACATGAAGGTAATAGGTTTGCGTGTGTGTGTGTGTGTGCATGAACAATGTACATTATACATGTACATAAATATCATAAAGAAATTATTTATTTTGTACAACTAATAAACTCTCCAAGGAAGAAAGGAAGAAAGAAAGAAAGCAAGCAAAGCTGGTTCAGCACGAGGTCTGCCACAGGGCCAAGTGCCAGTTACTCGCACTGGAGTGCTGGCTCTGGTCCATCCAGCCTGTCACTGCTCACCAGCATGGGTGATCAAGGACTGACTTAAACCTTCATTCTCCAGTGTGGCAAGGAGAGGGGAAAAACGGGCGTTAGAATATCTCTGCCCTCATGGGAGTAGGTTTGTGACCAACTCCTAGTTTCAACGTGCCTCTTAAAGTCTGATGCCAGTCCCAAGGGCCGCATCTCGCACACCTACTATGGTTATACTTTGGATTGTATTTTACTTCTCAATATTTTCTTCCTGATGTTGCCTCTACACAAGAATTACTAATTAATAGGAAGAAGAATAGATTCAAAGAACCAGGGTGGTGAAGGATGGAGGGAACTCTAGACTATTTAAATAACATTCAAGTTCCGAAGCCTTGAAACGTGAAGATTGTCTTAGCTCAAGGATGTTACTGTAATGTTACTTCCTCTCGTAGGATTATATGTAAATTGATAAACCTTTAAATTAAGACCAGGTTTAAGAAGGGAAATACAAAAGCTTGGGAAAATATCACATCTACATGCAAAAATGCTGGCTGAAATTCCACTCTCTGGCAAGTCACAGTGCTCAGCTTCAGCCTCGCTCATATCTCCTTTGTCTACTGCAAGCTCTAAGAACAGACACCACGGACGGCCTCCCACCCCAGGCCTGACTGTGCTTCCCCAAACCCTAAATCAGGTAGCCAAAGCATGTCCTTTCTCTTTGATTCAGTTCTCAGGGAGTGGGTAGGCAGCTTCGAATTCAAGGCTTCTTCACAGTTCTGCTGGATCTGGCTTCCCAAAGAGCAGCAAGCTTTGAGTGAATCCAGAAAGTAAACATGTGTTCTTATCTTTTGGAATGTCTCCATGATGCAGCAAAGAAAGAAGAAAAGATCAGTTTCCTATAATTTATAGGAAAACCTAGTGCCAATATATCATCCATTTTCTTAGAAGGTACTTCAGAAAATGGAATGTTCGAACTGTATCAGGACAAAATGGTTTACTAGGAAGGCCCACTACTAAGTTCAGGTTTGGGATGCTGCAGATGACAGATGGTACATACAGTGCCATTATCAGAAACCCACGTCCCACTCCAGCCTAATAGTAGAAAGGAAAGAGAAGGAATGAATAACTATTAATACAATTTATACTATATGTAAGGTACCCAACAAATGAGGTGTTTCCTTCTGTTTTAAATAATTAAACTTAAAAAAGAAGATCCTTCTTCCTAACCTACTAACACAGTCTATAAAACGTTTTAGAAAAAATAAGTCCAGACTGTCAGTTGCAGGTGGGCACCCTCCAGCCGTTCCAGGAGCTCTATTAACATCTGGTTTAGGGGACTAGAGAAATGGCTCAGTGGTTAAGAGCACTGACTGCTCTTGCAGAGGACCTACGTTCCATTCCCAGCACTCTCATGGCAGCTGACAGCTGTCTGTAACTCCAGTTCCTGGGGATCCCACCTCCTTGTTCACTGTACAGCATGGATGTGCCTAATACATAAAGCACTAGTGAACATAAAATAAAAATAATAAATAAAATATTTTAAAAATCTGATTAAGTAAGTGTTAAAAAAGTTCGGGAATACGTAATACTAATTCACTGGCTGAGGTCTCTTCTCGTAGCTTAATTCATCTCGACACTTCTCGTGATGGGCAGTGTAATTTTGTGGTCACAATCAGGATCTGGAGTCAAAACTGGGCTTGAATACTAGATTTACCACTTACTAGCTGTAATGGTTATTTTTCTGTTGCTGATAAAATATCATGTCCAAGGTAGCTTATAGAAGAATTTATTTGGGCTTGTGGTTCCATATAGAGAGTCCACAATGGTTGGGGGTGAAAAGGGGGATGCAGCCGGCAGCTGGAGCAGGAAGCTGAGATCATAGCTTCCACCACATACAGGAAGCAGAGCCTGAACTGGAAGAGGGAGAAGCTAAAAACTCTCAAAGCCCACCCAGAGTGACCGCCTCAGGCAAGGCTGTGCCTCCTGAAAGTTCAGTGACCTCCGCAACAGTGCTACTGACCAAACTGACCAAATATTCAAATACTTGAGCCTGTGAGGGGCATTTCTTTAATATGCCAGGTCTCAGTTTTCTCATGAATAACACGGGTATAACATAATTACCTAATTGCTAATCATTTTGAATCTATTTTTGAATTAGTCATTTTTTCAAAAAAAGACTTTATTATTTTATGTATATGAGTGTATTGCCTGCATGTGTTCAAGTGCACTCATGTCATGCAATGCCTAAGGAGGTCAGTAGAGGGCATCAGATCCCCTGGAATTGGAATTCTGGATGGTTGTTAGCTGCCATATGGGTTTTGGGAATCAAACCCGGATCCTCTGCAAGAGCAGTTGGTGCTCTTAACCACTGAGCCATCTCTCCAGTCTGGAATCAATCAAGTTTTGAGTTTTCTTTTGAGACAGTCACACCCAGGCTGGCCTTGAACTCTGTATATAGCCAAGGAAGCTCCTCCTGCTTTCATCTCCGAAGTGCTGGGCACACAGGCATGGTCCATCACACCCAGTTTCTCGCACTGGAGACAACCCGGAGCTTTGTGCATGCTAGTGAAGCACTCTCCCAATCATGCTACAGTCTCAACTTGCTTGAGACTATGCTTTCTCACCATCTCCATCGGGAAATGATACACAACACTGTAATGTTGTTGTTCTTTCCTTATTCTGTGCTTCCTCTCTTGTCCATCCACTTCATCTACTTTAATTTTTCTTTTTTTTGGTCTTTCTGAGACAGGGTCTCCCTGTAGGACCAGCTGGCTAGGAACTCGCTCTGTAGACCAGGCTGGCCTTGAACTCACAGAAATTTGCCTGCCTCTGCCTCCAGAGTGCTGGGATTAAAGGTGCCTGGCCAGCTTCAATTACTTAAAAAAAAAAAAAAAAAAAACCCTGGTAGACACTATTATTTCATTTCCAAAAGGTCTCATTTTTTATTTTCATACTGTCCTATGATCTAAAATTCTTTCATAACCAGCATTATTTTCACACTTTCTTTTGAATCATTCATTTACCTAGCTCTGCTTTTTTTTTTCTCCAGTTGGGCTTTCCTATGGTGGACCGCTCCCATGTACCATTTATAATTTTGGTTTGTAAACTCAGGTTAAATGAGAATTTATCTATGGCAATCTTACCTAGATTGAGGCATTCTCTGCACAGAAGTTTTGGACTGGCTTTTCACTGTCAATCTAGAGGTATTATGGCTGGAGATCAATTTTAATATTCAAGTCTCAGAATAAGGTTTCCTAGCCCATATAGCTAAGGTAAACTGAAAAACATCATGCTCCCATGATATTCAGACTTGTGTTCAAAAATCACACAGGGGACTGAACACATGGGAAAGTGCTTGTGAGAACCTGGATTTGATCACTAGCTCCACACACAAAAATATTAACCAGAGAAGATTTTATTCTCTTGCCCTTACCTCAGTCAAGAAAGATAAGCTAGCTTTTTGAGTCTCCCATTACTGAAGTGTGGATTACTCACGTTCTTCCCCTGCAACCTTACTTCTGGCCAGCCATGGTTAACATTACATTCTGACTCTCACATTCTTCATTTCAGCCCTGGAATATCTCTAACCCTTGTGAGCAACAGGAAGTATGTAAATGGCTTTAAAATTATATTTCACCTAGCATTTTTAGGTGTTTGTAACAAGAGGACTTTAAAGTTATTTACGGTACTATGTGGGTGCTGGGACTCAAACCTGGGTCCTCTGCAAGAGCAGCCAGTGCTCTTAACCACTGTCCAGTCCCCTAGGACAGTATTTATACTATTTACCTGTTTGTAATATTACAAGACTTGATTAATCTCCAAGTCTCTGTTTCCTCCTATACAAAGGAAAGGAAGGACGTAGCAGAGATCTAGCAGGATTTCCCAGGATTAAATGAGATGTGAATCCTTCTAGCAAGTGCATACTGAACATTAATAGAAAAACAGAAGGGAAGGTTGAAGGAAAAACAGAAGAGATGGAGCAAGGGAGGAAGAAACACTCAGAATGTTAAGAAATTCAGGGTGCCAGTGTCCCTTGTTCCATTAAGTAACAGGCACGTGTTAGCCATGCCCTGTAATACCTTAGTCTTATCCTAATTGATAAGCAAACTTTTCTGGATTCCTACCATTCATGGAAGTTCATTTAATGTCTTCTAGAAAGTTTAATGTATGAATGAAGACAAGTCAGCCTGCCTATGGCTGTGAGACGTTCAGTTATCTGTCCTTCAGGAAGATACAGTGAAAGATCTGCGGGAAAAGAGCAGATCTAAGAAGACTTGGGATTGCTGAAAACGGGGACAAGGTGAAACGCATCATCCTTTGAGGAAAATGAGCGTCATCTTTTTATCCTCCAAAATCCTATCACCTTGTTCTCCTGGGGTACAGGTGGAAGGGTCCTGGGGTACAGGTGGAAGGGTTCCTGCCCAGGGCTCTGAAGGAGGAGAAAAGCAACAGTATTAATCTTCATGACTTTCATTCAAAATGTATCTCAGTTTTTCATCAAGCAACGAGGTAGAAGGTGTGATGATGATTGGTTCTAATTGTCAACTTGACATAATCTCTTCACTGCTGTCGTCCAGCCTCACACATTGCATATCTTTGGTTTTGTCCTAAATCTTAAATTCTTAATTTTCTTCCAGAGAAGATTAACTGAGGGCGAGGGAATTCACTGTCACTATGATGACAATTCTTGACAGAAACAAAGGAGGAAAGATGTATTTAACCTATGGTTTCAGTCCTTAGGCATGGAGGAACAGATTAGCTCACAACACGGTGGCTGGAAAATGTGGCACAGGCTGCTCTCACTGTAGCAACCCAGGGAGAGAGAGAGAGCATTACAGGAGCCAGGGGTCAAGCTACAACCTTCAACACCCTTCCCACCAGTGGCCTACTTCCTCTAGCAAGAGCCCAGCTCCTGATAGTTCCACAGCCTCCCAAAGTTACTCCATGTACTGGAGAATCAATATCCAAGACATGCACCTGTGAAGGGATGTGGACATTACAGGTTGAAGCCGTACAGAGATGTTTTCAAGATGTGTGAGCCCTTTGAATAGGTTATGAAGAAGCACCAGGCACCCTCACAGGAAAGTGAGATGGTCCTGTTCTCCTTATTTGATGGTGACTATTATTATTATTATTTTAATTGGTCTCTGCTCTCAGGTAAGTTGAAAGAGCTCAGTTTTATAAAGGGATGGCCAGTTCCAGCCTGACCTAGCAACAAAAGCATCTGTACATGGGGTGAGCTTACATGCCATGGGTGGAGACCTGCCCATGCCATAGCCCAGACTATGACTACAGGTCTCCCATCCATTTCTGATGCTATTTAATTAGAGGGAAGTCTTGTCTGAGTGAGCAGGCAGACTTTTACATGAGGTAATCACTCAGAAGATGATCTGTGTTAGCTTGGTGATAGACAACAGAAGAAATATTTGGTCATAAGAGAAGAGACATCACAACTAGGCTTTAAAGAACTTAAGGTTTAGGACAAAAAGATATGCAATGTGTGAGGCTGGACAACAGCAGTGAAGAGATTATGTCAACCACTGCTTCGTTTCTCAGAGCTCTGGGTACAGGCCACAATAAATAAAGAGAGAGGTTGTCTAAAAGGTAGCCGACGAAAAGTCATCACGAAAATAAGGAAAAGTATGGCATGTTTCTCATGGAGTACAATGCTGCTAGTTTCAGCAAGAGTAACTGTAGTTTAGTCTGAGCCTCAAAAACTTCAAAAGGATGGAAGTCTTCAAATTGTATTTTTTGCAGTAGAATTAAACCACATAATACAGAAGTCACTGGAAACTCCCCCAAGTAGGTGAAAATTATACAGGACATAATCAACAAATGAAAAAGGAAGTTACATCAATTGTGGGTGGGCATACCTGTAAGATATGCCGAAGAGGAGGACACAGGAGGATTACTAGTTCAAGGCCAGCCTCAGTTATACATTAAAAAAGAAAGAAAAGAAAAAGGAAATCACAATAGAAACTAGAAAACAGCCTGAAAGTAAAATAACAGCAATATATCAAAATATGTGGGATGGAGCTACTTTTTTTTGGAGGCGGGGTCTCATTATGTAGGCCTGGCTGGCCTGTAACTCACTATACCTCAAACCTAGGAACTCAATCTCCATCTTAGGAGACTAGAAAAATAAAAACAAACAGAAGGAAAGAAAAAGCATAAACTGATAGAACTGAGAATAGTAAGATAACAGAGAAAAATCAAGAAAAGGCGGAGCGTTCACATCTCACGAAGCACAGAACAAGAACAGGAAGTGGGGAAGGCTATAAACTCTCAAAGTTTGGAGGATCAACATCCAAGACATGCACCTGTGAAGGGGTGCGGACATGACAGCTTGAAGCCATAACAGAGATGTTTTCAAGATGTGCGAGCCCTTTGAATAGGTTTGGAGGTATGAAGAAGCACCAGGCACCCTCACAGGAAAGTGAGCTGGTCCTGTTCTCCTTATTTGATGGTGACTATTATTACTCAAATAGTGCCACCAACTGGGGGCCAAGTGCTCACATACCTGAGTCTGTGGGGCACATTACATATTCAAACCACCACAAGAACCTTCTGGCAGGCCAGGTATGGTGGCTCACATCTGTGATTCCAGCTGTTAGAGGCATGGTAGTCTTGAATTTGTGGTTACCATGAGCTATACTGTGAGTTTCAGGCTAGCCTATAGCACATGAGACCCTGACTCAAAAACAATGCAAAAGAAACAAAAATCAGCCCGTGCTCTATCTATATAATGGAATCGTACTTAACAACAAGAAGCAACGGCTGCTGACACACTCAAATGCATCAGGCTACCACCTATGTATTCACTCAGGCCCTGTAATTACATTTATAAGACATCCTAGAACGAGAACTCCAGGGAGAAAAAACATTTCAGTAGTTTCCAGGAGCCTGGGGTTGGGAGAGAGGTTTAATACAAAGTAAAAAAGCACATTTGGAACAGTAAGGAACTGTTCTTTATCTGGTGTATAGAGATTTACATGATGATATGTATTTGCTGAAATTCAACGGAACTATAAACTGAAAGGGATGACTGCTACTACATATAAATTACACCTCATTAACCCCCATTTTCACTTTAAAAAGACTTTAGAAAGGACATTTTTAAGTGTTAGACAAATACAACAAAGACCAGGGCCAAGTGATTGAGGAAAATTTTGGTAAGATAGAAGAACAGCTACTTAATCTGGGTGAAAAGAACCTAAAGAGGGAAAAAAAATTCAAAGAGCTAGGGTGAAGCTGACCACATAAAATCGGAAGCATCTTCCTGGGAGACTCAGGATATCAAAAGACGCATCTCAAGTGATTACCCAATTGCAGTTGCTCTGGACCTGAGGCAAGTGGAAAATATCATATGAACAGTGTAGGGGCAGAATTCCCAAATGGACCTTGAGATCACATCCCCGGTGCGTGGATCCTGATAGTCCCTGAGTGTGAATGAAACTTGAAAATGTGGCAGGAATTTTTTTCTTTCAAGGTTAGATGACTTGTCAGTTAAGTGGGAGGATGGGACCTAATCAGGTGAGCTTAGAGGATGGCTGGGGTCCTTCCTCAATGGAGATCTTCTCAGTGAGTTTGAAGAAGCAAAAGCAAAGACCTATACGGTGAGCTGACCTTGGGGGAGTCCCTGACTCAAAGACCGAAAGGCAGCCAGAGGAACGGAAAGTGGGCTCCAGCATACAATCAGCAAGGAAGCAGGAACTGACTTCTGACAATAGCCACAGTTCTTGGAAAAGGATCCCAAACCTCAGCTGATCAAAATCCAGCCAGGAAAGATGGAGCAGAGAAGCTAGCAATAACAAGCTCAGACTTCTGCCCTAAGGAACTGTGCATTAATACATTCGTGTTGGTTTCAGCCATTCAGTTTGTGATGATTTAGGTATGGACCAATAAAAAGCCAATTCAGAGTGACTAATGAACTCAAATGCCAAGCTAGTTTAGGCAATGAAAATACTGCCATGGTTTTGATTGCAGGAGTTTTTCAGTGCATGGTGAACTAGTTTTAATGACATATTAGCCATTAAATCAAAAAAAGCATCACACAAGTTAACATCAGAGAAGACTAAGGTAAGAATGTCTGTGAAAAATAACTGATACCGATTCCATCCTGAGGTGTCCAAGGAAGCTCATCTCAGGCTGGTTGAGGGGCTTCTGTGGGCGATCCCTAACCCTTGTCTCCTCACACTGTTCTTTCTTCCAGATTTCCCTTCTCTGCCTCAGGTCATGACTGCAGAGAATCTTGTCTCTTCACTGGGCTGGACACCCTCCCACAAGGCTCCAGGGCCAAGAGTAATAACAGCTAGGATTGAAGCCCATCAGCCTCCACTGGACCTTCTTAACATTGACCATACTCGTTAGCTTTTTAGTATGAATGACTGCATGAATCACTCCTGAAGAGTCTTCCCATATATGTGAAAATAGAAGACTATAATTTAAATTCTTATAGTGGGTTGTAATATTCTTGCAAATTAAAAAAAAATTACACTCTTTGTTTCAACGTTTAAAAATCAGACTCTTCATTTTCATACCTTTACTAGTTCTTTTATACTAAGGAACTACAAGTTCTAAAAATTGTGCAATAAAAATAGAACATGTTATGACTTACCTTGTAACTTTTTAGTCTGATGAAGTCAACCTTCATAGACACGAATCGATCTGAATTTCGGCTGATGCTCTTAAGGTGTTCCACAAGATCAGCACAGAATTTGTAACCCCCTTTCAGCACACACAGGACCAGTATGTCATGGTATCCTATGTCTTTCATTATATCCTTAGCTAGTCGCTCAATTCTGAAAAAAGTAAGAAATAAAAAATACACTGAAGTACAACTACTTCCAAGCATTTTTTTGCTCCTGTAATGAAAACGTTTGCTATACTGGACATATCAGATCATTCAGGTAAATATGGAAAAGGCTTGTGAAACAGAAAGCTTCAGGCAGAAAAGTTTTGTTAAGATTAGAGACAAAGAATGTTCAAAATTGCCTCCAGAAGCTCCCTCACATATCCTCGCTCCTGTATGTGGTAAATCGTACAGTACTGTGTCACAGGTCATGAATGCTATCGACTCTTCACATCTGTCCTTACAGTCACTTGTTAACCTTTACAATGTTTTGATGGTATGTGGTGATATGTTTACTTGATAGCAGAGAAAAAGGAAATAGAGAATGACTCAGTCGCTTTACACTGGAAGAAAAGTCAAGCTCGTTGCAACTATTTTTTAAAAGTTGTGTGTTCACCAAAGGGAGCAGACCACGTATGGGAAAGATGCTCTTGGGTACAGCGGCAGGAGGTAGCACTTCTGTGGAGCGCACTGTGGGAGATGCTCCAGCCGCCTTGGACTGCCCCGTGACAGCTCACTGGAATGAATTTACATTTCTTTCTACCTATTCCTTATCTGGAAATGTACAGCCATTCACCACACAAAACTAGAGCCTTAAAAGGAGACAAGGTCTCAAGCGTGTGCTTTAAAAAGTCTTCACTGGCATTTAAATAGAATTAGATTAAAACAGATGACTTGGACTGGACCTGAAAGCTTCTGCACAGCAAAGGACAGCATCATTTATGTGAGCAGGCAACCTACAGAATGGGAAAAAAATCTTTACTGGTTATACCTCTGACAGAGGGTCAGTATATAGAATATATAAAGAACTCAAAAACTAAACATTAAGAAAAGTTCAACATCTTTAGTCATCAGGGAAATGCAAATTAAAACCACTTACCCCACTTAGAATGACTAAGATTCAAAAAAGAAACAACAAATGCTGATGAGGATATAGAGAAGGGGGAGTCCTTATTCACTGCTGGGGGGAGTGCAAGCTGCTGTTTCACTACGGAAATCAAGTGAAGATTCCTCAAAAAGCTAGAAACTGATCTACCATACCACTCCTGGGCATACTCCAAAGACTCTGCACCCTACTACAGAAACACCTGTCCATCTGTATTCATCACTGCCTTTTCACAATAGCCAGAAACTAGAAACAACCTAGATATTCATCAACTGATGAATGGCTAATGAAGCTGTCGTAAATATACACAATGGAATATTATTCAGCTCTTAAAAAATGAAATCTGAAGGTAAATGGATGGAACTGGAAACAATCATCCTGTGTGAAGAAGCTCAGACCCAGAAAGACAAATGCCACACGGTCTCTCTCACAGATGGATGCTACCTTTGAATTCTTGATATGTGTGTTGCAATTTGAGAATCCAGAGAATTGGAGAAACTAACAGATGGCCACGGGAGGGGGAAGTTTCCTGGGAAGAGAGGTAGAATGCAACGATATAAAGGGGCAAGCAGAGTTGGGGATTTAGCTTAGTGGCAGAGGGCTTGTGTAGCAAGTGCAAGGCCCTGAGCGCCATCCTCAGCTCCAAAACATGAAAACAAAATGACCAAAGAAAACCTCAAAAAACAAACCAACAAAAAAGCCCTACACACCGAAGCAAAAGAAAGCAACAAAGGGGGAGGGAGAACAGTAAAGGACCGGAGGGTGGGGGCGGACGTATAGGGAGGGGAGGAAGCGGGGAAGAACGATTAACACTAAAGCCCTTTAGGAAAGCCATGTGGGGGGCTGAAGAGAGGGCTTAGTGGTTAGAGCTCGGGCTGTTCTTGCAGAGGATCCAGCTTCAGTTCCCAGCACCCACATGGCAGCTAACAACCATCTGTAACTCTGGTTTGAGGGGATCTGATGCCCTCTTCTGACCTCTACAGGCATTGCACAACATGGATGTATCTACCTACATACAGACAGTACACTCTTACACAAAAAATAAAAATGATAAATAAAATATTTTAAAAAGAAAAAGCCATATGGAAACCTACCACTATAGAAACTTCTTAAAGTATATATATACACATTATAAAAAGAGATTAAAAGGAGTTAACCTTATAAAAGAGGTGCATTACCCCTACTAGATACCACAGGCTAGCAAGGTCAAAGCCCAATGCTAGTAATGAACTGCCACTTTTCAAGCTGTTGACCAGGGATCCCACAGACCTTCAAGCACTACTGGCCATTGCCCCTGCTCTTGGTTACCCACCAGAACTGCATATAAGATCCTATTGCTGAAGACACTGAACTGTAGAACACACAAGGAAAAATAAAGTCTCATCTCTTCTGGCTAGCTTTCATAGGGCTGGAAGATGCTACGCATGCTACCTGAAGAGAAAACTACTCATCATCTTACATAGCTGTGAATACTTCAAGTTACAACAACAACACCTGGCCTGGCGAGATATGCCCATCAGAGCCCAAACCTGATGCTGATATCAGGCCTAAGAACCTGAGGCTACACAGGTGACAAGATATAGGAGAAAGCCTAATACCAGTTTTCTGCTGAATAGATATAGTATTAAACTGACTCCTAATGACTTATTTATTGTTATAACCATAGATTAATGCACCGCAACAGAGAAGTTTCCTTATGCAGCAGATGGTGATTAACACAGAGAACCAAAACTGGCCAATACATAGAGAATAAGAGACTGCAGAGTGCTCATTCCTGAATAGGACACCCATATCAAACTTCTGCCTCCCAAGGCTCAGGGATCATTGCAGAAAAGGGGGTGGAAAGATTGTAAGAGCCAGAGGTGGTGGATGGTCACAGGGAAACAGAGATTCCCAGAGTTAATCAGTTATTCATATGAACCCACAGCAATTGTGACAGCACACACGTCTTATGAAAGCTCAAATCAGCAAAATCCAAGCATAGACACAGGGAGTGGGTAAGAGACCCTAGCTCTCTACCTGAGGAGTTACTGGTGTCTGATGGCTGCTGAGAGACGTAGAGTCAATCTCTTTTAAGGGTGTGACTCTTGGTAGGTTAACCAGGCTCCAGTGGATAGACATTTGGAGACACAAATTAGACTTGCCAGACATATATAATATAGTACATTGAATTGGGTGGGATGCAGTAAGGGGAAGTATGGATAAGGGACTAAACACAAAGGCATCCAAATACAATCAAAATATATTGCATGAAAATTGCAAAAATTCCAAAAAAAAGGGAAAAATCTTCACTGGCATTTGAATGAAATTAGATTAAAACAGATGAACTGAACAACACATATGCACATATAATTTTATATTACCTATATTCTGCATATGTTATGTATAACATAATTTTGTAAATGTGCATTCCTATGCATGTAAAGGCACACACACAAAATGGTAACCACGTTTTCAGGCAGTGTTGCTCTAAATATGATCACTCAAATATTGTGACCAGAGTATCTGGCATGCTATTTACAAAGGGACATTTGTATTTATAAAATTTTTAATTACATTATTTGTGAACACACATGTGTTAACTGTGTGTGTGTGTGTGTGTGTGTGTGTGTGTGTGTGTGTGTGTGTAGGACAAAGGACAACTTGTAGAACTTGGTCTTCTCCTTTCCCCATGTGGGTTCTGGGAATCAAACTTGAGTCTTTGGGCTTGGCAGTAAGTGCTTTTACCTACTGTTCTGTATTGTCAGCCCCTAGTATTTAGCATGATAGAATAAAAGGGTCAATACTTTCTCTCTACAAAAATCAGCTATAGGCTGGAAAGATGGCTCAGTGGGAGGAAGCACTTGTGATGTAAGTCTAGTGATCTGGGTTCAGTCCCTGAAACCCATGGAGAGGTGAAAAAATAAAAAAGAGAATCAACTCCATGACACTGTTTTCTGACCTCCACGTGCAGATGCCAATAAGAAAATGACAAAGCCAGCCACAGAATGGGAAGGAAATAATTGCAAACTATACATCTAATAAAGATCCAATAAAGGACTTATCTCTTTAAACACACACACACACACACACACACACACACACACACACATTTAACTCAACAGGAAGACAATCAAATTTTAAGTGGTAAAAGAGGAGCTGGACAGATGGCTTAATGGTTAAGAGCACTGATTGCTCTTACAGAGAACCTGGGTTTGGTTCCCAGCACTCATATGACTCATAACTGTTCATAAGTCCAGTTCTAGGGGATGCCCTCTGTTGGCTCCATGGGCTTTGCATGCATGTGGTGCATGCATGTGGTGCACACACATGCATGTAGGTAAAACATTCATACACATAAAAATAAATAAATAAAAATGGCAAAAGACTTGAATAAACATCTTGCCATACACACACAAAAATGAGTATGAATTGCCAATAAGCACATTAATAATTCAGAAAATTAAGTTCAAATCACAGTGAGAAATCATTATATATCCATCAGGATGCCTATATCCCAGCAGACAGAGTAAAATGTTAGAAAGTATATAGAGAAACTGGGATTGGACTACTAGTGGGGTTGGAAAGTGGTGCAGCCACTTTGGCAAATAAACTGTGGCTGCTTAAACTTATCAGGAAGGCCAGAATTCTACTCCGAGGAATCCATTCAGGAGAAGTGAAAAGATGCATCCGTACCAGTAATTATTTAATTCACAATTCAAAATCAGAAATCCAAATTATTGATCAACTGCTGAATCAGTGATTAGATATTTGATTTTATTTTGATGAAATGTCCCCAGAGACATTACAGAGAAAGAAAACAAATTAACTGACAGTGAGATGATGGAATTTCGAGACTGGACTGTGAATACAGGTGGCTCCCACGATCAGTGAATACTGTAATCTGTAAAGTATATTCAATGTTTGATTGAAAGACAAGGACTGCAGTCCTGGGCTTCCCCCAGACCTTCTAATACAAGATTTCCAGACAAAGGGTAACAATACACACTCTAACACTCCCTGGACAATTCTGCTGTACACAGACATGCCTAAGGTTTTTTACCCTGAATGCAATCATGTTTTAGATGAGGATGCATTAATCCAAAACCACAAAATTCAAGTGAGAAAAGCAAGAAGTTGTTTAAACAAGGGCCTCCCAAACTGGTTTTAAGGGAGTCATAAAAAAGTGAACAAATGGTTTTCTACATAAATAAAGTTGATTTCATTGTTTGAGTCAAGAAGACTTTGTTACATTTTTTTGGCCAAAATTTCTCTATCTGTAGTATGCCAATGAGATTTTTGTAGTTTGTAAAAATGTAAAATTTCTCAAGTTTGATGATGGAATTTCTTTCCCTTCTAGAAATCTCTCTGAGGCCAAGATTAATTCTAAACTAGAATTTTTCTTAACAATATACTGTAAATCGAGAAAATAAGCAACGTGCATACAGGGGAAATCTTACAAAATCTTGGAAGTTTGTCTGAAAGAATGACAATTTGTTCTTATTAACAGTGACTGATGGAAAGATAATATCCTAGAAAAGTCTCCAGTGGGTGTTTTTGAACTTTCTTTTGTTTTGAGGACTTAGTTCACAGTGTTAAATTTAACCTTAGAAGACTAACAGATTAGAAAAACAACAGAGGTAAGAAGAGAAGAAAGGCTTAGCCTGGGGACCTCAATTTTTCACTTTCCACTGTCCTCCCCTCTCTGCTGAGTCTATGAACACCAGGAAACTTGCTGTCTGTGTGAATGTGGAGGCTCTTAAGTAGTCAGCCTCTGTACAGGAACAGCCTTGTTTTGTTGAAGGGTATGGCCTACAGATCTCCGTGAGTGGTAGGCTGAAGCAGAGGTGGCCTTTGGAAAACCCAGAGTAAGATGAAATGATTCCAGGGCCTAGGGCGGGACAGAAAATATCTGGGAAAGCTAACCAGCTAGAAAGAAGCCAGAGGAGGTCTGTGTAGACAAGCAGGAAAGAGGTAGAAACTCACTATGTAGAGAAGGCTGGCCTTGAACTCACAGAGATCCTCCTGCCTCTGCCTCCCCAATGGGATTAAAGATGATGTTATTTCTAATACTTTATATGTGTATAGTCTTCTTATTATTCCTCCTGAACAAGTAATGCTCAGGTATAACATTCAATTAAAGCATACATTCCTTGTAGTCCAAATTTGCTATCCTATAAAAGATCTCTCTACCACTGAGGAAACGGCTGGGAAGTAAGGTCCTTTAAGTGTACTGTAGGAGTCACAGAGAGGGCCATCCCGAAATAGCACCGACACAGCACACAAAACCCACCTGTCCACTATGATGCCATGAGGTATGAACACACACTCCAGGTCTCCATAATAGTGCTGTGGGTATGTGAACAAATTCAGGTCATATCCCGGCCAATTATCCGCAAGCTGTAAATCAAAGTAGTTTGGTTATGGCATTTTTCATTTTTGATTTATTTTAAAATTTAAATAACAACAAAAAAAACATTATTTGAAAAATCAGAATAATACTGAATACAGAGAATAAGTTTACAGATCTCAATAATGAATATATTCCCTCAATCTATGAAAAACTCAATGAAGGTCATTTGCTTATTGCAAACTGATAAAAACAACTTAGTACTAAAGTAAACAGTGTGTTCCATTCCTACCCATTTGTGCCGTACAATGAAAGTATAAACTTGATGTCTTAAAGCTAACCGGACAGAATCACGTAGGTGAACCTGTTTATGTAGAGGCTAGTAATGTAGCTCAAAAATAGAGTGAGTGACTATTACGTCTGAAACCTCAGTCTCTGGCACTGTAGTAAAATAAAAATCTGTAATAAAAATATATATGTGAACAATCAATGTCAGATACCATAAATATTAACCGCAGGACATGGTATAATCTCAGTGATTGGAGTGAAAAGATGGCTGTTCTTAGAAAGTACTAAAATATCAAGACAGTTGCTTGTGTTTAGCTGTGAACAAAGAAAAACTTATTGTTTAAAAATATGTATGTGTAAATATATAATTTGCATCTAAATTTAAAATATTATCTCTATGTACAGGTACATTTACAGGCAAAATACTCATACACATAAAATAGAAATAAATAAAAATTAAAAACAAAACTCAAGATATCACTATATTATAACACTTATTTTAAAAAATATTTTATCTTTATTTTATGTGTATGAATGTAATGCCTGCATATGTGCAAATGTACCCACGTCATGTAAAGCCCACAGAGTTCAGAAGAAGGCATTGGATTCCTTGGAACTGGAGTTACAGATGGTTGTTAGCTGCCATGTGGGTGCTGGCAATCGAACCCGGGTCCTCTGCAAGAGCAGTCAGTGCTCTAAAAAGTTACTTTTTCCTTTCAGATAAACGAGAAAGGATGCAATGATGAAATGTTCTATATTCAATCTTTCTATAGCTCCTCTCTTTATAGTCACTCCTCCACGTCCAGGGTCTCCTGAGCCCAGCTTTGCTGTGGAGGACTTTTGTAAGATAGACACATCTTTATTTTCTAGCTCTCTACTCCCTGTCTTCAGCTTGGTTTACAGTCCATTCACAATTCACATATACATACATGTATGTATGTGTGTGTGTGTGTATAATATCTTTAAGTTGGGAATTTCATACATGCACAGTGTATTTTGATCATATTCACCCCCACTCCTCCCTAGTTTCAGATCCATTCCCAATTTTGTATACCTTTTTTTTTTTAATAACCCACCAAGTCCAATTTGTGATGTCTATATACTTACTCCTGGGTGTGCTGTCCGCTGGAGCATGACTGACCTACCAGGGACCACATCCCTAAAGAAAACTGACTGCCCCAGACGCTATCGACTGTCACTAGTTACTCAGTTATGGGTCGGGGCTCGTGGGCCCTTTCCCCCTCGTGCCAGAATGTTGACTGCTTGGTCTTGGGTAGCTTAGCCAGGCAGCCACAGCTGCTGTGAAGATATTGGTGCCCTCTGACCTTCTCCACCTTTGGCTCTTATAATTTTTCCACATCCTCTTCCAAGATGGTCCCTGAGCCTTACAGGAAAGGATGTGATATAGACGTCCCATGCATGGCTGAACACTCCACAGACACTTACTCTCTACTGAGGCCAGCTGTGAGTTTCTGCATTGGGCACAGTCCACTGCACTAAGGAACTTCTCTGATGAGGTCTGAGGCTGCACTAATCCATGGGTAAGAGATATGAGTTGAGAAGGCAGTCTGACATTATGTCTATTTAGCACGATAATAGTAGATTTACTGCTGGGGCCAGTGAGCTCCCCAGCCATGGGTTCTTGGCCAGTATCAGGCATGTTTCCTCCTGTGGAGTGGGCCTTAAATCCATCAGAAAACAGCTGATTACCTCCATAATATTCAGACCACTATTATAATCATGGGCATATCTTGCCATGCCAATCATTTTTGTAGCTTGCAGAGTTCACAGCTGGGTAAGACTGCTGATGACTTTTTTCCTTCAAAAGAGCCTGCTAGCCAGCAGGCAGGAAAATTCCTGGTCAGTACCAGCTTGATTTCTCCATGTCCTATGACCAGAGCGTGTGGCATCTTCAGCAATAGGGTATTGCTATCAAGCTTGAGGGGGCAACCAAAAGCAATGGCAATAATCTGTAGTGTCAGGGGTCTACAGGACACCCCATGATTCTCCCTAGCTCCAGTTTCATTCATCTGTCTCGCCCCTGCCCCTTTCCTTTCTTCTCCTCTGTCTCTGCATGCCAAACTCATTTCCCTCTCGGGAGGTCAGGCCCCACTCCACTTCTTCCTAGCAGCCTTGTTGACTGCTCTCAAGTTGGGGTCTTCTCTCTACCTCTGGGCCTCCTTGCAGTCTCTCTTTTTAGCAAAGGTTCTATTCCTGCATCTTCCATGCTCAGGCTCTGTCTCATCCCTCTGTGGCTGGTTACAGCCCATTCACAGTCAGTCCAGTGTGTCCTCCACTCCCCCTTCCTCCACTGCAGGACTGAAAACCAGCTCCCTTCTGCTCAGGTTTTAGAAAGGAGGTTGAAAGTACGGCCCTACCCACTCCTGTTCCACTTTGGTCTTTAAAATGCTAGTTAAGCCGAAATCATGCTACTCCCCAAATTTATGCCGTCCATGCCTCAGGAAGGACAGCTCAGTTCTTCTAGTTCTTCAAACCAAAATCTTGGCAGTGGCCTCATTCCTTCCCTTCATCCCCATCACGCGACCCAGTGGTTTATCCTCTCTTCAGCTCCCTCCAAATGTAAGCAGGACCACGCATCTGAGCATCTCCCTGCTGCCTCTCAATGCCCATTCCGGTCCATTCCACCATCACTTCTCCTCGGATATTCCAACAGCATCTAAAGATGTTTCTGTTTCTACATTGACATCCCCGCCCCCCGACCCGGCAGGGCAACCCTTGTTCAGTGTACCTCACATCACATCACGGTAGCCTCTTGCTCAAACCTTTTCAAGGGCTTCTCACTTCATGCTGAGTAACATCCATAGTCTTCACCACGGCCCACAAGCATCTACCTCTCTTGATTGGATGGCCCTTTATTTCCCCTTCACTCCATTGTTCTTGTTGATCGAATCTGATAGAAATGCTTACTGTTTGCTATTTCTTTAACCCACAATACTTTCCTCACAGATGGTCACATGACTGTCACTTCTACATAGAGGCTTTTCCTGACCATATGCATAAACTGGTACCCCCTTCCTGTTCTATCCCTCCTCTGTACCCTTCACATCCAGTTTTACTTCATAGTATACATTACCACTAAATGTGGCCCGCATGTGTGTGCATGTGTGTTGTGTTGTATAAGTGTGCTGTGTATTCTGACTTCTCTCCTCCCACTGAAATGTCAACTCCCTCTGTTCAAAGTTCTGGAGCTTCATAGCTGTCATACTGGCCAGTGAGTGTACGTCATCTGCATACTTGAAAAATATCATATTTGCTGTACTTCTACCAACAAATTGGTTGGTGGGACTGTTGGACCTGTATAGAGAAACTCTGACTCCCACCCAGGAAATTCCTGGAGCCTGCTATAACCTCTAACCCCAGAGTGGCAGGTCAGAGTGTGGCCTAACAGCTACACCTGAGTAGTATCCAGGCTCCGTGAGAGCCTCTGGCACAATAAAGGCCGTCTAAAGAGATCACCCAAGCACCTTCTGATGCTCCTTCTGGATCACACACCCACTCCACTTCCTGGAGCCTTTCTTCTCCAGGTACCAGTAATTAATGGCTGTCTGAGCTTACTCCTCCCTCCATGCAGATCCTTCACTGCTCTTTGCTCTGAATCTCAAGAGACTGCTCTCTACTCCAAATTCAAGTTCTACTCTCTGATTCTACTGTAGTGAGGTTAAGGAGACTCAGTTTCGCCTCCCTCCCTCCCTTTTTTTTCTCCCTCCCTTCTTCCTTCTTCCCTCCCTCCCTCCTTCCCCCTCTTCCTCTCCTCCTCCTTCTCCTCCTCTTCATTCTTCTTTTTTAAGGCTGTGTAGCCGTGGTTGACATGGAATTTGCCATGCAGACCAGGCTGGCCTGCAACTCAAAGATCTACCTACCTTAACCTCCTGAATGCTGAGATTAAAGGTCTGCACTACCATACCTGGCCCTCCCTTTTCAATACAGTAAAACCTATGGCGCATATAACACAAGGTACTTAGTCCAATGAATGGTGCATAATAAGTGTTTAACAAATGATGCAAAAAAAAAAAAAAAAACCCCACAAAACATATGAATGGCAAAGAAAGGGAAAAATGATAAGAAAATGATGAAAAATCCCCAATGTATGAAGCTGCCATGGTAATCAGTACCTTAGAGGCAGCAGGAGTCAAGCTAGGGAGCACAGAGGTAAAAGTCTGACACCTCTGGGGCAAGTTGTTAGCTTGGGACCTTGGGCATGTTAATGTTTCTAAAACAAAACCAATGCCTGCCTCACATGGCTATTGTGAGGGTTATATAGGATAGATAATTAATAGAAGACTCAGCAGCTTTGTGGTCTATACTACTTAAGCAATGAATATTAACCATTGCTTATATAATACTTATATAAATACATTTTAATTCGTTTAAATAAACACCTCAAAGCTATTTACTGAAGTCTTATTACCCCAGTTAAAGCAATACATTTAAATCTAGAAGAAATGCATTTCTCTAAAACTATACCAATAATCCCAAATGGCCATTATGCCAAAAAATCTGAAACTGTTTTCATTGCTGAGATAAAAAAGAATTAGGTAAGAAGGAAAAACCCACTTTGTTTGTGCTTTGCTAACTTTGCATATGACTTGTGTTATAAGCGCGTCTAAATCTGGAAGGATGCAGGGTTCTCAGAGCCTTAGGTAATTATGTCACTTGCTTAAAAACAAAAACAAGGAATCTTTGAATAGTTTCAGGATCACAGATGATATGCTCTAAGTTTGTTCAGCACAATGCTTTCTCTGTTCAAAGAGGCAAAACATTGCCGAGCTGGGAAAGTGACGAATACATTAACTAAGTCATCAACTAAGTCAGCATCCAAATCCCAGAACCCATCTGATTCTCTTGTCATATATATATATTTTTTTCTTTTTTTTTCTTCCAAGGGAGAAAATAAATAGCTCAGAAACAATGAGAGCAAGGCATCTCTGCCTCTGTTCCCTCTGAGCCCACCTCTCTCTCCTGCAGATCATCCTTAATGATTTTCATGCCTGTACCTGCCCCTCCATCAGCACGGAATACTGGACAGGAATGTCAACAGGTCAAGCCCTTGAACAATAGGCACAAATGCTGCTGAACGGAGGGCCAAGGCTCTGGTACCAAAGCCACGACGGGCTCTGCAGACCACCCAGTGCCTTGTATCCTGCATGCTTTCCTCTTCTGGTTTTACTGGGAAGTAAAATTCATTATAACTGTGTAAACCTTGCTTTAAATGGAACCCTGCCTCCTTATTTGTCCACATATAGTACCACTCCATCATAGTGAGAATGAGGGCGAAGCAGAATCAACCATAACAGGAACTCAGTAGGAACTGATTTTTCTCATTTTATTCCTACCAAAATTGTGTAGGTACTAGCTATGGATCCTTTAGTAATGTTTCGGTGACAAACAAATTAGAGAAGCAACTATATCTAATAAGATAATCCCCAAAAGTCAGGTGGGTGCAAAGGTCTTATCTCTCCCTGAGAAATAGCAAAGAAGTGGTGACTTCACTAGCTCCAGATCAAGTGACAGTCAACTCTGAGCAAGAACTCCAGAGTCTACATCCTCTCATCAGGCAGTTATTACATGCTACCATTTAATGTTTATAATGCATTAATAACAACTTCGTACTCAGTTCAACTGAAAATTACTTGCAGTTACGAGTCACCTTTTTATTATTTATTTTACGTGTATGAGTGTTTTGCACAATGCATGTAAGGGCCCTCATGTTGTGCAATGCCCACGGAGATGAGAAGAGGTTGTCAGATCCCGTGGATCTAAAGTTACAGACAGTTGTTAGCGGCGATGTGGGGACTGAGAATCTCACTCGGGTCCTCTGCAAGAGCAGCCAGTGCTCTTAACCACCGAGCCATCTTATCAATCCCTTAAATTTCTTTCTTTCTTTTTTTTTCTTTCAATTAGTAACTTGTTTGTTCACATTTTGACACATGTACATGTATGCACACTGTGGTCCTCCCTAGCTCCTCTCCCATTTCCCACCTGGCCCTTCCAGCATCGCCCCTTGCCCCATTATCTTTTTCCTATTTGTTAGTTTGGGTTTCATGTAGTGTCCCACAAAGTTTAAGTAAAGCTTAAAAAATCCTGAGTTTGGAACTAACCATCAGAGCCTGATTAGCTCACCAGTGGGCACACAACTTAATATCATGCCTTCTGCTTTCCCAGAATCTGCTGGTTGCCAACAGATAGATCAGCAGTGTGTAGTAGGATCCTGTGGGTCCCGGCTCCCTCTGCAGCTGACTGCTAGGTGGGCCCAAGTTCTGTGGACACAGTACAGCTGCTGCACGCTCCTGCTCCCATGTAAGCGTCCTGCTTAGAAGATGGTATTTCACAGACCCTTCCCCATCCTACAGCTCTTACACCCCCGCCCCATGTCCCCTGAACTTTAAGGAGGTGGTGTAAACGTCTTGTCTGGATCGAAGCCTCGATCCTCCCCTATTCTCAGCAGCCCTGGGTCTTTGCTGTATCTCCATTCACTAAGAGAGGCTTCTCTGTTTAAAGCAGAGGGTATTCTTTGTCTGGTCCTAGCCAGATCTCAAATGGCCTCAGATTTCTTGATAGTCTCTTTTCTCACACAAATTACACTTCGGTCATGATTAAATAACTCAGCTCCATTTCTCTAGCTGTCTTTATCACCACAACTCAGAATCTTCTTTCCTGTTCATTTTGGATACCTTGGGTGCTTCACTCCCACTCCTTGCCTGCCCCGTGATCCTTCCAACTAGTTCATCTTGCAGCGCCTTCTACTGGCTTCCCCAACTATTTTGTCTTAATTCTACATTAACAGTGTATTCACGTCAACACACCAGTCCTCCAGAGCAGCCCCTCTGGAATTCTCCCCTGGAATTCTACCTTCCTATGTAGCACCATGTTCGAAAGTTAGTTCAAATTCTGCTCCTGTCATCTGCTCTGTGCCTCATGTAACTGTGAAACTGCCGCTTTACATACTCAGAGGCTTCATCTTTGCTTCTGTAAAATGGGGAGTCTGGTACACCTACTTATAGATTTGTGTAGATTAAATGAACAAAATGGCAAAACTACCAGGGAAGTGCCCGGGAAATACCTGCTATTATTTTCTTACTAGGCTTTTACTGTCAAAACTTCTGATGTTTTTTTTGCCATGCTTCAAGTCTCCCTATTTGTCCAGCATACTTATCGTCTCTAGCTTTCTTTACCCTCCCTGCCCTACATGACATGAGCTTCCTTTCAGCAGCAGCTGAGTTATCTCTGAACTTCACTGTCCCAAGTTCTACTGTATAAAAGAGGGTGAACAGGCCATTTCCATCATATACTGGTTATTACCAACTGCGTACTGTGCTGACAGTGCCCAAGCCTCGCTTCAACTGCTGCACACAACTTCTCTCTTTATTCCCTTGTTACCTCCCCACCTCTTGCACAATATTACTTTCCACATGGGCCTTTGTTAAGAACAACTGATGAGATTATTATATTTACATTTACTTTTTAGTCTTTAATTATCTACCTATCCCATTATCTTTATTTGATTTTTTATCATTTTTATTTTATGTGTATGAATGTATCACTTGCATGCATGTAAGTGTACCGATGTCATGCAATGTCTCAGAGGTCAGAAGAAGGCATTGGATTCCCTGGAACTGGAGTTACACACGGTTGTTAGCCACCATGTGTGTTCTGGGACTCGAACCTGGGTCCTCTGCAAGAGCAGCCAACACTCTTAACCGCGGAGCCATCTCTCTAGCCCCTTTTTATATTTTTAATATTTGGTAGTGCTAGAGATCAAACTTAGGGCCTTGTACATGCAAGTTCTCTACCAATGAGCTACAGTTTTGGCTGGATTATGTCATTCTTTTTTAGGGGCATCTAGTATTTACTATCCAGTAGTACTCTGTTTTAAGCAGTTTACCAGTGGGATGGTTGTTTGAAAGATGCTCAGCACTAATAGTTTTGTAACTGTTAAATACTATGTACTGCCCCTCATCTGTTCTCATCTTACCTGATCTTTCAGCAGCATCTGACATTCTTGACCTCATGACACTCACAGACTCATTTTCACCTAACTGTGTTCTGTAGGCGTCTCCCCTCAGCCTGTGTTTTCCCACGCTTTTCTTCATTCTCGTCCCCACAGTCTGACTTTTACATTTGGGGGATTTATGGGCATTTATTCTTTAACAATTTCTTAATTTAGGTATTTAATTTATCTATCTATCTGTCTATCTATCTATCTACCTATTTAATTTTTATTAGTGTTTTGCCTGCATGTAAGTGTACCCACACATGCCCATGGCAGCCAGAAAAGGATGTTAGATTGATCCCCTGCAACTGGAGTTACTGATGGTTTTTAGCTGCCATGTGGGTGTTAAGAACTGAGTCCAGATCCTCTGCCAGAGCAGCCAGCAGTCTTGACTACTGAGTCATCTCTCCAGCCCCCGGACATTTATTCTTTTAAAAAAATATTTTATTATTTTTATTTTATGTGTATTATGAGTGTATTTCCTGCATGTATGTAAGTGCACACATGTTGTACAATGCCTTCAGAGGTCAAAAGAGGGCCTCAGATCCCCTGGAACTGGCGACCATTGTTAGCCGCCATGTGGGTGCTGGGAACCAAACCTGGGTCCTCTGAAAAAAGCAGTCGGTGCTCTTAACTGCTGAGTCATCCCTCCAGCCCCAGGCTTTTATTTTTAACAGTTGTTTCTATTTTTTCCACTTTCACTGGAAGTTTTGTTCATCCATAAATATTAACTGTGACCTTCTGCTGATGACTTAGCCTGTCCTATCACTTTTCCGAGTTCCAAGTATGAGTTTCAAATTGTTTATAGTGCATCTGACCCGTGAGCCTTACCGACTTGATTTGGGAGTTAATTTAATGATTTCCTCTTTTATATTTTTATCTCCCTCCCATTTATCTCGTTCGGTCTATTTTACTCACAGTGACTAGAATCGTTTTCTTGTACAATCACAATCCAGATCCCACAATCCCTTCTTTACACTTGGATCCTACCTCACAGGGCTACCTCCTGCTTACTCTGGATCTTGGGTGAAAGGTCACTATAGAGACCATCCAATCACCTGAGCAAAGTCAATGCCTCCCAACCCCCTCCAATTACAGTTCGCCTCTTTCTGTTGCACATTTAGCTATCTGGATTATGTTAATCACGTGTTTTCACACAGCTTGCCTGTGTCCCTCCTTTAGAATGCAAGTTCCAATAAAACAGGGCCTTTGTCTTGCTCCCAGCTGTATGACCGCCGCTGGGAATCTAGCGGACACAATGAATAACTGCACGCCTTTAAAAAAGAAAGGCCCTGCTGTGAAATTAAGAACTGAGCCCCACATTTCAAGCCGAACAGTTCTGAGTGAGAGGTGTATCCTTCCCAGCCCACTCATTTCCATAAACAGATTAACTGTGAATTACATGCTGAGCGCTGGAAAGAGACTCTTAGTGGCAAGCCAGACCCACACCATCCTCACAACTATTCACCTTAATCCTAGGAGTCAAAACCATCTAGGACTCGAAACCACGGTTCTGAGGGATGGGTGCCCTGTAATTTGCTGAAGGGTCCCCAGGATTGAGCGGGTTCAGATCTGCCCTCGCCCTCCATCCTGGCACACTAGGAGATTTCACACACTCTCTCCAGCTTGTCTCCCGTTGGCAACACGGAACCAGGCGCTCGGGAGCTGCTGGCTTCGGCAGAGCCGGGCCCCAGGTTCACAGCTCCAACTCTGTCCACTTGAGCTACTTTTTATCTCAGCTACCCTAAAGAGTCCTCAGTATCTAAAAATAAAAGCTAAAAAAACCCGAGGCTCACTGAAGTCAGTTGGTAGCAGACATAGGGGACCTGCTGGAGCAGCACGCTGGGGGCCTCCCAGACCGCGGCTCTCAGGGCTGGGGACCCGGCAGGACGCAGGGTGAACGCCCGAGCCGCGCATTCCAGGTCGGGGCCGGGTGGGTGGGGAGATGTTACGGGGATGAAGGGACGACGTTAGTAGGTATTTCGTCAGACTGGGGGTGGAGAGGGGCGGCCTGGTTGCACGGATGCCAGCGATCCGCGCCCGGAGGAAGAACAAAGCCCTGGCCAGCTCTCACCCGAGGAGGACGCCGCGAAGGGAGTGGGGGCGAGCCCGGGAACCCGCGGTCGGGATTTGCATTTACCACGACGCCTCGCCCGCAGTCTGGCGCCTTCTCGCTTCTCCCGGCCATGTTTCTCGCGGGGAAGGCGGGAAGCACAGGCGCGGGAAGGACGTGGGAGCCGGGGCCGAGCTGGGGGATGGGACGGGGATGCAGCTGGCCGCCCCGCCCCCGGCCCGCCGCGGGAAGCGGCCCGGCGCAGCCTCCGCCCCCTCGGAGCCCCCCACGCCCCCAGCCCCGGGCAGCGCGGGGAGCAGCTGCGGAAGCGCCCGCTGCACCTGAGCGCGGCCCCGGGGCGCAGCCTCCGCCTGCCCCGCGGGACCCGGGACGAGCCGGCCGGGGAAGGCGGGCCCCTGCCCTCGGCCTCCCGAGAGTCCGCCGCTCGCGCCCCAGGCCCGCAATCTCTTAGACTCCTCCCCTGCCAATTTAAAAATGCTCATTCTTCCCGAGAAAATGCACGGAAGAGCTGCCGTGCAGCGCAGTTCCAGGGACTGGAGCGGGCCAGACGTTCCAGATCCTCCCGGCGCCAGGCCAGGAGTTGGGAAGAGCCACCCTCAGGCATTTCCTCAGACTAACCGTAACGGTCCAGTCGGGTCTAGGGTCTTTCCTCGTAACTTGCATTGAGGCAGTGGTTTGTGCAAAATTCTGTATCTTATTTAGCAAACTGTTTCAGGTTGTAGATAAAAGTAACTTTCCTGATTAGAAGGACTTGTTTTATGACTGTTGTTAAAACCAATCCCTAATTCCAGCTTGCTTCCAGCCCAACGCCAGGGTTCTTTGTCCTTTCCTCCAAGGTCTGCTTTCTGTTTATGGGTGCACGTTATCTTGGACTCCCGCATCTTGCCAGAGCCTCTACTCAGCCCACTTTGGATTTAATGTCCTCACATGAAACAGTTCTCTTGATTCAGGCTTCTCTAAAAGGTTTGTGTTGAGGCTGGGGATTTAGCTCAATGGCAGAAAGCTTGCCTAGTATGTGGACTTGGGAAGGCTGCTGCTTGCTGTCTCCAGCAAAACACACACAACACACACACACACAGAGCTTCTTGACCTTTTAGTTAAGAGGAATATAGAAGACTTGTGTTGGATTTTCCGTTTCTGGCACACACTAGTAAGAATGATGACTGTGTCTGTTTCGAAAGGAAAAGAGTTATCAATCAGTTCTATTGCCCTAGATTGGAATAATAGTTATTTATGTGTGATGGACTGGCCATGCTCAGCACTTTCGGTTGTTAATGTCCGCAGAAAAAGAGAGGTGCAAGGTGCCCCTGAGATTAGGCCCTGTGCCTGCTGACTGCACATAGGTAGACGATTTCAGTACGACTCTTAGAGCCATTTTTATGAGCCTGGCTCTGACCTGTTTTCCAAAGAAAAGGACCATCGTCTGTTTCCATTCTCAAACACTGGGCCCAGGAACTATTTGTAACCAATGTCACTGAAAACTCTAGGAACTGAAACATGCTATCATTATGATGAGAAACTTTATAACTTCCAGGGAACAGATTAATGCAGCTTCTCTGGCCACACTCCTTCCACAGGCTATGGTGTAAAACACGTGTGTGTGTGTGTGGGGGGCGATCTTTGGATGTGGTTCACAAACCATCTTCCGGCTTCCAATGGCTTCCACACCAAACTCAGCCACAAGTGTTTCAGTGTGAGGTCATGGGCCAAATTGGGGGACAAGGGACTTAAAAATATATTATTACAAGACCGGGCATTTGTCTCAGCAATAGACAAATAAAGCACGTGTTTAGGATGTTAGGTTTCGGTTTAATCACACACACACATACAGAGATCACAGAACTAGTTGCTACCTATAAATCAAAAGTAGCAACTGTATCTCTAGCCCAGATGCAAGGGAAATGGCAGATACTAACTTTTTTCCTTGGGAAGATCATCCATTTAGACGTAAACCCAATAAATTCACAATGAAAAAAACATGATTAGCTTGAAAGACAGCAGGAATCTTATGCACACATGTTCTAAAACATTCTGTATACACATTTGTAGGGCACCTTTTAAGGGATGATAAACAAATTCTTTATAAAAATCGAATTTGGAGGGCTAGAGTGTTAGCTGAACTGTTAAAAGCACTGACTGCTCTTGCAGAGGACCAGGACTTAGTTTCCAGCATCTGCATGGCTGCTGGCAAACACCTGTAACTCCAACTCCAAGGGATCCAGCACAGTCTTCTGGCCTCTGTGGGCCTCGCATGTATGAGTGCACTTACATCCATGCAGGCAGAACACTCATATATGTAATTCTTTAAGTCTTAAAATAAAATGTTTTTACAACTAAAAAATATCAAAATTTTTTCATTTCCTGCCTTTGTGTTTTCCGATATTTTGTAGCATCCGACTTGATTTGCTGCTTTGGGTAGTATAAATTTAATACAATACTTGATGCCACAAATAGTATCTGAAACATCGGGACAGAAGAATAATAATGCCTCTCTCCAGGCTTTAGTATTTACCTTACATTATGAACATTTAGAGGCAAAAATTTTTAATGTCAGATTTCTTTTTAAAATTTTTTTTGATTTACCTACTTTTATTTTGTGTGTATGAATGTATTGCCTGCATATGTGTAAGTGCATGTGTATCATGCCATGCTGGCCCATGGAGGTCAGAAGATGGCATCAAATTCCTGGAACTAGAATTCCAAATGGTTGTTAGCCACCATGTGGATGCTGGGATTAGAACCAGGGTCTTCTGCAAGAATAGTCAGTGTTCTTAACTGTGGAGCCATCTCTCTAGTCCTTAATCTCAAATTTCTGTAACATATCTAGTAAAATACTTTGGGATTAGGATTTCAATTCTAATAATGATGTGCATAACTTTAGCCTGCGAGTCTAAGCTAGTTAGATCAATGTACAATACTTTAATTCTGTCATTTATAAGGGGCAAAGCATTCTTCTTTACTGCATATGATAGTGAAATAACATGCAAGAAAATCCCTGAAAAGTGACTTTAAAAAACTGTAACATTATCCATTTGAGATGCTGTGAAAAGACTGAATGATAAGGGCTTGTAAAATTCTCCCACATGAAGATAATAGGGAATTGGTTTGTATGTGTGTGCTGGTGTGAACACGAAGTCCTGAGGGGACACTGGATGTCCTGCTTTGTCACCTCTACCTTTTTTCCTGGAGATGGGGTCTCTCACTGAGCTTGAAGCTGGGCCATTGGCCAGCCAGTTCTGGTGTTCTTCCTGTCTCTGCCCCCGACTGCACTGGGTTACAAGCGTGCATGGTCATTCATGGCTTTATATGTGGGTGCTAGGATCTGAACACAGATTCTCATCCTTGAAAAGCAAGCACTCTTATCCACTGAGCCATCTTTCCAGATCTTTGGAATTGCTCCTTAAAACTTATATAAGATGACTATTCAGAGACAGTTATAGTCCACAAACACCTTGGGAAGACAGTATGAGGAAGGGTACAGAAAAATGAGAAAATGATTAGAGTAATGGAATTTTTCATAAAAAAAACGATGTGCTAGTTCAGACTGTCCATTCATAATTCTCTGGAGGAGCTGTGAGAACGAAGGTGTGTATCTTCGCACGGTTCATACCTAGAAACCCTGCCGTATTGTCCAGGAATTCTCTTTACCACCTTTGCACTGAATGTTCCCCTCACTCTAAATCCACATCACTACCATGGTAAAAGCGCAAATATTTATAATTAACTGAATCTCCTCCAAGCTGGAGCCTTTTGTCCTGAAAGTACTTACTAATCTTTTGACATTTGGATGACTCTTAGCCTTTTGCCACTATGGATCTGTTATTGAAAGAATCATTCAATCTGTCCGCCTCGTTGTTCCTAGTCAGTCACTCAGTGACACTAGATTGGAAATTCAGGAGGACATTCGATTCTTTCTAAGTCCTGAAACATGAAAATAAATAAAAGTCCTGTTAGCCTGGGAATTGTTTTGAAATACATAAACATCTGAAACTTGGTGACTCAGACGGTTAGTCATAGAATTGCTGGAGACTGGATAAAATCCACTGTGGAGAAAGGCCAGTGATAACGAGGATGCTATTTTGCTTTTCCATCATGCTGAACAAAATACTTTACAAATGTTACAAGTACCAAAGATACCAAAGAAAAAATGGCAAGGTATTTTCCTCCAGATATTCTAACTAAGTAAGAACCTTATAATCTCTGAGTCAAATTTTCCACTCTACATAAACACAGTAAAAAAAAATGTTGTTGTAAATAATCATAACAAAATCCAACTTAAGCAAATTAGTATTCAATAAGCATGGTGATCCATCCTTCTGGCCTCTTATGGAAGAAGATTAGACCCAATGCATAGTTCTAGAGTAAATAAAATAAAGGTTCTCTATCAGTTCTTACAAGCAAAGCCAGAGGCTCACTCAGAATTCGACTTCATATTATCACACTTTCCTTTGTGATTAACCTTCCATTGAAGATCACTCAAGGGTGGATTGAAGCCTGTTCTCTTACAGTAATGTCAGACATGGGCATCTCATTAGCAGTGAGTGCTAGGCTGCTTCATAACATCTGCCTACTATCTCCCCATCTGACCAGAACAGGAATTGGATAGCTTCAGAGAAAAGGAATAATGTGTCCATGTGTTCCTCCAGATCTCAGAGTCCTGGCAACCAATCTCAACTCTCTTGGCCACTATAAAGCAGTCACTGAAAGGACACAGCTGCAGAAACAAGGACTAAACACTAAATATATCCACAGGACTGGAGGCCATACCTGACCCTGACACAATGCTCTGTGGTTGTGAATGAATGGATCACCATCTAATGATGCCCATGGCAACTTATGCAAAATTAATCAGTGCCTCAGCCAGCACAAGGTCTCTCATAGAAAGATGTGTTCTTCAACAAAATGAAATAAAACCCCAATCCACATAGAAAGGAAGTGAGCATCCTTAAATCTACGACTTGGCTGGTAACCTAGGAGGACTCATGACTTAGTAGACTGGGAACAAGCTGCTTATTCTGCTTAGCTATACAGATGTCTCTTCAGCTCTGATTTGATGCATAATGTCTACTGGTTCAGGTGATACCAGGTTCTGGGTTGCGTTTTAGAGTTAAGGACCATGAAACTCAGGTAAGAAGTTAGTTTTTGTGACTTGAAGATGAAAGAGACCTAACAGTAGTGGTATTAGTAATAATAGTAAACAACCACAACACAGATTGATCTTTCTAGAGCAACAGTTCCCAAAGTGTGTTGTGATCCACGTTTCTTTATATTTGAAAGAGATGATGGAATTCCTTAGGTTTGAGAAAGGATGAGATAAGAGAAGTGTCACAGATCTCCAAGACCCTTCAATATGCCAACATGGCCTGCCAGTAACAACAAGACCAATGCAAATAAAGTGTTTCCCCACCATTTTTAACCGTGACAATCTTTCCAAGAGGCGTTTTATAAGTTTTTAAAGATCTTGTTAAAAATTTTAACTTTATGTACATTACATTATGAAATATTAAATGTATGCTTTTAAAGTTATCACCAAGCAAGAAGTTATATATGATCTCAAAGATACACAAAAATAAACGTTTTCAATGTTTTTCCAAGCTATGTACAGATAGTTGTTGTTTTTAAAAAATATGTAATCAGAGCTTTGACGGATTGGCTTACTTCCGTCTGAACTCCTAGGAGACCGCACCTTTTCATTTTGGGTCGTCTTTCTAGTTGACATGAACCTTTTTGCTTGCCCTACAGGACAAACGTCTTATTCCCACCTGTCCCCACCTGCCCTCTCCTGCTCATCCCAGGTGTGGGGACAGTGTCAGCCTTCCAGGTAGCAAGAGAAATGGAAGCCACCTGCCTTGGTTGCCTTTTGGCGCTCTCAGTGAGCTGAGAAAGCAATTGTTTTTGAACATAGCCAGCATCTAGAGTAACTGGTGAACCAGGAAACAAAACTGGGACATGGTCTCACAAGCCACACGAGGGCACGGGCACGCTAAGCTCCAGGCTCTTGCCCAAGAGCGCTCTTACTGCAGGAGTCCAAGACAACCACCGTAATAGTTCTACGGCTTGTAAATGAAGAACTGGTTATTCTAACCAGGGAAGGGATGTTAACTCTGCTCCTTCCTGAAGGAGTGCTTAAGGGAGTCTTGTCAGGTTGAACCTAACTCACAGATCAAACTAGCTGAGTTTTAATCATCTTGCTTATAACTTAAAAAAGAGAATCAAAAGGTACATTTGTGTTGCATGTGAAAATTAATTGCCTACCATGCATGAGGCCCCAGGGTCATACCCCAAGACACCTTCAAAGAAAATATAGAAAAAAGGAAGTAAAATTCAAAGGCATTTAACATAACTCGTATTCCTTCTCATCTTACACAGTTGTGACTAAATGCTTTCTCTTTGGTTTTACACCCTGCTCTGCTTCATACTCCAAGAAAAATAAACATAAAACATAAGTGTTTTTCCATGTTATAATACACTATAAATATCATTTGACACACTAGTGCCATCTCTTATTTAACCATTCCCTAATATGTTTATAAATCACCAATAAATTTGAATTTCCAAATTTATATGAATAAGTATGTTTGTAATAAAATATATGTAATTTAACTATTTCTGGAGAATAAGAATTTCTAAGTTAGAATTTCTAAGTATTTTAAGGCTCAATAAGAATTGCTAAACTTCATTAGTAATATCAATGAAAATTACAATAAATCATGTTTTTTTAACTAAAATGAAAATTTTATTATTAAAATGCTTCAGGGTTTGAAGGAAATGCCTGTTAGCTGACATATGTAAAAGCTTTGTAATTGGAACAAATAAGAAAAGTAATTTTAAATTTGTGATTAATTCTCCTCTATAGACTAATTTAAAATAATGTGGTTTTAGCATAAAGTAATACCTAGACCAATGAAAAGTTTATGGCTCTCTGTTCCAGGCTTTCGGCTCCAAGTTACAGTCTTCTGTTTCAGACCCAGTTTTAAAATCAGATTCCATCGTCTGTTACCTGACCTCGGGTAAAGTTTGTTGCTTTATTTGTTACATCTGTTCAATGAAGATAATATCAAATTTGTTTCTAAGAGTTTTAAGGCATATATGTAACATAATCTACTAAGGGACTAGGGTTGTAGCTCAGTGGTAGAGCACTTGCCTAGCTTGTACAAGACCCTGAGTTCAATCCTCAGTGCCACAAATAAATATGAAAAATAAAACAAATGTATCCAAAGTCCCAACTACTCCAGTGTTGCTCAGTACATTTTATCTAATATTAAAATTGAATTGTTTTAAATGGAACTCTTGGTCAGTTAGAATTTTTGCATGAAAAACAAATTAGTTGAACTGCAAAAAAAAAAAAAAAAGTGGGGTGGGTGGCTCAGCAGTTAAGAGCACTGGCTGCTCTTGCAGAGGACCTGGATTTGACTCCCAGTACCCATATGGTAGATAACAACCATCTGTGACTCCAGTTCCAGGGGATCTGATTCCTTCTTCTGACCTCCTTGGGCATTGCAACACACAGGTGTTCTTGCTTTGCATACATGCAGGCAATGCATTCATACACATAAAATGAAAATAATAAATAAAATAGTTTTAAAAAACTAGTAATCTATAAAAGCTTTTGCATGTAAATGAGTTAGAAATTTCCCATGAAGTTGTGTCTATTTATTCTCTCTGTATGATGTTATAAATTTATGTGCATGAGTGTGTATGTAAGTATGTAAAACAAAAACGATCTATAAGAAATTTCTTATCTAATTAGTATAAAGTCTAAATTGAGGCCTAGTTTTCCATTTTTAAACATTTGTTTCATTTTTATGTGTGTGAGTGTTTTGCTTGCATGTATGTAAGTGTACTCGTGTTATACAATGCCTTCAGAGGCCAGAAGAGGGCGTTGGATGCCTGGAACTGGAGTTACACAGTTGTTGGCTGCCATGTGGGTGCTGGGAACTGAATCTGAGTCCTGGGCAGCCAGTTCTTTGAACTATTGAGCCATTCTCTAACTTTGAGGTCTAATTTTTAAATTATTGTCTTTTTATTTATTTTATACTGCAAAGAAAAATAGCTTGGTTTAATGCTCTTAATATCTGAAATATAAAGGATAACGATAAAACTTAACTGTAAGTTAATGAATATATTTCAAATCAACTCTAAATGATACCTAAGTACATAGCCAATTTCAGTATTTATCATTTGTTCCTACGGCAAAGTATAAATGGATCGAGTGAAAATTTTGAGTTAAAAATTCATGATAGTGTTTTTCCAAGTGTCTCTGTAAGGAAGGCTCGGGCAGGAGTTCTATGTGCTGGAAGGTCTCAGTGCTGGTGTCACCTCAAATTCTGCCTTTAGCCTGAAGCAGCTTCCTAGTTCCATAAGGCCATTTTAGATGCAATTTGATTGCTGTCATCTGTGGTTTTCTTGCTCCTCTTACCTTAATTTTCCAGTGTTTCTTAGCTCAGTGAACATGGTCATGAACCTTCTGAACCCCATGCTCTGCCAGCATAGTCTGTTCCTGACTTTGCTTGAAAAAGTTCCTTCTGTTTCTCTTTGGTCTCCACCAAACCCACAAACAGTAAACAACCCTAAAAGTCTCACTACTGAGGACATTTCAACATGCTTTAAATTAAAGCGATTCAAAGGAATAGGAGACAAGAACCATGTTATTTACACGGTGAGGCTTGATGCTTGGTCAGGCTGCACTTTCTTTCTGCCTCCAAGATTTGGCTTAGGCTTTTATTCTTGGTTTCTCAGTACAATCAGCCTCATTGATACTTTGTCACATTTCACAGAGAACAAAGACATGAGAGATGGCTGACTCAGCCTTCTTTGTGGGTCTGGGGGTTTTGTCAAAACTTAAGTGATGTAGACAAACGGCCTCAAAACTTGTGCAACTCATACCTGAATTTTAAGCCATTACTTTTCTCCTGCATAATCAATGTTACCCTCCTGTGCCTGGCACTGGGAATTAACCCCAGGACCTTGTCATACAAGTGCTTTGCCATAAAAACTATACTTCTAGACCCATGTTACACTTTATATTTTGATTTGGTGGGGGGGTGTCAGGGTTGTCTGTGACCTTTATGCATACCTTTCAACCTGTTTTCCTAAATCTTTAAAAAAATATTTTATTTATTGTTTTTACTTTATGCATGAGTGTATTGCCTGCATGTACGTAAGTGCACCCATGTTGTGAAATGCTCGTGGAGATCAGAAAAGGGCATCAGATCCCCTGGAACTGGAGTTACTGGTGATTGTTAGGTGTTGGGATTCGAACCCAGGTTTTCTGCAAGGACAGCCAGCAAGTGCTCTTAACTACTGAGCCATCTCTCCAATCCCCTGCTTTCTTAAATCTTAAAACAAGTTTATGTTTCTGAATTATTGAATAAATCACATTTCTTACCATAATCTAATTATGTAATCAACTCTTTTAAAGTGGTTTTAAAGGTTTGGGGGTGTGGCTCAGGGACAGAATGCATGCTTAGCAGGTGTGAGGTCCCAGGTTCAATTCCCAGAACAACAACAACAAAAAGCAGCATACTTGACTATGGTAAAACCAAGAATTATTTCCTAAGTTACCATTTCAATAGTTATTAGAAGAAAAAAACTTTTCTGTGTGCATTTATAAATGGTGATGCATAGCTTTCTACTGATGTTTCCCATTCTTGGAGAAAGAAGATTTTCAAGATTTTCCAACATCTCTTTCCATATGCTGTTCTTATAAAAGAACAGAAAGGAAAGCTCTGACTTTAAAAGTGAGTCATGAAAATCATGTAAAATGATAGACAGCCCCAAATTCCCAGAAACTAGTTTCCATTTTTATAGAGAAGACTAAAAAGGATGGTGAGATGATGAGCCGAGAATACCCTCCTTCCACACAGCACATCCTACAAATGTTGGGAGACTAGTGGGGAGCACAGCCATCCATGCTGCCGGCTCTACCACTCTGGGTAGAGAGCATAGCCATTGGGGATGTCTGGGTTTGCAGCTCCATGCATCTTACCTGATTTTAGATCAAGGTGTCTCCATGTCAGCAAGATGGACATTTGGGGCTTTATAGTCCTTGTTATGGAGTATTTTTTCTACATTGTAGACTATTTGGCAATATCACTGGCTAAACGCCCTGAGTTGTGACACTCAAAAATGTCATTCAGAATGTGCCTGATGTCTCTGGGGATAGTGGAGAATATTTCCTGCTCAAGAATCACCAATCCTAGATTAACAGTGCTGACCTTAAGTGTTTCCTATGCAGGTTTTTTGTTTTTGTTTTTGTTTTGAGAACTCACTATGCAGATCAGGTTGGCCTTGAACTCACAGAGACCCATCTCCCTCTGCCTCTTGAGTGTTGGGATTAAAGATGTGAACCACTAATCAGTTTTTAAGAGATGAGAGAAAGCATAAGGTCTAACGCTAGTAGACTCATAGATGATAGGTCTGAGGTCCTCCCAGATACGGATGAATTAAAGAGAGTTTGCAGGAGGGTTTTCTTTCTTTTGTGCTTCCTGAAATAGAGTAACATAAATGTAAAGAAAAATTTCAATGGTCTTTCAAATACAGAGAAACACAAACAAAATACAGATTTTAAAAAATCAATAATACGGGCTAGAGAGATAGCTCAGCAGTTGAGAGCACTGGTTGCTCTTTCAGAGGACCTGGGGTTGGTTCCCAGCACCCACATGATCACTAACAACCATCCATAACTCCAGTTCCAGGGAATCTGATGCCATCTCCTGACTGCCATTGGCATTGAATGCACATGGTATACTTACATACTTGCAGGCAAAACACTCATATACATAAAAATGAATAATTCAAAAAAGTTTAAAGCAAAACTAAAATTGGGGGGTTTGCACTTCCTATTTAATATGAGTCCAATCATTGTTTTGTTTTCTCCTAGACTTTCAAAATTGGAATTGGGAGATTGTAATATGTGATGGTTAATCTTGATTGTCAACAAAATGAGGTTTAGAATCACTGTGGAAACAAATCTGTCTGTGGGGGATTATCTAGTTTGGGTTAAGGTAGGAAGACCCACCCCAAATAGTAGACAGTACCATTCCATAATGGTATTGAATGCTGAATAAACAAGAGAAAGTGAACTAAGGACAGGCCTTAGTCACCCTCTGCTTCCTGACTGTGGACAGGATGTGACCAGCCATCTCCTGTTTGTTTTTCCCTTCATGATAAACTGTGTGCCCTAGAACTGTGAGCCAAAATGAATTCTTCCTTCTTAAGTTGCTTTTGTCAGATGTTTTGTCAGAGCCATGAGGCAAATAATCCATAATCTAATAGACTTCTGAGGTTCGTCAGTATTGTTTCCATTTTCCATTAGAAAGGAGAGTCTCAGGGGACTGAGCAGCATAGTTACAACTGCCAAGAGAATCCTGTTTTAAATTCACAGGTCTTAAAGAAGGATTTTAAAGCAAGCTTCCCCCTCTTACACTTCCTTTTAATATAGAGTCATTCCTGTGACTGTGAGCAAGCCATTGCACAGGAGAACCAGCCTGCCCATGGGAAAAACCTACGGTAAGGAAATTTGTCTGACATCTCTTTGCCACTTTCGGGGTAATCTTCAGAGTCAGCGCTGAGGTTCGGCAATTCTGTGTGAAGAGAGCAACTACAATCGACTCCGTGGTCCTTACGATTACATTGGTGCTGTTATCCCCATCACTTTTCAAGTTCCACTTCTCCTCTTTTGCCTCCTTTTTCCTTTACTTGGGCCTCTTTCTTGTACACACATACCTATTCGGGGCCATAGCTTTGGTCTCCTTGCTGAGCCTTCATTGTAAATTATAGCACAACAGACAGATCACCAACCCCTCAGGAGCTCTTAGAAAATTAAGTTCATATGCTTAGTAGAATTAACTGGGCAATTTCTTACTACTTAAAAATTATTTAAAATCTTGATTGGGGGCTGGGTATGATGGAACATATGTTTAATCCCAGCACTCAGGAGGCAGAGACAGGAAGATCTCGGTGAGTTTGAGCCCAAATAGGTCTACATAGAGAGTTCCAGGTCAGCTGGGGCTACAGGGAGACACTATCTCAAAAACAAATAAAAAACTCCAATGGTTAGATGCCTGTGGATATAATAAATACAAGTTCTCTGAAAACAATCAGTCATCTTCCAGTTGGGCTTAGAGGGCTATTAAAGACCATTTAATCCAGCAAGGGTTTCTTTTACTGGTCGATCCATTCTGAGACACATTATTTCCTTTCTAGAAGTTCCAATTGTTGAAAAGCTTGAATCTTTTGGATTTTCTTCTGAGAAAACATGAGCTGTTGTCTTTATTTTTTAATGAGATAAGCAATTTGTGGACTTATATAGATGCTACATTTAACAGTTTTGTTTATGAATATGTCATGTACGAAATAAAGCACTCAGGAGACAGAGGCCAGAAGATTTTGTTTGAGACTAGCCTGTGCAACATAGATTCTGTCTCAGAAATGAAAAAGAAGGGGGCTGGAGAGATGGTTCCCTGGTTAAGAGCACTGGCTACTCTTCCAGAAGACGTGAGTTTGATTCCCAGTACCCACATGACAGCTACCATCCTTAACTACAATTCCAGGAGATCCAATGCCTTCTAGTTTCTGTGGGCACTGCATGAATGTGGTGTACTTACATACATGCAGGCAAAACACTCATATACATAAAATAAAAATAATTTTTTTTAAATGAAAAAAGAATACCTTCATTGCTCTGCAACCCCCTGAAATGCCTCGTTTCTTACATTCAATGGGGGTTGGGTAACCTGGAAGGCACAGACTTCTCTGTGAGCTAAACCTTCTGTTAAAGGAGTTACAATGAGTATGGACACTAACCCTTCAGAATAAGAGGCCTAATTGACTGAGAAATGAGTTACATTTGGTTTTGCCTGTGCTGTAGTTTTGATCTAAAACATCCCCCAAAATCCTGTGTTAAAGGGTGACCACCAGGCCCTGGTGATATTAGATAAGCTGGGGCCTTTAGGGAATGGGGTCTAGTGGGAGTAATTTGAGTCATTGTGGAGTGTCTTTGAAGGGGACACTGAGACTCTTGTCCTTTTCCTCTCTGTCTTTACTCCTCAGAGCTATGAGGTAAGCAGGCCATGACACACTGTGTGGTCACAGGGATGAGCAACCACAGACCTCTAAAACTATGAGCCAAAATAAGCATTTCCTTCTCTCGGGTATTTTTGCCACAGTGTCAGAACACTGAAAAACACAGCCTGGAATAGTACTTAGATACTTTATGAATACCCCCATAAGAACACATCCAGATTTATCTCTTTATGACAGAGGAATGTATGTTTAAAAACACACCAATGAGAGTATGAATTAGAACCTGCAATTTGCTCTTTGGGCATTTGTGCCACCTGCATATTTAGAGAAGGAAAATGAATTCTGTGCAAAACTTTTGTATTACCTATTCTCATCACTGTGATCAAACACCTCCAAAGAAGCAACTTAAGCTCGTGGTTTGAGGGGACACAGTCCATCATACCTGGGAAGTCACGGCAGCAGATGACTCCGCCGTTTGAGGGGACACAGTCCATCACAGAGGGGAAGGCATGGCAGCAGGTGACTTCATGGCAGTGGGAGCATGTAGTTGAGGTTCCTCATCTCCCCCCATCCCTTTGGTGTAATGGGAAGCAGAAAAAGGAATAAGAAATGGGACCAGGCTATAAACTCCAGGCAATGCTCTCCAGATACTCTCTTCCTTTTCCAGCAAGGCTCCACATTCCCAGAGGTTCTACAGTCTTCCCAAATTGTGTCTCCAGCTATTTGAACACATGAGCCTGTAGGAGACATTTTAGAGCCAAGCTATAGCATTCTACTGCTGGCCCCATATGCTCATGGCCACCATGTAACGTAAAATGTAGTCAGTCCACCTTCAAAAGTCCCCATAGTCTTACAGTTCCAACACTGCTCAAAAATCCAAAGTCAGGACTGGAGAGATGGCTCAGCAGTTAAGAGCACTGGGTACTCTTGCAGAAGTCCTGGGTTTGGTTGCTAGCACCCACATGGTGGCTAATAACCATCTGTAACTCCAGTTCCAGGGGATTTGATGCCTCTTCTGGCCTTTGTCTGGCATTGCATGACACAGATGCACTTACATACATGTAGGCAATGCATTCATACACATAAAATAAAAATAATAAATAACATATTTTTAAAGCCCAAAATCGCCTCTGAAACTGAAGACAAACTTGCAACTATGAAAACTTGTAACATGGAGGAGAAATAAATACTTCTAGCACAGAGTAAATATTCCTGTTACAAAGAGGAAGAACAGAAGCATAGCAAGTAACAATGTGAACGAAGCAAGACCATTACTCAGAAGGGCAAACACAACACTCTGTCTGCATGTCCATGGGTCTGTAATGGCATCATCTGGGCTCCAAATGGCCTGGAGCTCATATGGCCTCTTTTTCAGACAAGTTCCTCTCAGTGCCTGCAGCTTTCCTTGGCGAGCATCTGATGTTTCTGTTATCTTGGTTATTATGGGGTGCCAATGCCACGTAGGCTTCACTGTCACAGCTTCACACACAGCCTACTCAGGCGCTCCATGTGGGGAATCTGAGACCTGCTACAAATTGCTTGACCACAGCAGCTTTCCAGAACCTTGGACCACGTCTCTGTGGACCCTTCACTCTTGCATTGTGCATACCTGAACAACCAACAGCAGACAGAAAAGAACAAGTTTGGCTACCAATTATTCAACATAGAGCCTGCCCCTCTTGAACCACAGTTGTAGGAACCTCTGTGTACATTCATAGCTGAATCTGAGAAATCAGTTCCCTAAGTCCATTTTCCAGCCTTAAGGCTCCATCTTTTTAGATATTCTCCTTTTAAATGAATTTTCGTCGTTAAACTCTAGATTGGTGAGGTCTTTCCCCGAGATACCTTTCTCGTTGCTTCAGAGCAAAGCCTGTGGCACTGATTTCTTTAACAAATACTGGTGCTTTGTCTGCACTGGCAGACAAGTCCTATCGGCAACTATAAAGCCTCTCCTGCTCCTTTCCTCAGCAAAGTACCTATTTTTCCCCATATCTTCTGCTTGCTGTTCTTTCTCACTGCAACATGGCTAAGAGCAGTGAGTAGAAGTCACAGCACAGCACAAAGGTTGTGCAGTCTAAATATCTTCCGCCAAACCAATTAGCTCATTATTTGTGTTGTTTGAGGTGGTATCATATAATTTAGACTGGCCTCACTTTCACTATATAGCTGAGACTGACCTTAAACCCCTGACCTTCATGTCTACACCCCTCAAGTACTGGGATTACCAGCGTGTGCCACCATGCCCAGCTATTATAGTTGGCTTAGGTTGCCACCTTGACACACCTGTGAAGGGGGAACCTCAGTTGGGGAATTGCCTCCAGCAAATTGGCCTGTGGAGATATCTGTGGGTCATTCTCTTGATTATTGAGTGATGTGGAAGAGCCCAGCCCACGATGGTTGGTGCCCCTGCTATGCAGTCCTGGGTGGTCCTGGGAAAGCTGGTTGACCACAGGCCAGAGGAGCAAGCTAGTAAGCAGTGTTCCTCTGGTGTCTGCTTCAGTTTCTGACTCCAGGTTCCTGGCCCAAGTTCTCGCCCTGGTGTCCTCAAGGATGAATTGTGATTGGGATGTTAGGTCAAATAGATTCTATCCTCCCCAAGTTGGTGTTAGTCAGAATGTTTTATCACAATAGAAAGCAAACTAGAACATCAACTTTATTCATTACTTTTAATTCAGTCTCACTCAAATTTTCAGTACACACGCAGAATACAGACAAAAAAATTTTTTCCCCAGAATATAACATCAATGTCTTCTCCTGGTTCCTGAGAGAGTCCTTAGTCCCATCTGAAACCTCACGAACATCCACTCTCAGCATTTCTGTTAGCATTCTGGTGATCTTCTATACTCCTACCAGAATGATCAGTTAAACTCTGTTCATATGTGCTTAGCCTTCTTTATCCCACAGATCCAAACTCTTCCGCATTCCTCTTGTAAACCAGTCCCAAAGGCTAATGAAAGAAACACATGGTCAGGTTTCTCACAGCAGTGCTCTCTTCTCTGGTACCAGTTCTGGTTGTGAAAGGACACCCAAAAGAAGCAAGGAAGGATTTATTTGGGCTCCTAGTTTGAGTGGCTCTAGTCCACCTCGATGGAGAGGCATGGTCACAGGTGGGGGAATGCAGCCAGGACTCCTCCCTCCTCATGTCCTGGAAGAACAGGAAGCAGAAAGAACAGGAAATGAGGCCAGCCCATAAACCTCATCTTGCCCCTCAGATGTCTACTTCTTCTACATCTCAAATGTTCCCCTGACTCTAAAAACCTCACCACCAGATGGAAACCAAATGTTCAAACATGAATGAGCCCGTGAGGTCATTTGCATGCAAACCACACCAGTCTTGATAGTCAGTGGCAGAGAAGAGCCCCCATTGTATGGTATGTGCAACTTACTCTCCTTACTCTCCCTGTTCCTTCAGACCTTTTATTTAACTGTGCAACCTTGCTCAGTTAGAATGTGCCACTCCAGAAATGTAGGGATCATGGTGGGTGGAATATAATACAGGAAACCTTAGCAAGATGTACTTAGGTCTCCTAAAAGAGTCTGGATACAGGTATTTACTTACAGACATCTATGCTGTCCTCTATCAGTATTCTACAGCCCACCATTAATGATGAGGTCTTGAACAGTTCCTTAACATCTCTATGTCAGTGAGATAAAATGATAATCATATTTGCATAATAGATTGTCTGCAAGGACTGAGGTGATTTATGTTAAGCATTTAGAACAATACAGAACCTAGGACGTCCTATGTAAGTTTCTTACTTCCAAGGAGTTGAAAACATGACAGTGTCTCTTTTTCACTTTGTTTGTGTAGTGCATTTGAAACATAATAATTTTGATATTTTAAGCTAGTTTAATATGCAGATTTATTCTCTATATTAGCAAGACACACTGTTTTGTTTATCATCATAATAAATCAGAAGAGGTTCAATTTCTTGCCTCTACAAATTCACACATTTTCTTCTTCTGGGGTGTGTGTATGTGTGTGTGTATGTATGCACACCCACACTCTTGTGAATGTTGTGCACATGAAAACCTTAAAGAGTGGTGGAGACAGATCCAGCTGGTCTGGACTGTCCATTCCTCTGTTGTTACTCTAAATCATGAAACTGTGTGATCTGTTTCATCATGGGCAGCTGGTACCACCTGGACTGATTGTAAAGGATATCATGCCCAGAAATGAGAGGCATTGTGTCTTACAAATGAAAACAGCCCTCCAAATGAGCCGAACACTCACTGTGCCTACAATCTCTCTTGTTTTTCACTTAATTCTGTATTTAAGGCATTGAACAAATGTTATAGTAGATTTCTCTGTAGTCATGCTGACCCTCTTAAATAGACACAGATATAAGATAGCTGTAGAGATAATGGATCTGGTCAAGTAATTATAGCTCAACACCTAAGACTGAAAGAGAGTCATCATAGCCTAAAGACTAAGGGATAAAACTAAAGTGGTACATTAAAAAACAAAACTGCTTGAGCAGATTCCTGTAGACAAGAATCTGGCAGCTCTGGTCATCACTGGGATGCCACAAAGAATGGAAAATGTCAGGGGAAATTGTGTTTTTTGAAAAAGTTTGTCTGCAAGGAAGGTCTTGGGTTCTGCTGCTTCTGATGTAGGAAGGGGGTTTTCCCAAATCCAAGAGCGAGAACTTCCTTTCTGGCCCTTTCTCTTTATTTCTTACACAAATCCTTTTTTCAGGGCTGATGCACAGGAAAAGCATAGCACCAATGTCTCTGTTCTGTGGTGCTCAAATCTGATGTGTTGTGAGCCAACATGACAAACAGGAAGCAGGAAAACCCCTCCCTGCCTTCCTGATCCCTTTCTCATGGATGCTGACACCTGTCAGTCTTCAAGGAGCCATGTCCTCAAGAATACCTTTTGTTGTCTTAAGATCTCCCCTTGGTGTCATACACCTGACTTGCCTGGCATTACTGCACACCTGCGACTTTTGCCAGTCTCTACTATGTCTCTGACTGTAGCTGGGGAGCTTCTACCCATTTGGATAAGCAAGATGACGAAGGAAGGCGGGCTATTTGGAGTTCTATACATCACTTGGGGCCCCTGTATATAATTGCTAACAGCTACTTTGTGAGGCGGGGTTGGGGAAGGGCACAAACTAAATCATTTATGACCACTAATTCTTTCTATTTCTCTCTGTCGGTCTGTCTCTGTCTTTCTCTCTCTATGTCTCCCTCTCTTTCTGTCTCTGTGTATGGTGTAGGTGTGTGAGTGACACATCCAGGGAGGCCAGAGCAGGACGTGGGTATCATGCTTTATCATTCTCTTACCTATTCCTTTGAGAGAGGGTTTCTCATTGCATCTGAAACTAGGCTGGTAGAGAGCAAGCCCCAGCAATCCGCCTGTCTCTCTCTGTTACCCCACAGTACTAGGGTTACAGACTCACACATGGGCCCATACCCAGCTATTTTTTATGTGGTAACTCTGAACTCAGATCATCGTGCTTTGCAGCAAGTGCTCTTAGCCACTGAGCCATCATCTAACCCTCAGTCCAGTTCTCAAGTAAGATCATGCTATTCCTACAATTTAAAATTTTATTATTTTTATTCCTTTTATGCATATGAGTGCATGTGTGTCCGTGTTATGCAGTGCCTGCAGAGGTCAGGAGAGAATGTCAGATCCCTTGGAACTGGAGTTAAGGATGGTTGTTAGTCACCATGTGGGTGCTCGGTCTTGAACCCGGGTCCTTTGCAAGAGCAGTCAGTGCTCTTAACCACTGAGCCATCTCTCCAGTCCCTATTCCTGTTATTTTTAAGATTCATGATCCTAGAATCTTTAAATTCATGCATAAAAGAGATAAAATGAAAAAGGAAGCCACAATGCTTTTAAAATAAACATTCCAAGTTGTAGTTTTAGTGTACTTGTTGTGTTGGCTTCATAAGATTGCAGCATATAATTTTTAAAGAGAAAAATCCACAGAGACCAGTGAATTTAGTTGAGAAAGCTTTTATTTGCAAAAATACAAATGAGAGCACATCTGAAAACTGCTGCTTCAGTGCTGTCAATAGCCACAAGGTCTTGGAGCTGGTGAAGTTTATCATGTGAATGGACTCTTTAAGGCCTTTTCCTTTTCTTATCATGAGCATTCTTGTACTATTCCCCAAGGAACAGTAAAACTGTTCTAAGAAATTTTTGCCTCACTCTCAGCTTGCGCTGCTCATCTTGATTGCCTTAGAAAAACCCCTTCTCTTTTATATCGTTTTGCATAGCAACGTCCCAAACACAGCAAACATGATGATGCATGGAAAACAGACAGCCTGGGATATACAGCCATGAGAGAGCAGGCGTGTGTTCCCAGAAACCACTTGGGGACCAAGCAGCTAACTCTCCCATGACAGCTGCAAGGGATTCAACCCACTCCTGGTTCTCATTTCCTGAAACTTTTCCTTAGCAATTCTTACAAAGTTTTATTTTATTCTGAAATCAGGTGAAAAGGCTAAAGAAAAAAAAATAATGTTTATTGAAAGGGAAAAAGTCCTTTCAAGATGATGTGTACTCCCATAAGGATGGACTACATATTTTAGAAGTATAGTAAGCAGGCACCATTCTAAAACAGTTACCATAGAAACAAAACTTTTCCCCATTAAATGGTAGGATAATCGCTAAAGTAAATTTCCATACAAATGTCTATGCTACTCAAGTCACACATTGGTTGTGAGTCAAATCCAATGGTTTGTGTATTTGAACACTCTCTGAAACAGGCAGGCGTTAATTGAGGGCAGGAGTCTCCCTTTCACAACGTTTGCACCTCCAAAATCCTAACTAGAACTTTGCTAATCCACTGAAGAAGATGGGTGTCTGGTGATTTCTCATCCAACCCTAATTTCTTCTCACTCTGATTCTCAGAAAGCCCTAGTAAGCAACGTCAGAGGATTTAACAAACAGTAAGGACCTGGGTTCTGCAGCTTCTGATACAGGGAACAGATTTTCCCAAGCCCGAGAGGAATGGACACCCTTTGTGACTCTTTCCTTTCGTTTTTCACACTAATTCTTTTTACAGGTTGGGGCAAGGAAAAGAAAGCCACATGAGCCTGGCTCAACATGGACCTGCTCGAAAGAAGAGAGTAGAAGTAGCACACTGCTCATGACTTGGCTGAAGGGAACCCTGTGAGCAAGATGAGTGTCAAGTGGACTTTAACTTGGGAAAGCTTCCAGCGGGTTTTGAGCAAGGATTTTGTTTGTTTGTTTTACTTTATTTTGGGGGTTTTGAGGCAAGGTCTCAATATGTAGTTCAGGCTGGCCTCAAATTTCCAGTGATCCTCCTGCCTTCTGAATGCTGGAATTACAGATGTGTCCCATGATGTCCAGCTTTGAGCAAGCTTTTGAAAAACGAGATAGCATCTAGGCTGATCCAGAAGCTTTGGAGGAAGAGCTAGGTGCATATTCCATTTCTCATAAGAGGCACAGTTTCCAGCTGGGCTTGATGCCACAGTCCCAAGACCCCAGCTACCCTAGAGGCTTACAAGCAGGAGAACAAATTCAAGTATAGCTGGGACAACTTGGAAGGAAGGAAGGAAGAAAGAAGGAAGGAAGGAAGGAAGGAAGGGAGGGAGGGAGGGAAGAAAGGAAGGCACATTTTTTTCATTTGAATGTGTGTGAAGTCAGGCTGCCTTAGGATGGATGGTGCCCCACACAGCCCCTGGCTACCAAGGGCCAGGTGTGGTGTATGTGACATTAGTCGCACATGAGCAAATTTGACGATGTCCATGACTAGCTCTGCATACACTGAATCAACTGACGTTTAAAATGTCTTAACAAAGCTTGTATTACTACTCATTCTTGAAATAAAAATTTCTCAGTGACAAAGTCTGACATTAATCGCAGGAAGCGGTTGCCGAGGGAATAATCACCAGTGTCATCACACTGCAGAGGGGAAGCAGCAGCTTGGAATGAAGTGCCAGAGATGATTCTGGAGTCTTTCATCTGTCCGTTGTGTCACCAACATGCCGGATGGCATGGTGGTGAAATGTTGACACTAGTGATTTTGAACAGGACTGATAAAGATACATCCACTGTGGATGTAAGACATAGAGGACGACTTAGCCTTAACCTTTTAAAGCCATATAAAAATATAGGAAGAAAAGTTGTCATAAGTTAAAAAGAGCATTTTCAGCACATATAAAGCGAAAATTCGAGGAGATTGAAAAACACTGTTGACAGTTTGTTGCAGGTTTTATCCTTTGCGGTATGTGAAATAGCTACAAATCTTACTAGAATACCATTTTTGAGTTCATAATGTACGGACACGTAAATCAGATAAGTAGGCAAAGTTTGATCTCTTAAGCACATGGAATAGAAGAACAGACCCAGTACAGGACAGGGACCTGGCAGAGCTCAGAGTCCAGAAGAGCCCTTCCAAATATTAGTAAATATAATAAAGCTAGAACTCATTTTCTGTTTAACAACTGAATAAACTAGAGTACTTGAATTCGATGTGATTTAAAACAAAACTTTAGCACTGAAACAATAGTTAACATTCTGTGTTAAAGAAATTAGCCTTGATGTATATATTTAGAGGATTGTCTGGACTCATTAGAACTTAATTCTACTTACATGAAAAATACTTTATTTCTAAGAAAGAAAAGAAACTTGAAAGAGAAAGGGAGGGAAGGAAGGAAGAATAAAGGGAGAGAGAGAGGGAGGGAGGGAAGGAAGGAAGGAAGGAAGGAACATGCCATAGGATAAACCAGCAGCAGGTAGAATTTAAAGTGTACAGAAACCTGATATGATAATAAAATCATAAGATGCTCGAACATGACATCTTTCACAAAGGAGATTACAGATTAAATTAAGTAATTTGACTTATATTCTTATTTTTTCAGAAATTTTTAAGTTTTAAGAAGTATAATGGTATGCAGGGCCTAGTGGCACACGCCTTTAGTCCCAGCCCTCAGGAGGCAGAGGCAGGTGGATCTCTGTGAGATCGAGGCCAGTCTGGTCTACATAGTGACTACCAGGTGGGCTGGGACTAGAGAGACCCTGTCCAAAAGAAAAAAAAAAAAAGAAATATAATGGCTAGTTGTCATTAGCTTGTTTGTCTAACACTGAAATAAGTAGAGAATTTGAAGACTAAGAATCTTGGCACATTTTTCTCTTTGTTTCTTGAGTTATGCAATACACCTTGGAACTAAGAGATGGTTTCAGTGTTTAAGAGCACTGGCTGCTCTTGCAGAGGACCCAGGTTTGATTCCCAGCACTCACATGGAGACTAACAACCATCAGTAATTCTAGTTCCAAGGGATCCAACATCTTCTTCTGACCTCCGTGGGCACTGCACAACATTGGTGCACTCACACACATGCAGGCCATATACTCATACACATAAAATAAAAGTAACAAATAAAATAGTTTAAAAATAAAATATAAGAAACATAGCCTTTTAGGATTTACTATCATATTTGAAAACCCTAAAGGGTGTGTCAAAGCCATTTTTTACAAAACAATTTGGGTATGTCACAAAACAACAACAGGAGTCTAATGGTACAGCAAAGTGACAATCCAAATTCTCAGAGAGTTGTAATTTCAGGGCCAACTCACCAGCCTCACGGTTATACCATCTATGTCCACAGGGACCCAGTGTTAACCAGCTCTGGACATCGTCTTACTATGTGGGTGGCAGCTGCCTGTCATCTCAATAATCCTGAAGGAAAGCCAGGAATTTGTTTCAAAGCATTTGTCCAGATTAAACCACATGCGGCCTCCAGGGAACTCTGGGCCCCAAGCCTGCTGGCTGTGTGGAGCCATCCAGCTTATCCAGGAAAAAAAAAAAAATGTAGTGTCTCCTAAAGCCAATAAGATAAAAGAAACCTTCTACAATCCAAAACAGCACAGCTCATGGGTGGGAATTGCACAAGGTCAAGTTTGTCCTCTGTGCTGGCCTCAGAAAAGCCAGGAACTAGGAACAGCTGCTAGGTCCTCTGGTTTTTTTGTTTTGTTTTGTTTGGTTTCTGTTGTTGCTTTTTGCTTGTTTTGCTTACTTAAAAGGAACTTTGAATGAGACAGTTAATTTTTGCTGGATAACTCCATTGGTTACCAGGAAGATTTGAGCACTCAACAGCAGACTTCGGTTACCATGTTCTCTCTGGTCACACACATACAACATCTTAATAGTCATTGAATAAGGTGGTATTCAGGAAAGATTTGGGGGTACAGAAGCTGTTGATCCTTGTTATTTCATGGCAAACCACGTGGTAACAGCCATAGAAAGGAATTCATGGGCTTGTGTCCTTTCAGGGGAATTAGTTGTGAAAACTTGGAATACCATGGCAGGTCAACTGCTTCTTGTTGCTTTTAGCAAAGTAATTTGAGAGAGAAGGACTCAAGTCAGAGGTGTACAATTTACATGGAGAAATGAAAGTGAGTGGATGAGATTATGTTATTAGGAGAAATTTCTCTGCATGTGGACTGATGCAAAAAAAAAAAATGAAGAAGTAACCTTCTAATATCAGGAAACACAATTACAAAAGAGAAATCCACAGGTAGCTGTTGACATGTGGACTCCATCATCAGAATAATGAAAGGAGAGTCATACAATTGCAAGAAATCTGTAAAGGAACACTCAACACAGTGTGATTTGGACAGGTCAGGTTCCCATATCTACAGCTTCTCTTCCACACAGAGTGAAAACATGTTTCTTAATGAGATACATTACATATATTACATAATGGCTATATCTCCACTGTGTGCATATACGATATCCATCAAATGCAATGGATAAAATATATACACTGTTCATTAAAATATTTGTAACAGAAGGAATAAGAGATCAAATCCTATTTTTAACATGAAGGCTAGACTGATAGATGATCCGTATCTTGACAAGAGTCTTCTGATCCTCTAGATTGTGGCAAAAGATAGCCAAGTACCTGTGAAGAAACCTCCTATAGAAACACACATGACATTTTGTATTCTAAATGTCCATAAGCACAGAATGTTATTTAGAAATATATATATGAGAAGTTGGTCACAGTGGCTGCTTCTGGGAAGAGTGATTTGGTACTGTGGGAAAGGGCCCTGAGGGAGATTTACATTTCCTATTATCTTTGGGTAAGTTGTATGTTATGGATCATACATCTGTACCACCTGATGACACATATGTACTTTTAAAAGTAGCTTTAATAAAACTACAAGTGGCTTTGTCTTTTGATCAATTATTTCTCTCCTGGGAATAATCTCCAATAAATATATCCACATGTGTGAAATGCTTTATTTCCAGGTCATTCCACTATAACACTGATTTTAATAGCTAATATTGAAACAAGTTAAATGTCCAATAATAAGGCGCTGATCAGCTATCTTATGTGATGCGATGTTATGCATCTGCAAAAGGAATAAATATAACATTATTGACAAATAATGAACTCCACAGTATTACTAACTGAAAAAGGCAAATATAGTTGCATACTATCATTAGAATTCATACAAAGATGAAAGGAATATAGGTTGTAATGTTGTGTACACATATGTATATGTATGCATTTGCTTTTACAAAATGAAAACACTGGATATCTTAGGAAGGGAGAACTTGGAGGCAGAGTTTTAGGAATGTGATGGATATTTTTCAGTGCCAACAATCTACAGGTATTTTCCACATCATTGGAGTCATTTAGCTAAGTTATTACCTTCCTTCATAGGCCACACTTGTCTGAGTGTTAAACGTACACCATTTTGAACAAGATATACATTACCTACCAAGTCTCATTTCTATGCTGCAACCTTTAGAGTAAAGCATGTGTATTGAAGGTCATATTTGCATATGCAGATTTAAACATGATATATGGGGATGGAGAGACAGATTAGCAATTAAGATCACTGGCTGCTCTTGCAGAGGACCTGGGTTTGGTTCTCAACTCCCACATGGTGGCTAACAACCATCTTTATCTCCAGTTTCAGGAGATCTGATACCCTCTTCTGACCTCTTCTGGCACTGCACACATAGGTGCACTTACATACCTGCAGGCAAAACACTCATGCATATAAAAGAAAAATAAGTAAAAATAAATTAGAAAGTAAGAGGCTTCAATTGCAGGTCTCTGCTGTCAATTTCTTTTTCACTGGGTATCTGACGTGTGGAAGAGACAAAAACAAAAGAACAGAACTTTGACCTCATTCATCATATTTTAAAAAAATGTTATTTGTGTGTGTGTGTGTGTGTGTGTGTGTGTGTGTGTGTGTGTGTGTGTAGGTCAGAGGAGAACTTTTGGGAACCAGTTCTCTCCCTCCATTGTGATTCTGAAGATTGAACTCAGGCTGTCAGACTTTCACTCACTGCAAATGACTTTACCCCCTGACTCACCAACTCCATTAACAATTTTTTATCTGAAAACGTGGCTCTGTTTTGCTGGCTTCAGCTATTGGCCTGTTTGTGCAGATGTAGTGGGATGACCACAGAGGATGTTGCTCTGTAGCTGGGATCCCTCTTTGTGGGTGAAAAGTCACACTTTCCTTTCTGTTCTTTTTGTTTCCCATCTTTTCATTCCTCTCTTCCCCCTTCTCTTTCTTGCTGTCTACAGTTTTTAGTACTGATTTCTTAATGATATCATGTATTTAAAATATCTAGAGTGAAGAACACTTTATGGCTGAAAACTGCAAAAACTACTATTAAGGAAGTTTTCATTCTAAAAGACCTAAAATGAGCAATGTTTACGTAACATTCTTTCTAGTATGTCAGGCAATAGTTCTGAGACAGTAATCAATCACCAATTTGGGATCCATAGGAGTTTTCTGGCATTCTGATGCTTTTACAAACAAACCTTTGAACTACACTGAAAATAGTTAAAAGGCTGATTATATAGGTACTGACAGTTGGAACTCAAGAAGTGTTGGACAAAATCTGGTTCCATTTCCTTGTCTTACAGATGAGGAGCGCTAAGTGATTTTTTCAAACAAGCTATCCTACTTAGCTTCACTTGTCCACTTGACATACCTCAACTGAGAAATGACCTCCATCAGATAAGCCTGTGGGTTTGTCTGTGGAGCATTATCTCGACAGCTGATTGATGTAGGAGGGCCCATCCTATCGTGGCAGTGACACGTCTTGGCAGGTGGGCCTGAGCTGTGTAAGAAAGGAAGCTGAGCAAGCCAGGGGAACCAGGCAGTAAGCAGTGTTGCTCCATGGTTTCTGCTTCAGTTCCTGCCTCCAGGTTCCAGTCCTGCTTATGTTCCTGTCCTGGTCTCTCTCAAAGATGAACCACGATTGGGACATGTATGCCAAATAGACTCTTTTGGTTTTGGTCAGAGTGTTCTAACATATCCATGAAGAGCAAAGCAGAATACATGCTGATCTTAAAAAATTTACCACAGCGTATTTCAGTAGAAAGGAAGCAATCTTCTGGAAAATTATCTTTCTTGTCTTCTTTTCTCCATTATTTGTCTCTTACATGGAGTCACGGTTCTTTCTGAGTAGATATTCCACAGTTTAGTGAGAATTTGGCAATCAAAGAAATGATTGTCCTATTGAGAATTAAGTATGACGTTAGCAAGGACTAGCCTCCTTTACTGCTGCAAATTGTCCTTGAGCTATTGAAAGTTTCCCTCAATGTGGTGTGCATATTGTATTATTAAGGACTGTATCAATCACTACGTTGAGTCCTTTGAGTCTGTTCTGACATTGGTCAATGGTATTAGCATGTCCAGAGAGAGAAAAGAATATTTTTGACAGTGTCTTGCTATGTAGCCCAGGTTGATTTCAGGCTCAAGATCCTCCTGCCTCAAGTTTATAGAATGCTGGACCTACAAGCATGGGCTATCATGGCTGGCTGGATGACAAGCATGCTCCATCATGCTTGGCTAGATTATAAACATGCTCTATCGTGCCTGGCAGAGGAGAGGATTTCAATTGAAGACTTTGAACGGCAAATATGAAAGCCATAATAGAGGCTGACTGGAACATGGCTCAGAGCAGTCTGGGCCCGGGTGTTAAGGATTTCACTTCCATTGTCAAGGTTCTACTGTAGGGAAACAGTGTTCCTCTCTTGATTTTTTTTTGGTTTCTGGTTTTCCTCTGACCTCTCTGGCTACCCACCTGTGTGTCATCTACTTGTTCTTGTGTGATCATTTGACCTCCATATGGGAAAGCTGTTCAGAGCACTCATGGCTGACCTTCACTTTTCCCCAAGGGGACAATCTCATCCTTACTGATGTGTCCCTGCACGTACACTCTCTCCAGACCTCTTTTCTGACTCATGTTCACCCCCTCTTCTATGTGTGTCAATATATCTCTCAATCTATCTGTCTAAATTTCCAAGTAAATGTCACAAAACCCTTGTCTAGCATTTTCTTGCACCTCTCCTACATGGCCTCCCCCAACCTCTTCCTCCAGCTTTTCTCAGTTCAGAAAACTGCTGCTCAGATCAGAATTTGGTTGTCATCCTTGAGACCTCATTCTTCTTCACCTTCCTGGCATCACCAAGTTATATTTTTAATCTTTAAATTTTTTAATTTTTACCTTATGTATGTGAGTGTTTTGCCTGCATGAATGTAAGTGCACCCATGAGTGCAATGCCTGCAGAGGCCAGAGGAGGATGTTAGATTCCCTGAAACTGGAGTTATATAGATGGTTATTAGCTGCCCTGTGTATGCTGGGAACTGGCTCCTCTGCAAGACCAGCCCATGCTGTTAACTACCAAGCCATCTCGCTAGCCCCAAAGTTGCATTTTTAGTTCTTAAATATTTCTTGAAGCCACCAGCTACTCTATGTCCTGTAGACTGCTATTTCAGTCTGTACCAATATCTTCTCTACCTAGAGGACTTCAGCCCTCTGCTAGTCTTCTTGTCAGTCCATGTAGCAAGTGACAAAAAGTGGGCTGCATTGCTCTACTTACAAACAGCCTGGTCCTCTTTCTTTAGGTTGTGCATTTTTCCCTAAGTACACTCTGGTCCAGCGCTTCCTGTCCCCTTCACACATTTTATCTTCCCAGAATTCTTTCTCCTTGCCACTGTTGCTTCCTCATGTCTCCAACTCCTGCTAATTCTTTAGCCTGAAAATGTTGGATTCTATAAAATCTGATGTAGGATCCTTTAATATTTTCTTGCATGGTATCCTGTTTTTCTTTTCAAAACACTAATTTTCTAATTGTAAATTTATTTATGTGATTATATCTTTTTAGCATAGCTATTTTGTTCACTGCTTACAAGCCCAGCAACTAGGAAAGTTCCTGGTGTGTAATCCAACTCGATATTTACTGAATGACAATGGGTGAGCTATGCTAGCTGAAGGGATTGTGAGAAAATAATCTAAATTTCTTTTTCTTTTGGACTCTAGACCAAGAGCCCTTTGGGTAATGATTTGTCTTTCTGTGTAGCTAGACAATGCAAGAGAATGTATCAATTGGGGTTGTTTAGGTGGGAAATATTTCTTAAAGACAACTTATCAGATGACAGCTCTGATTCAAATACACTTCAATTTATGTGTGACTTCTCTGGAGTTCTGAACAGTGAAAGGTATCTCTAGACTTGAGGTCAGGTTGCAGAGGACCTGGGTTTGATTCCCAGCACCCACATGGTGGCTAACAACCAGCTCCAGTTCTAGGGGAATCAGATGCCCAATTCTGACCTCTGAGGGCATGGCACAACATTGGTGTACTTACATGTAGGCAATACACTCATACACATAAAAATTTAAAAATAATACAATATTAAAAAGAGTAAAAATTATGTGTATGTGTGTGTATGTGTGTTTGTGTGTATGTTGCCATGGCGTACATGTGGAGGTCAGAGGACAACTTTCTGGAGTTAGTTCTCTCTTAAATGTGGGTCTTAAGACTTGAATCCAGGTTGTCAGGCTTGGCAGCAAGCCCCTGTACCCATGAGCCATCTCACCAGCCCGTGGAATGGGCTTTACTGGAGACAACCCCACAGAACTCTCATCTCTGTGCCTCTTTGGTACCATTACTTATCCAAGCTTATCTTTGTTTTTGGAATGCCTATATTGGGTAACTCAGAACGTATTGCCAAACTTTGGCCAGTTACTAAAGATAGAAGTTACCAAACAGCAGTTATCATGTGCATGCGGCACTTAGATTAATCGGGCTGGGCTTATTTTAGGACTTCTAAACTTTCCAGTCAGGTATTTTACTAGAACGATGCTGTCCTGGCCAGAAAAATTGGTGGTATATGAATGGGTCCAATACCAACTGGACAAAATAGAAAAGAATAGGCAGAAAGTTTTCCTAAGAAATCTCAGTAGAGATTTCACTCTTTCCATAGGGCAGGAATCATGCCATCGCACATGTGGTTGCTCACAGAATCTGAAAAGCAGAGCCATGCTCTTGATACCATTTTGCTGACAAGGCAGACCTGGCTTCGAAGGGGTTCAGAGCACAGTGAGAGGCCGAGCTTAGCTGCGGTCCTGAACTCTTCAGCACTGCATGAAATCGTCTGCTTGAAACTGTTGGATGTAATATCAGCTAGTTTGCTTGGTAGCAAAACCAATCTCTATTCTCAAAGTCTAATTCATGCTACAAAGTAAAGTTGACAGCTCACTAAAATACGTGTGGAGAGACACAGTCTCTTTTTTCCCAAGAAGGATGCAGTTTTGTGGGAAACAAGCAAATACCCAGATATACTCAGTGCGGCAGGATCAACGCTGCAGATTCTGGGGAATCAGCATGTCACCAAAGGCAATGGGAATGGACTCTTGAAGACTAAGGATTTGCCACACAGAGCTACAACAGGTGAAAAGGAAAGGTGTAGCTTTCTGTGGAGGAGACCATGTCAGTTAATCTGAAAGGGGGACTGACTGTCAGCTACAATGGTAAGAAAAGGCAACATTTTAAGAAGTCCTTAGCAAAAGGTCTGAGTGAATCTTCAGGTTCCCATTGATCTGCTTCTTGCACAGTAGAACTATGGTGGATTCTGGAGTTTCTATTACGTTTACTTGGCAATACCTTTGGGGTTTATTGTTGCAACTGTTAGCTTATCCTAAATGGGTTATGGACAAGTACGAAATTATATAATATCTTTGCATTTGCCATGAATTGACCTTTATTTTGTAACTACCTTTGGCTAACAGAGGAATAAAGAAGTCTGTAGGGGGCTGGAGAGATTGCTTAGTGGTTCAGAGCACATGCTGCTCTTACAGAGGACCCAGGCTTGGTTCCTAGCACCCACATGGCATCTAACAACTGTCTGTGACTCTAGCTCAGGGAGATCTGATGGCTCTGGCCCCTCCTAGCATTTGCACTCACATGCATATACCCTCACACATGTACATAATTAAAAATAAGAAAAGTAAATCTTAAAAGAAGAATGTTCATAACTGAATTTTAAGGTGAATTAAAAAAATAATTCCATATAAACGGTTTCCTCTAATTTAAGTTTATAAGTTTTTCAATGATCTCTCAAATTCTGTGCTTGTGAAAATACTTCAAAAGGACTGTCATACTTTTTTGTATTGTCTATAGTTTAAAAACCAGTATAAATACAGAAATTATTATATTTCTCTGACATTTTTACCAAATTTTCCTAATTTAAAATTTCACAAAAGAAGTCTTTTCTTTGATATGTATAGGTTTTTTTTTTTTTTTTGAGTTGAAGACCTCTCTACTTACCTAAATCTATTGCTTAAGTTGTGTAATCTTTCAAAAAGTAGCTTTGGAATTCATAAAGGCAATACATAGGATGCAAACGAAAACAAGCCCAAGCTTAGTGAAATACTCATAGCGAGTCATGGAGTAGAGCGGAGTGCTAAAGCTCTTTAACTCAGTATATTGGGCCTTTAGGTTTTGTTTTGTTTTGTTGTTCTTGTTAATTTTTTTGCCCTTTTTGTGCTGTGTTGGGCAATGTCAAGCCCCTGTGCAGGTTTTTAAGCACTCCATTTCTAAGCTACGTGCCTGGCCTTAAAGGTAGTCTGCCAGGTAGGTACCATGCCAACTAGCAACTTTCATAAAATTGTCCATTTTAACTTTTCTTCCTTTGTATATAAACCTTTCATCATGTATACTGCTATGGATTTATAGTTAGGAATAACCACAAATAAAGCAGGCACCTAAGAATATATGTTTCAGGTCTCTGGAGCTTGGAAACAACATATAGGAATTATACACTCGTTTCTGATTGAAAAGACTTAGTTTCAGGGGCTGAAGAGATGGCTCAGCGGTTAAGAGCACTGGCTATTGTTGCAGAGGACCTGAGTTCTGTTCCTCGGACCCACATGGTAGCTGACAACCTTCCATAACTCCAGTTCCAGGGGATTTGAGCCCCTCTTCTGGACTCTGAGGACATTAAATGCAAGTAGTATACCTATATACATGCAGGCAAAACACTCATATGCATTAAATAAGTAAAATTTTTAAAAGAAAATACTAGTTTTTTTTTTAACTGTACTCTTTGTATTGATGCAGGGGAAAAATGAAGTTCTAAGTATTAATTTTATTTTTCAAGATTAGGAAATTACTGTTTATGTGAAACAAGTACACAGTAATAAGGATTTACATTATAGAACAGAGATCCAGAACACAGCTTCTAACTTTAACGGTTTGTTTACATGTAGAAATGTGACAGTGGTTAAAAAAAAATCTTCTCTTACACAAGTGAATAATTCAGTCATTCTTTGAGCGTTACCCAAGCATTCCGATAAAAGCAGCTTTTACTCTCTTCGCAGTCCACCTGGGGGCCAGGCTGGCTGTCGGGCTGTCCTCTGCGGAGCCCCTCTCCTCTACAGGCCATTTACTTGTTGGCGATGTAGATGACCTTGTGCTTCTCCATGATGCTGATGTCGTGTTCCAGCTGCTTCATCTCTTCCTCCAGCCTCTGCTTGCGGATCTTTTTTGGTATGGAGTCTATGAAGACCGAGAGGGACTGGAACTCTTTGTGCACTTCCTCCCAGTTCTTCTTCAGCCCCTGCAGACGCGAAAGAAAAGCTTAAAATACAAAGCGCACTGCCAAGCCACAGTGAATGATTGAGAAGCTGTGCTAGGGACTGTGTCAGCAGGTGAAGAACGCTTCGCAAAGGAACTTTAGAAACCATAGCACAGTCTCCCAGGACTAGGCCACGGTGACAGGGCACACTGTACGGCAGCCAAGCCCTGTCCTCGGCTATCGGCTCAGTCCCACTGGGCTAGTTATTTGTTCTACTGTCAGCGTCATAGAACTTTAAAAAAGAATTATGTGTATGAATGTTTACCTGCATGTGCCTAAGTGCACCTGTGTTGTGCCGTGCCTGGAGGCCAGAAAAGGGCGTCAGATCTGAAACTGGAGTTATGGAAGGTCGTTAGCCGCATGTGGGTGCTGGGAGCTGAACCTGGGTTACCTGCAAGGGCAGCCAGTCTCTTACCCACTGCCTTCTCTCCAGCCCACAGAGTGCGTTTTTATCATCACATACGCACTCGTCCAGTAATGAGCGCTGTGGAACTAAGCTCATAGCAAATGCTTGTATCAAAATCAACAAAGTGAAAATGGACAGTCCCAAGGGAAAAATGATTGGGAATATTTTTCATAAAATTATTTCTGATAAAAGTTTTATTTTTTAGGCATGTGTATGTGTGTGTGCGTGCCTGTATGTGTTTGTGAGTGTACATGCACATGTGTGTGCATGTCTGTGGACACTGGAGGACAACCTCAAGTGTCATCTTCAGGAATGCCATCTACTTCCTTCCAGACAAGGTCTCTCCTTAGCCTGGAACTCACCATTAGGCCAGGCGGGCCGGCCAGTGAGCCCCAGTGCCTTTCCTCCTCAGCACTAGGATTACAAGTGTACATCCCTATGCCTGGCATTATTCCGGGATTCTGGAGATGGAACTCAGCTTCTCGAGTTCCCAAACCAAGCACTTCGCTGAGTCCTCCCCGACCCCCATTTTTACTTTTTTCCCGTCTCTTCAGAATTTTCTGTTTTGTATTCCTTCTTCAACCAGAGGTCATGAGAGAAGTCTGGCTTTTGAGTAACATACCCACGTGTTATTTACAAAATGAGATTGCAAAAAACCCAAATTTCAACTGTACAAAAGATGATCTTTTATATATCTTTATGAAATATTCCAAAGAATAAATCTTCCTCCATATAGTCAAAGGATCTATGCTTCTGGTTAATGTGTTCTAGAAATGACTGGAATGTCATTAAATGTAGAACACGTGCTAATCCAATAATGTAGTTAATCTTTCATGGTCTCTGAAATCAACAAATTCAAAATTAAGGATCCCTTAGGAGCTATAAACTATTTCTATCTCTGCCTGGTTACATTTCTCATCACGGTACACCAGAGGGCTCCACTGACAAAATGGTCTTAAACTAATTTATTCTGTGAAAATTTATAAATTAACACTTTTTATTTGTTATGAGTGCACAGATAATTTATTTACATTTGCTAGGGGTAGGGGGAAATACAAGGCCTAACTGAACTGGTAAACTCCAGTTCAGTGGGAGGCCCTGTCTCAAAAAATAAGGTAGATAGTAATAAAGTTATTTCACATCAACCTCTGGCCTCCATACATGTATTATGTACATACGAGAACACACAAGGAGAAAAGATGCTATTTCAAAGAGAAAAAGAAAGAGCTCTGGAAATCCACAAAGGAAGTAAAGGATACTTTAAACGTGCAGAGAAAAAGATTCATGACACCAGTGAGTGGAAAGCCAAGCTCAGCCAGCCAGCTCCCCCTGGAGGGGTGGCAGGGTGGGGGTGGGGTGGGGGGGCGCTCACCAGGACAGGTACCGCCTGTAAAAGGTGAGTGAAGAGACAGTTCCCACCCCTGGGACAAGCCCAAAGCTATAGATTTTGGTGAGTCAGTGAGAAATCCCAAGGTGTCACTTTGTGTGACTCAGGGAGTAGCCAGGCGCCCTCTAAAGAGATAACCTATGGTTAAAAACAAATAGCTTCCCTGAGGCATGAGAACTGGGAACCATCTCAGGTCAGGGAGCCTGGAAGTAGGATGCCCAGCCCCAGGGTGTAGAAAGGCCACAAGGCAGATGCAGAAGCAGGCAGGCTGGATGCTGACCAGCCAAAAGGTGCAGGCAACAGGAAGCTGGGCAGGGAAGTGGATAAGGAAGTCCAGCTGTGACCCTGGGGGCCAGGAACAGAGCTCATCTACAGATAATAGCCCTGAAGTTAGATCACTTTTAGCCAGATCAACTTCTGGAGCCACAGTAGCTATCATTTACTGTCACAGAACCCTAGAACACTGAAGTTTCAAGGGTGTTTTATATACCCACCAATAGCTGCTTCCCTCTAACAGAATGATTAGCACTCAGGAGTTCTTGCAAATGTGAAGCCAGTTCCTCCATTTGAACAGATCTCAGTAGTGCCGTGGTTGCTTCCCACACTCCCAAGGCATTTGAGAAACACCCCGACTCCCACCCCAGCGTGTACAAACCAGGATGTATCCGAAGGGTGAGAGAACCTGCCCATGCCAGGTATGAAAAGAAGGAAACCTATCAGAGTGAAAACAGATTTGATGAACACCCATTCGATATTGACTCAGAGACAGCATAAACAGTCCACAAGTTCAACTGACCTTGCCCCACACATAACTGGCAGGCTCCAATTTTCAAGGACCCCAAATAGCCAAAAACTCCTTTATCAGAAAGAACAATGATGGAGAAAACTCAATACCTGATCTCAAATTATACTACAGAGCCATAGTAACAAAAACAGCATGGTACTGGCACATAGACAGATATGTAGACAGATGGAACAGAATAGAGGACACAGGAACAAAAAACAAAAAACACATCACTACAGCTGCCTAATTCTTAGGAAGAAAGTAAAAAAAAAAAAAGAAAACACACATTGGAGAAAATACAGCTTCTTCAACAAGTGTTGCTGGGAAAACTGAATTTCCACATGTACAAGAATAAAACCAGACCATCTTTCTCACTACACTATAAAACAATTTAAAACGCATCAAAGGTCTTAATATAAAACCTGAAACTTTGAAACTTCTGGGGGAAAATGCTTCAGGAAATAGGCGTAGGCAAGGACTTTCTGAAAAGGACTCCAGTAGCACAAGAGATAATCCCAAAAATTGACAAATGGGATTTCATGATATTAAAAGATTTCTGCACAGCAAAGGAAACTATCATCAGTGTGAAGAGAGATATTACAGGAAGGGGGAGGGGGGAATTACACATAGGTCAGGGAGTTAATATTCAGAATATATAAAGAACTGCAAAAATTAAACAACAAAAAGCTCCATAAACTATCCCATAAATTAATTGGCTAAAGGATTAAACAGAGATACCAAGAGAAGAAATACAAATGTCTTGCCAATAAATACTTGAAAAAGTGTTTAGCAACCTCAGCCATTAGGTAACTGCAACTTAAATTGCTTTGAGATTCCACCTCACCCTAGGTGGAATGGCTGTCATCAAGAAAACCAATAAAAACAAATACTGGTGAGGATGTGGGGAAGAGGAATACAAACTCCTACAGCCACTATGGAAATCAACATGGAGCGTTCTCATAAAACTAAAAACAGAAATACCATTTGACCCATCTATAGTACCCCTGTACCAGAAGGACTCTGAGCACACCACAGAGATATTGGCACAACCAGGTTTATTCACAGCATCTAGGAAATGGAACCAGTCTAGAGGCCCACTCACAGATCAATGGATGGAGAACATGTAGCACACACACAGTGGAATTTTATCAGCCTTAAACAAAACCATGGCATCCGCAGTAAAATGAATGGCACTCAAAATTAATTTTTAGTGAAATAGGCAGATGGAGAAAGACAAATATCATCATATACATGCCATGTCACAATGACACCCATTACTTATTTAGTTTTTTGTTTTGAGACAAGGTCTCTCTGTAGCTCCAGTGGGTCTGAAAGCCAGAAACTTACTATGTAGACCAGGCTGGCCTCATCTCACAGAGATCCACCTGCCTCTACCTCTGGAGTAGAGAGTTGGGATTAAAGGTGTAAGCCAACACACCCACAAGATCCATTATTTTGTATAAATCTATGCTAAGAAAAATAAATCAGATAAAAAGAGATTGGAAGTGTCTTATGTAATAATGATTTCACCATATGTGACAATAAAGTTTCAGTGATCTAATTCTGAGTTTCGGTAAAAGAAATGATGGAATGGGTACACTAGAGAGGGTTCATTGACTGGGGAAGTGGGGCAGCAGATTCTGACCCCTTGTTGCGTCAGATTAAACCAAAGATCTGGGAAGGGGAAAGACAGAAGCCTGGTTCATCCAGGTCACATTCTCTAGAGGAAGATGGGTCAGTGCAGTTTTTAATAACACGTGAAAAGTGTTCCGAAAAGAAGCCCTCAAAAGAATTCTACTTCTCCCAGGTCTCTCCATTATGAAATGCGAGTGTATGTCTCTACAGGGCACCGCGGGGTGCCGACCACGGACAGGAGACGCAGATATTTATGCACGTTCAATAGCAAAGGTTTTCACAGCTAGCTGGGTGATGTTTTCATACTGCTTGTGGTCACAGCAGTATTCTTTGTCTGTGGATTTCTTTTTGAAGAATAGTTTGCTTTTATCTTCTAGTATGTGCAGTGTTTGGATCAAAGTCAACAGCTAGGGTTGGAAACTAAATATAATTTCATATTATGTTGATGTAGCCTCCTTGCTGTTTTTAAAACCTTTTATTTTGGGTTATTTTATCTTATAAAAAGGTCTTTTATCCATTGCAGCAATAGCAATTCTCTTTTTTATTTTATTCTTTCATTTTTCCTTCTCCTATTTTTATGCTGAAATAATATTGTTAAGGATGTAAAAATTCAAATAGGAAACCACGATCCTGCGGCTTCACAAACCGCAGAGGAAGCGCCTTCAGTTTCTTGCCCCAGGACCTACTGGCCCCCACACTGCCTCCCTCTCCTGCCCTGGCCTATGACAAGACTGAGGCTGATCCTGTGGGGTCTCCTGGTTCTGGGCCTCTTGTCCTCTGGGTTCAGATCAAAGAGGCCCGGTGGGAGAGGAGAGAGGCTGGGGCGCTCGTCCCACTTTCTCTGTGCACTCTGAGGACACATTTCTAGCTGCATTTATTCATACGGCCATGCACTTTGGCTCCGGCTCTCATTAAGCTCTGAGAACACTGTTTCTTGTTCTCAGCCTTCCAGCACATAGGCGGTGCGGGACTTCCCTGTCCTCAGTCCTGGGGGCCTCAGGGCCTTGCCGGTTCCCTTCGCTGGGCTTCACTTCTGTCTACAGTTCCTTCGAAACTTCCTCAGAACCCCAGTTGAGTCTACCTTCTAATTCCCCACTGGAGCCCCGTCTCGCAACTTCCCCTTGCTACGGCGTTTCCGTAGTGGGGAAAACACCAGCCCGAGAACTCTTAGATGTGACTTTAGTCCTGATTCATGCATCTGATAATTCTTAATGAGTGGATGAACATTCAGATGAATCTACTTAATAGATTTACATTTTATCTCTTCGTCTGTAGAATGCGATGTTTGGAATCATTAGACCTGACAATCTCTTCCAGGTGTGAAGAAACTGTTACTTTATGAAGAATGGGCGGACCCTAGCTTGCTCTGGCATACAACCACAGTGCCACAGAACTCTGCACATTTTAACTGAGTGGGAAGCAAGGTCCAGGGCTTGTCCGTGGGTCGGCAAGTGGTTTTGTCACTAGGTTAGCTATGCACTGGAGAGGACGGCACTCAACGAAGGATTTGCTATTTTGCTAATGTTGCATCAAAGGGAAGCTCTGGGGTGACCAGACGAGGAAGCCAAAGGTTGCTTTTCCACCACCGCCCAAAGGCATAAGTGGGAAGAGTCTTTGCATTTAAAGGAAGTTCTTCCTATTTCCCAGCATTGTGCACGTCTAATAATTTGCCTGTCACAGAGGCAATACTCTTCCAGAACATGGAAGATGCCAAACTAGAGCGAAATAGTGGGCCACCCCGCTTGCCCCCAAAGGCCTGCAATCCCCTTTTTCGCCTGCCAGTCTCCCTCCCTCTCTCCCGTCATCACTCCCTACCTGCGCCCTCCTCAACAGAAGTCTCTCTGCCTGTAAGCCCCTTCTGGCATCTGGGTCCCTCTCACTCTGCACTTGAGGCTCAACTTAATCTCCTTTTGTGGTGATTACTACCTTGGAACTTTCTTCAACTTGACATCCACACATCCACATCCATGTCTATATAGGTATATATTATATATATCTCACTTCTCATGAAGCAAATTACAATATTCTCTGTAGTAAAAACTGCGTCGCCCCTTTTATGGTATCTTTATGGCTTAGGCTAATACTGTGTGCAAAACAGACATTTAATCTGATTTTGATTAACACTGATTAAATGCTAAGAATTGTAACAGTGTATGACACATTTTCAACAGAAATTAATAAGCTAAAAAGAATTGTCTTTTTTTTTTACAATGTGTGCACACATGATTGTATGAATGCAGACATATGTGTTAGGGGGGCTGGTCAGAGGACAACCTCAGGAGTTGGTCCTGACCTTGTACCTTGTTGGGTGCTGCATGTACCAGGCTGGCTGGCCCATGAGCTCCAGGGGATTGTCCTGTCTCTGCCTCCTATTTTGCCTTGGGAGCCCTGGGATTATAGGTACACACTACTGCACCTGGCATTTTATAAGTTCTCATGCTTGTGTGGCAAGCTCTCTACCCACTAACCATCTCTCCAACCAAGTTCTCTTCACTGGAAATTGTCTTGTAGAAAACTTTAAAAATATTTTTTAAAAAGAGTAAAGAATTTTTTCACCCCTATAAGGGACAACGCAACCAGAAAAGTACCAACAGACGCTTATCAACAGTGAGCAAAGGACAGAGCCACATCCTTCTCACCTCTCCATGACTCACACTTCAGGCAGGCATCTGCCATTGAAACTCCCATGTGAATATGTCTTTATGGAGACTTTATTCAAAGTAGAGGAAATGTATGTAAAGCTTAACATCCATTTATTTAATAACGTGGATAGTTATGTCACAGGAAAGGAAAAAGTGGCTTGGGAACAGCTTCAATTATTCTAGAGCTCCATCTAGTGAAAAATACCTCATCTATGAGTTGTGGGATTTTGTTTCAATAAATTCAGAGACATGTGAATGAAAATAAATATTCTCTCACTTTATTTATAGATGTTCATTGAAGGAGAAGATGGGCTTCCTTACATAGAAACTTACCAAATTGGAAACAAATATTATTTTATGAAGCCCTGTGTTCTAATTTTTGTTTTGGTCTTTCCAAGGACTATGCTTTACTCTTATAGTTGTGGTTAAAACCAAGAGTGCTGTGACTTCAAAGTCAAAGCCCCAGTTTCCACAGCTGAAGCAGGGCGCTAAGGCCTTTCTGCAGAGCATCACAGAGTACCCCCAGTTCCAGATGCTTACCTGCAGAACCGCCTCCCTTTCTTCATCAGATAGTCTCTTCATAGCTGCTTTCTTAAGGTTCTCCTGAATATAATTATCATATTCTTCCTGGGCTTTCTTTACATCCTCATTTCGTTTACATATGTATTCAGGCGTGATACCATAATCCTGTAAGGATTTTTCAGAAAAAAAAGTCAGCGTCTGAATGCAGCCTTCTGTGAGTGTGCATATCAACCAATGACCAGAGAACAATTAGTTTCACAGACTTAAGACTTTACTAAAAACATTGCAAGTTGACAAAACTCAATTTCTCTTTTTTTCCTAAGTGAGAACTAGTTAATTCTAGTCTTTAAAGATGAGGTGTTCAAGGGCCAGCAAGATGACTCAGGGGGTAAAGGTGCTTACCACCGTGTCTGATGAGCTGAGTTCCATCCCCTGGACCCACAGAGTGGAAGCAGAGAACCGACTCTCACAAGCTGTTTGCTCCACATGTATCACACACACACACACACACACACACACACACACAATTAATGTAATCAAAGAAGAAAACCATTATTGTGGCCAACTGTGTTTCCTCTTCTGAATGTTGCCAATGTCTGTCCTTGGCTCCTGACATGGTGCTTACTTTACCCTTAAGAGTTGGCTTAATATGTGAGTTAGCTGGATCTATGGCTCAATGGTTAAGAGCTCTTGCTGCTCTTTCAGAGGACCTAAGTTCTGTTCCCAGCACCCACTCAGGTGTCTCTTAACTCCAGAGGGATCCAATGCCCTCTTCTGGCCTCTGCAGGTACCTGAACTCACATGCACAAATCCACACACAGATACACAAGCACGGACATACTTAAAGAATAAATGCCCCCTTTTTACAATCTAGTTAAATAAAAGAAGACAAATACTCTCAAGGAATTATAAAAATAAACTCTTAAATGATTCCACACACATCAACTGTAAGGCAAAACTGAGTTGGGACCTAAGATTGGTTTGGAAAGGCAGGTTGCATTTTGGGGCTCCTGTGCTGCTGACAGGGTCTGAGAGTAAAGCCATCAGCTGCAATTCTTTCAGATTAGTGAAAAGATTAATGTCAGTATCCAGAGAAACAGAATTTCTCTGTTTTCTGTCTCCAAAATAGGATTTGAGAATATAGTAAGTGCTAAGAATAACTAGATGAAAAGGTAAGGTTTCTTTTCTCATGGAATTTTTATTCTTTAGTTAGAGGGATGGATTCAGTCAAGCATGAAAGGAAAACTTATAAAAGGGCATCTGTACTGAACATGTACAGACTTTTTTCCCTAAACAACACAGGACAGCAACTACTTACAAAGCATTCGCATTGCACTGGATAGCCTAAGTCTAACACTGGAGATAATTTAAAGAACATAGCTGGATGTGTGCAAGTTACATACAAATACTCAGCTATTTATATGAGAGCGGCGTGGAACATTTGTGGGTTTTGGTGTCCACAAAGGTTCTCAAGACAATTCTCTGCAGATGTGGGGAAAACAGTGCAAAACCACAAAAGTAAGTGCTCTGAAGTCAAACAAGGGATAAAGAGGGATAAAGAAAACAACAGAAGCCATGGGAGACCAAGAGGCCAGGGAAGGCACCTCTGAGGAAGTGGTGGGGGTTTGGGTGGGGTGAGGGGCTGGGGATAGGTGGGGTGGGGCCAGGTGGGGTAAGGTAGCCATGGAAACTGTCCACAACTATTCCCATTCTTCATCTGGAAACACCACCTTCCTCGACTCCCTTGAGGTAAGATGCAGCTATGTGACCCAATTTGCTCTGTATGAATGGAAGGCCCACTTCGATATGGAAGCCTCAAGAACTAGTAGATGACTTCCCTTGTTCTCCTTGGCCTCTTGACAAGCAATGCTTTGAGGTTTCTGGGCCCTGGAAGGCAGACTATAAGAAGCAGGCCTTCTAACACCCCTACGTGGGTAAATAATACAATTTTATTAGTCAACGATAAAATTTTTTGCTTTGAGTTACTGAAATTTGGGAATTACTTGTTACCACAGCATAATCTAACCCATCCTGACTGAACAAAGGATAGAAATCCAAGATATGACTATATTCTGGAAAGTTACACAGCACTGTGCAAATGAACTCAGAGCAAAGTATCATATTGGTTGGTGCACCGATAAATAGGACAAACTACTTAACTACAGCTCAGTGGATCAGCATAAACTGCATGAAAAAAGGTTAGATGAGGGCCAGAGACATGGCTCAGCAAGTGGAGGTGCTTGCTGTGCAAGCTTATCAATATGTGTTCGATCCCTGGAACCCACATAAAGGTGGAAGGAAAGAACCAACTTTACAAAGTTGATCTCTGACTTCCACATGCATGTGGCAGGTGTGTATATACGCCTACACCATACAAATATACGCACACACACACAATAAATAAATAAATAAATAAATAAATAAATAATTTAAAAAGATTAGATTTAGCACATTATGTTCAGGAAAGAGAATGATGTTTCAGAAAAAAATCCAAATGGGCAAAAAGCTTCAGTGACCTTAAATATCCCTACAAGCCAAATGACTCAAGGCTATGCATTCTATTAATAACTGCTTTATTATAACATCTATTTTTTGTTATACTTTCATCTGACACTATCAGATGCTCAATATGCTTCATATCATTCAATTCTCGTTACAACTGTGTGGTCAATCCGATGGCTTGTTACAGATCACAGAGTTAGCAAGGGGTACAGTTTTCCTACAAAACTGTACTGCTTTTAAGGGAGTTTATTTGCTATCTCAACTACTAATCATAGATTTTTAAAAAGAATTTGATTAGTGAAAAAGTAAATAAGTCTGTCAAGAGGAACACCAAGAGAACAACAGGTATGCAGCTTTTCATGACTTGATCACCAATGCAGATACATTATTCTGCTATCTTTTTATTTTTGTGATAGATACGCTAATAGATACTCTAAATTCTTCTGTTCAAGGAAGAAAATGCATTGATGCGGGAAGCTTAAGTGGAGACAGTCCAGAGGAGAGGCAGAATGTGTGGCAGTTGGTTGTATAATCATCAAAGGAGAAAGGGCTTTGTGTGACAATAAATAACAGGTTGGCAGTGGCTCTAAGGACCAGGAAGGTGGATACTGAAGGGTGAGGAGCCCCAGAACTGTGGCCACCTTGGAGTGGCAGGGGTAGGAAGGGTCCCTAGTAACCTGCTCAGCGTGTGTGGCTGGAAGTACTCTTCTGGAGGTGATCTTAGCATGCAGGGTGAGGAAAGGCTCGGAGGATGGAAGCTGTGCTCTGAAAGTCTTGAGGCCATTTCCATTTCAGCACTCTGGCTGTATCCTATCCAAAGGCAAGGTCCCCATCCCTCACCCTGGCAACATCTTTCCCTCTAGCCCTTTCCCCTCCCCTCCTCTCCGTTCTCTCCCTCCCCTCCCTCTCTTTTTCTTTCCTTTTCTCCACTCCCTCCCTTCCTCTCTCCCTCCTCTTACCCTTCCTTACTTCTTTCTTCCAGCCTGCCATCGATTCCCTCTATTCTTACAACTTACTATTATTTGTTATCATTCTTTAGGATTTTGCTCTCCTGTTTTTAGCATGTGATCATACATTTTAGTGCTCTACAAAGTCTCCTGTTTTAGCATGTGTTCATACACGTGATCATACATTCTAATACTCTACATAGTCTCCTGATTTAGCATGTGATCATCATTCTAATGCTCTACAAAGTCTCTTGTTTTAACATGTGATCATCATTCTAATGCTCTACAAAGTATAAAAATAAGATAATTTACATATTTTTCTTTGTAAGCTTTTGATTTAAAAATCTTCCACATTAATCTCTACCATTAAACTTCAAGTTTCTATAATCTTAAATTTCTGTAATGATGATATGCTTTTCAGATAGCTATAGTACTTTCAATGCTTTACCTGAACTCACATCAAAGAAATATATTAACATTGAAATAGCATCATGAGTTATTTCTGCTAAAATGTTGGGATGGAGACTCTGAAGCTGGATTTGTGTTCGTTTTTCTCATTCTGCTCCTAGGTGCTACATTTGAATGACTGATCTCAAGAGCTCCTGAAAGGTTTATAAGTAATGTCTGCCTTTAGTGACATTACCTCACCAAAAATTAATATTCTTCAGAGAATGTACAATAATTATTACATATGTTAATAACTAAATTTGAGGAAAATAATATCCATCATTTTAGATGTGAACCAAACCCAGACTGCAGGAGAGTAGGCATGAGCAGTCTTTGTCATCTGTCCACCCAGAGGACTATATATTTAATAGACACAGTTATTAGACATTGGATTTATTTGAATCTCACGACCTGTACTGACACATCCCAGGGCTACCTTTTTATTGATGTACTTTGGAAATAATCCTGAAGTTTCCAGATCATGCTTGTCTCCAGTTCTTTTGTCAACATAAATTGGCTTCGGCTTCTTGGCCACTCCCATGATGACGTCAGCTGCGTTGGTATTTATGAAGTTTTTTCCACTCTGTATTCCCATGACTGGATGATCTGTTCTCAAGGGCACTGGAGGCTTCTTGGAAACACTCCTACTAAATTTTTTTTCTGTTAAACATAACATTTTCTTGTTAATATTAAAAAGTAAACATTGTTACTCAACACTATTTGTGACATCCAGATATTTACCGCTAGTATTGAGGGTTCATTAATAACACAGTCAAGAGTGTGAGCCCGACTGGTCTCCATAGTGGGTTCTAGGCCAGCCAGGAATACACAGTGAACACAAAAGAAAGAGAGAGATTAGTGAGGGAAGGGAGGGACGGAGGGAGGAAGGAAAAATGTAAATGATCAAAATGTAAAAAATTAAGTGCAATGTAGTCAATTAGTGTTGAAAAACAATACTAAAATGCAAGAGGGGTAAGGACACTGGCTCACTACTGCACTCTTGCTGGCTCTTATGAGGATATTTTCTAATAAAAATGACACCAAGAGGAGCTGGAGAGATGACTCAGCGGTTAAGAGCACTAGCTGTTCTTTCAGAAGACCTGGGTTCAATTCTCAGCACCCACATGGTGGCTAACAACTGTCTGTAACTCCAGTTCCAGGGGATCGGATGCCCTCTTCTGACTTCCATCGGTATAGCACGACATGGGTACACTTATAAACATGCAGGCAATACAGTCATACACATAAAATAAAAATAATAAATACAAATATTTTCAAAACTACAGCAACATATCCTCAGCTTTCCCATTTTAAATAAGCCTATATAAACACAGTTTTCCCTGAAAGAGTAACAGCTATATATTCAGGACACAGCTTAACAAGTGAGGATCACAAATAAGGTTCGCATTTTTATTTCTTCATCCTTATGTCCTCCCTCCTAAAGGATTTACCATCTAGCATTTATCTTATTTCTCTATAGCACACACTCTTCATTAGCAGCATAAAATGGCTTAGTTTAACACAGTCTTTCCTCTTGACAATTCCAACCCATTTTGATAATAGTCACATTAACATTGTTTGTGCTAAAATGTAAAATAATTAAAATCTGTACTTGCACTCACATGCACTTACCCACACACAGGCACACACGACATACCCATTTTAACACACACACACACACACACATACACACACACACCAAAACAAAATAAGGAGTGATAAAACCTACTGGGTGGAAGAGGTTTTTCCTTTGAATGTTTCTTCAGAAAATCCTTTGGAGAAGGTATGTCAACTTTTGCAGGACCCATAGTTTTCATTGAAGTTTTAAATTTCTTCATGTCTTCTTTTATAGTTGCTCTAAACACCGATGTGTACCTGAAATTAAATTTCACAACTTGTAGCTCTTATATTTCTAGTGCAAAATACTTAAAGTCTAAAAACAGGCACAAATCTGTAATTTATATGTCTATAATCATAATGAAGAATAGCCATAAAAGACGTGCAGAGGTTCATTGTATTTTCTTATCCTCCTTTGAGTTTCAGTAGCACTGTTTGGGTCATGTCCTCTCTCACTGCTGATCCCCTTCCATCCCCTCCTCTTCTCTCCCCTCCTTTTCAAAACATCCCCAGCCAGACTTACTATGAGTTATTTCATTATCTTCTCAAGGAATCCAAATTTTATTGATTTTCTCTAGTGGTCACACTTGTTCCATTTCAATGATCTTTATTATTTATTTCTTTTAAAAAAAGTTTCTTAAGGTACAATTACAGATATTTGATTTAAAACTTTTAGGCTTTTCGAACATGAGTGTTTAAAGCTATAAAATTTCCTCTAAGCACTACCAAGTACTACTAGCTGCATCCAAGTGTTTTGAACTGGCGTGTTTCATTTTCACTCAACCGTAAATACTTTTCTATCTTTTTCCTTTAGAAGTGTGCTCCCATATGCTTGCTCAGTTTTCATGTATTTGAGATTCCCAAATATCTTATTACTGATTTTTTATTCATTTCCACTGTAGTCAGAGACTTTGTAGGATTTTGGTCCTTTAAAAAATGCTGACACTTGTTTAATGGCACAGGTATGGTCTGTTTGGGTCAGAGTTCCTTGTAAACTGGAGAGGCTGTTCACAGGTTCTCAAAGAAGAGCACAGATAGACCCTTGACTGTACATCCTTTACTGTATCCGGGTAGGTCATACTCTTCCACCAAGCACGCAGCTTTGAGCAGGGTGCACACGGAGCGGTGAGGGAGGAAGGGACACCTGCCTAGCCAGCCAGATCACCTGAATCCATGCTGGTGATGTATGCGGATCGCCCTCACGGCTTGTGCGTATGCTTGCAAACAACACATATTCTGCAAGTGTGGTGGTTAAGAGTGTTTCAAGGATTGTGTGTCTTCACTGAGCTTTTCTTTTTCTTTTAATTTTGAAAGAAATGCTGACATCTGACTGTAATGGATTTGCCTATTTATTTCATCCAAACAGCTTTTGCTTTATAAATTCTGAAATTCTAACAATACTGTTATATCATTTTCAAACACTGACCACTTCGTCATTATAAAACTGCAATCTTTAGTCTTTTTAAAATTCTGTACTCTAAAACCTACCATCCTACGTTATTATATCCATTCCACGTTTCCTCTGGTTTGTGATAATATACCCATTTTCATTCTCGTACTTTGTATCTTTATTATGACAGATTTCCTCATAGACCATGTAGACATTCTATCCAATCATAGTCTCTTTTTTGTTTGTATGTTCCTATCATTTACTGCATGATTGATTTCACTTTTGTGTGTGTGTGTATGTGTACACATACATGAAGGTGCCCAAAGAGGTCAGATTTGGATGTTAGATCCCCTTGGCGCTGGAGTTACAGGTGGTTGTGAGTTGCCCAATGTGGGTGCTGGGAACTGAACTCCTGTCCTCTGGAAGCACAGCAAATGCTCCTAAGTGATGAGCCACCACTCCAGTCCTGATATATGAATTATTTCTGATATGGTTTATATATATATATATATATATATTTTTTTTTTTTTTTTTCCCTTTGAGTATGAGTGTTTTGCCTGCATGTATGTAGGTGCATCACATTTGTGCAGTGCCTGCAGATGCCAGAAGAGGATGTTGAATCCCCTGGAACTGGAGTTATGGATGGTTGTTAGCTGCTTTGTGGGTTCTGGGAATCAAACTCAGGTCCTCTGCCAGAGCAGCCAGTGCTCTTGACTGCTGAGCCGTTTCTCCATCCCCTTAGCGTGGTTTTTATATTTGTGAGCCGGTGAGATGGCTCAGGGGTAAAAGAGCTTGCTGCTAACCTGATGACCTAAGTTTAATCCCCAGGACCTGTAAGGTAGAAAGAGAAGATGCACTCCTAAGGGTTGAAGGTGTGGGTGCCACACCTGGCTTATAGACAGTTTGACACTGTCTGTAGCTTGCAAGTGTTCTGTTCCTTTTTGATCTTTTTTCTCTTTGTTTCATTTTCTGTTATTCCATAATTGCATCATCAGATTCACCTATATTTCCTTCTTTAGTGCTGTTTTAATTTTGGACATGGTATTCTATCTAGATGTTAGATTTGAATCTCCCCCCACACCACACTTTCATTTTTCTCCATTTACTGATCATCCTTTCCTCTATCCTTCTGTTTTGTTTTGTTTATTTGTTGTTGCTGTTGCTGTTTGTTTTGAGACAAGAGTCTCCCTTTAGCCACAGCTGGCCTGGAACTCACTATGTAGACCAGGCTTGCCTCTGCCTACTGTGTACTGACATCAAAGGCATGCCTACTTTCCAAACATGGGATGTAAAAGAGCTGCTTTGAATGTCCCTGTTTGCTAATTCTCTGATCTAGGCTACTTCTAAATCTGTTTATATTGACTGATTTTCCTTTAGGTTATATATGGTATTATCATGCTTCTTTGCATGCCTGGAAATTTCTGATTGGATGGCAAACACTATAAATTTTATATTGTTGTTTGGTGATTTTTTTGTCCTTTCTCTTTTTATTGTTTTAATTGTTCTTCAGTTTTATTCTGGGATGCATCTCTCATGGCCGGAAACAGTGATCATTTTAAAGCCAGACTGTAAATCTTAGGGCAGTCTCATAAGAACTTTGTAAGTGAGTTGGCCCCACCACAGAGGTAATACACTGTGTAGATTAGGAGACACTGTTACTCTGGCATGTGAACTTTACTGAGCACTGCTGCTTTGTGAGGGTTATTTTCTTGGCCTTGGTAGTTTCAGTACACATATGCACTATCACAAAGAGTTTAGAGAAATCTTATGCAGTTTTCTGTTACCCTTTACATAGTTCTCTCCTCTCTGGTACACTGTGCTGTGAATTCTAGCTGCTTTGTCTTTCTGAATTCCAAATTGTGTCTCCTTAATTCTGGGTGACTCCTAGGCTTTGTTTACATTTTTTTTTCTGGACTGTGGCCAGGAAATTCTCCCTAGAGAGTAAGTTAGGGCAATTGCAACCCCTCCCTCATTGGTGCGCCTTCTCTTAGGGAGGGCCACTCCATCTCCTCTGTTGTCCAGTGTCTGAAAACACTGTTTCATGTTTTTTTTTTTTTTAGGTGTTTGAATTGTTTCTGGTTAGAGGGTAAATCCCATTCTTGCTTGGAAGCAGAAATTCACCTATCTTACTTAAAAAAAAAAAATCAATTAAAAATATATTTCTTTTTGTCAACAGCTTTAGGAAATTCTCAGGATGTATAGGTTATAATTAAAATTATATAAATATAATATCTACCCAAATTATAAAAATAACAAGATATTTGCATTAATACTGTTGGAAGAAAAATACCTCAAACTATAACTGTGTTTATCTTAGGTAATGGAATTTGAGATAATCTGTTTTCTTGTCGGTTCTTATTTTGACAATTTCATAACTGCATACAAATCACTGTGGTCACATTTGCCATCCAGCCCGTCCCCTGTCTCAGCTCCTGGAACTCCCAGCAATCCCACTTCAGCAGCTCTCTCTGTGCTGTTAGGGGCCCTTCCTCACTCTTCACCTCAGTAGATGGCTATAAATTATGGAAATGGAGGAACTCATTAGACATGTTCAGGAAACAATAAAATCTGTGCCTTAAAATTTCTGTGGAAGTTGGTAGATAGGTGTCATGAATAACAACATAATTTCCTTTGAGGTGAAGCAGGGTGTGTCTAAACTCACTTCTTTTGAATTTGCAGTTTTGTGATTTAATAATTTTTTTGTGTACAGAAATTGAAAACATGCTCATCTATTATATAAGACATTCTAGTCTATATTTACAATTTTGGCATTCCAAATTAATAAAAAATTAATAATAATCTAGGTTCCTTTCATTTCACCTATCAATTATCCACAATAAATTCAGTTTCCATAAGTTTCAGCTTTATTTTAAAAACATATTTCCAAGGGCAGCAATTTCATGTGCTGGCTGACGCCATCCCAGGAAGGATGGTTGTCACATTCCCACTTCGTTTACTGTTGCAACAATAAAGGCTGTTTGACCCCCCCAATAGTGTGATATCTTTTCATGCAAAATTAGTTTCTTTTAAATGGCTGTACTTTATTTCATTTTCTGAATGTTGTGGTTTTATTTTAAAGATATAAACAGGTGACTTTATTAGATAACTGGGTCTATTTTCTAAAAATTGGAGTGGGTAACTAATTTTGAAATTAAAATGATCATCTTCAGTAAACATACCATAACTGTTTTGCTGCCAGCAATCACTATGTAGCAATTCACATTATTAAGAGGCTAGGAATTTATTTTATAACATTTTTTAAAGGATATGGAAAGAAATTAGATTGCTCAAAAGTTCAGATACTTTGAAAGAACTTCAGATTCTTAAGGAGAATTTTTATACATAGTTAGGTACTTCATAAGAAGTACCCTGTCTCAAACTAAACAATCCACAAAAAGAAAACTCCACAAATGTTCTTGGTTTTCATCAGAATGGTTATCGTTTCTCTCAGTTAACTATCGCTTGTAATTAGTCAGTAAAGTAGGTTAGACAAGAATCTCAGGATAAAAGTGACTATGCAATTTTAAGAGTTCATAATAGTTAGGAATCAGCTTGCTCAACAAGTTCAGATACATAACAAGACTTAAAGCACGGGAATTATAAGGACTTCAGAGAATGTAGGTACAACTGTGCAGACAGTGGAAGACCAGGACAGATAGGCAGCTTCAAAGGTGAAATCTGATTACATAGAACCTCAATTATAATGAAAAACAAAAGAGCATGTAAAATAATCCAATGTTATTAAATATTTGTATTTTCAAAGTAGACATTCAGAAATGCTGAGCTGCCAGGTCCTAATGTCAGTGTAATAACAGTTGCAGAGAGGATGTGACTTGTTTGTAGAAAGGCAAAGGCTGCACGAAGCCATACGAAGCCATTTGAAGATGCCGGTGGGTACCACAAATGAGCATCAGTTAATGCAAGTGTTAGATTCATACACTAGGGAGATATTTCAGTATAGTAATTTTCACTTCAATGCTAGCAAATCCTTTTTGTTAAACCCTTGCTGATGATGAAGAGAAATACGAACTGATTCATGGGTCCCATTGGATAACTGAACACTTAGAAAAATCACTTTCAGTGTTGATCGAGTTGTCTAGAACCTCCCGACTACCAAACACAAGCACTTGCCTGTTCCGTGATAGATGGAACAAATGACAGACTCATTAGACTGACAAATGACACAGAGCTAAGGCAGCTCATTAAGAGAGCATATGAATGATTCACAATTCAAAACTATCCCCATAAATTCATGATGAATTGAGGTCATAATTACAGTAGTAGAGAGGCTAAGCTTAAAACTGCAATGCAGCTGATGACAGGACATGAATGCAAAACTTGTAATGGAAACTCAGGCTGCTTCGATAAAAGTACTCTACCAAATATTAAGGAAAGGAGACACAATTTAACACTTGTTTGAATTATACTTGGGATATTTTCTTAACTAAAAGGGTAAAACAGGATAAATAAAATAAACAGGATAAATAAAAGGATAAAAATAAAATAAACCATAAGTAGAAGAGTGGAGGACTTGGTGAAATCCCATTACATTTAATGCTGTCATCCCAATGTCTCAGTTTGTAGCTCAAGTACAAGATAATGTCTTTTACCCAATTTGGGGCATATATATCTACCTTCTGAATTCTTGTTGTCATCTAATATTTGAAACTTTCATTCAGTTTTTTTTTTGTTGTTGTTGTTGTTTGTTTATTGAGACAGGGTCTCACTATGTAGCACTGGCTGGCCTGAAACTATGTAGACCAGGCTAGCCTCACACTCACAGAGATCCACCTGCCTCTGCCTCCTGAGCACTGGGACTAAAAGCATGTGCCACCACAGCAGGCTTTCACTGGGGTTTTTAATAATATGCTATTTTGGTATTAATCAACAGTTAGTGTACATATTTCTGTTCGCCAAGACTGTAAACTCTTGAGGTGAGGGACGTCACAATGCAGTTAGTGGTCAGTCTTTACCAGCGTTGCAAAGCTGTGGCTAGCTTCCTTGGAACTGGAATTATAACTCAATGGCAAACGGCCATTGTAAATGTAAATAATTGTGGTTAATTCTTCCAGTCAGTAAGGAGATGAGTGAGGACAAGGGTGTGGTGAGAGAGAAATGAAACATTTTATCATGCTCTTTTAAAGTTTTAAAAAATTTTTACTTTGGGTATATGAATGTTATGCCTGCATGCAAGTGCACCTGTGTCATTCAGTGTCTGCAAAGGAAGGGGAAGGGCACTGGATCCCCTGGAACTAGAGTTATGGATAGTTCTTACCCACCATGTGAGTGCTTAGATTCGAACCTGGGTCTTCTGCAAGAACAGCCAGTGCTCGTAACTGCTGAGCCATCTCTCCAGCCTCTTATCACACTCTTTTCACACATCAGTAGTTTGTATGCATGCCACCTTGTCAAAAACCTTACCATTGCTGCTGAAAGGGAAACTGACTTCACTTAAAAGAAATGGTTCTTTGGATTTCAGTTTTATTCCCTATCTTCCTATGTCCTTTGTACTTAGTTTCTTCAAAGTAAAAGCAAGCAGTTTATACTGTCACTCGAACATGTCCAATAATACTAGGCAATGCTATACACATAGCAGGGCTCCGTTAATGGTCACTAAATGAAAACAGTTCCAAATTTTTTTAAACAAAATTTCCCAGGTGCAGTAAAGCTCTTTAATTTACCAATGAACAGAATGCCTATCTAGTAAAATATATTAACATCCAAATTTGGTTTGCATAAAATGTAGCAACTTTCAGTAAATTACTGAGAAGTTTATCCTATTCAGTGTATAAGAATTTTATACCAAAAATTGACTCAGTAGTAAGCATTCATAAACTCTGTGTGTTAGCGTTTACATTCCTTTCTGACTTCTACTACATTCTGAGAATTCAGTGGAAATACATATGGTTATTGCTCAATCTAAACCACGTACTCACTTGAAGTTAAAATGGAACATGTTTGCTGTTGTTATCACTCCAAGTAATTATTAATATAAATAGTAGACTATTACATTTGGAGGGAACCTTAGAGATGTCTATTCCATTTAAATTAGTATGCAAATCACAAAACAAATGAAAATTTATTGCAGACTTCCAAAGCAAAGAGTTATAGAGCCTGATTTTTTTTTAGCCTAATGCCTTTTTGTTGATATTATTTGGATTTTGAGACAGGGTCTGCCTTTGTAGTCCAGGTTAGCCTTGAACTCAGATTCTTGTCTAAGCCTCCCGAGGACTGGGATAAAGATGTACCATACCTGACTCCAGTGTTCTTTTACAGTGGCTGTGGCTTGCGTAGGAAAATGACAAAGGTAAATAACAGAAAATCTATACGTTCTAGGAGGAAAGAGACTGTCTCCGCTAGTTACCTTCTCCTTCACTGGTTTAAATAAAGCTTAAGAGGTGGCTGCCCAGGACAGGCACTTGTGCATTTGCTTTGTGATTATTTTTATGAGACGGGTAATATGAATGATCCTAATAAATCCATAAAACTTGTCGCTCCGTTACACATTTTTGGAGTCTCCATCCATACAACCATTTCCCTTCCACTCACCCACAACATCTGAAAAAGACCTTACATAGTAGTCTCAGGCCCATCATCTTTAACCAACTGGAATGCTGAAGCTCAGAAACAGGAAAATTTAATTTCAGCAATATCTTCGAGGACAGAGAAATACTATATAGCAGCAGAGTCATGCAGTTAAGTACAATATTGAGCTCCTAAAACTAAACATCAAATATTCTAACACACTGATAAAACTATGATTCTCTTTTTTCAGCAACATAAATTTCACATCGTTACTACAACATCATGTACAATTAGATCAATAATTACATAGTAGGAAACTAAGTGTAACAACAAACTGAACCACCTTCTTTGTGACATACTAAATGACTAGATCGGTCCACTTGCTAAGCAGTTGTCATCCAAAGCTACTTCATTAAGACAAAAGTATATTTACATTTAAAAGTCTTATGATATGTATATCCAGTTAATCCTTAAAAGGGATCATTATTCTCTGGGTTTAAGAGGTCACCTTTGCTTACCCACATACCTAGGAGGCTGGGGCGGCTCCTTCAAGTCACTGGGTATGAGGTTATAAATGCTCTCAGAAAAGCACGTTCGATCCATGACCACCAAATGACTCCTTAAAAGCTCATCTCAACTTTCGTCTCACTGTATCCGTGTCTCCCTGCGTCCTTTTCTAGCTCTCAAGGAACTAAGGTTCTCTCCTTCATGTAATCCCCCTTGATCCTTTTCAGCAGCCCTCTCTCGGGAAGAAAATTCTCTATTCCTTCTGGACTGCTTAGCGTTGTTGACCGCGAGGTTGCCGCGGAAACAGTTGCTAGGAAACGGGAAGTGGCAGGCACCCGGGTAAACTGGGTTTTCTCTCTTTGTAACGCCTTCTCCTGCTTGAGAAGTTCGTATGAAAGCTCCTAGGACTTTGGGGAAGAGGAGCTGAAAACGGAGTGCTCGAAAACATTATATCTGCTGCTATCATATCTGCTTTGGTGGAGATGCTACCGTAGGAGAACGCGGCTCAGGCGCAGCGTCACACAATCGACTCCAACGCGCAGGCGCGGTCCGGAGGGAGAGGGCGGAGCCAGCAGCCGCGCCACGCCGAGAGCCGCAGAGGAAGGGAAGGAGCCGCCACTCTGGGGGCGGGGCAAGCGGCAGTCACGTGGCCAGCCGCGCGGCCCCGGGTGAGGCGTGGCGCGCGCTCGGCGCAGGCGCAGAGGCGGCGGTTCGGGGGGCGGGCCGGGCGAGCCGAGGTGTCCCCTCACGGAGCGGATGCCGCTACCCCTGTCCCTTCCTCTCTCCTGTCTTCTCTGGGTGGTTTTCTTGGTGAGTTAATGGAGAAAGAAAGGAAGGTCGGCGGCCGCCATCGCCCTCGCATGCCCGTCCAGGCTCGCCCTTGCCCGCGGCCGTCCCGCGCCCCCATCCACCTGTCGCATCGCAGGTGTCCCAGGCGCGTGCGCGAGCCTGCGCCCCGGGAGCCGGCCTTTCAAGTGGGCCCTCTGTTTTGCCCACGTTTCGGGGTCCCTTTTTTAAATTTGAATTTGTTGACGTTTCTTTCCTGAGAAGCGGTGTTAATCCGTTTTGAACCTTTTGCTCTTCCGTTAATGCTTGTGCACCTGTGGCTGCTGAAGGAGGCTCATTTGAAAGTCTTGTTCCCGGTCTTTGAATGGCTCTATGATACGGGTCGGAAACCCACCTGCTAGGAGTTGAGCCAGGGAAGTCATCAGTTGGGGTTCTCGGTGCCTGCTGCTTTTGGAGGGATTAAACGACATGGTGGCCTGGTGAACTTTTGCTCCTACTTAGAAAGCCTTGTTCAACAAGTAGATGTTTATTAAAGCTGTGCCTAAATTTGGTTAGATAAGATACATTCAGTTTTCTGTTGCCCTGTTTGATAGGTTTTAATAATCTCAGGAGTCTACGTTTCGCATTGAACAACGTCCCAAGGGATGAGTCTCCTTATTTCATCACTCACACTGAATTTCTTATGAAAATTTTACATGGATTAAATGTAGCTAGAGATGACCCATTTTTGCCTTTTAGTGTTTTGGGTTGGTTTTGTTACTTTGAGTTTAGCATGTATGGAGAAAAGATTCTTTGGTAGATCTCGGTGCATGCTAAAATTTGAATTATGGATTCATAGAATGGTTATACTGTTAATCAACTGGATAGTTACTAGCCATGGCTTGTATATTTACCTGCACTCCAGGACTGAACCAGGGTTCCAAGCATGGGAGGCAAGTGCATGTAGCTACACCCCGGCCCCAAGACTTATCCTTTGTCTAATTGGAAGGAACCCTTTGGGACAGTTTATTCCAGTTGGACCTTGAAAGAATCAAAGGCAGAATGGCTTTATGAGGCAGATCTAGAAAGTCATGTTTCTTAGAAATTTAAGAAGAGATTGTGGTAGTAATGTAGGATGATTATTATTTTTAAGACCTTCGAGGGACTATAGTTTTCCAGGTAGTACCAGTTGGCCTTAGCCTTAATTTCCTGGGGTTACTGAAATAAAATAATTCACTTCTCCTCAGTATTTTCATGTGTTTTAAAAAATGTTGTACAGAATATCCTTAGCATATCTTTATTGTAATTGAGTTTATAGTTACATACTAAACTGTTTGGAAAGAGCTAAACTGTTTGGAAAGAACCTTTTACTTAGACACCTGGTCTACAGTTATACTTGGCGTTTGAAAGTATGTTTAAGCAGAGCATACTTCTAATTTTTATAATTCCCTTAAAATGACAGTAATATTCAAGAAAATGTCAATGTTCAACTTCATGCCCACAAAAAATTATTATATATATTCAGGGATTAAACTTTGTAACTACAAAGATTAAAGAATAAATTTCTTATGCTTTCACACACTAAATCACTAGTGTGCAGCTGAAGTGTGTAGACCTTGCATTTTCTATGGAGTTCGTAAGTACAAATCTTGCTGTATATAAATTTCTTAAAGAATAATAATTCTTTAAGGCTAAAGAATAAATTTTCTGCAAGCCAGGTGGTCTGGCAACTACGTCTTAGAAACAGCCAGATACACTGATAAAGACATTCATACTGAATGAATGAATGAATGAATGAGCAAACGTCAGCAAAGCATTTCAGTGAAACAGTTTTCACCAGTGATGGACCAGATTTGGCCTGTGGCTTATGATGTGTTTGCATAGGCCTATGGTGTGAGTGGTATACACTATTGGACATGAGCAAATTTTACTTTTTAAAAAATTTTATGTGTATGAGTATATTACCTGCATGTATATAAGTGCACGCATGTCATGCAGTGCCCACAAAGGTCAGAAGAAAGCTTGAATTTTCCTGGAACTGGAGTTTCAGACAGTTGTTAGCTGCCATTTTGGGTGCTGAGAATCAAAACCCAGGTCCAATGCAGGAGCAACTAGTGCTCTTAACTGCTGAACCATCTCTCCAGCCCTCAAATAGGGTTTTTGCTAAGATCTCTTTAACCTGTTTGAACAAATAAAAGATGTGTAGACAGGAAAACAAAGCAATTGGAAGGAAAACAAATCCTTACTAAAGATACCTTTGTGTGTGTGCATGAGCGTGTGCATGTGTGCATGCTTGTGGTGTTGCTTTGAACTTAGAATCTTCCCACCTCAGTCTCCCATGTAACTGGTATTACAGGCAATCCCTTTCAAATAATTTGTTACAGAGTTGAGAGAGGTAATTAAAAATCTGTTTTAGCAAAAGGACAAGGCTTAGGTTTGATAGGACTAGAAAGACAAATATAAGTGATAAACTGGTCAGACTGTGCTTTGGGTTCTAAGATTCTTGTAGGGCTGTAGCGTGTACAGAGCTTCTACCATCCCCATCTCTTTCGTGGGAAGTAGTTGACTAACTGACCACTTAAAGAGGATTGGGGTCAGTAGTCAAAGAAGCAGAGCTTCACTGTCCCTTAACTAGTTTATGTCCTGATGTTTTTGCATTTTCCTGATTATTTATCGAAAAGCAGCTTATTGTTATAAAAGTATAGTCATTTAAAATATTTTAAACCTCAAAATAACTGTATGGTACGATCTAGACAGTGAATTTTTTTCACATATCATGGCATAGGTTGGTTTAGAAGTTCATTGAACTTCTCATTGTTAAATAATCTTTGAAGTGCTGAGTCTTTTACTTTGGAAAAGCATATAAATGGAGCAAGCATTTTAAACTGGCGAAAATGCTGAATCATTGCATAAATAAGTGTTGCAGATTCTTGAAACTTACCTTGAACACTAGATAATTCTTTAGTAATCTGAAAAATATGAATCATTTTTGAAGTTTACAAAAATATAATTTTGCTTATCTAATGGCAGGTTGCAGAAAACATTGAGAATAGATTGCTAAAAGGATGTGCTGTTTGAAAGCATTAGCTATATTAACAACCATAGGAAAAAAGCCTTAAAAGTGATTATTATTTTCCCCCTAATATTTTAGTATTGGTAACTTGTGCCAGGAAAATTGACAGATCTTGTCCTTGCGGTCTGTGGTTCTTAATATGTACATGTGCACATTGTGTTTTCGAGTCAAGTTCTCTTTGTAATCATGACACATTACTACATTTTTCTTGATCTGTCCAGATGGCAAGTGTCTTTTATGTCTAGAAAGAGCCTTTTGGAATTGGCTGGTAGAAAAGGTTCCTTATGAGAAGGACTTAGAAAGGAAATCTGGAAGAATTGTTAAAGTGAAGGCTGAGCTCAGTGGTAGAACGCTTTTTGTTTTTAAGCATGCCCAAGGCCGTGAGATTGATCCCAGCACCTCAAAATAACTAAATCACTAGTGTGCAGCTGAAGTGTGTGGACCTTGCATTTTCTATGGAGTTCGTAAGTACAGATCTTGCTGTATTTCAGTTCGTAATTAGCAGTTCACTGAAAACTGATTACTTGTGGCTAGGCTATTTACTCTTTAAGTAGTTTTTGTTTCTTGAAACTTACATGATTGACTTATATTTCATTTGACACATTTATCCTTTAGTTGAAGGAAAATTACCTATTAACCACTACACTGTAATAAAATATTGATATATGAAAATGTAATAATACTGCTTTCAATAAAAGGGTTGGTTTTGTTTTTTATTTTGAAACAGGGTTTTCTTGTAGCCCAAGCTGGTCTGCACCTTACTATGTAGACCAGGCTGGCCTCCATGTCACAGAGGTCCAAAAGTCATACATCATGCCCTGATTCTATTTTTAAAATATTTAAAAAATTATTTTTATTTTATGTGTATGAGTGTTTTGCCTTAATGTATGTAAATATATCACACGTATACATGCCATGGAGGCTAGAAAAGCATGTTGAATCCTCTGGAACTGGAGTTACAGTTGTGAGCCACCATGTGGGTACTGGGAACTTAGGTTCTCTGCAAGAGCAGTCAGTGATCTTAACCATCGAGCATCTCTCCAGCAGTGTCTCCCTGTAGCCCCAGCTGGCCTGGAACTTGCTGTGTAGACCAGGCTGGCCTTGATCTCACAGAGATCCACCGTTTATTCAAAATCCCCAAATCAATGCTTGGCAGCACATTTGCAGTCATTCGTGGACATGTGCTACATGCACGTTCCCAGCTGAAGTCAGGCAGCGTTCTTGTTTGTTTTCTTGTTTTGGGTTTTATTAACAAATACCCTTTTCAGATTCTGTTTAGTGCCACATGTTTCACATGCTTATGGTTTTAGTCGTGGTCTTGTTGCTTACACTGGTTCCTGAACTAGTATGCATGTGCTCTGTAGTAATCCCAAGTGCAAGGAGACTAGTGTGCCTTGCAGACAAAGTGGGTATGTTAACTGAGCTCCATTTTAGCCTGAGAGTACTGCTGGCTGCGAGTTCATAATAATGAATAAAAAGTAAAAATAGGGTCTTTAAACAGATATGCCCAGGAAATATGTTTATACATACAGATATATATGTGTATATGTGTATACACACATACACATACACACATGTATGAATAATTCACAGGTTTTGAAGGTGAAGTTGAATGGTAGGGAGTTATTCCATCTTCTTGTGTCTTTTGATTGGATCAACACAGGCTTGGGCAAAGAGGCTCCAAAGTTATTTTATAGCTAAATATTACAAGATAAAATTTAGTATGTAGTTTAAAATAGAATTTTTCTTTAGAAAGGGTAATATTTGTTACATGTCACAGCACGTCCCTGGCTTCTGCTAGTCTTAAGAGAACTTTAATACTGATGCAGAGTTTATAAACAAATTTATGAATAAGCTCCATAATTTTCTTTTTATTTTTGTTTTGCTCTCCCAAAGTCATTTGAAAAAAGGAGATGAGATGATATTTTAATAGCATGAGGGAGTTAAGACCTTGGAAAACATTAGTATAGTTAACATGCTTTTCTATCTCCTACTTTTGTTTTTTGTTTTTTTTTTGAGACAGGGTCTCCCTGTAGCCCCAATTCACCAGATACTTGCTATGTAGACCAAACTGGTCTTGTCCACCTGCCTTTGCCGCTTGCATGCTGGGATTAAAGGCATGTGCCACCATGCCTAGCTCATCTGCTCTTAATAGGGTAGCTGTTAAGCAACTGACACGAAGCAGAATTCAACATTCAAGACTGAATGTCCATAAAAATTAATAAAAACAATCTAGTTAGCTAATATACAATTCTTTTGTGTATGTGTGTGTGTGTGTGTGTGTGTGTGTGGTATGTGCATATGAGTGTGCATGAGTGTTTCTGTGCCTGTACAAGAATAAAAATTAGTTACTCTGTTTTACACAATACTCTTAAAAACAGGTAGTACTAATGTATAGTAACAGAGTCTAGTTTCATAAATTTCTGGTGTAGTTTAAGTTAGATTTTTTTGTCTAAACTTTGCTTTACTCCAGAGAATGTATCAGATTGAACGGCAAAATAGTTGTTAATTTGAGGTCAGCACCACTGTTTTCCTTGAAGATTTATTAGTGATATGCATAGTCTTGTGTGTGGCAGGTGCTTAAAGGCTTTTTATAGGGATTTGGGTGAATAAGAAAATCTGAAAGAAAGTTCAGGTACTTATTTCATATCTTTAGTACACTGATTTTCTCCCCTCTGATCATTAAACACATAGTTAAAATAATTCAGGAGTCATTGTGAGAGATTTTATATTTGTTGTTGTTCAGTTTTGGTGTCCTTTGTTGCTTGATAGTGGAATATCTTCAGTACTGGGGAGTAAAGTTCATTGGTGTATGAAAAAACCCCAGTCTCTTAATCTTTCAATAGTAGATTTTGGAAACTTGAAAAAAAAATGTCTTTTTGAAATTTCAGATGCCATTTTAAATTATTTATTTATATATTTACTTATTTATATATATATACTTACATATATTTTTTTTTTTTTTGAGGCAGGGTCTCATTATGCAGCACTGGAAGGCCTAGGACTTTGTGTGTAGACAAAGCTGGCATTCAGCTCATGGGATTCTACCTGCCTCTGCCTCCTGAGTGCTAGGATTAAAGGCCAGTGCCACCACACCCAACCCTCAAATAACATTTAAAAATAATTCTGTGTGCATAGAATTTTATGATATTGTATGCAGTTATGATTGACTTGAAATTCTTTTTCATTTTTTGCAAAGATCGACTTTGCCTCGATTCAGTAAACTCTTCGCCTGAGGTTGGTTTCTGTTACCCCGTGGAACTAAACACAGCATGTACAACCGAAAGGCCAATACGGAAGTGAGTTCTTTCTCTTGAAAATTCTAATGCTGATAAATGAAATCCAGAGTTGACTTTTAAAAAATGGTTTAAAGGTTTAGTTACAAAACAGTTTCAGTAGGATTGATAGTAATACACCACTGAAAATTTTCCGGATTAATTATACAATGTACTATTTGATATGGTTTAACTGTATAGTAGTTCTGTCAGAGGACATGTAAAAAGTCTTCTGTATGTCTGTGAAATTACTTCAGTTTAAATGAATATTGCAGCAGTTATCAAATTGGATTTTACATGCTAATAAAATATGGTATCTGGCATGTTTTACTTCAAGAATTAGTGTATTTCCAAAGAAAGGGTCTGGATCTGTATGGAAAATTTTAGATCGTCTCTGGATGCCAGGAAAACTTCTCACTGGGCACCTTCTTGAGTTTTTGGGCTATTTCTCTGAAGTCTAGAATTTCAGCCCCCCACTAATGATGCTCATGGGAACAGAACAAAAGTAATGGCCTCTGTTATGATTAATCTTCATTAATTATTGGCACACTATTCCTTTCACTCTAGTTTTTTAAAGGCATCAGGTATGAAAATATTTAAATAAGGTTTTTAGTTATATTTGTATGAATGTTTTGCCTGCTTGTTTGTAAGTGTACTACATGAGGTCAGTGCCCACAGGAGTCAGAAGAGGGCATCATCAGATCCTCTAGAACTAGAGTCACAGGTGGTTGTTAGCCACTATGTGGGTACTGGGAACTGAACCCAGTCCTCTGTAAGAGCAGCAGTGCAGCTGGGCCCTCGCTCCGGCCCGTAAACAAGATTCCTAACAGTATGCATATTAAAGGCACATAGGGAAAAAATGGCATATTTAGACACAGTTTAAATTTTTAGTTGAGTATTTAATAAGTAAGTGTTTATTCTAATTTCCTGTTGTGGATTTTATGAGAAATTAATAAATAACGATAGTCTGTTAATGTGATAATAAAGATAAATTGAATATTAAGAATGTGGCTCAGTTTTATGAATTACAAGTAATTATAGTAACTCCAAATGTTCTTTATATGTTTTATATGCCAACAAATCATGAAACAGTATTTTTCACAGTAATTCCTAAAAGAAAAAGAGATTATAATTGGATTTACTATATTTTTAAAAAGAATCTGTGATATGGTATTTTCTGAATAAGATTTCTGCTGTTAAGAGTTATATTTTGTAGCGCTAGGAATCATATACATTTTTTAAAGTTTTATTTTATTGCCGTCTTGAACAGATACTAATAAATGCTGTCTGGTTTTCCATATATGGGAACAAACAAGCAGAGCTGACAGTAGAAGAGGACAGCCAGGGACTGAAGGACTGTCAGGGAGAAGAGGGCCTGCGGGCGGCAGAAAGGGGCAGTGCAAAGCCCGCAGTGCAGGAGGGAATGGTGCAGGGAGACTGATTGATTTGTGTGATTAATGTGCTATAATTATGATAAGAGTTTACTTAAAACGCTAATGTGTAATAATGCAGTGTAATACTTTTAAAGTGTCCCATAACTTTGGAAGATCTTTGAGCAGCTATGTATTGAGTGCATGGAAATATTCAATCCTATCAGGATTTTAACACTTTGTTGAAATTAGTAACCAAATATCTCTTTTTATTTTCATGTCTTGAAAAAGGCTCAAGCCAATTCTTAGGTTGGTGTGGGCAGAAAAGTGAAGAGAGAATGCTCCACTTTAACTGCCGTCAACATCTGAAACGGATAACGCATAAGTATTTTTCTAGCACACAGGTTAAAGTGGTAAGGTGTACTGAGCCCTTTCTTTCAAGAGCTTTTGCCCTTGCAGAATTAAGGAAGTCATGGCTGTCAACCCACTCTTTTGTTGGAGACAAAAATATTATTCTGATGGGACCTCCTGGTGCTGGGAAAACAACAGTAGGCAGAATAATAGGTCATAAGCTAGGCTGCTGTGTCGTCGATGTGGCCAGTGATATCCTTGAAAAAACCTGGAATATGAGTGCATCTGAAAAACTGCAGGATGTTGGTAATGAGCAGTTTTTAGAAGAGGAAGGAAAAGCGGTGTTAAGCTTGTCCACATCTGGCAGTGTGATTTCCCTCACTGGGTCCATTCCCATGCACGATGCTAGCATGTGGCATCTCAAGAAAAACGGAATCATCGTATACCTGGATGTGCCTCTAATAGATGTAATTAGTCGTCTGAAATCAATGAAACTAGGAAGGATTGTCGGCCAGAATTCCGGAATATCTATGAAAGACCTCCTGAAATGTAGGAGGCAGTATTATAAGAAGTGGTATGATGCTCGAGTTTTCTGCGAAAGTGGGGCTACCCCAGAGGAGGTAGCTGACAAAGTGCTCCATGCAGTTCAAAGATACCAAGATGTAGATTCTGAAACATTCATTTCAACAAGGCACGTTTGTCCTAAAGACTTGGAACAGAAGATTCCCTCAAAATTCTTTAGTGAAGCTGTGATTGAGGGGTTGGCTTCTGATGGTGGACTCTTTGTTCCTGAGAAGGAGTTTCCAAAAGTAAGCTGTGGAGAGTGGAGAAGCCTAGTGGGAGCCTCCTACATAGAAAGAGCTCAGATACTGTTGGAAAGATGCATACATCCTGCAGACATACCTGCTGCCAAACTGGGCGACATGATTGAAACTGCTTATGGGGAAAACTTTGCCTGCTCAAAAATTGCCCCTGTCAGGCACCTTTCGGGAAACCAGTTCATCCTGGAGTTATTCCATGGGCCAACAGGATCCTTCAAAGATTTGTCCTTACAGCTTATGCCTCATATTTTTGCACACTGTATTCCACCAAGCTGTAATTATATGATACTTGTAGCTACGTCAGGAGACACGGGGAGTGCAGTCTTAAATGGTTTTAGCCGTCTTAATAAAAATGACACGCAAAGAATAGCTGTTGTCACGTTTTTTCCAGAGAACGGGGTTAGTGATTTCCAAAAAGCACAAATAGTTGGCAGTCAGAGAGAAAATGGATGGGCAGTTGGTGTCAGGTCAGATTTTGATTTTTGCCAGACAGCTATAAAAAGAATTTTTAGAGATTCTGACTTTACCGGCTTTCTGATTGTGGAATATGGAACAATCTTAAGTTCAGCTAATTCTATAAATTGGGCTCGGCTTCTGCCCCAGGTAGTTTATCATGCTTCCGCATATCTTGATCTTGTTAGCCAAGGGTTTATTTCTTTTGGAAGCCCTGTAGATGTCTGTATTCCCACGGGGAACTTTGGGAACATATTAGCAGCAGTGTATGCCAAGATGATGGGAATCCCTATTCGAAAATTTATCTGTGCCTCTAATCAGAACCATGTTTTGACTGACTTTATAAAAACAGGACATTATGATCTAAGGGACAGGAAATTAGCACAAACCTTTTCACCATCAATAGATATTCTCAAGTCTTCAAACCTGGAACGACATTTGTACTTGATGGCTAATAAAGATGGACAGTTAATGGCAAAATTATTTAATCAGTTAGAAAATCAGCTTCACTTCCAAGTAGAAAAGATACTAGTCGAGAAACTTCAGCAGGATCTGGTAGCTGACTGGTGCTCCGAGGACGAGTGCCTGTCAGCCATTCATGCAACCTACAATACTTTAGGGTATATATTGGACCCACACACTGCTGTTGCAAAAGTGGTTGCAGACAGAATGCAAGACAAAACTTGCCCAGTGATCATCTCATCTCCAGCTCATTACTCAAAGTTTGCACCTGCTGTCATGCAGGCTTTAAAGATTAATGAAATCCACCAAACTTCATCGAGCCAGCTTTACTTATTGGGTTCATACAATGCATTACCACCTCCTCATGAGGCTTTATTAGAGAGAATGAAACAGCAAGAGAAGATGGAATACCATGTTTGTGCAGCGGATGTGAACGTCCTGAAGAGTCATGTGGAAAGACTGATCCAAAATCGGTTCACAGGAAAGTCTGGGTAGAGTATTTTTCCTGGTGATATGCATGCCATAATAAATCTCAAAAGTTAATTTGGACTACAGTAGCATTTTGTTTTGTGTAGCTGTTTATATGTGCAGCTGTTAACTCTTGGAAGTTTGGTATCTGGATATGCAAGACTTTAAATTATTCCTGCAGTGTACTCCTTCAGGACCTCCAGAAGACAGAAACGCAACCCAGTACCTGACTTCTGCTGCTCTGCCTTACCTGTGCTCTTGAGGGCTGTGTCAGTTGCCGCTCCTTCACCTGCTTCTGAGTAGAACAGAATGTCTGGTATTCAGTTTGGCATTTAAAAATATTTTATCCCAGCTGTAAGTACTGCATTGATAGCCAGGTACTTGTTTATTCAACAGAGGTTTAATTTACTGCTTGAGACAGCTAACTTATAGAAGAAGCAGTAAGATTGTGAAGATGAGGGCCATCGTTCTCAACCCTTTCAAACTATTTTGGAGTACAATTATGTGCCTCCCACACTGTCCACATAAGAGAGCTGGTCTATCTGCACTGCTCTGAGAATGTTGATAGTTAGACTGATGAAGTTTGATAATCAAGCCAATATTTAACTCTAGGATATAACAGCTTTGGCAGAACTAATAAGTAATAGGTTGTGAAATAAAATTGCCGATTTCAAGAGAAAGGTGTTCCAAAACCAGTAGTCTTTAAGTAACTTTATTTAAAGTGTATGTGTAGTCATAGAGAGCAGCTTTTCTGTATTATTTGGAGTCTATTCCTATTAACATTGTTTTTTAATGAACAATTTTGGGAGCATCTAAACCCACATAAGTTGATGCACATACTCAATTTGCATTCCTATGTAGTAACATTTTAATTGTGATTTGTGTTTGAATTGACTGAATGTGTCAGTTCTGGATTAAATTAAAGATTGTCATTGAGCTGTAAGTGTCATGGGTTATTCTTGACCACAAGATGGCATTCCTGATGTAATTTGTCTTCACTTTCTGGGAGAACTACCTTGCCGAGAAATGTTAAACATTAAAATGATGAAAAATGTTGTCGTTTTAATGAGCAAGGAGCAATTTGTTTTATAAGTCTTAGATTAAACCAATTACATGCTAATATCAGCTCTTGGCTTAGCTTCTAAGATATAAGTTCTAAAAATGGAGGCTGGGAATGCAGCTCGATGGCCAGAGCACCTGCTTGACATGCGCAGAACCCTAGTTCAGTTCTCAGCATGTGGGAAGGTGGAGGAAGGACGGAGGATTAAGAGTTAAAAGTCATCTTTAGCTACATATTAAATTTGAGGTTAACCTGTAATATGTGAGATCCTGTCCCAATGTTTTTAAAGCTCCCAAAGAAAAATCAGGAACAATTCACAGTTCTACAAGTATTTATGTATTATATCATTTAAGAATTTTTGTTTAGTAAATATATCTAGAAAATCATTCTAAATGTTACTGTGTGCATAACAGTGCACTGGTTTTTGTTTTTAATAGGGTGGTGTTTAGAAGCATGATTTCTGAACTCAACTAGAAGAACACATGAAGTCTAAGTTAAGCACAGCACAAAGCAGTTACAGTTAGTGTGTGGTATAGCCAGGTGCTGCAAACCGTGTTAGGAATGGCAGGGAAAGGAGCTGGGAGTGGTGGCCGACCAGCCATCCCAGCACTCAGGTGGCTGAGGCAGGGAGGTTGTGAGCTTGAGGCCACTATGGCCGGCATAGTGAGACTCAGTCTCTAAATAAATAAGTGAAGGGGCTCGAGAGATGGCTCAGTGTTTAAAAGCACTGGCTGCTCTTGCAGAGGACCTGGGTTCAAATCCCAGCACCCATGTGGTGGCTAACAACCATCTGTAACTCCAGTTCCAGGGGATCCAACACCCTCTCCTGACCCCCTCACACAGCATGACACGGATGCCCCTACCTACATGCAGACAATGCACTCAAACACATAAGATAAAAATAAATATTTTAAATGAACAAATGAACACAGAGTAGGAAAATATTACCGTAGCATAACCAGAAAAGCTTCTCAGAGGATACAGGACCCGAAGTGAAGGAAGGGGGACAGGTTTTAGAGGCTGGGCAGCAGGGGAGTTGAGGTGCTGTGCCCACTGCCATTATTTGTGGTCAGTTTTCCAGCTGTCTACAGGTTATCCTGTGCCTGGGTGTTCTCCTGCCAGTGCCCATGGGTTAGAATGGCGGTCCTGCTCCTATAGGCTAGTGTCGGGTGTGCCTGTTTCCCTCAGCTCTGGTCCCTCCGTTAGACACCTCCTGTCCTGCTTCTTCAGCCTCTGCGGGAGAACTTGCCTTCCTGTGGCATTTAGTTGTCCTTTTCGTAGTGAGCATCAATAGCAAAACCTGGCCAAACTCCAGATGTATCGGCTATCCCAAATTTCCTGTTTTAAATCATTTCCTTTTATACAATTTGGCCTGTTTAGTTTTGAGACTTCTTCAGTTTTACATAAATGAAATCATCCTACCACAGGACCTATTTCTTTCCCTTGGACACTTTAAAAGTCTCCAGCCAAAATTAAGCTATGCTTCATTGATTTGTATTATGGAGTAATATTCTGTTTTGTAAATATCACAATCCACTTAGCAGTTCTGGGCATTTTGTCTAATTCTATGTGAGCATCCAACGAATGTATCATTTTGTAAAATTCTAATGTGTCATTACTGTTCATAGCTTGACATTACTGCAATAAGAATGTATGTATATGATATGAAAAATTGTCATTCTCCAGGCTATGGTTATAATTTTTAGCTCTTCCTATCTTTGAAATTATTTTATATCATAAATATAATGAATTTATAAGATGTTTTGAGAAGCAAGTGAGATTTTTAAAAATTGTACATTTTGAAAATTATAAGAAGTTGTGACCAGAATAGAGCTAAGAGAACACGTTGTATGAGGTTTTAGGGTTTAATAACAAGTCACTCAAAAGTGACCAAGGACAGCATGAATTGTTGCTCTAAATCTACTAAATTGTTTATAAGTATTTTGTAATTCAGACTACTTGATGTTAGCAGTAGAAAAAGTAACTGTTTTCCTGTCAACATTAAACCCATGAAACATAATACTGTTTTTGTTTCCATCCAGTAATTTGAATAAAATCTCCATATGAAATAGTAATTTGTTTGGGCTCCATCTGTGCAGTCTAACCACTAAAATCATTAGTTTTATCTCTGAAGTTTTTAAAGCAAATAGGCTCCTTCAAAAACAAACAAATGTCTCATTCCAAAGAGAAACGTAAAAGAGTTGCAAATGTCACAGAAAAGGGGACTGTCAAACCCAAGAAGTCAGGCCATATTTTGATAAAAGCTAAAAATGGGGGTTGCTGCCTAGAGAAGCCTTTGTTAGTCCCCAACTGTTTCGTTTTCAAATTCAGATCTCTCTGTCACTCTGTCTCTGTCTCTGTCTTTCTCTCTGTCGCTGTCTTTCTCTCATGAGTTTTCTTTGTCAAACTTGTGCTAACCATTGTTTGGGGAAGCCACTGTGCTTGTGTCCTGTGCAGGCATACCTCTACTTTGGAAGTTACTGTGGACTTTACTGAAATTTTTGTGCTCTATAACATGCAGAATTGTGAATGTGAATTTATAAATGTTAAGGAGGTTGATAACTTTAAGTTCCTTAATTGACAATGGATTATTCTCAGTGAGAAAATTTTATTTATTTTCATTTTATATGTATTAGTATTTTGCCTGCATGTAAGTGCACCTGTGTCATGCAAAGCCTGTGGAGGGTGTTAGATCCCCTGGAACTGGAGTTACAAACAGTTGTTAGGTGTCATGTGGGTGCTGGGAATTGAACCCAGGTTCTCTAGAAGAGTCAGTGTTCTTAACAGCTGAGCCATTTCTCCAGTGCCCACAATGAACACATTTTTGTATTTGATAAATCAATTTTAAATTGATTTATTTAAATCAATTCAGTGCTATCTTATATTAAACTTAATGGTATGTTGTGAGGTTTTTTTTTAAAGCAAATGTTTTATTACCATTTTTTTTCAAAGTGAGAACTTTGAAGAGTACATTTTAAAACTCATGAGAAATGCTAATGTAAGAAAGTCTCAGGGGGCTGGAGAGGTGGCTCAGCTGCTGAGCCCAAACAGCAGGAAGTCCTCGACACTGCTCTGCTCTACCGTCAGCTTACCTTGAGAGGAAGATGGGACTGTGGCTCACCTTCCTCACCTTTGGACCTGTAGGTCCAAAGCTCCAGGTTCATTCGAGGGGACCACAGCTTCTCACGAGATGGGATTACAGCCCTGGCTCACGGGGAAGAGACCACAACTCGGGTTCACAGGAGGGGACCTCAGCTCCAGGTTCATGGGAGCATAAACTGACATTCTTGGATAAAAGATTCAAATTATTTCCACTCTACCATCCCACCTCATTACCCTCTCATCCTCTCATATCCAGACCTCTGGATATACATATGACTTTGGATTAAATCAAAATGGGTGTTTTGTAGTATTATGTCTATGAATATTTTCTAACATTGAATTATAATTTTGTTTCATTTTGGAGTTAATTATGTTGTTAACTATACTTGATCAGCTTTCTATACATGTAAGAAATTTACTTCAGACTTTACATACATAAATATCAGTATTCTAAATTCATTAGATAATTTAATTTGTCTTTTTCTTAACTATTTCTATCATGGATTCCTTTGTCATTTTCTAAGGTAGACTATACAATATAAAGTCTCTAGGTATGCCTTGAACTGTATTTGTTGAAAATGTACACATGTATATCCATCTTCCTGCCTATTTAAATACAAATGTGTGATATATATGTCGGCTAACCATCATCCTAATTCCAGTTCCAGGTGATCCAAGGCCCTCACCTGACCTTCTTGGGGCATTGCATGACACAGGTGGACTTCCATACCCACAGGCAATACACTCATACATGTAAAATAAAGATAATAAATAAAATATTTTTTAAAATGAAGGCCCAGAGTGATGGCGAATGCCTTTAATTCCAGCACTCAGGATGCAAGGCAGGTAATCTTTTTTGAGTTCGAGGCTAGCCTGGTCTATATAGCAAGTTCCAGGCCAGAAAACTCTAGATAGTGAGATCCTAGCTCAAGAAAAAAAACCCTAAATAAACAAATAAATGAACAAGTATTCTCCTAAGCATGCTAAAAAAGAGCATTTAGGAATATCAGAAAATGCCAACTAACATGAGTAAAGTTCATTCATCAATGACAACTGTAGGCTGGCTGTAGATGTAAGAGTTAGGGAAAGTCAGTTAAGCATTCTGTGAAAATATATAAATTTATAGTAAAGACTATAATTTGAATTTTTGTATTATAACACTGTTGGCATCCTCCTTAGGATTGACTGTCAGCTTGACAAAGCCTAGAGTAATCTAAGAGGAAAGCCTTGAATGAGCAATTACCTAGATCAGATTGACCTAGGGCCTGTCTGTGGGAGATTGTTTTGATTGTTTATTGATGCAGGAGGGCCTTGGCCACTCTGGGCAGCACAATCCCTAGGCAGGTAGTCCTGGGCGGTATAAGGAAGTTCGCTGAGCAGGAGCTTATGAGCAAGCCAGATGAGTCAGCCTACAGCTTTCCTCTAGACGCCTGCATTATGTTCCTGCCCTAATTTCCCTCGTTGATGGACTGTGACCTGGAAATCCTCCCCAACATGCTTTTAGTCAGAAAGCAAACTAGAACAGTCAATAAAATTCATAATAAACATATAATATAAAATGTAAAAATGTATACATTTTCCCTCAGAAAACCACTTATTTCCACTTCACCCTATATATGGCAAATGTTATATTACTTTGGTATGATCTGGAAATTTTTAAATTCCAAAACATATTTACCTATAGGTTTAGATAAAGGATTATCTGTGCCTTACCAGAACAGGATTCATAATCTAGTAAATATATAAAATATAAGTAGCATTTCTACTGGGTTGAGTGGCTTCATAAAAATGGTTCAGTTTCCCAATCTGTTAAATTGAATATTACTCATATTTGTGAATTTTATAAGGCTCAAATCAAATAAGTTTTCAGAGGATAATTTCACTTGTCTTTAGTAGTACTTTTTCTCTAGGACTCTCTCCAGTTTTCTTGAGAGTTTAGACATAATTGGCTGACAATATTTAAACAACTGCCAAAATCAACTAGGGGCACTATCAGAAAGTACATCATTGGATGGTAAGATGGTATAGAGTGGATGGATTCTCCGAGAAAAAGCCTGATGAGCTGTGGACAAACACCCCTCTCTGAGTTATCACCCAGGACCACCTTGAGCAGAAAGACAGGAGCTGGGAAAGTCCTATGCCCCACGCACCCTGTCTATTGGCCTTGGATGTGAGGCGAGGAGGGGCTAAAAGTATTTAAACTGGGGGCCAGGAGGCCAGACCTTTTTTCTCCCTTCCCCCATGGGCCAGTTGGATCTGTTCACTGTTAGTGACCTGTTAGTAAGCCTAAGTAAACTAGCTAGAATCTGTTTAACTGTGAGTGGAGAAGTTTGTATGTTTGTTGCAAGTCCTGGAGAGATTTGGGGGTTGTAAGGCAGGGGGAGAGAAGCAGGGCTTAAGTTGGTCTGCCTCTCCTAAAGAGAAATTTTACTAACAGATGGCTCAGTGGGAAAAGCACTTGCCACTCAGGTGTGACAACCTGAGTTCAATTCTGGAAACTCACATAAAGGGGGAAGGAGAGAACCAGCTCCACTGAGTTGTACTTTGACCTCCACATGTGTGCTGTGGCATGTGTGCACCCACATACATACACCATACATGCCTACTATTAATAATAAAATAAAACATAAAATGCCATTTCTTATACATTTTGTACATGGGTAAATTCTTGCTTATTAAAATAATATGGTTTAACCCTAAACTCTTGTTTTTCTCCCCTGCAGTATTCTATGTGCTTTCCAGTAAACACATCGGTTTGAGAGCTAGCCCCCTTTTTCTTAAATATTATAGCTTGGGCCAGCAAGATGGCTCAGGGGATAAGTAAACATGCCTGCCACCAAGCCTGATGACCTGAGTTTGATCCCCACGACTCTGTAGAGAGAGAAACAACTCCCTCAAGTTGTCCTGTGACCTTCACATGTGTAGGTGTACCATGGCACATGCATGCCCACATACAAAATAAAAATTTTAAAAAGTAGATGTTATTGCCTGTCATGAAGAAACATAGAGCATCTTTTTCTTGAGAAAAGTTGAGTAGAATATTTTACTGGCAGTAGAGGCAAGGAAAATATTAACTTAAATCAAGGGCATTAAGTTTCTTCTGGCCAAAAGCAGTACCAAAGTGGAAGTCTAAGGAGAAAATTGCCGCGGCTCAAAGAACCTTTGATATGTGCACACCAGAAAATGAAGAAGTCTTATGATTCTGAAAATTACAGTTACTATTTTTTGTTTGAGACAGTGTTTCACTCTAGCCTAGGCTAGCCCCTAAATTCACTGTAGCACCAGCCGCAATCTAACCACTGCAGTCCTCCTGTCTCCTGAGTCCTGAGATTACAGGCATGAGGCACATTACCTTGAACATTTTATAGTTTTCCAGAGACCTTGGAATGGGTAGTAGTGGTGATGAGAAGCCCAGAAATTGTATTTTGTCCACGTGTGCAGAAATGAGCAGGCTTAAAACACTGTCAGCTCTGATCACACGTAGAATAATGTATAAACTAGGGAATGAATTTATTGAGGTGTAATGAGTCCAGATGTGGTCCTCCCCATCCAGGGCTCTTCATTACTTATAGGAAGGTAACTAAGATCTTGAATGAAATGGGTCTGGCATGGTGGAACCAGTACTTGGGAGGCTGAGACAGGAGCATTGCAAATTCAAGACCAATCAGGGCTGCACAGCAAGACCCTGTATGCAAAGCAAACCAAAACGTGATAAGGTCAAATCAAAGGAAGATAGTTTTATGTGATGCTTCACTCTGTCTGTTTGTGCCTATGCCCCAAATGAATGCCCCTTTAGCAAACACAGTGTTTTTGTTTGACTTGAGGCAGTTCTGTGGACACAATTCAAAAGACAGGATTTTTTGTTCATGATATGAGAGTTTTAAATGAAATACTGTGAAGCAATGCTGATTTCCAAACCTCACGATAATTTGACCATTTGTCTTTTCTTCCTTAAACAAGGTAGGGATATTTTCTTTCTGACCTTGGTGAGATCTTGCTGTATTTAAGTTCAGAGTACAAAATGAACAAACTGGGCTGAGTCTGCAAGTGCTTGCCATGCTGTCATAAGGACCTGAGTTTGAGTCCCAGAATTCATGTAAAAAATGCCAGGTATGGTAGCATGTGGTTGTAATCCCAACACAGCATAGCCTGCTTCGTGAGCTCCAGGTCAGCAAGAGACCCTGTCTCAAAAACAAAACAAGCAAAACTTGAAGCTGAGACCTGTTCTCCACATGCATGTGCATACACACCTTCACACAATGCACTCCCACGTAAACACACATATTTGTAACAAGTTAACAAGATGTCGCTAAGATTCCTCCTGGAAGGTGCTAAGTTAAGTCTCTTCCTCCCCAGGTCCTATAACAAACGAGACACAAATTCCCCAACTCACAGGCAAATTCTAGCTAATTTACTTGGGCTTACTAACAGAGCAGTGGGTAAGGGGTTTCTTACAGAAGAATGGGCACCCTTACCCCCCTGCATAAGTTACACTAGTAAATCCACATCCCGACTTGAATCTTGTTTCCTAGCAGTCAGACCAAAAATGGCTGTGGGGGAGGACAAAGGGCCCACCTCATGGCACCGCAGTTTAAAGGCCTTTAGCATCTCCCCGTCTTACATCCAAGGCCAATGGGCTGGTCCTCAGAGAATTAATCCACTCTAAACAGGATTACACAAATCTATGTCAACAAATATAAGCATGATTTTAAATGGCTGTAGAGTAATTTATATAGACAAATCTTGATGTATTTAATCCCTCCTCTACTGTTAAAATCTATTTATTTACTTAGTTTTGAAAATGACGCTCTCCTCCCCAGTAGTCACCAACTGTCTCCTGAGCCCCCTCTCCTGTCCATACAGAAAAGGTGACTGGTTTGATCCTGTTCAGATAATCACACCGGCTGTGAGCTCACCAGTGCAATGGTTTTGTCATAGCAGTGTCAAAACACTGTCTTGTAGCATTTTTCCCTTCCTCTTTCATGATGTTCTTTGAACCTTGAGGGCGGCAGGAGCAGGATATGGCTGTCCCATTTAGGGCTGAGCACGCCACAGGCACCCATTCTCTGCATTTTGGCCGATTGTAAATCTCTGTGTTAACTGTCATTCACTACAAAAAGCAGCTTCTCTAACGAAAAATGGGACAGCACTAATCTATGGGAATACGGGTAGATACTTAGGAAGGAGTTTGGTACTATTTCCATTTAGCAAACTAATAGCAGTAGATTCCTTCTTAGGGCCTGTGACCTCCCATCCATGAGTTTGGGTGAGGTTTACAGTACCAGGCATGAATTCCTTTGTCTGGGGCAGTTCTTAATCCAATTAGTAAGTTATTGGTCACCCCAGACATTCCTGCCACTATTGTACCACTGGGCATATCTTGCCAGGGCAGTCATTGTAGTTTTCAGGGTTCACAGCTAGATAAGACTGCTGATGACTTTTCTCCCCAGCACTCTGCACAGCACCTTCTGGTGCCATGAAAGCGAGCGAGCAGGAAGGGAGCTTTGAAGTCAGTGTCAGCTTGATGTCACCATGTCCCGTGAGCTGAGTGTGTGGTGTCATCAACAATAGGGTCTTACCATCAAGTTCTGGTGGGCAACCAAGAACAATGGCAATAGCCTGTGTTGTTTGTGGGGGGCGGGGCAGGTATCTGAGACCTCCCTCCCTTACCAGCAACTCAAAAAGGGGTATCCCATACCTGACACTAGGCTGTTTGTTTGATAGCCTATGGTTTCTGGGAGGAACAATCTTTTACCACCACCACCACAACCCCATGGAGGGTAACATTAAATTCTTTTTTAAAATATATGTTTTAAAAGCTTAGAAAATAATAGGTTTCCATATGGCTTTCAAACATCCTTAGTATTAATCATCCTTCCCTCCACGCTTCCTCTGCTCTACCACAGCCCCATTATTTCTCCTTTTCCCTTCTTATCATCTGTGTTCTACTATCCCCTTCCCGTAAGCTCCCCCTCCCCTCCCCAATGACCCCGTTTTTAGCTTCCTGGCTTCTTCAGACCTTCAAATGAGACACACAAATCTAAAGAGTCAAACCTAGGATTCACATGTGAGTGAAGACATGTGGCATTTGTCTTTCTGAATCTTGGTTACTTCTCTCAGTATAACTTAATTTTTTTTTCAATTCCATCCATTTACTTGCAAATTTCAGGTAAAAGAAAATTTTCATTTCTTTTGTACTCGAATTTTTCAAAAGCTATTGGAGTGATGGGGTTGGAGAGATGGCTCAGAGGTTAAGAGCAGTGATTGTTCTTGCAGAGCACCTGAGTGCGATTCCCACCAGCCACATAGTGGTTAACAGCTGTCCCTAACTCCAGTCCAAGAGGATCCTGACTCCTTCTTCTGACCTCTGTGGGCATTGCACAACATGGGTGCACTTACACACAGTCATAGACATAAAAAATAATAAACAAAATATTTAAAAAAGAAAATGTTTTAAATTATCAGAATAAATAATAAAAGGCAGTCAAATAATTAGAAAATATTATCTATGCATGTTTTGTGTTACTGTCTGATCTCTTCTCTCTTGAGCTTTAATTTAGAGGATAAGATTTCTATTAGTCTGGGCATGGTGGCTCATGCCTTTAATCGCAGCAAAGGCAGGTGGATCTCTGTGAGACTGAGGCCAGCTTGGTCTACAAAGTAAATTTCAGGCCAGCTGGGGCTACAGGGAGACCTTGTCTCAAAAAGACCAAAAAAAGAAAAGATTTCTATTCTTTGCCACTTTGTGGGAAAATGAGAATTACATAACAACGGGATTAATTTTTTTGATTGATTTATTATTATTTTATGTGTATGAGCCCTGAATTCAGTTCCCAGCACCAACATAGTGGCTAACAACTGTCTGTAACTCCAGGTCCAGGGGATCTGGATGCCCCCTTCTGGCCTCTGCAGGCATTGCATGACATCCCGTTTCACGTACTCTGTTGTGTGGATGTAGGCCTATAGGGTTGAAACTGTAGCCCCAGATGTCCGTCAGTGTGGATTCACTGGAGCCTGGTTAACCTACCACAAGTCACACCCTTAAAAGAGACTATCACGTTTCAATTCCTCATTCAACAATTGCAACGGAATCTGTGTTTTAGGTTTAAGCAATAGACTCTTACTGTTCTTTCCACCAAAAAAAAAAAAAAAAAAAAAAAAATGGCAAAAAAACTCCGGGCACTCCGAAATTAGTGGCAGTTTAAATACTATTTATGCAAATTCTTATAGTTCAGGAATTATGAAAACACAGTTTTTCGTTTTATAAATTTAGTCCGTCAGGGACACAAAACTGAAGTTTTTTCAAAGGCGCGCATTATTTTCTTTCCAGTTTTATGGTGATAAGGCTATTGTTGGATGTCAGCAGCAGGATTAAAACCAGGTGCGAGTGTGACCACTAGAAAACAGTCTGTGGCCTCTCATTCTGTCTGGCCACTCGATATCTGATTTTCAGGTTACCTGTGGGTGGGAAAGATGACAAACTTTCGTGTCTTATTTTGGCTGAAGACTTCACCCTTGTTCTCAAAGCTTCTTCCAGAATGGGCGGAAGCAGGGCGTCGGGCAGGAGAGCTGCTCTCCTTGCCCCTCCCGTCTTTTCAAAGTGTTCACAGTAGACACCTTCAGAGCCCTTCGTTTCCTCTGGCGTGAGAGGGGGCCCCAACAATGAGAGGAAAAGCAAGGGTCTGGGTAATAATTCCCTGAATTCTGAGATAGACTTGCCTCTTCTAGAGCTTTCTGGTTAAAAAGTGGAAGGCAGATTTTGAGCGTAGGGTTTGGATTTTGGCTTTTTTTCTTGATCACTTTCCAACAATCTTAAAGATTTATTTTCTTCCCTTTTCCCATGAGGTTTTTTTTTTTTTTTTTTTTTTTTTTCATCTGAAAAGTAGCAATAGAAATAAACATTTAACAGATGGCCTCAGCAGTTTCCCTAACAAACACACATAGCATGAAAGGAAAGCATATACAATGGAGTTGGTTGGGCCTCATTTAATTGTGTAATATCCCACTGAATAGTCTGCTGGCCACAATTGATGTTTTGGTTTCTACCTTTTAACTCTGCAACGCCCTACATATACTTTCTGAAGTTTTCTTCCAGGTCAAGACCCTGCATCTCTTTCACACCCACCCATACTACAACAAACATACCATCGTGCTCCCTTCCCACAATTCCCCTGCAGATCTGTGAGAACAATTTGAAAAGTCCCATGGCTACATCTGGCTGTCTTATGAAACCACAGGTCATGGGGTGAAAGTAAGCCAAGGAATATTATCCAGAAAAGGAAGAAAGGAAGGAGCTGAGAGACTATGCTGGGAACTTTTACTTGGTAAGTGGGAAAATAAGAAACACAGAAGGTAGAAGGTTCAGAGTCAGGCAGTCAGAAGACTGTTAGAGAACTAGATCTGGGAATCGGTCTCTCTGTGCAAGGCTAAGATGTTTACTAAGTACACAAGTCTTTGACAAAGTAAATTGTAGTGAGTTCTGAATCTGAGCATTCCATGAGAAGGGACAGGCAGAATGTCAGCAGGTCTAGGGCTCCAACATCAAGCAGAGAAAGAAAATGAGCCTAAGTCGTAGACAGGGAACTGACACTAGGCAGAAGTTGCCAGACAGTGGGTCCCAACCAACAGCCAAACCAAATAGATTCAATTTGTGAGCCAAGACCTCAGAGCGCTGTCCTCAGACCAGACTGGAGGACTCTTCAAACGGTGAAATCAGATTAAGGTTTTATGGCAGGCTGGGAATCAGGAGCAGCAAGTTCTTTCCAGTCTACTCTGAGATAGCTCTTAGGATCTCTTGTGGTAGAAGTATTGTTATATGGCTTTGCCCAGGTGTAATACTACATTTTCTTTTTTTTTTCTTGTTTTAGATTAAAAAAAAAATATATGTATGCGTATACATGTGTATAATTATGTGGGTGCAGGTGCCCAAGTAGGCCAGAAGAGTGCATCAGATTCTCCTAGAGCTGGAGTTAAAGGCAGCTGTGAGGCACACAGCGTGCTGGGATCTGAATGTTGGTCCTCTGCAATAGTAGCAAGTGTTCTTAATGGCTGAGCCATCTCTCCAGCCCTCATTTTTTTTTTTTAATTAAAGGGATAAACAGATCAACTAAAAACTATCCAGTGTTTAGGAGGAAAAGAATAAATCAAAATGAGAAGGAAGAAGACATCCCCTGCATTCTAGGAGACTGTGTGTACAGAATTGTGATTAAGAATCCTGAATCTGGAGTCAATACCTTTATTCAAATGCTATTTCTACCATCTGCTGGCCAAGTGTAATGGTTAATCTTCAGGTTTCACTTGACTGTATTTAGAAGCTCTTAGAAGATTGGTAAGGCACACCTCTGGACCTGTCTGTGAAGTGGTTTACAGAGTGGATTAACTGGAGTGGGGAACCCACCCTGAACGTGGGAGGCAGCATCCCATGGGCAGGGGCCCAGGATGGATTATAAGGGGTGGGAGAGAAAGCTAGGAGAGAATCACTATGCCTTTTCTCTGCTTCCTGACTTTCACGGTGTGAGCTGCCTGGCCACTCTCCACACTGTGGCGGGCTGAACCCTATGAAAAGATGAGCCAGAATAAATCAATCCTCATTTAACTTTGTTTTTCTTGGGTATTTGGTTACAGTTATGAGAAAACTAACAACACAGTAGGTGACCAGGGCAAAATTTCAGATCTCTGTTTTATTTATAAAATGAGGATAGTAAATCAAAAGGTTGTTAGAAGGCTTTAATTTAAGTTGTTAGAAGATACTTTGCACACAAAGCAGATACTTCACTCTAGCTGAGCTGATAGACTGTTCTCTGGGGATATATTCTTGCAAGAAATTACTAATCACTAGCAGTGTTCTAAACACTTTGTTAGGTGCTGGGGAAAGCATGGGAAACAAAGTAAGCATAGTTTCAGGAGACAATATTGCAACTAAATTTGGAAATCTAGATAAAACTGAGTGGTGAAAAGAAAAAGTGAAACAAGATTGTAACACAATAATTTTGCTAGTTAAGGTGTGGAAATAGAGAGTAAAAAGTATCCTGAAGAGACCAACCAAGGAAACCACATCATCATAAACCATGTGCTCAGAATGATAAGGATGGGGCTTTGATACAGAGACAGTGAAACTCAGGATTAGATCTCAGGTTTATGGAGTGTCCTAAAATGATGCCCATGGTGTCCACAAGAACAAAGAAGTTTATATAAAACCAACGTTTCCATGATGTCTGGGTAAAATGTTAAAATATGTTTGACTACAGAACGACCATAGTAGTGAGGATTTGCTGGACCAAACCCAAGAGAAAGAACCCTGGAGAAATGAAATCATCTGTCACTGTTGCTCCTCAGTCTTCTGGTTGAGGAAACTGTAGCTGAGAGACCAAGAAAAGCTTTTGTCAGAGTCACAAAACGGGAAAGAAAAATTGGAGAAAACTTATGGGATGGAGTTCAGGGGCCCAAGGAGAAGAGGGCCTGGAAAGTACCTCACTGTCTGATGGAAACTAAATGTTGGCTAAACTAACACAGTCCTTAATTCTTTCATAGAAGTTTCAAAGTAAAGTTTAGCTTTGAAAAATCTTGTCAGAATTTTGATTCCATGGAATACATTAACTTAAGGAAAATTGTCTTCTTTATAATTAATTTCAGTTCCCAATAACACGGAATATATCTCTACTAATTTAGATAATCTTGAAAGTCTATTTTAGAATGTGTACAAATTTCTCCCTTGACATCATATCAGTGGGCTTTCTGTTACTTTTACAAAATGCTTGCGATAATCAACTTCAGAAGATGAAAGGTTTGCTTTGGTTTGTGGTTTTGGATTACTTCGTCCATGGCCAGTGGGCTCCATCTCACACGTTACAGCACGGTCAGAGGGCAGTGAGGAAACCGCTCATCTCACACCCAAATCAGGATGGCAGGAAAGAGATGGGCATTTATTTCATGGTTCTTTTTAGGGCATGTCCCCCAAACCTAACCAACCCCCAACTGTTCCCCTCTCTTAAAGATGCTGGCCCTATCCAGTGGCACTGTGGGCTGAGGACAAAGTCTTTGACACACGAGCCATACAGAGATCTTGATTTTATTGGCTGAGCTAGTCTCTGGGTATTTCATAGTTCCCGTTACATTGTAAATGGTAACTTGGATAACTGGGTATGACCGGCATTGACAATAGCATAGTTCGTTGTAATTTGATATCCAGAATCTTTGTTAATCTTTCATATTGTTTAATTTTTCTAGGTAGATGATCATATGAGCTTCAAATTATGGCTTTTTATCTTTCTTTCATTATAATGATGCCTAGAATCTCAATACTAAGTTAGACAGTGACATTTGGTACCCTTGTTTCCTTGTTTGTGATCTCAAAGGATACATCTCTAATTGCTCCAGGAAACTTAAAGTTAGTCCTAAAAGTTTTAGTAAGTAAATTTTACTCATTTATAGAGAATGCTTTATTCCCTGGTGAGCTTAGGTTATAATGGTATGTTATCATGTACAGTGTTCTCTTTCTTTTCTAAACGATGAAGAATATTCATTATTTTTATTTAATATTTTCCTTGAGAAACATTTCAATTCAAAAATAATAACCTTGAGCAATATCAAAACCATCAAAATAATTATTGTAGACAATTTTAGCTACCATTACTATTTTCCTTTATTTTTAGGCTGTTTTAATTTAAAAATTCAAAAGTTGGATCCTAACCACTCAACAGTTGGGTAACCCTTTATGTTTTGTGTGAAGCCTTGTGAGGTGGCTTAGCATGAGTGCCTGCTGCCAGCCCTGGTGACCTGACCACTGGGCTGCCCTCTGAACTCTGCACTTGGGCCATGGCACCACGTGCCCGCACATACACACATATACCCCCCATGATGAATGAATAAATAAATAATTAATTAAAACTCCAGATGATAAATAGAGAAAATCTTTTCTTTTTGAACTCGTATGGTCCCTCTGAACAGCTGGCGTGACTGGATGGTACAGATAAATCACTAGCTTCTCTTTCCTCTGACTTGTTTTTCCCCTTAAAAATCATCTTTCATTTTTCAAAACAACTGCATCTGTACATAATCAGTATTAGCTAAATAGATATTGTCTTTCTACATTTATAGAACAAAAGTCAGGACATTTACAATTAGGGTTTTAAGCTCATGTGAGGGCTGGTGCTGTAGCTCACTTGGCAGAGTGCTTGCCTAGCCTGCAACAACCACATGGTTGTTGAGACAAAGTCTCATGTAGCCCAGGCTAGTGTTGAATTCACTCTTGTAGATGAGGATAATCTTAAGCTTTTGTTCTTCCTGCCTCCACTTCTTAAATGCTGGGATTACACATGTGTATCACTACATCTAGCTATGTGGTACTGGGGCTTAAATTCTTAAATTCCAATTTAGATCCCCAGAGAGCTGAATAGAAAGCCAGTTGCCGGTTATCATTAATTTTAAAGTGACATTCGTTAGACTGGGGCAAGGGTATAGGGAGAGATGTAGAGGAATGGCCAGGAAAGCCTCCTGCTGTATGACATCCCACTGAGAAATGACTGCCTTAGTCCAGCAAATTGATAAGAAAAAGCAAACATAAAGTAAAGCTAAATCAAGCCCTTGGAGATGACCTCATTTGGGCCTTCAAAAATGCCCTGCACATCTTTTTGCTGAGGCATTAAATACTTTTGTCCAGTATGGTAAGATGCACAATGTTGACTGCACTTGTTCTGAACCTGCAGGAATTCCTACCTGGCAAGTGCGTTTATACCAATCATGGGTTTATAATAAAAGACTGGACAAATGAGTAGGAGGAATTCAATTTTTAGTTAAACCCAATTTTCTTAATTATTTCTGAGTTTTTTAAAACTGTAAGCTGACAAAATAAATTGCATATATAACTATTTTAATTTTATTTATTTATTTTTATTTTATGTGTATAAGTGTATTGCTTGCATGTATGTACATGTACTCATGTTGTGCAATGACCAAAGATGGACAGAAGAGGGCGTAGAATCCCCTGGAACTGGAGTTACCATGTGAATACTGGGATTTGAACCCGGGTCTTCTGCAAGGACAGCCAGTGCTCTTAACTATGGAACTTTTAACTACTTAACTCTCTTTAGCTGGCATATATATTGGCAGATTAAAAATGTAAATATAATTGTCTTTCACAGGTACAAAGTGATATCATGATACATGTATTGAATCTAAGATGATCAGGTAAATGTGGTTAACATGTGCATCGTTCCTAGTATTTATCTTTTTTTATGGTAAACACTTTTGAAATTTATTCTCTTAGTAATTTTAAACATACAATGTATAATTATTAGCTGTCATCACCATGCTATGTAACAGTCCTCAAACAGTCCTCCTCCTGTCCAACTGAATCCTTGTTCCCTTTGACCAGTGTCTCCCCCTTCCCCAGCCTCTGGTCACCACCATTCTATTTTCTGTTTCTATGAGAATGACTTATTTAGATTCCATATATGTGAGATCATGCAGTATCTATCTTTCTATGGACACCAGTTTTCAATAATCTTTCATTATAAATCGATGTAGAACCTAACTCAATTAAACTAGATAGTTATACCTGTTTTTGTCACTGTGCCCTAATTCACGCAACCAAATTTAGTCAATTAGATAGTTTAAAATATTTTGACTGGTGCAAATAGAAAATCTACAGTGAACCTCCATGTACACAAACCTTTGTATATGGCACTGATAAGAATTGTAATGAGGACTGGAGAGATGGCTCAGTGGTTAAGAGCACTGTCTGCTCTTGCGGAAGACCTGAGTTCGATTCCCAGTACTCACGTGGTGGCTAACAATCCATAACTCCAGTTCCAGGGGATCCAACACCCTCTTCTAGCTTCCTCAGGTGCTATACAACATGGGTGCTCTTACATACACGCTGACATAACATTCATACACATAAAATAAATAAATAATTATAACGAAATATTTAAGGTACACAAAAGTATAAATCATAAAATAACTAATTATGTACTCAACATCTAGCTTAATAAATTAAATTTTACCCATATAATTGGAGCCCCCATGAGCTTGATCCCATTTTCTTTCCCCAGCACTAATCCTGTCCCGACATCAGTGTTTATCAGTACTCCATTCCTGTAAATGTTCTTTACTGAGCGTGTTCTGGTCGTAAATATGTGGCCAATTTAATGTAACTCCTTCTTTTTCTCTCTCTGTGTGATACATGGGCACGTGCATGTGTGGGTGCATGCCCACAGTATCTAGCTCAGTCTCTATGCTTTATTCCCTAGGGATGGGGTCTCTCACTGAACCTGGAGCTTGTGTTTTGGGCTAGGATAGTTGCTGGCCAGCAAGCCTCAGGGACCCTCCCATCTCCATTTGCCCAGTAAAAATGGGGTTACAGGCACATGTCCTGCCATACCTAGTTTTTATGTAGGTTCTGGAGATTTGAACTCAGGTCTTTATGTTTTTACAGCAAGTGCCCTTACCACTGAGGTGTTTCCACATTACTTCCATGCGTCTCACTGCATCTAATCCCCTTCCTTCCTCACGAGGTAAGTGATTCTTTATCGCCATCTTAGGCATGAGGGACAGAAGTTCTGAGAGGTAAGTATCTTAAGATCCTTTGGCTGGCAAGTGAAGGAACCAGAACTTACATTTGGATCTTTGGACTCCAAATCATTGGACTTTCTATTTAAATATTTTCTTAAGTGCTGCCCTTCTCCCTTTTCAAAATCCCCAGAATGAGTGGCAGTTCTCGTATCTCATTCCACTTGTAACTTCTTTACAACTGAAAACACTGATATTCTTGTATATTTTAAATAGATTTTGCTTGTGTGTCAGTGTTGAATAGGGAACAGAAATACAGTGCAATTTACCATAGATGCCAGTCTCCAAAACCATGGTCTTTGGTTTTGAGCCTTTACTGTCCCAGTTCATATCCCTGCTATGCCAAGGCTGCCCTTTCAGGATTGGCCTGTGCATCTGAAGTGTGCTTAAATTGCTCCCGTGTAGTATAGTATGACCTTCCTCTATAGGCAGGAAAGGTTCACACTGAATTCTGGGAGTCACTGGGAAAAAAATAAAAACAAAAACAAACGATCAAAGACAGGGAGGAGTGGTGTGGGAGGGACTTAAGATTGCCCTGCTTGACTGGTCTGAACTGGAATGATACCATTATCATCAGAAGGTTCTGTAGAAATATTGATGATCAAAAAGTTATCTCGTCTCTTTTTTTCCACTTGGGATTAATTCCTTTTTAGTGGCTGATTGAAAGACCCGAGGAGGGAGCTCTTTTTATGTCTCTTCAGCTGCCCTGCTCTTCACTTTCATGAACAAGTCTGTCCCTGTAGCGTCACCACCTGTCTGCTTTCCCTTAGAGAAACTCGAGCCATCTCTGACCTGGATCTGGCTGGTCCAGCGTGGAGAGACTGAAACCCTGGGCCCTAGCTGCTTCTTGCTAGTTCTGCTGTGTTGTTCATTCCCATCTTCTCCATTGTTACAACTGCCATCTTAATAAGGGTCAGAGAGGGTATTCACTGCATATGGGGCCCCATCTTTAGTCGCATCTATTTCAAGATAAATATGTGAGCCTGCAGAAAGGTGAATTCCTATTTGAGGGGAAACTAGGGATTTCAGAGTGCCTCTGAAAGATGTAGTCTAGCAGGTTCAGCTACAGAGAATCCAAAGTGTGAGTGTCTAGTTGGGAAAGAGGAGTTGGTGTTCAGATCTCTATAAAGAGGTAAGGGATAAGGTAATTTTTGGGGGGTGTGGCTTAGAGGGAAAGATGTCTGGAAAGCCTGAGATTACCTTGTAGAAATGCTGAGATTCTAAGAATTCTAATAAAAATAAGAGTTACGGACTATGAGATTTACTGAATGTCAGTGTCTGATGGTTTTGCTAGTGACCTCAGTGTGGCACTGGAGTGTCAGTACAGAGGTATTATTTGTTTTGTACATTAGTGGCACAGTACTAACCCCTGTCACTTAGAAATCACTTCTAGGATGTGCTCTTAAGGAGAGGCACCTGAAGCTGTTGTGGTTGCCAAGAAAGACCCTCCTATGAGAGCAATTCAGTGGGTTTTGCAATCAAAACTCACAGAATGACTGGAGATAGGTAGTCTTACATGGTCTCACATGCCCCAGATCAAATTCAAGGGGCTTCTTTTCTAAGGTCAGGAAGGCATAGCTTACTTGGAAATAAATTCTGCCTAAAAGAACAAATGCTATAATTAATAGTACCTGGTTTTAAAAAACATGCAAGTGATCAGGATGTAGCTCAGTGACAGACACTTGCAAAGGAGGAATGTATGTACCTGGCCCTGAGTTTGATCCCCAGTGCCCTGTAAAATTGGTCATGGTAGGACGTGTTTTCAATTCTAGCATTTGGGAGGTAAGAGTTAGGAGGGGACCAGAAGTTCAAGGTCATTCTCAGCTAGTTAGGAAGTTTCAGGCCAACCTGAGCTACATGAGACCTTGGCTCAAAAATAAAATAAACTTACAAAGGTGAAAAAAGGACATAAAACCAAAATTATATGTATAGTGCAACAGGTAAATCTAAAATATATTGATCCAAAGTAAATGCACATCTTACACAGCTTTATACACCCACAAAATCATACCAAAGTCATTTAAATGGATGCCTGGAGAAATGGGTGGGATGGGGGCAGAGGAGAGAGAGAAAATACATGAAAGAAAGAGCTGTGCTCTGTCAGGAACTAAGACACTAAGACACACAATTAGATCAAAACTATCACACACACACGCACACACACACACACACACACACACATGAGTTCCTAAATTGCAATTCCTTTTTAGTTGTTGCTCTGTGCAGATTAAGAATACCATGTTTAGCTTGGGGGCCCATTATGTAAAGACAATAAAGTGAATAAATAAATGGGCCGCACAATGTTTCTGGATGTTTGGATTCTAAAAGAGTCAGGATCACCAGGAGGCAACTGTTAAATCTGCTTATCAACATGATAACACTTCTGTTAACCCCTATGTGAGCATGTACAGAAGAGGAGACAGTCTGGCCGTTGGGCTTCAGCGCCCCTGCTCTCCTTCCCTCTTGACACAGGGTCTAACCTGCATCTCTAACGGCTCTGCCCTGCAGTCCTGGAAAATGTACACTCAAGCCTTTGTTTCAGTCACTGGAAATCTACAATGCAGACTTCAGTCTCCTCGGATTTATGGACATGCACAGGTATAGCATACATACATATGAGCCTGGGGATGCAGCTCAGTGCTTGCCTAGTCTGCATGAGACCTTGAGTTCAATTTGCAGCACTATAAAATAAACAAGTAAACACACACACATTATGCTAAAGAAGAGTCTGTCTTCTTTCCTGTCTGAAGTTAGATAGAAGTCTCTCTTCCATGATCTTTGCCTCAGTTATGCTAACAATAGACTGGAAGCAAAGGTAATGTGAAGGAAGGAAGTTTCTCACATTGCTTCTCCAGGTTGAAGCAATTCACACCCACGACAAACCCTATTTCCTTTCGGGTTCAAGAAGGCCTTGTGGCTCTTACTGCTTTCTCCCCTGACTCTACATGTCATTTAAAAGACGTTAACTGTGACCTAATCCCTGGTTGATTTATGACACAGAAAGCAGCCAGCAGGAAAAAGCCCTGGCAGGCAGATTGATGGGGATGTACAGCAACCTGAGACTCCTGTTCAAATCAACTGCTCTGCGATGGCGTGGCCACGCCCCTCTCCGCCAGCCCGCACTTCAGATTTCAGTTTCCTTTTCGGAACTTAATTTTCTACTGAGGAGGCCCGCAGAATAATGTCTATTTCCTTTTGCCCTGATTTTCTTAGAATGGTTTTGTACCAGATACAGAAGATCTATATATAGCATGAAGAAAATTTTCGTGGTAGAAATTGCCAAAATCCTTCATTACCATATCCGATGTACCTAAACCTGGCAACTCCATCTGGCACAGTAATTTCTGGATGACGCTATACTTTAGTGGGAATAGGAGAGCACACTAGCTTGTTGACCTAAGGAAAGCCTGAAAAACTCCCAGATGAATCGGGCTTGTTACACCATTTAGCCTAAGGCAGCCTTGTGTGAGTCTGGTCGGGTGGAAAATGATAAAACCCTGTTACCGATACCTGGTTGTCCCAGGCAAGTGGGTGTCTGACATAGGCTACCCTTTGATCTGCCCTGCCTCTCTGCCCGCTGAGGGCAGGGCTCCTGGGAAGCCACTTGAGCAGACCTGCCCGTACAAGGACGTCAAGGTAACAGGATGCCGTGGGGGTTAGCCCAAGGAGATACCAGAAAGAGTGATTCAGAGTCTAAAAATGTGTTGTACAGACAGGCTGGGTGCTAGGCTGCTGGGTGATTTGGCTGGGTGCCAGGCTGCTGGGTAATTGGCTGGGTGGGAGACTCCAGATGAGGAAAGTTCTGTCCCTTCTCGTGACACAAGTTCTCCAAAGGAGCCAAAGAATACCACAACTGCCCAATTTTCACACAAAGGTCATGGACAGAAGAGACACTTGTCATTCTCAACAAGCAAAGTCCCCAGAGAAGTAATCTATGGAAGCCTCTCAATTGCCAAGGAGCTGAAAATGAACCTCACCCACTTCCTCAGTCTCCCTGACTAATGGACATTTACCACACTAATACAGAGCAGTTTTCCAGAAGGAACTTCCCCTGCCTTTGCCACTTTATATCTTAAAGCTTCAGTCACGGTTTGATCTGAACTGCATTGAGGTCAGTTCATTCTGGGATGGGCCAGGTAGACCCCACTCCAGCCATGGACGGGAAAATATGGCTAAACGAATCCCATTTCTTTCTTTCTTTTTTTTTTTTTTTCTCTTTTTCCAGTTTTGTCTGGCATTTTCTCCTCCGCTATCTTTTGCTCTCTCAAGCAGAGTCTCAAGTAGCTCAAGGCCCGCCTGCCTCTGCCTCCTTCCTGAGTGCTGGGATTACAGATGTATGACACTGCCTTTCCTCACGGGTCTGTAGACGACGAGAAAGTCCCTAGGGTCCCCGGCTAGGCTGCCTGTTCAGATGTGAAACCTGCAAGCAGGAGAATGCCAGGATCACCTGGAATATCACCCCAGCCTCTGATGCATCGGGTCTCCAGGGGAAGATTCCAGGTGCCAGCCAAGGCAAGAAAGGACTCTGAGTCCCTGCATCATCTGGCGACCACAGAGGGACCCCCAAATTCTGGTAACAGCACGATGGCTTCATGTTTCCTGCATTTCTGTGGGACACCTTTCTGGAAGCCTGCACATGACCCTACCTCTCTGAGAGCCTCCTTCCTTTCTTAGACGTAACCCTAACTCTGCAGAGACTCTTTCTGCCTTGAAGCAAACAGACCTCTTCCCCCACATTTCATTAATGTGCCTTTGATAATGAACAAAACTAAATAAACATGCTTGCTTAAAAAAAAATTAAAGACATACGCATATGAGAGGGGGACAGGGGAGGGAGCGGGAGGGAGAGGGAAACCGAGAGGGAGGGGGAGAGGGAGCCAGAGCGCGAGAGAGCTGTCCTGGGACGCAGCCAGTCCCCACGCGGGACAGCCCAGCTCGGCCCCTCGCCGCTTCCCTCCAGAGTGGCTGCCTGGCTTCCTGAGGCAGGAACTCATCTGCAGGCAGGGGGAAGGAAGCCCTGGCCAAGCTCTCAGCCAGGCCCCTTTGGAGCTAGCTTTCTGGCAGCCAGTGACACAGCAGGTCTGGCTTCACCCGTTAGTCATCACTGACAGGCGTCAGGAGGGCCGTGTTGGAGACAGCGCACACCTTGTCAGGCCACGCTCAGGGCTAGAGAGAGCGCAGACAGTGACTCATGAGCCGGCAGAGAGCCTGGTCACCTGAGATGCCTGAAAGGGACAGGAAAGGCAGAACCAAGAGCGGAAGACCCCTTTGTGCGAGCCCCCCCCCCCATTGCTACCGCACCGGTTCTGTCTGTCCTTCAGCTAACTTCTGCAATTTGCCCTCCCTGAAGTCAGTTCCCCTACTGCCACGGCGCCATGTGTTCCAGCTCCACGAGGTGACCTACCTCTCTCCAGTCACTTGCTTCCTCCTCCTCTGAGCTTTACATCATTCCTATGCCTCTCATGCCTTTCTCTCTGGTCTATCTATATTCAAGCCTAATTCCAACACTGTTTTCTCTCTGAAACGTTTCCCTTCTCTCCTTTGCTACTGGGAAGCCCTTGGTGTAAACTCTTAAAAGGCTAATTTTGTGTCACAGTGACTCTGGTTTCCAGCAGATACGGAGTGCTTGAAGCAGGAAGGAGACCTTCGTTGTAGCTCCTCTGCCTACAGAGGGACTGGCACAACTGATAGTGGCTGGTGGGATGGGGCACAGAAGCGGACATACTGTGCCAAGGTCGAAAGACACTGGCTCAGCAGAGGAGGGGCCTGCCAAAGGCTGGAATCTGGTCTGTGATTCTGAGTTTTACCATTTTCAGCCCCTCAGGCTCTGAAAGGATCCTTGCTGGGAATTTGGTGTAGGAAAGGCTGGCTTCCACGCACAGTGATTGCTGTTTGGAGGGGATCAAGCCACGAGAGTGGCAGATCTCCTCAGCCTAGGCTCAGGGGCATGTCAGCAGGCATTCTGATAAAGAGTTGTTCATGTTCATGCTTGACTCTGTAGGACTTAACATGTAGGATGGAGTGCATATGGTCCAGCGCGGGAGGGGAGGGGAGGGGGCCGGCATGGAGCCGGGAAGAGGTCTAAATTTGATTAAGAACTGTTGTATGAAATGTACAGAAGCGCAATAAAGTTTTTTTAAATGTTCAAAGAATAAAAAAAAAGTATAGTTTGACTGGAGAAAATGAAGATAACCTCCCCCCTTCCCCTCCAATCAACCCAAACCTAGTGCTTGCAGCTAAGCTTGTATTTCAACTTTCATGTCGGCTCCTGTGGAGGGAGAACACTCATGAGGGTGTCAGAGAAGTAAAAAGGCCTGGGAAGGGAACACTCCTGGTCCAGAGAATGGAGTCTCTGACCTAACATTCCAGCTGGGTGTGTCAGCCACCCTTCCGGAAGGAGGGACCAGCCCTAGGAAGACAGATAGGCTGAGTAGTATCCCCTAAGGAGATGCCTTTCCTTCCCAGAATCCCCCTCTACCCCAGCAGACCCTACAAGTCAAGAAGCTGTCAAGTTTGGCTGGGTCTATCCACCTCTTTGAGACTCGGGAAGGTACAGCTTTTCTTTCTTTTCTTCTGTCTCTCTTCAGATGCCGGTCAGATCTGAAGTATGCTTTTTCTGGTACCGGGCCTCCCTTCTCTCTCTCTAAAGCCCCTCTCCAGCTATGGGACTGCCTGCTGACCCATGGCTGACGTCCATGCTGGCTTAACTCCAAGGGCGTCCGTTTCTCTCCCTGGGCATCCTTTTCCTCCCACCTTCTCCTGGCAGCTGCTAAGATTGCAGCTTGCCTGCTGCGGAGGGGTTTTGTTGGTGGTGGTTTTGGTTTTGGTTTTGAATTTTAAAAATTGCCCTCCAGCTTCCATTTGAGTCTATTCTTAAATTCTTTTACTAATAAAACTAGAACACCAAGAGGGGACGCTGATTCCCCAAATAACAGTAAAAACCCTGGTTTGGGAAGCGTGGGAAAGGTGAGGTGGAGCCTCCCCTAACAGAGGCTTGCAGTCCTTCCGGCAGGAGGCTAGTGAGGTCGGGTGGTGGGCTGCGGAGTGGTGTAGACTAGGCTGCTGTTATCAGAGAGCTGGAAACGGGCAGCCAAAATGGCTCATCCCTGTCTTCTTAGATCATTTACAACTACCAAAGAAAGAGCAGGAGCGAAGGCTAGTGCGGCCAGCATAAGGAGCTCCAAGCAGGAATATACCTTTTCTGTGGTGGAGGACTATCATGTTATTCGAAAGCATGAGGCGCTTGGATCATGCTTCGATTCTCCACAGCAACATGCAATTTCTTAAATAAGTTTAAGCAATGTATGTTGTATGTTTTGTGCAACTGGTGATGCTACCAGATGGTCCAAAGACACCATGGACTCCTATGTCTCAGAATTAATCATGCCTTGAGTTGTCTTACTAGGCCTGTATCTAAAAACCATCAGTTGTAAAAAGATTAAATAAGTAAATAATAATAAAAATAAAGTAGATAAAAACCCATCAGTTGTATTTCCGAATAATAATGTCTAATAAAATGTTGATGGTGCTTTCTTCCCTATGGTAGCCATACATGTAGACTGGAGAACACATGCTAATATATACCAGGAGGAATTCCAAAATAGTCACCTTTTACCGAGTTCCCTTTTTGTCTGCTGCTGGAGGTCCACAATGAAGATGGTAAAAAAACAAATTTCACAGGAAAACTGAACTTCTATTCTAGGCCTCAGAGTATCCTAAGCACACATCTGCATTGTAGTTGTGGAGGGAATTTGATTGGTAGGCCTTTTTCTACTTCCCTGAGTCTGTCCCATTAAGGTTTGTTTCTTGAGTGTCCCCCAAAGGTCCGTGCTTGTGGCACTCTGAATTTGGGAATATTGTTAGGAGATGGGGCCTAGTAAAAGAAAATAGGTCAGTGCAAGTGGCCCTGCAAGGGATGCTGGGACCTGGCCGCTTCTTGCCTCCTGTCTTCCCAGGCACCCAGCAGCTGCCTCCACTAATCACGCATACACTGATGACCTTGCGCATCTGGGGCACCAAAGCAGCAGGCCAGCTGACTGTGAGCCCAAACTGCCCACTGTGAGCCCAGATAAATCTTTCCTCCTTTAAGGGGATTATCTCAAGGGTTTTGTGGCAGTAAATGGAAAATTGAGCAACACAGCTCACACCCTTCATCAGTCCTCTGTAAATGTAAGGGAATGTTGGAAATTAGAGTGTTATAGTACCAAAAAGTCTCTTAAGAGAAATCTGGAGGATTTTTTGTTGTTGTTGTTGTTACAGTATCCCTAAAGGCCTATTACAGTGAAAGCTTTCTGGTCAAGAGAATTAAATCTCTGTCCTGGATGAAGACCCAACTTTCCAGTGTTCCCAGGTCAATCACCTGGTCACAAGGCCACGTCTAGGAAGGTGGACTCACCTTAAGGCATGCTGAAGAGAGGGGCAGAATACCGAATGTCTTAATGAAGCCGTGACTCTCTCTGCCCAGAGTCCCCGCCCCCATGCAGTGCACAGACACAAGGTCCTGTCTGCTCTTCGAACTCCTCAGAGGAGTGGAACGTCTCCTTTTCTCCTTTCTGGCTCCTCTGTGCTTTCCCTAATGCTCCTACATGCCTCCTACATTCTGCATTTCTTGACTTTTTCTCTAAAACTCCTATTTCCCCCCCACTAGGAGGCTGCTAGTCCCCCGGAGTCTGACCTCCATTCCCGGCTCAGAAGCACCATGGCATCATGACCCCTTTCCCATCTATTCTCCTGCTCAGGGTGTGGCTGAGATTTGAAGTTTGTATGCCTTGAGGATTTGTCTTTAAACTCTAATAAATTATCATCCTAAAGCTTCAGTTTGAGCTCATTCTTAAATACAAGACCCATGCAAATTCAATCAGACAAAAACCAGCGTAGAGCTGAAGAAATGGGCAGGGGGAGCCATTGGCAGCTGGTCAGTGCTGGGTGAGGGAGAGCTGATCTTTAAGGGAGTGATGCCAGACAGACTGAATAGACTCCGGTGGATGAACTTAAACTGAGGGACATCTGGTTATACAAACCTGACTCAATAGGCCTTACCATATAACAAAATGCATGAAGTGCTGAGGGCAGGCTTTTGGGGTACAGATAGGAAGTGGGGGCTAAGTATGATTAAGATGTATGATAGCCACAAAAATTCAATCAAAAGTGAATGGGTCCAAGAACCCTGAAAAGGAACTGTGTTTTCCCTGTGTCAGTGGTTCTACAGGAAGAGGCTATTGAAACTTACCCATGTTGGAACTGATCCTGTGTAGAGACCTACAAAGATCATATGACCCACCTATGGGGTGATGAATTCATGTTCTTCCTTGGCTCTTTTCCTGAGCAAAAAAGGCCACCTTAAAGTGGAAGTTCACGGACCCTTGAGAACTGAAAGCTCCCTGTGTAGGACATCTCGTCCAATCTTCCATCTAGTACTTGAGTTGCCTTCTAATCTCCCAGCTAGACAGCGCTAGAAATAAAAAAATCAAGGTCGTTTAATACCACTCATTGTTGGACACTCCAAGGATCAGGAATTTCAAATCTAATTTGAAACTTAAAAAAATTTATTATTGTAATTTTATGTATATGAGTGTGTTGCCTGCACGTGTGTAAGTGCACTGTGTTGTGTAATGCAGCGGAACTGGGAAAGGGTGTTGGGTTCTCTTGGAACTGGAATTATGGATGGTTGTTAGCCTCCATGTGGGTGCTGAGAATCAAACCCTGGTCCTCCGCACAAGCATCCAGTGCTCTTAGTCACTGAGCCATCTCTCCAGACCCACTAAAATCTAATTTGAAATAAGGTGACATTGTAAAGAGATTTTTATTTTATAATAAAGATAATTCTGCTTTAGTCTGCACTAAATTTTAGGGAAGGGGACTTATGATCCTCCTGGGATTATATGCAAAATAATACATGTGAGATGGGGAGATGGCTTGTCTGAAAAGTGTCTACCATACAAGCATGAGGATCTGAGTTCAAATTCCCAACATCCGTGTAAAAAGCCAGGCACAGTGGTGTATGCCTGTAACCCCAACACTGGCAGTTGCCCACATGTACCCGCACATACTTGTGAACATACTTACACTAACAAGTATATACACTGTACCACACACCAAAAAAGTTTACTTGCTGGGAATTGGGGCCAGAGTTTTATGGGATCCTCAAGAGTTCCAGCTGGTATCTTAACTTCCCTGAAGAGCTGTTGAGCTGAGAGTCTGATTTCAGTGGAAGAAACAGACTGAGTTCTAGAGGGAGGCATGCTGGCATCTCTGCTCTCAGCCTCCCCAGTGTGCCAGGGCTTTCTCTTTTGCCCCAAAGTCATGGTTCCCAAGCCTTCCTAGTGCATAGTATGTCTCCTGTGCAGCTGCACAGATACGTGACCAGGCCTTGGTCTCAGAGACTGCTCTCCTGTCCCAGGCCTGTCAGTCTGTGTCTCAACTTCTCTTTAGCTGATGTGGCTAAAGCTAGTGAGATACTGTGGTGTTTGTAGAGCTGAGTGGGTTTGCAGCAAAGAGATACAGAGTTCAGGCATAACTGAAATATCATCTGAGTGTCTGCTCAGGAAGAGGAAATGACCAGGCCCATCACTCAAAGGACGTCTTCTCTTCTTGCTGTGAGTGCTTCACAAAGGGACACTTTTCCTTTTGTTCTGGAGTAGCAAGCCTGTGGAGGAGGCGTTACATCATCTGTCTGCTGATTTACTTGAAGATATCATAGTATAATCGCCACCCTAAGAGTGAGGAGGCATTTGAAGTATCCTAATCAGGCACCTACATTCCGAGAGTGGTTAGTTAGCATTTGAAATGCCCTAATTAGGGATCAACACTTCAGAGCGTTGCTTAGCTCCTCAAATATTATTCTTGAAATGTGCACCACAAAGAGTATGTTCATTAGCCTAAGACCTGCCTGAGAGAAGCCTTCATTCCCGGAATGGGTGGTATTCAGGGGAAGCGGTCAGCTGGAAGGCTTGGTTTCTTGGCCATCCTTGATTGACCAAGGTTTAAGTCTATAGCAAGTCTAAGACAATGAATGGCTTAGATACACCCAAGGTGCAGAGTGCCAAGTCTCCCGGAACCCCAGGACCTCCCACCCATACTTTACATAGAGCTCTGCTTTTATGGGCTCAGACCGGGTGACATTCCACTGTAGTGTGAGTTTTAAATGCAGGGTGCTTATCAGATGTCCCAGGACAAAACACAACTAAGCCCCAATAAAGGAGATGACAGTTCCTGGGTCTGTCTCTAAGGCTCAACGGCTACTAAGATGGGAAGGAAAGAGGGGAGAAGACAGGTCTCCGTCTTTACTAACCACCCTGCTTACCCCCTTCCTCCATCTAGATGGGTGCCTTAGGGACTGGAGGGGTGGCTCAGCGGTTAAGAGCACTGGCTGCTCTCCAGAGGACCCGAGTTTGGTTCCCAGTACCACATGGTGGCTAACAACCATCCATAACTCTACTACCAAGGGATCTGACAGCCTCTTCTGGCCTCCAAGGCATTGCATACATGTGGTGCAGGAAAAATACTCATGCTCATTAAAAACAACAGCCACCAAAAAATAATGGGCAGCATTAGGACTCAACGAAAATAAGGGATAAACAGAGACTTAAGTGTATTCATATACCCTAGTTTCTCCTGTTTTGTTTAGAATTCTCCAGGAGTTTTCAAAGCTCTGGAGTTAGTTTTAATTTGACAGTCCGGTGTCACCTAGTCACCCCCATCAGCTGCCACCCTTCCCTCCGGTGCTCTACACTTGGCTGTGCTGCACACCCGAAGCCTCACCTGTGTGGACCACATAAATCACACTTATTTCTCTCCTTATATTCTTTTCTTGCCTGGAAACATTACAAACAATGCTCTACTACTTTAAGTGTGGGTGCTTGCCTGTATGTTTGCATGTGTGCCATGTGTGTTTCTGGTGTTGGCAGAGCTCAGAAGAGGATATCAGATCCCCTGGAACTAGCATTACAGATGGTTGTGAGCTGCTATGTTGGTGCTGGGAATGGAACCAGGTTCCTTTGTAAGAACAGCCAGTTCTCTTAACTGCTGAGCCATATCTCCAGATCTGTTTTCAATGCAGCTCATTCCAACTTGGCCATGAAACTTCATCTAAAGAAACTTCATCCTCACATCCCCAAATCGAAGCTGAGTATCCTGTCCTTGCTCTCTGCCCTCACAGTCTGGCCAGTGTCTATGGAAACACCGTCCTCCAGTGTCAGTTTCCTTCCATGTGTAGCTCTTTGAGGGCAGGAACTGTGCCTTGTCTTCTGTTCCCAGGGCTCAGTAGAGAATAGATACATAGTCAGTATCTAATGGGTGAGTGAACAAGTATGGGCTAACTGAGGCTATGTGATTCATGTAGTGTCGCTGAGGAGGGGGTTGTGAGGGTTACCATGCACTGGTCAGATGATAGGGAGCAGGGAGGGGAGCAAACCAATGAGATCCAGAATTCAAAGCCAGAATTCAGTGACTGGAAGTACCTCAGTGGCCACTCAGAAACAGAATGACTTTGCGGTGTCTTTTTCCCCAGATAGTTCAGCAGAAGTTAGTATGACAGCAAATTGTTTCTCTCACCGGATAAGAGGATTTCCCGGGAGACAGTACCTTTCTCTAACACTCCCTGACAGTACCATAGAGAAATAACATTTTATGAAGCTTAGTCTTAAATGAACATTTGGACCTTGTTGCATTTTGATTCTATATTTTAATATTCGCATCTCTTCTTCTAAGTACACATTTTAGTTTTTTGATGATTTGTATCCTCTTTGATCAGTTCCATTACACACACACACACACACACACATGCACACATTTACTTATCTTCTATGTAGTGTAATGGGTTGAGGTAAAAAGTCAATACCACATGGATGGAATAGCAAGGCATTTTATTTCCCACCAGCCGGGGCTGCTTGTAGTGAACATTAATCATACTTGGAAAGAGGCTTTTATAGGGTCTTGGGTGGGGACTGGTTACAATTTAAAACATCCATAAGAACTAAGCACTGTACAAAGTTTTTGCGTGCACATTCCTAACAGATCAGGAGGTTAGCTATTTACAAATGTCCCTCCCAGATACAACATCAGGTGGGGTGTGGTTGGGCCAGTTTTGGAACTCTCAAGGTCACTCCTTTCTGGGTGTGCCATTAGGAGGGTTTGGGCAAAGATCAAGCTTTGAAGTATAGACAAATCAAAAAATGGAAGTCTTTATCCCATTTTCCTAGAACATTACATGTAGCTAATACCCAACACAGTGTTGGTATTGATAAGATGTTATAGTCTATGAGATTTCTATGCTTGGCTATTGGGAAATGCAGATACTGTCATTGTAAATTATTAATATCAAATGGTCAGATTTTTAAGTCTACTTGCTTAAAAGCACATGGATGGCTGGAGACACTATTTTGTTTTTAAAATCAGAATAGCTTTAAGCCCAAAATGGTTTTAAACATGAGATAATGTGCTGATGAACTAAGCTTGAATTTCTTAGTATCATTAAAGACTGAAAAATTCAAAATGCCACAAGAGAATAGTCAAGTTATAATAAATCCATGGCCCAAGCTTCTTTCTTCAAATGCAGTGGTCAGGTAACCACAGGAAGGGGACTGTTCTCAAACTGCAACTGGGTACAAACCGTGTAAGTGGGAAGTTAGTCATGTTGCCTTTGGGGTAAGACATTTTAGACGTGGGAGAGGTGGGCAGAGGGGGAGGCTTTGCTCTAAGCAGTCGGGCTTTAATTTTGTGAATATGTAAAAAATAGGTTTAATTTACTCATCAAGAATGTTTTTCCTATTTTTACAATCAAAATCAGATAACGGCATTTTCTATACAAAGGCATAACTCTCACCTCAAAAGGGATAAGAAAGAGATAGCTTGTTCTGGAGTGAAATATGAGTGACCACGGCCCGGGAACATAGATTCAGGTTACCTCAAATTCCATGTTCCGACGTGGAAGCAGTTTCATGAAGTTTTTATAGTAACAGAACAAAGAAAAGTCATAAATCAAGATTCTTCAATACATTGGTAGGAACACTAAGTAGGCAGTTATTGCAAAAGAGAAATGTCAGCTAGAGGCCTCAGGTGCTACCCGATGACACTCAGCCTTTTTGCTGATGTGAGCCAGGGCTTTGTTAATACATTGGAAAAGGCTTTTTATCTGTTAGTCATAGTATGTTAAGTCAGAAACAGAGGTGGGCAAGAACTGGCTATTTAGGGCTAAAGATGGCCCAAGATAAATTAAACAGGTTCTGAATCTGCAACATTCCAAATTCCCCACAGTCACTGAAATGCTAATCAGTCGATCAGCCTTGTGGGAAGTTCAGTCTGAGATACAGGATTTTTCTGGAAACTTTCACAGCAGCATGGCATTAAGCAGCTAGCTGTGTCCTCAAGCCCCTCTGAAGCTTCTTTGGAAAAGAAGACTCTTACTACTCTTACTACATAAAAGAAGACTCTTACTACAGAAAGGAAGAACTGGTTTGTCTATTTATATCCTATAGATTTTTTTAATAGATTTTTCTCAGCATCAACTAAGCAACTATCTAAGAAAGGGTAGAGAGCATTCCATAAGACTGTAGAAGTCTCTTTTCAGGACAAGTAGAAAGAAGACCAAGATGGAAGCTGAAATGAAAGCAGATTTGAGAATCACCCTGTTTGCCCCAATCTCAGTTACATGAGCAGAACACTGGCCAAATCTTGACTCCAGTTGAAGCTATGTAGACAAAGCCTACCTAAGAATTTTCTTGGCTTTAACAAAAAGTAAGTATGTTATTGCTCTTCATGATAAATCTGAGAGTCACACCTGCAGATCACATGAAGAGGCCCATGAATAACTAAAAAGCTTTATAGCCATTGACAAAACAAGTCATTATCTGTTTTTTGTTGTCTGAAAGTGTGCACCATATGGTGCTTAGGACAGGCTCATGATGAACTCCATTAGTGCTCTTAAAAGATTTCATGCTGTATAAAGCTGAGAAGATAATAACTTTCTTGAGCTCATTTTACTTAGATTCCATTTTTTTTTTAAGTCCGCTATGGCATGTCATCAATAGAGGAAATAAAATAACAGAAAGCATCTCAACAGCTGGATGACGGAATTAATCTTACAAGGGTACCTTACCAACAGCTGTTATCATTATGATGTTTTAATGGGAAAATTCTAAAGAATCACAAGTAAATGTCAGAGATACAATGTTTTGAAACAGAGGAATACCTTGAACTTTTAAAATCAATCAAACAAACAAACTGGGCTCTCAGTTTTGCCTTTCTAGCATTGGATAGATTTAGGACTTCTCTTCCTGTTTAAAAGGTTTCTGGGCTTGAGAGATGGCTCACCAGATAAAAACTCCAGCCAAGCAAGGTTTATGGCCTAAGTTTGATTCCCAGAACCCATTGTAAAAAAGCTGGAGATAGAGGTGCACATCTGCACTTCAAGATAGGAGGCTCAGCCAGATGCTTGTGAGCTAGCCTGGTGTAGGCAGCTTAGAAGAAACAAGAGACCCAGCCACTGGGGAGACTCTGAAAAATGATTCCTCCCTGGTTCCAGATGAGCCTTGCACGAGCATGCTGTCCCCACCCCACCCTGCCTTCCTAAATCACAATTTTTTTTCATTAAAATTTTTTTTATGTGTATGAGTCTTTTGCCTGCCTGTATTAAGTGCACCCATGTGTGCACTGCCCATGAGGCCCAAGAGGGGTGTTGTGTCTCCTGAAAATGGAGTTACAAGCCACCATATGGGTGCTGGGAACCGAATTCTGGACTCTGTAAGAGCAGTCAGTTCTCATAACTGCTGAGCCATCTCTCTAGGCACAAATTAAAAAAAAAATATTTAGAAGGTAGTTCATTTATAAGAAAGGAAGAGGAACAGGGGAAAGAAGGAAAATAAAAAGTCAAAATATGACACTAAGTTTGCCCCAAAATCCTAAAATTCTTTTTGAAGGATAATGTCCTATCTTTGAATTTCTAGCACGTTCCCTGGATACTATGCCCAAGGCTCTAGGATTTTCCTAGATTATGAAGTCCCGAGAGAGTAAAATACTGGGAGCTTTGAGAAAGCCAAATATCTGAATTACTTATAATTTAGTCCAAATACTGAAATTGAAACATTCAGTATTTACTGTAATAGTGAAACATTTAGGGGAGAAATGTCTCAGTGTATTTTTAAGCAGAAGCCTATCTAAATATTCAGCTCCATCTGGATAGTATGAGCCACCTGCTCTGCACATTTAGAAGGCCACTTCTATCCTGTCAGTTTATGTGCCGATTCTCAAAGAGATCTTCTATTGAATATTATGAAAGAAGCCTCACCCTGTGACTGAGAAATACTGTCCCTGATTGTTCTCTGGGTTCTCCCACCAATACCCACAAAAGCTCTAGCCAACTCTTTGCTTTACATTTTTTTCTTAAATATGTTTATCTATACTGATGTGGTATCTAAATGTTTAAAGTAGATACCTAATCATGTCTTCCCATGGAATAATTTCACTCCTAAAACCAGTAACATTGGTCAGGCTAAGGAAAGTAGACAACCAAAATACTTCTCTATAATTACACAGACCATAATGGCTTACTGAGGTACTTATGTGGTTATGTGTTTAAATAGGGTTGGGAGGGATGGAAAAGAAAAGGCTGAAATGAAGAAAACTGAGTTTTTCTTTGACAGTGGCCTGGAGACTTCCACTAGACACACAACTCATAGAGGGAGGCAATATTTGATGTATTCGCTTTTTTCTCCCCTTCAATATCTGAGTTCTCTTTCAGTAAGAGAACTACTGGTCAGAAAGCAGAAGGATGGGGTGGAGAGCTGCTCAGTGGTTAAGAACACTTGCTGCTATTCCAGAGGACTGCCCTTTGTTTCCTGGCACTCACATCAGGTGGCTTCACAGAATCTATCACCTTCTGGCACACATACACATAAGTGGAAAATACATCATTAAGAAAAAGAAAACAGAAGGAATATGAAGAAAAACATAAGCTTTCTGCTACAAAGTGGTGATTGTGGATAGGGTCACAGAGCATATGTGTGTGGCACTGGAGAGATGGCTCAGCAGTTAAGAGGGCATACTGCTCTTGCAGAGGACCTAAGTTAGGATCCTACTACCCTCATTAGATGACTCACAACCACCTGTAATTCCAGCTTCCGGAGTACCTGATGCTTCTGACAGCTGTGGGCCCCCAGCACCCACATGCACATCTTCACAGACAGACACAGACACATAATTTTAAAAAATCTTTTTAAAAAGGTGCTTTTACTGTAAATAAAAGTTTAGTCTTGGTTATGAAAAGAGTAAGGCTATACTTGAAGGAATGATTCATTGTTATTTTAAAAAGTGTGTGTATGTGATTTTGTGTGTTTACACAGTCACATAGACACATGTGTATATTATATGTGCAATATATACCACACACCGTATATAAATATATAATCAAATTTAACAAAAACAAAGCAGAACAAAGCAGGGTCTCACTATGTAGCCCACTCTGGTCTCAAACTCAATATTACATTATCCTAACCTCCCGAGTGCTGGAATTACAGGCACAAAAACAGATTTTAAAAAACTATTTTTATTTTACCTGTATGAGTGTTTTGACTGTGTATATATAAGTGTATCACAAATGTGCCTGGTGCCTGTGGAAACCAGAAGAAGATACAGAAGATACCTGATCCCTTGAAACCAGGGTTAAGGACTGTCATCCCCTGTGTCCCAGGTCCTCTGCAAGAGTAGCCAGGGCTCTTAACACTGAGCTGTCTCTCTACTTCCTCCAAAATAGATTTTTTTCTTTTTATTTTATTTGCTATTTTTATGTGTACAAGTGTATTGCATGCATGTATGTAAGTGTACCCATGTCATGCGGTGCCCTAGGAGGTCAGAAGAGGGCACCAGATTCCCTGGAACTGGAGTTATGGATAGTTGTCAGCTGCCATGTGGCTAGGAATTGAACCCAGGTCCTCTGCAAGAGCAGCCAGTGCTCTTAACTATTGAGCTATCTCTCCAGCCATCCCCCAAAGTAACTTTTTAAAAAATAACCTTTTGTTTGTTTACTGTGGCACTCAGTGACTAAATGTAAGGCGTTCCTTCTCCATTTTACATAATGCCGTGGATGGTAGTAAGGGGTGGTAGGAGGGATGGGAAGGGTGTGTCAGTGTGAAAATCCCTCCCACAGCACAGAGATGTGATTCTGAGAGGATGCAAGGCCACGAGAGGTAAGATGCTAAGGGAAGAGTGAGAACCAATGAGTAGAGGTCAAAGTGTGACGAACGCCACTCCATTAGCCCACCAGAATGGACTGACCTGAAAGATGACCTTCTGAGGGTCCTGGGAGGAGAACTGATGCATCAGGTAGCCTCTGAGATTTCTTCCACTCATAATGTTGGATGATTCTGTTGTGTTAAATATAAATAATAAATGCACAGTGTTGAATTTGCCTCTGAAGTCTTATTAATTTCTTCCAGAGCTTGGGCCGGACATCAGTGTCAGGGTTCTTCAACCACAGCTGTTACCTTCTCCTCTGAAGCCCTTGTGTGCTTTTTGGATGCACCAGCCTAGGGGTGAGTTAGTCAAAAGGTCCTCTGAGTGGCTCCAGAGAGACAGCATGAACTTCCAGTTAATGGCAGTGGTATTCATTTACAAGAACACGTTCAAGAAGGAAAATTAAAGATGAGGGAGGGATATGTATGAACACAAAATACACCACCTTTACCAAGTGAAGACTCATCAACATACACCACCTTTACCAAGTGAAGACACATCAACATACACCACCTTTACCAAGTGAAGACACAACAACATACACCACCTTTACCAAGTGAAGACACAACAACATACACCACCTTTACCAAGTGAAGACTCATCAACATACACCACCTTTACCAAGTGAAGACTCATCAACATACACCACCTTTACCAAGTGAAGACACATCAACATACACCACCTTTACCAAGTGAAGACTCATCAACATACACCACCTTTACCAAGTGAAGACACAACAACATACACCACCTTTACCAAGTGAAGACACAACAACATACACCACCTTTACCAAGTGAAGACTCATCAACATACACCACCTTTATCAAGTGAAGACTCATCAACATACACCACCTTTACCAAGCAAAGACACACAAGTAGATGTGTGCATTGTACTAACAGGAGACAAGCTTCGTTCTACTAATTTTATTGGAATGCTTAATATTTTACAATTTTAGCTCTTTCTGTCTTCAAAATTTAATGGAATACATATAATTATAGCCTAATTTCATAAGCAGGGAGGTATTCTGCCACAGTGTGACCTAGTAAATGGCAGGACTGAGATTCAAACCCAGATCTTTCTCCACTTACAAGGCTGTAAAATATCCTGGATATATCAGACTCTCTGGGGAAGCACTTTGACCTAGAACTTGAAAAGACCACTTTGATCCTGATTCATATAATCTCAGAACTCTTTAGAAGACAGGAAGCTATGGATGTGATATAACATACAGTAGGTGGAGGAGACAAAGAAATCAGGAATGGATTTGTGATTCTATAAATTGTCTGAGAGAAAGTGTGGACCTATTGTCATATAGGCAGAAGGATCCTATACCGTTGTATCTAGAGTGTTCTTTTTTCTTTTTGTCTTTTCTCATCCATTGCTCCCTTCTACCTGTTCCTCCCTCCTTTCCTTCCTTCTTGTTCTGAAGAAAAAAATAAGAGATTTTGAGAGCAACTGTCTAGGTCCAACATGAGGAATGATTTCTTGGAAGAGAAAACCATAGAGTTAAGAAATACATTATCAAAGTAAGACATGACTCAAAAATTTCCCATGTGCAATAATTTATGCTTTGACTACACAAATTACAAAATTAATCAAAGAAAATTTTGCTCCTGATCATGTTCTCTCAAAAAAAAATTTTTTTTTTTTTGGGCAAGGTTCTGCTTTTGTACTACCTCCACGCAGAGAAAGCAAGGGCCTGTTTGATTTTTCCAAAGTGACTGGGCTGTGAAACAGCAGCATTTGGCAAAGCAACACCTTTCCCACCTTCAGCTGTTTCCTGCTGGCCAGAGTGTCAGCAGGAAATCCAAGCAGAGGTTATTTGGGTCGAGTCTCCAGCTCTAGCCTCTTGCAGCTATGGGTTATGGATCCTGAAGCTGAGGATGTGGCTCAGAGGAAGGAGGACTTGCTTAGCAAGTGCCAGGCCTGGGGTTTGATCTAAGTACTGCAGGAAACAAAACTATGAAAATGATCATGGATCTCAGTTCCCAGACTCTAAAGACCATTTGTCTTGAGTGGGTGGGCTAAATCTATTCTAAGAGTCAGCAATGACGTTGACTCTGTCAGCAATAGACATCATTTATGGCTAAAACATCGCTGGGAGGCCATTGAATGTGTGATGTTTCCTTCCAATGATCCTTCCAATTCCAGGAAGGAAAAAGTATTAAGTAATATTTGCCAGCAGGGAATTTGGGTGTCACTTACCCACCCAGCCTTTGAGAAGCTGACAGACCTGTTTCCTGGGAGTCAATGAAAGTTCGAGTGTTCTGGAAGAGACTTCAAGTTTTGGGCTTTTCTGATATGCTTATCAAAGTGGCCTTGTTTCCTCAGCTGTAAAGTGTGTCAGTGAGAACCTCATATAAAGGCATTTGGTAATCTGCACAGGTCCGTAGCCTGTTGTGTTAGATGTTGTTAGAGCTGTTCAGTTCCCCACTGTATGACACCATCCCGCAGTTCTCATCATGTCTCGCTGTTTTCCTCTCCCTGTCTGCCTCTTCCTATCCTCTCTCCCTCCCTCTCCGCCCCCCCATCCCTCTTTTCTTGTGTGCTTTAGTTTTTATTTGTATTTGTTTTTGATGACAGAGTATCACTCCGTGTGGCCCCAGAGTCGCCTCGAACCCACAATCCCTCTGCCTCGTCATGCTACAGTGTCTGAAATTATTACAAATATTATGCTTTCCTATTTAATTATAATTAATCCCATGCTACAGAGCCTTCACTGTGTGCCAAGAACTGGGTTCTACTCATAAAAATACAAATTCTTTGATGCCCTATACTAGGGTAGGTTTTTATGATCTGTAATAATAGTCTATGGCCATACCACTCTGAAAGCACTCAGTCTTGTCTGAAAAAAATGTGCATTAATTTATAAAGGAGAAAATTGAGATTTATAGAGAATGGGTATAGTAGGTCCTTTCTCCCTCTGGACTTTATATTCATGAACTCAAACAGCTGCATACAAAAATATTTCTTACAAAGTGACTTACTGAACATGTACAGCTCTTATTCTTTTTAACAATTATATGAATATAGCATTTATATTCTACCAGGTGTTACAACTAATTAAGAGAGGATGTAACTCAAGAGAGTATATGTGACCATGGGGACTCAGTGCTCAGGAGGCAGAGGCAGGCAGATCACTGTGAATTTGAGGCCAGTTTGGTCTACATAATGAGTTCTAGGCTAGCCAGAGTTACAGAGTGAGACTCTGTCTCAAAACAAAAACAAAAAAAGAGAGAGACTATACAGGAGTATGAGTAGATCATATGCAAACACCATACCATTTTACGTAAGAAACTTGAGTATCTGACAGTTTCAGGATCGAGGGAAGGGGCCACCGAGAAACTAGTCCCTGTGGATACCAACTGATGTGTGTAATTCGTTCCATGTTATAACTCTTGGAAAAGCTGAATTGGTATCTGTCTTGCATCTGACTGACTCATCCCACTTGAGAATCCGCCTATTGCTTTAACCTCATCTTTTGCACTTCTAATGAAAAAGGCCTTTCACTGTGTTGGAGTAGGAGTAGATTTTAGTAAATGTCCGTAGTAGCTTCCTTTCATTTTCAGCTATAACTTTGGCTTGCCAGTATTCTGTTCTGGGAATCCTATGTGGCTCGATGCTTTCTTTTATGATTGGTACAGTAGACACCACTGATATCCCTTTTAGCCCCTTCTAACACAGTAGTCCACTCATCTTGTGTTTGTTAGTAATTCTTGCTTTTGCCCTTTGTGGAACATCCCCCTTCATCCTTCTACAGCCACTCCAAGATCCTTGGGTAGCTTGCCTATCCTACCCATTCACTATATGATATACCCATTCACAACCATGGCTAAAGATCTGTGGACCTAAGCCTTAAGGCAGGGCTTATTCCTGGTATAGTGTCTAGGGCGTCCAATGGGAGCTACACTAAAGCTAGTCTCTGGTAGACCCTGTATTCTTGCTTAGCTTCCCCAGCTCCAGGTCTGCCATTTCTTCTTATTCCCTTGTCTTGAGAGCACAAGCCAATAAAACACTTGAACAAGAATCCCCATTTTTGGCTTTTTTTCTAGAAAACCTGAACTAAGCTAGTCGGGAAAGACTGGGATATTTTATATACAGTAGTTTTTGCCTCTAAGTTCTAATCACCTCTGTACTACTACCTCAAAACACTCCACAGAAACACTATTAGGGAGGAAGCTTGCTTTGGCTTATGGTTTCAGAGATTTCAGTCTGTCATGGCGAGGAAGATGTGGGGCAGGAGGGGCTCCCTCTATGGCCGTGTGAACATGAGGTGGCCACTCACATGACGGCGGGTCCACAAGCTGAGAGTCCATCAGAGGCTGGAACCAGGGACGGGAGCAACCTTTAAAGGCAGATCTGGTCCTACTGACTTCCTTCTGTTAACGAGGCCCTACAGCTTTCAAAATGGCACCATAAGCTCAGACCCCCTCCCTTCAAAACATAAGCCTATGAGGGGACATTTCAGATTGAAACCATTCAAAGAATTCTAGCCTTCTAAAATCTTTATTTCAATATAATTTTTCTTACAGAGCTTATTGCATTGCTTTTTGGGACTTAACTTGTTTTATTTCCTTTCATAGACTGAAAGTATATTAAAAACTTGTGCAATCCAGGAGTTGTCTTCTGAAAGGTTGTTCCTTTTTGCTAATTACTGACATAGTAAATGGCCTAGTGCCTTCTATTTGGGTTTCTGCTTCCTGTCATATGTTTACAAACCATGAGGTATCTTCTCAGAGAGCCTGCCTGCGGTTCCTCCTTAATGTACTAGGATCACCATAACTCTATTATTAGAGTAGCAATAAAATTATCCTCCTCCTCTTCTTTTTCTTTTAAATTCCAATAAAATTATCCTCAAGTGTCCATTGAGTTCTTTTAATAAAAGAACTTCCATTAAGTTCTTTTATTAATGAGACTAAGAACATTGGAGGGGACCCCGGTTTCCTGTGTAACACTGTGTTCCCAGGCATCGGGGTATATGAAGAATGCACGTTTCTCACTCTCAGAAATGTCCTCCTCTTTCTTCCCCAGAGGAAAGGGCAGGCAGAAGAATCATGCTATGGTTTTCTCTTCTACTGGACCTCAGGAGGATCCTTAAGTCAGACCCCAAAGGCGACTGATGACATCCTGAAGCCCTTACACCAGGCCATTCATTTTACCTCAGAGCAATAACACAGCAATTCTTTATGGGCTACAGAAGTGAAGGAAACCAGAAAATACTTGTTCCAATTTTTTTGCAATTTACAAGAAAAATGTCTCCAAAATGCCTGTATAGGACTGGCTGTGGAAGGAAAATATTTGTTTGAGGGAAACAATCAAAAGGCTTAGAAATTTAGTTTCTACCAGTTAATCATTCACAGTTTTCAGTCTAGGCAAGTAAACAAGAATCACCACGAAAAGATAAGAAAGTTAGAGAGGTTGGGAACAATGCTTAGAGGTTCAAAGTCTAGATATCAGTTTGAAGCCAGTTCTCCCTGCTTCCCTGGTCTGATTCATGGTCTCCATGTCCCTGTGGCTGAGGCTGGGGCCCAATGAGAGGTCCGTGGAGAATGGTTTCAAGATTCATCCAAGGCAGGGAATTGTTGTTTAAGATTTTACTTATTTTTATTTTATGAGCATGTGTGTTTTGCCTGCATGTATGTCCATGTACCACATGCATGCCTGGTATGGCAGAGGCCAGAAGAGGGCGTCAGATCCCCTGGAACTGGAGTTAAGAATGGGTGTTAGGCCCTGAGTGGACTCTGTGAACCGAACTACTGCAAGAGCAGCCAGTGCTCTTAACTGTTGAGTCGTCTCTCCAGCCCTGGCTAGGGAGCTCTTCCTGAGCTGATCTTACTGAGCTGCTGAGCCTCCTGACAATGCAGACAGAAATCTTCTTCTACCCAGTCTGCTTTATCCTGGCCTCGGGTATTTTTAGTCTCATTGTTTATATCTTCAGTTACTTAATTTCTTCAGCTTTACAAGTCCACCAATGAATAATGCCTGCGCCAGTCCCCGTATCTTTTCAGACCCTGGTCACCTACTTTCCTCTTTTCCCACAGAGCCTTTGTCTAGGTAAGTTGCAAGGCGACTCTCAGAGGACACATGCCATTGTGGAGACTTTGGTAGCCCCTACCAAAATTCCAGATGCTCATTTGCATGTCTGCAGGTCATCTCCATCAATCTACTTTTCTTCTCTTTTTTCGAAGACCATTTCCCTGCCATCACCTCCACATCCTCTACAGCCTCGCTCAGGTCTCACAGTGTAAACTCAGAGAAAACAGCTCTCTAGTTTATTTTAGAGGTCCATACCTGCTTGTAATAGGCCCTCCTCTAGGCGGTTATTTCTGCTAATATCAGTTCATCAAGAAACTTTGCCTTCCTTAGATCCTGTGTATTAAAAAACACTAGTGCTTTTCTGTATGCAAAACACATCCATTCCCTGACACGTGGAAGTGCCCAAATGAATTTTATGCAGTAAAGAACACCGTTTATGACTTAATTAAAAGTATTTGGGTCATTTATAATCACTGTGAATTGAACTGAGTGGAATAAAATTAAGACTTGACAAAATGCTACGTTTCTGTGATTTCTCTGTCTTGCAAAGCCTTTTGAGAAAAAGAAAAAGTTCAAGGTCACTTGAATCTGTCTCCTGTTGAAAGGGCTTGCTGTCGGTAGGTGGTGTAGGTGGATTCAGGAATGAGCCCTCCTCTCCACTGGTGCCTGGCTGGGCTGAGAGCTGGGAGGCAGTTGAAGAAGTCACCACTGGCCTCCACCTCCCCTCCAGGCGCCTGCGACTTTGCCCTCTGGTGCACTGTCTTATTAACTGTCTCTTCATGGTTACAATCTCCTGTTCAGTCACTAAAATGGAGCCACCTCTTTTCCCAGGAATAATGATTCATTCCTCTTTTGAATTACAAAATATTCATTTTAATAAGTTTTTAAATACAAAAAATTAAGAAAGACAAAGTAAGTTCATCTTAGCTCTACCTTTTAGGGATAGTCTTCCCAAGTTTTGGAGCCTTACTTTGTTTTTTTTTTTGTTTCTTTTTGAGACAGGGACTCCTGATAGCCCCACTGGAACTCGAAACTGGCTATGTAGCCCACGCTGGCCAGAATCTCAGGCTTGCCTTTGCCCGCCTAGTGTTAGGATTAAAGGTGATCGTCATCACATTCAGCATCTTTACTTTTAAAGAAAATTAGAATAATTGAGCTGAGTCAGGTTCGCTGGTACACTCTGGGAACCCCAGCGCTTGGGAGGTGGAGAGAGCTAGGAGGAGCTCAAATTCAAGGCCAGCTTGAACATGTTTCATAAAAGCAAAAGTTCAGGTCATTTTATATGTGCCTTCCAATATACTATTTTTCATTTATTGAATGTGTGTATGTGTGGCTTTGTACAGATGTGTACCTGTCACAGTGCGCATGTGGAAGTCAGAGGACAACTTTTGGGGGTTGGTTCTCTCCTTCCACTGTGAGACCTGAAAATTGAACTCAGGTCACCAGTCTCGTATGGCAAGCACTTTTAACCACTGAGGAATCTCACTGGCCCTACACTAATTTTCAATAGCTCCCTGAGTCATTAGAATTAGGGTTGGAGCATGATTTATAAGATTCCTCATAATACATTTTGAAGTTTCATTGTAGCTTGTTTTACCATTTCCTTAATAGAAAGCATCAGACTTTTTTCAAATGGTTAATAATACTTTTTCACACAAGTGAGGGCACTTTAATAGGAGACTATCCAAGGAATGTCTCCTTTACACGTGTGGAGGGAATCTGCTACAATTGTAGCTACAATCTTGAAAGACAAATGGGGCTCTTGCTTTATCAGATTGCTAAAAACATCAACTATCCTTGAGTATGTCCAGGGTCAGGCAGGATATGAAGCAATTACTGCTGGCCCGTCCTTATGCTGTCAATCATAGTGTGATTTTCAACTAGTAAATATGTTTCACTGGCCTCCCCACTTCCTATACAGCCTTCCAAACACAAGGCAGGTGATTGTGTGTATTCTGTGTTCCTAACTGTCTTATTTGAACACACAGAGCAGGGCCCTTCGATGACTGTTGAAGAAAAGAATAAGTCTATGAATGATACCTTCTCTGAAGAGAGCGGGGTAAAGCCCGGCCTCCCTCTGCCTCTACTATTCTGCAGGCGCCGATGATTGCCTGTTTGGGAAGTTCAGGTCCCTGCCTCCCTCTAGCGGTTGACCTGCACACTGGGCCAGTAGGACGCTTCTGCCCTGAACAGACCAGAAGCCAAGATCCCTGTCCTTGAATGCTCTTTGGAAATAATGGGAGTTGTGTTTCTGATGGAGCACTCTTCACCTCACAGAAGTGTATGTCTTCGGCAGCCATCTGTGTCACTGCCATTGAGAATTCATCAGGCAGCATTTTCTCCAGGGCGGCACCCCACCTTCTTTCTTTTAATGACATCAGTAATTCACTGAGCTATGATTTCTCTTTTTTGTCATCTGGATCTGTAACTGCTTGTTGTCCAGATTGACTTTATGCTGTGTCATGGACAATATGTGGCCCAATAACGTGGGCCAAACACAGAATAAACAAGCCATGGATTTGACCATGGTCACATAAAATATTAGGGAAAAAGGAGAAAATTTTTTTGAGAATTTTGAGAATTTAAAATTTTAGGAACACAGTGAAAACTGGAAGAGGTTGCAAGCACTGCCAGTAAAGCACTTGTTTAGGGCTACATTTAGGAATCTCCGTGAGATTCCATTCTACAGTTTAGTCAACGGCCTCAGGTAGTGATACTGCCATTTGATAATGTATTGCCAAAATCTTTTATTGATATCTTCATGTGCTTAGCAACAAGTCTAATATAGCCAGATGAGGCAATTTGGTTCTTGGAGGAGTAGCAATTTACCTCATCCCAACCTGTCGTGTCCTGTCCCGTCCCCCCGGCCCCCTGCTTCCTACCTATCTGCTTTCTACTCCCTCCCTACCTAAGACAGATAGCTGGAATGCTGGGGACAGATTTTCATATCTCTCTAATCAGAAGATTCAGCTGGTTGACAGGTAAACAGCTGTAGTTCTAAGCACATGTGATAAACTGCCTCTTCATGATCCATCTGAAGACTCTTCCCTGTGTCACATCACTCTTGGCTCATGAACTCAAGAAAGTGCCATCAACAAACCTGAATCATTTCCTTTCTGTAATTCCTGACCCAATTGTCCCATAAATGTTCTATTGCTGTTCCAGCCGGGCCATCCCAGCATCTCAGTCTGTCCTTGGTGAAGAACAGGATGCCTTCTAGAACTTAACGTGCTGCAGCAATGGGTGGGGATGAATGCCACCAACAATGGGTTAGTGCATTCGAGCTCTGCCTTGTATTTCAGCTGACATCACAACGAACACGAAGACTCTGTCCTGTGCAAATGCAGTTAAGTGCTCCAGCCCAGAAACCGTTTTTCCTTTTTTATGAGGTCGAGCTTTCAGAACTTGTTTGAAGGAGAGCTATTTATGGGCTCACAAACAAAGTGCCGGAGGAAAGGAATTCAGAGGATGTTCTTAGCAAATCCAGAAGGTTTTATTTCCAGAGGCCAAAGTGTGTATTAACTGTTCACCTCCCGGCACATACTGAGTGGAACCTCCTGAGGCCCGAGAGAGATGGGAAATTGGGTAGGTACCGGAGGGCTTACTAGAGAGTCTTTGAGGTTACCTCAGTGTGTTGGTTGTTGCTCTGGTTGATCCTGAAGAATCGTGACAGAACTTTGTGATGGGATGGGGTCTGCTGATGCTCACTAGGTGATTTGCATCTCATTTAAGACTTGGTGTTTCCTGTCAAGGTAGAAGAATGACGGGGTTATTATCATCCTTGGAACACAGTGAATGACTACTACGCTGATTTTTTAAATAACAACAAATTGTTGGATAAAAGTTCAGTTAGTCAAGGTGCAGAATTACCCCTTACCTGCTTAGGTACATACAATGAACACAGAAGTCACCATCTTAATTGCTTTTAATTTGCTTAGCTGTTTTGTATTGGGTTAGGGAAAGTTAGAAAAAAAGCATGTCTTAAGCCCTAGGTTACCTTTCCAAAAGTTTGGTGAAAGAGAGGACCAAACCTTCCATTAGAACACTGTGGTTCCCAGCACTTATATGTCATGTGACTAAATGATGTTCTCGAAGGCTTTGTGTTCCAATGAATGAATTTGGCAGTTCTCAGGGAGAACAAAGCTGTCCGTGTTCTTGCTGGAGCCCCAGCTGACTGAACTTCTGTCTCATCCCATGACTGGTGATGGAAGGAACCAGAGCATTCTTGTGGCCCCTGGCACTTGGCCTGGGTTGGTGTAAAGTTGCTGGTCTCTTGCTGGGGAGTATATGTCTCTTGATTGAATGACTGAATGCCAGGGGTGAAGAAGAACTCTGCACCAGCCTCTGATTCTCCCAGGCTGCCTGGTGTATGTGCTACATGTAATAAGTTGGAGTGGGCAGGAGGGCCCTGTCCCAGTGCTGTGCTTCCAAGGGTCCTCCCGTGCTTACCTCCCAAAGATACCTTTCCCAGAGGGCAATGCCTCCGAGCCTGGGGCCCATCCTGCTGTCTATACTTGTGGTTCTCAGAGTGTGATTTCCCAAACAGCAACATCACACAACTTAGAAATTTGCTATAATTCTTGGACCCCAATCCAGAATGACTGAACCAAGAACTCTGAGGTACGTCCTGGCCACAGAGCTTCAGCAGCCTCTGACGATTCCGATGCCTGTCTTTGGGTAAGCTCTGCTGTACGAATTCAGATCACATTTTGGGATGGCTGAGACTAGCTGGTGAAATGCACTTGGATTTCTATCCTGGGCTCAAGGAATGTGCCCTCAGCAGGAAGGCTGAAGGCTAGATAACAGCTTGAGCTGGTGTCTCACCACTGTACCTTGATATGAACGTACAGGTTCCCGTTTATCCCTTATTGTTTTTCAGTGCTGGACATTAGACCCAGGGTCTCCTCCAACTATACTTTTTTAGGTAGGAGGATGGCATATAACTTGTTGAGCAGTCTGTTGGTTTGATTCCACTTTTACATACCTACAGGAATGGCACATAAGCTTCCATGCTCACTCCTGTCCTGGCTCTTCAACCTTACAGGTACACTTGCTGCTGAAAGTCTCTAATAGTTCATTCACTGAGTCCCCTCTTTGCATGTCAATTTATTTGATTATTGATGTCCTGTATTAGTTATTTTTTAGCTCCTGTGATAAAATACCACGACCAAGGCAACTCGGAAGAATTTATTTGGGATTACGGTTCCATCATGGTGAGGAGGCATGCAGCAAGCGAGGAGGCATGCAGATGCAGCTGGAGCAGAAAACTGAGCACTCCCATCTTCAGTCACTTGCTGGAAGCAGAGAATGAGATGAACATGAGCCAAAGCTATGAACTCTCAAAGCCCCACGTCCAGTGACCTGAGGGACGTGCTTCCTCCATTAAGGCAACAGCTTCTAAAGATTCCATGACCCTCAGCAAACAAGCAGCACCAACCACTGACCAAATGTTCAAATACTTGGGCCCATGGGGGTGGGGGACATTTCTCGTTCAATCTACCACATGCACCGTTATCATCATGATTTTCTTCACTTCTTTAAAAAAATTTTAAAAACATTTAGTTTCTGTGTGATGGAGAGTGTGTTTGTGTGGGTGCTCATGTACTGCAGTGTTCATGTGGAGGTCAGAGGACCACTTACAGGTCTCTCTTTCCATGGTGTAGGTTCTGGGGATTAAATTCAGGTTGTCAGGCTTGGTGGCAAGCATCTTTATCCACTGAGTCATCTTGCCAACCACCGCCCCGCCTTCTTTTTGAGACAGAGTTCTGCTACATAGCCTTGGCTGGCTTGGTACTTACTATATAGCCCAGTCTGGCTTCAAACTCCATCCTCCCAAGTGCTGTTATTACTATGTGCCACTACAACGGGCTTTCCATTCCATTCTCCTGGAAATGGAGTTACAGATGGTTGTTAGCCACCATGTGGGTGCTGGGAACCGAATCCACATCTTCTGCAAGAGCAGTCAGTACTTTTAACTGCTGAGCCATCTTCCCATCTCCTTCTTTAGACAGATTTAGAGCATTGGTTTAAAGTCTTTTTATCTTAAGTCTACCAATTTTCTGATCTCTCACAGGCAGTTTACGTTGCCTGCATGTGGCCTGGAGTATGTACCTGTTTCTTTCTATGTCTTGTAATTTTCTTTTAATTGGGTACCAAACATATTTTAGCAAACTCTAGAAGCTGGACCGTGTCCCCAAGGCATGTTGTTGGTGCCTGCTTATTTGTTTAGTGGTTGCCTCAGTAACTGTAGTGATGATCTTCAACCCCAACACTAAGCTATGATTTAACGGAGTCTTTGCAAATGCATGTATTTTCCAACAGCCTCTCCTGTTTGGAGATATTCTTTTCGTCTGAGCTTCTCTCCATTCTGATACAGATAAAGTCACTCCCCTGTGAAGGGATTAGGTGCTATCTGCTTTCCAACCTACTTCCAGGCAAAATCTGAGTCAGGCCCTGCAGTTGAGAGCAGAGACAGTGGAAGCTTTTTTCTTTTCTTTTCAAACATACTTTCATGGATTCTTGGGGAATTTCATACTATGTGTTTTGATCATATTTACAGCCCTCCCCCAGATCTGGAACCCCACCTTACAGCCCCTCTTACCAACTTCATGTCTTTTCACTATTATCTCTCTTACTGTGGTTGTATTTAGATCCTTTCCCCATCTGCACCTCCTTCCCTTACTACTCTCCCTGCTCAATTTAATGTACTCTTTAACTTAATGCCTATAGAATCTAATTTGTGTTCCCCAAATATTCTTCAGTTTGTGTCCATCCACCGGAGCCTGGTGAACTTGCTGAGTCACACCTTTGGAAGAGACTGACTCTCCTCCCAGGAGCCACTGATTGTCAATGGTTCCTCTGGAAGACTTGGGGTTTTCCTACCCACTTCCCCAGGTCTAGGCTGAGATTTTGTCTGGTTTGAGTTTCTGTGAAATTGTGAATGCTGTGAGTTCATATAAGTAACTGACAAGCTGTCTGGAAGACTCTGTTTCTTTGTGGTCATCCACCACCTCTGGCTCTTACAATCTTTCCTCCTTCTTTCCACAGTGATCCCTGAACCTTGGGAGGTACAAATTTGATGTAGGAGTCCTATTCAAGGATGAGCACTCTGCAGTCTCTTATGTTCTGCATGTTGGCCACTTGCGGATCTCTGTGTTGATCATCATCTGCAGCATGAAAGCTTCTCTGGTAAGAGCTGGGAGATGCATTTATCTATGGGCATAACAATAAGTCTTTAGGAGTCAGTTTAATAGTATGTCTATTTAGCAGAACTGTAGTAGTAGGCTCTCCCCTGTGTCCTGTGACCTGTCTGACTTCAGGTTCCTAGGCCGGCTATCAGTCGGGTCTGGAGTCCATCCTATGAAGTGGACCTTGAAGCCAATTAGAAAGTCGTTGGCTAATCCCATAATATTTGTGCTATTATTACCCTGGCGGGCATATCTCGAATGGCAGCTTTTTTGTCTGGGTGATACCATTGCTCTAGGGGTTGAGCCCTGGGTGGAGTAGGGCAGTATCTTGAAGCATCTTTAGTTTGCTTCTCCTAGCTTGGAACCAGTGTCTGGCCAGTTGGGTCAGGAGTGATGGGCCTCATGACTCTTAGAGACTGCTGCTTTCCCTTGCATTCAGCAACAATGTGACCTCAGCAGCGAGAAGAGACATTTCCACGTCCTGTTCCCTTAGGAAGAAGGCCTCCACTGAGAGCAGGGGACATTGGTCTCTGTGTTCTGCATCCTGCCAGTCTGGAGTGGCGCCTCTGCCTGGTTGAACTGGGCAGGGTAGACAGATAGTGCTATTGGCTCACATATCACAATTTTCCTTTTTTTGTACTGAATTTTCATAGATTTTTTTTTTCCTGAATAGATATTCCTCCATTTGTTACATGCCTTTATGCTTTAAATGACTGCTTAAAAAATTGATTTTCTCAAATTTCACTGGCTACAGCTCTGCAGATCTCTCCACACTGTGGTGCCAGAGGCTGATCTTCATGTTGATTGATTTGAGCATCCTACTGAGCACCAGCTGTAAGCCAGGTACTATATTCTTAGCAATGTGCTGGAGATCCAACCAGCAGGTATTTGGCACATGGAAAAAACTCAATAGATATTTATCTAATGAATGAAGAACACATCTTTCATTCTTCCTTCTTTCTTTCTTTCTTTCTTTCTTTTTCTTTCTTTCTTTCTCATTCTCTCTTTCATTCTTCCTTTATCCTTCTTCCTCTTTCTTTTTCTTTCTCTCCTCTCTCTCTCCTCTCTCTCTCTCTCTCCCTCATCAGAGACATTTCTGGAACACTCTGTGAGATGAGCAGACATTTGGGGGCACCAGGATTATGGACATGATGCCTTTCTACAGTAGCCTTGCTGTTACATTGGTTGGACAACTTTATTGTGTTGCAGGAGTTCATATGGCAGTTACTGTCTTTATTCCCTGCTACGTTTTTTCCTCTGCCTTTGGGGCCCTTCACTGAGGGTCAGCAGGGTGGTCTTGCCTCAGGGTTACAGCCTTAGTGGCTACCCGGGCATGTTCACAACTTGATCCTAGGTAGGAAAAAACATGCTTTTAGATGGTGATTTCAGAAGGCCAAGCTCTACCCAGTTCCTTGGAATTCTCTAGTTAACACTTCCTCTTCCTCCTAGCAGCTGGTTATGGCCTTCCCAGTGCCTGGGAATGCGGTTTCTTGTTCTCCTAGGTAAGCAGTATAGAGATGCTGGTGCTGAACTGCAATAGGAGGAAGAGTGAGGTAGGTGTCTAGTTCCAGCATTATTTTAGTTCATTAGTTACATTTATTTCTGTCAGTAATATAAATATTGTCATGTCACACCAACCATTTATAATAGTTATAACCCAGCTATTTTTTGTTATACATATTCCATATTTTGTCTACTGGACACAGATACTAATATTATCCTGGTGGTGCAGTTTGCTTATTGGTGGTTAACATTTACCTCAGTTTCAAGCCTTTTCTTCTACTAAATGGTGGGACCCTTTAAGCCTCATTCTCTGAACTTTCCTCACCAAGGCATATGGGGACTTCCATTTCAATGGCAGTTAATCCTAGCCACCAGGTGTCTGCAGCATCTTCTGGAGCCATTCATTTTGCTTGGTCACAGTGTCTGTAACTTAATCTAAAATAAGTTAGATTTTAGATGTAACTGTTCTAAAATCTAAAATACTTGTGTCCTACATTTAGCAGGCTAGGGATGGAAGCTTCATCCCTTCGGTGGTGACTGTGGTATCAGCTTAGGGGGTTCTAGAATCTGTTCGAGTTGTCCAATGAGATGCACTTGGAGAAATGCTGGAAGTCAGTGGGAGAGAGAAACTATTCTTTCCGGAGCGGAGGTGGCAGCTGGCACACCTGACCTACATAATGCGAGTGCTTCCAGTGCAGCTGGGTCTGGTGTGCCCCTTCAGGCCCTGCTCTGGGACCAGCAGGATGCCTGATGTCTTCTGTGATGATTTCCAAGCCTCAGCCCCTTTGTTGCTCTCACTCTGACCCGTTATTGGTGGAGGCACAGCTTGATCAGCTGTCTGAATGGATTATATTTGGCCAGATGGGGCAGCTGCATCAAAATACACGTTCCGGGAGTCTGTCAGAGTCCAAGTAGGGTAGCAGAGAGCGAGGGGCTGAAGGAGAACACCGGAAGGGTGGAGGCCGAAAAGATTCTCTCAGAACGCAGACGTAACCTTAGGAACGAGTTCAGCACCCCCAGAAATGTGAAGATCAAGAATGATTTCAGTAATCTCCAGCTCATTGTGCTATTTCTGCTCAGAACTGAGGCACCGCTAGACCCAGTAAAAAGCATTTTATTTTAGTGCCTGTGTGAAATCTGAAAGAAGTAGCCTTGGACAGTAACATTCTCTGTACCTAAAGGGAAGCGATGTTCCTCTTCGCAGGACTGAAAAAAGCCAGGCAAGGGATTGGATTGGTTGCTGAGCAAACTCCCCAGAATGGTGAAGGTGGCCTCATTTTCTCATGATCCTGTTTTTACGTAAAAGTAATTCATCAAATACATAATTAAATGTAATTTCACTTTTAGATTTTCCTAAATTTCATGTGCTTAAGCAAACAAAATGAAACTTGAACTTTGAACCCATGAGCCTTTCGCCTTGGCCTCCCTGGTGTAAAATTATAGGCATGTGCCACCAGACCCAGCTTTATTAATTTTATCTGAGTGTGTAGAATAGCATCTGGCACTAACTGTTATGGGCACTTAATAATAGCTTATTGAATGAAATGAATAACTAAATATAAAAGTGAGTTGAAGTCTAGCCTGAACTATATCATGAGGCTTTGTTTAAGAAAGAAAGGACCAATAGGTGTGGTGGTTCATGCCTTTAATCTCATCAGCTGGGAGGCAAAAGCAGGCAGATCTCTGTGAGTTCAAGGCCAGCCTGGTTTACACAGTAAGTTACAGGCCAGTTGGGGCTACAGGAAGATGTGTCTAAAGAAAAAGAAAAAAAATGGTAAGATACAGTGTTGGACTTCCATAGTCTAATCAGGCTAATAAATCCATATGTTCATAATTAGAATGTGACAGCATTCACAGAATGCTAGAAGGGTTTTCAGGAATATGAAAAGAAAGAACCTAATTCTGATTGGGTGGAAAGGTATTAAAGATTAGATGTATTATTGAAAAATCCAGTTCCAGAGTATGAGAACCAGCCCTAAGATGCCATGAGCCCAAATAAATAGCCATATCTATGATAACTCAGCATGTAGCATTGTATGTGGGCGTGTGGGCTTATTCTCAGAAGTGACGTTCTGGGTAACAGCCAGACGAGTAAGTTTCTGTGATTTGATTCAGGAGGCCTTATATAGTGATTAGTACAAAAGTGACTTAAATTCAAGCCAGAACGTGCCTGGTTTATCTCACGCTGATATCAAAGACTTCAGGTACATTCTTGGTGCTGAATGTGCCAGGGTCTGGCTATATCAGTCCAGCAGTTCTGTTTATTTATAGCATGAAACTACTCTGGAGAAGCTGACCAGATTACTCAAGGGCAATCATAGCAGCTCCGCTTAAGACAGCTACAGTCAGGTCCAGCCGAGTCCATACGAGGCTTCTTGGAGGAATGGAATTTAAATGGATTCTTCAAAGATGGCTAAGATCAGCCTGAGACCAGAGGGTTAACTAAGGCACTGTGTGAGCTAGATTCATTGCTGTGACAAAATGCCTGGTAAAAACAACTTACAGAGAGGAATCAGAACAGTTGTATTTATTTTGGCTCATGTTTTGAGAGGTTTCAGTCCTTCATGGTAGGGCAGGTGTTGTTGAACAGAGCAGCTTAAGCCATGAAAGCCAGAGAGAGAGAGGAGAGAGAGAAAGAGAGAGAATATCCTACCCTCTGGGGCTTTCTCCCTCCTCTCTTTATTCTGTCCAACCCCCACCATGGGATGGTGTCTTCCTCTTTGGGGTGGGGCTTCCCTCACAAACAAACCCAGAGGTGTGCTTTACTAATCTCCTAGGCATTCAAATTGACAGTCAAGATTAACCATGACAGGCTCTATGGGCATAAGGTCAGCCTACTATCTAACACGGAGGCCAGAGACAGGAAGCTCATCAGAGTTGCTTTATGGGATCATCTGTGTGAGAGTGACGGGTTAGAAGCTGTGTGCTGCTCTCCAGAGGCTCTGTTCTCAGGGTCATTAAGAGCTTGCACCAAGTTCTCTTTGAGAACTGACATCACAGGTGTTTGCACTGAGGGATATGACCAGGTAAAATGGCTTTCGGTAAAATGGACGGGGACAGAGCATTGAGGACAATATTGAAGGGAGCAGGTTGTTGTAGATTGGTAGAGAACACCTCGAGAGTAAACACAGCAATACATGTGCTATCATTAGCTATCTCTGGACTGTCCTGATGCTCTAAATCCCTTGGTGTGGAAACTACGGGCCTGGAATTCTCTTTTGCATTTCTTCCTGTCTTAAAGAGGATTCTTCTTCCCTTCTCCACTCAAGAGCCCTATAAAAAAGTAAAATGTCTAAAAAACAAATATCTTTAAAATCTGCTAATTGACTAAAACGAGTGTTTAGTCGCTGCCCTGAAGTCTGCTTGGCTGTGGGTTTTCCACAGACCAACATGTTTAATATCTGCTTTGTAAGGGGATTGAGATGGAAAAGCAGAAGTGTGTGGCTCTTAGCAACTTGACTGGAGCTATTGCAGCACCACTGAGAAAGAGCAGCAACTGAATGAATGGGCAGCTCTGCAGAGTCTCCAGCTTCAGGGACTCGGCCCACGGTGGCTCCTGGTGCTGCTGAAGGTGGCCGGTTTCAGAACGAAGTGGAAAGTGCCTTAGGTGTAGGTTGCCTAATTAATTAACCCAACAAATGCTCTTTGTGAATCTCCTATGGATAATGCAAGACAAACAGTCTGCCTTCTCTGAAGCTGATATTTTAATGGGGGGGGGATATGAAAGAGAAATGGGGAAGACACAGAGGGGAGATGACAATTTCATTGTCTGATGGGCTTAGCGCCCTGGGTGATCCTGTGACTCGTGAAATCTGAAATGGGTCATATTTTAGCCACTACCTATATTCAACAATACTATTTTCTGTAACAATGGCAAAATTAAAAGAACAATCATGTTCACCAGAAAAACAAATACAGTGAAGTTGATTTTTACATTTTTATTTATATATATATATATTTTTTTGGTCTTTTTTGTAACAGGGTCTCCTGTAGCCCCAGCTGGACTGGAACTCACTATGTAGATCAGGTTGACCTTGAACTCACAGAGATCCACCTTCTTCTACCTCCTGAGGGCCGGGACTAAAGGCATATGCCACCACACCTGGCTGTTTTTACTTTATTTTATTTTTTAAACTTCATTTTTGGGCTGGAGGGATGGCTCAGTGATTAAGATCACTTGTTTTTCCGTAGGACCTAAGTTCAATTTCCAGTAACCGCACTGGGTGGTTTACAACCACCTATGACTACAGCTCCTGGGGAATCCACACCTCTGGTCTCCTCAGGTTCTCTCTCTCTTTTTCACACACACATATACATATAATTTAAAATAAAAATAAAATCTTAGAAAAAAACCCAATTCACTTATATATTCAGCCCCTCCAGTTTTTGAATAGCTTAAATATCATATTAATAAAAGCAAAAAACGAAAGTATACTTATTTAACAGATTTTATATTGGCTTAGCAGTTTGGATTTAATCTACTGGCTGCAGTCTGATAAAATAATATCTTATAAAAATAATTTTCAAGCAATTATTAATAGTTATAAGGCAAAAAAGATAAGCAACAGTACAATTTAGGTAAAATGGAATCATGCTGCTAATATTTTTTCTGAATTAGTTTTTTAGTTTCAAAAGAGCTAGTAATTAAAGTGAAGTTTCAACCCAGTTGAAAGATATTAAAATTCAGTAAAATTTTTCATGTATTAACTGGGTTGTACTTACCAAAACTATTATACATTACCTCACAATTCTCATTTTGCTGCTACTGTTTTTAAACAGTAAATAAAAAACAAACAAACAAAATGTACCAAATGTCAGAACTGACACTTAAATACATGTTCATAATTATCGTTCTATTGTTTACTTACAAATTTCTGTTTGTGAGGCTGGAGAGATGGCTTGCTCAGCAGAAAGGAGCAACGACTGTTCTTGCAGAGAACCCAGGTTCTGTTCCCAACACCCAAGTAGTGGCTTATAACCACCTGTAACTCCAGTTTCAGGGGATGTGATGTCCTCTTCTGGCCTCCGTGGGCACTGCAAGAATGTAGTGCTTATACGTATGTGCAGACAAAACACTCATACACGTAAAATAAAAATAAATAAATCTTTAAAAAAATTCTGTTTAAATGCTAGACAAAGAACCACAGGAGTTGCAGACACGAATTTCACCCAAATCCAGTTCATAAGACTGTGAACTAGGAATAGTTGTCCAGGAAAACAGTTTCTGAATCTGAAAAGTGTTTGTGTATGTGACCAGTTGTATAACTGGAATTGTTCCAAGTTAAATTCCATACAGAATACAATGTGCATTCAAGAATAAATGACACAACTGTGATAAATTTGACACATATTATTAGCGTCCAACCACAGCAACTGCTCAAAAATATTTGAAGATTTCTGTGGAGGAGGTGACTTTATTACTCATATTGACATAAGAAAACGTAACCTGATTTTGGTTAGATGTCTGTTTTTTAAGATTTATTTACTTTTTTATGTACATGTGGGCATCTGTGGGAATGTATGTTGCATGTTTGTGGGGGCTCTTAGAATCCAGAAGAGGCCATTGGATCCCCTAGAGCTGGAGTTAGAGGCTGTTGTGAGCCCCCAGATATGGGTGCTGGGAATGGTACCCGGAGTTCTCTGCAAGAGCAGCTGCTGTGCCTAACCCACTGGTTAAGTGTGCTTTATTGCTGAACCATTTTCTGCTCTGGTCAGATTTCTTGTTGCTTTGAAATTCTCCAAAGACAGTGTCCCCCTGTGACTCACACTCAGGCCCAGAGAGCTCCAATAGCTTTTCTGTCCTTGATATGTCAATGGATCTTTTCTAAACTTTCCTTACTAAGTACTTGGTGCCCCTGACTCTCCCATTCCTTTTCGTGGGTTGGTAAAAGGCTTTTGGGTATCTACCGTCTGGCTCTAGGGACAATTTTTACTTCAGTTTGAACTAGCTTATCAGAGCCTATCTTGGGGGTTTAGTTGTTCATTCTTCCATTTACTGATTCAACATGTAGAATAATCCCTAGCATGGGCCAGTGAAAACAGCAGGGTATATCCTTTGGTATTGCGCATTCTTGTTGAGAAACTGACTTGCATGATACTTCACATACAGAGAGAGAAAGGGCTGGGTTCACAGAGAACCCACAGCTCTGTGGGGTAATGGTAAGATGGGGAGCCTGGGCCGGGGCACTCTGCGGGAAGCTGAGGCTGCTCATCAATGGTCTGGGAGCCCGTGTGTATTTGCAAGCAAACACACTGTGCCCGTCAGTAGTGTATTACTGCAGAAGTGGGCTCTGCCAGAGCCACTTACTCTGAAAAGACTCATTTCCGCTGGCGTGGGAGACAATAAAGAGGAAAGTGGCTCACCAGTGGCAGAGGAGGGAGGAGAGAGATTGCGCAGTTCTCTAGAGACAAGGCAGAGCCATTTCTACCTTAAGAAATGCCACGACCTGCGCCTTATGTTGACTCTTCCCAGCCCTGTTGACTGACAGGGGCTTTGATATGAAATGCGCCATGAAGCTCCTTTGCGTGGATTTCCTATTAATTAGCACATTACTTCCTCTCTGCCTAGACATTGGCAAGAATTTCCACGCTCTGAGGTACCTGAATTTCTGCCAAAATGCCTATCTTGTGTTACTTTGCATAATGTGCCTTGTCTGAGGTTGCTCTTGGTCAGAGCAACTGGCTCTGGGACACTCTTCCTGGAGGAGGAGATGATTTTCTAAGCCGTGGTTTGTGAATGGTGGCTGTCAGAGAGCCAAGACAAATTCCAACAGGGTCAAGCTGGGAGCTAGGTGACATGAGAGCCCATGCTTTATACATCCCAAAGCTGTTTTCTTTGGGGATTGGGGAGAAGAGAATAATGCCCAGGAAAGAGGTTTAAATTAGGTCTAAAGAAACTCTGCGCCCAGTCATTTCAAGTCAGTGCCCAGCAGACGGCAGAGCAGGAACTAGGCCAAGACTGATGCTTAGGACTACTTAGCATCTGAGAGCAGGGGCGGGAATGGAGCTGAAGGTAGCCACCCACAGCTCTCAAAGTTGGAAAAGACAAGTGGGAGGTAACCAGCAGACCAGCTAGTTTAGCTTCTACCTCCTCTGCATCAAGCAACTCTAGGGAGCCTTCTACAAGATGAGTGCCAGCTGCACTGTCCACGGAGAAGTGGACAGTGCAGCTGGTGGGCCGTAGGATGTGGGGAAAACTCACCCTGCTGGGCTTGGTTTCCTCCTGTGAAATAAATTGGCTTGAAAATTTTTAAATTTATTTACTTATTTTTTATTTATGTATTTGTTTTCTAGGTTTTTCCCCCATGTGTCTAATTGCACCACATGCATACAATGCCTGGTGAGACCAGAAGAGGGCATTGGATCCCTGGAACTGGAATGACAGAGAGTTGTGTGAAAGAAGGTTACCAGAAAAAATGTGCATCTTCAAACTGAACCTTCTGTAAGGCTGATCAACTGATTTGAACTTCAGTGACTGTGTAGAGTTTGCAATGCTTCAGGTCCAGAGCCTTTTACAATTTATCCTTGTTCATTTTAAGCTCCCTAAATAGCCATTTCTTGTCTATCTCTCTGTCTGACCTAACAACGTGTGACTAACAGATAAGAACCTTTTGGAATGTATTAACAGCATACTACCAGCTTCCGTCAAGCCAAGGGCTAAGAAGCCTGTAAGATAGTATCTAAAGCCTACACCAGAACTCTTCCTGATTCGATATAACCCATCTCTCTGATGTCTCCACCAATGCATTTTAAATATCTTGACTTATGGCTTTCTTTGTTCTGTTATTTTAAAAACTTTGTGAAACTGTTACCATGTTGAAACATGAAATATGGGGTAACCTAAATCTGTGTTCCCAGACCATAGTCATTCCCATTTGGCTCTAGAATAAACCATCTCTTATCCCCTTTGAGGTGAAAGCTATGTTTTTGTTTTTGTTTGTTTTTTTTTTCATTTACAGTTGTTAGCTGTCATGTGAGTGCTGGTAACCAAATACAGGTCCTCTGTAAAAGTAGCCTCTTGTGTTCTTAACCACTGAGCCATCTCTCCAGCCCCACCCATTTTAGTATAGTGTGCATGTGAGTGTGTGTGTGTGTATGAATGAGCAGGTCAGAGAATGATTTTCAGGAGGTTGTTCCACCAATGGGCTCTAGGGATCAAACCAGCTTGTCAGACTTGTACACCAATTGCTTTAAGCTATCAAGCTGGCTCACAGGCTTGAGATTGGCCCTTTTAAATTTGCAAGGTGTGTATCTTCCTGTGCTAGAGATGTGGCCTTAAAGTTCAGTCCTGGGCCAGGGTAGAGGTGAGGAGGGCTTGGTAGGCAAAAGAATGGCTAGTGAATATGTGGAGTTCTAACTTCCTGAATAGCCTGGAGGGTAAATGTGTCCCTCCTTTGAGACTCATTTTCACATTAAAACAACCATATATTTTTGAGTCTTTAAAAAGAACAATATATGGCCTTGCTCTCAAGGACATTCTAACTGTGGAAATGACCTATCCATATAGATTAGAAATGAAAAACAACTTAAGATCTAAAAGCAGCTTGGGTACCCTCATGAAAAAGCATTGGAAGGAGTCCTCTGAGTTGGAGAGAAGAGTTCTTAGGATTCAGAGCAGGCAGATTACAACAGTGGGCTGAGTCCCTGCTCCAGGATGCTCACAGCATCCACCAGTGACACTTCCAGAGCTCTTTTTGGGGGTGGGCAGAAGTGGCCAGAGTTTGAGAGCTGAAACAAATGAGGCCACGGACAGAAGGGCTGTGTCTTAGAGCAATGACCAAGAACCGGTTGTCAGGTGCAGGCTGTGCTCTCCCGGCTGGGCCTGCCAGCCCCTCCTCCAAAACCCTTTGTGAAGGGAATTAGATCTCAGGGCTGCCCAATGAGAGCTCCCCCTGCTGCGGCCAACAGGATCAGCCTCCTATCACCAGTCTCCTCGGGCTGCCTAAGGAAAGACTTCAACTGAAGCTGTAGGAAGTGCAGTTAGATCCCACTGGGACTGAATGAATTAACCTGCAAGTCAGGGCCCGAATGGTGCCTCCTCTCTGCAGGGACGTGGAGGGGAGGACACAGTCCCTGGAGACTGCTTCCTTCTGTTCTTTCCCCACAGCCAGCCATTGTGGGTCTGCTTATCAACCCCTGTTCCCCTGAATCTCCCATCTGTAGCATGTGTCACAATCTTCCCCAGACTGTGATTCTGATGCTCAACATAACCAATCTCTCAGCCCCGCTGGCATGAATCTCAACAGCTGAGGCCAGAGGAGGATCTGGCCTCCATTAGGGGTTATGGGATAATGGTCAGTTCTTAGAGAAGGAAGTGTAGACTAAGAAACTAGCGCTGTTTCTCCTGCTATGTCTCATTCTATTAATTACTCACAAACAGATGATCTGTTTTGCTAAACTGTGATGGATAGTGAATTCCTAAGGACAAGAACTGAGTCCCAGAGACATTTCTGCATCCTCAGAGCCTAATGATAAAGGAATAATAGTAAAGCTCCCCTTAGGAAGTAAGGATGGGACACATGGTGGATCGTGAGCTGATTGTATAGTACATGGACTGCTACTTTTGTGTTATGGTAACAAAAAGCCCCATAAGATTAACTGGTCAAAAGAATAACAATCTCTGGTCTCTGATTTGGGTGAAGACCCAACTTTCCAGTTTCACTGGTTAATCATCTGGTCATAGGGCCACCCCTACGAAGGTGGGTTCCCCTTTGTCATGCTAAGAGATGGGCAAAATACCTGGCGCATTAATGAGGTGGTGAGCTTTTCCTGCCTGGAATCTCCTGCCTCTTAGTGCTGTTCTTGTGGCTCTGAGTCTCAGACATGTGACGCTCCATATGATTTGCCCACTTTTCAGAATTCTTTAGAAAAGCATAATTGCTTCTTTCTTCTTTATATCTTTCTTCTAACTATACTTTCCATGAGACTTTGGGCTACCGCAGCCTTTTGAGTTTCTTCATCTTTTTCTCTGCAACTCCCTTCTCCTTGCTGTGTGACTGCTCGTCCGCCATGTGTACAACCGCCGTGTAGGCTCTAAATCATCATGGCTTTCTTCCTTCTTCCTCCGTTCTCCTCTTGAGGCAGCTGCTGAGATTTATGGCTTGCTTGCCCTGAGGACTTTTCTTTAAATTCTAAAATTGTCCAAAACTTCCATTTGAGTCCATTCTTAAATTCTTTTATGAATAAGACTGAAGACCCTCCAGGGAACACTGCTTGTCCCTATATCAAGTGTCTGGTTAGGCAGAGGGAGCATGCACAGGGAATGTGGACACCTCACTGGCTTACCCACCGGGCACTAAGAAATGACCAGTCTCAGCAGAGACTACCCCTGCTGCCTTCATCCATTTTCAGCCATAAGACCCACAAAGGCCACCGGGTGGGGCAGTGTTTCAGTGGCCGCGTTCTTCCCTGAAGTCTCAGCCCTGTCCCTGTCTCAGGAGTTTTCCTCATTTTCCTTAGTTAATCCATGTTGGCTCTGTTCTTTGCTTGGTCAGGTTTTTATGTTCTTCTTTGACATGAGACAACAAACTCACTTCACTGGAAGTCACCTGCCATATGTAGCTTTGGTGGCTATTAGTCTTCTAATAGCTCAATTCCCTGAATTAAGATCATCAAGAACCAAGAAATACTCTGTTGATCTCAAAGAGTCCATATCACTAGGACCAAGTCAGGAACATGGAACACGGTTTTGATACTGAAGACACTATTACAGATGGGGACAGTGATTGAGCAATCCCAGCAGGGCGGAGATGGCAGAGGGTGAGGAAGAGAGTGATGCATAAGATGGCGCTTCATTCGTGACCCTGTGTCTTCCTCTTGCCCTTCAGAAGACCCAGCTCTGCTGGTTTCATAGCAATGTGTTGCATTTGTTATATGACATTAATTTTCTTCTGACAAAATTCTTGTTAATTAGCACAGTTCTATCACAGCAGATGAGTTGACTGAACCTGCTGAATCAGTCTATCCTGACAAACTGTCCATCTTGTGCCTTCTTTGCATAATGTCCCCTGTGTGACTATCTCCTAAGAAATGACACTTGGCTTCTACTCTGACAGGAACATCACCATCTTGGCTGTTCTTTTCACATCATGGTTCTTGTTCTCTGCCCTTGGCAAAGTTTGGTTTCACAGCCACTCTGTACCCTTGAATGAGCTTTTCATATGAGGAGGAGTTATCTTTTGAAGCAGGGTTCTGTCATAGCTACCAACCATTTCACAGTCCTCCAACCCCCCATTTTTTTAGGGGCTGTTTACAGAAAGCCATCGTGTCCTTAAAATAGTCTAGAAATTGACCACAGCTAAGGCTGAACATCCCAATTCCTATCTGGAAAGTTGGTCTCCCAGATTCTGAATCTTCTTAAAGTGAAAACTCATCCCTCTTCCCTGTTAGTACACATCTTAAGTGTAATTCGACGGTTAACATTCTTAAGCATGGAGAACAAGATCCATTGAGTGTTTCAACCTATACATGCTTTCTCTCTCTCTTTCTCTCTCTCTCTCTTTCTCTCTATGGAAGAGAAAAATGACTAGGTAGATTAAAATTCCAAAGTTCTTCTCCTTTTAAAAATCTAATAATACCAGGTATGGTGGTGCACACTTGCAATCTTAACATTTGAGAGGCTGAGGCAGGAGGATCTTGACTTGGAAGCTAGCCTAGGCTATCCTATGAGAGCCAGTGTCAGAAAAAAAATCATATCAATTCAAGTTTATATCCATTCCCATTTATTTTCAAATAAAAGCAAAATGTTAATCGTTGACATGCTGTTCATCTTCCTGGAGCATATCCTGCTGCTTCTAGCACTTAAGGAAGATGAGGTCATTGCCGGATGCAGAGGCCTATCCTGAATTACTAGGGGACTCAGTCTGTGACTTCTCTAAGAGGATCTGATTCTGATTAAAATTGCATCTCTTAAATTTTGAAACACAAAGCTTTTCATATTTCTAATCAGTGTCTGGGAATTATAAAACACAAAAGTGTTTTTTGTGGGTGTATTGTAGATGGTGAAATTATCAGAGTCCTCATAATGGTTGACTGTAAAAATCTGTGTGGACATGTGTTTTCATTAAGACATAACCTCATAAATCACTCATTCATAGCACATTACTGAGTCTGCTGGCTCTAATAGCAGCTGGAAAAAAAGATGGAAAGTTGGATTGAAAATGAATTTATATATTCATTTACCTTGGCTAATTAACTGCTGAAATAATGTCTCCACTTTTTAATGTGTGCTGTACTTGATGGTTCAGGCAGATGCCCAGGATGAGCCAAGGGGACAGCTCAAAAAGGCACCTGGTTTATGATATTTGTCAAAAACATGACAGGAAAAAGCAGGTTGCAAAGTTCTATCTGCCAACAAAATAAATGTTGCCAAGCCTGGAGGCAGTTGATTGACAGTCTGTTTAAATTGAAGCTGCTTACATAATAATAGTATCATTTTGTATTCTTGATAATGCTAATGCATGCAAATTCATGGGTAATACATTGTCTGAATATAAGGAGCCTGGGATGGGACTATACATGATGTTTATATGTGGTTTTTTTTCTCATGTTTTCAATTCTAGTAACTTGTATTAACAATGCAGGTATGTGTGTGCACATGTGTGTGTATATCTGCATACATATGTATGGAGGCTGCAGTGTGGAAGACTCAAGCTGCTGTTGGTGTCTCCTCAGTTGCTCTCTACTTTATTGGCTGGGGCAGGGACTCTCAGCCAACCTGGAGCCAGCTTGTCCTGTGAATCCCGTGTGTCTGCCTCTCCAGTGCTGGGATTATATGCAGTCCCCATGTTCACTTGATTTCTCTGAGTTCTGGGGTTTTGAACTCCAGTCCTCATGCTCACACGACAAGCAGTTAATCCATATCTCCAGGCCCCACTGCCATCCTTTTGAGGCTATCTTGAGCTTACAGTTATGCTTAAAAAGAAAAATTGAAGATCTCTTTCAAATGGAGAAATGTACATTTCTGGTCTTTGAAAGATGGAGGAGGAATTGATTTAGAACATTTGTTTTTTTATTTCCTTTACCTTTTCCAAATGTCTGAGGGTTCATTTTCTTTTAAATTAATTTGTTTCTGTGTATGAGTGATTTACCTGCATGCATGTAAGTGCACCTGTTCATACGATGTCAACAGAGGCCAATAGAAGGTATCAGATCCCCAAGAACTGGAGTTACCAAAAGTTGTTAGATGCCACGTGGGCACTGGAAACTGCATCTGGGTCCTCTGCAAGAGCAGCCACTGAGCCATCTCTCCAGCCTCTGAGAGTTCATTTTATAAAGTTTCACCTTCCTATGGTTTCTATGAAGTATGTCAGAGGTAAATAATGTCACTCCTGTTTCTGAGAAGAACCAGAGGTACAGAGAACTTATGGCTTCCACTTACTGATACTGGAGTTACAGGGAGGATTGGCCTCTGTGACTGTGAGTTAATTCATTTTTTACATCATTTTCACTAGGTCATCCGTCACGAATACCTGATAATTAAGCTAGACAAACTCTAGGCAGATAGATCTGCTAGACTAGAGCCAGGGTGGAGTGATCCTTTCGGGTCAGGGTAGTGAGCATTCAGTCACAGACAACAGTATTCTGATCAGACTGTTGCTGCTTTGTGTGTGCACGCGTGTGTGTTCCATGCATATGTGTGAGCGTGCATGCAAGTACGTGTGTAACTGTGAGGGGAGACCCCAGGATTGTCTCAGGTGTTGCTTCTCCTTTCAGACTATCCACCTTGGCTTTTCAGACAGTCTCTCACCAGGACTCACAGAAGAGGCCAGGCTGGCTAGCCAGCAGGACCCAGAGATCTGTCTCTACCTTCCCAGCACCAGGATTAAAAACACAATGCCACACCTAGCTTTTTATGTGCATATTGGGGATCAAATTCAGTTTCTCATGCTTGTGTGGCAAGCACTTTACCAACTGAGCTCTTTCTCTCTAGCCTTGTCCTATTTAAAAAATTTTTTTCTTTTTAGTTTTAATTTTTATATGTGAGCGCACCCATGTATGCAATGCATGTGGAAGCCAGACGAGGGCGTCAGATCCCCTGGAACTGAAGTTACAGCAGTTGTCAGCTGCCTTGTGGGTGCTGGGAATTGAACTCAAGTTCTCTGCAAGAGCAGCCAGTGCTCTTAAGTGCTGAGTCATCTCTCTAGCCCTCGGTGTAGCATTTCTTCAGGCTGCTGATGGCAAGTGGAGGACGGAAAGGGAACTTGATATGTTTCTCTATTTTGTTTCTACATTCATTTCTAACCAGGTTACAACCAGGAAGCAATGTGGAAAATGGAGCAGAGATACTGATCACAGTTGTAAGTCCCAGGGCAGTGTATCCCCCCACCCCCAGCTGAGTACCGAACCTGTAGATGACTGCATGCTCAGCATGTCCTCTACCCCTGGACCACACTCTCAGCCCTGGAGTAGTTCCAAACTACCAGTCCACATCAGGGTCTTTATCAGCTATTGTATAAGGGGGAAGACGGACGCATTTTCTGGTTCTCTTGTATCACTTTCCTATTTAGCCTCCTTGGCTGCCCACGGCCTGCTAGCACCGTAGGACAGCCTGGTGTGCACGTTCGGCCTCTGCAGTCTGACTCCTCTCCTCCTCTCCAATTCTTCCTGTTTCATCTGCTCCTAAGTGCAGGCAAACATTCACCAGGTCACCAAACACCTGGAAAAATAATATGTTTTTTAAAAGACTTATTTATTTTCATTTTATGTGTGTGAGTATCTTGCCTGGTGCCCATGGAGGTCAAAAGAGGGTATTGAATCCATTGGAACTGGATTTACACATGGATGTGTATATATATATATATATATATATATATATTTGCTAATGGTTTTAGTCCACCATGATGGGGATAGCCTGGCAGAATGGCTCACAAGAAACAGACAAAAAATGAATAGAAGAGTCCAGGGCAGGATAGAGCCTCCAAGGATAGACCTTCAGTGACCTTCCTCCTTTTACGCCTCACCTACCACAGTTCCACCACCCCAATAAAATCATCATATTATGAATCCATCAAAGGATTCATCCACTGACACCACCCCAATAAAATCATCATATTATGAATCCATCAAAGGATTCATCCACTGATCAGGTCAGAGTCCTCAGGATCCAGTCACTTCCCCAAAGTCCATAAGGTGGTGATCAATATGTGAATCTGTGTTACTGGACACGTAGGTCCAATCTCCCCATCTTTGTGTTCCTGTATTTCAAAAGAAATTAGGAAAGAGAAATTACTAAAGGAAAATGGATTTATTTACTTTGGCCAAATTGGGAAGAGAAAGACTCCTAGTTTTTTCTCCAGTTGTTGTGCAATTGTGTTACAATTTTATAAAAAGATGAAACAGAAGGCAGAAAACACACACATCAATTCAACATTGAGATGCCATCAGAACTGCATGACATCTCTTCCTGCAGAGCGGATTCATCCCCTGTGTGGAGCTTCCTCCTTTCCCTTCTCTAGTATGGGAATCCTGGGGGCAATTCCAGCTCTCAGGGTTCACTGTTTTGGGGTACCTGTTTCCCCTGGGAGGGACATTCATAGTCAAACCATAAAATCAAGGTTCTAGAACACATCTCACCACATCACATGATCAAGATGTCCCGTTAGTTCCCATGTTCATCTGTTCAGACCTGGCTTGAGCTCAGCTCCTCAGGGAGGAGTTCCTGACATCGACTCCCATTTGATTCCCCTTTCTGTCCACCACATAATCCCCTATTCTCAGTCTAAGGACTGCTAGCAGTTCCTCACAACTACTTGTTTAGATGGTGAGCTTACCCTGGAATAACTGCATGGGCAGGCCCCAGGCCCAGACTCCAGTTTGGCACAGCTGTTTAGAGGCTGACGACACCATTCTTTCTTAGTTTCTTATCATGAGATGAGTTTAATAGCAAGATTATAGAGTAGATAAAATATTGTGGTCCACTGTAGTGATGCACATTTTTAATCTCAACATGTCAGAGGCAGAGGCAGATGTGAATTTGAGGCCGGTCTAGTCTACATAGTGAGTTCTAGGCCAGACAGAGCTTCATAGTGAGACCCTATCTCAACCTCTTAACCCAAGGAGAAAGTATTCCATATAATAATAATAATAGTAATAATAATGATAATTTATATGCTTGGTATATAACAGCTTTCACAATAACTAACAACACTTATGGCAGGGTCTATCCTAAGGGCTTTACATATTTAATTCATTTATCATCCATGTAACCATAGCAGATAATAATTGCTGTTATCCTTTTTACAGATTGACAGTCTGAGGCAGGGATGTTAGGTGATTTCTCTGGTACTATAGTTTGTAAGTGATGAAGACGAGATTTGAATCTAGACAGTCTGACAGCAGTCCTGTCTTCATGTGATCAGTGTATTGTCATGATTCAGCGTGGAAATGAGTAAATGCCACAACCTAATCCCAGCCTGAGCACTAAGGCTCGTGGGGCCAACCCACAGCACTGCAGCAGGGGAGCCTTAAAGGCCCCACCGGCTTACTTCCAGTGTCTTCCATCCCACACGTGAGATAAGACAAGAGAAGGAAAGCTCATGCCATCACCAGAGGTTCCGGCTTGTTTCCCAAAAGCCAGATGTCAAAAGCTCAGCATGCATGTTACCCCAACATAGAAACCACTTAAAGTGCAGCTTTTCCACGGAGTGGAGAGTTAACCTGGGAAATCAAGAAGAGCATGCAGTTTGGCCTCTGTGCTCAGTAAGCTTCTTAGGCGGCCTGGTGGGCCTTAGGATGGGCACTGACTGTTTGCCCGGAGGTGGGAAGAAGTGAATTTACAAACCTGCTCACCGTCTTTCTGGGCCTTGGGTTTCAGGTAAACCGAGCACAGCAGGAAACTAGGCCACTAGGGGGTGCTTGGGCACTTGAGCCAGTTCCTAGGGCAGGCAGAACTCAGGACTGAATCTCCCCAAATGTTCTAAGCACTAGATCAGACCTAGAGAACCAGCAAGGCAAGAGCTCACTGTTTCCGTCGCCTAGCAGTAAACCTTACAGGCCCTCCCATCCTGGCCCCCACCCCTTGTTCCTGGATGGGAAGCTTTGTAAACTGGGCTGGATGTGAGATTCTGACTCCCATCTTACGTGTTAGATGTGAGATTCTGACCCAGGTAGTCCATGTGCCTTTTTCCACTGAGCCATCTCTCTAGCCCTGCCCCCTTTCATTTATCTATCTCCCTTTAAAAAATTGTTTACTTTTTATATTTTGGGATAGGGCCTCACTAAGTTGCTTAGGTTGGCTTTGAACACTCTCTGTAACCCAGGCAGAACCTGAATGTGTGATCTTCCTGCTTCAGTCCTCCTGAGGGCTGCTTAAACTTTTATTACTTGCAACTTTTTTAAACCTGAAAAATCTTTATGTGTCTCCAGGTTATGTGTATATAAAATATGTCTAAAAATCAAATATTTACTACTGATAACAAATCATACAGAAATGCATTCTAAAACAACTCTTTGCTATGCATATAATTTTGCCATTGTTTAGAGAGAAAAGCAAATTTACGTATTAACAAGAGAGATATGCTTGTTCTTGTTTATTTTTGCATGAAGAATTAAATTGGCTGAATTATTTGATACTGCTGGCCATAGAGCATCTTCAAACCTTTCAGAATTGATTGATAGTTTGATTTTAAAATCGTCTGTGCTGAGGAAGTCACTTTTCATAAATATATAGTATAAAATGCCAGAAGGATGTTGTTTATGGCCACTTTAGGAAGCATTAGAAATTCTGCCCTAATCCCAAGCCAACATTCACTTAAGGATTAAAAAAAAAGAAACTCAAGTCATCCACTCAAACAGCAGTTTTTAAAACAAACGTTTACATTTAATACAGTTCAAAGAGACTAATTTGATACTTGCATGCTAAAGGATGATGGCAGGAAAACATTAAAAGTCTTCTTTTTCCATAATTTAACCATTGTGTTTCCATAAGAGAAGAAATCTTCGATGTGCAAGAAGAGCCCAACTCCTAACACGTAGTGTCTTGAATCTGAGCTGATCTGTTTGTGCAGTGTTCTGTGGCGTGACGTGGCATATTCAGAACCAAGGCTGGGTGAGGTCCCAGGATGCAATGCCGGTGGGTGCTTTCAGAAACACTTTGGAACCATTACTCCTTTGCTTTTTGAATTCATTTTTGATTGTGGCATGTTCAGAAATGTCTTGCTGTTCCAAATTTTTCTTCAGCTCCCATATGCAGTTACATGACCACAGTTGAAGATGCTGGTGCTGGGATCCCAGGGCAAGAGTTGTGGTCAGACAGTGCGGTGGATGCCTAGTTGGCTAACTTTTCCTTATTTCTGTCATCTGTCAGCCCGTATTTCCTGTTGCATCAAAGAGGGCATCAAGTAAACTTGAAGACCAGTCCTGGGGAGACACCAGCGGGAAGGCTAAACTAAGCCAGACTGGGATGACGCAGAGACAGTCTTTGTATTTCCTTGCCATGGGCCTCCTCCTACTCCGGGGCTGAATTGCCACTGTTGCACCCCCCAGAGACATTGAAAAACAGTTTCTTATTTGCTGCTGTAGTTGTAACTCTGCACTCTTCCCCGACCCAGTCTCTGCCCTCATAAATAGCCTATCTTCTTGCTCATTCCTTTTAAGACATTTAATACTGTGGACTAATAAGACCTTCTAATTAGGACCCTTCAGAATCAAAGTAGCTAATGTTTATTCCGAGCTTACGTTGTATCCAGGGCTCTGCCAAACACTCTGTAAGAGTTGGTTCATTCAATCCTCTCAGCAGTTTGATAAGGAAGGTGTCTCTAAATTGATAACGAAGGCACAGGGAAGTTGAGAAGGCTGACGACTGAGCCATGGGAAGGCTGACTGAGCCATGGGAAGGCTGACTGAGCTGCTCCGAGGTGCCGCAGTCTCTTCCTCATGGCATATACCCTGAAGTTTTACAGTTTGCTTTTGGGCTAACAGAAATCTGAAATGCTGGACTGTGGGTTATCGAGGTGGAACAAGGGATGGTAATTTTGTGTGTTTAACTGAGGACCCTTAAAAACCACAAGTGATGGGCTGGAGAGATGGCTCAGAGGGTAGGAGTTTCAGTCACCAGCACCCACATGGTGGCTAACAACTGTCAGCAATTCCAGTTCTAGGCAATACAAAGCCCTTTTCTGGCTCCCATGGGCATTGCATGCACGTGGTACATTTACATTCCTGCAGGCAAAACACATAAAGTGAAAATAAGTAAATTAAAAGAATAAATTAAAATCACAAGAAATGTCCAGTCAGTGTCCTGGTCATAGCAGAGAGCTTCTGCTCTTGTTTAACATTTGAACAGATTACTGTTCTTCTGAATAAGGTTTGTCATCCTTCTGGCTTATGATAAGCTTAAAGATTGGATTTACTTACATCTTATTCTGACCTGGTTCTCACTGCATGATTGTGAATTCCAGGGGAAGGAGCAGTGTCTCATCTACTTCCACATTTCCTCCAGCTCCAGAGTTCAGGTTAGTGTGCACTAAGCAAACAGTGCACAGCAAACATAAGAGCCCTTTCATCTATCCTGAACTGTGGGTCTGGAGAAGTTCCTTTTCTAAAGCATGCTAGCAGCCATGTCAGCCTTCCTCCTAGCCTGCACAGGGCAGCATTATTTCTGGGTTCAGATTTAAGTTCTTAGAGTTGGCTCTGTCTAATCACCATGACAGAATGTATGTGCTTTAAAGTTATACCTTTGAGGGGCTGGAGAGATGGCTCAGTGGTTAAGAGCAATTTTTGCTCTTCCGGAGGACCTGGACTTAGTTGTCAGCACTCACGTGGTGGCTAACATCCGTTCTTAACTTCAGTTCTGAGGGATCCAACAACTTCTGGCCTCTGCCAACACCAGGCATACATGTGGTGAACTTACATACATGCAGGCAAAACACTCATACATATATAAAATAAAAATAGACAAAAATCTTTAAAAACTGCAGCTATATCTTTTAGACTCATGGGTAGGGAGGACTAGATAAATACACTTTTCATTTCTAATTGTTTGCCTTCAATTTGAAGAGTAAACAGAATGCCATTAACCTACATCATTTTTTTTTTCTACTGTTTCAGATGTTTTTCTCTACCATATGTTTTTCTTTCCTGTGCCCTTTAAAAAAATGTCAGTTAAGCTGGGTACAGTGGCACATTTAATCCCAGTCCTTGAGAGGCAGAGTCATGTGAATCTCTGTCAGTTTGAGGCCAACCTGGTCTATATAGTGAGTTCTAGACTAGTTGGAGCTAAGGGAAACCCTGATTCAAAAAGACCAAACAAACCAAACCAGAAAACCACACCATCAATTAATTAATAAATTTCTATGTGTCTAGTGAGTATATGAGCACAAAGGTCAGACGAGAGAGAGCGTGAATGGCATTCTCTGTCTCTTTCTTTGAGACAGGGTCTTTCCCTGAAACTGCAGCTCATGTTTTCTCAGCTAGGCTGGAAGCCAACAAGTCTCAGAGATCCTCCTTGGATTACAGGGGTGTGTCTGTGTTGTCTGATTTGCTTCTTGAATGCTGGGTTACAAACTCTAGTCTTCATGATTTCATAGTAAGGCTGTTAACCAGAGCCATCTGTCTAGTACCCCAATCCCCGTGCCTCACCTAGTGGTCTTCATGGGCATTGCAGGTCAACTCAGTTCTTATTTGAATATGAACTTTAGAGACTGTGATCCTCTCACCAAATGTTAGAGTGCCAGGAATCTGCAAGATGCAATACTCAGTTGGAGCCAGTGGATCCTAGAGTAGGACAGACTCTGTTTCAGAAAGGAAGTTCAGTAGAATGTAAAGCAATCTGGGACCCCTAACCTGACCCACGGAAGAAGGGCCTCAGGACAGAGGCTGACTCAGAGACAGGGTTACATTGCAGACTTGTGGATAAGACAGACTTTGACCTACTGTGTGTGGGGATTCTGTCCCTATTTGTACCAATGTGTTCCAACACATTGAAAATAAAAGTCCACAAATGACTCTCTCCTTGTGACCATAAATGATTAACCCTGAGTTTTCATTCTGTGTCTTGTTATTGTTAAAATTCCCAAACTTAGAAAAGGACTTCTCCATATATTTTCTGTAGTACTGGAGTGAATTTTCTTTGTCTGCAGTGAATGGATTTGGGTAAAGTTTCTGTACATTTTAAATGAGATTTGACTTTTGTGTTTATCTGTTGTTTTATCGAGGCCTTCCAGACTCTCTTTGGGTGATATTTTTCTTACCAAAGTCATGGGCCTGGGCATACTGGTTTTCTGGTGCTGCACAGGCCTATGCTCAAGCCAGTCACCTGAGATGCTCACAGCCTGCTTGTAGGATAGGGTCTCCCCAGAAATGATGCTAGGAGTTTATATCCTAAAAAGCTCGGTCAGTATCTAGAAACAATTTGTATCTCTGTATAAAGCAGGAGTTTTGTTACTCAGCAAATAAACATTCTTAGGTCTGGGGGCACAGGCTCTGATAGGCTTTCTTTGCCACACTTACATAATGATCTTTAATGTGCGCCTGCCCTGGGATCTCAGGACCAGGGAAATTTTCACTGCCTCTTCCAGGGCTTTCCAGACCTACATCTTTTCCTGCCTTTCCTCTCTGTACCTTTCAGGCTTTGATTGTGCTGCTTCACAAGCTCCACTGGCTAGATTGAATGTGGAGCACAGGAGTGCAGAGGGATGATTAAATCCAAGGAAGCGTCTAATAAATATTGTTCTGAGAAAGATCGCTTCTCTGATTTCATGACAGTGATGAACTTCTCGGAATGTTTCCTTATGCCTGTGGATAATCAAAATGGACTGCACATATTTTCACTCCAGCTCCTAGTAATATTGACAAAAGGGCTATTTTTAGTTTGCTAAGGAAATAACTTCTACTGAGAAAGAAGTGGGGGACACTAACCAAAGTATAATCAATTGGAAAAGGATTTTGAGACATCAGTTTTTTCTTCCGAGTGACACAGAGGATGACGGGAAAGGAAAAATGGGGAGGGCTTGTCATCAAAATGTGTTTTAAGAAATTTGCTTGATGCTATTTCAGGAAGGTTTACACTGACTCTGCAAACATGAAGGAAGAGGCAATGTGACTCATTAGTTGCGTTTTTCTGAAAACTTTGATAATATTTTCATGGATTTGAGATAGTCAAGGACAGAAGGCAATGTCACAGGACTGGAGTTACTCCCCAAGCTGGTGGGGAGTGCAGTTGATATATTAGAGAATGTTTCCTACTGGCTGTGATGTGTATTCAAGGTCCCTCCTATGCAGCTGTCTAGGTTGTTCTTCCTCTGACCCTTTCACAGGACCAGCTCTCTACTGTAAGGCTGACCCTATGATGCAGTTGCTGATAATCTCTTCACGCTCTGCCTATACAAAGGAACATACTAGAGATAGGCATGTAAGCTATGACTTCCTTTCGGGGGTATGCCTTCCTTCAGTACAGCTCATATTAGGTCTTAATGCTTCCATACACATTATCAAAGGCCTTTTTTTCAGATTCTAGAGGCAGAAGTCTACATTGCTCCAGTAGGAAAGTCTCCCCTCTCATGGGACAATGTGGTTCTCCTGGTCTGAGTTGTTCTTCCAAGCTTCAGTCAGCCTCACTTATGAGACTGAGGAGATGTAGGTAAACAGTGAATTGTAACCAGCCTCATTTATTACCTTGCTTTGTATTTTTTAAAATGGGTACTTCTTTTTCAGGCCAAAGAAGCAGTAATTCTTGCCACAAAATTTCAAAAATATATATATATAAAATAAAATGAAAGGGGCTGGAGAGATGGCTCATTAGTTAAGAGCAGTGGCTGCTCTGGCAGAAGAATCTATTTTGGCTCCCAGCACCCACAGAACAGCTGACAACTTTCCATAACTCAAGTTCCAGGGGATCCAATGCCCTCTTCTGACCTCCATGGACACTGCACACATGTGATACACACATACACACACATATACACATACCAAGAGAGAAAACACTCATATACATAACAAAATTTCAAAATTAAAAAATTACAACCCCACAGAATAACAATACTGTCAAATGTTGGAGTCTTTCCTCCTATCTTCTGTTTTCTGGAGAAAAATACAAATATCTGACAAAGTTTCAACATATGTGTGTGTGCATTAGCCAGTTTACTGATGTAATGAACAAAACTCTTGAGCTAGAAAAACTTAAAAGAAAGACATATTTCAGTGTGCTGTTTCAAAGCTTTCGGAGCATGGCTGCCAGGCAGTGCGTACCCAGACGTAGTATCACGGTAGCAGGAGGAACATGTGGCGGAGGAACACTTTACCTAGCTGCAAGCAAGGAGCAGAGCAGGGCAAGATGGAGCCTCACCGAGGGCGTGCCTCCAGGGACCTGTGTTCTCTCGGTAGCTCCCCACAGTGCCATCAGGTTGTGAATCCATCTTGACATAAGTTCAATCATTAGGAGCCTTCGGGAGCCAAGTGTCTCTGGAAAAGTCATCATAGCTGTGCCACTTTTTACTAGCCTAGGCATTTCTCAACTCAAGCAAATTTACATTCACAACTAACCAACACACACACACACACACACATACGCACATACACGCACACATACACAAACACACAATTTCTCTTACAAGATCAAAATCATGTTCTACATACAATTTTGTAGTCTAGTTCCACTTAACATTAGGCTGACCATTTCCTAATGTCTTCAGATAGTTCTCCCAAGCACAGTTTTTAATAGCTATGTAATAGTCTGCATGTAATTATAAAGGTTATTTTAAATAGTCTCCTTCTGTTTAACACTTTAATAATTGTAATAGATTTTACTATTATAAAGCAATGGTCAATGATCTTTAGGTAAATCTTATATCCTTAGTTTTATTCCTTAGGGTAGACAGTTGCCTTTAAGAAAGGTAGTTGCTATTTAAAATCTCATCTTCAGTGGGTATGAAAATCCAGCCCCACCACAACATCATTAATACAGTTTGTGTATGCATGTGCTTGCATACATGTAAACATACTTCTTCTGATGGGTAAAAGGAAAGAGATGGTACCTAATTTTAACTTGGGTACTTTATCACTAGTGGAGCACTTTTACCTAGATAATTGGGTGGACCAAATGATTAGCTCTGGTTCTGAACTAGATTCATTTCTCCAGTGATTTCTAAGGCTAAAAAGTTTGATCCTGTTCCTCTTCACATTCCTTATCATTCTGGCGGAAATAAAACTAATCATTTTGTACAAGGTACTCCATGTGTACCTAAGGGAAACATAAACCAGAGAATGATTGCGGAGCCTGAGATAATCAGACCACTCAAACAAGCACATGGCAGCCGAAGGTGGGGGAGAGCCTGAGGCTGCCTTAGCCAACAGCGGCATTGCTGCGGGACTTGAAACCAGCTAAAAATGGGAGAAGGAAATTGATAACAGCTCCTCCCACTTCATCTGTTTCATCCTATTCCAGCCAATCCAGATGCCAGGTGTGACGTAGGCAGCTTCTGTGTGTATATCTACCTGGGAAGTTAGAACATAGCAGCGAAGGTCATTGGCTCTGGACCAGTGCCATGCCCGAGCCTAGCATTTGTACGTAGGTTCCAAATAACCTTGGCAAAATCACAGATGTATTTTAGCTTCAGCACTGCTAACTGCAGTGTGGGGTGAGGACATCAACACCCACTTCTCTGTGGATCACGAGGATGAGGGGAAAGTGTTTACCCGAGCTCTTAGTGCGATGTCTGGTGCACAGTCGAATCTGATAGATGGCAGCCGTCACTGTGATCCCTCAGGAAGTGGAAGGGCCATCTGCCGTGGCATCATGGACCACGGTCATCGCCAGTCGCTGCATGTTTTCTCCGTGCCACCGTGGAGGGTGAAATGATGGTGAAAATGAACTCAACGTCTTCTTATTAATGGAGATCTAACTACATGATCTGTGAGCTGCTTTAACAGATTACCTCCCCCGTCATATATCAAGTGATGCTTTTCTATACCCAGATGGCAATGGAAATGACCCAATCAGAGGAAATATAAACAAAGAGACCAATTGAATTTATATCAGTGTTTTTTATTCATCTTTCACTCACATTGGCCTCTGGAGTTTTCAAATAGAACATAGTAATAAACAGAGATGTGGATCCAGAAGTCTGAAGCTTCCAAAAGCTACATTTCTTATTGTCAAAACATAACTCTTAAACCCCCTGCCTTTGGTTCCCAGAATAATTCTATTTTTACGGATTTTTCATTGTTTTTATAGTTTAGAGCACATGTTAGTGATACAAACCATGCATACATACATAACTTACGTATTCAGATTTGAACCTACTGGGAGGAGGTTGGGGATGCTTTATCCTATAGCTTTTCCCAGGTCTCCTTTCTGTTCCTTTTGATCCTAGTAGGCAAAAGCTATCTATTTGAATATTAGATACATCATTGTTAAAGACATTACCCAAAGAAACTCAAGAATAGAAAGAAAAATAAGGAGATGTTTGACATAGGTAATTCAAAAGCTTCAGATTGGAAAAGTCACTGTTGACACCGAGGCAACCATCCCTATGTTTTCTGTAGCCATTCCTTGTTTTGTTTTTTTGAAACAGTTCTCACCATGTAGGCCAGGGTTTCCTTGAACTTGTAATCCTCCTGCCTCAGTCTTCTGAGTGCTGGCACCATTGGCGTGTATCACTGCGTCTGACTTAACCATTCTCCTTCATTTATTACCCCGAGTCCCCACTGTCTTCTTATGGAACATTGCTATTAGTCAGTCCTTCCAGATACTTCAGGAGTGAACCCTCAGGAACACCTCAGCAATAAGGTCTTAAGGTGGACATGACCTCGTAGCACCTGGGAGCTTGGAGCTCAGAGCGGTGAGCTGTGCTGGCTCTGACTGGCTCTCAGACAGCCTTTCAGGTCTGCCTCCTCCATGGTTTGGTGGGCAAAGAATTGGTTGTCATGGAAACTTCAGCAGCCATTTCAGGCTAGATGGAACATTCCCTCAGGCTCTTCTCCATCTGTGTGTCCTTGGCGGTCTCTCCTGCCTTGGTGAGGTAGGTGGGGAACCACTTCCTCCAGGGATCTCCCCCAGCTCAGGAATGGCAGAAATGGGCAGGGGAACTGTGTTGTCATGGCAGCAACTCCTCTAGTTCTTCCATTCAAAGAAAGCCTCTCTCAAGGGATCTGCTTGGTACTCCCAACAGCAAAGTCAGCAAGGAACTGCATTATCATGATGGCTTCCATAGGATCTTTCCAGGAGAGAAGCCGGCTTTGTGGGGTGGCAGCTGGAGACTGGGCAGGGAGGTTGGCTGGAGAGGCTTGGTGCCCAGGGACCTTATTGCCATGGTAAATCCCCAGTGGAAGGATCAGGCAGATCTCGCTCTCTTTCTCGTCAGCTCCGATTCCATCACCAGGCTGGCTTGTGCCTCATCCTTTCTCCTTTCCCTGTGGATGCTGCTGATGTCACCTCTCCCAATTCTTAGGCTCATAATAACAAAGCCTTTCCCTGGCTCAGAATGTGGTATGGGATAGGATGCTGTCTTGGCCTGTTGTGACCTTCCATGCTGTTCATTAGAGTTAAAAAAAATTTCCTTTTAAAAAAAGGTGACTTTTGTGTGTAATGTAATGGGGATACCAGGAAATCACAAGAATAGTAATCAAGGGCACATGGAGCCAATTCTAAGTTATGACTGAACTGGTCCATGTGAGGCTATCCTTCCCTTTCAGCCCTTGACTCTCCTCCTCTTTCTGGGCTTGGAGCCTTTGACGAGAACAAAGGTGGCTTTGCTGTTTGAACAGTTGGGTTTGAATCTTGTTCCAATCTGTTCTTACCAGCTGAGAGACTGTGGTGAGTCAGGTATTCTTTCTGTTATCCACTTTCTCATTTATAGACCAAGGAAAGAAATGTCTTCGCCACCAAAATGTTGGGGGACTTGTGAGGTAGAGCACATGAAAGGACTTTGTTAGCATTTGGGTGTTTCGGGAAGCTTGGTTATTTTGGTAGCTTTCATTCCCCTGGGGCATTCTTAATTGAGTGACACATTTTGCTAGTCATTCACTGGTTGACTATGTAGCGGGCTCTAGCCCCTTCTTCAAGGCAGTTTCTATGTGTGTAGGAGCAGTACTTGTTGAATTTGCGCAGTTATGATCCCAGTTTCAAAATATGGTTTTGAGGATTAAATAAGATATGGAATCTAAATGTACCTGACATTCTCAGGCAGAAAGTCTTTGTGCAATGAATGATAATTATCATGACTGAGTGCCTCACAGATGTCTCCTCTGAAGGCTCTGGTGTGTTTGTAGCTCTGGCCTATGGCCTACTGACTCACATTTTCTCCTTTTTGAGGGGAGGTACTGGGGATTTTACCTAGGACCTAATGAATGCTGGGCAATCATTTTGTCATTGCTATATCCTTGTCCTGATTAATTTCAACTGTCAGCTTGATGAACTCCAGAATTATCTGGGAGACGAGCCTTTGGGTAAACCTATAGGGATTATTTAGGTTAGTTTAGCCTCTGGACAAGCCTGTGGGGGATCATCTCCATTAGGTTAATGGAGATGAGAAGATTCACCCACTGTGTGTGGCACCATTTCCCTGGGTGGGATCCTGGACTGCATAAAATAGAGAAAGTGCACTGAGGACAAGTGTTCATCGCTTTCTGCTCCGTGGTTATGAATGTCATGTGACCAGTTGCTTTGAGTTCCTCCTCAGGAAAGACTGAACCTTGAATTACGAATCCAAGCAAACCTTCCTTCTTTAGGTTGCTTTCCTCAGAGTGTGTCATCACAGCAGCAAGAACAGTAACTAAGACAATGGCCCTCTTTTCAGTTTCATTTTCAGACAGGATCTCATAAAGTTGCCTAGTCTGTCTTTAACTTGTAATTCTTCGAGATTCAGCCTCTGGAGTAGCTGGGATTACAAGCCTGTGCCACCATGCCTGGCTCTCTCCCACTTTTAAGTGTTGAAAATTAGCAAACAACCTGGGTAAAATAATAAAATCCTTGTACCAAGTGCAGGTGTCTGACTCGGGCACCCAAGCCTTCCTTACCTACTTTGTCAATAGGGGCCCCCAGCTTGGAGCGGAGACAAAGGGTTGGAGAAAATTTCTCTTTGTCGCCTTTTCATCTTTCCATCTCCCCCTCTGAGGGTCAGTATCCCCTTGCTGACACCCCGGGGGTTCATCCCAGCCCGCCCTGTTTTGAGAGATGCCACCAGCTCTCAGCCCTTCTCCATGTCCTCCCTTCCTCCAAGTTCACCTGACCCACTACGGGCGAGTCCTTTCAAGCACAACTCAGCGTTCAGCAGCCTAATCAATAATTTATAGATAAGACATTAAAAAGTAATGAATACTTAAAACACCGCCCCTCCCAGAAAATATTTTCTCAGTGCAACTGAGGCTTTCAAAGGCTTTCCTCCTAATCCCTTGTAAAAGCTTTCATAACTACATCAGCCTGCGGTGACTGACTCCTTCCCTGAACTACCGCTAAACATACAGCATTTCAGATTTAATTGTACTTTAATTATTTCATGTGCTAGTCTGTTCTCCCCAGCGAGATTGCAAATTTCTTGAGGGCAGGAACATTTTTTTTTTCATACCAGCGCTGTTCAGCATAAATGGAGCAATCAGTAAAATTTTTTACAGTTGATTAATCACGGGCTGGAGAATGTCGACCAGGAGAATGTGTTTTTAACGGATGGAGTTACATTTGGGAAGCTGAATTCTCCTGAACCTTTGCTTGATCCTAACAACTGCTTTTATGATTCTGTCTCTATGTACTTCTCTCCTGAGAAATCATAGCATGGTGATTCTAGTTCATTGATTTCATTATCATTTCTAGTGGGATAGCTTGACGAGAATTCTTAGGATAGCTTTGTATAAATTTACACCCAAAGAGGCACTTATGGACTTGTAAATATAGTTTATTAAAAATGTCTAATTATTTCTGATAAACCATTGAGTAGTTCCAGGAAGTTCAAGTTTAAAATAGGTCTTATTAAAGGAAGTGATGCATAATGGAATTGCATCTTCCTTATTGATTAGATATTTTTAAGTTGTACCTTTTACTCAAAACCAAAGGACAGAAAATAAGAAATACATCTTCTAAAATAGTTAAGTCAGGACATAAAACCCCAGAAGATAAAAGAAAAATGAACGTTAAAATTAGCTAGATTATCTTAGTTTGTTAGGGAATTTTTCTTTTCTTATTCTTAGCAATGGAAAGGAGAAAATTCTTCAGACATAGAATCCTTCTAGCAAAAGGCTGCCGGTCTCTAGCTCCTTCAGGTATAAATGAAGGAAATGTTAATATCTCACAAGGTATTATCATAAGGATATATGTAAAGGCAGAGCTGTTCTCAGAGGTAACATTCAAGGCATACAATTACCTTTTGTGAAGGTTAAATTAACATACCATTTAAAAGGCAAAACACTGAACTGAGGGTGTATCACTCAGTGGTAGAGTGCTTGCCTTGCACAAGGCCCTGAGTTCAAGCCCCAGGAGAAAAAAAAAGGCAGATCATTAGCTCACAAGATCATTAGATCCTGTAATGCAAAAGAGCTAAGCTTTTCCTGTAGGACTGTTGGCAGAGTTGGGCTGTGCTTAGTCACACCTCAAACCAGGTGGGAGGACTTCAGGGTAGTTTTCCCTTTAGCAAGTCACTGGAGGGAACACTGGGTCATCCAGCAGAGTAGGTAGGGGAGAAGAGACACGGTTCTGTGTCCTTGGTCCTGTTAGCAGGGAATGTGGGAGTAGGACATGCCGTGGACACCGAAGCCTCGTCCTTACGCCACTGTCCCCTTTCAGGACTAAAGCGTTCACTTTCTACTTTTTGGGAGCATTGGTGTTGGCTATTGAAAGTTCACTGTGGAATCTTTTCTGGGTCAGTGCCATCAGCCCAACAGCACTGCCTTGCCTAAGCTGCTCCAACGGGCAACAGCCTTCAGTGACTTGATGGTTAGGTGTGGGATTGCCTCAGTTTGCACTGGGAAGGGCTATCCTGGCTCCAGAGTTCCCTGTGTGATAACAGCCAAGGCTGCCATTAGGAGGATTCTGCAGCTCAATGTTTCCCTTCTCCAATTCCTTTCGTTTCTTTATGACCATTGGTTCCAGGAGCACATCACACACTTTCTCACAAAGATCTCCATCTCAAAGCCTGGGGCACCTACAACATGACAGCATCTTTTAAATATTGAATTAAGACTAAGGCTGTTCTACCGGGGAAGTTTGCCTTAGGTTATAGAGACCTAGAGTCTTACAACGGAAAAGGGCAATGCTAGCTGATGTTATAGAGAAGGAACCAAGACCTTGAGAAATTAGAGGGCTGGGGTCAGGTAGTTAGAGTCCAGGAGGATGACACCCAAGCCATCTACTCCCTGATACCTCCAAGAGGAGAGGCAGATAGTAGATGAGCAGGTGCCAAGAGACCTTCTAGCTTTCGCGGAGCCGGACTGGGAAGACCAAGCTCCTTCCTGCTGTGTGGGAGCTGTGTGGAGAAGGCAGTGTCTTGGTTTCATGACTGGTAATCTTACAGTTATTTTTCCTTTTCATATTACCCATGTTATGAGGTAGATAATGCATGTCTCAGAGATGAATGAGGAGCCAAAGAAACCCTTCAGGCCTCTGTAGCTCAGCTGGTACCATAATAACAATCTTAGCAAGGAGGGCTGCTGCCAGAGTTAACAGCAGTACTGTCATTGCAAACTCAGTCTGCAGAGAGCGTGTGCGCGTAGCACTTCAGTGACTGTTATTATTTAGTAGGTCGTATTATAGAACGCTTTACAGGGGCTGATTCATTTCCCCAGACATCCCTCACCGTATCATAGCCTTCCTTTACTGAATCAGTCTGAGTATTTTATTTTCAGCTTCAGGAGTCTATCTATGATGCACACGGCTCCTTTCCTTTCTGGATAGGTGCCCCTCTCTGCTTCCTAGCACACGAGTCACAGGCAAGATTGACTCCTGGCATCCTAACCCTCATCCAAAAGAGAATGTATATTGTCTCAGTGACCTAAAAAAATCAACTAATCCCATCTGTGTCACCATGGTGACTGTCGTGAAGATTACCTTCTTATTTCTAAACCTATGACAGTCAGCTCCCAATAGTGCCCCCATTTTATTTATTAGTTCCACATAGGTATGAGAACTGGGTCAGTAAGGGTGGAAAACTTGATGGTTGGGGGAGGAGAATTATCCTCTCCTCTTAAACGGAATGGCGCAGAGATAGAAGGCATCCATCTACCCATCTTGTCTTAACTCTCTCTCTCTCTCTCTCTCTCTCTCTCTCTCTTTCTCTCTGAATGTGTGCATGGTATTGTTGTGTGAATGTGAGTGTGCATAGACTTGCAGGCATGTGTGTGAAGAGGCTAAAGGTCAACTTTGAGTGTCTTCCTCCATTGCTTTCTACCTTGTTTTTTGAGCACCTGGATCCGATCAGTTTGGTTAGGCAGGATGAACAGTGAAGTTCAGGGATTCACCTGTCTCTGATCACTGAGGTACAGATATGTACCACTGCACTTGGCTTTTATGTGGGTGCTGGGAACTAAGGTCAGAGTCATCTCTTTGGCTGTTATCTTAAAGGAGTCTAGTAAGGGCTAGTATTTGTCCTAGTTACTCTCTATTGCTGTGATGAACACCCTCACCAAACCAGTTTGGGGAAGGAAGGGTTTACTGAATCTTGGGCTTCCAAACGATAGTCCATCTTTGAGGGAAGTCAGGCAGGAACTTGGAGGCAGAAACTGGAGCATGGACCATGGAGGAACACTGCTTAATGACTCACTCCTCTAGTCTGTGCCCAACCCTCTTTCTTATACAGTCCAGAGCCACCTGCCTGGGAGTGGCATTGCCCACAGTGTGCTGGGCCCTTCACACCAGCCAGCAGTCAAGGAAATGACTCTAACAAGCCTGCACACTAATCCAATATTGGAAATTTCCAAACTGAGGTTCCCTTCCCATGTGTCTCAAGTTGACAACTGAAGTCAACTATGACAATGTTGGTTGTCAACCTGACAGGATCTAGAATCATCTAGGAGACAAGCCTCCAGACACATCTGCGAGGGATTATTTACACAGGGGCATGCCTGTGATGGATCCTTGATTAGGTTAATCCAGGTGGGAAGACCCACTCTAAATATGTGTGGAACCATTCCTTGTACGGGATCCTGGACTGTAAAATTGAAAGTGAGCTAAGAACTAACATTCCCCCTCCTCCTTCTTGATTGTGGTCGAATGTGACAGCTGCCTCAAACCCTGCTGCCTTGCTGGCCCCATCATGATGGGTTGTACCCTCTCCCTATGAGCTAAAACAGGTGGCATTTGTTAGAGTATTTGTCATAGCAACAGGTAAATTAACTAAGACTTAGAGGAAGGCAGAGTGGAGGTACCTTCCAAGACCTGCTGCGGTCCTTCTTCCATAGCACTTGGTTCTCATCCTCCTGTGGCACTTCATGTATACATGCTATGCATTATCTTTGTTTCATGGTAGGGCTTGAGTATACTTCTTATGGAAGATGCCTCCTGCATGTGGGTCCTTCTCCTGGGAAGTCTTAGTCACAATTTAGGAAGAGCAATTTCCAAGTAGAAAATAAAACTTGTGGGCCTGGAGAGATGGCTCAGTATTTAAGAGTACTGGCTGCTCTTGCAGAGGACCAGAATTTGGTTCACAGTGCCCACATGACAGCTAACAACTGTAGCTCCTGTTCTAGAGACCTCCACAGGCATTGCATGCATGGGTGCACTTACATACATACATGTAGCAAAACACTTATATGCATAAAATAAAAATAAAAATAAATAAATAACTTGTGAGAAAGAAAGTCAAAAGTCTAGCTCAAAGAAGATTCACAGATGGGTCTTATGCAATGGTTTTGGCTCACGTTGCAAGTCATGTGTGTTGACTTTTTGAAACACTGAGCTTTTCAGAGGGCATAGTACCTGTAAGCCGGGAGGGCAAAGGAAATACAGCAAATACGCGACTTGCATGGAATCCTGTCGCACTGAATAAACATTTTGTGTCCTAGTGGCACTTAAAAATGAGAGTTGACCCCAAGTAAATTCAGCATCTGTCGATGTCACCAGCACACCCTCTAAGCTGGAGGATGTGGTACTGTCGATTTGGGGATATCAAGGTAAATTCCTGTAGTTAGATTTTTTTTTCTTCTGTTAAATGACTATAAACCATCACAGTTTCTGGCCCAGAGTAAGCGCTGAAATGTTTGCTGAGTAGACTTACTTTAAAATGGGAATCCTAAAAGTCAAGCGGTCACTTTGCACACCTCTATTTTCTCTAAAGTCATGTTTAATGCTCTCACCTGTCTCTCTTTTAGTAACTGCACTCTCAGTCTGAGTCCACGCTTCGTGGTTCTGCCTCCAGAACCTCAGATCTGTCTCTTTCGTGCTGCCTCTGCTGTGATTTACACTTCGCTCTTTCTCTGTTTCTATCTGGTCCCCAGTATATGTGAAAAAACAATCTTCACTAAACAAATGGAATGGTTTCTAATTGAAAGCAAACAAAAAACGTTCCTGCCTGGATGGCTCCTGTATCCCCTGCGTCTAAACAGTATTCTGCACAAACAGGTCCTCCTAGCAAGTTTTCAAAAATGAATCCATGAGTGTCTACATGGGAGAGGAGCTCATGATAATCCTTAGTCAGGAGCTGTCTCTCATGCTTGCCAATACACACCTATTTCTCTATTTCCATCTCTCTTCCTAGGCCCTCCGCTTAGTCTAGGAAGTATGGGAATGAATCCTTTGAGGTGATCCATTGTCTGCCTGTCAGAAATGCTGTGCATCTGAGTGATTTCGTACTTTCTATTATGCTCATTGGAGATACTGTGGATTAGGTTCATTTATACTCCAAACTGTGTTGCGTTTGCATTGGACTCACTTTCCATTCTGGCCACCAATTGTTTCTAAGACCTGAAGGGCTGTAAACTTTTGGAAAGCCTGATAAACTTCTGGAATGAGGGAGGGGTTTGAGTAGGATGGAAGTTAGAGAAGTGGAATCATGGTGGGTCCCCTGACGAGGGTTGTGGGACATCTCATGGCAATGCCCTTTGGTGACTGACAATTACTATGTTGAAAGGAAAAAATGAAGCCACATTTCTCTAAGCTATTCACAAAATTAGTCACTGTAAATGTTGAGTTGGGCAATAATCATCTTCTCTGGTGTGGCCGTATCTCGTCAAATAATTGCCATTGCGAAGCAATAAAAAGGGGTCTCTCGTTTCTCTCAGACTAAACAGAAAATTAACAAGGGTGCAGGCAAATGCTCCCTTTCAAGACTTTTGGAAAAAAATGTGTATTTTTTATAGAAGAATAAACAAAGATCGGCCAGCTGGAAGTGTATTCTGAATCTGGTGTTTATGTCCATTGCCAGCTGGCTCTCAGAAGACCCTGCATGGAGATGTCGTTATTTTGTGTGAATCGTCTCAAAATGTGCCTGAAGCTGGAGCTGCCTCCTGCAGTGCGGGCGTCCCAAATGCACTTGCCTGGTTAACCAGATCGGTGGAAATTTTCTCTAATTTGGTTAAGAGCATCTACTGACATCATTAAAATATAAACAAGTTCTATCTTGCTGTTTAAATTATGTTGGAGTTTGTGTTTGATCTGATGCCCACCCAAGAATTTGTCCTGAATTCTCCCCTGAATTCTGTAGCACTCTTATATGTGTTTGTTGTTACATTCTGTATCCTACTGTATTAGGCAGGGTTCTCCAGGGAAATAGAATCAATAGGAGATGTATTTATCTATTATGAGGAATTGGGTCCAATACTTAAGGAAGCTGAGAAGTCCCATGCTCTGCCATCTGCAAGTTAAAGATTTAGGAAGACCATTTGTATAATTCATTCCAAGTCCAAAAGCCTGAGAACCAGGGAGGCTCAGTGGTGGATATCCAGTCTGAAGGTGATAGTAAACTTAGATGTCTCTGCTCAAAAAGGAAGCAGAGGAAAGGGATCAGATTTTTTTTCCTCCCACCTTTTGTTTTTTTTAGGTCTGAGCAGATTAACTCTTGTAGGGGATGATGATCTACTCAGTCTCCTGGATTCAGGTGGGAATCTTATCTGGAAACACCATCCAGAAATAATGTTTAATCTATGGCTAGTCACGTTGACATAGAAAGGGAACTATCATGCTTACCCTCAACTATGGGCCCTTGAAGGGCAATACTTCTCTGATTAACCATACTGAAGAACATTTGGGGACATAAATCAGACTCTGTAGGCCACACACACACACACACACACACACACACACACACACACATATATATATATATACACACACACACACATACACATCAGTTGGGCAGGGAGCAGTGAGGGATGTGGATTGGGGAGGGGATCTAAATAACCATCAAACTCTATTGTATGAAAATCACAAGAATTCAATGAAAAAACAAAATTTAATTTTAAAAAAGAAAAATTAAGGGCAGGAGAGATGGTTGAGCTGTTAAGAGCACTGGCTGCTCTTTCAGAGGACCTGGGTTTAATTCCCAGCGCCCACATGGTGACTAACAACTATCTATAATTGCAGTTCCAAGGGAGCTGATGCACTCTTCTGGCCTTACATGACACAGACAAACTTACATGCATGCAGGCAAACACTCATACACATAAAATAAAAAGAAAAAAGTTAATACAATATGAATGTTGTACACATTGAATTTCTTATGATTTTTAATTGTATATTTTATTGTGTATAGACAACTTAATAAAATCTCCATTGTTTTATTATTTTCCATTGTCTGAGCATTATAAATGATACTGAGGTATCTTTGTAGGACATTACCTTTACATATATTCCATCCTTTTCTTCCTATAGAATTTTGCAAGCTTTCGGTACACTGCCCTGGGTTACCTCCCCTTCACTTGTAAAGCACAGGTTGTATTTAGTTGTTTATTTACTCCTCCTCCTCCTCCTTTTATTTATTTATTTTTACCATGTAGCCCATGCTGCCCTTGAACTCTGGAACCTCATGTCTGTGCTTCCTAGTGCCAGGATTCCAGGTGTGAACCACCATGAGAACCTGGTTTTTTCTTTTGATTTTTGTCTTTATTAATGCAAAGCATAAACATGGCATTTATTCTTGTTTGATGTTGTTGTCTGGATTACAGCTGGGATTCTCTGCCCATTATGAGAAGGGATCTCGTCTCTATGTGACTCTGCTTTGGACACAGTCCCATCACTCCCTCCAGGATTTTTTTCAAGCTAGCTTCTGGGATGACTGTTTTTCTTGTCTTGATCTGTGAGGAAGGGATCTTCCTTGTCTTCTCATTCTATTTTCTGGAGCCTTTTGAGCATGCTTGTGAAAAATGTCAGCTCTTCATTTTTTTCCTTTTCGAACGCGTCTTTCTATTTCTTTTGGCCAGCATTACCTTGGAGCTGGTTCTTGGCACGCCTCAGTCCTTAGAGACAAGGGATCTTAGGGGTCCCTGAGAACCACTTGTCACCCCTTGGATCTCACCCTGGCCCTGCCTGGCTTGGCGGGAGTTCTGCTGGATCTTTGTGATAGCCTGTGCATGCTCTAGCTTGCCTGGTGGTTTTCTTGTATTCACTTTCAAAGACATGCACAGAGATTCCTCAGCTGGAATTCCCCTGAATCACTCTCTTCCTAATATTCCCATTATGCTTAGCCTTCAAGGTCATCCATTACTTATATGCTACCTCCTACCCTCCACCTCCCCCAGTTTCTTCAGTTTCTTTCACCTTCATTTTGCCCCTGTTGGTCAGAAGTGTGAGCAACAGCGAGTCATCCCTGATCCCTCACGCCATTGCTGGCCTCTGATGCGTCACTTTAATGACACTGCTGACACCTACACAGTTCTCTTGAAATTTCTCCATTAGTCATTCCTTTGGTCAGGGCTCCTGAGGTCCTGTTAAAATTCATAAATGCTCCCTGGGAAGGTGGCACATCGAGCCGCTTTTTAGCTATTAGTTTGCCTCATCAACTAGGTTCAGAGAACAGGGCCAGGAAGCAATTTCTAATGAAGCTGTAGGGAAATATGAAGCCGTGACCTGGAAGAGATGTTTCAGCAAGGACTGAGCAGCCTTGCAGTGGGGGCACCCAGTGAAGGGTGACTGGAACTCAGCTCCCTGAGAAGATGGCAGGAAGAGCGGAGGGCCACGCTCTGCCCTCCCTCTGCTCCCTTTCCCTTTAGATAGACTCATATCGCCAATGGGAGGGGCAGTCAACCACGTGACTTTTGAGGATCAAATGGGGAACCCTTTAAAGTTTTATAGGGTTAGAACTGAAGATGGCTCATTGGGTAAAGTACTTGCTGCACAAACATGAGGATCTGAGTTCAGAGGAACTCAGTACACATGTAAAAGCCAAGACCAATGGTTCACATCTGTAACCCCAGAGCTGGGGTGTGAAGACGGCAGAATCCTGGGAGCTCTCTGTTCAGTTAGTCTAACCGAAATGGCAAATCCCAAGTTCAGTAAGAGAGACCCTGTCTCCAAAGAAAGGTGGGTAATGTGGGGAGTGATAGAGGAAAACATCCAATGTCAATGTCTGGTCTCATCACATGTATGCACGGACACAGACACAGACACACACACACACACACACTCAATTTTATAACAGCATAACAAGGATTGTTTTAGGCACATGAAAGAGGCACCAATGGGGACTCTTTGCAATGCTGAATATCATTTAAAAATATTTTTATTTTATGTGTATGAGTGTTTTGCTTGCACCCATGTTGTGCCAAGCCCATGGAGACCAGAAACGGACATCAGATGGTCTGGAATTGGAGTTATGGATGTTTGTTAGCTGTCATGTGGGAACTGGGAATGCAACCTGGGTCTTCTGCAAGAGCAGCCAGTGTTCTTAATGGCTAAGCCATCTCTTCAGCCCCTGAATACTGAATTTTGTATTTTCAATTAGGATCCAAATGAAAAAAAATCTGCGTATGTCAATGAGGTCCCTATATAGTCAAATGACAAAATTTAATTGTACTGAGCTGTATTTATATATTCTCAGTTCAAAATTTTAAAAAAACAACAAATTTGGAGTCAAGTGTGACTGGAGCCAGCTGGGGGCGTTGACTCAGTCCTTTCTGCAAACAGAAACTGCCAGGGAGACTGATGCAAAGATGCCTGAAGCATACAAATGTACAGTCCCTCCAGAACTGTAGTGTAAGTAAGCTTCTGCCGGTCAGTTGCCCATGGTCAGCCACGGTCAAGAGTATTACATAGCCAATTCCAGAAGAAAACTATTCATAGGTTTTTTAAATGCATGCCATTCTGAGATTTGAACACAAATGTTGAGACACCCTGACAGTCACTCTGACAATCTTGATAGCTAAGTGACTTACTCGCGTGAGTGAGTGGGATGGAGTGGGTAAGTTGGAGACTTCATTGTTCGACTCACTCTGCTTCCTGGGCATCAGTGGAGAGGATTGAAAGTAGCCTAGTGCTGAGATACGTGCCTATGTCATTCTCCCTTTTCAGTATTACCTCTCTCTCATCGTTATAAGAAGAGGATGAATAATACAGCACAGTAAGACTCTTTAATTAAGGCTGTTGGTGTGGATCACATCTGTGATTTCTGAATTTGGGAGGCTGAGATCAACAGGAGTATCATGAGATGAAGGCTATCCTGGGCTACATAGTGAGACTGTTTCAAAAACAAAAAACCAAAACAAAACAAAAAAAAAATAAGGAAACAAACACAAGCAATGATGCTATAATGATAGCAGATTATAATTATAATTGTTTTTAATACTATTATTAATCTCTTACTTGCTTAATTTATAAGTTAAACTTTGTTTCTGGGTTGAATGTATAGGAAAAATACATAAGGTGGGGTACCAACTGTGGCTTCAGGCATCTCCTCTGGGTCCCCATGGATAAGGAGGGACTGCTGCATTGGGCAGAGAATGCAGCTACAGAAAATGCATTGGATTAGAGGTAGTTTTGGTCCAACGTTCAGTTGACCTTGTCCAAGTGTATATCTGAGGAGCTGAGTGAGGGCAGCAGGTTGGTCCCAGTGCTGTAGGTTGGATGGGAATGTGTTCAGATCCTGCTGCTCTTGGGAGGTGGAACCTTTAAGAAGTGGGGCCTTGTGATAAGTATTTACATCCTTGGGGCAATACCCTTATAGGGAACTGTGGAACCTTAGGCTTTCCCCTTCTCTCCTCTTTGCTCCCCGACTATGAGCCCAAAGAAATGTCCTCTCTTGTTAAATGGATTGCATTAAGTATCTGTTATATTGGTGGAAAGCTGACTAACACACAAGAGGTATGCACCGTGGAGCCAGAATTGCTAACACTTGGTGAATTACTCACTGTGTGTGGGGAATGAGAAAGAAGAACGAGTCTAAATGACTCAGGGCTCCTGAAAGGCTGACCAGGTGAAGGGCAGAGCTTAGTCAGATTGAGGACCCAGTTAGAATAACAAACTAGGGAGGAAAGTAAGTAATTTTTAAAAATTAAAACAGCTTATTTATTATTTTTAAATTTTATGTGTGTGAGTATATTGCCTGCATGTGTGTAAGTGCACCTGTGTCGTGCAATGCCTGCTGAGTCAGAAGAAGGTGTAGGATTCCCCTGGAACTGGAGTGAATGGACAGTTGTTAGCTGCCATGTCTGTGCTGGGAATTGAACCTGGGTCTTCTGCAAGAGCTCTTAACCTCCGAGTCATCTCTCCAGCCTGGTAAGTAGTTTTTAAGTAAAGTTTGGAGTGTATTTACTGTACTGTAGCTTTACTGAAATCATCTCATTTTTATCTTTACAGCTTTCCGAAGTAGGCCTTGTCAGTATTCCTGTTTACAAAGGAGGAAACTGAGGCAGAGGGGTTAGGTGCCCTGTTCACCTGAGGAAAGGGTGGTGGAGATGGCTGTGAAGCCGGATATGCTCTTGCTCTCCATCTTAACGCCTTCCTCTCCGACATAATCAAACCTACTGGGGTCCTGCTAAGGGGGCTGTCTGATTGTTGGCACACTTCTGGCAGGTGCAAATCCAGTTTCATTTCCTGCTTGTTTTTCCTTCCTTCCTCTTTAGGTGTGAGCATTTCCTCAGGGCTTGATGCAGACTCCCCAGATGTCTTTCTGGAAGATATCCATGTTCATGGCTTTTCCTATCATGTCTGTCCATCAAATGACACTGAAGGATTTATCTCAGTCCTTGAAAATTAACTTTCCTAACCTCTAATAATACCTCTTCAGCTGCCTGCTAACAATTCCTAATTATAGAACTACAGCCATGTAGACATTCAGGCCCTTACCGAGGATTCATGACTAGCCAGCTGTGTCAATCTGAGATATACATACTTCTTTCTACAACAAAAGGTGGTTCGGAGTAGAATATTTGCAATATAGGTTTGTCAGGGCTACACCAAGTCTCTAGCGTCCAGTTATTAACAAAATCTATCTGTCAAAAGTTCTTATGGTTTGTGCTTTTTAATTTTAAATTTATGCTTTTTAAAGGAATATATAATTTAAAAATCTATTTCTTAACCTCATTAGTCACTTTTTTAGGGGTGATGCTAGGACTCAAACCTAGTGCCTTGCTCATGTTAGAGCATTCACAACTGAGCCAGAGTCCCGGCCGTCATTAGCTGCATTTAACCCTCAGCTGTCATGTTTGACCAGTGGCTACCATCGGGACAATTCTGATACAGAATCTTTTAATTGCTGCACACTGTTCTAACTAAATTGACTTATAGTATACCCCAAGCTAGGTGTCTAAAGGCATCATTTTTATAACCTTCATTAGTCCAAACTTTATCTTCGCTATGTTTCATAGTTAGCATATCACAACATTGCTGTGGACTGAATTGAATCCTTCCCAGATTCCTCTGTTGGTCTTAATTTTTAATGTGATTACATTTGGAGATAGGCACTTAAAAAAAAAGTTACCTATAGTTTAAAAGAGATCATTGGGGAGAGGCCCTAATCCAATAAGATTTGTTTACTTATATGAAGAGGAAGGGACATCAGATCTGTCTCCCTATTGCCCTGCACATAGAGAGGAAAGGTCATGTGAGAACCCAGTGAGAACGCACCTGTCCAGTAGCCAGGGAGAGAGCCCTCATCAGAAATCAGTCCTACATGCACCTCAACTTTGGACTTCCGATCTCCAAAACTATAAAGAAATACATTTCTGTTGTTTAACAATCTAGCTTGAGGTATTTTGTGATGGCAACTGAAGATGACTAATACAACTGTCCTCTAAGGAACCCAACCCTAAAACTGAGGTATGACGAGCACGGCTCATGCTCATCCACACTTCCCTACCCAATCTAACAATCTTCTCTTTAAAATATGGGCCCAGTGTTTTCCTTCCTTTTGTGTGTGTTATCTGGAATCTACTCATGTTGAGATACGAATGTGCTAGCTGGTATTACTTTTCCTTCTACCGCTCTCAGTTTGTAAATTAATCTAACAGATTTCTCTCAGTTACATTAAGATGCTAGTTGATTTCTGTGGCTGAGATGAAATACCATAAGCCAAAGCAACACAAGTTAGAAAGTTTTGTTGTTGTTTCGGTTTCTTTTGATTTATGTTTCCATAGGGATAGAGTTCATCATGGTGGGGAAGGAATGGCATGACGGCAGGACCAGGAAGCTGGCTGGTCACATTTTCATCCACATACAGGAAGCAGAGAACAGGGTGTGGGGCAAGGCTAGAAATCCTCAGTTTGTCCCCAGTGAATTGCTTTCTCCATCAAGACTCCACTTCCTAAAGGGTGCATAACCTTCCTAACAGCACCACCGGCTGGCGACTGAGAATTCAAGTACATGAGCTGATAGGGGCCTTTTCTCCTTCAAACCACAACAGTTATCTTTTGCCCTAAATCTTCAGAAGTTCTGGATTAACTCTTGAGCAAAGCCCAAGCCTCCTGTGCTTAACTGCCCGGCCTGGCTACTATCTATCCTGACTTTCTGCCTCACGATTCCAACTGGGTGCACTCCCACAGAAATAGTCTTCTGACTTACCCAATACTTGGTAGCATAATGTGCTCCTTGCTCAGTTGTCTTGTCCCAGATCATAAGGTGCATTCTCTTGTACACTATGGTCCGTTTCCCATCATCCACCAAGTCTGCAGGGCAGCGCACAACTCCTTCTCCGCTCTACACTTTACTCAGCAGTAGAAACTGTGTCACAATGGGGAGGAGAATAAAAATGACAACGTGTTGAGTTGTAACTATGATCCAGAAACTGCACTGAGCACTTTATCTGTCTTTAGTTTCTGCAAAACCCTATGCAATCCACAGCACTGCTGACACCTTTTCATGAGAAAACAGTTGCTCACATTGTGCAGATCAAGGTAAATCCTAGCTTATTTTTCTTTGTTACATTCTATCCTCACTCCTTGCTTGGTGTTTGGTGCCAGCATGCTTGTCATCTCAAGCGTGGATTCTGTTTCTCCAGTAGCCTGGAGGTCTTTGAGGCTAAGTCCCATGCCTTACTTTATTTGGGCATCAAAACCTGTGCTGGTTCTATTTACCTGAGTCTCAGGGCCTTTCCAGCTCTTTTCTTAAGGCCTGCCCTTAAGTGGTGTCAGCACTCAAATCTTGGTCTTACTGTCTCTGTTCTCATTGCTCTTGCTCTTGCACTTTGTGTTGGAATCTCATGACCCCGTGACTCCATTACCAAGTGTCCAGGGGACTGTACATGGTGCAGGGGCATCAGGTCTGAAGCACTCTTCAGGGCCTGCCAGGCCGGCCCTCAGGCCACGTGGCCTCCGGTAGCAGACAACATCCTCATGCAAGGGAAAGGCTGCCAGGTTTCAAGGAAGACAAACTCTCCTCTGTGACCTCTAGCAGGGTTGGAGCCAGTGAGGTGGGTGAAGCACTTAGGGTGTAAAATATAGAGATGGTCACTCTCAGAGTTGTGGCTGTGTTAGTATGTGACAAAACACCAGGCAGAAGAAACCTTAGAGAGGAAAGATTTCTTTTGTCCATGATTTCAGTCCATTGTGATGGAGAAGGCATGAAGTTTCATGTCTATAAGAGTGTGAGATGGATGTCACATCATGACAGCTTACCAGAAAGCAGAGAACAGATTAAGCCTACCCCCAGATACCTACAGCTACCAACTAAGGCGCATGTCTCAAAGGTTCCACAGCCTCCTAAAATAGTAACCAGCTGGGGCCCAAGTATTCAAACACAGAGGCCTGTGGGAGATGTTTCACATTCAAACCATGACACTGAGTCTCAGAGCAAGTTTGGATCATGATCTTTGAGTTGGCTTTGGAGATAAGTTTGGGATCCACCAACAGCGTGTGCTACAGTCTCATGGCTCTTCCGACATTAGTTACTATGCACTACGCCTTAGTTCTGTGCAGGTCTCGATAAACGCTGTTCTTCTGAGAGGAGAAATTTAGTACCTCCCTAAGGCCCCTTCTCAGTGCTTTGTACACATGGGTCATTCCAAGAAGTGATTTTTGTTGTCAGTTCTCCCTATCCTTGACTGATCTCTGGTGGAAGATTCTAGAAGCTTTTTCTATTTCTTCACTCTTTTTTTCACCCTCAACATGCAGAGATAATATCTATAAGACTTAGGGACAAAAGAGGCAGGCACAAGATGCAGAAACTAAGGAACCAGAGTAGGGCAAGGGTCTCCAAGTGTGACCTTGGACACACGGCACAGGCCTCTCCTGGGAACTTGATAGAGCTCACTCAGACCTCTGGGTCCAAAACTCTAGGAGTCAATTCATTTCTCTAAGGCTTTTGCATGATTCTCAGGTAGATTTAACAGGTGGTGAATCAGACAGTACCGGAAGGAATTTCTTAGGGTTGGCCCGAGGGCAGAAACTGTTACCCTAGGATATCAGTCTTGTTCAGCAGCAGAGCCATAGAGACTCAGGGGAATTTATTCTTATTAAAAAAAAATTAAATCAGGAATGCTTTTGTTGGGTGGGAGGTTAGCTCCAGGAAAGACTGAGAGCAGGTCCTCCATGGTAGGTCAATTGTAGGATGTCTAGAACAATATGTAGGCCAGCTCAGGAACCTGAAACAGTATAAAATTACGGCAGTGCTCTACTCTTCATGTTTCAACTCAGGGCCTCCAAATAGAAGACACCATGACAGCTAGGTCAGACTGAAGCAACTTCAAGATGTCTTCTGCAGGGAGCGTGTGCTGAGTGCTGGTACCCTTTTCCTAGTAAACTTTTCAACTTCAGGGGTACTTAAGCCTTTATCCATATCTTTGCATCTTATATATAGAGTTATAAATCGGCTGAATTCTGAGTAAAATGGGCTTGTAAGAAAAGCCCATGGGGAGCGGACAACCGGGAGGAGAGAAGTCTAAGACCCATGTTGACCAGGATCAAGCTGGTTGTGGCCTGGTCTATTTTTTATTTTCTACAGTGTGCATTTTTGCTTCCCAGCTTGATCTGTGTCCTGTGTGAGTTCTTCCCTTTGGGAGCACAAGAACCAAAACTGCTGCTGGGGTCAAGACCAGATCAAAGTGGAGACCTTCCCCAAACAGGCTGATATGCTGAATACAAATGTAAAGAACCAGAAGAATCCTGGAGAAACTTGAATGTTAGGGGATGTTCGAGCAAAGGCAAGCCAGTGTAGAGATCCAAATATCAGAACAGACATGCCATCATGGCAGGGCGCCACAACTTATCTAGCCCTCTAGTTAGAGAAAAGAGACAGGGCATCTGGACTTCTCCATATAAACCAGGTGCAAGTGCCTTTTCATGTATGTGCGGTGCTGGGGACTGAGCTCAGAGCCTCATGAATACAGGCAAATATTTTACTACTGAACTACCTTTTCACTCCCTTAATTATCTCTTAGTTGCTTGACAATCCATATCTAAAACTTGATTCCTCTAAAACGGTCTCACTCAAGGCTCTTCCAGTTCTTGTTACTCTGTCTCAGCATGATCCAATTGCAATTATTGTTTATATATTAAGGCTCAAAGCCCAAGGTCAAATCATTATAGACTTGATGTCTGGTAAGGGCCTGCTTTCCTCATTCTTGGTGACAACTTCATATGATAGAAGGGGCAAGCAAGTTCTCTGGAACCTCTTTTCTTTTTTTAAAATAACATTTAGTGTATTGTAGGAATGACTGTTATAAATGGACATAATCTGGACTAAAGACTTTTAATTAACTCCAGAAAAACCGTGTGCTCTGTGTCTTGTGATCTTGGCCCCTTAATTAGGTAATCCACTCAAAAAACATAATGAATGAATGCAAGTGTGCTTGAGAATGAACACATTACAGCTCTGAAAACAGGTGCAAGCATCTCCATCGCACACAGGGAAGATTGTGAAGGATGTGTGACCTTGGCTGAATGAGACATGCTAGAGCTAGGGATGAAAAGGCTGGATGGTCTGTTAAGATTAAGGTAGAACCAAATTTGTACTTCTCTAGTTGAAACTGGAGAAATTGTTTTGAATAACATTATGGGTGGAGCTGGGCTTCCGGACAGGATTTGGGGATGGAGTTCTAGCAAGGCAATTCTATCAGCACAGCTCCAGGAAGCAGAGGGTTTTAAAAGTGATCTGGGGGAATGAGTTTCCTTTGATTTTGGGTCACTCGTAACTAAAGTCAGGCTGTTTGTTCAGGTAATGGTAATGTTGATATAGTCATGCCACAGCGTGTGTGAACGCTTGTTTTGCCTGCATGCATGTAAGTGCACTGCATGCCTGCAATGCCAAGGGAGGTCAGAAGAGAGTGTTGAATCCTCTGACAGTTAGCTGCTGTGTGGGTGCTAAGAACCTGACCCTGGGTCCTCTGGAAGAGCAGCCAGTGATCCTAACTGCTGAGCCATTTCTCTAGTCTCTGGAACCTCTTTTCTAAGGATATGAATTCTTTGCATAAAGGTGCTTCATTCACAACCTATCACAACTCCCCAAATCCTCCATCCCAATGAGATCACATGGATTCCATATGTGAATTTTGTAGAGTCCCGAACATTCAAAGTGTATAAAGCATATACTCAACTTTATTCGACCATGTCAAATAGGTTGTTTGTTGTTTTGATATTGGAACTGAACCTAGAGTAAGCGGTCTGTTACCCAGTCTGTGTCAGACAAGTGTCTGCAGACATGTCAGCACTGCCTTTGCCAACACTCACCAACACGTGATGCTGTTGGTCTTGCCAGAAATCGGGCCAGAAATGTGCATTTTACTGTGGCATGATTTGCATTCCTTTGAGCGTTAACATGTTAACATAGTTGAATTCCCTTTCATACAGCCATTGTGACATGTATTTTGAATGGAGGACACTTGTTCAACACTTTTTCTGCAGGCATTGTACAACACAGGCAATATACTCATACACATAAAATAAAAGTAATAAAAGCTTATTTCTATTAGTATAAAGATATAACTACTTTTGTATCTTGCCCTTGCTTCTGACATTTATCTTACATATTAATTCAAATAATTGGTTGGTAGATTATTTTGGATTTTATTAAAGTACAGTGATATTATTAATGACTGTTTTATAGTTTATTTTCACTTTCATTCATATATATATATATATATATATATATATGATTTGTTTACTTTTACCTTTATTTATGGGTATTTTGTCTGAGATCCAAACCTGGGTCCTCTGCAAGAGCAGTAGGTGTTCTTAACCACTATACCATCTCTGCTTCCACTTCTCGTTTATTTTAATTTATTTCTTTTTAGTTTAGGATCTCTGACACAATAATGAATAAGTAATCAAGATGAGTAAAGCTATACTGGGTAATTATAACACAATTTATTCAGCCAATATTTGGCTGAAGGATATCTAAATTAATCCACTCTTTCTCATAAACAATACTGCAACGAACATCTGGTTACATACCCTTTTTGTGTGTGCAGTTTTGTTATTCATTTCTTTTGAATGTAAATCTGGACATTTTGGAATAATTTAGTCACTTAAACACATATAAAGGGAATAGAGCATTTCAAAACAAACACAGGTAGCTGCCAGGCAGCAATGCAGTCTCTTAGCCACTTCTCTTCAGCCATGATGGAATCAGAGATCGATAACGTTGAAATGTAGATGAAGGAAAAACGGAGATGGGATGAGATCTGGGACTATCGGTCATCTTTGCATTACTATTGTGAAGCTCTCTTCACTGTCTTGCGGTCTTGCTGTATTTTTAAAAATCTCCTTATAGCCTCAGAAGTGCCTGGTCTCTTAGCCTGAAGAAAAATTCATTGCTCCAGTTTCCTCCTCCTCCTCCTCCTCCTCCTCCTCCTCCTCCTCCTCCTCCTCCTCTTCTTCTTCTTCTTCTTTTAAAATTGAAAAATGAAAGTAGACAAGGGAGAGAGGAGAGTGTGAAAGAGAGAAAAGGAAAAAAAGAGACAAAGAATGTCATGAAGGCTAGGATCTGGCCTTTCCTCATAGCCTCACTGCAGGGTTGTAATTCTTCTTCTCCGGACAGGTGCAGGGCAGGTGGCAACCATCTGCAGCAACTTCCTGACTTTGTTTATAAATCTGTTCAGAAGGAGACTGGTAATTCTCCCAGAAAAGAACTTTCCTTGGTCTGGTAAGTGACAGGCAGCCGTGTCCTGTTTATTGGCGGTACCTAGGGGGGACAGCAAGGTCTCAGAGAGGAATATTAGCAGGTGAGATTTTTGCAGAGTTGTCAGATAAAATCACAGGATGTTCAACCAAATTTGAATCCACCTAAATAAGAAATAATTCTTTTAGTATGTCAAATAGTGAATGAAACACGCACTAAAGAATTATTCACCTAAAATTAAAAGCTAGCTTTTTATTCATTTGGTTGCTTTTTGTTAAATCTCACGAGTATCAAAGGTTAGCTTGGCACAAGACAGCAGTTCCTGTGGATTGGGCTTGACCCAGTGTGCACCAAAGACCCATCAGGCCCAAGTCTACACCAGAAGCAGTGCTTGCTTAGCAGTAAATAGTGTGGACAGGTCCTGAAGACTACATCCCTAAAGCCCATCACTATGTGAATGAGCCCCCAGAACACGGGACAAATTAGGTATCTTTCCAGAATGCTTTAATCTCTGATTTGCTCATTGAAATGAAATAATAAAGTAAAATTTAGTTTACCTTCTAAGATATTTAAAAATTATATTCTTTGTTGACATCTGAGTTTCTTAACTGGAATTATTATTTGTGATGCTTCAAAACCAAAACCTAAGCTAGATGTAGTGGTCATATTTGTAATCCAGCACTTGGGAGGTTGAGCCTGGAGGATCATCAATTTGAGTCTAGCCTGAGCTGCGTAGTATGACCTTTGTTTAAAAAATATTAAAGGAAGTTTAATTTAAAATCTGTATGATTAGGAGCATGCTTTCCTTGTGGTCAGAGCTTAGGAAAATTTTGTTGGTGTTAAGAAGAGGCAAACTTAGGATGTAGGATGAACACACGGTACCAGTTTCATCTGAATATGTCCTCCTGTGGGTATCTGTTTGCCCCGAGGGGCCTTGGAGCTGCACAGTGCTTGGAATGAGAGACACTCAACACTTGGTTGGCTTACCTTAACTGGTTACACGCTGCCCTCTCGCATACTAGCTCAGAGCAGGCATGGCAGTGGGAGGAACTGGTTAGTCTTAGTCATGAGGAACATGGCCACAATGAAGACATTGAAACTCTGTCCATCTGAGCTGGGCTGTCATTCAGCTATGTGTGTAAAACAGCACCCAAGAAACAGGCAGTGTTTATTATTCTAGGACTTTGACTACAACTTGTGTGTAACTCTCCCAGCCCCAATGGGTATAGCAGGCCCATCAGTGCTTAGTTGCATGGACTTCTTTTGTTCCCATGACTAAAAGTATAGCTCGTAATGACTTAAATATTTTCTTAGCCATTTCTTCTAGGTTCACACCTTGAGCTTGGCCTTTGATGCCTTACCAACTTCCGTAGGAAGAACTCTCCTCATAAAAACCAAACAAAACCTAGAGAGAGAATTGGGCACTTTTCGGAAGAAGATTTTAGGAAGAAGATTTTGAATGGCGGGGCTAGGACCAGCTATCCGGGACTGCCTTCCCCTAGCTCCCTCTGGTTTCCCTTGACTTTTGTCTGGAGGTTGTTTATATTTGTTTCTGGGCAGGAAAAAGGCACTGGAGGCAGTTTTTCTAAGAAGGGGATCCATGACCCATAGTTTTATTTCAGTTGCGCAAATGAGCAATTTAAATAAGGAAAAATACTCCAAAAGAGGAGTTCAGGTGGGTATATGACACAGAGCTGGCTGTGTGAGTGCATTTATTTTTTCTATTCTTACATTTTGTATTTATGCATCACTATTAATTCCCAAAGTCCTCCTTTTTAGTACTGTGGTCCAGTGTTCTTCTGGTTCTGTTCCTAAACGTGCCTTTATCCAGGAGAGAGTGGACATGAAGGGTAGAAACCCACTTCCTCTCTAGACACTAAACTCCCTCCTTAGAAACAAAGTCAATACCCTGGATATGCGAATAACTTGATCATAATTTTCAGGAGATTCCACCCTGACTTCTAGTAACTCAGTAATTCAGAAGTCACATGGCAGCGTCCCCAGTGATTTTCCAGGTTTTGTTCTTTCTTTTTTCCTTCTGAGAATTGTGCGTCCCATGACTTCCAGTTCAGAAGTCTTGACCATCAAGAAACTTCTTCTTATGTCTAAGAGATAGTCTTTTTCTCACTTTAAGTTTGAACTTGTTTAGAATCAGCAGTATAGCAAAAAGCTTAGCATTGAGCAAATACCTGGAATCATTTTGCTTGTGATGGAGGACTGCAAAGTGACTCTTTTCTAGCCTGCTCATGTGTCTGTCTGTCTCATTGCCTTTCACAAGACAGCTGCTTGCTTCTACAATTTTCTTCCTTTTAAAAAAAATTTTTTTGGAGTGTTGGAGATCAAACCTGAGACCTTGTAAGTGCTAGGCAAGTGCTTTACTACAGAGGCACAGCTCCACTTCCACAGTTTCTTCATGTTTAGGTGTCCTACTGGGAGGGTTTCTTTTGTTACTGGAAAGAGGTCTGACATGGCACCTTTCACTTCCAAGGGAATGCTGACATCTGCTTCCCTGGGGGTATCTATCTAGTTTCTTCTTTCAGGAGTACTTAAAGTAGTTACTCTGGGAAATGATTTTTCTGAGTTAATACCTTAAATCCTTGTTAGGAAGAAGACACATCAGTGACCTGAGCCCTAATGGCAGGGAGGAAGTTGAGAAACTTTTTCTCCTGTCTTTAGTCTGATGACAACCCACAGCTGTTATCAGACATGTGAATAGCTTACTATTATTTTTATCTAGTTTTCAGGTGCCATAATCAGAGCATGTATTACTATATATATCATTTGTGGTCTTGTCTCATTTAAATATTATTGTTAATTGTGCTTAAAAGTCTAGAAATGCTTCTTATGGGCCCATGCTGCTCTGTCATTGATCAGATCTGGCTTTCTGCCGCTTGTGATCTTGCTGTGTGCCCCATGCTGGGAGCCTAGTTGTCCTCAGTGGGGACAAGCTTTTCATTTCCTCTGCCTTCTGTTCATGGTTTGAGCATCAGATAGAGGATGGCAATGCTCTATTGGGAAAATGGGTCAGCCATACGGTCTTGGAGGAGACACATGGTGGCCCAGAAATAGTACTTTAGAGATAGACTACCTAAGTTTGGAGACAGACAAGACAGAGAAGGAGGACTTGGGCCTGAGAAAGTGAAAGGTGGACTACTGTTGGCACAGCAAATCATTAGGCACATTGTGAAGGATTCACTGCTGTTATTAATTCAAAGGTCTAGTTGAAGGAGGACATAGAACAAGATCCTTCCTGATCTCAAACACTGGCCCAGAAGCAGAGAACCTTCCTCAAGTGGATTGCTGAACTGCTAGGCCAGCACCACGAAAAGCCTGACTCAGGAAGAGAAAAATACATGGGCAAGTGTTGGACAATTCATAGAAGTAGTCGGTCAGACTTGTGGGCCCTGAGAATGCAGGAGGTGAAGCTGTGTCAAGTACCACATGCAGTACCCAACTGGGGTCAAAGTCAGGGAGAAAAATGGAAACAGAAAGTGATTTTTTCCCCTTCCCAGTCCTTCTGTTTCTATTTCTTTCTTTGGTTTCTTCAGTCAGCCTGAGGACCTATGATTAACCATAATCTTTGGTTCAATGCACCCTCATCATTAGTCAATGCATGATCTTATTTATCTACTTATTTATTTTAAATAGGCACTTGTACCAAGTTCAGCGCCTGGCATATAAACTAGGGCGTGGTGGGTATTTCCATCCAGTTCTACGCTCCTTCTTGTGCCATCCTCTGTCCTCACTCACTCAGGGAGTTCAGCACATCCCCAAATCCCCTGTGTGTGCATGAGTCCCTTGCTTTTCTTTCCTATGCACACGTCACAGTTTAAATGTTTCCTTGACAACGAACAATTGGGTTGTTTCTAAGGCTATTACTATTAAATTTGATATTGCTAACAGTTATATATATCAAAAAGAATGCTTAAGTTTCTTTTGTGTAGATGTATGAGAGAGAAAGAGAGAGAGAGAGAGAGAGAGAGAGAGAGAGAGAGAGAGAGAGAGAGAAAGTGTTCAGCCATAGAAGGGGTGAATACTTGACCTTGTAAGCTAATGCTAAATTGTTTTCTCACATAATCATACTGATGTTCTGCTCTACTGGCAAGGCTAGGAGACTTAAGGGGACGCATCTTATCCATCCTCTCCACAGCCAGTGCAGTAACTGAGTACTATTTGGCTTTCAAATTCTTGCCAATCACATAGTTTTAAGTTAACTCTTATTGTGTTTTTGACTTGTTATTCCCCTCAGTAATGAGGCCAAACATCTCACAAGTGCTTACTACCTATTCATCATACATGCTTCTGCTTTAAAATTTATTTGTTTCATTCGTTTTTCAATTGGGATAGAAGTGCTTTTTATATAGAGATATAGGAATGGTGATTTTTCTAAAATATAAAATAAGCTTTAGATTTTTAATTTAGGATTCTATTCCTAGTTAGAGGTGCAGAAATTGCTTTTTGTGTTTATCTTCTTCCTGTACTAGGACAGTCCTTCTCAGATCTAATGAACAGGGGTTATAGATGGACAGCATTCTTGATGTTCAGAAAATTTAAATCCAGATTGGTCAGTCTGCAGCCATCTTGCCTTCTGCACACTACTACCTGCCTTCAGTGCAAACCACCATCATCTCTTACTCTGGCCACTTCCGTGGTATTATAACTGGCCTTTTCCTTTTTATCTCCCTCTTCAGTTAACCGGGGCTTCACAGTTTTGGTTTCTCCTGTCTAAATCCTTCTGCGGCTCTCTATAAATCACTGCACCAATTGATCCACGCACTTTTCTTCCATTTCTCACTACCTGGCCTCTTGTCCACACAGTCATTTCTCTGTTCCTGGATAGGACAAGCTTTACCCTTACTTAGTCAAGGCCTTTATAAGTGTCTTCTAGGAGGACAGCTGTTCTCCTGGGGGCTTCGCATCATTCGTTTTCCTGTTTGCCCTTGCCTAAGCAGAGGTGCCCGCCCTGACCACCAATATTGATCCATTTTCATACCTTACTTCAGTTTTCTTCAAAGCAGTCATTATAGTTTGAGGTTAAATTATTGTGGTGGATCTATGGTCCTTTCTATAAAATGCAAGCATCCTGGGTCTGAGATTTACGTGTTTGTCACTATATTGCTTCTGTTTACATCCAGTACCCTGTTACCACATATACCACTTAGACAAATCTCTGCTGGAGCACAATGTCTCACACATGCTTGATCCCATAGGTATTTTTTTAAATGAAACAGTAGTATAAGTGAAGAGACAGACACATACTTCCTTAATTGTTTATGTAGATGTTCACAGACAGCATCAAATTAGCAAATATAAATCACACCATACAAAATGTGTTTGAAGACTGAGCTGACTCCAGCTGGTCAAAGGGTGACTCCAGACAATCAGTTGGGGGTTGAACTGTGACTTGGTGGAGGACTGCCTCGAGTGGGTAGCTCTGCATATTTAAAGCAATATTGAGGTATAGTTTACCTATCTATTTCAAATGTACATTTCAATGATTTTTAGTAATTTTATTGTGTGTATTTATTGTATTCTATAACATCAATTAACTAGTCTTAGAACATTTTCATACTACCACTAAGATCTATTGTGTCCACTTAAAGTTGATTCTTGCCCCAATTCCTAGGTTTAAACAATCACCGTTCTTCCTTTCTCTCTATAAATTTGTCCTTTCCAGACATTCATATAACGTGGAGTTTTCTGTATCTACCATATGTCACTTAGTGCAATGCCATTAAACTGTATCCATGATACACAAGGGGTTGGTAGTACATTTATTTTAATTGCTAAGTAGTATTTCATTGGTTAGAGCTTGAGAACAGTTTATCCACTCAGCTTTAGGCTGTTTCCACTTTGGGTTTTCAAGTGGGGGCTGAGAGCATTCATGTACACATCCTTCTATGCAGACAGGTGACTGAGAGGAAGGGGAATTGCTGGGTCCTTTGATAGGTTTTGTTTAAGGCTAAGAAATGACTGTTTTCCAAATGGGATGTGATTCCTTATATTCCCATCAGTAGTAAGAAGGTTCTGGATTCTCAACCTCTTCACCAGTGTTTGTTATCCTCTGTCTTATTTACTATGCCTTTTCCTGTGGGTATGATGTGAAATCTCCTTGTGGTTTCTATTTTCATTTCCCTAGAGGCTAATGAGGTTGAACATCTTTTCATGTTCAAATATTATTATTTATTCATTCACATATCACAGTCAGAATAATGTCCAGAGAGTTGATAGTGTTTAACTGTTTTAAGGGAGAGGAAACATATTTGTGAAAGTTTTCTTAATAGAATTGGCTTCTGCCAAAGTGAGCATAGGACTGCAGTGTATGAACTAATTGTAATTGAAGAATGCAAACAGGTCAGCTTTGTTAGTATAAACTAGCTAATTTCAGAGGCTCCCCAAGAGGTAATGGAGAACTGGCTGAATGGGTGAAAAAAGCTGGTAAATGAGTAATCCAGCACGGAAGGACTGCCAGCCAATGAAGACTGGATTTTGGAGATAAGTTTTCGGGTTTTATAATGCTTTCTGTTACTTTAACCGTAATAGTGAAGATGGGGTAATTTATCAAGGGTAAAGGTTTCTTCCACTGGAAGGTTGTGAAGATTGGGGAGGTGTTTTCCTCCAAGACTGGAAGCAGACAAAATGGAGCAAAGAATTCACCCGTCAGCCCATTCCCATCTCTCCATATCCACGAAGTCCTCCCATCAGTTTTTTCTTGTAAATTTTATTTCAGTTTTTTTGGGAGTCATTCTTATTTCTAATAAGAAAAGGAGTCAGTTATTAGAGTTGATAGGGCTGGGGCTAGGCTTTTCACAATGATTTTAGTGCCTGTGGTGTTCACCCTTTTCCTGTGCTACCTACGTCAGGTCAGTGTTGTGAGGGGCCACCCGGGTAAATGTTTTGTCTTTTCAGCACATTCAGGATTTTCCTACCCAAACACCATGGCCTGATATTTTCTTGCCTTGTGTATGAGAACTTCTTTAGCTGTTTTCAAGTTTACAAAACCATTAGGGTGCGGTACAGAATGCAGAGAAATGATTGCTTTTGGTCAGAGCTCTAATGACTAGCAGTACTATGTTAGTACCGTACTTAGCAGTTTTGTTTTTTTTTTTTTTGAAAAAATACTAAGTTCATCAGGAATGTGAGAAGATCCTAAGTCCTACCCATTCACAGTGAAAAGCCGAGGTGACAGCTCAGGGAAGAGTTGTTAGACATGAAGCTGACTGGGAGAGTTTTAAGGGCAAACTGGAGGCAGAGAGGATAAACTGTTAAGTGAAAAACATAAGCGTCTAGGGTAAACTTCCTAAGTTGAAAATAGACAGTCTGGAGATATGTTTCTCCTATATTGCCAGCCTCTTTTTATCTATTAAGTTTGAGTTTCCGTTCCTTTCATATAAAAATACATGGACTGCTTTTAAACATATGTGATAGTTATCCTTCGTTGGCAACTTGACTGAATTAGGAAACACCGAAGGAATTAGTTAAACACACCTTTGGGTTTCTGTTAGAGTTTCAGAGACAGTAGATCATAAGGACTCTGGCCTATGGAGTGGAACAAGCCCTTTATGGATATGTAATATTATGTCCTTAATGGGAGGGGTGGGTAAAGGTGGGACCCCACTGGAGAGAGTAGGTCACTGGGAGCTGTGTTGGGGGTGGGGTGCCTTGTCCTGGCTCCTTTCTATATCCCTATCACTCTGCTATCTGGTTGCCATGCCATGGGCTGCTCTGCCTCACCAAGCCTTCCCTGCCGTGATAGACTGACCCTTCTGAAACCATCTGAAACCATGAACCCAATAAACCCTTCCCCATTTGAGTTGTTTAATGCAAGTATTTTGCTATAGTGATGAGAAAGCTAACTAATTAGCAAATGAAAACGACAGGCTATAACGGTGACCAACAAGGTACAGACCAGTGATCCTCACAGTGTAGTCCCTGACCCAGCAGTATCCGAACAACCTAGGAAAGTGTTAGAATGCAGATTCTCAGGCCCTATTCCAGACCCACTGAAGCAGTGATTTGGTGAGTGAGATCTCCAGTCTGTGCTTTGATAGAAAGCTTCTCAGGTGAACCCAGTGCTTGTTAACATTTGAGAACGACTGGTATAGCAATTAAAAGACTGACATTTGGAGCCAGACGGCTGTATTATTTAGGGCAATTCATTTTGTTGTTGTTGTTATAGTTTCCTGCCTATAAAATGTAACAGCATCAAATTCATATTGTTGTAATGAAGAGTAAATGAGCTAAATTATGTAAAATCTTTAGGATGATACTTGGCTGCTGTGAGTACTCTGTGGCTAAAATGATAATAATTCTTTTACACTGGTTTTATTTGGTTCTCAGACTATGTTTATCAATTCATAGAAAAGGCTTGTGCTTCTGGGATATCCTTAGCATTTTTTCCCTTGGCTTTAGGTAGTATTCCTCAGCTCGTGTTCAATGAAGGATTTGTTTGCATCAGAACCACCTACATTATTAAAATGAAGATTCTCAAATTCTTCCCAGATCCATAGATCGGAATATCTAGTGATAATTCTTCATGCAGACTTTTCAAAACCACTACTGTTCTATCACAAAGACTGGAGTCATCATTTCACAATGGGAAAATGAGATCCAGGCTTAGCATCTGCTGGATATCTCATCAAGACCAGCAATAAACCCATTTCTCAGTGGTGATATAGTGAGACACAGCCGCATCTGTGTCGTGGGTTTTCCTCTGTCTGAAGTTTTACTGGCGTTGTGCCACTTGCTTTACTGAGATTCCAAATTATTTATTTACTTATTGAGACAGGGTCTTCCTGTAGCCCCAGCTGGCCTGTTGCTCCCATAAAATCTGGTCCCAGTCATTCCTGACCTCCTTCCATGTCTCGTAACGATAGGCTCACCAGCTTTACCTTTTCTTTCCTTAAAGGTTATATATATATATATATATATATACATGTGTGTGTGTGTGTTTCTGTGTGTCTGTGTGTCTGCATGTGGGTATATACATGTGTATATGTGGCTACTCCCAGAGGCCAAAAGAGGGCATTGGATCCCCTGGAGCTGGAGTTACAGATGGTTGTGAGCCACCTGATGTGGTATTGGGAACCAGACTTGGTTCCTTTGCAAGAGCAGCAAGTGCTCTTCGCCTCTGAGCCGTCTCTCCAGTCCATTTTCTTTTTAGAGAGTAGTGATGACTCAGTCGTGTACTGACAATGAGTAACTCATAACTCCATTACCTGTTGCTTTTTCATCAGTGAAAATTTGTTGCAAAACAATTAGATTGGCTTGTCAGGTTGTAATGAAAAAGCTTTGGGCCCTTTCACACAAAGCCTCCAAATCTTGTGCCTATTGTTCAGTATAAATGTGCATTTGGACAACGTGATTCCCAGTTTTGAGGCATGCACAGGGACATTTATCTCCCCCTACACATTATGTTCGTGTAATTGGGGGGAGGAGGACATCCATCCCAGGCTCACTTATTTTAATTATCTTATAAAATGACTTCCCTTGCATCTCTTCTCTTAGTGCTTTTTTTATTATGTACGAACTTTAGCTGTTGCCACTGGCCCCTCCTCTCCTAATCCTATTAGGGTATTTGTATTCTTAGCGCACGTATTCAGTTTCTACCTAAGATAAGCTTTGCCTCATCTTATGCTAACTAGTTTACTACTCTCTAGGTAGTTGCTCCTTCTTTCGGTTTTTTGCACACTTGTCCCCTCCTCTTGGTCTGTATTTATCTCTACACAAAATGCCATCTCTCTCCATACGTCCTGCTCTTTATCACTTCACATCCTCATCACGATATTTAATTGTCTTGTTTATTGGTTAGCTCCTCATGTCTCTTTGCACCCATTTGAGCATAAGAGCCAGGAAGATGCTGTGCTTGTTTAACCCCAGTGCCAGTTTTGATACTCTGTAGAAGCTCACTAAACATTTTTTTAAAGAATTATGTGCCTTGTATGAGTTGGTGTGGGATTTTGTAATCTGCTTTGAGTGTATTCTAAGTCTTTGTTCTAAATAAGAGATTTTTGGGAATTATTTCTTTTATTGATGAAAGCTAAAACAGAGATAAGATGGTGATCCTATTCAGACTCCTGGCTTCTTGAATGAGTAAAGGTTTCTAGAGCATGTAGACTGGGGTTGTTTTATCTTGAAGGGATCTGGATTCTTCTATAACGTTCTGGACCACAATGCACTCTCTTCCAGAGCTGTGTTTTACAGTAGTTTCTGGTGATGGATGACATATTGAGGCTAGTGTGAGGATGCCAGGTCCCCGAATACAAAATACACACCATATTGGGAGTCTTAGTAAGAATACAAACTCAGTTGTTAAAAACAATGCCTGTAAAGGTCAGAAGAGAGCATTTGATTCTCAGGAACTCGTGTTACAGACAGTTGTTAGCTGCCACATGGGTCCTAGGAAAAGAATCTGGGTCCTTTGCAAGAACGGCCAGTGATCTTAACTACTGAGCCATCTCTCTAGCCTATTTATTTATTTATTTTTGTGTGGTATGCCTGCATGTATGTAACTGCACCCATGTCATGCAATGCCCATGAAAGACAGAGGAGACCATCAGATCCCCTGGAACTGGAATTATAGAAGGTTTTTAGCTACCATGTGGACGCTGGGCTTTGAACCTGGTCCTCTGCAAGAGCAGCCAGTGCTTATAATTGCTGAGCCATCTCTCTAGTCCTAAAATTTGTTTTCTTGCAGTGTTAGTATCAAATCTCAGCTCTTGGAAATGCTAGGCAAAGGCTGTACCATTCAGCTATATCCCAGTCCTTGGACTTTTCAATAGCATTCTGCTAGAATAGACTGTTCTGAAACTTGTGATGCTCCTAACTTAACCTCTTGAGTGCTGGGATTATTTGCAAGCATGTATTACTATACTTTTAGAGTATGCTTTTAGAACATTTAAAATTGCTTACATGGCTCACACTTTACTTCTGTTGAGCAGTGCTGTTTGAGACACATCTAGATCATGTAAGTTGTTTGGCAATGCAGGCTGAATGTGACCCACTGAAAGGGATGTTGATTATGCCTCCCATAAATGCAGCATTTTTTATAGGTGAAGGACTAGTACTTCTGGACAATGGCTTAGGTACTGATCTAGTATGAACTCAATGTCAAGTCCTAAGACCAAGATACAGTTTATGTCCCAATACACAAACACTTTGAATGTCTTGCCAGTCATCACATATATTTCTTTAAAACATTGCTAAGATCAGAGCCTAGGTCTTTTGATTATGCTGAGTTCTCCTCTTGGGTAAGGAGTAATTTATTTATCATCATAGCATGTGGTTCATTCATTAATTTAGCAAGTATATGGTGAGAACCTACTGTGTGCCAAGTAGTGCTGTCAGTTTTCAAGGTACCATAGGGATTTTGGTACAGGTGGTTTTTGATCAGTTGTTTTTTTTTACATCCCAGTACTTAAGTGTTCTAGTTTGCTTTCCATTGCTGTGATAAAGCACTGACCAGAACCAACCCGAGAAGAAAGAGTTTATTTTAGCTTACAGGTTATAGTTCATCATCAAGGGAAGAGATGGCAGGAAGTCATGGCAGGAGCTTGAAGCAAAACCAGCTGAGGAATGTTGCTTACTGGTTTGCTTTTTCTGGCTTACTCAGCTTTCTTTTTATATGGCCCAGGCCCACCTGCTCAGGGATGGTATTCCTCACAGGGCCTGAACTCTTCTATATCAATTAGTGATTATCAGACATGCCCACAAGTCAATCTGACGGAAAAAAATTCTTCAGTTATGATTTCCTATTCCTAAGTATGTCTAAATTTGTGTCAGGTTGACAGAAATTATGTCATCAGGCATTACTATGACTTGAGTATGGCTGGATTTCCAAAGGTTCATTCACTGGGAGTGTTGTCCTCAGTGTGGTGGTGTTGACGTGGAAGTTTCAAGAGGTGGGCACTCCAGAAGGCAATTGATTTATGGGGAGTTCTACTCTTGTTAATGAACTAATGCTGCATACCAGGAGTTCAGTTTTGTGGGACTTGATTGTCATAACAATCAAGTCAAAAAAGCCAGTGTGGTCCCTCCCTTGGTATTCACATCCTATCTTGTCAAGTTATTTTTCTCTTCCTTTCCCACATGCTCCAAAGCATCATGCCACTCTCCACGTTCTGATGTAACCAGGAAAACATCAACAGTGACCAAAGTGAGGGGGCTACCTGATATTGGACATTTGGCATGCAAAACTGTGACCTAAACATTTTTCTTTAAATGTTATTCCTTTCTTCCAATGTATATTTATTGGATTTTTTGTGCATTTCAGACAATATATCATATTTAGACCTCCTCCCCTACCTAGACCTCTCCCCATAGCCTACTCACAGGATTTCATGTCTTATATATTAAGGCCTATCGAGTAACGTCTATGTAATTAGATGTCCCTTGGATTTAAGTTCATCCACTGGAGCCTATTCAGCCTGCCTAGCATCACTCCCTTAAAGAAGATCAACCCTCCCTCAACCAGTAGTGATCAGCTGTTTATCGACTAAAGTTGGGGCCTCCTGTCCATTTCCCCAGCTCTATCTATGCGAGCTTTTGTCTGGTTTGAGTTTACTTGGGTTCTGTGTAAGCTGTCATGGCTGTAAGTTCATATGAGTGAGTTCCTAGAAGCCTGGAAGACTCTGTGTCCATATGGTCATGAACCACCCCTGACAATATCATTGTATTCTTATAACAACACAGAGTGCATGAAGGCATTTCCTCAATAGAATAAAATGAAACCATACAATGAATCTAAGCAGTGCTATCTTGGACTGCATGAGTGACAGCTGTTAGGTGAGGATTAAGATGAACTTTGGATTTTTCTATTCTGCACATAGGAAGTATAGGTGCATATAGCATGAGATATTTGCACTTTTAGTCTGTTTTCAGAGTGTCAGGAGATGCTCTTAAATGAATTTATGTTTCAAATAAAACAATCAAGCAGGGTTAGGGAATTTCCCAGTAATTCTGTTCTTCGCCCTGGGGGATATCCCATAAGTCTTAGTTGTTATCCGTCAAGCCCAGTAACTCCCAGGCAGTGACCTTGCATCTCACTTAACATGCATTCAGTCTTCTCATTCTCTTATAGGCTATGACGTGTGCTTGTTGGTCATGTCCCCTCTTTACTTATCTTTATTGTCACAGGTTCCTTTCCATTCTGGCCCCCAAGAATTGATTCCTTAACTGACTTCTTTTTCTTAAAGCTCAGCCAGTAGATGTCTCCATTACTCTCTCACAGCTAAGCCATCCTCAGCAAGGCGGGTTTAATCATTTCCTTAAACCACAACGAGGAAAAGAATTTGGTAATTTGCCCAAAAAATGAGCAGATGCTCAGAAGGACACATCTTCATCCTATGTCCCTCCCCTCGAGTTTCAGTCTGAATAGGAAATGAAAACTATTCCCTCCTCCCTCTTTTCCAGGCAAAAGACCGATTTAACTAAGCATGCACGATGCCAGCAACCTCCGCCACTCAGTACGTCCAAGTTTCCTTCGTTCTCAGCCACCACAAGCGCTGTCTCTCCCTCCTTCCCTCCCGCCCACCCCGCGCCACCCCTGCAGGTTTCCGAGTCATCAGGGAACGCCAGTGGGTGAACGCACTGGAGCGGCTGCCTCGCGAGCTGCCGCCTCCTCCTCCGCCTCCTCGGTGCGCTTCGGGTTCAGCACTGGACAGCTCCCGCCCCAGCCAACAAATGGCAGTCAGCTGATTGACAGAGGCGCCGACCAAACAGGGCACAAGACGGCTTGAAGCCGCCCTACAAGGGTTTGGTTGCGGCCAAGCTGTCTCTTTAAACTGGCTTCCTCCGAGAGCAGGGAAAGGCAGCAGTGTGGTTTGTGGCCAAAGCGAAAGGCTCCAGTTAACCAGTTGCCTGGAGTCCGGAGACGCTAAACGTCTTCAAAGAAACCTTCGCTCCTTGGGACTTGCTCCTGGCTCGGGTCTGTGTGCGCGCTCCCAGCCTGGGGCGAAGGGGTCGAGGAGGAGCCAGAGCCGGGAGGCGGGAACGACCTGCGGCGGGTGAGATGATGGAGCAGCTTCTTCAGCGGCCGCTGAGGCAGCATCAGCAGCATCAGCATCAGCATCAGCAGCAGTTCTTGAATACACCTCAATGAGAGTCGCGGTGGCAGCGGCTGTGCAGAAAGACGTAAGCAGGCTAACTATAGCTGCCGGGAGCGCGAGGGGGATGTAACCTGTTTGGCTCAAGGCTGCCAGGTGCGTAATCCCTAGCCGACCGGTTGTGGAACCAGCCTTGCCACAGGTGATTTGATCTGTGACGGCAGCTCAGCCAGCTGAGCCGATTTAAGAGCATTTTTATTTTGAAGTCCTTTTGGACTGAGTCCCACCTGGAGAAAGGGGAAGACCCCCTGGTAAAAAGTCTTTACTGGTGACAAACTGACGACCAAAATTTGCAAAGTGACTCCTCCGGTTCCTTCTCTCCTGGGCTAGAAGAGGGGAGCCATGGCTTACCCCTTGCTCCTCTGCCTCCTGCTCGCTCATCTGGGGGTGGGAGCTGTTGGCGCCAGCCGCGATCCTCCCGGACGGCCGGATTCCCCTCGAGAGAGGTCCCCAAGGGGGAAGCAGCACGCCCAGCAGCTGGCTGGAGCCTCAGCCCCGGACCCCTCGGCTCCCTGGAGCCGCTCCACCGACGGCACCATCTTGGCACAGAAACTCGCTGAGGAGGTGCCCACGGACGTGGCCTCTTACCTCTACACCGGGGACTCCCACCAGCTGAAGCGAGCCAACTGCTCCAGCCGCTACGAGTTGGCGGGCCTGCCAGGGAAGTCGCCGGCCCTGGGCAGCTCCTATCCCTCCTTACACGGGGCCCTGGACACTCTGACACACGCCACCAACTTCCTCAACATGATGTTGCAGAGCAATAAGTCTCGGGAGCAGAACTTGCAGGATGACCTGGAATGGTACCAGGCTCTGGTGCGGAGCCTCCTGGAGGGGGAACCCAGCATCTCCCGGGCAGCCATCACCTTCAGCACCGAGTCGCTGTCCGCGACCGCCCCGCAGGTCTTCCTCCAGGCCACTCGCGAGGAGAGTCGCATCCTGCTCCAGGACCTGTCCTCCTCCGCCCACTACCTAGCCAACGCCACTGTGGAGACCGAGTGGTTCCACGGCCTTCGGCGCAAGTGGAGGCCCCATCTGCATCGCCGTGGCTCCGGTCAAGGGCCCCGGGGCCTGGGACATAGCTGGCGGCGCAGGGATGGGCTCGGCGGGGACAGGAGCCACGTCAAGTGGTCTCCGCCTTATCTCGAGTGCGAGAACGGGAGTTACAAGCCCGGGTGGTTGGTCACTCTCTCCGCTGCCTTCTACGGGCTCCAGCCTAACCTCGTCCCGGAATTCAGGTAAGGGAGAGGGGAGAGGGCACAAGCAAAGGTGGGCGCTCTGGGAAAGCGCATTGGCCCTCTGTGATGCCCCAGGCTGGCTCATGTAGTTAGGGGACAGAAGAAGCTCCGGGATGGTCTGCCTTAGGGAGACTGTGAAGGAGAGGGAGCCTTAGTAGAGCAGGGAGACCACTCAGCTGCTTTATGTTCCGTTCAGTCCTGGGTTAGGAGGGTGTTCCCCTTTCGGGGTGCTGCCACGGAACGTGGGGGGAGCTCGGGATGTGCCCATCAGACAGACTGGAGGAGGTCAGATGAGGGGAGCAAGGGAGCCGGAGGGAGAATTCCTTTAACCTGTCACTTCAGGATAGCCTCTGCCCACTTCCTGCGTGTGTAGTCCGGAGCGCTAGCCTGCTGTTAGTCAGCTAGCAGAGCGTGTAATTAAACCTGTGCGGTTCCCTGGGCAGTTGTGGCCACTCAGCACTGAGTCACTCAGCCGCAGTGCTGTCTCCAGGATCCAGATTTGGCGGTTTGGTCAGAGTGCTCCTCCTGGTGTCCCCCTTCGGGTAGTCTTTTCCTCCCCCGTGTCTTCCTCTTCCTGTTTCCTGTGTTAGGCTCTCTAAAGGTTCTCAAGCCCTTCACGTGTCCACACGCTTTATAACTTGAACTAGAGTTAGGGAAGGAGAAATGAGTTCTAACTGAACAGAAAGACGGGAAGAAACTTAAACAGCTTTGCATCTTTTGACAGAGGCTCCCTATGGCATTGGAGGAGAACTGAGAATTTGCAACGAGCTGGTTGCCAGCTCTGCTCAGGGAAGTGCCTCAGACTTTTGGTGAAGAACTTCTAGAAGCAGCCTTTAGGAATGGATGAGAGAAAGGAACAGAAGAGATCAAAAATTCCAGAGAGGTTTTTGGGGAGGGCTGCAAGTTAATGGGGTCCACCTTGAGTGGGAGATTCTTGGAAACAGGTGGTGGAGGTAGTTTTGGTGGGGTGAAGTTGTTTTCTTACCTTTTGGGAACCTAAGAAGACGGGAGAGAACTTTACATATGAGTTGTTTTCTTTATTTTTGTCCTGGCACAGAGCGGGCAGGATGCCTACCTGCTGAGCCACACAAGCAGCGGGTGGGCAGACGGGGAAAGTCATAATCTTGCCTTGCACTGACATTTACTGCTGACATTACTTACTTCAGGGAAGCTTTTAACCTTCTTGGGCCTCAGGTATTCACCAAGTGAGAGAGTTGACGCAGACAGTCTCCAGGAAGTCCTGCAGTTATAAAACTCTGTAGCGCCTAATGCTAGCAATGCTTGAAGAGGCTGAAATTCCCCTTTCTTTGCGTGTGTGTGTGTGTGTGTCTGTGTGTGTGTGTGTCTGTGTCTTTTAAAGATTCTATTTTAAGTTGCAGTAACTTCCTACTTTCAGGATAATCTCATTTCCTCCTGATTCCTGCAGAATCCTATTATTAAGAGCTCAGCTCAGCTCAGCTCAGCTTTGAATCTCCGGCATACCATTTGCTCAGAAATAGGTAGATCAGGAGACACCATTCATTGCCAGTGAACTGTGGCCTTTAGATGAGTCTTTTTAGTGTCTTGGCCTATCTTTCATCACTTGATTTCAGGCTCTGTGCTTTTGACATGAATGTCCTTCATTACTTTTCACAACAATCTTGTGAGCTGTGTTTTATTATTTTCTTTGTTTTACAGAAAAGGAAACTGAAACACAGAGAGGTTGAACCTCATGCTTGATTGCACAGCAGTTAAACAGAAGAGTCAAGATTTAAGCTCATTTTATACTTTAAAACAGTTCATTAAACCTGGTTTCATGAAGGTGATTTACTGGTGTTATAAACAAAGAGGCTCCTGTATAAGAATGTGAATATTCCCAGGGGTCAAATGGGCCTGAGAAGAAAGACAATTCAGTGTTAGAACTCCACCCCTCCCTCTTTCCCTCAGGCTGGAGATGGAACCTGGGGCCCAACACATGCAAAACAAGAGTTCTACCACTGAGCTACACTGCCAACCCCTAGAACTGTCTTCCTATCAGAAAGCTTAAGCTGTCTTAATGTACTTGGTGCCTTTAGCCACAATGAAAGACCGAAGACCCAAAGGGTCAAAATTTGTGAGGACTCACGTGTCCCCTACACAGTCTTTGCCTGTGTTCAGCAAGTTTGTTTTAGGTGCTTCCATAGTCACCAGTGCTGTTCTTTATCCATGGCACAAAACCAGATCCTTGAGTGTCTGGCTCTCTACAGAAGATGGCTTGTCTTGCCAGTGCCACAAAGAGCAGAGCCTGTGCTCCTGTGAGTGCTTCCTGCCCTGTGGGTGGCCTCTGCTGTTCAAATCTATATTGAAAACCTGTACAGATGTTCACTATAGAAACAAGAAGAATCTTAAAGAATTAGTACCTCCGCCTGTAGTTTCCTAAGGAGACAGAACTAGACAGAAGTGACTTATCTAAAGCTATATATGAAGTTTGTAGCACAGAAATGGGTCCCAGACTTCCTGTCTGTAGTTTAGAGATATGCTTTAGTGTATACCCAGGACATGTTTCTGAAACTCCTGAATCAGAGTTGGAGCCCATTTTGCTGAATGCAAAAATATCTTTCTGGTGGTGTTGGTGGCTAGGATTGGTACAGGATCTTTAGATTTTTGTTGAATTTAAATGCAAGTGAGTTCACTTGGGGATTACATTGTTTTTGTACTGAGGACTGAACCCAGGGACTCTCATAGACTAGGCAAAGTGTTCTGCTACTGAGCTACATCCGTCTGTCCAGGGAATTCTTTCTTGGTGATATGAAAGGAACTTAGGACTTCATTTAGTTTTGATCTCATTTTTCAGTTGGAGGAACTGAGACCCAAAGAACTTTTCATTTTCCAGAAATGACATAGTTCTTTTGTGGCAGTTTAGAATTAATAAGGGATATTATTTATTGAGCACCTACTATAGTTGGATGCTATATCTGTACCACTGCATTTAATTCTTATAACTCTCAAGTAGTTACAGTTTCAGAAGAGTTGAGTAACATGTTTAAGCTATGAGCTGGTAAATTAGGGAACTCAGATCAAATTTGCATCATTGAGGTTTGATGCCTGTGTTTAGTCTCTGGGTTGACATACACTCTCTCCACTTCTTCTCCAATGATGTTTCACGTGTTTGTACAGAAGATAGTATTGTATGGAATTAATATATTTGGCCGGAATGAGTGATGTACACATTCTTTTTTGGCCAGTCGTGCAGTAAAGGATGTTGAGCAATGAGAAGATTACTGCTTCAGTTCCACTTTTGTCTCTAGCTGGCTGTATCACCTACCTGTCTGGGAACCAGTTTTTGCATAATTAAAATGTAAAAAGAATTTCAGATCTCCACATACCTTTATAAACCTGCTCTAGTAGTTCTGAAGTGGCTTATCTGAAGATTGAATCGGTAGTTTTGGAAACTGAGATGTAAATAAATACAGGAATGTCATGGAAAGCATATAGAAAATGTACAATGCATTCAATATTAACTTTAGAAAATAATGGAACTGAAAACTGCATTTGAAAATAAGAACAAGCATGATTTGAATTTCCTTCAAGAACTCTGATATTTCCTTAAACTTAGGATCCAGATTGTTCTGCAGATTTCTAAACCAGGATCTTCAGTATACTCCATATAGTCTTCTTAAAAATGATTTTATTTTCTGTGTATGAATGTTTTTGCCTGTATGTATGTAGGTGTACCACATGTCTTCAATGCCCCTGGAGGCCAGAAGAGGGTGTTGGAATGTCGAAGCCCCTGGAATTGGAGTTATAGACAGTTAATAGTCACCATGTGGTTGTTAGCTGCCAAGTGAGTGCTGGGAACAGTACCTGGATCCTCTGCAAGAATAGCTGGTTCTGAGCTGAGCCAGCTATGCCCCATATAGTCTTTCTGAAGATGACCAGTGTTTGGAGAGTTCGAAGTTCTTAAACTTTTGTTTTTGTTGTTTTGTAATGTTTTGTTTTGTTTTTTTGAGACAGCGTCTCCCTGTTGCCCTAGCTGACCTGGACCTTGACCAGGCTGACCTCCACCTCACATCTCCATCCCTGTCTGCTTCTGTCTCCTGAGTGCTGGGATTAAAAGCGTGTGCCACCACACCTAGCTACAAGCTCTTACTCTTTTAAAAATCTATTTTAAATTTGCCACTGAAGGTGACTATAAAATTTCAAAAGAAGCTATTTATTGTGATCCCAGATAATCTTGCCATTTTCTAGAACATACATTTGGGAGCAGAAATGGGATTCCCACACTGCTGAGTATATGCTTAGTCTCTAGAGAGAGAACTGGTACCCTCCCTACACTAATTTAATAGGTCAACTTCTTTGTAAGTCATTTATTTTCAACTTCAGAGGGTCTTGTGGGATGTGCAATGGGTTAAAGACTCTACTTTTCAACCTTCACAGTTCTATCAAGTTTCATGTTCTGCATTTTTGGATCATATTTTAATGTTCCAGGGTGCTCAGAAGCATGTTGTTGATGTTATTTTGTGCTTAGTTGTGTTTAGCAGCATCACAGCCCTATCTGTTTTCTCTCTTCAGTCCTGGTTCACTGTATGAAGGGTTATTGAAGCTGAATTTCTAACACAGAACATTGGAATATTGATACTTCTGGCAGCTTGATAGCTGTTATATAGCTGAGAAAATAGGAAGCTTACTGATACTGGGGCTGTGTTTTGGAGAGTTCCCTGCCAACAGCGTTATCAAGCTTGTTCCCAGCACAGTAATGTCATATGCATTGACGAGGTTAGTTTTGCTGGTCTTTAGTTTTATCTGCCTTTAAGCTTTTGTAACAATTCATTTTTATCATGCAATTTCGACCTTAGCTGCATTTGTTCATTCAACTAGTGTTTCTTCCTAGAGGAAAAAATACCTTGATCTAACAAACATTTAGGTGAATAGCTATTCAATGAAATACTTCTTTGAGTTAGAAAAAGATTAATCATCTAGGCTAAAACCAGTCTTTTACAACCTCTCTTCTTTCACTCCCTAAAATGCCAAGTTTAGTAGAGGGACCATAACTGAAGTATTTCTTTTTTATACCTAAGATTATTATAGTGCCTCAAAGCAATCACACGGTATTTCTAGTTTTATTGCCTTCATTATAGGTAGAGTTTATGGGCAATAAAGACTAGTTGATGAACAATTTAACTCCCGTATTTAGAAACTTATTTTTATTGATTTTTTGTGATTTTCATATAATTTAATGATATTTAGTTCTCCTCCCTTATCTCATGCCATCTTACTGCCTCCACTCAATTTAATGTATTCTATTGTGTATAATAATAAGGCCTATAGAATCTAATTTGTGTTCCCAAATGTCCTTGAGCATAGGTCCATCCATTGGAGCCTGGTTAATGTACCAATGATTCTGAAAATTTATTTTTCCAAACAAAAGTCCTGTTACTTTTGTTTAATCTATCTTTTTATCCAAGAAGGAGGATCTCTCTCTCCCCCTGGTTATAATAAAATATAACTAAAACAATGTAGGAGTATTTTTTTATCCTTGTCCAATTAGCAAAGCACCCAGTATACCCACGACTTAAAAGTAGCCTTAGGCATATATGTTGTATCATGAATATGCCTGTTACAAGATTATGGAAGGATTTATATGCTATAACACATCACACGACTCTTACTTGAGAGGGAAAAACATATCAGAATGAAGAACAATAAATCTTATCAATTCTGAAATGTACCATGTCCACATTTTCATGTCTCTCAAATATGAGTAAGGGTATGTAAATAGCAATTGATATTAATTTTCCTTTGGTTGTACACAATAAAAGTACAACTTAGAATCAATGGCATTTTACATCTGATGAAGTAAAATACTAGAAAATGGGGAAATAAATCCCAAGGTCACTTGAACTACAAAGTTCTATTATCATTCATAATTTACCCTAGATGTAACAAGAGATCACATATGGAGTCGTGAACTGTAGCTCCTCCTTAGCACTGTATAGATATAAGACTGCTATATTCTTCACTTAAATTTTGTTTAAAAGGATGAGCTAAAGATTAGAGAGAAAGCTCAGCACTTAAGAGCACTTCCTGCTCTTGCGGAGGACCAGGATTCATTTCTTAGAACCCATGTCGGGAGGCCCACAAATGCCTGTAACTCCAGCTCCATGGGATTTAATGCCTTCTTCTAATCTCTAAGGGTACTGCACTCCTGTTCACAAACCCACATAGGGACACATATGCCTAATTTAAAAGATGAGCCATGCTAAAATATAGCCAGAGTTTCTTTTTAATGTATGTGAAATACATAAACTAGTGGGTCAGAAACAATGGGAAAATTTCAGAATAGGTTAGATAAGAATAAAAATCATTCCTATGTGATCTGGTCGCACATTTCACTCACATTATGTTTAATTGTCTAAGACAAGGAGAATAAATGACCACCGAGGGACTAAATAAGAAACAGATGTATCTGTTCTTTCTAAAGTGCTTCAAGTTTTTGAGGTGGAAATATAAAGTTCTCATGTAGCGACACAGTTTGTTTTGATCTTTGAGAGTTAAGCAGAATTCTTGTAGAGGTGAACGTTCTAGCCTTTATTTGTGCTTTTCAGTTTCCTGGAAAAGAACAGAGTTTAACCTTTTCCCATACCTGATGCCTCAGCCTATTGTGTAGAATTGGGTTTCTCAACTATGGTACTATTGACATTTTAAGTCAGATAATCCTTTGCTCTGGGGTTTCTATGTCTTGTTGATTTCTAATTTATTTTTTATGTATGTGAGTGTTTTGCCTGTATATAAGTGTACCCATGTATGCAATGCCCATGGAGGTCAGAGAAGCATTGGATCCCCTGAAACTGGAATAACAAGATGGTTGTTAGCTGCTATGTGGGTGCTGGGAACTGAGTATCTCAAAAATTACTGGCAGACCCTCTTGGTAAACATTGCTTTCTATTTATGTCTTATATTCAAGATTTCCCTTTAAAAGGTATATTTCGAAAGGAAAGTGCAAGTATATGTGAGGATCTGTGGAAAGAAAGGACAGAGGAGAGAAGACAGGGAGAAGATACAAGTGGAGATCAACAAGCAGATGAAAAATGATTTGCATGAATGATGCTGTGGAACAGTGTTGTACTGAGAAATTTCATATTTGGATGAAACTGAACTCTTTTTTCTTACTAGGTAATTGAGGAGTCAAATTCCTGGAAATTTCATCATTATAAAGATAAGTTGACTGTGCTTGCATTTCAGAACTTTATCGCAGGGAGTAAAAGCTATTATTAGGCTAGGCTACAGCTTATTCTATTAAAAGAACATTAATACTCTGCAACAAGTATTTTAGAAAGATACAGGCTGGAGGTGTAGATGAGTAGTAGGACCTCTGCCTAGTATGTTCAGGGAGCTGGGTTTGACTCCCAGTGCTATAATACATGCATCTCTTATAATTTTCTCTTGCCCTCTTTTTTTTTTTGAGACAAAGTCTCCCTACAAGTTGACCTGGAACTCACTATGTAGACCAGTCTGGCTTTCATCTCAGAGATCCACCTGCCTCTGCCTGCTGAGTGCTGGAATTAAAGACCTGTGCCACCATGCCCGGCACTATCATTTGTCTCTTAATGGAACTATCCGGTTCCCTAAACACCATTCTTCTAGAAGTACAAGAATCATGTTTTATTATTTCCTGTATCCGGTGCCATTTATATATTTGCATATTTCAGAGGCATAGTATGGGGTGGTATCTAGGAGGAAAGATCGGGGATTATAAACCCAGGTTTGAGTATAAGAGTTTCCACTTCTGTTTCAGCCGTCCTATACAATTCCCTCCATGGCTCAGTTTCCTCATCTGTGACAGGTGAAGGATACAGGATACTCCTTATTATGTAAAGAATGAACAATCATATATATATATATATATATATATATATACATATGTGTATATATATACCTAGGAATTTCTATTTGTATGATTCTTTTAAATTACATGTACTTGTAGAGCTCTAAGGGCTGGGAATAGAAAATAGCAAACAAAATCCCTGGCCCTACTGACCATTTTTGTGGGAATGAAGGCAGGTAACAACCAACAGCATTAAAATAATTCTTGATGAAATGAATGCTATAAGGTCCAGAATCAGGTGTATTGGACCACTTGTTCTTTTACAAAAAGAGACGAATAGGATGATGCAGTTAAGAATGCCTGAAAGGCAGAGTGGGAGCCATGAAAGAGGAATGGGAAAAAGTCTTGATGAAGAAGTAAGCTTGAGCCAAGAGAAAGAATGGCAAGGAACTACGTCAGTCTTGGAACATTCAGAGGTAGTCACACTCCAGGAGGACAGTAGCATCAGGAAAGTCCCCCAGACAGGGCGGAGTATCCAAGAACAGAAAGCCAGTGTTGCTGAGACGTAGTGACAGGTGAGTAATATGGTACAAGATACGGTGTGCCGAAAGAACGTGTTTGATAAAGGGTTACAGTACTGTGATGATGCAGATGCATAGGAAGTCCTTTAAGAGTCTCTATCCTGGAGGCTGATGAGATGACTCTGCAGTTAAGAGCATTTACTGCTCTTCCGGAGGATGCAAGTACAATTCCCAGCAATCATGGCAGTCACAATCACCCGTAAACTCCAGCTTTTGGGGATTTGACTCCTCTGGCTTCTGTTGGCACCTGCGCTTGCATGTACATGGCCAACATACTTTTATACACGTAATTAAAATGAACAAAACCTTTCAAAAGAGTCGATCCTTCTAGTAACATGTAAATGGCGAATGCGTTTTAGTTTTTCCCCTTCGGATGGTGCTAGTGTTTAAAGACTCCTTGTTTGGTTTTGGGTCTTTTCACTTCTTTCATTCTCAGTCTTACTTAGCTCTGTGAGTTTGGGTTTTCCAGGTTTCCCAAGAAAACCTCTGTGCAAAAATAAGCTATTTCTTGTTGCTTTAGTTTTGAATGTGAATGGATATACTGGAGTATTTGAAATGTAAAGGAAGTAGGAATTAAAAATCCAGCGTTCTTTATAAAACTCCATTTGGAGCATTTGCTGTTCTTGGGCCCAAATGTGGACCACTAAACACATCTTCAGACACAGTAGGAGGCACAGGCAAAGCTGGGGCAGCACTGTGCATATTCCTGACCCCATTCATTATGGTTATTTGGCATTTCCTGACAGATATTTGGTTGCCTTTTAAGGTCTAAGAGGCTGAGGTCAGAGACTGCCCAAAGAACAGAAGGCCCAGAAGCAATATCATGAACAGGTGAAACGTGGATTTGGAGAAAGTTGGAGTCTGTATGACTGGAAAAGTCTAGGTAGATGCTTTTCTGATGACGATTAGTAATAACTGAAAACCGGAATGTCAGGTTTTAGGAATGAAAACCCTGATTCTTGCCCCTCAGTGTGGCAGGTGAGGACCAGCTTCTTTATTCCCGCTGCAATTTTATAAACTATCCTTTTTCCCCCTATTTTCAGCTGGGTACTTTGAGTTCTTCATCTTCCATCATTTATTTTTCTTCCTTTGCCCTCCCTCCAAGTTATTCTACGATTCTTACATAATTCTTCACAACAATTTTGTATGTATTTACTATGCCTGGGATTTTGCCCCCATGGCTTTCTGTTATCCCTCTCCTGTTCCTACTGACCGTCTTCTCAGAGTCCTCCTATCTTCCATGTGTTAGGGTGTGAGCAGGTGTCGCGCCTGTGTTCACAGTTACAATGACCATGTCCCGTCCAGAAGACAGCATTTTGCAGTACTCTTCTCCATTCTCCAGCTCTTAAACGCTTTCTGCCTGCTCCTTCATCATGCTTCCGGAGCCTTGCTGGAGGGGTGTGTATGTGTGTGACATAGACGTCCCTTTTAGAGCTGAGTACTAAACAGTCACCTATTCACAGCAATTTGGCCAGTTGTGAATCTCTGTGTTAACCTTTGCCTACTATATAAAGACACTTCTCTGATAAAGACTGAGAGCAGCACTGGTTAATATTGTATTTATGTATTCAAATTATCTATTATTTTCAAGAAGTAAAATTTGAGCCATTTCAAGAATATTCTAAGGTTCAGTGGGTCATTACTTTTTTTCTGAATGACATGCTGAAAACACTGTTTCATTTAGTTTGTGGAAGTCTGTGTCAGGACGCTTCTTCTAGGGACTCACCATAGAGCCCAGGCCAGCCTCCAGTTCAGGATCTTCTTGCCTCAGCCTCCCAAGTGCTGGGACTATTGACCTGTGCCACTAAGTACAGTAATACTTTTCACCATTCCCTTCCACTTCTTGATGTGGCTAAGTGCTTTTCTTTCTCACATACAGACAAAAAAGAATATGATTTATTTCTAAATCACATCCAGCTTCTTAAACCCATCCTTCTTTTGAAGGAAACTCATGTTTTTATTGATGAGTCTTTTCTGAGTCACAGTTTGTACAAGTTTCATTATATCCCCTGCAGAGCAATTGTGATGAAATTTCTTCAAATTATTGACCATTTGGATTTATTCAATAACTGTGTTTGGTGCAAATCCTGTTGGCGCCATAATTCTCCGCCCCCATCATGAAGCACATTTTCAAATACTTTCTTCAAAAAAAATGGGTGAAAGAGAAAGTTTCCAAGTCTTTTCATATCTGTCTTGTCTTCATGTATGATTGACTGACAGAATATAGAAATAGGTTCAAATTTGTCTTGTCTTCATGTATGATTGACTGATAGAATATAGAAATAGGTTCAAAGTTATTTTACCTTTCAAATTTTTTAAAGGTGCCTGGATGTATACAAGTGCACCACTTTCAGGCAAATGTCCATGGAGGCCAGAAAAGTGTGCCAGATCCCCGGAGTTACAAATGTTTGTGAGTTGCCATATGGGTGCTACAAACCAAACCCAGGTCCTATGCCAGAGCAGCCAGTTCTCTGCACTGCTGAGCCACGTCTCTAGTCCCTTTTCCAAATTTAAAGACTGTTTCTGGCATCTACTGCTCTCACCGGAAAGGTTGATGTCAACCTAATACCCTGTACTTTGTGGGTAATCGTGCCTTTTTCCTCGGGGTCCTGAATGTTCCATGATGCACTCAGATGTGATTCTTCTTTCTGTTTCATACACTTCACTCCTTAGCGGTCCTTTTAGACTTTCATTTAGAAACTCTTTTAGGACAGCTTAGCGTATTGCCTACCACTCGTTTTCCTTTTCTGAAACTCCAAGTTGTGCATTTGACATTCTGGATTAATTTCTGTATTCCTTTATTTTTAAATTAGTTTTATTTATTTTTAAAATAAGCTCACAAAGTAACGAGTTTTCTGATGCTTTCTCATGCGTTGCTCAGCTCCCCGACTCCCCTTTCTGTGCTCCCTCATGCCCCCAATGTTTCCTCTCCTACTTCAGTACCTCCGGTGTCCTATTGTCTCTTGCAGCTGATTCCTTTGATCCCTAGCTGAGGCTCTGCTGCTGGCTGCTGAAAGAGCAGGAGAGAGGGAGAGAGAGGGACAGAGAGTATGAGAGAGAGTTTTCTTTAAGATGTGGCACTGGTAGGTACGTTGACCAAGCTACAGGGCATTGGGGGATGGACCCACACCGTAAGGCATACGGGGACACAAATTAGACTCAATAGTCCTTAAAAAAGAAAACAGATGATGTGAAATTGAGCAGGAGGGGTAGATAGTGGAGGGGTCTGGATATGATAAAAACACATTGTATGAAATGCTCAGAAATTCAGTAAAAAGACTTTTTCCTGTCTCAAAGTCCCCTTTCTAGATCTTGGCCTTTATTCACGTTTATACCCCTCCAGGTGCACATGTTTAACAATTGGAAGCTAGGATCTTCATGAGAGAGAACATGTTTTTTTCTAAGCCTGGGTTATCTTACTCAATATAATTAAAATAAACTGTCAACAGAATGAACAGCCAACAGAATGAAAGAAAATCTTTGCTCGTTATCCTTCAGACAAAGGGTTAATATCTAGAATATATTAAGAACTGCAAAAATACCTCAAATCCAAACCTCCAGTCAATAAGTATTTGAATGAAGTGAGCAGACAGTTCTCATAAAATGACCGATGAATATTTCAAAGTGTTACATACTCCCAACGCAAATTAGAACTATTCTGAAATCCCATCTCAACTGGGTCAGAATGAGTGCCATCAACAGATGATAGCAAGTGGAGAGACTGGGGGAAAGACGAGCCCTTGTTCTCTGTGGCTGGGCTATGTGCTAAGTGCAACCACTATCGAACTCAACGTGAACACTTCTCAACAAACTGAAACTCAACCATCATACGGTCTCTGCACTTTTGAAAACTTAACAATTCTTGTGTGTGTGTGTGTGTGTGTGTGTGTGTGCGCGTGTGTGTGTGTGTGCACACCTATGGAGGTCAGAAAACGTCTTGCAGGAATTGATTCTTTTCTACCTGGTGGATCCTGGGGACTGACCTTAGGGCATCAGGCTTGGCTTGGTGGCCAGTGACTTTATCAGCTGAACCAGATCCACCATAGTTTCTGCCTTTTTCTTCTGTCTTTTGAGACAGGGTCTCCTTGTAGCCTCAGCTGACCTGGCACATCTCTATTTCTCATCATTTCCATTTCTTTACTTTTGGGGAGTCTAGTTTTTTTCCTTTTTATTGACTTAAACTAACTTCACTTTGGCATCTTTATAAAAATATTCATGAACTCTTTCTTGCTCTTCATTTATTTCTTTTTCGCAATCGTATCGAGGGGAGAGGGAAAATAAATGAGAGCAGTTCACTAAAATGTCTTTGCTCAGATATTGCAATATTCACATAAATTTCTTAACTAAATCACTGAACCTGAAGGTGTGAGATAGATGTTACATATTTTAAGGTAGATTATAGTGTTGGCAGACTATGCTCAGACAGACTATGCTTTGTCCTTGTTTTTCCCCCTCAAAACTAAAAAAATGTATAACTTTGGATATGTTACCTAACTTTTCTGGACCTTATTTTCCTCATCTGTGAAATGAGAAAAGTCTTTTCTCACAGGGCTATTTGAATTAAACAAGTCAGTGGAAGCAATCTCTCTGCACTTGCTAATAAGTGGCCATATCCACAGAGACTAAGGGCACAGAAGATGTGTTTGTTAAAATAAACTTTAGCTCAAGATTATTTCTGTGAAAAAAAGCCCCATAAAATGAAACATTAGTCAATTGCTTCTGTAAAAGCAGCAGGCTCAAAATATATTTTAGGGGACAATGATCTATTATCAGAGTGCAAACCACAGCAATTTAAAAAGATGTGCCACATTTAACTTTGAAAGAGTGTCACCCGCAGAAGTCCCAAAATACAGACTGTATTTGTGGATGCAAGATTGATGTCTGGCTCTAACTGACCTGACTTCATTTTATATTTATTGGTTCTTTTTTAAAATTAAGCAAGCTATTTTCTTCTACATAAAATGGACAGACCTTCCCAAGGAAGCTTTGACCTGATTGCCAAATATACTTCCCAAAACAAGAAGCCAGACAGATGGAAAATGTGTGTGCTATGTAAAGTTCTGGCAAGCTGCTCCGGACATGTCTGCAGCAAAGTGATGTGGGGGAAGAGAAGATTTCCTTGCTTCAAGAAAGACTGCTGTGAAATTCTTCTAGATGTTGAGGAGGAGATTGAGACTTACATATCATATCACCAAGGAATATCAACTTATGATCGAAACTATAGGCAGTTATACCTTTGGAAATTGGATTGAAACTAACTTCTAGTTTTATTTGGGGATGATAATTTTATTACATGATGGCACTAGAGAAAAATACTCCAGGATAGCGCTTAAATTTGGTCTTCTAAACAAGCAGCATATCATTTGATAATGATAGCCTTAGATAACTAATTGCGAATTGTTGTCTTGGAGAGATGCAAGAAACAGGTAAACATTCTGTCTTCTGGTTGTTTGAGGGGACACTGTACAATTAGCATTCACCATGGCATTTTGTACAGTCAGAGGGTCCAACTACAGGAGGTTGTCAAATAGTTCACAGTCATATTAATGGTATTAAATTGGCATTCTGGCATTCACTTGGGTCCTGTTGAGAGTTTGGGTTAAGCCTAACACCATAATGGCAAAGCATTTTCTACAGTTATACCACCAATTCTTTCATCCTTGTCTGTTTTAAATTTTTTTTGTTTTATGTATATGAGTGTATTGCCTGCATGTGTGTAAGTGTGCTCATGTCATGTAGTGCCCATGGAGGTCAGAAGAGGACGTTGGATCCCATGGAACTGGAGTTAAGGATAGTTGTTAACCACCATGTGAGTGCTGGATTCAAACCTGGATCCTCTGCGAGAGCAGTCAGTACTCTTAAGCACTGAGCCGTCTCTCCAGCCCCTCATCCTTGTCTGTTTTAAGAGAGCATGATAAAATATTTCTAATCAGGTGCTGAAATTAACCAATCATTTGCTCCCTTGCTCTGTAGTTCAAGATCATTTGAGGACAACAGGCAATACTTGGTTGAGTAGATGGAAGAGATCCATTCTGGGAACAAATATGTAGTCTTATATATTTAAGATCTTGAGAGATGATTAAAAATGACAAACTATTTAACTGGTTAAAAAAAGTTTTGGATCACCATGAAATCTTTTACTCTAGAGAGTTAACATTTAATGAAAAAAGAATTTAAGTCACAACATTTTTCTATTGTAAAATGTAGAAAAGAATGATCAGCTAGAAGAAAAACTCTAATTGCCTATGGTCTTAACACTAAGAGATAATCATTGATATTTGGTTCATGTCTTTTGTTGAAAAACATATGTACTAAAATATCCTTGTTTTCTGAAAATGCATGTCAAATGTTGGTTTATATTCAATGCCTCAGATGCCCTACAGTACTGTTTCTAGCGGCTGTATATTGTGTGCATGTGTTCCAGTTTTACTCCGAATGCAGTCTTGAGTTTTTGTGCTTAAACAACTTACTTGCCAGAAGATAGGACAATTACCAGATTGTTTATGAAGGTGCTGATCAGACTTTATTTGCAGGCTGAAGAAGACTTGAGGCTCCTGGATCAGAGAAAGGACTTGGTCACTCCCTATTCCCCACTCTGACAAGTCTCAGGGGATGATGTAAAAAGATCCCTGGTAGACAACTCGTCATGCAGTGGGTTGTATTCTAGGGGGTGAATTCTGAATTCAGGGTCTTTTATAGTTAGCAGAAGAAAAGTTTACTCTTTGTTTGGTAGGAAACATTACCTCATCCTGCAAGGTTGCTCAGTGCAAAAACACAGCCTTAGAAATGGTCTAAACAGAGAAGTCAGGGCTTTGCATTCTGGGTCTATCCAGCAAGATCTGGAAAGGAAGCTCAGAGCTTCAGCCTTCTCCCAACACGTCCCATTTGCTATATAAATATTTGATTGGTACATCTAGACGTCCAGACAGGTTTCCTGAATTATTGTTGTTCTATTACTATCTTTGGGGCTTTTAAAAAATACTGAATTGCAAGATAGAGAGGTTGTATTGCTACCAGCCTGGCTTTATGTAATTCTACTTATGAAATCAGAATTACAGTTGGCAGAAAATACAGGTTTTGGTTCTGAGAGGGAGTCACGTTTTTACTTATAAGACTTTTGCAGACTTAGGTAACAGGGTAAGTGCTCTCTTTCCTAACTCATGTTTTCTGGGTATTAGTTAGCAAAGTTGCTATCCTGTGTGTGTGTGTGTGTGTGTGTGTGTGTGGTATGTGCAGGTGCATGATGTGTTCCTGTGTGCATACGTGTGCACATGCATGTAGAGGCCAGAGGTCTATGTTGGGTATCTTCTTTTATTGCTCTCTACCATATATATTTTTCTTTTGAGACAGGGTCTCTCACTGAGCCTGGAGCTCCTGAAACCCTCTTGCTTCTCCCTCTCTAGACTAGGATTACAGGCATAATCAACTAACCCAGCTTTTTACACAAGTGCAGGGGATCCCAACTCAAGCTCTCATGCTTGCATAGCAAGCACTTTGCCACTGAGCCATCTTCCCAATTAAATTAGCTATGTCTGATATTATTTTTGCCTTTATGAACAAGACAACTATATATTGGGACTGTATTAAATATAAAATTATCTTAGATCTGGACAGATGGTTCAGCAGTTAAGAGCACTGGTTACTCTTAGAGAGGAACTGAGTTTAGCTCCCAGAACCCACATGGTGGCTAACAACTTTCTGTTCCAGGGAATCCAACACCCTCTTCTGTCCTCTACTGGCATTGCATGACATGGGTGCACTTACATACATGTAGGCAATACACTCATACACAAAAAATAAATCATTTAAAAACATCAAGTCATATAATAAATGTCAACAGTTCTTTGAAAATGAGAAATTATGGGAATTAAAGTTTTGATGATAGGCTCTTGCTATGTAGCTCTGGTTGGCCTTAGTTCACTACGTAGCCCAAGATGGCCTTGATTTTGTGGTGGTCCTTCATCAGTCTCCTGACTGTTGGGATTATATAGGTGTGCATACCACATCTGGCTGGATATTTAAAATATGCTTCCAACATGGTATACTTCATTGTACAGAGCAGTATTTATAACTGTTCATTTTGTTCATTGGCCACGTGACTCATTACTGATCAGGTTTAGTAACCATTATTGCTTTAATTAATTTTTTATTTTCTTGTATGCTAATGAGCTAACAATGACAACTGCATTTCTGATGATGATTCAGAGGTTATTTTTAACTAATTTTGCTTTATTATTAGCAAATGTTTCACTAGAAATGGAAAATTTTGAATGGGAAAAAAATTTGACTTCCTAATTACTATGTTATAACTGTTCAAGGAAGAAAGGAGAAAATAGGGCCTTCGAAAGTTCATTGGCAGATGAAGAAATGATGACGTTTCGGAAGTTTTTGTGAAAGAGTATGCAAGTTAGCATCCTGTGCACCTGTATTATGTATGAAAGTGGGAACTTTTTTACCAGATACCTCACCAACAGCACCACAGCCTTCTGGACAGAACTTTGCTCTATGTGAATGAATCTTTCTATCTATCTATGTATCTATCTATTATCTATCTATCTATCTATCTATCATCTATCTATCTATCTATCTATCTATCTATCTATCTATCATCATCATCATCATCATCTATCTCTGTGAGTGTGTTAGAAGCGAAAAGTAAAAGACAGGGATATGTAGGAGCTTTGTAGAATGTATAGGGCAGCCTCTACACACAGTGACGTTAATTAACCTGTAAGCCCATCAGAACCTATTCTGTAATGGCTTGGGGACTGTAAGAGACAGCTCTTTTGCATGTCATGTGTGAAATCTGTAGACTATCCTTTGCTGATTCTCCCTGTTATTCTGTTTTGGATTACTACATTAACTACTATTAGTTTTGCCCACAACTCTGTCATTCTCTTAAAAACTCCTAAGAGATAGCCACCTGCATACCACATTAACTCCTCTACCTACATCTCTAGTCACAGAGCAACACTATGGGACAGGGCTGAAAAGTATAGTACGGAGAAGCAGTGTTGGCTCAGTGGCTATTAGAAGGCCCAAACTGCCCAGTCCGGTGCTGATCATCGGCCCCTGCTCTGGTCTAGCACTGTGACTAGCGTAGAGGATTCTCAGAACGTTTCATCTTAATTTTATGTTCACTTCTGCTTCGTTCTTCCCACTGTATTGTGAGGTTTTAAAGAACAAGATCCTGTGTTGTGAATCTCCATCACCTGGTATTTCCCCTCCCCCAGTCTATCTGTAATGTAGCACATAAAATGAATTAGTTTACTGAGGACTCTGGAAGGTTCATTCTGGAATTATTTCTGCTGGACTTAGTCAGGTAGCCGTGATACCAGAAATAGCTAGTAGATGTTAAGTCAGGTGCATGGCTTTGAGTTCCTTATCTCAGACTGCAAAGCTGTGTGTTTTCAGATAAGTCATTTACCTTCTGGGACTCTATCTGTAAAATGGAGATGCTATGTACCTCTTAGATGAGTCGTCTGTAAAATTCTTTATAACTGAAAAGTGTTGCAGGTATGTTGCTTTACTGTTAACATTTCTATTTTTTCCTTTGGTTTCCAAACCATGCCTGATGTCTTGACTCCTTGGTTTTGTTCCCTCTATGGTTTGTGATTCAAGTTTTCTGTTACAGAGAAAGAATTTTGTCCTCAAATAACCCAGCTACCCATCAGCACTGAGATCATGCTGTTGCAGGAGCCCTGCCAAGGGTTTCCTCTGTCACCAAGCCTCCAAGAGAACTGCTTTCACACTTTTTGTAGTTACAGGCTGGAGCTAAAGGATGGGGTGTTTTTGTGAGCAATGACTTCAGGATGAGAGGGCCTGAGGAAGACACACAAAGATGAATTTAGGCAAAACTTAAAGTTACTGAAATATGAACCTAGACTCTTTACAGTTACATGTAAAAAAGCATTGCTCTTTTCCATTCCAAACAAATCTTTCCTAGGAGTCTCCTCTTATTTGTAACTAACCCATAAAGTATCTGTTCATATTTTGTGAACAATAATTACAATTAAATGTATAAATATTTTATTCACTCATTTTACCTTTTATTTATCTTTTAATTAATTAATTAGTTTGAGAAAGGGTCATGCCACATAGTCCAGGCTGTCTAGCTTGGCTCAAATTCGTGATCTCGGGCCCTCTCTGCCTCTGGAATGCTGGGTTATAGGCCCTTGCCTTTAAGATCTACAACTTGTCCAGTTCTCTACTGCAGGCCAGCACGTGTTCTATGTCCCTGTGTGGGTGTGGGTGTGAGAATGTCTTTGAAAGATAAATTCAAGAGTAAAGTTTTTGGGTTATAGGCAGTTGTGAATGTAATTTTACTAAACATTGTAAGAATGCTGTTTAGACTGTTAGTCTATGTCCACACAGTAAGGATTCTAGAGCCTCATGGTTCTGCAAATTCTTGGCATTATATATATATATATATATACATATATATGTATATATATATATATATATATATGCTTTTTTGCCGGTCGAATGGACGTGAAGTGCTACCTCATTGGTTTATTGTGCATCTCTGATTACTAGTGACCTCAGTGCTGCTTCGTACATTGTTGACTTTGTTTCTCTATAGTCTTTTCATTTATAGCCATTGTCCATTTTCTATTTCAATTCCTATATTTTTTCGTGGTGTTACAGAAGATCTTGGTGCATTCAAGGTCGTTTCCTTGTCAGTTTTAGACACTCTAAAACTGCCCAATCAGACATCTTTTAGTTAGCTTTACCTATAATCTCATCCACTGAACAGAATTAAAAAGATATTTTGATGGTATTTAATCAAAGTTTTGCCTTATAGCTTTATGCTTTGGAGTTTTGTTTATGAAGTCTTTTGGTGATCATCACAAAATAGTCTCTTATGTTACCAAACACCAACTTGATAGTTTTATCCATCATAGTCAAGTCTTTGACATCTTAAGTTCACCTGTGTACAACAGTACTAGGTAAGGGGCCCATTCATTATTTTTACCTGTCAGAGAGCTCTATTCTTATACCATTATCCCTGATTACACACATGTTAATTGTCATGTTTGTCTCCCTAAGCTCTTTATGTACTCAGTGGTTTCAATGTCTATCACAATTGGATAGAAGTCTTAATATTCATTTGGACAAATTATCTTTTTTTATAACTTTTATTAATTCCACTTGAACCTAAGTGTAAGCTATTAAAATTAAAAAAAAAACTCCATCTAGAATTTTGATTCATTGTACATTAAATTTATAGTCCAGTCTGATGAGAATTGACATTTTCACTGCGATAAACTCTATCCTTTGAGAGCATTTCCATTTTAAACATTATTTTGTACTTTGTTGGATGTTTCAACATTTCTCCTTGGGGTTTTGTGTATGTTTTACTAAATTAACAACTAGGGAGCTTAGAGTTTGTTGCTATTTAAAAATTTTATTTTATGTGTACGAGTGCTATGCCTGCACGTATGTAAGTGCATCTGTGTTGTGCAGTGCCCTCAGAGGACAGAAGAGGGTGTCAGATACCCTGGAACCAGAGTTACAAATGCTTCTTAGCTTCCATGTGGGAACTGAACCCAGGTCCTCTGCAAGAAAGGCCAGTGCTCTTAACCGCTGAGCCATCTCTCCAGCCCCCTTGGTTGTTATTTTAAAGGCATCTTTTTAGTTACAATTTTTGATTGAAAGTTGTTAATATGTAGAAGTGGGAATGATTTTTGTTCTTTGATCTGGTTCTACAACCTCCCTGGACTTTCTTACTTTTCTCATTTTTGATTTTATTGCTAGATAAATGATTATATCATCTGCAAATAAGGACAACTAATCGAATCTTTAGTATCTCATTTCTTTTTGTTCTTAATAAAATTAATTGAAACTCTCAGCCCCAACACAGCATCATTGATATAGCAAGCATTCTTGCCTTAAAGGGAATAAATTAAAAACACAAAGTTTCTAGCCAAGTGTAGTGGTATACACCTTCATCCCAGCACTCTGGAGGCAGAGGCAGGTGGAGCTCTATGAGATCAAGATCAGCCTGGTCTACATAGATAGTTGCAGGCCAGCTGGGGCTACAGAAAGACCCTGTCTCAAACACACACACTCTCTCTGTCTCTGTCTCTCTGTCTCTCTGTCTCTCTGTCTCTCCCTCTCTCTCTCTCTCTCTCTCTCTCTCTCTCTCTCTCTCTCTCTGTCTTTCTCTCTCTCACACACACACACACATACACACACACACACACACTCGTGTTTCTCTCTCAAGTATAATTTTACCATGGCAAGGACTATCATACTGTTTCCTTCTATTTTCAAGTTTCCAGTTTAAAAAACTTGGATGTTGAATTTTATAAATATCTTCTTCAAACTAATTAAGATAGTTTTCTCAGAATTGGTGTGGTGACATGTGTCTGTACTCTCAGCACTTAGGGGCAGAGGCAGGAGGATCTTAACCTTGCGGCCAGTTTGGGCAACTGAGACACTATCTCAAAACGTTCAAGATTTGGGGTTGTAGCTCAGAGCAGAGCACTTTCCTAGCATGCTTAAGGCCCTGGGTTTTATTTCTAGCACTTCATTTGATCTCATTTTTCCTATTTATAATTTGAATGTAACTGATATATATTTTCTTGTTAAAATAGCCTTTCATTATACATATCCCACTGGATTAGGATGTTTATTTATTTTAATATATTTTGGCATTGTTGAGTCTATTATTTCCTTTAGGATTCCTAGAAATCTATGCATAGTTAAAATGGCTACTTTTTCATATTCTTGTGTTTGAAACGAAAATCAAATAAAATGAAGCAGGTGCTTTTCTTTGTGTAAATTCCTGAAAAAAGAAGAATTGCCCCTTTGGACTTTGATAGAATTCTCGTACAAAGCCCTCGAAGACTGTGTCTTTTCCCTGAAGTGAATGGTTTTCAATTTTTGTGCTTAGTTGTTTGAGTGTAGTATTTATTCTCTTAGAACATACAAAATACCAAATTTACCCGTCAGTTTATATCCATTTCCTCCAAAAGTTAAGGTTTGTTAGAGTGTAATTAATCATAATACAGCTTTTACACATATGTTTGAATCTTTTCATTTTGTGTATTTTTTTATTTCCATATTTTTGATTTGCATAATTTTTTTAGCTCCATTCTTTTTAAAGTAAATGATCTTTATAACTAAATTAAATACTCGAAATAATTTTAGAGACCAGAAGATTAAGGAAGGTAATATAGAAAGTTCCCATATATTCTTGATTTGGCTTCCTGTGATACATTTTATGAAACCACTAATAAAGGATCAATGTAAGGAGCAAGTAGCCAAACCACGGTCTTTTTTTCAGACTTTCTTAGGATTTTCACTGAGATTCATTTTCTGTCCCAGAATGTAAAGGGTGGTTTCATACATTATTGTGTCTCCTCTAATCTGTATGTTGAAATCCTAACCTCTAGCATCTAGAAGATGTGGATGTGAATGTGAATTTGCACATAGCATCTTTAAAGAAGTAATTAAGTTACAATGAGGCCATCACGGTAGGCTAATCTAGTGTATTTGGTGTCTTTAAAAGCTAGAGGCACCAAGGGAACACCACAGGAAGTTGCAAGAAGATGACCATCTGCAAGTCAAACAGGAGAACCTGTGGAGAACCATGGGTTGGCATGTTTGGAGAATACTAGATATTTTGTGAAGTCCTGACATTTGTATTGTCTGACTGAGACTATAAATGAATTATTTCTGAAAGTTCACAATGAAAGCATCCTGCCTTTTCATTATGTCACATCAGCAAGTGCATGGCATCTCTATTGTATTGATAGTGTCACATGAACACCTGGTTAACTGTGTTTACAACGTTTCTCTATGGGTATTACCTTTAAAAAATATTTCGTGAATCAGTTATTTATTGTTAGAACTACACTTACAGGGAGATAAGGTGACTCCTTCTGGAAGACGGAATAGGTACCAAAAGGTGAATGTTTGGATGAAGATTTTTGAGGTTGTATGAGGAAGCTTCACTGTTGAGAGCTGACGGATGTATTAATAGTCTCTGCTCCCTGTTCTGCTCTGTTCCATAAGCCTTAGGTGTAGAGGTTCTACTGTAGATGTGTCACTTAGGGCTTGGCATCTCTCACACGTGGAGCTCTGTAAAAAATAGCCTTTGTTGAAAAAAGAAGTTTCTTTGATGAGTGCTATATGGTGTACTTGTCTGTAAATAGACGGATCCGTAGTAGCATCCTCATACAACAGAGTGTGATGCACACGGAAGGCTATACAACTGGCTGGGTTTTAGAGACTAAACAGAGTCTGTGTCTCTAGATGGGACTCCTTTACCAGCCCTCACCCACCCATGGCTCAGGGACCATTGTAGAAGAGGAGCAGAAAGATTATAAGAGCCGGGGTTGGTCCGTGAACGTAAGGAAACTGGAGCTTTCAGGCCTCTGGGAATTTGCTCATATAAACTTGCAACAATGGCGACAGCATGCACAAGACCCATGCTGACTAAATCAGACAAAAATCCAGCACAGAATGGGGGAAATGGGCAGCAGGCCCCACCCTAGCCAAGGAGGTATTGGCAAATGATTATCATGGGGTGAAGGAGTAGATCTACTTTAAAGGAGTGACTTAAGGAGGCTGACTTGGCTCCAGTGAATGAACTTGCACTGAGGGACCTCTGGATACAAATGCTTGACTGGCTAGGACTTAATATATATGACAGAATACCTGAAATATGGTTGGGGTCTATGGGGGACAGGGAGGTGGTCTAAATTTGATTAAGATATACGATCTGAAATGCACAGAAACTCAAAAAATCAGAAGAAAAAAATATTTGAGGTTATTCAAATATCTTGTTTGTTTGTGTTTTTGAGATAGGGTCTTACTCTGTATCCCTGGCTGGTCTGAAACTCATTATGTAGACCAGGCTGGCCTGGAGCTCATATCTACCTGCCTCTGCCTCTGGAGTGCTGGGATTAAAGGTGTTCCCCACCAGCCCCAGCCCCAAATATTCCCTTTTCCCTTAAGGCTTTTTCGCTAATATTTTCAGGCATTGACTGAAATGGTTTCTATGTTATACCTTTGTACTTTTTCTGCCCTGGGCATTGAATTCAGGACCCTGGGCATGCTAGGCAAGCACTGTACCATACAGTTACATTTGCAGCCCCCAATGCAGTGTTCTAATGATGATCTTTCTATGTCCTTCATTCATTGTGGATTTGTCAATTGAAATTTCCTGTAAGAAAGTTACTCTCTGCTCTTCACTCAATATTTCATCATTATTTATGTATATGACTTGTAAATGCTTATCTTTGTTTTAGTTATTCTCTCCCTCTCTCTCTCAACAGAGTCTCACTGTATAGTCCAGGTAGGCTGGCCTGGAACTCAAGATCCTCCTGCCTCAGTCTCTTCAGTGTTGGAATTACAAGCACATACTCACTCCTGGCTGGTGGCCAACTTCCTTAATGCAAAATACATTCACCCTTTTTCAGGAAAACATGCCCCACCCACATCTTACTTCACTGCAGGGCTCTCTTGCTGTCGAGATTTAGTCATTTAGAGGAGGTCTAGATGAGGGTGAGGTTCTGTGTCTATTTCTTTGAAATTCTTGGTTTGAAGACCTACAAAGAAATATGAGAGGCAGAGGCGGCAAGTGGATCTTAGTGAGTTCGAGGACAGTCTGGTCTATATCGGAAGTTCCAGGCCACTCATGACTACATAGTGAGACCCTATAGCAAACAGAAACAAAACCAAAAACCAGAACAAAACAAAACAACAAAAAGTTATGTGTTACTAGCTTCATCTGTCCTCCCGTGTCCTGGTAAAGGGCCAGGATAACTGGAATAGCACTCCAGTTTATTAGCAGATCCTGGTCCATGGCAGTTCTGAAATTCACTTGTGCACACATCATTGGACTGTTCCTTACTTTCAAGTTATTTCCCCAGGAATACTTCTCCAAAGGTTTTGGCTTTACCCTTTGTGCTCTTGAATTCATCTTCTGAATTCTTCCTCCTTTCCTCGAGAGAATGCTGTATCTGGATAGCTGTATCAGCCTGCTTCTTGATTGTAGAAGGCTTGCAGGTGTATTTTAAAACATTCTGTCTCCTTGTAATCAAGATGATAGGACCCCTGTCTATACCATGAATTGGTCACCGACTTGGGTTTTCTGTGAATCTTCCTAGGCTGCATTCTACCAAAAGGAATTCACGCTCAGAGATTTCTTTAGAAAAGGTTTCTTTTGTTCTCTTTTTGGAATGCTGTGCCTTGGGGCTGGGAATGTAGCCTGCCTTGTGTATACAAAGCCCTGATTTGATCCCCAGCATCTCATAAAAGTGAGTGTACTGGCCACACCTGTAATCTCAGCACTCAGAGGTGGAACCAGGATAAGACATCCACATAGGAAGTTTGAGGGCAGTCTGGGCACACGATATACAGTCCCAAAAACCAATGAACAGACAACAACAACAAACAAACAAAATGCAACCCTAGGTCCTGTTGCTACTGTGCAATAAAACCGTAAGACTTTCAGGGTTCCTACTGTACATCAAAAGTCTAGGAAGCATACTGTTAAACCCCTGGAGGTTCTTTGGTAAGTGAAATATTCTGTGATATGGCAACTTGCACCCTCTTTCAGGTCTTACAGAATTTCACAGCTCCATCATCTGTGGTCCTTTATGCCAGAGCCAGCGCGTATTGAGAATCTTTTCCTAGGAGACATTTTGGAGGGAGAACAGTTTTATTTTCAAACACTGCAAACCAGGAATTTTGTATTTCTTCTAAATTTTGTTCAAAAACGAAGCAGCTCCACAGCAGCATTATTTATGGCAGTCAGAGCCCATCCCGTAGACAGGTAGATAAGCAGAATATGGAATGTTCCTCACCCTTAAAGGGGGAGATATGTTGCTACAAGCTACAAAATGGCTGAACCTCAGAGACATCACACTAAATGACCACTAGTGAAAAGCAAAACCACACGAAATGTAAGAGGAACTAGTAAAATGCAGAGACAGGAATTAGAATGCTGCTTCTGTTCTCAGAGCTGGGCAGAATGGAGGACCAGCGAGCACGGTGGGGAAACGGCGTGTCATAATGAGTTCCAATTTTGCAAAATGAAGAGTTCTGGAGACTGGTTGCAGGACAGTAAGAAAGTTCTCAGCCCTACTGAACTGTATATTTAAAAGTTGTTAATATGACAAAATTTTGTGACATGTATAGTTTACTAAAATTATTTAAAAAACAAGACAAAAACTGTTTTTTCTTTGTGTTTTAATCTATCACAGGCAATTAGGAAGACTCGGACAGTTCTTCCTGAGTATGTGCCTAGAATGGTCATGAGAAGCTAGGGGAAAATTCTTAAGAATGCATAAGACACTAGGCAGCAGAGCTTGGGATTTTGTTCATTTGCGCAATGCTTGCCTAGCATGTGTGAGTCCCTGAGCTTCTTCCCAGCATCATGGAGAAAGTAAGGCTTTTCTTGGGTCCCATATGTAATTCGAAATCATCTACCAACGATTTACATCTGATTCATTAGAAGTCAGAAGGACAGCCTACTTGTAACGTTAGACAAGAAGTTTATAGTTTATGCTCTATGAAAGTGAAAGTATCAGTTGGAATATGGAAGTGTTGTGATCAGATTTGCAGTTTAAAGATTTTGCAAACAGCAGTCTATGTACTGTGGGTTAGCACCTGCTACTTCAGCTTTGTGGCCGGCTCTTACATGGGTACTTTCTGAAGTCCAGAGAGACACTAACAATGAGTGCTCTTAATGTGGTCAACTGCCTTTGAAAGATTTGTGAAGTTCAATTTCACAATCAATTTAACTTAATTTACAGTGTAACTGTAAGGGCTTTACTCTCTTGTGACATGTCTTCATTCACTAAGCTGTGGGCATTTGTGCAACCAGTTGAAAGGAAGTGCAGGGTTATTGAGGCTGGACTTACTGATAAAGATTAAGGTCATTTGCAGTTACTACTGGCTACAGCTAAGTTATTCCTAGCCACATAGGGAGTGCATTGGTATCCGGTGATACTCTTACTGTGGGTAGTGTACACCCATCATATAGTTTAAAAAAATTTATTAATATTATTTTGTTTTATGTGTATGAGTATATTGCCTACATGAACTTATGTCATACAATGCCATGGAAATCAGAAGAGAGTGTAGCATGCCCTGGAACTGGAGTTGTGGTCAGTTGTTAGCTGCTATGTGGGTGCTGGAAATCGAACCTAGGTCTTCTGCAAGAGCAGCCAGTAGCTCTTGACCACTGAGCTGTCTCCAGCTTCCACCCATCATGTAGTTATAACAGAAACCTGTCAGGACAAAGGTTGCTCTGATATGAATATGTATTCATGGTTTTGTATCTGCTTCTGAAAGAAGGATCTTTAACTTTATAAACTTGGCAAGTGTGTTTACCAGGAACAATGTGAGGCAGACCCAAACAACTATTTCTAAGTGTTACCTTAGTGAGAGATGAATGCCCTAAGCCTGTTAGTGGTAGTGGAAAGGAGCAGAAATGTTAAAATACGAGAATCGTCCAATTTTTGACACAGATGCCCATTCATGATGAGAGAATACTAGAATTTTCATGGAAGAATACAGTTTTGGGCCTGTTTTATTTCAGGCAACAGTGGTGAAGGAGTTATTGATCTGCAGAGCTCCTGGGAACCCAGGGGTTTTGGGGTGTGTAGGGGTACTGTTTGCTATGTTTTCCCAGCTCTGAAGGGCACAACAGACTTTCTGGCCCTCACGTTCCAGTTCCAAGACTTTTGACCAATAACCACTACCTAGCCGCCCTCAGAGCATCCCAGGTGCAGCCGGACTGCACACCGGATGTGGAATAGCACTTCCGCCCCAGAGGCACTGGTTCAGGGCACTAATGGCATACGTACTGGGGCTTGCAGCTGGGCTTTGCCTGGCTTGTGCATGGGGGCCCTTGGGTATATGGGTCTCTGCATTTCTTCAAGTTGAATCCAATTCTTCAGGAAGAGGCCATTTTCCTTTCTTTGAGTCCCCTTAAGATCCAGCTTCCTCACAGGAAGTCTGCGGCATGGTCCCCAGTGCTTTGTAGGTCTCCAGGCACCAAGGCGAGGCCCTAATGAGGATGAGTCAGCACTGATTTCCCAGTTGGTGAAGGCACGGCTCATTTACCTCTGGTGGATTTGCGCAAAACCTAAGTGCTTCATAGCTGGATTTGAAATCTGTGGTGACTCTTTGGTTTCTATATGTGAATTTGAAATTAAGGGCCACAGCTCTCAGCCATTAAGATACCTATTTGTGAAGTCACTTTACTCCAGGGAAAAGGACCAGAGTAATGGCAGCCTCCTGTAATCAGCTCCCACCAGGGACTGTGTTGCTGAGTGAGGATGGTGTGGAGAATCCCACTGTATTCCCACTGAATTCTTGCTGCTGTTGATTATTGAAACGAACTCGAATATTTTGAATATTTGTTTCATAAGTGCTCTCTAAATAAGATACTCAAGTAATACTAAGATGTAGTGGCCAACAAGGCAAGGTGTGACTATGAAACGCTGTGATTATCTCTTCAAACAACAGTGTTGGATCGTCTCAAAATTGCGGCCTTTTCTGCCCACCTATTAAAAGTGTATCCTGGCTACTCATCCCTTTTAAGTGGTCCCCTCCACCACAATACTTCTTCCTTTGTAGTCGTATAATTCATTATAGCCGTCATTTATCAAATCGCCTCCCAGATATGGCCATAGGCCAATCGGATAGAGGAAATTCCCCAAGCGAGGTTGTTCGCCGGGGGCTAGAAATTCTAAAAGCTCAGAGTTTTTCTTTTTGTCTTTTCAATTTTAGGGGTGTGATGAAAGTTGATATAAATCTTCAGAAAGTGGACATTGACCAATGTTCAAGTGATGGCTGGTTTTCAGGAACTCACAAATGCCACCTTAACAATTCGGAGGTAAGAACGTAAGAATGAGGTCTCGGGATCTGAAGCTAAATAAGGTATGGATAACTGTCCCACATGACTGGGGTCTCTGACACTGGAAGCCAAGGCACAGATGATTGTCACGTATTTTATTGTGTGCATGAAGTGCATTCAAGTGAGAAAAAAAAACTGAAGCCAATTTCAGCTCTGCCAAATGAACAAAGGAGGGGCAACAGTTTTGCAGGATTACTGGGGGATTCTCTCAGGAGAGGCCTGAAAGTAAGGTTGTAGCTGAAGTTTGATTTTAGTCGCGGTTACCCTCTTTTTCAAGTTGGACTAGAGATGCACAACCACTGAGAAATGGGAAGCAGTAGCAGCAGGCTAGACACAGTTGGGTATGATACTCATTATCACATTGGTGAGATCCGTTCAGACACACTGTCAACTGCTAAAACCCAGTACAGGAGGTGTAGAGGGAAACCTTGAAAACAAGGGGAAACATATTGAGGGACCTGGAAAGGAATTGGTTACAGCCTTGTGTATTTTCCACTCTTCAAGTCCCATCCTTGTGTGACGGGGTGGGATTCTTGTTGATGAGGAACAGATACTTCTGCAAGTAAGACATCATTTTCCAGGAAAAAAACCCCTCCTTTGTCCTTTGCAGTTTCAAAGAATATACTTTCACAAATCTCTAAGGTATCGAGGTTTTATGAAGCAAATATACAATCAAGTTTTCTGATCTCAGATACTTGGACTGTCCCAGTATTGACTCCACAGATTTGAACTTTTGCCCGGTGTGAGTGGCGATTGTGCACGGTGCATGCATGTGGTTTCAAAGTAAGGAATTTGCAGCTAGAAGGACATTTAACATTAAGCACTTTGTGTCGTTACAGCTATAGAGAGACAGATGGACATGCGTGTATGTGCACCATGTACACACCCGTTACCATTCTGTTAAGCACCGTTCCCATACTCCAGTAGCCTCCCAGGGCCCACACTCCCACACACATCACACATACCTTTGCCCACTCCATGTTTTCTGCCACGATATCACCCAGCCCTCCTCCCAGACTTCTCCATATCCCTCTAGGTCTACCCCACCTCTCCATCGTACTTCTGTATCTCCTCCCACCTCCCTCACACATTCCTACACATTTCTAAATCTCTTCTTTGTCTCCATATACCTGTGCATCATCATCCATCCATATCTGCCTCTCGATTTAATTTACCCCAGCTTCATACCCTCCTGGGACACTACGGTGTATGTGAGTGTCTCTGCCTTGCTAATTCACAAAAGGCGCCCTCTGTCCCTATTTGTTCTTATGGTTTTGAATATTTCTGAGACTTCCCTTCCCTTTGGATGATTCTGACATCTTCAGACTTGAAATTCAAATGCTGGTTTGATGACCGCCCTTGTCTATTAACTCCACTCCAGTCGAATATGGCCACATAGCCTTGTCTTCAGCCGGTGAGGACAGTGTTTTCTGCTGGTGCATTGGATGCTGACCTGTGTGTGCTCATTTCTGTGCAGCCTTGTTTTGCTGGCACCTCCGGGTGGTTCAAACTCTCCATCTAGAAACATGAAGATGGGTGCTTTCTGCTTTGTAGCTGCCATTTGCTTATAATAATCTTTGTGACATTTTAAAAGTCTGTATAGCATGTTTATTTAACTAGATGATTGCATTATCAATAATTTATCCTTTTTTTGTAAGATGATTTACTTTCATTGGATCAGCAATATTAATTTTCTGAATCCCAGTTTATTTGAATGCTTTAAAAAGACAATTTAAGATAGAATACTACCCTCTAGGCTGAACCCAGATTAGATTGAAATGTGTAACTTTCAGGATTATATATGGGAGCATTAGATTTATTTAATCCCTTGAGGAAAAACTGAAGCAGCATATTCTTGAAGACTAGTGACAGTTCATTTGAGATGAATTCCATTTGAAAATGTTGTAGCAAGCGATTCAGTGTCCAAAAAAGTAAAACCAGGAAGATAGAACATATATGTTGTGGGCTGGAGAGATGACTCAGCAGTTAAAGAGTCCTCTGTTCTTGCAGAGGACCTGGGTTTGAATCCTAGCACCCTCCTGGTGGCTAACAGCTGTTCATAACTTCAGTTCTAGAGGAATTCAACACTCTCTTCTGACCTCCATGGGCACTGTATGATGAATGTATTTACATACACGCACATAAAAATAAATAAAATATTTTTAAAAGGAATGCATTATGTTGCCTTAGACTCTGATTCCCTCCCAGTCCTGATACTTTCCCAGGTACTCTCGAGTAGGGTGTTTTTTGTGTCCTGGGCCAGACCTAAGAAGTTCTCAGTGAGCTATGCCTAACGCAGGGCTGGCATGGAACTCATTACACTTTTGTTTTCCAGGGAGGGCTTCTCTTTGCTTCTTTGGGTGTATTAGTCTCTTCAGGAACCTGTAATAGTTCCATTATCACATCTAAAGTTCAGGTATTCGGATCATCTTTTGGTTCCTTCTCTGGCATAGTGTGAATTGAGATTAGAATCTGGCTTCTCTTGAAGAGTTTACTGCTCAGGAAAACAAAAATCTCCTGCTGGGGTATTTTTTTTTTTCATTGGACTGTATGTAAACTAGTATATTTTGGAAAAAAAGTAATGAGTCACATTTTTAGGATGAGTAGGGTCTTATCTTTATGAACATCCACATCACTAGAAATGGAGACATTCGTCATGGCTAAGAGTGGATTCTATATTTTGCTGATCTTTCCTAGTCCCTCCTTGTAAATGTCCAAATTTGAAGTGGAGCATGTTGAACTCTCAGCCTCCAGGGTATGTTAAAGCAGAGGAGAAGGTCTGAGGTTAAAAATGGAAGGCGGATGTGGAGCAAACACAGAAGCTTTGGGAGCCCGTGCAGGGAGGGCATGGGCTGGTTTGTGAGGAAAAGGATTTCTTGGAGTTGGAGACCAGTCTGTGCCATCCAGAGCTCTGACTGTTCTTGCAGAAGGTTCAAATCCCAGCACCTGTATGGGAGCTAACAACTGATTGTAACTCCAGTTCCAGGGGATCAGATTCCCTTTTCTGTTCTGCAAAGGCACAGCACGACACGGGTGCACCTAAATATATGTAGGCATGACACTCATACACATAAAATAGAAACAATACATTACAAAAGGATTTCTCAATGAGTTTAGGTTGCCAGACGGTCTAGGAAGCTAGTGTCTTCCCCCACAGGCATAGCAAAGCAAGATCTGAAACTAGTACTCTGGAGTAGATTGCTCAATTCTGACTACCTTCTTAACTGACCTAGTTGGTTATGAAACAGACTTGATCATTTTCAGTAGCCACTTAATTCTTAATCTATTTTCATATCTGTGCTGGGTACACAAACCCTCTCCTACAGTTTATTAGGAACCCGGAATGAATGGAGGTTTTAAAGGTTTTCTTTTGCTCATTTTCCTCTGCAGTAATTTTTAAGTCGCTTGAAGGCAGTGGCTGTGAAGTGTTTGCTTTTTTGCCACTAGTAAGGATGCTACAAATATCCGTTGTATTTTAAATTTAGGGAGTATACACAACAATCTTTTATTATATTTGGGTATCCTACTTATTATAAGTCAGAAGACGTAATTAGGTTGACCTAATGATGAAATAATTTAAGGTAAATGGTGTTATTTTGTAAAATAATTATGTCTTCAGTGACAGAAATGCAGCTGGCTCAAAGGTCGCAGTATTTTAAAGCAAGACTTGTTATGACCAATTAATTATATGCTATCATTTTTAAAGTCTTGGTTTACTGCTTAGTAATTCAGTGATTCCAAGGCCTCCAAGCTCAACTGCTTTTTATACTTAATTTTAACATCTGTCACAGGTGAAAAGGCTGCTTCCCAAGGGTGTGCCGGGCTACAACGGAAGGAATAAACTCATCTGCGTTTTCCACTTGTCTACCAGCTTTTCAAAGGTTTTTGCAGAAATGTAGCTGGCAATTTTCCATCTTACCTGGGCTTAGTTGCTCCCTATACACTAATTGGAAAACTGGGCATTTTACTATTTTAAAGGACTAGGTTAAAAGTCAGCTTACTCCTTTCGTGTGCAATATTTTAAAATCAATTGGCAGCTTTTATTTTCAAATTTAAGTTGTAGGTCTCTGAATATCTGTAGTTTTTGACAATAAAATCCTGCAATACTGTGAAGCTTTTCACATGTCCATTTTCAGTATGTTCGCTTTGAGAGACTCTCGTGGATTGTTAAGATGTCATTTTTGGAGCGTGAGAGATGGTTCAGCTCTTGAGAGGACCGATGCTCAGTACATAGCACCCGTGTGGGTGGCTCACAGCCACTTGGAACTCCATACTGAGGGGAACTGACCTCCTTTCTGGACTCCTCTGCTGCCTGAATTCACAGGTGCTCACATCCTCCCCTACGATTACAAAATAAAAACAAATCTTTAAAATAAATGTCACTTTTACCTTGAAGGAACGGCTATGCATTTTAAAAACATGTCTATTGCAAAGACACCATCAATGACAAATGAGTCAGAAAATTTGGACATTTGCCTATTTTGTAAAACAAATGCATAATTAATCTTTAAACTCAGAAATAAGCATGGTGATGACATCATCAGAAAATATTTGTGTGGGGGGATTTTCTGGGTCATGAGCTGTCTTACTGTGAAGCACTGTATTTTGTGTATTAAAGCAAAATAGGGCATAAATCCATCTAAATGACCAATGAAAATGGAAATAAATTGAAACTCAAAGGCAAATGAAGGAACCAGTAACTACTGTCAATAATTTTATCTCGAAACTACTAATTTCCGTTCTTCATGAGGTCAGGTGCTTCAAACTTGTAGTCATGTGATGTTAGAACTGAAACGAGGTCATATGTGTTAAAGTCTGAAATATTAGCAAATCTTAACTGATTTCTTAGTTTTTATAAAATACAAAGTTATAGGATTTTCTTCTTAAATACCAGTTGCCGTCTTGTGTCACTCCTACTGGAAGAGGACTGAGCAGATCCACGGGTCTCACCTGGAATCGCTGACTGTGCTGCAGCTCAGTCGGTGACTCAAAATTGCTTTAAGAAAGGGTATGAGTTAGCTTTGATCACTGTGGCCAAAATACCTGCCAGAAACATTAAAGCAGGAAGGGTTTATTTTGGCTCGGTCTCAGGGGGATTAAGCCCATGGCAACTTGGCCCTATGCTCTTGAGCAGAGCCTAGAGTCAGGAGCATGTGCTGGAGGATTGCTGCCTTCTTCACAGCCAAACAGGAAGCAGAGAAGAGTGGGGATGCGGAGCTCCACTAACGTGCTCTCTTTTACACCTGGTCCCTCAGCCCCTTGACTGTCTTGGTGGATCTCTGTCCTGTTAAGACTCTGGAAACACCCGCAGACATGTCCACAGACTTGCCACCCAATCTCCTAGGTGGTTCTAAACCCTGTCCAGTCGAGACCAAAGTTAACCAACCTATTACAGATCACTCCCTTCCCTTTATCTCTTTTCTTTCCTTTTAAACATTTATTTTTATTCTTTATTTTATGTGTATGAGTGTAGTACCTGCAGGTATGTAAGTGCACCCGTGTTGTGCAGTGTCCATGGAGGGCAATATTTGGTATCATTTAGTATGCAAGAAGAGGAATTTAATGCAGTTGTCTAAGGAAAGTAGTACTTGAATCCCTTTTGAAAATTCTTGCACATGGAACATAGCTCTCTCATTGGACAACAGAATGTACAGTGCCTTCCCACAGTCATTTGATTTCTGATGTAGTGACAAGCAGTGAGAAGCAGATGCTGATTAGTTCTAATCTTGTGTCCCCTATCCGTACCATGACGTTTTCACCAGAACTTTCACAAATAGTGTTGTTTACCCATTTCTAGAACTCTTCTGTCCAATGTGATAGACACTAGCTATATGTGACTACTAAAATTTACAATTAAAACCAAAAAATGAAAATTTAAGTTAAACGGTCCCCCAACCTGATTTCAAGTATGTCATAGCTGTTTGTAGTCAGCAGCTACCATATTGAACAGAGGCGGGTTGAACTTGCTGTAAAATATGGTCTGGCTCATAATGTAGACAGGGCACATTGATTTTAAGAACTTTTAAATCTCTGAAATTGTGCAGTTGAATCATTAGTAATGCCTTTAAATTGACCAAGGCACTGTAGGACACACTTATAATGAATATTGGATTATGAAATCTCCTGAGTTACTGTATTAATGCATTGGAAAACAAATAAGTACTGAGCCAGGCAGCGTGGTTCCTGAAGTAATCCCAACATTCAGGAGCGAGGAGACAAGAGGATCACGTGTTTGAGGCCAGCCTGGGACACAGCAAGACACTGTTTCAGAAAAGCAACGAAGTGAGAACCTTGCACACTATTTTTACACGCCATTATTTTGTGTTGGAAATGCTGGTAATTCTCCAACACATGGAGAGAAGTGAGCTCTGGCAATCATCCAGACATTTAAACTCCTGTCACACTGCTGGGCAGCTTCTCTTTCCTCTCGGCATCAGAAAAAACAGTAGTTGTTTGATGGGAAGTCACACTGTCTTATTGGAATCAAGAGCAGTGATCCAGCCTCACGAGGTGCTAGGCTCTGAGCTGAAATGCTACAGACTGCCCTCTGCTATTGCTGACCTCCTAATCTTCAGATGTTGCTTTTGGTTTCTTTGATGGGAACTGTGCAAAATAAAAGTGGAAACCCTTTTCTCAGCGTTTTGAAGACTATTTTCAGCTACTGTTAAGTTATCTTTCCATTAGGCCAGTTCAGTGAAATATTCTTGCTTTACCAAGCTTATCTAAAAGAGGCCCAAGACTAACTGTTCTTGGAGTTGTGAATCATTAACTTGTTTTAATTTGTTACATAATCCCCCTTCCTCTAAAATTAGTAGACACTGATTTTTTTTTTTCTGGTGGTTTAATTAGTAGACACTTATACTTTTTTTTCTGGGAATTTAATTATGTTCCTGAAAATTATTTGGGTTAGGATTTTAAGGAATTGTTCCAAAACTGAGTGTTGACTCAAGTTGGATAAGGGAAAGCTTGGCTCTTAATTTCATGGTTCCAACAACTGGATCAAAGGTTCACCTGTGTCTGTCACCACCTTGTGGTTGGGGAAGAGTGTGAATCTATCATGGGAAACAGACATTGCTGTGTCTCAGTTGTCTAGATAGTCTTTCTGCTAGAATACTACACATCTTTCTTTGTGTATAGTTGCAAGCTGTGGGCTGTGTTCTGGTTAAACCCCAGACCATCATTTAGAAAGAAATGCTTAATATTTTTATTTTATGTGTATGACTATATTGCCTACATGTATGTAAGTGCACCCATGTTGTGCAATGTTCACGGAGGTCAGAAGAGGGTGCCAGATTCCCTGGAACTGGAGTTATGGACAGTTGTTAGCCATCAGACCATTTTTGCATACTGTCTCAAGCAACCCAGTTCTGACTTTAGTCTTCTCATATCTAATCAGCTATACTAGCCTTCTGTGCTTGTAGTTTGATAAACTATTAAACTCACTATTTATCTTTAAAATTAATGATATGCACATTTGATTTTTTTAAGGGATACCTTTTCCAACAAATGGTAACCTGCCAGCCCTCTTGTAGTCTAAGAAATAAAATGTATATCTCAGGGAATCACCTCAGGGTGATTTGTATAAGTCAGCTCCCAGCATTTTAAACTATAGGCCATGGAAGGTACATTTTCTAAACATATAACAATCAAAAATTAAAACAAACAAACAAACAAACAAACAAGTAATGCATCCTTGGCATCTCTGACAACACTCACCCTATTGAGTTGTGTGACTTCCTGTGACCTTGCTTCTGAGCACGTAACATGTACACTTCACGCTGCATACTCTGTCATTTTCCACTTTGAGACGATTGTAACTGAGCTATGGTGTTTTAATTGTACATCCAGAGTTTTCTGGATGTGGAACCAATGTTGTAATTATGGATAACATAACACTAAATAATTTATGTCATTCCTTAATATGTACCTTTCAAATGAGTACATCCTTGAATTATATTGTGTTAGAAGGTTTGATTTTAAAAATTGTTGGAGTTGCTGATGAGTTTCATAACAGAATCATGAAGTGAATTTTTCTTGGAATAAGGACAGAATTTCCTACAATTTCTGAAATGACTCTAAACATGCATCTGCCATTTTGTACTACATGCTTATGCAAAGTGGCATTCTCAGCATTAGCAATTATAAAACCAAAATATCAACTTTGAATAACTTTGAAGGTACAGTTTCAAGTATTCAGCCAGTTTTTAAAGATTTAAATTTATGTGTATGTGTGTAGGTTTGCCATATATATGTGGATGCCTGAAGTGGCCAGAAGAGGACATTTGACCCTCTGGGGCTGGAGCTACCACTGGTTGTGAGCCACCCACTGCGGGTGCTGGGAGCTGAGCATAGGTCCTTTGGAAGAATAGTATGTGCTTAATAATGCATTTCTCCAGAGCCCCCAATATTTTGTCTTTTTTTTTTTGTACAAAAGTAGATAATCAGATCTATATCATTAGTATGAAAATTTGCTTTTATCTTTAATAAATCATAAAATTATGTGTATACCTAGTAATTGCTTTAAAATAAATTTCTATAGAATTTATTATCAGTCATAATTTGATTTTTCTACCTATTTTATATACCTATATTCCTGGGTTCATATTCAAATTTTTCAGGTGAAAAGGGGTTACAAGTGGAAAAAGTTATAACAGCCTCGAGTTCGATGACAAGTTATAGGAGATGAATGAGTTAAAGGCAAAGGGCACATACAGTTACAAAGCAAGTCTTATGTGTTCTTTTCTCCCCAGTTTTAGTTATCTGAGAATTTCATACAATGCAGTTTGAGTTCATTCATCCCCCTGCCCACGTCCATCCCGCTTCTCTCTCCACTCAACTTTGTGTCCTGTTTTTTTTTTTTTAAACTCATCAAGTCCAATTGGTGTTGCCTTTATACTTTTGGGTGTGTGGCCATCCTCTGGAGGGTAGCCGGCCTTTGAACCAGAATGGTTCACCTATTAGAACTGATAGAGAGTTGAGAAGGGGCCATGGAGAGTCAGTCTGAAAACCCTGTGACCATCCCTGAGGAGGCCGCAGATCAATAGACTTCCTTTGTGTCTCACCATGAGGACTACTAATGCAAACAGAAGCCCTGACGCCCCAAAGTGACAGTGGGAAGTGGATGACATCGGATAGACCACTGGTGGACCTCACTGCTCCTGTTCCAACCCAGTAGATTTCAGGAAAACCTAAAAACCAAAGCTTCTAATAAATATCAGCGCTAGTAGCTACTGCACAGAGCGTGCTTTGTGTCAAACAGTTCCTGTGCTTTGTATGCATTCATGTAATCACTGTAGTCCGTATTTTACTAATGAGAAAGGCAGGCCTCGAGAGGTTCAGTAGCTTACCTATAAACACAGTAGTCATTGACTAGAAGTAGGATGAAAACATAGATTTGATTTCAGAGCCTTAACAAAAACAACCTCTGTCTTCTTATACTTGTGATTTTCTAAGAAACATATGATCACAAAAATCTTGTGAAGTTAGGCGTGAGCTTCCATGGGTGTTTTAGTTTATAAACTACAATGAATTTTGAGAATTAAGCAAAAGTTGCAGAGTACTGTCCTGTGTCAGATGTCATTTTAGGCATGGTGTGTTGGTATTATATAAGATGGGTGTGAAATCCCAGGATCTCTCTCTGCAAGGGAGAAATTAAAGTTCTCATATGTTTTGATTTTTTAAAAAAGATTTATTTTATTATTTATGTGTATGTGTGTGCATGTGTGAATGTCTGAATGTGTGTGTGTGTGTAATACCTACACAGGCTAGAAGAGGGCCTTGGATTTCCTGGAACTGGAGTTACAGGTGGTTGTGAGCTGCCTGATGTGGGTGCTGGGAACCAAACCTGGGTCTTCTGCAAGAGCAGTAAGTGATCTTAACCACTGAATTATCTCTTCAGCCTCTTACTTTGTGTTTATGCACTAGGAAGGGATGGAATGGGATTAAAGGCGTGCACCACCATGTCTGGCTGGTAAGTTATTTTTGAGTCAGGGTCTCTATGTAGTTCCAGCTAGCCTTGAACTCACTAAGTAGATCAGACTGACCTCAGTCTCATAGAGATCCACTTGTCTCTGCCTCTGAGTGCTGGGACTAAAGGTGAGTGCCACCATGCCAAGTTTAATGGTAATCTTAAAGGAAAGTTATCGTAATTAGCTAAAGGGCCAAATAAGGGGCCCTGTGCTGGTTTCAATGCTCGGTTCTTTGAATGATCTCAAAAGAAGCAAGTACTTCTAACAAATTCATTATAAATTGAAATCAGAAAATAAAATGGCATTGCTGGGTTGGAGAAATGGGCCACAGGATTAGATGAAATTTAATAGAGGCAAAGGTAAAATCCAGACTATGGATCAAACACCTGTTGTATTAATTAATGTTTGCATTTATGTGACCAGAAACTTGATAGAAAGGGAGGAAAAGTTAGTCTGGGCTGATGGTTTCAGAGATTGCTGTCCATCATAGCAGAGGTGTGGCTGTGTGGCTCAGATTTTGGCGGTGGGAATGCTGAGCAGGGGCTGTTCAGAAGTCCAGACCAGAACAGAAGCAGGAAGTAGGGCGAGACTATGACCTTCAGAGGCCGGCCTCTAATACTGCTTCTATCAGCCAGGGTTCTCTCCCGAAGGTTCTACAGCCTCCTTGAATGGGGCCACTAGCTGAAGAACATACATTCAAAACATGAGCCTGGGAAGACATTCAAGCCATATCACCTATCTTTTTGAGCACAGGAGGAATGAAGTGGGTTGGTTACTGCTTATGTGAGCTATGCTTAGGAGAAAAAGGGAAAGTCCATTGGGAAGCCAGAGTCGGGCATGAGTGCAAAATAGGCTGTTGCTCAGATCTGAGGATTTGATAGATTTTCTAGACTAGCAGAGCGTACTGCAATGTGATAAGCTTTAGTTCTTATAAATTAAAACACATATACAGTGGAATTTCTTCAGAAGGGAAATTTAATATTACTAAAGACTTTGTAAGTCTATTTGAGAAGAATCAAGGAATAGTGATATTTTCCCAGGGCTGAGAGGACAGATGGACAAGTTGATACTTGTATCCAACTATCAGAATAGTTATTATGTAGATATCTAGATTTTTCTCAAGGGACCTGTCTTAGTTACTTTTTCATGTGATAACTGCCGGGAAAAGTCAGCTTAAGGGGGAAAGGGTTTATTTTGGTGCACAGTTCAGGGACACAGTGGCAAGGAAGTGCTAGCTGCAGGCACTGGTCATGCTGCAGAGAACAAGGAATCCTGGGGCTCAGCTAGCTTTCTTCTTGGTATGGAGTTCAGGCCCCAGGCCCAGAGGATGGTGCTCCGCTTTTAGGATGGGTCTTCTGGCTAAATCAGCATAATCCCTCACAAACATGCCCAGAGGCCTGTCTCCTGGTTGACTGAGATCCTGTTAGGTTGGTAATATTAACTATCTCAGGACCTACAGGCTAGGCTGTGATGTCCTGGCAGGCCACACGAAGCTCTGTGTAACTTAACATTAAGGAAACTTTTTAATATTCAGAATTATTAACAAATTGAAGATGGGCATTTTTAGAAAGACTGTGAATTTGTATGTCAGTTATTTGGTCACCCATTTGAAGATGCTACAGGCTTTGGGATTTTCAACTATGAAAGACACTGCTTGGCAGTTGTGAGACTCTTTGTGTACATTCTTTGTGTATGTAAATATGTGTTTTCATGTGTTGTGTGTGTACATGTATATGAGTGTGCATGTGCCTGTATGCACATGTGTGGAGGTCAGCGGAGGACACTGGGTGTCTGTGATAACTATGTCTTCTTCCTTTGAGAGTCCTCACTGAACCTGGAGCCAGGGTAGTGGCCAGTAAGCCCTAGTAATCCTGTCTCTGCCCACACCCCTCCAGTGCTGGGGTAACAGGCGTGTGGAGCTGTGCCTTTTTATAGAGGTGCAGGGATCTGAATTCAACTCCTTATGCTTGCACAGCAAGTGCCATCTCTCTAGCCCCCAAACATAAGACTTTATACTATGATATAGGGAACCACTGAGAGTTGTTTGTATTGAATGAATACTCTGATCCTGCATTCTTGAATTCTCACATTTTATGACTATGTCTGCCAAACCCAAGATTTGCTGACTTTTTTTATCCCCTGTGAGAACAGTAAAACAAGCTGTTATTCAGCATTGCTGCCTTCATTACAGATAGCTTATAGGATTTGATTTCTAATAATCCAGTAAGGACTTCTGAGATACAATTTTGGACTGGTAAATTTGGATAGAAATGAGCTGGAAAAAATTTTAGTTGACTATGTTTGTAAAATCTTGGATAACTTGAGCTAGAAATGAAGCAAAAAGGATTCATCATTTATTTATTTTTTTAAAAAAATTATTACTCTGTTGACTTATCAAGAAATTATCCTTAGAGCAGGAGATGAACATTGTCCAGCTGTGGGGGTCACTGTTTGGTGTCTACTTCTGAAGATACTCCCTTGCATGACTTTCACATCACTGATTTGTTTCACCAACTTTTCTGACCCTGCTTGTCTAATATTAGGACTTTTAAGCTATTAGAATGTACAAAGAGGAGAGTTACATGTCTGTTCAAGGTGAATAGACTGAGACATAAAACTATTAAGTCTTGGTTATAGTGGTTTTCTGTTTCTGGACTCCCTAAAATGTCACAGAAATAAAACCCTCATAAAACCTTGTTCCTGAATGAACATGTAAAGTTCCCCTCCCTCCAAACCCAGTTCTGAGGATTGGTTCTAGAGCCTTGTTCCTGTAGCCAAGTATTCTGCCACTGAGCTACAGTCTCCAGCCTTCCATTCTCATTTAAAGTTTTTTTGAGATATATTTTTACTTTATGTGTCTGAGTGTTTTGCCTGCTCCTAAGTGCCTCTTGTCATGCAATGCCCTCAGAGGCCAGTAGAGAGGTGTCATATCCCCTGGAACTGGAGTTCTGGATGGTTGTTAGCTGCCTTGTGGGGTGCTGGTAATGGGATCCTGGTCCACTGCAGGAGTAACTAATGCTCTTAACCATTGAGCTGTCTCTCTAGCTCTTCATTCCCAGTTTTTAAGGCAAAGACTCACTATGTAGCACAAACTGGCCTTGAATTTATGATCCTCTGAATCAGCTTCCCAGATGCTGGAATTACAGATGTGTGCCTATACTCCCAGCTGGGCATTTACATTTAAATTTTTTTTAATTTTTTGTTTTTTATTTTATTTTATGTATTAGATAAGTGTTATGCCTGCATGTATGTGAGTGCACCTGTGTCATGCAGTGCCCACAGAGGGCAGAAGAGGACCTCAGATCCCTTGGAACAAGAATTACAGATGGCTGTTAGCCACCTTGTAGGTGCTGTAATTCAACCTCCCCCTTATGTATTTTTGATGATATACTCTAGGCTATTTGTGTAGTAATTAAGCTTTATTTTGGTCAAGCATGAAGTCTATGAGATACCAAAGGCAGGTGTCCCATTGACAGGAAGTTTGATTTTGAATCTCTGTGTAAGGAAATGCTTAGTAAAAACAAAGCTATATTCATCCAATATTTAATCACCCTGAGAGATAGCAACTATTTTCTACATAGGAAAACTAAGAGCTGCAGTGGTTTAATTTAACTTGACAAGGTAAAGATATCTGGTGTGGTCATTCAGTAAGGTGCTGTGGATGAGTGTTACTTAGAAAAAAAAAAATCTCTCACCAGGAGGGGCCTATGGGCTGAAACTGCTATGGTTCTACCATCGGGAATTCAGTCAAGAGCATGATGAACTCATGCTCCTGTGGGAAATTAGGTAGAAACCAATGAAGAAGAGTTTGACTCATGGGTGGCCCAGACAAATTTCCAAGAACTGTGACATGCTCATATTCAAATTTGGCCTAGAATCAGTATGCGAGTGATTCTGTTTTTGTAAGCAGGTGAACAGAGGCAGCAGGAATATATTTCCCCCAAGACTTTTTATTCTTTGAGAATTTCATACATGTATACAACGAAGATGAGCATATCCACTTCCCTTGTTGCTTTGCTCAAACTTCCCCCATAACCTCTGCAACAACCTCCTCCCTCCAACATATCAGTCCTCCCTCCAACATATCCGTCTTCCCTCCAACATATCCATCCTCCTTCCGACATATCTATCCTCTCTTCTTCCAGCCTTATGGCTTTTTTGATAGCCCACCAATTCCAGTTAGTGCTGCCCATATGTGCATGACTGTGGGGCCAGCCACTGGATCATGGGAAACCTACCAGTGGCCACACCAGGGCAAGAGTAGAAAAGAATGATTCTCCCTCTCTCAGCATCTGTCCATGGCATAGAACCCCTTTGTAAGAGGTGGGAATTGAAGAAGAGCACTTCCTCTATGCTGATTTTCAGCTGGCTTGGTCTTGTGCAGGTCTTATACAGGTAACCAAAGTTGCTGTGAGATCATGTCATTTCTGGAAGACGTTTCCCAGCACTCTGCCCCATTCTCCAGCTCTTACATTCTTTCTGGCTTCTCTTATGCTATGTTCTCTGAGCCTTGGCGGTGGTGGGAGGGAGAGGTGTGTGATAAAGATGTCCTGTTTAGAACTGTATTAGTTACTTTTTGTTGCTGTAATGAAATACTATGACCAAAGGCAACATAAGGAAGAAAGTTACTTTGGCTTACAGTTTCAGAGGGGGTGTATAATGGCAGCAGGTGGCTGCAGCAGGAACTGAGAGATCACATGTGTAACCACACACAGAAAGCAGAGAGTGAACTAGAAATGGGGTGAGGCTATAAACTCTAAAGTCCGCCTCCTGTGTTTCACTTCTTCCAGCAAGGTTCCATCTTCTAAAAGTTCCATAACCTTCCCCAACAGCACTGTCAGGAGCCAAGTGTTCAAATACCTGAAACTGCAGGGGACATCTTAGATTTATACCACCCCAAGGGCAAAATACTCGCAGTCCCTTATTCTCAGCACCTTGACGAGCTGTGGGCCTTGCATTGACTGGCAGCAGGAGTTTCTTGCAGGCCTTTGTATTGTGGCTTTGGATGGTAGTAATATCCAGTTTAAAACAGGATCCAAAGGTCAGATTCGTCTTCTTGGATAGAAGTTAGTGAAGGCTTGCTTTGCGTGTTTGTCTGGGCATCACCTCAGAGGCTGGGGTGAGGGAAGAGACGCTCCTTGCAGAGAATTAGAATACAAAGCAGAACACAGGAATACAAGATAAGTGAATATGAAAGGTTTCCCCATATCAAGGGCAATCAGGACACCACAGCGAGTGAGTGTTTATGAAAATGTATGTCAGTGTTGGACTCTGTTGCTGAAAATTAAACATCAAAATGTCTGAGCATCTCTGTGGCTTAGGAATCAGGATGAGGCTGAATTGAATAGGTGAAGATCTTCAGCTTATGAAACAGGGCGAGAGAAACCTGGGCAAAGGGATTCACTCACAGACACCAAGGGACATGAACTTGAAGTACCAGACTTTCTTGATATTTAATTTGGTAAGAAAACATCTGAGGAAATATGAAGTGAACAGACCTGGAATATGTAACTAAATATCCCTCAATTGTGAGGGATAAACCTATCTATTAATCGTTTGCTTTTGTCATATTCAGTAGCAGAAAAATTGCTAGTTGTCTAAATCTAGGCATGAGAAGCAATCAGAGGCTATAGAGAGTGCCTGAGGGTGACTTCTAGGGGGTTAAATATAACTCTGCATCATTAGCTTATGTGGGAAAAAAATCCCATTATGACAGCAAATCAGATCTAATCTGGCACTCCCTCTGCTACAATTATATAAAATACGGTGGAAACATGTCAAAGCTTTCAGTGAGGAACGCGGCTACTGAAGTTTGGCAGCCCCTTTGGAGCACAGGGGAAAACGATGTTGCTTAGCTACAGCCCTTGGTGGATTTGAAAGCTTTAGCTGACTGTATTATACAAGAGTTAAGTTCATGCCTTGATATCCTTCATCTCCTAAAATAGTCTTATTTACAGTGCTCTCTCATTAGTATGATTGTTATTTTTGGCACCTTTACTAGGTGGCTCATGTCTGTACATCCAAGACAGATTTTGGTTTCTCATCATTTTCCCTCCCCATGGCTTATAAATTGACAAAGAACAAGTGGGTGGTTGAGGATAGGGAGTAGTGAGATAACCCTCAAAGCAACGTTACCAGCACCTCTATCAGTCTTTATTGTTACTTGAAGTCATTGTACTTTTCCCCCTTTTATTTAGTTTATTCATAGTTTTGGTTGCTTTTGTCTATAAGATGTACACGGCTATAATAAACTGTATAATATTTTATTATATATACTTTTGTATTTCAAAATATAAACTTATGTGAGTGGTGAGGTCTGGACCACAATAAATTCATTGCTGAAGCAAGAATAAGATTAGGTGGAACTGGACCAAGAAGCCTTTGAAAGTAAAAGGATTAAGAGGAAAAAAAATGGGGAGAATTTACAGCACTTATCATCTACATACAGTAGAAGATGTGCAAAGAAAGATTTTAGATGGCCAGTGTCTTTTAGTGGGATAAAAATAAAAATGTTCAGGGATTCCTAAGGCTGAGGAGATGTCAAAAAGGTCTTTGATTTGTGCTTTGGTTCCTAAGGGAACATCCTTGCACTATTTTAAAGACGTGGCTAGCTACTTCATATTTACAGCTCTTCAGGAAAGAGCTGTCCCTCAGCCACACTCTCTGCTATCTCATTGTAATTATTGTAATGAAGTGAAGTCATGACCTAATCTTGATTATTAATTATTTTAGGAGATTTTACTCTTGGTTTGTCAGTACAATCTGTTTTATGCATGAAAGAGCAGTTTCTCTCTGCTGGTGCTTACCATTTTCTGCTCACTTGTAGGAAAAGCTGAAGAGTTGCTTTTGTGTTTATATCTGGAAGCAGGCTTGCTTCTGTTACAGGCTTGTCTCCCTTAGAGTTCTAGATCTACTGAAGCCCAGAATCCGGAGACTTAAAGCTAACTCACCTTGGTAGTGGGGCCCCTGGGGATCCTTAAGGCCCAGTCAAGAGAATCTGTGAAGGTAAAATCATTTTCATAGTAATTCAAAGCCATTGTTTTCCTTTGCATTTCTCTTCTGGGTATACAGGGGTTCTAGAAAGTGTGACATAGAAACGTTGAATGCAGAGAGGTGAGAATCCCGTTGTCTTATAAGACAAAGAACTTTTCAGAAACAAAGTGATATTTTTGAAAATATAATTATTGTTATTTTGAAATGAATTAATACATACATTCTGGAAATATCTCAGTGTTAGTGTTTTAAGAGGATAGATATCAATGACTGTGAACCGTTAGACCGTGAGTGTATAGAGTGTATAGACCGTGGGGGCTCAAGACCAATTGTTTTGAGTTCTGGCAGTGTACCCATTAGCTACTGTCTGATTTCTGACCTTGATCTCACATCCCAGGCCCTTAGCTTCCTGTCTTCCCTTAGGGCCTGATTTTGCACATAGTCTCACAACCTGCTTTCTCTCTATTTTCTCACCTAATTATTTGGCCCCCACCGAACTCTCAGACCAGTGTCATCTGAATCAGTGGTAGGCAACACGAGAATAATAATCACAGGAATTAAAACAATTTGTCAGTCTGTGGAGGTGGTTCAACATAAGAGTTCTTGATAGCAGTCATTGGACCTGGGTGTGAGCTTCAGCGCTTGAGAAAAGCCATTTGTCTAAAATAAAGTTTAGCTTGATATGGATTTCTTACTATAGTAAATTCCTTACAAATACAGTTTCACTGTAATGTATTTCAAGTAAAAATATGTATGTGTTATTTCACTTTCACATACTTTAGATGAAAATTTTTACTTTACTTCATGTTGAGATAAAGTTATGAAAATACTACAGAATGGAGCCTATTTCACTCATGATTTTTACACTGGAATTTTAAGTGTAATTTGAAAATCTTACATGCTAAGCTATAAATAACTGTATGGAATTCCTCAGTCCTAAAGGCAAAGAACAGTTAGTGTGTGGAGTTAGTGATGGTTTGAGTGCTTGGGTACCAGTCAGATGAAATATTCTGGTAATGCTTCAAATTATTTTGTAAAGATTAGCCTGTACTTTTATGCCAATCACTTGATAACTTTATTAATATCTCAATGTCTTTTTTTGCTTTTATAGTTTGTGAATTCAGTGTCATCTTTTGGTACACAGTCAAATTGTGCGTAGGTCCAAATGAGTATCATGTGTATATCCCAAACAGAAAGTCAATTCAGTGTTTTATTCTTCTGCTGAGATAGCTCAGATTCTAAAAATGCCTCTTTTTTAAACAAGGAAATAACTTGCTTTAATTCTAAATTTGCATATTTTCAATAGAATCCTTTGACTAAAATACATTTTTTTAAGTTAAACCATCTTTCACAGAGGATTCAGAAATAAATATTTAAAGAGGGTTATACATTCAGTTTCAACATCCTACAATATGTTCTCATCAAAGTGTTTACATATGCCATGACATCCAGGCAGGTTTTCAAGAATTGCTGATCTTTGCTTGTTAAATTTCTATACATAAGATATGCAGACAAACCATTTTGAAGAATGATCACCTGGAACTAATTTTCTTCCTATACACCAATCCTATTTTATTTAATTTTCTGTTTTATTCAATATATTTTTATTGAATTTTTGTGCATTTCATACATTTTAATCATATTTAGACCCTGCTCTCTATCTGCACATTTTGATAGTGCCCCCCGCCCTGGATTTTGTGCATTGTCATGTATGTTAAGGCCTTTCAAGTCAAGTTTGTGTCACAAGATATCCCTCACTGTGAGTTCATCCACTGGAGCCTGGTCAACCTATCTCGTGTCATTCCCTTAAAGAAGCTCAACTCTCCCTCACCCAACAGGGTTCAAGTCCAATAGTTCCCTGCCTAAGGTTGGGGCCTTTTTTCCCATTTCCCCAATGGTTTTTGCCTGATTTGAGTTCACATGAGTCTTGTGCAAGCTGTCACCATTGTTGTAAGTTCTTATGAGCAAGTTCCCAGAAGTCTGGAAAGCTGTTTCATTATGGTCATGCACCACCCCTGGTTCTTACAATCTTTCTGACCCTTCTTCCACAATGGCCCCTGAGCCCGGGGTGGGTGAGGTTTAATATAGGAGTCCTATCTAGGGACACTCATTCTGTAGTATTATTCTCTACACTTTGGCCCTCTGTTGCTGGAGGAAGCTTTGCTGCTGAGAGTTGAGAAAATGGTTCTTAAAGGATTTTACAGTATTTTCTTTAAATTGTTGAAAGAATTGATGGGCAGCTACACCCTTGGAACACTGTGGTGTGTGTAAGGGTGGACTAGGGGTGGGGACAGGCAGTAAAATGCTGCGCGTTTCTGCTTGTTCAGAGCTGGCTGCGTTTCGAGTTCTGGAAGCTCTTGCAGCGTGGTCTCTGCCGATGGTGGCACCTTTCCCTTCTCCCACATCCAGTCATTGGTGAAATCCTGTTCACTTTCCTCCAGAAACTCAGGAATCAGTTTTTCTCTTACTACAACTGACTTAGTTATTAACCTAATCATTTCTTACTGGGCTTTTCTTTCATAAACTTCCTGACTTTTAGATACTGTGTTTATTTAGCGTATACACAGTGTAGTTTTGATGTGTTTCTACTTTATGAAGCAGCTAATAGTCAAGAAAGGAACTTGTCCATATGGGACCTGGCTATACCCGGCGCCCACCTTATGAGTAAAGAACACACAATCTACTCTCTTAGCCTGCTGGGCTTTCTGTAGTACTTCCTGTTTTAAGTTTTAGTCTTCTCCTGTTCATAACTTCTTCAGGGTTGTTTTAAGTGTGTATGAAAATTGTATCACAGTGATTTTTTTCCTCTTGAGACAGAATTACTTAATACACAGTTGCTTAATACAGTTATTTTCTATACATTAACTCTTTCCCATAGTACTTAATATGCTTGAAACTTAGCTTTCTTTATAATTTCTGGTTTGTATTGATCTGTGTTGGACTATAAGGTCAATGAGGTTCTAAACATCATTTTGTCACTGCTGCATTTCAAGTGCCGTAAGAAAGTACTCAAAATATATGTATTGGTTTTCTAAATCTGCATCCCACCCCACTCTACAAACCCAGCCACTTGCCTTCCACGATTCTCCCATGTGATTTCATGTCTCCGTGAATTTATTTGCACATGGTCTTCCTTGGGAACAACCCACTGCTTCCCACTTTGGCCAACTGGTGGATTCCTGCTTAGCCTTTGAGCTCTAGGTCTCCTGTTTTGGGGTCTCTTGGTCGCTTCTCTGTTCCTTTCTGGCACTATCTTATGTTGCATATATTTTTTATACCAACACTAATAGTATTGTGCTAAAATTATTTGGCTGCTATTTGTTACATTTTTAAGAATCTTCTTTCACTTTGTAATGTGTGTATGCCTGGGTGTATAGGTGTACAGAAAGATGTCATGGATATACAGTTCTATTATTACAATGTTATAGCTGAGGAAACAAACTAAGGAATTAATGTACATTATGTACCAATAAGACTTTTGATCAGTTGCTGGCATAAGAATACCTTGAGGCCAGGCCATGAACTAATCATTACTTCTCATGGATAAAACTGATCCTATGTTTTAAATTTGGTATGATATTGGGGCTGGAGAGACAAAAAAGGTTAAGAGTGCTTAATGCTCTTCTAGAGGACCATGTTTAGTTCCCAGCACCCATATCAGGCAGCTCTCAACCAACTACCTGTCAACTCCAGGGAATCTGATGCCATGTTTTCATACATACACACAGACACACATGTATGTAATTCATGTGTAATATATTCATCTGGTAAAGTATCTTTTTTACATACCAGTTTCATCATTGTCTCACATGTAAGAAAGGTTTAGATGACTTTCATTTGAGTTTCTGAAGTGCTCCTATCCTCTTTCATGAATGGAAAATTCCAGGTAGAGCCTGGTTTCTTACAAAATTCTTCTAAGTATCTTAATATTTAGTGTCTAGGTCTTACTTTAATTTGCTTTATACCTTACTTCACTTAAGTCATTGAAAGCAGCTCTAATTAGATTAATAGAAGTTCAATTAAAAATGATTGTGTTTCTTGTTAGTGAACATCTATTATCATACAGCTATAATCAACTACTGTTATTTTTAGAGTTAAATGAAAACTTTTCATACACTGTAATGTTCAGTTAAGTGCTTTAGTTTCTGTTGGTTTTTGTTAGCAAGAGATGCATTTTATAAAAGTATAAAGAATTTAGAGTAGGTGGCTTTACAAACTGACTAGGGATTATTCTCAATTCACTATTGTCTGTCGAGTGTTTTTGTCATTTATGTAGATTTAAACAATGAACCAGCTTGATAATTTTAAAAACTACATTTTGTTTTTTGACATATAAATAGTGAGCTTTACAAAACTGTTCAGTTAAATCCACATAAGTACTCCTCCACAACCGAACTACCAAATCAAAAATTAGGTTTGACATTCTTCTTGGTAATTCACATAAATGTATAATTGGAAAAACACCTTTAATTTTCAACCACATGTTTAGTTTCCTCTACAGTTTCTATACGAGCAACACTTGGAGGCTAAAAACAGTATGTTTATCCTTTTCTCTGGCTGTTGGTCATAGTCACTGACTTTCTTGTGGATGTGGTACTTTTGTTTGTATGCTTTTGACTTTAATCAAAGTTCTATGGGCCCAACAGGAGGAAAATTGTGGAGGGTTAGCGTCTGCTTTTTCATGCTTAAGAATACTGTGGACCTTCAATACTAGCAGCCATCGCTGAGTCTCTGGTCAGCACAATAGGCTCAGGTTTTTTTCATATCCACGAGGATGGTGAGTCCTAGTTCCATGACTGCTAGAATACTTACACTTTGGAAACTCTGCTCGTTTAGGCTGCCTATTGCTGTGGCTTTGGATTGGTCCTGCCAATTGGTCCAGTCTCAGACCTTATTTACTTCATATATATATATATTATATATATATAATGTATATATATGTATATATATATTATATTTAACCTGTGAGGTCAGTTAATGATGCCCATATGCACACGGGAATAGGGTCAACCACTGGGGCATGGGAACCAACCAGTGGCCACAGCCCCAAAGGAAAGTGATTCTTCCTTCCCTCAGCAGCCTTCAGCAGTCAGTAACTCCCAAGTTAGTAATAGGACCTTAGGAATCCCTCTCCACTCCAAGCTGGAATTTTTAATTAAACGTTTTTTGGCAGTTTCCTACACGGGCACTGTGTTTACATCACCTCCTTTCCCCTCTCCAACTCTTTTCACGTCCCCTACACTCTGCTTCAGCTTTGTGACCTCTTCCTTAATATTATCACGTATCTATCTGTATAATGTACTGAGTGTATTTAGAGATGGTCCTGTGTACATGTGTTTATGACTAACCATTTGGGGTTAGATAACCCATCATCCCTGGAGTAAACGGATTCTCTTTCCTTCAGCAGCCAATGATTTTCTGTACCTTTTCATTTAGAGATGAGACCTTGTGAAATTTCCCCCATCCACCACGGCATGTCGTTATGTAGGTCTTGTTTAGGCAGCCACTTGAGATTTCATAGACGTGGATTCCCTGTCATGTCTAGAATGCACTGTGAAGCAGCAGCCTTTCTGGTCTTTCAAACCTTATGATCTTTCTGCCCCACTCTTCTGCTATGTTCCCTGCACCTTAGGTGTATGATTTGCTCTGTGGATGTGTCAGTTGTGGCAAGGTACTCCACAGCCACTTATTCTGCATTTTGACCAGTTGTAGAACTTTGTCATTGTCTCCATCTGTTGCAAAAAGAAGCTTCTTTGACGAGGGGTGAGAGCTGTATTTATCAGGCTGGTCCCAAGCTGGCATTTTTAACAGGTGTGCTCTTGTGCCGATCTTATGCAGGTAACCGCACCTGCTGTGAGCTCATACATACAACAGCCATGCCAAGTCCAGAGGACAGCATTTCACAGCACGCCTTCTGTCCTCTGGCTTTTATATTCCTTTTGCTCACCTGGAGTAGAAGGGGTGGGAGGCAGGCAGGGGTGATACATGTCCCACCTATGGCTGAGAGCTCACAGTCATTTATTCAACACTTAGAACAGTAATGCCTCTGCGTTGACCGCTACCCACTTCAATAAGAAGGTTCTCTGACCTCCATTTTTCTACAAGGTTGGCAGATGTTTTGTATATCAGATGTCTCAAAGATTGGATCCTTGCTCATGGCCAGTTGCCCAATGCAGGGGTGTCCCCTGAGCATAGACTATTCAGAGGTAGCACAGTAATTTGATGTCCTTCACTGCGAAGTACACGTGACAGCTTAGAAGAGATTTACTTTGCTCATTGCTTTAGAGATTCAACCATGATTGAGTAGACTCATTGGTGTTAGCCTTCTGGTAAGGGTGGGAAGCATACAGAAGCAAAGTCTTCACCTCAAGATCAGGAGGCAAAAAGGAGAAGAGGTTAGCATCTCTGTTTCCTTGAACTGCATGTCCTAATGACCTTTTATTAGGCCCATCCACTTCCTGATGGCACTGTTCTGGGGACCAAACCTTCAACACATGGCCTTTGAAGGATATTCAGTGTCCAAACTGTTGTACGTGGATTATTCATTTTAGAGATCAGGCTATTTAGAGCATAAGAGGTCTTCATCAGCTTTCCTTCTTTTCACACACTGGGGACTGAACCCAGGTCTGTAAACGCTAGGTAAACATCCTCCCTTTGAGCCATACCATAAGCTCTAACCATTGTTCTCATACCATCAATATTGCATATGATTTCATAAATCTTTAGAGGTAATTCACTATTTGGGTACACCTCTTGAGACACTAGTTATTGGTATTAGTTGCATAATCTGTTGCTTATATTTTATATAACACTATATAAATTTCCATCAGAAAGTTGAAAACAGAAGATTGGGTTGAAATCTACGAGTACATCTTAGTAAAATAATTATGATTATGTGCTCTGTAGGCAGGTACCTGGGTGTAAAGCTTGGCTTCATTTGCCAGCTGCGGAACTACAGGAAAGCCATATAGATAACAGTGCCTATTTAGGTCATTAGTCTAATGGTGGATTTTTTAATTTCTTTCCTACTTTACCATCAGTGGTTATTAAATTTAAAATGAATTAATTCAAATAAAATAAAATAAAGTTTCTTAGCTATAGTAGTTTATTTCAAGTGCTCTGCAAACTTGTGTGGCTAGTGACTGATGTATGAGCTGTCACAGAAATGGAAAATCCTTCATTAATGAATTGTGGGATATTCTGTACTATTGGGATTTATGATTTCCATGGTTCTGCTTTGAGCTTTTTAAATTAATATGGTTAAAAAAACAAAGTCAGTAATCTGTACCAGTCACTGAAAGTCATAAGAATGAGCATTCTATGTATCAGTTTAATGATCACTGTCATCTGTTGAATACCAACTCTTAGTGGCATATATACCAGGAACTGTAGAGATTTTAGAAACGAAATTATAGCATACCATTAATATTCTCAAGGTTTATAATCCTCATAGAAAGATAGAACACATGTCTTATCAGGATAAAGCAAAACAAGTCAACTGACCTACCATGTATTTCCAAGGACATTGATTAATCTACTTATAGAAAGTTGAAATTACTGATTGGCTATTCTATGTCCCAATGTAGATTGGGAGTCATTTGAACAAAATATAGTTCAAAAAGGAAAGTGGTCACTTTTGACTAAAATGGTTAGGAAAGGGCTGAGGACGTATATCTTTAAGAACAGGAAGAATGATTAGAAAACTACAGGCATAGAAATGCTTTAGTCTTTTCTGTTGCCCTAACAAATTACCAGAGACTGAGAAATTTAAATGGAAAGAGGATTATTTAGCACAAATTTTTGAAAATATAAGAACATGGCATTCGAGTGTTTTAGCTTCTGATGGGGACTGTAGAAGATAGATATAAAAGGACTCACATTTGAGAAAGGAAGCAAGACAGTTGAGGAAACTGAATTTGATTACTTCAGTCCACACTGGAAGCGACTAGCCTACTCTCACAGCAATTACATCAATCTCTTTTGTTTATTATGTGCCTACTGTATTCTCTACTGAAAGAGCAGAAGTTAATGTGATTTATATTGGGTTCTTATGTGACATGTGAAATTTTTTCAAATATGTGTATCAGAATTTAGCAACAAGGATCGATCACTAAATATTTACTGTTAGGGAGTGTAATTGTCATTAAGAAATTCCTTGAAATTCTTTACTTTTTGGCCAATATTTGCCTTCTTGAAGATGCGTAGATTAGCTTTTTAATGTTTCATTCACCTTTCAGTGCTTGCTAAGATTTTGAATTATTAAACTTCGTTCCTTAAAAAAAAAATCTCTTATTTTCAGAACGATTGTGAGAAAAATTAATTCTGGAAAAGTAACTATGACTATTTTTGGTGCTCAGAAAATTTCTGGTTTGTGTCTCTACATCATTTTTAGCTCAATTATTAAGAGTCCCTTTTTTAAAAAAAAGAAACACGAAGAAGCCTTATTGTGCATGTCAACTAAACAAAAATCTTAAGACCTGTGGCTCAGAGCTCAAATAAAATAACTTTTAACTTATTATATGGTTTACCAGAGTTTAGTAAGCTTTGGATGTGCTACTAATTCTCTTTTGGCAAAACTGAATTCTTATGGCATTAGGATAATTGTTAGACAATTCAAGTGTCTTGCAGGTATTTTTTCACAATGGATACTGATCTGAATTTTTTGCACATTTCATGCATCTTAATCATATTTTGACTCCCTTCCACATCCATTCCCCCTGCTCCCTTCACCAGATTTCATGCATTCTGTTATATATGTTAAGGCCTATTGAGTCAAGATTTTGTATCCATATGTCCCTTGGTATAAGTTCATGCACTGGAGCTTAGTCAGCCTACCTAGAGTCACTCTCTGAAGATCGACTCTCCCTTACCCAGCAGTAATCAGCTGCCGATAATTCATCAACTAAGGCTGGGGCCGGATGCTCATTTCCACAGTTCTATGCTGGGCTTTTGTCTGATGAGTCTGCACGGGTCTTGTGTATACTAACATCAGTGCTGCAAGTTCATATTAGTGAGTTCCCAGAGGCCTGAAAGACTCTGTTTCCTTTAGTTCATGTACTAACCCTGGCTCTTCCAGTCTTTCCAGCCCATCTTCCGCAATGGCCCCCGAGCCCTTGACGGGTGAGGTTCAATATAGGAGTCCTATCCAGGGACACACATTCTGTAGTCTCTTATCGTCTACACCTCGGATGGTTGTAGCTTTCTGTGTTCGTTGCACTCTGTTGCATGAGGAAACTTCACTAGTGAGAGTTGAAGCCTCCACTCTGCTATGTTCCATGAGCCTTAGGTGTCTAGGTTCTACTGTAGATGTGTCACTTAGGGCTGAGCATCTCAGACACCTATTCTCTGTGTGTGTGCAGTTGTTGAACTCTGTAAGTGTCTCCATCTGTTGCGTAAAGAAGCTTCTTTGATGAGTGGTGAATGGCATACTTGTCTGTAAATATAAGGATTCATATTTAGCATACAGTAATAAATTACATTTGTTTAAGGATATGACAGACAGGATTTTCTCTAGGATCTATGACCTCTCCAGTCATGTGTATTTGACTGTTTACAGTGCCACACATGAGTTGCTTTCCATTGAGAGGGATTTAAGTCCAATACGATAGCTGTTGTTTATCCCCAAGATAAAAGTGCCACTACTGCACCAATATAATTGTTGTGTTGTCATTGTTGTGGTTAGTAGGCTTTAGAACTGGAATTGGATCGTTGATTTTTCTCATTTAGCCATTTGCATAGTATCCTCTAGGCCTATGAGAGCTGGTTAGTCTGCAGGGAGGAGGCTTCCAGGTCAGTTCTAGCTCCATTGCTTGGAAGCATTTTAAAGTATTTTGTACCTAATGAATAGTTGAGTATCTTTCTATACTTTGTACTTACATATTGAGTGAAGGAGTAATTGAATGGCTAGAATGAAATATTTACCTAAAGTATACATGGAAATTTTGAGAAAGGTATTAACTTCAAGGACCATACAGATTTGTGGAATTTGAAAGAATTTCCCTTCAAAGGAGGAAGCACCTGCTAATAGACTAAAACAACCCATGGTAACGACTCCAGAGACGCACATACATCAGCAATAGACCTGAGACTCTTCATTTCATTAAATAGGTAGATGAGAGGCTAGATGGAAGGAGGACACCAGATGTTGACTAAAATAAAGTTTCAAAGCCTGACCGGTGGAAAAACTGGCCTAAAATGTTTTGGAAAACATAACCACTAATTAGATAGGTTGATAAGACCTTTTGAAATAGAAGTAGGAATGAATTTATGTTAAAAGAAGACTGAATCTCTCCTTGGGAAGAACAAGATTGAAAGATTTCTCCATGTAATTCTTGATGCCCTTTATCTCTGACAAATAATTTAGCAACAAGAATAGACTAAAACAACCCATGGTATCGACTCCAGAGACACACATACATCAGCAATAGACCTGAGACTCTTCATTTCATTAAATAGGTAGATCACTAAATATTTACTGATAGGGAATGTAACTGTCATTAAGAAATTCCTTGCAATTCTTTACTATATGAAAAGAAACACTGTGCCAAGACAGGATAGAGACTGAGGGGGTAATCATATGGAGAAAAGCATCATTTATTAGAGGTGTACATTAACAGAAATGTGGAGGTTGGTCTTTGGATTCACCTCCCAACTCTTCAGATACAATTTTTCTTTATTTCATTTGATATGTTTTAGATTTATATCAAATTTTCCTTTATTTAATACCAGGAAATTCATGCAGAAAACTTTTCTTTTAACTCAGTAAATCTTTTACTTGCCCTCTGCCTGTTAATTGTTAACATCTTTGTCAATGACTTCTAAATTCACAGTCTCGCCATTGTTTTACAGAGACTCTTGGAACACACTGTGTGCTGAGTTTTAAAGCTCCACCAAACAGATACATGAAGTGTGTCTTCGTGTTTTCTTTATTGTGTTTCCCCAAAATTAGGCTGGTATCCAGTGTCTAACTTATTAGATGCCCAGTTCCTGGTCATATCCATTCCTGTGGCCCAGGCCATAGAGAACACAACCAGAATTGAGACAGAAGATAGACAACAAAATAGTGGGTTTCTACTGATGCTAGCTCAGGGAGTCCTTTATGCCATCTGCACTGGTTTGCTACAGTTTGGCTGATCTCTGTCCTCACACTTCAAGCTCATAGGATTACATTTCCCTTTGTTCTTTATTTGCTCTGTTCACCCCGAGTAGAATTTCACGCTCATCACACCTGCCATTTCTTCAAAGCCTAATTCAAACCTATCGTCTCAATCAATAAGAACAAGTCACATTTTGCTCTAAAATGGAAGGAATTCTCCATCCCATGACACTTGACTTTCTCTTTCCAATGCATCCTGCTTCCAAATGTTCCAAAGCCCATCTCATACATCTTGGGAAGACTTTCCCCAAATTTCCCACAGTTCATGTGAAGTTCTTCAGGGAAAGAGTTTAAGTTAGTTGAATGCCTGTAATCCTGTCATTCTCTACCGAACTTTTACTAAGTCTCCCAAATCAGCTTAGATATTATCTGCTCAGGGAAGGTACTTTAAAGTTTATATTTTTATTCAATGTTTTTCATTTCATACAAAACACATTAATCATCTTATTCCCCTCCCCATCCACACTCCCATTAGCCCCCGCACCAGATTTCATTCATTCTGTCACACATGTTAAGTCCTCTTGAAACATCCCTTAGTGCAAGTTCATCCACTTGGGTCTTGTCTGGAGTCTCTCCCTTAAAGAAGATCAACTCTCCCTCACCCCGAAGTAATCAGCTGCCAATAGTTCTTTAGCTAAAGTTGGGGCCTGCTGTCCTTTTGGTAGGATTATACCAGGAACCATGAGGGTGAAGGGGAAGAGAGGTTGAGAGGGAAGATCATAGGACACAGGTATTATCAAGGGGGAAATGTGGAAAATGGAGGTATGTAGAAGGGAAGAAGTGTGTGTGTGTGTGTGTGTGAAAGAGAGAGAGAGAGAGAGAGAGAGAGAGAGAGAGAGAGGTGAATAATGCTTAGCTGATATGAAAAAACAAAGGGAAATGTATTATTTCAAATAACACATACAGTCTATGTGCACGAGTGCATGTGTATAGCTGAAGGCTATACAAAAAGAAACACAGTGCCAGACAGGAGAAACTTCCCTCTGGGTTGTCGGACAGAGTGGTCCAAAGTGACACAGGCTATTGCCACAGGCCTTGATTATCTCCCAGAACTTGAAGGTAAGACACTACTGTTGAAGACAGAACATATTTCAGACACATCAGTGGAACTGGAACCGACGTGTCGGCTTCTTTCCTTCAGGGAAGACACTTTTTGGTCATAAAGGGGCATTCTTCTAATCTATATTCTTTTAGATATATCACTGAATATTTTATATCATGCTCTTCTGCCCGAACTGTTGCTCGTTAATTAATATGTTTCTGGTGCCAGCTGCAGATACAGTACATGATACAAGATGGGCAATCACAGACTGGTGGTTCAGTGGATGCTTGAAACTGTGTGTCCTCCCTCTACAGTAAGACTGGTTTGAAACTGTGTGTCCTCCCTCTACAATAAGACTGGTTTGAAATTGTGTGTCCTTCCTCTACAGTAAGACTAGTTTGAAATTGTGTGTCCTTCCTCTACAGTAAGACTAGTTTGAAATTGTGTGTCCTTCCTCTACGATAAGACTAAGTCGATGGAGGGTTTCCACTGTGCGCTCTTCATGAAGCACAGAGCATTTTACATATGAAGTATAAGAATTATGTTTCCTGTATTGCTCTAGCTAAGTTGGAAGAAAAGAAATGGTACATATGACATTAGAGGACATTTGACAGTCAGAAAACATTTACAGACGTTTGGGGAAACTGATCTTCCCCTCCTGAGTCTCAACAATGTTACCTGTACCATCAGCACTTAGAAGTCGTTTTCTCTACAGACATAAGAGATTTCATTATTTACTTATCTAGATTTGGAAAATGGAGATAATAACCCCCTGGTCCAGCTCCTGATCCAGACTCCAGTGGGTTTCTCTGCTCTGTTAGCATTCCTCCTTCCTTTCTGTATTGGTAGCTGCTAGGTCTCACTGTTTATTCCTCTGTGCTGTCCCAGGACTCTGAACCAATTTCCATGTAGCACTGAGACCTGCCATGACAGTGATGGAAGCTTTGTCTTTACAGTCTTTTTCACCCATTGGATTTTAAGATACAAGTATCTTGCATCTGTAGAAATTACATTTATATTGCTAACTACATGAAGACAATTCATGTCTTAGAAGGTGTTATCCAACAGGATCAGAGAAATCCAGAGGAGCCACTGTTGAATGGACATGCGCTCTCTCTCAAGTTTTTGTAGTGGCTAAAGTGAAGGACCAAAACCAAATCTAGGTCCTCATTCAATATATCAATTTCAGCCCAGTCTGCAACTCTGACACACTGAGAGAAGCTTGAGAGGGATGCTGGGGATGAATGTTGGGAGGTTATGGGTAAAAGTCGTCACAGTAGACAGAGTCACATCTTGGAGTCCTTATCTCTTCACACCCTGGATGTCTTTTATTCTTGAACCTACTTCCTTGATATTTCACCTTCCTTCTTGATTTCTGCTGTATTCAACCTGAGGTATGTGCTTCTATGGGGGCTTAGTCTTATCACTTGATTCTATTATTGCTCTAATTCCCAGTAAAGCTATGAAATAGTATTCTGCAGATGTCTACAGGTAAGACTATTCCAGTCACTGCTTCAGAATTCTTGCTAATCTTAAACTAGAATTTATAAAAAAAAATAAACAGACAAAAAACCCCACAAAAACCCCTGACTTGCTTATTGTACTTAGAGGCTGTAGCGAAGTCTTTAAAGCATTATTTACTGAAGTGCTTAAAATCACACTGAAGTGAAAGTAGAACCCCGAATGGAAATCAGTGCAGAGGGGAGCCAGTAAATTGGTTTGCACACAGCCAGTCCCCCACATTGACAGGTCTTAGAGTGGCCCTGGCCCAGACCAGGCTTCCTGTGAAGTGAATCTTAAAAGTTACTCATAGAATCATGAGATCTGATCATTTCCTTTTACTTCATCTTAGCACATGAAGTAAAACATTCAGAGAGGAGGCAGAGAGGATTAATTTAAAAACTCCATAAATAGTAACTCAGGAATGTTGGTGTATTTTTGGAATGCAACCCACTTTTGAAAGAGAATTCTAGCTTGTGTGAGTGTGTGTGCTGTAGGTGTAAGACTGTGATTCTTAGTCTTTGTGACAACATTGAGAATCTCCAAGGTTGTACATTTCTTTTCCTTTTTTTCCCATTTTGAAAAAAGTGCTTACTGCTCCCATTACCATGGGGATAAAGCTATGTAGTTTAACAACACCTATCATAGGTTTCTCTCTCTGGAGCTATTGTAAGTTATCCTTGCATCATAATTATCAGGTCTCACCTTTAATTATTTTATGAAGAATACTGTTCTTCAGGACCATGATACCTTTTCAGAGAAAGAATGATTATTTTTCATTTTGTAAGAGTCCAAAAAAGAATATTTTGTTATTATTTCTCAATTTTTATAATATGCATTAAAATATTTTAATTTGGAAAACAGTTTCTCAAATCACCAATCAGAACCTCAACAGAGGCATCACAACTAAAACTTTCGTATTTACTTTCAGTTTGATCTGACATATGTGGAAGAGTATGATCTGAATATTATGGGATATAAAACGGCAAAAACTTGGAACCTTTTTTTTAAGGGTTTTGACATCTTGTGAGTGTTCCTAAGAGGCAGGTAAGGAGCAAACAACACGTGAACAACCAATAGTAAATAAAGAAACTTCTAAATATTGGGAGATTAGGTTTTGTTTTAAAAACAATATAGAACTGGAGAGATCAGGGTTTTAAAGCAACTGATAAAGTTATTTTTATAAGTCACAGCTTTATGCTGTGATTATAAACAGTAAACAAGGAGTGTCATTGACCAACAAGTAAATAAGCATGAACCATTGCTGAAGGTCTTCATTGCACTCTGGTATGTTACAGTCAAAGGAATTGCAAAAAGTGGTCTTCAGAGGAACTAGGATTCTGAAATTTTCCCATTGGACTCTTAGATACTTTTTTGGTCACTGGTGCCTTTTATTCAACTTGGAGATTTGGGGGAAGGGTTTGTAACACTAATAGAGAAGCTCTAATTTTTTTTTTTGCCAGGATTTATTCTAGCACTAGCTGGTGGCATTCTCTTGTGAAGGTTATTTGTCTCTCTGGTGTACATTGAGATGACAGGCTGTTGTCTGTTGATTTTAGAATGATGTAATGTTAACTATATTGTCAAGGATTTTTACTAAAGACGTCTGAAGCTGGCTCTGAGTCTTGTACTAAATTGTTTCTTTAACTTAATGAACTTTCTTTTCAAAGAAAATTTAATTCCTTCTTTAAGATAATGGAGAAGGATCCTTTTGTGAGTCAGCTACTTATTGGAGCCAATACTGAAAGGCATTGCATTGATGCTTAAAAAGCTATGAAAGAAAGATCATTCTCAAGTTTACTGAAAGCTTGAATAAAATGAATTCTACACCTGGGACTCCATGTCACACTTAGGGAAAAGGAAAAAAAGTTGAGTGGCACAAGGATTGTTACTCCGAACCTCTGTACAAAACGAATTGGAGCTAGAGAAGTCACGCTCATTTTCAAAAGCACACTGTGGAGAAGACACTGGTAAAATGACAAAGCTTCCCAGTGAACGATGCTTTCTAAGCACACAAGCCATAAGGAAACCGAGACGTGGCATGTTGCATTAGCATTCCAGAAAATAATCAGTTGTATAGAAAGCTTCTGATTTGGCTATGGTATAACTATTGGAAAGAGGTTTCCCTTTGGGAGAAAATTGTAAAATTTGCCTGTTTTATTCATCAGAAGACTAAATATCTTCTGACAACTTAGTACTATGAAACTAGTACAGAATGATAAATTACAGGAACTATAGAGAAAACCTTAGAAGATTCTAGACTCATGAAGGAAAATGGTTGCAACTACAGATCATGTTAAGCAAAATAAGTCAGACACAGAAAGGCAAACACATGTTTTCTCTCATGTGCAATCTAGATTTAAATTGTGTGTGTGTGTGTGTGTGTGTGTGTGTGAAGTAGTATGAAGACCGTGAGAAAAGAAGACGGAATCTTAAAGGCGTGGGGCAAAGGTAATGGAAAACATTTGACATGAAAGCAGGAGATGCTATTTGAGGAGAGGTGGGACCAGTAAGAGGACGGACAGAGACAGAGAGGACAGCAGGGGTGGCGAGTGGCTGGACACCAAGTGTAGTGACATGAATGTACGAAAATCACCTGTTATTCTGAATGTTAACTTAAGAATCGATGTAGATAGATAGCACATAAAGAAGGTGTTCTTTACTCAGCTGGGTGTAGTGGTACATACGTAGTTCTAGGACTCTGGATACTAAGGTACAAAGGTCTGAAATTAGAGGCCAGTCTGGGCTGTATCGGGAGTCCATGTGTTTTCTCATGATGAAATAGGACAAATTTTAAAAACCATACAAATACTCTAAAAGTTATACTTTTACAAACACGCTGTATAATGCAGAATACCAAGGACAAAGCTCCTTATTACCTCATAGAAGCATTAGTTGTGTGGTTTCATGTGTTCCTGTCTCCCAGTCATTCTGTTTTAAAAGAAGATTTAAGTTAAATGTTTCCAGAGTCACTCATCAAGAAAGTCTTGAAAAATTCATAAAGCAATAGTTTCATGAGGAAAATCACCTTGTTTTGAAGTAATTAACTTAGAAGATAAAAAATGAATTCTACTCCTAACAATGCTACTATTGAATGTAAGTCTATATGAACAGACGAGGAACAGGAAAGATCTAGATCCAGAACTTTGCTGGGAAATACCTGCCTACATGATTGATCAGAGACTGAACATGCTTTCTGAAAACAGGTATAATGTATTTACTGAAAATTTCTAGGAATGTTAATAAATTAATTTCTCCTTTTGGAAACATCTGGCCAGAAGATAAATTCTGATTTTCTTTTTTTTGAGAGTGAAATTGGATGCCAAGCTCCTTTAATGTTGAGACCTTGACATTAAAGCAGAAAATCTTCAGTTTAGTCCTTTTGGGTCTGTTAACTTCCTGGAAATCCTCACTGCAGGATTTGTAATGACATCAAGTATTGTATGGCTCTGGCTTCTCTCCTATTTCTGGTTGTTAGTTTCACCAGTCTTCCCAGTTATGCTAATGATTCATATTCATACTGTCTCTGCCTCACTCTCCGTCCTGGTCCCCTCCCCCCGCCCTGTGAAAAGAGCTCTTTTTCTGAGATCAACACTGAGATCATTTGGCAATGGTATCTGAGCTCTGTTTCTCTTACATTCCTTTCAGCTTTCAGTAAGTCTCAGTTTAGCCTTGTCCCTCAAATCACTAGGAACTTTGTTGGTGGACAGGATCAGAATGGCTGAGTTTTAGATCTTAAATGCTATTTAGTTTTCTTTTGTCATATCATGGATTATTACAATAGGAGCTGTCAAAACAATAACATTAGTCTACAGTTTCTTAGGTAGGAAATCTAGAAAAAGCTCACCTAACTTGGTCCTTGGTCTCATGAAATCTTAAGATTTCAGCAAAGGTTATGGTTGTCTCAATGTCAGGACCCCTTTCCAGGGTCGTGCAGGCCACAGTTTTGCTGGTTGTCAGCCAGGGATCACCTTTAGCTTCTAGAGACCCTTTTCAGGTCCCTGAGGTCCTCCTGTTTATTTCTCACAACCTATAATCTTTCTTCTTTTAATGCTAGCAGAAGGCCTTATTTCCTCTTCAAAGACTCTGCAGTGATTAAGATACATCCAGAGTAATCTCTCTTCTCACTCAAAATTAACTTGTTGGAGATCATATCTACAAAACTCCATCTTTGCCCTGTAAGGTAATGTAGTCACAGGAGTGAAGCCCATCACAGCCATGGACTTGTCTGTATTCAAGGGGACAGAAATCGGGGGACAACTTGGAATTTTGCTTTTTACCATGCCATGCATTCTCTGGATGAGTTTCTATAATGGTTCATAGTCAAGGTGTTGCATTGCAGGTGCATCACTGAGAGGTGACTAATGATGTCATGGGTGTTGAATTGCAGGTTCATCAGTGAGAGGTGCCTAATAACATCATGGGTCTGTAGGTATGATAGCTCTGTGGCTGCCATCTGCCTCCATTACCATGTAATGCTTGTCACACAAGTAGTACATACTTTACACTTAAAAAGCTCCATTAAAAGCAAAAATAAACATATATTTAATTACTATCAAAACCTGAAAATATGAAAGTATTTAGAAAAAAGAGACATTTACTTCTAAGAATCTGGAATTCAGTATAACCTTTCATGCTTCCATATGGGAGAATCTTATCTTTAAACACAGTGAACTTCAGTTGTCTACAGTTTCATGCCCTGATTAAACATGTAGTTACTCTTTGCAAACTCAGGGTTGAAACAAAGCCGCTAGCAGAGTGTGTTAACAGTTTCGAAACTGAGCTCTAAAAAAAGCATTCTAACAGAATAAAAATAGACTGATGACAAGATAAATTTGACAAGGACTGATAATCCTGCTTGCTGTTTTCCCGAAGCGAGAAACCCTGTCTCAGGTATGAGCTGGTGTCTAGGTGGCTTAGCATACTTATTAGGATTGCTGAAAAGACCTGGAAGTTTTGACTAGCACTCAGTTCTGAGTGAGTCTGCAGTGGTGTGGAGCTGCCGGGACCAGTTCCTAGTTCCTAGGCTGCTTAGAGAGGAAGGAAGCACTTACTCTGATGTATCCTTAGAGCAAGCAAGATACAGGTATTGTCTCTCCCCCTTCTGAAGTCACCCAAAACAATTTCTCAAAAGTTTGAAAACATTTGATACTTATTATGCACCCTCAGTTAGCCTGTTCTACTTAGCGGACATAAATAATTTCCTATTTCTATCATTAATTCGTATCAACATTTTGAATTGCTACAGTTTGCAAGTTATGTACATCCATTTGCACATGCATCTACTTAAGTGATTAGTTTTTTTAAATTATAGTTTGATATATTCTGTGTGCCACAGTGCATACACGGAGGTCAGAGAACAGCTTGTGGGAGTTTGTTCTTTCCTTTCACCATGTGGTTCTTGGGGCTCACATGCAGGTCGTCAGATTTGGTGACAGGTGCCCTCACTGCTGGACTGTCTTGCTCACTGTCCGGTGATTAACTGTACTTTCTAAGTTTCTTGGCGTTGAACCAAGGTTCTGCATTCTGCTCATGAGGAGTAATGAAAGTAAAGATGAAAAAATCCACCCCCTGCTCCCGAGCTTTCCTTTTACAAGTCTCATGATTCTTTGGGCTATGAATGCTTCCCATGTAAATAATGTAGTTCTTTTCCTGATGATTCCAAGGCTAAACACTTAAATAGAAATTATCTCCTAGTCTCTAGGAAGCTAATTCTATGAGGTAGTTTAAATCACCAAAGTGCTTAGAAAGGTGTAAGCTGTATAAGATAAAATACACTAAGCAGAAGAAACCAGGAGTGAGAGGCCACTCCTTTAGGGCATTTTCCACCTTCATGTGAAGGGCTTATTTATGTATTCAACACACAATATAGGACTTAACTGCATTAGAAGCACTGTAGTAATTCCTATAACTCAAGCTTAGAGCTAATTCTTGATTCAGGTGATGTCATTGAGCCAGAGAGTCTGACCTTTTAAAAGTTTGTTGAAACAATTTCCTTTCTTCCCTCCTATAAAAAAATGAAGACATGTAGCATGCATAAAAATGCATATGATGTATATTAAATGGTAAGTATGTATATAAACGGGGTAAATAATAAGGTGAAGATTCATGGAAATACTACTCAGATTCTAAAGCAAGTGTTGGCAGTTTCTGAAAGCTTCTGAGATGGCCTACTACCAGAACTGAACTCTGAGAGAGCTTGTGTTTGAGTATTAGTTTCTTTGCTTTTCATTACAGCTTTACTGCATATAAAATAGTAAAGCTTTTATTTTCACTGTTCATCTTGTGGCTGTGTGTACCTACTTTTATTAATTCTGCTATTATCATGCTCTATTCTTTGAATATGCCACTTTTTCAATAAGTGTTTATGCTCTTAAGATTTTCTTTTTCCATTGGGAACAATGATTCAATGACTGTTCTGCTGGGTCAGAAAGAATGCATGTTCCTACTGTATCGTGTAGTACCCAAATATTCCTAAGGTGACTGTACGCCACCAACATCTCATGAGAGAATCATTGCTTTACCACACCTGTAGCCCTTGATTGTCTAATTTTTTGATTCTAATTGACATGGATTGCTTAGTCTGTTTGGGTGGCTATGATACATTACCAAGAATTTGGTGGTTTATGAACAGAAAATTTATTAAAGTTCTACACGCTGGGAAGCCCACCAGCAGGATGCCATCTATAGATGAGATGCCATCTGATGAGAGTTCTCTCTTCCGGTTTATGTTTGACAATTCTACACTATGCCCATATATGGTAAAGGGAAACAAGTTCCATTGGGCCTCATTTAAAGGTATTAGTCTCATTTAAGAGGACTCCACCTTCACAATTTACTGCCCTCTCAAAAGCCATTTCTCTAGATAACCTCTCATTGGGTGTTAGGCTTCACCCTATGAATATTAGGGAAGCACAAGCATTCAGACCATAGCAGTGGAGGATAGTATTTCATTGTGTTTTTTAAAAAAATTATTCCTTTAAAACAAACTACATTCATAAAACAAACTAGGATTCATAAATCCCGTTTACTCCCCAACCTTGTTCTCAAACTGAAAGAAGCAAATCTCTGACAAGGGTCACAACGTGAACCTAAAACGCAACTTGAGTAGAAAACAGGCAGAATCTGAGTCCATTTTGGTGGCTTAAAATTCCTTTGAGTCCCATCAAGTCACTCCCACTGAATATAAGACTAGTTAACTGTATGTAAGTTAAAAAGAGATTAAAAAGCTTAAGTATGAAGTCACTAAACTGACAAAACTCATGTATGCCAAAGGTCCCAGCTCAGCGGGTGTGATTGTGAGGGAACATCATGCCTAATTAAAGAGGCTGCCGAGTTCCATCAAGCCCCTGAAGTACTGAAATCCAGAAATCTACTACCAAACATCTCTTGTGTTAATATTTAATACATGGCGGCTCAGACTGTGATGCAAACATTGTACTTGAAGTGAAGACCCAGTATTTGCAAACTGCGCCAGGCACTCCTTACAAGGCTGTTCGAATCTTAGGGAACACTTCAGAAGCCAATGAAGAGAAACCTCAGCATGTTACTGCACAAGCGACTTCTTAACGTGTGAACTGAGTTTAAGTGTTTACTGAACAGTAAGCTACATTAACTTCCTGAAACATCTACGCAGCAAAAGTTGAGAATGTAGCCTCAGGAATGAGTGGGAGAGAGAGAGATCACAGGAGCAGTACTCGAAGCTCAAGACAGCGGAGTAGGAGTCTCTAACTCCACCTGAAGCTGATGAGTCCCCACCTCCCCGTGAGCTTCTCTACTGAGAATCAGACTCTTGATAGCAACTAGAGCCTTTTGAACAAGGAAAAAGGATTGGCTATTCGCACAAGGGCTCAAGACAATGAAACTGGGGGATGTAGCATGACTCAAATATGGGCACTGTTCCTCTGCCAGGGATGTGCCCAACAAGCCCGTTCCTGTGGTACCCAACAAGTTTCAGCTTGGCACAAAATTTCCCCTGGTTTATGTATGGTCTTAGCCAAATGACTAACACTATGAGGTCGAAGCCACAGGGACTCTGTGCCCTTCCCATCTTATGAGGATCATAACTCTAGATAGACGAGCAAACAGCCCAGTTCAAAAGTAATACCGGAAGCCACAATATTTGACACTGCATCACCTATAGCTAGGTAGAACCAGGAAAGCTAGGTTGCCCATATAGCCCAATTCTGGGAGAAAATTTTACTACAGTTAACCTTTGTAGAGTGTCAACTACTGTCAAGGCAGCCATTTGAGCTGCTGGCAAGCTTGGTCAAGGGAACTAAGCAATAAGAAAAGACACAGAATGAGAAGTGTGTGAAGTTCTTAGAAAATAGATTTCTGCTCTGGCAGCTGAGTCTGAGCATTTAACCCCCTCTTCTTATCAACTGTGGCAAGAAAAAACACATTTAGGTTTTAACAGTACAAGGTTGTTCCCCCAGTGCTCTCTGGGGCACAGCTGACTTTGTTTTGTTTTGTGATTTGATAGATTTCCTCCTCCAAGTAACTTTGACAAAATTGAGGAAAGCCTTGGAATCACAGCATGGACAGGACCATAGCAGCCCTTGAGTTTCTTTTACTAGCAGTAACTGAGCTTGCTTCCCACCTGAGCCAGGATCTGCACTCTCAACAGTTGTACTCTTACTTTTTGAACTAGTAGAGATGGAACCCAGACTTCTTGTACACTAGGCTAGATCTTCACTAAGCCGGACCACTGGCCAGTCATTAACATTGCTGACATCTGCCCCTCACCCTCAGCTGGCAAGCCTTCAGAGGCCAGTATCCTTGGGAGATTACCTGATCAATAGAGAGTTTTATGCACATGACTGGGGGACAAAATAAGCTGTGATTCATGGGGTCGATGGGGCTAGAAACGCAGCAGAGACAAGGTGGAGTGTTTTCCATCAGAGAACCTCACTTTCTGTAGCACAGCCCTATCAGTGGAGACCCTGCTGTGATCATTCTAGCCCATCCCTATTAGGATTCAGATATCCCACAAAGAACACACAGAAAAGAGAGGAACAGATTAGGACTGTTCATAATAGCTTTGAAAGATAAAGCATTTGCTTCTTGCTTCTTGAGCACTCCAAGAAGTAGGTTTTTACTGGCTGCATAGTCTGCTGGAGAGATAGCTCATGACCTGTTTTGACCCGATTTTTTGTTCCTTCTTATCCTTTGGATTACAAGGGGTACTAGGTCCCAGTGAATTTTTTCTTAGAGAATAAACATGTTTCCCTTGTAGCACAAATCTTCCTAAGACACAGATTTTCTGCCTCTAAAAGTAACATCAGTATCATTCTGTCTACTCTGCGTCCAAAAACTAGGAAGAGCTTTGAATTACATGTAAGTGCTAGAGATAGACAAGCCTCCTGAATCACTCCCTGCCCCTCTATAAATCATGTTTTAGAGAAAAGAAGAAGAAAAGAGATCTTTGCAAGACAGGGGCAAAAACAAAGGTCTGAGCAGAGGCCAGAGAAGATTCTTTAAAGCCCAGTCTTAGAGCCGTCCTCACAGTCCATTGACTGGCTACTACCCTGAAATTCCTTTCACTTGTATAGTTGTGTCAGTGATCATCGTCTCTCACCACTCGGGACCAGCCCAAGTGGACTTTGTGGGGGCAGCCTGAGAGGCTGAGGGTGAGTAGATGCAGAGTCAAGCCGCAGACTCTGGGAGTTGGATGGGAAGCAGGCCAAGCACGTGACACTGCAAACTCATTTATTGAATAGGTGCACAAGCTATTATAGGTCTGGATAGCCAATGACCTTATGGGGTGGGGTCCCCAACACAGCCAATAGTTAGTTTGTCCCCAAGGTAGGCAGGTACCTTCCAGATGCTGGTCTTGCAACTAGCCAGAGCAGAACACCACACAAACAGGAGCCATTCTTCTATTCCTCCTAGCAAGTGGCCTGGCTAGGCCCACCTTGCATTATGCCCAACACACTTGTGCCCAAGTGGAGTGGCCTGTGGAATGGTAAATTCCAAGTGTTGTTTATTATTAGCATGATTAGAAGCTTTCAATTTATGTTCCTTGTATAATCATTAATGAAGACATCTTAGACTCTCAAATGTTTGTAAAGGAAGATGTGTTCTTCTGCATTAAAGATGAAACTTGCACAAGGCCTTTCCTATAAGGAGAAACCGTGTCAGGGAAGTGTAGATTAGGGTTGTCTACAGATTAAATAAAACCAAGGAGTGACTTACAGCATCCAGATGGTTGAAGGTGACATTCGGGTGTAGGAAAGAGGCCCAAAAGATATGGGATGGTTAGTCAGGATCTGACCAGGATTTGGGTGGTCATATCCCCAATCCTGACTTGTTCACCAGAGCAGGAGAAAGCCCAATGCACACAGATGCCCTTCTCTGATCTACACATCATTTTATCCAAGACGCAGAGTGCCCTGGTCCATTGCAGTGTAAGTGCTCATGCCTATGAAATGAGATGAACTGCTAGAGACAAATGTGATTTGTGCGTTCATTGTTCATATGTCTGCCACAGGCAGTGGCTGCATTTTTCTTGTCTGTCTTTTGAGATTCCTCTTAATCTTATTGACTTGTGAGACTTAATTATATGTCTTGTATATTTAATCCTTTGGTGACTTAGTCTAGTGTAAATATCTTACCTCTGATAATGACTTGTCTTTTTTGATTCTCAGTCTAGAGTCTTTGAAGAACTACTGAATTTAATTATTAAATTTAATAAAAGTTTCCTTTATGTACCTTCTTTCAAAATTTGTTTTTACTCCAAAATCATGGGAACATTTTTCTATAATCTCTTCTACAGAGTTTGATGTTCACCTTTCACATTTAAGCTCTTTGTTTATTTGGAATTGTTTTTTGTTACAATAGAAGGTAAAAATTCATTCTAAGTTTTCTTTCTTCATGTGAACCAGGGGTCAGCAAGCTTCAGTCAAGGATAAAATGAAAACAATTTTAGGCCTTTGCAAGTCCTGTGGCTTCTGATGGAACTACTTTGTCATCCTAGCGTGAAAACAGTCAGTGGTAAGATGTGAGAGAATGGGTTTTTCTGTGTTCCAGTAAAACTTTATTTACCAAAACAAAAGCCTTGCTGGCTGGAGCCTTCCGAATGCCACAGCTTACTTACCTGACGCTGATGATTGTAAGAGTTGCCACCCCATGCCTAGTGCCTGCTGTGCTGTATAATGTTGTGTTCAGTTGTTTCAAACAACCTCCATCCACAGTCCAATATCTGTGCTTTCTGTATTCTACAGTGCTTTCATATATGTCTAATTGTCTCAGTCTCCCTCCCCGCCTCCCTGGGCCCTGTGGTGTAATAGCTCCATATATGGATAAGTCTGTTTCTCAACTCTGTATCTTTCCGACATTTGTCTATCGCTACCCCAGTATCCTACTTTCTCACTTACTATAGTTTCATCAGCAGTTCACACCTGGGGCTGCAAAGACGACTCAGTGGTTAGGAGCACTGGCTGTTCTTGCAGAAGATCGAGGTTCAAATCCTTGCACCCACATGGTGGCTAACGACCATCCATAACTCCAGTTCCAGGGAATCTGACATCCTCTTCTCTCCTCCCATGGCCATTGCATGACATGGGTGCACTTACATACATGCAGGTACATTTGTACACATAAAATATGAACAAATAAATCAGCAATAAAAAAAGAGTTCATACCTGGTAGAGCAAAGCTCCCTTCAGATTCTTTCCAGATGTGTCTTCATTTCTCTGGCTGTCTTGTTTTGAACAAATCTTAAATGTCCCATTATCAAGTTCCACAAAACTGCATTCAGAATTTGGTTATATTGTTTTGCTACGGGGAACACTGACAGCATTTGTCTTTTTGTTTTTGAATACATTTCATCACCTTCTATTTGGATCATTGTTAATATCTCAAATGGAAGTTTAGACCATTCTTTAATATCTCGCAGATCACTTTTTATATTTATCTGTATCTATTTTTGTGTTGCTATGGTAAATAGAATCTTTTAAAAATATCTTTTTAAACTCTTTATTGCTGGTGCATATTTCAGTCCAATTTTGCATGCTGATTTTTGTGTATTTCCTTGGCTAAATACTTTTAATAAATCTAATATTTTTGGTAGGGGATTTTCTTGTTTGTATATAATGACAGATTTTTAAATGTGTATATGTATGATATGTATGTGATCCTATGGGTGTGTGCACATAAATATACATGCATATGGAGGCCAGACATCGTGACATCAGACGTCTTTCTTAGTCTCTGTACACCTTGTTTTATTTTTGTCATTTTGAGATGTGATTTCACTTGTAGCCCTGGATGGCCTGGAACTCATAATGTAGAACAGGCTGGCCTTGAAGTCACAGAGATCTGACTGTCTTTTCCTGTTAAACATTGGGATAACACATGTGTGCCATTGTACCTGGCTTTCATGTGCATTCTGGGGAGCTGAACTTAGGTCCTCATGTTGAGCTGCAAGAGTTTTTCAGGGTCAAGGTTAGCAACAAGTGTTGTGTTCCCCAAATCAATCCACAGTTCCCATAGTATGTATTTCTGTGGATTTGTGCTTTCTTTTAATTTCTACCCGCCAAAGAGTTCTCTTAATTTCTTATCTACTGAGTAGAGTTAGAAAAATGTGTGTTTTTTAAAATAGCTTTATTTATTTATTTATTTGACAACCAAGACAAGTTAATAGCAACAAGAATGAAATAAGTACAGCATGGAACAGTGGGATCTTCCCCTCCAGGGCATCAACTTCCTGAGGGCCAATTAGCACACAGTCCAGGGTGGGCAGCAGGGTCTCAAGTTGGCTGCTGTCAGACAAAGGAGATCCGTATTCTAGAAGTATTGACCTGTCGGATGTTTATTTCCTCATACTCATCCAGAGCTGCCTAGAATTGGGCAGGTGTGAAGCCACTCGATATGCAGCACTGCTCGGCCTCGGAAAAAAGGACACTTTGGCTCGCTGAGACCAATTCACAGACTGTGGCAAATAGCCCATCTGCTGGCCTCTGGGTCCTAGTCGTTTGTTCGTTGTCACCTAGAAGCGAGCCCTTTGACATCTCCCTCAGCCTTATGGCTTCATTCACATCTTCCTTCTCCACAGTGTCCACCATCCACAGGCAAGCCAGCATGGTGGGAAGTTGGAGATGGCCAGCAGGGTCCTGGCGGCAGTATAGATGGCACCCTTCCTGCCCAGGTTTCTCGCCTCATCTCCGCATATGCTGCTGTGATGCAGTCAGAGACTCAGGCACCGTGGGCTGCTTCTCTCAGCACGAGGCTGTGTACTGTCTCATAAGCTTCATGTCCCAAAGATTCAAACTGGGCAAGGACTGCTAGGTGTGCTGGTGCACTTAAGTGATGGGCTGGGTCAAGCAGAGGTCACTGTCTAGGTAGGACTGGTTCTGAATCAGCCAGAGGAAGTCAAATCTGGAGGGTGGTGCAGCAGGAAGCTGGATTTCTGCTTCAGGAGGTTGTAGCTCTTCCAGGCAAGATTAGCAGCTGCCAGGATGGAGCAGGGGGCATTGAGGGTGGTGAGAGTGCCTGCCGTAGCAATGGAGATGGTCTGCTGCTCCATGACCACATGGATGGCTATGGGTCAGCCTCAGCCATCTTGTCAAACTCATCAACAGCGCCCATCTGGGTCAGCCACACCCTCTAAGGTCAGCCTTCCACTTACAGAGTCTCTCAACATGGCTGCAGTGAGCCCCATTCCAGAGGAGGCCCGGCTTGTTGTGTACTGACTTGGGTATGGCGCAGGTGATAAGTGTTAAGATAGAAGCTGAGACCTGGCCACTCCAGGATCCCCCATCAGCCAGATGTTTATGTTTCCCCTGATCTTCAGGCCTCGAGAGGATGGGTCCACATTGCCCACACCACCACCACCTTCACATCTTCATGCCCATAGATCTCCGGGGCAATGGAAGTGGCCAGCTTTCAGAGAAATCCTCCTCTGCAATCTGTGTCAGTTGTGTCCGTCATGTCACCTACCCCCCTCTGGCCCCAGTTCATCATCCTCACCCTTGTTCATCTGCATAATCCAGTGGGGGTCCAGGTGGGGTTTCTGCCAGCAAACCCCATGCCATCTGTTGGAAACCTGTGTGGAGGACTGGCAAGAAGACCCCAGTGCCACTGACACATTCCCAGGCTGAGCAATCCCCACATCTACCAGTGCTGTCACACTCTGAGGAATGTTTCCCACAGGCACATGGTCTCTATGTCCTTGCATCTTCATCTCGGATGTTTAATAAACCTGGAGCCATGTGTCTGAAGGTAAAGCATCCCTCCTGAGTAACTGTTGGCTTGGCAATCCCCTTTGGGGCACATGATTAGAAGCATGAAGGTGTGAGACTGGATCGGCCGATAGGTGTCTGCTCCACACTGATCGCAAGTGTATGTAGTAGCGAACATCCTGGGCTTGACTTTAGAGATATGAGTGAGGGTCGCATGCACAGTGACCAATTTCCACACAGAGCCAGCCCCTACTTCCTGAATCACATGAGGCTCTGCCCCTCCATCGTCAGCTGGTGCTCAGTGTGAACATCCAAGACATCTTTATTCACTGCCTCCTCCTTGTACTGAGGCGACAACTCTTGTACCACATTGGCAAATAGCCTTGTGTAGCACTTGGCATTCTTACAGATTGAGTCCACCAACTCAGGGTCAGCCTCAGCCATGACATCCAAGTCCACATGCAATGCCACTTGTTTCCGAGGAGCCAGACAAACCAATTGGGTTCTATACTTGAACTGCTTCTTCCCAAGTTCATCATCGTGATAAAACTCTTGTAAGAACTTTAAAATTTTTCTTTCTTGATAGCATGCATAGTCCTTTAGGGCCATCGTTGCTGGGGACAGTGGGGCAGGAGCTGGTGGGCTCAGGTGGCTGACTCTGAGAAATCGCAGAACAAGTGGGAACCAGGATGCGGCCAGCCAACTGCTATGTATTTCTTTAAAAAAATTATTTTTATTTTATGTGTATGAGTGTTTTGCCTGCATGTATGTAAGTGCACCCATGTCATGAAATGCCCATGGAGGCCAGAAGAGGGAGTGTTGGATTTCCTGGAACTGTGTCCTCTGCAAGAGCAGCCAGTGCTCTTAACCACTGAGCCATCTCTCCAGTCCTAGAAAAACATGTTGACTGTTTTCACATTTTAAATTGAATTTTTGCAATTTCCATACAATTTAAGACCTCCTCCCCAGTCTCTGCCGTCCTTATTGCCCCCCCCAACTTTAATGTACTTATGTATGATAAGGCCTATAGAGTCTAATTTGTGTCTCCAAATATTCTTCAGTGTGGGTCCGTTCATTGGAGCCTGGTTAACCTATGGAGAGTCTCATGCGTAGAAGAGATTGCCTTTGCCCCTCCCAGCGTCATCTATTACCACAGTTTCCTTAGGTGGGATTGGAGCTTCTTACCCACTTCCTCATGTCATGTTGGGATTTTTTCTGGTTTGAGCTTGCATTGAAAATATTGTAATTATTGTTCTTGGTGGTGCTATGTACCAGGAGGTTGTGTGAGCATTTATTCTGCCACAATACCAAAAGCGCAGTTTCCTATTTGATTTTACTTGTAATCACGGTCTTGCCCCAAGCTAGCCCACACGACCACGGCTAATCTTTCAATCAGTGTTCTTAAACCTTGCTGCACACTAAAACCATCTGGGAAGCTCCAAAAATCGTGATGTCCCGGGCACATGCCAGATGAATTAGACTAGGATAGCTGAGGCTTCAGTAGCCTTCACAGTTCCCACAGGAGTCCCCTGTGCAGCCAAGGGTAGGAACTAATTTAAATTGTAGCTGCCTATTTTGAGTCATGTCTAGTACTATCCTCTTAACTGTTCTATTTCCTCAGATAAGCAGTTTGCTCATGTCCACATTCACAGAAAGCACCGACCTCCTTCCTCTTCTTCAAACATGTTCCATGAGACTGTCTGCTGTTCCTGTGATCAACAGAGCAGGAACATGCCCAGCTCCTTTTTACTTTCCTTTACAACATTCTATTATGGAAAATATTTTCACACTCTGTGGATACGATGTTGTTTCCTTTACTGAGAAAAGTTTTAGTGCAAGTCTCTTCGTTTGCTAATTAATTCTGATAGATGACTTTCATGGTCTTGGAAATCAGTATCTGATATGCTTAGATTATGAATAGCTTAGCATGGAAAATGATATCATTTCAGTGGAATAAATTAGCACCGATTAACATGGCAGAGTCAGTTGTCTTTTTGAATAATGCAGATTTGTTCATAAAAGAACTCTTTCCTTTGTGAAATGATCCACGCTTCCAGCCATTATGACGGCCGTAGCCCTTCTTCTTTGGGAGCTCATAGAAAAGGATAAGATAAATGGTACAACAGCCAGGCCAGATGTAGCGAAGCAGAAAGCCCATCACACACTTTGTTCTGGGTCCAAGTATGTAATTGACCATTACATGCTACTAAAATGCTGTTTTATGACTGCCTTTAACATATACTTAAAGCATCTAAAATATGCAATGTAATTAATTATAGGTTTATATATGCTTTTCTTCTGGGGGAAAATAATGACTTATTTCTTCTGGAACTTTCTTATGTATCTTGTAGGGAGTAGGACCAAGTAGAGCAAATAGAGTCCTATGTATGATATTAGCAAATGATTAGCTCAATATGTTAATTTTAGTGTTTACAAGATAAAAAGATATTTCAAAAAGTGAACAGATGGCTTATCGAGGAATGCGCAGACCTCTCATACTTTAATGGGGAGAATTAAGGTCTGGAATGCTTTAGAGAAAAATCACATTCTTTGGATATGCAGTTGGGCACGTTGGTCTTTAGAAGCCTGTTACTGCTCTCCATAATAGTGGATAATTATCATTATTTTCCTCAAGGGAACATTGTGTGGAATAACTAATTAATGATTGCAATGCACTTTTGAAGACACTCTAAGTAACTTCCTAGTATTTTGAACTTGTGTGTGGAGAGAATGAATATGGATAAAAGAAACAGAGGAGAAGTATTTCCAAAGTTCAAAAAAACCCTGAATTTCTATGATTTTCATACAGTATATTTTGACGTTATTTTATTACTGCCCCTATCTAAACCACTCCTTATTGCCCCTGCTAAGTTTAATATGTACTCTATTATATGTGTGTGTGTAAATTTAATATGTACTTTATATATATACATATATATATATATATGTGTGTGTGTATGTGTGTCTACAGAATCTAATTTTTGTCTCCAAATGTTCTTTAGTATGGGTTCATCCACTGGAGCCTACTAAGAGTCACATTCATAAAAGACAGACTGATTCTCCCCTTCCTTGCAACCATCACTTACCAATAGTTCCTGAGGTAGGGTTGGAGTTTCTTACCACTTCCCCATGTCTATGCTGGGATTTTTTCTGGTTTAAGCTTACATGTGACTTGTGCATGCAGACACTATTGCTGTGAGTTCATATGAGTAACTGATCAACTGTCTGGAAAACTCTACTTCCTTGTGGTCACTCACCACCTCTGACTCTCACAATCTTTCCATTCCCTTTTCTGCAATGATCCCTGAATAGGACACCTATCTCAAACTTCTGCCTCCCAAGGCTAAACTCTCAGCAGAGAAGCTGTCCTATGCAGCAGGTGGTGATTAAAACAGAAACTTACAACTGGCCAACATGCTAGAAAATAAGAGGCTGAGAGTTGAGAGATTCATTAATCTATAGGTATAACAATAAGTCATGAGGAGTAAGTTTAATATTGTATCTGTTTAGCATAAAACTAGTTGTAGACTCTCTCCTATGCCCCATGGTCTGTTTAGCCTCAGGATCCTAGGTCTGCTATTAATTTTAGGTATGGGCTTCATCCTACGAAGCAGACCTTAAATCCAATTAAGGAGTGGTTGGTTAATTCCATAATGGTCTTGCCACTATTGTCTCAGTGGGCATATCTTACCAGGCCAGTTGTTGTAGCTCACAGGGTTCACATCTTCATAAGGTTGCTGGCATCTCTTATTAAGAGTATTAGTTTCTTTTCAAGACACTATTCTAATGTTATTTTGTATGGAAAGGTGTTGCTTCTCGTATTTAAAAATAGTCTGCTTTGCGATAAGTATGGATACTTAGAAGTGGTGATAAATCCATTATATGGCACGATAAATTTTATGCACATGTTGCCTTCGGGTGAATGCCACATTTTAGTTTTTGAAGATCTTTTCAACCTCATTGGATACACTGAGGGTTTACTTTCAAGAAAGTCATTCCTAATGAATGTGTATCACATATCAACGACTTTTGCTTATGCCTGTTATTTCCCAAAGTGTACTATCCAGTTTCAAAGATATTTCTCTCCCCTGAAATACTGCACTTGCTGGTATCTGTACCCTTGTCTGTCCTTTCCACATCGGGGCTGAGCTGCCTCTTTGTAACCAATAGGGTGTAACCAGATTGATTTAGCGCATCCAGAGCTCTGTCACAAAAAACCCTACAGCTTCTACTCTGCTTTCTTGGAAGGCTTTTTCTTCTCTCAGGGAAGCCAATGGCTGTGTAAGAAGTCCCTTTAATCTGTGGTTTTCAGGCTGCATGGATGTTCAAACAGGACATTTGGAGAGGTCATGTCGTGAGAGGGAGACTTCCACAGAGGCAGGTTTGATTATTGAATGTGAAATGCTGGTCTTGTGAGTGAAGAAACTCTTTGGGTATCCAGAGCAACTAAACCATAGTATGACTCTAGGCCCAGTTGTCATCTAACTGCATAAAATAACCCCGGTATGACCTGCCCAGCTGAAATCTACTCACGCATAGCTCTGAAGATAATTTTTAAAATGTTAAGCTCCTGTGCTTTTGAAGAGTGGCATTGATCTCTGTGCTGTTGTCATGGTGTTTATTTGCTTTTATGACCTTTGCTTAGATTCTGTTTATTTATTTATTATTTTTATTTTATGTGTATGAATATATTGCCAGCATGCATGTATGTGCACCCATGTCATGCAATGCCCACAGAGGGAGGATAGAAGAAAGTGTCAGATCTCCATCTCCTGGAACTGGAGTTACAGTTGTTAGCTGCCATGTAGGTGCTGGGAACTGAGCTCCTGTACTCTGCAAGAACAGCCAGAGCTCTTAACCGCTGAGCCATCTCTCCAGCCCCACGATGCAGATTCTTAATAGGCCTAGGTACAGTGCTATCTAAAAGGGTACCTTTGCAGTTAACAGTACTGTTTCATGCTTGCTTAACAGTAGAACTGAAACTCTGTGACCTACTTTCAATATATCAAGAAGACTAACCAAAATGTATATTAACCCAAGATAAAGTTTCATAGTTGGCATATTTTCTTGCTTTTGATTAGGTATATATATATATATGAGTGTATTTAACTGGAATGAATTTTTATATTCATTTATTGTATTTTAAAAAGATTTGTTACTTTATATATGAGTGTTTGCCTGCATATATGTATGTGCACCACATATGTGCCTGGTGCCTTTGGAGGCCAGAAGAGGGCATTGGGTCCCCTGGAACTGAAGGTATAGGTGATCGTGAGCCACCACATAGGTACTGGGAACCGAACCCAGGCCCTCTCTAAGAACAGCAAATACTCTTAACTGCGGAGCCATCGCTCCATTTCATGAATTACATTTAAATGCCTGGGTGTTTTCTTTAACTGCCACTTGTTTTTTAGTGAACATAATATCAAAATATGGAATTCTTATAAGGAGAAAAGCATGTTTTGTTTTATGTATTAGTTTATTAATGTTTCCTGATACCAAGCTCTTCCTTTTGAAGCCTGTAGAAAATTGTGTTACACTTGGCTTGAGTTGCCCATCTAGCTCTGGGCCTTGAGCATGGGACTCTATGTTAATTAGCTTTTCATCACTGTGACAAATGCCTGAGAGAAACAATTTAAATGAGGACAGATTTATGTTGGGTTATGGTTTCAGAGGTTTTGGTTCACAGCAGGCTGAATCTGTTGACTGTTGGTCATGGTAAGGCAGAAGATCGTGGTGGAAGAACATTGTAGAGAGGGGCCCATGAAAGATCTGATATATGATGTGGCCTTAGAACCCATCTTCAGTGATCCACTTCCTTTAACCAGGCCCTACTTCCAGAAGTTTCTATCACCTACCAATAATGTCATCAAATTATGACTTCGTCTCTTTATTAATCCACTGATGAATGTAGAGTCCTCATGGGCCTATCAACTTTCAGAGATAAGGTCTGCCAGCTGGAGACTGAATGGCCTTCAATGTATGAGTTTGTTGGAGTGGGGATACTTCATATCCAAGCCATGATAAGCTTTGAGCAGAAATGATAAGTGTAAGTTCAGAACTCCAGCATTTTATTGTTGTCAAAAACGTCTACCTTAATGTGAGTCCCAGGATACGATGTTTGTACTAAACCTCACCCACCTAAGGGCTGAAGGACCATTGCAGAAGAGGGGTTGGAAAGATTGTCAGAACCAGGATTGGTGGATGACCACAAGGAAGCAGAATTTTCCAGGCTTCTGGGAACTTGCTCATATGAGCTTGCAGCAATGGTGACAGCAGGCATAAGACCCATGAAAACTCAAACCAGAAAAAAAATATAGTATAGAAATGGGCAGAAGGCCCCAACCTGAGCTGAGAACTATTGGCAGCTGATCATGCTGGGTAAGGGAAAGTTTATCTTTTATAAGGAAGTGATAGGTTGGCCATGTTCTGGTGAATGAATTCACACCAAGAGACAGCTGGAGTCACAAACTTGACTCAGTAGGCCTTAATATATATGACAGAATGCATGAGGACCAGTGTGGGTGTTGCAGATGGGGGCATCTGTTTATGGTTAAGATGTTGTATGGGGATGTAGCGTTGGCTCAGTGATTAACCACTGGCTGCTCTTGCAGAGGACCAGGGTTCGATTCCCATAACCCACAAACCATCTATAACTCCATTTCCAGGGGATGCGTTTTTCTGACCTCCAAGGGCATTGTGTGACATGGGTGCACTTACATACATGCGGGCAATACACTCATACACATAAAATAAAAATAATAAATAAAACATTTTAAAAATATGTATGAAATACACAAGAATTCAACAAAAATAATATATTGGAAAAAAACAATCTATCTTCTGTCCTCTGCTGCAGTCAGCAAAATAGTCTTATTTTCTGGAAGTCCCCTGCTTGAGGACTAGTTCCCATAGTATCAGAAGATACTATTCAAGCTGCCATTCTACAGTCTGATTGCTATATTTCCTTTGTAATGAGATTGTGTTCATTTAAATGTAATTAAAATAAATTAGGATTGACTATTTCACATGAGTCGACTGTCTTTCCAATTTCCTGTTTTCTATTCTAAATTTCCAGAGCACTATATTTCTTTTTATTTCTGTACAGAGACAAAAGACAAGCATAGAACATAGACTGGCAAATAAACCAAACACGTAGTATCTGTTTTTAATAAATGTGTATTGAATTAGCAAGAATGGGGATTATAGGAAGCCACCATATTTACACATTGCCTGATTTTCACACACTTGTCTATTTCAAGTTGTATTCCTTGGAGTGGTGTTGGACACACTCAGCTCTACCACCTGATCACATATTTGCCAGTACTTTTGAATGTTTTATGTATATATATGTATATATATATATGTATACATATACATATACATACATATATATATATATATATATATATATATATATATATATATAGTTAAATTTTAAATTCCAGGGCATGTTAGTAATAATCATGATATGATATTGTTATGATAATTTTATTTTTGGACGTAAATGCCCAGGAGTGCCACTGGTTGGTTCTTTGGTGATGACACAGGCTTCTTGAATTATTGCCAACTGGCTTATATCTGCTTCACCATCAGGCAACTCAGGCAACTTTCTGAAATCCATATTGACAGTTGCAAGTGGACAGCTGACACCCAGAGATCTGAGCTGCAGTGTATATGTGAGCTACTCAGCCCAGTGATGTAATTTAGAAATGTCAAATGATTACAATCATGTATGCTTTGGTTTTCCAAATTTCCATTAAATTTCTAGAGTAAATATTTTTAGGAACATACTATTTAGTTGTTTGCATTTTTTGATTCTCATTTTTAAATGATAAATGTTTCTTTAAATCTTTTAAAAATATGTTTTTTATTTTAGGTGTATGAAGGTTGTGCTTGCATGTGTGTGCCTAATGTGTATGCAGAGCCTGTGGAGGCCAGAAGAGGGCATTGGATCCACTGCAATTCGAGTAACTAATTGTTGTTAGCCAGCCTGTGGGTGCTGGGAGCTAAACGCAAGCCCTCTGCAAGATCAACTGGTGCTCTGAACCTCTGTACCATCTCTTCAGCCTCTGAGACAAGTTTCTCATTTGGGGCTTATTTATACAGTAGTGGTGGCCTGCAGTCCTCATCTGCACCTCCCATGTTTCCATCTCTTTCCCTGCTTTTTATCCTTCTTTATTCTCCTCTCTAGCCTTTTACTTTTTAACACTAGCTCAAGACCCCGTCTCTTATTTATGTGCTTTTATGCTAAAGGCAATCCATAAACACAGACAGGATGACATAGAAATGTCAACTTTCTATTTTGAGCAGGAAATTACTTTCTCAGAATATTTATAAAAATGGATTACTTCTCTCAGGAGATTCATTCATCAAGGCAGAAGTTGGTTCTCCTGTACAAAATGAAATGGAACTAGAAGCAGTCAAAATATACCAGGATAAACACAGCAATCAGAGATTCAGGAGGGAGGGGAAGCCTAATTTGAAGGGAAAATGTTGACTGCTTGTGAGGCAAAGAAATAGAAAGAGCTAATGTTCCTTCAGTTACAGCAAAAGGGACATGTTATCCAGGGATGTACTGGACTTTAAACACCAGAGCCAGGGCTTCTTTGAATCAAGGATGGGTATCTACAATTGCATGCGAGGCCAATGCCAATGTCAGCATTTTAATTTCATGGGATTTTGGATCATAAGAGCTATGTCTAATCTCAAATCACAGATTTATTCATGTTCTGAGACATTCTGACCCCAAACCATTTTGTCTCTTCTTACAAAGACTGTTCTATTTGTGGTTCCTGGAGATGCGTTCTGTATAACACTGACATTTTTCCTTATCCTCTTGAGTTTGCTCATGACATGGAATCATCAGACAGTATTCTAGTCATAGGGCCAATTCTGGCAAGCTCACCATCAATAGCAATGCTCCTTAGAGGATGCTGTGGAATATGAAAAGTCTCTAGGCTCAGGGGTCTAATGCTTGATCCCTAGCTGTTGGCATTATTTTGTTAGATTCTAGAACCTTTAGGAGTTAGGCTTTATCTCTTCGTGTGTTCAGATCACATCCTATGTAATGTGAGGAGTGAAACAGGCTTATTTTTAAAGCAAGATAGTCATTATGTGTTCAGATAGTCAATATGAAGGGAACACAAGAGAACTACAGGGAACAGACAATGTCATATGAAGAACATTCTATGTGCTTCCCCTCCTCAACCCATAGTCAGTAGTTAGCAAGGCAGCTGATCTTGTTGGAAAAACAAGCCTACTCCTCAGTGCTAAATACATAGAGACTATCCCGATGGATGATAGTTGAAAAAGAAACGATCGGATTCCAAGGTACAGATGAATGCATTTATGAGCTCATGTTGTGACCAGCACACTTGAGACATCTAAAAACCTTTAAAATAGTGTTTTAAAAGGGCACTTTGCTTGATGCTTCTGACCATCAAAGCTGTTTAACCATTGCATATGCACGAAACAATTTAATTATATCAAATGGTTAAAAAGCATCCAAACTACCTTTATGGTATTCCTTGGTATGTAAGTTCAGTAAATCCCCAACTGTCAATATAAATTCTTCAGCACCTATATTTCTGAACTCTGCCTCTTATGTGCTGATAGCCATGGTGAGACAAGAATAAGAATTAATGTTGGGCAAATAATACTTCTAGAATTATATAAAATTATCATTGTTTGAAAAAGTGACTGGGGACATTTGTTTAGGAAAAAAATATTAAATTATCATAAAGAAATGACATTTTTCCATTCTAGAATCCTGGGTATATGCTCTTGGTACAAATCACCTTAAAAGGCTTCCAGAAATTTCAGTTTCAAAGACAGTATTCTTTAGTTCCACAGGAAATTGTACACATGGGGGCTTTATTTAGGGATGTAGCAGATGGGTGGGCCAGGTCTACTTCATCAGAAATGTCGAAATACAGATTTTGGAGCTAGAGAGACAGCTCAGCAGTTAAGAGCATTGACTGCTCTCCAGAGGATCAGGGTTTGAGTCCCAGCACCCACATGGTGCTCAACAACCATCCATAACTACAGTTTCAGGGAGTCCAGTGCCTTTCTGACCTTCATGGGCACTATATGATATAGGTATACTTACATACGGGTAAGGATAGCATTCATACACATAAAAAATAAATAATAAATTTTAAAAATACAGATTTTGAGGCTTCTTCCACTTTCTGAATTTCTGACAATAACAGTCTCGGGTAATTCTAACACAACCTAAACATGGAGAATCACTGCTTTATTAAGTAATTATTGTTCTTTTTAAAAAAAGACTTCATTCACTGAACTCTCATTTTATTTATTTATTTTCATTTTGTGCATGTGAGTGTTGCATGTATGTAAGTGCAGTTGTGGTATATAATGCCTGTGGAGGTCAGAAGTCATTGGATCTCCTGGAATTAGAGTTATCGACAGCTATTAGCCGCCTCGTCAGTGCTGGGAATAAAACCCCAATCCTCTGCAAGAGTAACCAGTACTCTGAACCACTGAGCCATCCCTGTAGCCCCTCATTGAACTCTTCGATCTCATGTTCTCTACCTTCACTCTTCTCAGCAGCTACAATCGTAGAAGATACAAATTAATTTCACATTAATAAGTGTTTCCAACATTCTTTCTTCTCATGCTGATAGGAAGAGCTATTTCAGGAGGTGTTCAGAGGAAAATTGCCAAATGAATGCTTGAAATTTGAATGGTTTCAAGGCCTTGTTTTATTGTCCTAATTCAGATATAGCACCAAAGTTGGTCATGATAATAACTTTGTTTCCCAAAGCTCTCTGCTATGGACAAAGCACTTATTATATATTTTCAAATCTATTTTTATTTATGTGTACAAGTCATGTGTTTTCAAATGAGTGTGCAGGTGCCCATGAATGTGTATGCATGTGTGTCTGCAAGCTAGCTTTGAGTGTTATTCCTCAAGAGCCATCTGCTTTGTTTCTCAGTCTCACTCACTGGGCCTGTATCTTGTGGGGTAGACTTGATTGAGTGGCCAGCAAGCTCCAGGGAACGTCCTGCTCTGCCTTTCTAGGACTGGATTTTTTTATATGGTTCTGGGAACCAAAACTCAGGTCTTTATGTTTCCTTATGTAGCAAGTAAGCACTTTACTGCTGAAGCTATCTCTCTAGCCCGCATATATCACTTTTAACAGTCCATGTAGTTTCTACCTAGAAGGAAATTTGAATAACTTTGTGCATTTGCCTTAGTTTACATGTAAACAAGTAAGCACTTTATTGATGAAGCTATCTTTCTAGCCGGCATATATTACTTTTAAAAGTCCACATAGCTTCTACCTAGAAGAAAATTTGAGTAATTTTGTCCTTTGATCTTATTTTACATGTAAAGAAAATGATGCTTCGACAGGTTTTGTGATGTGTTCAAGATCACACTCCTAATGTCAGCACAGCTGGAGTAGGGACCCACCTACCTGATTCTTAGACATTGAATGGGGTGAGAACACAATATTTTAAAAGCGTATGTAACTTTATCTGAAGAACAAAGTGTTTTGTAGCTGAGCGATCATCTTTGGGTTGTTATTCTTAAGAGTCTCCGTACTCCCCAGGTTTGTTTCTATTTATTGTTATGTTGTGGGAAAACAGCTGAAAAACACATTTCTTATTGAGTGAGCTTTTGTGCAAATTGCACTTTTCAGAGGGATTGGATCCCTGCTGCTTGGGGTTCAGTTTGGTAACACTTTGTTTTAGGTGTCAAGGCATGGTACATGTAATTAGCATTCACTGTAATAACACCGATCCGTGTGAATTCTGTTGATTCAACGTGGATGATAGTATTACGGCCCTAAGCAGAATCTACCCACGTGCTTTATATTCATTGGGTCCCCTCCCCTCTCTCTTGCTCCATTTTTTTATATGGAAAAACAAAAATACTGCTTCCTGCTTTTTCCTCTGAAATTTTCAAGTTGATGGTTTCCAGTGCAGTGGGTACAGCAGTGAAATGTTTTGTCTTCCTACAGCCACTTACTCCTCAATAGAGTCATCACTTAAATTTGAATGTAGGCCACTTTGCATAATATATTATGGTGATAAAAATTGTCCTGCTCCAAGACAAAATCCAGACAGAGAGCCCAATGTGGTGGTACAGGCCCTTAATCCCAGACCTCGGGAGCAGAGGCAGGCAGATCCCTGTGAGATTGTGACCAGTCTAGTCTACATAGATAGTTCTAGGCCAACTGGGGCTACAGGGAGACCTTGTCTCAAACAGTAACAACACAGTAACAAATCCAGATAGAGAGTTATGAAACAGAGCAACTCTAACAGCTCAGTGGGGATTCTTTTTATGGAAACTGATAAGGCAAGAGGAATACACCCAGTGGAATGGAAGACACTTTCCATTCTGTGCTTGAAAAATAGTAGTCCTAGAGAACAGAAGCCACTGAGCAGAGAGATCATCTTTAATCAAGGAAAATGCTCTGCCTGTAACCAACATCAGCAAGAAAATCACCCTGATCAGTTCCAAGGTGCTGCATCAAGAAGAGGGTGCATACATGAATTGGGAACAGATTTGTCACGCACAGCAAGAACAAACAAAACAACAGTGGACAGACACCCGACAGAAGCGTTTTTGTATTTGAAGTATTACAAAGCATTCATCTATTAGTTTAATCATACTTGAGTTGAAACAACCACAACACTTAAAAAATAAAGGAGCTTTTTAGGAAGAGCTATAACAGCACTATTTGCTCCTGTAGGGAAATATCAACACAAAAGGTATGGTTCTGGTAGGATGATAGATATTTTGAATAACGATAAAAATAAACACAATTTTACTTAATACTGATGTATGAAAACAAAACAAACATTTTAAATGGAAGAATCTTCTGCTCCCCAAGGAAACAAAGCATAGAGAAAACATGAACCCGGAACAGATCAAAAATTGAAATCAGGCTTAGGAGTGTGGGGATGGAAGGATGGTTCATGTGCAATGTGGATATTGTACAGTAGTGTTTTCCTGATTCCTTCCTTTCACCCTTTGCTATTTTGTAGTACTGTACTGATATTTTTTTTAACATACTATAAACTTATCTTATTCTGACACATTTTAGAGTTTAAAAATACAAATAATATGTTTCTTTAGTTTATTGTGTATGCATGCTCTATTTGATGTATTCTTTCTGAAGAACTCAAAATTTCATTTAATGTAAGCATAATGGAAATATTTCTCTTCATTTATCTGATAAAAAATTCATTTTTCAAAGATAATTTTACTGCATTTAAATACAATTCTGGGTTGACTTTTCTTCTGTAAGCATTTTAAAGGTAGCATTCTATTGTTTTCTGTCTTAGAATATTTCTTGCTTAGAAGCCTCACCTATGTCTGATGGATTTCAATATTTATTTTTCTTTTGATGTGAGTTATTTGAACTGTGTACATTTGTCTTCTTCTTTCTTCTTCTTCTTTTAGTATTTGCCTAAGCCTAATGTTTTGAGCCTCCAGGATCTGCCTTTAACTCTGGCCTCCCCCAAGTGCTGGGGTTATAGATGCACAACTACACCCCTGCCACATGAGTGTTAAATATCCGAACTCAGGTTCTAATACTTGTACAACAAACACTTTACCCACTGAGACCTCTCTATAGCAACAAAATTTTAGATTTCTGACTTATGCCTCCACTCAGTCTTCCTCTTTTATTAGTTTAGGGTCTTTATATTTACCTATCCTCAACTTCACTGATATTTTATTTGGCTGTGTCAAATCCACTGATTGTCAAAGACATTCTTCATTTCTGTTAGCGTGCTTTTCATTATAACACGTCTGATAGATTCTTATCATTTCAGCTCCACTGAAATTATCTGTCTGTTATCACATGTTATTTTTCTTTTCCATTAGATCATTTAACATTCCAACAATACTATTTTGGATTTCCCATTTAATAGTTTGGAATGGTGTGTGATATCTGACTCATTGGATTATTTAGACTCTTGATATCAGGCATGTTTTAAAATGTTTTCAAGGTGCATAATTTTTGTTGTTGCCCTCTGGGGATCCAATACAGGGTAACAATGCTTGAAGTAAAGGCCTTTTAAATTGGAAATGGGTATTCTTTTCCTTAACTAGAACTCTTAGTGTGCTATTTGAATCAGTATGGGTAGGAACTGGTTTAGGTTTGGGATTGCTGTTCTGGTCACCCTCCTTGCCTCCTGTAGTTGTTACTGTGCTCAAGGAAATCTTTGGGTCTTCCTTTTGCATTCTGAATTAGAATATCTCTTCACGTTTTTGTCCAATCTCTCTGCAAGATAACATTGTTACAATGATTGTTTCTTATTCTCCTAAACACGTTTCTTTTTTTTTTTTCTTTTGACCAAATAGATTTTTACTTAGTGTGGGTGTTTTTATTGTCCATTTTTAGAGGAAAAAGGCAATGTAGATTTAGGTGGCTTTTCATATCGTATTTTTATTCTTAGAGAATTTCATGTATATAATGTAATCTGATCATATGCATCCCACATTTCCCATTTTCAACCTCTCACCTATGTATTCCAACATGTCTCCCTTTCATGTTTTCTTCTTTAAAAAATATTTTTTTATAACCCAATTAGTGTTGCTCATAGATGTGTGATCTGGGGACATCTACTGGAGCATGGGGAACCCACCAGTGACCACACCCTCAAAGAAGAATGATTCTCTTTCCCCCAGCAGCTGTCAAACGTCAATAACTCCTCACTAATGGGTGAGGCCTGGAGAGCACCTTCCCCATGTATGCCAGAATTGTGACTGGTTTGATCTTGTTTGGGTCTTGTACAGGTAACTCACAGCTGGTGTGAGTTCATGAGTGCGATAGCCACGTCATGTTCAGAAAGTTTTCACTCCGTACTTACACATGAAGGATGCTCTTAGGACTTTTACCACTTTTTATTTACATGTGACTCATGAGTCAGGACTAAGAATCATCTGTCAGTGGTATGAATCTCCCATGTGTATCTGACTCCCCAATATTTTGTACTATTGCTAGTCTACACTTAACCTTTACCAATTAAAGACGTCAGCTCAGTCCTGCCTGCGGTGTGGTAATATCTGTCTGGTGCAAGCGGATTCTTGCCCGTGTCTGCCTTGCAGAAACCTGTCTTCCCTTAGATTTATGTCAGTGTGTCATTCTCAGCTCTCTAACAAGTTTGCAAAATGGAGATTTTCAGCTAAGTTGGCGTTTTCTACGTGATTTTTATTGCATTAAGGATGGAGTGACACCTTTGCAGCTTTGCACACTAAGAGATTTGCCAGTGTGTATTCACAGCGTCGTTTTGTTTTTATGTTTTAATGCTTTATTCATAATCTTCATTTTTCAAAAGTTTCCTCTTTGCTTTTGCCCATGTGATTAATTCATAATTAAGAATAAAAGTTAAAAAGTCTTCTTTGTGGATTTCTAAGTCAATTCTTTTGGTTCGTGGCATTTCTCTTTCCAAATACTATTTATGTTTTCTCTAAACTAATAAGTTTAATTTATACACACACATGTATAATATGTTCTGATTATTATCTCCTCCCATCTCTCTGCCATCCCTCCCTTCTCTCTGCTAGTCCCTTCTGCAGATTTTGGTTTGGTTTTGTGACCCGTTCAGGGCCATCTATGTGACCATTGAATTGGGACTGTTCTTTGGAGCCCAGTGAGGTCACTGTAGGCACAGACCTGAAGGCATTGACTGTGTGTCTTAAATTTTACATTTATTTATTTAGTTATGCATGCCAGTATATGTGAATGTTTGCAGAACACATATGTGGAGGTCAGAAGTCATCCCTTTCCTTCCACCACATAGGTTCTAGGATGGAGCTAAGGTCCTCAGGCTTGGCAACAGTTGCCCATTTCACCATCCCTCCTTTATGCTTTAGTGGAAGAATTATGAAGATGTTGGATATGAGCTACACTCATAAAACTTGAGTTATTTATCATGTTCTGATTTACAAAGCCAGGATTTGTATTAGGTAGGGTGGAACTCCAGCCCTAATTATTGCTACCTTCCTATATCCACCTTCCTGTCAGTAGTGCATGCTGAGGTGTGAAAATAAGAATAGCTAAGATGTACGTGGTGCATGCTTCATGTGAAACTCTGCTTTTAATGTTAAATTAATCCTCACAGTTTTTATATTACCCTTAAGGAAGATGAAGCACAATGAGAATAAGTCACTTGCTTAGGTAACATACCTTCCAAATAGTAGGTTGGGAGACTGAATTCAATCTCTACTAAGTTTTAACCACTGAGTTTTACTGTCAGTCAAATAAGATGATAAAGAGATCATGAACAGGGGGTACTTTAGAATTCTGAAGAGCACATAGTCTACTTTTTCATTTTGCAAATGAGGAAACAGATGAGCTAAATGATTTATCCAGGGATAACAACATAGTTTGTGGCTGATTTGATTGAGCTAAGAGCTTCAATTTCCCATCCTGTTTTACTCAATAATAGCATGTGATTACAGACGAGAGCATGGTTCCAGGGTTCCAGGCCTAAAGGCTCATTTCTAAACTGTTTCTTATTTGTGCCGGGATTTATTTATAGGTTCTGTTTGTATGGTAGGAATGAGGGCAATTTTCAGACTGTCATTTCATTATTCCACAGTCATTTATATTATACATGCTCCAAACAGAACACATCTACAATGAAATATCCGTCCTTGTGCAGAAGTAAAAGCTGTGACAAACGGCTCTTCCCCTCCAGCTGTTTCTTGACTCTTGTCTTAGGTTGTAGCAATCGTTTGTTTCGCTCTGGCTTTTCAATAAGGGACTAATTTTTTATTAATTTCCTCAGACAGAGAATGTCCAGTATAGCTCATCCATCACCAGAAACCCATGCCTAACACTTGTGGGCTACTCAGTACCATGTGTGTGGAGATCCACATCCCCTTGAAGGGTAGGAACCTCCAGTTCTATTCCTTTCTTCTGTGTCTTTCTGATAGTTCCACACACAGAGGACAGTATGGTGAGACTTGTATTATTTGTCATGCTTTGGCTTCTAGGAAATGTTTTATTGTTTTTGAGCCTGTCTTCTCATCTATTCTGAACAGTGTATGAGGATTGAATTAGATCTCCATTAACCTACAGGCATTTGTTAAGCTCATACTGTATCCCAGACCCACTGCTGGGCACTGTTCAAATAGGGTTGACTAGGACATGGCTGCTGCTTCCCAATGGATCCGCCATCTTGTGTGGAGACTGGTGTGCAGTTGACAGGTGATGGCATTTATAAAATGGAATACAGGACAAGCCTACTGAGAAAGTCAAGATATTCCCACGGTGGGGTTTACAGTGGGAATAAGCATTTGTCAAGTAGGTGAGGGGAAGCATGCAGGTCTTCCCGGTGTGCATCAAGAATGGGTCAAGTCCTATGAAAGGGAGGGATGAAATTATCCTTTAGAAAATCTGGATCACAGGATATGAGAATACAGTTGAAATTTTATTTTTTCATTATTTTTATTGAGTTTTTATACATTTTATATAATACATTTTAATCAGATTTAGACCCCCCTCTCCCATCCCTGCTCCCGCATAGTCCCCCACCAGATTTCAGATATTCTGTCATATATATTAAGTCCTATCTGGTCAAGCATTTGTATCCAGATGTTACTCAGTGCAAGTTCATCCACTGGAGTCTAGTGAGCCTGTCTAGAATCACTCCCTTAAAGGAGATCTAAAATCACCACCGAGTTATCCACTTTGTGGCTAATGCCTTTGAATTACAGATAAGATATGGACACAATGACAAGATGAGGCTGTGATTAATTACAAACAGTTGGATGCTCCCAGTCTTCATTATTATGGGTCATGTTAACTAATATTTTTATTCAATGCTTTGACAACAAATCATCATACAGGTGGTGATCACATGTTGTTAAAAGACATAACCACAATCCTAAAATGTCCTGGTTAAATAATTGAAGGTGGGGTTGATTGGTAGATTAGTCAAACCCTACACATTGCAGAAAAACTAAGAAAATATAAACATGTCTTCAGATTCAGTGTGACTCTTTATCTCTTGCATCGAAGACATTTCATAACACTGATTTTTGGGGAAAATTCCCTATTATTTTTAGTTCTCACATGATTAAGTTTCTATTACTCCTATCCTCTTGAATAATGCTATTTGAATTACTCTGGGCAAATTCTGCTTTCACAAGTTAAAATTAAAGAAGAAGGGTATTGGGTAAATCAGGTAATGGCATAGATAATGCGGTATCTGAAGAGTTGTCTCCACACGATCTGTCCAAGAAGCAAAAGAAGATAGTATGATTGAAATATCTTACAGTAAATTGTCAGTGCAAGGAGAAAAGAAAATGTGATTCTGAAAGAAAGAACAGCAGAAATTGTCTAAGGACAAAAGAGATCAATACTCAGATGAAGTGATAATCAGAAAATACAATCAGTCCCCTTTTACTAGCAATAAAGACATACCAATCAGGTGGTAAGAGACTGTAGAAGGGAGGTGGTTGTGTGTTTCAGGCAAAAGGTTTCATCCATACGTTATCTCACATACACATTTATCTGTATCATTTTATATCCTTCTCTTTGAATCTGAGTGCCATGGATAATTTCTGTTTATTTTAGTTATTCTAGGTAACTATTTATTACAGTTTTTTTTTTGAAATGCTTAACTAGAACCCAGTCATTTAAAAATATTTATTACCTTATGTGTATGAGTGTATGGCCTGCATGTGTGTAAGTGTATCCATGTCATACAATGCCCATGGAAGTCAGATGAGCGTGTTGGATTCTCTGGAACTGGAGTTATAGATCAATGTTATTTGCCACATGGGTGCTGGAAATCAAACCCTGTCCTCTGCAAGAGCTCTTAACTGCTGAGCTCTCTCTCCAACCCCAGAGCCCAGTCTTAATTGAATCAAATGTATACCTTATTTCTTTGGCTGCACAAGAACCCCAAAGTACTTATTTTTAACTAAAAATAAAGTTCAAACTGGCTGTGGTGGCACATGCCTGTAATCTCAGAATTTGGAAAATGGAGGTAGGGGGATTGGGAATTCAAAGTCATTTTCAGTTATGTAGTGAGTTTGAGGTTAGCCTGTCTCAAACAAAATAAAACAAACCAAAAATGCACTAAAAATAAAATTCTGGCTGGGTGTGGTGGTATACACCTGCAATCTGAGCACTCAGGAGGCAGAGGCAGGCAGGCCACTGTGAGAGTGACGTCCACCTGGATGCTCTACTTAGCAAGTTCCAGGCCAGCTGGGACTACAGGGAGAAGCTGTCTCAAAAAACAAAACGAAAAAAACAAGACAATACAAAACCAAATTCTGCTGCAATGAAACTTTAACAAAACTTTGTAAAATTCCTGTAACATTTGGAATAATTACAAATAAGGTGGGTTTTTGTTTGTTTTTAAGAAAAAGTCTCTTCCTGTATAGCTCGCTGTGACTTGGAATTTGCTGTGTAGCTCAAGCTGGCCTAGGACTTGCGCTCTCCTGCTTCAGCTTCCTGGGTGCAGGGGTTATAGATCTTCACCATAATACCTGGTTAAAAATACAAGTATAGGAGTACACAACAATACACATCTCCTGCATACAGCTACTTTAATATTTGCCTTCTGCATGAAGCTGTGTTCTGAATGTAGTTGCAATATAGAATATAGAATTATAATGCATTCAATATCTATCTAATTCCTGGATTCTGCATTGTTTTCTAGCTTTATCTCGTGGTGCTAAAACAGATTCAAATTAGCTTACCAATAGTCAAAGGAAGATCTCAGGAGAAAGAAAGAGTAACAAAAAAGAAGGAATGTGCAAAATAATATAAAAATTTGTCATGCTATCTTAAATGTCCACTAAAAATTGATATTTTAGCAAGTACAAGAAGAGGGAAATGGGGTCAGTTTCTGGATTATAACATCTAGAAGATTAAAACAGACCACTTGTTTTTGGGAAGTAGCAGCATTAATCCTGAGGCTATCAATACATTGTGGTTTTTTTTTTTTTTGTTTTCTTCTTAAGGAAGGTGTCAAGGCTTCAACCTCACTCTGGTATTCAATATTCATGAGTTTCATAGGTTTGTTTCTTTTGTTCATTAAAAAGAATATGCATTTATTCTTTGACAACTTTATACATATATACAATGCATCTTATTTTGTTTTTATTATGTTAATTATTTTATTCTTTAAAAATACTTTTTATTAATTCTTTAAGAATGTCACACAATATATTTTAATCATATTCAACCTCCCCCACATCTCCCCTCAGGTCTACCTCTATCTCCCTACCCCTGATTTATCTTTTGTTGTTGTTTTTGGGACAAAATCTCCCCATAGCTTCACATGGTCTGGAATTTACCATGTAGATCAGACTGGCTTTGATCTCACAGAGGAGATCCATCTACCTCTGCCTCCAAAGTGCTAGGATAAAAGACGTGTGCTGGGTCTGGAGAGATGGCTCAGAGGTTAAGAGCACTGACTGTTCTTGCAGAGGAACAGGATTCAATTCCTAGTACCCACATAGCGACTAACAACCATCCATAACTTCAGTTCCAGGGGATCCGACGCCCTCTTCTGAATTCCGAAAGCATTGCATGACACAGGTGTACCTATGTACAGGCAAGCAATACATTTGTACACATAAAATAAAACCAATAAGTAAAATATTATAAAAAGATGTGTGCCACCACGCCTGCCCTCCCCAATATATCTTAGTCACACGGGCCCTCCGCTCCACTGTCCCACTTCCTTCAGAACCCTGCGACACAGACCCTTCCCATCTCCATTTTGTAACCCACCAAGTTCATATAGTGCTGAACCTTCCAGTGACCATACCCCCCCACGACTCTCCATCCCAAGCAGCAGTCAGTTGCCAGTAGCTCCTCCTCTAAGGGTAGAGCCTTAAGAGTCCCCCTCATCCATGCAGGAGTTATTGACTGACTTGATCGTACACAGGTCTTGTTCAGGTAACCATACCTGTTGTGATTTCATGAGTGCAACAGCCGTATCATATCCAGATGACAGCATTTCACATATTCCTTCCCGTTCTCCAGCTCCCAGCATGTTCACAGTACTGGGTCTCAAATTCAACCAGGAAACAGTCCCATAATAGTCATACCACTGTTGCCTCCACGGGTGCATTTTTCTTGGCAGGGTCCACTGCTGGGTAACTCCACTGATGACTTTCTCCTCCAGTGGCCTACATAGCTAGCATCCTTTGGCACTGTGAAAGCTAGCCAGCAGGAAGGAAGTTTCCTGATCGTTTCCAGCTTGGCTACGTCCTATAAAGAAAATGTGTGGTGTGTTCAGCAATAGGATCTTACCACCTAGTTACGGGGAGAAACCAAGAGCAATGGAAATAGCTTGTGTTGTTTGGGGGAAAACTAGGGACTCTCTAATCAACGACCCATAAGAAGATATTCCACAATTGGTCCTGAGATTTTCATGTAGTAAAATAAAATTTTCATGTAGCTTCTGGCAACAGCATTCTCCATCCATTCAGGGTTCTCCATTCAAACTCACCTTTCTGGTTAAATTATATGTCTTAATTGGTTTAAATATAGTGGATTTCCATCAGTTTCTTTGGTACATCCTCAGTTTTGATTATCCTATCCCATTCTCCTCCTTCCCCCATTGCTCCTATTGTTGCTTAAGACTTTAGACCCTAGAATTACCCCTCACCCACTTTAACGTCAACTGTGTTCTTTCATCCCTCCCCCCTTTAAGGGCTCTTCCCCTCCCCTATCATGAGCCCTTTCTAGCATCCTAACCTCTACAGACACACCACATTAAACAAACAAATCTCAGAATTCAAAGCCAGGATCTACATATGAGGAGATCAGGTAGCATTTGCCTTTCTGAGCCTGGGTTATCTTATTTGTTATAGTATTTTCCATTTCTATCCATTTTTTCTATAGATTTCATAATTTAGCTTTTTCCTTAAAGCTGAGTAATATCCCATATGCATATGTACCATATTCTTATTCGTCATTAATCCGTTGATGGACATCTAGGCTGTTTCCGTTTTCTCCGTCTTGTCAGGAGAACAGCAGTGAATGAGTGAGCAAGTAGGATGCAGAGTTCTTTGAGTGTATTTCCCAGGAGCGATGCAGCTAGGGCATATGGCACATCTATTTTTAGCTTTTTTTGAAACCTCCACACTGACTTCTATAGGGGTTGCACCAAGTTACACTCCCACCAGAAGTAGATAAAAGTTCCTTTTCCCCACACCCATGTCAACATTTGTCATCATTTTTTTTTTTCTCGATGATGGCATTCTGACTGGGTTGAGATGAAATTTGCATTTCTTTGATGGCTAATGATACTGAACACTTGAAAATGTTTGTTAGCCATTTCTATACCTTCTTTGGGGAACTGCCTGTTCTGTTTCACAGCCCAATTTTTTATTGGGTTGCTTGTTTTCATGATGTTCAGTTTCCTGAGTTCTTTGTCTATTTGGGATATTATTCATCTGTCAGATGTATAGCTGACAAAGATTTCCCCCATCTGTAGGCTATCTCTTCATGTTTGGATAGTTCATTTGCTGTACAGAAGATTTTTAATTTCTTCAGATCTTATGTGTCAATTATTGTTCCTCTTCCCTGACTGATCAGGCTTCTATTCAGAAAGTTCTTACCTATCTACACCTATAGCTTCTAATGTACTCCCTGCTTTCTGCTCTAGCAGCTTCAGAATTTCAGGTCTTATGTTGAGGCTCTTGGTCCACTTGGAGTTGATTTTGTGTATACGATGGAAGATGTGCCTCTGGTTTTATTCTTCTACATGTTAGATATCCAGTTTTCCCAGGACTATTTGTTAAAGATGCTATCTTTTCACCAATGTGCATTTTTTGACATCTTTGCCAAAATCAAGTGACTGTAGTTGTATGATCTTTTATCTGAGTACTGTAGTTTATTCCATTGTTCTACAGGTCTGTTGTTGTACCAGAACCACACTGTTTCTATTACTCTGACTCTGTAGCATAGCTTGAAATCAGATCTGGTGATACCTCCAGCAGTATTCCTGTGCAAGCCCAGCCTTAGCTGAGGACTTATTGCAATTGATAGCGGCTGGGAGAGGGAGATTCAGCTGACCAGACTCCACATGAGGGGCTCACACCCGAGAGCATTTGCAGAACAAAAATTGTACTCGATAAGTCTTTAGAAAAAGAAAAAAATTATAGTAGAGGACAGGAAGTTGGATGGCAGTCAAGATGGGGGAGTGGGTCTGAATATGATCAAAACATATTATATGAAATTTTCAAAGACTTAATAAAAATATTTTTTAAAGAGGCAAAAATTAAACAGAATAGAAAGATACATAACTCCCCAACTCTCTGAATTTTTCATTGCTTTTCTGGGAAGCCCTGGTACAAGTAAAAAATATTAACATCAAATAAAACACATTATTTTTTTCTGTTAAAAAAGAGTGGAGATAGTGGACAACCTTATCTTGTTCCTGTTTAGTGGAAATGCTTTGAATTTTCCCTGTTTAATATAGTATTTCTTACCTGTTTGTCATTTATATTGATTTTCATATTGAGATAGATTCCTTCTATTCTGAGTTTCTTTGAGGCTTTTAATATGGATGGATGTGTCATTGACTCTGGTGGGAGGATTTTAAAGAAAGCATTATAACTTCTTACAGGTTAAAGCAATGTATATTAACTCATTCTTGTCTTGCCATTTTTGTACCGATTATGTTTGTATTGCTGTCATATAACCAACTGACTAATAAAAGATGATTGATATTGCCATTACTTAAACCAAGGAAGGAGATGCTGGCAAAGTAATTAAACAAACTTGTTTAGATGAAGGATAGCAGGAGGAAGCATTTAACATGAGGCAAATGATGTAACGTAATTTTAATCAATATTAAAATCATATCTTAATTTTAGTGCTCTTAAAAATAAAAGGAATGCAATTTCTTCTTTAAATCAACTTAGCATGCATGGCAAGATACCTACAGTTCATAAAAGTATCTCTCAGTTTTCTGAGTCATACTTGTGTCTCACTGGTCTGACTTTGAAAATAAGTCTTTTCGGATTTTCTGGGAATAGGCCACCTGATATTATTGCTTTGGGCTTGGTTTGTGGTCAGTAAAGAAAATGGATCGTAGAGGGTGCATGGAAAGCAAGCCTGTGGCTTGTACTCATCTCTTTCATCTGGTGCAGGGGGAAGAATTTCTGTGGGATTATTGGCTCTGCACTAGCCTAGCTGTTCCTACATTCCTACTGTCATGAAGACTTCCTGCCTTCCCTCCAGGCAAAATTCCGCCTAGTCACTGTCATTCTCTTTGCCTTTTAAAATATAGGGTTAACCTGTCCAAAAGATTGGTCCATCAGTGAGTCATAAGAGGACAAGCCATTGGTCAGGATGTCTGGAAACTCAAAACAGAGACCATCAAGGGTATCTAATAGCTTCCTAACCTCTATTGAGTTGATGTTTTAAAAAGAAGGCATGAGAGCTGACTGCTTGTCAGTATTTCATTTGGAGATTTTTTCCCTTTCCTTATTCAACTTTATCTTGTCTTCCTCATGTCTATACCTGTGTTAGCTCCTCACCCACCATGCACACAGCCAAAACCCGGAGTCACCGATTCTTTGTTTCTGATTAGTTACATCCGTTTCAATATTGGCTTTCACATTTCAGTGCAAAATATGGCATATATCCATCCTCTGTCATCATTCTTACCATTAAGTCCACAGTCTAAACTGTCTTATGATGTCCATGTTCTTCTGTCGTGTCTCCTAACCAGTCTCTCTACCTGTGTCCTCTCTAAGGCTCACATAACATATACCAGAGTCATTTATTTAAAGTCAAATCAGGGCCCCTCCCCCATGCCCAGAACAGAGGACGGGAATATGCTCCTTTTCCTTTTCTCTTCAAGTAAAATCTGAATAAACTCTGTAGTCTTTGGGAACATTTTGACCCCTGAATATGCCAAATCTTTAGACTCTCTTTTTTTGATCTTTGCTTAAATATCACTTCTGCAAAGAGACTTGCTTTAAAAATGACTTCCATCTAGGACTGTAGCGGCAGAGACACCTGTAGGCGTTCTTGGACAGGATATATTTTTGAGAAAGTGCTGCCAGGAGAAGGAAACGAGAACAAATCAGGCCAGAGAGAGAAGCTCAGCTGGATGCTTGCTCCAGGAGAATCCCTAGAACAAAATCCGCCATGGTCTTAGTCCCACCTTGAGGTTATTTGTACATTATACTGGTCAGTTGTTGATAGCCCCCAATATGATGATAATGGGGACAGTTTCCATGGTGAGGCAACTTCTGTTCAGTTGAGGAAACCTTCCAGAGAAGGGGTAGCTGTGAGCTCATAGAGGCTATCTGTCTGTCTGTCTGTCTGTCTATCATCTATACTTTCTTCATGTATGAATTTTCATTTCCAAAATTAAAATGAAATCTTCGAAGTGAGAGATATTTTGCCTTCACCGCTGTGTTCTTAGTGCCAAGATGAATGCCTGCGACCACTGAAAGTATTAAAGAAGAATGATTTGGATTAACATCTATTAAGTACTTGCAACATATCAGGTGCTGAGACTTCTAAATGTTTTCACAAAATATTATTTCATCTCCCTCTTGTAACAGTTTTACAAGAAATATATCAACACTATATATTCTACAGAGGCAGAAACTAAGGTGTGGACTTAGTAACTTGCCTACAGTTACCTATTTAGGAAGTGGTGGGTCTACGGTCAGTTCTAGGCTCTTGTGGAAGGAATAAGCAACTCTTTTAGATTCTTCAAGTGTTTCATATGTATTTCTTATTTTTAAATATTTGTTTTATTTTTAATTATGCGTATGTCTGTGTCTATGTGAGGGTGTGTGCACATGAATACAGAACTTGAGGAGGCCAAAAGAGGACATCAGATCTCCTGAAGTCATAGTTACAGGTGGATATGAGCTGCCTGATGTCGGTACGGGGAACTGAACTTGGGTCCTCTTCAAGAGCAGCATGCTGCTCTCTTAACTGATGAGCCATTTCTCCTGCCTCTAGCTCTACATTTCTGTAATCCTAGCGATGAAGTAGAAATTCAGGGAAGCTCATTTTTCAGGATCCTGCAGCAGAGGCTTAGGTAGCAAAAGGCCAGGACTCTCCCAACTCCGCTGTGGGGTGTGACCTTGATCTGCATTTTAATTAGCTCTCTATGACTTAGTTATTTGTTATCATCTGATGAATTCACTTCACCCAAACTTGACCAAATTTTGCAAATCTAGATTCTGTTCTACATCTGACATTTCTCTATGAACGGGGGGAACTTAGTCTCCCAGAATCTATATGTCTTGAGTTTTAAAGTAAGATACTAGAATTTTTGCTTGGATTCAGCAGTGATTTCCCTCCTAACTTGTTTTATTACATTTGTTTTTAACTCCACAAGCTTCTGACCTTAACTATTACTCAACAAAGCAGAATGTTTTCAGAGCAATCTTGTGAAATGGATATCTTTAAAATACTTAAAGCTGTTTCACTATCTTATAAACAGTAGGATTTTGTGATTATACTAACAGAATACTCTTTAAAAGTCTTATTAAATGAGAATTATTACACATTAAGTGACCAATATCTATTTAAAATCTAAAATGGTATTTCAGGGCCAAGCATGGTGGCGTAGGCCTTTAATTTCAGGAGTCAGGGGGCAGAGGCAGGCGGATCTCTGTGAGTTCAAGACCAATCTGAAGCTACAGGAACACCCTGACTCAAAAAGACAAAACAAAACAAAAACAAAAACAAAAATCCCAACCAACCAACCAAATAAACAAAAACCTAGAACAGTGTTGTTTTCTTACGGGTAGAAGTTGTTTTCCCACCAGCTTAGCATCTATTTTTACTTTTCCATTAATCTTTCACTTTTTTATTTATCAGTCCAACTTGAATCCTAGCTTTGAGTTAAGAGATGAGTTGTTCAGATCTCTGGATGCATCACAGTAGTCTTTCCATTTTACAGATATTCTGGTCCTTTTCAAATTCCTCAGTTCCAGGTCTTCTTTCTCCGCTTAGGCATTTGGACTTCAAAAGGAAAGCCTTGGTTGCTTTCATTTCTCAGTTACGCCCTTTAATAAGGCAGATAAGAAGATAAGCTCCGTGGGCTTATTTACTCTGATCGAAAGGATGAGCTTAGGGCTGGAGCACCCACTCCTTGCAGAGGACCCAAGTTCACTTCCCAGCATCCACCCTGGATGTCAGCTCCAGATCTGACACCTCCTCCTGGACTCCTCAGGCCCCTGCATTCATGTGCACAATTCTCCTGTATATGCACATCATTCTGTAGTTCATTTCCTTAGTTAGACATCCATGAAACTTAGCGTCCGCGCAGAGCTTGTTCATTTCCTAAATTGTTTTCTCAGTAATGACTTGATGTGGTTAGCATCATTCAACAGGCTTCTTTAAAATGTCTTTTCTACAAAAGCTGTATTTCACTCTTAGAATAGATTATATATATTCTCAGTACAGCTTTTTCTTGCATATATTTAATGTGTATAACTTGACATTTTACACTGTAAAGCCATCACTATGGTCAACACTATTGATGTCTCACCATTTTAGTAAGTGTGTTTGTATGTGTGAATGGGTGTGTATGTGTGGGCATGTATGCATGTGCATGTATGTGTGTCTGTGCATATGTATATACATGTGCATACATGTGTGTATGTGTATATATGTGAATGTATATATGTGCCCATATGTACATATGTGTGTATGTATGTATGTATATGTATATGTGTGCTGTGTATGCTTAGAATACAATTTCCGGGATACAGTACATTATTATTAACCACATCTCATGTGAATGTATATATGTGCCCATATGTACATATGTGTGTATGTATGTATGTATATGTATATGTGTGCTGTGTATGCTTAGAATACAATTTCCGGGATACAATACATTATTATTAATCACATCTCCCGTGTACTTTAGATCTCTAGATTCATTCATCTCAGAACCGCATCTTTGTGTTATTTAGATCTCTAGATTCATTCATCTCAGAACTGCATCTTTGTGCTGGTGTCTCCTTACTGTCCCTGTCCCCTCACTTCTAGTTAAGGACCTTTCTATTCTCTGTTCTATGTATTTGAAAATTTGTAGATTACATGTGTAAGTGAGATCATGTAGTGTTTTCTTTTTCTGCATGGTTTATTTCACTTGAAACAGTGTCTTCTAAATTTATCCATATTGTAGACATTGTTGAGACTACTTTTCAAAAATTAAAGCTGAATAGTGTGCGTGCCTCATTTTCTTGCCCCTTGTCCCCCAGTGGACACTTAGATGTTGTTTCCATAGTTTGGCTGTTGTAGATAATGCTGTGAGCATGGAATGGGAGAATAGAGGTCTTTGCAGCAATGTTTCTTTTTGAGACGCACAAGTCATTTGACGTTTATGTCGGTACCAGTTCTGAAGGAGGAGCTGCAGAGACGGCTCAGCTGTTAAGAGCACTAGCAGCTCTTGCAGAGGACCTGGGTTTGACTCCCCACACCCACCTGGCGGCTGACTGTTGGTGACTCCAGTTCCAGAGGGATATGACACATTCATCTGACCTCTGGGCATTGCATGACATGGGTGCACTTACATACAAGCAGCAATACACTCATACACATACAATAAAAATAATAAATAAAATATTTTACAAGTTCTGAAGGACGAGTTTTATTACATAGTAGAAACATTCTGCTTTTAATTTTAATTTTTACTTAGGTTTTGTTTGTTTGTCTTTTGGGACAGGCTCTTCCTATGTATCCCAGGAAGGCTTTGAACATTGCAGTTCTCCTGTCTTGGCCTCCTACATGCTGGTGTTACAAGTGTGTACCACCAACACCAGGCACCCAAAGTACTCTGCATCAGTGGTCTCTTCCTGCTGTGACAAACTTCCAAAACTGTAGTTGCTTAAGACGACACAGATATATGATCTTATACACTTGTATGTTAGACATCTGGCACAGGTTATCACTGCACTGACATGTAGCTTCTGGCTACAAATGGGATTTGGGATGTGGGCATTTTGGGGGTTGAGGTCGGTCATTGTTCTGCCTACCACATGTTCCTAAATAAAATTTCCTTCTTTCCATTTGAGTATGAATCAGCTAAGAATATATTGTCTAGAAAAAGTCTCCTAAGGCAACTTGTTCTGTAGATTCGAAAAAGGGACGTTTAGTTAGTCTATCAATGTTTATATGTAGATCTACCTCTTTGCAGAGTGATATTTTCAGTGTGAGTAAAAGGAACCTGTTTTTCTTCTCTAAACCATTTAAATTCCCAGGTAATGTTTTGTGGATAAATGAAATAGAGACATGGGAGTAAAAGAAACTTCAAGGGAGAGGGACAGAGAAACTATTAGCCAAAGATAGATCACAAAGCAGAGGTCAAACCAGATGGGTTTATTTGGCTGCGTCTAAATGCATCACTATCTTTTAGAACAAAGAGAGAACATCCCTACCTCACTGGCTGGTGCTTTTCAGGTGGAAATGGAGATTAACATAATGGCTTGGTGGTGCTGACTTCATCTCCATCAACTTTCTTCTTTCAACCTCTTGCATACTATTACCAAAAGCTTTGCATGATAACTATGTGAGGTTTACTCTCTGCCCATCCTTAGGTCCTTCAGCACATATTGTGAGGATTTGGAAAAGTCATCTATATCTATGAACTGGAGAGTTGGCCAGAGAAGGAACTGTCCAGAAACTGTTCCTCAATAAAGTTTTTCAGTTAATTTAAGCTCTGTCATATATTGTCATTTCTCCATCTTAAGATAAGGCACTGTAACAGGTGTCTTCTTAAGACCCTGTCTCTTGGTTGTAAGTGTGTTCCTCGAAGCCTTTCTCAACCCTGGATGTTCATCAGAGATGCAGTTAAAATGTCAGCGTCTAGACTTCACATTCTATTTCAGTTGTGTGTTTTCTCCAAAAATAAAGATTTTTCAGGATTGAAGGCATAGAGTAAGCTAATGTTAGTAAGGAAAACACACACATGCCAGAATGAGTGAAATGTGTGCAAATGAATGCTTACTTGCCTTGAATTATTTCTGTTCTACATGCATCATATTGTGTATATGGGTGTTGGGGGACCTGGCGAGGACTGGCGTGGTGTGGAAGGGCAAGCAAGTTCTGACAAAGGGAAAGGAGTTTAATACAGTGTTTGGCAAGCCAGTATCTTTGCCACTGGTTTTAAAATAAGATTCTTGAATACATTTAACAATCCACTTCATTGAGCCAGTTACCAACATAACCATAGATTCTCAAGGTCAGCTTCTGTTGACAGAAATCCACATCACAATGACCACAGTCCATTCAAAATGTACAGGACTGGCATCTTTCAAGGAACTTTTCTGGTGTTTCTTTACACTCAATCTCCCAGGATTTATGCTTGAGAACCACTGATCTTGTCTCTATCACAATAAATGTAGTTGCTCTAGATTCATCTCAGTGAAACATCGAGGAGGTGTTGTTGTGTGTTTGGCTTCTTTTGTAGCATGTACTGTCTGTGATTAATTCGCTGATTACATCTAGCAACAATTTCTCAGGTTTTAGTGATGTGTGATAGATACTCCATTGTGGAATCCAAGCTGTCTCCGGATCCCTTCTACTTTGTCTCAGTCTTTTCAAACTCTCTCCCTGTGGATCTTATTAGGGGCTTGGTTTTAGGCTTCACTAGGTGAGGGCTTGAATATATCTTATTCCTGGACAAAGTTCAGAAAACTTATTTTTTTCCTATAAATATTTATGTAGCAAGTGTTTTGGGATTTGTGAGCCAGATACGGTCTCTGTCTCTTTTTCTGGTTTCTTTTTAAAGAAACTGTCTAAAGATTATTTTTTGTTTTATGAGTGTATTGCCTGCATATGTGTGAGTGCACCCGTGTCATGCAATGCCAATGGAGGTCAGAAGAGGGTGTCAGTTCCCTAGAACTGGAGTTGCAGACAGCTGTTGGCTGCCACGTGGATCCTGGGAAATGAACCCAGGTCCTCTGCAAGAGCAGCCAGTGCTCTGAACCACTGAACCATCTCTCCAGCCCATGTAGAAATAGTTGGGACATGCCCACAGGCTGTGTTTTGGTGGTTCTCCCCTTATTCAGTGCTGTGTAGTAGAATGTTCTGTGATGATGTATATGTCTGTCCTGTTCATTACGGTAGCCTCAAGTCATATATATAGCTATTGGGAAGGATCTGGAGTAGTTTACAAACTAATGAACAGTGTGGAAAGGAAGCAGCAACCAGATGATACTAAAGCATTACGAAGCCAGTTATCCAGGCACTATAATTTATTTCCTTGGTTCCTCATCTTGTAGGTGAATAGCATTCAGCAATCATTATGTAATATGTGACAGTCTTTTATGATGCCTCATGACAATACAGAGAAATTACACTCAAAGACACTTAAAGTTTCTTTTTTACTTTCAATTTTGTTCACGTATGTGTGTCTTTGTGGGCCTGTGCATGTGAGTTCCAGTGCCTGAAGAGACCAGAAGTGTTGGAATTCCTGGAGCTAGAGTTACAGTCAGTGTGGGTGCTGGGAACTGAATTCAAGTTTTCTGCAAGATCAGCACGTTTCGCTCTTTCCACTGGGCTGTTATTCCAACCCCTGAAGATTCTTAGTTAGCAAATGGTTACAGTTATTAGGCCAAAATATTGATATTGCAAAAGCAATTCATAATATATTGGTAATTATTGTGATGTCTAATAGGTAAACACTAGCTATATGCAGTTATATAAATTGGAATTTAATTACTGGGGCTGGAGTGGTAGATCATTGCATGCATTGCTCTTCCAGAGGACCAGAGTTAGATCCAAGTACCCATATCAGGTAGCTCACAACCACCTGTCACTCCAGTACCAGGGGGATCCAAGACCTCTGGCTTCTGTGGACATCTGTGTTCATGCTCACACATGTAACACTGAAGTAAAAATTATAAAAGTAAATCTTTTTTAAAAAGATGCATACCACCACTCCAGCATCCCTAATTCCTTTTAAGGGAGAGACGTTAGACAGGCAGAACAGGCTCCAGTGGATGAACTCACACCAAGGACGTCTTGGTACACAAACTTGACTTGATAGGCCTTAATATATACGACAGAATGCATGAGATCCTGTGGGCAGGCTGTGAGGGGGTGCAGATAGGGGAGGGGTCTAAATATGATAAAGACGTGTTGCATGAAATGCACAAAAATTTAATAAAAATACATTGAAAAAATTAATTACTTAAATTTAAGTGAAAAATTTCATATTTCAAATGCTCATTAACTATAATGGCTCACAGCACATGTATAAAACATTTGTAGTCGAAAGTTCTTTGCACCAGCCCTGCCAAAGGGAAGTTTCTAGCACCTCATGGTATCCATTGGGTCATATTATCCAACCCATAGTCTCTCCATCATTTAAGGATTACACATATAGGACGTGAGTCATATTTATAGATAAGACAAAGGAGCAAAGGGCAACAGACTCATGGAAATGGCTAAACTAAAATGATAGCATCTTAGGAAAAATAGTGCCATAGACCTACTAAGTTAATACATGTTAAATGAAAATTGGCTTTCTTAGCTAATGGGATTGGTAACTAATCCCTTCCTGTGAATCACAGTGCAACCACGTATATTAAAGAAATCCTCAAATCAATCCATATTAGCCCAGAGAGATGGATTAGATCTAACCAGATAATACCTAACATATTATTTGCATGAACACACGGTGAGAACTGGCTTAGGAGCAGCCTGTGTTCAAAGGTTTTGGGGAGCTACACCACTGACAGAATGTACATTCTTGCTTCCGGCCCCAGCAAGAAGTTACTGGGATTTGTGTGTCGTGCTTACATGTGAAGAGGTGATAGTGGGGCTGGAGAGATGGCTCATTGGCTGAGGGCACTGACTCCCAACACTCACATAGCAGCTAACAACTGTCCATAACTCCAGTTCTAGGGGATCCAACACTCTCTTCCTGCCCCTGTGGGCACTGCATACATATGGGTACTTACATGCAGGCAAAAACACTCATATGCTAATTTTTTTTAAAGACCTGATAGTATACTCTTTAAGTCAGTTTTTACATCTGTATTGAAACTTTCTAAGCAACTTCAGATTTATAGAGTATGTTCTATAAACATGAAAGTTATGTTTTATTATGAGTGTGGGCCGACACTTTAATATCCAATATATAGCCTAGTGATCTTCAGTTTGGAAATGCCTGGCTTTAAATCTCAAACGAATACTTTACTAAAGCTGTATCACCCTAGTAAATGTCCTCATTAACTAGGTGTCCATTTCCTCAACTATAACAATGCCAAATATTGTTATTAGCCTCATGGATATCGACTGCATGCTCAGGACATCAACCAAAGAATTTATTCTCTCGAACTTACTGAATCAGTGAGTTTGTTGGACTTACTTATAAGAAGTGACCCCCAAACAGCCACATCATTAAAATGTCCCACCCAGCCTGGGCGATGCCCTTCATGAAGTTATATGAGTAGAGTATCTCCTTCAGCTAACCTCCCACCGCCTACGTACTCTAGCACTTCCTGGCCCCTGTATGTACAGATGAGGAAGAAGTATTTATAACTAGAGGTGGACGGGAGGGAGCAGAACTAATTTCAGGTCTGATGGTCTTCCTATCTCTTCTTCCATGAGCTTAATCTTACTGAGAATCTGTGTAGATTAAGATAGTAATGGCCATTTGTGCCCAGAGAACAGTGTTCCATAGGAATATCTATACTCCGTATTTCTGAAGGGGTTACGTGGGGTACAGTAAGAATGACAAGTTGTAGAGAGAAGACATTTCGTCCTCCACTAACACAGAAGAAGGCCTGGGGTTTGACTGCTGGCTTAACTACTCCCGTCTTAAGCTTGTACCAAGGCTCCAATGTCACAGTTTTCTTACTGTCAAAGAAGGATGGCAGTAGAACTCACCTCATAGTGTACTGTGTTAACAGTGAGATGGAGAGTCATGGTCTGGCACGTGGAGCACTGCAGGCCTCTGTGAACTCTTGGATGTGGTCGTCAGCTTTTCCCTTGTCTATGGAATTTTGAACAGAAAAAGGATTAAAGGACAGCCAGACTAGCACCAATCTTTAAAATGCTTTAAGAAATAGAATTAACTCAGAAATATAGTTGGTGGATGTGCAGGTCCCCTTACATTGTTAATGTGGGAGAGGTGAAACTGGAGGGAAGTTAATCCTGGAAGAGAAGAAGTGCTTTGTAAACTGAGTCTTTGACTTTGTGGCTTAGTCTTTAAAAAAAAGCTGAATGTAAGCTCTAAGTGACTGAAAGGCAGCATTGACATTCACTCGTGACTTGAGGTACCTCTGAGTTTCTTGCTCATCTCTATTTTCACAATGATCGTACTAACTCAGGTTTATCACTCAATCCTTGAACTCTTGGTGTAGTTACCTAACTCATTTCTTGTTCTCTGTTTTTCTCCGGGTTTATTTATCTTTTATGTCCCCACCATTTTCCCCAAATGCCATTGTCACAAGCCCATGCCCAGAGCCGGGATGTACAATGGCTCTCTGTTCTTTCCATTACTTTTCTTTGTCACTCAGTTGGCTGGTAGCTTTCCCCAGCATTTAACTATACTGGGTTCCTCCAGCCTTAGCTTCTGCTTAGCAATACAGTGTGTCTCTTACTGAATTTCAGCTGAAGTCAGGCTAACCTGGAATCATTCAGTACCTCGTATACACACATGAAGGCATTGTGGGTAAAACTGGGAGCAAGAGAGACACAGCCTCTGTCACTAGGATACTTAGGATCTGGTGGAAAATGCAAGTGTTCATATAACTAAGACTAAGTACAGTGTGGTTGGAGAGATGGGTCAGCTGTTAAGAACACTGGCTGCTCCTGCAGAGGAACTGGGTATGAAACCCTAGCACCCACATGGTGGCTAACAACCATTCATGACACCAGTTCCAGGGGATTCGAATCCCACTTCTGTCCTCCATGGGCAGTGCACAACATGGGTGCACTTACATACATGTTGGCATAACACTCATGCACATATAAGAATTAATTAATTAAAAAATAAGTAATGTTTGCTGTACTATTCACAATAGCCTGGAAATGGAGCAGCCTAGACATCTATCAACAGCTGAACTGATAAAGAGGATATGCTTCAATACACAATGGTAATTTTACACAGCAGTAAAGAAAAATGAACTCATGACATATCCAGGGGACTGGATGCATCTGGAAGTCATTATGTTAAGGGAAATAGGCCAGGCTCAGAAAGACAAATAAGGGCTGGAGAGATGGCTCAGCCACCCACATGGTGGCTAACAACTGTCCAGAACTCCAGTTCCAGGGGATCCACTGCCTTCTTCTGACCTCAGTGGGCAGGTGCACTTACACACGTGCAGTCAGTACACTCATACACATAAAATGAAAATAGTAACTAAAATATTTAAAAAAGACAAATAAATACAGTATGTTTTCTCTCATGTCTAGAACCTAAATTTAAAATTATATGTTTGTCTGTGTGTGTGTGTGTGTGTGTGTGTGTGTGTGTATGTGTGTGTGTGAGATGTGTGTGGTGTGTTTATAGGTCAAAAACCTGAAAAGGGATCATGAGAGGGAAGGAAGAGATCTGCTGTATGTGAGATTAGAGTCTTAATCCAGACTAACTGCATTAAGAAAGGTAAGCAGGTGGAGGCAGGTGGGAGGAAGGCCAGGGCAAGCAGTTGGTGCAGGAGCGGAATAGATGAGTAAAAATATAATGACATGTGTATATGAAGATTCCACGAGGAAACCCACTATTTGCACACTAACATAAAAATCCTGAAAGTTCATTTGAAAAAGAACACATGAAAAGAAAAGGGGCAGATGTGTCTGCTTTCCTGCCTTTTCCAGGTCACACATGCATGTGGACACACGTCACGCCATACAAGCGCTGCACACCCGCATCTCCATCATATCTTTACATGTGCTGATCCTCTTAGCCGGGGCTTCGTTCTTTTTCTGCATCTGCAACCATGGTTCTGACTCTGGGAGCCGTGCTGGCTGTCCCATCCTTAGTTTGTTCCTGTTGGGTTGAAGGCACTTCTTTTGCTGTTAAATATGGCTTTGACAAACTTCCATGGGGATTTAGATTTTTTTTCTGAGTGACGGAATTTTGAGACATTAGATGAAATCAAGATAGCAGTCTTCTGCCGCTGTAACCGGTTCTTGTAAGAGTGGGTAAGTAAGAACACGTTGTGTCATGTTATTTGTGGAACTAACTACACAGGCTCATGATAGAAAATTTCTTAGCACTGCCTACTGAAAAGTTTTCAAATATAAAAAAAAATATTTTTTACTGTTTTTATACTTTCTTGATGAAACCACCAGGAGACTGTTTATCTTTTGAAAAGAAGATAATACCTAAATAAATGAGGTGAATGATTGACAGCTAATGCAGGATGCTTGGAGCAGATTGAATCAGTGCTTTCCTTATGGCCCTTCAGAGTGACGCCTGTGGCCTTTGAGATATTATTTGACTACTGTTCCTCTTCCAAAGAAAAGCAATGAGCTGTGCCACCCACCTTGTCCCTGAGGCATACCATGTAGAACAGACTGTCCTATGAGCCTTTTCTCTTCCTTCTCACTCTGTCATGCTCTCTCTCTGGTTTTCTTCATCTGTCTTTCATGCCTCATGTTGGTCTACTTTGTCTTTTCTAACATTGGTTGTCTGTTAACTGTAGGCTCTAGTTCTTAGACGCTTTCATCTTCTCCCAGTCTTATTAGCCTTACTATCATCTTTTTTCTGTCCTGCACAGAACAGATGTTAGAGGAACCCTGTTTTCATATGGACACCAGCTTTCTTGTCCTGTTGACCTTGGGATTCGTTCACTGAGGTGTCTTGCCCCAGTTATGTCAGTGGACATTCCAGCTTGATCCAGATGTCCCTCTGGGAATATTCTGTAACAGCACATGGTGTAATTTATGAATTCTAATCATGGCATCGTCATTACCATTATTCGTTAATCTGTGTGATTTCTCTCGACATCCATTTCAAGCCTTCTTTCCTGCTCAAACTGTCAAATCAACCCCTCCTTCCTCACTGTCAGGATGATTTGACTTTCTACCACGTTCTCCCAAATTGACGCCCCTTATGAAGATCTCAGTGTTCATTAGCACTAGGCTTATTCGAATTCTTGTTGTATTGGAGACCCCAGCCTCTAACTTAGTCCTTCTTACTTTAGTTTGGAAATATGCCCGACCAAAAATCAGCTAAACATCATTACCTCCTAAATTCTTATCCATTTCCTGATCCTTCCATCTAGTTAACTTGAGAAAAAATAGTTTATATTCTTTTAACCTGCCAGCCTTCTGCATTCATTCAACAGTTCATCAGCATCAGAAAGTTACTGCCAGTTCCAGTGGGTGTGATTCAACACTTACATTTAAGGCATCTGATACTGTTGCTCCTCTATAAGCTCTACGAAGCATATGTAACCTGTGGCTTTCAGTCTGCATGTGCCTCTGGATAGCTACAAAAGCAGTACAATACATAATCATGAACTGGCTTAATATTATAGGTTTATTTATTTTTTTTTGCAGTTTTTTGGTATTTCAATTGTGTTGTTCTCAGAGATAATATGGGTACAAAACAAAATGAAACATATTTAGGGAATTGTCAATACTCTGTATTCCAAAGTGTGAGGTGGTAAATTTTTCGTTCAAAACTTTATTAGTTTTTAAATTTATGTTTATGTGTGTGTTCTGCGTGAGTGTATGCTATATGTAGGCAGGTGCTCTTGGAAGTGAGAAGAAGGTGTCAGATCCTCTGGAGCTACAGTTACAGGTGGTCGTGAGCTGGATGCTGGGAACCAAACTCTGGTCCTTTGGAAGAGCAGCAAGTGCTTCTAACCACTGAACAATCTCTCCAGCCCTATAATTTCTTAACTGCTATTGCATTGTAAGTCTGAAACGACTTTAATACATTTTTTGTAGTCTTATGTTAGTGTGTCTTTAGCTTGAAAGGGTTTTAACCTATTCATACTTTTGTTACCTAATGTTTTGAAGATATTGCTTCCCTGAATTCTGTGTATATTGCAAATGATTGCACATTTGCTCACAAAATATAAAGCTCATACTTGTCAGGATCACCACTGATCTTATTAGAAATGCATTTAATTTGGGGAATCTGTCAAACTTCTGGTGGTATAGATAAGTTTTCTAAAACCTGAATTTTGCCGTTGACAGAAAACCTTGACAGTTGTTTTCTCTGAAGTGTTCGTTCATTTTCTAGAACATGCTTGCCAGATAACCAATCTGAACAACCATAATTTATCTGTCAATTTTTCTTTCATGAAAAGTTATTATCCATAAGTAAGTGCTAGATCAGCACACAACTGAAGGCCATTATATGGAATGATTTTCCTTGAAGTAAACAGTGTCATTTGGTATGCAGCATCAGTTATGTATGCTCTCCCTTTCCTTGCTCTGATTTTGAAATGTACTCAAGGGCCGATATCTAATGATACCCAGTTAAGTGAAAAGAAAGGTACTCAAGGATTGAGGTTGTAAAAATGTTACTAATTTTTACTTGCTTGTAGAAGACCATTCTTAGGTAAACTTAAATTCTTTTCTTCTAATGACAGACAGTGAAGAATATGCCATCTATTAGTCAGGTTCTAGGCTAGTGTCTTGGTTCATGTAAAGATGCCAGTTATTTAAACCCAGGTGTTTTGGTATCATTGGTACAGTAGGAAAAGCAATATTGTTTGGGAGAAACTTTCAAAAAATTTTTATTTTTATTATTTTTTAATGTATATGAGTGTATTGTCTGCATGCATATAAGTACACCCAGGTTGTGCAATTCCCGCAGAGGTCAGAAGATGACATTAGATACCTTGGAACTGGACAGTTGTTAGCTGCCATGTGGATGCTGGAATTTGAACCTGGGTCCTCTATAAGAGCAGTCAGTGTTCCTAACCACTGAGTCATCTTTCCAGCCCTGGGAGAAACTTATGAAATTACACTTTCCTTGAAAGAATGTTCTTGAGGTTTATAGATCATGCTTGAAGAACCTGGAAAATCACAAAATTTTCTCTTGCTTTCTGTATAATCCTAAACAGTAGTGGGAAAGTGGATATCTTTACCTTGTTCTGATCTTAAATAATATCCTGACTTAAGAATAAGCACATGTATTTTATTATGTTTTAAAGCATATTTCAATTTTTATTTTCTTGTGTGCTTTGTAATCTGATATTAAATTTTGTCAAAGGATCATTTTTTTGGTGACATATACAGCAGTGATCACATCATTTTCCTCTTAGATATTTTATTATGGTATTCAAAATTAACAGTCTCTCTAATCCACTGATGTACTCATAAAATAATTTTTGCTTAATATGATATATACACATATTAACAAGGAGTTGGATTCTGTTTTAAAATATTTTATTTAGTAATTTTATAACCATATCGATAAGGGATATTGATCTATAATTTTTTTCTGTTGTGCATTTTAAAGACTTAAATGTTATACTTGCTTTTGAAGAGAATTTAGAAGACTGATAATTAGTGCAGTATTGGGATGGTCTGACCTTTAATGTTTTTTTTCAGAGAAACTTTTAGGACCTAGTGCTTTTCAGTGGGACCCTTTTTACCTTTCAAAAGCACATTTCCATAAATATTGTTATCTGCATCTCTGTCTTCATGTTTTTGTCTTATGTCTTGACTGTAATGACGAGATGAGCTCCATTTGCTTATGGATTTTTCATGAAATGGTCATCCGCACTCTTTTTTATGAGTTCCTCAATATTTCAAACTTTCTCTATAGATTTGATTCACCAAGAGCAGCTGGTTGGATATGAAAATTGTGCTTTGAATTTCCTTTGCTTGTCCTCTTGAGCGTGCTGTTCCCTGGCTTTCTTGCGTTGTGTGTTGTTTGGGGGAAGTCTGATGTCAGTTCCAGGTACCTGATACGCTCTTTCTATGTACATTAAAGCTGAAGTTCCAAACTCACTCAGCTCATGATACCTGTAGAGTCTCAGAGATTTTTTTTTCATAGAGCTCCTAGGCAAAAAGAAATAAAACCAATTCTACTTATTAGGTCATTTGTCCAAACAATTAAAATACTTAGGTTTGAATGACTTAGTGACCATTTGAAAATGGCTGAAAGAAATTAAAAGCGCTATTTTGATTTTGTTCTTAAATTATGTGCTATTGTGATATTTCAGTCTACTGTTTGCTGTCTAATTTCTCACTCCCAGAATCAGATAGAGAGTTTCTGTCCTGTGTTGGCATTCATGCATGCTTGTTCTTGTCGCAATCACTGACAGTTCAGCCTCACAGGGTTTGATGATGAAAAAAATATTGCTATGCAATGTTAAGTTTGTAGAACATTATAACTAATTGTGTGAATTTTCTCAATGAAGGTCAAAGATTTCTGTGATTTCCATGAGGATTTAAACTACTGCATGCCTTGTCTGTGCTTTAGACAGCATGCTGGGGTTCCATAGCACAGTTTGTGAGTTTTCACTTAAGACTCTTCATTTCTATAAAACCTTGCATATAATTTAAAAAATATTATTTATTTTCTATTGTTTTATTTTTATTCATTTTGAACTATGATTATACATATATTTACATTCTTTGGTTGTTTTAACTACTTTCTGATTGTGTATGCAATGTAATCAAATGCACATACATGTATAACATTTGGAGGTCAGAGTTTGACACTGGATATCTTTCTCACTCACTCCCCCATCTTAGTTTTTGAGACAAGGTATCTTCACTGAATCTAAAGATTGCTGATTCAGCTAGACTGGGTGGTCAGCAAGCTCTGGAGACTCGTCTATCTCTGTGCCCCTCACATCCCCAGCACTAGAGTTGTAGATGCTTGCCACTATGCCCAGCCTTTATGCGGATGCTGGTGGTCTGAACTCAGGTTTTCATACTTGCCCAGCAAGCACTTTATCTCCACTTAGTAATCTCCCCAGCCATATATTTTCTGATGTTTAATTTTTTTTTGATTTATTTATTTTTGTGTATGAGTGTTTTGCCTGCATGTGTACCACATGTGTACAGTGCCCATGGAGGCCAGAAGAGGGCATTGGATTCCCTGGAACTGGAGTTATAGCTGGTTGTTAGCCACCAGATAGATGCTGGGTAGTAGGTTCAGGTCCTCTGTAAGAGCAGCCAGTGCTCTCAACTGCTGAGCCATCTCTCCAGCCCCATTTTCTGATTTTGTTCATGTCTTTAAAGCTCATTTTAACTTTAATACCCATTAAACATTTAGCTCAGTTCATTTCTCTAGGAGATCTTGTAAGTTCATGTTTATTTCTGAAATACTTTTCTTGAATTCAACTTTGTTGTTGTTTAAAACAGGGTCTCACTCTAGCCCAGGCTGTCCTGGTCCTTACTATGTAGCTTATACTCTTAATGAAGCAGGCTTTCGCTCTAGCCCAGGCTGGCCCTCACTATGTAGTTTATATTCTTAGTTAGTTACATCACTTCTCTCTGCATCATTTTTCTTTACAGATTTAGAATTTATAGCTCCATATTGGTTTCTGAATATTTGTTTGATAATGTTGTTGCCTGGTCTTGGTTTTTTGCTTTGTGTTTAGATTTCACTAGCCGAGTTGTATTCATTCTCAGTTTCCTTATTAAACTAGCTCTGATTGGACTCTTCTTTCTCAAATAGGGCTATGGGATTTCATGTGAGCTGTGAGACTCCCAGTTCAAGAGCTGTGCGTTTTTAGTCCTTGAAATGTGCATTGACATGATGGCTCCTTTGGGAGTTAATGAGGAAGACAGAGAGCATTAGCTCTTCAGGATCTTAAAATTTATGTATCTTGAAGCATATTTAATTTTTCCTTATGTTTTTCACTTTTCTTTTCTCTTTTCAAGGCTCCTCTTAGAAGTCCCATGTTACTCTGAAGTTGCTTTTCCATTAAAAACTTAATATAGGAAAACTTTTCTTTCTCAATATTTTCACATCTGTAGAAGTTTATCTTTATAAAAGTGACTGAGTTTAATCATAAACTTTCCATTCTCTTTTTCATATGGTTTTGTTCTAGACCCTCATTTCTTCTCAGAATTGGTTCTGGAAATGATGTTTGGCTTTTTTTGTCCTCATGACATAAATTTGATATTTTGGTACTTTCTGTTCTGTATTTATACTGCAAACATATGTGATATCCTGAATATTTTTTTCTGTTAATAAATCCTAGATCCATATCTGTCTGACTTATGTATTCTATACAGTAGAAAATTTTGTCTTTTCTGTTTATATTAATTATGACTACATATAGCTGATTAGTATTTCTCTGTCCATTCAGCTACTGATGAGTATTTGGGTTATATTTAGTTGTTATTGAAAATAAAACTTATAAATATTCACATACAATTATGAATATTTGCATAGAAATACACTTACCTTTCTTTTGAATAAACACTGAAGAGTGCAATGGATGGATGCTATGACAGGAATGTGTTTAACTTTTTCAGGAGTTGTCAAACTGCTCTCAAAAGTGGTTGCACCATATGCCACTTTCCACAGCAGTGTATAAGAAATTTATTTCTACTGATTGGAGAGATGATTCAGCAGTTAAGATCGCTGACTGTTCTTACAGAAGATGTATGTTCAAATTCCAGCACCCACATAGTGGCTAACAACTGTCCATAACTCCAGTTCCAGAGGATCCAACATCCTCTTTTATCCTCTGTGGGCACTGCATGACATGGGTGCACTTATATATATGCAAGCAATACATCATACACATAACATTTTAAAAAAGCAGTTAACTTCCACATCAGAAATCAAGGAAGTTCTCAAAGAATGATGACATATATTCAAAATTTATAGAACCAGCTTTCTACTCTCTAAACCTTGCTTAATTTGCCCTCAGAATATATAATAATAGTTACTGTTTTAACTCACTGAATTATATAGCAAAGCAAGTGATTAATGAGTGTGTGTTGTGTATATGTATGCATGTTTTGTGTATTTGTGTTGTGATATGTGTGTATGTGTGTGTGTTATGTAATGTTCCTTGGGGGTTTAGTTTATGAACCCTACAGATACCACAAAATGCTTAATATCATTATAAATATTGTATAGTATTTGTAAATAATCTAGACACATTATCTTGTATATTTTAAATGACTTCTAAATTATTTCTAATACCTAATGCAATATAAATAGTTGTTATACTGTATTATTTAGTGAATGACAAGGAAGAAAAATGTATATATGTTCAGTACTGATGTAGTTTTTCTGAATGTTTTTGACTTATGATTGCTTGAATCTGCAAATGCGTACCATGGAGATAGAGAATCTGTGTTCATATATATGTTTATGTAGGTGTACACAGAGGCATAATCAAGGTAGCTTGGTAACATAGCCTACCTTACCTTCTTAGAAAGTGTTTGTCAGTTTCATCGGGGAAAGTACCTGAAGATGTCTTCTTAAGTGATCACGGTGAATGTCATCCTGGAACTTGTATGCCACTGGTAGGGTACAATAAGTGCCTGGGATTATTACTTCTGTGACATTTCTGCCAATTACAAATGATCTGAATCTGTCATGGGGAAACAAAAAGTATACCTGCACCAAGTTATAGTCCACCGAATAACAAGTCTACGATCTTCCAAAAGGTTCAAGGCTTGTTACAAATAAGAGTTACAGAAAGGTGAAAGAACCCTTACAGACTGAAGGGAGCGAAATACAGATGGCAACTTTGGGTCTAAACCTAGTTCTTTTTCTGTGATGAAATTTATGGGGACAAATGATGAAACTTAAAGAAGGGTTAGAAGTTAATAATCCATGCTAACTTTCTGATGGTTACATCGAAGTTATATAGGAGAATGTCCTTTGAGGAGAGATGTGGGAAAAGTGAGGATTAGAATGTAAAAACTGTGACTGATTTTAAACATTTGTTTTACTCATTTAATAAGCAGAGGACAGCATTTCTGTCTTCTGCCTCGCGTATTTCAATGTGCCAGATTTATTTGCTATCACAAATGAAACAATTTTCTTTTTTTTAAAAAAGATAACTTGGACAGTTTTCTATTGTATGTGTTTATGTGTATATACATATAGTATATATATATTATATTATATGTATTAGCACACCACGTTTTCCTTTTCTGTTCCTCCATCAGTGGACAGAGTTGACTCTGTCTCTGGCAGACACATAGCTATTGTGATTGTGTGACTGTAAACATGGGAAGGAAGATGTCTCTGACATGCTGATTTCATTTCTGTTGGCTATATCCTCAGGCGTGGATTTCTGTATCATGTTATAATTCTTCTTTTAATTTTTGGAAGACTCTTCGCGCTATTTTTTTTTATAATTGTTATACAAGTTTAAATTCCCAGTTACAAAACATTCCCTATTCTCTACATCTTCATCAACACTTAGCCTTTGTTTTTTTGAAAGTAGCCATCTTAAGAGGTATGAGATGTTATCTCACTGTGTTTGCAATGTACGTCTCTCCAACAATTAGTGATGCTAAGAATTTTGCATGTACTTGTTTATCCTTTCCGTGTCTTTCTTTAAGAGATGCCTGTTCATGTCCTTTGCCAAGTCTTAATAGCACATATTCTTGCTCTTGGCTTGAGTTCTTATATATTTTAGGTATTAACTTCTTTTCAGATTCACTGCGTCCAAACAGTTCCTGTCAGTTCACAGATTCTGCTGTTTGCTTCCTTCACTCTGCTTCATTTCATTCACATGTGAAGTCTAAAAAGTGGAGCTTAAAGCAGAGCACAAACGCAACTCTTTGTCAGGGACCAGAGATAGGGAAGGAAGGCTTGTAATATGTACACAGCTTCAGCTACATGAGATGAATAAGCTATAGAAATCTGTTTTGTGACATGACTATATTTAAGGTATTGTGCACTTGAAAATTTTGCAGTTCTTAAATGTTCTCATAACAATCATAAGCAAGGGAGTTGATGTATATGTTAATTAGCTAAACTAATTCTAAATTAAATATATGCACACTGTAAATATGTTCAATTTTTGTCTGTTATTATTTAACAAAGTTGGAGCATAGTCTACAGAATGAAGACAAACCTTGCTATCTCTTGTACAGCTCTACCTTACATACTCGCACAATTGTTAAAGCTGGGATTCTGAAGCCTTGATTCTGACTCATCTGAACAACCTGATTCCATTGACTTTAGTTTTTTCCATGTCCTTAAGTTTTTGCCAGAGTAATGCCTCACGAATGGCTGATGGATTGCTGTGCTAAGCAGCATTTCTCCTGTCGACAGTTCACCAGCAAGTGAAGGCTCTCACAGGGGAACCATTGAATTAAATGGTTCACACTGGACTGGCTCTGCTGGAACGACTTCACCTCAGTTCCCAAGTGAAACAAAAATGCTTTTCGTCCTTGGCCAGCCCTGCATTCTGAGAGGATTTGGGATTTATGAGTTTTACCAACAGAAGGCAGGGAAGTGAGGCACTAACCTAATTAAGTTACCTCACAGGTTTCTGTAACAGCCACTGTTGGCTGATTGATTGATTTAATGTGTATGAGAGTTATGCCTGTATGTATGTAAGTGCACCCATGTTGCATAGTGCCCTTGGAGGTCAGAAAAGGACATTGGATCCCCTGGAACTGGAATTACAGAAGGTTGTTAGCTACCATGTCGGTGCTGGGATACGAACCCAGGTCCTCTGCAAGAGCAGTCAGTGCTCTTAACCACTGAACCATCTCTCCAATAATGATTATTTAAGAATCATCTCCAATGATTATTATTAATCATTAATAATTTAGAAATCCATTGTGTCAAGTAAACAAGAGCTACCATATTTATTTTATTTAATCCATAGAAATGAAGTAATTAAGGCACCATATGAAAGAAAAGCAACATGTGATGTTTTATACACCTAAATTTAGTAATTACTCCTTATAATACTGCTTTCTACCTAGTGTCTTTAGCTAACTAGAGATATTCTAAAATCTATCTGTCTGATAGTTTGATTCCCTCTCATATGAGGTTCAGCTCCACTGTCCTAACAGACATATTCCTGTTTATTTCTTTAAAATTTTAAACTTTTTCTTCCAGTGAAGCTATCTTTTCTTTTCTGTTCCTAGCATCTCCCATTTTTATATTTGTACCAACAATGAAGACTCACATTTATTGAAACTAGAGTTCTTTTGTGTTCCTGAAAAAGCACAGGAATGAGATCACATCCTCTACATTGAGTGTGAACAGACAGATTTGGGAAACACTGCATGCTTCTGTAACTTGGATGATCTAATAAAAGACCTGGAAGCAGAGGATATCCAAATCAAAGAGCAGTAGGCTTCTCTGCCTCAAGGTACATGCAGCTCTGTGGGCTTGATCTGGTGATATTTAGGAGTTAGGACTTAGGGATGTTTACAAAAACATTCATAGACTGAGTTCACAGGCTGAGTTTTACTCCTTAACTTTTGGTTAAGAAAATGTTTTTCCCTTCACAAATTAAAATAAATGGATGCAACACCAAGTTGCTGCAATTAGAGTAACTGATATTGGAGATTTTAAGGCCTCACCTTGATTTTAAAACATTCATCATCCTTCTAATCCCAGAAGAGAAACCAGGAGTGTAGAAATATCCTTCCGTATTAAAAGGACAGCATAGTTGTCACATACTCTGTTTGATGCTATTATGATAAATGGGTCCAAGCTATAATAACTGGTAAGAGAATAATAAATACCAATTTTTAAAATAGTACTTTCTTAGCTAGGTGTGGTGGCACATTCCTTTAGTCCCAGCACTCAGGAGGCAGAGGCAGGTTGATCTTTTTAAGACTGAGGCCAGCTTTGTTTACATAGGGAGCTCCAGGCTAGCTGAAGTTACGGAAATAACCTTTCCTCAAAGAAAGACAAAATAAATAAATAAATAAATAAATAAATAAATAAATAAATAAATAAATAAAGTACCCTCTTACTACTGAATACAAATTACTGATCGAAGATCTGCCAAAAGATGTGACAGGGAATAACCTTGACAGAGGAGTTGTCATCATGATATTGGGCTTTCGTCCATGTTCCTGGCCAGACCCACCCCAGGCTATATTCTCTAGGGTAAGGAGATTGGCCATGCAGACCCTCTATTCCACAGTACTAAGAGAGGGTGTTATTTTGAAGACACTTTCTAACATGATTCCAAAATGATTCCTTACCTCCTCCCTCATGTGTGTGTGTGTGTGTGTGTGTGTGTGTGTGTACAGATAAAATAAGACTAGCAATGAATCGGTAATTGTTGAAGGGAAGGTATGTGGTGGTTGACTATTTGCTAAATATTGTGTGTGCTTGAAACTTTCCTCTAGAGGCACAAACAAAAGGGATGGAAACCAAACCAGAATAGCAAAAAGTGGATAAGAAGAGTGGGGACTCAAAAAGTACAGATGCAGTGGAGGGAGTCTGCACCACATAACTGTGCGACTTTAAATTCAGAGGATTCTAGAATGAATTCATCAGAATTCCCTGGGGAGCTTTTTTTTTTTTTTTGCCAGCACAGTTTGAATTTCTTTCCCTAGATATTTGATTCAGTCAGGAGGGAAATGGTCTGAGGACACGTTTGAGTGCTAATATTAACTACCTGGATTATATCAAAAATTAACTTGAGCAGAAATAGATTTTTATAAAGTTAAGAAATGAAATGATAAAATTGGTAAATTTCACCAATTTGGTGATGGGCAGTGTTTCTTATGAGAGAATTCAGGTACTTTCTTTTAGCCTGTGAGACTGATTTAGAAGGGGATTTAGCTAGAATCCATAACATATTAGGTTTGATATTTTACTGAGGTTTGCTTTTTAAAAAACGGAAATAACATCACACAAACCCTCTGTTTATTCCTATAAGCTTTAAGAAGGCCTTTTCTTCCCAGTTAAACCAGTCTTCTACTTTCCTCAGTGCTTCCCCATCTCCCGTCTCTCTGTTTAATTCTTGACATTGTAATTTTCAGATGCTTAGACAATTTAGGTCTTGACACGTCAGTCGTATATTTTAAAGACAAATCCCCGCTCCATGCCATTTTCTTTATTCAGTAACCCAATATGATACCAAATAGAAAACAAGATTGTTAGTCCTTATTAAATCAGGAAAGAGTAAAAAAGGACAACTTTAAAAAGTGAACGTTTTAGTTACTAAGCCGTTGTCAGCAGATAAGCAGGAGGCCGATCTCAAGTTGCAGCTTTGGCTTATGCTCTAGAGAAGTCAGGAGCTGCTTCACTGTTCCGCTACAAGATAATGACCGGACTTTCTGAGGTTGGTATGCCGATCAACAAAAGGTTGATCCTGGCATATTCCTCACAGTTGTACATGAGATCCACAAATGACTTCGGGACCTTTGTTCTTTTAAGAGAGGCCTCCAGTCTTCACAGCTGCACTGTTCTCCTAGCCTGGGTGACATTGTTTGACTGGCTATTTGTCTGGGCATCTTCAGTGATCATTCTTCCATGAAATTTACTGTCTGCCTCTCCTCCCAGTTTCTACTATTTTTATAATTGTCCCTAACAGTAATGCAGTAATGACTCATACTTATTAAAACTAGAGTTTTTTTTTTTTTTTTTTTAGTGACTGCCCCAAAAGCCCAGAAGCAAATTCATGTTCAATACTTGTATGGCATACAATAAAAGTGTGATTCCACTCTTAGTGTTTTCTGGAACCAATTTATCAGAATTACCTGGGGAACCTTTTCTAAGTAGATTTCTGGGCTCCTGTCCCTAGAGACAGAGCTATAGGACAGAACCCATCTCTTAATTTTGTTGTAAAGAAATTCAAGCCTAGAGATAACATGGCCCAAAACTCATCTGGGTTTATAAATGTTTTTTGGAATGCTGCAAAGAGTCAGGCTCTGTGTCTGGAAAATTTGAAATCCAGAACATAGCAACCATCCTAGTCTCGTTGGATTGACCTCTGCCTTGCCATGCATTGTTCCTTTAGCTTGAAGAAGCTGACCACAATTTTATACTAAATTCCAATATTTAGCATCTTTTCTTTTTTATTTTAGAAATCGTGTTAATCCTAGAAATGATTGACACTAAGGAAGGATAGGTGGTGAAGTAGCTCCCATACACATCAGGCTCCCCTTCATGAGCACCAGCAGGAAGATGTCTTAGAGCAACAGGAAGAATAGAGTGAATTGAATATGAATCATTGCTTCACACTGCCTTATCTTCAGAGGAGAACTGAGTACCTGAAAGCAAGTTTAGATAAAACTTCCAGAAATAAACTTTACTTTCTTAGGCTCCATGCTATCATAGGACCAGGAAGAGAGTGATATAAAAAAAACAAGAAGAAATTACAGTTCTAAACATATATGTACTACGCAGAGGGGGCACCTAATTTCATAAAAGAGTCTTTATTATGTCTAAAATCATACACTGATTTCAACACAGTGATAGAGATTTTCTTCAACACCCCACTATCACCCACAGGCAGGTCAACCAGACAAAAACTAAGTAGAGAAACTCTGGAGTCAAATGACATCACAATCAAATGGACCTGACAGACATCTACAGGGCATTCCACCCAAACACCAAAGGACACACATTCTTCTCAGTAACCCATGGAACATTCTCCAAAACTGACCATATTAGGGCACAAAGAAAGTCTCCACAGATTTATGACAACTGAAATATCATTCTGTATTCTGTCTGACCACAAAGGAATAAAAGCAAGATATCAATGACAATAAAAATGGGAAAAAGTACATACATTTATGGAAGCTATACAACACATTACTGAATGAAATTTAGATAATAAGAGAAATCAAGAAGGAAATTAGAAAATTCCTAGAACTGAATGAAAATGAAAGCAAAACATGCCAAAATCCACGGGACATATAAAGGTGGTCCTAAGAAGAAAAATGATAGCATTAAGTGCTTTCACCTGAAAATTGGAAATGTCTCATGTGAGTAAATTAGTGGTGCAACTAAAGGCTTTGGAAAACCAAGAAAAACAGCACCTAAAAAGAGTAAATGGAAAAGGATAAATAACATCAAGACCGGAATTAATGAAATAAAAGTGAGGACAACAACACAAAGAGTCAATGAAATGAAGAGTTGGTTCTTTGAAAGAATTAATAAGATAGACAAACCTTTAGCCAAATAAATCAAAAGGAAGAGTGAGGAGCCAAATTAATCAACTTGGAGATAAAAGGAAAGCCTTACAACAGACCCCGAGGATATTCAGAAAACCATAAGGACATATTTTTTAAATCTATTTTCCACTAAAGTAGAATATCTAAAAGAACACATCAAAAATATTATATATTTATCAGAATAATAGTATTAGCCTCTCCCCTATGGTCTGTGACCTGTTTAGCCTCGAGTTCCTAGGCCTGATATCAATGTCATGTATGGACTCCACCTACAAAGCAACCTAAAACCCAATTAGAAAGTGATTGATCACTCCCATAGTATTCGTGCTGCTTTTGCACTAGTAAACATATCTTGTCAGGCCAGTTGCTGCTGTAGGTCAGAGGGTAAGGCTGATGATTAACTTTCTCTTCAGGTAGCATTCAGAGCAGCTCCAGGACTATGAAAACCAGCCAGTAGACACGAGGCTTTGAAATCAGTACGAGGCTGCTTTCTCCTTGTTTGTTCTACAGTTCATGCATATAGTGTCTTCAGCAGTAGGGTCTGACCATCAAGTTCTGATGTGTAACCAAGAGCAAGGGCAATGGTCAGTAGGATTTGAGGGTCTATGAGACCCTGGTCAACAGTTTCAAAACAGGGAGTCCATCCTGGCATTGAGATTTTGTTTTGCTGGCCTATTGTGTCTAGTACATTATCCCCCTGTTATAAGGCAACTGTTTAATCTCTTTTTATAATGTGTATACTTTAAGAAGCTTCTATAGTGGTGGTTTTCCATACGGCCTCCGTCAAAGGCTTTTAGGGTTAGTTATTCCTCCCCGTATTCCCTCCCCTGCCTTGCTTTCCCGTTCCCACCCAGTTTAATCCTTCTTAGTCTGTTCTTCTCCTTTCCGCCTTTATATCACTGCATTCTACCCTCCTTCCAGGAAGCCTCCACAGCACAGCCATTTGTTAGTTTCCTGACCTCTCTGGATTTTCCATCTGAAACACCCATATCTACGAATTCAAAGCCCGCATCCAACTATGAGAAAGAACTTACGATGTTTGTCTTTCTGAGTCTGGGTTACCTCACTCAGGATGATTGTTTCCAGTTTCATCTATTTACCTGTGAACTGACTCCTAATGACTTATTGTTATACCTATAGATTAATTCCCCTCTCAGTTTCCAGCAAGGATGCTTCCTTCTGTAGCAGATGATGTTTAACACAGAGAACCACAACTGGCCAACATGTAGAGAATAAAAGGCAGCAGAGCGCTTATCCACGAATAGGAGTCCTATACCAAACTTCTGCCTTTCAAGGATCAGGAATCATTGCAAGAAGGGCAGAAAGACTGTAAGAGACAGAAGTGATGGATGACCGCAGGGAAGTAGTGTTTTCCAGAAAGGTGGTCAGTTTCTCATATGAACTCACAGTAATGGTGACAGCATGCAAAGTCCTGCATAAGCTCGTCAGACAAAATCTAAGCATAGACATGGAAGTGGGTAAGAAACCCCAACCTACTTGAGGAAGCATTGGCAACTGATTTCTGACGGGAGGGGGAGTCTCATTTAGGGCTGAGACTCTTGGAAGGCTGATCAGGCTGAAGTAGATGGACTCACATCAAAGGGCATTTGGGGACACAGATTCGACTCTATAGGCCTTAATATACACACAGACACATTGACACACACACAGAGACACACACAGACACACACAAACACATATCGGAGTACATGAAACTGGATGAGAGTCCTAGGGGGGGTACAGGCAGGGAAGATCATCTAAATATGATAAAAATATGTGGTATGAAATTCATTAACAATCAATCTAAAAAGAGTTTAAGAAAGATTATCTACCATGATCAATTTTGCTTCATCCCAGAAGCAAGAGTGGTTAAGCATATATTAATAAATAAATGTAATCCCCCACATAAACAGACTCAAGCGTGGAAAAAAAACCATGATCATCTTATTAGATGCATAAAAAGCCTTTGACAAAAATCTAATATCTATTCATGATAAAAGTTATGGAGAATCTAGGGATACAGGAAACATTTCTCTAAATAATAAAGTCATTCTACAACAAGACCACAACCAACAATACACTAAATGGAGAAAAACTGAAAGCATTACCGCTAAAAGCAGGAATACGATGAGAGTGTCCACTCCTGTTCAATATAGTACTTGAAATCTTAACTGGAGTAATAAGACAAATGAAGGTGATAAAGTGGTTAAAAATTGGAAAAAGTATAAATGTATCCTTATTTGCAGATGATTCTATGCATAAAAGACCCTAAAGACTCCACCAGAAAACTCCTAGAGCTGATAAACACATTCAGCAAATTAGTGGAATATAAAATTAACACCCTTAAATCAGTGGCCTTCATGTCTACCCACAACAAAAAGAAATCAGGAAAGAAATCAGGAAAACAGTCCCATTTACGATTGCCTCAAAACCCCTAAAATATCTTGGAATTCAAAGGAAGTAAATGACTTATACAATAAAAACTTAAAGACATTAAAGAAAGAAGCTGAATAAGATACCAGAAGTTGGAAAGAACTCCTGTGCTCATGGGTTGGTAGGATGAATGTTTGGAAAATGGCATCCTTCCAAAAGTAATCAGATTCAATGCAATACCCATTAAAATTCCAACACGATTCTTCACAGAAATTGAAAAATAATCTCAAATTTCATATGGAAACACAAAAATTCCCAGGATAGCCAAAATAATCCTGAGCAGTAAAAGAACTGCTGGAGGCATTATCATCCTTAATTTCAAATTATACTATAAAGCTACAGTAATAACCGCAGCACAGTACTGACATAAAAACAGACACATTGTTCAGTGGAATAGAACTGAGGATCTAGATTTAAATCCATATATTTACAGTTATCTGATTTTTGACAAAGGATCAACAAATACACACTGGAGAAAAGACAGCATGTTCAACAAACGGTGCTGGTCACATGGAATAGCGGCATGTAGGAGAGTGAAACTAGATCCCTGTCTTTCACCATGCACAAAATTCAACTCCAAATGGATCCCTTGATCCCTCAGCAGAAGATCATATACCCTGAATCTGATGTAGGAGAAAGAAAGGAATACACTGGAACTCGTATGCACAGGAAAAGACTTTCTGAACAGGACCCTGACCAATCATTGACAAATGGGACTTCATGAAAGTAAAAATAAAAGTTATTAATAGTTAGACTCTTGGCATATTGATCAGGCTCCAGTGGATGAACCCTCACCAAAGGGCATTTGGGGACACATTTACTCTTTCTCTCTCTCTCTCTCTCTCTCTATATATATATATATATATATATATTACATGAAATTTGGTGGAGCATATTTCCAGAGGTACATATAGGAAGAGGGATTTGCCGATGATATGCTCTATACATAAAGGCCCTAGAGACTCCACCAGAAAACTCCAAGAGCTGATATACACATTCATATATTGTATAAAACTCAAAAAAATCCATTCATTCAAAATAAAAGAGCTTCTCCTCATTGCCTATTAGCGATTTAATTAAGGTTATCTCAAGTGTAGAATGGTTCAAATGGCCAAACTTCGGTATATAATCTTTCTCACATTTTTAGGTATCCTAATGGTTCTAAAATCTAATGTATATATTTTAGATGCTGGAGGTACATGTCTATGCATTAATTTTAAGGATTTTTTTTTATTAATTTCAGTGGCATAACGTTTGACTTCAGGTGATATTTTAAAGCTCATTTTGAGTGTGTGATAGTACCCACTGGTCCACTGAGCTACAATGAACAAGGTGACGAAATATCCCAAACTTGACTTTCATTCCAGAGGGAAAAATCATTACTTACTGCTTTTAAAAATGTGCTCCCAAATAAGAAGAGACCAAAGACTGTACTTACAGAAAGAGTTTGCATAAGGGAGTTCTTCATTTGAGCATGAAAGCGGCTTTCTTCCTCCCTCCCTCCCTCCTTCCTTCTTTCTTTCTTTCTTTCTTTCTTTCTTTCTTTCTTTTTCTTTCTTTCTTCTTTCCATCTTTGACCCCCCCCAAGAGCAACAGATCTAATCAATCCTCTAAAGGTTGATTGACATATATACTGGGTCTCTGAGGGAACCTTTATGACTGGGCATGCCGAGTTTCTTCTCATCTGGTCTTGATTTCAAGTCCTGGGCCAAACACAGATAGTCTACAGGCAATCTTTATCCTAAATTCTTGACAGAGTTCTTTGGGAGTTGCTTCATTTTTTATGCTTACAGAGTGTAGATAAATATATTGTGGTTCCTTTAGAGAAAGTGCATTAGTTCTATTTATAAAACACCAAAAGGAGCATGGTTTCCAATGAAAGTGAGAACAGTTTAATATGCAAATACTAAAATGGACAATTGGCAACCTGTATCAAGTGTCAAGTGAAGACTGATTTATTTTAAACGTTTGCGTATATAATAATAAAATATTAAAAGGGTAAGTATTCGATTAGTCACTTTGCAGTGAGCAATGCATTTCTATGAATTTAAATATAAAATACATCATGAATATAATGTGGAACAATTATTAAAATGAAAATTCAGAGAATGCATTATCTGCCTATTCTGTTATTAATCATTTGTACAATATCTGTAATTATCCATTATGTCCTACTGGAAAGATACCCAACTCCCTTTGCTCAGTTCTCTGTCATTGTGAAGCTTCAGTGCCTCTGAGATCAGGATTGACATCAGAAGTTCAGAGAATTCAAGAACTGCTGTGACAGACCCATTTGTCTTAAATAGACAGTACCCTTTGCGTTTTATTGTGCAAACAGAGCTGGGAACTGTGATGTCTGAAGGAGCTGGCTTCTGAGGGGGAAGAACTTGAGAACTGGATTCCACTCTGGTTGTGATGAGAAGCTGGATCACCTGACCTTCACTTTCTATGTGACTGAATTTTCCTTAGGAAGGAATGCAAACATTATTTCCTTAATTGCCTCCTAAAGGTCCTGTGAGATTAAAATTCACACAGGAAAACACATGACAAAGTAAGACCTTTAACTAACTCACTGCACTCATTTAGTTTATATTTTCATCCAAAATTACATATGTTTCAATTCGTTTTAAAAAGTCTAAGTCCTTTCAAAAGTATCCTCATTGCTAATGAATGGTCCAGGGAATGGGCAGGAGTCTGTACAGACTTAAGAAAAGGTCAGGATCTCCTAGTGAACAGCTGGCTAGACAGAAAAGGTCAGTGCCAATACCATATTTTTTAAAAAACAATTTCTCTCCATATCTATTTGAGAGAGACTATTGAATCAATCTCTAGAATACTTAGAAGACATTAAGTGTTACAAGTAATTTGCTTCTTCATAATATAAGTATAGCTTTATTAAACAGTGTTTCTAGAATCCCAACACAAACTTCTGAGTTATTACCAAAAAGGAAGAGAGCAAATGAGTGCTATATTTTCATTTTTTATTGGCACAAATACTTGATTTACTAATGACCTAAATTTGGTTAGGTGTCAAGGGATGCAACCACATTGTTCCTATTAATATTTTACTACTCACTAATATTTTTTTTGCATAAAAATAGAAATATCTAGTTTTGAGAGGTACTACATACTTCCTTTTGCTTATGTTATCAAGCATAGAATATTGTTTATATAAGTAACTTGACCTTAAATTTTTATTCACAACTCTCATATGAAATTTCTTAGTATAGCAATGGTAGTACTCTCCAGATTGCTTTCATATTAGTTCCTATTTATTTATTTTTTATTTACTTTTATGTATGTGACTCTTTTGCCTACAAGTATGTAAGTGCACCACATGCATGCAATGCCTGTGAAGACCAGAAGAGGGCATAGGATCTCTTGAAATTGATGTTTCTGACTGTTGATAGCTAATCATGTGGGTGTTGGGAACCAAACCTGGTCCTCTGCAAGAGCAACTGGTGTTCTTAAATGCTGAGCCATCTCTCCAGTCCCACTGAATATTATTATTTTTTAAAATTTATTTTTAAATTATATGTGTATGAGTCTTCTGCCTGCAGGTGGATAAGTATACCTGGGTCATTCAGTACCCATGGAGGTCAGAAGAGGGTGTCAGATCCCCTGGAACTGATGTAGTGGATAGTTGTTGGCCACCATGTGGGTGCTGGGAAATGAACCTGAGTCCTTTGCAAAAAGCAGCATCTTTCCAGCCTGCATATTATTTTTTAATCATCCTTCTGCTACTGATTTGTGGCCCTGTGGAATTTTCCTAAACTTTGGATTTTATTCTTGGTGTTTCATTCCCTAAGACCTTTCTATGAATAATTTCTTCCTGTTCTGCAAAGGGGGCTTCAGAGACGGCAGTAATAGTTATTCCAGTACTGTCTCTGTTTTCCTCTGGAAGTTTATAGAATAGCATTATTGCCTTGTTTATAGTTTAGGTTACTCAATACCTAGCTGTATCATGCTCCTCTGCACCTGTGCCATAGCACTGTAAATTCCTAGTGAGATGTGTCTAGTGAGATGTGTTGCATATTCTCGTATTGAACTTAAAAATTTCCTGTTCCAAATACAACTAAATGTCACCACCATTTAACACCCGTGGCCTTGGGAAATTTAAACTTCTCATGATTCTATTTCATCTCTGATAAAAGAGGGAATAACAATAGCAACTTAAAAATTATTATGGAAACTCAAAAAGTATTCTTCACTTTTTTTTTTTTTTTTTTTGAGACAGTGTCTCCCTGTAGCCCCAGCTGGCCTGGAACTTGCTTTATAGACTAGACTGGCCTTGATCTCACAGAGATTCACCTGTCTCTGCCTCCTGAGTGCTAGAATTAAAGATGTGCCCCATGCTCTCTAGCCAAATAAATACTTTTTAAAAAAAAGATAAAATGAATCCTTTTAGTTAGCTCATTGTCTATCATAAAAATGGCACACAAAATAAAGATGATCTTGCTTGACTTTTTACATTAATTCTAAACAATTCTTGATTCATACAGGTAGGACCAGAAAGAACCTTTAGAAAATAAGAACACTGCAAATCCTATGAACAATATGAAAGAACCGTTATTTTGCGCATCCTTTGTTGTGAGTCTGCTGGCAGCCACAGCACAGGCTTCTGGTTGCCCTTTCAACATCCCTCTGCCCTTTATCCACGCTCACAGAATTCTAATTCTGTTCTTGTATCTACCTTTTCCCTTGTGACTCAGGGTTAGATTTTGATAGATTTTATATAATTCACTGCAATCTCCTATTCTCCCTGTAAATGGTTTAAGTGAAGGCATGTTATACAACTATAACTGATGAGACATGAGGAGAGGCTGGTGCAGGAGTTCACAGAAATGTTTGTTCGCTAATGGAAAAGGCTTTCCTTTTTGTATGAGGACCTGGCAAGGTGCAAGATACCATTGCAGACATTTTGAGAGTGCTGTGATAATTGTTAAGCTGAAACTGATCCATAAAGTTGATAAAACATTAAGAGAAAGCCACACTGAGGATGGTACCACGGCACTGAGTGACCAACCTTAGGTTTGCCAACCTCTTGGATTCTTTGTTAAGACAATATATTCCTTATTCATACAACTCAGTTGAGTCAGGTTTTTGAATTGTATTTTATTAGCATGATTTGTTGTACAAAATACTGTTTCATGGTGACATTTTCATGCATGTATATAATGTACTTTGTTATTTTAATACAGCTAAAAGTATCCTAAATGGCAATTAGTTACTATATTTTTTGTATTCTTTTATATCATGTTGAGAATTATGCAAATGGAAAAATTGGTAAGTTACAAGTACATAGTGTTATGCTACACTTAGACTTTTATCTACAGTATTTTCTGGATATAGCAGCATTTGAAACATCTTTCTTAAGTAGAAATTGAATCATTTCTTCTAGTATTTTAGCAATGTTGTGATAATATTTAAAATTTAAGAGTGACATATATTGGATAAGCTGACATGCACGGACATAAATCTTATTTGACATTTGGTGAGCTTTTATACAATGAGCGTGTGTCCATTCCCCAGACCCAGAGCAAGCTGGACCTTATCACCATTCTCTTAGAAGTTCTCCTTGTAGTTCCCAGAGCTAACACATCCCCTGCAGGGGAAGTACTTTTCTAACCACATGTAAACTTTCCTGTCGTTCAGTAGTATATTCTTGAGTTACATAACAGGCATCCTTAGTGTCTGGTTTCTTTTGCTTAACAATATGATTATGAGATCCATTCATGTTGTGCGTAACAAGAATAGTTCTTTTTCATTCTATGTAATATTTTTTTGTGACTGACTGCATCAGAATTTATCCAGTCTTTTTGTGAAAGATATTTAGGTTTTTACATGAGTAATGTAACCAGGAATATTTCATATGTCTTTTAATGAATAATTTATATATGTCTGTCTAGTACATACTTAGGTATAGGACTGCTCAGTTTCAGAGTAAGAAGATAGTATCTTTTCATAGATAAGGTAAAGGAGTTTCTCTAATGTGACTTTATGGACCCATCATGATGGCTTGGCAATGTGTGATTTTGTTAATTGTGCTTTTAGCTTCTCTGATCTGTAGTGCTAATTGATTTTGCTTCCGTTTTAATTTCCTTGATAACTAACCAGGTTGAACATCTTCCCGGCATCTTTATCTTTGAAGTTCATTCTTGTCTTTTTAAGTGATTAATTTTTATCTCGTGGGCATGTATATTTTGCCAGGGCTCTTAAGCATAGAGTCACCTCTCCAGCTCCTATTCTTAAATCTTTTGACATTTTTCCCAAATGTATTTCCTTAGTTTTACTGATTTATAGGATATATTTTGAACACATGTTCCTGATCAAAAGATAAATATTGAAATAGTTCTAATTCTGGTAATTATATTTTCTTGAAAAAGGTTCCCTTTTCAATCATGTCCACTTTACCAGTCTTTTCCGTCATAATTATTGTTTTGTGTGTATGTTTTTAACAGGATATTTTTTTCTCTTGTCCTCATGAAGTTTATTATTACTTTTTGATCCAAATGAAATTTAACTTTTTGTAGAAATGGAGTATCAACAATGTGTATTAAGTTCTCTGTGTTGAGTTGATCGTACCGCTTTGTAGAAACAGCTTTGTGATCTGTCAGTCTCTGGTCTGTTTTATTTCATTTGTTTATTTTCTTTCATTGTGCCAATACATCACAGTTTTAATAATGTTTTGTTTTATATAAATTTTATATAAATGAGATTTTTAATTTACATTAAAAATCGGAAACAAAACAAAACAAACCAGCCCTGAAAGCCCTTCGTACTTATTTTGATTTTCTTTATTTTCTCTCAGAGACATGCTACGGTTTTCTTTTAGAGTTCGGGCACATATTTCTTATGTTTATGTCTAGTTCTTGAGTGCTATTTAAGATGCTGTTACCAAACCTTTTACATTTTTACTGCCTGACAGTTTGTGGAGCTCCAACAATAAAATTGATTTTCAATGCTGGCAGATTGTGACTCTTTTAGGAATCCTGTGAACATAGCTCTGTCACCGTGGAATAATGGAGTGCTCTTTCCTTCTCTCCAGTTAACGGTCTTTCAATCTATTTATCTTTTTCCTGAATGTGCTGGCTAGGAGTTCCAGGAAATGACTGAAGAGACAGTCTTCAGACAACTTTGCCTGTTTCAGTGGGATACCTCTCATGTTTCATCATTAGTTGTGATACTTGCTGAAGGGTTTTAAAACTTTTTTCTTTTTAAAAACTCTTAAAATATTTCTTATTTTTATTTTATGTGTATGAGTGTATTTCTTGCATATGTGTAAATGCACTTGTGTAGTACAATGCTCTCGGAGGTCAGATGAGGGCGTCCGATTCCCCTGGAACTGGAGTTATGGATGGTTGTTGGCCACCATGCGGGTAGTGGGAATTAAACTAGGTCCTCTGCAAGAGCAATCAGTGTTCTTAGTTGCTGTGGCATCTCTCTGGCTCCACTCCAGAACATTTTTATTTATTTTTAAGGATATCAGTATTTTGCCTGCATGTATGTAAGTTCACCCATGTTGTGCAATTCCCATGGAGGCCAGAAGAAGATTCAGAGGATTCCCCTGAAACCATGTGGGACTTGGAGGGGGACACAAGTCCTCCACAAGAGCAGTTTGTGCTCTTAACAGGTGAGCCATGTCGCCAGCCCTGTTTTTGTTTTTAGGATAATCTTTGTTATGTTAAGAAAGCTTCTTTCTCTTCCTGTTACACTTTTGTCATGAAGGCACCTGTGATTTTCAGATGCTTTTTCTGTATTTAGTGCACTACTTGGATGATCACGTCTTTTTCAGTTATGTTCGGTGAATGTAGTAAAATACAGCAAATAGTTTCTTGAGGTCAAATGAACCTGTGCTTTTGGAATAAATTCAACTTTATAATAATTGATCAACATTTTTTATATAATTGGCCTCATTTTGCTTTGTATGTGTGTGGATTAGAAATTGAAACTGCTAGTATGTTCATGTGTTTAAGGCCTAAACACATGTACACTCAGGCATCACAAAAGAGACTCATTAGATTGTTTATGTTCATACACATATGTGTATAAGTAGCAGTAATAATCGAAGGAGAGGACAGAAAAGAGGGGGAGTTGACCTGAATGTGGGAGGAGGTGGAGCCTCGAGACTGAGGTGAAGCAATGATGTAAATACAGTATGCATGTATAAAATTTTCAAAAATCAAAAAAATAAATTGGAACTGCCTTTGTTAAAAGGCACGTTTAGATGATAATCCCTTATATTATGTCTATCTTGGTAGCAGTGAACTCCAGATTTTGGCTTTCTACGTATTAAGTCTGATATAAGTATCAGGTTACTCTTTTTGTTTGGACTCTACAGTCTTGAAAATGCCTCGAAGCGGGGAAATCTGCACAAACACAGGGTTAATTCCTTTGAAGTTTTCTTCTCTCACAGTTTTCTTGTTCAAATCCTGACTCTTCTGATTCCTCTCCAAAACTTTCAAAAAATGAAGGCTTAGTTTTCGTTTGTTTTGTTTTATGCAGATCTTACCACTGGACACATAAGACGGTTGGTTTGAAACAAATATCACTTAGTGGTCAGAGGGAGGAGTTACCCAGAAAAGTTCATATGTAGTGTCCACCAGTTCAAGAAGACATCCAGGAAACAGGCATTGACATCCTGTCACATGGCTGTTAAACTGAGACATTGGAGTCAGAGGAGTACTTTAAATGACTGTGTCTAATATATTTAGAGAGTCAAATAAAATTAAAACATTTTAGCAGAGAACAGGAAGCTACTCCAGCAATCCAATGGATGATCTAGGTCAGAAAACACAGAGTTCAGTCACCTCTGCAGACCATACACATAATAAGAGGTAAAGTCAAACTGATCTTTTACTCAGTTTTAAGTAGGTTGAACAAAATTAAACAAACAAGAAACCTTCTTAGGGTTCAGCCATCTGCTCTTTCTTCCCCTTTCAACTGTCAATGGAAGCAAGAGAGTCACAATTTTCTTTTACCTCTGAAAGCTACTAAGCCTTCATGCTATGGTTTATCTGATATCTCCCAAAAAGCTGCATGTTGCACACTTGTTTCCAGCTGCTGCTACTATTTTGGGAGTCTAAGGCAGCCTTAGAAGGTGGGGCCTGCAGGTCACTAAGGATGCGCCTTTGAAGGTGAGAACCAGGCCCCTAATTCCAGCCTTGCTTTCTCCGGTGTCTGGTTTGTCACCATGTAAACAGCCTCTGTTTCACAATGTCTTCCCCACCATGATGGGCTGAAGCCCTCTGAGTGTGAGCCAGAATAGCTCTTTCATCCTGAAAACTGCTCTGTCAGGCAATCTGTCAGTGATGCAATGTTATCCCATTAGAATTTGGATATTCCCAATATTAGATGACGGCTTAAAGAGTTTAATGATATTTCTTTCCTTCCTCCATCTAACCTTTCTCTCTTTCTTTCTTTCTTTCTTTCTTTCTTTCTTTCTTTCTTTCTTTCTTTCTTTCTTCTTTCTTTCTTTCTTTCTTATTTCTTTCTGTATTGGGAAGTAAATTTAGGGCTTCATGCAAACTAGGAAAAATGATCTAGCACTAAGCTATATCTTTAATCTTAAAAAAATTTTGAGGCAAAATCTTATTAAATTGTCCAAGTTGGCCTTGAACTTGCTGTATGGCACAGGTGGGGCTTGAACTTGTCATCTTCCTGCCTCATCTCCTAAGAGCCGCAAGGCCTAGTGTGTAATATTCATTTCTAATACCTAAGTATGCTAAGTGGGGCTACCAAGAAGTCTTACATTCATATTCACATGATGAAAATCTAAATCTTCCTCTCATAGATTAGAGCAGTAAGTTTGTGGATCATTTGGTGGAAGTCTCATTTGGCTTCAATCACTTTCCTTTTTATGTATATTTTTATTGAGTTTTTATGCAGTTCATATAATAGATCTTAATCACATTTAGACTCCTTCCCCCATCTGTACTCTGAATTTCATGCATTTTTCATATATGTAAGGCCTATTCATCCAGTTAAACATTTGTATCCAGATGTCCCTCAGTGCAAGTTCGTCCACTGGAGTCTAATCTGCCGATCTAGAGTCACTCCCTTAAAGAATTCCTCTTCCCCATCCAGGAGTACTCGGTTGCCAATAGTCCCTTGGCTAAGATGGGGCATGCGGCCCACTTTCTCAGTTCTATGCTGGGTTTTTGACAGACTTTCTTTAATGCTTCATTTGACTCGATGTTTTTTTATTTATCAGAAGACCTAGAAAGATGCAAATAAGTTAGGTAAAGAAGGCTGACACATATTTATGCTCACCACACTTGCTATTTGACTGACACTGGCAATAGGAACATTTTATAGCCCAAAACTTAAACTTCTGTGAAGTAATTAGAACAAGTGCGTACAAAATCATGAATTAAAAGACTTAGTCCTCATTCACTCACTCATTCATTCACTCATTCACTCACTCATTCATTCACTCATTCACTCACTCATTCATTCATTCACTCATTCATCATTCACTCACTCATTCATTCATTCACTAACTCACTTCATTCATTCATTCATTCATTCATTCAGTATTTCTCTGGTGTATGTGTGTATCTTTTCCTGTGTGTGTGTGCATGTGAAGACCAAAGATGGACATCTTATTTATCTCTTAGTCATTGTCCTTATTTTTTGAAACAAAATCTCTTATTGAACTAGAGATTATTGATTAGGTTATACTGGCTGATCAATGAGCTCCAGGGATCTGCCTATTTCTGCCTCCCCAGTCCTGGGATCTGACACCTTCTTCTGGCCTCTACAGGCACTGTATTCATGAGTATAACCCCCAACACACACACACACACATGTATATATAATATATGTGGATATATATATGTATATAATTTAAAAATATAGTTAAAGTATTTTTTTAAAAAGAGAGAATTTTGAGAGTAATTTAGCATGTTACTTTAGAGGGTTATTACTCAGGTTATATAATCAATGACTCTCAAACAGATGTATATGCAGACTTATCAAAATATAGATGTATGATAAATTTGTATTTCCAGAGATGCTAGAAGAGAAAATAACTTAAGAAGAATAATTATTTTGTCAATGAACTTACAGCTGGTATGAAGAGACAGAAAAGTAGGTCAAGGAGGTGGGTGGGAAAAAGTAAGTCTTTCATATTCTTATATTGTTATTTGCTCCTGCTTTTTTAAAGGATATTTTATGTGTGGACTGAGCTTTGATAAATGCTGCAAGACTGGCACAGGTCTTCAAGGTGGAGTTGTCTTAAATTTCAAAATAAAAGTGTTAAAAAAAAAACCCATTGAGGATAACGGCTTATGAGAGATGGAGGAAATGACAGGTTTGGATAAGCAGAAACAGACACAGGAATTTCCACTGCTAGAAATAGGGTGGCCCAGATTCCTTGACAGGTGTGCACTGCAACAAACAGATCCTTAACAACATATGTTCTTGTTCTTTTAACTCTTTCTAAATTTCCTTCTTTGGGATTCTTTTTTCCCCATGTTTCTTGTTTCTTAGCTTCATAGTTACTTAACTCTGTATAATTACTTTAATGTTTTCTTAGAGATCACAATATGCATCACTGATTTATCAAAATGAAATATTAAGTTTTCCCAGACAATGCATGACATTAAAACACACAATTATCTTCCGTACCAAATTATGTTCTATCATATTTTCACATACTGTTATCACTGATTTTGTAGTCAATATTCTTTTATATTTACCCATATTTAACCTTTCTATTCCTCATTTGCCTTTCTGTCTTCATGCTACCATTAGAATAATTTTTGTCTGCTTGAAGAATATCCAGTAATATTTTCTTTAGTACTGCTCACTCTGTTGGTGATAAGGTTTCTTTTCTTTGATTATTGAAAAATGCACTCATGGAGAAAACATTGCAAGCTCTTTATATTAAAAATTTGAATGTCAAACATGATATATTTGCATTAAACCTAGAAATGCCCATTTTATTTGTAATGATAAAGTAATGCAGTTATATTTTCTAAAATAAATTTGCCATTTGCTCCTATCCTGTGATTAAAACCAGTGTCCATGTCTATGTCAAGGTAGGCTTCTATAAAACCTGTATAGACTAAGGTAGCTTATAAACAATACAAATTTTTTTTTTTTTACTGTCTTGGATGCTAGGAAGCCAAAGGTCAAGGAACCAGAACATTTGGTGTCTTGTAAGGACTAGATTTCTTGCAGATGGTAAATTCTTGCTCTATCCTTGCAAGGCAGAAATAGCAAAGCAACTCTCTAGGGTTTCTTATATGATATCTGCTCTCATGATCACTTCTGGAGGGTTCAACTTCCTAATGCTATCGCCCAGAGCTCAGATTTCAATGTGTGATTTGAGGGATCACATGCATTCAGACCATAACAATTCATTTGCTAAGGTTTTCTCTGAGGGAAGCCCTTCTCTGGCTCAGCTTACTGTATGACCAGGTTCTCTGCAAGATTTGTGACAAGCACCATAAACAAAAATCACCAAAATCTTTGTCGTACTTTGATCTTTTTTGAGATCAGGCAGTAAGTACCCCATGGGGATTCTAAACTGATTGAAAGAAAGTCACAATCCTAATGTCTTGATTAAATTCCAGTTGTCAACCTGACACACCTGGGAAGAGGAACCTCTACTTGGGAATATCCTCTGTTCATTTGGCTGGTGGGCATGTCCCTAAGCCTTATTCCTGATTGTTTAGTTATGTGGGAGGTGCCACCCTAGGTGGTCCTGCTTTGTATGAGAAAACAGACTGAGGGAGAGCCAGGGGTACAAACCTGTAGGCAGCGTGCTTTCATAGTGGCTCTGTTTCAATTCTTGCCTCCAGGTTGCTTGCTCCCTTGAGTTCATATCTTGGCTTCTCAGTAACAGAATGTGACCTGAGAATTAACTGTAATTTGAAATAAACCCTTTTCTTTCTAAGTTAGTTTTGGTCAGAGTGTTTTATCACAGCAGTAGAAAGCAAACTAAAACACCTATTAATCTTGACATGCAACCTTGTATTTGTGAGGACGAGGCCTAAGAAAACCCACAAAATATCTCTCGTTCCAACTGGACTATTACAGGTCCCAGGCTCTGTGGACAAAGAGAGACAGGCCCAGGCATGTTAGGCAAGCCTGAAAACAATAGGACCTAATAAGGTATAAACAAAAGCCTGCAATGTACCTAGGTAATGGCCAGCACATTCCTCTGCCCTAAAGGTGACTCTCACCAACGAGAGACCCTGTGCCCCCTTCAACCCATTTCTGGTGTTCATAACCAATCAATTTAAAGACATGTTTGGCGCGCGCGAGCTTTTGTGACCAACCTGGGGGGAGCACGGCAAATCCCCCTCCTCCCTTTGTCTAAAACCTATAAGAAGCCCCTCCCACCTCTCCTCTTGGCCACTCTCCCTCTGCGTTGGTGCATTGGGTGGTGGACCGAGCTCGAGCTTGTAAATAAAGACCCTTTGTGCTTGCATCAGATTTGACCTCCCTGATGGTCTTTTGAGAGGATTCTATAACCTGGGCACAGCAATATTGTTATGAAAAATATATTTAATTATATAAGCCAAATTAACATTGTAAAGAATATTGTAAAGACAATATTGTAAAGAACTAAAAGATCTGCTGATTGATTATAGAAAGACATAAGCTCCGTTTTTATAATCCTAATTATGAGTGATCATTAATTACATAAATATTCTAATGATATAAATCTCACGTTTTTCTTTTATTTGTTTGTTTGGTCTTTAAAGTTGTTGTCTCTTATAGAAAAACTGAGATGTACTGGTTAATACCGACCTTCAATACAATACATCTTAATAAAGACCTTCCTTATTTTTGTTACTTATTTTTGTCAAAACAGAGTTTCCCTGTAGCCTCAGCTGGCTTGGAACTCTCAATGTCAACCAGGCTGGCCTTGACTTCACAGAGATCCACCTGCCTCTGCCTCCTGCATGCTGGGACTGAAGGTGTGCACTACCACACATCGCTAGGCTTTCTTTATTTTACAGGTGGGAAACTAGGACAAAATAATTGCTTATATAACCATTTTATTGTGGAGAGTCCCTGAGTGAGTGACAGGTATCACAGTCCATTTTAGTGACTCTCGGTCACCAAGCATCCTGATATTTGCCAGGAATGGTGGGTGATGGAGTCTGAATTAAATCTCTCACAGCAATGTGTGCTGCCTGGAAAGCAAGCTGAATCGAGGGCACCGAGAGGAATGAGGAAATGAATTTAAATGTGCCCTGCCTAAACCTCAGGCCTGGGGATTCACTACTGATCAAAGCTATGCCCAAATGCACTTAACAGCAGCTTTATAAATCCTGTATCCTGAGCGTCCCCCTTTCACTGAATTACCCTAAAGAGTTTCAAATAGCCAAATGTGAAGTTCTTACAAGGCTCTTTTGTTTGCTTTCACAGCAGTTATGTTGAACATAAAAGGTATTGTGGAAAGGTAAACAGCCAGCTACTACCACATTCATTTTATGAGCTTAAAATCACATGACAGAGTCCTACTCCCATGCCATCCAAAGGCCAAAATAATTTAACACTCATCTAAGAATTATTCCTGGGACCCCAACATCACAAGGGTCAATTTTAAACAGTTTTCTCATTTTTTATATATCTGAAATATCTTAATTTTAAATTCAAAAAGAATTAATTTGTAATTTTAAAGTTGATTTAAATCTATGGAATCAAGCAGGCGACATATTTGGAGTTTGGCAAATCCTTAGGTCCATATGTAAACGGATCAGTTCCAGGCCTTTTTCTAAGATATTTCCCATTGTTCCCATAGTTCATGTAGTAAGAGACAAACTCAAAGTGAAACTTAACACAAGATTACTAGTTACCTGGCTTATGAAGGCAAAGTTGCATTCGCCCTTATTTTGCTTCCTTATGAGTGTTTATTGTGAAAAATTCATTCAAAAATTAGGAAAATATGTCAGAATTCTGAGCTGTAGAACTTGAACTTGGCCACTTCAGTCATTGGTTCGAGGTCTACATTCTGCTTCTTGGTCTCCTTCGCTGTGCCTGACACAAGTAAGAAGCTCTGGAGAATGGGGTGAAGAGCACAGAGGTGAAGTCAGATCTACCCAGGTTCACATAGGAGGATGAAAAAGTCTAGACAAAATTAAATTACCTAGCAAGACAAACAAAACCCAAACTACAGTCAACAGACTATCTAGAAAATCAGAAGAAAACCTTCCTGGAGTACAGATGAAGGCACAGGCCACATCTGTTTTGTTTTTGTTTTGTTGTGTTGTTTTGTTTTGTTTCCATTTTGAGAAAGGGGCACACCATGCAGTGAAGCCTAGCCTCAAACTCACAACCCTCCTGCCTGGACCTTGTGAGTGAAGGAATGACTGTGAAGGAATGACTGGCACATGTTACCATATCCAGGCTGCATCTTATAGCAATTATTTTCTTCATTTATTATGTTTCCAAAATTTTGAAGGATTTCCACCCCCTTTTCAAACTTTTCAGGAGATTTGTAGTATTTGGAAAGTGATGTTAGTGACCATATGGTCCATTTCTCATTTTACAGATGGAGAAACTGAAGAGGAGGCAATCTCAAGCCCCTGATTATAGCCATCTAGTTTGTTAGGAGAGCCAGTTTGGGAAGCTTGGGCCCCACCCACTCTGCTCTGTAGCCCCCCCCATCTCCCAGCAGCTGTTGGATGAAGCCTTCAGAGACAATGTCTGTGGAGACGGGTAGCCACTGCCTTGCACACACACACACACACACACACACACACACACACACACACATGCACCCCTCCTGTGCTTTGTGCCTTCTGTTGCTTAGGGTCTAGGAAAGGGATTGGCCAAATGTGCTGGCTGCTGCAACTGTTGGAATTTTTTTTTCTCCTGAGCTATGCTAATCTTCTAAAATTATGTTCTTCGAATTATTATCTTCTATGACTGCTTTAGCCTAAAAAACTGTGATTTATGAAGGGTAGGGCATATTGTTTTAATGTTTCTGGCCAGTTCCTAAAGTTCATGGGTCCAAGGCCTTTCCCAGTACACTGGTTGCCTTTCTGAATATTTTCTTGTCTAGGCGACAAATACATGTGACAATAGGAGAAATGGGCATTAAAGGCAATATATGCTGTTACTTTGAAATCGTCCCCAAATTGCAGTTTAGGAAATGTAGACTACAGTATATAATGTTCATCTGCTGGTGGAAATACCACCAATTTACATTCCCATCAATAATTATAATTTTGTATAAACTGCTTACAGTATTGAGAACACTAAGAAGCTACAAATAGTACTCTGGGGTCAGAAGCTAGTGGAATGGGGGTTGGTTAGTGGGATGAGAAGGGACGGTTAATGCAATGTGGGTTAATAGGCGGGCGGGGGGTGTCTAAGGAGATAGGGAGGGTTAATCGGATGGGGAGGGACCATTATTTTCTTTAGTGAAACTATAAACAAATTGTTATTAGAAAAATGCCCCTCCTAAACCTTCCCCACATTCCAAATGGAATATACATTTTTTCCCATCTGAAGGGTTGCAGTTACAGAACTGGGAAGCTATCACGTGTGGTGTGAAGAAGTGGAAACTTTTATAACATTTCAACACAGCTCCAGCCCATGTGAAAGTCGCTTTGAAGAGCCATTCTAGACAGGTGTAGTTTACTTTAGAAAATGTTGGAGTCTGTCTTGTATTCTAGAAAAAAATCAGCAACCTGGGCTCCAATGTTTATCACTATTGCATTATTTACCAGCCAACACTGGTTGCCCATGAAGAGATCTTCCACTTACCTACTGATATCCTAATAAATTAGCTAAACCCAGTCACTTAAAATGACCCAGACTGATTGCCTTATTCTTCTGAAATCAGTCTCACTGGTAAAGTCAATGTAACATTAATCTTAGCTCCTTTTAGAGGGTCTCAAGAGGAATCTCTTCCTTGTACTTTTCTGTCATGGGTCGAGATAAAATATCCAGCACCACGTGGATAAACTGGCTGGGCCGCTTAACTCAGGCGTAAGCAAACGTCAATCATGCTCAGAAAGAAGCTTTTATAGAGTCTTGGCAGTGGCAACTGGTTACAATTTGAAACATCCAATAAGAATTAAGCATTTTCTCAGGCGTACAATATCCCCATTACATTCTCATTACTATCACACAGAAGCAGAACAAGTGGTCAGTTATTCACAGCTTTTCCTCCCAGATTACAGTGTCTCGGGATTAGTGGTCAGGCCAGTTCCTGGAATTTATGAGTTAACTTCTTTCCAGGTATGTCCCTGGGAGGGGCTGAGCAAGAATGTACAAATAAACTCTAAGTCTACTGCAACAGTGAAAATGTAAGCTTTTATCCTATTTTCCTAGGCCATCACACTTCTGGCTTCTACAGGCTGTCTGCATTCCTTGGCTTGAGGACTTCCAGTCATCACTCTGACCTCCACCTTTGATTTCACATCTTCTTCTATGTCCCTGGTTTCCTTTTGGAAAAGATCCCTGTGACTATATTTATCTTGCCTGGATAATCTAGGTTAAAATCCTCATTCTTGACTTAATCATATTTGTACCGTTCCTTTTGTTATGTGAAACAAGATATTTATGGATCAAAGAGGTTAGGGGTAGACTGGATTAGGGAAGGCTCTACTCAGCCTATAGTGAGTAGAAGCACCCAGCATCCAGTGAAGCCAAGTTGATGATGCTTTCTGATGAGACTGAAGGAAAACTGATTCAGAAATTCTATTAATGTGACAGAGTAATATTGTGAAAACAGAGCTTGCTACTTGGTCAAGTAATTTGATTCTTATTGTAAAGATGATCCTGTGACAGTATAAAATGAGTGAAGTTGAACTCTAGAGTGTTAGGAACCAAATTTCTACCTTTAGTGAAATGTACCCATGTCTGGCTGATGGAGAGATAAATTAGAGTAGATTGTATTTTAAAAAATATTTTATTTATTCTTTTATGTGTATGAATGTATTGCTTACATGTGTGTTAGTGTACTTGTGTCAGGTAATGCCTGTGGAGGTCAGAGAAGGCACTGGATTCCCTGGAATGGATGATTGTTAGCAGTCTTGTGGGTACTGGGAACCAAACCCTGGTCCTCTGCAAAAGCAGCCAGTGCTTTTAACCCCTAAGCCATCTCTCCATCCCCAAGACTAGGTTGTATTTTAATTGGATGAACCCTAACTTACTAAGACCAGTGGAATGTGGAAGGGCGATGTTTTTATTAATGAACACATACTGTGAATACTCTAGAATCTGCAGTTTTTCATAAAATTCAATACTTTTAAATGAAATATAGTAAATGTATGGGTTAATAAAATTTTGTAGGTAGAGTTACAGTCATAAGAGGATCTCTTAGAGAAGTGAATTAAAATGGCCCTTGGTCCTCTTTTCCTGGCTAACATACATAGCTGATATTCTTTAACTGGATCAGTCAACGTTCCTCTGAATTGCCATTATTTTTTTTCTTTTGTTCTCTTGAATCTGCCCTTTTCATGTACACATCGCATTGAAAGTGGTATTTGTAGAGCTAAGCCACCGCTTGTCTTGGCTCCTTAACTTAATCTATATACTAATTTTAAAAGGATTAGACTAGGCTCAGAAGTGGGGACGGTAGGAAGGTAAAAGGAGAGAAACCTTCTCCAGGTTCTGTTTCCAGGGAGGAAAACCTCAGGAGGGAAGACAGATTTTTTTACTTTTTCACTGCTTTCTGACATTCAATGACCCTGGAGACAGAACAGTTGTTTCAAGATTAGACTCAGAGGGCAGGGAAAAGTTGTGGGCAATCCTTCCTTTTATTGTTTGTTTTTATTTTATTTTATTTTTGTGGGGCAGGGTCTCCCTGTAGCCCCAGCTTGCAAGGAACTTGGTGTGTAGATCAGGCTGACTTAGATCTCATAGAGATCTGCCTGCCTCTGCCACCTGAGTGCTGGGATTAAAGGCTTGGGACACACCAGGCCCAGCAGTGTGTAACCCTTCTTGCCTTTTTTGGGAGGCGTCTGCTTTTTCCTCAGCCTCTTGCATAAAAAACAAACACAGATGTTTATATATGCTTATTGTAACACCATACTGTTTTTATTTCCTGGACTTTGTTTTACTACTAATTGACTGATTGATGACTGATGATTGATTGATTGGTTCACTGATTCATTTATTCATTCTACAAATATTTTGTTGTCAGTCATTCCCCAGCCTATCTGGCTATATGAAAATTATTTTAAATGAGAATCATAATGAAACAGTTGATGAAATATCTAAACTAAGGAATTTAGCAAATGATAGGAGGCAAAGAAAGCACAAAAGGTCCCTAATAGGTCTTTAATAACTATATAGTCAGCAAACCTGAAACAGGAGACTAATGAAAAAAAAAAAGTTATTGTTGAAGCAAATTGTTAATCCATTATAACTTTGAACTTGTTTGGCTTTTCTGCACAAATATGCTAAAACCAGTTTAATTAGCTGGTTCTGAAACAATGAAAGGGTCTGCTGCTGGGGCGGTCAGTGGAGTGGAGACAATGTGGAAGAGTCACAGAAGTGACTACATTAACCTTTACCTCATTATAACAAGAAAAGTCACACCCAAGGTAGAAATTTATCACTATATTAATAGATGTGCAATACACAAAGCAGCGTGAGAAGGGAGGAACTCCACCTCTGCATGTGATGGGGATGCTGAAAAGCAAGTCCCCACTCATCCGGGTGTTTCTCTTATTTCAGTCAGTCAGGATTTTCTCCTCCTCTACACTGGACCTTTATGCTGGAGCATAAAAATATAGGGTTTGACTTCTGTAATTTGTGCCTCTGTCTGATTTAGAACCCATCGTATTGGTTACCTTAGGGGTTAATAGAAATGCACCCAAAATGCTCAGTGAAAGCAGTCAACTCTCCCCAGATTAGACTTGAGATTTTTTTTTTCCCCCTCAATGCTGGAGATGAAATCCAGGATTTCCCACGTTAGGGAAGCGTTTGCCACTGAGCTTCATCCCCAGCCTGAAATCTTTTCTTTTAACCTGGGCAGACGTCTGTCTGTTTGCAGTAGGGGGATGGGTCTCCCAGCTGCGTTCTTACTCTCAATCTCTCGAAATCACAAAATATGGCCCAGAAGGGAGGGTATTTTAGGGACTCTGTTTAAAACTTAGTTTTCTTTCTTTCAAGTAGGGTATTTGTCCTAGTTTGCTTCTCTGTTGCTGTGATAAAACACTGACCAAAATCAACCTGGAGAGGAGAAGGTATATTTATCTCTTACAACAGTGATGGTCACAGTCCTCACTGAGAGAAGTCAGGGCAGGAACTCTATGCAGGAACTGGGAAGCAGGAAGAGACACAGAGAGCATGGGGGAGTGCTGCTTACTTACTGGCTTGGTTGGTCAGATGCTTTTCTGACACAGCTCAGGCCTACCTGCCCGGGGACCACCCATAATGGGCTGGGCCTTCCCACATCAACTGACCATTAAGAAAATGCCTCAAGGATATGATCACAGGCCGATCTGCTGGGGGAAATTCCTAGGTATCTCTAATTTATATCAGAGTAACAAAAAACTAACCAGCACAATATTTAACACTCAAAATGAAAATATGAGTTCTTTAAGTCTACCACGTGGGGCTGGAGAGATGGCTCAGCACTGGCTGTTCTTGCAGAAGACCTGGGTTCAAATTCCAGCACCCACATGGCAGCTAACAACCGCTCATAACTCTTCTGGGGAATCCAATGCCCTTTTCTGTCCTATGCTGGCATTGAACAACACAGGAGCACTTACACATACGCAGGCACATACACTCATACACATAAAGTAAAAATAAAAAAAAATAAATAAATAAGAAGTCTGCCACTAAGACAGACTGAGGGAGGGTAAGGGAGGGTTAAACCAGGCTGTGACAACTTCTGCAGAAGTCAGTGGGTGATAGAACAAGTAAACGACTTCACTTTCAAGACAGCCTTTCTTGTGGAGTTGGGTAGAGGGTGGCAATGCGTGCCCTGAGTCTGTGATAAAATGCTGAAGTCAGGCAGCATAGGACATGCTAAAGACACAAAACAACCTCAGGCTTCCTGACCGGACTAAATGATATCCTATAAAACAAGGGCACAGGACATGGGTGTAAAGAAATATAACTCCTCTCTCCTTGAATGTGTATTTCCAGTTTTATTTCAATCAGGTCGTGCTTCTTCTAAGAGTGTTATCCTAACTTGTTATATCAATGCTGTCACACCAACATTTCTGCTTTTAATAGTGGGTATACAGTCATTGCTCACAACTACTCAAATAGTTCCCATTGCTGGTTCATTCATTAGAAATCCTGGACCAGCCCAGTCCCGGATGGCTGAATCTGCAACAATTTCCTTGATATTATTACAATGAAATTCTCTAGATAAAGCTAAACTCTTAAATTTGGTCAATGAAAAGCTAGTACTGCTGTGGTATAGCTCTACGTGCTTAAAATCCCAGTGCTCAGGATGCTGAGGCATCAGGCTAGCAAAGGCAAGGTGCGCTCAGGCTAGGTAGTAGCTGTCGCAACAAACAGACAGACAGACAGCCAGACACAAAACAACCATACTGCCATGTATTGTTGTCACACTAATGTCCTCTGACTCAGCAGAGCGCAGTCCAAACTGCTTCAGATAAAAAGAGGTAGCTTTGGGATAGCAATTAAAACTAGAGAAAGGGATTCCTGCGAAATTATAGGTTCCTTCCTGAAACTGCTTCTTGCTTTAAAATGCATTTAAATTCCTTCAGTCTGTCTTTCAGCATAAAACTTTGGTTGGTAGATAGGCACAGAACATATGATGTGCTTGATAAAGACCATTTCATATAACGATGTCACACACGTTTATCCCCTTCCCCTTTGCCTGCCTTACTCTCTCCTTCTGTTCCCCTTGTCTCCCAGGCCAGTCTCAGTTCTATTTCCAGGTCATATAAAATGATTTTATATATCTATATAAAATCAAGGATCTGAAAATGATAAAAACATAGAGACCACCCACTTTGGGTGGCTGATGTCCACCTCTTACTCCAGTTCCAGAGGATCTGACTCCTTCTTCTGGCCTCTACAGATACCTAAACACATGTGGTGCACATGGAGATAAACACAGACACAGAGAAACACACGAAATCAACAAATAGACCTTTAAAAGACCACCTCCATTGTGTTTGTGTATCATAGTTTATTTATCTACTTATCTGTCAACAGACACATGGGATGATTCTGTAACTTGATTATTATGAATCAGACTGCAATAAACATTGATGTGCAAATATCTCTGGTCTGTTGACTGAGAGTTCTGTGGGTATATAGTCAGGAGGGATACATCTATATCAGTCATATAGTACTTCAATTTTTAGTTTTTTGAGATACCCCATATTGATTTCCATCGTCGTTCTTCCAGTTTGCATACCATCGGCAATGTCTAAGGGCTCCTCTTTCTGGACACCCTCCCCAGCATTTGTTATCATTAGTGCTCTTGTTAGGGTTCTGACTGGGGTGAGATGGAATTTCAAAGCAATTTTAATTTTCATTTCCTGGATTGCTAAGAATGTCAAACAGTCTTACAAGTATCCACTGGTCATTTATCTTTTTCTTTCTTTCTTTCTTTCTTTCTTTCTTTCTTTCTTTCTTTCTTTCTTTCTTCCTTTCTGAAATATCAATTCCTTTCATCAGTCCATTTGTTGGTTGAATGCTTGAAGTTTTGGTAGATCTTTATATATTCCAAATGTTAATTCTAATATATCATCATAATATATATTAAAGTATACTTGTTAAGTGGAATGGTTCTGGTGGTTCAATAATAGCTGTGTCACATTGGAGAAGCCATAGTTGCTCAGTCCATGAGACTGGATGTCTCTACAGTCCCAGTCTGGTGCTGAAGACCTGGAAGATTCCTGGAGAGCTGTTGGTCTTCAGAAGACATTAGAAGCCTGAAGAACTTGGGTCTATTATCAGCGAAGGAACACCAAAGTCACGGGATAGGTAAATTCACCAGTGAGAAAGGCAAACAGGCAGAAAGCAAGTTTCCTTCTTCCAGATCCTTTCGTCTGGGCCACCACCCTCAGAAGGTGCGGCCCACACCCAGGGAGGCCCTTCTTACTTCAAATAATCTCATCAAGAAAGTCCCTCACAGGAGGGCCTAGTGGGTTTTGTTTTAGCTGATTCCAGATTTAGTCAGGTTGACAACCAAGATTAGTCATCACATTATAAGAGCCACAGAGAAAAGCAGAGGAAGGAAAAGTAAATAGAAGGACATCGGAAAACTGTTAGGTAAATGAAATGTAAAGATGATTAAAGCTACAGAAGGACAGAGAAAGATCAAAATAGCAAGTGATGCGGGAAAGAGAGGGAAGCTGTAGAATCTGAGGGAACGCAACAGAACAATTGTAAAATCTAATTGGGCGAAATTAAGCAAAAAGCAAGCATCTATGAAAAAACATGGGTTTAAAAATATTTAAATGAAATGTAAGTTAAATCAAAACATTACAGCAGTAGTCAATATATCTTCCATGTGTATGACATCAGATCTTATCCTTCCTTTCCCGTGACTCACCTGATACACTTAACTCTGCAGGTACTAGGGCTCCTGGCCAGTGTCTCTGGTTCCAACCTGTTTGACTAGATTGGCTAATTTGTACTCAGTGGATTTCAAACAGATTACCTGTAGTTTTAAGTCCTGTCAGTCAACAGGAAAAAGCCCTCCTCTGGGGAGGTTACCTGCCCTCAGCATGGGGTTTCACTTCAGAGTCTCACCGGGCCAGCCCCTGTCTCCTGCATGTCCTGGGTGGATTTCAATGTCCACAGCTCTGATGTTTACCTCTGTAGCTGCATAGTTTCACCTTACCACATGCACACTGCCTACATCAGAGGTTTTACCTTCAGCATGCTTCTTATATGAGTTCCAGTTCAAGTCAGCTCTTTGGGGTGTTCTTGTGGTTTTATGGTGCTCTGGTCTCAAGCCCTTAATGGGTGGAGGGGTTCGCAAGGTTTGGAGATGTGATTGTGCAGTTTTCTTCATTTCCTGGTAGAACAAGTCTTTGAAGAGTTTCTCTCAGGATCTGCTCCCTCCCTCCTTGCCCAGCACAATAGTGACAATGAGTGGACATTCTTGGAAAGAGCTGCAGTCACAAAGGCGGGTTGATTAGGACCTCAGTGATGTGAAGAGGTTGAAACGCTGTAGGTCCAGAGCCAAATTATCTTGGCCATCTTTTCCCCTCTTAATAGCCATTTACTGCCCACCTCTGTACGTGACCTGATGTCCTTATGACTATTAGGAAAATCTAAAGCTAATAATGTCGGCCAGCAGCGGAGGCTCCCTGCTTTACCACAACCGCTGATGCTCCCACTGATATATTTGAAGTGTGTTGATTTACGCTCGTCTCCCTTCTGTCACTATAAAAACTTGATGAAACTGCTGCTACATGGAATTTGGGGTATACTAAATCTGTGCTCCTGGACCATGGTCATTCATATCTGGCTCCAGAATGAACTACCTCTTGTCCCATTTGAGGTCAGAGCACTGTTTCTTGCTTAGACAAGATGCTGTATTCGTGGTAGTGTGCGGCGTCTCAGCATTTGCTTCATGCAGCTCGTGAGTCTGCTGTCCAAAGTTCTGTTTCTACTGCCTCGATTTTAGAGGTTTTCTTTTCCTGTTTTGCTTATGGACCCAGAGTAGGGGAAAGGGAGACTTTCCACCTCCCTGTGACTTTTGCTCAGGTCTCTAGGTGAGAGTTTAATCTCCTTCATGTGTCTGATGGTCATTGTTCTTTCAGTCTGCTGCTGACCCGGATCTCCTAGGTTTCTCACATCCTTTTGAAGTCACAGATCAGATCTGTGGAGACACAAGGGAGTGCCAATGATCCCTACTTCACAGCCTTCACTTCCTACATGGTATATGTCTTTAATGTGCTCACCTTTATGTTATTTAATAAATTTATAGCGTTAAGAATAAAGGACAAATGTGGTTCTGCTGGTTGATTGCTTTTGCTTTCCAGACACCAGAATATACACGACTATGAAAGACTCTAATTATATATCTATATAAATCCATCCAATTAGTCCTGCTTACGCCAATAATTATGGTCTAGAGATCACGACCCTCACTAAGAGTGTAAAATCACAGCAGTTTCACAGTGAGTTAGAAACCACTGAAGGGGCTGGAGAGATTGCTCCCTTTAAGAGCACCGGCTATTCTTGCAGAGGATCTGGGTTCAGTACGTGGTAGCTAACAATTATCCATAACTCCAGCTTCAGGGGATCTGATAACCCCCACATTTTTTTTTTACCTATGCAGATATTGTACGACACAGGTGCACTTACATCTATATAGGCAAAACATTCATACACATTAAATGTTTTTAAAAGTCTTTCTAAAGTCCTGTCAAACAAGGATGTTAAAAATGACAAACTGTCCTTACTTGGGGTCAAAATATTTGTAATTTTGAGCTTAAAATGCCTTTAACTCCCTTAGTCCCAAGCCAGTTGACATTTAACTCTTTTATGCCTGTCTTTCAGCAGCCTTGAATAACTGATTGTCTTAGAAGAAGTAGAAGAAAATACATTATAGACAGATGGAGAGGCATGAAACAAAACAAGACAAAAACCAAAACCAAGGCAACAAACAAAAAGGCCTCACCATCTACACTGTAGTATCACACACAAAGACATGTATAAAATGAGTGTTACATCATAGGCTGGCTAACAGACCAAAAGACAAAATGACATCCAATGATATGAACTGACAATTTTCACGAACACACTTATGAGAAACTGAAAAAAAACCACATATCAAAGACAATCCCATTAAATCTTAGTGTACTCTTAGATATTTAGGTCAAGGTGTTTTTTTAAAAAAATTTATTCTTTTTATTTTCTGTGTCTGAGTGTTTTGCCTGCATGTATGTGAGTACACATGTACTGTGAAGTGCCACGGAGGACAGAGGAGGGAGTCGGATCCCCTGGAACTGGAGTTATGGTCAGTTGTCAGCTATGCTTCAGGTGCTGAGAACTGAACTTGGGTCTTTGAACTTGGGTCCTCTGTAAGAGTAGCCAGTGCTGTAATGGCTGATGTCATCTCTCCAGCCCTGAGGCCAAGGGGTTGGTTTTTGAGTTTGTATTGAGACTTCCACATTTTCTAGATAAACAAAAAGGAAAAGAAGAGAAAGAACAGTTCAGATGAAGTCTTGGATGCTTCTCATTTCGAGTCTTCCCTTTTAAATGTAGGATCATATACTTATTTTTAGTTTACTCTTAAAATCTGGGATTGACATCTTGGAATTCCCCTTTAGAGATTCTGAGATACTCAGTTTATCTCCCAGTTTCCTTTTAGAGAGAGAGAGAGAAAAAAAAAAAAGACAAGAAAAACCTGCCATGTATATCCTTGAGTCCCTCTTTATGGACTAGCATTCCTGTCTGTCCATTGTTGCCATTTGTCTTCTACATCTTCCTGCAGACTCTGATTAGTGCATATTTTATCTCTTTATCTCTTTATTGTAGTTTTAAAGATATAGTTGGGTGAACCGAGCAGCTGAATGAGACCCTATGGTGTTTCGCTTTGTTTTTTAGATTTTGGAAATTTTTGTGCGCCCTCTCCTAAAACATTTGGGTAGACTCTAAAAGCACTAATGAGAGTTAGAGAGTCTAAATGAAGGAACATCTTGAGGTGGCAAGCACAGGTTGTAAGCCAGTACGTGGAAAGAGAGGGGTCTGGTTCCTTATTCATGAGACTGTAGGTTTTACAAAAGGTAGCTAACCGAGAAGGCAATGCGGACTGAAAGGCAAGTCTTAGTATCCACAGAAAGAAGATGAGTCTCATCAAGCAAGGAATTGACCCTCTCTACATTTTAGATAAAAAACTATGTTCTGATAGAAGAGACTCACTTCCTTGGGTGTCACCCCAGAGCTGCTTCATCTCCACAAGGTCTGGGGGTGGCTCTTTGGTTTAGGTAAAGGCAAGAAACTGTTTTAAAGCATCTGTGGAACTAGTGTTTGTGCTGATATTCCCCTGGGAAAGACATGTTTTATTCAATCTGACCCAGGGATGAAGTATGAAAATCTCTATAAGATTTCTTTTCTTTGGCACCTGAAGCAGTTGAGTCTCTGATGAGAAAATTAAGAACAGAAATGAAATAAGCACAAGACAGAGAGTAAGGCTGAGCAAATAACTGGCTGCCAAGAGAAACTTAGCAGGATGATGCTCAGAAGATTGCCCATAGGGCTACCAAAGGTGTGAGCTGTGGCAGAGAGCCAGAGGCGGTCTAGGATCTCAATTCAGATATAGCAGTATACTTGAGTGCACTTGAGAAAGGAATTTTAGCGGGATTCAGAATCACTCAAGGTTAGTGTGCTTATTAAGTAGAAATGAGAATGGCAAGTGCTTAAGATTTAAGAGAGAGAGAGAGAGAGAGATACTCTTGGACTATGTGTGTTTGTATAGGAGCCTGTGATTCTTAAAATTTGTTCAAAGGAAGTAATTTATGACAAGATTTAAAGATTAAGCCATTTTAAAATAAAGTTTAAAACTTAAGTAAAAATAAGAGCTTAACTACTTTCTTTATCTGAAGTAATTTCCCTCTGTAAATGAAATTGTTTTCAGGAGGTGCATTGTTTAGACTAGGAATGAGAGAGGAGAGGTGATTGATTAAACTCAAGGTTGTAACCACTGTGGCCCTAAGTCAGCACAGTCTGTTGCTTTTAGCATCGTTATTTTCAGTCTTTCTTGGAAGACAAGTACTGCCTCTGTTAGCAGTTTGATTTCTTTTGTTGTGCTGGAGTTTCTTGACTCTCAGCCAGTAGAAAATGCAGACAGGTCCCCAGGTAAAGGACCTGTTTTAGATGTTCCCCTAACTTTCCTCATCTTTCTGTTCTGTCTCCATGTGTTGTTTTCCTGAGGTTTCTTGGTATTGAACTGGTCTTTGTAAGCATGTGAGAAAATGTACTCAGTATACATACAGAGAGAAAATGGATAACAAAGACAGCTTGATGTGGTTATTTCTAAGCTAATGCTCTGAAACTTTGCTTACAGTTTTTGGCATGCTCAATATTACAGTGATGCTGTGATTATAGCTATTACTGCTCCAGTTGAATAACCTTGCTAGAATTCTGTAAGTGTGATAGACTGCAACTATCTGTAATTTTGTGGAAGTAGATTTCTGCTGTTGAGTACTTTGTTCTTCAAGAAAATCTAATCTTTTATTAAGTAGTTAACTTTTCTACTACTTAAGCTGGAGTTTTTTGAGATTGCCAGATATCAGGGTTGGGTCTTCTTATGTCAGTGAGCCAGGAATTGAGCAGGAACAGACAGCAGCAGCAGAAGTAGAGGCAGTTTATTAGGAAAAGATGCACAGCCAATGGAGAAGTAGGCCAAAGTGGGGAGAACATTTAGTAGCTCAAAAGGCCCCTCCTGCAGAGTGTGTCGCAGACTGTGGACTTTCCAGACCATTTGCATAGCACAGGCTTTCTTATGCATGCTCTGTCTGCTACATGTGATTCTACAGATAGCCTCATGCAGAGCATGCCTCATTATCAATCAGCTTTTTATTATTATTTCAACTAAGTATTTTAGTTTTTGTATGTGTGAGTACCTGCTTGTGTGTCTGGAGACCAGAGGACAATCTCAGGTATTAAACTTCAGGAACTGTTCACTTCGGGATATTTTGATGATTATTTTTTTTAATTTTTATTTTATGTGTATGAATGCTTTGCCTGTAGGTATGTAAGTCACACCATATGCATGCAATGCCTACAAGGCCAGAAGAGGATGATAGATCCCCTGGAATTGGAATTATGGATGGTTGTTAGCTGCCGTGTAGGTGCTGGGAACTGAACTTAGGTCCTGTACAAGAGGAACCAGTGCTCTTAACCACTGAGCCATCTCTCTCACTGCCCCCCACAACTTTTTGTACAACTCACTGATTCAGCTAGACTGACTGGACAGCTAGCTCCAGGGCTCCTCCTGTCCCTGCGTCCCCAGTACTGGGATTATAAGTGAGTGCCATGGTATCTGACTTTCTTTTTTAGATGTGGGATTGAACTCAGGTTCTCATCTTTGTACCCCAAGCACTTTATGAACTGAGATATCACCTCAGCCCCTTTAATTATTTTTAATTAATGTACAAAATTGCAGATCTCTTTACGACATTTTAATACTTTCGTCGTTTTGGTTGGTTCTGTCTCACTCCCACTCGTCTCCCCTGTTTCCTGTCCCCTCCCTGCTTACACCATTCCACTTCCATGCCAAGTGTGCTCTACTACGGTCTTGACTCTCCTCCTTAAAGCCCCTTTCCCTTCCTCATAGTTCCATAATCTCTACTACCACTCCCACATAAATATGCATTTCTTAAAATTAGAAGTTAGGCTCTTCATATAAGAGAATGCATAATGATATTTGTCTTTCTGAGTTTAGTTTACCTCATTTCATATAATACTTTCAGTTTCATTGATTTTCTTACAAATCATAATTTCACTTTTTAAAGGCTGAAGAAAATTCTATTGTATATTAGAATCATCATCTGTTGATGGTCATCTAGACTGATTCTATTTCTGCTACTACTGCTACTATGAACAGTGCCAGAGTAAGGTTGGCTGTGGTAGGACATGGAGTCCTTTGAGTATACAACCAGAGGTGATGTGGTAGTTACTTCTGCTGCTGTGATGTAATAACATGGCCTGGGAAACTTACAGAAGGAAGAGTTTATTTTGACCTACAGTTCCAGAGGGAGAGTCCATAATGGCAGGGAGGCAGGGCAGCAAGTGACAGGTGTGGTGACAGAAGCTGAGCGCTCATGTTTTCAACAGCAAGATGAAGCAGAGAGTGAAAAGGAAGTGGGGAAGGTAATGAACTCTCAGAGCCCAACCCCAGTGACACACTTCCTCTAGCAGACCACACCTCCTACAGAGTTCATGACCTTCCAAACAGCATCACCAACTGGGGACAAAATGTTCGAATATTTGTGCCTTTGGGGGACATTTCTCATCTAAATTACCACAAATGACACAGCTCTATCTTTAGTTTTTTGAGAAAACACCACACTCATTTCTGTGGTAGTCACACCAGTTTTTTCTTTTACCAATCATGAATAAAGATTCTTCTTTTTCTACATCTTTACTGTAATTTGTTGTCATTTGTTATTTTAATGAAAGCTTTTCTGACTAGGGTTTTAATTGTACTTACTTCATGGCTAAGGGTGTTTACTTCTTAAAAAAATTTATTAGCCATTTGCATTTCTCCTTTTGAGAGTTATCTATTCAGTTCATCTGTCCATTTATTTATTGTTAATTTTGTGGGGTTTTAATGTTTAATTTTGTAGTTCTTTATATATTCTAGATATTAACCCCCTGTCTGTTTTATTGCTGGCAAAGATTTTTCTCCCATTTTGTTGGCTGTCTGTATACTCTGCTGATAGTTTCCTGTACTGTACAGAAGCTTTTAAATTTCATGTCCTCCCATCTGTCAGTTCTCGAGACTATTTTCTGTACTATTAGGGCTCTATTCAAAAAGTCTTGCCAATACCTATATCTTGAAGTGTTTTCCTTGTATTTCCCCAAGCAGTTTCAACTTGTCAGGCTTTAAATGAATGCCTTTCATAGTGTAGAAAGTATAGAATAGTATTAGTATAGTATAGTATAGAAGTATAGTATAGAATTAAGTAGTTTTGTGTCAGGTAAGAGATAGCATCTATTTCACCAGAGGGAAAAGCAAGAGAATTCTTAGGGGATAGTATTTGCCTTATGTATGCAGGTACATAGGCAAGTTTTGAGATAAATGACCAAAACTATGATTATTTGTGCACTATTTAAAGCAATTTAAGTGTAAAACTTTGAGTTCTGATAGGCTATGGACTAATGGAAAGTTTGCTGTTTGAAAGAAGTAAATAACATAGATCTATTTCTACTAGTTAACATAAAACTGTTAGAGATGGTTAGGAAAAAATATATACTAGCACAATCCAGATACTATCATCTCAGTATGTTTCAAAAGGTTTTAGATAGGTATCAGGTCATTAGTGAGTCTATGTCATTCTCTTTTTTACAATATATATTTTTATTGAATTTGTGTGCATTTCATATATCTTAATCATATTTGCTTAATATTTCTGTATAATATCATCGTGGTTATTTTATTTCCTTTAAGTTTGTATTTTAATCTGAAAGGGTACAACTGTTTTTGTTTATCCACAGAGTTGTAAAAACACAAGTATCTAATTCTAGAACATTCTTGTCACCTTCAAAGGAAACTGTATATTTATTAGTAGCCTTACCCAGCCTCCTTTCCCTCGCATATGAATACCAGACACGTACCTTCCATTCTGTGTATTTGCCTGTTTAGGTATTTTATACACATACACATGGAGATATGTCGCATGTAGCATTTCATATCCAGATAATCTCATTTAGAAAATGTCTAGGTTGTAGTATGTATCAGCATGTCATTGCTTTTTGTGGTTGAATATTCCACTGTAAGGATGTATCCCATCTTGTTTACCCACTTATGAGATAAAAGACATTTGGAATACTCTGCCTAAATTACTTTAGCCTTGCAGTAAGTTTTGAAATTAGGAATTGTGATTTTTCTGGTTTTTCTTCTTTTTCAGGATTTTTCCAACTATTCTGGATTGGTTATATCTCCCTATCCACTTTAAGATTAGCTGGTACTGGGAGTTGAACACAATGCCACTTGCAAATTAGACAGGTACTCAACCACTGACCGATAGCCCCTGCCTAGTTGCTGGGATTTTGGTAGGGATTGTGTTGACTGTACATTGGTTGGAGTAGTATTGCAGTTTGAAAAATATTGAATATTTCAGCTTGAGAATATTACCCAGTAGAAGAACACTTGCCTAGGCCAGTACAATGCCCTGTGTTCAAGCCTCAGCACCAAACTCACACACACTGTGCTAGATAGATTCAGTTGTTAATATGACACACTTGAGAAGAAGGAACCTCTACTGAGGAATTGTTTCTATTGTGTTGGTCTCTGAGCATGTCTGTGAGTCATTTTCTCAATTTTTGAGTGATGTGGGAGGACCTAGCCTACTGTGGGGGCTTTCTTGGGCATATGGTCCTGAGTTGTATAATAAAGCAGGCAGAGCATAGGCCAGGGAAGCAAGCCAATGTGCCGAGTTCCTCCATGGTCTCTGTTTCAGTTCCTGCCTCCAGATTGCTCCTGTGAGTTCCTGCCCCAACTCTCTCAGTGCTGGACTGTGACTTGGGAGCTGTGAAGTGAATAAACCCATTTTAGCTCATGTTGGTTCTGATTAGTCTTTTATCACAGCAACAGAGAAATAAAACTAATACACATACACACACACATACATAAGTGTACTGACTATTTCAATCCACAATGACTTGTTTAAGTCTTATTTTTTCAACAATGATTTCTAGATTTCAGAATACAAGTTTTGAACTTTTTTGTAGAATTTATTCTAAGTTTTGATAAATTTGTTAGTTATTAATAGTTTTTTGAGGCTTCCTTAGGTTGCCTCAGGTATGACATGTATGTATGTATGTATGAACTATTAATCCTTTCATTATTGCCTGTCTCTCCCTCTCCCTGTCTCTGTCTTACTCTTACTTGCTCCTCTCTGCCTCTCCTCTCTGCCTCCTCTCACTTCCACTCCCTTTCCTTTCTCCCCTCTCCTGCCCCCCTGTTCCTCCCCTCTCCCCTTATTCTCTCTTTCTGCTTCCTCACCTATGAAATTAAGTTGATTATAATTAATCTCATCTACTTTCTAGGTTGCTTTGATGATTACATGAAATGGTGTTTATCAGGTGTTCAAATGTCTAGCAATAATAAGTACCATATGTGTGTTTGTGAAATAAATAATTAAGTCTGTGCCATGGGATGACAAAGGCTATATTGCTAGTTCCACTTTTTAGATAGGGATAATAGGATTTTAAGAGATTAAGTGACTTTGCCTGCAGTTCCAGAGCTACCCTGTGGTGTGTCTGAGCTTCCTGCTCTCCACCACCCACCACCCTACCATCACCTCTGACTTACTGCTAGCATTCTCTCAGCACTTCAACATTGTTAAACACTTCAATGAGAAGAGTATTATAGACAAAGGGTTGGATCTCACTGCCTGAAATTTCCATTTATCAAAACCAATTTTATGACTATTGAGCAATACCCTAAATTATTTTTCTCTGGGTCTCCATGATTTTTTGATTTCTGTGTAATGTTTTGGTGGAGTCCATGTATGTCTCTGGCTGTGGTAGCAGCCACTCACAAAAGGGCTTTAAAGTTGATTCTAAGTGCTCATGTGCTTACGCTTCTGTTCCTTGAAAGGACTTTTTCCTCATTCTGTAGCCTGAATGGTACTTTGGAGAGATTCTAAGGTTTCTGAATATCATTCTTCTCTGAATTTCATGTGCATTTTATTGTATAGTATTTTCTGTTAAGTCTTTAAAAATTGGTCTTCATACAGTCTCGTATTCTGTCCATTATCTGTAATCACAGATTACAGAAACATGAAGGGAGACAGAGCTACTTTCCTAGAATTTATATTTCCAACCAAATGTTTGTTTTGCGGCTCACCATGAACTTTAGTGTAGCATGCGAGGCGAACCATCCTGAAGCACTTCTACTGAAAGGACAAGTCCAGGACTTTGGATGTCTTGAGTCATAGAGATTATTTGGAAGAGATTCCTTTGACACTAAGTAAGCAAGGCTTATCACAAGCATCTCAGCTCTGCATGCCTTCTTGAGAATGTTTTTATATGTTAAATATTCCCTTTTTTTCTTATCTTACAAATTATTTTGTGTTTGGATGATGAGCTAAGGATACTCATGCATCTTGAAACTTTTTCTAGAATCACAAGATGAATTGTTATTTTTTAAACTAAATCTTTATTTTATTCATCTGAGAATGACAGTAATTATACCAATTAAGATGATTTTCTGTGCTCGTGATAAATAATATTTTATTTTCTACCCACAATAAAAGAAATGCTCACTGCCATTTGGAAATTCAGCATTTAGCTTTGATTTAGCAGTATAGTTCTTGCCTTTTGGTTTAGCCCGATGCCCTTTGTTCTTTAGTTGATTTGCTAATTACGTTGAAAAACTCTCCAAAATTTCACTGGGGATATGCAAATGTATATTCAGACTCTAAGCACTTGAGAGGCAGCCAAGTACTTCCTGCATGCAAATACATTCTGAGTTTGATGTGATGCTTGTAGAATTACTTTTATTATCCAGAGGCTTTGTCCTTCTAGTTTAGCACACAGATCTCTTTTTTTGCCACCAAAAATAGAACAGATGTTATCTTTCAGCTAAATTTTAGAAAAAACAGAATTTGTATCACAGGTGAAAAGAGATAGGAACTAAAAGTATTTGGGATTGTGGTGGAAGGCGGTGGCATCATGTGGTGTTTTACAGTAAATTGTAAAACATTCCATAAATGCACATAATTACAGAGGTGTGAACTGCCACAGAAAGAATACCCTCCAAGACACTCCTGTACGGCTACCACGATGTGCACGGAAGAAAAAAGAAACGACGAGAACTTGAGAAAGCCTCATGTACCTCCCTAATCACCCCTTCTCCAGCATTCCCTCAATTAAACCAATATTCTGATTTTAACACTGTGTAGTATATTTGCCTTTTTGAGTTTTTATTATAAATAAAATAATTCAGAATATATGATAAGTTTCATTCAACAAAATCTGTGTGATAGAGATACAATCCTGGATAGGTTTCATTGTGTATTGTTCTGCTACATGGATCTGGAATCATTTATTTCTGCAGTTTGATAAAGATGAACACTTAATTTCATTACAGTTTGGTTTATTGCAAAGAGTGCAGTTATTTTGCATTTATATCGGGACATGTGCCTACATCTTTCAGTTGAATATGAACTTTGGTTTGAAATAATCAGATAATAGAATTTGCTGTTTTCTCACTTTATGAATTCTTTGGCAATGCTAGGGGGCTGAACCTTGGCCTTCATGTGTGCTCAGCAAGTTCTCTCCACTGAGCTATACCCAAAGCCTCAGTATGAGTCAGGGTCTTTCCTAGCTGGCTTACATTCACTCTGTATCCCAGGCAGCCTTAAATTGTTGATCCTCTTGCTTCAGCTGCTTGGGTAACTGAGAGTACAGACCTGGGCTAGCAGGCCCAACTTGTATGTTATTTTAATATTTAGAGGATATGCCAACCTCATTTTACATACCCTCCAGTTCTATATGAGGTTTTAAAAAATTCTGTATTCTTGTGCTAGAGAGAGCGTGCTCAGGGTTCAAGAGAATCCTGGTTCAGTTCCCAGTACCCACAGAGCAGCTATCAACAGTCTGTAACTCCGGTTCAGGGAATCCAATATCCTCTTCTGGCTTCCACAGGCATTGCATGCATGGGTACACTTACACATGTGTGGGCAAACTGTGCATACACCTAAACTAAAAATAAATAAATAAATAAATAAATAAATAAATAATTTATTCTCACTAGTATTTGAATTGACAAGTTTTATTCACTTTGTTGGACTTGCTGATTACTTTATTTTTAATTTTTAACTTTTAGTTGAAAAAATATATATAAATGGTCTGCAGCATATTTTGATAGAGATGAATGGCTAAATCAAGGTAATTAGAATATTCTCACACACCATCTTATTTTGTGCATTGAGAATATCTGAAATCTCCTCTCAGCCATTTTGAAGTATATGATACATTGTTATTAACTAGGTATGTTAACACCATGTTGTGTTACAGGTCTGAATTTATTCCTAATTAAAAATTTCTATCTTTGGATTGACAATCTTCTCTGCCTAGGACCTGATAAGCGCCATCTTATTCTCTGCTTTTATGAAATTGACTTCACTAAATTGCATGTTAGTTACTTAAATTTACTTTTCTCAGCCAGGTATAATGGTGTATGTTTGTGATCACAATATAGTTGGGCGGTGGAGACTGAAGGATCAGGAGTCCAAGGTTTCTCAGTTGCAAAGTAGTTGGATCCAGTCTAGGCTACATGAGACCCTGTTTCATAAACAAACAAAAATAATTTTTGTCTTTGGTGTCTAATGAGATTGAAAATGCTCATGTATGGTTTGACAATTCTGATGTTCTGTTTAAGACCTCTGCTCAGTTTTATAATGGAATGTCTATATGCTTGTTATAATTTCATATCATTTTCAGTCAACAAATATTCTGCGTATTTGTGAATACAGTTGCTTGGTTATAAAATGAATTCATCTTCATCTGTTTATATAATAACCAAATCATTTCCAACATGTGTGTTTCCAGAGACTAACTTTTTATTATTTTAATTTTTATAACAAAACCTTCTTAATGTCGACTACATGAAATTAAGAGTGAGTACAAAAAAAGTATACAGGAAATGATTGGAGAAATATAAATTTGGCAAGTTCTGTATGAGGCTGTTGTGCTGATCCTATTATGTGGTTCCAGTGGCTTTGCCAGTATCACAATGGATAGGCAATGAAATGTCAGAAATGTCAGCAGTTCTTACATAGGATATGGAGAAGTTAGAGGTAAAGACGTTTCTAATCTAGGCCTTTGCAGTGAGTAACTGCTCAGCTGGCCTTGACACTTGCACAAAAGCTAGACGACACTGCAAAGTCCAAATGTAGTGTGAGAGAAGTGTAGAATGGAGCTCTAGGAAACACAGTTCTTAAGTCCAGGAAGAGGAGGGTTTCTGTCACAGGACTGAAGAGTAGGAAGAGGACCGAAAAGTTGAGAGTGGGAGGCCAAAGAACTGCACGAGTTCTGCAGCAAGGTTTGAAAGCAGCATGACCTGGAAACAGGTCCTGCATTTATGACTATCCCCGTGACTTTGTTCACTGGCAGGAGAGTAGTGATGCCCAGGCTGCTGCTGTGTGAAGATGGGCAGTGAAGGTAGAGAATGGGGCTGAGTGGAGGCGCCTGAGAAGGTTGGGTGGCAGCCGAAAATGAAGTCAGTACTGAGAGGAGATTTGCCAGTATTATTTTCATACAATGTGTATTTTAAACATAGTTCATCATGAGGAAAGTTGCCAGTAGAAATTAAAAGGCTGAACAAGGAAGTGGTCACATTGCTTGATGAAGTCACTGGGAACAGGTTTGAGAAGAGTGAGCCCCGAGTAGGGAAATTACATAGCTCTGAATAGGAGAGAAATGTTTCCATTTTACCAAGAAAATGAGTCTAGACTCAGATTTGATCTGCCTTTCAAAGGCATTTGAGGGAGTTTCGGGATCATGGTCTTTACTCACACTCAAAAATATTTCATTTAAAACTGTTTTTAACCCCTAATATTATCTACATTAATTTCTATTGTTTTGTAGTATTTTTCATTTTAAAATAATTCACAATAGAAACTTGTTTAAAGATAATCTGCTTAAAAACAAAGCACACATGACGCCTTAGTTGTAACCAGTCTTAGCAGCTCCATGTTTATGATTCTGTGGGTTGTGCGTTGAGACCATAACTTTATTTATTGTTGCTGTGACAAATTGTGTTTCATGGGTTCAAAATACAAGAGCAAAATTAAGTCAATGACAAAAGAATGACTCTGGTGCTTCTGGACCAGAGTCCAGTCATGATAGCAAGCTCTCTGACTTAAGCATAGGACATAATTTATGGTGTAGCGAAGAGAAGTATTTCAAGTCAAAAAGTACTGAGCATATTAAGAGTTTTAGTTTATCAAGCCTCTGGGGCTATTTATATCCACAGGTCTGGAAAGTTGGGCTCACTCATTCTGAGATGCCATTCATTTTCTGAGTCAGTTTCAGCCCCATGAGCATCCTGCTGAATGCACAGACTTGTGATGTGCTTGCCAAATGTTACAATTCTATTCTGAAGCCCTGCTTTGTGAGGACTGCCCTCCCCCCGACTATAGCAAGAACATTTCAACAATTAGTAAAAGAAAGAGTTCAGTTATAAGCTGAAATATTTCATAAATGAAAATCTCTTCTCTGCCCTGCCCTGGTCCACCATGCTTTTAACTGGGGCTGGGCAGCTACTGAATACAGAGGACGTTGTAGTCCTCTTTCGCAGTGATGACATACTGCAGTGTTGACCCTTTTGGTCTCCTCTCTAAAAGGTTTCCCTTTTGCTTTATACAGGGACAAGTAGTTGTCCAGAAGAAGCCACTGGATTCTGATCAGTAACAGGTTTCCCAAACCCCTTCTCCAATGTCTGAGTCACCATTTTACAGTATTTCTACAAAGAAAAACTTGAGAGCAAGGGAGCAAGCAGAGCCGGCATCCTTTTCCAACCTAGAAGGCCGGCACTGCTTACCTTGCCAGGGTCAAGCTTTTCATCTCTCTTCATGCTCCTGCAGCCTTGCCATCTGCTTCGGATGCTCCGTGAATTCAACACAGCAGGGGAGGTTTTGGTCTGCTCTCAAAGCAGAGCAGTCATTACTTGCCACCTAAGAAGAGAAAAAGCAAGAGTTCACTACCATAAAAACCCCATGCTGCATCAGCACCCGTTGCTGGAGCAACAACCCGTCCTGCTCTATTGCTTTTTCTCTCTCTCTTTCTCTGCCTTATCCCCCTGAGACAGGGTCTCTCACCAAAACTTGAGGTAGACCATAGGTCAGCAAGCCCCAGCAGTCCTCCTGACTTGGCCCCACCCTCTGCCTCTAGTGTTGAGTTGACAGGTGCTGCCTTGACCTCACCTGACTTTGACACAGGGACTGGGGATCTGAAGTCAGATGGCTTATCCACTAAGCCATCTCCGCAGTCCAGTTTTCTGTTTTCAGGGAATCCAGGTAGAGAACAAGTACTTCTCTTGTGTGGCCCCCAAGTGGAGATTTGTTTTCAAAAACCTGAGTTGAAGAATTCTGCCCTGGGAACTGAACCATCTAGAACAGCATACTGCCTGAAGCCAAGAAGAATAAAAAATACAGTGTTGAAACAATCAAAACTGATGTTAAAGTGATAGTGCACTAATGCCATCTGCTCCTTTGCGGATGCAGGACTACAACACAGTGTCCTTCCTGGAGAATGGTCCTTGCTTTCTGTGGAGCCCTCGAGGGAGCTCTGGCTCTGCTTTGAGCTGTGTGTCTTTGGGCAAGTTACATTAGCAGTCTGAACTTTGATGCTATCTTCAATATGCAGATGGCTATGGACTTGATATGGAGTGAGCTTGGCCTTGTGTTGCACTTAGAACAATGTTTGACATATAGCAAACACACGAACATTTACTATCATTTTCGTGCACTCATTATTATTTCTCATCTCATTTAATCCTGATTTGCATGCTTGGCAAGCTAGGTCCTTGTTATATGGAGAATTATAACCATAACAAGAAGCCAAGAAAGCGCTTGTGGAGGCAAGTCCCTTTTGAGATTAATATATGACAGCTGGTGACTCAAAACAGTAAAGACTAAGCATAAGAACTCCAAAAATACAATAGTCTACATAATTCAGTGTCCAAGAAAATTCACAGGAAACTCTAGTAGCTCCAGTGAACAGAACAGTTTGTCAGCACAGGTCACTACCTCTGTAGAGTTCAGTGATTTTGAATCATGAAGAAAACATGCATGTTCAGCTCAGAGAAGTCAGAAAATGGCTCACGTTTTATAAAGATGGTGAAACAAAATGTAAAAATAAAAGCGTTTTTGGAGGATACAGGATTATCAAAGCTTGATTATTTTTGCAAGTTTCAATTCCAAATTAGTTTTTTTTCAGAATTGCTTGTAAATAATTCTTCGGTACAAGTATTATTTCTGCTAAATGCCAAACAAGACTTTCCTTGTATGTATCTCATTTTAGCCATTGCAGTGTTCAATAATTCATCCACACAGAAATCTGACTGTCAGGTTGGCCATGTTTGCTCTAAAATTCTGTTGACAAGGAGGTGGAAATCTTTGACACCTGAGATGAATTACATGTCAGCTGCTTGCAGTATGATCCACAATGTACACATCTTGGAGCATGAAAGACCGTTTTTGTGCTAAACTGTTTAAAATGTGTTAAGAGTGCATTAAATCTAACCATCTTAACCTGCCTTAATGAACAGGTTAGCAGTGTTAAATATATTCACACCATTCTCTAACAGATCTTTAGATAGTTTTCATCTTGCAAAATTGCAATACTGTAACCATGGAGGAGTGCCAGGATTTCCGGCCTGGTTGCTTGTAGTTACTAGTCTGAATTTGTGTCTTTGAGTTTACTTTTGTTGCTGTGTTCTTGTGTCTGTGAGTTTACTTTTGTTGCTGTGTATGAATGGAATCATATAGTATTTATCTTTTTGTCTCTAGCTTATGTCACATAGCATGATGTCCTCACATCTCAACAATGTTGTGGTAATCAATAACATTTCATCTCTTTATAGTCTGAATTGTGTGCATTGTGTCTGTCTACCACATTTTGTTTAGCTATTTATTGACAGATGGACTTTGGTTGAACTGCATTTTGTTATTGTGAGTAGTGCACTGTGAACACAGGATTGCACATATTTTGTTGAGCTCTTACTTTCAGTTCTTTGACTGTATATTCAGAAGTAGAATTTCAGGGTGACATAATTCTGTTTTCATTCTTTTAAAAACATTTTTTTATTTATTATTTTTATTTTATGTGTATGAGTGTTTTGCCTGTATGTATGCAAGTGCGCCCATGTTGTACAAGGCTCATAGAGGTCAGAAGAGGGCATCGGATTCCCTGGACCTGAGTTACGGATGGTTGTTAGCCATCATGTGGGTGTGCTCAGACCCAAATCCAGGTTCTCTTCCAGAGCAGTCAGTGCTCCTGATAAATGAGCCATTTCTCCAGCCCATAATTTTAATTTTTAAGGAAGCCTCATACTGTTTTCCACAGTGAATGCACTATTTTATATTCTCCACGGTGCACAGAGATTCCAGTTTCTCTAAATTCCCATAACATTTCACATTTTAAAATATTTTTATTAATACTTTGAGACTTTCATACAACATGTTTTAATCATATTCACCACAACTCCTCCCAGACCTACCCCCTTCCCGAGCCTCCCGGCTTTCTGTCTTTACTTTTTATATTGACCTTATAATGGATATGGAGTGTCACCTCATCATGGTTTTTATTCACATTTCTTCTATGGTTGGGGATGTTGAACATTATTACATCTGCTTGCTCACCATTTGAATATCCTTGGAGCAATGTCTGTTTAAGTCTTTTGCTCATTTTAAAGTGGATTTTTCATGGCTTTCTGTGCTGCGGTGGTTACTGAGTTGCAGAGGGTCTTTAAATATTCTGGACATCAGCATCTTAACAAATATGCTGTTAGCAAGAATTTTCTTTTGTTCTGTAGATTGCATTTTCATTATGCCAATTGTTTTCTTTGTTACACAGAAGTTTTAAATTTGATGTAATCCCACTGTCTATTTTTGGTTTTATTAAATATAGATTTGTGTGTTATACTTAAGAAACCATTTCCAAATTCAATGTTATAAAGATTTTTGTATTTTTTCTTTTATAAGTTTTGTTGTTATAGGTCATATGTTTAGGTCAATACATTTGTGTCATGTTTAATACTATTGTCTTAGGTAAAGGTTTCAGTTTATTCCTTTACATGTAGATATCCAGTTTCCCCTGCAAGACTGTCCTGTCACTGGTACCCATGTCAAAGATTACATTCTTTGTGAGGGCTATTTCTGGCTTTTATCCCATTCCCTTGGTGACATGTCTGCTTTTCTGCTGAGATACTGTTTTCACTCCTTAGCCTTGTAATACATTTTGAGACCAGGATGTATGATAATCCCACTTTGTTCTTTTGAAGTTCTATTTTGGCTCTTTGAGGTATTTTAGATTCTGCATGAATTTTTGGATTCTTCACAATATCTACCTCAAATGCTCTTGGAATTTTGCTATGAATGACATTGAATCTTTGGGTCATTAATATTGTTAAAATACTATAATTATTTTAATATTATTAAGTTCTCTAAGCCAGTTGTCCAAATTAATATTGGATGTCATTCTATTCTTTAATTTCAATGATGCTTATAGTTTTAAGTACATAATTTTTCACCTTGGTTAAATTTATTTCTAATTATTTTACTCTTTTGGTGTTATTATCAGTGGGATTATTTCATTTTTTTCAGATTGCTTATACAGAAACACTCAATTTTTATTTTTAAATGATTAATAGAATTCTCCAGTGATGCCATATGGTTCTGAAAACATTTTTGATTGAGAAGCTTTTGATTGCTGATTTAATATCCTTCTAGTTATGGGTCTATTCCGACTTTTTATATCTTTATGATGTAATCTTGGAATCTAGGAATTGTTTTTCATTTTCTCTGCAAAACTTTTGACAACTGTCTCTTATTCTTCTGTATCTAGAGCACTCCTAGCAAGGGAGTTATAAGGTTAGTATTAGTGTTAGTCTTAGGGTTAGGGTTAGAGTTAGTGCTAGGATTAGGGTTAGAGCACTCCATGGTAAATGTCTTCAATGTTGCATTGAACCCGGGGCCTTAAGCATGCAAAAGCAAGCTTTCTAGCAGCTGACCTTTATCCTTAGCACTGTCCATAGTTAATCTCAACAGATGACTTGGTATAGCTCATCAAAGAGGACATCTGATATTGAAGGAGCTTCTACACTCACTGGGGACTGTCACTCTTACATAGCAAGCTCAGTGCCTGTCAAAGGATGCTCATCTCACGGAGGAAGTGCTGCTTCTCTATATCTACTCTCCTTGACATCTATGCAGAAATAATAGGAAGATTTAAAAGTATCTCAAACAACTTCAGTATCTAAACTGAAATCTTACATGAGGATTGGTTTTATCCTACATTAAATGAGGATCTATATTTATGTTCTAAGGAGAAAAAAGTCATAAAGGAATATCCTCAGTCTCCAAAGGAGAAACATTAGTTGTACATTCTCCAAACTATAGGGAATTAAAGAAACACAGATTGCGGATTTAATTTCCTCAGCTTGAAAATGTGTGAGTTTTAATTGGGAGGTGAATAGAGTAGTAGTAGATTGAATAGGAAAATACAATGAGTTGACTGTAAATTTGCAGTCCTTACCAGGAAGACAAGCCAAGGTCACCTTATCCTCCAAGGTGAGGCAGTATTAAAGTAACTCCTCAGTTTCCTGTAGGATCCACCATCTTGTAGGAGGAGCTTGCACAACAGGATGGGATAACTTACTGATTTTTAACTGACTGAAAGATGTTTCTTACCATTGAGCTCAAAATAAAAAATAGAACAAAAAGTTTGGAGTAACTGAGGCTTCATGTTTTCTGTAACAGAATTAGAGAGCTTTTGCTGTTATTGTTCAAGGGGATTTTTGTTTGGTAATATTTCTCTAATCAACTAGAATCTTTTTAATCTCCAGTGTTGTGTCATCTCTAGAGTTAGCTTATTAGCAAAGAAATAATTTTATTCTATTAAACTTTCATATTTGCCCTAAGCATTTAAAATTCTCAACAGAATCATGGCTTCACTGTTTAGTAACATCAGGAAATGAGTGATATTTTAATGAACACCATTAACATTCAAATTCCAGTGAAGCAAGATAGTTAAAAGCCTCCAATGAAGCATTGGTATATAGGACTTAGTTTACTTAGATAAATCCTTGCTTGATGAGTGTCTAAGAAATGTAGCTTAAAAGAAATTCCACGGGCCAGGAGAGATGGCTCAGCAGTTAAGAATACTTGTTGTTCTTCCAGAGGACCTGCGTTCGATTCCCAGAACCCATATGGCAGCTAATAACCACCCTTAACTCCAGTTCCAGGCTATTCGACACTGTCTTCTGACGTGTATGGGTTTTGCACAACATAAGTATACTTTCTCATACACACATATGCAAAGCTCTCATACACATAAATAAAAATAAACAAAATATTTAAAAAAGAAATTCCACATGTTATATTCATGTTAGGAGTCAAAGAGTCAGTGACGCCTCGGTAAGCCACTCCTCTTAGTAGTCTGTTATTCTTCCTTTGCAACTGACTTTTTAGTGCTTGAACAGTCCTGAGTCTCACCAGTCAGGCACATTTTTCCTTAAGAGCATATTTGTGGTTCTAGGAGAGGACTGCAAATTCTTCAGTGCTGTTGATCAAAGGATGTTCCCCTCTGAGAAGAAGTCATCTTGGTCTGTGTATGTGGAATCTTCTAGAGGGATACATAGAGTGTTGAAGCAGGCAGAGTGTATGTGCATAGTCAGCCCAGTCAGCCGAACTGATCCTGGTGACGAGGAAGGTGATCATTTGAGGTGACTAGAGTGCCAATGGTGGCTCAGAGCTTTGGTCTTAGTCCCTTCGCTGGGTCATTAATATGAGGGTCATTAATATCACTCCCCCAGTGATCCAGTCTTATTTGATCTAATGCTTTACTTACCATCTTTACACAACTGACTTCCAAATTACCTAGCCTAGACATCGCTCCTAAGCTTCGTACTAATTTGTGAATCTTTCCATTTAAGAAGTTGAGGTCTAGAATTAAATTTCGAGCAGCTACTTTCACACTTAACATTTGCAGCAGTGAACTCTGGTCTTTTCCCACAATGCATCCTACCTATCTGTTCTAGATAGCTTGGCAACAATTTCATTTATTTGATAACGATGACGATGATGACGGTTTGGTACTGGTCTTTAACTCATGGCCTTGTGCTTGTTAGGTAAGTGCTCTAACACTGAGCTATATCCCAGCCCTCTTTTCACCCTTTATCTTGAGACAGGGTTTCATTAAGTTTGTCAAACTATCTTGAAACTTAATCTGTAGCCCAGGCAAGCCTTGAATTTGTGATCCTCCTGCCTCATCCTTCCTTGTAGCTGAAGTTGCAAGTATACTGTAGCAGGCCCAGTTGGCAACTCCACTCTTAAGGTTTCCTAGGTCAAAAGTTTTATCTACATCATTTTCTTCTCTTTTATACCCTGTATTTATTCCATTGGGACATTTTGGTAACTGTGGCTTCTTCAAACTGTACATGTATCTTCCTAAATAACTATTCTCATCAATTAAAACAAGAAGTATCGACCAGAGCTAGTCAGGGAGCAAGCCCATATTCCCATGACTAGGAAGTGATCAAGCCAGAATTCAAATCTATGCTTTGTGACTGACCACATGTAAGGTGGGATTTCCATCATACTACTATTTCAAAGTAAATGTTGTATTTGCTCTTCTACTTATAAACTTCAGAAGTACGATTCGACCTATTATATAGTTAAATCTTTACAAGCAGTGAACCCTATGTCAGTTAGGTCCTGTAGGAAGTCCCTGTATACTCAGCAGTTATTTTGTAAGTATTGCCTAACTTAGCTGACTTGATCGATACTCATCTGCCATTTTATTTTACTCAGAGTCAAGAAACTTGTTTTCTTGAAGCACTAGAGACTAAACCAAGGGCCTTGTGCATGCCAGGCAAGTACTGTACCACCAAGCTGTATCGCCTGACTGCTTTATTCTTCATTTCAGGCAGAATTTTACTAAGTTGATTGGTTTGTAGTCAAGATGGGCCTTGACCATGTGAGCTTCCTTACACAGCCTAATTCCAAGATATAATTGAATATAAGTGTGTGTCAGGTGAAAAATGAAAGGGGGGGCTTATTAAATAAAATACTCAAAAGGAATATTCTCAAAATAAAATGCTCACAAAATTCCTTTCAAAGATCTCCAGCTGCATCTCTGACTTGGGAAATGTATTAACTACTGTTTCCTAATTTATAAACATATAAACATTTTTTTATTTGCTGAAGTTTTCATGACATGCAATATTGACCTTGATGCTAATAAGCTTTAAGCTCTTGTTGTAGAACTATTATTGAAATTATTTAGAACATTCTTATAAAGGACTCTTGTTAGCTGGGCATGGTGATGCACACTTTTAATTCCAACACTTAGGAGGCAAATGTAGATGTATCTCTGAGTTCCAGGTCATCTAGAACTACAGGGAGACTATCTCAAGAACAAACAAATGAGCAAACAGACTGTGCTAAAGCCATCTTGTAACTTTCAATTCTTATGGATTTTAAGTTCTTCTAATAGATTGTAATGGAACAAGTGGAAGGGTTGAGCTCTTGGGAGAGAGGTAGGAAAAAAGACTGTGTTTCTGTGTTTATGAGATTCTTGAAATACTTGTTTTTCTGATGAATGTTCACAGTTTAACAGAAGTTATTCCTTACTTATTTAATTGATACAAGACAAATGAAGTATTCTAAGCTGTATTTTATTTTGGTCTGTGATATTTTTGAAAGAAGATCCCATTACCTTTCTGAATGGTACTTGTCTATTGGTGTGACGCCCCTGGACAGCTGGTCATTGTCATTCTTCTTTTTATGACTATGTCAATATGTATCCATGAAACTGATTTTAGATACAGAACCTTTGGGATAATTAACTCATCTAGATTCTTCTCTTTTATATTTTCCTTTTAAAATTTACTTATTTTGTTCTCATAATGTGTGTTATTTTGATTCAAGGATGAAACACGATGAGTATTTAGGTCATACACGTGATTTCTGCATCTCTTCTAATCTGTCTACCTACCTGCCTTCTCTTTGATAGAAGCATTTAGTGTGGAATGACCTAAAATATTGACATAGGTTTTTTAACTCCTTCCTGAAGCAATAAATTGACACGTGAGACATTAAGAAGAAATATGTCTCATAGTCATTCTCTTGACAGCTGAATAAGCTGGAGCTGTGTGCCAACTGCAGCTGTAGCAGTCCATGTTTAGAAAGGAAACTCGGCTTGTTATTTCTAAAAAAAAAGACCTTTGGAAAACAAACCTAAAATAAAACTTCAAAATTGAAATATTTTATTTCTGGAAAATGTGTTAGTTCTGTAGCATTTGCAACGATAGAGGTGTGTGAGTCTTCATACTGTGAGATACTCTCTGATCAACTCTGTTGCTGTCTTCTTTTTCTCATAGTGTATGCCAATTAAAGGCCTAGGATTTGTACTTGGAGCCTATCAGTGCATTTGCAAAGCAGGATTCTATCATCCCCGCATCTTCTCAGTGAACAACTTTCAGAGTAAGTGCCTTTTGCTTATGTGCATGCATGTTTGTTTACACAAAACTTATACTAAGGATAATCATTCAGATATTCTTTTAACCTTGTTGAAGTTACAGGATTAAATCCACATTGTCTTGTTGTTCTTTAATCATTCAGGAATTATAGTTTGGCACATCATCTCCAGTGCTTTGGGGAGCCACAGAAATATGTACTTATATTTATTATTATTTTATTTTGTGTGTATGAGTGTGTTGCCTGCATGTAGGTAAGTGCACACATGTCATGCAATGCCCATGGAGGTCAGAAGAAGGTGTCAGATCCCCAAATTGGAGTTACAAATGGTTCTTAGCTGCCATGTGGGTTCTGGGACTCAAACCCAGGTCCTCTGTAAGAGCAGCCAGTGCTCTTTACTGCTGAGTCATCTCCCCAGAAGCTTTCAAAACATTTTAAATGCCTGAAAAAATTGTAGCTCTTGAGGGTGACCATTTAGGATTTAGTTTTGAGAGTTGTTACTACAGGACGTTTCTAAATCCAATTTTTCTAGTTTATGAGTTTGTTTATTTGTTCATTTCTAACTGTGCATGGGAAATGATCAATCAGTGAGCGCTTAAAGCAACACAGATTTATTGTCACTCAGTTTCCATTGTTCAGGCTGCTAGTCATGGATCAGATGGGTCCTCTACCCAGGGTTTCACTAAATTAAACTCAAGCTGCCACCTGAAGTTGGCTCTGAGGCTGAGGGTACTCCTCCAAGACATTCAGACCGTTTCAGGGATTCGATTCTTTTGTAGCTGTAGGCCTGCGCTCCTTGTTTGCTGGCTGAATGTTCCTGGAGTCACTCTCAGCTCTAAAAGCTGCATCAGGTTCTGCTGCCATATGACCCTGTCCCCTTGCCTCTCCTCCATAGCCACCAGGTGACCCTCCCAGTCTACCAACTCAGTCTCAAGGAACAAATGTAATTTGGGGGTCACATTTCATCATCCTGCTGTATAACGTCCTCCAACCAAAGGAGAGAAAGATCTGCTCATCAAAGTGGGGCAATTATAGAGGGTTTATATAGCAGAATTGAAACTTGGTCACCAGCTTACTTTATTCCTATTCCAGAGAACGCTAGTGTTCAATTTTAAACACAGAATTTTTTTCTCTCTGTAGTCTAGAGAGAATGCTGTGTTGCCATATTGCATGCAGTCAACTATTGGGCATACTAACTGGTAAAATGGGATGGTTTCATGGGAAATTAGGTTTGGGGTTGGGAAAACTGAGGCATGTGTCTCTTTCATATAATTTCCCTTAAATCTATGGAACCCTGTTACCACTATGTGTAGCAATCTGCATCTCTAGTAGGCTACATTCAAAGCAGGCTCAAACTTGAAGTTTTCCTCTGGGAGTTTTGTTAGACATTTACAGGCTTATTAATAGACTAGGTTCACCACTCTTGGTCTTGGAACTGCATTTGCATTATTGGTTCCTCAGTCGTATATTTCAGAGTTAAGCCCCGTTCCAAGCTGCAGGTGGATCGTGGCTAGCTTCGGCTTCTACGTAGACTGCGTAATCCTCCTGCCTATATGTGGCAGACCTCTAGCTACCACGAGACAGTCATTCCTCTTGCCAAGAGCTCTGCCATAGAGCAAAGAATCTTCAGCTTGTGACTGATTATATGGTGGCATATGAGAAGCCACTGTAGAAAACAGGGAGATGGGGGATGGGAGAGGAAGAGGGGAGGGAAGGAGCGAGGAGAGAGAGAGGAAGGAGAGAAGGAGAGACAGAAGGAGCTTCTTACTGTGAGAAGAGCATATACTTAGGAATTTCAGGGCAGAAACCTTTACTGACAGCCTTCAAGAAAACAGGGACTTCAGTTCTACATTGCAGGAACTGAATTCCTCTGAGAGCCTGAATGCACCTGGAAAAAGACCTGAGCTCCTAGTGAGAATGTAGCCTAACCAAATATCTTGATTCCTGCTTTACAAGATCCTCAGCTGGTAACCTGATTACACTAAACCCAGACTCTGATCAACAGAAACAAGGAAATAACAGGCATTTTAAGCTCTTGAATTTCTAGAATTTCTTTTGCAGTCATAGGAAACATACAATAGTCAGTAGACTAATGTGTTTTCAGGATGCTGATGCTTTCTGTGTGTGTATGTGTGTGTGTATCTATGTGTGTATAAGTATGTATGTGTGTGTCTTATGTGTGTATGTGTAAGTGTATATATGCATGTACACAAGTCTGTGTGTCTGTGTACATTCATGTATGTGTGCATGTGTCTGCATGCATAAATGTATATATATATATATATATGTATACAAGTTTGAGTGTGTATATATGTGAGTCTGTGTGTTATGTGTGTCTGTGTACATATGTGTATGCATGTGTGTACATTTGTGTATGTGTGTATGTTTGTGTGTGTATGTGCCTGTGTGTGTCAGTATATGTATGTAAGTATCTATGCTTGTGTGCATTTGTGTATATGTGTATAGTCTCTGTGTGTATGAATGTGCATGTTTGTGTACATGTGTGTCTCTGTATGTATATGCACACGTACTTGCATGTGTATGTGTGTGTATGTGTGTATATGTGTGTGTGTACATGACCACAGCAACCCCAGAGCTGCTTTGGCATTCTTCACATTCACGGTCCAGACATAACTTGTGACTCAGCTCTGAAGGAGCAAGGGAGTGGGCTTAGCTTGTGTTCCGTGAAGGTATTTTGTATCTGGTTTACCCACATTTGTTCTCAGCTCCCACTGTGTGACAGAAATAAGGCATCTAAATATTGTGGAACCAGAGAATGACTACGGCACTTGCCCATAACACTGCCAGGAGAAGCTAGTTAACCTTTAACAACTTATCTTTATTTAATTTGCACACTCCTACTTTCCCCCTTAGTTTAAAAGCTAGTTTTTATATATGTATAAACTGGACCTACTCTGTAAGAAAAGGCTTAAAAAAATCTTAAGTCTAACTCTGATGTTGTATACACTGTGGCCATGGAAAGGACAGGCCACAGTATTTTGGATGGATGATCTGTAGTTGAGCATAGCTTTGACTTCAGTGTATACTTAGCCACAACTGACCTTCCTCAGTGACAGAGCAGGAAGCTAGGCTATTATGATTTTAAACCAATAAAATTCTTTTTGATCAAATAAATACATCTTTCCTAAAGGCCTTGTCAGGTTGCATGAAAATTCAGCATCAATCACTTCTTTTCCTAAAGGAAAAGTGTAATCATCTGAAATAGGAATGCCACCAACCAAAGGCTATGCAAGCATTTGTTATGTATCTTATTTATTATTAGAATATACTACACATGTCTATATTTTAATATGTGAAATCTTTCTTTAAAAGATTTATTTAATTTCATTTTCTGTGTATGGGTGTTTTGCCTGTATGTATGTAAGTGCACCCGTGTTATGAAATGTCCACAGATGCCAGAAGAGAGTGTCAAATCTCTTGGAACTGGAGTTACAAATGATTTTTAACTGCCATGTGGGTGCTGGGAACCAAACCCAGATCCTCTGCAAGAGGAGTTAGGGCTCTTAGCCACTGATCCGTCTCTTTAGCCCAAATGTGTGAAGTCTTTTAATCATCTTAATCATTTAATCATAGTGATGCCGGCAGATTATATGGACAGTTGCTTTCACTCTTTAAAAATATAGTCTTAAAAATTAGCATGCTAAATAGTGGGTTTCATTATGCCACCCTCACATACGCACATCCTCCGCCCACCGCCTTCTCTCGCCCGCTTCTCTTCCCACTGATCCACTCCCTGCCTCTACTTTTGCGCCATATAATCTACATACATGAGAGAACATGTGATACTCGTCTTTTCCTCTCTCCCCCTTCTCTTCTTCCTCTCTTTCATTAGTTCTCTTTCTTCTCCCAAATAGTACTGCTTCTACTTTCATGTCATATACATACACATATATGTATATGGGTGTACATGTATATATATATTCCACATTCTGCATAGGAGAGAAAATATGTGGCACTTGTCTTTCTGAATATGGCTTATTTTGCTATACTCTCTTGAGGAGAATCTATGAGCAGTGACCTCATGTAAACGTGAGGCCAGAGATGAAAAAGGCATTGGAGAACCAAACTAAGAGGTAATGTGTAAAATCAAAAGCAAAGCCTATGGCACATAATAAGTAGCCCATAGACATAGTCAGACGAATGAGTACACGTACTCACACACACACACATATGCACACACACACATAAACACACATAAACAAATGATGACACCACAGTGAGATAATCATCAAGGCCCACTGGTTGTTAGCACTATATTTTAAACATTGTATTGAGCTAGCATAGCTAATGACTTAAAAGCTAGACCTTTTGGAGAATGAATTCCCCATATATCAGAAGGATGTGTCCACCAAGTCTGCAGCAGCCAGATCTGTGTTGAGATGGGCCATGGGAGGGAAGGTACGGGAACTCAGAGGTGAATCAGGAAGCTGGTCAGCTGCCTAAACAGGGAGAGTGAGGCACAGACAGCAGAAAGACTGCACCACAAGGACACAGTTCACTTAATATATAAGTCATAAGTCTAGAAAAAGACCCCACATTTCCAAATCTTATGTCCCTTCCGAAACGAGGGCTGCAGCGTGGCATTGAGCTGATGGAAAAATGCAAATGTATATGTTAACAATCCCTCAGAATGCAAAGTGGTTTAGGAATCTGTATTTAGATTCTAAATAGGCCCACGGTAAACAGAGGCTTGTAAAGACCAACAAGGATATGTCCAAAAGATGTGATATGAAATTGGGTTGACAGCCCTGAGACTTAGGTTCTGGCATCTCTGGAAATTGGTAGTCATGTGACTGATAGAATCTGACATGTGGGGATAGCAGGATTTCAGAAAAATCAAGTCCTAGTGTACAGCTGTCTGCTTAAATCCAGGCTGTTCACTTCCAGGTTGATGAAACAGAAGCTCACAAAATGCTCTCATCCCCTCGTCTCATCCATCTTAGTATGAATTCTGTCTTCAGTAAGAATTCTTTTCTCTTTTCTGTGTGGACAGCCTTCCAGGTTTGTTCCTTGTTTTTTGGACCCACTTGTATACCTTGTGTATCCTTCCAAATAAGTCCCGACTTACAAATGAACCTCAGATCTGTTCCTTGCCAATCCAGTGTGCTTGACAGGAGAGGCATGTGGCCGGGGAAGAGACAGAAATCAATCAGAGCCTTTAAAACGTGTAGTAGCATTCAACAGAAGAGAAGCTCTTTGGAAAAGGCATGATGTAGGAATGCCGAGTGCCAAGGGCAACTTTCCCTGAGCTGATCCCCTTACCATGTGTGGGTCGATGAAGCTTCTCTCCCCCATCCCCTGAGTCATGGTTGCAGAGCTGGAGACATTCCACTTTCTGCATATGAAGGTCAGTGGGTCTCAGGAGCCCAGCCTACAATTCAATGATTTCATTTATTTAGATGAAATGTGACTCATCATCCTGTAGCCACAGGGCCACCGTGGCTGCGGCTGTGCTGTCAGTCTCATGGTTTATTCTAAGCCAGGTTTTGCTGTATTGTTGACGTCTAATGGGTTGGGGCTGCAGCTCAGTGGTAGATCTTTTGCTGATATGTGTGGGCCCTTGGATTTGATTCCCCTACAACACTATAAAGACAAAAAGAAAAGAAAGAAACCTAACCCAGTACATTTTACTCTAGTTGCTACAGTAGCAAAATTCTCCATCTGATCGTTCATGCGTAGGTTTTTGCTTAGGTCAATGGCCTAGTTTTCAGCTTATTTTTTTCATTAGCCTTATTCTTGAGGGCTGGACTCCCATCACTGAATTTTTCTGCAGCCGGGGGAATTCTCAGCAGGAGCCCTTTTGCGGCTGCTCTCACTTGGTGTCCTGCTTCCCTTGCCTGTTCGTGGCCATGCTCTCATCAAGCATTTGGGTGTGTTTCTTCCATGCAGAACGGCTCTGATTACCAATCTAGATGTGAATTTCTACCCATGGTGAAAGATAACGGACTGGAGAGATAACTCAGCGGTTAAGGTTAAGAGCACCGGCTTCTCTTCCAGAGGACCTGGGTTCCATTCCTACCACCCACATAATGGCTAATGACCATGAGTAACTTCAGTTCCAAGGGATCTGGTGCCTTCTTCTGACCTCCACAGGCTTTGCATGACACAGGTGCACTTACATACATGCAGGCAATAGACTCATACACATAAAATAAAAAAATATTTAATAAAATATATTTTTAAGAAATAACAATTGAGCAGGTGGCCTTCAGAACAAGTCCTAGGTCTGAATCCTACCTCCGTGACTTACTTAACTTGACCTTGGCTAAACTGCTAATTTAAGTTCATTTATGTCCTATGTAAAATTGGGACAATATCACTTGCTTTATGGAATTTTTATCAGGGTAAAAACGAAAGATAAATTCAAAGTTATAATCACAGTGGTTGGCATATATTGACTACTCAAACATATTTCTGTCGGTGTTATTTGGAGATTTGCACTCCCACTTTCCCTTTACTTTCCTATTCTGCCCATTTCTGTCCCCTTAATCTGGTGTCTGTTCCACCTTCTGGTACAGGACCAGATTCCAGATCTCAGAATTTTTTCAATTTATCTTGTCCGGTGGTTGGGCTGTGCCCTGAGGTATAACACTCTAATCCCAATCATATGTCTTCTCCCCTTTCATCTGTTTTATTGTTTACCTTATTTGACTTTAGACAGTTAACTAGAGATTCTCTTACTACCAATCATTTCTCAAACAAATGCGAGCCTCAGTCATTCATGGAATAGCTCATGTCACATTCTACAAATGTCAGATGGTTAAGAAGGTCAAAGAAGTGCTGAGGCACTGACTGTTCCAGATCAGAGACCGCAAATGTGGCAACCAAACGCAACGCATCCTGAAAAAGTAGTTGAGAAGAGCAGCATTGTGACATTTTCATGTGGGCTGCACAGTAGATAATGATATATACAAGGTTTATACAAGGTTAACGTTTCATTAATACATACAAAATTAACTGTTATGAATGAAGACCCAGTATCTCCAACTTGTACTCAAATAGTTCACTCAAAGTATCAAACATCAAGAGAATATGAATAGAAGTAATGAATCTGGGTAAAGAATATATGAAATTCCTTTTTCTTACTCTTGTAACTTTTCTGTAAAATGTAAATTAGATCAAAATTAAAAGTTACAAAAACATGTTTAAAAACATTATCAGTTCAGAGGACTGAAGTGAGCAGTGGTAGGCTTAGCAATTCTCTATGATTTGGAACACAAAATTACCTGACAAAGTCAATTTATTGTTATATAAGGCGATGTAATGTATGTGTGTGTCTCTGTGCGCCTGTGTGTTTGTGAGTGTGGAGCGCAGAGGTCAGCAACAACCGGCATTTTTTTCCTCCAGTGTTGCCCACTTTATTTTTTGAGATAGGATCATTTGTTGACCCAGAAGGTTGGCATTTTGGCTAGACTGCCTCTCCAGCAAGCCCCCGTGGATCCCCAGGACTCACCCCACTCCCAAACCCTCCAGCACTGGGGTAATGCGTGTACCACCATGCCTGGCTTATTATGTGGGTGCTGGAGATCTGACCTTAGATCTTTATACCATCCCAGCGAGCACTCTACCCACTGAACCACCTCCCCAGCCACCTGAAGAGAACATAACATTAAAGTATTTTTATTACAAAAACACTAACATATTTATTAAGCACAGTTGCAATGTATAGAAAATTAGAATTTAAAAGGATCTTCTGAAGTTTAATGTTCACTTAAATCTTTTTATGCTGTTTCTACACCATGTCTATTTATATGATCTTCCTAAAAACTTGATATTATAGTTAATTCTAACATCAATTTGAATAGAATTTTAATAATTTTATAGTGTCATTGAATAAGTATATCATGCTTTGCTTACTATTCTAAGACTTATACTTTTATTAGTTTACATCAATATAAAATTACATAAAAATTTCTAGTAGTTTCATATTCTTCTGTTGTCAAGGTAACAAAATTAAATTTAGCAAATAGGTTAAACACTGTTCACAGCATGTCACAATTTGCTTTGACAGGCTTATGTTTAAGGGGACTATCTTATAATATTCAAATATCCTAGAAATGTGATGATAATCTCTTGAAATTCTCCTCTTGTTCCCAAGTTTCTGTATTTCTCATGTGTTTTTAGGACCTGTTTGTTTTATCTGAACATTTCAAGTCTCATCTTCAAGGGAGCTGAAACTTTAGCAGAACCCATTGGCTTTCTGTGCATGGAGGAGTGGAGATTTACAAGTCAAATATCACCCAGCATGGTTTGCACATATTTGTCCATACGTGCCAAAGTCATCTGTAAAAACATATTTTCATGTATTTTAAATTTTTGTTTCTAGCATCTTGAGAAATATTATTTTAATGAATTCTTAGATGTACATAGTTTGAGAGCATGAAGAATGACACACTTAGTGATCATTTCTTTTCTGAGCATGTCCTTCATTTACTAGGGATTCAATGTGTGAAAAGCAGTATATTAGCTGGTGAATGATTAAAGCATGCATAAATCCCGCCTCTCTTCTCAAGGAATGCAGGATACTAAATGATCATGAACTTAAGTACCAACCAGTGGTCTAACAAAAGCCCATTATTATTTGTTCATGATCATATGATTCTTACAAGCTGTATGTATTCCCTTTTCCTAGAGAGAACTTCAGCAAGAACTGATAAACTATTATTGGCATTATATGATTATCTAATCGCTCTTTGAGCCCTGCAGAAAGCCCTGAGTATGTAAAGCATCACCCTCAGTTACCTTTTAAGATTTATAATACTTTGTTTTTTAACACATGTTATGTTCCTGTGATTTTGCATGTATATAGGTATATTTTTAATATATTTTAGTCTGTTATCAGCTTTTGCTCAGGCCTTTGATCCACAACGCCTCTTTCTTTTCCCCTGTTAGTCCTTCTACCTTGAGTTCATCACTTTTTATGTTTCCACATATGAGAGAATACATATCATATTTACCTTTCTGAGTCTGGCTTGTTTTACTTAACATCTGGCTTGTTTTACTTAACATGAAGATCTGCAGTTCCATTCACTTCCTGAAAATGACTTATTTCATCTTCATGACTGAATCACTTTCATCTGTGTGGATATAGACCACGTTTTCTTTATACATTTTGTTAATGAAGACCCAAGCTGAGCCGATATCTTGGATCCCAATAGAGTTACAATAGACATGAGCATGCTGTACTTCCTCTGTATGCTGACCCCATTTGCTCAGAGTTAACCTCAAGATTTTTGATGATCAAATGATGTTAGAGAAATTGTTAGAGGAAATCTCTTATGATACCACTTCATTGTTCCTTTCAGGACCTTATATTGGGAAGCTTTTGAATACAAAAGAATAAAGGGTGATCATTTATTTTTTATAACACATTTCCAGTTGTTCACAACTATTAAAATAGTCATCTGACCAATCATTATTATGCACATCAACACAATAGTGTAGTTTGAAGTTGTATTCACTTCTAGTCTTGTATCTAGTAGCTGTCATTTCAGTACACATAATACCTTTATTACTTCAGTCTTATCAGAAGAAGAATATGAAGTATATGGAAGACTTATGAGTACCTCATCATCCAGCAATTGGGCTATAATCTACAGAAGAAAGAATGAAAAGAAGGCCCACTTTAAAAAATATAGTATTTGAATTAACTCTTTGAGAATCATAATTAGAGTGACCAGCCAGGTTCTAGATTTGTCTCACTAATGGGTAGCATGTTGCTCAGCTGCAGGAGGCACCATTCAAATTGTTCTTGTAGATATGGTGCCAAGCCAACTTGTGGGCTTGGACACTATGATTAATGCTTTTAGTGCCCCATATGACGTACTGTAATGGTTAATATTGCTTGTCAACTTGACAACCAGTCTAGAATTACTTAGGAGACAATGGAATTGTCTTAAAAATACCTTTATTTCATACATGTATACAATGTACTTTGATCACATTCACCCCATTGCTCCCCTTACCTCTTTCCAGATCCACCCCAAAAACCCTCTTCTGTTCTCCAGTCTCATGCCTTCTTCTTCTTTTTTAAAATAATCCTTAGAGCCCAATTTGTGTTGCTCATATACTAATAAATATGGAGCCAGCCACTGGAGAATGGTCAACATACCAGAATCCACAACCTTAAAGAAACATTCTTCTTCCTCCCGAGAAGACATCAAATGCAAATCGCTCCTCAGCTAGAAATAAGGGCCCATGAGCTCTCACCTTCATGTTATGATTGAAGGTTTTCCTGTATATCAGTGAAGCCGTTTACTTTGTAGAATTAGTTTGCTGAGGACTCTTTCATACTTGTGAAGATTACTAACTTTTGTGACTGATGCCCTGAAACCCATCAGAGTTCAGTTCATCATTTTGTCCATTGTTCTTGGTGGTTTTTCTGGGAAAGTATTAAATCTCTATTTTCCCATCTCAACTAGGGGTGAATCAAAACTTCTTCACCAAATCTGAGTTTTAGAATCCAGGTCCTGTTATTTCCCAGCCTCCAAATACTTTTCTTGCTCTATAACTCTTGACATTCAAAGTGCTCTCATCTGATATATTTTTTTTTTTGTCTTTTTGAGACAAGGTCTTCCTGTAGTCCCAGATGACCTGGAACTACAATGAATGCCAGGCTGGCCTTGGTCTCACAGAGATCCGCCTGCCTAGCCTCCTAAGTGCTGGGATTAAAGTTGTGCACCATCATATCCAGGATTCACCTGACTTTCTGAATCTTTGATGAATTAGTATTGGACCATTTTACTTTCTATTGCTCAGGGCAGGAACCTGGAGACAGGAGCCAATGCACAGGCCAGTGTTCTTACTGGCCTGCTTCTCTGGCTAGTGCCCATTCTGCTTTCTTATACTACCCAGGACCACCTGCCTGGTGGTGGCACTACTTATAATGGGCTGGGTCCTCCCATACCGTTCAACAATGAAGAAAAAGCCTCATGGACGTGACCACAGGCCAACCCAATAGAGGGAGTTACCCTCTGAGGTTCCCCCTGCTTGTGGGTCAAGTTTACAGCTAAAGCTATCCAGCACAATTAACCCTTATCACCTTGATACACAAATACAACACTATTAAATTACAACCTTTCCATTTCTTGTCCCCACAACATGATGTTAATATTAATAATCACAGTATAAAACAGAACAAGTTGAAAGCTTCCATAGTCTTTAAATAATTCAAACACTTTAAAAGTTCAGTCTCTTTAAAAAGTCTGTCCGCTATGGGTGCCTTTAAAATCCCAAACAAGTTACATATTGTCTTATTTCACGAAGAAGGAACTGGGCACACTTAAGTAAAACCAAAACCCAGCAATGGTAGATGCCTGGGATTCTTTTACGCTCTTCTAGTCTCCCAAAAGTGTGGGAAACTCTTCTTCTCTGACTCTGCCATCTGCAGCACATACAGCTTGGCTCATAGTTGGAAGCTTCAGTCCACACCTACCGCTGCCCTTGATGTGTCCCATGGTCCTGGCATTTCCAATATGCTGAGGTCTTATCTGCAACTGAGGCTGCACCTTCACCAACCCACTTTTTGCCAAGCCTCAGATTCTCTCCATGACGCCTTCAATCCCCATCGTTCCTTCAACACCAGAGAGATTCTGACACATTGTCAAGTTCTGCTGCCTGTCTGATTGCAACCTTGGCCTCCTCTGGACCACAGCTTTTGTGTACTGACCCTGAGGATATCCTTCCCAGAAGACTTCTCATCCTGGTGCTAGTCACTTGTTACTCACAGCTGGTTTTTCAGCCCCAGCTGACCAGCATTGATTATCCCAGTACAAAAGAGTCTACTTCAAAAATTTTTAATTAAAAATATCTCACACAAACAGTCCCAATAGAGTCTTTGCTTCCCTTTGAAGCTTCATAAGTCAGGCCTCCATTGTCTACACTTCTCTCAGCATCATATTCCAAGTTCATACAGAAGACTGCATTGAGCTCCAAACAGTTTTCCAGTTCAAAGCTCTAAAAACTTCCATGATCCTCCAAGACACATCTGGTCAGGTCCATCACAGCAATATCCTACTCTGTGATACCAATTTATAATCTAGTTACTTTCTATTGCTCTGATAAAACACTGACAAATACCAACCTGGGACTGGAAAGGTTTATTTCATCTTACGTCTCCCAGATCACAGGTCATCACTGAGAAGTCAAGGCAGGAACTCAGGGCAGAAGACTAATGCACAGACCAAGGAGGAACACTGCTGCTTACTCAGTTGCTCCTCTGGCTCGTATCCAGTCTACTTTCTTCTACAATCCAGAACCAACTGCCTGGGCGGGGGGTGGCACCACCCACAGTGGGATGGACCCTCCCATATCACTCAACAATCAAGAAATGCCTTACAGACATAGCCACAGGTCAATCCAGCAGAGGTGTGTCAAGTTGACAACTAGCACTTTCCAGCACAGTCTTACTGTGCTTAGTGACTCTGGACTCTCTTGCATGTTTGTACTCAAGAGTTAACTCATTGTTTCTATGGAGTTTTAAGCTCTCATCTTCCTTAGCATGTGACATGTTACCAAATTATTCCCCATGTTTAGAGGAATTTACATTAGACACTCCTCTGGCCCTAACTTATTCTGGACATTGCTCTTACTATTTCTTAATGGTTTTGAGGAATTTTGCATCATTACAATCCTATTTTGCCTCTCTTCAGACTGGAACCTCATAGTGTGCTTCTAACTTTCACCTGTGGGTACCTGTGAAGCCACAGCCTGGCACAGGAAACAGGGAGCTTCTCAGGATTGGCAAGACGGTAACCCAGAATCCTTTGGCAGTCCATGACTGTGGCCACCCAGACCAATAAGCAGTGCTGATGATGAAGAAATGTTTCCACTTTTATTCCTAAGTTTCGGATCAAGTTGAGGAGCTCACTGGGAGACTGTGAACAGGTGCTTTAACAGAGTGAAGGCTGTTACTTGTTTGCACCATTTTCTGCTGGCCTTTCCTCTTCTCTTTCTTCTTTTCTTACTCCTGTTTTCTTAGAGCCCATTTTTTAAATCTTATGAAAATAAACCTAAAGCTGTGTCACTGTGTAAGTCTCCTTACTCACTCCAAACTGCTATATTCTCTCTGTTTGTTCCTATCCTGCTGATAATTGTAGACAATCACAACACTATCAAAAAGCTATCCTACTAAGTCATACTACCTTATACTGATACTTCTTTCAAGTGACCCAGTAAACTATATGGTATTATATTGCTGCCTTGATCTTTCCTGATTCTAGCATTAAAAGTCCTTCACTTTCAACACATAATTGCTTTGCTGAGAATTAAAAAAAGCTACATTAATGAACAATGGTGTCGGCATGCACAAGACCCACGTAAACTCAAGCAGACAAAACCACAGAGCTGTGCAAATGGGTGGTAAGCCCCAATCTTAGCTGAAGAACAGCAGGCAGCCAATTACTTCTGGGTGAAGAAGAGCTAGATAGGCTGACTAGACCTCACTGAACGATCTTGCATGGAGGGAATTCTGGGGACACTCATTTGACTTGATAGGCATTGACACAAATGACAGAATGCATGAAATCCAATGTGTGTGTGTGAGAGAGAGTGGCCAGTGCAGAAGGGGGTATAAGATGATTAAGATTGATTAAGACGTTCTGTATGAAATGTTCAAAAATTCAATAAAAAATTTCCAAAAAACTGTAAAAATTGGCTTCTATATTTTCTCTTTGCATCAAAATATTTAGGACATTTTAACCATTAAGGAATATCTCTGCAAAACAGACAGAAAACTTGAAAATCTTAGCCCATCTCCAACTATTCCCAGCATTAGATGAGATCTGAATATGTTCCAGTTGTGTTCTTAATTGCCTTCTATCTGACTTTTCAAGTCTTTTCTCTAGACTTGTCATAGCCGTCATAAATTTTCAAAGACTTCTCTTGCTCGCTTCAATTATAATAAAATCGTGCTTATATGAAAGAAAATTAAACCCAGAGCCAAAGTTATTTTTCTACTGTCTTTGTTCTTATTAATCATTAGCTTTTCTTTCCTGTTTTGTTCAACAGGCACTCATTGAAACAATTATTTTCTCTTTCATTTATTTAGTCCTTGAGCCCTGGTTACCTATTTTCAATCTGCACCAAACTTTGGAATACAGCATCTTAAAAGTCAATGAAGTTTAATATCATTAATTTATAATGACTTTTCCTCAGTCGGCATATTTGAATAAATGCCTAAATTACGGTTTTCTGTTATGAAACTTGAAACACTTCACTGTCAAGAGGTTTCCTCTTTGTGCTCCTCAGTTCACTCCCAGAGCTTGCTGTAGATTCTTTCTCAAACACTATGATGGTTAGTGTAATTGTCAATCTGACACAGCCTAGAATCCTGGGGGAAGAGCATCTCAGTTAGGGATTATCTCCATCAGGTCACCTTGTGGGCATGTCTGTGAGGGATTTCCCTGAATGGCTTAATTGATGTAGGAAGACCTAGCCTGGCATAGGCTACACTGTTCTCTGGTTTAGGTCCCTGGACTATAAAAAATAGAGAAAACTAGCCAAGCACTAAACACACATGCATTCATTTCTCTGACCTGGACTGTAGATGTGATTAGACTAGCTGCTTCAAGTTCCTGGGACCTCATGGCTTTTCCACAATAATGGACTGTAGCCTTTAACCGTGAGCTAAGATAAATCTTTTCTTTCCTAAGTTGCTTTTGCCTAGGGTATTTTATCAGAGCAACAGAAATGAGACTAGGACAAACACTAATCTACTCTTACATTTCAGTACTGTATTGTCCTTCAGTTTTTGGCCTATTTCTCATAGACAATGTGTTGCACATTAAATTATTTTAAGAGCCAGAAAAGAGGCGCATGACCATAGTGAAATAGAACCCTACAGGCTCCTGGAACCCGTCTCACATGAACCTACAACAATGTTGTACGCGTGCTCAAGACCCATGGAAACTCAAGAAGACAAAAACTTCGTGTGGAACTGGAGAAATTGGCAGCAAACCCCTATCTTAAGTGAAGAAACATTGGTGGCTGATTTCTTCTGGGCGAGGAGGTGCTAATCTTAAAGTGAGGGTCTCTGAATAGGCTGACAAGACCTCAGTGGATGAACTTGCATTAAGGATTGTCTGGGAACACTAATTTGACACAATATTTCTTAACACAAATGACAGAGTGTATGAATTGGGTAGGGAGGGGGCGCTGGAGGTATCCAGTGAGGAAGGAGGCATAATAGTGATTAAGACTGGTTGAAATGTTCTGTATGAGGCACACAAAATTTCAATAAAAAATCATTTGAAATGAAGCTTACCATTCCCATTGAGACCTTCTGTACCACCCTTCTTTCTTATTTTTCTCTTTTCTGAATGATGGTAATTTTCTTTTTGAAGAATATTTTATCTATTTTTAAAGAGTATGTATGAGTGTTTTGCCTGTATGTATGTAAGCACACCCATGTATGCAGTGCCTGCACAGACCATAAGAGGGCATTGGATCCCCTGAAATTGGAGTTAGAGATGTTTCTTAGCTACCATGTGGATGCTGGAAACCAAATCTGGATCCCCTGGACAAGCAGCTGGTGTTCTTTAACGGCTGAGCCATCTCTAGCCCTCAATAGTAAATTTCTTTAAGCCATCAATGAAATACTAATTCCTCTTTGCCTCACTCATGTGTGAAGAAGAGAAAAGCAGCCACTGTACTTTATATAAATCATCTCACCTAGTCCCCATGGTCATTCATATGTCATCATGTCATTCAGGTCATCAATTAAAAAACTAAGACCTAATTCGTCTAAAGTCAAAGTTAGCTAAGAGTGGTGCCCCAGTCTGCTTGACACCCAAGTCCATATATTTTCACTACGTTAGAGGGGTAACTATTATTTATTTGTATATGTGTATGTATGGATGATGTACATGTGTAAATACAGGTGTGTTCATGTCACGGCAAGGATATCATAGAGGACAACTTTCAGGAGTGTGTTCCCCTATTCTACTTTGGGTCTGAACTCGAGTTGTCAGGTTTATGTGGCAAGTACTTTCACCCACTAATCCATGTCCCCAGCTCCCAGAGTGATTGATATTAAATAGTAATATATACTCAATCTCCAAAGAGTATTCAAAAACTTTTTTTGGTTACTGTATTTGATGTAGAGGGAAAAGTAAACAAATATATCTTAGAAAGACTGTGAACCTTTAATAAGAGTATAAAGCTATAAAGGGTATCTATTGAATCTTATTACTAAAAGTTAACTAGAAGAATCTCTTTCCCACATTTCTAATTTAGTCCACATTGTGTTATCTACTGAACTGGGTACATATTCACTTATGTCTTTAATGTTGAGTTCACAGTTGAATATTTCTTTTAGTATTTATTGCTACAGTCAGTGCTTAAATTAGCACTGGGGTTCAGTGCTAATTTAAGTGTTTGATAAGTGAGGCAGAAAAGTCTAAAGTTAAGCAGAACAGTAAGCAAATAGCATGGACACATCCCACCAAAGTGGGAAATTGCATGGTAGTTTAAGTGCGGCCTGTACTCTAGGCAAAGGATACAGCATCATTGGGCATTTGCAAGTGAACAAATGTTGTTTAAGTGCCATTTTATCCTATTTAAATCAAATAAACTTGGTAGATGAGATGAATTAAGGAGCAGTCAAAGTCTTATTTTGGATTCTATGTCATGTGGGTCAAGAAGTTCAAAAGTGATGAATACACGTTCTTGATTCATAAGAACACATCCACTTCCCGATCCCTGCTCTTGTTAATTCCTTAATGAATATGTCTGGAGCATGGTTTGTGTTGTAGGGAGCATTATCAGCTGTGAGCGCAGATGATGATGTCAAAGACTTAGCCCACGGTTCTCTGTCCCTGAGGCATTATGCTTCTGTTTTTGCTCTGTTTTCTCAACTACTCTGAATGACAATTTTAAAATCAAAGGAATCAAAAGAATTTTGAATCCAAAGGCAAAGTAACTCTAGTTCTTAGGAGATTTGATAGATGTCTGTGATTAATGGAAAAGGAATGACGAGGGTTTGCCTCTCTACTGTCTCACCTTCCATGGTCTACAACTGACATTGTGGTTTTATTCGGAATTTTCAGGAAGAGGTCCAGATCACCGTTTTTCAGGAAGCACAAAAGATGTGTCAGAAGAAGCCCATGTCTGCCTCCCCTGCAGAGAAGGCTGCCCCTTCTGTGCTGACGACAGCCCGTGCTTTGTCCAGGAGGACAAGTATTTGCGACTTGCCATCATCTCCTTCCAAGCACTCTGTATGCTGCTGGATTTTGTCAGCATGATGGTAGTCTACCACTTTCGCAAAGCAAAGGTAAACGCAGGTATCTGGGTTATGACCTTTCTTTTTACTATGGAGTAAATTACTTCTCTTTCTAAGTAAATTGAATGTTCACATCCTCGTTACTGCTATAGTAAGGAGACATTTTTCTGTAATATGATTGGGCTAGAATATGAAATCATGTTCTCTACTGCCCTGGGAAAAATAAGGTTAATGTTATTTTATTCTAATATTCATTTTCATAGAAAGTTCCTAGTATTTAACCTGGGAGGCTAATGCTCTACTGTGTTGGAAGGTTCTTCTGTACCTTCTCTGCCCTCAGAGGAATTTATCCTGCCTCTACCCATCGGGTATTGTTAAAATTTTCATATCTAGAAAGTTTTGTCATGTTTTTCATTTCTTAGTTGTATTTAAAGATGGCAGAGGACTCAGATAATTTTTTTTAGCACATTACACTCTGACCTTGTGTGTAGTCTCGCATCACTACCGGGGGGTGACAGTGACACTCGGGAGATATCAGGCAGCTTCCTAAGAGAGAATCTGTCCTTGGAGCTTGTCCTGAGAATTTGCAGTGGTATAAGCAATTTGCATGCTTCTCACTCACGGATGGATGAGATGGTAAAACATCCAGGGCAGAGGTTTCTGGGGAGATTGTTCCAGTGGTTACCAATTAGTTATATGCTGCAAATGTATGAGGTTGTTCATTCTGCTGCTTATAGAAAGTTCTTTTTGCCACCAAAAATAAAGCTGAGCCTAAAGTGTTGACCTTTCCTGAATTCAAATGATTCCCTCATCTTAACTAAATTGTACAGATTGGTTTAGCTTTACAGAGATTCTTGAAAATGTGCGTTCACACTAGAAATTAAAAAAGAAAATAACCTTCTCTGAATGGTATCTATTAGAAATTCATGTTAAAATGTTTTTAAGGACTTTGTTAAAAGTCTAAGAAACTGCATCCACTATGCCCACGTTATGGATGGATGTTATCAGTTACTTTAACTAGCGTGTAGCACAAAATAAAATCAAGCTTTGAGTCAACAAGAAAGTTCAAACAGGCAGTCTACTCACACTTAACTAGTACTTGTCTTGCTCATACGACCAACTTTGTTAACTTATGTAAAATAAAATAATAGGCAAATGGAGTTAAGCAATACATAACCACTGTTACCAGATAGCATTAATTAAAAAAAACCAGTGCCAGAGCAGGTAGAATTGAAAGTTCTTCTTAATAAACTGCCTGGAATCTCTTTGATGTAATAAATTCATTTATGCAATAGATAACATAGTTCTTTATGCACTTTAATTAATTTTAATTATTAATAATTGCTGTGTTAGATGAGTCAGTAATAAAGGGTGGGTAGAATGTTGCACCGGGTATTAAGAAACATGCTATAGATAGTTCTGACTAGACCAGTATCTTCATCTGTGTAAATAAATATTATTTAACATAGTTATTAATCTTTCAGATTTCCCTAGACCTTCCTGTGAAATGGGCAGCTATTAACTCAAATTCAATTTTACTGGACTGTCAAGAGAATAGATATCTTTATATATTATTTTGGTGGGATTTTTAGACATTGTGTAGTGTCAAGGTGATTACATTTTGAAGTCAGTTTTCATTTAATGTGATATATGAAGTTAACAAATGACTACAGATCTTGTTTATTGAGGAAAAGTGGGGACATCGTCTCTTATGATTTCCATTACTGAAAATAGTGGATTAACTGTAAAAGCGTCATCCATTTCCAGTAGAGAGGTTCAATACTTTTAGCATGTAGACATGGGAATTGCTCTCAATTTTTCATGGTTCTGGACATTTCTTTGCATAATGAGGAAACTTCGTGGAACAATATTGATACTTTCCTTAGGCATTTCCCATTATATTCTCTACTCATTGATAATTAAAAAAAACAAAATATGGAGCTTTTTTATTTTTACCTGTTTTGACAAAAGGAGAAACAGGCCTATGTGTAACACTGAGGTAGCATGACAGTGACGAGTGCAACTGTCTCAGCGCTCCCCACCGTGAGAGGTTGAGAAAATTGCTCAGCCTCTTTTTGCCTGATTTTCTCCTGTTTGAAATGGGGTCAGCATACCATATGCCAAACACAAACCCCAAATATAACACAGACCTAAATGGGAGAGCCAGAGCTAAGAGATTTTTCTTACATGAAAACATTGACATAAATCTTCATGAACTCGCTGTCATCAGCATTTTAAAGATATGACATCAAAAGCATAAATGATAGGAAAATAAATAGACACATTAAACTCTGTGAAAATTGAGAAATTCAGGTCATCAGAGGACACCATCAAGAAAGGAAAAAGGAGAGCCATAGAAGAGCAGAAAATATTTGCAAAGCATATATGTGGTAAGAGACTAATATCCAGAATACATAAGAATGCATATGACTGAATAATAAAAATACCAAAAATCATTAAAAAATGTGTAAAAGATCTGAATAGAAAGTTCTTTAAAATGCATATGTGAACTAACACATGAAAAGATACTCAATAATATTAGTTATCAGAAAATGCAAATCAAGTCCTTAACAGCCACTAACATAGCTACAATATTTTTAAAATATTATAACAAGTGATGAAAATGTAGAGAAATCAAGAATATCCCATTTGTTGCTTTTGCAGATGTAAAACAGTGCATACAGATTGGGGAACATCTTGCTAGTCCCTCAAAAACTAAAAATATTGCGAGGATATGACTCAGTTATTGTAGGCCTCGTAATATATGTCTACACAAAAGTGCGAATAAATATTCATGGAAACATTATTCACAATGGCCAAATGGTGAAATCAATCCAAATGTCCATCAGTGAATACAAACACATAATTTAAGTGTGGTATGTCTATATAATGGAATGCCATCTGTCATGAAAAGGGGTCAGGATCAATTTAAGGAACAGCATGAACGAATCCTGAAGATGTAAGGTTGGAAAAACAGTCATGAAAGATGACATGTTATATGATACTACTCATCAAAAATGCTCAGAATAGGCAAAACATTGAGACCAGAAGTAGACCAGCAGTTTCCAGAAGATAAAGGTGGGTAGAGACTGTTATAGTTCAGGTTTTCTTTTAGAGCGGCAAAAGATTTCAGAGTTAGATCATAGTAACACTCTGTTAATATACTAAAAGCTTCCAGATTGATAACTTAACATCTATTTCAATGTGTTCATTTTTACTTTATGTGTATTTATTTTATGTCTTGCCTTGTGTGTATACAAGTGCACTCATGTTGTGTAATGCCAGTGGAGGTCAGAAGAGAGCACTGAATCCCCTGGAACTGGAGTTATGCACGATCATTAGCTGCCATGCTATGTGGGTGCTGGGAATGGTCCCATGCAAGATCAACCAGTGCTCTTAATTGCTGAGTTATCTCTCCAGGCCCTACAATGTTCTCTTTTAAGCATAAACGGTAAGGTTATACGAGTTTATCTCAGTAAAGATGTTCTGAAATTTTCAAGATATCTGTGGAGGCCTACCTTCAAAGCCACATTAAAGAGCTGGTGAGAAAATGTGTGTACATTTGATCTTCACTAGGTGTTCGTCTTGTGCTGTTATATGTTGAACTTTGCAAGATTACTAATCAGGATAGGATTCTCATATTGGGGTCCGAATACAGCATTTAAATAGTTGAAAAGAATAAGCGGTTGGAAAACGCAGTCTTGGCTGATGAAGAAGGAACCCACATTTTGTGCTCATGCACATGATAATGATCTTCAATGAACATTACTGTACATTTATTAATTAGTTAATAATAATTAATTATTTAAAAAGCTATTAAATGTACAACTGCACTAAACTAGGGCTTATTTACCTAATTATATTATTGGGTTTTCTAGGAAGGTTTAATTTATAATCCCATTGCTTCAAAATGAGAGCTCTCGAAAACTCTTCTGGTTATCAGCTCTTAAGTTATTGGTGAATATTCAGAATATGGGAACATAACAGTTTGTAGTATCAGTGTAGTAGTTTAAAAGTTCATAACACAAATATGTTACTGCTTTCCTAGTTTTGGTTTGGAAAGATGAAATAATTTCAGTACTAGAATACTGTAAAGTGTCATTGCATAGATAAGACTTATCTAAACCCTCAGAGCTTTTGCATTACCCAAATTAATACACCTAGATTGAAATTTTATATCTTGTCATATTCCAACTGATGATAGAAGGACTTTCGGAAGATGAATAAATTGTAGCTAAATTAAAATAAGAATAGTAACATCAGGGAAAGTAAAGGCTGAGGTTAAGATATAAATGGATTCTGTGAAGGCAGGGCCATTGCTTTGATCAGAGAGAGAGAGAGAGAGAGAGAGAGAGAGAGAGAGAGAGAGAGGGCTTCTTGGAATTTTCTAGTAGCAATACAAGCAAGAACAAAAATTGATACAGCTTCCAGAAAACAAAAACCAACCACGTAAAATTTAAACATTGCCTATCACTGAGCCTTGAATGACTTTGCAATGTGGATCTTTATCCAGAGAAGCGAAGTGCAGTGGACGATCAACATCTTTTCACGGAGCAGAACGGTCATTTCTGTAGCTCTGTTTCTGTTCATTTGTTGGATGTGTTGATATTTAAGAGCCCGAATATAGCTCAGACAGTTTCATAGGGGCGCCATGATGGTTTGTGATGCACTTTTTCCCACGTGATGGTAAAATACTGGGCAGACGAGCTGAAGGGAGGACAGTTTCAGACAGTTCAGTTCATCTTGGTGAGGGAGAGAACATGGTGGAGCACAGGTATACCTGGGGGCAGATGGTGAAACAGAGGGATTTTAGATCAGAACTAGGGGCAGGGCGTCATCTCCAGAGACCTACCCCAGTGACTTATTTCCAGCAGCCCTACCTCCTAAAGGAACAGCCTTCAAAAACATTCTTTCAAGTTAGGGGCCAAGAAGTCTAAATGTGAGCTGGAGGGGGACATTGCACTTGTGAACTGTAACAGTAATGAAGGTCGAGTTGTTTGCAGAGAAATACACACCATAAAAGGAACACACCCTCTTATCTAGTGGGCTGTACCCTGAGGAAAGGCAGAGGACACCTGCTTAACAGTAGGCTCCTGTAGTTTCTTCTCTGAGACCCCTGTTGTCAGCACATGACTCTTACACTCCAGTCATTTTCACCAGAATTCATGATATAGCTAACACCTTAATTGCCTTTAATATGTTCACAGTTTTCTTTAGGGCTCTTTGGAAATGGATGATTTTGAAACTCAGGACCCATTTATTTATCATAGACCACATCTTTGAACTGGCAGAAAAAAAAAAACACATTGACAAGTCAAAATAAAGGGAAATGAGAGAGTATCAAACCCAGACACACAATCCCGACCTTCTAAGCAGCAGCAAACACACTACAATGTTAAATAGTTGTCTGTTCTCAACTGAAATGTTAGGTGTTCTTAATAAGAGATATGGTGGTGAAGAGCTTATGCCCTTCATTCTAGTTTTGAGCACATTTATCTGAACAAGGTTTATCTAGACCACAAACAAACAACCAAACCAAAACCAAACAAACAAACTAACTGAAATATCCTCCACAATCTTGTAGCAATTTTGGATCAGCAAGTTAACATTTTATTATATTAAATGACATAACTGAGATTCCATTCTATTCCTGGTTGCAGTTTATAAACTAGAAAGAACCCTAGGGGACCAATGACATTTTACTCTGCAGAAAGAGTTGGGGAAACAAATCTATATTTGTTCTGACCTTTGGTTAAAGATTAAATCTGTAAGCCAAACGTGAATGATTTTTGGACCCAGTAAATTCTTCTAAAACAATAACAATTTTACAGCAGTTTAAGAAAATGACCCTGATTTTAAATATTGAGTTGTCTGTGCATTTTTACCAAATATGTTGACAGGTAACATTTTTTTTCTATTAGCTATTGCACAGAGAGAGAGTATGAACGCTACAGCGTAATGTTAAATGTTAGTGCAATTTGTTTCTAAGTGGAAATTACAAAGAAAGACAATACATTAGAAAGAACAGCAACTTACCCTAGACACATTCATTATCGATTTAGCACGGTCTAAGTTTAGTAATTTGGAGAAAAGGATGTTAAAAAAATGTTAAAAAGTGAATATACTGTTTTTGATATTTTCCTCATTCCTATGAGCTCTTCTTGAAAATAGAAATTAATTAAAATAGGAATTAATTGCTGTGCAACGCTTTGCTTTAGAAAATGACACATTTTAATATAGTTTGTTAAGTGATTTTAAAATAAAATTCTAACTATGATGTTCTAATATCTATTTTTTGTAAGATACAGAGATACAGATATATCACTTTTTGTTGCTCTTAGAATTCCCAGTCTTGCAAAGTACACAATTCAGTGACATTAAATACATTCATCACTGTCCATTTTCATCTTAAGAAAGTGTGGCTTCCATCCCAACCTACAACACGTATTCTTGATGTAGTTTGTCAACCAGACATATTTTATGAGCTCTGAATGGAGTTTAGCTCCTTAGCCCAAATTCAGAGGTTTATATGGAAACATTTATAATGGATTTTTCTTAAAGCTACATTCATAAGTAAGTGGGAATCTTTATTCTCTGGCCTCTGGGTTTTGCATTGTAAAGGGTTAGAATGCACAGTTAGAACTGTGCCCAACATTTAAAAAATTAAAAAAGAAGTTGGAAAAATTGTTTGAAACATGTATAATAGTAAAGCATTAGTATCCTTAAGCTAAAAACATCACCCCAGGGACTGGAGAAATGACTCAGTGATTAAGAGCACTGGCTGTCCTTGCTGAGAACTGAAGCTTCATTCTGAGCACCCACATGGCAGCTAACAACAACCCATAACTTCAGTTCCAGGGGATCTGACTCCCTCTTCTGCCACCTGTGGACATTACATGACCTTGGTGCACTTGCATGCACCAAGGTCATGTAAAATAAAAATAATAAATAAAAGTTTTTTAAAGAAAAATGAAAATACCACCCCAACTCAACCCAATCAAATAAATCAAACCAAACCAGAGCAAAACAGAATAGCTCTTTGGAATCAAAAATAAATCCAGTAGAAAAAAGTGGGTAAAGAATATTAAGAGAAACATAACAATTAAATATGAAAATCAATTGTTATTTTCAAGAGTAACTGGGAAATTTGAAGGGAAGAGTGGCGTGTCTTTATGAGCTGGGATGGTGTCAGGAGTCAGGTTCCCCATTCACTGGTGACAGTTATGCAAACTGTAGAATGGCTGAAATTTAGTGTAGATGCAATAAGATTAGAAATTCACAGTAGAGACTGGAGAGATGGCTCAGTGATTAAGAGCACTGGCTGTCCTTGACGAGGACTCAAGTTCGGTTCTCAGCACCCGTATGGTGGCTAACAATTACCCATAGTTTGCGAGAATCTGACACCCTCTTCTGACCTTTGCAGGCATTATATAGCACAGGTACACTTAAATACATGTAGATAAAACACTCATATGCATAAAATAAAAAAATAATATGAAAAATTTAAATAAAAGTAAAAAAAATCACAGTGGTTTGGTCAGCTAAAGAAGTCTAATCATCACATATGTGAACAAAGATTTCCACATATATTTGTTTATGTTTATATGGTACTATTTATAGTTCAAACTAAGCTAGGTCATCAGTATTTTTAAATATAATTACAAAAGAGATCCTGTCAAAAATCCTAGCTATGGATGAAATAGCTTTTTTTCCCTGATTTTTGAGACAGAATCTCCCTGTAGCCACAGCTGGCTTGTAAGTCACTATGTAGACCAGGCTGGCCTCAATCTCAGAGAGATCCTCTTGCCACTGCCTCCCCATTGCTGGGATTAAAGGCCTGCACCATCATGCCCGGCAGATGGAATAGTTTTAATGTAGGATTTAATCTTCACCTTCCCCATATTCCAGAACTTTCTGGTCTTCTATATTCTGACCACCACACCTTAGCACTTTCTCTTTTTTAACCTTGCCCCTTTCTCTCCTAATCCCTTAAAGCCTGTGGCTCTCCTTGCCTTCTTTCCATGCATCATCTATCCTTTGAGCATCTACTGAAGGCTTGGAATTACCCATACTTGGAACAAAGTAGCAAAAAAGGACAAACAAAATTTGTACCCTTAAGGAGTTTGGGAGAGTCTGGTGGTGATGGGAAATACAGGTCAAATCAGGTATCATCCACAGGAAATCTGACAACGAATGATGTGGTATTATGAAATTCTTACAGTCAGTGCTTAAATTAGGTATTGTCTTCACTTTACAGTAGGATAAATCAAAATGCGAATATTCAAGAAACTAGTCTGAGCTAGGATTTATGCACATTTATTTGACTCCATAACCTGTTCCAACTCTTTACTATTGAGCTGTACAGTCATTCACAATGCAATTTGATTTAAGTTTAAAAATAAATAAACACAATCAGCCCTGGTCCCATTATAGTTCATGAATTCTTTTTTCTTTATTCCATTCAGACACAGCAAAGCTTACATGTCCTGTGCGAGTTTATGTTCTATTCTTTCTAAGTACTTACTAAAAAGTAAATAAATAAAGCCCTTCCATGGAAGCAGCCATATTCCTTGGCTGTGCTCATTCATGTTCCTGCATTCTGTTGCATTCAATAGTATTCTTTGTGCTTTAACTCAAAGGACAAAACGTAAAATAATTTAGGGGTGTGTACACGCCTGTACATGTAAACACATATGAAGGTCAGGTGGTGACAAGGTAAATATTATAAGAGTAGAGCAAATAGTTCACCCAAAAGGATATTTTTCTTTGTGTGCTTCACGAGAAATATCATTTAAATAACCTCATACTCCATCTGGTGATAGCAATACTAATTATGAATTATGAATAGCAACTGAAGTGATTATAACCTATTTGTATCTGCCTTAAGAGAGATAAAGTTATTGGTGATTACCATTATCAGCTTCTCTTGAGACATTTTTACTTACTCATGTTTATTTATAAAGCCAGTTGCTTATTAAATATGCTAAAAATAGCTTTTACAAATGAATGGACTAATAAACTGAACTGCTTTTTAGTTGAATCATATTGTGAGAGATACATCACCTGTATTTTTTACATTCGTTTTTAAGACTTGTCCTCCAGTAAATAAATATGTAAATAAAGGACTTTATAGCATTATAAAGCAATGCATGTGCATATTCAAGGGAATTGAAGTTATTCATTTATTTATTCATAAATATTTAGAGAGATTTTCAAAGATGATATTGATACTGGTTTGCCCATACCATAGAAGCTCACAGTCAAACAGAGAAGGAAACATTATGTATGCACACATATATGTTATACAGTGAAATTAGTTTAGGACTTGGCAAGGCATTAGAGAAAGGTGAAAGGTGCTTAAGGTCTGATTGTCTGACCTGGTCTAGCACATGATAATTCTTTTTTATAATGTTTAAAAACAATTTCTAATCATGTGTGTGGAGGGAGATGCACACATGAATGCAGTTGCCAACCAAGGCCAAAAGAGGGCACTGGATCCCCTGGAGCTTGAGCTACAAGCAGTTGCCAGCCTCCCAGCATGTGTGCTGATATTTGAACTCTGGTCCTCTGGGAGATCAGAACATACTCTTAACCACTAAGTCACCTCTCTAGCCCCTCATATAATAATTCTTAAATTCTGAATAACTCGCTAAACTCATCAAGCCAAATTTCTTTTCCTGCTAAAATGGAGATAATAAATCAAACCTTCTAGTTTTGCAGAGGGTTGCAGAGAAGATCAAAATGTGGGGGAGGATTTCTAGAGACTTATTATAATTACAGGTCTAAAGAAAGTGCTCAGTAAATGCTGGCTGTTAATAGGAGTATGTTGAGGCTATGACAGAAACATAGAAAATATAGGTGGCTGAGTAGGAATAAGAGATTTGAAAATGAATTCCTGTGATCAGATTGGAATCAGAGGTAGGTAAGACAGTCCAGGCTGGATGATATTTAGAAAACATTTGCATATTCAGAAAGGTTAAAATATTTCAGCCTGGATCCTGAAAAACCTGGTGCAGCATTTTGGCAGTGGGGAAAATTGTAACGTTGGCTAGAGACACTATGCATATGGCCCCAGTACTCCAGAAACAGGCTTGTAAGTCATGCACTCACACATTGTTTGCTGAGAGAGTGTTAAGTTTCCAGTCATGGATATAAGTGGATACTTGTTTGCTCTGTGATCCTGTGTATAAAAATGCTCATAATGCTGTGAGGGTGAGGATGAGTGAGGAAATGGGTGTAAGGGTGAAATGGGTGCGCATTCTGGCAGGAAGGATTGGGGTAAAGTAAATGGGGATCCAGGGGTGGAGAGCAGTGGGCCTGGGGGTATCTGTGTAGGTGATGTTGTTGCCAAGGTCTTGCTCAGGTCATAGAATTTTAACTGAGCCCCCAAGGGTAACTAGAGCAGGAAGAAGAAGAGGGAGAGGAGATGGAGTGAGAAGAGTGTTCCACGAAGAAAGCCACACTTGCGAAGGTGGTGAACCACGAAGCTCGGAGTGGCCTGGGAACAGCAGGCTAGGGGATGGAAGGTGAGTGCAGAGAGTGATCCTGAAGAGCAGCTTACTTTATCTGAAGGGCAGTTAGTAGCCCCAGGAGGATTTGGGGCAGAAGAACAGATGATTCCGTTTCATGAGATCCTGTTTATTGATGATTAAACTGACTTCTCTAATTGCTCTGTGGTGGATTAGTAGGGGACAATTGTAAAAGTGCGGAAATGTTAAGTTCATTGAATTATTCTAGGCAAGAGACCATGGTGGCCCTGTGAATGGGCAAGCGTGGCTATATCTGAGATGCATTTGGAGAGAGAGTTGTCAAAACTCACTGAAGAATCTGATGTGGGAGGGGAGGAAAGAAGGGAAGATCACATTTGGGTCCCTCAGCTTTGTAGCTTGGAGAAGTGGCTAAAGAGTAGTTCTGTCTGAGATTATGAAAATGGCAGCTGCCGGAAGAGAGTTAACCGGAGGGACAAAGAAGGCCCATTTTAGACACGGTTGGTTTGTTTGTAATCGGCAGTCTCTGCAAAAAAAAAAAAAAAATATATATATATATAATATTCTTATTTAAGTTTGAGTTTCAACCTACTTATGAGGAATAATAGTGGAGTCGTCAGGTGGGTACATGAACAGGAAGCTAAGTGGAGGGTCTAGGAATAGGGCTATAAATTAGGAGTCTCTTGCATTCAGGAACGAGGAACTGAGCTGTAAGAGTGAATAGTATCACCAAGGGGTTGGAGAGAGAAGGAAGACAGCAGGACACCTGGAAATGAACTTTGTGATGTCATGAAGTGAAATAAAATGTAAGACTGGATTGAGTACTTAAGAAGGAGCCAACAAAAGTTAGACTGCTGTCATATTACAGACTCCAGGAGATGGGATTGTGAGGGTGGGAAGAGAGCAGTCAACTGTAGAGGACACTACTGGGCCATAAAACGAGAAGAGAAATGAGCTTGGAAACACAGGGTTTCCTGTGGTGCCTTGTACATAATGGTTGATGATGTAGAGAGGTATGTGTTCCTAAATCTTCTAGAACCATTATCCCATAAGAAAAAGAACACACTGAATAGACAAACAACAGTTCAAAGCATGAGCAGCTGAAACATCTAGATATCTATTTAGAAGATGATCTGAAGCAATCATTGGAATGAATAGACGAATGAGAAAAGGAGATGGAGGAATGAGAGGCCTGAGCCAAAGGCAAGAGTACTTTACAGAGATGAGGCAGAGCAGAGGGATCAAAACAGAGAAGGTTGTTAAAAGCAGCAATAGACGCAGAGCAGTCAAGAAGCATGAGGCCCAAAGCAGTTCATTGCTGCACCTTCTCTGTGCTATTTTAATTATCGTGGTTTTTCAGGGTTCAATGTGTTGGGAACCCGACAGTATATTATTTTTAGACAGGGTTTCATTATGTAACTCTTGATGGCCCAGAACTACCTATGTAGGCCAGACTGGTCTTGAACTCACAGAGATCTGCCTCTCTCTGCCTCCCCACTGCTGAGATTAAATGCATGAGCTACCACACGTGTGGTTCCAGTAGTATTAATCTTCAAAAATCTCTGTGTATAACAAGTCATTAGAAGTCAGTTAAATTCTGTGATCATTTAGTAGGAAACTAGTATTCGGCTATCTTCTATGCCCTGTGAGCTCTCTAGCTCAGGTTCCTAGGCTTGGTATCATGGTCAGGTGTGGGCTCAAGCCTATGAAGTGAACCTTAAGTCCAATTAGAAAGTAGTTGGTTACTCCCCCGATATTCACACCACTATTGTACTAGTGGGCCTATCTTGTCCGGTCAATTGTAGTTCACAGGATTCACAGTTGGATGAGGCGGATAATTACTTTTTCCTTCAGGTAACTTGCATAGCACCTTTCAGCACTGTGAATGCTAGCCAGTAGAGGTGAGGCCCTGAAGTCAGCACCAGCTTGATTTCTTATTGTTTGTTCTACAGCTCATATGTATAATGTCTTCAGCAATAGGGTCTTATTGTGGAATTCTGGTAGGTAACCAAGAGCAGGGGTCAGTCATGTTTGAGGATCTGTGTGACTCTGGTCAATAACTTCAAGAAATGGAGTCCATTCTTAGGACTGGGGTTTTATTTTGTTAGCCTACATGACTTATCATTACACTTATAGACTAATGTATCTCTCAACTCTCACCAGAGGAGCTGTCTTAGGCAGCAATGGTGATTAACATAGAAACCCATAACTGGCCCCTGTGCAGAGAGCAAGAGACTTCAGAGTGCTTATCCCTCCATAGGATATTTATATTAAACTTGTCTCCCAAGGCTCAGGGAACATTAAGGAAGAGTTTATGGAAAGCTTGTAAGAGGTGGTGGATGGTCACAAGGAAACAGAGTTTTCCAGACAGCTAGTCAGTTATTCATATGAACTTATAACAATGGTGATAGCATGCACAAATCCTATGCAAGCTGAAACAGAACAAAACCCCAGTATAGATGGGGGACGTGGGTAAGAAACATCAATTCTACCTGAGGAGCTTTTAGCAACTGATGGCTTTTGGGAGGGGGAGAGTCGGTTGGATGTGACTCTTGATAGGTTGACCAAGCTCCTGTGGATGAACCCATACTGAAGGACATGTGGGGACACAGATTAGACTCTGCCTTATTATATATGACAGAGTACATTAAATTGGGCAGTAAGGGAAGATGCGGATAGGAAAATTTAAATAACATTAAATTATATTGTATGAAACTCACAAAACTCAATTGAAATAATTAAAAAATATATCTCTTGGATATTTTCAGTCTTTTCAAGATAACTTTTACAAAAAGTTTATTGAGCTCAATGAAAAATCCTATTAGAATGTGAATAGTGATCAGATTTGTGAGTACAAGAAACAATTGTTCATACTGAAAGTTTAGACCATGCCTGTTCCCCATTTGCCATAAACTTCAGATAAAAATGCATCTATTGGATTTAATTATTAAGGAGTTATTGAAAACTTTCTTGAACATTTACAAGAACAGAAGTCTGGTCAGTTGAGAGGTGGACTGGAGATAGGAAGGCAAAGTATCTAAATGCAACTGGTTCTTTTAGAAGCTTTTATTTATCTGCTAAGGTAAATCATGATCACTTGACCAAAGAGGAGCCTGAGCATTGAGTTTCATTTGTTCTTAAAGATGGGAATGTATTTATAAATTGTTTCAAAAAATAAGATAAACATGTGAGACAATTAAGTTGAAGAAATTCTGGCTGGGTCTTGGCATAACGCCATGTATTTGGTTAGAGTGGGGAGATTTAAGACTACTCAAAGTTTGGTTTAGGTACTGCTAGGGAAGGAATGAGGAATCTCAAGTGCATGGACATGGACTGCTGAGAACAGGTGGATATGGAAACACAGAGGCTGCATTAAAGCTTTCTTGAGAAGGACGGACAGAAAAATGAAAAGATAGGATTTGTAGGCACTTGTGTTAACTGAGTTGTTCTTGTCTAAGGAATTATAAATGTTTCATAAGTAGATTTTTATTTTATGTCCATTTCTTCTTTTCGTAAAGCAGATTTGCAAAATGATCATTAAAAGTTTCTCAGGGCATTAACAATATGAGTACATGTGACTGTTAATTAATTTTAGAGAGATCTGCAAGACAGAAAGAAATGACAGTAATCAACCTCTTCAGTTACAAATGGAGAAAAGGATGGTTAAAATCTCCCCAACTCACAGGATAACCCATGGCTCACTTATCACTAAATGACAATGTCCTCCACATGCAGGGAAGCTGCGTATTTTCTGTGACTTCAGTGGGAGTTTATTGTTACATGGTGCCTTGAGCCAGCCCTGTAATGGGAATTTAAAGATAGAGTTGTGCTTAGGTGCCTCCTAGTTAAGAATAGAGTCGGGGCTACTCCTTGAGTCTGACTTTCTAATATAGTAAGACCCAGCAGCATAGGGCCTACTGTCTGTTTCGTAAAACATCAACAGAATAATAATATTTCATGATGGGTGAAAACGACACGCAGTTTAAATCTCAGTGTTCATGAGTACAGCTGGGTGGGACGACAGCCACACTTGTTTCCTGTTCATCGCTTCTGCTGCTTCATATCGATCTCCTGAACTGAGTAGTTGCAGTAGAAACAGTGTGACCTGGAAAGCCTAAAATCCTCTTTGTCCAACTGATTACAGGAAAAGTCTCATTTCTCCTAGAATACAGCACTCATGCAGCCCAATTTCCACCCTAATCTCTCCTCTCTCATACCTTTCTTCTTTGTGCTTTCTATTCTGTGAGGTGCTCAGTGTGTGTGCCTGTGCAGTTTAGAGCCTCTTTCTAACTTCCTGTATCTATTTTTCCTAAACCAGAACTAGCAGCCATTCCTCCAGAGGTCCCAGAGCTCATGTATTTAAGTTTTATATGTTGCTGTCCACCATATTTTTGTCCTTTACCAACCTTTCTTGACCTAGTTAAAACCAGGGCTTTAGAAGAGCAGCCACAGCAAGGACTTTAACACGTCTTCCTTTCTTTTGAGGATTTTTACAGACTGTCACAAAACTAAGCTCTCTCTGTCTTGTCTTCTCCTCTGTGTCTATAAACGTCAAGCTGTCCTCTGTGCTCTTGTAATTATACGATTTGATTTCCTGGAGGCAAAGAGTAGACCTCTTGTGCATGGGTTTTCTACAGTGCAATACTTAGAAGTGACAGGTTTCTCTGGGATTTCCCCTCAGTCCTGGATCTGAATTCTTCTAGATTGCCTCTCATGTCCCTGTATCACAGATCAGAGGAAAAGACTGGCCTGGACCCTTGCTGAGCTAAGGGCCTATGTTGCCATCTTCAGACTGAACCCTCTATGTAGCTTTGATGAATGGGGTTTGGTTGTTTTAACTGAAACCAGTATTAGACATGCTTTGGACTAGGTGGCTTGGCAATAGCCAGGAAGAGAGAAACAAGGCCTCTCAAATCCTAGCTTAACAAAGTAACAGTGGAGTGATTTGCAGAAGTGGAATACGGGTCTTCATTTTCCCCTTCAGTGATCCACAATAACAACCTAGCTGTAGTGTCAAAGGCAGGTACTCCACAGGGAGACACTGGTTTACTTAAAAGGAGACCAAGTTAGCTTGAGAAAGTTTAAGTTCAAGAGAAAAGAATTCTCACTGCCTTTTTTTATTTGTAATCTTGATTTGCAAAGCCTCTGAAATTTAAATGACAAGGCTAATTAGCGAAGTCAAAATTCCTATTTGCAGAGATCCTAGAAAATAAACAATTTCAGATGAATTAAAATGTCTTTAAAGTATGTTTATCAATTCTCATGACTTCTCAATTTATTTTATTCTTTCTCCAGAAAATTTTCGTAAATTTATGTCTAGTATTGTTTCATAACTCCTCTGAGGGCTCTTAAAGGGGATGTGCACTTTATATTTCAGAGCACATCATCCAGGTAGGATCATTTCTGACATTTCAGCGATGTAGTCAAGTGTTAGCTCTAGGACCTACATTTAAATTAGAGTAAAGGTGGGCTCAGAGTCACATTTCTAAAATGTTTAGCCTTGTTTTCTTCATGAAAAAGTATGGATAATCAGAGAAGCTTAAAACAAAATAAATATAACCTTTATTGGCCGAAGATAGAATTTTAGTGTATAATCTCCCATATGGGCTGTTTATATACCTCTGGTCTCTGAACTTTCTGTCCATGGAATTTTCTCTTTCTACTCAGCTCTAAGCACTTAACTCATTCTATGCAAACTCTTCACTAGAGCTATGATTCTTTGCTCTGGCTAACAACTTCTCCAATAAGGATTCAACAGTTAGCAGTCAGAATAATATGTCTCAGGAGCTCCAAGATGACCTGTGATCCTACTGTGCTCCTGTGGTGAGAACTTCCTTTCTGTTTCAGAATTCACGGTAAGCCCTCCTGACACCTACTTCCTGGTTGGCCTGTTCAGTCACTATCATTTGACCCTCACTGCTCATAGGTGACTGTGAGTTCCTGTGTCCTTGAGTTTGGAAGCAACATTTTAATAGTAGGATGAACAGATCCATTCTCAAAATCCATTTTAGGAGTGGATTGCTTGGAATAAGGTCTCCATGCATGTTTAAAATTTTAAATTTTCTCAGATCTGCTTATATACCTCCAGGAACAGGAATCACAAACATAACCCTGAAAATTACCTTTTCTGTGTCCAGTGTTAAACCTGAAAATCAGTTCCTTTGATTGGTTAGAAAAATGACACTCTGACAGTGCTGCTCTCTTGTCAGGATCACACAGACACCAAAGATTTTAGCACACATTAATCCATTGCTTCCTTGGTCAGAGAGAAGTGACACCAAGGGCGATGTGTTCCTAAAGAGCAGTGGATTAGACGGGCAGTGGAGCATGACCGGAGGGGATTCACTCAGTGACATTAAATCCACGAACTGATTGCCTGAGCCCGTGGAACAGCTGAAGGAAATTACATGTGGGAAAGCCCGTGATGGAGTTCCTGTGGATGTTAGCCGCATGAAGTGACGGGGAGGGACAGCTGCATGAACCAGAATGGAGTTCTAGGGCTGTTTTCTCATTGACACAAATAAGCAAATAAAGAAATGCTGGCCTGAAAGTAAATGAGTGGTTAGGCACAGCAGCAAATGAACCAATAATGCAGAAGGCAAACATCAGTGGCCCACCAGTGAGATAAACATGGGAAATAAGCAAAAGGACATGACTACGTGAGACAGATGCAACACAAACAGACATTGGATGTGGTTCACATTGAAATCACAGGGGCACTTGGCATTCAGTTGAACCCAGTGCCTGCTTCTCTATTGTCTGACACCAGGCAATCCAAGCATTTTCTCTACTCTCCAGATCCACAGTCTTAGCCACATAATTCATAGCTCTGCTTATGTATCAGTATGTTTGAAACCAACTTCTGCGTCTTTTTCCTATGCCAGACGTCACCTGCTCCAGCGGCTTTGTGTCTAGGGGAATGCCCCACCATACATCAGAGTCACATAGAACCACAGCACCATCCTGTACACATTTCTTTCCTTCATTTCTCACTGGGAATCTACCTCAGAATTCTATTTTACACCATGAAACTGATTCTCTTTTTCAGTCTCAACTGCTGCGTTCCCAGTCCAAGATAATCGTAAACAGAATCAGATCTTCTCCTCATTGTTAGAGTACCATCCTGTGTCCATTCATGTCCCCTTAAATACAACCTTTGTGCCATGGCCAGAGAGACTATCTCTGGATTGATTTTTCACCATTTCATGTTAGTCTCTTTAATACTCTTCAATGCCTTTTCACTCTATGGGATAGAGACCCACATTCTATACTAGGTCCAGAGGAGCCGCCGTGTTTGCCAGAGTTCTTTCTCCTTGCTTTTTCTTTCTCCGACCACAGTGTTGTGGTGGATCAGATGTGAACTCCTGGCACTGAATGTCTTCTGATCCATCTCTTCAGAATGCTGTCACTATTTTTTTCACTGCCCCAGATCCTTCATCTCCCTCATATTTCATGTCTCAAATCATCCATCACGCTCAATAAGGCCCCACACGAACCTCAGTCCTGGTCATATTTCTTTTCTGTAGCCTATGGCAGTTCGTGATAGTTTCTCTATGGAATGGAATTTCTTAACAGAGCTCTCTTCTATTCCCCTTCTGCATGAGATAGTTCTTTGCCAAGAACCATTCTGTGTCCCATAAGTAGTATCTCTGACCACTGCTCATTAGAAACTTCTCACTAGATGTAAACAGTTCAATTAAAAATGTCTCCAATGTTTCCAAACATAGTCAAATATCATCTGGTGGGGGAAAATTTACCCCTGGTGGCTGCAAACCACATTTTTATAATAACTACTCTCAGTCTAGTTACATATCTAAAATGAATGCTCTGAATGCAGGTTGTATCTCTGTCTCTGTCTCCATGTATGTGTGTATTTGGTGTTCACTAACATAATGAGAGAAAAACCCACAAGTGTAGAAAAATGTCAGCACTTGATTCTCATCTCACATTTTCACTCTTTTCTTCGTGTCCAGAAGGAGATTTAAGAACTTCTTCCATATATCACTGACTTTCAAAATACTGTGATCTTGAGAAGTTCTCCAGGGGATGTTCGTCATATGATAGATATTTCTGGACCACTATGAAAAACGCCAAACCATTATTATTCTTAGGACAGCACACAGCTTAGGAACTCTATAAGGCACTTACAGTCTTCATACATGCATACACACATGTGTATCTGTGTGTAGCTATAAATGTATGTGTATCTGTGTGTAGCTATAAATGTATGTATTTGTATGTAACAATAATAAAGAAGAGATCAAGAAACTGATAGGGAGTCTGAGAGAGTTGGAGGGGGACTTGAAGGGATGGAAATGATGCAAAGACTGTACTTGTGTGTAATATTCTTTGAAAAATGGAGAACAAAATCTTATTTATATGTCCTAGGAATGCAGTCTATGCTTTTGATATTGCAGATCTAGGTCACTAGTAAGAAAGGTAGAAACAAACACATTAATAATAAATTAGGAAACAAAGCCAGATGTGGCTTATGCCTGTAATCTAAGCACTTAGATGTTGGAGGCCAGATGGTAAGGAATTTAAAGCTAGTTTCTGCTCCATAGCAAGTTTAAGACCATCCTGGGGTATGTAAAACACTGTATCATAAAGGGAAAGGAAAAAGAAAGAAGAAAGAAAGAAAGAAAGAAAGAAAGAAAGAAGAAAGAAAGAAAGAAAGAAAGAAAGAAAGAAAGCAGACAGGAACGGGTGTGCAGAGAAAGTATCTTGACTCTAAGTGAGAACATCAGGAATGTCTTCCCAGAAAAAGGTGGTGTTGGAAAGCTTTAAAGATGTGGATGAGGTTTCTAGATAAGGGAATCGCATCTGTAAAGGTCTTGGTTAAAAGGAGCACAGTTTATTCAAGGAGTAGTTGTGACTGGGAGGAGCATAGCGTGCAGTCTCTAGAAAGTTTGACTAAGGGAAAAGTTTCTAAGGCTAGAACACAGAGAGCTTTAAATGCTACCCTATGGAATTCAGATTTATACACAGCAAAATATTGCAGTGATTTAGGAGGGGAAATGACATAGCACATTTGCATATAGCAGAAGTCTCTCTAATTGACTGTGGAAGGTAACCTAGAAAGTGTGAAAATGGAAGAATAGAAACCAGTTATGCATCTCAGAATCTCTTACAAGAGAAACAGTGAGAAAAGTGATTGAAGGCAGCAACCAGGAGGAGGAGGAGACTGGGGATAATGTTCAAAGTTCAGGAAGAAGTGGAAACGACACTGTGTTTGCAAGGAGAGGGAGCCAACAGACTAAGACTGCACTGAGGTTTTGAATTATGTTTTTCCATCTGGGATATGAAGCCATTAATAAAATGAAAGTATTTAGAAGGAACAAGTTACAGTGTACAAAGGTGAGTTTGGTTTACATGCACTAAGGCGCCATCATTTGTAGATCTCTTTGGACAAATAAGACTGGGGTTCAGAAGAGAAAGCCTAACTAGAGATCAATTAGAGTTGATCCAGTGGAGTGGTTACTGGATGCTGGGGAATGAAAGCGGCACCTAATGGAAGGAATATCAAGACTATAGATGGACTCCTGTTGTGTATCATCAGGGACAAGGCCAGCTAAGAACTGCTATTCTAAGTTTTCATGGAAAAACATACATTGCTTCAAGATTGGTATTTTCAGATTCAGAAATGTGATCAAATCATTCTCATAACACTGTTTAATTTATTCTGTTGTATCAGAACTCATGCTGAAAGGCCTTGAAATAAATAGCTCTATTTACAGCTTTGTACAAGTCAGGAAGATATAAATTTTTTTTGTAAATTTAGTGAGTGTGAGAACAGGCTTCATGGTATGTGTCTTCAGACCACAGGCATAGAGAGAAGAGTTCCTGTCTTCCAAAAGAAATGATTGAAAAACAAGAAATTCTATGCATAATTTAGATAAGTCTCTCTCTCTCTCTCTCTCTCTCTCTCTCTCTCTCTCTTGTTTTTAGTGATTTTTTTGGAATTTTACACAATGTATTTTGATCACATTTAGATCTCCTTTCCTATCTATATCCACAACCACCAATTTCGTGTACTTTAATATGTATATACATATATTTTAGTGATATATATGCCTATAGAATCAAATTTTTGTCTGTAAACGCCCTTCAATGTGGGTTCATCCACAGGAGTCTGTCAACTCATGAAGAGTCCCTCCTTTAAACGAGACTGACTCTCCCCTTCCCAGCAGTCATCCATTGCCAATACTTCTGCACGTAGGATTAGTTTTCTTACCCACTTATTCCCATCTATGCTGGGATTTCATCTTGCTTGAGCTTAGATGGGACTTACACATGCTGTTATCACAGTGATCTTTGAGCCTTGGGAGACAGACGTTTGATATCAGTGTCCTATTCAAGAAGAAGCAGTTAGACGAGTCTTTGAACTGATTTAGTATTAATGAATCCACTGTGTTTTAATAACTCCCTTTATTATATTCTCTTGAGACAAGACTTTATCTGTGACATTCTATATATCTATTTCAGATTTCAGAACTTTATTCGACAGACAGTTCATTCGTGATATGTTCATTTTAATCAGCTAAACCAAAGCATTTTACTTAATTATTTCATGATGGCATGCTCAAATGAATTCCATCCTACTTGTTACATTACCTAGAAATGTGTCATCCCAAACCAGTTGTAGACAACTACGTAATGTGAATAGATTGTGATGTGAATTGATTTGAATGTTTAAAAGCAAACATAAATAACATTTTCTTTTTTCCAAAAGCCATAAAACACAAACCTCTGGAGATATTTTAAATCAGCAGATAAAACAGGGAAGATTCATCCAAGGGGAGCTTCTTTGGATTTTAATGATAGTCAGTGGGATTTTGTTGCTTTATTTATTTTTATGGTGCCCTTTTGGTTGAAAGGCAACATATAAAGCTGGGAAAGAGAGTACTTGCAAACTGAAATGTAATAAAAATGCTGTTTGAAATGTAAACAGTACAAAGTATATAAGAAAAATCATATCAGAATTGAAATCAAGAAGTTACTGAATGGAAAAAATGTTTATGCCTAAGGATGACAAGATGAGAATCTAGCATAGGTTTATAAACACTATTTCAAAATGGCAGTAATGTCCTGGGAGAAACAAGCACACAGCTATATTTTATGCAGTTAGGATACATCTACTAAAGAAAGTATGCTCTTAACAAATCGCTTTAAATCAAAACTTCTGTATCTTTTATTTTAAAAATATTTTTATTGATTAGAGCATTTCATACAATGTATTTTGATCACAGTCAGACCCCTCCACCACCATCTTACTACACCTCCCTGCCCCCAACTTATGTCCTCTAGTATTATTTGTCTTTTTAAAAGTCTATCAGATCTAATGTGTTTCCCAAGTGTCCTGGGTGGGGGTCTATCTCTTGAAGTCTGGTCAACCTACCAGGCACCCTAACAGTGAGGGAAGCTGATTCTCCCTTTCTCAGCATCTATAAATCGTCGATAAATCTTCAGCTGGGGTTGGGGCTTCTTGCCCACCTCTCTCATCCATGCTGGGCCCTGCCTGGTTTGGATTGCTATGGACTATTTTAGAGATACTTGTTCATCCATGTTCATTGATGCCCTATTCACTATAGGTAGGAAATGGAAACATCCTAGATATCAATCAACTGCTGAATGGATAATGAACGCATGATATATTTACACAATGGAATATCGTTCAGCTGTTCAGAAAAATGAAATTATGAAATGATAAGTGGATAGAACTGGAAACAGTCATCCTAAGTGATATAAGATCCAGACCCAGAAATACAAATGTTACGCATTCTCTCCTAAGTGGATGCCAGCCTTGAATCTTTAGATAGGTGTATTTAAGTGGGAAAATCCTTAGAGAGAAGGAAACTAATAAGGGGCCATAGGGGGTGGTTCATGAAGGGAGACAGAATTCAGTTATGGAAGGGGGAAGAAGGGGATATTGAATAGGATGGCTTTAAGGGGTGGACAATGGGAGGGGAGGGCAGAAAAGGGGATCAGAGGAGAGATAACCAACACTAAAGGCCTTCTGAAAGAGGCATATGGAAACCTGCTATAGTAGCTTATATACTATCTATCTATCTATCTATCTATCTATCTATCTATCTAAATATAAAGACTAGTCTAAATGTAGTTACCTTATAACAAGTTAGCAAATGAAAAGCCCTGTGCCAGTAATAGATTTCTTCTTTTGCAGCTGTTGGCCAGAAATATCCCATATATCCTCAGACAATATGGTATGTTGACATTGCACTTGGCTATCTACCAGAACTTGACAGTAAGACCCTACAGTAAAGATTCTACCTGAGTCATAGAACTGGCAATGACCTTGAACCATGTCTCTGATGGCTAGCTTTCAAGTACTAGAAGGTATTCTTACATGTTACTGGCAGAGAAAGGTAATCATCAGTCTTACACAGCTGTGGAACCCTGTGAGCTATGACAGCTGGCTTGGAAAAAAATATGCCCATTGGCGCAATAGTGGCTCAAATATGGGAGTGACCAAACACCTTCTAATTGGATTTGAGACTCACTTTACAAGATGGAGTTGATACCTGATACTCTTATCAGGACCAAAACCTGACACTAGACAGTCACAGACCATAAAGGAGAGTATACTAGTTTCATTCTGCCAAGTAGGCATTAATAAACTGACTCCTAATGGCTTCTTGTTCTAACCATGGATAATGGTGCTCTCAGCTCTCACCAGAGAAGGTTCATGTTTCAGCACATGGTAATTAACATAGAGACCCTCAACTGGTGAAGGTACAGAGAACTAGAGACTGCAGAGTCAACTCTAAATGAGACACCTATATTGGACCCTCTCCTCCAAAGGCTCAGGGATCATTGTGAAAGAGGAGGTAGGAAGAGTTGAGGAGGCAGAGATGGGTGATGAATACAAGTTGGTGTGGACACCACAGGGTAATTCCACACATAAAACAATCATTATGAAAGGATTCACTTCCTAGTGTTCTCTCCAGTGATTGTTATCAGCCTTTAAATTATTTTGTCTTGAGCTAAAAGCAAAACACAGTTCATTTGTTCTATTTGTATATTCTTCATGCATAGATTGAAACACTTGTGTATCGGAGCTATTTTACAATGTTGTGTCTGTATGTATAGTTTCTTCTTGTCATCAGTTCTGTTGTCCAATTTTCCTGAGGACACATGAATAAATATCTGTCCACCTCAGATAGGACACTATGACAGAACAGAGAAGTGAGTTCACCCAAGTTTAGTTTGGTGAGCCAGTGTGGTCCCTGGGACTACCTGCAGGTGCACGAGTACCGGGTAACTTACTGGAACATGAGGGGCTCAGAGGTAGCTGCATCACAGAAAAGCGCATCCTTGCATGGATGATGGCTCATGAAAGCTGCATCCCTGAAGTGCCATGCTCAACTTCCACGTGCTCAACAGAAGAGATTCTCCTTCTCCCTAATAATTGCTTACTGTTCATATAACCTTATGGAGGGGCATTGTGAGTCTCACAACTTTTGTTTTTCCTGAACCTGGTTAGTCACATGAACTTCCCCATCCTTAAAAGTTACATTAACTTTCAGAGTCTTGGGCTTCCTTGCAGAAGGGAATGTTTAGAGAAATAGCTACAGCAGTTAAGCAATAGGCTTTTACATGGTGGTTTGTACTGGGTGTTGTAAGCAGTAAAGAGACGATTTCATGTATATAGGAGGATGCTCATAGGTTATATGCAAAATCACATCCTTTTATACAGAGGATGTGACCACCACAGATTCTGGTGTCTACGGTAGAGCCTGGAACTAGTCCCCTGAAGATATAAAAAGATACTTGTAGTATAATTTTAATTTACATTTCTAGTTACTTGTTAGGATCAACACGTTTTCATTTCTGTTTTTTTTTTTTTTTTTCCCCCCGCTTTGAGTTGCCAGTCCACAGCAGGGCTGTGGTTCCTTATTTTGCATGTCATTTATTTCAGAGAGGTCGGTAAAGGCGTCTTCAGGATCAGCTCTCCAGGTGCATTTTTACATGAGAGATTCACAAAATTGGATTTTGAAAACCCAAGGCCAAGTTGAATAATGCTGCTGTGTAGTCTGTGCAAGAGTTCTGCCAATTTCTTTCGGAGAATTTTCTAACCTCCTTAGACCTCAGGCTCTTTATTGGTAGAGGAGGAATGAGATGGCACCTGAATTTGTTGTAAGGGCTGGATATTCTTGTGGGGGTTAATAACTGTGAAGCATTTAGAATAATGACTTTTACAAGAACTCAGCTGTCATCGTCATTGATGGTATAATTATGTTTTTTTATCACCACCCATATTAACATTTTGTTAAGGTGAGAATGCATTTACAGTGGGAGAAAGCTTGTTGACTGGGTGAAGTAGAAACGATTTATTTATTCTCAGTATAGTGAGTAGTTCTGGATTTATCCATCTTTTCCCTAAAGTCAGGTTTTTTTCATTCCTAGAATTTATGTATTTGTATCACTTTAAAATTTTTTAGGCTTATTTTTATTTTATATGTCTGAGGATTTTGCCTGCCTGTATATATATGCACCACGTGTGTGCCTGGTTTCCACAGGCTGGAAAAAGGAAGGAAGATCCCTATAGAACTGGAGTTACAGGTAGCTGTTAGCCACCATGTGGATGCTGGGAACTGAACCCGGGTTCTGGGAACAGCAGTGAGTGTTCTTAACTGATAAACCACCTATTCATCCCCATATTTATATCTCTTTCATAGCCTTGAAAATGTAACCAAGGAAGAAACATACAACTCTGCAGCCACTGGAGTGTAGCCCTTCCGTGGAAGTACACTGCTTCTCTGCTTCTTGAGGTGACCCTTACCCAGCATGCCACAGCACTATCACATCAGGAAAGCTTGTTTTCAAAGACAGCTTTGTCATGAGACAGACTTTTGCTTCAAAGAAAGAAAAAGCATACATTCATTTAGCTTGCCCTCGACAAAGGCTTTGGGGTCTCAATGTGGCAAAGATGTGTTATAGTATCTTGCTGTTTTATACCTTAGTATATTTTATTAATAAGTAAAGATTATATACATTCAATACATACAGGGAAATGATTTGGTATACATGACACAGTATTTATCACAATCATATCAATGAACACATCCTTCACAATATATGCTGTGCATTAGGCTCTTGGAGCTCTTTTGTCTCAACTGAACGTCTGTATCTTTTGGTCACATTTCTCCATTTTCTTCACTTTCCACCCCCTAGAAAACATCATTCTGTCTTTATCTGTTCATTTGCTGATGGAGTCTGATGCTGATTCTGAATCTTGGCTATTATGAGAAAGTGCCGATGTCCTTTCAACATACCATAATTTTTAAAAATTAATATTTTTAGAGAACTCCATACAGTGTATTTTGATATTTCCATCCCTGTAACCCAACCCAGATGCACCCTCCACCACCTCCATGCCCACTCAGTTTCCTCTGCCTTCCCCACCACACTGAATCCAGTATGTCTTGCCCAAATACTTGAGTGTGGAACCTTCTCTGGAATGTGGTCCGGCAAGGGTCACACTCTTAAAGAAAACTGACTCTTCCTGTCCCAGCAGCTACCATCTGCCAGTAACCCCGCAGGGAGGTGGGACATCTAGCTCACCTTTTCCCCTCCATGCTGGGGTTTTCTCTGGCTTGAGCATGAGTAGGTTTTGTACATGATGTTGCCATTCCTGTGAGTTCATTTATGAAACTGCTTTAGTACCTGGAGAGCTCTGTTTCCTCATAGCAACGATCACCTCTGGTTCTTCCACAATGATCTCTGAGTCTTGGGGAGAGAGACTCAACCATTCAATTTCATTTCATTTGTATATACTCAAAAGTGCAGTTGTGGGGCCATATGGTAGTTCTGACTTTTTGTGTAACCTTTGCACTGTTTCCCATCATGTCAGTTTCCAACAACAGTTTGTAAGATTCTCTTCTTTTTGCTTCTTCCTGCTAGCTCTTGTGTTTTGGTAGCATTCATTCTAATAAGATGAGGTGATATATATAGATAGTTTTTGTATTTTTTACATCTTTCTGATGATTATTGATGTTGAACACCTTTTCATGTGACAGTTGGCTCTTTGTCCTATTTTGAGAAATCTCCATTTAGGTATTTTGACACTTTTAATTATGTTACTTCTTACTAGTAAGCGGTTTGAGCTTCTTTTATATTTTGAATATTAACCCCTGATGATATGTATGGTTTCCAGACATTCTTTCCATTCTACAGGTTATATTGCTTCATTCTAGCATCCTATCCAAAAAGCCCTAGTCCAGACCAGTGTCACTTGGTTTTCTTCTGGGTGTGCTACATTTTCAGTTGTTTAGGTCTTTGATTAGTTTGGAGCTTATCTGTGTACAGTGTTTAGAAAGGGCCTAGTTTCATTCTTCTGTGTTTAGATCTAGCTGTAACCACACCATTTACTGAAAAAGTTGTCCTTTTTCTCATTGTGTGTTTTGACACCTTTATTGAAGGTGTTACCTTCACACCTCAGTTGAGTGTGATGCAGGAATTTATTTCTAGGCTCTCAGATATGTTCTACTGATCTGCTTGTCTATTTTTGTTCCAATGCCATGATGGTCTGATTGCTGTAGCTTTGGACTATATCTTGGAGTTAGATCATGACACCTTTAACTCCTTGTTTTTGCTCATGATTGCTTTGATGGTTGCTTTTTGTGGTTCTGTATAATTTTAGAATATTTTTAATTCTGTGAAAACTCCTACTCATCTTTTGCTAGCGTTTATATGGAGTCTGTGTTGTTTATAGTGGTGTGGATTTAACAGTGTTAATTCTTTGGAATTATGAACAAGAGATATTGTCCTATTTATGTGTGTGATCTTCATTTTCTTTTAAAATTTACTTTATGTTTTCTTTCTTTTTAGTGGATTTATGTGAATTTCGTACAATATAGTTTGATCACATTATAGACCTCCCTTATTTGTATCCCTCTTATAGCCTGTCCCCACCGAGATTTCACATACTCTGTCATGTGCCTTAAGGCCTATTGTGCCAAGTTTGTATGCCCAAGTTTTCTTCAGTGTGCACCTATGCACTGAAGCCTGGCTAACCTATCTATTGTTATACCCTTAAAGAAAACTAATGCTCCCTTTCCTAGTAGTTATCAGTTGCCAGTAGATCCTCAGCTAAGGTTGAGACTGGTTCCCCACTTCCCCCCATCTCTGTTTTTCTCTAGGCTGAGCTTGCGTCGATCTTGAGCATGCTGAAAGTTCATATGAATAACTTCCTAGCTGTCTAGAAAACTCTGTTGCCTTATGGTCACCACCTCTTCTGACTTCTATATTTCTGCCCCTCTTCTGCAGTGGTCTCTAAACGTTGGGTGGCTACAGTGTATACACGAGTACACGTGTGTAGCTGAAGGCTGTCTAACAAAAACCACAGTGCCAGGCAGGGAAAAACCTCCTTTCAAGTAAAGTCATGGTAGCCCAAGATACTTCAAAATAACACATGTGATTGCCACAGCCCTGGCTTGCCTCCCAGAACTTGAAGGTAAGATCTTATTGCTGAAGACAGGACATATGTTGGACACAGGACTTAGAGAAATCAAGCTGGAACTGACCTAGAAATGCCACCCCCACCCCGAAGTCTATCTCCCACAGTAGCAGAAGATACTATGCAAACAGTCAAGGGAGAAAATCAATCAATGATTTCATCAGGCTTTAAAGTCTGTGAACCACAACAATGATCAGCCCAGCAAATAATCTCTACTGATGCAGTAGAGACCCTTTTATCTTGGGGGTAATCAACAGCTGTCTTAACTGGATTTAAGGTCACTCAAAGGAAAGGAACTATTGTGTGGAACTATAAACATAGCCTAACATACATGGCTGGAGGGGGCATAACTCCTAGAGAAAAACCTAATTTTGACACACTTCTAGACCAACGTAATTTCTTACAGCATTCTAAATACATATTTCTATATTTACAGACAAGTGCACCTCTCACTAGTCATCAAAGAAGTTTCTTTTTGCAACAGATGGAAACTATTACAATGTTTCACAACTGATCAAATGTAGAGAATAAGTATCTATGAGGCACCCGGTCCTAAATGACACATCTACAATGCAACCTCTATACCTAAGGCTCAGGGGACTTAACAGAACCGGGAATGGAAAGAATATTAATGTATCTTTCAAATCACAAGTGAAACTTCCTCATACAACAGCTGGTGACTAATTCATTTTCTTTTCTATTTCTGTTAATTCAGTCTTCTTTGGGGCTGGGCACTGGCTGCTCTTGCAGAGGACCCAGGTTCGATTCCTAGAACGTAGTGGGGATGAGCAACTGTCAACTGTCGGTAACTCAAGTTCCAGGGAATCATTCAGACTCTCTCCATCATCTCCACCTCCAACCTACCACATCCCCTTCATGCCCTCTATTCTTCCTTTTCTTTTTTTAAGGCCTATGAAGTCTAATCTGTGTTCCTCAAATGCTCTTGTGTATGGGTCTATCCCTTGGAGTCTAATTAACCTGCTCTGCTTCATGCCCCTAAAGAAAATTGACTCTCCCTCTCCCAACTGCTGTCAATTGCCAATAGATCCTCAGTTAGGGCTGAGGCTCCTTAAACTCTATCCATACTAAGATTTTTTTCTGGCCTGGGTTTGCACAGGTCCCATGTATGATGACACATACACTGTGAGTTCATATGTGCAACTACCCTGTGGTGTTCAGACAACATGGTTTCCTTGTATTCATCTACCAATGCTGGCTCTTGTGGTCTTTTCGCTACCTCCTCCTCAGTGCCCGCTAAGCCTTGGAGGAGAGAGTACCATATCATCCCACTTAGGGATGAGCACTCCATAGTCTCTTACTCTGCACATTGACTGTCTGTGGGTCTCTGTGTTAATCTGCTAAAAGAAGAAGAAGGTTCTCTGGTAAGAGATGAGAGAGACACTAGTTTATAAGAAGTTATAATAAGTCATTTGAAGTTGGTTTAATACCGTTTAAAATTTTTTGCACTGTAAATATGTTTTTATTCAAGTTTGTATATATTTTATACATCAGAGCTTACAATTATGAAGCATTCTTTATTTTTTCCCTAAATTTTCAATATTTACAATGGTATGCATATCCATTGATTTAATTTAAAATAATCACTGACTCTCAAATATTCCACATACCAAGGGTAGAATCTCAAAAGGAGAAAAGGACAATGTGTCCGCTGTGTGTTGCATCCCGTAAAACAAACACTGAAGAGGACACATCAATATATCAAGCTTGCTGTCCACAGTTTATTTTTAAAACATACCCTTCTAGGACATATCACCCAACATCGATGGTTTATTTATTTATTATATTCATTTTCTTAGGTCATAAATTAGTCCTGACTGAAAAAAGCAAAACAATTCCAATGTGACACAAACAGATTTGCATTTTACCTCTGGAGTGAATAGCGAATGGCATTTGAAGTCAGTCTGTATTCAGGCTTTCACTCTGTTGCCTTTAACTTTTGTTTTTGTATATTTTTAATTTTTTTGTGTGTATTTCCTACACAGCATCTTAGTCATCTTTATACCTCCTTCCCCATTCGTGCCCTCCCGTAGCTCCCCTACTGAATTTCTTGCATTCTATCATTTATGTTAAGGCCTATCGAGTCAAGTTCATGTCCCCAGACATCTCTCAGCACAAGTTCATTCACTGGGATCTAGTCAGTTTATCTAAAGTCATTCCCTGTAAGAAGATCAACTCTTCCTCATTCAGCAGTAATCAGCTGCCCAATAGTCCTTTGGTTAAGATTGGGGTCTACTGCCAATCTCCACAGTTCTATGCTGGGTTTTTGTCTGCTTGAGTTTGCATAGGCTTTGTGCTTGCTGTCCCCACTGCTGTAAGTTCAGATGAGCAAGGTCCCAGGAGCCTGTAAGATTATATTTTGATATGGTCATGCATCTCCTCCCTGGATCTTATGATCTTTCCACCCCCTCTTTTGCAATGGCCCCTGAGCGCTGGGTGGGTGAAGTTTAATACAGGAGTCCTGTCCAGGGACCCACACTCTGAAAACTTTTATTCTCTATGCTTTGGCCATTTGTGGTCCTTTGCATTCATCACCCTCTGTTGCACGAAGGGATTTCATTGATGAGAGTTCAGAGGAGCATTAGCATTCTTTCTGTCCCTGTTCTCCTATGTACCGTGAACCTTAGGTGTAGAGGTTCCATTGCAGTTGTGTCACTTAGGGTTGAGCATTTCACAGACAATCTCTGTGTGTGACCAGTTGTAGAACTCTGTAATAGTCTCCGTCTGTGGCAAAAAAAAAGCTTCTTCGATGAATGGTGACTGGAATACCTGTTTGCAAATATAAGGATCCATATTTAGCACATAGTAAGAAATTACATTTAATATTCCCTAGGCAAATGTGATTTCTTAATACCATGTATATTTAGCAGAATAATAATAGTGGATTCTCTCCTACAGCTTGTGACCTGTCTAGTCATAAGTTCTTTGTCCAGCTAACAGTGCTAGATATGGGCTCTCTATTGTGAAACGCACCTTAAATCCAATCAGAAGGTAGTTCTTTACCCACATAACATTCACAACACTGTTGTATTACTAGGCATATACTGCTAGGCCATTTATTACTGTAGTTCCCTGGGGTCGCAACTAGATAAATTTTATGATTACCTTTCTTTTCCAGCAGCATGCATAGCACCTTCTAGTACTATGAAAGCCAGGCAATAGAGATGAAGCTTCAAGGTCAGTACTAGCTTGATTTCTCCATGTTTTCTCTGACTTGTTATATATAGTTTTTTCACAAATAGGGTCTTCTGGCTCAGTAGTTAATAGCTTATACTGTTCTCCCAGAGAATCTGAGTTCAGATCCCAGTACTCAAATCAGGTAGCTCACAGTCCTCTGTTAACTCTAGCTCTAGGGGATCCCCGTATCTGACCTCAGAGGGTATTCACACTTATATGCACACACATACACATACACACAGACACATATGTATAATTAAAAAATAAGTTTTCAGTTTCCTTATCATGTGTTTCATGATTTTTGTGTATAAGCTCTTTCACCACTTTTGTTCATTTTATTTGTAAGTATTCTATTGCTTTTGCTGTTATTTAAAAGGGGATAATTTTATTAACTTCTCTTTTGGATAGCTTATTATTAGTATTAACAAACACAATGATTTTTATATGTTGGTCTGGAATCCTGAGATTTGCTGGATCCATTTATTTGTGATGAAATTTAAAACTGAAAATGAAATACCTCTTTGAAATATGGAAGTTTACTTCCTAAAAACTATTTAGAAACTGGGGCTGGAAAGATGACTCAGAAGTTAAGAGCACTGGGTGCGATACGATTAAATATTCACAGTAAGAGCTGGAGAGATGGTTAAGAGCACTGACTGCTCTTGCAGAGGACCTGGGTTCAGTTCCTGGCACCCACAGGCAGCTAACAGCCGTCTGTAACTCTAGTGCTGATTAGCTTCCATGTAGGAATAGTCTCAGTAAATACTTTGAGGCCAAAAGGGCCAATCTATTAATCTCACTCTAATTTAAAGCTTCGAGAACTTTAGGTGAGGTGTATACACATCTGTGATGCTGGTACCAAGGATGCAGAGGTAGGATGATTGTGAGTGAGGCCAGCACAGTGAGACTCTCTCAAAACCAAACCAAATGGGGGAAAGAGGAAGACAAGTAAAATCAAAAGATGGTTATCTTTGTATTTTAAGTATCAGCTCTTTGGTCTTCCAAGTTTACCTGAAAGAGCAACCGTTATTATTTTACCAATCATTCTCACCCTTTAGTTAGAGGATATAGTTTGTTTTATCCTTTTCCGTTAGAAGAGATGGATAAGATGAAGGCATGGAAGGAATTGAAAATTGGGGATTATAAGGAATAAAGGAATCACTCTGAATAAAGTGTTTTTGAAGAGGACAGACCTTGATGGAATGACATAAAGGGTGGTTTGAAGGTATTTGCTGTGGTGGAGATGAGGAAGGAGAATACAGAAACACCTAGGGCAGAAAGGCAGGGGCCTTGCTGGGCGGAGCTCTGTCTCCACCCTTCCGTCTGCTTCACCCATCTTTATCGCTGGTTAGTCAAGAAGTGAAACTATGTTAAATATAAACAGAGAACGTCCACTTTCCTTCTCCTCCTCTTCCTTCTGTTCCTCCTCCTCCTCCTCCTTCTCTTTCTCCTCCTCCACCTCTATGACCGCCTCCTCCTTCCTCATCCTCTTCCTCCTCCTCTTCATCTGAACATTTTGACTATTTAGCTTATTTGCTGGATCATAGATGAATCAGGTATAAAAATGCAGAATTTCTTCTCCCTTTGATTATGAATCAGCATGCTTGTGACTTCATGGTAATCATTTGTTAGTTGTTCATTCATTTATATTGTGAAGGCCAACAAAATTGGGCAGTTGTGAAAAAAATACCAAAATTAAAACTATGAATGTGTTTATTTCGTTAAAAGTTGATTCTTCACATACAGTCTTTAAGTGTTTGTTCCAGAAACAGCTTGGATACAATATTGGTAAATGATTGATTGTCCTTAATATGGAGGGAAACCCTGGATATAAACATGGATGCAAAAGTTCATTTTAATTTTTTTCAATATAAGGTGTTTATAGGAGGTAACAAAAAATATGAATGTAGAGATCCAGAAAGCACTTAGGGATGAAGATATGTATTTTGAGTAACTAGTTTATACATATTTTGAGTAACTAGTTTATTAGGCTTTTAGAAAAAGTCTAATTGCTGTAAAACTGGTTAAATTTAATTTTGGCGGTGTTAAAACACAATAGCTTAAAAATCAACTACATTAGAAAACATTTTTTGGTAATTTTTTGTTTCATTTTAACAATTCTCTTCTGTCAAATCTCTTTATCATCAAATTTATATACATACTTATTTCATCCGGATCTTTTTGAGTAGTCTGATCCTAATGTATAAACTAATATATTTTAGAACAAATTATCCATCACTGTGAAGACAGAAACCAATTAAAATATCTATCAGTTCATGTGACCTTTTTGAATTCTGTAGCACTTATTATCTACAGAAAATTAAGAATTAATTATTTGAAAATCTTTTCTGTGACACATTTGTACTGCAAGATACAAAATCTTAAAATATAAAAATAGCTATTTAATCACAACCATAATTTGCTGATAAGTATAAAGACTGAAACAGAAGAATGCAGTGAAACAAGTGGTTTGAGTTGACAAGAAAAATGTAAATAGGACATAACTAATTAACATTTCATAGTACCTTTCATTTTTGTCTTCTGGCAAATAAGCTTAAGAATGCACATGAAAAACCATCTTGAGGGACAAAAAAGACAGATGGGAGGAGGAAGGGAGAGGAAAGAGAGGGTCGATGGTATGAGGGATGCTCAAGCATACAGCATACACTTGTATGGAAACTTTAAACAAATGGATCCTGTAATGTTTATTTGGTTCTTAAAGCTCCAAAGTTTGAGACAGAATTTAACTTATTTCACATAACCTAGAATTTAAAAAATATTTTATTTATTACTTTTGTTTTATGTGTATGCATGTGTTACCTGCATGTGTGGAAGTGTATCTGTGTTGTGCAATGCCTGTGGAGGTCAGAACAGGGCATCGGATTCGCTGGAACTGGAGTGGGGGATGGTTGTTAGCCACCATGTGGGAGCTGGGAACCCAACTGGGATCCTCTGCAAGAGAAGTCAGTGCTCTTAACTGCTGAACCATCTCTCCACCATCTAGAAATCTTAAAACTATTTTAAGGATTGTGTTTTGAATTACTGTCTTCATCGTTTTTTGCAAATCAAGCACACTGATTTCCCCACACCTTTGCCATGCGCATTGCAGCGTATTTGTATGACATTGCTGTTATTGTTCCTAAGTTTCTCAACTGCCTTGTTCTTGTGAATAAAAGACATCTGCCACACCTCAGTAAATAATTTCTTAGTTTTCTCCATCGAAATGTTCATCATATTTCTATGTTTATCTGTAAATGTCTTGTCAGAATAAAAAAAATTATTCTATGTATAAAATAAAGAACATAGTAAGAACATAAAATAAAACTCTTATACAAGTCCTTGAATGTCTAGATTCTCTCCCATTGCCAAACAAAGATGCAACCTTTCTGTGTTATTTGTTTTCTCGTCATTCCATACACTTTCAAGCGTGCTGCAGAAGGTAGAAGGTAAGTGTAGCCATTCTGAGAAATGCTACTCCTGGTCTGTAGTTTACTCTTCACTAAGCAAGGCTGATGTCCAGCCAACAGCGATGAGCAGTGTTGCCTGGGTGAACGGCAATGCCCTCCACATCCTAATTTTCCACATGCCAAATTCAAAAACAAAAACACTTCAGAGATTAAGCACAAATGAGCAAATGGATGCTTAGTTACTGAAAAATTGCTTGGACCTTGTCCTACTTAGTGAGCAAGTGAAAATGAGTGATAATGTGTAAAATCCCTTGGATTTTCTAACAAAATACATTTATTTTTTTAAAAGGATGAATGTCAAGCTAAAATATTTGAGTACATCTAAATAAGTATAGCAAAAATAATAATTTTGAAAAGCAGAGTCTTATCTTGATGTCAAATTTTTTGGACCTTAATATTTTGTATTTTAATTATATACATTTCATCTGGGGTTTTTCTTCAAAAGAAGGAATTTGTTATTTCAATGATCTACTCTTTGGAAAATATATAAATTAATATCAGTTGCTTGTATTTATTTTTTCATATTTATTTGTGTGTCTATGTATGTGGGCGCAGGCAGCCCGTGACTGTGTGTGTGTCTATGTACGTGGGCACACGCAGGCCGTGACTGTGTCTAAAGGTCTTGCTTTCCACCATGTGGCTCCTGGGACCGAACTCAAGTCATCAGGTTTGGTGGCTATTGTGTCACTCACTGCGCCATCTCATTGATTCTGAGTTGCTTTTAATGAAAAATGAAAAGCTAAGCAAATGACATAGTGTGTTTCATTGATTTCCTGTCATCTTCCTTAAGGATGTTGTAAGATGCTCCCCAGAGGCAAGATGTCCTCGTGTGTCTGTTTGGACGTTCCTGTTCACCTCTGTATGCTTTCTTGGCCGTTGGACAGTCCGTCTATGATGTGAAGTATGGGTGACTGTGTTTAGCAGTTCTGAAAGAAGAAGGATAAAAAGGAGTCGAGGATTCCCAGTAGATTACATAGAAATAGCTAAATTTGCATATTTCAGCAGTGAAGGCATAGACCAATGAGGAGCGAGGACATGGTCTTTCCCAGCCGAGGAATGTATTCCAGCAGCTTCTTAGCAGGGCAGAGTCAGTGAGCCTAAGAAGGGTGAGAAGGGTTTGGTGATGAGTTGCTTTGGCTAGAAACATGAGGGCGGAGTGACCTGAAGATAAGCCGGACATTTCCTTTCCTGCAATTGGAGTTCTTGAGTCTCGGCAACATCAGAAGAGTTATGTTCACATAATTTGAAAGAAAGCAAAAAGTATTGACAAACACCTTATTAGTTAAATCCACAAAATAATAATGACTACTAAATGTTTCTGTTCAGCCATAGATGATGCATCATAATTAATAATGAATAACCCAGTATTAATTTCTCATGGAAATAAAAATTACTGCTTTTCAAAAACTTTTTATTTAGTGTATACACTGTTTTAAAGAATATAAAACTGCATGTACAACTTTCATTTTATTTTGGATTAACTTATCTTTCTAAAATATTAAATTATATTGTTATGTCCCATGAAAAATTAACTTTTAAATTAAAAGTTAGAAATAAGTAGTACACCCTTTAAGCAACATGACACTTTACTGTTTTACTTTAAAAGGTCAGGAATTTTTTTAATTACTTGTAAATTTTTTATCAAGTTAGAATCAATCCCTTTCTCTTAGTTCACCTTTAAATATTTTACACTGTTATTTTTGTTTTATTATTCCATATTGCCTTGTTCCTTTTATTTGGGGCAAGAAAACTTACCGTGGGTCAGATTGGATGCCTGGAGGATATAGCGTTGAGTGGGGAAACTGCAGCTTCGGAACACAGGAGTCTCCCGGGAGTCTCTTGTCTGTGAGCCTCTCTGCTGTGTGGACATCATTTCTTCTATGTGCATATGAAATATTCATGAGGAATTACCACTGACTCAGCACTTGGCTTGTGCTCCACAGCATAATTGCTCATTTTTGCAAAAGTGCTTTACATTGGGCATTAGTACACCCAGGTTATAGGTAAAGAAACTGAATCTCAGAAAATTAAGCCCCTGGCACAGTGTAGCATTGCACTACTAACAAACAACCAATATTCATGTTCCAATCCAGCTACAAAGCATTGGTGTCCACAGCATTTGCAATACTCTGAACTATTTCTATTTCAATTTGGGAATGTCTGTGCTGGCTGAAACTCTCTGTTTTCATGCCCTTTAATCACTGAAAATTCTTCTGAAAATCTGAAATTGATTTTAACTACCCACATAAGGGGCAATTGTTCCTTGACACATGTCTCTACATCTGAATTTTTAGTATTTCCTTGCAGATATTTCTATTATAATGAACTACATGAAGTCTTTCAACCCAGACCCCATCTCTTCTCATCCATTTATACAATTGTTGGTTACTGGACAAGGGTGTTCCCCAAGCTGTCAGTGTTAAGCGTCTCTTCTAAGCATCACTTTTCACATCTTGTTTCAACCTGTATTGCATTATTATGTCAAGTTTCAAAAGGAAGTCTATCTGTGATTTTCTCTACAGAAACTGAAGAGTTAAAAGTAAAAGTCAACCCCATGAATCTGGCGTCCGGCCAGTGTAACTTACTTTCTTTGTAAGTGACGGAGACTTATGTGGCTGTGGTTTGCTGCCAAGTCTTTCCTCTCCAAATGTAATCCTATTGCTGTTTCATACTTTCTTCACAGCTTCTGAGGTTGAGCAGTGTAAAAATGTCTTCATTCTCAAAGATTTCTTTATAACATAAAGGTCTAAACCCTGTAAGATTTAAGAAATTGACAATGATCAAAAATAGCTGCATTGACCAAGAGACACATGGATAGAAATGCTTGACCTAATAGGACTTAACGTGAGACAGAATACCTGAAATCTGGTGAGGAGGGTCTGGATGACGGGGAGGGGGAGGGCTCTAAATTTGATTAAAGATGTATTATATGAAATGTATAAAAATTAAAAGAATAAAATAGCTGCATTGCTTAGCAAGAAATGCATTAATTTCCTTAGAGGTTAAAAACGTCTCAAACATACAGATGAAGTGGAGCTAGTCCCTACAGAGTCAGCGAGACAACAGCGTGTCATGTTAATGATTGTCCTTCAGCATTCTTCCCTTATTGCTTCCATGGCTGGAGCTTCCTCCGGGAACTGCATGTGACAAATCTGCCTGTGGCAGCTGCAACCCTGTAAGCCATCTAGTGCCTCTGTGCCTTGCATCCCAGGGTGATGGGAGTTAGAAGTTGGCTTTGACACAACTGATGACATTAGTATCATATTATTTAGCCTTTTCTTTGATCTCTGGGTCTCAGGTTTGTCATATGAATCTTCCTGCATTAGCTGTGAAGTCTTTGGATGTGGGAAAGGAATGTATAATTCATAGTAGTAGAATTTTATAAGGGTTGATTTAATCATTTCAGTTATTATTCAGTTTTAATTACTAAAAAGCATATTACACAGCAATATCTGACTACCTGTCCTTCGTAGGAATAAAATATGTCCAGGTTAGATCACCTATGACCCAATCTACTGTCTCCTTCAGAAGAAATCTTCATTATTAGATTAGGATGGATGGATCATCTGGACTAGGGGCGCCCAGCCCTTCCACATTGAGATATGCCATTGTCATCTACAGTGTGTTGGGCTGCATTCACAACTATTCTGGGATGCACACAGCCTGAAGGTCATAGGTTATACATACCTGTGACTCTGGACCTTTGTCATATAGATACACACATAATATGACTATGTGTTTTATATAAGTAGTATCAGGCCATATATTGTTAACTATCTTTCAAGATAGTTTTCTTTTCCTAAACCTCTACATTTAACAACTCTAGTTAAAAGTAGTTCCTTATCATTATTTCTATTCTGCAAAACCTATGAGGATGAAGTTTTTTCTTGACCTCTGTGATTTTCCCATTATCTCCCCATCTATCCTCATTCCCCAGTTCCTCCTCTCCTGACACCAAGCCTCTCTTTGCTCCTTTCTTACTTTATACTGACATCAGTGGATTGCGATAATTGCATATAAGTCTTTAGCATCAAGTATAAAACAAAAGCTTTTGTCCATTCAACAGATCTTCTAGTACTAATAATGCAGTAGGGGAACATTTTAGGGTCCATAGAGACTCCTCTTTGCCCTGAAGTACCACTTACTGTGCTTGGCCACACTGCTGCTGCAGCTGCTATGAGGTGATAATGGCTGAGACACAGACACATGGTCCACTTCCTTAAAACTGTCAGAAGACGTCTCAGAATGGAAGATGCCTCCTCACCGCAGCGTCATCACACACCAAACTCTGGGTCTTCCACTTCAAGGTTCTTGGCTCCTCTGAAATCAACTCTGAATTTTATTTTTAAAATTTAATTTATTGTTTTTAATGTGTGTGTGTGTGTGTGTGTGTGTGTGTGTGTGTGTGTGCAGGTGCCCACAGAGTCCAGAAGAGGGTAATGGATCCCTTGGAACTACAGTAACAAGCAGTTAATGTGGATCCAAGAAACTGAACTCAGAGCCTCTGAAAGAGCAGCAAGTGCTTTTAACTGCCAAGACATCTGTCTAGCCCTGTCTGCAGTCATTTTGGATCCCAAGCATAAAACAATTTTTGTTACTACCTAGAGTGTTTGAATTCAGCAGCCCGGTGCTACTTTCTGCTTTGAAAAGTAGAGATACAATTATGCACCTGGCCTAATGCTAGCTATGCTGTATACTTTATGCTTGATAACTTACTGGGCTTAATAAGGGATTAGGATGGTCGTTATAGGGGCTAGTCCACCGAGGCTCACTGTGGCTCAGCTGAAGTGGCTGTTTCACAATTCACAATGAGGCAGAATTAATTCCACAGTTTGTTTTTTACTGGACTCTCTGGCTCTTTCGGTGTCTCTTTGTCAGTCAGCATTGCATAGATAATTTTACAAGCAGTTTTGTATGCTATTCGGATTCTTAGTCTTAGTGTCATTTTTGGAATGTTTAGAAACTGAGCTATAAAGAATTCATGAGTAGGTATGGTTTGCAAATGTGATTTGCCATTTTAGAAGTTTTATCAGCCAAAATGTAAACATTGCTGGAGGAAATTTCCTTTTCTCTGGAACACCTGTTAGGTAAAATAATGATCAATATCAAGAAGCCAGTTAGGGGTGGAGGACATGCTGTAGAGGCAGAATACTTGCCTGTCATGTGTAAGCCTTGGAATCAGTCCCCGGTAATACAAGAAAAGAAAATGAGGAAAGAAGCCACCCAAATAATCAAAACAGTTGGCCGGCATACCTCTTATTACTCTCAAACTCTTAGAGTAATAAAAGCTCTGGGTTCTTTTGGAAGATTACATGAAGAATTTCTGGCTTAACATCCTGAAGGAATTTGGAAGAAGAATCAGAATTTCCTTTTTTTTTTTTTTTTTTTTTTGCTATCTAGCTATCTTATTAAAAAGTAATATTGGCATTAATTCTTTGAGAATTTCATACAATGGACTTTGGTCATGTTGTACTCCTTCCCCTTCTCCTTTCAGATTCATCTCCACCTCCCTCCCCTCTTTCCCCGACTTCATATCCTCTTTTTCTTTTAAAGCACTTCAAGTCCAGTTTGTGTTCTCCAAATACTCTGGAGTGTGGGCCCATCCCCTGGAGGGCAGTCCGTTTACCAGAGGTCACACCCTTAAAGAAAACTGACTCTCCATCTCCCAGGCGTAATCAAATGTCAGTAGGTCCTCACCCGTGGGGTGGGGGGCTTTGTGCCTACCTACCTCCCCACTCCACGCTGGGATTTTGTCTGGACTTGTGCAGGTCTTGCGCATGCAGTCACAGCTGCTGTGGGTTCATATGTGCAACTGCCGTGTTGTGTCAGATTATTTTAAATAAATGTAATATACTCTCGTGGTTTGGATTCCCAGCATATTTTTGTCATTGCCAAATTAATTGCTATTGCTTCAAATGATTTTCCCATTAAGCAAGGCATTTGTGTCCTATTAATTCTTATGTACACTTTATGTTGCATTTAATGAAAACTCAGGGACCCCTCAGAGACCAGAAGTTTTTGTTTGTATAATTAATTAGTATAGGTATCCTATAGTACTACTTTTAACTCATCAGGGCCAAATTTACTGTTAGAAGGTAAGATTGCTTTTGGTCTTTTATTTCTTACCTCTAACCATTTTTTTTATAGGAACATGCACTTTTACATGTAACAAAATATCTTAGGATCATTAGAAACACTCATGTTTAAAAACTATTCAGGGAATTTACTTCAAACCCAACTTAGTCTTCTAAACTTTGAAGTAACATTTATGGTGAGCTCTTATTTAATGTGATTCATATTGCTTACATAGTGAAGTTGTGTTCTGCATTTAGGGGTTACATTACATCTTTGAGACTCCAAGACCTCAAAGAACTGACACACCAAGACCTTGTTCATTCCACCACAGTGATTGTACAAGAGTCTGTGGGGTGGTTTAGGGCTGATGTTCTGCTGGCACTGTTGGCCCATATCTCAGAACGGGTGTAAACGTCTGTGTCTGCTGCAATTTCTTGCACTGTAGGCATCTTCAGGGTAGTGTCCTGTTGCTTGCTCACACTATCCAGTAATTCAAATTGCAGAGAAGAAACTTCTGTGATGTCATAGATGACATTGTAAGGCCTGTCATCACTTTAAAGTCAGACTTCCTGCCTGTGCCAATTGTTTACCCACCTGAGCTCTAGGCAGATTTCATTCATTTATTTAATTTCTCCATATGCTCTCAAGAATGCTGTTCTAATGGATGAAGCACTTCCACAATAGCATAAATCCTCCATGCCTGGACACATAAGTTAACGGTGACATTCCCAACTTGTTTTTCAGAGCATCAGGGCTTCCGGCCTCATCCTGTTGGAAACAATACTCTTTGGGTCTCTACTCCTGTACCTTCCGGTAAGTGACATCACGGTATTGTTTAACTAGAAATTGACTTTATTGAAGTATTGTATACATACATAGTATATTACCAAGGTTTTGGCAAATCTTGTCAATCTGACTCTTACTATTTGATTGACCTTAGACATTTACATACCATTTCTAAATCTTGCCTTTTTTGCTTGTAAATTAATTAATTTTTTCTTCCCAGCTTTGTGAGGAAGGTCAAATATTTGGGAAAGATGGGACGTGAAGGTCATATTCAGTGTGCATACTTAATATATGTGAAAGTAAATATTCATTTCCCTCTTCCCTATCCTTTATAAAATTAGAACCCTGAAGCACACCAAATAAATGCTGGAAAATTCCCTATGAAAAAACAAACATAAAGACAAATAAAATGAAATAAATGTGTATATATGGTTCTGGTCTTGCATCATCAGAGTAGACTCATTTTGCCCAGTAGTGCCATCTCTGTAATGGTAAGTGCCAGTCGACTTATTCAATTCGAACAGCTTGGGTTCTGAATCTGCTTTGGGCGTGAACATGATGGCAATTCCCGGGAATACGCTATGATCAAGTTAAACTTGATTTCTTCTCTGAAGGATTTACAGGAAGAAATGAGTACCTACAAACTCTTGTAACACAGTGTGACAAAGACGGTAGTGAGGGCAGTAGGCCGCGGAGGCTCTTAGGGACGACATGTAGGGCTAAGCATCAACAGAGATTCTGAGACCTGAAGGATGAGGAGGCGGTAGAGGAGGAGGCAGGGCTGTCTGGACTTCATGTTCCTTTCCTCCTGCGTCACTTGTGGTGCCATCTCAGCTTTCTCTATTCTACATCTCTCCCACCTTAATCCCCAAGTGCACTGGGACCCATTCTCAGAGTATTTCTCAAAGCAGGTGCTCATTGATTATGTAACATCGCATCACAGCTTTAAATACTGCTGTTAATACCTCCAGACAAGACCTGCCCTCTGAACTCCAAACTCATATTCAGTTGCTGCCTTGACACCTCTGTTGGGATCCTAAGACAATTCCCTTGAGCAGTTAACTGAGATACTGATCTTGTCCTAAAATTCATCTCTCAATCTCCCCTCATGGCTACTTGATCCCTCTAGTTTCTCAGGCCAAAAACCTACAAATGACTCTTGTTACCTCTTCTCTCACATCAGCCAGCCAACCTTTCACAATGTAGCAGGAATCCACCTCGTCCTGCTTTGCTGGCTGCTTCTGCCCTGGTCTTAACCAGGATTAGCTAGCCATTCCTGGATGGTGATAACAGTCTTAGAGGCCTCTGTTCTCTGAGGCCCATACAATCTATCTATGTTCAAATATGAGCCAATTTTAACACTGAAGCTAGATTTCCCTTGTTCCTCTTCTCAGATGTTGTAAAATGTTCCCTGGGAAAAGCAAAATGCTTTCAATATCCTGTAAAGCCAAGCATAATTCAGACCGTGTCTCCTCTTATTTCGTTTTTGAATCCTCTTCCCTCAGTCAGTGTTTAGATCAGGCTTTCTTCATCTGTTTAGGTCTTGGATTACATTTTCTATTCTCTTTGAAATTCAGAATGTATCTAGATATAATCAGTGTTCTGGCTGGAATGTGTCCCATGGATTCATGTGTTGGAAGCAACCTCTAGTTGCAACTGTGTTGGGAGGGTGGATGAAGTCTTTTGGAAGATGTTTAGGTCCTGAGGGCTGTGTCCTCACAAGTGGATTAAAGCCATCATGAAAGAGCAAGATGGAGGAAGTGTGGTTCTTGTATTAAATGCTTTTCTGTTGTGGTGATAAGGCACCATGACAATGGGAACTTTTAGAAGGAAGAATTTATTTGGCTTATGGTTCCAAAGGGTAAGAGTCCATAATGACCAGGCGGGCATGGTAGCAGAAAGGGGCAGGGCAAGCTGAGCGGTCTCATAAATCACATCTTCAAGCAGGCATAGGAAACAGAGCAACTAGGAATCCTATAAGGCTCACGAACTCTCAAAGCCGGTCTCCATGACACACTGCCTCCAGCAAGGCCAAGCCTTCCAAAGCCTCCCAAAACAGCACCACCAACTGGGGACCAAATACTTGGAGCTTATGGGGGACATTCTTATGCACACTACCACATTTCCTTTTGCCTTTTTGTCTTCTACCATATTTTCTTTGTAAATTATCTAGTATCAGGTATTTTGTCATAGCACCTCAATGGAATGGAGAAAAATCAGGTTTTATTTTCCCATAAAAATTATCTACATGAATGTTTCTAGCTTATATAATATTATGTATGAAGATTAATAAAAATGCAACACCGTATTATAAAAAGCAGACATTTATCATTTCTGGCATTCTTTTTACTTATGTTTATGTCACACATCCTAACATTTTACTCTTTTCCCATAAGACTACCAGGTAGATATTGACCAAAAGCACAGAATCACACAATAAAGGAGTAAAAGCTTGAATGACCTCACTTCTTTGAAAAATTATTTCAGTAATCTGATTATCTCTTTATTACATTGACTTTTTGCAAACCTATTATCTACTCAGGCATCAGAAGTTCTTTAAAAATATCAGTTCTAATCTATCATCATACTGATGTCTTCTCCATGTTCTTAGGAAAGTTAAAACTCTTCTCGTGGCCCCAAACGTTAGAATGTGGTCTTTACATACCTCTTTTGTCTCTCTCAATGTTCCTTTGCTCACCACTGACCTTTGTTCTACCAAACAAACACAATCTCTTCTCTCTCCTTGTGGTTACTGTCCCAGTGAAGCAGCCCAAAGAATTTGTTTGACAAATAGGAAACTAAAGATGATAGCCCTTATACTGGTTGCTTTTGATGTCTACAGGTAGGCAACAGTGTGATTTCTAATGTGATTAGGGTATGAGAGATGTGTGGCTCATTTTTACCTATAAGATGCAAGACACGTGCTTATTTAAGAGGGCATATTAGTGAGCATGGCCTGTGATCTGTGGCAGAATTGTAAAGCCTGTTGAGTAGAAGCAATGGCCTAGAGAAGTGGGACATGTGAAGGAATAGTAATGTCTGGCTGCTAAGTATTCAGTGCAGTTATTAGGAATCCTTTCATTCCTGTCTGGTGTACCCACGTTAATATCAGTGTGCTGGGTAGCATCAGTCGTCTCTGCATACCTGGGTAAAGGGTACATCAACCAAGGAATTTTCTCTATTAGGTTGCCCTATGGCTAGGTCTATGTGGCATTTTTTGATTATGTGAATAATGTGAGAGGGACCAGCCCACTGTGGAGGTGCCACCCCTGAGTAGGTGGTCCTGCATTGTATAGCAAGTTAAGCTCAGGCCAGAGGAGCAAGCCAGGAAGCAGTGTTCCTCCATGATCTGTGCATCAGTTCCCACCTCCAGGATTCCTGCTGAGCGCCTGCCTGGGCTTTCCTGGGTGAAGGACTGTATTGTAAGCTGAAATAAACCCTTTCTTCCCCAAATCATGGTGTTTATCATAACAATAGGAAGTAACTAGGACCATCAAATGGGGGAGGGGTGGCAATTTTCAGTTAAAAATGATAAAGGCAACATTTCTCACTAAATGTCACTTATTTGGAAGGAAGAAACCACTAAAGAGGCTTTCCACACACTATACACATTCTACCCATCAGAAACATCAGTATAGTTCACACCACTGGCTCCATTTTTAATTAGCTGCTCAACATGTTGTATTTCTCATAGATGCTTTAATTTTGAAGTTTGTGGCCATGTTCTAAACAGAACAGAAGGGATCAAACTGTTTAAAGAAGACATGATGTTAGCATAAGATGCAGAAGATATGGGGAAGTCAAATATGATTAATAGAGTCTACAAAGGAGAATCATTTTACTTTACACAAGAGATTGGGAAATGGTATTTTGGTCAGTGGTAGTGAAGCCCTTTGCAGTACAGGAGTGTGTATGCCTGGAGGTACACAGAAGAGCCATTCTAGCTCTAATTGAATTTTTGTGTATTTCGTACAATGCATTTTGATCATATTTAGACTCCCACTCCCCATCTGAATCTCCCATAACCCCCCACCAAATTTCATGCATTCTGTCATATATGTTAAGGTCTGTCAAGCCAAGTTCATGTTCCCAAATGTCCCTCTATATGAGTCCATCCACTGGACTGGAGCCTGGTCAACCTATAAAGCATCACTCTCTTAAAGAAAATTAACCCTCCCTCACCCAGCAGTGATTAGCTTCCAGCAGTCCCTCAGCTAAAGCTGGGGCTTATTTCCCCACTGCTGTGCGGGGCTTGTCTAGTTTGAGCTTACATGGATCTTGTGCATGTGTCACTGTAAGTTCACAAGAGCCACTTTCCAGCTGCCTGAAAAATTGTTTCTGATCATTCACCATGCCTGGCTCTTGCAGTCTTTCTACTCGCTATCCACAGTGGTCCCAGAGCCTGGGTGGCCAAGGTTTACCTATTATAGGAGTGCTACCCAGGGACAAGTATTCCGATGTCTCTTATTCTCTTGACTTTGACAAGTTGTGGCTTTCTGGTTTAATCACCAGCAAGAAACATTCTTGACAAGACTGACCTGCTCACTGGTGACGGGTGACCAGGATTTCTCAGAATTTGCAGAAAGGAAGTTTTAAACTTTGGGGTGAAGTTTTTCTATAAGGAAGACTAGTATTGAGTCAAATGTTAAAATAATCATATAAATGAAATACATATTGAATGCCTATGATCTGAAATGCCTGAAACCAGACGTGTTTTAGAATTTAGACTATTTTGATAGTCTGTATCAGTTGAGCATCCTCAATCTTAAAATTTTAAATCTTCAGTGCTCTAAATTCTGAAACCAAGTTTCAGTGAATTTTAGATTTTGAAAGTTTGAATTGGGGATACTCAGCCTGTATAGTCAAAGGTCTAATGGTATTCATGTGACCAATACCTCTGCTATTTTTAAATATCTTGGCTATTTTCTGAGCTCCTGTTGTGAACTATACCAGAATTTCTCATGAAATTTTGTTGGGAATTATAGTTTTTAAAATATATTTGAATAAAATGGAATTATTTAAAGCTGAGTGCCTCCATAGAAGGAGACTGCGATGCTCTGTGTTATGCAATGAACTTTATCTTCTGCATATTTTTGCTCAGATTCGAAGGAATTAAGGTTATTTTTGCCTTTCCTTGCAATCTTAGACTACAGACAATTTTGTAACAATGCTTATACTGGGAAGTCCAAATCAGAGATTCTCATCATTGTACAGCCGAGGACAAATCAAATTCCTACTAAATTTAGCGCTGTTATAATTGGTGCACAAACTGCAGCTTTTGAAGCATTTTCTTACAGAACCTCAAAAGAGTCTCATGATTTGAAGTCCATACACTGTGAACAAATGATTAGCATCTGTGATCACATAATTTATAAAAGAAATGAAAAAGACTCTCAGAACAAAACAACAGAAGTGAGCATTTCTTGTTTAATTACATGGAAAAAGCTTTTTGAATTCATAAAATGTATTATTGGTAATAAAAGATCTAGAAATTTGTTTTGCCTTGACTAAAGCATCCATTTTGCTTATTAAGTAGTTTCTTCCTGTGTGCATTATTTGATGGGTTGGCAATGTTCCTATTACTGATACATATTTTGAGACTCCCCAGTTGCATAGGAAAGAACGGCAAAATATTCGAACTAGAAAAGGTTGACATCAGACAAAACTTAGCATTTGTCCAAACTCATTATTTTGCAAATAAAAGAAAAGAGGCTGAGAGAAATCACCATGCATCCAACTTTGCCCAGATACTTAATGGCAAAGACAGGAATAGAACTTAGTCTCTCAACTCCTGGTCTACCTCCCTCTTTACCATGGTGACAATAAGATGGTCAGACAGCATCAAGCAGGGAACCAGGGAGGCCCGTATTACACTCCTTGGCCAGTTGGTTGTCCTGCCCAGTTTCGTCTCAAGGAAATGGGCACAGAGAATAAAGCAGGGATTGTAGGTTTACCTGATATAAAATTGTTTTTAAGTTTGAACTGACCATTAGGTTGAATCACTAATAGGTAGTGAGTAATAGTAACGCAACTATTTTACCAAAAATCTGGCAATTATACTTTTCAGCCTAATGTCAGAATAGTTTTGGTGGCATAGAATCTAAGGCAGTTAACAGATCATTTCTACTAAAATTTAGATTGGTTTTGATTACTGGATTTTTAATTTTTTAAAATAATTTATTTTTTAATTGAAGTTTGCGATTTTCATACAACGTAGTTTGATGGTATTTAGATCCTCTCCTCTATCTGTGACTTCCCACTGCCCCCCACCCAATTTAATGTACATATATATATATATATATATATATATATATATATGCTTATAGAGTCTGATTTGTGTCCCCAGATTTCCTCTAGTGTGGGTCCAGTCACCAGTGATTTAAACATATTATTTATTTATTCTTTGAGAATTTCCTACATGAATACAACGTATTTTGATCATATTCATTCACATTCAGTCATGAGGTACTTCATGTTAGTGGTTTTTTTGTTTGTTTTGTTTTTTAAGATAGGGTCTCCCTGTAGCTCCAGCTGACCTGAAACTCACTATGTAGACCAGGCTGGTTTTGACACAGTGATCTGTTGGGTTTGGACTCCTGAGTTTTAGGGTTATAGGTGCGCACCACCGTGCCCAGCCATGTGTTAATGTTTTTAATCTTATACCGAACTTGGGGCCTTTGGACCCATTTGGATTGGTACAAAGCAAATGAGAAAAAGAAACCCGTGGGAAAAATATGAGGCTCTTTATCCCATGACACGACAGATTTAAAAGCAGGAACTAGGAGTCTTAACTTCCAAAAGGTTAGACCAACTCAGGAGAGCTGGCTAAAGTATTGAGAGCAAAGCATATCTGAGGTGTGGACCTTCTTCTTCAAGGGATTTGAAGACACTCATGTCAGAACACTCTTCTCTTCCGTAGGAGAAATAGTTACAGGTGTCCTGAAATTGAAGTTCCCTTTATCCGGCTTGTGCCAATTTTCCTCTTCAGCTCACTGCAAAGTACAGTGATAAGAGTAGTTCCCAACATATAAGGGCACAGAGCCAGCCAGGATGTGTGCTCTAGGGTAACTGGTTAACAGTTTGGATCATGGGTAGGTTAGGAATCATCTAATCATCATCTTTTAGTTGAAAGAGATTTAACAAATTGGAAGAACTGTAGACAACTGAAATTTGCAACCTTTAGTCTTCACTGAAAACCAACAGTATTGGGATCTTTGATAAGACAAATGCAAATTTAACTACATTAGCTGTCAAAATGCATTGTGGCTTTTGTGAAACATAGTAATTAACTATTATTCACAAACTAGGACAAAAGTGGAGACACAAAGAAGGAAGTTTAATAATTGATTCTTGTAGTCTTAACTATAGCACAGAAAATTAAGTTCTTTCTGATAGGAAGCTCAAGGAAAAGACAACAGAAATAGAGAAAGAGATGGATGTGTCTCAGGAAAGCACTCATGGACAGAAGGAAATGAAAACAAAACTGAAACATTTGAGAGGTTATAGAACCATTAAAATCAAGCAAACGGCGAGGACTGTAGAAGTCATGGGGAAATAACTTGGGGGAAACACAAGAGAAAACAAAGACAAGGAAGAGTCAGGAAGATTCCAGGCACAGGCAAATATGGGCACATGGAACATATGCTACTGAAGGTGTGGAAAAATAGAACAGAAAAATTAATGATATAACCAAAAAATAAATAGGAACAAAAGAGACTTAAATCTGATGAAGGCTGAAAAGAATGCCAAAGAGGCAGCATGCTCAACACGCGGGTGGGTGCTGAGGTTGCTGTACATGTGGACTGAAGCATCTATTGGCCCTGGGTACTAACCCAGTAGGCTTCTCAATGAGAGTTTTCATTGGTGCCTTAGAGCAGGTGGGTGGCACCCCATGATGTCATTCTGTGATCAAGACTGGACTTTGCAGTCTCGTAGTATGTCTAGTCTCTGTGCAGTCCATGTGGGATGACTCCAGTAGATGCCATCTCCCTGCTGTATGGGGAGATGGTCACCAGGAAGCAGCTGAATGAGGCAGGCATCTGGCTTTGCCACACAGAGGAACATGGAAAAAACAGAGAGATGGAAATTGTGTTAAGGTTACTAAGCTCCATGTTTGCATAATGTGAAGACAATTAAACCTGAGTTTGAACTGCGTGCTGAGACACTGGCACAGCATTGTGGAATTCCTCTGTGCTGTGACAGGCCTTTGTGTGCCCGCATCCGTTTTGGTCCCTGCTTCTGAGTCTCTCGGTATACGCCCACTAGGATCATTGCTGTATTATGTGGACACTCTGCTTTTTTTTTTTTTTTTCTTCCAAACTGTCAAGCTGTTGGCAAAGTGCGTGCACTGTTTTACGTCCCTACCAGCAATCCGGGGCTCGACCTTCTCCACATCATCAGCAATTCTTGCTATTTTCCATTATTTTGAAAAGTAACAGCCATCTCAATGGATGCAAAGTGGTTTTGAAGTTTTAAAAATCCTTCACAGCATATCCAGAGCCTAACCTTTTCTCATTCCCATTATCAGTTTAGTCTGACTCACCATCAAGATGAATTAGATTGTTACATCAGGCTAACCAGTCTCACGGTTTTCCACTCTTGGCCTCATAGTCTCTTCTAAAGACAGAAGCTGGAAATCTCTTTTAAAGTCTGAGTCAGATAGTGCTACTCCTGCCCCCAAACCCTGTAACAGTAGGCTCGCTATCTCATTCAGAAGGTAAAGGCGGAAGCCACTGCTTACCCTTGCACTGCTCTCAGACAAGCCAGGCACACTCAACCTTGCCTGGAATTTGCTTCTTCCCATCCATGTGACCAGGTCATCCTGTCTTTGATGTCCGTTCTGAAGTATCATACAAAGCCCAACAGAATCTATCCCACCTCACCTTTTGTGCTTCAAACTCCACTGTCTCTACATGATACCCTCTGCCATAGTACAGGCCTCTGTGTTCCTCCTGGAAAAGGCCTGGCATGTTCTATTGTGTGGCCCTGGTATGGGCTGCTTCCTTTAACGAGAGCACTCCAGACCCATAGATATCCAAGATGAACTTCTTTCCCTTATTTAAATTTATGTTCAATATCAACTTCTTATTCAAGGAAACTAAGAAGCTCATTAATTTGTAATAAACACTGAGAGAGTAATTTTAAAATTGTGATAAGAAAGGGAAAATAAACCACCACAGTTGCAAAGAATTTGTAACTAAAACCAGTGGAGACAAAGCCAAGGTGAAGCTGAAATGTCAGAGCTGGCATGAAGATCATGAAGAATCCAAACTTGCCTTCATGGGAACAAATCAGGAGTTGTTTGCTCTGGCAACCAGAGAAGATTTGACAGGTGGTTTCAGGTCAAAGAAAAGAAATGGCATCTTCACAGCACGGTTTCCATCCCCCAGCATAACTAGGACATTTTAGTGCTTAGTAAAATGTTCTGAGAAGAGTATCTGTTCTGAGTCCTTGACTACAGTTTGTAGTTAACATCTTTGCTTGTGGACAACTTATAGCAAAGACTGTCTCTTTTTCAGTTCTTTCTCTCTCTCTCTCTCTGATAAAAATGCTTCTTGAATTTTCCTGTGCTGGCCCAATTAATATAAGCAATTATCAATTGTTGAAGTCTAGAAAGTTATTCATATAAGGAATTATCAATTGTTGAAGTCTTAGTTATTCTTAATTTATTTTAGGTTTTAGCTATTATATGTGAATATCTGATTTTAGAGAAATTTAGCAGTCTCAAGGAAATGTGCTTAAAATCATCATATGCTTATATGAGCAGACTACCAATTACAGTGCTGTGTCTAAGTTTATCTCTGTGGACATAAATACAGACAACTTGACATAAACATTATGAAACACTTAGACATATTTGGGAGATAATTAAGAAACAACAATAGCAACTAGAGTTCAGTGGAGAGCCCTAAAAATGCTTTCTTCTTCAAGTGTAACTGAGGGGAGCAAAACCAAACCAAAGTCATTGTAGCAAGTGCACAAATCTATTTTAAATGGTTACAAATATTCTTTAAAATAATAGCAATAAAATAACAGTTCTACAAGGTATTTTTTACCTTATGTGTCTGGCCGTACAATGTCTCAAAAGAGTCATAGTTCAATAAAGTAGATGCATTATTTATAGAAAACCAAAAAAGAGAGAATGTAAAGGCATAATACTTTCACGGAATTACATTACAAAACCCAAATTCAGAAGATCCAGAGCCAGGTAGAGTATGGCTGATGGGAACATTTGGTAGACAGTCCAAATTAGATGACCTATGAGAATTTCTGTCAGGAAGTATCTCTATGTACTGGTTTTAGGTGTACTTTAATCTAAAAACTTTGGTTTTTATGTGTGAAGAGCTCTTCATGTTACGGCTTCAAGAATAAGAGAAAATAAGACTCTATTTCAGGAAAATCTGACCATTATTTTCAGATCCTTAGAAACACTTAATATAAATCACCTAATAGAGATGCTTTTCATGGTTAGGTATGCATAATCTCTGTGACTAGCCCATCCTTAATGGTCCAAATTCACATTTATTGTCAGTGTCATTTCTGGGCTCTGAGATTGTTATGGTTTCAGTGTGTTCTTCCACTCAAACCCTAACTCTGCTTTCGTAGAGATGAGGACTGAGCTCTCATGAATGGGGCAAGTGCTCTACAAAACTGGCTCAGAAAAGACTCCTTTCCCCTTTCTCCTTGTGAGGTTGGGGTGAAAGGAAGTCTACTCTCTAAAATTAAGCAGGTCCTCACCAGGTACAAAATCTGCCAGTGCCTGGGTCCTAGAACTGTGAGAAATAAATTTTTGTTTGTGAAATCCTGATTCTTTGGTTTAACAGGCCATCCGACATTCGAGATTTTCTGATGGCAGCTTGAATGGACTAAGATGGGGAGCTCTAGAAACATGTTCAGTCATCCAGACGCTTACGTGTGGTCCTGACCTGTGTCCTCCTCCCACCTTTGACTTTTTATCGTACTTATATTTCTGTAGCCATGTGCTTCTCACCATGCCTTTAGAGTTGTGGGGAAGCAATTGCTGCTGCAGGATGGCTTTGTCCATCCCACTGCTTCCCATGTGAGCAAAGGCAGCCCTCCACAAGGCATGCACAGGTTTAGTACTTATATAGATTTATCTCTAAACAGTTGTATGTTTGCCTTTGAGTTACAGCACAGCATCTATCAGATGTTACAAAGTAAAAGATGCTCTGCAAAAACAGGTCAAGTAGGTTTGCTTCCACCTGGACAATTATAGTTAATATTACCATAAAAAGGCCCTGAGAGCTTCAGTAAAGGAACCCACTTAAAACCCAGTGTTTCCTCATCTACATATAACCCATTAACAGGTACCATCCATCAAAATATTTACAATCAATACTATAGTATAAATCCTTAATATTTGCATATACATGCATTCATATATGTGTCACACAATACTGCAGATGTGATGTTCCATCTGTACAGAGTAAAATTGTATGTGTGTTGTTTAGGGTGTGATGAACTCAAAGGATAAAAAGAAATTCTTTTCAGGAGACAGAAGGAAAATTGTTACCTAATAGTAATATTCTTAAATTGAGTGGTAGATAAATGGTAGATACACTTATTGTACCATTATGAACTTGTATTGTCACCCCTATCTCTATATTGATTGATAAATTCATAGAAATAGCTACTTAGATGCTTTGATGAAGGTTAAGTCTAGATGAACAGGATCCAGGGAAAGGAAATGGGATGAGCTGGTCAGGAAGTTGCCTAACTGGAAGGAAGTATTGGTATTCAAGAGGAGGAACTGTCAGTTCCTGATGTTGCTGATTAATCTTGCAAGGTTCAGAAAGCAAACTGTCACCTTGCCACCATATTTGACAGTGCTGATCTGGTCTTGACAGGAGCAGAGGCAGATGACCAAAGTCCTGTTTGATTGTCAAGAGTGGCTGGAAGTGATGAAGGAAAGACAGCAAGTAGAATAGCTCTTTCTAGGAATTGGGGTACTAAAGAAAGTTGTAGATAAGTAAGGTTAGTTCTTTTTAAACATGAGCTCAACTATAACATATTTGCAAATTTATAGGATAACCTCAGAGAAAGAAACTTTAAAACAAAAAAGAAAAGCATAATGTCATCAGGGAAGCCACCTTTAATAGGCAACACATACAGGATCCATTGATCAAGGGAGGAGAGAAGTTAATAGAAAAAGAGCTCATTCATTTATTACAATAGGAATGAAAGAGAGATCAAGATTCTCTGGCTTAGTTGTGAAGAGAATCTGGGATCAGGGTAAAAGTAAGACCCGGGGATGCCTCTCACCAGGTGTATGTTAGGTCAGTGTCTCATTTCCCATTAGATTCAGGCATCATCTAAATGCCTTTTTATGTTGGGAACTCTTGTAAATAAACCAGAACATTCTAATAGTTGGCAGTCACTAGACCATGTGATATGATTCTATAGGGTACAATATATCTTGCTGTATATTTCCTCCAAACTTTTATGTACTGTGTAGTAAAATGACTATTTAATAGAATAATGGCTCTAGGAAATGGAACTATTCATTAAGTCTTATTCAGCACCAGCCAGACATGTTGAGGCCCATGGCTTCTCTCTGAGCTATCATTGTAACAGTTATTCAGTGACTTAGGGTATTTATGCTTTCATAAAGCAGATTGAGCAATGGACAGTTACTTAGTTATTCCAACGCATGTTGACAGAAGAGATCCTCAAACTAAAGCTGAATTGATCTGTGACATGAATTTACATAGAATTTTAACTAAACATTTTAAGCTGCAAAAGTGGATTAAACAGTGGATCATCCATCTTTGGTGGCTCTTGAGGCTACACTAGGCAGGATTAGTGTTGTATTATTTTTTCCTCACCTGATTGACCTTTTGTTCCTTTTCTGTATGTTTAAATAAAATGTTGAATGCAGAAGCTGAGTGCAGAAAGCTGTCCAACTTCCCTGTTTTTAGGTACTGTTTAAATGGCTTTATGTTCAACCTAGAAATTTTGGCTTTGGGAAAATAGAGCATTTATCTTTAGGCATTGTCTCAGTTCTGCATTAAGGAAAGTAGATTTTATATCTTCCCCTTTCTATTTGAGAGAAATGAACCCATGATTCATTTCTACAGAAAGTGCCATGGTAGCTTTGTACAAGTGAAGCAATGGAGTCTGCATCCGAAGATGAGCAGGCAGGAGATGATAAGGGGATGACCATCCTGTCATCATTGTCACAGATTTTGAAGGAAAGCACTGCAGAGCACGATCACAGCTTTTGTTTCTCTCCCACAGTGTCAACTATCTGCTGTTTGATCTCGAGATCCTTTTCTGTTTCTCTTTCCCCTTACAAGCAACAACATAGGATTAGTTTAATGGTAATGATAGCTGACATTTATGGGATATTTTTCTTCCTATATACCACGGTATATAGCTAAATTGCTTTATATATGCTGTATGTATTTCTATATAGATTTGCATTCCCCAATATACAGCATAGTGCCTGGCATATATTAAAAAATCTAGATATAAATCTCTAGTTACTTATAAACAAGGAATTTCAATTGTCAGCTATGCAGAGCTAGAGCATGATAAAAATATTGTATCTTATAATAGGATATCAAGGGCTCTGACGGGATCTAAGACCAAATATATGTTAGTGAATGTAACACTGTTTTGTAAGAACTTTCTGGAGATTAATGATTAAAATGTATCAAAGCAGTAGTTTTCTGAGAGAGAGCTTTAACACTCTAGGAAACAACTAACTGTTATACCTACTGGTCAATCTTGGGCTTTATGGTGTAGAGGTTAAGGGTATGAGCTGTGGATCCTGGCTGTTTCTTCAATGTGTCTATTTTATTTTAATCTATCACGGGATAGTTTTGTTTGTTTGTTTGCTGTTGTTTTTACTTTTTGATACAATACAATAAATATGAATTATCAAGAAGGAGAGACTGAGAATTTTCTCTTGGGTTTTCCAGTTGGTGTTTGTTTCTAGAGAAACAGAAAATTCTGTTCATACAGAGAGAAAGGAAGAAAATTTTTTTCATCCAAAGAACTGAATGTCTGCACTTCCATTTTATGTTAGGCTAGTTCTATTTTAGTAATTGTTTATTTTTTTTTTTTTTCTGAGACAGGGTCTCACTATGTCGACCAGGTTGGCCTGGAACTCACAGAGATCCACTTGCCTCTGCCTCATAAATGCTGGGATTAAAGGTGTGAGCCACACACCTGACTTTCTTTCTTTCTTTCTTTCTTTCTTTCTTTCTTTCTTTCTTTCTTTCTTTCTTCTTTCTTCTCTCAACAAGGTCTTACTTGGTGGCCCAGGTTGAATTTGTAATCCTCCTGCCTCAGCTCCCTATATCTGGGATTGTAGGCATATGCCTACCATGCTGTCTGTCAATAACTCTTTTTAATCTCCCTTTGAAAGGTGAATCAAGATATACAATCATTCAGGTGCTCCTGTTCTAACCAGAACCAGCTCGGAGGCACTCCAGCATACAACGTCCACTTTCAGTACAGTCAGCCTACAATATGAGAGGACTCCTGTTTTAGAGTACCTCTACCCTGAACCTGAACTTCATAGAAATTTGCTCTTACATACAAGACTTCATTTGCTTTTCCATAATTAGTTGTCAACATCATTTAAAAATTAGGAAAATTCACCAAATAATGCTATTTTCTTGCTTGGCTGTAAATACCCAGTCATCATTCACTCAGTCCTAACAGTCTGTAGGGCTGCTCAGTGATGGCCAGGAGAATGCACCTGCATGTTCTTGTTTTCACAGTCCCACCTGACCCTCTTTATTTCCATGGAAGGATACATTCTTGCCTTTCAGTGTAGGTTCTATTTTGCTTTTCTAATATCACAAGTTTTTTTTTTTTTTTTTTTTGTGAGAAATCACTTTTTCTTTCAGAAAGTCTCCTGTGCATTTCTTCAGTTCAGCTAAACCACTGGTCACAAAATAAGAATGATTATGTAAAAACTCAAAGAAGGTCATAATATAACAATTAGAAGGTAGCATTAGGATAAGATTATATGCCAAGGAGCAGAAGGCTGGAAACTGTAAAAAGCCAAATTTTCTCTCTCTCTCATAAAAAGAAATATGGATTGAATAGAGAAAAGTCAAACTATTTTATAATGACAAGAACCCTGGGTGATTTCCATTCTCCCCAACACCCATACCCCCAACAAGGAATCTGCTTTGTTTTTTTGTTGATTTTTAGTTTTTTTATGGGTTGGTGTTGTTACTGTTATTTTGAGACAGAGCCTCTGTAGCCTAGGCTAGCCTGAACATCATAAACTTATGATGATCCTCTTGCCTCCGCTTCCCAAGTGCTGAGGGCCACCAGTCCAGGCTAACCATGATTATATTCACTGAAGAGGAGGTAGGAAGGGCAAAGGGGAAGAAATACACTGTTTCACTTCGGTCTAACCTCCTCACTCAGAAAGTAATCATAAGATCATTCCTAGGAAATGCCATTCCTTTAGGGGGCCACAAACCCATATGGGAAGATGGGATTCTTCTCATAAGAGAAGGGAATTGTGCAGAAAGTCCGTCATCTCTGCTATGCAAGTGGATTTGCCTTCAACCTGTCTTTTTATGTTTTCTGCATTCTTAGGGCGGACACAAAAACATAGATCTTGCCTTAAAGGAGATAAGATAGTCTATTCTGGAGCCAAATAATAGTGACCATCCTCTAGAGACACAGATTCAGGTTACCTCAAATTCCATGCTCCAACGTGGAAACATTTTCTTATAAAGTTTTATAGAAATAGAACAAAGAAAATCAAATTCTTTGGTGGGAACACAGGTAGGCAAATTCCGGAAAAGCAGGGGAAACCTCTGCTATGGTCCTAGATGCTCTCTGAGGACTCTTAGCCTTTTGGTTGATGAAAGCAAACGGTCCGTTTGTGCATTCCAAAGGATTTATCTAATAGTCACAGTATTAGGCCACATGCAAAGGTGGATAATGAATGACTGGAAGGGGCCAAGGCAGAACGAGATGTCTGTGACGATGCCCTGTACCCGCAACCTTCTATTTTCTCCAGTTTTGAATTTCTAATCAGCCTGTGGTCAAGCAGGTGTCTTCTTAACAGGAATCTTCTTTCACACCACAATGCGTATGTATTATCTTTATCAAAAGGGAAAGAAACAAAGCCAAACAATAAAGCAGTCCTGTTTCTGACTCTGCTCAGCCATTACTTCTGGGAAGAAAACCGAAGCTGCTGAGGCCCTGATTATGCAACTGACAACACAGACTCGGTTTTGTGGAAAACCGCCTGTCATTACTAATTGTACCCTTTATATAGCACTTTCTTTCTTGTTTCTTTCATTTGCTTGGAAAGAAAGTAATTATGTAATAGATGTGATTCGAGGAGACAAGGAAGCCCTTCTCTAATCCATGAGGCTATTAGTCACTACTAAAGAGGGACTCACCTAAGGTACTGGTAACAGTTCAATTGCTTTGGGGATGCATTAATTTAAAAACCCTTTGGAAGTTATTTCAGGCTACAGTGTAGGCACTCTAAGTATAGTATGCTAAAGATGAAGTGGGGAGGGGAGGGAACAATCCCTGGTTTTACTTTGCACTCCTTGCCTTTGACTGGGATTATGTTTTTAAAGAAAGATAATCTTCCTACAAATTACCTATTGTAATAAACAATAAAATGCCTAGAAGAAAGGAAAGGAGACTAAAAGTTTTGTTATGCCCAAAATACTATTCAGAAGAAAAAATAATGAAGTAAAAACTGTTTTCTTCAAATGATGTTTCTAACATGGAACAAGGTAAACACCTACAGAAATACCCGTCCATTAGAAACTGGAGCTGTCTGACGTGGTTGCTAAAGAGATTTCCTTCAGAAAGCGTCCCTGGAGAAACCCTAGCACTCTTATGGTAGTGGGCTAGTTCATTTATATCTCTTATCTTTAATTTAATTTACATTTCAGCTTTTGTTCAATTCACTATATGGAAGACTCTGGTAAAGCTTCATATTGCAAATAGTGCTGATATAAAAAGTATTAAGACTTGTATTCTGAGAAAATATACACAGATTGTTTCAATAAATACAGAGTGCTGAATAGACTAGTAACTTTTCAAAGAACATAAGAATTTGGGGTTGGAGAGATGGCTCAGTGGTTAAGAGCACTGGCTGCTATTGTAGAGAACTTGGGTTTGATTCCCAGCATCCATGTGGCAGCTAGGAGCCATCTGTCGTTCCAGTTCCAGGGGAATCTGATGCCTCTTCTGACCTCTGTGGGCACTGCATGAGGTGGGTGCACTTTTACATACATGCACACAATACACACAAAATAAAAATAATAAATAAAATATTAAAAAAATTTAAATGCAAGAATTTCATAGCAGAATGCTTCTTTAACTAATGAGCGTTGGGTCAAGCACTGCTATGCACGGCAGCACTTCTGCAGTATCTAATTGCACGCTGCCTCTTCGTCTGTGCAAAGTCACATGATATGTATGGTTTCAGCTTGAAGGTCATGTTCCTGGGGAAGACTTCCTTTGCCTTCAGTTGCCCCGTCTTCCATCATCTCTGTTACACACAAGGTGTGGAGCCTTGATGTATGCACAAAGAAACATATAAATCATGGAGAAAGGGCAAATTTTCCATGAATGTGGACACGATAAGGATTTCTTTGTAAAAGAATAAAGCGTGTGGCACTAGATAGGTTGACCAGGCTACTGTGGATGGATGCACACCGAAGGACGTTTGGGGGCACAAACGTGACTAGAGAGGCCTTAGAATACATGACAGATTCCATGAAATCCAGTGAAGGGGATGCTATGAATGGGCTGCAGACAGGGTTAGGGTGACAAAAATACATTGAATGAAATTTGCAAAAATTTAATCAAAAAGAATAACATCAGATTTCTACCACTTGTGCATGTGTATAATCACATACAAGCTGCTAAAAGAATTAGAGATATAAGCCAGTGTAGTGTTGTGCACCTATAATCCCAGCACTCGGGAGGAGGAAGATCAGGAGTTTAAGTCATCCTTGGCTTCATACACAACAAATTAATTTTGAGGCTAACATCGGCTACATGATACCCTGTCTCAAACACAAAACAGAATGAGTCATAACATGAAAAGTAAAAATTAAGGAGAAAATACATCTTTTCAAATCACAAAGACCAGGACTTTGAAAAAATTTCTTAAGTGCATAGAGAGCAAAACATATAAAAGCATGCTTTATTTTCAAAATTCAAAAGTTTTTTGTGAGGAAATATGTCCAGTCAAAGAGGAATGCGTGGAAAGAAGGGAGGTGTTCACCCTCGAGGGCAACGAGACGCACGGACTTAGATAGAGCGTTTTCTCAGCTACGGAGCTGAGGAGCCCAAGGTAAAGTGACCTCACACAGGCTTTTATGCAGAGCTTTTTCTCAGTGAAAAGTGTTGGCATTTATGCCAATTAAAAATACATTTTAGGGGACTGAAGAGATGGCTCAGTGCTTAAGAGAACTGGCTGCTCTTGCAGAGGATCTGGGTTCAGTTCCAAGCACCTAACGGAGGCTAACAACTGTCCATAACTCCAGTTCCAGGGAATTTGATGTCCTCTTCTGACTTCTGCAGGCATTGCACAACATGGGAGCCCTTACATGTATGCAGGCAATATAACCATATACATAAAAATAATAAATAAACACATTTAAAAATACATTTATGTGTATATTCATTAAAACACACCATAAGAGTGTTGCTTTTAAATATGTATCTTAGAGAAAGATTCATTTTTTATAAGATGCATCTAAGGATATTTACAGTGAAATATTGTAGGGACGTTTCTAAATACCAACTAGTAAGGGAAAGACAAAGAAAAGTGTGATCTCTCCCTCCCCACATCTTTCTCTTTCTTTCAAGAGAATTTCACTGCACTTGACTCAGATTGGCCTCAAACTCATAGTAATCCTTTGGCCTCAGCCTCACAAGTGCCACCACGCTGGGTTACCTTTAATGTCTGAAGATGATTGTTGTGACTTAGCTACAAAGTTTCTATGTATTGAAAACTTGGTCCCCAGAGGGTGGATCCAGTTACTGAAAAGTGATAGATCCTGAGGACTCTTGACTAGTCATTGGGTTGATCCCCTGATGAATTCATAATTGGGTAGCTTTACTGGGAAATATTGATGTGGGTTTTGGGGAGTGGAGGACAGTAGGTCCCAAGTAGTACCTCTGAAGGATATTATTCCTAGTCCTGTTCTTTGCCTGCATCTCCCTGCATTGGGGCTGCCACAAGGTGAGCAGCTCTGTTCCAGTGGCCTCTCTCTTCGGTGATGCTCCGCCTTACCACCACCCACAGTGATGGGCCCAACAATCACCTGTGGAACCATGAGCCAAAACAAACCTTAGATTGTTTGTGCTAGGAATAGAGTGGCAGTGATAAAAAGGATAACACAATGATTGATCGGGTTTTTAATAAAAATTAGCATCTACAAGAGTAAAATAAATCATGACTACAAAAGTCCTACTGTACAGAATTGCGCTCTAATAGAAAGTCATAGGAGATGTTTAGGCTTTATGGGCATAAAAGCCCTTTTGAACAAAGAGGGGCTGGAGTGCCTGTTGTTGAGTCTTGAGAGTCTAGTGCAGGTGCTCACTGAGGCTCCCCACTGGGAGAGGCTGCCTGGCATGAGCCCTCCCTAGACACAAGAGTCACAAAAGCCCAGTGTCTGCTTTGTCCTCTGGACTGACTTCAGCATCACTTGCTCCCTCCTGTCCCTTTGATGTAACCCAGTGCATTGTATCTGGTTAAGTTTGCCTCTGTGTCTCTAAGATAAGCCCCATGCTGCTCAGTGTAAATGTCGCTCTTGGAAGATCCTGTGCTTTCTGAGTCATTTTTAAGAGTTCATTGACAATGTATTTTGAGGGGCAGTGCAGGTAGGGACTTTGATTTTGTTTGCTTTTCATTTGTCAGCTTTTTAGCAGAGCATCTGTGGACAGGTAGCACCTTATTGACTCAGGGAACTAGACTTGTTAGGTGAATAAACACAGAGTGAAAAATGGGCCTAATTGGATGTCCTTGCACTGTCATACAGCAGGGTTCTCAGTGGACTCATCTGCCACAGATCTGCATCACCTGTATTGAGGAATGAGACAAGCAGGACTAACCGTTTCCTGGATTATATGCCTAGAGGAAAACATCATTTAAATTTCAAGGCTTTGAAAACGGGTGTTTTGTGGCAGATCAGATTGTTCAATTGGATCTTGATTGTTTAATATGTCAACAATATAGCAAATCTATTCTCTTCATTTATGTAGCTTATAAACAAGTTAATTAAATTTTAAAAAGAATAAGAAGTGATTTTGTAGTTGTTTACTAGTATGTTAAATTTTTCCTCAAGATCATAACTAGTTGATTATGCTATTTATTTATTTATTTAATATTGTGCACATACACGTGATTGTGGAAACCAGAGGTTAACCTTGTGCGCCGTTCATTCCTCAGGAGTCATCCACCTTGTTTTTGTTCTGAGGCGGGTCTTACACCACGAGTGAGTAGCAGAGACCACCCATCTCCCCAACACTGGCACTTACAATGGCATATTTCTTCCAGCAATGTTCTAAAGGTGCCATAACCTCCCCTACTGGGGACCAAGTGTTCAAACATATGAGCCTATGGGAGACATTCCTCACCCAGACTGCCACAAACTTCTACAGCCTTGTAGAGTTAAAACAAATCCATGTGCAATAAGGTGACAAGAGTGTTGTACAGAACAGAGGAAAGGACTGATGCGTGTGGGGAACCTCAGTAGTCAGGATTAGTGAGAAAAAGGAACAAGAAAGAGAAAGAAGCCAGGCTTCTCTATGAAGGGAGGAGATAATGTTTATCTGTGTAAGAGTATTGTCAAATAATAGCTGTTTTGTATAGCAAAGAGATTTTATTAATCACATGTTATTTCCCAATCAAATAATCGCTCAGTAATCTCAATTAATCTTAGTTTTCACATTTTCTAAATGTGAATTATTATACTTAATTTATAAGTGTAGTACAATCACATTTATATGAAGAAAGGAATACAGATTATCCCCCATTACATCAGGCAGAACAAACTCTTGTTGGCATAAGCATGAGCCCCTCCCCCTCCATGCCAGAGTGACAACTGACTTGACCTTGGGGAGGATCTCAGGGAACTCACAGCAACTGTGAGTTCATGAATGTAGCAGCTCCACAGAAGAAACACACACCTGGTACTATAAATCTGTCCAAGAACCCATACCTGTTGGCCTAAGGGGAGAACCTGCTACTATTATTCTGTCAAGTTGCTCCCTAGATTAACTATAGATGAGTACAGCTCTCAGACCTCATCAGAGAAGTTTCTTTGCACAGTGGATGATACTCAATGCGGAATCTCACAACTGTCCAAGTGCGGGGAATAAATGACTATGGAGTGCTCAGTCACAAATCAGACATCTGTCTCCCACGCCCTCCCCATGACTAAAGGACCACTGCAGAGGAGGCAGAAAGGCTGAAAGAGCCAGCGGTTGAAAGGACCAGAGCAGTCATTAGATTTTTCATTCTCTCAGTATTTGCTAAGGAAACCACATATGATATTTGTTATACACCGTGAACATCATGTGTAGACCAGAGAAATGATGCCTGCCCTCATGGAAATGAGAGAAGACAATTTAGAATTATATTCATTATTTTTAAATTTTTATTGGTGCTGGAGAGATGGCTCAATGGTTAAGAGCACTTACTGCTCTTCCTGAGGACCTGGGTTCAGTTCCCAGCACTCACATGGCAGCTAAAAACCATCTATAGCTCCAGTTCCAGGAGAGTCAATGCTCTCTCTGACCTCTGAGGGCATTGCACACATAAGTGCTCTTATATACATGCCAACAAAACACTCATGCATATAACATAAAGATAGATCCTAAATAATAAAAAGTAAAAAATTGAAAAATATTCATTTATTTTCATTTTATATGTATGAATGCTTGCTTACATGTATGCTTGCTTGTGTATCATATGGTGTGTGCCTAGTGCGCATGAAGGTCAGAAGAGGGCATCGATCCTCTGGATAGGTGTTAGTTGCCATGTGGGTGCTGGGAACCAAATCTGGGTCTTCCGCAAGAGCAGCAAGTGCTCAAGTTCTTATGAGTACTGTGGCAAAGGAGAGAAAAGTACCTGTTTACTTTTTGTTGAACAATTACAGTAAATGAGACATTTTTTATTGTCTCTTGAATATATCATCAAGAAAGAACAATTTTAAGCCAGGCATGGTGGTGTACTTCTAGGCTGAAGCAGGAGAATTGTCATGAGTTCCAGACAGTCTAGGCTGCATAGTGATTCCAAGCCAACCTGGACTGCACGGGGGCAGGGGAGGGGAGCATTTTAATATTAGTAGTACTCATAAATTTCTTGAACTGATCTGGCTTTATTGTGTATTTAGTGCTTAATTATGTCTATTTGATTCGGTACAAATTTATCATTTTGGAAAAAAAATTGAAAATATTGATCTGAACAGTGAAAAAGGAGAAACAGAAATTCAAAGGCTAAGTTTACTTTTATTTTTAATTTTGTTTGATGTGCAGAAAAGATATATATCACAATGTAACAGTTTAATTTTCACAACCTAGCACACCTGTTTATCTAAATGATAATATGATAATCTTCTTAATACCCCTCAATTCCTTTGAAACTACATCTATCAGAGTAACCACTGTGTTTCACATAAAATCAGTGTGTGTGTCTGTGTGTGTGTGTGTGTGTGTGTGTGTGCATATCTGTGTCTGTAACTGTGTACATGTATTGTATATAAATACAATTATTGGATCACAGTTAAATGCAGATCTTTCCGTAACGCAGGGTTCTCAGACTCAACCACACATTAGAAACACCTAGGACCTGTGAACATTTCTGGGGCCCGAGTTCCTCTCAGAGAGGTAGTTTCTGTAACCGATCTGAGCGGAGCCTGGAGTTGGCCTGTTCAAACATACCTAGATGATTCTAATGTGAACTCAGGGTGGAGAACTGCTTCTGTAATGTGTTAAAGATCAAACCATAGATGTTTACACAATATTGGCTCTAGCTTGAGGCTAAGCTGTCTGCCTAGCATTTGTAAACCTGGTTTTCTGTGTCTAGATTTTGGGTTGGAGTTTGGCAGAAACAGTAGGCACCGTGGATGACTAATATTCCTCCCACGGTGTGCCACCTGAGCAGCAAACCACTCTGGATTCGGGAGTGTGTGGGAAGTGAATGGGGTCACCTTCCTTTAAACAGCTCTGCCTTGAGGATGCTGGTGAGTCTCATGGTAGATGCTGTCTGGCACACTCCCAGGGAATATACAGAATTCAGGATTGAGCCTTCAGGGTTATGAATCATTAGCTTGAGGTCTTTTAGACCCCTCACAGCCTGCAAGGTCTGAGCATGGCCCTGGGGCATGGGCCTGATTTTCTTTTCAAAGTCTAAAAAAGCCTTTATTATGCTTCAGATTTGGAAGAATATAGTATTGAATTCCCAGGAATTTGATTAAGTAGGAAGGAAAAACAAAATCTGAATTTTCCAAGATTATTTTCCTCTTAGACTGAATTCAATAGCAAACTGACAAATTTTGTTTATTTTTCCTTATCTTTTCACAAAGCTCTCTAATTTTAAGTAAATTTTGTATTTTACAAATGATAAATTATAATGTCAAGAGTCTGGAGCTTGGAGGAAGCTCATGAAAGGAGACGGCCATGGACTCTGAAGTGCCATACTTCAGAAGTTCCATTCGACTTTGCCAGTCTGCGGGGCGTGCTCAGTGCATCATTTGGAGGAGCTCCCCAGAACCACCAGGGGATATCTCCACGCACCATGACATTGTGAACCTCATCCATCCAAAACCCAGGCTGTTCTTTTCTGTTCTCTTAGAGTCGTGTCTTCACCTTCCCTTTCCCTGTCTGTTGTAAATCCCATAGTCTGGATGAATTGTCCCCTTGCTTTCTGAGGACACAGTACTTAGAGAGAGACTACTGTTCCCATGCAGCTTACAGTACAGTAAAGAAAAAAAAGGTAGTTGATGAACACATGGAAACATCAGATGATGGACGCTACGGAACGTAGAACTAGGGAAAAGCTGGGGTGACATTGGAGGACCCCCTGCAATGACATGATGTGAGCTGGAATGAGGAGCCACGTGTGTGAACAGCTACAGCGACAGCATGTAAAGAATGCCTTCCAATGCCAGGAATGAATGATCGTGCCTGCCTCCAGCACTTGCAAGGCAGAGGCTGGCAGACCTCTGTGAGATTGTGCCCTGCCTGGTCCACATAGTGGCTTCCAGGCAGCTGGGGCTACAGGGAGACCATGTCTCAAAAATAACAACAAAATGCTTCCAAGGCAACAGTCAGCTGCACAAAACAGAGGCACTTGATTATGTAGGGTCTTGGAGGCCATAAAAGAGTTCAGGTTTGCTTTAGGTTCAAAGGAAAGCCTTTAATTTTCCTTTATTCGGTTTAATTTTAGCAAGTGATTAACCAAATTTTCTTTCTTTCTTAAAGCAAAATGAATCCATTTCCGTGTTATTAAAGTAAGATGTGAAGGAGAAGCAGGTATTTGAATTCTTGCTCTTTACACTGCTACTAATTGAGCTTGGGGTTTGCAACAACTGTTACCTTCATTGAATTTATTTGCTGAGAACTGAAGACTTATATGAAAGCCTGCCTTTTGCAAAGTTAGAATTTCTATATACTCTGTATAAATACGAAAAGAAGTGCCAGTGTGAGGCCCACACGGGCTGTGGGGTGATGTTTGTTTTTAAATTAATGGTCTGCTTTGACGTTTTCAAAACACTTAGGATCACTGTTTTTTGACAGGAAAAACTCCCATAAAAACTGAGGAAATAAGAACGTTCACAATTGGATTCCTATCACTTTTTTGTTTTTGTTTTTGTGTTGAGGAAGGTCTCCTTGCAACTCCAACTGGCCTGCAATCCACTAGCAGACCAGGGCCTCCTTCTCACAGAGACCTTCCTGCCTCTGCCTCCTAAATGCTAGGATGAAAGGTGTGGGCCAACATGTCTGGCTATCTTATCACATCTAGATCTTGAAAGAAAAGGGCTGCAGGGTGGCTCTCCGGCACTGGCTGCTCTGGCAGAGGACTTCAGTTTGGTTCTCAGTACCCACACGGAAGCTAACAGCTGTCAGGGACTCCAGTTTCAGGGCATCTTATGCCTCTACAGTCATTGCCAGCACCTGGTGCATTTGCATGCATACAGGCAAAACACTCTTGTATATAAAACAAAAATCAATTTAAAAAAATCCTGAAAGAAAATCACACAAAGCCCTTTTTAGGTTTACTGTAGAATGTGACATGACTTTAGAATATGACACATATAACCTTCACACAGTGATTTGACATGATCAGTCTTAACTAAATGAACAAGGTTTTTTGGATGGTAGGTTTTCTGATTCCTTTACTGATCTATGGAAGTGGTGGAATTTATTTGGGGGCAAGTGTGTGCATTTAAAGCTTGGTGAGGTGCACGCGGCATGGTGACTGATAACGAACAGGGTTTACAATCATAAAGTTATTGCATGTGGCAGCTTATTGGCATATAAATTAAGCAGATGCAAGGTAGAAAAATGGAGGGCACAACTCACGTTGCTGTGTGAGATCAAATTAATTTGGGAGTCATTTGGACATTTGAGCCCTGCAAAGAGTCTGCTTTGAGGTCTCCAGCTGTGTTTGGCATCCAGGCCCATTCACACTGAAGGGAAATGAGCCAAAGTACTGAAAGTTACCCAGCATGAGTTGGCATCTGTGCATCATGCGTGGCCATGAGTTGATGCTTTATGGAGATCATTTGTGGTAGGAAGTCGAAAGGAGAAACTTGCACAGAAAAGAACAGGGCCACCGACATGCAGTGGGCAAGATGAGCAGGAGAAATCCTAAAAGCTCACACAGGACGGGAATTCAGAGACTGCTTTAGGTAGAGAATTGTTGGGGATGGGGCAGGGATTTGCTTAGCGCAACAAAGGGACTCTTCAGAAAGATGCCCCCTTCGTCTCTATGGAGGGCATACGTCCATCCTTTTTCCCATTCCTCTTTCAACTCACAGTATAACACAACTATCTTTAGAAGGATCTTTCTTGACCATCTTATGAAATCTTTCCTTCCATTACTTTCTATCATTGGACCTAGTCTACTCTTATTTTTATACTCCCTGATAATTTGAAATTATATCTTTATGTATATTTTGCTCATTTTTTTCTCCTGTACTCTATTAGTCATAAGTTCTACTAGAATATGGACTCCTCAGCACAGATGTCTGCGTGGCAGAGAGTAGGCATGTACAAACGACTGAGTGAAAATACAGAGCCTAGAAGGAAGTCTTAGGAGCTGCTGTGGACTGGGTGGCACTCAGTGTAGACTGACCTTGGAAATGCAGCACTGGCCAGCTCAAGCAGCCAGGAAGATCAAGCTTGAAGCAATCGCTTAAGCTTTCCTAAGAACCTACGAACTAGACCGAAGGTCATCGTTCCCATTTTACTGGTTGCAGACAGAACTTATGTGGTAAAAGAAACTTTTGAAGCCAGGCATGGTGGCACATGCCTATAATCTTACCAGCTGGGAGACTGAGGCAGGAGGATTATGGGTTCCAGGCTGAGAGACCCAGTCTCAAGGAAAAAACAGTCCAATTTGCATATGAACAACATGGCCAAAATCTGAACCCCAACCCCTATGCCCCAGCTTCCTTTCCTCATCTCCTGAGAGTACGTTTTGTCACATCACATTCCCAGCATTTGAAAACCAGTCCCCTCCCCTCGCCCCCCTGCAAGCATCAAGCACGAAGGAGTGTGCTTGAGTTCCGTAGAGCTTTCGCCTCTGGAGAAATCTGTACTCTCTTCCCTGGAAGGTTACTGACTCTGATTCCTGCTTTTAAGTGGTGAGACAGTGCAGCCCAGAGATAGTCCCAAACCAGGAATGTCAGAGTCTGATGCTATTTTAGGCTTCCTCTGAGACAGAGGTAGGCTTATGTAACCTCATGCCAGTCATGAGTTCCAAGACTGACTGCAGAGCAGATTAAAGTGATGCAGCCAGGAGTCGCTACAATGAGCTACCTCTCCAGAGCCTTAGCTAGGGAGCTCACTACCACAGCTCAGCACTTACCACATGCCAGGTGCTTTATGTAGATTGTACAAGATTAGAGAGCCAAGGTAGCTAGAAGATCCAACCGAAGCTCCAAGTGATGTTATACTTTAGAAGCATACCTACAACATGGCCTCAGTGCTAATACTATGACTGGGGGTCAAGGTAGGACTCACTGCAGTCTGATATTCCTCATACATTGAAAATAAATGGGCTTATATCCTTAATGAGCAATGGCCCCCTATACAGCTGATATGTTTTATGCAGAGTGAGATTAGCCTGCAAAAGTACAATGTGCAAACTAAAAGACAAAGAAATGGTGAATTCCAACTTAGGCAAGGCCACCTCTGCTGCCAAGGAATACAAGTTTCAAGGAATACAAGGCTTGGAAGTGAATGTACATCATCCTTTCCCTGCATGTGACCCTTAATATGTAAAGATGCTGTGGTATTTGTAGCACTCCTTCCTATAGGTACTGGTATGATGTGTCAGTATTCTGTCACTGTTATGAAATATTTGGGATAATTTATCAAAAAAAGATTCATTTTGGAAGTTCCAGTTCATAATCAGTTGTCCCTATACCTCTGTAGGTATAGCAAAACCACTTACATCATTTTAGCCAAAAATCACAGGGAAGAGAATACAGTCAGAGGTTTGACAGTTCGATTTTAAGGCCTACCTCCAATAACATAAGAATTCCCACAAGGGAAGGATGTTCCACAAGGCCCTACCTCCCAAAGGTTCCGCCACCTCTTGGTAGAAAAACCTGTACACCAAGTGGTATGTTGAATATGTAATGTTCTCCATAGGTTCATGATTTGAATATCTGTCTGGTCCCCAATGGTGGAAACTTTAGGAGGTAAGACCTAACTGCAGGAAGCAGATCACTGGGAGCAGGTCATTGAGGGTATCTTGTTGTTGGTTTCTTCCTGTCTCTTTGTCTGCTTTCTGTCCACCATGAGGTAAAGGAGTTCCTCTGGCACACATTCCTGACACCATGATGTTCTGCCCAATTGCATGGAGCCAAGCAATGGTGGACTTAAGGCAAATCAAGCCTTCTTTCTTTAATTTATTTTGTCACGTATTTGGTCATACCTGTGAAAACCAAACTAATCCACCAAGCCTCTGAAATATATGCTCTTGGGATGCATTTAGCAGCTGAACTATAGCATATGGCAAAAAATAACAGTCAGGCAGTAAATAAACTAATTCCTTTATAAAAAAGGGCACCTAACTCAGAATTACTCAGAAATTCCACAGCATGCACCAAAGCTCCCTTTTATATTTTAAAAAAATTTAAGTAAAGTGGCTATTCTTTTTATGCTTGTGTATGTGTACATGGTGTGTGTGTGTGTGAGTGTGTGTGGGTGTATGCATGTATGTGTGTCTATTTTCACACAAAGTTTCAAGGAGTTGATTTAAAATCTTTAGTCTAAAATAATTAGTGTGACTTTATACTTGAAAATAAGATCTGAAAAATTATGAAATCAGAGCTTGGTTCAGTGTTACTTGAATATTAAACAAAAGTACTAACCTTTATCATAGATATTCAGTATCTGGGCATGTGTCTCCTTGTCCTAATAACTGGTTCTATATTATTATGAGTGGGGAGAACTAGACGTGAAAGAAAATTGAAATCAGCATGGACAAAGGGGTTCTCTCATCAATTCACAACATTTATTAATATTTATTTAATATTAACAGAGGAGTCTTTGAGTATTGCCTTTCCTTCCAGTTCCTCAGAACATACTGAACCTGCCATGCAAAGAGTCTAGGCCGAGGCTGGGGTCCATTGCTCAATTCATCACATGGCAAAGACAAATTTCCCAACCAGCCTTCATGTCACATTCCCAGAAGGGCCTTCTGGTCTACCCTCAAGACCCATACTGTACTCACTGTTATTTTCTATTTCTGAATGCTATCTCTTCTTTTGTTCACATTTATGATCATTTATACTTAATGCCAATTTGCCCACATATATAACTGAATTCCGTAATTTCAAACTATGTTTCTATTTATTAATGAAATATCATTTATCTAACACAGTGCCTGTCAGATGAATTTACATATTTGTTGAAAACATGAGTGAGTGAATAACAGAATAAATGAATCAGTGAGTCAAAATGGCAAACCAAGTACCTCTTCCTTTTTCTAAAATTCATGCACCCTCCCTCTTAACTTGCTTTGATCTTCATTATCCTGAAGGATCTGGTGCTTTAGTCCTGTAGTTTAAATATAGGCTCTAATCTCTTAGCATTGCTTGCTTGCTTACTCTCTAGCCTTGACCATGCTGCATATGGTGACATATTTGCAATCCAGTCTCTGGTAGATACTTTAGATATCTTGTCACTCACAGCGTCAAATTCAACCAAGGCAGGTCTCCAACCTGCTGCCATCTAGTAACTTATTACTGAGACCTCCTGAGCAAGGCCTCAGAGTAAGTTTCATCTCTGAGGATCTTGTTCTGTAGGTAACATCTAACTTCATGTAAGAATGTGATTTTTCTCTACTGAGCCTTGCCTTTTGTCATAACTAAACTATAATTCACAAAGGCATGCTTGAATCCTTTACTGCAAACATTTCTTTAATATTATTTATTGAATCATTGTGTGTTTCATACAGAACATCTCTCCATAATTCTTAATCATCTTTATATCCTTTTACCCATCAGCAAACATTTTGATGCTATCACATGCTCTAGATTAGCCTCCTGTGTGTTCATTCTGGACCAACCATGAGCTACACGATTAAAGGCTGTTAAGTGCAGAGTTGAGAGCGTAAACTATAAAATATCATTATTGAAGTCTAAATCTCATATCTACTATTTACTATCTGCAATCTTAGGAAAACAATATTTATATGCCTCAGTTTCTTATCTGGAAAATAGAAATAGTGATAGTATATAACCTTTTTATACTTGTTATTGGGATTAAATAAGATAAAGAAACTATAAAACAAAGGGAAGCATATTATCAGTCTAGCATACTTAAGAAAAATAACTTCTGTAACTTATTAGCCTTTTTTTTTATGTGTGTTGCATAGATCTTGTAACCAAATATTGGCAAGATCGTCACATTTAGATTAAAGAACATTCTGACTTCTCCTCTCCTCTCTTCTAGCCCCTCTTCCCTTCTTTATCTTTCTCTCGTTGTGACATTAATTTTGTCTCATGGTTTCTGAGGTTTCAAACCATAATGATGTGGAAGACAAGGCAGAGAGTCTCACATCATACAAACCAGGAAGTAGTCAGAAAAGGGACCAAGAAAATGAATCTCTTTTGAAATCCCCTTTATGGACACATCCAGACATTGTATAAACATTAGCCATTATTATGATATAACAATGAGAACTGTAGCCCATCTGTATATTTCCCATTTTTCATTGTAAAGGAGCTGTGTATGTGAGATTAGTTCTGAGGGCCCTTACAGATTCAGCTAGATTTAAGAACCTGCTTCACTGGTGGTAAGTGCAGAATCCCAAGAACATAGAATAAATCCTTATCCTGATGGCAGTAAATTTTAAATAGTCTCCTAGTAACAGGACATTTGTACTCTTGGATAATACTTTAAATGAGAACATTTTCTCCTAAGAGAAGTTCTCTACTCTCTTCTCTGTCTACCCGGCTCAGTGCTTAGACATTCACCTGGTCTCCATCTTCAGATTCTGCAGGTCCTTTGTCTTCTCTAACACCCATATCTCCTATGCACCTTCTACTTCAGTCTCACACCCTCACCAGCCTAAATTTCCAAAGGTATAAATGCAGTAATGTTACTTTGCTGTCTGAAACCAGTTAGGATTTCATCTTAATTGCAGAATGAAAGGTTGGCCTCTGTGGAGTGATCTGCAATGGTTTGAACCTGTCTTCATATGCAGTCTCTCTTACCACTCTCCACTTTGTGCACCAGCAAAGAACATGGCCCTCGAGCCAGACTAAACGATGTTATCCCAGCATCAGGCAAACTCCCTTCCCTCTTCCTCAGCTGAGTAATTCCATATGTAATTTAAAGCCTGTTCTAGGCTGCATCTCACCAGGAAGGTCAGTCAGTCCTTCTTCTGTCTTCATATTCTTCATCTAAAACCCCTTTGGCATTATTTTGAAATAAATATGATTAAATTTTATCCCCTCCTTTAGGTTCAACATTTCTTCATCTCAAAAGCAGATCTATGCTGTCTTCATATTCCATAGGATTTAAAACTTTTCTTTAAATGTTGAACTATTTTGTATTCCTCTGAAAACTTTATGCTGGGTTCTACATGTATCATACAATTTTGTTTTATCTTTAAGTGCTATAACTCCACCACAGTCAATCACAAGACAAATTTGCTTCATGGCTTATATACTTCCAAAAATAACCATCAAAGTGGAGTTAAATAAAATGTCTAAAGCAATAATATTATTAGCATAATTATACCTTCCATCATGTTGCCTTAAGAGTGACATTCTGTGAAGGCTCATTAACAATCACAGAGATCATGTAAGAGCGATTCTTCACAAAGTAGTTCCCAACTTCAGCAGATCTCTCATGCTAAAAGGGAAGATTTCCATCAGCCAGTTCCTTATCTACCCCAATGACACGAGAGACAAATAGATGATTATAATATTACTTGATAACTTAGGTCCATAAATATGAGTGTTCAGCTCACTCCATATTTAAGCTTAACAAAAAGAATGGCATCTTGGTGTTGATGAGAAAGCAATGGCATCCTAAAATAATAGTGGGTACGCAAACCTGCCAAGATACAGCCCCAGAGTCACTGCCTCCCATGTAGACAAAGACAGTGTAAGATGATGCTACCAATTATTGAAATTTGAGACACCCAGGGTGAAACAAAGGAAACAAAGCCTGGAGGCTAACTTCCTTGATCTTTTCCTTTGATCCTTAGAAATAACCTCTGGGTTATCTCCTCAGTGCCCAGTTTAATAACCAGCAATTAGTGAAAAATTGGCAAACCAAGATTTGAGTCTTAGGCCTGATTTGGCCCAAACTTATGATTTAGCACAAATTATTTAGTCTTTGGGAGTCTCAGCTTCTTGTTTTATGAGAACATTGGCATAGGTACTCTCAAAGCCCTTTCTCACTTCAGTAATACCTTATCGGTTTTAGAGAAATGGCTAGAAACATTTCAGTCCACATTTTCAACCAGTTCTTATTAATACTGTTACCGTTCCCACAATGACATCCCAAACTTGGCATGGTCAAAATTTGTAATAAATCCACTGCTATGAAAGAACTCTAAAAATCTATTTGATGGGGCTGGAGAAATGACTCCGTTCTTATGAGCACTGACTGCTCTTGCAGAAGACCTGAGTTTGGTTTCCATTTCCCACATGGTGGCAACAACTATTCTTAACTCCAGTTCAGGGGACTCCAATGCCCTCTTCTGACCTCCATGGGCATTGCACAGACAGGTGTCCCGCATAAAACACTCATACACATGAACAAAATAAATAAATAAATATTTTTTGAGTTTTATGTTCAAAGACACTATAGGCTTACTTTTTCACAAAGAGAGAAATTCCAACAGACTTGAGGCCTCCTTACTCTGTGAAGACCTGTTCACAATAATGCCATTGCCCATCACATTCTCTTTTGTTTTAGGAATGGGGAAAATGAATGACAGGAAAAGACATTTAGGTTAAGTTCTGTCTTCATGGAAATTGGATCAGTTCGTGTAATTTACTGTATAAACAGACCCATGAATTGCAGAGGGCTAATAATTTACTACTTATATACAATTTTTACTTTTAACGATAGGTTCTTGCTGTACTGTCTAGGCTGGTCTCAAACTCCTGGGCTCAAGTAGTCCTCCTGCTTCAGTCTACTGAGTGCATGAAACTGCAGTTGCATAACAGAACGCTTAGTTCTTACATGAAACTTTAGAACTTATAAAGTTAAGGCTATACATATTTTTGACCTATTTTTAATAGAATTTTTGAGATTTCCATATAATATATTTTGATCATATTTATACCCCCTGCCCTATCTGCACCCGCCCATAGGCCCTCTCTGGATTGTATGTATTCTGTCATATGTCTTTCATTATATATGTTAAGGCTTATTGAGCCATGTTTATAACACCAAATGTTCCATCCACTGGAGCCTGGTCAACCTATTTAGGTCAATTCTTAAAGAAACCCAGCTCTTCCTGTACCAGAAGTCATCCATTGCTAGTAGTTCCTCGGCTGGGGCTGGAGCTTCTTACTCATTTCCTCACTTCTACGCTGGGTTTTTGTCTGGTTTGAGCGAGCATGGGTCTGGTGAATGCTGGCGCCATTGATGCAAGTTCGTATGAACACCTTACCAGGCACCTGGAAAACTCTGTTTCCTTTCGGTCATCCACCTTTCCCAGATCTTACAGTGTTTCTACTTACCTCTTCCCCAATAGTCCTTGAACCTTGGGTAACAGAGATGTGATGTAGATATCCTATCTAACGACAATCGTTCTGCAGTCTTTTATTCTCTGAACATTGACCAGTTGTGTCTTTCTGGGTTAATCACCATCTGTTGCTTGAGGATGCTTCAGTGGTAAGAACTGAGAGATACATTAATATTCTTTCTGATCCCTGATCTGCTGTGTTCCCTGAGTCTTAGACATAGCGGTTGCTTTACAGATGTGTCACTGTAGGATGGGTACCTTCCAGACACTTACTCTCTACATTAGACCAGTTGTAGACTTCTGTAATCCTATCCATTGTAAAAAGCAGCCTTTTAAAATCAGAATTCATGCATTTTCATTTTTTTTGGCTTCTGCAGTCATATCAGGACACATATTCACATCTAAAGATTTGGAGTTGAGATACACAAATGAGGGAGAACATACATCACTTGTTTTTCTGAATCTGTTACCTCACTTAGTATAACAGCTTCTATTTCCATCCATTTACCTGCAACTTTTATGATTTTATATTTTCTCACTGCTGTGTAAATGTACCACATTTTCATTATTCATTCATCAGCTGAGGGACACTTAGGTTGCTTCCATTTCTTAGCTATTGTGAAAAGAGCAGCAACAGACATGGCTGTTCAAGTATCTCTGAAGTATCATGGTCCTTGGGCATATGTCAAGGAGTGGGATGACCAGATCTTATGGTAGATTTCTTTTTAGTGTTTTAATCATTTACCAGACATATTTCCATAGTGGGTGCATCAGTTTTCATTCCCACCAGCAGTGGATAAGTGTTCCTCTTTCCCATCATCCACATCAACATTTAGTACAATTTCTCTCTTGAGCTCAGGTCATTCTGACTCGGGTAAGATGAAATCTTAAAGTGATTTAGATTTATATTTTCCTAAATACTAAGAATGTTTAATTCTTTTAAAGGCATTTCTAAGTCATTTTTATTTCTTCTTTTGAGAGTTCTTTGTTCAGATCCTTATCCAGTTTTTTAATTGGGCCATTTGTTTTCTTGATTTTTTTTAATTATTTTTATATTCTGGCTATTAATCTTCTGTCAGACATAGTATAGCTGGTGAAGATTTTCTTCTACTGTGTGGGCTTCTTCTTCACTCAGTTGGTTCCTTTGTTGTACAAAAACTTTTAGTTTAATGAAGTCCCATCTGTTAATGGTTGACCTTAATTCCTAAGCAACCAATGTCTGATTTAGAAAGTCCTTTCTTGCACCTGTATCTTGTAAGGTACTGCCTATTCCTTCTTCTAACAGTTCCAGTGTTCAGATTTCACATTGAGATCTTAGATCCATTTGGAGTTGACTTTTATGCAGGGTGATAGATACGGACTTAATTTAATTCTTCAGATGCATGTGGAGATACGGTTTTGCCTGCACCATGTTGAAGATGCCGTCTTTTCTCCAGTGTGTATTTTTGGCACCTTTGTCAGTTATCAGGTGGCTGAAACTCCATAATTTGGGGTTTTCTATTTTGTTCCATGGATCTTCTTATTTGTTTTTGTACTAGTGTCATGCTGGTTTTATGACTATAGCTCTATTTTGTGTGTGTGTGTGTGTGTGTGTGTGTGCTCAGCATTGCTTTGGCTATTGAGCATCTTTTATGATTCCATATGAATTTTAGGATTTTTCTCTAATTCTATGAAAAATTTCATGGGGATTTTGATTGGGATTGAATTGAATCAATAAATTGCTTTTGGGAGGATGGCCATTTTCACAATATTATTTCTAACTGCCCATGAACACAGGAGGTCTTCCCAGCTCCTTTTGTCTTCTCTGTCTATGAGTTTTAGTTTTCATTAGCCTATGATGTCTAGAAAGGAAAATGTCCCCTTGCTATGGGATGACACGTTTTAATCTCTTGCTATGTATGATGTATCTGAATATACTTTAAGAATCTTACACACTGGTAGGCTCCATAGGGCTTTCTCTACAGGACGTCAGCACTGCGTATCCCTATCCCTCCCAGTTCCCTCTCCGCCCTCCTCCCATTCTCCACTCTGTCTAACCCTTCCTTTTATAACGTTTCCCTTTTCCCCCTTCATACTGCGTTCTCCCACCACTGTCAGGAAGCTTCCCCCAGACCCCACCCATTTCCCATTATTAGTTTCTTGCCCTCTCTGAATTTTCAAATTGGAATTACGCGTATTGAAGATTTCAAAGCTAGCATCCACATTTAAGAGAAAGCATGTGATGTTTGTCTTTCTGAGTCTGGCTTACCTCATTCAGAATGGTTGTTTTCAGTTTCATCAATTTACCTGGGAATGACCTGGAGAAAGGCGGAATGGTTAAGAGCACTAGCTGCTCTTGCAGAGGATCCAGGATTGGTTCCCAGCACCTACATAACTAACAACTAGCTAACAACTGTCCTAATTCCAGTTCTAGGGGATCCGATGCCCTTTTCTGTCCTGTACTAGCATTGAACACATTGACACATTTATATACATGCATGTAAAACACTGATACACATAGAATAAAAATTAAAAAGCGAATATAGGTTCTTAAAGTATTCCCTTATAATGTTCTGGGTTTTTTTTGGTGTCTGTTACAATAATTTCCCTTTCATCCCTGGTTTTGCTTTTTTGGATTTGCTCCTTCTTTCTTTTGGTTAACTGGGTTAAGGGTCTGTGATAATTTTAATGAGTATGTTCCCCATAGGCTCCACGTATTTGGACATTTTTGTCCCTAGTTGGTGGCACTCTTTTGGGAAGTTTTAGGAGGTATGGTATTGTTGGAGGAAGAAGTTCACTAAGAGTGGGCTGAAAGTTCTTGAGCCTTATTGTATTTCAAATCACCTTCTGCTTTCTGTGCCTGCTTCAAGATACTGAGTCTCCCCTTTATACTCTGGCCACCTCCTGCCACCATGCCTCCCCACCACAATGGACTCTCATTCCTCTGGAACCATAAGCACATATAAACCCTTCCTTCTGTAAGTCTTTTTGGTTTTTGTTTTTATCACAGTAATAGAAAAGTAACTAATATAGGGACTATCTTGTTTATCTTTTCAAAGAACCAGCTTTTAGATTCATTGATTCTTTGTAATGTTTTCTTTGTTTCTATTTCAGTGATTTTTGCTCTGATTTTTGTTATTTTTTTCTTATGTTCCGAGTTTGGATTTGGTTGGTTCTTGTGTTCCAGATTCTTGGTTGTACGATTAAGACATTTATTTGTGCTCCTTCTAATTTTCTAATGTATGCACTTAGAGCTATAAGCTTCCTTCTTAGGACTGCTTTTAATGTGTCCCAGAGGTTTTGTTGTGTTGTATTATTTTCATTTAGTTTCAGGAATATTTTTATTCCTTTCCTGATTTCTTCTTTGACCCATTCATCATTCAGGAGTGTGTTGTTCAACCTCTGTGAGTTCATGTAGTTACTAGAGCAGCTTTTGCTGTTAATTCTAAGCTTTATCGTGTTGTGTTTTGATAGACTACACGGAATTATTTCTTTTTTTCGATCTCTTGAGGTTTGTTTTATGCTCCAGTATGTATATTTTAGAATAACTTCCATGGGCTGTGGAGTAGAATATGTATTCTTTGATGCTTGAGTAGAATATTCTATAGGTGTCTGTTAAGTCCATTTGATGTATATCGTATAATTCAGGTATTTCTGTGTTTCATTTTTTGTGCAGTAGACATGTATATTGGAGAGAGTGGGGTATTAACATCACCTAATATTACTGATTTGGGGTTAACCTGCGTCTTGAAGCCCAATAGTACTGTTTTAATGAAATTGGGTGCATCAGAGTTTGGTGTGTGTGTATTCATGATTGTTGTGTCTTCTTAGTGGATTGTTTCCTTGATTAGAATGAAGTAACCTTCTATATCTCTTCTTATTGATTTTAATTCGAAGTTTATTTTGTCATATATTAGAATTATAATGCCTACTTTTCTCTTGGTGCCATTTGCTTGGAATATTCTTTCTATCCTTTCTTTCTAAGGTAGTGCCTATTGTTGAAGGTAAGATTAGTTTCTTGTAGACACCAAAATGATGAATTTTATTTCTTAATTCATTCATCTGGTTTGTGTCTTTTTACTGGGGAGTTAAGACCATTAATATTTAAAATTATTATTGAAAGATGTGCATTGGTTATAACATTCTGCTTATGTTCTTAGTTCAATTTTTTGTTTCTTTAAATTATACTTTCATTTATTTTCTTTCTGTAGCCTCTCGGGTTTGGTCATTCATTCTTTTCAGCACTTTCAATTACTTTAAGTATTCTTCATAGGGCTGGTTTGGTGGATATGAATTCTTTTAGACTATTTGAATCATGGAAGATTTTTCTTTGTCCATCAACTATGATAGACAATTTTGATGGATAAAGTATTTTGGGTTAGCATGTGTAATTATTTAGGACTTGGAATACTTTGCTCCAGGCTCTTCTGACTTTAATAATTTGAACTGAAAACTCAGCTGTAATTATGATGGGTTTTCCTTTATATGTAATTTGTTTTTCTCTTGCAGCTTTTAGTGCCCTCTCTTTGTTCTGTACATTTAATGTCTTTGCTGTGATACACTGTAGGGAGTTTCTATTCTCTCCTGTCTTCTTGGTGTTCTGTGTTCTTCTTACACCTGTCTGGGTGTGTCTTTCCTTAATTTGGGGAAGAAGTTTTCTTCTATAATGCTGTTGAAGAAATGATCGATGCCATTGGTCTGAGATTCTTCTTCCTCTATGCCTATTATGTGTAGATTTTATTTCAAAATTTTTTCAAAATTTTTCATATTCTTTGGTTAAACAGTCTAATTTTTAAATTTTATCATCCAGTTTTGACATTCTGTTTTCCGTTTTATTCGTTTTGCTGGTAGGACTTTTCCCTGTCATTTCAAATTGGTTTATTGAGTTTTTCAGTTCCATCCTCATTTTAGCCTGAGTTTTCTTCAGTATTTCTATCTGTTTCACGAATCACATTTTAAATTCTGAATTGTCTTTGTCATTTTTTTTTTCCACAGTGTATTTGTATTTCTTTAGCTTTGGCTAGGAGTTTGTGTCTATCCTCTTTGAATTCTTTGAATTGTGTGTTCTCTAAAGTTATTGAATTCTTTGAACATGTTTATGACTGTCCTTTTAAATTCTGTGTTCTGAGGTTCCTCTAGGTCATTGTCACTGTAGAGCACTTTCGTAGGAATGGTCATATTTGTCAGGGACATATTATCTTGGTTTTTCATATTATTTGTGTTTTGCATTGTGATCTGTGCATACAGATTTCTTTTGTCGGTTGTATATCTCATTATGAAATTCTATCCTGACTTTGTTTAGTTGAAGTTTGGTTCTGCTTTTATTCTGAGGTAACTTGATTTCTTTCAGATCATGTATGAATAGTTAGTTCATATGTGATTCAGGTTCTCACTTTTGATTTTTTTTTAATTTTGAGGGACCAGATGGTTCCAGGCTGATGAGTCAGAATCTCTCCAGCAGGCCAAAGAGGCCTAGGTCCAAGCTGGTATGATGGGAAACAAGTGGGCAGGTTCTGACTAGCTGAGGAGAGAAGATGTGAGCCCTAATGCAGTGGGAATGAGGCTGGTTCCAAAGAATGATAAAGGTGACCTGGTAAGTGGGATCCTAGTAATTCACCCTGTTAGTCTGATGCTCTTGGGAAGCAGCGATGGGAAGGGGCCTAGGCCCAAGGAAAGCTGGGACAAGATGGGCCAATTCTGACTCAAGGGTATATATTATTGATAGATATATGTAACTGGAACAAAGTAGAAAACCTCCATTGAATGGTGTATATCATATTCACTTAGAGAAGGGATAAGACTATAAAAGAGAGATAGCATGCTTCTAATAAACATGTCTAAAGTTTTAATTTTTATTTTACAATAGAAAACAATAATGAAAAATTTAATAAATCCATACTTGTAAGTTTGTGTGGTATGCAAATGGCAAAATATATTACTTTCAAAAGATGAAAATAAAATTGTAATAAAGAATATTCCTAAGAGCTGAGCTGGAGCAGAGTAGGTGATTAAGGCAACAAACCAAACCAAAGAAACAGTCAGGCTTCTAATTACTTAGTGCAAGCAAGAGGCTGACCTGTAGAAAACACCAGGAAGGCACTGGCTTCCCACAGTTGTGTTCTTCCCCATGGGGTGGCACTAGGCACAAAGGTCGGATGGATCAGCACAGGCATAGTGAATTAACTTGCTAAACAAAACACCCCGAAGGTTTATCGGCACCAGGTCTGGAAAAAAAGACTAAAATGGAAAAATAATGACTACTGCATTAGTGTTAAGAAGCCTTCAAAAGCCTGTGATTGGGAAATCTCAAGAAAATATATACACCAAAACACAGACAAGAATAACAGCTTTGCCAGGAAGCAGGAGTCTTAGTATCTACACCATAACTTGGCATGGCATGGCACATTCCCCTACAAGGCCTGACAGTTGTCACTGCCTATGGATGTACCTGAAATATCTTACAAAAGTTATTGGTCAGAAGCAGGACTCCTTAAGTATTTTTGCTTTCAGAAATCATATAACTGATATTCAACTGAATTTTAGATTTGGAGGTTTCAGATTTCGGTATTTTCAGTGATAAAGATAGCAGCCATGTAGAAGAATAGCAATGATATAATATAAACCCAATAGACATAGCAGACATTCACAGAATACATCCCTAAAACCAGGAGAGCACAATTATATCCAATGTTAATACTTCTATTCAAAACTGTTCCAGAGGTTCTAAACACAGCAGTTATGCAAAGAAGAAGAGAAAATGGCATTTTGTTTAGAAAGCAAGAAGCAAAACTACTTTTATTCACAGATAAAATGATGTCATAAAGGGATAATTTAAGTAATCCTTGGAGGAAAAAACACTATGAGAAGTAACAATCATACTCAGAAAAGGTGTAGCACACACGATCAACATATAAACTAGTTGATGAACTTGTAATGAACACTCCTGAATATGAGGATAATAAAACAATTCCATTTAAAATGTAAATGATTTACCAGAAAATAGCAAAATATACACCTTACAAACAGGAGGTGGGGAGAGCAAGCAGATCCAAATGCCATCAAACAATCAATACACTGAAAATGTTCCAATGCTATCAAGTATATTGTACGAAAACTGCAAAAACTGAATAAAAATCTGAAAATGGTGCTTGTAATGGTGGTATATGGCTTTAATCCCAACACTCAGGAGATAGAGGCAGGTGGGTCTCTGTAAGCTCACGGCCAGCACGCTCTGCAAAGAGAGTTCCAGGCCAGTCAGAGGTACATCATGAGACCCTGTCTCAAAAAGGAAAGCAAGAGAGAGAGAGAGAGAGAGAGAGAAATATATTATAAAACATCATTGAAGGATCCATGGTTTGTAAAAATAATGTTAAGTGCAATATTGTCTAAATGAACCTACAAGTTGAACACAAGAGAATGGAAATTCCAGTTTTCTTTCTGCTGAAATTTCCCTGCTTATCCTACATTTCATGAGAATATTAAAGAGCCAGAATATTTAAAATAGTTAAAAATATTTAAAAGAAGAAGAAACCAAGGAGATTTATACTTCCTAATTTCAAACACACTACAAAACTATAACAATCAAAAAGTGGTACTGACACAAATGTAGATTAATTAAAGTTGAAGAGCCCTGAAAGAAGTCTTGACATATATAATCAGTTGATAAAGGTGTGAAGACAGTTAAGTAGGAAAGGGTAGCATGCTCACTTACTGGTGCTGGCAGACTTGGATAACCCAGTGCAGAATACTGAAGCTGGACATTCCCTAACACTGTATACAAACATTAAATTCCAGAACAGACTAACATCTTAAACAGAAGAATCAAAAACTTTTAGAAGCAAATTAAGATATAAATCTTTCTGAACTTGAGTCTGGAAATAGTTTCCTAAATATGACTCAAAACCAGAAGTGACAAAAAGAGAAAGTAAATAGGTTGGACTTCATCAAAAAGAAAAACTATGTTGCAAATTATGCCATCAAGAAAGTGAAAAGAAGGGCTGGATGAATGGTTCAGCAGTTAGGAGTGCTTGACACTCCTCCAGAGGAACTGAGATGGGTTCCTAGCACCCACATCAGGCAGCACACAACCACCTGTGACACTAGCTTTAGGGACATCTTCCGGCCTCCAAGGGTACCTGTATGCATTTGACATTCACACACACACACACACACACACACACACACACACACACACACACACACACACACAGAGAGAATCGTACATTTATATATAAATAAAAGTAAAAATAAATCTTAAAAAAAGAAAGTGAAAAGAAAGCTCTCAGGTGAGCGAGTGTGTGCACGTCCTGTGCCTGGTAGGAGACTGGCATCTGGAATGTATGATGAACTCTTAAAACCCAATTTGAAGAGAAGTAACCCACTTAAAAATGACAAATCTATATAGACATGATGAAACAATAAATACAGACAAACACACACAAAATGATCATCATTACTGGTTAGGGAAATGCAGACCAAATCCACAAAGTTAATGGGGGATTATAAAAGAAAGACAGGCATTGCCAGGTGTTGATACGGCGGTAGGCAGTAGAGACCTTGGAGATCTAACACGTTGCTGATGCAGATGTGCAATGTGCAGTTACTTCGTGAAACAGTTGGAAATTCACTCAAATTGTTAAGCATAGACTTACCATACGGCTCAGCAATTACATTTCTAGGTATAGAACCAAGAGAAATGTAAACACGTATTTCCATATAATTAACCTTGAAAACATCATGCTAAATTAGAGACGGCAATTACAAAAGACCACGCATTGCATAATTCCATTATTATGAGTTGTCCCCAATTGATTTATAGAGATAAAAGTATATCAGTGGTGCCTACAACAATGAAGGAGGAGGAAAGGCAGCTTCTCTTTCTGAAATCTCTTTTGGAGGTTTTCAAAGAATGGTTGCGGCTATATGACTCTGTGAGATACAGTAAAAAATATCGAATTGTATACTTTAAAAGAATATGACATGTGAATTACACTGTAGCAAAGCCATTTTTTACAAAGATCATGTAGTAATTCTGATTTTAGTAACAGTTGCTTAAATCGAATTAACCTTTCAGCAGATCACAGATACAGAAAGTGAAAATGTATAAAGTCACAACTATTTTTTTTAACTGCCAAAGAAATTAGAAAGTGGAAGGAATTTAAGACATTAAAGGAACTGAATAAAGTGGCGGTCTACAGGAAGCCGGGGCACACTCCCTGGTTTTTACAGTGCATGGAGACCAGAACTTATGCAGAAAGCTGCAGTCTTGAGGTATCACAACCTGATGTTCAATTCTTCTAGAGAAGCTGAAAATCAAGGGAGTGTCTGTGAAAAGAGTCACTGGAGGGGATATACCCATCTAATCCCACATTCAAGATAAAAACTGTGCAATAATGTTGACAGTGCTATGGAGCTGAGGTGAGTGCACCCACAAGATATGAAGAGAAGGCTGGTGTCCTAGGAGGAACACTCAAAGCAGTAGCCTGGGGAGGAGACACTCCCTATGGATAGGATTTTGACCTCATCATAGATGTGGTTGTCCCCAGTGGACATTAGAGGAATTTGCCAGGTTGCTCAGGCAGTTTGTCCCCAGTTGTTAGGCAGGCAAAAGACAAAACAAAATAAAATAACAACAATAACTTTTGTTGTGTAGCCCATGTCTATAGGCACACTAAGAGACTAGCAGTGGAAACCTACACAAAGATTGGGCAGAGCTTGGCAGACCACCAGACTTGTAAAAGGTAGACTGCAGTTCCAGAACTACATGTAGTTAGAGATAAAGATGAAAGGAAAATGATTTTTAAATGATAAGAATATTAGTGTGGACTTTGGGGTGATAGGTGTCGGTGAAGTGCTTGCCATATAGACATTACCACCTTAGTTTGATTCCTTAGAACCCACATAAAACACTGGGCTTGATGGCAAATTCTTGTAGTCATGGGGGTGGGAAGACAGAGAGTGGCAGATACCTGAACACCATTGGCCAGTTGTCCTCGACTACTTAGTGAGCTCCAGGCCAACAAGAGACCCTGTCTCAAAAAATGAAGTGAATGGTAACTGGAGAATGACGGCCACCAAGTTACTTACACACACAAATGCACCTACATACACACTAATACATGTACACATATGTGCACACAGAAATGACCAAAAACTTCATGCCAATGACTCCTGCAGTATATAAGAAATGAATACATATTTTTTTTTTGAGAAAAAGGACCTACTAAAATGAGCCAGGAAATCTGTACAGGGTTCTCATATTCAATAAATGAAATTTACATCTTAAAAAATTCCCAGAAAGAAAACCATATGTTAATTGTTAGTGATCATTTTATGTTCTATATTTAAGAAGGAACAATGGCATTCTTGGATAACTCTTCCATAAAGCAGTGGAAAAGGAATCCCTTCCCAATGAATGCATATTTTGCCTCTGCTTTACTGAATCTCATCATCACACTCTGTGGAAACACAACCTTCATATCATATGAACATTATGAACAATACCACTTAGGAGAGAAATTCAAATTTCTCTAACAAAATATTAGCAGCTTGGGTCTAGAAATACATAAAGGTGATTATACATTGTGGCCAAGTTCAAGGTTAGATGACACTTTAAAAATAAGTAATGTGATTTACCACAAAAACATGTGAATTGCCACAATACCACAATGTATTATGATCATCCCAATAGGTTCAGAAAAGCATTTGATTAAATTCAATATGCATCTATGATTAAAAAAAAACCTCTTAGTAAAATGATTATTAGGGCAGTTTTTCAGTGTGATGGAGAGCCCCTACCTGAAATAATCAATAGAGACATAATGCATATGTAACTTTTCTTTAAGCTCAGGAACAAGGGATAAATAACTGTTCGAATTATTTTTATTAAATAATTAAATAATACTGGAGGCCATGACCAGTGGAATAGGCCAGAAAGAGAAAATAAAAGGCTGTAAGTTGGAAATAAGTAGACATAAACATTTTCAAATTTCAGACAACAGAATTACATTTAAAAGTTGGAAGAAATCTAGTGGTACAGTCACTGATACGTTGCCCAAACTCCTTAATAATTGATCCTCTAAGTAATATGAATTAAACTTGGTAGGCCCATTTCCTGAGAGAAGAAGGGAGAGAAGAAGTAGAAGGTGACTAGCTAGGAAAAAGAAGGGGGTCAGCAGGAGGGGGAGGAGGACAAGAGAGGGCGATGGGGGAGTTAATATGATAAAAATACATTATGTACATGTGTGAAAATGTCATAATGGAGCCCATTTTAACATATGCTAATGAAATATTAATTAAAAACTTGCTAAAATCAGAGGAAATCTGTAACATTAGAACTAATAACTAGATTTGTCAAAGTTGTAGAATACAAAGTCAAAACATAAAGTTAATTTCTGCTATGTACAGAGGCAAACAAGTAGAAAAATCAATATTTTAAAACTGCATTAAAGTATCATGAAACAGCACTAAATACTTGGAAACAAATTTATCAAAAGTTATGAAAGATATCTACCTCGAAAGCATTGCTGATTAAAGAAAATTTAAGTAGAGAAACACATGATATTCTTGAATTAAATGTTATAAGTGGCTTTGTATAACCACTGAAATTGTACCAGCTGACTTCACCTGCAGCAGTTGACAAGCTGGCTCAAAATAGCACCTAGATGAGGTAATTCAATACCTAAAAAGAATTAAGCTGGAGAATTATACTATTAAATTTCAGGGTTACTTGAAAGCTGAAGTACTTAATATATAGTTAACTGATCTAAAAGAGAATTAATAGATCAACAGGACAGCACAAAGCAGTCAGAAATAGATTCACACACAAAATAGATTAATTCTTTTAAAAAGAAAGTCTTCAAGGCAGTTCAGAGAGAAAATTCCCTTTTAATAAACGGTCCTGAAATATCTGGATAAATGTATTGGGAATTGGAAGGTGACAATCTTGAATGAGGAAACAATTACGAAGAGCATCAAATCACTGATCAGAAAAGACCAAAGTAGGTAATTTGGAATCCATGAAGACTGCAGACTTGTGTTGGTCATAAAGCAAACTTCCTTTGCAGGAACGGAGGGTAGCCCAGATGTGGTCCTGGCTTCCCAGGCGTGGCCTTCTCTTGTGGTTGGTTCTTTAGCACTTAGAAACAGGGTTTAAAAGCATCACAGCAGAGTCACAAATTCAGAAATAATATCAATAAATTAAGAAACATCAGTAGCAGAATAACTTACCTGAGAAGACTGATATGGAGTTCAAAGAAGGCAACCGAATTCACAGAAAAAGTCAACATGCACCATTTTGAGAAAGGAGAAAATGATGGACAGACAAAATATAAAATTGATTATATGAAACAGCAAAAGCTGTTGAATGGAATACACAGAACCATTGTCAGTTAATGAACCATTCCTGACCTTTAGACATCCCCATCCCTGATAGTTGTCTCAGGTGCTCAGCTTAATGTGAGCTTTACTTATCCTCAAATACCCCGTTCACTGGGGGAAACCAAAAAAAATCATCTTCCTGTTTAGAGTCCGACTCTTGTCAATGGTTCTCTTTCCCAAGTCAGTCAAAGAAAGTATGCAAAACATATAGAACAAGAGACAAGTCAAAATTTAAACAAAAAGTCTAAGACTAATTCTGTACACCATTGTCACAACCCAGGCTCAGAAATAGCCTCTTAGTTCTAGATCTCCCTTTATGGAGACATGACCATTCCAAGTGCCAACTCTCAATGCTCTGGACAGAAATAAGAAAATGCAGTTGGCCTTGCATATTCAACTAATTGCTTATTGAAAATAGTCTAAAAGGAAATTTCATTTGGGGCTGGAGTAACTCTCAGTAATTAAAGTCTTGCTGGGGATGCACAAGATCTTGACTTCTAGCCCTATTACCACAAATAAAAACAAGCCAGCATCCTCTTCTCTGGACACACAAACACATTTCTCACCAGTGTTTTCTGCAGTTGAGTACAGGAAGTACTTAGGTAGTATTTATACACTATTTGGTGTTGCAGGTAACCTAGAGAGATGACATGAGAATGTGTACAGGTTACATGCAAAGCCACACTATGTTATAGTCAGACTTGAGTATCTGAGTGGATTTTGCTATCCACAGGGGTAGGGCTGGAAAAAAAATCCCAGGAGGCTCTGAGGGATGACTGTATTCTTAGGAAGCAGGCTGTGCTAGGGGGAAGACTATGAGATACGGAGACAAAAAAGCTGGCTCAGCACCTTATGACCTGCATAAACTTGAGCTGTTCATTCTGCCTTCTCTTCCCTCATCTGGAAACCCACACTAATCCCCATCCCTTGTCTTCTGCAAGATGAGAACAGGGATAAAGAAGCACTATGGTAACTAAAGTGGTGTAATTACTCCTCCTCTGTCTCTTAGACATTGGTGTGAAATCCTTTCCATCCTTATTTAAGGTGAACATTAGGTGACTGTATCATACTCTTATAAAGTTGCTCTCAGTGATGAATAACCAAAGAGCATCCGAAAGGTCCTTCTCTGTCGCCCGCCTCTGTCTGACGCTCTCCTTTCCCTCTGTGAGGATGCTTCAAATCAAAGGGGCTACAAATAAGCCCTTATATAGTTACAGGCTGCCATAAACATGCTGCAGAATCCCTCAGGAAGCAATAACAAATGGATTTTCTCAATGAATTTTTAATCCGTCCACTCTACCGAGAGAAAGGTTCTTTATCACGGGTGAGCTGACAGGGACGAACATGCGCACAGCTTTGCTGTTTTATTACAGGTTTTTCTCTTTTTCTTACTTGAGATAGTTAAGAGGTTAAGCGACTTGCCTATCATGGCAACTTTGCCAATTCAGCATCAAAATGACCATACGTTGGCAGCATTTTCACACGCTTGCTCTGCTTTTATTTTATATTTCAGTTCTTCTAGAGAAGCTAGAAGCTAGATTTCTGAGTCAGGAGGAGTTGGGGAATTAGTTATGTTTAGACACAGACTTTCTCCTGCTCTGCTTTGAGATCCCTGCTACCGCCCCCGCCCCTCACCTGTGTCTGTGGTCTGATCTCTAAGGCAGTTCCTCCCCACAGCACATCTTCCAGCTGGCACCTTCCTCTTTCCATTTCTGCTGCCTTCGCTGCCATGCACCCTGGCTTCACAGTTCCTCACACCTTTGCTCTCCTCTTCCTCGGTGATTTGTCCCTCCCCATGCCTTAGATCTTGGCATGACCTGGAAAGTTCTATCACTGTAGCTTTTTCTCTCATACGATTTCTCTTAAAACTGTTTTTTTTTACAAGACCAGATCAATCAGATCGACTTGCTTGTTTTAAGCTTCGTGGTTTTCTGTTGTAGGGCAGTCCTATGAATGACACCACTGAATCGATCCTTCATTAGTGAAGAATACTTTGTTTTTGCCCTTGCAAACACTGCTTCAGTAAGCATTCTTGGATGTTTATCTTTGCATGTTTTATAATGAGTGTGTATGTAGGACAGTTTTGCAAAAATGGAACCCTGCTGTAGCTTGGTCGTTCTCAATCCTTCTCCTCACTCTGCCAAGGCTTGCCATGAGCTTCCTGAACATTGCTGTGCTGGTTCCAAATGCCTTGCTTCTGGGTTATAAAGCAGCACCTACAATCCTTAGCTTCTGTCAACTTAAAGCCACCCATGAGTTCTTGAGAAATAAAGGGTAAAACCTTGTGAAATTCCCTCCATCCACATTGGCATGTCAGCCGGTGCTGCCATCATGCGGGTCTTACGTAGGCAAGCATATTGTTGAGATTTCATGGGTACAGCTTCCCCATCCTGTCTGGAAGACACTAGGTAGCAGTGTCTTCCAGACATGATGGGACTAGGTAGCCCAGCTTATTGGCTAATGAAGAACTGCCCGTAATTGATGGCTGCTGAGAGAAGAAGGGACAGTTTTCTCTGCAATGTGTCTCCTGATAGGTTATGTGATCCCAAGTGGTCAGTCCAAAACACTTGTATGTACTAGCCCCACTAAATGGACTTAGTAGGTTGTTTACACACACACACACACACACACACACACACACACACGTGTAGCAATAACAATAAAAGAAGAAATCAGGATAATGAAATGCGGAAACTGGGAGAACAGGGGGAGGGGTGGGAATGACGTAATAACAGTACCCATTTATTCTCAAAAGCATTACATGTAAGAAAATACATAAAGAACAGGGAAGATTGACTGACTGACCAGACCCTACTGAGTCTAGCAGACATGAAGCAAATCTGTGCTTGTGTTTTAAAACAACCATTGGTACGTCTGATGTTCGGAGTTGAAGACAACTGAGCTGATTTTTTGGATTCTCAGGTTTCCCACAATTACTTCAGCAGCTCTCAGATTCTGAAGTTCAGTATCTAGAATGTCACTTATTTTAAAATATCTATTATTTTTATTTTATGTGTCCTAGTGTATTGCAGGCATGTGTGTAAGTGCACCCGTATTGTACAATGCCTGTAGAGGTCAGAAGAAGGTGTTAGATTCCCCTGGAACTGAGGTTATAAACAGTTTTCCGCCACCGTATGGGTGCTGGGAATTGAAGCTAGGTCCTCTTCTTCTAGTAGAAGAAGACTAAATGGTTAGTTAGAATATGACATATATCAAGAGTGATTTTCAGGTTGGAGAGATGCTCAGGGGTTAAGAGCACTGCCTGCTCTTGCAGAGGACCTAGGTTCGATTCCTAGTACCCACACGGTCGGTATCCAGGGGATCTGACGCCCTCTTCTGACCTCGGTGGGCATTGTACAACACTGGTACACTTATATACATGGATGTACTCATATTCATAAAATAAAGATATAAAGTATTAAAAAAGAATGATTCTCATATGTTGGTAATAAAACGGGATCTTCTCCAGTTTCTGTGGTTTTTTGAATGTTTCTACACACACTGCATCTTCATTAAACTGTTGAGGAGACTGACACTGAGAAAACCTAAGTGATTTGTCCCATGTCAAGGGTCTTAGTGATGGAACCTAGTTGGAAGGACATTAGTAACTCCTGTTCTTTTCTTATTCACAGCAATATGCTGCAGTTCACCTCTTCCTGACTGATGGTAACCTGAATATTTGTAAAATTTTACAAATGAATTTTAAGATATTTCTTGTTTCATCAAATCTCTTCTGCCTCCTTAAGGCAGTTCATTTGTTGTGCGGATGCATATTTTTATTTAGTTCTAAACCAGGAATAGCATTATGTCAGCAATCCAAACAACTCTTTCAAAGTTGTGTAACGAATGTTTTGTATTCTGAACAGAGCAGTGTAAAGTTTCATGGTTTGTAATGGTCTTTCATTACCATTATATTTAGCAACTCCTGGACTACTTTTGTCCATTATAAAACCTGCAAAAACTAAACCAGTAAACAACTGACCATGTTTAGAGATCATTCGTTCCTGAAACTGTACATTTCCCAAGAGAGAGATGTTTGACTCTCTCACAAGTATTTTAGTTCACAGATAAACTACATTTTAGTCACATTTTAAAGGGAAGATCCAAAAGTTTAAAATTTTCTCCCCATTATGTATAAAGGTCAAATATAAGCAGTTTTATTTGTAGGTCTCACCCTCTGCTTTTAGTCAGCTTTGCTGCTTGGATGATAGTCCAGCCACAAGTAGGACCAGTAGGACCAGCATCCTCTGGTAGCTTGACAGGAGTGCAGAATATTGTCGGGCATGCTGGCATACACCCTAAATTCCAATACTCAGGAGGCAGAGACAGGTGGATCTCTTTGAGATTCAGGTCAACCTAGTCTAGAGTGTATTCCAGGCCAGTGGCTCAGGTCTGTAATTTCAGCAGTTGTGGGGGCAAAGTCAGGAGGATCACCTGTAAGTTTGTGACCAGATTTGGCCACAGAGCAAATTCTAGAGTTAACAAGGGCTACAGGGAGACCCTGTCTCAATGAAACAAACGAACAGCAGGAACACCAGCAAAAGCCGTCCATAGCCTCGTCTCAAATCTACTGAAACACAGTTCATGTTTTAATGAGTTTGTCCCAGGTGATTCTGAAGGACAGGGATGTTTAAGAAGTGTCTCTCACAACCCACTTAATGACAGAACTATGAGACACATATGGGGGCATTGCTTCTAGACCAAATTGCACTCTTTCCTCAACCCAGTTTGTTGTAATCTAAAAGAACATGGTTGCGGTGAGTCTAAAGAAAGTATTTCCCAGTACTGCAAGCGTCTGTGCTGGCTGCGTAGTGCAGAGACTGCACAGCCACATGCAGAGACTCTGCTTCACTGCTTCTGTCTTCAAACCAAAGCAAAACCATTCCCAGGAATTATCCTATTGTTAACTGTATTTCTGTTGCTTCTAAGGACTCAAAAGTTATTTTGTATTTCAGGCTTACTATGTGGCACCTAACAAAATCATTTTATTCTTAAAGCTCGAGATCTTACATTTGTTCAACATCATCATGATGCTAATATATTATTTGCCATTTATTAAGCACTTACATACTATTGTTTAGTTATTTTAGACTTTTTGTTTGATGATGTTTAACAGTTAAACTACTGGCACATGAATGAATAGGTAATATAACAAACAAATCACTATCAACTTTGTAAGATATATAGGTATACATACAAACATACAATGGTTATATATTGTTATTATTATAAACTAATTTTTAAAAATTTTCTATTACATGTATGTGTTTGTGAGTGGGTGGGGTACACGTGCTATAGCATGAGCACAGAGGTCAGACGACAACTTGCAGGAATCAGTCTTCTTTTCCATGATGTGGATACTGGTGTCCCGGGGATTGAACTCAGGTTCTCAGGGTTTACAGTAAGCACTTTTGCCTGCTGAGCTATCTTGCTGGATCCTAACGCTTTTTCATAGACATGGATAACAATTTTGAGCTATTGCTTACCTACTCATTTTACAAATTTAGCATTTTTTATAACAAAGCATAAAGGTTATATAATACTTTGATTACTAACTATCCTCCTTACTAGTATATATTTCTTTCAGAGGAAGGGACAGTTTGGTCATCAGAGTATCGAGAGAGATGACAGGAAGCAATGCCATAGTTTTAGATTTTCATTAACTTTTTCTTGGTAACTGAAGAGGACACAATTTTGAATGAACTTCTTAAATGCGATAAATAATAAAATATATTATCTCCCTTTCCTGTATACTCAGTCCTGTTTACCTTGTTTTATGAAATAAATTAAAGGTATTATATTTAGGGTAATAGGTGTACTTTTATTTTTGACAGGTAGCTGTATACACATATTTACAATACATTCTAGGCATAACTAATACCACATTGGAAAGCTCATTTGTGTTTTATTTGCTGCCTATTTCTTTCACTAAATGTACCTTCAGAAAGCTTTTCCATGTTCATTAATATTTTTAAGAACATGACTGTTGGGGCTGGAGAGATTGCTCAGTGGTTAAGAGTACTGCCTGCTCTTGCAGACGACCAGGATTCGGTTCCCAATACCTGTATGGTGGCTAACAACCATCTGTAACTCCAGTTCCAGGGGATCTGACACCTTTTTCTGACCTCCATAGGCATACATGCAGGCAATACACTCATACACATAAAAATAATAATTTTTTAAAAGAATGAAAAAAAACACAAAAATTAAGAATGATGCAGCCCTTTTTTTTTTTGTAATGTGTGCACCTGGAACTTTGAATGAATTATTATTTCTTTTGCACCTGGAACCTTAGAGGAAGTAAGAGGTCCAGACAAACTGTTTTGTATGTTTATTTTGTTGGTTAGAGTGGGCTGTTTCCATACAGGGATTTTCCTTTGGGGAAATTGGGGAAACAGAACCCAGGAAGGAGACTTCATCCTTGCCGTCATCCCACAGCACATTGCCCCACTTTTCAGTGCTTCTTTCCCAACTGCAGGTCTGTTACTGATGCTTTCTCTTGACACTGTAGTCCTTGGATGGCCTGGCAGGGAGAAACTGATGAGACTGTCCTCCTCCCCCGTACCGGATGATATAGAAATACTTTTCCACATTCTGCACAACCAAGGAGTTCTTAAGTTGTTTGTTATATTTAGTAAAAGCCTTTGGGGCGCAGAGTTAGGCCCCACTAAAGATATCACCTTTATTTAGATGGCACTTCATGGGATTATTCAGTCATTACCTCTGAAACTTGAGCATCCTTATGTTTAGTTTTTAATTTCTTTTTATGTTTTAGGGGTACTGGTAATTTGGGAAGAGTTACCAGGCCATTGTATGTGCTAACACAGTGACCCCTAAATATTATTTTATAGTTTCAAGGTTGTTTCTCTATTTTATATTTGAGATCATTATTACTTTTGGTCATCTTGGAGTAATAGGAGCTAAGTGCAAACTAATAAACTCTATCCTGGCTGTGTTAGGACACAGAATCGTAGCAATAGTTCCTCACATATGCATGGAGGTTGCATAAATGCAAAGCTGCATTGAATACTTTTTCATTTTTGAAGTTAGAGTGAAACTTTAGATAATCAATTAAAAAGTTTCTAGACAGACATGCCCTTTTATCCTAAACATGGCCTGTGTTCAGAATAACACATTTTTCAAGTATAGGAAAAGTAGTTTTGAAGATATAGAAAGGATAAAGATCATTTGAAGATACACCTGTGAAATGATTTGACAGGCACAGCTCTGCCTAAATGTCCCCAGCCTAGATAGCCAGCCTGAGCAGAATGAATACGTGGTTTTAATATTAAATATTTCCAAGGGTTCCATCTGTGAATTGATAGCAGGCCTATTCTTCAAGAGAGTAGACTGGACTGGACTGGAGGTTATTGGAGAACGAGTCCTCAAGGCACCAAGAAGTCCTACAAGTCCTTTTCAAAGGACCATTTCATCAATAAAAATCTTGCCACCTGAATCTGCTATCAAGCCTTCTATTACCTAATAATTTTCTTAATAAATAAAAACTGTTCTCAGAACACCTATTAACAGAAACCTCAAAGCATATAACAGATCATTTACCTTTAAAAGTGATTTAATTCACAGCCTGTTTCACTGAGCTGAAGCAAATAACACTTGAGTTAATTAGGAAAGTAAAGCTGCTGTGTTGGACACCATTGCTCAGATTTCAAAAGCATGAGGTCTAAGATGTGTGCATCTCATTGTTTGCCCTCAGAGCTCTGGGAAGGCTGCTCAACTATGATGGTGCTGGTTTCTGATCACTGCACCTCCCAGCCATCCCCTGTGAAACACACTGGGCATTATGTCTGCTGAGCAGATGTGGTGATTCTGCTTCTGGGGTCATGACTACCATCCTTGCCAAAAAAAATACCTATTCTATTTTAAAACATTCTTCTATTTTGTGCATATTTGAAAGGCCTAATGAATATTCTTTTTCTTTGTTATTTTCCCCCACGATTATCTGTTTTCAGTATCTGAAGAGGATAGGCGATAGAGCAGATTTCAAAAACACATACTTTAAATCATCATTGAATGCTTGCCTGTGACCTCAGCATGTGTGAGCTGGAGGCAGGAAGATGGCAAGTTCAAGTCCAACCTGGACTACAAAGCAAGTTCAATGTCAACCTAAGCTACACAGTGAGACCCTGTCTCAGATAACTAAGGGCTGAGGATATAGCTCAGTGGTGGAGCACTTGCTTAACATGCACAAAGCCCTGAGTTCAATTCCGAGCAACACGCGCACACACACACACACACACACACACACACACACACACACACACAATCATAATGGAAGAAATGGCAGGATTACCTGTGTAGATTTGCTGGCATACACGGGGAAGGCTTAGAAGGCTTCTCCACCATATGCAACTTAAAAAGATTTAAAAATAAAACTTCAGTGCCTAGGGCATCCCAGTATCCCTCCTGTAGGATCAACCGAAAGGTCTTATAAGCATAGTTGAGAACCAAGTCTTGTCTTTGCCTCTCCCAGGACACGCACTGAAAGACATTTGTGACACAAATTAGACTCTATAGGCCATATATATACATGATAACTTCAGTGGGGGGAAGATGTCAGGAGGCGGGGATAGGAAAGGTATTTGATCAAAATACCATCAAATTATATTGTATGAAAATTCAACGCAAAAATGCAATGGAAAAAAACAAGTCCTTTAGAGAGGCAGTTTATGTCTTCACACTTAGACTTTCTCCTCAAGGACAGAGTAGAGGAAGCAAACCTCTGGTAATACTGTGGTGAGCTTCCCAGACGCAAGGATCGAGTGGTTTATGGGACACCTTCAGCCACTGGCCCTGAGCAAGTCTCTGTTTCTCTAACTAAATTCCCCTAACTAGGATGTTTCACTTTACAATGCCCATGATTTCCGTGCTGTGCGCCTTCATCCAGAAATTAAACATGTTCTTGGTGTTTACTCAGTGAACAGAGTGGAACATTTGCATCCTGCTTCCCCCGCATCCAACATGATATCTTCACAGCTATCTTTATCCTGTAGTGTTGGAGGGAAAGAGCGAAGAAAATTTCCCATGCAATATGGACTTTGGAATTGTGCCTCCAGCAGTTCTTCCAATAAAAGAACTTTCTATGGATTCAGGTTTAAACACTGACAATTTTGATAACATGGAGAGAATTAGTTCATAAGGTTAAAATGTAGTCTCTTTCTTCTTAAAATAAAGGTGATAAAGTATACTTGCACCTTAATTGTGCATGGTGTGTCTAGCACAGTGATCAGTGTGTGTAGAATGGGAGACCATCAGAATTGATTTTCTGCTCTTAGAGCATCACAGCCACTTACAAAACAAGAGAAATTTATTCCCTCACAGATTTGGGTGCTAGGAAACAGAAGCACTCAGTGAAGAGCAGGGCCCCATGCAGCGAAAGTAAAGGGCCTGCAGATAAGAGCCCAGTGTAGGCTGTTGGTGGTGGGAAGACTCTTGGAAGTCAGACCTCAGAAGGGTGCTGAGGACCTTCATACTATACAAAGTGTGGTAGACAAGCACTTGGAAGACAGAAAAAAAAAATCCAGGCCCAGTGTGCTGATTTTATCAAGAGCCAGCTCCTGTCAAAATGAACCCACTGTTGTCACACTGGGCTTAATCCACTCACGACGGCCAGACCCTCACCTGTAATCTCTTGATGGTTCCACTTCTTCATACTTTTAAGGTGGAGATTAAATCTCAACAAAAGTTTTTAAAATATTTTATTGATTATTTTTATTTTATGTGTATGAGTGTACTGCCTGCATGTGTGTAAGTGTACCCATGTCATGAAGTGCCCATGGCTATCAGAAGAAGAGGGTGCCAGATGCCATTGGGACCGGAGTTAGAGAGTTATGGGCAGTTCTTAGCTGCCATGGAATCGAACCCAGGCCTTCTGCAGAGGCAGCTCTCCAACCCCTCACTAAGAGTTTTGAGAGGACATTGAATTCATAGTGGTAGTCATTTGCTATTGTCATTTTTATTATGGGAAATGACAGCTGCTGTTAGGATGATGTCAGTAGTCACTCATAAGTTCTTCAGCACAGTGGCTTAATTGTCCTCCACTCCTTTCTCTATTAAGGCCTTTGATAGAGTGATATTTGTGATTTGGAAAGGCTGTGCATTTCATAATCATTTTGTTAAATTTTATATCAATATGTAAAATCTACATATTAGAAGGCAATGAAATTCTAGAGACTCATTTGGGTTTCTTTTTCTTTTTTTTTTTTTTTTTTAATTACAGGCACATCAACCATTACAAATCAGAATCTGATTTGTCCATTAGGTAGTTTCTACCCAACTCATTGAAGAATGGACTTGTGCCTCATGCCCCCTAACTTCTTCCTTTTCTTTATTTTCCTTTCAGTCTCGTTCTGTCTACATGTCTGTACTGGATGCCCATTGTTGTCAAGCACTATGTTAGGGAACAGGCTTGTGATTTTGCATGAAATAGTTAAGTATCCGTCTATATTTTTTGTCTTAGCTGGGAAGGCACATTAAACAAATGAGCTACAGAAATAGTTGTTTCAAAATAGAGCTAATGAGTGCAGTGAAGGGGGTTTAGTATTCAGTAAGAGTAAATAATGTGCAAATAAGATGGAAATCTGGCTTCGTGTGGGAGTGGAGGGGAGAGCCATAGATGTCTGAGCTGAGTCATGAAGGATGTGGCAGGCACGTCTCGTGGTAGAAGCATCATAATGCTCTCCAGACTTATGCACCCTTTCCTTTTTTATTCCGTTTCATTTCGAACACAGTTATCCTCCTTTAGTCACCAGGACTAAAATTTTCATATATCTTTAACATTTCATGTTCTTCTGTCACAAGAATCATCAGTTGCTCAGTGTTATCTTCTTCTTCTTGTTTGTTTCTTTGTGACAGGGTCTCCCTGTAGCCTCAACTGACCTGCAACTGGCTGTATAGACCAGGCTGGCCTCCATCTCACAGAGATCCACCTGCCTCTGTCCCAAGTGCTGGGATCAAAGGCATGTACCACCACACCCAGCTCAGTGTCTTCGTGATTCAGCTATTCTTTCTACTATTCTAGCAAATGACTGAATTCCCAGTTTCTCAGCATTAGTTATATCCAGTGATACCCACCCTGTGCCTTTATTTTTGTATTTCATTCAACAAATACACACTGAGGCCTTTCAGCATACCAGTAAATAGGATCAACATGACTGCAAAGCCTACATCTGTTGAGGGACAAGATGATAACCAAATAGGAACCATGAACCAAACCACAGGAAGTCCTCCTCTTCCTTGGGGAAAGATGGTTCTAGCTGAGGCTATGGACGGGAATAACCCCAGGTACAGGTGAGACACAGGGATTGTGCAAGGAACAGATCTGACCACACGTCCAAGGGTTGACAGACTTGGGTGGGGAAAGTGATGGGTGCAGGGGAGATGGATTGGCTCCCACTACGCTGGTCCTTGCCAAACCACTGAATTCATTTTAACTTTCTCCTAATCACTCAAAGAGCTGCTGAAAGAGTCTAAGAAGAGTGGGAGGTGAAAAAAAAAAGGCATCTCCAAAGCTGAAATTTGGGGACCGCAATGAGGGACAGCACTGGGGTGAGACAAAGGAGAGGGAAGGTTTGTGCACAAGATGAGGCTCTGTAGCTTCTTTGCCCTTCCAACGGGTCCTCTTGTCCTCAGTCTCTTCCTCTTCCGTAACCTAACTGATCTTGGGACAATCTGCTGCCTTGACAAATCCTGATCTCAACAGATAGATCCTAACAGCATGCTTAGGGCTCGTGGAATGAATCTGAATTCTTCACGCTACTATTTAAAGCGTTGAGTGATCTCGTCTCCTCTCTATTTCGTGACTTTGTTTCAAGAGTGTCTTTGTGTCCTCCTAGGTATAACCATTCATACACTTGACTCCAGCCCTTTCTCACGACATCCTTCTGTTTGGCCCCGCCCCTTGTGCCTCTACACTCACACCAGTTCCTTTTTCAGGCTCTAGCTCCAGTGCCCTCCTTCCAGCTGAACTGAGTTCTTTTCCCCTTAAATAATTCCCCTCCCTCTAAGTCCTCCTTACACTCTTCAGGGAGCAGTGACATTGGTCCCTTTCTGCTAAGACAGCGTTTAGAGAGGCAAGACAGCATAATTACTGCGTAACTATTTTATGTGAACACACCACCATTTTTATCATTTACATACAGTATCCACTCTGTTTACAACTCCTTTCAAGAACTAATTCACATCCAATTTACTTTTATGGCTCCCAGATCCCTTTCTGAGTAAATAAATATTGAATATGTTGATTAAAGTAGCAATGATTGGTGATACCTAATCATGGTTTTCAAATGGTTTATTTCCTTTTTTAAAAAAAATGTTTTTCTTCTTATTCTTATGTGTATGAGTGTACTGTTTGCGTGCATGTAAGTGCACCCATGTTGTCCAATACCCTCGGAGACAGAAGAGGGCGTTGGATCCCCTGGAACTGGAGTTACAGATGCTTGTCCGCCACCATGTGGTTTCTGGGAACTGAACCCAAGTCCTCTGCAAGAGCAGTCAGTGCTCTTAACTGCTAAACCATCTCTGCAGCCCCTAATGTTTTATTTTCAGAATAATGTCTTTTAAAATTATTTGAAATAGGTTCTTGAGAAAATATTTAACCTGTGTAAATTTTCTGTTTTTTGAAACACATGGAATATGCAGAAATCATGTCTTTCTATAACTTTACATTTGATTCAGAGATTAAAATGTAAGACATGGTAGAAAAAAATACAGCCAAAGATTGATTACAGAAATTCAAAAGGAAGAGTAGTTGAGTAGTCAGGAAACTATTCATGGAAACGAGACGTAATTATGATACAACGAAAAATTCAGAATGACTGAAGTAACTTTCCTGATAATATTAGCCATACTTAACTGAATACTTGCCGGGCCATGCACTGTTTAATGGCCCACCCCTCAACATGTTGTGCTTAAACTACAAAAGAAGCCAAAGAAGAAGTATTATTTGTGTTGTGTCCAGTTTATAAGTGAGACAGACACATGGGGCACAGCAAGGCACTATTAAGTCACCTGTCAAAGACGCACAAGAAAGAACAGAACAGAGGTTGAGCACCCAGAGAGAATGCATTTAGCGCCTGGATTCTCCGCTGTCCTGTCACCTCTGGTACATGAAGCTAAGTGTTCTCTTCACTATTTACTGAACCTTTTTGAATTACATACTGTGCTAAGTTCACTATAATTTCACTTCCTATTGCTTTTTAAGCTTAGATCTCATCCATAGGTGTTAACACTGAAATTATTAGTTCATTTCTTTTGACCAATTCAATCATCCATTTTAGCAACATGTCTTCAAATTCATCTGTGAAACAAAAGTGTAGTGTACATCAATAGTTGTCAAACAGCTCAAGAGTAGCGATTTAAAGGGGAAAAAAAGAAATTGTGGGGCTGGAGAGATGGCTCAGAAGTTAAGAACACTGGCTGCTCTTGCAGAGGACCCTGGTTCAAATTCCAGCCCCTAGGTGGCAGCTAACAACCATCTGTAACACCGGTTTCAGGGGATCCAGTGCCCTCTTCTGACCTCCATCGACCTTGAGCGACACAGATGCACTTACATACATGCAGACAATACAGACAATACATTCATACACATAAATACAATATTTTCAAATAAGAAATTGTGTAGATGTAAGGGTCGTGCACGTTCACCTTTGATTGTTCATTTCCCTGCCGGAACTTACTGTACAAAGCAAAGTTTTCTAGTAATTCAGAACACCGCAGTCCCCAAGAATACATTTTGCCAGAGTAATTTCAAAAGCTAATTATCATGGAAATATTTGAGATTTTATGTATTCTAAATGCTCTATTCCTATGTCTCTCATCTCTAACTTGTTTCTTTCTGATACGAGAAGAAACAGGTTGCTCCCAAATCCCTTAGTCATAAATCAATAATTCTTTTCTCCCCTGAGTTCTTTCTTCTTCTTTCAACTTTAAGTCCTTACTAAACTATGAAAGTTGCTTTGCAGAACTCATAATTACTATTTGTTTCACATGCAAAGGAAATAATACTAAAACATATGAGCTGAAATTTGTAAATCACATTTATAACATTTTACTTCATTTATTTAATGTTATGTGTAAGAGTGTTTTGCCTACATGTATAAAAATGTATCAGGTACTTGCAAAGCCCCTGGAGGCCAGAAAAGGGCATTGAATTCCCTGGAACTGGGGTTATGGATGGTTGTGAGTTGTCATGTGGGCTCTGAACACTGAACCAAGGCTTCTGCAAGAGCAGCCAGTGCTCTTAACCACTGAGCCAGCCTCAAATTTATAAAACTTTGACTGGTTTGTGAAAATAGTAAGTAAAAATGTGTATGTTCTATGAATCCAAACACTTCACATGTAAATCCTGAAAGCAAGTCTTTTACTATGTCTTCATGCAACATACTAAGCTGGAAAACTAATAACACACATTGTATATAAATGAGAGAATACAGTTGAAAAATTTTTCTATTTTTAAAAAAATATTTCTTAGGGAGTCATTTGCATTTCATATAGAACGTCTCAAGCAATCTTAATCATCTTTATATCCCCTTCCCCACTGGCCCCCTATAACCTCCCAACTGAAATTCATACATTCTTTCATCTGTGTGAAGGTCTATTGTATCAAGTTAGTGGCCCCAAATGACCTCTGTGCAGTTTCGTCTACTGAGATCCAGTCAGACTACCCAGAGTCCCTCACCTTAAGAAGACTACCTCATCTTCACCCAATAGTAATAAGTTGCCAATATTTCTTAAGCAAAGGTTGGGGTCTGCTACCCCTTTCCTGAGTGCCATGTTGGATTTTTGCCTGCTTGAGTCTGCATGGGTCTGGAGATGCCGGAATGATTGCTGTGGGTTCAAGCAAGCAGGGTCCCAGGAGACTGCAGGAGTCTATTTGCAAATGGTCACAGCCTTCCTCACCGGCTCTTACAATATTTCTACCCCCTCTTCCGCAACGATCCCTGATCCCTGGGTGAGTGAAGCTTAATATAGGAGGCCTGTCCAGGGACCCACACTCTTCAGATTTCTAATCTGCACACTTTAGCCATTTGTGACTTTTTGTATTCCTGGCCCTTTTTTTGAATGAGAGAGCTTCATTAACCAGAGTTGAGAGATTCATGAATGTCTTCTTTACTCCTTATTCTATACTGAGTGAATCTTGGGTGCACAGGCTGCATTATAGATGTGCTGCTTAGGCATGGGCAAATCACAGACAAGGTCTGTTGTGACCAGCTGTGCTACTCCGTATTAGTCTCAGTCTGGTGCAAAAGAAGCTTCTTTGATGAGTAGTGACTGGGATACCTGACTGTGACTATAAGGGTACATATTTGCATTTAGTAAGAAGTTACATTAACCTAGGGAAGTGAGAGCCTTGGGAATTTCTCTACGATCTATGCCTTACGCATGTGTATTTGGCTATGATTACAGTACTACCCATGAGTTTCCTCCTATAGAGTGTAAGACCAATTAGGTAGTCACAGATTAGTCCCAAGGTAGAAGTGCCGTTACTGTACCAGCATCAAATGTTGTGCCAGTCATTGATGTGGTTGTTTGGTCATGAAGCTGGTGTTGGTGATGTTCTCACTTGACTGCTTGCATAGTGCTCTCCAGAGCTATGAGTTCTAGTCTTCAGGTGAAGTGGCTTTGAGGTCAATTTAAGCTGCATTGCTCCAAATCCAGTCTCCAAAGTTTGTGTTGTCTTCCACAATAGGGTTTTACCTTTAAGTTCTGGGACGCATTCAAAGGCTGTGGCAATAGTCTGTAATTTTCGGAGTCTCTTGGACCACCCTGGCCAACAACTCAATGGAAGGTTTCTCCTGCCTGACACTGTTTTTTATTATGTAGCCTTCAGCTATGCAAATGGGCTCATGTAGAGATATTGTGTGTGGAAATTGTCATTAGGTTGTTAGACTAATATGGTTCCCTCTGGTGTTTATACTAGTTAGGCATTATTTATCTTCTCTCTCTCTCTCTCTCTCTCTCTCTCTCTCTCTCTCTCTCTTTCTCTCTCTGTCTAACTTTTCCTCCATGCCTTCTCCATTTAAAGTGTCTCCATTTTCTCCATTTCTCCCTTGATAACACCAGTCTCCTAAGGCCCCACCTTTCCTGAGCTTCTGCTTTCTCTTTATCCCCATAGTGCCTTATATAACCCTCCCTGCTCCCTCCAATTTAAATACTCCCTTTTATCTATTTCTCCCTTAGTAACACCTGTCTCCTATTATTCTTCTCTCTTAGGTTCTTTCTTCCCCTTTACCTCCCTGATTCCTTTCCATTTTCCTGATTCCTGCAGTTACATCAGGATACGTACTCACATACAAGGGCGTTAGGAGCCACAGATGTGAGAGAACATAAGTCTTTTGTATTTCTGCTTCTATGTTACTTCACTTAGCATAACAGTTTCTAGTTCAATCCATTTACCTGCAAATGTCATGATTTTGTCTTTGAAGAACTCCATTGTGTAAATGTAACACATTTTCTTTATCTACTCATCAGTTGAAAGACACTTAGGTTGTTTCCATCCCTTAGCTATTCTAAAAGAACAGCAATAAACATGGATGTACAAGTATCTCTGCAATAAGATGAGTCCTTTGGGTATATGCCAAGGAGTGGTATAACAGAGTCAAGTGGTAGATTCATTTTTAGTTTTTTAAGAGTTCTCCACACTACTTTCCGTAGAATTGCATGAATTTGCAATCCCACCAGCAGTGGGATTTGCATCCTCTCCAGCATTTGGTATCATTTCTTCTCTTGATCTTAGCCCATCTGACCCGGATAAGATGAAATCTTAAAGTGGCTTCAATTTGCATTTCCTTAATTATTAGTGGTGTTAAACATTTTTCAGGATGTTTCTCAGCCATACTTATTTCTTCTTTTGAGAACTCTCTGCTCAGATCCTTATACCATTTTTAATTGGGTTACTTGTTTTCTTGATTCTTTGTTTTTTGAGTTCTTTATATATTCTGGATGTTAAGCCTCTGTCAAATATGTTACGGATGAAGATTTTTCTCCCACTCTGTGAGTTTTCTCTTCACTTCCTTGGTTGTTTCTTTTGCTGTACAGACACTTTTTAGTTTAATGAGGTCCCACTTGTTGATTACTGACCTTAATTCCTGAGCACCTGCTGTTTGATTTAGAAAGTCCTTTACTATACCTATGTCTTGTAGGTTACTGCCAATGTTTTCTTATAACAGTTTCAGAGTTCAAGTTTCACACTGAGGTCTTTGAACCAATTGGAGCTGAATTTGTGCAAGGTGAAAGATAAGGGTCTAACCTCATTCTTTACAGGTGGAGATTCAGTTTTGCCACCACCATTTGTTGAAGATGCTGTCTTTCCTCCAGTGAGCGTTCTTGGCCCCTTTGTCAAATATCACATGGCTGAAATTGCATGTACTCATGTTTGAGTCTTCAGTTATATTCCAGTGGGCTATGGGTCTATTTTTGTGTCAGTGCCATGCTGTAGTTATGACTATAGTTCTGTAACATAGTTTGAAATCTGGGTATAGTAATCCCCCCAGCATTGCTCTTTGTGCTCAGGGTTGCTTTGGTTATCTGGGGTCTTTTGTGTTTCCTTAGGAATTTTAGGATGGTTTTTACTAAGTCTGCAATGTGTGTCATGGGGATTTTGATTGGGACTGCACTGAATCTATATATTGCTTTTGTTAGGATGGTCATTTTCACAATATTAATGTTTCCAATCCATAAGCATTGGAGGTCCTTTCTGTCTTCTGGTGTCCTCATCAATCCCTTTAAAGATCTAAAATTTTCATTGCAGAGATATTTAATATCTTTGGTCTGGTTTATTCTGAGCGATTTTATTTTTTGAGGCTATTGTGAATGGGAAGGTTTCCTTGTACTCTTTCTCCAATTACTTGTTATTGGTATGAAAAGGTTACTGATTTTTGTATATTAGTTTTGTAACCTGCTGCTTTACTGAAAATGTTAACCATTTCTAGGAGTTTTCTGGTAGAATTATTGGCATCTCTTAAGTATAATGTAATGTCATCTGCCAAAAGGAGATAATTTGACCTCTTCTTTTTCAATGAGTACTCCTTTAACTTCCTTCACTTGTCTTATTGCTCTAGCAAGACTTTCAAGCCCCATATTAAAAAGAAGTGGAGATAGTGGACAGCCTTGTCTGGTTCCTGATTTTAATGGGAATATGTCCAGTTTTTAACATAAATGCATTTGGATTTGTCAAAGGCCTCTATTGAGATGACCATTTTTGTCTTTGAGTCCATTTATGTGCTTTATGACATTTACTGACTTATGTAAATTGAACCACCCCTGTATCTCTGAAATAAAGCCAACTTGATCTTGGTGGATAATCTTTTTGATGTGTGTCTCTATGTGGTCCTTAAGTATTTTGTTGAGAATTTTCACATCTATGTTCATTAAGGATATGGGTCTATAGTTTTCTTTTTTGGTTGTATCTTTACTGGGTTTTGATATTAGAGTGGTGCTGGTTTTATAGAAGAATTTTGGGAGTTCTTCTATTTCTATCTTTTTGAATAATTTAAATAGTATTAGATATAGATCTTAAATATTTATTTCACTCCAAGAACACACAGGACAAGGCTATCTCCAGTTTATGTCTCCTTTTCTCTTTTAAAAATGTCTCCGTGAGTTTGGTCCTGTGCTTTTCCCATTTCTTGAAGATTTAATGTTAACTGCAGTAGTAGAATTATTTGAGAAACACTAGGAGAGAGTTATAGGTAATGTCATTCTAGGCCATGAAGGAGGAAGGGGCAGTACTTGTAAAATGGTAGCCATAATAGACATGTCTCTGGTATAAACAGCCAAGAGTAACACTCAGGATTTGGACAATGATGAGAGTTTCTGTTATGATGGTCGTGATGTCAGCAGAATCAGTTCAGGTCAGCTGCTCCAGCTGTAATAGTAAATCTATGCTCCAACGCATTCATCCCTGAGCACTATACAAGCTCCATAAGTCAAGTCAAACACGTGCTTGCTGAAAATCACACAGGCATAAGCAAAAGGCAATAGAGTATATTGCACGCATCTTTTGATTGTCCCCCAGAACTGGCTACTTGCTCTTTTGTTGCCCTACTGCAGCTGCAGAGATGCTTGTCAGAGCTCCCGGGTTACCTTCCCGAAATCTCTTCCATACATCTCTTTCTCCCTTCTTATTGGTCTCAACAGCCAGAGGAAGAAGTCCGGTATATTTAATTTCTGTTTCTGAAGCAAAGAGTTAGTGAAGTCACTGATCCAAGTGCTGAATTAAATGGCAAAGCTTCATGGTACATTGTTTGGGGTACATTATAGGAAAACTGTGTCAGAGCTATCCTGGACAAGGGGAAGGGACTTGCTGGAAGTGAGGCTCTAGTGGAGGAAGAAAAAGGAAACTAGTCTGGAAGGCTTTGTTGGAAAGAAAGAGGTTTGGTATCCTACAGTCTTGGAAAGCGATAGGTAATAGAAACTGCTTGAAGTTAGAGTTCAATGATTCAGATTTTATTTGAGAATAATAGTGAGGTCCTATAGTTATTCAGTCTCCACAATGAATGATCAAGTGAACATTCTAAAGGACAATTTGAATGACTATGGGCTTTTATAAAGATTCCTATGAGTCTAGATAGACTGACTAGACTCCAGTCAATAAACTTGTACGAAGGGACACCTGGATAGAAATACTTAACTAGATAAGACTTAACATATATAAGAGAATATCTGAAATCTGGTGAGGGGCTGTGGGGGGTGGGGAGGGATGTCTAAATTTGATTAAGATGTATTGTATGAAATGCACAAACCTCAATAAAATATTAAAAATGGGGAAAAATAACAAATACAAAAGATTCAAATACAGTTCATATTAGATTACTAAGTACTGACTTTCATTTGTGAGGCACTGGCTGATTCTGAAGGTCTCTTTTGCCTTCATCCCACAGGTCGTTATTTTGTACTTTGAGCCAAATACGTTCCATTGCATTCTCCTGAGATGGGTTCGTCTGCTCGGTTTTGCCACTGTTTATGGAACTGTGACTCTCAAGCTTCACAGGTACAGTACATTTCATCAGTGTTCATTCCTGTAGAAGGATCAAACTGTTTGGCTTAGCAAGTAGTTATAATCCATATGGCAATCTGAAATGTTTAAATGCAATAACGAAAATAGCGAGGTGACACATATATATTTTGCTTTCATGTGATAGCTTTTAGATTCTCTGGGAAACTCTTTAATAGAAATGAACTATCTGACCAAGATGTTTTAATAAACTATGTGTGTGTGTGTGTGTGTTCTTATAGGATGAATTTATTCTGAAAAAATACAATGTTAGAATATGAAAAAGGTAAATCAGGAAGGAAGACTGAACTAGTGATGAGGGTGTAAGTTGTCGTAGACTGTCAGCAATATGTTCATTGCACAAAAATAATGTCTTCCCTTCCCAAGTTCCATGTCCCCAGGGAAAGCCTATGGATATTCTAGGATAAAATGATAAGCAATAATGTTGTTAGCATCCCTTCAGTGGTTATCAACCTTGAGAACTGGAGAATACTATAAATCCCTTTTTACTTAGTTAAAAACTGCCTAAATATTAGGAAAATAGAGGTGAGAAAATAACCCACCTGTACACAGTGTCAGGGATGGCTAGAAGTCACCCCTAGGCTTTCCTTTTCCTCCTGTCTGCAAGCTTAAAGAAAGCCTTGGTGAAATCGTGCCAAAGAGTACAACAAACACCTGCAGGCAAGAGAACACTGAAGCCTTTGGTACCAATGAGCTTCAGGCTGTGCTGGTGGCTATAGTAAGCATTCATATTTGTATACTCATTTGGCATAAGAATTTCTCAGTGAGAGTACCAAAATATGGCTCAAGCAGAGGTTTCTTTTCAATGCCGTGATATGTGTTATGTACTTTCTTTAATCTCTCCCCTTCCAACCTTTTTAACAAATGTGATAATAATGTTATCTACCACACAAGACCAACCCTCCCTCCCCTTCCTCCTCTCTCTCCTTCTTCTTTCCCTCCATTCTTCTTTCTCTTCCTTTCTTTTCTGGTACTTATTTATTGAGAGTGATGTAAGTTATCTTTGGAAATTTGAATATCCTTGACTCTCAGGAAAATAAAATATGCTATAAACCATATAGAACTGAATTTCAGGGGGTCCAAATTAAATTTAGCCTCTAATAATCATAGACCTATTTAATTTATGAAAGAAAATAATTAGACCAATCTCTAAGCTCTTCTCGGCTCTCCATTTATCATGTCAGTACGCTTTGTCACAGTGTTCTAGTGTAATGCCTTCCAAGCTCCACTCCGTATGGGATTCCTATTTTTCTAATTGATGTTCACCTAAAGAATCAAGAATCATTGACAAGCTGCAATGGGCAGTAAGCTTCTGGAATCCCCCTTGATTCCTACTTGTGATCTCCTACTTGTGACTTGAAAATGACTTTACTCCTCACTAGACTAGCACTGAGTGTCTCATAATCATATTCTCACTGCTTTATAATCTTCTCATTCAATGGCATGCTTCTTGATTCTAATTTATCTTCTCCTTGAAGTGAGTCTCACCATCAAATCCTTGGCACTCTCATGGCTCATAGTATGAGATGTACTTAATTCATTAGCAAATGAGTGAATGAATGGAAAAGTCAGATGTGGACCAGGAAGTTTCCCACAGTGCCTGACTCAGAATGCCTGACTCACTGTGTGCTACCACAGTGTGACCCATGTAACACTGTGGTCTGCAGAAAGATATTTGATGCAATTTGAGGACAGCATTAAATAGCACTGACTCATAAACTGAGAAAATGACCCCCCTTCTGGTCCATTCCCTCCTGATTCTTCCCAGGAGAAATACATTTTGGAGCTTCTAAGTTTTCATTAACGCCTACCAAACCAATGCTAATCACCCTCTGGAACAGAGTAGAGGAGTCGGGCTCAGAACTTTTTGCTAATTTTTATTTATGGAAAGTATTATCTATTATTTTTTTTCTTTATGGTGACAATATAAAGTTTCCTTTAAAATATTTTAAAGCAATAAATGGAAACTGATTTAAGAAGCTATTAACCAATGTACCAATACAGCAGAAATCTTGAAGGTATATGAAAATAATTATAATTTGGGAAATTGGCTTCTTTTATCATTTCTTTTGTTATTTTAAGGACTAGAATTAAAATGGTTTTCTTTGTGTGTCTTTAAAAAATCACCAGTGAAGTATTATTTCACTAAAAGCTTAAATTTAGTGGAAAATTCTTCTAATTTAATGAGTAAAATTATTCTAATCCTGGATGAACCACATAGCTTTACACTTTTTTGTTTTATTTCTGTATTTCTTATCTTTAATTGATTTTAATATTATTTACCTATAAGCTGAGCAATCAGCACACTAGAGAAATGTGACACTCTGCAGATGAGACTGGCCATTCCAGCTCGGTGTTCCCATCTACAGTGATGTATTGTGCCCACACTGTGCATTCAGGCATCTTTTAGATGAATGGGTGGGCAGATGCTCTTTGTGAATGGAGCTGTAACAGATGCTTTCTGGCTAGCATTTGAGTTAAGCAATACATGCCCTGAAGAAAGGATTTCAAGAGGAATTGCATGAACCCTGACAACTCAAAATTTTAATATTGATTCTGCCATTATCTCTTTATACAACCAAGAATAAACTATTCTAACATCCAAGAATTAGTTTTACATGTATGAAAACAATTTGATAACTCACCTGTAAGAGATTGTAGAGATGACATAATTTGAATATGTCAAGTCAGGGTTTTTGTAGTTGCAAATCATAGAAACTGATTATGGTCAAATTAAGCTAAAGAAGACTCCATTGGGAAGATATGTATGAGGACACAAAAAGAATTAAAGAAAAAGATGGAAAATCAAGCCTTGGGAAGATCCAGTTGTAGTATTTTGAAAGGTCAAAAGAGCCTGAGGGGAGAGGCTGTGTACCCTGAACACCAAAACCCCATTCTTATGGGAATTTCATTTTTGTACTAGATTCATTTTTTTAAACATTAAAGAAAGTTACATTTCTCCAGGGAGAAAATTCTAAGGAAGTTATGAGTACTCTTCTAAAATGACTGTTACTAGAGTTTTGGAGATCTTATAAGCCAAAAAGTCCAGCGGTTTGCTTTCATTCAGCCACTTACCTCAAGGCTTCTGAATTTCTTTCTCTGTTGCCTGTTCTCTTGTGATTGGCTGCCATGTTTATAGACTTCTTACAGCACTACTGGCTTGAAGAAAAACATGACAAAGAAATGGAGTCTCACTCTAGCTCCTCTCTAGCATGCTACCATTAATCCAGGATGGAGGCTTGAAGGCTTTGTTCGCTTCCGCCAAATGTCCTCGTTTTTCTATGGTGGCCTCTTCCCATGAAAATTGCACAGCCTAAGACACTGTAACAAACCAGAGGAAAACTGTAAAAGTCCGATGAGGAAGGAGAGGAAGGTCAGTGTGGAATGTTCTCTTCAGAGTATTACTGATGCTGTTTGGAATCAACCACATCTGAGCTGATAGAAAACAGTTATCCATCCATCCATCCATCCATCCGTCTAGAGTCTAACCACTTATTTACTTGTGGTGTCAGAAATTCAACCCAGGGCCTCCCACAGACTAATCATAGACTCTGCCACTGAGCTATACCTCTAGCCCCAGGCCAGACTTTATCAATTGTTATTATTTGCTTAATTTCTCTACAATTGTTGGTAGGCCATAGTGCATGGAAACTTGTTTGAATCTGAACTCTTTGCTCTTTGGAGGGTCAAGGAGGAGGAAAGTGAAGAAGGGGGCGGGGAGGGGAAAGGATGAGAACCAGCTCAGATCCCAGAACCCCAGTGGCTAAACACAAAGAACATTCATCTACTAAAAGAAGGTCCTTCAAGTAACTCTAGAGATGCTTGACTTAGCCCACAAATGACATAAGATGGATCTCAGAGAACATCTAGCACTGCCATGGAGATCCATAGAATACCTACTAAGCTAGTTCTCTATTAAGAAATTTAAGAAATTTGGCAAGGGTGCTACGAGCTTGTAATCTCAGCACTAGGAGGGCTGAGGTAGGAGGATCATGAGTTTAAAGTCAGTTTGAGTCACATAGTGAGTTTGAGACCATCCTGGGCAAGAGAGTAAGACTCTGTCTCAAACAAGTAATCAAGCCAAAACAAGCAAAAATTCCGGAAAACTGGGAAGGCAATATCTCCAGGTTCGAAAAGGTCGGGTATATCTTCAGGAGATAACCTGAGTGGGTGTTTTTAATAAAAAGAGATTTTTATAAAACAGGGCTAAAGGAATTTTTCTGTATTCCCTATAATGAGTGCTTCAGAAAATGTACTAGGTTTTTGACAGTTGAAAAAAATAAAAAGCTTGGCATAGTGCTGTATGTCTATTATCTCAGCACTATATTAGACGAGGTAGGAGATTGGTGAGTTCATAGCAAGACCTTGTCTTTAAAGAAGAGGGGTTAAGAGCGCTGGCTGTTCTTCCAGAGGACCCAGGTTCAGTTCCCAGCACCCACATGGTGGTTAACAACTGTCCATAACTCATTCAGATCTGGTACCTTCTTCTGGCCTCCACGGGCATTAAACACACATTGCACACTTGCATACATGCAAGCAGAAAAATATAAAATACACATAAAATAAAAATAAATCAAGTTTTATGAACAACAATAACTATTATACCAGTCATTCCAAGAGAGCTAAAGTAACACATTAACCCTCGCCCAGAGTGTTGCCCAAATAAAATAACCTAAGGGCTCACATGCTAGGTCCCAACTCTTAAAGTCCCCCACTTCCCACATGGCCTCTCTAAAGACTGATCTTCTAACACGCAAACCTTTGGGAAATATACTCTGCCATATCCAAACTGCAGCAAAGGTACCAAGTCATGACTGAAGGATTTTAGCATACACCAGTTTCAGAACAGCTCTATCCAGTTGCCTGCCTCGGCTGAAATGATATATAGTAACAGTGTCCTTTGAGTGCATAGCTGTGGCCATTGCATTTTGGCTAGGAAGGGGGAAAAGCTTGCCATATGGATCCTGGGAGTGATAAGAATTCCAGTGTCTTTCTGCTGAGCACCTTGTGCCTTCTTGTTGTTACTGAATGATGCTCTGGGATACAGAACACCTTCAAAAGGAATATTACAGAGACATTTCTTGAAAACCACATTGCTCACCAGAAAAAAAGGATTTGTTCTCTGCTTCTAAGGAAGTTCTCTGTCCTTGTCAATGTATTTGGACAGGAAGTTGAGCAAGCTCCAAAAACGAAATTGCTTGACCTACGGGATAAATAGGAAAAATGTCCGAGTTTTTCCTTGTGCCTGATGTATGCTGGGTGGAATGCCTCAGTGAAATCATAGGATGATGGCCTTCAGTAGTAGATACAGAACTCTAACACTGGCATTTTAGAAAATGAGAAAAAATAGACAACTTCACTCTCTTTTGCTGTTCAATACCTCACTACATGTTCCCCTGGGTTTCTCTCTAGACAATGTCACCAGAGACCTTTTTGTCGTTTAAAATTACATTACATGAATTGAGAATGTTTCTAAGTCATTTGGCTCCTAACAAATATAAACTTACTTCTTAATCTCATTAGTTCAGAAAGCATTGGTGTGGCGCACACCAAGGCCCCGTCCTAGGGCGACGACTCAGGTTCAGGCTGACCCACAGAAACCGTAGTTACCCAGGAGTGCTCTGCAGACCATATATTTTGGCTTTTCTGTCACTCATAGACTTACAAGCACCTAACAGAAGGCAGGCTTTGGTAGCCTGAGAGTTAAGTAGTTGATTCCCTCATACTTCCTCTTGCTTCCATCTTCGCTGTTTTCGCATATTTGGAGTCTGTCTGGAGCTATCCCTTGGAATCTGGCACACAGTAAGCTCCTCCAGAACCATGAAAACACACCCCCTAAGCTTAAAAGAGCTCATTTTTCATCGCACAGTGTCCAGTCATCTAGAAGATGCTGAAGTCCACACATTCCTGTCTCTCTGCCTGCTTCAGGTATTCAAACCATAGCCTGTCCAGCACACTGAAGGGCCCCAGATAAGTGACCGATGCTGTTGATTGTGTTGAGGCACCCAGGTCACTTGCAGAAACTAATTAATTGGTTTTACCTTGAATAACTGTGTTTATAAAATGATACGTTTAGTTTTGTCTACTCATGTAAGCAAAAGACTTGGAAAATATATGCATATTGATGAAAAAGGCCTTTTACTAACTAGGGTCTGAATTCATATAACATCCTGAGCATCAAATAGTGAGTGCCTTTTGAATAAAACAGGAATAAAAATGAAATTCATTTTCATTATGCTTCCTTTTGGATATACTGTCAGGTATGACTGGAGCAGGAATGTAGAAAGCCAAGGAGACAAAACTTGGCTTATTTTGTCTGACTTCAGATGTTCCATTTGTTTTTCTGTGTGACTCATAACTTTGAAATATACTTTATAAAACTACATTCACAGCCTTTCAATTTTTAGCTCTATTTATAAAACCTATTTCTATATTCTAATTTCTAATGATTCAATCAATAGTTTATGTCTAGATCTCTACAAAGAGCCCTGTATTCAAACGTAGTTTATGGTTATGTGCTGGCTTGGGATATGAGGTGTTCACATTACCTGACTTGCTCTGTCTTCAACCGATTGCCTCTCTGTATATGCATGTGGGTTCCGGTCACCTTTAAGATGACAAAACCCATCTGTTAATTCAGAATTATATTCCCCATGCTTTAGCTTTTGCAAGTCTTACTATTCTAATGTTTTTTTTTTCATACTCCTTGCCCACATTTTATATGCCCCAAGTGAAAATTAATAAATGGAAATAAATGGAAAATGAGATTAATTCATTTCATACAGAAAAATAGGGGAATCCAGGCTTCTTCAAAAGTCAAGGTAAAATAGTGTGCTTCAGCAAGATGTCTACCTCCGTTGCCTGTCCATAGGTGTCCCTGTGTGTTACCTATGCCCAGAGCCAGAGCCTGGCTTGCTTATGTGTGTATACGTCTGGGGTCGCTCAGCTGTGGCAGTGGTTCACCTGACCTCTGGCTCTTCTACTGCCCCTTACCTACAACTTGTGCATGTCAAACCCCAAACAATAGAATCGTACTCACAGGGAACTTAATCCTGCAAGTACTACTCTTCTGGATACTCCTGGAAAGGCACAAACTACCAAGAGTGGCTTGAGAGGAAACAGAAAATCTGAACAAATCTGCAACAAGAAGACGTTTAATTAATGATCAAAAAAACTTCCCAGAGGAAAAATCCAAAGGCTAGATAGCTTCGCTGATAAATTGCACCACAGATTTCATAACAGTGCTTCACAGTCCATTCCAAGAATAGACCAGACAATATTCCCAGCTCATTCTAAGAGAAAGTATTACTCTGATTAGAATCATAACTGCATCAGAAAGAAAGAAGGCTACCGACCAAAATTCCTTGTGAATATAGACAAAAGATGTGCAAAAATGTTTCAGCAGAGCTCAACAACCTCTAGAAAAGAGTATTCATCATGACTAAGTGGAATTTAGACCAGCAATGCAAGAGTATTTCAGCATATAGCAACATCAGTTAGAATAATAGAGCGTGTTACTATAATATAGAATAAAACCCATATGATCCTCTCAATACATACAGAAAAAGCATTTGCAAAAATCCAACATATCGTCATGATAAAAACATTAAACACAATAGGAACATAAGGGATTTCTGCAGCATGAGCATGATAAATGCTGTCTACACAACCAAAAGCCAAAATAATGCTTAATGACTCAATAATGAAGCGTTTCCTCTGTCAGGAGCAAGACAAAAGATGTAAGCATTCACCACTTCTAGTCAACATGCCTTTGAAAATGCCTGGGCAACAGGGCCACATACAACAACAACAATAAAAGCATAGTTACACAGACGGAAGGAAAAAGTAAAACTATCTCTATTTTTATATGACATGATTTTCTGTAAAGAAAATCTTAAAGAATGCATGGAAAATTATTTGAGTTAATAAATGTGTTTATCAACATTACAGGAGGCAAGTTCAATATACAAAAATCAACTCTATTTCTACACACCAGAATTAAGTGAGAACAAAATTCAAATTAATGTGGTATAAAATTAATTTATAGAAGTCATGCAATAATAATAGAAGACAAGTCTGATGAAACTAAAAGAACCGTTAAAAGAAAGGTCCACATTAATAGTTTAGAAGATTTAGTGTTAAGAGTGTACTACTTCCCCAATTGATTAAGTCCAATTTCTGTCAAATATTTCAGGTATCTTTTTTGCAGAATTTGACAAGCTGATCCTAAAATTCATATAGAAATGAAAAAAATCCCAGAATAGACAAACTAATCTCCACTCCCCACCCCCGCAAAAATTGAAGGATTCATACTTTATGTCAAAATTTACTTCAGAACTATAGCTTGCAAGAGAATGTGGTATGGGAATGAGCTGTAGATTAATAAAACAGAAGTGAGAGACAGAAGTTAAACCTCTAAGTTAATGATCAACTGATATTTGATAAGGAGGAAAAGACAACATAATGGAGCAAGAAAATCTTTCCAATGATGCTGTTAGGAAAGTAGACAGCTACATGTGGGGCAGTGAGCAGACTCCAGATGAACGAAGCTGGGCCTCTGCTTTATACCGCATGCAAAAGTTAACTTCAAAGAGATCAAATACCCAAGTGTAAGAACTAAGCACATAACTCTCTTGGAAAGGCCCATGGACATGCGTAACCTTGGACTGGCTGAAACCAAAAGAGCACACAGCCAAGAAAAACACTGGACTTCAAAATTTGAAATTTTAGGGGCCTGGGTAGATGGCTCAGTGGGTAAAATGCTTGCTGCACAAGCACAAGGACCTGAGTTAAGATTCCCCAGTACCTATATAAAAATACATGTCACCCTAGTGCAGGGGTTGGAAATGGATCCCCAGGGCTGGCTACTTGGAATGACAAACTCCAGGTTCAATGAAGAGATCCTGTCTCAAAAAGTAAAGTTGACAGTGGCTGAGTAGCACATCTCAATGTCCATCTCTGTCTCCATGGAGGTCACAATGTCCAGCACATAAACGTACACACACAGGTATATCACATACCAATATTTTTAAATTGTCACTCACAGGGCACCATAAACCAAGTAAAAAGAAAACCTACAGAATGTGAGAAAATATTTGATATCATACTTTTAATGTGTCTGGAATCCAGAAGATACAAGGAATTCTTATAACTCAACAAATAATGGACAAACAACCCAATTTTAAAGATGAGAAATCAAAGGGGGCTGGAAAGGTGACTCAGTGATGAAGAACACTGATTTCTCTTGCAGAGGAACCAAATTCAGTTCCCAGCATCCATATGGCTACTAACAACCACGTGTAACTCCAGTTCTAGGGGATCTGACATCCTCTTTTGGCTTCCATAGGCACTGCACACATGGGTGTGCTTACATACATGCAGGAAAAACACTCATACACACATAATAAATGAAAATTAAACGCAAAATTTTCTGAAGTTAATATGAAAATGAGCTTTGTACATGGAAAATGCTCAACAGAAAAGAAATGGAAACAAAGAAAATACATTATCGTGCACTGATTTTCAGTTGGAAAGGGCAACATGAGCACGTATCCAGTAAGGAAGACACTCGTGCACACATCTGGGGAAACATTCCAGTGAGAGTCATCCAGGATATTGTGTCATACGTATTAAGAACTTTTCTTCATAAACGGAGTTAATTTTACTTTCTGAAATCTAAACTCAAAATTAAAGAAATGCACAAAGATTTATCTATAAGAATATTCATTAAAATAGGAATTAAAAAGTAATCTAATTAAGTGGTTTTGTGCTACTGGTGATCAAGCTGTTTACAGATACAGAATGTTTTTTTTTAATTGCAACACTTCTGAAATGTTCATTCTTTATCAGTTAAACCTGAAATAAATCATCAACAAAATAAAACAAGGACGAAGTCTAAAATCTTTTGAACAGTGACAGTATTTGATAGAAGGAAGAACACTGAACGTGAGCCTGTACTGTACATCTGAATTCTTGTCTTTGTCCTTGCATGGATGGTTGTGAGAAAGTTAGAATCTAGTTAGAATCCTTCACTTTTAAATGGTGGAGCAGACTGGCTGGCTGTCTACAGTCCTTCCAGATTTAACCTTCCATGAGGTGATGATCCTTGCTTTGATCTATTTTTATCTTCTAAATAGAAATCTCTAACAATACAAACTTGGCAGCCATTTCCACATACAAATCTGGCCAGTTCTTCACCTTCTCAGTTCTTAAGTTAACAAAGGAGCATTCAGAGCAGCTGACTCTTTTGTCTCCCTTCCTCTCCTCTCTCTCCCAAGGCCTCAGGATCTGTACCTGGAGAGTCTTTTCCTCCTGAGCATCTCTAACAATGAAGAATAGCTTCACCAGCTAGGGATTTTGCCTATTTATCATTTACAGTGTGAAATAGAGTTTTATCTTTACAAATATAAAAATATTTAATATATACATTACTACACATTTATCTGAATATGCTTTTTCAAGGTATCCCTATTCCTTATGAGATTTTGATGTACTTCCTTAAAGCAGCAAGATATTTTTCTCTTGACAGTCACTGAATCAAGATCTAATTTCTCAATTAATTACTATTTAGGATAAAGCCCAAAGTGTGCAGACAAAATATTCAATTAAAACATAGAAATAAATTATACTACTAAAGAACGGTGCATAAGCAAATGAGTATTACAATATTGAATATTTTCTGATTAGGTCAAATTATTTAAACCTTATAGTTGACAGACTATTTAATGACATACAGAAGCCAACAGGAGATGTGTCTTTCATAGAGGTTAATTATAATAGCACAATATATTGCTTTCCGTGGTGAAAATACTGTTTGAATTTTTGTTGTTGTTGTCAATTATATGACCTACATATCATCTTAATTTTCCATCATTTCTTTCATACTTAGAACTAGAGGTTTTAGATTTTTTTCAAATAAATTATATTAGTTTCTACCTCATTTAGCAGCTTACAAGTGAATCTATAAAATACTGAACGAAAATTGCCTACAATTGTAACAAATATTCCTCTGACTTGGACCAGAATACAAGGAATAGAAAATGAGTGTCTGTCAGTAATAGTTCAGATGTGTTTTACCTCCACAGATGTGGGTACAGTGACACTTCTGTATACTCTGAAACTGGGATGAGAAATATAAACGGTACAGACGTTTCAAGACAGTTTTAGAGTAGACCGGAAAGAAAAAAGAGTAAAGGCTGAGCCCAGGGACCCAGGGAAACGCTGCAGTGCTCAAGGCTCACTCTCAACAAGGCACAAGAGTTGAAAATGGCACATCTGTGTGGCCACTAGCAACAATACTTTCCATCGATGTGCACTGCAATGGTGTTTAGCTGGCTGTTGGATGCTCCTTCATACACTGTACCAATCTCCGCATCCTGGAAGAATTTCTCCACAGGGAAGTCCTTGGTGTAGCCGACTCCTCCCATTCACTCAATGCGTTTACTTGTCATGAGACTGGTGACCTCTGACACATGGTGTTTGACCCTAGATGCTTCTTTTATAAATGGTCTTCCAGTTTCTAAGAGCCTAGCAGCATTGTATAATAATCTTGCAGCTTCCAGCTGGGTAGCCACATGAGTCGCTTGGTGTTGGAGCTCCTGAATATCAAATCTTCTTTTGCCAAACTATATCCTTTCTTTAATGTATGGAATAGTGTGGTCAAAACATTCTTGGGCCAACATCTGTCTGCAATTCCTAGTCTGCCTTCATTAAGACATCTGCCTTGCTAATACATGTGTTTGATCCATTGATGACATACAATTTCCATTTTTATCAGCTCTGGTCTTTAAAGCGAAGGAGTCATTGCCAGTTCCAGCCTCAGAAAGGCAGACACGTCCTAATTTTTCTGTAACTAGTTCGGGAAAATTGGCAGCCTTTGGTTCTGTTCCATGTTTTCTAAGCAGGTTGTTAACTACTGTGTTTTGGATGTCACAACGGAGAGCCCCGGATGCATCAACTTTGGCTCATTCTTCTATCTCTAGGACAGAGTGGAAAATGAAGCTCCTATTTGTCTGTATTCATCACCAACCCCATACCCATGAGCCCTGTTGAAACAATCCTTGTATTGCTGATTTCTCCATTTTTGAGTTTTCATCCATGGCTGAAACAGAAAAATTAAATTTTTCCTGTGCAAAATTTTTATCTGCTTTCTTCATCATCATTCCTCATCTGTTAACCTTTGGCCGGGATGCAAAGGGTGGCTTGTTCATTATGCTGTGTAGAGCTCCTGGCTGGTAGGATTTTAGGACGTGAGAAGGAATTTGCCAGGACGATGGGCAAGTTGGGAAGTTTCTTCTTAGCAGTCCTAGAGTTCCTGCCAGAGCCCTAGCACAGAAGCCGCCATCCTGGCTAGGGGTCGCTCACTTCCCTTGGCTCGGAGCCCCAGCTGGAGCCAGTCTGAGCAAGGCAAGACGAATACAGAATGTTTTATGACAGTGCTCAGAACATCACATATTAAACAGAACAATGAAGATTTTAAATAATCTTATAAAATATATAAATATAGAAAATGTACTAGAAGCTAAAGTTCACCCAAATACTGTGTTTATTCATAACTAATGCAATTGCAGATGATTCTCCTTCTTTTCTTTATGTGTGTTCATGGTTTTCTAGCTTTTAGTTTGATCATGAATTATAGTTTCTATGGAGGAATCAACTTCTATGCAAATAGATGTGTCTGCTACAATGCATAACACAGGATTTTTAAATCGAGTAAAGACAAAAAGAATAAATCCCTCAATAGGATAATATCCAAATAGCAATCATAGTCACACTTTATAATTACATTCTAAGAGTGTCATTGACCATCACTGGCAGTTGTGCCAGCATTAAAATCTCCTATGAACAACTGAAAACAGTATCAAACCCAGCAGTTGTTACCACACAGTTAGTTCCTTAATTACTCTATGGTCACAGCCTCTTCCTGGTAGTTAGCACATCTTACATATTTTACTGTGGGTTAAGGCTAAGATGCATGAGATGGTTACTTTGGTGTTTTTAAAGTATTGTTTGTTAAAATTCCTTTAATATATAAGATTAATAACTGAAACAGATAAAGGTATTAAAACACAATTATGCTTTCATACTAATGAGGAGACATGTTAAATAGTAAGCCTGTATTTGCAAATAATTTTGTCATATTTTGTGATTCCTTAGTAGTCAGATAGCATTCTTTTTCTGTACAGTTATGATACAGAGATTTAAAAAGTAGAGTCATCAGGGCTAATGAAATTAGCTTGAAACTCTCCTTAGAAAGAGAAATGAATTTTGCTGTTATTTTCTGTCATATTTTAATCTGGACATTCTTGATTGGAAATTTTCAAAATGCTATTCATTACAGTAGCCCTGGGAGATATTTCCATGTAAGAAGAGGTAAAAAGCCCCCACCCCCAATTGTAAAGCTTGAGTTACAAATAAGAATAGATCGATTTAAATATTAACATCTTAGAAATTTTCTATTGTTAAATAATATTTCGTGAGAAGCTGTGAGACTGATCATCTGCCTGCCACAGACCAACCCAATGCAGAGGGTCCTCACAGTCACTGAGCTCAGTAAGTTCAAGACCTGGAAGGTAATTCAGTAATCAGACTGTACAGTCCAGCTAAGCTGCAGCTCTCTGACTGGCTGTGAAGGCTGTAGCCAGTACAGGCGTTTTCTCTGCCTCACTTCTGTTTGCTTACAAATTCTGTCTGGTTATTTTGGTGGTTGGAATTATCTAAAACTTCTTGGTTTTTGTAGTCTAATTTATAATTTTTTTATTGTTTTTGCTCAGATGAACTCTATTTAGCTAATCTAAGGAATTTCCTTCTAACACTGTCTACAAAATCATGCAATTAATGATGCTTCCCTTGTGAGATGCTAATAAAATTGCTCATTTAAGATGATTCTATTAAGCAAACATCTGTAGTAAATTTGTTTTATAGTTTATGTGGAATCATGTTGCAGAATATCAAAATGTTATATTAAGTGGTAAAAACAATCCCGAAACAAAAAAAATTTTTAAACTTTTGCTAATTAGTGCTACACAATTGATTGATGACAACATAAACTGTTCTGATAAATACTTGGGCAGAAAATGGTAAAACTCAAAATTACTCTAGATATAAGAAAAAGAACAAGCATATAGGTCTTACGTGATCTGATTTCTTCTTGATTTTCAGAACGATTGACCATTTTCACAGTGTTTGAAGTGTTTTTCTGTAGAAAGTCAAAGTCAGGGGAGTGGCAGGGAGGGACTAGAAATGTCTGCATGTCAGTTTGTTTCTCTGTAAGCTTTTCTGATCAACTTGAAAGCAAACATCTTTATAGCGCATCTGTCCAATGCCCTCCAGCTTCCTTTATTTATAATATTGTTCGACATCTTCCTTGAAACAGTTTCAAGAGAGTGATTTAAGAAACAGGTGTTTCGGGACTAGAGAGATGGCTTAGTGGTTAAGAACACTGACTGCTCTTGCAGAGGACCCACATGGCAGCTAATAATGGTCTGAAACTCCAGTTCCAGAGGATCCAATGCCCTCTTCTGATGTCCTCAAGCATTGTACCACATGGGTTCACTAACACACATATAGGCCATACACTCATACACATAAAAACAAGGAAAAGAAACACTCATCTCTGCAAAACACAACTGGCCAATGTGAATATAACAAGAGGCTACAGAGTGGGTACCCCTGAATAAGAGAGCTGTATCAAACTTCTGCCTCCCAAGGCTTATGAATCATTGTGGAAGAGAGGATGGGAAGATTTTAAGAGCCAGCCAGAGTGATGGATGACCACAAGGAAAAAGAGCTTTCCAGACAGCTGGTCAGTGACTCATATGAACTCACAGTAATGGTGACAGCATGCACAAGAGCCATGCAAGCTCAAACCAGACAAAATCCCAGTATAGATGGGGGAGGGGAGAGTGGTTAAGAAACACCAAACCTACCTGAGTAACTACTGACAACTGATGGCTACTGAGAGCAGGTTGGGACTCAGGCTCCAGTAGATATATACATAAACATAAACATATACATATACATATACATATGCATATACATACATTTTATATATATATATTAAAGTACATGAATTTGGGTGTAGAGTGAGAGGGGAGGTACAGATTAAGGAAGAGAGCTAAATATTGAATGAAAATCAGAAAACAGGTATTCATGCTGAATTTAAATAAAAGTTGATCTGAGGTCAGTTAGCACAATTGATCACTATTTGAGGTAATTATCCAAGGTTTATTTCCTTCATCATTTTATAAATCTAAGCTTGCATAATGAATTCTTGTGAAGGAAGGATATATGCAGTCTTAAAGTGGTCACAGGGCAGACCGACCAGTGCAGAGTTCAGGTTTGAAAAGCCTGAGGAATCTTACTAGTAGCCTTGGGAAGGGAAAGAATCACAGTGTGGCAGATGACAGATACCCTGGGACTCTCTCCAGTGTTCAGGAACACACAGAACAACCCGCTTCTCTGCAAGAATAAGAAGCACTGTAATGTTTTGGAAGCAAACTTCACATAGCATACAATTTACGGTTCATAACTTCTCTTACACTCTTCTCTTCTGTATGGTCAGTAGTAATGTCTCCACTTCCATTCCCTATTCTGGCACTGGTTTGCCTTTCTTTACTTGTAATCAGCCTAATTAAAGTCTTGTCAATGTTGTTGATCTTTTGGAAAAAAAAACAATTTCAATTTGCTGTTTGTCTTCACTATTTCATACTTTCTAGTTCATTAATTTTAAGTATTTCTTTCCTTCAGGTACTTTGGATTTAATTTTGTCTTTTTATTTAATTTCCTTAAAGTAGAATTTAGCTTATTAATTGTTTGTTCTTTTATTAGACAGCCATTTGCAGTAATTCCTCTAGTCACTGCATGGGCTGCAGCCCCCAAGTTGTGAGGTGTTTTCATCCATTCATCACACATTATTTTCTAATTGTCCTTATCATTTTTTTCTTAGCCCACTGGTGAAGATTATATTGTTTACTATCCATATATTTGTTAATTTTACAGTACCCCTTTATTAATTTCTAACTCAGTTCACTGGATCAGAGACAATACTGCGTATGACTTCAGTGGCATTAAATTTATTAGGACTAGTCTGAGACCTAGCTATAATGTGCCATGTGCTCTTGAATATTCTCGCTTGTTTAGTATTCTATACATGTCTATCAGGCATGTCTAGCCTTTGGAGGTTTTTATGTAAGTTAAGATTTTATATTGGGCTGCATTTGTAACTATCCTGAGGCACACGAGGCCTGCTGACTGGAGAGTGGATGCATCTAGATTGTTTATAATCTTGCTCAAGTCCTTTGTTTTCATATTGGTGTCTACCTACAAACATGTATAAAACTTGTTTAGTTCATTGTGGAGAACAGGATACTGAAGTCTGTTTAACTTTTACTAAATGACTTTACTCTTCAACTCTGTTGGAATTTGTTTCATATATTATAGAACTCTGGCATTCAGTGCATATGCATTTAGTTATTTATCCGCGCCCCCTCACCAATGGGTGCTGTGTATGCGTGCATGTACTGGCCCATGCAGGAGCATGTGGAATCCAGAGGCTGACCTCAGGATGCCTACCTCAGTCATCTCTTCACATCATTTTTTAGAAACAGTGTCTCTTCCTAAACCTAGATCTCAGCTTGCAGTTTCAGCCAGGCTGGCTGGCCAGTGAGGCCCTGGGCGCCACCAGTCTCTGACTTTCCAGCATTGCTGTTGCAGATGCATGTCGCTAAGCTGGCTTTTACATAGACGCTGCATTTATGGTTGTTCATCTTGAGAGATTAACCATTTTATAATCAGACTCTGCCTTTCTTTGTCTATTTTAACAGATATTGTTTTAAGGTACATTCCATCTAATATTAATATAACAATCCTAACCCTTGTTTGGTCACTCTTTGCATGGATCATCATGTTTCTTTGGCTCTGAAATGAGTCTCTTTTGGACAGCATGCAGTGGACTGATTTGAAAGCTTCTGTCATCACTACACTTTACTTGGTCAGTGTACTCAATTTATATTGAATGTAATAATTCATAAGTTTTCCATATTGAAATTTATTTTAATATTGCATATTGTTTTGTTTCACCTTTCTTCCATTACTGACTAAATTAGAGATAAATCAATGTTTCTTCTGTACTATTTTGATTCCAGCCTCATTTTACTGTGTATTTCTTACTGTTTTAATGATAGCATTAGGGGCTATAATTTTGCCCTAAATTAATAATAATTTCTTTCGTATTAATATCAACATCATTTTAATAACATAGAAGAATCTTTGCTCCTATATATTTTATGTCTTCTTTGATGTTGTTCATGTTAAAAGTATTTTTAAACATTGTATACTCCTCAACACAGATTTATACTTGCTTTGTGCAGTATCTTCGAGATCATCCAGGCACGGAAAGAGTTAGAAAGCTAAGTACATTGATAGAGTCTCATATTTACTTATTTAGTTACCTTCACCACAGATGCCATTTCTTATGTGCTTTTGAGTTTCTGTGTAGTGTCCTTTTGTTTCGATCTGAAAGGATTCCCTTTACCATCTCGGGTGGTGGGACAGGTTCAACAGAAACAACTACCTCAATTTGTTTTTATCTAAGAAGTTTAAATTCTCCTTTATTTCTAAAGGAGAGTTTTACCAGATATAAGGTTTTGGTCATCAGAATGTTTCTGTCTAATTTTTTTCCTTTGGGCAATTTGAATATGCCATCCCATTATATTCTGTCCTTCACATTTCTGATGAGAAATTATCTGTTCTTCATGCCAAAGATCCATTGTTTAGCTCTTAATGTTTCCAAGATTATTTCTTGGTCTCTAACTTCTAAGCAGTTGATCATAATGTTTCTTAATGTACATTTTTCTAAGTTATCCAACATGGGGTTATTTGAGCTAGTTTAATGTATAGACTGAAGTCTGTTATGAAATTCGGGTTGTTTGAATCATTATTTCTTCAGATACTCTTCTGGGTCCTTTTGTCCCCAATTTTCCTGAGACTCCTCTTTCATCTCTGCTGGCATGTTTAATCTTATGCAGAGATATCTTAAGTTTGACTCATTTTTCTTCATTATTTTGCTCTCTGTCCCCAAGACTAGATAACATTACGTTTTTGAGTTAAATGTGCAACATATGTGGGATTTGAATCAGTACAGAGAGAGGATGTTTTTCAAAACTATGGCTATCTAGATTAGAGGAAAAAAAGCACATGGAAAAATAGGAGAGATGTGTCATGTTGTATTTTAAAAAGTTGATGCAATTCTGAACAGGCTAACAAGTTACCTTTAGTAAAATACTAAAAACTACTGACAAGAAGGTAAGAGTTTGTAATGATTATGCAACTTGCTAATTGCAAATCATAAGTGATTTCCCCTCACTGGGTCTCAGCATCTCTCCTATACGTTAAAAGAATTATAATAAATAGTCTTCAAAGTTCCTTCTACCTCTAACCATCTGAATCCCATCTCCCCACCTTCCTTCTTTCTCTTTGTCACGATTCCTCCTTATTCCACCACAGGAGACAAGCTAAGAGGAATAATGATGTGAGTTGCAAACTCGGGCAGATCACTGACACTGATTTGAGATGCCCAACTGTGAATTTCTTACAGTAGAAATAACTTTTTACTCCCAAAAATCTTGTGAAGTTTTATGCTTATTTAATTCTTATTTTCCTCCAAGTGATGCCAATCCTGTTTAATACTTATCTAAAAATCTATCTGATGACCAAAAACTCCTTTAAGTTTTGAAAATGAAGTTTGGACAACTTAATGAAAAGTTAAGTGAACATAGGGACTTTTCACCACTGAAGCAGATGATAAGTGTGATCTGCAGTCCTTTTTTTATGCTCCATTTCCCAGGTGGTTAGTAGAAATTAAAGTCAAACGTAGAACTTCAGGACGCTGGATTACAGTTATGTCAATGGAGCAGAGGCCTGGACGACTTTGGGATGAACAGATTCTCCTTGTGTAAATGAAAGAGATGCTTCAAAGCCACAATGAAATTCGAGTCTTGCAATGGAGCATTTCTTTGCTGGAGGCTTTTTTATTGACTCTGAGAATTTCATAAATGTATTTTGATGATATTCAAAACCTCCACCTCAGAGTCCATTTCCTCTCAGATCCACCTCCATGCTCTATATTATTTTTTAAGGCATGTCCAGTCTAATCTATGTTCCTCAAACACTTTTCACTGTGAGTCCATACCCTGGAGCCTGGTCAACCTACCCTACACAACTCCCTTAAAGAAAACTCAGTTCTTCCTCTCCCAACGCCTCTCAGTTGCCAATAATCCCTCAGCTACCAGTGGAGTATCTTGCTCACCTTTCCCCTCCATGCAGGGTTTTCGTCTAACTTGGCTTGTACTGGTCTTCTGCATGCTACAAAAACATTGCAGAAGAGGGAGCAGAAAGATTGTATTCCTGGAGGCTTTAAATTATGGCAGCACTATTATAAAAAGCGAAGATTTATTGTGTAGGCCTGTGCAGTCTGTTGGAGTCACCTGTACCCTTCTCAAGCTTGTTGGAAACATTTGTTCAGATAGGTGACCCTTGTATGTCATCCAGAGGGACTTGCAGGACTATAGGAGGAAAATAGTGAGAGCCAAGGCTGCTAAGTGAGAAGGAGGCACTTTTCAGAGGCCTTTTTATCAGAGGAGACAGAGGCTGGAAGTTGGGTGAAGAACCACAGGACTGTAAATAGAACAGCATGACCAATTTAACAATATAGAAAGATCGTGTGGCCTCAGTGTACACTGTGGATTATAAGAGGTCAAAAACAGTAAGGAACGTAGCTAGGAAGTTGCCACAGGAGCAAATTAATGGCCAAGAGCAATATATTGGTAATGCAGATGAGGGAATGTAAGAGGACCTAAAAGATTGCTGGAATGTGGGTGAGGTACTGCACTGTGCGGTTAGGTCAGAGTATTCATGGATGTGGCAGCCAAGGGAGATGAGGGACAGTGTGAAGGAAGAATTTATTTGGGGATCTGCTTGATAGGCTTGTGAGTGTACAGACCCTGGCTCAGGAGAGTATTCTGTACCGAAGATGTGGATTTGGGACTTGCTGCTGGCAGAGAGAAGGCAACAGGAACAAGGGCAGATGCAATTGCTTGGGTATGCTGTGAAGAATATGACTATAAAAGTAGCGTTTAGAAGGGCCTTGAAAACACTGTAACATAAAAGGAAGGCAGAGGGAGAATGCAGCCGAGATTGACAAGGAGCTGCCAGGAGAGGAGGGTGATCAGGGAGCTGTGACACAGGGCAAGGCTGCGCTTCTTCCTTGCCAGGAGCTGCAGAGGCCGCACAACGAGGAGTGGAAAGTGTCAGTGGATACAGGAAGGATGTGATGGCAACCCAATGCAAGCTTAAACAGGAGCTCAAGCAAGAACGGTGGAGAGTAAGCAAGTTGAACCAGCTATCCTTTGTTTTCGTAATTTCACATGGTTTCCGTAAAGGTATGCACTAATAATAATGAAAAACGAAAGTACACTTTAAGTCGACCTTTTCATTCTGAATTCTTATTTCCTTTAAAAGCATGAAGCCCTCTGAACAAGTAGTTTCCTGAAAACTTACCTGTAAAAAATAGTAGAAAAAAATCATTTATATTAGATGCATGACTCTATGATTGTGTATGTGTGTATTTGTGTGTCCCCATGTGTGTGTTTCTTCATCTGTGTTTCTAGCAAGTGTATATTAATTATCAGAATTTGGTTTCTAGGAGTAAACTCATGCAACTAATAAGAGCTCAGTTTTAAAAGGCAGACCCAACTTACTTCACTTTGTTTTAAAGCTAGAAAATGCATCCTACTGAATTTCACAAAACCGGTATTCTAGAATGTTTAGACTGAACTTCAGAGCTGCATTATGCTTCCTTTTATTTGAAAGCTGTAAAATCAATAATGGAAGATTCATGTAGCTTTTGCTTTGTTGTTTGCTTTTCCTCTCTGGAAATGAGATTATAGGATTTATGGCACATCTTGAATTCTCAAGATGCGCCATAAATATCCAAAGATCATCTGGAAAACAGGAGCATTTCTGGTAATTTAGAACGGGATTTCTTGATTAAAAGATGGCCAAACACAGATCATTCCACAATTAGAATTCACCTGATTAATGGAGCTGGGAATGTGGCTTAGTGTGAAAGCTATTTCCTGTGCACTCATGACGACCTGAATTCAGAACCCTAGCCCCCATGTATATGAAAGCCAGGCATGCATTGGGACTCCAGTACTGGGAGGCAGAGTGGGAGACAGATCCCGAGGAGCACTAGCCATCCAGTTCTGCCAATCGGTGAGTTCCAGGTTCAGTGCGAGATCCTATCTTAGAAAAAAAAGATAGAGAGCAGTAGAGAAAGACACCCGACAGGGACCTCCAGCCTCTACAAACCTGCATGAGCAACTCACCTGTGCACACACACATGCAAATGTATGCAACACACACACACACACACATACACACACACACTCACTCACATGCACACACATCGAATCAAACAAATTTTTTTTTTAGAGACAGGGTTTCACAGTGTAGCCCTAGGACTGACTTAAAACTCACTATGTAGACCAGGCTGGCATTGAAATCAGAGATCCACTTGCCTCTGCCTCCTGAGTGTTGGGATTAGAAATGTGTACCACCACACCCCGCAAAATATTGTTTTTAAGGTTGGACCCCTGATAGAGTGAGCATACTCCAGGGGATGGACCCACACCCAAGAAAATTTGGGCAACACAAATTGGCCTTGATGGGCTTTAAAAAGAAAAGACAAGAGGCTGGAGAGATGACACGGTGGTTAAGAGAACTGGCTGCTCTTGCAGAGGACCCAGGTTAGAATCCTAGCACCCACATGGTGCCTAACAACTGTGCTTAACTCTAGTTCCAGGGGATCTGACTCCCTCTTCTGTCCTTCTGTCCTCCGTGGGCACTGCATGACATGGATGCACTTACATATATATATATATATAACTAAATAAAGGCATGAAGGGAGGGCAACGTGGGGAGGGTAGATTTAGAAGAAAGGGAGAGTGGGGATTAATATGAACAAAGCATATTGCATCAAAACTTTCAAACAATTAATAAAAATGTAATTTAAAAAATATGGTAGAGGAGATATTTAACAAATCCACTATTATTAGCTCTTTGAGGTTTAGAATTTCAGTGAAAATGTGGAACTCTTTAAAGTATCCGAAACTGGAATTATTTTATATATCTTTGTCACAGAAGTAAAGTATAAATAATAATTGTTTTTAGTGGTGCTCAATCTAATAAAAACCTTGTAAAAACTTGAAAAACACCCAGGAGTCCTGGAATTAGGACCAAACCTCCTGTAAAGCAATTCCACTGGCCTTCTCATGATGACCTCCCTTTCTGCTCTGTGCTTTCGGCACCTGCCTGAGCTTGAGTACACCGTTTACATTTTTGTCACTTCTGCCGTTTCTTAGCATTGGTCTCCATCCAGGCACATATCCAGCAGCTTCTACTAGGTTAATAGACTTACTAGTACCCAAAACACAACTCTATACTGTTTCATGTGCAACAATTTCTTTTTCCATTCCATTTATTTTTTAAAATATATTTTGTATTAATTCTTTGATAATTTCATACAGCGATAACCACTTATAATTTACTCTTAGTAGGTTATGAGCTTTTTAGAGTAGACCTTGTTAAACATTTTCAACTCATAATCTTCCTCCACCTGAAAATTTTTACACAACCATAGGTATATAATACAGGTATGCCAATCGTTTACCTACAGTGAATCATAGAGAAATTAAATTTTAGGGGTTGGGGCATGACCCTGCAGTAGGTCACCTGCATTGCATGCTGAGGCTCTGGGTTCTACCCGTAACACTACACACACACTCACAAACAAATTTACATTTTTAAAATTTATTTTTTGTGTGTGTGTGTGTGTGCATTGGTGTGGGTTCACACACGGCAAGGCCTTCATGTGACCCTCAGAGGACAATTTGTGGAAGTAAGTTCTCTCCTTCTACCATATCAGCCATCATGAGGGCACTGGGAATCAAACCCAGGTCTTCTGCAAGAGCAGCCAGTGCTCTTAACTGCGGAGGCATCTCTACACCACTCCCCCAATATTAAATTTTTTGAAATTGTCTGTCACTTGCAAAGTAGAGTTTTGAGCCTTTCCACCTGCAAATTACAATGAAAGATTTTTAGCTCAAAATGACTGGGATTCTTAATTGGTTCCTTTACTGTTGAAGTTATTTGAAGCAGAGAGGAAATGTATAGATACTATAATTACAACACACAAAGGATCTTTCATTAGTCCTATTGAAGTCCTTTCTTTGACTCTGGGGCTGGTATTTATCCTCTCTTTTTGCATAGGTACCACGTGCTCTAGCACCCAGGGATGTGGTAGCTACACTGTGTTCAAAATATATATATTTTTTTAATCCAAAGCTGTTGTGGAAGTAATCTGAGTGTACAATCCTTTTAGATTTGTGTTTGCTGATGGCCTCTGTATGCTAAATTTTCCACAATTTCCTCCAAGCTAATAACATATTTTAGTGCCTTTTAGAGTCGATCTCAAATATCCCATATATATTTTTATAAAAATATGTATAATTCTAAACTTCTTATAGAAACGTTTCTTTTAAAAGTTTATTTATTGTTTTTATTTATGTGTATGTGTGTGTGCCTGCATGAATTTAGGTGTATCACCTGTGTGCAGGTGTTAATGGCTCTATTTTACGTCACAATCGTATATAACTATATAAATATTCAATTTTATATATAAGCTGATAACAGTGGGCATTACTTTGGGACAAATATAACTGACTTGTAGCAAGTAGCAGTTAAAGAAGTTGGAGTTACAGCACTGAGTGCTCAACTGCCCGTGTCACTGGTCCAGACTTGGACAGTGCCTCAAAGGCTGTTCCTAGAGAGAGAATGGACAATAACTGTTATTTTGGTGAACTCCTCAAAAGGAAAGCAGTTAGGAAACCTGCTGTACCCCTATGTGACCCTGATATCTCCCTGATATTGTTCACAGAAGAATTGTGAATAAGTATTTTATTCATAATTAAATTAAATTAAAGCACCCTCTGTGATAGCTGAAGGGTGATAGAATTAAAGTCATTAGGAGAAAAGAATAAATAAGATCTGCTGGAAAAGAATTTTTTTTACTGAACATATTATATTCACTTGAGAAGAGCTGCCAAGGGGGTGTGTGTGTTTGTGTGTATACATGTGTAGCATAAAACAATAAAACATCTTTTTCACATAGATACCTTTGTGTCATTTTTGGATGATAGTAATTTTAATGACGAACTGATATGACTTTAAAGTTATTGAAATTATGACATGGGGTGAGGAGCAGACAGCTTATTTTCCTAACGGAAATTAATTGTAGGTGGTCTCACGGTATCATAAAACACTCATGCTGGTTTCCATTAAATTGCAACTCGAGTTTATGAATGAGGGTAAGAAGTTAAAAACCATCTGAGAATATCCTAGAGATTAAACTGAAGAGTGTGTGGATGCTTATAGTAAGACTGGACATTTATCTTCCCACGGTAGTTAGACATGGAAAGTTTCTTTGATCATTTAATACAGTAGTCCCCAATCCTTACCGTTTAAGTCATCTGTATAGAAAAAAAATTTCCATTAAAAACAAACTTGCATTTTGAAATGAATTTACTCACTTCATCTAATGTTTAAATATCTCGTTTACATAGTTACTGTAGTTACTGTTTTTATAATATTCCATTATTTGGGTAATGTGATAAAATGATTGTTTGAGAGAAAAAATACTTGTAGTAACATTCTGTTATAGAAACAAATAACTGGCTTAATAAAGATTTTGACTTAGTGTAACTTACTTTTAGAACTATTTTTGATCCCCTAAAAGCCCTTTTTCAGCTAGTTAAGCTATGCTTACCAAGAGATCTTTCTGAAATATTGAGAATTTTTGTTGAAATATTATTACATGTTCAAAGGAATTTCATTTTATAGATAAATCTTTGGACCAAAGGCCTATAATACAGGATATTTGTTTTGCTATTAGAAGTTAAAGTAAAATGAAATGAAATAAAAATATGGGGGGTTGTGTTGAACTGTACAACTGGGTTTTAGTTGGGTTTAAGCCTCACCTTAGAACTTTTCCTTCCTGACTGGTAGATTTACCTTCAAATTTTGATCTTCTCCATTTCCAGGGTTTTGAAGGTGTTTCTTTCACGAACAGCACAAAGAATTCCGTACATGACCGGTGGCCGGGTGATGAGGATGCTGGCTGTCATACTCTTGGTAGTGTTTTGGTTCCTCGTTGGCTGGACATCTTCTGTGTGCCAGAACTTGGAGAGGGAGATTTCACTTGTTGGCCAGGGGCAAACATCTGACCACCTCACCTTCAACATGTGCCTCATTGACCGCTGGGATTACATGACAGCAGTTGGTATGTGGCCGCATGCTTGACATGAGTATCTTGTCCTTCCTTCAAGTAGCATTAAAATTGGTTTCATAAAAAATTAACCAAATCTATCCATTATTCTTGGAAAAATTTTACCTAATGTGATTTTGGTAAAGACAGCATCATGAAAATGATAATAACGATGTGTGGAATGAAAACAAAAATGTCCAGTCTTTTTCAAAGGTATGCCATTTTATTTAAATGTACCTAAGTAAACCAGAATAAAGGCAACTTCTCTGTCCAAAGAAATTATCAGTTTGTCTCTATTTGATGAACAGTTATCATATTGATTTATATTTTCAGATGGGTAGAAACAAGAAACATGTGAGTATTTTTCTGTACCAAACGCCTTATTATGCTAATCAAACTTTGCTCTTGGTGAAGAATTGCCTGTCTAAAATTTATGATTAATATATCTTTCCTATACTTGTCTCTAAAGAAAACTTAACAGAAGTTCTCTGGGAGTCCAGCATTGCAATGGCAAAGCGATGCTACTTGGAGATCGTAAACGATGTGTGTCAGAGCAAGGGAACGAGAGGAATCACACCATGACTTGACCCACGACCACAGATTACTCTCCTGGCCCTCCAAAAAATAAAGAAGGGAAATCCGTGAGGAAAAATGTAACAACTGGCTATTTTAAACTAAATTTCCAAAAATATACAAAGTGAAGAATGGAAGAAAATCTTTATTATCTTGCTGTATTTCCCTTTCATAAACCAACCAAACAAACATTATTTTGAGGGGCAGGTGTAGAAAATAAAAGCAGGAGTTCAATTCCCATTTTCTGTCTCCTGCACACTGCCAATAGCTTCATACCCTTTATCCTTTTTTTTTGCTAGAAGTTAATAAAACATTTCTTCATTAGTTTGCAATTCAGAGAAGGAATATTCTCCTAGGGAAGCTATTTCAGGACATTTAAAGCCCTCCTGATTCTGTAATTATGAAGCCATGTGGGTATGGGAATAGCCATAATGAGAATATATGTAAAATTTACCATATTCTGGGCAATTTAACTTTCAGAAGATTAGTAAAAGAATAAGGTAGAAGAAGGTTCTAAGTTTGACTTTGTGTGGATATGAGAATAAGGACATTTCTACTCAGAAATGTTTAAAGTTTTATTTGATGCTTTTCAAGGTAATCAAAGTGGGGAAAGTTATTTCCTCGTATTATTATGAAAAGATTGCTACATTTCTGTTTTACAAACGAAATTACATAGAATACATGAGTATACAAGCAAGATTACTCAGTCTTGTTGTTTTTGAATTCTTTGCCTACAATTAAGTACTTTTTAGAAGTTAATTTTGTACTCTGAAGAGCATATGCATATGAATGCAGAAAAAATGAAATATATGATTGACAATAATTACAAGTGATTTTATAAATTTAATTGAAAACTAAGAATTAGATAGAACCATTAAAATTCAGTAAGTACCTATCTATAATTTCTCTACGGCTACATTGAACAATTCTGGGAGTCACAAAATCTGTGAAAGTTTTATGACATTTATCAAGTTCTTACTGTTAGGATGCAGAAATAAGAATTATTATAAATATTAAAAAGCAAAATAAGGTGACGAGATTCTTGGCACCACAATTGTTCAAGTAAGGAAAACAAAATGAATTTGGACCTAGAACCCAGGAATCTTTTTAAGAATTCAAGTTTTTATTTTTTATTTTTGAGAATCTCATATGGAAGCATTATCGTTGCGTTATTTTCGTCTTTCCCTGCCCTCCACCAATGCCTCCCGTGTCTTCCCAACTCCCTCTCGATTTCCTGAACTCTTCACTGATTGTTATTAGTTAGTGTAAGTGTCCATTTAGTGGTGGTCCTATGTATCTGTTTAGGGCTGGCCATTTGGGATAAGATCACTGCTCAGGGAGGTAGTCCCTGGAGAAAATTGATTCTCTCTCTCAGAATCCATCCATTTCCTGGAGCTCTTCATTGTGAGATAGGACCCCATGTCATTCCCCCATCCACATTGGCATGTCAACTGGTTTTGTCATTATACAGATCTCATTTTTGTCTTTTTTTTCCACATTATATTCACAAGTGTCTTGACCTGAGCCACAATCAACGAGCATGTCACCTCATTCCCAGTGACCTCTCTTACTTTGGTAGACCTTTCTGTCATCTGAAACCCCCTACCTTCCAAATCCCTCACCAAGAATTCCATTTGAGCACAATTTTCCTCATTCATTTGTGACTCTCCAGAATAGCTGTTTAATATCATAGACGGTTTCTATTATCTAGTCACGCCCACCAAATAGCATTTTGGTTAATAATGATCATCTATACAATGATGATCCCATAAATCTATAATGAAATTGACAATTCTTATCATGTGGTGATGTCATAGCTAATGTAATGTCACTCTACAATGCATTTGTCAGTGTGTTTGATAGGGAATGAACCTACTGCACCTACTGCACAGTAACTTGCATGAAAGCACAACACATATAATACATAATGCCTGATAACGCCAGTAAATGGCTGTGTTACAGGTCTGTGTATTTACTATACTCCACTGCACATCATTTTTTAGAGTCTACTCCTGTCTGAAAGGTTTCTGAAAGCATCACGCTGTCTCACTTGGGAAGCAGCTGATGCATTTCATTCTTAATGAGTCAACCAGCTGAACAGCTGACTTACACCAGCTAGGTATGTGTGAGTCCAACTTGTGTTGGTTATACTATGATGACATTGATTAACAACACATTCTCAGAACACATCAAGCAACACACGCCAGTGCTGCTGCTGCATTCTGCCTTCTTCTCGAGGGAAAGCTCACCAGATAGCAAATTTATCCCCAGAAAGGAAAGAACTGTGAAAAACAATGGATATTTTTATTGATTTTGAATAATTTTTGGAAAGGAGTCATGGAGAGCAAGGAAGACTGAGCCGACCTCCTGGTCCTGAGATAAGTCACATAGGAGGGTACTGCAGACACGCACACAGGCTGCGAGGGCTTCTGGAAATGCATGCGGCTCCTGTCACCAAGCAAAGAAGTTAAAGAAACTAAGGGAACATTCTGATGATGGTGGCAAGTGGGCTGGTGTGTTTAGGAATATGACTGTGTCCACAGTGCTAGGTGATAGCAGGCTGTCTTAGAGACACAGAAGGCGAGATGGCTCAGTGGTTAAGAACACTGGCTGTTCTTGCTGAAGTGATAAGGACAGAGAGACCGAGTGATAAGAGGAAGGTAAATTTGGAGCCCGTGTTGTTTTATTGTCTCCCAGTCATTGTTATTGACGTATGAACTGCTAGTACACCTTAGTTATGCTTTTCCTATAGTCACTCTACAAAAAAAAATAATAATAAATGAGAGCCATGATTCAACATATTTGAAACTAGGACTGTAAAGAACTGTGTATCTTCTGAGACATAGAATTACTCTGACTTTTCATACTGAACTACATCAATTTTCATTTACTTCTCTTTCAACATGAAGCATTAACATAATCTGCATCTAACCTCTCTCAATGTTTCTAATGCTTAGTCTACATCTCTTTTCAGTTCTCTGTATGCAATTCTGTGAGTAGCATTTTATCTACTTAATCTTAAAATTAATTTTATCTTTAATCTTAAAATTAGATTTTATCATTAGTTTATTTTTAAATTTGGGCTATGATTGAGTCAGCTTACAAATCAGAACTGAATGTCAAAGATTCTTAGGTTGTTGATTTAAAAAAAATATTGTACTGTATAGGAGGCGTTCTGGAGAAGAGGATGGGTTCTACTTAGAGGTTGTGAGAAAGTTTTTTGTCAAGAAGTTGTATGTACTGATATTAGTACCAAGAGTCAATTAGCAAAAACAAAAGTATTAGTAATATATTGGTCAGCTTTCATTTTGGATCAACTTTACCTGACAAAAACAAGGTAGAATTTAGGGCAAAATAAAAGACCTTGTTTTTTTTCAGAGTTTTCATTAGAAACCTGGGTCATTAGTTTAAAGAAAGAAGTTCATCCCACTTTTGTTATTGAGCAGGGCTGTTCCAGAAGTGCAGCAGTTCCAGATTGCTGATTTTGCTACTGTAAGATTTTCAGGTACAGAAAGGAGCTGAGAAAGATTCTAAACCTCTGTGACTCTTGCTTTTATTCTTTGAAGAAATGGTGTTGAACGGAGAAGGAGAAGAAAAATGACTTCAGAATCCCATTGTCATTTATGTCTGTTTATATTTTTCAAAAGTCATTGGCCTGAATAGAAACTTGCAAGATTAAGGGCAAAGCAATAAGGCTGCAAACACTGCACCCGGGATAAGAGGCTTTCCAGGCTCAGGAGTCACTTCTTTTCAGACAGGATTTTATTTACCTGGAAGAAGGAAAAATATAAGTTGTTGATGTTCTAAAATCCTTCTAGAGCAGACTGTAGTTCCTATAAGCTTCCAGGCCTCTGAGAATGTCTCTAAAAATATAATTCCTAGGTACTTACAATTCTTATTGTATTACTCATCGCTTTGAACTGTGGAGTATATTTTAATACATTTTCTGCACATTATTAGAAGCAAAGGGAAGTATCCTTCCAGCTTCTCACCTCTCCCCCACTGATAGCTACATACAGTTGCTAGGTCTTTCACACTCTAGCCCTGACACTCAGCAAACCATCTGCCATTTATGGACTTAGAAATATTTGCTGAAGAACAAAGAATGGGCACAGCTGTCTTCTCTCCTCGTATTTTATGTGGCCAGAATTAGATCAGGAGGAGGAAACTTGTTAAAGCTAAAAATCCAGACATTACACAATTGTTCTCAATTCATTTTAAATATGAACAAGTACATTCAAAGTTTAGAACACATTTTTTTAAAGATTTTGAGCTACATTGACAATCCCCAGACTTTTACTTTGCCTTATTTTGCGGGGGGGGGGAGGGGGTCAGGGTCTTGTGTAGCCCAGGCTACTCTGAGGCTGGCCTTGAACTCCTGATCTTCTTCCTTCTATCTCCCTATGCTGGGGTTATATGCATGTGCCTCCCAGTTATTTTTATGAAACCAGGTCACACCTGATTTCCTCAATAGTCCATCCAAATATAGACTCAGGCAAACTTGGTATGGCAAATAAAAGTTATAATCTTAAAATGCATTAAATAGAATAATTATAAATACTGAAGATGCATAACATTATTTAATTTGATGAAAACTTCAATAATTTCACTATTCCCAAAGAGCTATAAATAAAGAGTTTGAAACTGGGACATAGTTTCCTCCTAAATTATTGGGGAAAAGATAAATACCCCCAGTTATGCTCATTTGGGGAATCATTACTAGTAAGATGCCATGTATTTTTCAGAATATAACTGCTCTGGTTCATGAATTGGAAGTCAGTTTTCTGACTGAGCCACCTCTCCAGCCCCTGCTATAATATTTTAAATACATGAAACAGACAATGTGGTCTCTATTAATTAGTCATATGCCAATGTTTAGAAGGAAGTGAGAAAAAAAACATTAACTCTCTTATTGTGTTATATAGGAAAACTCTAAAAAAGCATTTATTTCTAGGATTTAAACAATTATTCTGGGACTGGAGAGATGGCTCAGTGGTTAAGAACACTGGGTGTTCTTGCTGAGGATCCAAGTTCGATTCCCAGCACCCACATGTTAGCTAACAACTGTCTACAACTCTAGTTCCGGGAGAATAGAATGCCCTCTTCTGACCTCCATGAACATTGCACAACGTAGGTACACTTACATACATGCAGTTAATGCATTCATACACATAAAAATAAATAAGATATTTTTTAAACTTACTAAATAATTATCCTAGATAAGGTGACAAGTGAGATGCGAAAGAAGCACCAAGGAAAGTAGCTAGACTTCTTCATCTGACTCAGAGCAACGCTTCTTATTTAGATAGTGTGCATACACTTTCTTTATTCTTGTGTACTGTGTGCCTTAATCCATGTTGTATTGCATGTTCCCATTGCAAAAAAAAAATGTATTTTCTATTTTCAGTCAAAGGAGAAAAACTTTTTCTACTTAAGACTCCACTAGAAACCAACAGCTTCACTTTCAAGGGATGCCTGTGAGATTTTAGAACAATTTTAGAAGTGCAGGTTGCATTTTCATTTATCGATCCTTCTGAAAAATATTCCACTTCTTTAAGCAGTAGTCAAGTACCTTGTATCAAAAGCATAAAGAAAAAAAGCTTATTAGTGCAGGAATTTGAAAGTTAAAGAAATTTTGTCATGGAGGCTGGGGAGATATCTCAGTTGGTAAAGTGCTTGCTGTGAAAAGTCTGAGGACCTGAGTTTCATTTTCAGAACCCACATTTGAAAAGCCAGGCATGTTAGTGTTACAGTTGGCACATTATCTGTCTGGGGTTAATCCTGGGTTTCATTCTCTCAGCCAATTAAAGAACTAAAAGACAAAAAAACCAAAAACAAAACAAGCCAACTCAGACCAGCGGAGAGCAAGAACCAAGAGCAGATAAGAGAACTAAGCAGTGAGGGTAACTTATGGCCTGTTAGTGTTGGTGTGGTTGCCATGTGGCTTGTTAATGAAGGTGAGTTCTGAGGACCAGAACTTCTGCTCACTTGCCTGTGAAGCAAATATTGTGTTTACTGAACCATCTCCCCAACCATACACTGGATAGAGTTTAGGAAATAAAGAGGAACAGCATTAAAAGAAACACTTGGTGGGGGGGAACTAGAAGGTTTCATTAATTATGTATTTATTTATGCTATTTAAAAATATTTGATGTGGCCAACAGAGGTAGCTTCTTGTTAATACAAAGTACTTGGCTAAGCGGGCACCACAGTTTGAGCAATGTGTACATTTCAAAGCTGTTCTGCTCTCAGCCCCAGTGAGTGGCCTCAGATCACAGAGCTGGGACATCTTTAGTGTCACAGAACTGACATTAATTTTCCTCTTCTCTTGTCCTAGTCTTTTGAAAAAAAAAACTTGGATTATTTTCATTATACCATTTAATTTTTAAAGGACCGTGGTACTTGACATTTGTATTGTTATGTCTTATAGATTAAAAATAAAGCACCTCAGCTTTCTACAAGTCATATTTGGGTCTTTAAATATAAAGGCAATTCCTCTTTTTAACTATACTCTTGCTTCCTATTGAGATCATTTAACATGAAAAATTATTTTCAAAAGCAGAAGCTCAACACATATTTTAACTCCCACGTACTAACGCTGCAAAATTTGTTAGCATCTGCATATTTTCTTTACTAATTGTAGTGTTAGTCTGAAGTTAATTGTATGAAACTGATTTTTTTCCTAAGCCCAACTTTTATATATCACATTCAGTTTAATTGGTACTTTGAATAATAAATTGTTTTTCAGTGAGAACATATTGATATTGCTAATGAAATGATTTTATGTTCAGCTTAGCTATTATGGGAAATCTTATTTTGTCTTATGTTTTAAATATAATTCTCCATTGTGGCATACTAATTAAACTAACTACCTTTAAAATCCTCAGTCTAGTGGTGTAGACAGTTGATTCTCCTTTTATAAAACAGCTACTTGCGAATCCTTCAGCTATAGCAGAAGGCTTTTGTACTTCTAGTGATTAATAATTTTTTTGTTTCTAGTAATCTTTTGTGCCTTGCACAGTTCTACACATGTGATATGTGTTGATGAACAGAGATCATCACTTTTAGTAATGAGGCCAATATAGTTTCCCAGACTATTCAGTATTCACCTATTCACAGACCTGTTTATATATGTGTATATATATTATTAGAGATTACCTGAGCAAAGAAGATTCATGAATCAGGAGGCATCAGAAAGAAGGCTTTGGGCTTCCCTAGATGAGGTAGAAAAGGGAAGTTTACAGGCAGATCACAGAAGCAAGTGAAAAAATAAAAAAGCCTTAACTGACACACGCCTCTTTTTTGGATGGTTCAAAGGGAGGGGCTGTGTCTCAGTCCAGTCAGCTAGTTGGCTAACTAGAGCTGGACTGAAAATTTTAGTCAGTTGTAGGAGTGCCTGTAAGTTTCTGTTTGTTTCTGCTAGGATGCCTGCGCATTCTGGGTGGAGTAGTGACTGCAGGCTACACTTCTGCTTACTTGGGGGAACCTGCAATGTTAGCCAGAGTGGTAAGGTAGCAGAACATTAAATCTCCAATAAAGATGATACCATTTCAACCAGTGCTGTTGAATCTCAACTTTTGGGACTCCATACTGCACCTATCACTTGAGGAGATAAAAGAAACAGAGTAACAGCAGCAAAAAAACAAACGAAATCTAAAGATTCAGATCTCAGTCAAGCCTGGTGGTGCAAGCCTGTAATTCCAGCTATTTGGGAATCTGAGGCAAGAAGACTGTAAGTTTAAGGCATGCCTGAGTTATATAGGGAGTTCAAGGCCAGTCTGGGCAGTGAAACTCAATGCCAAAAGAGAAAAACTAAAAAGTGTCAGAGATATAGCTCTGTGGCAGAGTGCTGACCTGGCACACATAAAGTGTCAAGGCACATCCCCAGTACTGAAAGAAAAAGATGCCATTCTTGACCTGAAGTAAGACTGGTTACTTGGGGAGGCTGGGGAAGGAGGTTGACTGAAAACTCTACGAACAGTTGTTCCCTATTTATGCATTGTATGACCTTGTTCTCTATATTAAAATTATAAAATATTAATAGAAAGGAAATTTCGCATCGGTGAGAATAATTCCAGGAAGATTTGTGATAGAGATGAGCTTGAACTGGTTATTTTCAAGGAGGCTGAGATTTGGAAGTGAAGAATATGACTGTGGCGTGTCCAGCCCCAATTGAGACATCTGCAAACAACCCTCCATCTAAGACTCATGGATGTCTTGAAAAGGGGAGAAGAAAGATTATAGGAGCCAAAGAAACAGTGCTTTGAGATAGTGTCTTCTCGATATTACAAGGAGATGGTGCCCATGAACCCTCCACAATATAGTTGCCGGCACAAGACCAGATCAGTTGACAGGCCAACATGGATGAGGGAAAAGTTCACAAGGCCCCACCTCTAGATGAAGAGTTACAGGCTATCCATGGCTGCTGAGAGAAGGACATTCAGTTTACCTCAAGGATGAGCCCCCTGATATGTTCTCCAGTCTCAAGTGGTCTGCCCTAAACCATGTATATGTGGGCAACTCTAACTGGACTCAAGTTGTGTGTGTGTGTGTGCGTGTGTGTGCACGTGTGTCCATGCCTGTGTATATGGATCTCAGAGGACAACTTCGCAGGAGTGGGTTCTCTGGGGATTGAACTGAAGTCACCAGTTTTGGCAACAAGCACCTTTTTCCACTGAGCCATCTTGCCAGACCCAAGACCAATCTTTGTAGTGTTCAGAAGGCAATGGGACAGTGTGTCAGCTCAGAAGGAACACACTGGGTACAGGATGACATTACTGTGAAGCCACGTTACAGAAGGCTACAAGAACCACAATGGACAATCGTAGTGAGCCACTGCAGATTCTGAATGGAGATACAATTGATCCCTCTCAAAAGGCTGCTCAGAGACCAGACTGTAATTTAGAGTCTAAGCTATAGATAGGCAAGAAAGAATAAAGTGAGGAAATGTGGGCACTAACATGAATCTGGGCTGCAGGAACATCTTGGGCATGTCTTCTTTTGGGACAGGAATTATTCTTTCCGCTGTTCTAAGACTTGAATAAATCTGTCAGTATAGATGTGAATAGACAAACCCCAAGTGACTAACAGACATGGGCAAATTCTAATTTTATCTAAATGGAGTTTCTGGACACTCTGCCCCTCACTTCTGGTGAGTGGGCTTACATGGGGCAGAGGAGAGGCTTAGGCAGTGAACATGAATGCATGTGAACACTTGTCAAGATGAATGTAAGGTAGCTCTAAGTTTTCAAACTGGGTAATAGAGTAGTGGAGCCATGGAGAGAAAAGAGAGTAGAAAAGGGAAATGGTCCACGGAGATGAGTTCCTCAGTTCCTATGCTACACCTGTACCTAGGCTGGAAACTGTTCGTAGCATAGTCCTGCAGCCACCATGCTGAGAAATTTGGATTTGCCTAAAATCTCATTGCAGATTTCAAGTTTATTTACTTATTTATTTATTTTGGCTTTTGGCCATTTTAGGGTTTTAAACATAGCTCTTGACAGTTTGGTTTATTTAAGAGATTTTCAGTAATCAAGGCATTGTCTAATGTTTAAATTCAGGTGGAAATGTTGGCAGAGAGAACAGCTTGGCTTGTGAATGCACAGTGTTTTACATGGAGATCAACATTTCAGCAAGAAGATTATAGCTGGGTACTGTATCACAGGCAGTATGTCTCCACTTGAGCGCTTTTCCTCTTAGCAATTTCCAATACAGTCATGGTACTAAGAGATGAAAGGTATTATTCAAAGTGACTTAAAATCGTAGTGCTTAAGCGGCCTGTGATGGCACATGCTGGTAATCCCAAGACTCAGGAGGTTTGGGTGGGAGGCAAGACTCTGCATTGAAAAACCAACAACAGCAACAAAAGTAGCAATCATCGGTTTGAAAAAATGACAAATGAGAGGCTTAGTATTAAAAGTAACTTCAATAGGGCCTGAAGAAATGTTTCAGCAGTTAAGAGCACCCATTGCTGTTCCAGAAAACCCTGGTTCAGTTCCCAGCACCAACATGGCGGCTAGCAACTATGGGTAACTCCAGAGGATCTAAGGCCCTCTTCTTCCTCCACAGACATTGCTTGCCCAGGTGTACTTACATACATGTACTTATGTGCAGACAAAACAATCATACACACAAAATAAAAATATTTGAAAAATTATTTGAAATTTTAAAATTTCCAAAATTATTTGAAAAATTATAAAGTTTTAGTATATTAGAAACTATGTTAAGTGCTTTATATATGCTGTTTGATTTAGTTAGTAAATAATCCTGTAAGTACATACTTTTATTGTTGTCATTGTCTAGGTGAAGAAACTAATTGGGGAAGTTAAGCAAATTGTCAGACTTTGAGGAGTTGGTTAGGGAGACAGTCAGGCTCCGACTCAGGTCTAGGACGACCTTAAAGCCCTTACTTTTAGTTGATACACTGTGCCTGTCTCACCTCTTCTGGCAACAAGGATGGAACAAAGGATTGGAAATTTTACAGCCTCTTAGCACCGAAAACGAATTTCTGTCATGTGCGAAGAAACAATGTTTAGTTTGTAAGATATGCCAGGGAATATTTAACAGCCTGCTTCTGACATTCCAGTAATGGATACTTTTGCTTGATTCATGGGCCTCAGTGTAGCAAGAGCTTACCTTTTGAGAGGCCATGCATAAAACTATTATAAGCCATTTCTTGTCTTGAAAACTTTCTTATGAGCCAGACAGTTTATGAACATCCTAAACACAGGTTGAAAATGTGGAAAATTATTTTACAGTCATTGAAGGAAAAAAGCCTGATAATAGCAAAAATAGAAAATGAGAATATAAATCCTATCCCAATGCCAAGATCAATAGTACAGCTTTGAAAAATCCTGACACTGAATAAAAATTTAAAAACACATACATGACACCTATGACACGTGAGATGTTGTAAATCTGCATTTCTAACTAAGCTTATGTTGCCGTAATAAAACATGGATTAAAAGTTACATTTTCATTGTTTCATCCTAGGAAACTAATGGAGAGTTTCTGTTTGTTCTTCTCACAGCTGAATTTCTATTCCTCCTGTGGGGTGTTTACCTCTGCTATGCAGTACGGACCGTCCCTTCAGCGTTCCACGAGCCACGCTACATGGCTGTTGCAGTTCACAACGAGCTCATCATCTCTGCCATATTCCACACAATTAGGCAAGTGGTCTCTGGAACTAGTGTACACTGTTTTATTTTTCCGGCATGCTGAAGTTTAATTTAAACAGCAAAAATGGATAAGATACATAATGGAAGGATTTTAAAAGAATGTTTTGCAAGTACCTAATTTGTTGAAGAAATGCAAGTGAACTTTTTTAGTTGTTCCTAGGTTCTTCTGATAGACTTTTTCTTTCTTTTTTCTGACTTCATTTATTTTGAAGGTGAGCTCAGTGTTATTGTATTATGTTAGGCCATTTGCAAGATATCTTGGGATGTTGTAAGGTTGTTTATATATACTTTGTGATTAAGATGTAAAGCAATCCACACATAAATTATAAAGCAGCTGTACAGAACTCATCCTTTTTACTCACATTTAATATGATAACGTATACTTTAAAACTCTTAATGCTCAAAGAGACAACACATGAGTGTGGATTGCCCTGAATTCTAATCCAGTCTGATGACTGTATGACTGCGTTCATGGTGTCCTGTCATCACTATGTTTTAGTCACGGAGATCTGGCTAAGAATATGTAGCCTGATGCTGACTTGTGATCATCTCACGTATGGCTACAGCAGAAGACTAAAGGGGAAGACAGTGGTAGAGAACACGAGATGCAAAGTGAAAGGCAAGGGATCGCTTTGGAGAACTTCCACTGCTTCATGTTTGAAAATCTCAACATTTGAGACTTTTAGGGGACACCTAACAAAAGGAATCCCAGCATTGGAAAAGCAATTTAAAAATCTCTCCAGGGGCTGGAGAGATGGCTCAGCAGTTAAGAGCACTGGCTGCTCTTACAGAAGACCTGGGTTCAAATCCCAGCACTCACAAGGCGGCTAACAACTGTCCATAACTCCAGCTGCAGGGGATTCAACGCCCTCTTTTGTGTTCTGTGAGCACTGTATGACTCAGGTGCACTTACATACATGCAGGCATAGCACTCCATACACATAAAAATAAATAATTAAAAATGTCATCCAACTGCTTGGAAAGTACTGAAATTCAGGACACATTTAGGGATTTAAATAGAAATGTAATGTATTTTCTTGAATGGAAAGGGGATTCCTGTCCTTTGGCTTTGTTCCTTTGCTAGCATTCAGACCCCCGCTAAGCCCTCCCCCCACCCAGTCCAAGGGGACAGACAGGAGGCAGGTTCCTGTGGAAGTTGCTCAGGATGCTTATCTCTCATTTCAGTCATAGCTCAGAAAGCACAAATGTCCTCCTTCAGAAAGAGATGATACCAGAGAGCAGCTGAGACTCTAGGCACAACTTCATGCTTAAAACTTTTAAGTATAAAAGATCTCTATGGTCTGGTAGCCCTGGGAGCACCGCCAGAGGGCAGGAGTCAGGGGAACTGGCCCAGCATTGTCTTGCTGCAGCTGATGACATAGATAAGGGAAGAAGAAAGAGAATAGAAGACACAGGGAAAGTGAGCTGAGACTATGAAGTTAAAAGTAAGACAACCGGGGATTGAGACTTTCTATCTCCACTCAGACCAGTGTGTCAGAATCTAAGAGGGGCAGGCACTGTCACGGTCCCAGTGAACAAAGACTAAGATTGCCTTCCCCGTGAAGTGACTCTTTTGTTATTTTTCCTTAGAATATCAAGCATGTGAGTCTTAGATGTAACAAGCATGCTTCTTGATGATTAGTTCCCAGTCAAATGTGATCCTCACAATCCCAGTGAAGATTTATGAGCCTGCAAGAATCATCCTAGACTCCTGACATTCTGCTGTTTTCAGAAAGGGGTGAAGTAGTGCCAGAGGTTTTCTGTTTTGCTCCAAATAAGTTGCTAAGTTGCTCAAATTAAATCTGTCCAAAGAAGTATAAGCATACTTTTCTCCTATAGATTTACTCTGTTTGGTTTTCATCAGTAAATATGATTTTTCAATAGATTTCGAATTCTAAAGTGGTTCAGGTCCTTTTATGGACAGGCAAGTGAACTGTTTCAAAATACCAAAAAGATTATAAAGAACTAAAGGAAAAAGTAAATCCCTTGTTCCTATCACCTGAAAATAACTGTTGTTAGAATACTAGTATATCCATTTTTGGTGCTTTTTGAGTATCTATTTTTAAACAAATTGTAATTTTTTAGCACTTTTATGGCCAGAAGGACAAATGAATTAAATTGTAGTTAAACATAATAGGTCTCTAGAGTACAGATTTGGGCAGGTTAGGGAACCAGTAGTAGAGATAATATTAAAGAAATAAAGTATGTTCAAAACCTCTTTTATACATGAACTTAATTGACATATGCTGTGCTTTTAATACTAATAAAATTCCAGAGAAAGAAGCAATAACATAATAATTTAAAATCAACCAGATCCATTTTAGTCTTTTTTTTTTTTTCTTGAAAGAAATACTATTAACTGAGGTTCTTGATAACAGGACAGTCACTGTCAACACGGTATGTGTGTTCTTGCTTGTTTTTTTAAAGTATAAAATTGTGTGTGCGTGTGTCTGTATGTGTGCACATGAAAATTAAGATGAATATATAGGATATACGTGCTCATTTTCATTCTTACCAAATGGTCAGATTAGATGAAAATAAACGAATACTAAAGAACTAAGTCTGAAAGGATAACTATGCAGAAGATCTCTCTCCAAGTCTGTTCTAATTTCCACTTATTTTTAGAGCCAGCATGAAGCAACCCTTTAGGAGTCTGCAAGATTTATAAAGTCCGTTTTATTTTTAACCACAATTTTCAAATATTTCTGTGCTCCAGGATTTTAGACCTATTTTCTAAAAGTTGAAATACCCTTTTAAAAATGAAGCTTTAAAATTACTGCAAAACTCAGCTTTTCTCAGGCTATTACTACCTAGACCTGCAACTTAAAAGCCCTGCATTAATTTAATTTGAAGGTAATTAATGTCAGCATTATTTCAGTGATTTTTTTTGGAAGCTCACATTTTTCACTTAAAGTATATGGACTCATTTTCCTTCTCTATATCTTGCTAAGTTGTATCTTATTTGTGTTGGTATTTGAGGTAGGATTCCCCTGCTAGAGGAAGCTTAGAGACACAAATCTATTTCAACTGATGGGCTTTTCTGCTTCAGTACATGCAATGGCCCTCAAATGTTTGGACTTCTATCATTTTTCTAGAGCACATTATTCATATATACACATATATGTGTATGTGTGTAAATATATATATATGTGTGTGTATGTGTGTGCATCATATATATATATATATTTATATCAGAGTTTGTTATATGTTACTTAGTATGGCAGTTTTATTGCAATGATTTAAAAAATCTCACATAGCCCAGGGAATCAGACCATGCCAAAAGCTGATCGTCCCTGAAAAACTGCATGCGAAGTCCTACTGAAGATGTGGGTGAGGCCCCTTTTCCCACAAAGGAAGGTGCCTTCATAATGACATGTGAACTATCAGAAGCATTCTGTAATTCCATGTGAATTGCAAGTCTGTTTTTCACAGCTCCAGAGGCATGAGAAAATAACTTTGTACTTTGGATGACTCTTGAGCTTCTATTTTCACATGTTGTTCAAAGAGGAGGGGGAGATGAAAACAAGGAAGAAATAACCTTGACGACAATTTTGTTTTAAATATTAGTAATATGAATTGACAGCATAATTGTCATGAATACACTACAGTGCATATTTAAAAATCAGTTTGCTCTCTTTAACCATTCATGTTTGTTTTGTAATTATAGTGTGAGTTTGGGGGCTGGAAAGAATTCTCAGTGGTTGAGAGCACTTGCTGCTCTTGGAAAGGACTCAAATTCAGTTCTCACAAACCATATCATGTCAGTCACAACCTCCTGTAACTCCAGCTCCAGAGGATCTGATGCTCTCTTTTGGCCTCTTCAAGCACCTCATGTGCATATCCCCCCCCACACACACATAAATAACATTAAAACTTAATTTTAGGATGTTAACTTTTCACCTTTGATGCTGCATGCTATTGGAAAAAATCTCTAATACTAATCCATTTGAATCTACAGCATATGGGAAAACTAAAAGAAGGATTACAAGTACAGAAAGACTTTCATAAAAACAGCCCTGGTTTCTGCATAGGGATGAATTCTTTGAAATATGAGCTTTGTATATTTATACCTACAGTTTACAGAATTTCCAAAGTTCCTAGAGTAGGCTTCATGACAGGTTTCTTCCTCACCAACTTTGGAATACAACTTTATAACTCCTCAGTTGGAGATGGTTTTAAATATTATATAGTAAATTATTTAAGAAAATTTGACAATTTTGAACACCTCATTTTTTTCTTTTGAAAGGTACTTTTTACTGGGTATCCTACTGAATGGCAAAAGTGTTTATCTAAGGTTGAAAGAAGTCTGGAGCTTGCACACCCACCCCCAGTACCGGAAAAAGGAAAGACAATAAACAAGGAGACATCTAAAAATTATTCTCTCATTCATTTTATCTACTGCATTATTTACTCTTTAAATCTCTGAGATCATCTGCAAAGATAAATAATCACTCCTTTCCCCTTCATTCCAATTAATGTTTTGTAAATAAAAAATATTATGACAAAATGTATTTGGATGTGTCTTGCAACCTATTTTTGCCTAAATCATCAATCTATACTATAGAATACATATTCAACTCATGTGTGTTCACTGTCTTGGCATTGTAGAATGTGTGTATGTATGTATATATATACATATAGAATCATATATATATGAAAAGGTTTCATACACACTGTGTGTAGGGCAACTTCAAATAATAAATGGTAATTTTATCATCCTGTGAATAATGAAGATTGCTTAACTTTGCTTCTGTGATGAGACAGCATATAATAGAAAGAGCCTTTTTTTCTATTTTTCAATATACTAAGAAGAAATATTTCTTAATATCCTGTTTTGAAGTAGAATTCTACCTCTTGATGGCTAACATGGAGAATTCTCATTTCAGATTTGTGCTTGCCTCGAGACTTCAGTCTGACTGGATTCTAATGCTGTATTTTGCACACACTCATTTGACTGTGACAGTAACCATCGGGTTGCTTTTGATTCCAAAGGTATTCTTCTAGCATTACGTTTGCCCTTGCAAGGCAATAATTTGAAAAGAGCATGGAGTCATTTCTCCTTTAAAAAATATCTGCCACTGTGGACAAAGGAAGTATGGGAAATTGTTGACACTCAGAGTTTTTAAAACATTCCCTCAGGATACTGGGTATCTAAGTTTGGGGGGGTATTAAACATCTTAAATAATTTTAAGTTATTTAATTTATACCAGAATCTATGATCTGCTTTAGTTCCTTCCGAATATTTTTACTACTACTTTGTTATTAATCATTATGAATTCAAAGTGACTTTCATTGAGCTGATAATATTAGCAAAATCATTGTTGAAAAGAACTACCATGTTGGGGCTGAAGAGGCGGCCTAGTAATTAAAAGTTTTTACTGCTCTTGCAGAGAACCTGGATTTAGTTCCTAGTGCCCATATGGTGGCTCACAACAGTCTGAAACTCCAACTTCAGGGAATCCAATATCCTCTTCTGACTTCCACTGGCACTACATACATGTAGTGCACATACATGCATGGAGGCAAAACACTCATACACATAAAAATAAAAATTAAAAGAGAACTATCATGTTAAAGATCCTCTTACTTAGATTTACCTTCAGAGAAATATTTTGTTATAGAATTTCTGAAGATTTTTGTGTAAATAGAAATAAGTGTGATATTACGAGTAGGAGAATTTCAATAATGCTATATTCTGGCCAAGATTAACTATGACTTTAAACATGAAATGGAGAAAGGGACTCAGTTGACAGGACTTCTGGGAGGGTTCTTCACTTTGAACTAGCTGTATTCTGTATTAGCAAAACTCTGGATCTCTCTGAATTTCAGTTTCCTCATCTTGACCTGAGAGCAAGCTATTGCTGTGATAAAAATCCGACCAACTTGGGGAGTAAAAGGTTTACTTGGCTTACAGCACAGTCCATCATTGAAGGTGGTCAAGGCAGGAAATCAGGGCAGGAGACTGGAGGCAAGAACTGAAGCACAGACCATGAAGAAACACTGCTTGCTGGTTTGCTCCTCTGGCCTGTGCTCAGCCTGTTTTCTTATACAACTCAAGACAAACTGCCCAGGATTGGCACCAACCACACTGGACTGAGCCTTCCCACATTATTCAACAGTCAAGAAAATGCCCCTCAGGCATGAGGCTCTCTCTACCCATGTGTGTCAAGTTAATAATAAGCTCTTCATTACAAGTAGACTATACAAGTTACTACAGCATTACTATTAATACTATTTTGTTTTACACGTGGAGAAACACAGTATTAGAAGATTAGGTATCTTATCAGTGCCACACATGACAGCACCAGCAAGACTGTAACCAAAGGCATAAGGTATTGTCTTTCACTCCAGGATTCATCTCAGCTCTCACAATTACCATTTAGGTGTAGCCTGCTTGCAAAGCCAAGCAAGTGCAAACAAAATACAATGTCAGTTTTACTGCCTCAGAGGGTTCTATCAGCTAACCACAGTTTTGTATGTTTATTTTGTTACTGTAGTTTATCCTACCTACTTTTAAACTTTGTATAATATGCTTACATATTTTTTAGACTAATGGATAGACTCAGACTATTCATTCGGTAAATTATTACTGATCTACAAAGAAAGGACCTACATGCATGCAAAATAATATTGTACATGAATGTTCACAGTTGCATTACTCAAAATAACTGAAAGGTAGAAATAACTTAGATCTTTACTAACTAATAAATGCATTAATAAAATGGAATATCTATATAATGGAATATTATTTGTCAATCAAATGAATTTAATGACACTGGGGAAATTGTTCAGTCAGGAAAGTGCTTGTCATACAAGCATGAGAACCCAGGTTAAATCCCCTGAATCTACTTCACAGAATCTGGTGTATTGATGCAGACTTGCAATCCCAGTGCTGGGGAAGCAGTACAGGTAGATCTTTGGGGCTTGCAGGCCAGCCAGCCTAGCCTACTTGGTAAATTCCAGGGAAGTGAGAAACCATGTCTCAAAAAGTAAGGTAGACAGCAGCCCGAGGAGTGATGCTCAAAGTGGCCCTCTGGCTTTCCCATGCATACACACCCATATGTAACACATACGCACACACAAACATGCACCTGGACACACATGAATACGGACGCACATTAATACACAAGCACACACACACACACACACACACAAATGAAATAGGAATATATGCTGCAACTCTGACCACAATGCCAGTTGAAAAAGTTGAGCACAGAAGGCCATATAGCACACACTTCCGTTTATGTAAAATGTCTGGAACTGGCAAATCTGTGGAGAAAAGAAACATTAGTGGTTTCCACAGCATGGGAAAGGAAGAGTGGAAACAATTGCTTCATTAGTTCAAGAGTTCCTATTGAGGAGATGAGAATTTTCTGGAATGAAATGGTGATGACTGCACAGTCTTGTGAATATACACTGAATCACATGCTTTATTTTTTTAAATATTTGTATTTAAAAATTTTTATTTTATGTATGAGTGTATCGCCTGCATATGCTTATGCATTCGTGTTATGCAATGCCCACAGAGGTCAGAAGAGGACATTGGATCCCCTGGAACTGGAGTTAGGGATGGTTGTCAGGAGCCATATGGGTGCTGGCAATTGAACCTGGGTTCTCTGCAAAAGCAGCCAGTGCTCTTAATTACTGAGCTGTCTTCCCAGCACCCTAAATTACATACTTTAAAATGTAAAATTGATGTATGAAATTTATCCCAAAAGGTAATAAATATTATTATTAAAGGATTTTGCTAGGCGTTTAGAATAACTGTAATGAACAGATAAAAAGCTGTGCTCTGATACTAGCTCCACTTAGGAGATGGGAGGGAAAGGTGATAAGATAAATATTTAAAGTAGCATTTAGGAGAAAGCCCTAAGGAAAAATAACAAACAGGAAATGTGTAATACCTGACAAATGACTGTGTTCTTGTTGTTCTTTTATTTTGGGGGATCAAACTCAAGGCCTTGTGCATGCTGAACATGTATTCTACCACTTAACTACAGCCCCAGCCTTTGACTGCCTTAAACTTATGATTGTCTCCAAAATTTTATTCTGAAAAACAATTCTATTCTTCTAATTTACCTCCTGGTGGTAGGGAAAGTACCTTGTGAGACCTGGGATTCTGTCATAGTTACCATCGCATCTTCAAATTCATGGTACCTGTGGGTCTCACAGGTAAAAGAGAAAAGGAAGGTTACTGTGCTATCCCAGTCGGTGCTAATTACAAAAAATCCATTGTGGACAAACCTGAGTTCCATTTTGCTTTCCTTTGCATGGATGTCTTCACTGTTGATGGCAGTGGTCCTAGTGTGGTTGAACTTGTTATAAGACAACATACTGATTTTTAATGAAATATTTGAATTGGAGTCATCTGGGAGAAGAGAATCCATGTTTTCTAAGCAATTACCTAAATGTTTTAAGGCATACTGTTTGCATATTGTTTAATGTATGCCTGCCTGCTTTGAGTCTCCTGCCTGCCTTCCGACTCTCAACAATGCACTACTTCTAATGTCTACACCTAAAAAGAATGCAGATAAGCACACACACCCAAAAACATCCCATGAAAATAACCAAAGTGTGATAAAGGAGGAACTTGAGAAATACAATGAGGTTGAGGAAAAGAATCTGTAATTTTAGTGGCGCTTTCCACTTAAATACCATCCCAGCAAGAAGTCACTAGGCCAAGGTGATGCTGTGTGTCATGCTTGTTCCGTGTCTTACTTAGCATCTCACCGATGACCAAGTTGAGAGTGGACTCACATATCCTGTTCACTGAGTTCTGAAAGGTTCCTCTGCGAACCGATATGCAGTAGATGGAGAGTCTCATTCCGGTCACTAGAACCAATTGTGCCCATAGATGAGTGAATCCTCAACTAAGTGAAGGTTATTATCTTATATTTTAGCATATTATATTAAGACATTTCTCACTTGTACATCTTACATCTAAATTGTTTCTCTTAAGGAACTTTCTTTACAGATCTTTCTACTAATTTTCGAGTACAAAATCAAATGTATCATGGAAAACGAGTAGAAATCAGTTAATACTGGGAGCCTTGAAAAGAAACAAGAGTAAAATTGGAGTGAAAGAGTGAGTGAAGCTGATGCCACCTCACTAATAGCTCCAGCACACAGCACGGAAGGCAGATCACAGATGTAGCAGCAGAGCACTGGTCTGTTCTGAGTGAGGGAGTTTATCTAGTACGAAACGAAGTTATCATTAGAACCTAAGAAAATGATCGTGTTGTCTCACAGTGGGCTAAAGCTTTCGGCTCATGTTGAATATCTGTTGCAGTTTTCACATTCAAGCAATAACCCCCGTGATGACATGGCTACAGAAGCATATGAAGATGAACTGGACATGGGGCGTTCTGGATCCTACCTGAACAGCAGTATCAATTCCGCCTGGAGTGAGCACAGCCTGGATCCAGAGGACATTCGGGTAAGGCCTGGTATCTTCTTACTCGTATCAGCATAGTCTAGTTTACGCCCACTTTGCACATGTGAACTGGCGGGTATTTGTGTGTGTGTGTGTATGTGTGTGTGTGTGTGTGTGTGTGTGTGTGTGTGTTGTATCTATATATGCTCTGAAGAGAAAGGAAGTGTATATGTGAGATCGGAGAGAGCAGCATTGTGCATTGTACAATGTACAATCCCAGTATAATTGTAATGCATAAAGCTGTCTCAGCTCTTACGGTAGCCTTGGCCATACTTGGGGATCTTGACTGACTTATTAACCATCATAATGATGATCTGATTTTACATGCTCTGTGGTTTGAGTTTTTGACATCTTTGCTGTTTCAAAGGTATATCTTACCTGTGAGCAGGGAGATTGGATTATTTAATATAATCTGTGCAAACCACATCATCTTCTGAAGGAAGGGGCTTTGTACTGTTGTCCCGTGCCCTAAACCAGCATCAGTCATGACTATCAATGCTGCATAATGCTTCCAGAACTTCTCAGGGATAAACTTCAGCAGTAGGCAGTGTGCTGGCTTCTGTTATAGTCCTAACTCTGGGCCACACAAGTTGAAAATTCAAAGTCCTTGGTCCATGAATCAAAGGTAAAATGTGTAAGTTCGTATCTTAAAGTTCATATTTTATTTCTAAACATTTAAGGAAAAGGAGAAACTGATGAATGAAATTGTTACCTAAAGCAAAAGAGCTTTTTGCTTGTTTGAGTTCAGGCTTGTTGCTAATCAAACACCAGTCAGTGTTATTTTCTGTCTGAAACACTAAATTCTATGCCTTTTAATTTTCCTCTTGCTTTGGCAGGATGAGCTGAAGAAACTGTATGCCCAGTTAGAAATATACAAACGGAAGAAGATGATCACAAACAATCCCCACCTCCAGAAAAAGCGGTGCTCCAAGAAAGGCCTAGGCCGGTCCATCATGAGGCGCATCACTGAGATCCCGGAAACAGTAAGTAGGCAGTGCTCCAAAGAGGACAAGGAAGGTGCAGACCACAGTGCGCCCAAGGGAGCAGGCCTTGTCAGGAAGAACCCACCCGAGTCTTCAGGGAACACTGGGAAGCCCAAGGAGGAGTCCCTGAAAAACCGGGTCTTCTCTGTCAAGAAATCCCACAGCACGTATGACCACGTGAGAGACCAAGCAGAGGAGTCCAGCAGCCTGCCCACAGAGAGCCAAGAGGAGGCCACCGAAAACTCCACTCTGGAGTCACTTTCAAGTAAAAAGCTGACACAGAAGCTCAAAGAAGACAGTGAGGCCGAATCCACAGAGTCAGTGCCTTTGGTGTGCAAGTCAGCCAGCGCCCACAACCTCAGCTCGGAGAAGAAGCCCGGGCACCCTCGAACGTCCATGTTACAGAAGTCACTCAGTGTCATAGCAAGTGCCAAGGAGAAGACGCTGGGCTTGGCTGGGAAAACCCAGATACCAAGTGTGGAAGAGCGTTCTAAGTCCCAGAAACCTCTGCCCAAAGATAAACAGACAAATAGGAAGTACTCAAACTCAGATAACACAGAGACTAAAGATTCTGTCCCCCCAAACTCCAATCATGTGGAGGAGTCAAGAAAGCCTCAGAAATCCGGGATTATGAAACAACAGCGGGTCAGCCTCCCTACTGCCAGCTCTGACCTGAGCCCGGGCAGTGCCCAGATGAAAGGCAACTTTGACATCAGGGAAGTGTGCCCTTGGGAGGTTTATGACCTGACCCCTGGTCCTGTGCCTTCTGAACCAAAAGCTCAAAAACACGTGTCAATTGCAGCTTCTGAGGTGGAGAAAAATCCAGCATTTTCCTCAAAGGAGAAGTCCCACCACAAACCTAAGGCAATTGAAGGATGGCAGCAACTCAGTCACAAGAGCCTGGATAAGACAGAAATCGTCCCTTGGGAGAGCCAAGGGCCATCCCCTTTTGAAGATGAGACTCATTTGATTTCCAAGACTCCGGTTCTCCCAGGGAGTGCTGGGCAATGTGAAGAACTGCCCCCCAAAGTTGTAGCATCAAAACTAGAGAATGAAAATCTCAACCAAATGGGAGACCAGGATAAACAGACGTCTTCTTCTGTGGAGATCATGTCTGGCTCCTATAACTCAAGTAGTAGTTCCCACCAACCATTAACATCACGAGCTGAGGTATGTCCTTGGGAGTTTGAGACCCCAGAGCAAGTGAATGCTGAAAGAGGTGTAGCTTTACCTGTCACTTCTGCTGTAAGTGTGAATAAGGTGGTAGGGCCTCGGAAATAAGAGGTCCGGGACACCTGCCAAGTGTAGCCTCCCCAGGGAGATCGGGAGGAACCCCCCGCCCCCAGTTTGATAGAAGATCTGAAAATCAAAAATTACCAAGGAAGATTTGTCAGCCAAGGGAATGTGGCACATAGTGTGGTGGGGTCCGGGCATGGACTGAAGAAGGCAGGAGCCCAGCTGTGTGTCACAACGTGGAAGTCTGGCTCAGACGAGAAGTCATTCCTTGTGGTAATACCAAGGAAACCTTGATGTCTGAGCATGTTTAAGGGAGATCGCCCCATGGAATTTGAAGATCCTAGCAAGAAAAGCAGGGGACACAGGAGAGGAAGGCATGAATCTGGGCAAAGAAGGGAAGAATCTAGATACTTGCGACTGAAATGCTAAGTAGCTGACTGAACCGGACTTACTTTATCTATTTAACCTTCGTAGCACTGCTCACTTAATGCATCCCCCCAGAATACCTTTTATATAAATGATTGCTCTCGTTTTCTTAAAAATGTATGTTTCCGTACACGGTTGTGTCTCATATTCAAGCATTCCAGATTGTATGAGTTTTGCAAATAACTTTGATATTACGTGACACAACACATTTATGCAATCTGCAGCTACAATTTACTGAATACCTGCTAGCTACCTACTGTAGTTGATTCTTGGAGTACAGTAAGCTTTCTCTGGCTTAGGAAGCCATAACTGTTATGATGAAAACTTTTTGTTTGGGCCGTGGTTTATACAGTGTGAATTTGGATTTGGCTTCATTATTTCTCATCATGGTCTGTTACACTGTCTTAATCATTTTAAGATGAGTTGAGTTACTTGTTTTGCACTTCCTGTAAGGACCAGAACTTTCTTAATCATGGAGATCAAGTGGTCCTGCTTAGTCATATGTCTCAGTAAGTTAAGGACAACTTATCCATTGTTTGTTCAAAGTCAGAGCTAGATCATTCCAATTCATTGTTCCTTTTAACTCTTTGAGTATTTCATACTTAGTATTTCCTAAGGAAGGAGCTGAGTGAGGAAACTGTACTGTGCATCATTACCGCTGGAAAGGGGAAATCCAAAGGATGCTATGAGAATGACATCATACTGCAGGTCCAGGAAATATGCCTTTTAAAACAGAGACAGGAAGGTAGCTCTGAAAAGCACTTTCAAGGGATTATTTTTATAAAGAGAAAAATTAACGACATCATCAAGATCATTGTATGGATATATTTTTATTATGCATACTGAAAATATGATATTTTAAATTACCTTAAACTATTTATTCTCATAAATTTTTATTCATTGCTTCACCTAGGTATAGAACTTGCTGGTCTCAGATCCCAAAGAGATTTTATAACCTGATTTATTCAAAGCCCATAAAGTGGTATGGGTTCCTCATTCTCCCCAGCACCACAACTTACAAGCCCTGCAAATTATCATTGCAAGCCACCTAGCTCAAAATGCAAAGCGCAAGATTTATTTGCAAGGCAAAACAGTCCTCAAAGCATATCTTAAAAAATGTACTGCCTTCCACACTGATCTCCTAGTGTGAGCATCCTAAGCTGCTGACTTAGCTCTAAGGATGTAATCTCGAAATGAAATTCAAAAGCTCAACCTCATTTTATTTAAAGACGAATCTCTTGAAATTCCAGCCCATGCTTCCCTTCCTTTCACTGCAAATACGGAGCAAGCAACTGCTTATTAGGCCCAGACATTTCCAACCTAATTAACTTTTTCATTTTGTGAGCATCAGGGCAGACACCCTAGGAGGATGAAAGATGGAGAGAAGGAATATCAGAAGATAGATATGAATGAGGCTGTTCTTAATATTCTCAGTGGAAGATAGAAACAGAAGTCTTTGTATCTATCATCAAAGTTTTCTCAGTGACTTTTTTATTCAGGAGTAAGCAAGCACTTGAGCAGTTTGCAAAGCTGTGTGTAAATCCCCCTCACCCATGTGCTCGCTTTATACATTTCTCAGGTTGGTGGGATAGGTTTGAAGTGCTACAGAAATTTTATTTTTAACTGCTGCCTTCATCTGTTTTTTCCATCCATTCCTTTTCAATCAAAACTTATCTGCTAGACGATTTTGGAATACCACATTAAGGTATATTTATGAATTTGGTTTAGAGGTTCTAAACCTACATACCTGTTTCACTTGTGTGAGATCTGTTGGCACTCGGCTCACTTATGAGAATTGACTAGTCAAGTGTGGCTGACATTTACTGCAATTCAGGATGATCCTGCTAGACGTGTGGCTTACAGATTTGCCAAATTATATCTTAACAACAGTTTATATTCTGTAGATTATTCTCCACCAGCACAAACCAGCGAGAATGTTTAGGGTCTTTCCTCGAGTTTCATTACCATTCTTAGCGCCAAGAGAAGTTGAAATCTGTCCTTTGGGAGGCTCTGTTCCCAGGCTAAGAACAATAGTGCACAGACACTGGTGAGGTCTCCACAAACAGTTGCTAGGTTGTCCTTCTCAATGCATGTGCAGGCTGCATCCCATCCTTGTTGTAAGCCAGGGTTTATAAATAAGTAGATTTATATCTGTCTTAATAGAACTGTATATTTTATGCAAGAATTAAATGCTTTACAACATGAATAATAACTCAACCCATTGTAAACTTCGGTGGCAATATGGAATTGAAACTCGACAGTTCTCGTTATTTGCTTCCTAGGTTTCTGCATGCGAGTGATGACAGGTAGGCCTGAGAACACACTGCCCTTTGACTTCTAGCGTTTAGTAACTGAGAGCTGTAGAGTCAACAAAGCTGTAAGTCTCTTCACTTAACCTGTGGTTCTTCTAACACTATTATCTGAAATCTACAGCATCCCACCATGAAATATTGGGTAAATTTATGTTGTGATGTGTTGCAGCATGTAAATAACTATAACTTCTCTGCAATAAAACAAATTTATATGAAAGCAATTGGTGTGTTCCTCTATCAGAAGTTGTATATATTTATCCAGTGACCTTACAAGGAATTCCATATACATCTGTGGCATTGAATTCCTTATGCAGATGTATCCTCTTGTCCCCTATGTGTAGAAATAAGTGGTTTGCCAAGTTTGGCTTCAGATATGCAGGTGGCTATTACCTGCCAGTAAAACCAGTAGGATGGTGGTTTGGGTTTAAGAAAGTTCCTTGCAAATAACAACTACTTTCAGGTAACTTTTTGTATTTCCTGGGTACACATACCAGAGAGTTTGCAAAGCTATAGTGATAAAAAGATTAACAAGGCTACCAAGAACACTCAGACTTGAAAGAGTATCATGTCAGGGACATAATAATACACAGATGAGCATAACTAAACCAAAGAGCCAGTGAAGGTTAATTAGAGAATTTGGATTCATTGCGGTATGAAAAAGACCCTTGAAAGCTGGAACAGTAGCTGGGCAGGGCCATGCAAGATGTGCTTCAATTATTCCAAAAGCTTTAACTGGGGTGTGGTCAAGTCACGTAGTAGAGGAATTCTTTTAGGGTCATCTAAGAAATTGATTTAAATGGAAAGAAACAAGAGGCTGCTTGACTAGTTAGAAAGTTGGTATGAGAATCACCATAAGGTGAGACCCAGGTGGGAAGTGGGAAGAAGGCTATTTAATCAAAATCACATCTTCAAGTGAGGCTACTGTTTTGTTATCCTTATGGAAAGTCAGATAAATTCTAAAGAATTAGGCAGTTATGGCAACTTTCATGTTTGTTGTCATATGGGCTAATCCCGGAAGCTTTAAATGCCTTCTCTGAGGGAATCTGTAGAGCAGGATCTGCTGTTGATTGTATGGGAAACCTTGAAAACAATTGGACTGTGATTGGATGGAGCAGCTAAAAGATCCTGTCAAAACAGACTCAGTTTCTAACTCGAAGTTTGAAGCAGTTCCAGAGAGAAAAGCAAGTGTCAAGAGGGCAGAGGATGAAGCTGCACCCTCAGCTTACCTGCAAATCCCTCTCTCCTTAACCTTCTCCCATTGCCCCTTCCTCTGCGTTCACACCACATGCTTTCCATGTCAGATGCACACTGTGAATAGAGCCTGTGATCACAGCCTTTTGAACATCCCATAACGGCTAACCAACATAGTGAGGGATCAATGAACAAGCAATGTAATCAGATCCACCTGATTTTACCGTACATTCTCTTATGATGAGAACAATACAGTCTTTGCTATTTTTTCATATATTGATAGTTTTAGCCCTTGTTTCTTTGCTCTAAATTTAGAATCTATTAAAAATTCCTCAGGGGAATATTTCTATCAGAAATTTCTGTCATAATACAGAAGGTCATAATGTAGCTCTGCTGATCTAAAATAATACACACTAAGATTTTGTTTCAGTATATTGAATTCTTTTCCCCTTGAATAGCTCTAAGACAGAAATAATGTTGTTCTGGTTTTGGTTATTTTCTCTTTAAACATTTATTTCTAGGAAAGGGTAGGAACTAAGTTCAGGTACATTGACTGTTCTGTTTCAGTGTTAACCTGCTAGAAATCGAACAGTGAAATGTCTGAACTGGTTTCTAATTTCTCTCTTTCCTCTGTGAAGTGTAAATTTAAAACAATACATTTCCAGAAACAAAACCGTCTAGTCAAATGAAAATGGGAAATGAGAGACAGATGTAGGTAGGATGAGGTCGAAACCACTCAGTAGTCACAATCCTGGAAATAGAAATAGGTTAAGTAGAAATAAAAGGTTCATGACAATTCCTGAAGCACACACTCCCACTTCGGTTTAATCAGTAGAAAAGGCAAAAGTGCTCCTTGTGCACAGGAGAGAGATTTGATTTTCCCATGACTTTTGTACCTGTTCTTTGCTCTCCCTCAAGTTCTTCACTTTCTTTCCTGTCTCAGTATCTTCTTTGCTTCAATACTAGAATTAAGATCTGCTGTATCACCCAACAAAAAAGATCTGAGAATATATAGTATTAAAAATAACCCCAGGGGCTGGCAAGATGGCTAGGCAGTTAAGAAGTACTGGCTGCTCTTGCAGAGGACCCAGGTTCAAATCCCAGAACTGGCTAAAAACCATCAGAAATTCCAGTTCCAGGGGATCCAGTGCTCTCTTCTGACCTCCACAGGCATTGCTCAACACGAGTGCACTTATACACATGCAGGCAAGACACTCAAACAGAAAAAAGTAATAAAAATTAAAAATAAAAATAACATCTGGATCGCAGTGTACCTGGCCTGTCCCAAGAAGCTGGGTGCTTGCGTGCTCTGTTCCAGGAACAGTGTCCATGTTCCTGTCTTCTCCCTGAGTCAGATGGACTCCTCTGTCCGTGGCTTTAATCATGAAACTGCTTAGGTCTCTCACTGCACCAACTTGCAGTTTAAGTCCACACTTGTCTGAATCATGGATAAGTTTAGGGCTTTTCATGGCCAGAATTTGTTTTATTCAATACTCTGTCCCCAATCTCAAGTGATGTGTTTTATCATGAATTCAATAAATGGTTGCCAAATTAAAATAATTCATTTCTGATTATTGTTTAGAATACACATGGGAGAGAAGATCTGAAGAAATTCTAACATGTTTGGTATTAAAAGACCTTCCACATAAAATCCAGCAGTTCCTTAGAAATTCTCTGTTTATGACTCAACTCTAAGAATTCTAACTCTCCAGTTTTAAAATTATTCATTTGCCAACATAAGAAAAAAGAAACCTAAGGCTTAGGCCATGGCCAGTTTTTCAGAGCTGTAAAAGTTATTTCCACATGTCATAAAAATAAGATATACTTAATTAGGCAGAAGGAACTAGCTTTTAGCCATCTGAATGCTTTTTGGAAAATTAAGCATTGGCTAGCTCTATATAAAACATTCACAGAGACTCTCACGTGAGGCAACAGATTTTCTGAGAAACGAGATATTTAGTTGAAACAAATAATATTCATATTTGACTGACTTCTCATCCATATGTCTACAAGTTTTGCTCTACATAAATTTATATAGAAGTAGTCATAATATGCATGTTATATAACTATAAATGATACATGTGTGAACTAAACTATATAGGTTACACGTAAATAAATGTGCACACCCAATTGGCAATAGGAACTTACTGGCAATAGGAAAATATATTGAAAGCATCAAATTTTTCAACATAGTGCAGATATTAAAAGATCAAGAAAAATATTTTTCTCCCTTTTAAATCTTAAAGATTTGTAGCTTTAAGCACATATGGTGAATGATTTGACTTGTGAATTTATCTGTGCTTTTTTTCAGTACTTGTTACATACAGTAAATTGAGGAACTTGAATTTATTTCTGTGGTTCTCAGACCAAATTTGGTACTAGAAACATGTGAAAAATTGGGGTAAAGCCAGTGTTAAGGGGTGGCCTGAAAAGAAACTACTTGGTCCATGAGAAAACTGTCAATGAAGTTGTTCAAGAACATCAAGAAAAGAAACTCAGTTTCAGAAACACTTGAGTAAAAGTCAATCTGGAACCATTTTCTGGAACACTGAAAAGCTGGATAGGCTGTGATATAAGTACACATAAGCGCCTTCTCTTGTTAATAGCTGGTAAAGGTGCCACAGAATCATCTCTTCTTCACCCACGACAGGCGCCCTGTACAGTCACCTGCAGCTGTGCATCATGCAGGGGTTACGGGCCTATGAGGCATGAAAATATTGAAACAAGGTACACTTTTCCTCTGTATGTCTATTTGCTTTCATTTAATTTCTTTATCTTTTAATGGTTAAGTTGTAAAAAAAATTTTTTAAAGGCTCAGACACAGATTTTAAAACAAAAAGAGAAAAACGTTGTAAAACATTTTTTGAAAGCTTGTGTCAGGTGGTAGGTAGTCCATGGATACTTCTTTAACATGTACAAATGGTAGTAAATATTGCTGAGGTGGAACAGGAAGCTGAAAACAATTCAGGAGTTCAAGGTCAATTCCTGAAATCTGGATCTGTCATCAGAATGCTTGACTAGGGAAGAGCTCTTTAACTTTCTGTGTTTGCATTTGTTACCTGAAGTTTGAATGAGATAGAACCTGAAGGCCTTTTTAGTGCTACACTGAAGATAGCTTCATGCATGTATGTGTGTCTGACTGTGTGTGTGAAATTTTGAAATTTCACTTCAAGCTATATTGCTCTGGTAGAATGAATATAGCCAAACAACTCCTTAAGACTAAGAAACATTTGCAAATTTAAATCAGCTAAAGGAGTCACACAAATGAAATGGAGCAAGATTGGATGAACAGTGTCTAATCCCCCTTGATTTCTGTATATTTTATCCTAAGATATAATTAGAGAATTCCAAGAAGTTTGGCATGACAAAGAATCATGAAATATTTGCTTCAAGAAGCAAAATGAAGCTGGAGTCAGGCCTGAATGAGAGGCAGTCGAAGGACAGTTTCCTTTCTGAATTCTATTTTTTGTACTATGTTGAATCACAACTGCATCTCTGGAATGAATAATCTTTTAGATATAATCTGGAAATTGTTTTTACCGTATTTGAGAATTTTTGTGTGTATGTCTGTGTTGGTTATTTTTGTTGTTGCTGCTGTTATCAAACCCCATAGCATATCAATTTATACAAAGAAAAGTTTATTTGGGCTTGTGGTTCCAGAGGGTAAGAGTCCATCAAGGCAGAGAGAGGCATGACTGCCAGCAGCAGACATGACAAGAGAAGCTGAAAGCTGAGAGCTCCCACTCCCAAAGCAAACAGGAAGCAGGGAGGTGGCAAACTGGAAGTAGACAAGGCTGTGAACTCCCAACATCCACCCCAACAACATATTTCCTTCTATAAGACTGAACCTCTTAAACCTCTACAAACAGTATCATCTGCTGGGGACCAAGTGTTTAAGTATTTGAGCCTATGAAGGACGTTCTCATTCAAGCCACCACATCACACTTGCTGACCCCATATGCTCATGGCCGTATCATAATGTAAAATGTATTTACTCCAACTTTGAAAGTCTCCATAGTCTTTAACAGTCTCAACACTGTTCAAGATTCCAGTCCAAGGTCTCTTCCGAGACTCAAGGCAATCTCATACTATAACAACTTGTAAAATCAAAAAGCAAAATCAGATACTTCCAGTGTAAAATGGCACAGAGTATACAGTCTCATTCCAAAAAGGAAGAATGGTGGTATCAGGAGAAAATGCTAGACTAAAACAAGAGCAAATACCAGCAAGGCCAATACCAAATGGCGATGTTCCCTGTCCAATGTCTAAGACTTCCATTCTAAAGGCTTAGGTGGCTCCACCCCGATGCCGTTGCTTTCTCTTAAACTGGTTCTACCCTCTATATTCAGCTCTCCTTGACAGATATATCATGGTTCCGTTATCTCCAGCATCTTAAGGTCTCCACTGAAACCCAGGCTTCACTTTACAGCTTCATGAAATGGCCTCTACATGTTGCCTGGCCTCTGTGGTTCTCTGAAACCATGGAGGACTAATCATGACTCCTTCACTCTTGTATCTTTCAGGCTTCCAAAGGCAAGCAACATGTGAAAGACACTATCAAGCTCAGCTGCCAGCTTTGTGTGGACCCTGTCTCCCTTGGTTCACATTTAAAGCAGACTATATTTTGGAGTTTTCTAGGAGCAGAAAATCTCTTAGGCTTTCTTCTTTCACAAGTTGGAAGCTAGGCTAGACAGGGGTCTTGCCTGAAGGTACTCTTCCCAGTGTGCAGGAAGCTTCTACTCAATAATGATGCTAATCTTTCTTATCACGTAAAACCTCTCTTCCAGCACAAACTTTACCTGCAACATTAAGCTCCCTGGTTTTGTTTTCTTCTCCAAACTGTACATTTTTTATTTCTTTCTGCTCTATTTTCATCACAGATCTGCTTAAGAGTCATCAGTATGGTGCTAGAGAGATGGCCTAGTGATTAAGAGCACTGGCTACTCTTGCAGAGGTTTGGTTCCCAGCAGGCACATGGCAGCTAACAACCACCTATAACTCTGGTTCCAGAAGATCGGATGCCTTCTTCTGACCTCTGCAGGCACTGCATGATACTGATGTACTTACATACATGCAGGCAATACACTCATACATATAAAAAATAAAAATAATAAAAAACAGTTATCATTAGTAAGCACACCAAAGATCCCGTGTTAGGTTGTCTTGAAATTTCCTCTGCTAAAGAAGTTAGTCCATTACTTTTTAATGTAGGACCACGTAGCCAAAGGCAGCTAGATTCTTTGCCAAAATGTCATACAAATGGCTTCTAGCCAAGTGGCTGTTTAAGTCCTTGCTTCCCTCTTCTTCTAAATCATAATGAACCAATTATATAGTTTGAGCTTTTATTAGAACTGCCTATTAAGCTCTGCTTACAGCATTCAACAGAGTTTTTCTAGGCCAAAGTTCAAAAGTCTTCCACATTCCTCTGAAAAAACAATATGTTACATTTCTTCACAGCAAGAGCCCACTCTCTGGCACAAACTTCTGCAATTAGTTGCTTTTTTGTTGCTATGTAAAAAGACCATGACCAAGGAAACTTATAGAGGAAAGAGGAGAAAACTAAGAGCCCACGTCTTCAAGCATGCACAGGAAGCAGATAGAGGTGTAAACAGGAAGTATAATAAGGCTATAAACTATCAAAGCCCACCTGTAGTGACTTATTTCCTCTAGCAAAACTGCACCTCTTAAACATCTGCAAATAGCACCACCTACTGGGCACCAAGTGTTCAAATGTCTATGGGGAATCTTTTTCAAACCACCAGAATGCTCATCAGGGAGATTGGTAATTTCTTTTTCTGTGTGTCATTATCTGTTTTTGATATCAAGGTAATACTGCCTTCATAAAAAGTATTGGAAGCCTTCTTGATTTTTCAGTTTTATGGAATAATTTCAGTAGTGTTGATGTTCATTTTTCTTTGAAATTCTGGTAGAATTTTGCAGTGAATCCATCTGGTCCTGAGCTTTCCCTGTAGGAAGATTTTTCTTAAGACTTTGATCTTGTTGCAGTTTATGGATCCATTTAAATTATTTATTTCATCTTGGTTTAATTTGGAGAGTTTGCATTCACTTAGAAATTCATTTATTTCTTTTATATTTTCCAATTTCTTAGAATAAGTGTTTATTTATAAATAAACAATCTTTATAATTTTCTGATTTTCCTCACTTTCTGTTGTAATGCCTCCCTTCTCATCTACGATTTTATTAATTTGGGTCTTGTCTCTCTTTTGGTTAATTTTGCTAAGGGCTTTCCAATCTTTTTATCTTTTAAAGAACCAACTCTTGCTTTCATTGATTTTGTTGTAGTATATATTTCACTAATTTCAATTCTGATGTGGTTATTTCTTTTCATCTACTGTGTTGGCATTTGGTTTGTTTTTTATTTTTCCAATGCCTTAAGGTGCATGATTACATTATTTGGGGGGCTTTCTCAATTTTTTATATAGGCACTTAGTGCTGTAAACTTAACTCTTAGGTTGTCTTCATTGTATCTTGTAGATTTGGATGTGTTGTGTTTTAATTTCTGTTCAGTTCTAAGAATTTTTCGAATCCCTTCTTATTTTCTTCACTGACCCATTAGTCACTTAATAGTGTGTTGTTTGGTCCCTGTAAATCTGTATGCTTTCTGTAGTTTCTATTGCTGCTGATATCAAGCTTTGTTCCATTGTTACCAGACAGAATACAGGAAGTTATTTCTATTTTCCTTTGTTTGTTGGCAGTTGCTTTGTGTATTAATATATAATCAGTTTTGGAGAAAGTTCTATGGGCTGCTGAGAATAATGGGTATTCCTTAGTGTTTACGTAAAATGTCCTGTATATGTTTGTTAGTGATTTGATTTAAGATGCCATTTAACTCCGTGTTCCTCTGCTTACTTTTTGCTTGGATGAAGTATCTGTTGGTGAGAATGGGGTCTTAAAGTCACCCACTGTCACTATATTGAGATATTTCTGTAATTTTACATCTAGTAGTATTTCTTTTATGAAACTGGATGAACCTATGTTTGGTGTGTATATCTTTAGAGTTCCAATATCCTCTTGCTAAATTCTTCCTTTAATGATGAGTATGAAGCGACCATCCTTGTCTCTTCTGACTAGTTTTGGTTTGAAATCTATTTTGTCAGAAACTAGAATAGCTAAGCCTACTTCTTTCCAAATTCCATTTACTTTTTCCATTCCTTTTCCCTAAGACGGTATCTATCTTTGATGATGAGACGTGTTTCTTGGATGCAACAAAGAGACAGATCTTATTTTGTTATCCAATCTGCTAGTCTGTTTCATTTTATCAGAGACTCAAGACTGAATTGGAGTTATTATTGAAAGATGTGTGTTGATTCCTGTCATTTTGTTGGTGGGTTTTTTTTTGTTGTTTTTTTTTTTTTTTACTTATTTACTTATTTTACTGTACCATGTGCATGCAATGCCTGCGGAGGTCAGAGGAGGGCATCAGATCCCTGGAACTGGAGTTATGGACAGTAGTTAGCTGCCATGTAGATCGTGGAAACTGAATCCAGGTCTTCTGCAAGGGCAACTAGTGGTCTTAACTGATATGCCATCTCTCCAGCCCCTTTATATATCTTTTGATTAATTACTCTGATGTTGTTTAGTTATTCCTTGTAACCATGTGAAGTGTGTTTATAATTCTCTTCAGTCTAGAATATTCTTCTAAGTATCCTTTGTACAGCTGGCTTAGTGGTCAGAAATTCCTTTAATCTGTTTTTACTATTGTTAGGCCAAACTGGGCCCCAAGATGGAGTCACTGATGACCAACAGCATGGTGACCACAATCCAGTGAACAGCATTCCAGGAAACAGAAACTAAACCACCTTAATTTCTCAGCAATCTCCTATCTCCTGTTTTAACAATGAAACTGCAATTTTCCATCGAAACCAGTTTTTCACAACAGCCAACTGAAAAACCCTGAAACGCTCTTCTTACAGAAGCATCTGCTATTGACTTTTATTGATCCAGTTTCTCTATCTAGTCTTCCATCACTGTTTCTAACACGTCCATCTGTTTCCCACATGATCCATTCAGTAGGTAAGGCTTTCCACTGAGTTTTTTATTTGTTTTATTGAGTTTTTCATTTCCAGCATTATTTCAGTTTGGCCCTTCTTCATTAATTCTATCTGTTGAATTAAATTTTCCTGTCTTGGACAGAGTTATTTATTTGATTTAGTTCTTTGTTTTTGTTCTCTTGGAGTATATTCATACCTTCTGAGTTATTCAAACACAATGATAATCACTCTTTTGAACTCCTCGTCTGGATGTCCTTCTACATTGTTCTCATGGGGGTCCATTATTACAAGCTTAGTAATTTTTGGATGAGACCTGTTGTCTTTGTTCTACAAGTTGTTTTTGTTTCTGCATTGGGATGTGCTCATCTAATGCTAGTTTCTTAGTTGAGTCTATCTCTCTTTCAAGTCATCTTTCTTCTTTCAGTGTAAGCATTTACATGTTCTAGAGGAGAAAAAGGTGTAATAGAGTTGAGATGTCACCTTCCTCTGTGAGACTGGCCTTGAGGATCGCAGACTCTACTCCAGGTCTTTCTCTGAGAGTCAACTACTCTCTGGTGGCTGAGCCCACTTAGGCCAAGGGCCTGGAGCTAATTTAGGGGCATGTCTTAAGTAGGCCTAAGCAAGGGAAGCTGGGTCCCTCATCTGGTGCATGAGGCAGCATGGATTGGGCAGCTGGGTTTACTGAGTTTGATTCATTATAAAAGATGAAGAAAATATCTGTGTCGGGGAACTAATAATATGAGCGGATTAAGTTTAAAGTCAGAGTTTTGTTTCTTTCTTGAAACTCCTTCCTAGCTTCCATTAAACTTAATAAAACTGAACCCAGAACACACAGGTCTCAGCCATAACACTGGTATCACTTTTAGAGACCTTGCGTTATCAGGGTACAGTTTGATGAACTCTTCTAGCAGATGATTGCAAAGGGCTCAGAATTCATGTTCCTGAATCTCAGCCTCTCTCTTAGGATGCTTAGTCAATGGTAAATAGAGCTAGTAGCAAGATCGAAAGGGCAGGGTTAACATTAGGTAAAAAATGAGGTTGACAAAAACGTGTATAGACCAGACTTAAACCTCTGTGCTGACCCTAGCGGTCTTAGAAGCCAGTAAATGTCCTGTTTCTCTCAGGCAGTGGGTTCTATGATACCTTGTTGTGAGTTTCTTTGCCTTCCTCTGCAGGGAGTAGGCCTGCATTCTCAGGGCCACTGGGGCAGTCTAGTGACATGAAATTCTAATTTCAGCCTTAAATAATAGCTATTGTAACCATGGAAAAGACATGTTGTAAATCAGAAAAATAATAAAAGCTACTTTATTTTCTGCAATTTGAGGGCTTACAATTATATTTCCTGTGTCCCCATGTGACTGTATCGCAAGGACTGTGGGTTATGCCCGGATTTATTTTTCACTTCTTGATAATTTAATCTTAGAACTTTAGCTAGACATAAAGGACTCTAAAATAAACTCTACATTTTATAGCCCTCTTTTCTGCTGGGTCCAGTCAAATGACTAAGTTCTATTAAAATAAGATTTAAGCAGAAATGTCTTTTGTGACTTCTAGGAAGAGTCCTTCTACATGAGTGAGCACACCTATTATTCTGCCTTTCCTTCTTGTTCCTGGAAACTGAAGCTTTCATGGCCTGATATGAAATCTACACACTGAGATGACAGAAGACAGCGCAGAAGGTTCCTTATCACTCCCCCTGACGTACTCTCCTGAAGATCCTGAATCCAGGAGAGAAAAATAAACGTGTATTTTTAAATGACAATGGCTTTGCTTCACATTTTATTCCAGAGGAAGAGCTTCATATGAATGAATTCGTCTTTGTATCCAGTATTTCCTAGGCCCTCAACCACAAGCCCTTCCTATAGGGGTTTGGTTCTCAGTACCTTGCTTCTTATGTAACAAAAAAGATTTTTCATTGTCGTTTACTTTTACATGTGAAGTCACACGTTTCTGCTCTACTTTGTTCTACAATCTATGGGATCTTCTTTCCCTTAAGACTGTATTTTATAAATGATCTACTGTTGTTCTGTTGTTTGGTTCTATCCAAACTAAGCCCATAATTGAATCTTGTTCCTTAGTGTTTCAAAAGGCAAGTGTTTATAATCCTAGTTCCTAATTCTTTTTTTACCAAAAATTTCAAGATGGATATGACAATATATACTATTGTTTCCAGTTAAAGTGGGCCTTTCTTGGAAGCCCTGTGCCTTCCCATTGCTGGGGGTTTATAGGCCTTCTCTGGCCCTGAGACTATTTTCCATCACAAAGACTAGCTTTCAACAGTGAAATACATCAGAAGTGACAGCCCATTTGTGTGAGCTTTAATTGTTCTTTTCTCTTTATCACAAGATTGTAAATGTGGGATAGGCTGACTCTTGGATGTCCTATACCTGGGTATACAATACATAGGATTCAAATTAGCTCACTCATACTTTTTCTCCTTATCAGTATTGCTCTTCTAGCATGGATCCCAGTCGAGACACTTGAAGCAGAGCTGAGAGATCTGGCTGACACATTGCAGACAGTGTGTAACCAATGGTAAACCTTTTTCCTTGAAGCCAGGAAAATATATGAGTTACTTGTACTGCCCATAACCTAAAGACTCTGACACAGAAATTGATGCCAAGAAGTGGGATACTGCTTTAACAGCAGCAGAAATGGAGCATTGACTTCAGAACCAAGCAATATGCATCAAGAAAATTATAATCAGAAGTGGATAGTTTTAGTGGCAAAATATTTAGCACAATTATTGCATTAAAAAATTGGACAGAAAACAATGTCTTTAATGAATTTGAGGCTTTGAACACCAATTTGTGAAAGAGAAGGTTGGAATTATAAGTTTGTTAGTGAGTGGCTTTGATAAGATAACTGCCATAAAGAAATGAGCTCAGAAAATATCTGGCTGCTTTGTAAGCACAACTGAAAGCGAGACAAAGAACCCAGAAATTCTAGAATCCACAGAGATGAGAAATGAAACTATTTCTCAGTTCTAACTGGTAAAATGTAACAGTTTTAAGCCAGAAAGTCAATTCAACCTTTGTCTTGGTACAAAGACTCAAATTAAGCTGTTCTGTAATAAATACTTTTAAATAAATAAAAAGATTTATGGAAAAGTAAGTAAGGGTGTTCCTTTCTAGCAGCAGTCTAATAAGATCAGTGTGCCGGTCAATCAAGAGACTATCTCAAAAGGAGCAGCGGGAGGGGTTACTGGCCAATAGTGATAACAGACATGTAAAGAATGAAACAATTACATGACAGAACTCTTTTTGTAATTTATTGTAATCAGCCTTTTGAGACATAAAGGAGCATTACATTGAAACAGTAGCCACAGACTAGAGCCTCAGGGAAATCTAGACTATACAATCACCCTCTGTACGATACCACACCCATTTGAGATATTGAGAGACTGCGGGCCCCCAGTCCTTGATAAGGAAGAAGAAATCTCTACCTCCCAGGAATTTATATTCTCAAAAGTTACGCATTTATGTGGCAAGGAGAATCAGGGAAAGAGCCCCCAAAGTGAAGCTAATGATCAGGGTGCACATGAGACTGGGGCTGGCTGTGGTCCTCTCCCTCCGCCCCCGGACGGGGGGAGGGGGGATAGGAAGATGATGTTCTTAATATGTATTGGGTAGATATTGGGACATTTCTCATTCAAACCACCACATGTCTTAATATCTAACCTTCTTACCTGTCTGTGACTTGTGTGCCCTGTCATTTCATCATCCCCCCGTTCCTGCACAGCCTCCTCCATTCTCGGGGACTGTCATTGCTTTCATCTCTTTCTGTTCCACTGCTGTTTTGGGGGAGTGTGGGAGCAGGAGCAGTGACTTGCCTTTTAGTTCAGAGAACTGCATATAAAAAGCTTTATATGGGTGGCCATCATGAGAAGACAGGCTTTGAGCTTGAGCTTGACACAGTGCTTAGCAGAACTCATAATTCCTTCCTTGAACACGGGGTGACCATATTTTGTTCAATGGAGAGAGGGAATAAGTTACATTGCTCCAGTAATTGAAGCCTTCCTTGTAGGAAGATCATACCTGTATCTTTACTTTCAGTTGCTTTTCCTTTGTTGTGACAAAACACTCTGGTCGAAAATAACTTAAGGAAGAAAGTATTTATTTTGACTTATGGTCCTAAAGAACCATAGTTAGAAAGGCATGGCAACTGGTGGCCAGAGCAGGAGACTGGCTGGCCAAATTTTGTCTCACTGGAAGCAAAAGAGCAAGCAGGAAGTCCGGTAAGGCTATAAGGTAAGCCTTGTACTGTAAGGTTAGTGATGTACTGTCCTAAGCAAGGCTCTACCACCTAAAGTTTCAGTAACCTCCACAAACAGAACCACCAGCTGGGGTCCAAGTGTTCAAATCAATGAGCTTATGGGGGACTTTTCTCATTCGAACCACCACACGTAGGCACTGAATTTGACATCAGGGTTGTCCTAGGGAAGAAAGCCGTCCTTTTCTCCACTGGCTTCAGATTTCGCCCCATTTGAGCAGAGCTTTAATTCTTCATGTGGTTGCAGCTTTCTTTTGCAACCTTTCTCTCCCTCAAGAATAGCATGTGGTAAATTGAGTCTTCTGCTTCGACCTAGATCTAGAGATAAAAAAGGCACATAAGCAGAGCCCAGCAGAGCCCAGCAAACTTAAGCTGCTCCACTTCCAATATTTAACATTACCAAAAACTAAATTTTGATTTGGGGCACTAGTGAGGATTTGGAGTTCTTTGTTTCTGCATTATGTCCCCATGATGCTGACTGCTGTTGAATAATTCCCAATCTGTTGATCAAGCTGGACCTTTTGTTCTGGCCCTTTTACCACCATGGGGTGGGAAGAGGAGGACAACAATGCCATACATGCAATGATTATTGCAAAGATAAATTGCCTTTCATAGAATTAGAAATCCCCCTATTAATGAGGTATCTGCTTCTTTGAACACTGTAAGTCAGAATTCCATTACGCCTTCTGCTTAATGACTAGAAGGTCAGTTTCTAATTTAGATTTTGAGATTGCTCTTGTAATCCTGGTTCTGTGCTGGTCAATGATATGAAAGGTCAGAGCCTTTCTTTCTAAGTGAGCCTCCTAGTAGAAGCCTTTCGATTTAATGTTTTACTTTTTAAGGACGCATTAGGGAAAAAAATAGCCTACAAATGTAAGCAATTGCTTCCTGTGGTGGTTTCTGTTAATACAGCACCCACTTTGTTGGACAGTGAATCTTCTGGCTAGCTTTAACCAATTTACCCAAGTGCCTACCCTCTCTTTAAAAGTGTGGCAGTGAAGATGTTTGTCTTGGTTTCTTTTCAGTTATGATAAAAAATACTCTGAAAAAAGGAACTGGAGAAAAGAATGGTTTATTTTAAGCTCACAGTTCAAGAAACTGTTCATCATGATGCAAAAATCAATGTAACAGGCCCTTGGAATCACTGGTCCTTACATCCATCACCAGAAGTAGAGAATAATGAATGAATTGTGCTGTCTGTTTTCCCCCTTTCTGTTTACATAGTCCAAGATCACAAACAGAGAGTGGTTGTCACACACAGTGGACGGATCTTCCCACCACAGTCAGTGTAATCAAGGTAATCCTCCACAGGCATGCTTAAGGTCCAATTCCCAGGTTACTTGAGATCTTGTCAAGTTGCAGTTGACACTAGCCACAAAATGAGACACTGTAAAATAACACAAGTGAGCAATTTTTGATGCTAGTTTTCTGTGCTTCTGTGGGTTTCATCTTCTCCATCCAAGATGGTCCTGCATGTTCAGGCTTTCTTACAATGTAACACTCAACAAGTTACTGGCTTCATGGCCGCATTACACACTTAAGACACCCTTTCTGCTGCCCCATTGGCCCAATCACATGTGTAGTGATTGGATCTAAGAGGCAAGGTTCCAACAGAATAATTTGTTTGTCAAGGAATTTGTTGAACTTCTCAAAAATAATCCTTTTATAAATTTCACAATCAAGAGTCTAAGGTAAGCCAGGTATAGTGCGGACACCTGAAACCAGCCTTTAAGAGCCCGTGGCAGGGGATAGAACCTGTTTCAAAACAAATGAACAAAAACAGCTTAAGCTGAAACCCATAAGCCAACTAAGCAGAACCTTCTTGTAGCTATAGAAAACTATTTTTTCCTAGGAATTGTTATTTAAGATTCATATTTGAGTTCAGCAATTGCAGCTTATTCAGGCGAGATATACTGTCTAATACTGAATTCAGGCACGACAATAATGAACTGGCATTCTAACCCTGAGTTCCCAGATTTCCTAACCTGGCTCTCACTCAGGCGTTATGTTCCTTCCAGGCCCGGTCCATTGAGCATGGATTCTTTAAATGTTTTGTCTGACTTGAGATATGAGCTTTAGGGAATACCTTTAAGATGTTTAGTATTTTTTCTTTCTGAATCTAATACCCAGGTTTGCTAAAAAATAGAAATCTCTCTGTGGGCTAGGATTCAAATCCTCTTGAGCCCTAATTTGTAAGTATTAAAAATCCAATTAAGATATTAATATTTGGGTAAAAAATTGTAGTCCTTGCTTATCTTCCTTGTTTGACCCCTGGTAAGTTCCCTCCAAGTAAATGGATCTGACCAATGAAGAGCTAGAAATTTGCTTTCCTCAGATTCTGTTGCCTTTGACTAATGCTTGACCTTTGCAGAACATCTTAACTATGGAAGATATAAAATTAACCCAGCATTTACATCTCACTTTCTTCCACTCTGTCCTAGAGCTCATTGTTCAAGAATTCTCATGGGCATTTTTCCCATCAAATCTCCTCCTGACGTACATTCTAAGACCTAATCTTACTTATATTCATTTTCTTAGTTTTACCTGGAATTTATATGCTTATTCCCAATTTCATTTAAAAACAAAATTCCAGTACATTCGGTTGTTTCACTTAATGTCCTATATTAAATGTGAATATAAGTATACTCTTCTGTCTTTGATACATTTACCAGCTTTCTTAATTTTAAAAATTCTCCTTCAAGCTTATCTGAGAGATATGTTAGTTAAATTTTATTGATTTTGGTCTTAAATACCAATGTTTTCAATATAAGAGACGTCTTATACCTCAGAATTCAGGAACATCCTTAAACCCATAACCAAAATACAGCTAGTGGTTTGAATATGAAATGACCCCAGCAGCTCATCATGTGTTGAAGACTCAATCCCCAGATGGTGGCACTATTTTGGGGGGTAACCTTTAGACAGTGGAGGCTGAGTGAAGTGGATCTCTGGGAGGGGTTTTGAGGTTTTATAGTCCAGTCCCATTTCCTGCCCTCGCTTTGCTTCGTGATTACAGACACATTGTGACCAGCCACCTTCCCATGGTACCTTCCCTGTCATGATGGAGTATATGATCTCAAACCATAACCCCAAACCAAACCCTTCCTCTTGAAAGCTACTTCTTTTAAGGAATTTGGTATAGCAACAAGACAAGAAACTATTACAGTGCTTAATAATGATTGCTCACTAAAATGGTCAGGAAAGGCTGAAACTGCAAAAAGCTCAGAAGACCCCATGCAAAATACAAGGACTGGTGGAAGTGGGTCAGATATTAGAGTCAAGTTCTAATGACAAACCCTGGGAGTATCAGAAAAGGAACAATAAAAGAAGTCACAGGTGACAAGAAAGAAAAGAGAGGAGTTCACAGGGAAAGATGAAGCTGTTGATTGCAAATAATAACAGAGATTCGCAATAATAGTAAGACCATTTTGCTACTGATTGCATAAATAATAACAGAGATTCACAGTAATTCACAGATGCACACAAAGTGAGTTCAGCACCAGTAGCCTCAACAAATAAAACAGATATGCTTCCCAAGTATATAGACAAAAAATCAGAAACTCCTAGAAGAGGCTGTGAAAATCATGATAGAATATCACAATGATTAGACATGGAGTCAAACACTGAGAGACTAAATGAGACTCAGTTCACCAAGCATTGGGATCAGTGTAAAAAGTGTTCACTAAAAGAAAGCAATTCTCTTCCATTCAATGTGCAGCCCTGGAAATGGAGAACAAAGTCAACAGAGATGCAGCACACAAAAGTATATACATTATGTCAACTGAGTTTGTACATCTAATCTTGTGTAAGTAGTTCTAAAGGGATAATGAGAGCAGTTTACATAAAATTTCCTTTATAAAATAAAAAGTAAGAAATAACTCTAATCTCTCTAATATCATCTTACTGGTTTAAGTTGGGAGGAGATGATAGGGCAGGAAAGAGGAAGAGGAGGGGTAGTCAACACCAAGGATGCTTGAAAAACCCATATGGAAGCCTACAATTTTATAAGCTTCCTAAAATATGAATATTCAAATTTTAATTGGAGTTATTCTACATGGAGGGATGATACTCCTCCCAGAAGCTAGAGGTTAGTGAACAAAAACCCCACTGCCAAGTGTGGCATACTTCCTGTCAAATTATTACTCAGGGGACCCCAGAGACCTCCAAAGCAACACAGGCATTCCTCATTTGCTTAGTGCTTTGCTTTGCTTCCCATGGCTTGTTCAGAAACCATTCTTTTTAAAATTTATATTGCATGTTCTTTTTTTTTTAATTGAATCTTTGTATATTTCATACAGAACATCTCAATAAATCTTACTCATCTTTGTAACTCCATCTCTACTGGCACTCACTCACAGACCCCCAACTGGAATCCACACATAATGTCATTTGTGTTAAGGACTATTGTGTCAAGTTAGTGTCCCCAGATGTTCCTCAGTGCCAGTTCATCCATTGAGGTCTAATCGGCCTATCTACAGTCCCTCACTTTAAGAAGATTAGCTCATTCTCACCCAACAGTAATCAGTTGCCATTATTTCTTCAGAAAAGATTGGAGTCTGCTGCTCATTTCCAGAGTTCCATGCTGGGTTTTGTCTGCTTGAGTTCACATGGGTCTTGAGCATGTCGACACCACTGCTGTTGGTTCAGATGAGCAGGGTTCCAGGAATTTGTAAGATTCCATTTCCATATGGTATTGTACCTTCTCCCTGGCTCTTACAATCTTTCTGCCCCCTCTTCCACAATGGTCCCTGAGACCTGGGTGAGTGAAACTTATATATAAGTTCTGTCCATGGACCCACACTCCGCAGACTCCTAATCTTCCTGCTTTTGCCATTTGTGATCTTTTGTGTTCCTGGCTCTCTGCTGCATGAGGGAGCTTCATTAATGAGAGTTGAGAGATTCATTAGTGTCCTCTTTGCCTCTTGTTCCATGTGGCATGATTCTTAGGTCTAGAGGTTGCATTGTAGATGTGCTGCTAAGGCATAGGCAATTCACAGATAATGTCTGTGATGAGGGTAATGTCTTTGATGAGTGGTGACTGGGATATGTGACTGTATGAATAAGGATACATATTTTGTACTTAGTAAGAAGTTACATTAGTCTAGGAATGTGACAGCCTTGGGGATTTCTCTAAGATCTTGCCCCCAAGATAAAAGTGCCACTCCTGCACCAGTGTCATATGCTGATACACTGTGCCAGTCATTGATGTGGTCATTTGGTCATGAAACTGGGGTTGGACCATTGGTTGATGTTCTTGCATAGTGCTCTCCAGAGCTATGAGAGCTAGCCTTCAGGGGAAGTGCCTTGCAGGTCAGTTCCAGCTCCATTGTTCCAAATCCAGTCTCTGAAGTATGTCCTGTTTTCAGCAGTAGGGTCTTACCTTCAAGTTCTGGGAGGCAATCAAGGGCTGTGGCAATAGCCTGTGTAATATTGGGAGTCTCTTGGACTACCTTGGCTAACAACTCAAAGGATGATTTCTCCTGTCTGACACTGCATCTTGTTATGTAGCTTTCAGCTCTGCACATGGGCTCATGTACAGATACTGTATGTGTATTCTGTCATTGGCTTGTTAGAGTGATATGATTCCCTCTGGTGTTTTACACTAGCTAGGTATTACTTATGTTTCTCTCTCTCTCTCTCTCTCTCTCCTCCCCCCATCTAACCCTCCCTCCATGCCTTCCCCATTTACAGTGTTCCCATTTTCCCCGTTTCTCCCTTGATAATACCCATCTCCTATGGCCCCACCTCTCTTGAGCTCCTTCTTTCCCTTTATCCCCATAGTTTCTTGTATAACTGTCCCCCCTCCCATTTTAATACCCCCCCCATTTTATCTATTTCTCCCTTAATAACACCTGTCTCCTACTATTCTTTCTCAGGTTCTTTCCTTCCCTTTGCCTCTCTGGCTCCTTTCCAATTTTTCTTGGTTCCTGCAGTCATCAGGATACATATATATAAGGATTTGGTGCTGGGATCCACAAATGAGGGAGAACATGCATCGCTTGTTTTTCTGAGTCTGTGTTACTTCACTTAACATAACAGTACCTGAAAATTTCATGATTTTATCTTTCTTTACTGCTGAGTAAAACTCCATTATGTAAATGTACCACATTTTCATTATCCACTCTTCCATCTCTTATTAGCTACCATTCTTATACAACCCAGGTCCACCTGCCCAAAGATGGTACTGTCCACAGTGGACTGGATCCTTGTCATCAATTAACAGTTAAGAAAATACTCCATAGACTATGTCTAAGGCCAGTATGATGGAAGAAAATCCTCAATTAAGATTCCTTCTTCCCAGGTATGCTTAGGTTTGTGTCACGTTGATAAAAACTAAGAAACGGGTTATCCATGTTGCTCTTGTTACTGATTGGAACTCAGTAGTAAAATACAATCGCTGAAGAAACAGCACAGTAAACAGGACAATGGAGAAAGCGAGCTGGCATTGATTTGGAAGCTTCCTGCCTAGTGACTAGCTTTCACAGTAGCAGAAAAGTGCTGTACAGGCTGCTGGGAGGAAAATCTATTAACAGTCTCACAGAGGCATTAATCCTTCTGGCTACAATAATGACTGGCTGTACAAGAAGTGCCCATCTGTGCAATAGTGGCGTGGATGTTATGGTCATAGTCAACAGCTTTTTTCTGCATTTAAGACCAGATCCACAGGAAGCGATTCATGACTGAAACCATTAGTAAATGTGGCCAAGAACCCACTGATAGTGAGATCAGAGGCCCTAGTACTATCATTTTGCTAAAGGAACATGGTTGTCAGATTGCCTTCTAAATGTGTGTCTCTATACCCATAAATGAATGCACCTCATCAGAGAGGATTTTTATGCAGTAGATGGCAGTTAACACAGACACACACAGCTGGCCAAAGTACAGACAGTAAGTGCCCATGGAGTGCTCAACCCTAGATGGAACATCTGGATCACACACACTCACCCCAAAGCTCAGGGAGCATCACAGTGGGTGGAGTCAGGTAGAAGGATTATAGCAGCCAGAAGTTGGGGAAATTTTCTGTGAAATAATCTTCTAGACATGATGGATCCATTAAACTCATGAACTCACAGCAACTGTGCTTACCAGCACAAGACCTGCCCGAGATCAAGATAGTCAACACTCAAGCACTGATATAGGAGGGGCTCACAAGCTCCATCCTTTACCCATGGATACAGGCAACAATAATGGAACTCAGTGATCTAGGAAGAGGAGGAGGAGGAGGAGAAGGAGGAGGGGGAGGAGGAGGAGGAGGAGGAGGAGGAGCTCACAACAACAGTGACAGTATGCACAAGTTCAAACCAGACAAAATCCCAGTATAGACATGGGGATGTTAACAAGAAACTCCAACCCCCACTAAGGAACTTTGGGCAATTGATGGCTGCTGGGAGAATTTACGACAGTGTCTTACAGGAATGGGACTCTGGCAGGGGGTCCAGTGGATGGGCCCACACTGAAGGACATTTGAGGACACAAAACATACTCTATAGGCCATAAGAATTCATTAAATTGCTCAGGGCACAATGGGTGGAGGTGAGGATAGGAGAGGGACTCTAAATACCATCTAAGTATATTGTATGAAAATCGCAAAAATTCATTAAAAAGTAAAAAAAATTTTAAAGGAATGTCAAGAGCTCAGTTAGCACTCATGGCACAAATCTGTAATTTCAGCTACTCAGGAAGCTGAGACAGGAGAACCTCAAGTTTAAGAGTGTCTCAAAAGGAAACTATGACACAGAAAGAGATGTGGTTGCAGTTCAGCAGTAGAGGGCCTTCCTAGTGTTCGTGAGGCCCTCCACCTCAGTTTAGTCTTCAGTACTGAAAGGAAAGGAAATCAGTACATGCTGAGCTCAGAATTCAGATTCAGGTATTAACAATCTTTGCTAATAATGGAAAGTAAAGGAGAGGAGAGGAGAGGACAGGAGAGGAGAGGAGAGAACAGGAGAGGACAGGAGAGGACAGGAGGGGACAGGACAAGAGAGGAGCTTCCTGCTGTCATGTTTCCTGGGAACTTTGCTCTCCTCTTTCCAGCTCAAGAGTCCTCCACTTTTCCTGGGAGAAGACTCTGACACAACTGAGCCTTCGGTAATATTCCTCTGGTTTTCCTGGAGAGCGCATCGTTTCCTCAGTGCCGCGCCTCTTCTTTTAAAGATGTGTAATTTCTTCTCAGCTCTTGGCATATCAGCTCCTAGAAAGGGATTTCTATATGGCGTTGCCATAGTTTAGTCTTTTAGTTCACACAGGTGTTCATACACCTTTGTCAATTTTCAGCAGTGCCTCACAGATTCTAGAATATTCCCCAAATCATAATTTATGTATAAAACAATTCCTTTCTCAAAAATTTCTCTTTTAGAGCTACATTTTGGATATTTAGCTATTTATTCTAGTTCCCCTGATGGTGTAGATGTTTTCATTAAGAAAACACAAAGAGGGGCTGGAGATATGGCTCAGCAGTTAAGAGTACTGACAGCTCTTGCAAAGGACCTGGGTTAGATTCCCAGCACCTACATGGCTGCTAACAACTATTGTCTGTAACTTCAGTTCCAGGGGAACCCACGCCATGTTCTGACTTCCACAGGCCTTGCATGACACAGGTGTACTTACATAAATGCAGGCAATACACTTATATACATAAAATAAAAATAATAAAAGATTTTTAAAAAGAAAACAGAAAGAACTTGGACCATGTTATTTAATCAGGAAGAGATGTCAAAGGTTCAATCAGGGCCAGATTTTAAGTCGTATCTCTATACACACATGTACCTTGTAAAAGCTTCTAAAAGTCTAGCACATAAAGTAGAAAGTATATGGCTGTTGGCATTACAGTATAAAATTTCTGTGTCAATTTCTATGTTACATCTTCATTATCCTCATAAATATAATGAAACCTACAAATCGTTGTCTGGCGCTGCCAAAGGTATCTGACACTATACCAAGCACCTTATATTTACAAAAGCATTTAAATTCACAGTGATTTGTGACCTAGGCAAATTTAATATCTCCATGAAGTCAACAGAGGATTAGCTAAATTTCATCTCTGTTCTTCATCTCACTGTTCTGAAGACTAGAAATAAGACTCTCTCTCTCTCTCTCTCTCTCTCTCTCTCTGTCTCTCTCTCTCTTTCTCCACATACACTACCCTACGCACAAACACACACATGCGCGCGCGCACACACACACACACACAACTGATTCTATGCAGAACGTGCCATGACCCCTCCTAGCATCAGTGTGCTCTGCTGGGAGATGGAATTCTCAGCCTGCAATCCCTGGTAAATAAGAGTCTCATCAGTCCCCCGAGGTTTGATTTATTTTTCTACAAAAGTGAACTCTTCAGCTCCTTAGATTCTAACCCCTTTACAAAGAAGTTGGACATTGTGGATAGAATACTCTCCCACAAAGTTCATACCTTAATCATCAAAATCTATTAATATATTGGGTTATATAACAAAGGGGAATTAAGGATGCAGAAGAAATTGAGGTTTTTAGTTAGATGACATTAAAATAGGGGCATTTTCTGGATTATCCAAAAGGCCCAGGATTATCCCAAAAGCACTTCAAAATGAATATATGGAAATGTCATGATGAAACCCATTTTTTGGTGTGTTAGTCTATACTGTTCATAAAATAGAAAAGGAAAACATAAAAGGAGGCCACAGTGTTGCTATGCGATGAGATCCGGCCTTAATGCTCCTAAAAACTTCATTCCTGCCTATACCTTGATGTTAGACTACCAACACTCATGTTGGAAGTCTAGCTTGCAGAAACTTGAGATAATAGCTTTGCATTATTTTTAATCCACTGAAAGTGTGATTTTTGAGATGGGGTCTTGATACTGTTCAAACTCATCTCAAACCCCTGGGCACAGGCAATCCTCCTGCTCAGCCTCCTGAATAGCTGGGGTTAAACAAGTACCAGTTTCATACAGAAAGCATAGAAAAAGAAAAAGTAACAAATGCAGCAAGTGATGTAGGAAAGATTCCTTAGTTTGGCTGACATTCAATTTCCTCATCAGGAAATAGAGATTATAATGATCTAAGTTCCTGGTCTTAAGTGGAATCCTAGCCCTAATCCTAACTCCCTTTGTATTTAAACTCTACAGTGAAATGGGAAAAAAAATCAGTTAGTACCAAGTAGCTGCATCCATATACTTTTCCTTGCTTGGGAGCTTTGTCATGTTAGGCTGCTAGTGGAGAACTCAGTCTGTGGATGTCAATCCTAGCACACAGCTGTCTCTCAAGAAACTTCAGCTCACTTCCATTTCTTTTACTACCACACTGGCCTCAAAGTACACCTTATGTACCAAATTCCAGGGTAAAGTGCTGTGGGTGTCAGATATCACAGAGCTTTCTGAAATTAAATGAAGGTGAGGACACTTCAGAGATGACACTCCCTCCGGTGAGATTCACCTGCTACAAACTTCATCTAATGCAGTCAGAGCATTCACTTGCTCATGGAGCCTTTTTACTATGTCTTCTAGACATGAAGAGGCAGAAGAAAAACAAGGCACAGTAGCTACTGGTGTGAAAGCTACCTGGAAACCAAACTGGTAGATAAAGGTAAACTTCAAAAGCAAATAAGCATGTGATCCAGAGAGATCATGCTGTTAAAAATAATAACAACCTCAACAATAATAATAGCAAGCAGTCTCAAGGTGAAAGACCTGCTCTGTGATTTCTTGGCGTGTGCATCTCTCTCCTTGAGCCTTGAGGTTCAGTGCATAGAGTACAGATCCTGTGAGACTTGTAACAATGCTGCATCTTCTCGTTTGAAATACCATTTTGAGATCTTAGATGAAAGCCAACCAAATCATAAGTCCAAAGGAGAAGATCTTGAACTATCAAATGAAAAAGAATCCAGGAGCTTGCCAAGAGCAGAGAGGTGAGGGGGAATTTGTCTTTAGGACCCAGACAGGATAAACCACAGTACTTACTGTAGGAGAGCTCACTTCAAGCTAATTGATTCATGGACATCTAGATTCACTCAATAAAATATGACTGGCGATTCTCACATTAAAATTCAGGCAGTGATTTCTGAAAATAGATAACTCTCTTATTAATGTACTTTTTAATTTACTGAAAATGTAAGACTTTATCCTCTGTATTTTGACTAATTAATTGTGGATCTCTGTAGTAGCCTCAATCTGCAGCAAAAAGGAAGCTTCTATGGTCAGGGGTGAGAGCTACATTTCCACGTGGGTTTAGGGATAAATGTCTAGAATACAGCTAGAAGTTATATAGGTTTAGGAAAATGGCAGTCGTAGGTTTTCCTTCAGCATCTATGACCTCTCTAGCTTCATGTGGTGACTTGTGAGGAAGTGTGGTACACTCCGAAGACAGCATAACTCTCCCAGCTACGTAGGGAGTGTGAGGGAGTTGGATATCAAGGGGAGTGGATCTGGCTAGATTCGTTGATAAGGTTCACCAAGCAGAAGTTATGAATGAAGTTATGAATTTAATGCTGAGTTTAAAAAGGCTCTTGATGGGCTGGGAACCTAGCTCAGTGGTAGAGTACTTGTTTAGTATGCACGAAGTACTGTGTTGAAGCCCCAGTGTCACATATACATAAGAATAAGTCATGTAGACATATATTTATATATGATTTTGAACTGACACTAATTCCAGAAAACACAAAATGTGACTGTGATTCACCATTCAAGTGAGAGACCATGAAGATCTGTGCCCTGTGAAATCTTAGCTCAAAAAAACCTCACCCCACCTCTAGATATTTTCATAGTTAGTACTGAGTGATGAGAATAGACGTATTCAGCAACTGGCAGTTCCCCACAATGTGCCTTTGACCTGTGGAGTGAGAGATATTATGGTATAAAAGGGCATGTGGAAGGCACTGCAACAGCCCTCACGTGTGATTACAGCACACCAGAAGCAACACCACATTTCTGGAGAGATCACAGAGGTGACATCAGAAATGACTTGTAGAGTGCAAGGGTGATATTGCCCTGTTATCACCTCACCACTCACCCTCAAACCTGTCCTGTGAAGAAGGCAGATGCGGAACAGAGAATGGCAGTGGTCTCTCATAAACTTAAGCAGAAGACTACTCTATTTGCTGCCGCGCGCCTCCAAGTGTTATATCCTGAGAGCATACCCAGGGGACGCACTTGGAAAAGGCTCCCCTCTCTGGCTCTGAGACAGCAACATCAGAGAAAGCTTAGGAACTTGGGACTCCACAGATACCTTTCTGGGCAATACAATCCCTATACACAGGGCAACCCGGGGCCCTCACCTGCACTGAGCTTACACTCTGCTTCAAACAACCGAGATGCACAATGCTATGTTGACACCCCATTTTCATTCAAACATATCCCAAACCATATCTGAGAATGGGCAGCAGGGTTAAATCTAGCCTGAACCAGTTTGGGGGTGCATGCACAGTAAGGCAAACTGTCCTCTGAGTGAACTTTCAGAGGAAAGAATGATATTTACCATCCTTTGCCTATACATAATCATACATACATCTGTTGAAAGTCAGATGCATCTTGGGAAAGCACATGAACAGTAAAGAAAGAAACAGTAAAGCCTGTCCATCAAAACAGACAACCACTCACACCACACCCTTAGCAACCAACTCTTCCTTCTCTTGGACCTCCATAAAAGGAAGTTTCAAACAGTTACTGATGCCTTTGAGTACTCAAGGAGCCCTCTGCTCTCTTGCAGTAGATTTGGTCTGTGTTATTACTTTGCTTCTGAATAAAGTTCCTTTACGCTTTGCTTCTTCAGTTCCGTGAACAGTACACCAACACCCTGGACAGCCCTGTCCATCACTGCTGCTCTCTCACCTCACTGTCAGGAAAGCCACCTGCTCACACAGTGGCCATACAATAAGGGAAAGAAAAGTATTCCCCGTGTTCTCGTGTCTTCCAGTGATTAATGTTGTGCCAGCTGTGCGGAAATATTTCAGATACATCTGTGGCAGCACAAAGCAGGGCAAAGAAAGATGGATTTGGAGCTGAGATGTTGGCAAATGTCACGGGCACAAAGTAGATAAAAATAAAGGCTCAGGTTTGAAGAACTGTTCTGAGAAATCATCGCTAAGGTGATTTCAGTCAGGCTCATGACCACTGTAAAGTATAAAGACAAGTTAGTGGAATGTTATAGATTTAATGCATCCATGAGCTGGTTTGAAAGCATGTAGCCATAAGCTCTCTTGGGCTGTCCAATCTGCCATTTCTTAAAATAAATAGAGTGCTCTGTCACCCTATTTGTCTTCAGCACTTTGGACTAACACCTAATGAGATGTCTATGGTGTACTGTGTGCAAGACTATGTACTAGCAACTTTCCAGAACATGAGCTAGAACTGAACAAAGGAAAATTTGGAGTAAACATTGGCTAAAGAATCATAGAAATGCAATTTGAATATTTTAAAATCTAATTAGCTTTTACTATGAATTTTGTGACTGAATCTCCAAGTAACCCAGTCAGCAAAGTGTCTGCCGCTGTGAATTGATTTTACTGTCTAGCCTTACACGCATGTGATGGATGTAGGTCAAGAAACACTGGGAAATCTTACACAATGACATATTTAAGAACAGGATTTCATCCAAAAAGATCTCAAAGGACTTAATTTGGATATAATGACTCCTCTTTTCTCTTTCTACTGCTAAAGTGTGGTAGATCTACTGTTGACTAATTGGAGTTGCAAGCAACCATCCACCCACATGACCAGAGTGAATCTTAATTAGGCTCAGTGCTGAAAAACTCCCATTTGTCAACTCCAGGGTTGAGGTTCACCTTTATTTCTGGTCTTATGCTTATTTTCCATAACCAAAAAAACTCACCTACGGTGCATCTAGCTCTGTGTTTAGGGTTTAGGGAAGTTTATTTTTTTCATTTAATATGAGTATAGTGTGTGTGTGCCTGTGGGTTGCATGTATGTTCGTATGTGTTCATATGCACATATATGGTCATGTGTGTGGAAGCCCAAGGTTAATATTGCATATCTTCCTCTATTGTCCTCCATCTTATTTGTTGAGGTGGGGTCTCAGCTGAAGGCAGAGCTCTCCAAGGCAGCTAGTCTACCCAGGGTGCTTACTCCAGGGATTTCCAGTGTCCACTTCCTGAGCACTGGAATTGCAGGTGGCTGCCATACCTACCTGACATTTGATATGAGCTCCTGAGTCATCTCCTCAGGCCTGAATTTTCAAAAAGAAATAATCTAGCAAGGACATGAGGTTAAGCAAAGGTTGCAAAGAACTAGGAATGATTCTTATTGGTGGGACTCAATGTTAACTACAGGAGATATTCAAAGAGATAGACAATCTAAATGTCCTTGAAGACCCTGGGCGGCAATCACAAAAAGACGGATCTGACTTTGACATTGTACTACAGCTGGGTTGGGATGGTATGGTGAAATGGCACAGGGAAAATGCAGGGGCATAACATGAATCCTGGGTTCCAGCTCTAGTTCATCTGCCCAATAGTTCTGTAACTTTAGACAAAGCACCCTTCAAACTCTATCTTGTTAATCTTGTGAGAATGCTAAAGGATGCTTTGCCTACCCCAAATGAGAGTAGGTAGGAGAGTTCCATCCATGTTTATTATTAGAAAGGTATATTTAAGACTGCATGATTAGTCAGAATTGTTCTTTTTCTGGCTACACCTCATTATATTCACCTTTGAAAAGTTGCATTTTAATGAGTTTGAAAGGAAAACCGCCTTCAGCTGCATAGTACACGGCCATAAAGACACCTGCAGAGGAAGCAGTACCCCAGGTTTGTGCACTCACATTGGCTTGTTCCTTAGTTTAACCTGAGGAAATGCAGTGATTCTTCTAAGCTCCAAACAACCATGCCAAGGGCCTAGGTTTCTGGATGATAGCTGAGAGTCGAGAAGGAATTGAAAACTCTATTTTTAGCTTTTAGTCAAAGGATAAAAATCATACCTTCCTGTGGAAATTATCCATTCTGAATCATACAATGCCACTGGGCCAGGTGCTCTCCAACCCAAAGCACTAATTACATGGGAAACAAAGTAGAAGTCGCTTTGGAGCTTCCCCAGTGCATCTGTGGCACTTGCCTCGGTCTGTACAAATGGACCAAGAAGCAGATCCTGCAGCCCAGTAAGAAAAAACTGTGACACACTGAAATTAAAGATGTTCTACGTCCAAAGCAAATGTCATTCAACAAATAGCTAAAAATTATCCAGAGTTTCTGCCCAACCAAGAGTGATAAGGCTATGTTTCTGTGTTGAAGAAGAGAACACAAAACTCATGACTCCAACAATACACAAGATGTGATCACAGAAGCAACATTCAGTCTTGCCCTGGCATGAAGACTCATACTCAAGACACAGATATCATATGATCGAGATCTCTTCATTTTGAAAGAGAGATCACTGAGACCCATGGAACTTTAACAACCTGTTCTAATCAACCAGTTAGTCACAGAGTAGCAACTAGATTGCACAGAGCAGAAGTAGGCAAAGACTATAAATGATTATGGTCCTGATTTCCAAATCAGGGGAAAGAATAGGCTCTGAGACCTGTAGACTCACATGCTGCAGGACAGCTGAGTGGCACAATGGGGAACATTTCTTCTGACTCACTCGTGTTTCAGATGAAACACGACCAGCTAGAGTAGAGCATCTGCCTAGCGATATCAGTTAATTGATGACAGATCTGGGCTAGAACCTTAGCCTTCTGATCTTTGCTTGGGAATATTTTTATGTTGCTAGCACTGAGATTCTTCTCAGGCAAAACTCTAGAATCGCTTGTTAAACAGATGGCTTGGGAGCATTTTAAAAAAGAAAGCAATCATTAGCAGCCAGCATGGGTTTACTTAGAACAACGAGGCCTTACCAGGCTTCTTTTTTTGATGCATTTACAAAGGGACACATTATTGCAGTCTGTCAAAATGGGAGAAGGGGCATCACTAGAACTGAGGAGAGTTTTATTTACCCAGCCTAAGGTTGCAGGCAGTCAATCTTGGCCTGTGTTTCACTCCTTACTTCTCTGGGTCTATGCTCTTAATAGAAACCTATAATTCTCTTTTCAACCTAAGACACTCCTAAGTATAGCAGCTGAGATTCTTTAACTTGTCCAAACTGGAAACATCTCATTTATATAACTGGAGAAAATGTATATGACTACTAAATATTGCAGAGGAGACACACAAACATAGAATCTTTGGTAGGGAGTTTTAGATTAATTGGGTGATTTTCCTAGTGCTATTGGGTACACACCATGCATCCGTAATACCCAGAGCCCATGGAAGGAAGTTGGCAGGGCCAGGTGGTACATGCAGAGAAAAATGTCTCTCAGTTTGTGAAGAAACTAAATTAGTACATGTGTTGGACAGCTTTAGTTGTCAACCTGACATACCTGACTAAAGGGAATCACAGTTGGGGAACTGCCTCGGTTGGACTGGCCTGTGGCTATGTCTGTGGGGCATTTTCTCAGTTGTTGAGTGATGGAGGAGGGCCCAGCACACTTTGGGTGGTGCCACCCTTGGGCAGGTGGTCTTGTGCTGTATAAGAAAGCAGGCTGAGCATAGGCCAGAGGTGAAAGCCAGTAAGCAGCGTGCCTCCGTGGTCTGTGCTCCAGGTTCCTACCCAAGTTCCTGCCTGGGCATCACTAGATGGCGGACTGTGCTATAATGCCAAATAAACCTTTCTTCCCCAAATTGGTTTTGGTTAGGGTTTTTATCACAGCAGTAGAAAGCCAACGAAGACAATAAGCTTTGCTACAGATTATCATGGTCTGTATTCTTATGTAACTTTGAGGAGATTTTGAAAATGTCATAGAAGAAAGAATTTCAACTTAATTCATCTTTGTCAAAGCTCTACCTACAGGAACTTACTTTTTTTTGTTTCTTTGCAATTTTTTTGAAACAGGGTCTCACTAAATAGCCTGGGCTGGCCTAGAACTTGATGTGTAGACCAGACTGGCCTCAAACTCACAGAGACCTGTACACCTCTGCCTCCTGAGTGCTAGTTACACAAACTTACTTAACAGTACTACTTACTCTCAGTATGTCAGAGGGCAACAGGTTTGCAGAGCTTCCCAGACTAGGGAGGGTAAGCAGGAATGTCAGTAGGCTGGCCATATAGTAGAGCTTGACTTCTACAAAATAATGCCAGAGACCTCTGTGATAGTCTCCTTGCTGTTCATTGCAGCCAGATTTTAAGGCACTGCCTGGATTAACTGATGACTGTACCATTCTCAACATGACTACTATTCTTGGCTCTTTAGCATTGAGTTAGAAGAAAACTCTGCTATCTGATAATCAAACTAAATAACCAAATATTTTGGTTTGACATCTTTTCTAAAGGTTAATACTGTGCAAACATAGTGTCACTGCAAGAAACTGGTTGTCACAACTGGTGAGATAGAGGTAGATAAAGCTTGACAGAAACACAGAGGTGGAGATTACTGAAATGCTGAAGCCATGGGACTAAATATTCTTTTTTCATTTTTTAAACTATTTTATTTCTATTTTATGTGTATGAGTGCAATGCCTGCCTATGTGTAAGTGCACCCACGTCATGCAATGCCCGTGGAGGACAGAAAAGGGTGTCAGATTCCCTGGAACTGGAGTTATAGATGGTTGTTAGCTGTCATGTGTGTGTGCTGGGATTTGAGCCGGGGTGTTCCACAAGACAAACCAGTGTTCTTAACCACTGAGCTGTCTCTCCAGCTTGGGGGCTAAATAGTCTTTAAAAAATCTTTCTATCTTCTGATTCAGTCATTGCAAAATAGAGTCCATAAAATCTGAAAGTCAAACACAAACACCTTTATTAATGGGTAAGGAAATAAATGTTTGTTTGTCTAATATCCTCTCAGTCCTTGCCTGAGCAAGGTGACATGCCATATGTGTTCAGTGGGCTCAAGACTGGGATGAGTGGCTCAGAGGAGGGGAGGAGACAGTGGGTCTGGAGGGTAGACAGGTGAGAGTGAGTCACAAGCAGATGTAGATATTGTATTCTCATCACAATGTTGGGATTAGAGAGACAGTCCAGGGGAAAGTGGTCTGTTGAATCTGATGCCCTCAGTCGACAAACATACTGCTCAAGGTGAAAAACTGATCCTAAAATATACTTTTATTACTCATCAATGAACTCAAGATGACACATTTTCTGTTCTGTCTTAAGTGGAAATTTCCAGAATACTTTCAGACAAATACATAGTAAGGGGAACTCTCTTCGTATAGATTTTGAAGAAGAATCCAGGTGTATACGAGGGTGTGGCTGCTGTAATCCACTTCCTAATGTGCCTTCTCAGAGGTCATAATCTTTCCGGCCAGAGTTGTTCTCGATAATTCAGGAATTATTAACATTTTAATATTCTCCCTGATTTCTAAGTTCTAAACAACATAAGCAAGCACAATTAGAAAACATTGTCTACATAATTTAAAAATACCGCTAGGTTGTGATGTAAGAACTGCATATGAATGGCAGGTTGGCACAAGTTATGGCAGGTGAGGTGAATATGAGCTTGAAAGAATGAGGTTCTTCCCAGGCCCAGTATTATATTAGCTGTGCCTCTTTCTGAGTCTCACACTCTCTCAGAATCCTCATTTTAAGGTGAAGGATTCTTAAAGGTTAGGATGTTTGCAATAAAGCCTGAAGAGTGAGAAGAATTTGGTCATAAGAACAGGTTTTCAGACAGATCTAGCAGCAGGTGCAAGACTCTCCAGGGAAGGCAGAGCCTGAGGCTTTGTCCAAAGAGCTTAAAGGGGGTTGCCATGACTATGAATGAGAGGGAGAGAAGGACAAAGAAGTCAGGTGTCAGATCATACATAGCTTTTGTGCTACAATAAGGTAAAGTTTATTCCAAGTGCTTTAGAAAACAAACAAAAAAAGATTTTAAACAGGTAGAGATATTCAATGAATTATGTTTTTAAAAGATTTCCAAAGGTATCAGATGGAGAACAATTTGCAACAGTAGGATGAATGCAATATATAATAAGGTCACTCCATAACAAATGATGCTGTGCAAGTCAAGAATGTTAATGGCTTCCAGGGGCTGAAGGGATGGCTCAGGATGGATTGCTCTTGCAGAGGACCCAGGTTCAATTCTCAGAATCCACATGGCAGCTAAAACCATCCATAACTCCTGTTCCAGAGGATCAAACATACTCTTCTGACCTCTGCGGGCAGTGCATGACATGGTGCACTTATATACATGCAGGCAATGCACTCATAAACATAAAATAAAAATAATAAATAAAATATTACAAAAAGAATGACAATGGATTCCACAGAAAGAGCAAAGGGAATGAGCCCAGGTCTGAGATGTATTTGGGGAGACAATGGAGAAGACTTGTAGCTGTGGATGAGACACTGCAGAGACAATGCAGTGAAGTAGAAGTGGCTTGAGACAACTGTATCCATAAGGATGCAGGGCAGTGCTGTAAATGCTGCAGCAACACAGTCTGCGTGTGATTAGACCAGGAAAGCCTTCCTTCGTAGACATTCTTGTTATACTTATTCCTCTACACAAAGATAAATTTCACATATAGACATTTACCCATCTGGCAATTGAAGGGTCCTGGTGAGTGCTTTTGGTGGCCAGTCCATAAAAACATCAGCAGTGATTAGTGATCCAGTTACTTCTCCCTGGAGCTCACCTATCATCACTTAGTTAGAGTTGTTCTTTGGAGATGAAGCAATTGTTGTAAACTAAGGGCATCATCTTGAACTAATCAGTGACATACTACTCTGTGACTGATTTTCAATAAAGATATTTCAACTCCTTGCTCATGAAGGCCAGTACATCATCCTTGACAGTCTTTTTGGTTTTACAGGGCACTGGGGATTGCAAAAGATGCATTCAAAAGCAAAAAAGTAGCCACGTGTATACATTGTTTTTCATTGCTGTGACCCAATGCCTAACAATAAGAAACTTAAGGGAGGTAGGACTTGCTGGGCTTCCAGTGTGAGGGCACAGTCCACCAGCACGAGAGGGCACGGGAGCAGGAGCAGCTGTCAGCTGTGTCCTTCTGAACTTGAGGCTGTTTTCTCACAACCCAGCAGACAAAGGGCAACGCTGGTGCTCAGCTGGCTTTCTCCTTTTCTCTTCTTTAATCTGTCTGGGACCCCAGCACATGGGATGGCCCCACCTACATGCAGGGTGAGTTTCCTCCTCAGTTAATCTCCTCTGCATATATCCTCATAGACACAACCAAAGGTGCACCTCTCTGATGTTCTAGGAAGCTCTCAATCAGAATTAAGCATCACCCCAGGCAATTCTGAAAGTCTAAAATTAAATTACATGGTATTGTACAGAAGACATTAAATGGTTTGTTGTTTGAATTTTAAAAAAATTTCTAGGTATGAGTATAGAGTGTTTTTAAGATATATCACTTTTCCATAAAGGAGTGAGGGCCACCCTGAATCTGAAAGATGCTATATAAAACTCAGTTCTATTTCCAAGGCTGCCATAGAACCAAAATAAATCATCAGCAGTCTGTACGTTCATTTGTGCATACATACTGTACCTTCTCTAACCAAAAATAATTCGCACCACAGATTGGATTCAATATGCTTTCCCTGAAGATGTTATTTTGAGGAACAGAAGTGCTATTACCTAAAATTAAAAAAGATAAGAATATTAATTGCACAGTCATTTCATTGCTTCCACTTTATCTCCACTGTGGATTTTCTTAACCTTTCCAGTTATAAAGTCATCAAAATTAAGTATCTTAGTTTAATTAGAAAATGTGTGGTCAAGTCTTTATCTGGGAAGTCTGTGTTCCCAAATCAGAACATGACAGCTGCAGTCCGGGATATCTAAGTCTTCTTGGGATTGTTATTTGCTTCTTAGACATTACAAAGCAGAAAACAGAGATGAAGTGGGCAGCTGTGGCCCACCTTTCAACTGTATAGCGACATGCCTTTCTGTTAAATGAAGAAAGATGATTTGAAATGATATTTCTTAAACTTATCAATTATTGAAAGCATTATGATTATTGTAGTCTTTCTTGAAAGAATTTAACCTTTGTAAATTAAAAAAAAAAACATTAAAATGTTCATACTTTGGGGCTAGCGTGATGGTTCATCAGGTAAAGACACTTGCCACCAAGTCTGATGACCTGAGTTCGATTCCAGGGACCCACACAGTGAATGGAGAGAATCAATTCCCACGAGTTGTGCTCTGGCCTATATATTCATGCTGTTGTATAAGCATGTACACACACACACACAAAAAAAAAACCCACGTTTTTTGTAAAGTTTATACATTTTATACACTGTTATCCTCAATGTGATAAGATTTTCACCTAATAAATTATTTCAAACATGGAAAAATTATATTCACAAACCAATTCACATCATTGTTCATAAAAGCAATAATATATTGAGAAAAATGTATATACATAACAATAAGGAAGAGATTAAATTATTGAGCATCCACTCAGTCAACATTATAAGCAATTTAAAAAATTATGATAGAAAAGTATGAATAATGTTCATGACACGATATTAAGTAAGGAATTGGGCTTTATAATTATTCGTACAAATGAATTCTAGAAAGCATTAATAAAAAACTCATCGATAAGGTCACCTGTCTAAACTGGAATGAAGTTTTTAGTAAACAAGATAGCAGCAGAGTCTGTGTGTACAGACTTGACCAGGATGCTGAGCATCTTATGTAAAAGTATGTAGTTAGTATGAGGAACGACTGCTACAAGTCACTTAGGCTGAGGGGTCATCACTGGCGGACTTCACAGGCTACAAGTGATGCAGGCTCAGGCTTGTCTCACAGAGTTGATTTCATGGTGCCATGACTACTGGCGGAGCCCTCAGTGCATTCACTCTGAACCTCAGGCACTGCAGAAGTAGCAGTTGGGAGATAGAAGCTGATTCTCTGAAGACAGAAGATCAAAATGAGACTAAAAGTCTAAGGGACACGTAAATACCTGTGTGCAAAGTGTATTTTCTGCCACTTGAAATCTACAGATTTTTAGCTGAAAGAAGTGAATTGGTCTTGGCACTGCTTACTTTTTTCCTTTCTTCCTTCTTTCCTTCCTTCCTTCCTTCCTTCCTTCCTTTTTCTTTTTGTAGTCGGATTGTTTTGTAGACACAACTCAGGCTTTGTCATGCACTAAAACCATGGAATTGAATGATTGACTGTCCACAGTGGGGCAGAAGCTAAGATGAACTGAGAGTCTTTATGGAGGAGAAAATAAGCATGCAGACACTGAAAAGCAGCAGGTTATACTTTTGAGGGCATAGAAGTAGACCCATGTTTGCTGAGGGATTTGGGAATGAGCTGGGCTATGAGGAAGGCCCTCTCCACTGTGTGAGTGTTGTACAGTGAAGGGCATTCTTCACTTCATGTTCTAAGAGAGGCAGGAGGTTATGGTATGTGCATGAAAATATCAAAGTTGAGTAAGGACTGATGCAGCCAGTCCTGCTTGGTGATACACCTCCACTTCACACTTGAATAGAAATTTCTAGAAAAGGAAACCAAGAAAACAGAACAGAACAACTGGAAAATCCAAGACTGTCTTTCAAGTCTTCACATCCAATTATAAATGATCAATAGCCAGATTTTTGCGCATTTTTTTTTGTCTGACCCCTATACCTCATCAGCACATACATCAGTTGGTGATAATGACTCTATCTGGAAGTTATCCTGTGATCATGTCCCTTTGAAATAGACTTCCTCTCACTCCAGCACCCATCCTACCCAGGCATCCTGACTCTTACTAGAACTTGCACTGCTTTGGAGACCAGGGAGAGCTTTGGATGACCAGGCCTTGGATCTTTGTCTCTCAGTCTCTTCCTTGTATTGTCCCATCCGGGAGAAGCAGGTCTGATGTACAAGTGAAGCTGCCCCAGGGTTTACACACCAGACCTCACAACCAGGACTCACACCCAGGTCTCACACCCAGGACTCACAGGGGTTGACAATTAATTTCTATTGTTTTATGTTGGCTGTTGCCTTGAGACTCTGGAAAAGAACAGATGAAAAGCATCACAATGTCCTTCTAAAAGAAGATTGTTTCATTGGTCACACCCTACTTCATTATAAAGGAGTCGGTGGAAGCTTACTAAAATGAGACAGAATTAAAGAAACAAAAATTGAGTGAATCAGCAAAAGAAGCAGTGTCTGCATACCTCTATTCCAGGCACTCAGGGGGCAGGGCAGGCTCATCTCTATGAGCTCGAGGACAGCCTGGTTTACATAGCATGAAAACACCATGGTGCAAAGACAAGTAGTTGCTAGAGTAAGGTCCTACCCGCAAGGCAGTTTAGAATGTCTGAGAAACTGAGCTGAGCACCCCGGAGAGCTATCACAGTGGATGGGGACAGTTGGTTATTGCCATTGATTATTCGTAGCTGCCTGGGGAAGGTCTTAAGAACCACTTTAAAGGAGCAAGCTTATCTTCTCATCACTCTTTGTATGGTAAATACATGGTTCTCTCTGAGTTTTTTTACTGTTGGTTCATTCAGTGGCAAGTCCCACCCTCTGACCAATAAAGGGGCAGGAAGGTGGAGACAAAGGGGAGGAAACATGGCCTTGAGCCCAGGCAAGGGGCACAGAGAATACTCCAAGGCACTCAGGAGGAAAAGTGCCTGGATCCCAGGCCCACACAGAAGGTCAAGAGCCAGGAGGCAGTGTTCCAAGTCCCCACAGTCCTAAGGATCATGTGAGTGGAAGTGAAAGCCACCACAGTGGCTGCTCTAGACTGGCAGGCGGCCAGTAACAATGACTTCATGGGTCACGGAAAATAAGTCAATCTCTCTAAAGAACATTCTCTATTCGTTCAGTTGGTTCAAACCTGGGAGTGGAGCGAAGCTGAATGCGGGTCCCACCATGAGAGAATTCATGCAACACTCTGTCACTCATATTGACTTACTCAGAGGATTTGGTATTTGGAGACAGATTAAAGAAATTTTTCCTTGGACATGAGCTATCTAGGTTAGGTTAACCTCTGGGCAAACCTGTGTGTGTTGGGATGATCTTGATCAGATTAACTGAGGTGAGAAGACTTGCCCAGAGTGGGTGGAACCATTCCCTGGGCTGGGATCCCGGGCAGTTTAAAAAGAGAAAGGGTGGTTGGGCTTGGTGGCCTATGTCCTAATCCCGGCACTATGAGGCAGAGGAAGGCAGATCTCTGAGATCAAGGCTAGCCCAGTCTACTTAGCAAGGTCCAGGCCTGCTGGGGATTCAGGGAGAACCTGCTTAAGGAAAAATTAAAAAGGAGTGTGGAAGCTGAGTGTGAGCGTTCATCCATCTCTGCTTCTCGACTGTGGAAACAATGGGACCAACTTGCCCCTTCTTCTTGCTCTTTTAGACTGTGTTTGCTGATTCCATTCTGTGGAGTTCGGTACAACTTCCTCTTACAGGAAAGAGCTGAAGAGATGGCTACGTCCCTGGAGGTGGGTTGAGATAGAGGCACAAGCCTCATGGACAGGAGCAGAACATTCAGAAGGGAGGGGAGGGAACAGGGATGCACTCCTGCCAGCCAGGGGTCCGCTAAGGACAACAAAGGACAAGTCAGCAGCAGGGGTGAAAGATTCAGAGCAGGCGGGAGCCTGGGGAGAGCTCCAGAGCAGGCGGGAGCCAGGGGAGAGCTCAGCACAATAGACGAGACTGAGGGAGAGCTCCAGAGCAGGCCAGAGCGCAGGCCCGAGCAGGGGCAGAGCTCAGGACAATAGAGGAGACTGAGGGAGGGCAGGGAGGAATGGAGAGGAAGACAATGAAGACACTGTCCAAGTGGGGCTTTGGGCTAAAATATGTGCTGGCATGTTTGTAGTAGAGAACCTCAGAAAAGGCGTAAGCACGTGCCCACACAAAGCTGAAGACCCTCATCGGAAGCAGCGAGGCAAACACTGCAACTGGTTCTGCATGGTCTCTCCCACCCCAGGCCAGGGTTAAGGACCCCCTCCACCCACACCCCCACCCCCACCTCCCACCCACTCCCACCCTGACTTTGTCAGCTTTGCTGAATCCAAGGCTGCTGCATGTGCAGGCAGGTGAGTGTGTAGCACTTGGTGGCTTCAGTCAGACTCACAACTCATGGCCCACAGGAGTATCAATTTATTAATAAAAACAACCAAATTTCAGAACTGTCAGATATGAGGCTGTGGTCATAGCCTCACCACTCTGCCGAGACTACCGTCCCTCCTCGGTGGCATTTCTTACTCAAAATAGCCTGGAAAGTCTGTGAAGTGTAAGGGAAAAGCAAAGAGGAGAAGAACCAACCAGAAGAGGCAAACTTCCATCCATTTAAAAAATAACAGTGAAAACAAAAACAAAACTTTATTTTTATGTTTTAGTGAAGCTGGTTTTCCTACATGCCTCCCCGTAGCCATAACCAAACCAGGACGGTGACATGCTTGCCTTATCCTGAAAAGGATTCCATTCCTTCCCCTAGCAGCAGCCACTCTCAGCCATTCTAGTAGAGGCAATGGATGATCTGTTTTCTGTCACTATAGGTTAGTATTGGCTTTGCTAGAATTTTATGTCAGCATCATTTTATATATATATATATATATATATATATATATATATATATATATATACACACATACAGCATCTTTAAAACTCATCTGAATGTTTTTGACACCAAATCCCATTCACTTTCATGGCTGAATAACTGGAATAATTGAAAAATGGAGTATAATATTCCATTATATGCTTATCTATGCACCATTGAATTGTTTTGCTTTAAACTATTATGAACAGTGCTAATATTAATGTTAGTGTCCATATAAATGTTCTCACTTCCTCTGGCTGAGTATCTAGGGTGGGACTATATTTTTAATTTTATTAGCCACAGCCCACTGTTTTCCATGCTTGCTTTACCCCTTGGAATCTCCCGTTACTCCGAGAGGAATGTGTGGAATAGTGTCTTGCTGTGATCGTTGCGTTGCCCTGATGACTAGTAATGCAGAGTGTTTCTCTGCTTTCCATTGGGCATTCATCGAGTTCTTTTGTAAAGTATTTAGCTGTTTTGCCCATTTTTAAAAATAGGGCCATTTGTCTCATTACTGTTGACTTGTAAGAGTTTAGTGCATAGGTTTGAATACAAATCCCTGCCTCAATACAGAGCATGAATATTTGGCTTTTCATTTTGGGGTATGTGCATGTGCAAGTGAAGGAATGCTTCAGTTCAAGGAAACTCCCATACAACAATAGCAGAGGTGGTTAAATTGCAGTGGCTTGTGCCTTTTTAATTTGTATCCCAGAACTAAAGTTTATGTTCATCCTATAATTTTGTGTTTCTTCAAATAAAATCACAGAATCCCATATTTTCCATTAGAAACTTCCTCTAAATGTGTATAGAGTCAAGAGTGAACACTTTAATGAAAGTTGAAGATATTTCTATTGAAATTTTGCATTTAGAGTTTTTTTTTACTTTATTAAATAATTGTATTTTGTCATTATATATAGCTCCCCCTAAGGACAGATTTTATTGTTCTCTTTTATAATAGGAGAGCATCGAATCCCTAGTAGACAATTATGAAGAACAGTTTCCTGCTGTCTTTGCCTTCTTCCTTCCCATTTGATTAATCTTTAATGAGTATTTCAAGGTCCAACTCAGCCCGTTTCTCCTGGGATTCTCGCTCGGCCACTTCACCCCTATTTTAGTCATGATGAAACTGAACAACTGCCAAAAGGAGACCATAAAATCTAGAGCCTTGAAGTAAATGGAAATTTCTCTTCTAGCTAAGTTTCAAGAGAAGAGGTCTGTGTTAAGCAGGGCAGTGTCTCCCACAGTTTCTCTCAGATCATCGCATTACAATCCCTTATGCATCCGTACAGGGTCAGAGTTGGATTTCTGCCACTCACTGTTTTAGGGAAAAGTCCAGTGGAGAAGACACGAGTGCATGAATCAATTGGAAACTCACAGGGCCATTGCTGCACCAACAGAGGCTGGACTCACAGTGGAGCTGGACAGCCATGCTGTGAGAGAAGAGAACAGTGGATTTGATGAACATTCTCTAGCATTCTCTTCATTCAATCGGCTCTTCTCAGAACTCAACTCTGTGTTCAGATCTAGCAATGCAATCGGCTTGGTATTCAGACAAGTAAAGGGGAATACTCAAAGTAGAAGGCCCATTTCCTATGCATTTTTGTACCGATAAAGATAAATTATCATTTGTTTTTGTTTAAATAATTATTTTTCCAATTAGCAAACTTGACTCTTACTTGGGGGGTGGGGAGTGGTTCATTACTCCTCTATTGGTCTTGTTCACTGGTTTTTGCTGGAAGACTTTCTTGAGCCCAGTTTCTGTTGGATACTCACTTCAGATAGACATAGAAATGCACAGTGTAATTGGCTCATCATTGACATAGCTTAGACGCCAGCCAGGCCAGGTGTGGATCTTTGTTTGGCCGCTCATTTCCCAGCTCTGTGACTTTGGTGAATTCTTTTAACTTCTCTGAGCCTCCGTTTTCTAGAAAGGTAGTAGCATCTACTTTTCAGAAAATGAATGACCAGGCTTAAATAAGGTAATATTTGTAAATACCTACTAAAGTGTGTGAGAGCCTGGTTAGAGCCCAAGACATTCAGAAAGCTCTCTCACTCTAGCTCTCTTGTTCGCTCACTCTTGATTTCTTGCCTTTTTCTCTCTCTTTTCCTTGCGTGCTTCAGCCATGAAGAATGTGTTCCTAAATGTGAGTACTAGTACACATTTTATTCTGTTCCATCAGAAAAGCACAGAATTCTACTCTGGAAAAGTCCTTCTTCCAAGCACATGCTCAACATTTCATTGAAAAAAAAAATCACTGACTAAAGTTAGAAATTCAGGCATGACAGTCAAAGGATTAGATTGCTTTATTCTCTTTTCATGAAAGGATCTTTGGAGGCATCCATAAACTCATGTTCAGTATTGAGGTTACCTCTATATTAATCTAGATTCTCCCACAGCTATCTGTATGTTCTTGTAAAAGTAACTCTTGGGTCTAAAAAGAATAATAATCGTGATGAACAAGCATTATGGCATTACGTTCGTTTTCTAATCAAGACTAAAAGAACTTCAGTAACTTGTCAAAATTCCTTGAGCAATGAATAAGTTTTAATTCCAACCTATTTTATGTAAAAGTCTTGCTCTTAACCAAACCTAGAAATCAGACTGGCTTACCACTCAGGCTGGATAAAGCTCAAAATTCAATGACTATGAATTTGGGTCAAGGAAAGATCAAAACAAAACCAGTTGCCTGGAAGACACCACACTGAAAGCTATTTTTTGATTAAGGCAAGTGCATTTGAAGCTCAACTGTGCTAAGGGTGTGTTAAGATGTACAAGATCTTAAATGAAAAAGCCACACAAAGCTGTTCTCTTTGCCTTCCACTCATGGCTTGGTACCTGTGAAAGAAAAGAGGAATTCCATGGAAGGGCCATGATTTGAGAGCTTCCTGAACAGGCGTTACCTGCTAGTCACTGTATTATTCACTTCTCTGCTGCTGTGCTAAAACACCATGACCAAATCAGCTTACAGAAGGAGGAGTTTATTGGGTTTGTGGGTCCAGAGGGATAACAGTCCATCATGGTGGGGAGGCATGGTTGCTGAGGTGCCCCCAGAAGAAGCCAGGTGCTCATATCTTCAAACTGACATAGGAAGCAGAGAGAGAGATAAAAACTGGAAAGAAGCCTATGAACTCTGAAAGCCCATTCCCAGTGATGTACTTCTGAGGAGTAAAATAAAAGTCTGAAAGGACAACTGTTAAAATTAGGGCCATTAGTTGCCCTCCTAAAAAGCTAGCTTAGGAAATGTTTTGCCCCAGAATTGTTTTGCCCAAGCAGTGAAATCTACAAGGTGCACCCCGTGACCATAGGATGTACCAAAACATGTTTAGGAGACCTTGTGACCACCTGTTTCCTGTTATTGTAAGAGCTAGAGGAAAACATGTTTACAAAACCTTGTGACTACCCGTGTTCATGTGACCACCTGTTTCCTGTTATTGTGAAATTAATGATACCACCTGTTCCTGTCTCTGTTCCTTGTTTAGCAAGTTCCTGGAATGGGATTGGTGGAAATCCCCCACCCCTGTTTGGGAGCTATAAAAGGGGCAGGCTACTGCAGACGGCATGTGTTTTCTTTTTCCTGTGTCCTGGAGCAGGGCGCCCATTTGTACAAGTGTTCAATAAAACCTCTTGCTTTTGCATCTGGCGTTGGTCTTCTTGGCTCTGCTTTTGGGTTCGAGTCCCAGAGCAAGCGGCCATTGAGGGTTCGAGTCCCAGGGCAAGGTGTCGGGTTGCGTGACGGGGGTTCAAGTCCCACGGAACTCAACACTTCTTCCAGAAAATCCAGTCTCCTGAAGTTCTATGACCCTCCCCAAACACCAAATCATCAAGTGTTCAAATACCTAGAGCCTCTGGGGGATATTTTTATTCAAACCACCACAGACACATTCCCAAATTCTAGGGTGGTTTCTCTTAGATTTACTTGTTAATGCATCTCCTTTATATTCTTGTCCATCATCTGCTTCCTCACTAGAATCCTTTCTTCTCAGAGGGTCCCATGCTTTCAGGTGTTCTCAAGGCCAGAGTTGCTGATTTCTTGTGTTTTTAACACCATTCCTACTGACCACTGACCCCCTCATCACAGCCACTGACTCCTGTGCTATAGACCCTAGTTTAATTTGAATGTGGACCTTGGTAAGTGTTTCTCTATAGGTATTTGCAGTAGGACTGAGCAGTAATACTAGAGTTTTACCAGTAGCAAACTGATTTGGAGTCTGTGGTGAGTTAAAACAGCCCATTGAGCTGTCCTGTAGTTCATATTTATAATCCCATGTACCAGAAAGTGTTGCATGACTTTACCTTTTGGGTCCTGTTTTTCCTCATAATGACTGGATGCAGTAGATGTAGTTGGAGTATTTTGCCTTCTATGTCTCCATTGTGGACTTGTTTTCCATCTTTAAGTACCTATTTCAAAGCTTATAAGACTTTGGGCCAGCAAGATGACTCATTGCAGTGGGTAAGGTGCTTTCCACTAAGCCTAATGATCTGAGCTTGTTCCTCCAGACCCACACAGTAGAAGGAGAGAATCAACTCCTACAAGTTGTCTACACACACACACACACACACACACACACACGCACATAAAATAAACTAAATAAATGTAATTTAAAATTGTTTTAAAGCTTCTAAGACTTTGCCCTTTATTTGACTTGTAATGCATTATATGCAGTCAATTATTGTAAACTCAATTGGCAAAATTCCAAATTGACTTAAATCCCATAATTGCAGCATGAGAGAAAGGCAACATAAAACAATCAACAAACTGACATTGCTATCTACCCAAAATACAAGTAAAATAAAATACAAAGACAAACAAACAAAAAAAAAAGAAACATTAAGATCGGACTCACCTGGAACTTTGCTGTAAAGTGATCCTTTGTTCTTTTAATCATGTCGTTCATCTAATCCAGCCCCAGAGCGTGATGACAGATGAAGTTTGTGTGGCACTGAATCCAGACGGAGTGCCTTCTCCTTGAGGAGTCTGTGAAGAGGTCTGTGTGTAGATCTTTTGAATCTCGGATTTAACACATGGCTGCCTTCACACCTCCTTCCCATTCCCAATGTGTAAACCCAAGGGAGGAGCCTACCTGTGTAGCAGATGTTTAGCATGTGTAAGGCCCTGGGTTCAAACTCCACTGCCTAAATAAACAGAGAGAAATAAGTAAAGATGAGCTACTGGGAAAGCAGGACCATGGCACCGAGTGCGCTACTGAAACTGCCATTTAGAGGACTTGCTCAGAGAAGCACCAGCTCTGAGCTGAGTCTCATCAGGGTGCACATCGGCTATACCGCACTGTGAATAGACAGGAGCCATCTCTTCTGGAACACCAAGGTTGACATTTGATCACAGACTCTACTGTTGAGGGCTACTTCTAATTTCCCTTCTGAGAAAATACACATAGTGTTTTCTAATTTATAAAACACATGTATATCTAGTACTTAAAGAAAAACGATCTTGCCCATGGTCATCACAAAACCAAAGATTAAAATGATGGAATGGTCATTTGAACATTGAACATTAAAAGCACTGTGCATTGAATGAAGTTAAGAGAAACTCCGCCAATGAGAGCAGAGCATTATGGGTAGGTGAAACTGCACAGTCTATAGAAAAGTAACTAAGCACTCCCTGATCATCTAATACCTATATCTATTTATGGATGTACCTATTTGCCTATCCACTATCCCATTTAACATAAACTTTGAAGCAACATAAACCAGTCAGTTAAGTAGAAAACTACAAAAGAGTGTTAGAGAAACTATTCATGAAAAAGAAAAGAGTAGGTTGAAGATTGAACCAGATCTCCAGACATCTAAATAGCACAGAAAGGTCATACCAGTTTAGAGGCCAAGGCAATTCTTTTCTTTGCACTATGACTTGAGAAGACGTCTCTCATGAAGCTTAGAACAGAAAACACTGCGTGACGATTGGTTTATGCGCCTAGCCATTTCCATCTATAACTGCAGCAGCCAGCAGGTACCACTCTTCCTTTTATTGTCCCCATGCTATATTTGGGCTCAGTGTTCTCCAAAGGCAGGTGTGTTGAAGACTTGGTCCCCTGTCTGTGGTGCTGTCAAGAAGTTGTAAAAACATTAAGTGGGGCCCAGTGAAGGTCTTCTTGTCAGAGAGTCGTGCATTCAGAAGGGATGACGGGCCCAAGTCCCTTCCTCCTCTTTTTCATGTCTTGGCAGCGGGTGAGTGGTTTGGCTCCACCACACAATCCCCACCATAATGTGCTACCTCTCCAACTGTGAGCCTAAATAAGCCTTTTCTCTTTATAGGTTGATTCTCTCAGGTATTTGTTTACAGTAATGGGAAGCTAAGTAGCATATCTTGAAAAGAATCCAGAGCTCTGTTACCAAATTGGATGTGTGTACACTGTGAAGCCCATGTGCTTTCATCTGTAGGCCTTTTACTGCCAGTTCTACACAGGGACAAATCGTGGTCCTCCTGGATGAATTACGCTTTCCAAGTTTACATAAATGTTAGAGCCCTCTTTGGAGACTCGATGAAAAGCTATGCTATGACAGGTCAAGATTGCTTTCCTGTGGAAGGTGGGGATGTGTGATAAATATGTGACAACACAGGCTTTCAGGCAATGCCATCTGATGACAGCACATTTTGGGAAATCGGAAGCCCGAAGCAGACTGTCAAGCGAGCAGATAGGCATCCCAGTCTCCTACAAAGGGTTGTTCGTAGAACACCAGTAGACACGGGTGAATGGCAGGAGGCTTGGAACTAGGACATATTGATTTCACATCAGAAGTGTGGGCCTTGAATGGCAGAATTACAATGTCTTCTTCCTTCCCTGCACCCATGAGTAGGGTCTGTGATGGTTAACCTTGGCTATCGATTTGACTGGCTCTGGGATTAACTAAGGTAAGATGCCAGGCACACCTATGCAGGATTTTCTTGACTGGGGTGGCACCTGCTGGTGGCAGCAGGGTAAAAGGAGGTTCCAGGGAAAGGCTTTGCTCTCTGTCTCTTTGTCTTCACCTCTTCCTGGCAGGCTGCCCACTCTGTTGCTACCATTGCTGCTGCTTCTGCCACAGCTGATATCAGGGCCCAGCTTCTTCATGCTATCAACAGAGACCAGAAACCAGCAGCTTTCCAGGAATCCTCCTTCAGTTCCAGGTGAGGACTGCTGAGACATCCAGACTTCTAGACGGAGCACCCAGTTCCTAGCCTCCCCAGTGTGGGACAGCCATTGTTGGACTATTCAGGCCCTATCCTTTGAGTCAATCTCATAAATCCACTCTTAATATAATGATTCTATCCATTCTCTTCTTGTAGAATCTTGACTAATACAGGACCTCACACCAAACAACAGTCCTTGCAAAGGGAACCAGGAACAGTTCACTCCTGCTGATAACTGAGTAGCTAGTCTCAGTTCTCTGCCAGCCTATTTAATTATTCAAACATATCAATCATATCCTCCTTCAGGGACCAAGAGCATCCCACCTCTTCATATAGCACAATTCACACCCAAGGCCCTTAATTCCATCCCTAACACAGTTTCACACCAGGTCCATGAGCCCACAATTAGACTCTCAAACATGTAAAACAAGGCTGATTTTGTTCTCTGGCCACCAGAAGGCATCCCTGAACCTGAGATGATATTCAACATCCAGTGGCTTTCTGGCCTCCTTCTCAGTCACTCCCGCCTGAGGTAAAGCAGTTGCTCTGGAAGGCCCGCATGCTTCTCCCTGTGTTTGTCATTTCCCTCCATCTTTGATGCCTCCTCCAGGTTTTTACCTCCATTTCTTTATTCCCGTTTGTGACTGATATTTTTCATGAGTAAAAGTGATGCCTTCTTCCGTTGTTTCAGTTCTACTAATGCTAAACTACCCTTTCTCCACCAATGTGTTTTCAAAGTATGGGAGTCAGACCACTTGCATCCAAATCACCTAGAATCCTTGAGGAAATATGGCTTGCTTGATCACACCTATCAGAATGTCTCAAAGTGATCCACAGTGTTGGCATTTCTGACATCTCCCTTGCTGACCATGTGGAACTTTGTACTCAAGCAACTATATCAATGACTGGGAATCATCCTTGTATCTATCCCTAACGTTGTTAGGTGAGACACAACCATAGAACACTGTGTTCTCATTGCTGCCCTTGTCTTTAACAAGGCCCTTGGTCTTTGTGCACAAGTAAGAGATTCTGTTGGCTTACATATACCTGACACAGAACTGGAGAAACTAAGAGACTCCGCCTGCACGCAACATCTCCAAATGGGACTGACTACTTCCTTTTTCCCAGTGCTGTGATCCAGGAGCATTGCTCTAGAAATGTTCATTGTTTTGCAAAGATGTGGCATAGGAGTTGACATCACTGTGACTTCCTTTTTAGAAAAAGACCTTGTGCAGATGATGAGGAGATTCCAAACTGTAACTGACTCACACTCATTGCTGTTATATGTAGAGTGACTAAGGCATTACCAAATCTGAATACATTTTGACATATTTGATTTTCTGTTTTCACAAAGCATTTAGTTTGATAATCTGTATGAAAATTTGATCATTATAAATTATTGAACTTACAAACTGGTCCAACAAGTTGTCTTACCTTCATTTGCATTATTTGGCGTGATCTACCCCCACAAAATAAATAAATGTAAAAAAAATGTAGAGTCTTAGGATCTACTGTGTATTGCTTTTTTCATGTCTTTAAAAGTTGTATTTATTGAAAAGTAGATCATATTGTTTGTTACTTGAGATACATTTTCCTTAAGTTTTGTATATATTAACTAATTTAATTCTCAGAAGAATATTGGTAGATACACACTATAACTATGCTTATTTCACAAATGGAGATGTTGAAACAGAGAGGTTAATGTAATTTGCACAAGACTGTAAAGTTAATTCCATAGGTCAAATTGTCTCGGCCATGGGTTGCCCAGATTAAAGTTTCTTGGTGTGTCTATGAAAGTGTTCTTAAAATAAAAAAGACATTTAGCTTCTACGTTGGTGGGAAAGTAGGCTACCTCTCTACAGCCACCATGGTCCTATTCACTGAAGGTTGAGGGGAAAACCTTCTTTTCTACTTCACAGAGGGAACCAGGGTATTTCATCTCAGTTTCTTGCATTTAGATTATGATTAACACCAAGAACTTCTCTGTTCCCAAGTTTAGACTTGGATTGGGCTAAACTGACTGCTTCATTACTGTGGCAAAGTGCTTGACAGAAAGTAAGGATGACTGACATTCACTGACACAGCTGCTTCCTGCAAACTGATGTTTGCACTGGAAACTGATGATCAGCATTGGAAAAGTGCCACAAAAATAAATTAAGGGAACAAAAGTTTATTTGAACTCATGGATTCAAAGAACTTTAGTCCATCCTGACAGGGTTCTGGGACTTCTGTTCACATGGCAGAGAGAGCAGATTGGAACCAGAATTGTGTTTAACCTTTAAAGGTCCATCCCTTGTGACCTCTGTCTGCCAGTCAGACCTGCTCCTAAAGGCTCTATAACCTTCAAAATAGCATCACAAACCAGGGACCTGGTGTTTTCAACAAGAGCGTCTGGGGGCCATTTCAGATTCAGCTGTGATACTAGAATTGAACATACTTTTCAACATTGTGACATACTAATTCTCTAAATGATTCCTACATACACATTAAGTTCACTGATTTATATTATCTTCTGAAAGCCTTAAAGTTGAATATTTCTGAATATAGTGTTTCATTTGTTTCTGGTTTAAATCTCAAGTCCTTAGGGCTAGTGGCCAGTCCCTTACCTTGTTAAGCCGTTTTGCTGGCCCAGAATCTCTGCCTTAAATAATGATTTTCACGGGGTTGGAGAGATGGCTCAGCAATGAAGAGCACTGACTGTTCTTGTAGAAGACCCATGTTTGAATCCCAGCACCTATATGGTGGCTAACAACCATCTGTAACTGCAGTCCTGGAGGATCCAGAACCCCCTTCTGTCCTCCTTGGGCACCATAGGACACAGTGTACTTACACACATGCAGACATAACATTCATACACAGAAAATAAAAGTAAGCAAAAAATAATGATTTTTCTTCTCTTTATTTTTTATTAAATCGGGTATTTCATACAGAATAATTCAATCATTCTTAAGCAACTTTATCCCCCTTCCACACTGGCACCCTCCCATAGCCCCTCAACTGGAATCCACACATTCTTTCATCTGTGTTAAGGTCTATTGTGTCAAGTTAATGATCTCAAATATTCCTCAGTGCAGGGTTCATCTTCCAAGACTAGTTAGCCTACCTGGAGTCGCTTGCTTTAGGAAGATTAGCTCATCCTCACACAACAATAATCAGTTGTGAATATTCCTTCAGAAAAGATTGGGGTCTGCTGCTGATTTCTCCAGTTCCATGCTGGGTTTTGTCAGCTTGAGTTTGCATGGGTCTTGAGCATCCCCTAACCACTGCTGTAGGCTCATGTGAGCAGGACAGGAGCCTGTAAGATTTTATTCCCATATGGTCATGCACCTCCTCCTTGGCTCTTACAATCTCTCCACCTCTTCTTCCACAATGGCCCCTGAGCCTTGAGTGGGTGAATTTTAATGCAGGAATCCTGTCCAGGGACCCCCAGTCTGTAGATTCCCAATCTCCATTCCCGAGCCATTTTTGACCTTTTGTGTTACTGGCTCTCTGTTGAATGAAGGGGCTTCATTAATGAGAGTCGAGGGATTTATTCCTGTCCTTGTTACCCTTGTTCCATATTTCATGAGTCCTGAGTACAGAGTTTGTATTGTAGATGTGCCACTTAGGCATGGGTAATTCACAGACAATATCTGTGTGTGACCAGTTGTGGTGCTCTGTATTAATCTCTGTCTGGTGCAACAGAAGCTTCTTTGAAGTGTGGTGACAGGGATACTTGACTGTATACATAAGGATACATATTTTTCACTTAGTAAGAAGTTACTTTAGCCTAAGGATCTAACAACCTTGGGGATTTCTCTGCGATCTATGACCTATGCAGCCACATGTATTCGACTATGATTACAGTACTACACATGAGTTTCCTCCCACTGAGTGGGCTCTAAGACCCAATTTTTGAGACAGGATCTCCTCTAGTCCCAGCTCAGCTTGCCTGGAATTCACTATGTAGCTTGCAGATGAGGTTGTCCTTGATCTCACAGAGACCAGTCTGTCTCTGCCCCCTGGGAACTGAGACTAAAGACATGTGCCATTACCATGCCTGGCAATAATGATTTTCAGTTGTCCAAATTCAGAAGCATGTGGAGCATAATTCAAGAGGGAGTTCTGAAAGTCTGTCATCTTCAGGAGAGAGTAAACAGGCCAACAAGACTACACCATAGGACTTTCCAAGGGTATGTTTGGGTGTTGTTTCTATTTTTCTTCTTTATCTGAAAATAAGAAATTGTCTTTGATGGTATTTCAAATACTAGTTGATACGGGGACTTTACTGCTGTTACATATCCTGAAGGGTGATTTGGAGAACAAGACAATAAGGGCTGATGGTGGTCCCTCATAGGTGGTTTGCCCTCGGCATCTTTTGATCAGTTAGTTGCACATTACATTCGTTCCACAAGACATGAATTCATAGATTGCATTTACCCAATGAAAGCAAATTAGATGTGTCTTTATGAACTGACCACTGACTTGGAAAAATATTTTGCCAAGAAAGTATGTATCAATGTTAAATTAATAATTTCAGCAAAAACAATAAAAAAGAAAATAGCAAACTTTCCATTTGTCTCTGTTTCCGTATCTATAAAACTAATCAAGCTACACTCAAACTACCAGAAAGACCCCAAAACATACATTTATCAATAATGTACTGTTTTAAAAATCACTTTTCCTTCAACTAATGTTTATTCAAGGTATATGTCATGCTTTCTATATATTTGGAGATGTACCAATGAAACTTAAAAATCTGAAGAACAATGATGCGAAGATTGTATTCTTTTTGTCAACTAAAAAATTCCTATATAGAGAGATCCATGACAATATAAATTGTCTTGTGCTGGCAAGATGACTCAGCACTACCAAGCCTGACCATCCAAGGTGTATCCCAGAGACTGCCATGGCAGGAGCGGAGAGCCAACTCCTGAACGCTGTTCATTGTCCTCTGACCTCCACAAGTGTGCTGTGGCATGCACATAACCCATTCCCAATAAATAAATAAATAAATGTAATTTTTAAAAATTCAATTGTCCTTTTTTTTAAGTTGGGGAAAAGAATGATTATTCGATTAGAAGTACAGAAATGTAGAACACAGTCTAAAAGGTCCCAGGCATTTTAGCTTAAATTGCTTCCTTGGAGCATAAAATAAAATTAAAACCAATTACTCTATCTGAGCTTAGCAGCAATTGACTTCTCCTTCTGCTTCTTCTTGTCCTGTTTTTATAATGAAACTACTTGATGGGAGATTTGAGTATATTTTCTAGAGGCACAAGTTGATTTCCTCTCAGCCCTGGGAGATGAGTCAACAAAAGAAAGTGTGGGATAGAAAAAAGTTAAATAGGAAACAGATAAAAATTGTGATCGATGCCTCACTAGGAGCTAAAAAGAATGTTTGCAGACCAAATGCCTTTGAAAAAAAGCTGAATGTAGCTCACTAAATGTAGCTCTCTGCTGTTTTATCAAGGAGTTCTTTCACTTTGTACCTAATTCAAGCTCATTGTCAAGAGAGTACCAGCCTCTAGTTTAATACTGTGTAGAGGACAGGTCAGAGAGGATACATCTTATACTTTTTGTGGTAAAGAAAATATCTCCCACCCACACCGCCCAGACATTTAAGGAGCAAGTAAGCTACCTTGAACCTGAGTTTTGCAATTTGCATTTCATGACATTTACTAAGAATTCAAAGCATTCACTGCACCCCTGAACTTTCAAAAGCTTTATGTATCATCTGTTGCCCTAGTAATTCCCCGGTACAGCTACCTGCCTATCAAAATCAAATATTGGTTCTTGGCTTATAATTACAAGCACAAGCCAAAGGCAGCAAAGCTTAAAATTAAGCTGAATCATATGAATTGCCAGTTTTAGAAACCAGAAATGGTACTTTTAAAAAAAATCAAGTCTTGGAAATGGGGATGTAGCTCAGTCAGCAAAGTGTTCTTGTGGGCAGCTAACCTTGTCCTGGCATGGTCCAGGCCAGTGAGAGAGCCTGTCTTTATAAAAGAGATGGGCAAAGGAATGATCCCCAAGATTGTCCTCTGGCCTCCACAAGCATGCATGCACACACATGCACACACACAAACACACACACACACACACGTGAACCACATACACATGTGCCCCATGCACACACATCTACATACAAAAATAAAAATAGAGATTTAATTTTATTTCTTTATTTTTATTTTACGTGTATGAGTGTTATGCTTGCATGTGTGTGAGTGCACTCATCTCATGCAGTGCCCAAGGAGGGCAGAAGAGGGCCTCTGATCTTGAATTATGAACAGTTGTTAGCCACCATGTGGGTGTTGGGATTCAAACCTAGGTTTCTGCTAGAATGGCCAGTGCTCTTAACTGCTGAGCCATCTGTCTCACCCCATAAAAAGAGATTTTTCAAAATGAACTTGGGTCTGGAGAGATGGCTCGGCAGTTAAGGGCAGTGGTTGCTCTTCCAGAGGACACAAATTCAGTTCCCAGCACCTACATGGCAGCTAACAACCATTTGTAACTCCAGTTTCAGGGGATCCAATGCCCTCTTCTGGCCTCCAAGGGTGCACTTACATACATGCAGGCAAAAACACTCACACATGTAAATTTTTTAAAAAATCAAAAATAGTTTTAATGAATGCTTGAACCAAGAAATCCCAAGTTGGGCTGGACCCGCTGGTGTCGGTGAGCAGCCCTGGTCTAATCTTGACTCCTACACTCTGAGTGCTGTGCCTCCATTTATCGCCTCATATTCGGGCATTGCTAAAGCCTATTCTGAAATCCTCATATGCTGAACCACAGAACCCTCTGCAAAGAGAAGCTGAACCCCACCTTTGAAAATCTTTTCCATGAAATATATTTGCTTCCAGAAGAAAGCTACACCTATTAAGTTCCAGAAATTTGTGAATTTAGAGAAATGTAATGGACATATGAAGGTACAGACCACATCTCAACCAAACTCATGAGCTTTATTTCCTTCAAGACTATCTGCAGAAGTTTAGAGCTTCCTCCTCTAGATGAGGTTTATCCTAGCTTGGTTTCTGTTGCTGTGATATAATACTGACCAAAATCAACTTGGAGAGGAATGAGCTTGTTTGCCTTACAGCTCACAGTCCGTCATCAAGGAACACCAAGGCAGAAACTCAAGCAGGAAACTGGAGGCAGGAGCTGAAGCACAGACCACGGAGGAAACCTGCTTACTGATTTGTTTCTCAGGCCTATGCTCAGCATGCTCGCTTACATAATCTAGAAGCACCTGCTCAGGGGTGGCAGCACCCACGGTGGGCTGGCCTTCTCACATCACCCAGCAGAGTAGAAAATGCCTCCCGTACAGGTCAGTCTGACAGAGGAAATTCCCTGACTGGGGTTCCCTCTTTCCTACCGTTCAGTTGACAACTGAAGCTACACAGAACTCGGTTATCATCTGAAACACTGCTTGAACAACTGAGGGGAACCACCTGAGAAAAAGTTGACAAAAGTGCCCTCATTATCTTAGAGCCTCATGAATGTACCCTGAGGCAGCCGAACCAGAAGCCAGTACTACTCACACCTGCTGCTCAACCTACTTTAACAGTGGTGGAAACCCTGAGAAGTAAGTCCATTTTGTTGTTTAAAGGAAGAATTCTCATAGTTAAAAATTTGGAGGTGAATCCCATGAGTGTTTGTGGATTGCTTTTGTGGGACATTTAAAACTGCAAGTATTTACAAGTAAGTAGAAAAAGGAACGGAAAAGTCATTTTGTGACTGTAACTGATTTTGTAGACGTTCCCTAAAATTTGAATACTAAAGAGTGAGAAGTCCTTTGAATCTGTTAAATTAATGTCCTCTGAGCCTTCTATATAGGGAGATTTTTTCCTACCTAGGGGACAGTAAGCGGTGCCCTTCTATAGAAAAGCTAGTTACAGGGTTGCAGAGATGGCTTGGTAGTTAAAAGTCCTGGCTGCTCTTGCAGAAGACCGGGGTTCCAATCCCAGCACCAGCATGGCGGCTAACAACCATCTGTAACATCAATTCCAGGGAATGCAGCACCCTCTTCTGTCTTAGGTGGTCATTGCCTGACATGAGTTCCCTTACAAGTATGCAGGCATAACAATCATACGCATAAAATAAAAGTAAATTAATAATAAATAAATAATAAAATATTTTGTAAAAGAAAAGCAAGTCTAATAGGAGATGATGTTGAGGGCCAGAGGTCAGTCATTCCTTATTCCCTTTCTCTTCTAGAAGTTCAATCACTCAGTTTCCCCTGACTGTCAGTAGCCCCTGCCACCAGAGCTTCCTGCATGACTCCCATGAAGTTAGCCTGCAACCCAGGAGCTCAGCATCAGGAGCTGAAATTGTCTGTTTTGGAATTGTTTCTTACCCAGAAGCACCTGCTTTAGACAATCTCCATACAAATAACAATATCCAGATTCTGTGTTATGAGGGCTTTCAAATTAAGTTCAGGTTAATTAGACTTTAATGTCACTTAATTTTATTTATTTTTTGAAAATGTTATACCTGTCTACAGTGCATCTTGATCATATTCACCTCCTGGCCCCCTTCGGGTTCCTCTACCTGCTCACTCAACATGTCTTCCTCACTTTATGGCCTTTTTTCTCATATAAGCCACTGAGTCCCATTAGTTCTGCCCATATCAGCACTGATGTGGAACCCTCCATTGGGGCGTGGTCAACATGCCAGTGGACACGCTCCCAAGGAAAGTGATTTTCCTTCCTCCAGAAGCCATCAACTGCCAATGCCTTCTCAGCTAGGGATGAGCTTCAGAAGCTCCACCCCATCCATGCTGGAGTTTTAACTGGCTTGATCTTGTTTAGGTCTCATGCAGGTAGCCACAGCTGCTGTGAGTCCATGCTGTGAAGCAGCTATGTCATGTTCAGAAGCAGCGTTTCACAGTCTCCTCCCCGTTCTCCATCTCTTACATTCTTTCCGCCCCTCTTCTGCAATGTTCCCAAGCCTTGCCTTGCAGGAGGATGATATAGAAATCCCATCTATGGCTGAGCACACTCGTTCTCAGCACTTTGACCCAGCCCCTCTGACCAAGGTGGAGAGCAACAGGAATCTATGGGTATAAACATAAATAAAAATCTCTAGCAAGAACTGGGCATAATGGTGCATGCCTTTAATCCCAGCATTGGGAAGGCAGAGACAGGCCGATCTCTATGAGTTCAAGGCCAGCCTGGTCTACATCATGAGTTCCAGGCCAGCTGGGGCTACAGGGAGACCTTGTCTCAAAAAGACCAATAAAAAAATTCCAGCAAAACAGTAGGAGGTTCCCACCCATGACTCCCGGAGTCACAGCTGCTGCTCAGGTTTACAGCTATCAGGTGTGAATTCCCCTCTGTGGATGGAGCAGGCCCCAGTCCAACTATACAGAGGTTTATTACACTCATAATAGTCATATTATGACCATTGCACTGGTGGGCATATCTTGCCTGGCATATCAGTATTGTAGCATACAAAATCCAGCCCTGGGTAAGACCATGGATAGCTCTTCTTCCTCAACACTATGAAAGCACTATTCTCATATAATTACAGATAACTGATATCAAATACTAGCACTATGAAAGCTGGTCAGCAAGGGGAGAGTTGCTTGATCAGTGGAGATAGGTTTCTCTATGCCTTATGATCAAAATCTATGGTGTCTTCAACAAGAGGGTCTTAGCCATCTAATTATGGTAGGTAACCAAAGAAAGTGGCAATAGCCTGTGTGAGCTGGGTGTCCCTGGGGCTTCCATGACCAATAACTTGTAGGAGATAACCCATAACTGGCAGTGAGGTTTTCATTTACTAACCCGTGTCTTCTTTGAGCCACATTGTATACCTATCAAAGATACCTCTATTCAAGCTTCTTTTTAAGCATAATTTTTGAATTTGTTAAACTAGTGGGTTTTCATAAGACTTCTTTGTTCATCCTTAGTTTGATTAACCTACTCCCTTACTCTTCCTTAATACTGGGCGCTAAAGACAATGTCAGTTATTGAGCTGGAATGGAGAAGCCCAAAGTTTCCCAATAAAACCATGTTCCTGAAGATTGTCTTGGCGTTCCTGACCATACACACTAATAGTCATGAAATGGCCTCTGTCCCTTCTGCAGGGTGGCCTGATTATTAAGAACAAGAAAGATGGAAAGACAGGGAGCAAATGTGTCCAGAATGCACATCTCTTCTTAACTATGTAGCAATCAATACTGTAGCCACCCTTTTGGATCTCTCTCTCTCTGTCTCTCTCTGTCTCTCTCTGTCTCTCTCTCTGTGTGTGTGTCTCATTCTCTTTCACACACACGGGGCTCTGGGAACATTGCAGAAGAGGGGCATAAAGAATGTAAGAGCTGGAGAATTTGGAAAGGGGTACTATGAAATGCAATCTATTGGGTGTGCTAAATTTAACAAAAGATTACAAGCCATTCATAATTGATGTCAATTCCATTGAGTTTAGATGAAATAAAATTAGGCAAAGATGCCCAGGGAATAGACACAAACAAAGCAAGACATTCTGGGTGCACAGGCATTGTCAGTCTCAGATTGCAATAGGCTCACTCTCTGTGATTGGCAGACGAAGGATATAGTCAAAATTGCTTGACTCCGGGGCCAATTTTCAACTCCCTCTGGCCCACAGAAATAGCCAGTTCACATAGTTATATCTAAGCAAGCTTCACTATCCAAGGTTTGTCTTCTTGTTCTCTGGGCACTGTGTTTTCCTCTCTTACACCAGCTCTTTCCAGTCACTTCCAGCTGGCAAGTGGTCTCTCACTGGGTCCTTTATTTTGCACTGTCTTTGAACTCTTCCTTTCCCTGCTTCCAAATCCTCTGTTCTCCACTGGGGATCACAGTTAGAAGCTGCTGTTTCATGCATTACATCCCTTCTAACCCCAGATCATAGTGGAATGCAAAGAGACCTGCAATCAGGGAACTCTTCAGCTGGGGTAGAACAACAGAGAAAATACATTGTGCTGGAGCTACAATTATAAGGCAGCCTTCCTTTCTCTTTTCTTTTCCTCCCTCCCTCCCTCCCTCCCTCCCTCCCTCCCTCCCTCCCTCCCTCCCTCCCTCCCTCCTCTTCTCCCTTCCTTTCTTTCTTCTTTTCTCTATTTCTTTCATCTTTGTGTGTGAGTGTGATGTGTATGTGTGTGTGTATGTGTGCATTCGTCTCAGTGCAGATCACCAGTGCCATGGAACATGTCATCTACCGCGCCTGCGCAGCATCTCTCTCTCCCTGTGCTGCCGCTTCCAGTCCTTATGCCAGGCTAGCTAGCTGGGCCTGCAGTTCCAGGGACTTCTCCCATCTCTGCCTCCTATCCCCTGTTCGCAGACTGGTGCTGCCACACCTGATTTACCTGGGTTCCGGGGATTCAAACCCAGATCCTCATGATTGCACAGAAAACACTGCCTGCAGAGGCCATCTCCGCAGAGGCCACTTTCCCAGCCCAAGGCCCTGCTCTACGTTATCCTAATCACAGCCAACCTGCTGCCCACCTCATCTAGGCATCAGAAAGCCTTCTTGGGTGATTAGGAAAGAGAAGAAAACGTAATTTAGTTCTCTTGGCCCTGCGTTTCTTTGACTCTTTTTGCAATGGCTAGAAATAAGATGCCTTAAAGAAGCATTTTGAAATCAAAGTTTACCTTTGGGAACTTTTTCTTCTCCATCCAGATTGGGGCCAGTCTTTGGCACAAGATATTTGCTGTTATGATATTGCAATCTACTGGTATAAAAATAACTTATGATGTCAAACACTCAGCCCAGGAGTGCTGCTCTCAGGAGAGGAGCATCCGCAAGCCCTGGAGGCAACCGGGACCAGGCCCAGAGCTCCACAGAGGCAAAAATAGAGCGCTAATGGCCTGCAGTGACACAGGCGAGGGTGGAAGCGGACGGCTATATTTATAAGAAAAATGGCTGTGATCATCAGCTGAGTCCCCATTCTTTTATCTTTTTTTCTTCCCAAGTCTATTTCTGGCTCCTCCCCACTCCTCTGCACAGACAGCAACTCCAAATGAAGAGCCTTTTTCCTGCCTGCCCTGACCTCCAGCCGAGCTCTGAGAGGCCGGCCCGCCCTGAATGATTGCGGTATGTCTGGAGTTCTAGTTGAAAAACATTCCCCGCAAACGGAAAGACCCATGGAGGGAGTGAGCTCATCTGGTTAGCTTCCCCAACTTTCGGTTTTGTTTCCACACGCCAGAAGTCTGTACAGCAGCGTCCCCTAGTGGCATTGGCCTGGAGCTGCAGGGGAAAGTGGCCTGCCCAGGAGTGTTCTGTAACTAGAAAGCGGAGGCAGGGAAAGAAAACACCAAACTTGGCCCAAAGGGCCAGGACCTTTCCAGCGAAGGTAGTTGAAACTAGACTTTTCCTTCTTTGCCATTTAAGCGAGTGCTCTGGGTTAGGGAGTGGCCTCACCTGAGTATCTCATTAGCAATAAATATCTGCCAGGGAACTGGATGTTTCACATGAATTTGAAACTTCTGTTCAGAAGCCAAAAAAAAAAAAGAGAGAGAGATGAAATTGTGGGACTGAACGTTTTTATTTTAAATTGCACAAGCCCCTGTTTTCACTTTCTATTTTTGAGACAGGATCTTGCTAAATTGTTTGGATTACCCTTAAACTTGCTCTGTAGCCCAGGTTGGCTTTTTGAACTTGCAATCCCTCTGCCTCAGGCTCCCAAGCATCTAAGATTACAAGTCTGTATCACCTTACCCAGCTCAAGTAAGAGTTTTACAAAGGAAAGTTTGTCTGGAAAAATATATTAATATGATTATTTTGTCTTGGTAATGTGTGACTGTACTTATAAACATTTATTAATCATTATAATCAATCCAAAGATCTTAAACTCATCAATCAAAACTCAACATTTCTTTTTATTCAGGTAAACATCCTATGAGCAAATCTGAGCTCACAGAAACAAAAGATTTGCTTGTGATTCTACTTGTTGTGGTTGAGACAATAAAGGTGCTCAAGATTCTGGAGCTTGTGTTCTCACCTCATCCCCTCTCAAACTACAAAGGACAAATCTGCTTCAGTCCTGGGCACTTTAAAACATGATGCATGTGCCTTTTTCCTAATGGTGCTCTGTCTCTTGTGGACGCAGGGACTGATAATCCAGCATTCCAAATGTTCGGAGAAAAATAGAGAATGCAAGTAAGGGGTTAATTGCACAGAGAGCTAAGGGCCTGGATCTTAATTCCCAGTCTATCTCAAAGATTCAAAGAGAAACCAAAGCACTTGTCTGTCTCCCAGAAGAATAAATGTCTTACTCTGTTTTGTGTCCCAGTATCAGAATACCTGACACTGGGCAGTTTCTAATGAGCAGCAATTTGTTAGCTCAGGATTCCAGTCTGGGAAGTCCAGTGTCAAGGCACCCAACAAAGGACTTGATACATTATCATGTTGCCACCTGGCACAAAGAAGAAGGTAAAGAAAAGGGAAGGAGAAACACAAAGAGGCAGTTTTATAAAGCATCAATCCCATCATGAGAATGTGGCTCCGTGGTCCGATCCCCTCACCTCATTCTTTCATTAGCCTATGTTCTTACAGCCTATACTCTATAAAGGGGATGAGAGATACCTAGTTAACTAAGACTGTGTTGGAACTCCCCACTCCCGTTCTGTAAGTCCTGAATTATATGACTGGGGATAATTATTAAATGAAAAGGCTAAAACATTTATGTCTCCTCCACTTCTCAAGGTAGACAGTTATAAACTCTAAATTGCTCATCTTTCCTTGGATACTCCATGAAACTATTTCTAAGGTAAAATCTATGCAGGACTAGAGTTAATACTATGGAACACCTCAGACTCTGCGTTCGAGGCCTTAGAACGCTGTATGGATAGACTCACATTGTCAGATTCCTTTTCCGTCAGCCACAGATTGAGAGGCTGATTCTGTATTTTATCCAGTGGGTTTCCTATCCCAACTCATCTGTTTTAACCCTGAACTGTCACACTTCTGACACTTTCCACTGTTGCTGTATCCATATTTTTTTGCATGTAGAATGCTATTATTCCAGCTCCAGGAATTTTTTCTTCTCTAAAAAGTATAAGTTGAAGAAGTTGTTCCTGCTTGGAGGGACAAACGTTTTACCAACTTAGATGTTTCTATACTCTGCTGTCGTGGTCTAAAGTGAGAAGTTACTTGCATATCAGTCTTCAGTAAACTTCTTCCCAGGTGCCACAAAATAAGGGACAGAGCTGAGCTGATTATCTCAAGATTTGACTCCTTTGTTTCAGACAGAAGATTTAAGAGAAAAAGAAAAGAAAAGAAAAGAAAAGAAAAGAAAAGAAAAGAAAAGAAAAGAAACGAAAGAAGAGGGAAGATTTTACTTCTGAGGGTGGATGAAGACTCTCAGAACAGAAGGGCATGACAACCCGAACCCTTGGCGCTGGCTCTGAGGGCAGCTCATCCTCTCCGCAGACCACAAGACAAGGGACTTAGAGGCACTACTGACCAGAGGCAGGCAGCTTTAAATTGCACTGGAGGTGGATTCCGTGCAAGCTCTACTCGTGCGTAGCCTTTTAGATAGCGTGTGGATTTTAATGTTTGTGCTGGAATCTCACTTCCATACTTTGCAGTCAGTGCCTGGGACATTTAGGAGTTGGGGGCAGCAGTGGTTCCCACTGGTGAACAGATCAGCTCAGAATTCAAGTGGAGACTTGAGTTCAGCAAAGCGGTGGTGACCCCTAAAATTCCTGAATCTTAGTGAGCATGGGTATTTGGGGCCTAACAGTCCAGACCCCAGTAGCCACATGGCTGCTGTCGGGAGGACTCCCCAGTTCCCTGAGCTGCATCTTCCTTTCTCAGCCCACTCTTCATCACACACCATTTTTCTCTTTAGCTCACATGAAATAGTATCTACCTCAAATATCCATCCCTCCTATTGCAAATCAGTTCACCTATTGCAAATCTTGAACCCACAATAACTTGAAAAGATTTTCCTTCTTCTTTTTTGGTCTTTTTGAGATAATGTCTCCCTGTAGTCCCGGCTGATCTGGAATTCACCATGTAGACCAGGCTAGCCTCATTCTTACAGAACTCCACTTGCCTCTGCTTCCTGAGCTGAAATTACAGGTATGCACTACCATGCTCAGCTGTGATTTTTTATTACGGATTGATTTAAAATTATTACTAAACCTGTAGGTACCAACTTCTCTTTGCCTCATCTTCATCTATAAATTGTAGATTGCAACAAAAGCGTGTGCTTCAGTGACTCACTGATAAAATAAATATACATGAGATTAAATGAGATTTGGAAGTGAATGAATAGGAAAAAGAATTAGCAATTACCCTGAATTATGGGTGACTTCGAAACCCAGTCCCAGGCCCCAGACTCTTCAGTTTTGCTTGTCATCCTTGGACTCCTTTGAAGGGTCAGGATCGTCTTTCATTTGAAGCATGTCATAATCTATACATCTTACCAGTGGACAAAACTCAAAATAAAGCTAAATTAGAGCAACTCAAAGACAATGGATTCTCAGAAGAAAAGGAAATGATGGATAGCTTTGTTACTTCTGCCTCGGTTGTGGTTTCTGCTGTGAATGTTTGTACAGTGATCTAAATTTGGAAGTCTGGGAAACAATAAGACATTCTGTTGCTCATGTAAACCAGGGAGACTTAAAATCCTGAAATTCCTAATGAAAGCTTGACTGTAATCAACCTTCACCACTGGTCGGTTGTGTTTGAATAATCATAGGGCTCTCCTGATTTTTCCTGTTATTCTAGCTCACATGTTATCTGACCCCCCCTCAAAATGTAATAAATATTTAGAAGAATGTTAACTTTCATTTTTCTTCTATTTCTCCCATATTCTTTCACAGGGCTCTCTACTGTTGAGAGCAACAGTACCAAGGACTATAATACAGGAGATTTCAGAGCTCACCACGAGGCCTTCAGATTCAGGGCTTCTGCCTGTGAAGATCTCTTTAAAGGGAATCCTTCCGTTACTCTGAATAGGCATACTCTGATCCTCATGTTTGGAAACACTGTCTTCTCTAGACATATAGGACAGACGTTACTTACCTGAATGTCATGAAGCCTTACTGACTGGGGGACAAGCATGGTTCTGAGATCACAAGTAGGCAAGGAAGTGATAGAGGTAAAATCAGAGAGGCAGCAGGGATAGCTCATGATTGACACGCTGAAGGACTTTTCATTTGACTGAGATGAGAAGCCACAGAGGGATGAGAGTAGCAGAAAGATGTGGTGAAGGGCTGAGGATGTGGCTCAGCAGTGAGGAGCTCGAGCTGCTCTCACAGAGGACCAGGGTTTAATTCCTAACACCCACATGGTGGCTAACAACCATCTGCAACTCCAGTTCCAGGTGATCCGACGCCCTCTTCTGACCTCTGCAGGCATTGCACAACATGGGTGTACTTACATAGATGCAGGCAATACACTCATTCTCATAAAACAAAATACAAAAATAAATATGTGGTGAGATGATAGAAAGAGCTCAGTGCCTGGAAGAAAACCTGCAAATGCCACAAAACATCGTGACCCTGTCCAAAATATGTCAAGGACCGTGAACAAGTGTCCAGTTATTCCACCCCCAAAGAAAGAAAGAAAATCATCCAAGGGGAAAGAGGTTCAGAAAGCACACATCCGAGGTTGAGTAGGGATTTATAACTTCAAAGTGACTCTAAGATTCATTTTCAGCTGGAAATCTGTACCAGAACTTTCCTGCCCCATGCTCATTTGAGTGGGGGCAGAGTCCTCATTATTCTTATGGCAGTGAGGAGCCAGCACATGGCTGGACAGAGACACAGCCACCTGCCCGCTCTGCCTGACATTCAGCTTCCTCCAACCGAGGGTGGTCTTGCCTGGCTACCAGAGCCTAGTGGGTTGCAAAATCTGGAAAGAAATGTGTCCTAGAATCTTCCCTCTCCTCCTCCTTTCCTTCTCCTCCTTCCCTGTCTTCTAATTTCTTTCTATTTTTGTCAAAAAATCCCCTTGGAAAAAAATATATTATCTGATCTTTTTTTGAAGATTCTAAGCACTCCTAAAAGTACAAAAATAGTTTCATTTAAAAAACCTACCAAATAGAAACAATTGCAATTGGCATTGTATACAATGTTAGATGTTTCCACAAACTTGATGGCTTTAGACCACACAAGTGTCTTATTAATTTATGACTCCACAGGCCATAAAATCAAACTGTCTGCAGGGCTACAGACCTTGCTGGAGAGTGGGTGAATCTGCCACCTTGCCTTTTCCAGAGGCCTCCTGCTCTTCTTGGTTTATGGCCTTTTCCCCTGCCTTCGAAGCCATATACCTCTCTCTGGCAAGGGATGTAAAATATTCTCTCTCCCTCCCTTCCTCCCTCTTTCTCTCCCTTCCTCCCCCATTCCCAGGGAAGTATTCTCCTCTTGTAAAAGAAGACTCATTTAATTGTGTTGTGCCTACCTTGACAATCACAAATAATAAGCCCTTCCCCAAATCCTAAATTTTATATCTGCCCTATCAATTAGGATATGTGTGGGTTTTGAATATCGGGACAAGGGCACCATTGGGAGCGGACAATATTCTGCCCGCCACATAGACAAAATACTTTATAAAAATGCTATATGTGATGTTCTTTAAAAACTTTTCAGGGCTGGAGAGATGATTCAACAATTAAGAGTGCTTACTGTTCTTGCAGAGGACCCCAGTTCAGTTCTCAGCACTCACATAAGATGACTGGCAATGCCTCAAACTCCAGTTCCAGGGGATCCAGTATTCTCTGACATCCACAGGCACCTGCACTCATGTGGTACACATAAACACACAGGAATATACATATACATAAAAAGTTAAATAAATAAACTGGGTTTGGTAGTGCACACCTTTGATCCCAGCACTCAGGAGGTAGAGGCAAGTGGATCTCTGTGAGTTCAAGGCCACCCTGCTTTACATACTGGGTTCCTGGCCAACCAAGGCTACACAGAGAGATCTTGTTTCAAAAATCAATCAATTGATAAACAAATCTTTCAAAACAATGTTTTCAGTTTTACTCTAAATCAGCACGTTTCAGAATTAAGTATTTTAGGGAGACATTCTATACTGCTGCGCTACTTTTCCTGGGGAGACATGAGCAAGCATCTCTTCTCCCCGGATAGGACACCGAGAGCATACCAAAAAATGATTCCTTCTAAGCCTGGCTTGGTGAACCAATAAGTGTAATGGGCTTGCCTACAGGAGCATAATTCTGGGGTTACTTACAGGAGTGTGGATGAATCCAGAGCAGCTGCATCACTAAAAAGCCCGCCCTATCATGAGTGACAACCTAATGAAGCTTCATCATGGAGTTCTACTGTCATTAAACTTCTGCCTCTATATACTCTATTCTGGACCCTCCCTAGATCACTTGCATCTGGGGGCATAAAGGACAAATGACTGGAGCATCATAGGAGAATCTTCTGATGCCCTCACGCCTTTCCTTCAACTGGGTTGTGTGAAAAGCTCCATTGCCATTACTATAGAGGTAGCTATGATGACACTGTTCCATTTATTTAGTTGTCATGGCCTTGGGGCCAGGATTATTTACCTGCTCCATGCTGGTGATATGGTAGTCACGGTATGTCCAGAGGAAAAAGTTGTACTTCAACACCACCCTGTGGTGGGCTCAGTGGCGTGCATAATTAGAACTAAAGGGCTTGGATCTACATTCAAATCTATTCATTAAGGATTTAAGCTCATGAGAGATGAGTACCCATTTGAACAGTGCTGGAGATGGCTCTGGGTCTTCAGGAGCTCAACACTTTCATGAGCTTAATCTTAGGCAAAGTATATGGTATTAAAAATAAATGGCATGTCCTCCTTTGAAATAACTCATTTAAAGTAATATTCTCTTTGATGTCTAGGCCCCGTTGTTTCCACCAACCATAATTAAAGACAAGTTGTATGCTAATCTAGCTTTACCTTTGAGTTTTCATCAGTTAGGCCTGATGGAAGTAGGGAGAAATGCAAACGTGAGTAGCTGTCACCTGCCTCTGCCCTTTCATTCTTGCTCCCTTCTTCTGTGACTAGAAGAAGCCCTTCAGCTTCGGGACACGGTCTCCCAGAAGAGAGTAGCTCTGTCTGCCACAGCCCAGCTGAGCTCCCAGCTGGCAGCTAGCTCAATGAGAACATCTGGAACCTTCCAGAAATTCCAGGACTCCAGCCAACAACATGAAACAGAACTACTGGTGAGCCTTCAGTACTGTGAGAAAGTACTGTTGCTGACTCCTGCCACTGAGCCAGGATGTGGTTTGCTGTGCATCAATGAAGCAAGTGAATGGAGACCAAACCTTTGATTAATCTGAAGAAGGCCCTTCTAGCTGTTGGCCACCTTGACAGGCAGTGGATGTGACTTCCCACCATGATCCTTTTGCAGATCATCAAGGGAAATGATGAGAAAACCAACACAAGTTTAGTGTAGAAAATCCCAGATACAGATCTTCAAAAGTAAGCAGTCGAATGGGGTTACCATAGCCTCTAATGGGTGTGAGTTAGGCAGGAACAGCACCCCTCATCTTCTGGCTCACATTTTAAAGTGACCTCTGACTGTGTTACATGGTCATGCAACTACGGACATTGTCTGGTGAACTTGATATGTGGACATCTTCTGTTATTGGTCCTGTGATCTCTTAGACATCTCCAGGGATAGGTTTGGGGGTCCCTCTAGGAAAGGAACAGAGTCAAGTTCATAAGTTGACTTAAAGCCACAGTAACTGCAGTCCAAATTCTATGGCTACTTCAGAGAAAAGAAAGATTCCTGAGAACCAGCAGAGGCCATGGGAGCTGAATCTGAAGCTCCATCTTGTTCAAAGAAACAAAGATGGCGAGTGAGGAGGGCTGGAAGAACTTTGGAAACAGCAAGCTGACACCCAAGTGGCAGAAGGTCGAGGAGGAATCACACCTGCCGCACTGCCAGACAGCCTCTGAGTTCTTTACAAGCACCCATTAAATTCCTCTAGCAAAATGGAACCTCAGCAGGTTGAAACTCTCCTCTCATACAGTTAACTCTAACATCTCCACAGTCAGATGCTACCAACTCCCTCCACCCTCCCAAACCCCTCACAGCACTGCTGGGCTCCAGGAGACCCAAGGCTTGCCTCCTCCCTTCAGAGTGCGATCTTTCAACTTGAGATGCAAAGTCTCATCTGAGGTAACATGCCTGACTCATGAATTCTTCTATCACTAAGTGTTCGCTGCTTATCAGAAGGACCAGAGGCAGGAGCAGAGGCTACACATGCAGACTCTGAAGGTCAGAAGCAGCTCTTCCTTTGTCTTTAGAGGGCAGAGCTGGTGCTCTTAGTGATGACCTTGAAGCACATCATGCCTGACACAGACCTGGCTCCCAAGGACAGCACCCAAATGGCCTCCATACCCAGCATCTCACTGAGGTTTTCAGAGGAGTGTGTTAGCTTTCTGCCACTGTCGCAAACCTCCTGAGACAATCAGCTTACATGGAAAAAAATGTGTATTTAGAATCACAGTTTGGGATGTTATAGCCCATGTCATGCGATCATATTGCTTTGGGCCTGTGACATTACAGTAGAGTGTGGTGGAATCATGTGACAGAGGAAGTCACTTGCCTCATGAAAGTCAGGAATTGAAAATAGAAAGCAAAAGGAAAGAGCTGGGGTCCCACTGTCCTTTCACGAGTGAACCTGGCACACGTGCTAGCCCTGCCCAGAGCTTCTTTCGGTGTACCTGTTGGGATCAGAATCAGACTTGGGTAGAGTTTCTGTACCCTTGGAGCCTCCTCTAGGAAAGGTCTCTTTATTGTTTTGATCCTGTGAGGTCACTTCCCTTACAGGCCCCTGAAGGAGCATCTGTTTACCTTCTACACTGCCCACATGAGTGTTGAAGGACAGGCAAGCACTGGCTGTGGCCGTCACGGCAACCCCAGTGACTCCACTTTCTTTTAAGTTCTCGGGCTTTCTGACTATCCTGCTTCCATTTGTGATCGTCCATTGCAGGTCACTGAGTTGCCCTGATCTGGTCTCCTAAGGAATTTCGTTCCTCATTGTCATCAGTGAGCTCTTCAGTTCTGCACTCCGTCCTTGCTGAGCTGGTGACCGTACATGCTTATTGAAGAATCTGCTTTCCTTCCTCGCTCAGCCAACCTCCATCTCAGTCTCCCCTCCAGCAGTATCCTCAGACCCTCTGGGTAGGCAGCCTCTCCACTACATTGTTTTTCCTTTCTGACATGTATGGGTCAGACCCCTTAGAATATAGAACAGGAGGTTTTGAGAGGAAGCTGGCTTACTGGGCCTTGAACTGGCTGAGTGGGAAGGTCCTTGTTTCACCTATGTGGACGTGATGTCACATCAAGACTAAGAAAGATAGGAGCCATGTGCATCCAAGTTGCAATTGAAAATGTTTAAACTGAGTGGCCCAGGACGAGGGACAGCTCAACAGTGAAGGAAGCTATACAGAATCACATTTTTTTTAATTTGAGAGTTTCCAGCATGAGAGACAAAATCACTCTCTTTGGTCGATCTTGACCACTTTCCTCTAGACCTCCCTCTTTTTGGACATAGGTAATCTTGAGTTTCAACCTGTTGCAATTTAGAAATACCATGGGGAAAAAAATCACTGGTAGACACATCTGTGAGGGAAGACTGGGTTGAGGTGAGAAAACACATCCTAAATGTGGGCAGTATCATTCTGCCAGTGGAGGTCCTGAACTGCATAAGGGAGAAGAAGCAAGCTGAGCACCAGCATTCATCTCTACCTGCATCCTCACTGCACACGCAGTGTGACCAGCTGCCTCATGCTCCTGACAGCCTGCCTTCTCACCATGGTGGACTGTACCCTTGAACTGTGAGCCAAAATAAACAGCAAGAAGAAAACAGAAAACTGTGTCCTGGCCTCTATCCTCAGCCACTGACCAAGAACCTGCTAGGGTCAGCCTGGGACGATTTACCTGTGTAGTGATTTCTGCTTGATGTTAGATCATTGCGTCTACATCCTGAAGAGCATTTTACAAGGACAGTCTCAATTAAATGTCCCTAAATAAATATTGAGATTTACAAGTGAAAGAGGAAAAACGGCATGTGATTTTTTGTTACAAATTCAATGATACGGTATTTGTGTGCTTATTTTTCTATCTTACCAAGCCATACTGTAAATTTTTTTTCTTCCCATCCCAGTGCCACAATGACTGTGTTTAAATCAAAGCATCTGTCTTAGCCTCAGTTAATTCAGCGACATTGGGCACCTGCAGTATCTGTTATTTCCTTGCCTTGGGTATTGTTTGCAATGTTATAGGCAGAGAATAAGGCTGTCCAGCAGATGGCAGCAAACAACTTGTAAGGAAGAAAAATTATGCAGGTAGAGAGAAAAGGGGGAAGAAAGAAAGAAAACCTAAGACCTGTGGAGCAGCAGACTCTACAAAACACTGCGCTTCTCAGAAGAGAGTAGAATTCACGCCTCTTAGAGGATCTGATTCTTGTTTCACGCGCCCTGTCGACCCAGCCCTACTTGATTTGTTCAGGAGAAATTGTTTACGTGAGGTGTTAAATGAGTGATACAAACTGATAAGGGGGTTTTGAGACCAGGGCTGGGATGGTGTGTGGGAAGTGGTGGTAATTAATGCAGAGGACATCGCGGAATCGGATCCCAGAGGATTGGCCCCTAGTCCCTTGACCTCTGGGGAGGGCTGCGCTAGCGGCCTGGCACCGTGTCCCTCTGTCTGTCCCTCTCTGACCTGCTAGCGGACACCCACTTCTCAGCTCTGCCGGGCTGCTCTGCATGCACCAAGCATCCCAGTCTGGCTCCAGGCTCCAGAACCTGACCCTCCCCCCAGGCAGCCAATTTAACCTGTTTGTCCTCCTCTCTTTTCTGTTCTGACGGTTGCCATGGCAACCCCCCAAGTCTCCTCAGGCTTTTTCTCTAACTGACCAGGCCTGGAAAACCATTCTGGAATTGGCTGTGTTATATTTGTGGGAAATTTTAATGAAAGAGCAGCCTGACCTAGTTTTAGTGTTCACAATGAAAATGGGAGGGACGCGAGGTGCCAAATTGGAAGAGGCTGGAGCTGCCAGAAAGATGGAGCACTAGGGAAGCTGGAGGGAGAACAGTGCTCTCGTCCTTTGATTCTGCCTTGTCCTCAGGAAGAAGGTCTCCTTGTCACCGCAAATAGAGCAGTCCTCCAACATGATAGGGGCATTTTGGGACATGCAAAAAATGCAGTTTTTTTTCTAAGGTTTTTGTTTTGGTTTGTTTGGGGGGGGGTTCTTTTTGAGACAGGGTCTCCCTGTGATCCCAGCTGGTCTGGAACTCACTATGTAGACCAGGCTCAAAGGGATCAGCCTGCCTCTGCCTCCCGAGTGCTGAGATTAAAGGCCTGTACCACCATGTCTGGCCCCTTTTCTAGGTTTTAATATAGATATAAATTTAAATTTATTTTCATTCATGAAAAGAGGAAAGCAAGAAAAGAAAATGCTTTTCTCACTGGAAAATGGGGGGCAATGGCTCTGACCACTTGAACCTGTGGTTACCTCGGCTGCTCATTTTGATTCTTCCAGTTTCCAAAGGCTTTTGTGCAGGCAGCCTCTAGAAGCCCTCTGTGTGCTCTGGGTCTGAGGACTCCTGCCTGGTGTCCCCTCGCCCTCAGCTCAGCCTAGACTTAGCATCTGGCTATCAGATGCTTAGCATCTTAGCATCAGAATACAGCAGAAATACAGGGTGCCACTTCTGAGATAGGGGCACAAATCTATGGGTTTTGTAGTCAGGGCTTTCTGATGCCTTGTCACTAGTGTCTGATTGCCACACTGGGAGGAAGGCAGGCAGGTATGGAAATGCCTATATGGCAAGAAGTGAAAACTGTAGAGAGAGAGCAACAGAGACAGACAGAGACAGAAGTCAGAGAGAGCTCTGGTTCCAATCCTGTGGGGATGTCCCAGCTGACACTTTGCTCCCTCACGAGGGACCCGGATCCAGAGGACCCAGTTGAACTGCCCCCGGAGCTTCAATCCACAGAGACTGTCAGGAATAAGTAACCATTTTAAGTCAGTACCTTTTGCAGGTCTTAGTCACACAAAAGCAGATAACTCATAGAGCCATTTGTTGTAGACCGACATCCATGTTTCAGACTGCTAGGGGCAGCGTGTTCTTGGAATCTACCTGGTTATGTTTAATTCCAGGATCATCACTTGCAACTGTAAGAGATATAAGGCAGGTTAACAGCTCTCAAAGTTTCAGTTTCTGCACCTATTTTTAAAAACTAAGAACCCGATGAGTTATTGCAGTTGTTCCTCCGTATCCCTGAGAGATTCTCCCAAGATTCTCCTACAATATCCAAGGGCACAGATGCTCACACAGATTTAAAAAATAGCATAGGATTTGCATATAATATGAAACACATTTTCCCATACACTTTAAATCCCCTCAATGATTACTCATTCCCAATACAGTGAAAATGCCACCTAAATAGCTGACACAATATTTAGTAACAATGACAGAAAAATCTGTACACATTCAACTTTGAATGTAACTTTTCTTAAAGTTTCTATTTAATATTTGATCTAATCCATGAATGCAGATCATATGGATATTAAGAGCTGACTTTTCTTGTAAAGGTCTTTGAATATAGCTAAAAGAAAATGCTTGATAAATTAGATATCATTATTGAACAAGAGTCATTCACACTTTCAGATAAACCTTTTCCTCGAAGTCCATATCAATGACTTTTCTTCAGTAACTGATTTTCCTCCTGAACAGTCACTCACAACTACCCATTGCAGCTCTGTTCTGAGGGGAGATGCGCAGACGCGAACTAAGGCACACGAAGATGCTGCAGTCCTCGCTTCATTGTAATTCTGTCTCAACCCCTCAGCTAGCTCTAAGGTATGAAGGCTGTTTCCTAAGAAGGTCAAACCCTGGGTAACCAGGAAGATTTCTAAGTGTCAGGGAGAGATTGTTGGAAACCTGATGATTTTAAGAATAGGCAAGACTCTGATGAACTTGGAGTGGAACAAGGACATGTAAAGTCATGACCACTGTTTCCTGCTGCTGGAATGTAGATCATATCACACATAGACAGCAGCATTCTGGGTTCAGCACTGTAACCCTCCTGAACCTCTGAGCAAAATGGAAAACTTCAGGAAATTCCTGGGGGGGTGAGCAGTGACCATGAAGGCACTTGCTGGGAGAACATGGTGATGCTTCCTCTCAGATGTGAACGCTGTCAAGATGATTTTAATATAAACAAAAGTTGTGGCTGAATCTGCTTGGTGTGTGTGTGTGTGTGTGTGTGTGTGTGTGTGTGCATACAGGTGCCCACATAGGCCAGAAGAGGGTATCAGATCCCCTGGAGCTCTAGTTACAGACAGTTGTGAGCAGCTGAACCTGGGTGCTGAGAACTGAACTTCTGAAAGAGCTGCAAGCACTCTGAATTGCTGAACCATCCTTCCAGCCCTGACATCTGCTTATTCATGGTATCATAATGTTTGTCTCCTGACTAGGAAAATTCAAGGGCTTCGTGAACTTTGTTCTCATAAGCTAATAAATCCAAATATATCATGTGTTGACCACAGGCTTCAAGTGCAAGTGTTTGCTGCTGGTATAGTTACAAATTTTTACCTAATGCGTCAAGTGTATGAACCAACCAACTGTCCAAGGTAGGAACTATTAAAATCAGTTTCCACTTAACTAAAAGTAAAATACCCAGGAGCCAAGTCATCTGCTTAGCCACACGCAGGTTGTTCAGAGGCAGAACTGGGACACACATTTACCAGTCTGTCAATGGAACGCCCATTCTTATTAGCTACCGGAGACAAGACAACTCTCTGAGGTATTTTGCATGTTGATTGCAAACTTGCATAATGCTGCCAAAACTTAAACTCAGTCAAGGAAAACATTGTGTCACTCATTTTCCCTGTGCATCTTAGTCCACTGAGAAGTTACACAGTGCATTAGGATCCAGTTTGGTATTTGGGAGACCCTAGGACACCTATTATTTCTATGCTGCCCCCATATCACCACTCAGTCTGGATCTGCCCCTTCTCAGCAGTCTGTGGGCATGGACTATAAGGAAACTAGACTTCCAAAACCTTGTTTCTTCATGGCTGCTTGACTGGGTCAAAGCATTAGGCGAGAGTCAGGGTGGTATGTCAGCAGTGGCAGCGAGGACCTTACTGGCTGCTCCCTCCACACCCCAGATACGTGTAAGAAATCCCTTCACTTCCATATACGGTTCAGTAACATACAGAATCAAGAGACCTCACCAAGGCTTTACTTTAGAGAGTTCAGGCTTCTGACTGGCTCACAAACAATCTTTCTGAAAGCTTTTGCAGCATAGATTTTCTCTGAGGATTATGGGTTTCTTAGAAAAATTTTAAGGCTGAAATACATTTTTTTCTTTATTTGTTTGAGATAGAGTCTCACTTTACAAAGTGAGACTGGCTCATAACTTGTGATCCTTTTCCTCTGTCTCTCAAATGCTGGGATAACAAACCTACACCACCAGCCCCAGCCATAGACTTAAAATATTTTCAGGGGTAACAGTTTGTTTGTAGAGAGATTCAGTGATGAAGACAGGCAAAGAAAGAGGAAGAAAAGGAAAAGAAAGCATTAATAAACCCCACGCCACTGTGGGGTGTCTCTGCCTTATCTATACCATTGGGATCACATCATTACTACATACTGACTACATCCTCTGTACCTGGGTCCTCTGTGCCAGGAAGCGTGCCTTGGGAATCACATGCGTCATCTTCAGTCATGAGCTCAGAGGCCAGCAATTGGTGGCCTCCGGTGGGATAAGCTTCCAAGAGCAGGCAATGGCTGGCTCACAGCATTCTTTTAGATATCTCCCAGGCCTCTTAGGTGAGTCTCAATGTGTTGGGCAAGTTCAGGCAGAAAGCTTACTGAATGCACAGTATCCTATCACATGCACATGCCACATGAGTATCTCCCCCTGACTCACTTGTTTCTTTCTCTACAAATTGTCATCCCTCCCCAGTATCCCAAAACAAAAGAACATGAAGACCCCTGACTGTTTTTGTGCCTAACCTTCTATCTTAAAGTTTTGAAAAAAGGAAGAAAAAAAAATCCTGATAAAACATTTTCTAAATGAGGTAATTCATTTAGGCACTGGCAGCCATTAATTGATCTTTATGAATTAATTTACCAAATTAATCAATCAATTTCATCCTATAATCAGATCAAGAAGATCACAGACCAGTCTGCTCTGGTTTGATTAATTAGATGACTTGAAAGATCAGACAATTAGATCACATTAATCACATGCTTTTTATAAGCATTCACCAAACTGAAAATAAAAGCCCTTCACAGCATATCATGAGCTAAGCTGAGTGTTCCTGGGGCCTCGGCTGGGGGCAAGGGTCTGGTCTTGGTCCAAGTCCTGATTCAGGGTTTACAATTTGAGACTTGGGATGCTCTAACAAATAATTATGAAGTGGTTTAAAGCATCACAAGTTTATTTTAAAATTCTACAGTTAAGAAGTTCAAACTGGCTTTCTAACTTCAAGTTGTCTACAGAACTACTTCCCTTCTGGAGGTGCTAGGAAGGGTTCTCCAACTTCTTGAGGCAGTCTGTATTCTTTGGTTCTTTGGTTCATGGCCTCATCACTGCTCCTGGTCTCCGTCATCAGCCACATATTCTCTCACACTAACACCTCTCCCTCTCTTTCTTTCACTTATAGGGACCCTTGTGATTACACTGACCCACCCAGATGAGCCAGTGTAACCCTCTTCTCGAGACGCTTGCCTTAACTTCTTTGAGTAAAGGAGACTATTCAGAGACTCCAGAATTAAGATGTGGACAACTTTAGAGGTCATAATCTTGCCTCCCATATAACCTAAGGCCCTGGTGAAATGTCAGAATCATGGTGGCACATGTGGTCCCTTGCTGACACCTGACACTTCTCAGAGCACTGAAAAGCTTATAGACACCCTTCCTTAATTCTACCTCATCGCCTCAGCTCTTAGAACTAAAACAATCGCTTTGCAATATGGCTTGGCTTCCTGAAAATTCCTGCTATCATGGAAATAGATAATCTGAGAGGATCAATAACATGCCTCTTTAACAAGATCATCTCCAGAGGATGATGGATTAGTGCATGCGATTCCCTACAATTAAAAGATGTTCTAATTAATTAGATGTTGGAAGACTGGGTAACACTTGGAGCTTGGGGCCCCAGGCCCAATTCTAGAATTCACGCACACACACAAAAAATACACCTTACAAGTACTTCTGCTATAAAATATACTAGCAGAGGGCAGGGACTAATTACTGATTCTACTATATTTAAGTGTGTGTGTGTGTGTGTGTGTGCACATAATTGTGTGTAGAGAGGGTGTATCAAACACACACATTATATTCTAGATTTGTTGTTTACTTTTTCCTAAAACAGACCGCTTTGCAGGCCCTATGCTTATAACAGGTCTAAAATCTATGAGAGAGAACTAGAGCAGTTAATACATGGTGTATGTCATTGAATAGGAAATGAGGCTCAGGTAAAGCTGGCTGGTTCTTCGAGAAAGCTATGCTAGTTCTTTGTGACCTCAGAGTATCACAAACTAGGTGGTTTGAGTCAGCAGAAAATTACTTCCTCCCAGTTCTGGAGGCCGGAAGTCTGGGGAGAACCTGTTGCTTTTTGAGGCCTCTCTCCACAGCTCGCTTCTCCCTGCATTCTCTCATGACCTTCCGTACTTGTTATAAGGGTACCAGCCATCTCAGATTGGACCCCATCCTAACAGCCTCATTTTATCATAGTGACCTCTTTAAAGACCTGTCTCCAAATACCATCATATCCTGAGATACGAGGGATTAAGGGCTCAGCTTATGAATTTTGAAAGTTACAAATCAAGCTATAATGCAGATTTGAGCAAAGCAAAGGGGAGGAAGTAAGAGATGGAGAAAATCAGATGCAGACATTTATAGAACAGAAGGCTCAAGCAGGGGCCTGTAACTTGGACAAAAGAGTTTAATTTGTTTTAGAAGGAAAGACACTGCCCAAAGATAGTAAGGAGGCCCCAGCACACCTCCTGGGCACCTCTGTATGATTCATTAGTAAGGTTTACTTTCAAGGTCTGGGGGTCTTCTTTCATCTGCCTTCTATATCACACGCTCGCCCCCACACTTCAAGTACCAAAACCATGTCTGTTTCCATCCCTGACGTAGATTGTATCTTTAACCTTCTATCACAAGACAACTAGTCGAAATGAAGGATAGATGCAGTTTCCCCCACTGTGCTTCTTTGGGGACAGAAAACTCTGACACAGAGGAGAAGAGCTTTGTCCTAAACCCTCTCAGCAATAATTTCCTCATCTATAAAAAGAAAAGCTATCCAGGATGATTTTAAGATGCAATTCTTTTGCGATTGGAAACTCAAATCTACTTATGAAGCTAGAGAAAATTGCTTAATTTATGTTTTCCAGGGAAATATTAAATTTTAGTCATGGTTACATAATAGCTAATCAAATGAGGGTGAATATCAACAAAAGAAAAACAATTTGCAGAACAATCAATTGATCTACTGTCTTTTTGTTATTATTTCAACATTAATCACTTCCTTAAGGCATTACTGTCATGTTAGTTTGCTGAGGATGCTGTAGCATGGCATGCAAATTGGATGACTTAAATGGCAAAATTCACTGTCTTACTGTCTTGGGGATCAACGCATGCCAGGGCTGGCTTCTTAGGAGTACTTCAGAAAGGACCTGACCCAGGCATTTCTCCTGACTTCTAGAAGTTCCATGACTGTGGCAGCATGATTAGTCTTCCCCAAGTATTCCACTTGTGCATGTCTGTGTCCAAATTTCCCTTTTTATAACATTGCAAATCATATTAGATTCAGGGCCCATCTACTCAGTGTGATCTTCTCTTTAGTAATTATATCTGCAAGGACCATATTCCCAAATTAAATCCCCTTCTGAGGTAGTAAAGGTTGGGACCTCCATATATGAATTTGGTAGGGGCCAGACCTCTAACCTATCACGTTGTCAACTTGTGGATTTTAAAAACTAGTGTAGGGACTGGAGAGATGGCTCAGTGGTTAAAAGCACTGACTGTTCTTGCAGAGGAACCAGATTCAATTCCAGCACCACATGGCACCTAACAACCCTTTGTAACTCCAGTTCCAGGAGATCCCATACGCTCTTCTGACCTCCATGGGCATTGCACAACACAGGTGCACCTAACTACATGTGAGCAATACACTTGTACACATAAAATAAATTTTTTAAAAAATAGTGTAGACATTTAACCCTTTTACCTCATCAATTTCAAAAGAAAGAATTAAGCATAATCAACATGAATTTATACTTTATGTGATAAAAATTAAAAGTTAATTCAAAAGCTATTTTTAAAACAAAAGAAACTAGAAAGGGAATCTTGTCTGCATAAAGTCTATAATCATTCCTGTCCTCCTAACACATCATGTTTGTTCCTCCATCCACTTATTAGATGGTTTCATGAGTTATTTTCTGAATACTGGAAGCAACAAAGGACAGTGGTTCCTCTGTATTCACAGCTCCCAGCTCTTCCAGCTCTGGAGCCAAACAATTTCAGATCAAAAACATTCAGAGGGCGGCTTAGGGGCTAAGAGCATTGGCTGCTTTTGCAGAGGGCCCAGGTTCATTTCCCAGCATCCACTGCAGGATGGGTAACAACAGTTCATAACTCCAGTTTCAGGGAATCCAATGTCCTCTTCTGTCCTCCGTGGGAATTGCATGACATGGGTGTACTTACATGCATTCAGGCATAGCGCTTATACACATAATTTAAAAATAGAATTTAAAAGATATTCAGAAACGTATACTGTACTTTATAGTACATTTATATGTGGTATGTACAGACTATTTTCTTAACGTTATTTCCTAAATAATATAACAACTATTTACATTATCTTGCATTACTTTTGAGGTATAAAGAAGTGTTTATTCATTGAGATGGTACACAAAAGACCAAAAAAGGACTCTATCCAAGTCCAACTTATCAAGCCAATGAATTTATTGGAGTTTCTTATATCAACATGAATTAAGGACTCTTTTACAGAAACGTGGGTGCCTCAAAAGTCCCATGCCAGCATAGATGAAAACTCATGAAAGCTGTGCCACCGAGTCCCACCCTCCACTTACCCTTTTTCCTCTTGCATATTCTAACACATGCAGCTGGACAGGGGGTTGATTCCAATGTCTGGATGGTGCTTGGTTAGGGAACCAGTCGGAGTTGATGCCTAAACACAACTTCAATTTAGATGTGTATAGAAAAGCTGAGGCAGTCACAACTTTCAGTCTAGATTCAGCATCCTTCAGAGCACATATATATAATAAAAACATGTGCATTTTTATTCCTTTTTGTCTCATAGATTTTGTCTCGTACATTAACAGGGCATACTTTTTTTTAAGTCTTCACTTTTATTTGGCCTTTAAAGAGAATACTATTGTTGTAAATGTCACATTGAAGGGGCATCATTTTCTGAGAACATAAGAATTCAAGGTGGCCAAAGGGACAACCACAATTCAGGAACGCCAGAATTTAATATGGGCCTTTTAAAAGCTACCTGCACCTTTAGTATTTGGGAATATTCCTTTAACAGTAGTTTGAAGATGTCTACTACTCTGAACATTTAATATCTGATTTCTTAAGGGCATAACATTTAAAAACCAGATTTAGAACAAAGATCTAATTAAACATCATCTGGTTAACATTTTGAAAGTAAATCAAATAAAGTGAGAAAATGTCTGTGTGCATATAAAAGTATCTTCTCGAACTAGGAGGACATCTTGTGGCCAATGTTATTAAAGATTTTATAGAGAGATTCTTTTTTTTTTTTTTTTGATGCAACAAATAGAATTAATGGTTCCAGTGTCAGTAACGGAGTGTCGTGAGCAGGAAGCATAGACACAAAGCATGAACTCTGTTTGGAAGAAGTTGTCAGAACAGAAAGATAGGCACCTATTTAATATGGTCAGGTCTCCTTTTTCATGTATATGCAAGAAATTAAAGTGTCATTGGAAACACTGGGGATATAGCTCAGGAGTAGAGATAACTCACCTAACATGCACCAGGTCCCCAGTTCTATTCCCAAGCACCAGTGACACAAAGAAAGCAGCACAGATATGACAAACACTTGTCTGTGCGCTGTGCACCCCACAACTTGCACCCCGTCTTCCTTTGACGAGCATCTGCCCTCACTCCTCATCCACAGATCAAGGTAGATTTGACTCCACATCTCTCTAATCTTCACATCTGTCATGGAAAAAGGAACTGAATTAGGTCAAGACACTTCACTTTGGGATGGAGCTTTTATCTATCAAAGGAAAAACAATCTTCTGCTGCTCTCTTGTCAGCCTGGAGCTACTGGTAACTAGCGGTCAAAATGTAAGGACAGAATATCTGAGGATGAGGAAGCTGGGGTGAGCTGGGGATCAAGCGCAGCAGAGGGCTGGACAGAATGTCTGAGGATGAGGGAGCTGGGGTGAGCTGGGGATCAAGCGCAGCAGAGGGCTGGACAGAATGTCTGAGGATGAGGGAGCTGGGGTGAGCTGGGGATCAAGCGCAGCAGAGGGCTGGACAGAATATCTGAGGATGTGGGAGCTGGGGTGAGCTGGGAATCAAGCACAGCAGAGGGCTGGGCACAGGTTTAAGCACCTGGACCCAGACATACTACCTCAGAACAGTCTGGAGAAAAAGCTGATGCTTCAGTAGAATGACTGAATCAACACACACACACACACCAAGCACAACAAAATAAACAATAGAGATACTGTAAAACAATCAAGCAAAGGAAGACTATTTACAACTTTTATATATAAATATATACACTTATATACAAATACATCAATATTTACACAATTATATAACCAGATATACTTAAATTTAATTCCAAAGCATAATTTTCTGACCAAATATATTAATAAAGCTTTCCTCATGAATAGCTATCTCCTGAATTGTTCATAAAGGGATTATTTCCCACATTCCACAGGCCTCATAGCTGACATAACAATTATCACTCATTGGAAACTTTGAACATTTAATCTGTTGACAACTCTTGTGACTAGCAAGGAACACTTCTATAATTTTCATGCTTGCTTGAAAATCCTCTTATTATAGGATTAATGTTGGAGAAGATCTTTGAAAAGCTCAGTCTTTAATTATTAAATCATATTTGAAATAAAATTAAAATGATATAGTCAGATGATTTTATTGCTCTTAGATAACGTAGATGCAAAAGCCACACTGGCACTGAAGATTCGGACAGTAAGGATGCCTCTGAAATGAGACAGCCACTCTTAGGGAACAGCACAAGTTCGGGACTGCCTGGCCCTCGCTAACAGGAGGGAGGATGGAGACTTGGCAGAATGGCATCATTTGTTTATTTTCTTTTGTCTACATGCACACAAATAAACACACAAGATGACATTAAGCATCTTTACGGGCTTGGTAAATAAAAGCATAACCACAAGGACATGCCTATTCTAACCCAAGATCTTCAGATTATTAAAAATGTACAGACCAAGTGTTGTGGAGACACAGAACGACTGCAACTCCACAGCTGCCTAATGGGAGTGGAAGATGGTGCTGTTCATTTAGAGAACTGGCAGTTTCATATCATGCGAAATATGCTCCCATCATAGGACCCAGACACTCCATGCCTTGGAATCAACCCAATAGATACAAGCATGAAAACTTGTTACATAAAGTACACAGCAGGTTTATGTGTTAATTAGCAGCATACCCATACAATGAAATACTTAGCAGTACAAAGAAGAAAACACTCACCTAGAGCAGGAGAGACGGCGAAATCATTACTATGGGTGAAAGAGCTCATCACGGAAGAGACCATATCATGTGATTTCACTTAGAGAAAATTCCATAAAATGAAAATTCAGAATGCCAGTGTCCGTGAGGGCCAGGAGATAGATGCACTAGAAGGTGGCATAAGAAATACCCATGAAACAGAAATCATGTGTGTCTTGATTGCTCTGTGTGTGTGTGTGTGTGTGTGTGTGTGTGTGTGTGTGTGAAACCCACTGGACTGTACCAGTGAAATGGAGGCAGATTATTGTACATAAGTTGTAACTCAATAAAGCTAAGAAAATATTTTAACCATAAAAATCATATCTTGCTTACATGATACATTTTAGGAATACGTAAGCCTGAAAGTAAAAGAGACAGTCTACAAAATTATTTATGAGAAGGGGACAAATATAACAAAATATGGACTTTAAAGCAGGAGAGTACTTCAAGAAGGTGTAACTATAAATCAATATGTATCTATTACCCCACGCACAAAATACAATCTAAAAATATAATACTCAAATTTACAGTCATACGTGAAGATTTTTTTACCACATTTTTCTCAGTAATTGAGTCAAGAAGCAGAGAATAAAAGAATTATCAAATACAAGCATAAAATTATTATACAAGCTAAGTGGTTTAAAATTGATAGAATGCTACACCAGAAAATTGCATGATTGCTATTTTCACTTTGAACGGTTTCCAAACTGACTGTTTGCTGGACCATAGGGCAAGTCTGCATATATTTCAGTGAATTAAAATCATGGAATGTATGTTCCTTGCACACAGGGCAATTAAGCTTGAAACATACATTGCATACATTACAAAAATGTCACTTGGAAATCTCTGAATGCTAAAACTAGATAACACATTCATAATTAACCCATAAATCAAAGGCAAAATAAGAGGCATTTAAAAATAATTGAAAATATTAAGTGCAATGAAACTACAATTAATTAATTCTAATTGATTTAATTAAAGTAAAATAATTGGAGTAACAGAAGTATTGTATTCTAACTTGTGACTCAGATAAAATTCCATTAAAGGGATTAAAATGATGAATTTTAATTGCAAGGGCAATGGTCATTGTTGTTTGAGTGTCTTTGGGACCCTTGGTCCACAGCTTCAAAAGAGGGAGTCCACTCCTGGTATTCAGCTTTTACTTTGCAAGCCATGGATGTCTCATGGGGCCATGTCCCCTGTTAGGAGGTAACTCCTTTAAACTTTTCATAATGTATGTGTATATACTTTAATCGCTTGTATAGTGGGAGGTTCCCATGCGGCATTACTTACCTCCCCTCAGATTCCCTCCTTTTCCCTGCTCACCCTCTCCCCAGCCCATTTAACCCTACCTACTCTATTCCACTTCCTGCCTTTGTACCACTGCATTCTACCTTCTCTCCCAGAAGCCCCACTCATGGCCATTTGTTAGTTTCCTGACCTCTCTGAATTTTCAAATTGAAACTTGCGTATCTAAGATTTCAAAGCTTGGGAAGGGAGAGAAGATTCAGCAACCGAGAATTCTGGCTGCTCTTCTTGCACTGAACCTAGATTAGGATTCTGACACCATATGGCAACTAGCAATTGCTAGTAACTCCAGTTCCAAAGTATCCAATATGATCTTTTTGTCTCTGTGGGTATTGCATAGCATGAGTTCACTTACATAGAGGCAGGAAAACATTCACACACATAAAATAAAAATAAATTAATTAATTAAATTAAAAATAAGATATCAAAGCTAGCATCCGGCTATGAGGGAGGCTATGCAATGCTGGTCTTTCTAGGACTTGGTTACCTCACACAGGATGATTTATTATTTTCAGCTCCTGCAAAGATCACAATTTCATTTGTTTTAAGAGCTGAATAATATTCCATTGTGTATATGTACCACACTTATATTATGCATTCATCTGTTGGTGAGCATCTAGGTTGTTTTCAAATCCTATTATGAAAATGGCAGCAATGAGCATGGATGAAAATTGATATAAGAAACAGAAAATACAGATTGTTATATATTAAAGAAATATAATTTATAATTTAAGAGTCCTTTGCTCTAAATAAACGAACAAATAAGCACGAGTTTTGATGTATATGACTTCACTGGAAAATTCTTCCAGGCACTGACTATTGACCAATATTACACAGATTCTTCCAGTCAGCGTAAGAGACCAATTGCAGTTTGGCATGATCTTGACAGTAAAACTTGACAAAGACATATAAGATAGTCAAATGCTAGAGAAATCTGATTCACATGTACAGATGCAAGAAATCATATAAAATATTTTAAAATATAACCTAATAATAACACTAAGAGGAGTGACGAAAGGGTGGAAGAGAGAGAAAGAAGAAATGAGGAGAGGGGGAATTTAGAAAGAAAGGAAGGATGGAAGGGAGGGAGGGAGGGAGAGAGAGGAGGAGGGAGGGAGGGAGGAAGAGACGGAGGGAGAACAGGAGGGAGGGAGGGAGAAGAAAAGGAAGGGAGGGAGGGAGGAAGGGAGAGAGGGAGGGAGAGCAGGAGGGAGGGAGGGAGAGCAGGAGGGAGGGAGGGAGAGAGGGAGGGAGGGAGGGAGGGAGGGAGGGAGGGAGGGAGTTGTGCTCATTCTAGGAATGGGAGGAATGCTTTCACTCAGAACTTCCTCAGTGATGTGTAGGTTGACACAATGCACACTCGCTCCATGAGCACACTCTCCTCTGTAATAATCCCTCTAGTCATCCTCATTCTCATCCCTTACCACTCTGTAATAGCCTATCTTCTACCCCAGGTTCCAGGGCTCGTCTGGATTCATTCAGTGGATAGCACAAGGCATGGGGAGCCCAGTGGAGGCTGCAGGAGGGTCCCGGTGTTCCCCCCTGGCTGTAATGCTGTTTTCTTCATCTGCAGTGTGGTTCTGAAGTATGGGCTTCTCTCCCTTGGGTTGAAACCGTGGCATCCCCTGTCCGTTCTATTTACAGCTCCTTTGATCCCACTGCTACTATCCGTTCTTTCGAGCTCCTCTTCCCCTTTACCATCCTGGCTCCTTTCCATTTTCCTGCTCCTGTAGTTACACTGGGATGTATGATCACCTCTAAAGATTTGGAACTAGCACGCACAAATGAGAAAGAACAGATGTCACTTGTCTTTCTGAATTGTTACTTCACTTTGTAGAACACCTTCTAGTTCCATCCATTTACCTACAAATTTTTGTTTATTTCAAGTACAACTCCATTGTGTGTATGTGCCACACTGTCATTACCCAGTTGTAAGTTGAGGAGCATTTAGGTTGCTTCCATTTCTTAGCTATTGTGAAAAGAGCAGCAACAAACGTGGCTGAGCAAGTATCTCTGCAGTAGGATGAGTTCGTTGGGTTTATGCCAAGAAGTGGTATAGCTGGATCAAATGGTGAAGCAATTTTTAAGTCTTGGGGAGATCTCCACACTGACTTCTACAGTGGTTGCATCAGTGTGAAAACTCACCAACAATGAGTGGAGAGTCGCGTCTCCACATCCTGGCCAGCATTTGGTGTCACTCATTCTCTTGATCTCAGCCATTCTGACTGAGGTAAAATGAAATCTTAAACTGGATTTGATTTGCGTTTCCATAATTACTAAGAATGTGCTTCTTAGCCATTTTATTTCTTTTTTTGAGAGCTCTCTGTTCAGACCATAGCCCGTTTTTTAATTAGAGCATTTGTTTTCTTGAATCTTTGCTTTGAGGTTTTATATGCTTTTGGTTATTAATCCTCTGTTGGATGAACAGCTGGTGAAGATTTTCTCCCACTCTGTGGGATTCCTCGTCATTCAATTGATTATTTCCTTTGTTGTGGAGAATCATTTTAGTTTAATAAGGTCCCATTTATCAATTGTTGGCCTAATTCTTGAGCAACTAAAGTCCAATTCAGAAAGTCCTTTTCTGCACCTATGTCTTGTAGGGTATTGCCTACATTTTCATCTAACAGCTTCAGCATTTCAGATTTTACATTTAGGTCTTTGATACACTTGGAGCTGACTTTTGTGCAGGGTGATAAATATGAGTCTAATTTCATTCTTCTACATATAGAAATTTTGTTTTGTCGGCACCATTTGTTGAAGATGCTGTCTTTTCTTAGTGTGTTTTCTTGGTACATTTGTCAAATATCAGGTGGCTAAAATTAAGTGCAGTCTTGCTAAGGATTAAAACAGTATATTGAAAAGGAATGGAGAGAGTGAGCAGCCTTGTCTGGTTTCTAATTTTAATGGGAATGCTTCAAATTTTTCTCCATTTAGAGTTATGTTGGCTGTTGGTCTGTTGTATATATAGTCTTAATTATAGTGAGGTTTATTCCTTCCAGTCCAATTCCCTCTAGGATAACATCATGAATACATGTTGGATTCTGTCAAAGGCTTTTTCTGCATCTAATGAGATGCATCATGTAATTTCTTTGTCTTTAAGTCCATTTCTATGATTTATTGTGATTATTGAGTTACATGTACTGAACCATCTGTGCATCTCTGGAAAAAAGACAACTTGGTCATAGTATATGATCTTTTTGATATGTGTTTGCATGTGATTTGCCAGTATTTTCTTGAGAATGTTTGCATCTATGTTCATTAGGGAACCATATAGGCCTAAAGGTTTCTTTTTTTGCTGTGTCTTTACCTGCTTTTGCTATTTGAGTAATACTGGCTTCGTAGAAGGAATTTGTGAATTCTCCTGCTGTTTCCATCTTTTTGAATAATTTAAGCAATATTGGTTGACCTTCTTTGAAAGTCTCATGAGATTCTGCTGTGAATCCATCTGGACCTGGACTTTTTTAGATGGGAGGATTTGTATTACTGTATTTCAATTTCCTTCTTTGTTATGGGTCTGTTTAAATTTTTGTTCTGCTCTTGGTTTAACTTTGGTGGACTCTTTGAATTTAGAAAAGGATTTATTTCTTTTAGATTTTTCAATGAAATAGAGTATATGTTTTCAAAATATTCGATTATAATGTTCTGGATCCTTTTTCGTGTCTGTTTGGATATTTCCCTTTCATCTGTGATTGTGTTGATTTGGATTTGATCTTTCTTTTAGTTAGCTATGCTAAGGGTTTGGCTATCTTGCTTATCTTTTCAAAGAACCAACTCTTGGTTCACTGGTTTTTTTCCTAATATTGTTTTCCTTGTTTCTATTTCATTGATTTATGCTCTGATTTTTATTATTTCTTCTCCTCTGCTGTGTTTGGAATTGATTTGTTCTTGCTTTTCCAGGTTCTTAAGTTGTACCATTAAGTCATTTATTTGTGTGTTTTCATGTTTTTTAATGTAGGCACTTAGAGCTATAAGCTTCCCTCTGAGGATTGCTTTTAAAGTGTCCCAGAGATTTTGTTGTGTTATATTATCATTATCATTTCATTTAGTTCCAAAAATGCTTTTATTTCTTTTTTAATTCCTAATTTGACTCATTCATCATTCAGGAGTGTGGTATTTACTCTCCATGGGTTCATGTAGTTATTAGAGTTTCTTTTGCTGTTGATTATAAGCTTTATTGCACTTTGATCTGAAAGAATGCATGGAATTATTTCAACATTTTTGTATTTGTTGAGATTTGTTTTGTGCCCCAGTGTTAGAGAAACTTTTATGGACTGCTGAGTAGAAAGTGTATTCTTTGGTGCTTCAGTAGAATATTCTGTAGATGTCTGTTAGGTCCATTTGATGTAAGATGTCTTTATTCTAGATATCTCTCTGTTTATACTTTGCCTAGTTGACCTGTCTATTGGAGATAGTGAGGTATTCAAGTTACCTAGTATTACTGAGTTGGGGTTAATCTGTGTTTTATAGTCCTGTAGTACTGTTTTATATGAAATTGCATGCAACAGAGTTTGGAGCACACACACACACACACATATATATATATATATATATATATATATATTTATTTATGATTTTAATGTCTTCTTGGAAAATTGTTCACTTGATCAGAATGAAGTGACCTTCTTTATCTCTTCTGATTAATTTTAACTTGTAGTCCAGTTTGTCAAATATTGGAATCACAATGCCTGCTTGTTTCTTAATACCATTTGCTTAGAATATTTTTTCCATCCTTGCACCCTAAGGTGGTGTTTATCCTTGATGGTAAGATGAGTTTCTTGTAAACAACAAAAAGATGAATTTTGCACTTAATCTATTCAAAGCCTGTGTCTTTTGACTGGGGAGTTGAAGCCATTGATATCTAAAGTTATTATTGAAAGATGTATATTGACTACTGTCATTTTATTTTCTGTTTGTGTTCTTAGTCCTATTTTGCATTTTCCTAATTATATCTTCACGTGTTTTCTTTTTGTATCCTGTGTATGGCCATTCCTTTCTTGAGTCTTTTCTATTATTTCAAGTGTTCTCTATAGAGCTGGTTTGATAGAGATAAATCCTTTCAACCTGTTTGTATCATGGAAGATTTTTCTTTCCCCTTCAACTATGATAGACAGTTTTTCTAGATACAACATTTGAGTTTGCATCTGTAATCATTTAGAACTTGGTATGTCTTTCCTTAATTTAGGGATGTTTTCTTTTGTAATCCTGCTGAGGAGATGGTCAATGCCATTGTCCTCAGATTCTTGTCCTTCCTCTGTGCCTATGATGTGTAGACTTGATCTTTTCGTGGTATCCGATGTTTCCTGCATGTTTCATTCCTGTGATTTTTCAGTTTTTATACTTTTTGCTTGAGGGGTTCAGGTTTTCAACTTTGTCAGTCAGTCATGATGTTCCATTCTCCATTGGATTCATTCTACTGATGAAACTTCATTCTGTTGTTTCAAATTGGTTTATTGAGTGTTTTCAATTACATCTTCATTTCAGCTTGAGTTTTCCTCAATATTCTATCTAGTTCAAAAATTCACTTTTCAAATTCTGAATTGTCTTTCTCATTTCATCCAGCCATATATTTGTGTTTTCTTGCGCTTCATTCAGGAGTTTATTCTTATCCTCTTTGAGTTTTTGTTTGTGTGTTCTTTAAAACCATTAAATTCTTTGGTCATGTATAATAGCTCTTTTTAGTTCTCTGTCCTTGTGTTTCTCTGGGTAGTTCTCTTTGTAGAATACTTCTATAGGATGAGTGCAATTTGGCAGGACATATTATCTTTGTTTTTCATATTATTTGTGTTTTGTCATTATGGTCTGAGTGTATGGATTTCTTTTCTTGGTAGTATGCCTGATATGAAATTCTAGCCTTCCTTTGTTGAGTTGAAGTTTGTTTCTGCTTTTATTGTTGATGTAGCTTTGTTTTCTTCTGATCATATATGCATATTTAGCTGGTCTGTGCTTCAGATTCTCACTTTCAGTTCTTTGTTTGTAGAACCAGATGATTCCAGGCTGGCTAGTCAGGGACTCTCCAGCAAGGCAAAGGGTTCTAAACCCAAAGTAGGAACAGGAAGGGCCTATTTCAATTAGCCAAGATGAGTAGATGTGGGTACTAGAGCAGTGTGAATGGGGCTGATCCCAAATCAGCCTATGGTGACCTTGTAGCTGGGATTTGGCTTACTTAGGAGACTGAGACTAATCAGGAACTCTCCAACAGGGTAGTAGAAAGGGGCCAAGACCCTAGGAGGGCTGATGGGGATAGAACGATCCAGCTGTCTCCAACCGGCTAAGCAGAGTAGATGTGAGCTCTGGACCTATGCAAATGGAGCTGATCACAAAACAGGGGGATGGTAACCCAGTGGAAAGTGGGATCTGCTTTACTAGTGATACTGAGACTAGTCAGGGGTTCGTTCACAGTGGTATTAGGCTCAGGGACTCTTTTTCAAACACACCAAATCCACTTAGTACTGCCATTATGTGCATGTGTGCAAGGTAATCCACTGGAACATGGAGACCCTATCAGGGACTGAATCTCTGCAGAAAACTGGCTCTCCTCCCCCCATCAACTGCAAATAACTTAGCTAGAGGTAGAACTTCAGGAGCCCCTTGCTGGGATTCTGGTTGGCTTGGTCTGTGCAAATCTTGTGCATACTGACACAGTCACTGTGTGCTCGTGTGTGCAATAGCCCTATCATGTCCAAGAAACTGTTTCACAGCGGTCCTCCCCTAACTCTGGCTCTTCTGGTCCTTCTTCATGGTGATTTCTAAGTCTTGAAGGGAGAGACTGTGTTCTAGATCTCCTATTTAGGGCTGAACACTCTTAAGTCTCTTATTCTCTACCTGGAACCAGTTGTGAGTCTATGCACTCGTCATCATTTAGTGCAAAGGGAAGCTTCTCTGGGGTGGTTGAGAGATGCATGATCTGTGGGAATAACGGTGAGTACTTCAGGGCTGTTTAATACTGTGTCCAGTCGGCAGAATAATAGTAGTAGCTTCTCCCATAGAGCCTATAACCAGCCTACATACCTAGTCACAAGTTCTTGGCCACAAGAACCAAGCATGTGTTCCATATTGTGGATTGGGCTTTAAATCCAAAAGAAAATAGGAACACTTGTAGCTCTGTTGTACCAATGGGCATATCTTGTGAGGTTGGTCATTATTATGGCTGACAGGATTCTTAGCTGGGAAAGACTGCTGATGGTTTTTCTCTCCCAGTACCATGCATAGCACCTTCCAGCACCATGAAAGCCAACCAGCGAGGATGAAATTGCCAGGTCAGTAACAGCTTGATTTCTCTATGTCCTTTGACTCAGGTATCTGTGTTCAGCAATAGGGTTCTACCATCAAGTTCTGGAGGGTAACCAAGAGCAATGGCACAGCCTGTGGTATTCTAAGGGTCTGTAGGAACCCATTGGCTAACACTTCAAAGGAAGTAACCCACACTTGGTGTTGGGGGCCAGCCGCCTCCAACATAGTCACCTAAGATGGCGGCTGGCAGCTGGCCAGGAGGAGGACCTCTAGTTTAAGGAAGTGTATTGTGATTGGATCTTAGAAGATCTGGGTGCATGATGAGTGTGTGGGAGGCGCGTGATCACAAGGACCTTGATGTAGCACTTGACCTTTTGGCTGATTGGTTGGCCCATATGACCTTTTGGCTGATTGGTTGGCCTATATTTTGCATATGTAATGTGTGGGTATATAAGGTGGAAAAAATAAAGAGGAAGCGGCTGCAGCCTGAAGCAACATTGTCATCGTGTGTTGTTATTTTGTCCAGCTGGTCGGGACAAGTGGTGGCCTATACGGGACCCACATGGTTTAAAAAAAAAGAAAAAAGGGAAAAAAAAGAGAAGAAGAAGAAGAAGAATTAGAAAAAGAGGAAGAAGAAGAAAAAGATTGGTAAATAAAAGGGATACTGTTAACAGTTAACTGAAGGTCTCCCCAGAGAGAGACGCAATGGAAGAGTTCTGCCTGAAGAACTGGTAAGGCTAGCCATCTTTGTATTGTCTGTGTTGTGTGTAGGTAACTGGAATTCCATTGCACAGTGTACTAATATTTAATAGATTAACATAGTTGTGTTCAGCATCAGAATAAAATTTAATACACATGAAGGAAATACTAAGATAAATTGAATCTGAGATCAGAAAGAAGAGCAAAAAGTCATTTGGCAAATTTTTTTTTAAGGAAAAGTACATTGGAGGAAATTTTATTAAGCATGTACAAATAAGTTTTTGTCCTTAACAAGGTCTGCCTCATGACCAGAATACAACTACTTACTAAATCATTAATGTTTAAGTTAATGGGATTTTTGTACTGTGTCTACAGTTACAGTTTTAAACTTGTCTGCAAAGTGGCCTGGAGAGTTAGTCTTTTCAAGGTCTTTAAAGTGCAACGTGTGACAACCAACCTCAAATATGAATGTCTTGATTTTATTTAACTATAGCATTTCATGTTTCCAAAGCTAAACACTGTAATAATACTGACTTGTCACTTACCACAAGAAGGTGTTGTTAATGAGTAGTTTTTCTCTGCATCATATGTTTAGTTTCTAGATAATTTTATTAAAACAAATGTGGCAGTTTGTGTTCTCTTTTATGTTTAATTTTGCATGGCTTCTGTAGTTGGCTAGCAAATGTGTCTCAGGTAGAAATTAAGTTTTCAGAATAATTTTTCCTTAGGAAGGAAGGAGCATTCCTGGGTTGAGGGAAGGAATACCACAACACTGTCTCAAGTCTGAGAAACACTCCAGTTTAGAGCAGGAAAGTGAAAGATCATATCCTTTTTCAGCATTGAAAATCAATATCCTAAAAATCTTTTCAGTTTACTTCTCGGGAATGAAAGGTAGTCTCTATGGTCAGTAAAGCTTTGTGATCTAAAAATACTGGCAGACCTAGACAACTTTCTCCAGAGGCTCGACATGCTATACGGCTTGTAGAACAGGCCTTAGAGAAGGCTCATGTGTCACGCATAGATTTGTCACAGGCATTACTCTACATTATTTTGACTTCAGATCGCCTGCCAACAGGGCTTTTCTGGCCAGACTCCCCTCTCTTATGGGTGCACTTACCACATTCCCCTAATAGGGTCTTACCTAGTTACCCAGATGCAGTGGCACTTTTAGCTCTCAAGGCACTAAAAGCAGCGTGATCAGTTTTTCAACACCAACCTGCTAAAATTATTTTACCTTATACAGCTATGCAGATAGAATATTTGTTTAACCATAGACGATTGGGATATACTAGCTGCCTGTGCCAATGCACCTTTTGACAACCACTTACCGGCACACCCACTACTACAATTTTTTAGTAGTCATCCAGTAATTTTCCCCCAATGCACTCGTGATAAACCTATTCCAAAAGCTTTAGTGGTATATACTGATGGATCCGAATCTGGCACAGGGGCGATGATAAGTAATCAGGTTGTCCAGACTTTTCTTTACCCTACTAATTCTCCTCAACAAGTACAGTTACTAGTGGTTATAGAAGTTTTCAAGACATAGTCCCAACCCATTAATATACTATCAGATAGTAATTATGTGGTACAGGTAACTCGAAATTTGGGAATTGGTACCAACATTGCTACGCAGTCCTCTATTCATAATTTGCTTCTCACATTACAACATTTAATTTGGGATCGCAAAGAACCATTTTACATAGGCCATATACACGCTCACTCTGCTCTGCCAGGCCCGATGAGTTTGGGCAATCATCATGCGGACCTCGCTACAAGCAATCCACATGTTTTTAACGTGTATGCAGAAGCAACTAATTTTCATTCTAAATTTCATGTGAATGCCAGCACTCCTAAGGTTAAATTCCCTATTACAAAAGATGAGGCTCAGCAGATAGTAAAAACTTGTCCCCAGTCTTTCCCCCTTCTCCCAGCTCCATCCATCAGAGTCAATCCTAAGGGCCTTAAACCCAATCACATTTGGCAGAGGGATGTGACTCATTATCCTAAGTTTGGGAAACTACAGTTCATTCATGCTACTATAGATACCTGCTCTAACTTCCTTGTGGCTTCGGTGCATTCAGGCGAGAAAGCCAAGAATGTTATTTCACATTGTCTACATACCTTCACTGTATTGGATGCCTAAAATTTTGAAAACGGATAATGGCCCTGGATACACCTCTGTAGCCTTTGCGAAATTCTGCAATGCCTTTGGCATCACCCATGTTACAGGCATCCCTTACAATCCTACAGGCCAAGGAAGCATTGAACGTGCGCACCGCACTCCAAAAAATATGCTCCCTAAACAAAAAGGGGGAATCCTTGCCCCGCGAGACAAACTAGCCATATCCCTTTCACCTTAAATTTTTTAAATTTAGACACAGAGGGCCATTCCGCCATGGAGCGGCACTATGACTCAAGGCGTTCCAAGAGACATCCCCTTGTGATTTGGAAAGATGTTTTATCAGGTCAGTGGAAAGGCCCAGATCCAGTATTAATATGGGCCTGAGGCTCTGTTTGCGTTTTTCCACAGAATGCGAAAAAGCCAATTTGGATTCCGGAGCGGTTGGTGAAACCGGTATTGAAGAAAGCTGAGAAAGATGGCGATGATAGCGGTGATACTGCTGATAATGCTGGTACAGAAGGCTAACGGAGACCAACAACAGCTCAAAAGTAATGAGTAAGAAAATCAATTGCATGTTAAATAAGCATATAGTAATTAGAATCATTTTGAAGACACCATTTGTGATTAACATCTCAAAAGAGTAAATTCAAAGAACCGATACAGCAAGATCCATTCGCCTTCTGGGAATCAATGGAACTAAGCAACTTGAAAGCAGTGTGGGTGGCAAGGCCAAGCTGTCAGCTCAGCACCCTCACTCTAAAGGGAGTACTTCAAATGGGATGGAAAAGAGACATTTTCAAGCAAATAAAAGTAGAAACAAATGTGAGGACAGCAGATTGGCACCACAAGAACTGCTAAAGTAAGCTGTTCAGACTCAAAAGGAAACACACCCCGTGGAGCAGAAATGTACATCTACATGAAAAGCTGCAAAGCATCAGTCGTTACTGTGCAGACCGTAGACACACGTACATGAGGTGCTTTCTTCTCTTATTTTCTAAAATACTTTATTATTTTTTAGCACATATAGTGTATTGCCTGTTTGTGTGTAAATGCACTAGTGTCCTGCAATGAGCATGGAAGTCAGAAAAGGGTGTGGATCTCCTGGAACTGGAGTTTCAGACAGTTGTTAGCAGCCATGTGAGTGCTGGGAACTGAACCTGAGACTTCTGCAAGAGTAGCCAGTGCTCTTAACCGTTGAGCCATTTCTCCAGCCCCTCTCTTCTCTTATTCTAAAAACCACATACTATTAGTAGTTAATAAAATTACACTATATTGTGGGTTTTTACAGAATATGTAAAGTAATGCTCTATAACAATAGCAACATCAAGAAAATGGTAAATAAGTCCCAACCACCGTTAGTTCCTTATGCTTTAAGTGGTGCAGTACAAATTCAACTCCAGATATACTGTGCAAAAATGTATATATTAATCCAGGAGTGATCATTAAACACAATTAGAAAGATTAACCACTGATTAAAACGATCTATGGTATATTCAAAATTATTAGAAAGAATAGAAAACATCAAACATATTGAAATGACTTATGTTTACCGTGTCTGAAATACTTATTACCCTGATTTGATCATTGCAAACACATTGCAAACACATATCAAGTTACATTCCATGAAGATGTGGAAATATGCAGTCTTCTGACATGACATGACTGTCGCACTCATGGGGTTATTACTCCCACAAGACCTGCACATGATCAAGCCAGCTAAAATTCTGGCGTAGATGGGTAGATGATCCCCGGGCCTTACCCCTTACTGAGGAGCTATTGTCAATGGATAGTTGCTGGGGAGGGAGAATCAATGTTTCCTGGCAATGTGGCCGTTAGTGGATTTCCCATGCTCCTGTATTCACACCCACATGGGCAGCAGTAACTGGACTTAGTGAGCTATCAAGAAAAGGCATGAATGTTCGCGGAAACATGGGGATAGTTGAGGGGGAAATGGAGGGTAGAAATGGAGGGGGAAATGATCGAATTTTATCATATACATGCATGAAATTATTAAAAACAAAGAAAAAAATAAAGTAATAACAATAGAATACACTACATGAAGAAAATGTCTTAAAGAATAATTTGAAATCCGGTACAGTAAATTAAATAAAATATTACATGATTTTGGTAGAGCTGTCCCGAGCAGTACCACGAACTGGGCAGTTTAAACAGAACTGCAGTGTCTCATGGTTTGGGGTCCAGAGCAGTCAGTGGTAAACTGCTGTCTCCTCTTTGCAACTGTAGGTCATTGGTTTGTGGCAGCAAAAGTCCAGTCTGCACCTGGCCTCTCTCAGGCACCTGTGTCTCCTAAGCATTTTGAATGATAAATTGTACAACTACAGTTTTTAAAATGTGACCTAGACAGTGGATCAAGAGTAGACTGGGGTGGAACTGGTGATCGCCCGAATTCCTAGGTCATTGTCTCTCAGGAGTGGCTGTTTCCGTTCACAGCCGCTAGATGGGTCTCTGCTCTAAAACACTGGCTTTGCTTCGGTTTCCTTCAGCAATGCAGTGCTTGCTCTCTTCTCTCCTTCCAAAAGGTGTGTTCAGAATACGTGATTGATATGTAAACAGACTAACGTTGTTTGAAGCAAGGGTACATTAGTAACAATGGGGACCGCCCACTGCATCACTCAGCAGGGGTCCCAAAATGGTAAGAACAGTGCTCTCTCTGCCTCCCTTCTTTTTGCTCCCTCCCACCCCTTACTGAAGTTTGGGTCCTAGTATCCCCCATAGACTGGTGTGTCAAAGGCTTGTCCTCAAGTGGCACTGTTGAAAAGTAGAGGTAAGATGCGAGCGGAGGAAGCTGGGAGGTTTAGGGGTCACTGAGGTTGTGCCCTTGAGGCGTTGGTGAATGATTTCCTTTACCATATGCTCTCACTTCGGTTGATACGCTGCCTTTTCATAGGCTCCAAAGCAGTACGACCAGTAAGTCATGGGCGAGAATTTACAAAACTGGGAGCTAGAATAATCCTTTCTTCTTTACAAGTTGACCATCTTGAGTATTTTGCCATAGTAATGGGAAACTATCCCTTCCCTTCCTACTTTCTTTCCTCCCTCTCTTATTTCCTTCCCTTCTATTCATTTTTGGCTCCTCACTGGTGCTGTGCTCTTCTTCCTCCAGAGTGCCCACAGCAAAAGGAAGCAGAGGTCATTTCTGGCCCTGGGAGGACATAGCCCTCTTACGCCATTTGTGACCCACCCACTCTGATGACTTCCTTAACATTTTTTAGTGACAGTGTCTGCTGTGCCTGTCAGTGCTGCTTGGCCTGCTGCTACTGCATATTGCTTAGCAAGTGAAACACTTAATCCCCCAGTGCATATAACGAAGAGTCAGAGAAGCCAGGGGCCAACGGAAGTTCAGCAAAGGAAACTAGATCTGAGGGCTCCATCACCTCCGTGCTAATACTGTCCAGGGGCTCTGTGCCCATGAGTAAGTTATGTAACAAGTATTGTGTCTCAGACTCTCTTTTATTTTTTGTCTATTTGTTTGTTTTGTGCAGTGTGTTAGGGATAGAACTCTCATGCTTGCTAGGCAGGAACTTTACCACTGCGCGACACTCCCAGTGTCTCAAATTCTTTACGTGCACAAAGAAAATAATTTTAGCCAGATCATTTTTAATTATTAAATGAGAAGGACATTTAAGAAAAAGCTTTCATTGAGACATGACATGTAGCCAATAAATGTTGGCACCAATACAAATGAGTTCTGCTGTCATTAACAGAAGCAAACATTAGACAGTTTACAGCTGTTCTTGATCATGAAACGTTGTCTTAACATTTCTTCGGACTGAGAACTAGGGTGTTTTCCATGATCGGAAAGCCCCGCTTGCAGACAGCATCTGCCTAGGGACTTTCCATGACCCACTGCACTTTTCCTTGGATGCAAACTAGGAGATACATGCACAGCAAGTGTTTGCGAAAGTCCTTGAAAACTGATACATAAATTCGTGCTTGTAGGCTTTGATATGATAAAAATAAGACAAGGGCTTCCCATGTGAGGGAGGAGGGAGGAGTGTTCAGAGTGCAGAGCAATATCTACCTTGCTTCTTTGTGTTTCAGAAAGTCACAGTCTACGACAGTGAGGGCCCTGATACCCCACCTCCAAATGACAGGTACTTGTCTGAAAATTTGAAGAGTTTTTAATCTTGGAGTAACAACAGCCTACCCATGCAAAAAAAGACATGTCTACTCTTTCTGGAAGGGAGTATTACTGCAAATAAGAAAATCATGGCCTTGTATTGGAATTGGCCTTGTAGAGTTCATACAATAAAGGCAAAAGAAAATCTAAAGTGCATTGAGAGTTCAATGCTGTACCTTGTTGTAAACTGTAGTTACACATAGGCTTCCAAAGTAACATTTGTTAGCATTATAAGAGATTTCTTACAAGATCTGGGAGTTTCAGATTACAAAAGTAACAATCTTGAGTTGTTTCTACCCCATAGGAACCATGTTCATAAGCCATCACTAATATTCTAGGCAACCACACTACATTATTTCTGAAAATTACTTTTGTTGCTTAAGGCTTTCCTGTCAGATTTCCAGAAACTACAGATTTAAGTCTACAGAAAACATTCTGCTTTGTTTCTGAACCTCGGGGGTTTCACTTAACTGTCCTACAGATTGACAATGGCTCTCATCTCTCAAGGCAAGTGGAAAGTGCTCAGTCCTGACAGGTACTGCATGACTGAAGACCAGGACTCTGAGTCATGTTCTCCTCCTCCTCCCACTCCTGATAATGATAATATTGAGCATGATAATCCACCAATCTGCTCCATTCATCTTACGAGGACAAAATTAAATGAATGATTTTAAAGCACACAGAGAACAACACTGAAGAACAAAGTAGACAGGTTCACACTTGCTGACTTCTTTTTAGGTTTATTTAATTTTTAAGTCTGTGTGTGTGTGTGCGTGCACACACACACACACATACACACATCTGAGGGCAAGTGCCCACAGAGGTCAGAGGCATCTGATTCCCCTTCACCTGGAGTTACCATGATTGAAAGCCGCCTGATGTGGGGCCTCTGCAGTAGGCACTTTTAACTTCTGAGCCACCTCTCCAGCCTACACTTCCTGACTGACTATAAAGCTAAAGAGACAATATATTAGTTTGGTGAAAGAATAAACATAGATAAAAGGCAAAGAATAGAAACTCCAGAATTAGAATCACACACACACACACAGTAGATTTTTTTGTTTTATATTTACATATAAAACTAATCTTAGCCATTTTAGACAGTTTTTAAGCATGCAGTTCAGTAGCATCAAGTCAATTTACAATACTGTACAACTGTGATGGTTAACCTTCATTATCAACCTGATAGTACTGAGAATTACCACATAAACATTTCTCTGGTATGGATGTGGTGATGTTTCTAAGGTTTAATTGACTAGAGGAAACCTACCTTGAATGTGAGAGGCATTATCCCATGGACTAGAAATAAGATCTGGCTATGAACACTCAAAGGTGATATGCTTCCTTCAAGGTCACGCTTCCTAAGGATTACATAACCTTTCCAAAAAGCACTACCAATGGACCAAATGTTCAAATACTTAGGGCCTATGGGGCTCATTTTCACTGAAACCATCACAATACTATTTGCTGTAAGCAGGAATGAAATACTGGAGCATGCTATAACTTAGAAGAACTTCAAAAGTATGTAAAAGAAATAGGAGATCAAAGATTATTGTATGACCAATTTATATGACATTCCAGAACAGCAAATCAACATAAATAGATAAGAGCTGGATGTGTTGGCACATACCTTTAATCCCAACAGTCCAAAGGCAGAGGGAGATCTCTGTGAGATCAAGTCCAGTCTGGTCTACATAGCAAGTTCCAAGCCAGCTGGAGTTGTAGACCCTGTCTTAACAAGACCAAATAATAATATTAGTAGTAGTAGTAGTAATAATAATGAATAGAATAGAAAACTAGACTAGCGCTATCAACACTAAGGGAAGCAATAAGGATATCTGTGATTGCCAGAGACTCAAGAGAGGGTTCTAAGGTTGAATAAGTAAAAAAGGGAAGTTTTACTTTTCTATTTTTATTTTTATGTGTATGAGAGTTTTGTCTGCAAGCAAATAAGTACACCATATGCATGCAATGCCTGAGGACATCAGAAGAGAGCATCAGATACCATGGAACTAGAATTACGGACAGTTGTTATCCACCATGTGGGTGCTGGGAACTGAACCTATGTCGTCTAAAAGGGTAGCCAGTACGCTTAACCATTTAGGAACCTCTAGGTCCAGAGCAGGAATAAGAATTTTTTAGTGGTGAAACTATTCTCTACAATACTATAAAGATGGATATTTGACATTATCTGTCAAAGTCTGTAGAATTTTATATTGCAAAGAACCTAATGTTTGCACATCAAAATAAAAACCATTTTATGGCATGCAGAACATGACCAAAGAATCTAATTCTGTTGCAAATGTAATTTGAAAATTTACTGAATGTGGTTGGGAAGAAAGAAATGAATAAAGTTATATTGAAAATGAGCAGAATCCATAACTCCAAAGCCAAAAATACACAAGCATTATAGTCTTGTTGACAAGGTTCTTTCACTCGGGAGCATGAATTTAGAAGTCTGAAACTCAGTTGGAGAGATGGCTCAGCGTTTAAGAGCACTGACTGCTCCTACAGAGGACACAGGTTCAATTCCTAGCACCCACATGGCGGCTAACAACCATTTGTAACTCCAGTTCCCAGGGACCCAACTCCCTTTTCTGATTTCCATGGGCTTTGCAAGACAAAGGTACAGTTAGATACAGCAGAAAAATCACTCATGCATGTAAAATAAAAATAAATAAATAAAAAGACTTCTGAAACCATGATACATACATATTAAAACTGAGAAATTGCAAAAATGGTTGGTAAGAGATTGGGAAACAGGCTTCTTACAGTTCAAGAGAGAGAGAGAGGTTATAGAAAAACTCAAATCTAGAATTATTTGAATTGGAGAGATTAACATAAACTCATGCCTAGTTTAACAGCATTATAAATGGCTACTTATAGAAATATTTGCAGATACATGTATAGATATGGGTTATTCTACACACATGAATTTCTTGCTTCAGTTGAGAGCAACTTGAAGCAACAGCAACCAGTAACAATGAGACTTAACACCATATGCAAGACCTCTTGATTACAGAACTGGAATATAAAGTGTACAGGATGAGCCCGTAGTGACAAGTAAGGAAATACACACCCTAAAACACAATAATGGGGGTGTATCAAAGGACACAAGAGTCAATTGTAAGAGCCTCCAATCCTCAAACCTTGGACAATTTGAAAAATGTATGTAATGAAGGATTGGCTTATACCTCAAAGTAGAGAGTAAATATCCACGAGTAGTTTTTATTAATAGAAATCAATGTTTGAATAAATAAATTGGAATAAATAAACCAAGTTCTCATTCAGAGAAATTATAGACCATTTATGTAGGTCTTCTGTTTCCAAGAAGGTGAAATATAACATAGTTCTACCTCACCAGTGTTAAGGAGGGAGAAAGGGGGCATCCTAACCTCACAGAGTCCACCTCAGGCATGAGGTCGCTATTAACATTATCAGACATAGGTAATGTCCATAGAATGACACTTTACTCCACAGTCCTCCTTCCTAAAACCTACAATCTGCTTAATGATAAGAAAATATAAAACAAACTCCAATCAAGGATAGCAGGCGAAATACCCAATCATTACCCTAACTGTCAGGGTCATCAGATTAAGGAAAGTCAGCAAACACGGGCAGATGAAGAGGAATCGAAGGAAAAGTGAGGCCTAAACATAATACTGGATAATGTGTAGATTACCGGAAAAGATTGCTAGTCAAACAGATGGAATCTGAGTGAAGACCAGGCTTCAGATAGCAACACTGCATTGATATTGGCTCACTAACTGTGACAAGTATGACACTGTAAGATGCCACTAACAAGGGATTAGTGTGGATCACATGGGAGCTGCGCATTATTATCACCACAGTTTTTCCATAAATCTAACACATTTCTAAGATTAAAAGTTTATTTTTATAAAAACATATGGATTATGGCCCATCCCCACTGGCAGTATTGGCAGACTGACTGATTTTCCACACAGTTGCCTTGATAGAAATGTGAAGTGGTGAGGAAACTCCACCGAAGACTGCACAGCTTCATTGTTGTTAGTCAAAGCAAATTTATAACATGCAGCCAGAGTTGCCCAGTAATTGGATGCAATTGAGACCAAGAGATGAAAGTGAACGTCTCACATGACAGTAGAGGCTGGAAGTTATGAGGGCATCATCTTAAATGTCACCCTCAAAAAACACTTTAGTAATGTGTGATGGATTCTGAACCTAGTTTTGAGAAAGAACATGTTGGTGAAAATTAGGCCATAGGCGACACCTGAGGCCTTTGTGATAGTGATTTCCAGTCCCTACACAGCTGGGGATTCCCTCTTTAGCACAGTGCAAATGGCACCAGTGTTGTTCTTATGTGAGGTCAAAAGAGACTGTTTCCTAGGATGAATGTGAATTGATTCGTACACAGTCACTAGTTCATTTAGCTTGGCAGCTTGTGTGATTTTTTTTTTCAATTTCACAAGCCATTTGACAATGTTTAATCTTCAAGCTGAATTCAGATGGTCCTTTCTTCCTGTACATTTCTCCCTAGGAATAACTTAAATTAATTCTGTTCTTGTTTAAATGCTAATAACCTAGGCATGATATGATAACCAGGGAAAAGAGAGATGGCTCAGTGGTTAAGAGAATTCACTGCTCTTGCAGAGAGCCAGGATACAGTTCCCAGCACCCACATGGTGCCTAACAATGATTTGTAACTCCAGTTCCAGGGAATCTAATACCCTCTTCTGGCCTTCACAGGCATTGCACACATATGATACACTTACATACATGTAGGCTACACTTATATACATAAAATTTTAAATAAATAAAAATAAAATAGTATAACCAATTTAATTTTCATCATACTGATGAAATACATACAAGTTATCATTTATAAGGCATCATATTGAGTTTGCCTAATCTCCACTCTCCTCTCCTGAAATGATGTTGTCTTCTAGAACAGCCTCCAGCAAACATCTTTTCTGTTTTCTACTCCTGATTCAGAAGTAAGTAATCATACTGATACAAAAGTAGAAATTCCAATGTGTTTTCATTGTGTGCTGATACATTTTGAATATAGGCGTTATTATTTTTTAAAAGATATTTTAATTCTAACAAACCCTATTTGAGACATATACATATATTATTTCCGCCTAAATTTTATTTCAGCTGTCTGAATATGTAAATACTATTTAAGTTTCTGTAAGAAATCTATTAGTATCAGCAATTTAATGACTAACTATTAATATTTGAACAAATACAATTTCTTTTTAACTCAGGAAATTTGTGACTTAAAAGTTTAAGGCACATCTTTAAAATGAAAAGTGTTATTGAAAAAATTATAACAATTTTAATATAAAATTGCTATTATAACTCTACCGAAGATTATAGTTTAATATAATGTGTTTTTCTAATACATGGTTAGTGACAGAGTCAATAAAAATATATTATCTGGTAGAAGCTACCAAAATTCCTATGGTCACATATTTAAGCTTATCCTGGTGTGGTCATGCCCAATGTAATTTGGATACTTTTAGGCCCCAAAGATATTTATGGAAATTAGGTTGTCACAGAAACTGGGGAATTATCTGGAATTATCTGGAAGAAGTTAAACTCACCCCGCTTATTATCATCAGTGACTGAGGTCCACTAACCCTGTGTGTGTATAAGCCAGTCCACCACTCATAAAGGCAGAACGCCTCAAAGCACAATTACCCCCCAAGGGCCCTCCCTGAAAAGACCATTATCACAGGAATTTGGAGAGGTACAATCCAAACTCTAACAGTCAACATCTAACTTTAAAACAACAGAAAGTGCTTGTCTACCCTATGGTCACACTATGAAAATGACTGAAAAGTTACAGGTAGCAAAGGAAAGAATGAAACAGGCAGGCTTGGTGAAACCTCTCTCCAAATCTTCCCATCTTACTTTGAGAAGCTTTTATATTTCAGACTAAGAAGTACACTCAGGGAAAATATTCATTCTTTTATCTTCTTCTTCTTCAAATAAAGTCACTTCTGAGAAACTGAAGAGCTACGCCTGTGAATGTAATCGGCGGAATCAATTTGTATGGCTCCCAGTGCCCGGAGACCAGTGAGCTGAGATAATGAACAGCTCGGGAAGAGGGATGGGCTGGAGAGATAATTTTGAATTCTGGGCACCAAAGAAAAAAAGAACTAGGAACAAAGAAGAGTGAACAACAGAAAGCCTTAAGACAGTATGGGGAGATTCAGAAACGCAGGCAGAACCGTCGGTGACGCACGAGATTTTATATTTAGGCTTGTCTTTTCTTAAGGGATAATGAATCTCTCTCTCTCTCTCTCTCTCTCTCTCTCTCTCTCTCTCTCTCTCTCTCTCCTTCCCTTCCTCTCTCTCTTGTTTTCATGTCAGTGATATCCTTTGACATCCACTCAGCCAGTTCTGTTATGGTTCTCACCTGGAACCAAGAACAAAACTTTGGTGGGAAAATGTGTTTGAGTTTCCAACAATCAACTTGTATGTGAACTCAGCTCTCACTTCATGAAGTGAGGCTGGGACTGTATCTCTCACAAGAAACCCAACGAGTCACCGTTCCTTCTATCTTTCTGTTTCTCTCCTCAATGACTTGTGCTACTGGTGCTAAACAGGTCCAGCTATCTGCAGCGTTCTGGACTGGCATTTTGTGATTAGAGATGAGAAAATGATTCCACTAGCAAGGGGGTGATCAGTGCCACTCACTGAACCCATGTCTAGGGAGAAGCAACATCAGAACATCTCATATTCTCAGAGGCAAATGCTGAGAGAAATATTAGCAGACCAGGGAGGACTGTGCTTCTATCTCAAGCCCAGAAGTGAGTGTGTATACAGCAGCTCACACAGTCTGTTCTTATTAAATTTTCATTTCAGTAGCCAGTCTAGAAACAGTTTTAGAGATCTTGACCTTTGGGATTTTATTTTCTTTTTCATCAATCTGAACTGAGAGTTAGCTTAAATTTTCTTATTTAAAATTAATATTTTCAGCTGGGCATGGTAACACATGCTTTTAATCCCAGCACTTGGAGGCAGACGCAGGTGGATCACTGTTAGATGGAGGCCAGCCTGAGATGGTCCACATACTGAGTTCCAGTCCAGCTAGAACTACATAATGAGACCTTGTCTCAAAAAAAATCTATATATTTTTTAATTACTTAAACAAAAACAAAAACAAAGTTATTGGCAATGAAAAGAACAATCCATGAAAGAAATGCTGAGGTTTCTTAAAGTTAGGAAAAACAAACAAATAGCAAATATTACAGAACAGGCAAGTCCTTAGAATGAAAAGACTTCAGAGTTTATCTCTTAAGATAAGGTGGAGAATTACAGAATGTACGATTACTAATTCTATTAATAAATAATGCTTGAGGTCAGGAATGGTGGTTCACGCCTGTAATTCCAGCACATGGGAGGCAAAGGAAAGAGGATTGCTATGAATTTGAGGACAGCCCAGGAAAGATACATAGTGAGCTCCAGGCACTGTAGTAGAGAGTGAGGGCCTATTTTAAACAAACAAAATAATAATAATAATAATAATAATAACACTCATTGACTAGAATACTTTTAAGCCTAATTAGCTACCTGAGGTTTATGGTGACCTTGGGACAGCTTAGAAAGCAGCTGGATTTATGATCAATAGATGAAGATTATCTTCAGAGCTACCAAAGAATATTTTCCATAAAAGTAATTACCCTTAACTGCATGCATATTGACTATATCTAAGTCAAGGCCACTTGCACTGATAGTGTGTGAGAGACTACAGCCCCAGAGAATATAATTGACAATTTGTTCATCAATGAATATCTGCTGAGGCTCCTGTTTTATGCATATGCTGGTATTAGCAGTCACCAGAAGAGTGACTGATATTTTGCATATATGATATATATTATAAAGAAGCATATATTATTGTGTATTATAAGTTAGCTTATAAAATTATGGAGGCCAAGAAAGTCCAAGATATGTATTCAGGAGCTTGAAGAAGTTGAAGAGCCAATGGTGTAGTTCTAAGCAGACTGGAAAACCAAGAAAACTGATAGACTATACCCTGGTCTGAATCCCAGTTTAAGACAATAGATTGATTGATATCCCAGTACAAATCAGTCAGACTGAGAGAGAGAATTCTTCCTTGCTTTTCCTTTTATTCTGTTTAGACCCATAGGCATTGAAGAGAGCTGTTTCGGTCTACTGATGCAAATGTCAATCTCTTCCAGAAACACCCTCACGGACACACCCATGTTTGGCCATTCCAATATCCAGTCAGATTGATGTATGTACATACAAAAGGAGACAGTAAACAGAGAGCATGATACAGGGCTCCAGGGTGAGAAAAGGTATCTGGGCTGGGATTTAATGTTGAAATCACCAACATGTACACCCTATTTGTAGTAGTGGGGCTCAGTCTCTGTAGGATGGATATAGACAGAGAAGAGATATGAAGCCCTAGTCCTGGAGTGCTTCAGTGTAGGAAAAGCAGAATACAGAAGGGGGAGGGACTGAAAAGAAGTGACCCCTGAGTCGTCCGTGAAGGAGACAGAGCTGCGCTTCAGAAGCCAAGTGAAGACTGACTTCAAGAGAGGGAGATGGGAAGGTCCTGAGATGCCAAAGATGGGGGCATGAAGTCCCTGTCACTTGGATAAAAGTGATTTCTTGGCAGGCCAATTTGGAAATAACTGTTCTGCATTCAAGATAGCAGGAGAAGCAAATGTGTTGACAAACTGTGCATTACTATAGCGAAATACCTAAAATACCTGAGACAAGTAAGTTATAAAGAGAAAAAACATTCTTAGTTTATCATTTGGAACACTGAAGGTACAGTGTTACTGAGTTATAGCAAGAAGAGCAGAGAGTCAAGAGCAGCCTGTATAGGAGCAAACACATATCCAAACCAATTTCCAAATCATAGGATCAACAGATTGGCAGAGAGGCATTAGATCAGTGAACTTAAAGGCAGGAGGGAATGAACATTCCTACCTGTCCCAGAGTCCAAGAAAATAATAAATGTGACTCTGCTATGACTGAAGAGGAGTCTGCGAAAAGAGGACACCAGAGCCTTCCGGTTCAGTGATCAGGGTCACTGGGTAATTTTGAGGCCACTTGGTGTTTGGGTTCATAAATTCATAACTGTACAACCAGGATGACTGTGGGTTTTATCTTTTTGGACACAAGAGTACAGTATGCAGAGAAGTGAGTTGAACCCACATGGAGAACTGGCAGTGTGTGTATGGTGAAGTTGGAGAAGGCTTCATGATCCAGTTCTATATACAGGGAGCTATAAGGATGAGCCAGGGCGTCTGATCATCAGAAGAGAAAAGCACTGAAGACACGTAAAGACGGTAGAGGATGAGGGGAACCGACTGAAAATCTTCCGTCAGAGTTTCACCAGAGCACAGGGAATTCTAAATGCTGTAGGAGCACTAAAATTAAACCTTCCTTCGAGATAAGAGAAAAAGACAGGGAAACTTCTTTTCTTCTTCTTCTTTCCCTCCCCTTCTCCATTCCCATTCCTCTTCCTTTGCATACAAGTGCTCCTTGAATAGTTTATGACTCAGGAAAAGGGGCATCCCCTGATGTGAAGACCTCTGGTAAATACCTACTTCCTCAGCTGGAGTACACAGAATGTTTGGGCAATTGGATACTCTTTCAAAATAAGAATTATTTGAAAGGGGGAACATTATGATTGTAAAACCTCAAAGGAATCACACAATGCAATGATGTTCAGTCTATTGGTGGTTGCAATTTTCAGCAAAAGGAAAGATTCACTCAAGCAGAAAGCACCCCATGAAGTCAAGAACAGATGACCAAATTGCTTAAGTTCATTTCCATCTCCCCATGCAGGCACAGCCTGGGTCACAGCTCCGTCCTAAGCTGGGTACTTACAAAAGCAAATTAACTATTTCAGGTCAGCAGGGTACCTTTGCACATATAACCACAGGGATTCTAAACATACTGAAACTCCATAGTATTGCAATATGTTTGTAATCCAGAGGAATTTACCATGACACAAATAGGCCCCAGTAAGGACAGCACCCTATTATTAAGTCAACAGCCTCTTAGAAAATGTTAGAGTAAATCAGAGCAAGGTGATCCTCTGGGTTTCTCCAAACACAACTTAATTTTATACATGGTCAGGAAGAGCTTCGAGAAGCCCATGAATCCAGCTGTACATCCGGTCAGGAAAGACCTTGGTCATCCCTCTTTTTACCTCCTGTGCTCATCTTGCATGTTTAACTCAGCTACATTCCCTGGAGTGTAGGAACTAGATCAGAGACATTTATGGAAGAACAGTAATACATTTTACGCTTATATGTCAAAGTATGAATCACATGATCTATAGCACTATGGCATTCTCCAGTAGCTTGTATTTAATATATATATAAATACATATATATATATATATTTATATATATACCCTCTTTACTTAGACATTTTAATTACCCTGATTTGGATATTGCATATATACATGTATCAAAGTACCATACTTTACCCAGTAAATATGTGGAGCTTTTAGGTGGTGAGATTTTTTTAAAGTTAATTATAAAGAAAAAAGGAGAGAGAAACAAAGAAAGAGGAAAGAAGGAGGGAGGGAGAGAGAGAGGTAGAGAGGGAGGGAGGGAGGGAGGAAGGGGAGGGGAAGTAAGAAGGGGAGGGAGGGAGAGATGAGGAGGGGAGGGGGAAGAATAGGGGAGGGAAGACATATGCTCTGAAATCACAGTTTTATCTCCCTCTCAAAGCCTGGAACCCCTGGATCTAAGACCACTTACTTTCCTACCCTGTTCAGTCAACACAAAACCCTCATTCTCACTCAAAGGAGATAAGAGATAGTTTATTCTGAAGCCAAATATAAGTGACCATGGCCCAGGAACACAGATTCAGATTACCTCAAATTCCATGTTCCAACATGGAAGCAATTTCATGAAGTCTTCATAGTAACAGAACAAAGACATTATAAATCATGACTTTTCAGTGCATTGGTGGAAACATCAAGTAGACGATTACAGCAAAGAATTCTCAGCTCTGGGCCTCCTCAGACGCTACCTGATGACACTCAGTGGCTCGTGGAAGCTGATAACCTACTAAATTAATACATTCCAAAAATAATTATTTTTGTCTTTTTGAGTCAGGGTCTCTATAGCCCCAGCCGGCCTGTAACTCCCCATGTAGACCAGCCTGGCTTTGATCTCACAGAGGATCTGCCTGTCTCTGCCCCCTGAGTTCTGGGATTAAAGGTATGTGCCACCACACCTGGCTCAAAATGTTTTTGTCACTTAATTAGTCAGGGGATAAGTCAGAAACAAAGGTGGGTGAGAAGTGGCTATTTAGGGGGCTAAAAATGGCCCTAAATAAATAAATGTTAAGTAGGCTCTGGACCTGCAGCATTCCAAACTCTCCACAATCACCAAAGTCCTAGTCAGTTGATCAGCCTTTGAAGAAGCTTCAGTTTCAATATGCAGTTTTTTGGAAACATTCATTCACATTTCCATGAGGATGAAGACAGAAAGTGTAATTTGAGCTACCTTGTTAAGGAGCAGAAAATTCTCAGGCATGTCTGACACAGACCAGGAGTAGGTATTATTCCATCACTCATTTTAAAATGCTCTTCCAACTGTTAAGAGTATCAAAAAGCCCCATAAGATTGACCAGCCAAAAAATAATATCGTTGGTATGTCTGGGTCTTTCTGTCTGAGCTCCCACCTTTCCAGTTTCATTGGTCAATCATCAAGTCATAGGACCACCCCTAAGAAGGCAGGTTCACCTTAAGCTATGCTAAAGAGATGGGCAGAATACTTAGTGCATTCATGAGATTGTAGCCTTTTCTTACTTAGAATCCCGATCTCCTGGTGCTGTTCTTGTGGATCTCTGTAAGTCCTGCCTGCTTTCCTGAACAATTCAGAAAAGCATAATTTCTCTCCTTTTCTTCTTCAGATCCTTCTTCTCAACATGTTTTCCTTAATGTTTTTGGATGCTCCCAAATGTTATATTTCTTTACTGTTTCTCTAAAACTTCCTTCTCCCCACCACGTGTCTGCTAGTCCGCCACATGCCTGACCTCCATGCAGGTTTTAAACCAGCATGGCCTCCTGGCTCTTTTTCCCTCTTCCCTCTATTCTCATTGTGACAGCAGCTGCCAAGATTTCAGGTTGCCTACCCTGAGGATTTTTCCTTTAAATTCAAATAAAATTGTCCTAAAACTTCCAACTGAGTCCATTTTTAAATTCTTTTATGAATGAGAATAAGAACCCTCTACAGGACATTGTTTCACCCCTGTATCACAGTTCACATATCTAGTAAGTGGCTGAGCTAGGTTTCAAAGCCAGTTTCAGAAGTCTGACTGTTTAAAACTCAGATTTGCGGTAGACCACCAAAGCAAACAATCCCAAAGTCACTTTGAAGGGTTCTCCCCTTTCTAGGCTCCTCATTTCCACTTTTCCCAAAGCTTTCTAAATATTAAGCAGTCTTGAAGACCCTTGGGTTTCAGATCCTTGGGAAACTCCTCAGGCCAACTCTTGTCTTCTCCTCGCAGCTCTGCTTTCAATATCCCACAACCATGAAGCATCTCAGGTAAGAGCAGAGGCTGTGGGGTCAGAGAAAAACTAAGAGTTGGAGCTCTGCCGCATAACAGCTGGGTGATCTTGCTCTCAACTAAAAGCCTTAGTTTCATTCAGAGAATAAAGGAAAGACACACAGTCCCTTCTCCCCAGGGTTACTGTGCAGACTGGGAGACAATGGCAGGAAGGATTTAGCCTGGTATCTAGAAAAATGCTACTATTCGTTGTATTGTTTTTAAGTGTGAAATATGCAGATTAGATTGTTTTACCATTATTTGAGTAGTTGACCAAATACTCTATGGTGATATCTTTTTTAGATTTCTTTGACGTATATATTTTTATTTTGTGTGTATGAGTATTTTGTCTGCATGTGTATACCACACCCATGCAGTGCCTGCAGATGCCATAAGAGGCCATCAGATTCCCTGGAACTGGAGTTGTGAACAGTTTTTAGCTGCTATGTGAGTGCTGAGAACCGAACCTGGGTCCTCTGAGAGATGAGTCAATGCTCTTAACCACTGAGCCATCTCTCCAGTCCCTGGTGATATCTATTACTTCTTCTATTTAACCTTTGATCTGTTATTGTCTGCCTTGACTAAAAAGCCTTTGAAGTTTTAATTGCCTTCCATTCCTTTGAATCTTTTGCACATAGTGCACATTTTACAAACTGTCTCTTGGGTTAAATCTATTTCATAATGTATTTTCTTTAAACAGCAATTCAAGAGAAGCAACGGCTTTGTTTTGCTTTTTTGTCCTTCTGTGCTACGTAGAAATGAACACGTGGGGGCAGCAGTGAGTCGTCTTGTAATCGACCACCTTCAACAAGAAACACGAAATCCAAAGGCAGAGGCTGACAGATAGGAAATGAATAATTCCCCTTATACGTCACTGGCTTGAAAATGACTGCGCACTTTGCTACAGAAATTTATTTCAAAGTAGCACACCCTGTGTACTCCTCCAGGGAACTATTGAGGATAAATGTCTTGTTTTTGCTAATCCTGAGCAGCGACGTGTGAACCATTTAACTGTTACGCACACACACAGCAAAATGGAGCAAACATACAAGCCATGCTGAAAAACAAGATCAACTCAGCATTTAATTTATGATCTGAAAGGTGCATCTGCTCTGATGAGATAAATATTCTCTTAGTTGTTGGGACCAGTTGAACCAGTTCGGTGAAAATGAAGGAAAATGTTCCATTAGCCAAATTTTTGAAACACCAGGTTAATAGCCAGCATTTAGTTGGTCAAACAATTTCCCGAAACACCCAATGCTCAGTAAAGATTCTGCAGTCTCCTACAGCTTGAGTGACAACCTCTACAAATATGTGCTAAGATGGTCTCTTGAACTAAGAAGCTATGCCCCTGCAGGATCCTGGCAGTCAAAACCAGAGTGAAATGAAAAGGCTAATGAAGAACATCTTCTTTCAGAAACATGCCCTCGTCTCCACTCCACCAGAACCTTAAAAACAGCATGTTTTCATTCCAGGACATTTGAGTTCTTCCGTAATTCTAATTTCTGTTCACCTGTTCCCTGATTTGTTACAGAGGTGTCTATTCTCCACGTGTTCATTCAGCACTCGTTCACAAATCCTAACATGTGGCCAGCACTGGGGAGACCAAGATGAAGGAAAGACTGAGGTTGTGTTTTAGAGAGGCTCAGTATACAGAAAACAAAGCACACCACCTACAGGTAACTGCAGATGCGCTCCTTCCTTTCAGGCATGGAGCCCATGATTCTTTCATAGTTAAACTGAATTAGACTTCAGAATATAATCTCAAAATACAAAATTCTCATTTTCTGGGTGGGGAAAGTGGGTCCCAGAGCACAGGATTGAGGACAGTCTAGTGAGCACACGGAGACCAGGGAATCTGAGTTTGGCCTTATATGACCTTTCTTCCTTTCCCACTCTACCCAGCCAACATCATTTCCCTATCACCATTTTGAGGAGTTAACATTTAATAGCATCTTCCGAAAGCCAGTAGGATAGCTTCTACCTCTGTGCTGGAAAAGTTTGACAATAGAGCAGCACTTGCCAATTTCCACACTATAAACACTTTCACCGTGGGTGATTTCAAGCTACTGGTGTTTCGATGCATCCTGAACTCTTGTGTGGGGAAAATGTGCAGAGTCTGCTCTGAATAGACTGTACGTAGCAGCTCTAGCAGACTATTTCTCATCTAAGGAAGGAAACTCAGCAGTGATCTGCCCTGCTTTGCCCCCAGTAGTCATGCCCTTGCCTTGTTTAGTGCCACGGTTCCTTGTGGATCTAGTAAGGACAACCAACATCGGGCTAATTATAAGGCCGAATTTGAAATTGGTAGCAATCTAGAAAGGAAACAAACAATCGTAGAATTAACTTATTAAATGAATGAAGATATCAAGAAAGGCAGCAGAGAGCTATACCGCTCTAGTAGTTATTACTCTGACATACACACTTACCCCCTGGCATGAATGAAGAACTGTGAGGTAGCTTGTATCAGTGGAGGCATGATTATGAAAACCCAACAGATCCTCAAAGACCTGAATCTACAAACTGCGAATCAGCCCAGGCTAATATACTGGGATTTAGGAACCAGACAGAGGAGCAAAGATGAACGAGCAAGAGGCAAGAGGGCTGACAGGCCAGCCTTGAGAGTGGATGGGCCAACTTCGAGAAACTATTTGTGAACTCACTGCCATTCATTCATTTAGTGGGTACTCTTGGCCCACTGAAATTCATATGCAGGATTTCTGACTCCCAATCCATGGCATTAGGGGATGGCGTCTCTGTGAAATGGTCAGGTCATGAGAGTGGAGCCCACACAAGTGGGAGTCTTTATAAAAAAGAGACAGAAAGCTTGCCCTCTGGCCTCTGGTTGCAGTGTTTCTGAGCATGTTATAGTTACCCCTGAATAAAGAAATACTCTGCCTCTTGGCTTTTAGTTTGAAGGCCAAGAATAAACCCAAGCGCAGAGTTTGTTCCCTGCTGTCTACCAGAACTGTGCTCTAGAGCTGGGTTCCACCCATGCCTTCAATGAAGTGGTCTTTATAGCAACCTGAGCTAAGACAGTGGGTGCTAAGTGTCATTCTCTACATTCTGACGTATTTAGAATTTTAGGAAACAGACTCAAATAATGTAAAAAAATAAAGGAGAATAACTGAAACCAAGATGTTTTCCTACCCCAAATTACTCAATGATGTCAACAGCCTGTTCTAGTCCTTAACTGTGACTCTGGGGCTGTGGAGAGAGCAAAGCAGAACATCGTAGCTTCAGTGGGATCTGATGACTCCAGTCCAATGCTGGATGACAAGCACCCAGGAGAAGGAGCCCTGGCCACTTCCTGGGGGAATTCCTCCAGTAGCAGACAGTTACCCTCACCAGCCTAACCTGCCAACCTAGAAAATGCAGTTCCCAGCTCCCAAACACCAGGCTTGGACTTAGATATTTACTCAAGACTGAAGATGATCTTCATTCACTTCCTCTCTGCCCAGGGCCCTGGCTGGCACCAGCAGTTTCTCCTGCCTTGCTGTCTACCTGGAGACTAGGTCTGCACTTTCAGTAGATTCCTTAGAGCATTGTTTTCTTACAGTGAGTATGGAGCCTTTGAAGGCATTATGTCTTGTAGCATATCTGGGCATACTCATCAGTTTCCAAACACAAGCAAGTTACATGCATACCATCTTCAAAGCTATCTGACTACTAATATGATTATTTTCCGAATGACCACAAAAAGTATACCTCTAAACAGGGCTTCCTGATTTCTCATTGTCTTTATATTTTATATTTGAACTTAAGTTATGAAGTGATGTATATGTATTATAAAGAATGCATTATATACCAATATATGCTTTGGTATAGTCTGATGTAATGAGGTTTGCATTTTCCTGCCTGCCTGGTCTGTGTAAGGATACTCCCCCAGTGGGCTGCTAAGTCTGGTGTGGTTTAAGTGTGTCCACATGCTGAAGATTGGACCCATGGGGAAGTGTTGATGTGGTGGGGTCACTGCAAGGTAATGGATCATCTGCCATGGAGGAGATTAATGTGGCTCTCACAGGACTAGGTTAGTTCCCACAGGAATATGTATTCCTAAGGGAACCAGTTGTTTCTCTGAATCTCCCTGCGTTCCTATCTTTCCAGGCGATTTCTCTCTCTTATAGTTGCTCCTGCCACGATGATGTCTGCCACATGGTGATGTAGTTAGACCTTCACCAAAGCCTGAACCAATGTGGGAATTCAGTTCTGAACTTCTGCCTCTGAAACTGTGAAGTAAAAAAATATACCTCTTTTCTGGGGCTTATAAGATGGCTCTGTGAATAAAGGTAACTTCTGACCTCAAACAGACACTGCAGCACATGTACACACACATACAAACACATAAGTAAATAAATGTTATAAAACTTTAGAAATAAAAATATAAAGTACCCAGCTTCAGTTATTTTGTTACAGCAACACAAAACAGACTAATATACCAAGGAATACACGATTTCAGAAATTGTTCCAGACTCATTAGCTTATAAGTAGATATCTTGGGAATGAGACAATGGGAGAAGCAAGTTTTCTGTTTGACCCTATTCTTTCAAATTATGAGAATAGGAGACCGCAGAGAATCTGGTCTATAAATCGAGGGAACCAGTGAATATTAGTGCTTGTTGGTACTTTTCTGGTGGTTGGCACCTGTAGAGGTACTGGTGAGGGGCCATAGGGCAGTGTTTGGATTTCCTGAAGTTGCCACCACCTGGGATTTCCTATAGGCTCAGAGCTGAAGTTAAGACAATGTCTCAGCCAAAACAGCTACTTTTTGTGAGAGGCAGTTGACTCTGGTCAGTACCTACAAGCCCTGTGTGATTCCTCTGTGCCTCCACTGTCCGGGAAAGGGTAGAGAAGGGCAGAATCTTCCCCTGAGTGCATTTAAGAATTGTGGGGTTAGATTTGGGATTGGGATGCAAATTGGAAAACAGAGTAAGATGTAAAGATAGATTGAGAATTGCTGGGCTTGATAGAAGAAAGAAAATCCCAGAAATGATCATCATATCTCTCTCTCTCTCTCTCTCCCTCTTTCTCAGCCAAGAATGGAAGTGGACACAGAGAATAAAAAATTAAATCAAGTCAAGGAGATAAGGAAAGCAATTCTCCACCCATCTGAGACTCCTCAGCTATTACCACCATGAAAATGTGTCTATCATGCAAATAACCTACTGCAAAGTTAAATTAGTCACTTAGTACCATAATGTCCCCAGAGGCCTGTCTCTCCATTCTGTTCCACCTCAGAATGCATCTTCCTGAAGACTAAGTCTGTTCTGTTACTTAAAGACCATTGGTATTCATGAAGTAAAAAAATAATAATATTAACAGTAATTGTTTATTGTGTTCATATGATGTCTGATGCCTTGCAATAAACAATACTAATTCTGAATCTAAATGTGGAGGAAAATGTTTATTGAAATAGATTCATCTTTGACACATCAGCTGTGAGGGGGTTAGCAAGTCACTCTATATTATTCTTAGCAAATATGCATTTAAATTCCTTCCCATTAGGGATTCTCAAATCTCCATATAGATTGTGTTCTGAAGTAGATAAAAATGCATTCAGGGACAAGGAGTAGGATATGTTCTGGGTGTGAGGGCTGCTGGGGGCCTCCAGCAAGCAACACTTCAAAATGGAACTGGATGTGCTTGTCTCCTTGTAAGAGGGCTTTCATGATTGAGAACGAAGGAGAACGAAAAGAGGAGAGACAAATAGATATGGGAGTGTTGACAAACACAGGAGCGGGGCGGGGCTAGGGAGGAATAGGAAGAGGAGAGAGGGGAGATGGAGAGGAAGTCGATGTCACTAAATCAGAAATATTTCCTAATTTTAAAATAACAAAATATTTAAAATCTTTCTGTTTGAAAGTCTTTGTGCAGTTAATCTATACTTACGCAGCATCTGTTTAATTTTACCACACCCAGAAATAAATGTCTAACTCATTCTAACTCATTCTGTTAAAGCACAGCACTGCCTGCAGTTTGCAGAGGCTCTGACATCAAGCATGGTTCCTTAGCAGTATTTATTTGCATCAAAACTCCGTTTCTATGATTAAACCATTGCAATTATCCCTTCCTTCATCTTTCTTTAATAAAGCATGCAGTCAAGCACAAGCAAGAAACACAACCTCCCCCTCCCCCAAGAACTGTGACAAAATTATCCCACCCCGCCCCCACCTCCGAGAGAAAGTGGGGTTGGCTTTGAGGCTCTTCTGGATGGGAGCTGCTGTCCCGCCATCAATCCCCAGCGCAGGCCTCCCCACTGTGCCCTAAATGCTCTGCTTGTAACCAGTTGTTCCTGCTGAATAACAATGCGAGCTGCGGGGCTTTTTCCGCCTGCCGCTGCAAAGATTAGGCTGCTCCCTTTTATGTGCGCAGAGACATTACCCAGAAGCCCTCGGGATTCCATTATCAGGCGCCAACAGATGGAGCCTATCAGAGAGCTGTCAATCATTCCCCACCTGTGGATCTCTCAGCCCAGCCAAAAAAATTAATTGCTTAGGAAATATAAAATCGGCAGTCTCCGATCTGAAAGGATTAAGGAAGAAAAAGGTTAAACGAAGAAGCCTAGATGTTCTTAGAGGGTCTTATCAAGCCCTGAGCTTATCTAGTTTGTGACGTGTTCAGCTTTTGATTTGGCTTTCAAATGCAAGAAAACAGCGGGATTAGAACTCCAAATGTTTGGGAAGAAAAAAAAGGCAATTCACCAAAGGCATCATGCCCACTTCTCACTGTGCAGGTCACACATTTCTGAAGAAAACACTGAGTGGTGTTTGTCAGCTTCCATTTTTAAGTTTTACTAGTGAAATTCTATATTTGATTTGTGAGGTTTTATCCATTGCCTATGTATTTTATTTGTCATTTTCTTCAGGCCCAGCAGGTACAGGAGGTTTCATTCTCCACGAAGGTTTCGAGGGACTATTTCTCTAACTCACATTTTCTCGTTCTTGTTTTTAGAATGGAGTAGTTCAGACGTCATAGCAAAAATCGTCCCTCTGCATTAGACCTTTAGTCCTTTATCTTTTTAAAATTTCAGTTCCCTAAGAAATAAAACTTGATAGCTCTGCTTTCTTGCAGGTCTTAGACTGTCCGACTCTAATCCAGTTTTGTACAGTATTTAGGGATGATTTAAGCAGGACAATTGAATATGAAATTGAGGAATGTGGCTCATGTCTGTTACAAGGTCCACTACCACTCCCTTCCTCTGGAACTTTCTTGAACAAAGCAAGTGCTACTGAGTATTACCAAGGTCAGTGTGAAGGGCACAGAGGTCTATGTGCAGTAACTGGGGCTCTCCTTGCCAATAATTTGTTAAAATTACATAGAGTTTTCTTTAATGCCTTGCTCTGTTTTAGTTTTAAAAAGATGTATCTTTGATCTTAGCACAGCAAAGCCTTCTATGTTCTACATCCAAATTGGAACAAAACAAAACAAAACAGTTCTTTTCCACAAATAGACATTTAGGGGCAATTTAATTCAATCAACAATGAGCTAATTCAACAAACTTTTATTACATTTCAACTGCCAGTATATGGTGGAAGTAAAATACTCTGCCTTCCCAAGGTGTTAACAACTATGAATTTGAATACAAAAAAAAAACCCTTCACAAATAAAAATTATATGTTTTATTGAGCCTTTATTACACACAATCACTTGTTACACATCCAATATACTGACCTTCCAAACCTTGTTGCCATGTTTAAAACAGAGGTGAATGGTTAGGTGACTTGCCAAAGACAACAGCATAATGACATGTATTTGTGAGTCCAGATCTTGGTGAACTCCACTTTCCCTGTTACCTCAGGGTAAGTATTACTAGGTTTATAAGACATCTGGAAGAGAGTTCCAGGGCAGAATAAAGATCAGTGCCATGGACATTCTAGGAAGGAAAGCAACTCATTTGAAAGGGAATATGAGCTGGATTTTGACTTCTGAGGACCTCTCACACTAAGCCAGTTTTCTGTCAGTCTTTCCCATTGTTTACTTGTGTTTGCTGGTAGTTGGTCAACCAGCAGCTTTCCAGATTTGTCCTCTTGGGTTTAACCATCTCTGATCAACCCACAAACTGAATACCTGAAAATAGAGCAATTAGCTCCTGGAAGGGCTTCCCACACATCCTGCCCTGCTTGCCATTGGCTGAGATTGGCTATGGGGGTTATCCATGCATCCCTAGTGCTAGCAATTGGTAGGCACTCAACATTTCTGTCCAGTGAAAGGCTATTCCTTCCATGCAGACATTTCTAGAAAGTTGTATTTATCTTGTTATCTTGTACAGAGTCGAGTTTGGCTAATATTAACAGCTATGGAAGGCTGTAAAGGAATCTGGAGAGTCATAAATTGTCTCTGGTAACTTACCATCATGACCATATTTGTATACTTACAAGCCATTACGTACAGCCCTCTGGGGAAATAGGGCTGAGGAGGACAAGAAAAATCTATTACTTCTGTCCTTTGAGAAAATGTGAATCTACATATTTATTATAGATTCATCATTATAAATGATAACATATAACTTTCGCTACTGAATTTTATAGGCTCGGCTATGATGATTCCAAAGAACGTATCTAGTGGCCTGGTTGTAGAGCTTACCACCCCTCTTCATCTGTGAAATGTAAGGTACTCGGGATGATGACACAGTTCACCAGTGCACAGGGCGATGAGCACTCCTGATCGTTTGTATTGTCCTCGTTATTATCAGAAGCATGCATGCCCTCTCCTGAGCCTCTAAAGGAAGACATTGTGAAGATTCCCCTTTGTGTTTTGCTCTGCCTTTCCCATATGGTTTGTCCAATAAGCCCCCCAATTAAATATACCTTTTCATGGCAAATTAACTATGCTAACAATCTCATCAAGGCAGGTGGCCCCACACTGCTCAGGAAACAGTGAACAGCAACAAAAGCATACATTCAAGTGAGTAGAAGTGTACTTTAGTTGCCTTCAGATTCAGGGGCAAAAAAAGGAGATCCTACGAATAGTCATACTCAGGACTTTCCTAGAGAAAAATTCTCAGCCAGGCTGGGATGTGGCTCAGTGGTAGAGTCCTCGCCTAGCCTAACATGCACAAAGTCCTGTGTTCCAGGACTGGAAAACAAAGAGACAGACAAACAAACAAAATCCAGCCACACTTAGAACCATGAGCCAGGTTTTCTCAGTTGAAACTCCGCTTCTGCCTTCGTCAACCTGACCTCTCTGTGCTTGTGTTGTTTCCTTATCTCTAACATATGGAAAATGATGTCATCTACTTATGAAGTTACTGTGAGGATGAGATGGAGTGATACCTATAAAATGCTAAACAGGAAGCATGCTCAATAAATGTTAGCTATTCTCACACATAGTTGATGCTTAGATACACACGAGTATCTTAAAATACTTCTAGACTTTTTATACGTATGACTAATTTTTTCTTTTGAGATTTGATTGTCTGAATATGACTAAGTTTGTGTTATGTATTTTTAAATTACATTTTATTTATTTATTGTGGGTGTGGGCACAGATGGCACATGGAGGAAGGACAACTGCTAAGTCAATTCTTTCCATTTACCAAGTAGGACCCAGGTTCAAACTCAGTGCATTTTAGGTTCAGTGGCAAGCACATTCACTGAACATCTTGCCAAGCCTCTCTGTTGTGTATTTTTGATGCCTTATAGCAGACTACAAAATTTGTATGAGGCAAATATTTGATAACTGTGAAAAACCTGAAATGTTCAGCTGGAAAATGCCATTCTTTTCCCAAACACTATTACTTACAATATATCTGGATTTTAGTGGCAGAGGTTATTCTGGAAAATGATGATCTATAAGTCTTTTATAATGAACTCTAAAAGGTGTTTCATAATGCTTGAAGGAACAATAATCTTTCCAAGTGGAGAAAAACACATTACTTGGAAAGATGTCTTTAGGGAATGTGTTATTAACTGTAACTGTCACCTAGCATTACTTTTTGTGGTCAATGGGGATATTTGATGACTGGATACATAAATGAAATAGATCACGTGAGACATTTTACACTGAGAAATAGTATATTTGAGTTGAGTGAAAATGACCTACAAATCGAAAAACCTGTGTCCTTTCCTGAATGGCTGTTAATGGTGTGATCTTGTATATAGCTTTTCACCTGGTACCATCTGCCTCATTATCTGTGAAAGATGCTTATGGGGTGAGGCAGGTGGTCAGGTCTCTCAGCTTCTATGATTCTGTACTTTATATCTATTTGGCATTATCAGCCTTAGTGATACTTGGGTTTAATAAAATGGATAAGATTGCCCTAACTCTGCATCTTTATATGATCCAAAAGAAAGGGGATTGGGCCCACAGATTTCCATATTTTAGATATCATAGAATCTTGATAGCATTCACTATTTATTTGCCGACCTCTCTAGATGGGATTGATATTGAGTAAGGTTTTCAGGATTGAAAAGCAAATGTGATGATCAATTCAACACAAGCTGTGATGTTTTGCTCTTCTTTTCCATGGTACACCTATGTAATGTAGACAGCAGTGCCTTCTGTAAGTTCCATGGAGAGGAGCGTGTGACCGTTCTCTGTTATCCCCAAAGAGATCAGAAACATATGCTATTTTAGCACACACACACACACACACACACACACACACACACACACAGTTGCTTTTGGTTAAAAAAATTTTAAATGATACTGTTTCTAATCATAAAATTTCCGATTTTGCATAAACATTGAAAAACTGTAAGTGATCAGACATTCTAAAATTACCTATATTTTTAATAAAAAATTGCCACTACTATTATGATACTTTTATTATGTTTTCCAGATTTTTTTTTCTATGTGTGTAAGTGTTCATTGGTGTATTTTTTTAGGACAAAAGAAGGATCATAACCAGGTAGCCTGATATACTATTTTATGTCCTGACTTTCCTTCTAGATTTTCTTGTTTTGCTAGATAATATTTTCCAGCATTCTAAGTATTATTAAAGCTACTTTTTGAATAATGATGCAGTGTTTTGTTTTATAATTTACCATAATTTGTTTATCTTCCATTGTGAAATATTTAGTTTTTTTTCTGTTTTCTACTCTTATTAGTAAAACTATGATATTCATCACTGTACATAATTATTATAGACATCTAAGATCATTTCATTGGGACAATAAAATCAATTAGGGGTACTGGAGAGATGGCTCAGTGGTTAAGAGTACTTACTTCTCTTCCTAAGAACCTGGGTTCAGTTCCCAGCACCCATATGGAGGCTCACAATAGTCCTTAACTCCAGTTCCAGGGGGTCCAACAGTACTAATGCAGTTGCCAGGTAAAAGCCTCCAGGATGGTCCACTTTATCACATGCTCACCATGAATTCAAATTATAAGACCATGTCAAATTAATGAGAGAAAAATGCTAATTTACATTTCTTTGATTACTAGCACACAAATTTTCATCTTGTATGATCATGTGAATTTCTTGCATAGATCTTTTTGTGTTTGGAGCAAAAGTGTTAAGAGAACATTTAGTTAACATGTGAGTTGTAAATCCTGGCTCCCTGAAGAAGTTCTAATTCTGAGAAACACCCTGGGCATTCTGTCTCATCAGCCTTACAAAGGGAGGGACTGGGTTACATGGACACTGAAGGCAGTTTCCTTAGCTGTTAAGACTTATTGATATTGACATTTTCAGTATTGTGATTAATTGAAAAGGTACAGTTTCATCTTTAGGGGAAAAAGATAATTTTCTGTTCATGATTATGTATTGTAATATCTCAAGTTCTCTCTCTCTCTCTCTCTCTCTCCCCCTTTCTGGTTGTTTTTGGTGTTTTTGTTTGTGTTGTATCTATTTTGTTTTGTTTTTGTATATTTTTTGTGATAGGGTCTAAAGTAGTGCAGGCTAGTCTCAAATTTGCTATAAATCTGAGATTGGCCTTGAACATCTGATCCTTCTGCCTTCACTTTCTGAGTGCTGAGATTATAGATGTGTAACACCATGCCCAGGTTATGTGGTACTGGGTATCAAACCTAGTGCCTCATGTTTGTTAAGCAAGCACTCTGTCAACTGAGATACATCCCAAGAATCTCATGCTCTTCAAACACTGTTAAATTGTTTCACAAACAAGTGTTGAAGCTTAGCTAGGAATTAGGGACTTCCTAGTGTGTAAGAGACATTCAGTGACAGCTATTTCTTCATGACAGAAGAAAGACAAGAAATAAGTGTCATATCTGGAAATCCAAGAAGTGCCTCACAAGATGGAACACTCTCTCTCTCTCTCTCTCTCTCTCTCTCTCACACACACACACACACACACACACACACACACACACACACATACACACACACACACAGACACATACACAAACCCAGACATTGCACATGCTAGGCACACATTTAATCACTAAGCTACATCCTAACTCTTCAGTCTGTAACAATCTCAGAGTTATCAGCTTCCAAGTTTCACAGTAATTAATTGTTTGTTTTGCCGGGTTTTGTTGGTTCGTCACTGGTTTTATAGTACTAGGGATTGAATCCAAGGTGTTGTACATACTAAGCAAGACTCTACCATCAAGTTATATCCCCAGTTCATCTTTTACTTTTCATTTTGAGATAGAGCTTCACTAAATTATCCAGACTGGCCTTGAACTTACTCTATAACTGAGTTGGGCTTTGAGCTTGTAATCCTGTTTTAGCCTTCTGTTCTAGTTCAATTGCTGTGACAAAACATTCTGACCAATACCAACTTGGGGAGGAAACGGTTTATTTAGCTTACATCTCCTAGGCCACAGTTCATCACTGAGGGAGCCCAAGATAGGAACTCAGGGCAGGAACCTGGGAACCTGGAGGCAGGAGCTAAAGCACAGACAATGGAGGAATGCTGTTTCCTGGCTTGCTCTTTTGGCTGATGTCCAACCTGCTTTCTTATACAGTACAGGACCCAGTGGTGTCCAGGGGTGGCACCACTCACAGTGGGCTGAGCCCTGACACATCACTCAAAGATCAAAAAAATACCCTACAGACATGGCCATAGGCCAGTCCAATGGAAGCAATTCCCCAGTTGAGGCTCCCTCAATCCAGGTATATCAAGTTGACAACTAAAGCTATCCAGCACACATCCTAAGTAGCTGGTATTACAGAACTGAACCACCAGGCCCGCTATAATAGTTTCATTTTTTAAAATTCAGCTTGTTGTTTTGACTCAATTAGGTTGACTCAACAATTTTCCTGTGAAGCAGACATCTTTTATTAGACTCATTCACAAAGTAACCTATAGAATCTTCTTTCTTTCTTTTCAACACTTAAGACATGCATTATTTTCACCTCCAACACCATTTGTAATGTACTTGTGTGTTAATTTTTAGATTCACAGAAACCTACTTGTGGCTTATAATATGAGCCTCAATTTAAGATTATGATTCATTCAGAGATAACGCATTAAAAATAAATAGGAGGATTCCTTACATTGTTTTTAATTTTGTAGGCAGGACACCAAGTGGGGTTGCACTGCAAAATAAAGATGATGTATGCATACTATTCAACTGGTAGAGAAACACGGCACAGTGTCTGGTTTTGCTTGGGGCTCATTTTGTTCTTGGAGAGTCCTATTCAACTCAAAGAAGTTGCCCTTGGGTGAAAGGACCGTGAAATAGTGTTCCTATGACTTTAAAACTATCTTCAGTGAATTAAGCTGAATCTTGGGCATGTATGTCTAGAAAGCCTTGTGTCTCAGGAGAAAGTTTATGCAAGGATGCTTGCTGAGGAGATATCTCTGGAATGGCAGTACCCCCTAGGTTCTCAGGAGGCACTTGGATCTCCCAAGAAGGCACACTATGGTGATACTGTTATCCTGCTCAGTATATTTTATTGAATTGCCGTACTCTAGTCTCTTTATCGTTATTCTCTGTTCTGTAAACATGCAGCTCTGAGGACGAGTGTGAAAGCAGAGTCACTCTGCTTTTCATACTTGCGCACAGGTGAAGAAATAAGAGTGAAGAAATAAAAGTAAAGAAATCACATGAGTCTCCTGGTTATTTTTGAGTTCCATGATAATCCATTCAGGTCCCCTGTGGCTGCCCCCTCGGAGGCTATGTTTATCAGAAAGTATGGTGAAGGGAGACGCCAGAGGGAAAAAGAGTAAGGAGAAAAAGCAACTTCAAAGAATAGAGAAAGGCCCGCACTGTGCTGTTCAGTAGCACTGTGGGTCTTCATCCCGCCTTCTGTGGAAGGTGAGTGGTTTCCAGAGACGCCTGAATCCAAGGAGCAGCACTCACCTCCGTGTGGGGGAGAACACCCTCTTTGCATTGGCATCACACTCCCTGTGCTTTCAACTGCTTGTCTAGTTCTCTCCAAATCTGAAAATGAAGAAAAGCTTCTCAGTACAGCAGTCTTAACTGACATTTCCAGGTGTTATGGTTGGTGTTCTCAACTTGACAGAATCCACAATCACCTGAGAGATGGGCCTCTGGGCATGCCTTTGGGGATGATCTTGATTACCTTAGCTGATGAGGGAAAACCCATCTTAACTGTGACTTGAACCATTTCCTGTAAAAATGGAGAAAGCCAGCTGAGTAGAGCACTAGATGTATTCATTCCTGTTTCTGATCTCTTGAGTGACAGGAGCCATTTGACCAGATGCTTCAGGTTCTTGTTGCCATGACTTCCTGATGGGACCAGTGGCACCTTGAGCTATGTGAGTTAACACTTTCTTCCTTAAGTTGCTTTTGTCAGAATATTTTGTCAGAGTACAAGAAAAGAAACTAAAACATTGGGGGGAAATACACATTTGCCTCAATACAAAAGTCCTTCAGTGAGAGAGCAGGTGGATCTAGGCACTTGCTGTCAAGTCTGACAACCTGAGTTTGATCTCCAGAACCCAAATGGTGGACAGTAAACTCCGGAAATTTCCTCTGACCTCCACATGTGCGCCATGCAACAGGCACACACGTGTTTGTGTGCACAAATGAATAAATAAATGTAAAATAAAGTTAAAAACGAAAACGTCCTTCAGGACTGTCTGTGGGCTTCTGTCACTCTGAATTATTCATCGTCTTTATACCATTGAATCCCATCATCCCTGATCAAAATGAACAAAGCTTCTATTTTTTTTTTTTTTTTTTTTGGTCTGCAAAGAGGAAAAGAACAAGAATGGCAACTCATCAAAGAAGAGAAGCAGAGCGGAAGGATTTCCCAGGCTCTTTGCGCTATGCAGCCAGGGCCGCTCATCGCTCATTGCTCTACATCCTCTACAGCCTCTACATCGCCAGCCCTGTCAGCACAGCCAGGGCCGCTCACCGCTCTACATCCAGCCCTGTCGGTGTACCTTTCGCTCTTCCTTTGCCTCCTTCACTTACACCACCTACAAACATTTTCTTTCATTCTTACCCCGACGTACCTGCCTTTGGTACATTTTTGTGTTTTGAATATTAGCTTCCTTGTGTTGGTCCTGGCGTGTGGTCTTTGGTTATGTGTAGTAAGTGTTGTGATTGATCATGAACCACTTTTTTTTTTATTCTGTCTGATTTCAGAATATTGCTTATCACGGGATCTTATTTCTTTTAACTTATATTACCTTTCTTTTACACGGGTGTGTGATGTGTGTGCACATGTATATGTGTGACCAGATATGTGTGGTGCGCATGTGTGTATAGGTGCACATGCACATGTCTAGTGTGCAGGTAGAAGCCCGAGGTTGATGCCAGCTGACTTCCTGGATGGCTCTTTGCCTTATGCATTGAGGCAGGGTCTCTCTTGAGTTCAAGCTCTGAGATTCAGCTATGATCGGACGTCTCTGACTCTCTTATTTTGGGCACAGACATGTTCTATCCAGGCCTCATCCTCACAGTGCTCTCCAGTGAGCTTCCTTCTCCTCCCATGCAGCTCTCTGCTCATACTCCTTGGTGAGATAGAGAAGATGAGAGAGACATCCAGTGATTAGCCTAATGAAAGAGAAAGCAATAAGGATGAGGAAGTATTTTGTTTTTGCAGTTCCATTTTAGCTAATCGTTAATGTAAATGCTTTGATTCATGATGGAATTGTAATTAAGTTTCAATTGAGCTGAGGGATATGCAGCCCTGGTATTGGGACTGAAAAAAGCTAGATAAGGTGGTTCTGGACACTTGACATGTACATAACAAAGGATGATTGCACTACCTTGACAAGAGCATGGTGTCCAGTGAGTATCAGGGCCAGATCTCATCTCATTCACAGAAGATAGTTTCAGGACCTATTCTGAATCAGTCCTCACTGCCACTTGTTATATAATGGACAATGACAATGGACTAATAAAGCAAGCAGACATTCTGCACATGTGGCTAATTTTAAGTAGCATGCTAATTCACTGAATGCAGTTACCAACAGTCACTTGTCTTTTGATGCATTCATCTTAAAGGAAGATTTACACTAAATTAAACAATATTAAAATGCCAATAAAAAATATAATAGCAGGCCAGTGAGATGACTCAGAAGGTGAGGGTGCTTGCTGCCAAACCTGCTGACCTGTCCAGGATCCACATGGTAGAAGAAGGGAATCAACTCCCACAAGCTGTCCTCTGATCTCCAAGTCTGTATGTGCACACATGAGTGAGCACACAGACACACACCCACAAAATAAGTAAATAAAATTTAATAAAAATAACCATAAAACTTATAATAGCCAGGGCTGGAGAGATGGCTCAGCAGTTAAGAGCACTGGATGTTAAAGAAGACCTGGGTGTTAAAGAAGACCTGGGTTCAGTTCATATGCCCACATCTACATGGCAGCTACCAACCATCCATAACTCCAGTTCCAAGGAATCTGATGCCTTCTTCTGACCTCCTTATGGACATGGTGTATGCACATACCTGCAGGCAAAACACTCACAGAAAATAAATAAATAAAATTTAAAGTTACAATAGGCTACCTCTACATACTCTTTGGCTTTTCTATAATTTTTTAAAAATCTATTTAAGCCAGTTGTGTAATCCCAGTTACTCGAGAAGCTGAGGTCAGAGGAAAGTTCAAGACCAGCCTGGGCAACTGAGACTCTGTCTCAATACTTTTTAAAACATTAAGGACTGGGGATACAGCTACTTGATAGAGCAGTTGCCTAATATGCACAGTGCCCTGCCTCGGTTCAACCTCCTAGCGATGCAAAGAAAAAAATGTATTATCTGATTGTATTAATTTTTATGGCCTGTTCTTGCTTTCTGATCCAGCATCTTACTCATATGTGCAATGGTTTGGGCTCATGTTTCTTTCCTCTAATAATAAAGAAGGTGATATCAATGTAACTCAGAAACACCTGGATATTTACCAACTGCATGGTTCTTTTCCATTTGGTTTCAAATCAAATCTTGGCTCTGAATACTGTGAGGCTGTGTCTGTCACAGGACAGATCCTGACAAGCAGTCCATGAAAAACAGACAGCAGCTGGCTGTCTCTTTGCCAATTGCTGCAGTGTCCCATCAGCAAGCATGCAGTAAGTTGCCAATTCAAGGCTCGGGATCCAAAACACTCAAAACGCGAAGCTTGCATTCACCACTTGCCGGGGGCTCCATGTCATTGCCATGGCTGTTTTTCCTGCCTCCACAGCTGGTAGTATCTGAGATGATTCTTTGTTTCCCAGTCCTATTGCTCAATATAAGCAAGCCACTGTTACCCCCAGTGAGGCCTACATGTATGTCAGCCAGTATGGGAATGACCTTTACAATATAGACAATAGTCTGAACTAAAGACTTTTGCCTAACTTTGTAACCAAAAAGTTGCTGTTTATAGTATAAACAAGCTTACTGAACCATGTGCTCCTCATGTGATCTTGGCATCAGACCTTGATCCCTCAGGACTGCTCTTCGGTCTCTACCCAAAACAGTGATGAATGTAGGTATGAGTCTTACAGATTAGATTGCTGAAAGCAGCACGCTTATCTCATTGAACGTGAGATAGAAAGTGAGGTCTGTTTGTAGTTGTGTCTGTGATATTCTAGGCCTAGGGATCAAAGGGCAAGATTCTCTGATAATAAGATAAGGTCTTCCTTCTTCCCCATTTCAGGCTGGAGATAATTCAATAAAAGTGATCAAGGTCTTGTTGGACAGCACAATTCTGAGAGACACCTGAAGGAAGAGATGCTTAGCAGTTTGGGTCTACTCTTCACCTTAAAATGAATGCTAAGAATCAGGCTGTCTCTTTTTTAAAAATCATCATAACGTGGCTTAGAATTTCCATGAGCCAGTCTATGTTAAATTCTGATATCTTCTAACCCTCAAGTGTGTGAATTCCCATGTGATCCCATGTATGGAAAGGGCTAAATTATTTCTTATTTTACTGTTATCAAGTCCGGTTTCTTTCCTTCCTGGGATTTGGCCGGGGAGATGGTGACGGTGCCTGTGGGACTTTATATGAGACATTTACTCCTCATGTATTTGAGCACTTGGTCCTCAGTTGGTAGTGCTATTTGGGGAGTGTTTCATGAATTCTCTCATGGTGAGGCCCGGCTTCAGACTCACTCCAATCCCAGGTTTGAACCGACTGAACCGACAGAGAATGTTCTTTAGAGAGATTAGTTTATTCCATATTACTTACTCAGATAGAGATTTCCTATGGCGGAGCCTGCATTTTGATCACGGGTCCCTCCAGGAACTCTGGAAAGTGCCCAAGATGGAGACCTGGCACCGAGCTGCCTCTCTCCTTCCCAGCCTTTCTTGCATTTCCATTAACCTTTCTCCCTTAATTAATTGGTTTACTTGGTTGTCAGTCACACTTGAAGTCCATCCCTCATAGCAGACAGAGAGAAAATTGCTTTCCTATGCAACAGGGAAAGTGGAAGTCTTGCTGAAGGTATTGTGTCACTGGAGGTGGGCTTTGAGGGTTTATAGCCTCACCCCATCTCTCTCTCTCTCTCTCTCTCTCTCTCTCTCTCTCTCTCCTTCCTCTGTGTGGATAAAGATGTGATCAGACAACTTCCTGCCTGCTCCCAGTTCATGACTTCCTTGCCATTATGGACTCTGCCTCTTAAACCATAAACCAAAGTAAACTCTCTTTGGCCTCATTTGGAATTCATTTTCTTAGGTTTGGGCTTGGAAATAACAGTGTTTTACACGCAAAGAAAAAGCACTGTGCTTCTCTAATTTTCAAAGTTCTTTGTGTTGCCATTAGACGTGATGAACAAATATTCAAGGTTACTCTTTTGGCTGGGCAGTTTTGCTAATGTTAATGGACCCTCTTTGGCAAAATCCTGGAAAACTGAGCTAATTTTAATCCTCTGTACTTTTTTCTTCTTCAAGGATTTAAAATAACAACTGTCACATATATTGATTTCAGTATGTTAGCCATGAGGATACTAAAGTAAAATGACAGAGAAAATAAAACGCAAACAAGCTGATTTCCAATTATGTTTTAGAAGCAATATATAAGAAATGATACAGACTGGGCACCCTCAAAGTCTAACTACTTTACTTGAGTTTTTTGAGAAGTAACTTTGTAGTAGAAACCGAACTCATATTATAGCATACACAGAAAACCTACTTTAAACCCTCTACACAATATATGCAAACGTTCCATTTCCCTGAATCTCAGGCTGAGAAAACAGAACAAGCATATGTAACTGTCTTACTTACATTTGTGTCCTTAGTTCAACAGCTAATCTGGCCGAGCTTAAGTCTCAATTCCTCAGATATCAAGTCTCTGTCTTCTATAGTCCAGACAGTGTCTGATGGCAGATCAATATATTTACATTAATGAAGGCATGTAAAAGTTTTTAATTATTTTCTTTGGTTCCTTTCATTTGACATTCAAAGATGATTGAATATGACAGAATCAAAACAATATCCTCTACTGAGGGAAAAAAGGATGGTTTTTGTTTTTGTTCTTTTTCCTAGTCATGTATGGTGGTGGTACATGTTATAATCCCACAACTCAAGAGACTAAGACAGGAGACTCATATGTTTGACACCATTTGAACTACACAGCAAGTTTAAAGCCAATGTGAAGCCTGTCTCAAGGAAACAAACAAAAAAGATCTCCTCCCCGGTATAATAAATCCTCAAAATATTTGCTGAACTTGCGTAAATAAATGACAGAGATGAAGGCAAAAAGGAAGCCTGAATTCAGTCATTTTCATTTCCCAGACAGTGTGGCCTAGGAAACGAGTCTTCCTTCTAAGATTCTAGTCATAGTTAGGGCTGTGGAGATAGCTCAGCTGGTAAAGTGCTTACTTTGCATGCACAAGGGCCCAAGTTTGATACCTAGAGCTGACATTAAAAAAAATACAGCCTGGAATAATAGAGTGAGTGCTCCAAAGGGGTAGACAGACCCTTGGAGGTTGCCAGCCGGCCAGCCTACAGCCTACTTATTGTGTAAGTTACAGGCCAGAGAGAAACCTGTCTCAAAAAAGTGTGGAGGACTAGTACTTGAGGAATGACACCGGAGCTTCTCCTCTGGCATCCACACATATGTATGTACACACATGCAAGTACACACACACAGACAGACACACACAGACAGACAGACAGACACACACACAGATTTCTGGACACAGTTGTATGTGTTAGGCGTAGTCCCCTCAGGCTTCCTCTTCTTCGTGTCCGTCCCCATTCCACCCAGGCCAAAGGACACACATTTTCTACTGTGTGGTTCTAACTGGTTGAACTAGGGATAGATAAATGTCCACTGGAATTCAAAACTGAAATGTCCTTCAAAGGTCCACATGTGAGAGCTGTCTTCAGTGTAACACTGTTGGAGACTGTGGAACGTTTAGTGGTGGGTCCTCGTGGGGGGTCTTCAGACTACTGATGGAGAACACTTGGAGGCAGTTGTGGGAGTCTAGCCCCTCCCTCTTCTTGGCCATGGTGTGGGCAATTTTGCTCTGCCTCATAATATGTTATCTTGCTACAGATTCAAAGCAATGAGGTTAACCTAGTGAACTGTGAGCTAAAATATATCTCTTCTCTTTATAAGTTAATTGCCCTGGGTATTTTGGCATAGTGACTAATGCAGTACATAATGCCCCCAAAGCCAAACAGTTTGGATGGTCATAGACCATCAGATTTTCAGATTATTTGAACTAAGGGATCATAAACCATAATCAGAAAAGAAAGTTCAGCATAGCCATAAACACATACAAAACAAACAGTTAAAGGACAGGCAGAAGTCAATTTTGAGAGATGAAAGGGTAGTGTAGGCACAGAACCAAAGAGAGGTGAGAACCTGTGTGGCCAGAAAAAGCCTCACCAGAGAACCCAGAGGAAAGATCGGGAGGGCAGAAGAGAAGGCGGAGAGGAAGAGAGGAAAGAAGCCGGACAGAGACAGAGAGGCGCACGAGCGTCCACTTGTACCTTCACTTCACAGGTGTTTTTTTAAAGATTTATTTCTTTTCATTACATGTATACAGGTGTTTTGCCTGCATGAATGTGTGTACCAAGTATGTGCCCGGTGCCCATGGAGATCAAAAGAGGGTGTCGGATTCCTTGGAACTGGAGTAACAGGTGATACTAGTCACCATGTGGTGCTGGAATCCAAACTCAGGTCCTCTGTAAGAGCAGCCAGCTCTTACTAAGCCAAGCCCAACCTCACAGATCTTAAATCACATTTTCATGGACTCTGGCTTTATTTCTCTTACTTGAGATTTCCTCTGATCACTTCAAAACCCTCTTACCTTCACTGCGTTTTCTCTCACCCATTCTTGTTTTGCTGCAACCAAGAACTTTCACTAAACAGTGCGTTTCGGAGTTAAAAGCCAAACATTTTGAATAGTCAAATAAGGAAAGCACTTTGGGCTCTGATTTTGTTTTAAGTGGACCTTTTTAATTAGGAATTTCTGCCAGGGGCAGAAGCAGGACAGTTGGTCTCAGATTCTCATTGTTATGTGGGACATTTGAATGAGTAAATGTGTTCTGTCACCTGGCCAACAGCCATGTGGATTGGTTTCCAGAGAATTCTGGGACTTTGAACTAATGAGTGTTTTGATAGATCCAAAGCGTTTATAGAAGAAATGTACAATTTCTTAGAGAATGAGAAAATATTTGGCTTTTTTGAACATGACAAATAACTAATGTGCTAGTAAGCGGCAAATGTCACCCTGGTTTCTACATGGGTGAATGATTGCCTCCCTTAGTCTTCAGACACAAAATTTTCCTTTTGCTAATGCAACTATGATTTATCATAGCAGTTCCCCTGACATGGTGCTTCCTTCCACATACATATACATAAACACCAGAGGTTTCTTTGAAGAATTCTTTTCCTTCCAAGCCTAGAGGTCCATGATCTGCTAGGGGAAGATGATTCAGACAAACATTCTCCTCTAATCCACTTTTGTATCAACCCATGTACCACACACACTGAGGAGCAGAGGAATGGATAAAGAAAAGGACTGGTAAGGTTGTAAGCTGAAATTTTGTTTGTTCGAAATCTGGTGCACTTCGGGTAAGAGAAAGTCTTGAAATGACACAGTTAAATTATTTCAGTTATAATTTTCTTAGTGCTTATTTGGAGAATCAGAATCTTGATCTATAACTACAATCCCAGACTACCTCCAGAGTAAAACAGGCTAAACTAGACCACTACCCTTATCTTCTTCCCCAGTCTCAGAGGATGAGTTAATATAAGAGATCTTACTTTCATCCCGAGTGCTTCAACAGGAAGAGATGGGTCTAGACTGCTGTCTGACTGGGCTGACTGTTCTCCAACTTGATCCATACTTGGTCCATTTTCTGCTGTGCATCATTTTACACCTCCGACCAAGCAGAGAGTAGTATGCGTCAAGAAGTTGAAGTCAAAGAAAGATTCTTCTGTTATAAATGAGTAGAATTTTCTATGGCAAAATTGAAAGAATTCTGACAAGTGGTCATTTTAGAGAAGATGAGTTAGTCCTATATGATACTTATAAAATTGGTGATTCCTGGACAACATTTCAACTTCAGTAAGTGCAAAGTTAACATGTGCTTAGAGTTAATCTTGATTCTCTATTATTGGTGAATTTTGCCTTAGGCATTTTATGTTTTATACTTTTAAAAATTGAATTTTTACAATTTTCATACAATATAAATTTGATGGTATTTTCTCCCCTCCCCTTTTTGCACCTCCACTTATTGACCCAATTCAATTTAATGCTTTCTCTCTAAGAGAGAGAGTCTAATTTGTGTTCCCAAATTTTCTTCACCTACTGGACCTGGTTAACTTACCAAGAGTCCCATATCTTTAAGAGACCGTCTCTGCCCCTCCCAGCAGCCATCTGTTGCTACAGTTTCCCTAGGTGCAGTAACCGTAGCTTGTTAATATCCTTCCTCACTTGTATGCTGGGATTTTTTTTTTTTTCTGGCTTGAGCTTTCAAGGGACTTGTGTACCCTTGTCACCATTGCCATGAATCCTATGAGCTACAATAGCAGCTGGCTTGACAAAGAATAAGAGGCTGCAGGCTGCTTCCTCCTGAATAGGACACCTATATCAAACTTCTGCCTCCCAGGGTTCAGGGATCATTGTGGAGGAGACAGCAGAAATACTGTAGGAGCCAGAGCAGGTGACCACAGGGAAATAGTCTTCCAGACAGCCAGTCAGTTATTCGTATGCCTTAGGCATTTTAAATTTCATTTTAGAATGGCAGAATAAAAGTGATACTGTCTTCTCCTCCCCTAAGTCACTTTTCAAACTGAGGAGCACCGAATACAAATTTTATCCTTTAGTTTTAACAAAGCTAAGAGACAGCAGTCGTGAAACCAAACTATATAGAATAATCTTCTTTTATGAGGCTGAGTCAAGCTCGGGAATGAGGAAGCCCAGGGAGGAAATGCTGGCAGTTGCCTCTTTTCCTCCAAGAGACAAAATTCCCAAGAATTGGCACATGTGGTGAGACAAAACCACAGCCTCTGTCTCAGACAGTGGGACCAGGATACAAGGCTGGGCTTATCCATCTTGGGGGCCTATCTGAGCAGGGTTTTGTACTAAGAAGAAACAAAGAATTGATGCGGAACCCCAGAGCTTGTCAAAGAACACAAAGGTAGGCACTAGCCAGTGTGGTAGGAAAGTTGTTAATCCTTACAAACACGCCACAGGGAGAAGCATACAGAACGATCTGCAATTCACACAGCGACAGCTGACGGTATTTAAAAGGAGAATAAGAAAGCACAGAAAGTGGTGATAGGAACATCCGGGAACTGAAAAATTTCAAAAGTAGGAAGGAGGCTAGCCCATGTGAACCCTGCTGTGCTTGGTAACAGCTCAGGAGAGGCAAGGCTCCTGCATCCCAAAGAGGTGGCCTTACCATCAGGTGTGGACTGCACCGCTGAGTAAATTCGTTTTGCAGCATCAAGTTTTCTCAGGTAGGACCTTTAATCGGGCTAGCATCATTCTGGGGGGTGCAGCTCTGGTGTGTTAGAAACTATGCTACTGTTTGTTCAGATTTTCATAGGTCAGGGTAAGGCCTTGTCCAGAGGAATGTTAAGAGGAGCTTAGGTGGAATTCATATGTTAAGGCAAGAGTCTTTATCATCATAAAATTCAGAGAGATGGAATATACAATGGCCATGAAGAACGCAGTCTCCAGAGCCTGCTGCTTTGAGTTTGGATTCTGGCTCAAAGACTTACTAAATGTGGGATCTTGGACTTGTCATTAAACTTTACTGACTCTATGTTGTTGTCTAGGGAATAGGAGTTATTATAGTACCTACTCCATAGGGAATTTATGATTTATAAATGATTTAATAATACAATTTAATGAGTTCATGCTTTTGAAGTGCTTAGAACAATTCTGAGTGCACAGTGCTTACTATGTTTCCTTTAAACATATGCTATAAAGCAGTCTAGAAAATGCTTTCTCCCAGAGTTGAATACGAAAACAGATCATCTCAGCACCCACACAAAGATGCCATTTATAAAAACAGAATAGAAAGAATTAAAGGGAATCAGGGCAAACAGTGTCAAAGAAATCTCTCCCACCCTTCCCTCCTTCCTTTTCCTCTCTCTCTCTCTCTCTCTCTCTCTCTCTCTCTCTCTCTCTCTCTCTCTCCAGTATGTGGTACATACACAGAAGGGTTAAGAAGAGGCTTGATCTCCACCTTATTTTTTGGGACAGGTTCTCTCACTGAACTTGAAGCTTACCATTTCAGTCAGACTGGCTGACCAGTAAACTCTCCCAATCTGCTTGTCTGACTCCCCCGACCCCAATGCTGAGGTTACAGGTAAAGGCAGCCATGTTCAGCCTTTTATGTGGGTGCTGAGGACTCAAACTCAGGTCCTCATGATTTCAGGGCAAACGTTCTTACTCACTAAGACATCTCCCCAGTCTCAAGAAGTGTTCCTTATAAAAAGTATTATTAACAATTACAAATATTCAGTATGTGTGAATAAACACTAATCATCATGACATAAATATTAATATAAGCAATCTAGAGGAAAATAGAAAAACAGGAGAAATCTTTTATCACAAAAGATCATATGATAAAATTGAGAATGAAGTTGAGTGTGGTGGCACAGGCCCCTTTAATCCCAGTACCGGAGAGGCAAAGGTAGGTGGATCTCTCTCTGTGAGTTCAAGGTCAGCCTTGTTTACATAATGAGTTCTAGACCAGCCAAGGCTACATAGTATGACTCTGTCTTTAAAAAATTAAGAATAAATGAAGTTCAAGAAAATAATCTGAAAACAGACAACATAATCAATATAATAACAGAGAAAGCGAATTCATTAAAGCAGTTACACTTAGAATTAGTCCAACACTAAACTCTGAACAGACAAAATTTTAATTTCCTTTTGTGATCCATGGAATGACAGTACTGACTACATATGCTGCACAAACCCTAGCTAGATTATAAAACAGGAACAGATACAATGCTTACTGTAATGGAACGAAATGAAGACTGCACAGAACCTAGCCAGAACAACAAACCAAATCCGTTTCTACATGGAGCCAAACTTACCTTCACTCTTTGTCAACAGGGAAATGAGCACTGAAGGCTGAGTTCTCCTAGGAAAATAAGTGTAAGGGCATCTTTTTCTATCAGAGAAAAACACCCACTTATGTGAAATGAAATACTTAAATCTGAAAATGTATGAATACTCAGCAACTATTGTTTGGAAAACAGTATATATTTAAAGGAAAGAGAAGCAAGGACATCAAGGTGATGAAGGCAGATAATGATGGGAAAGGGGCAGAGCTTTTGAATTCAATGAAAAAGTAGGTAGAGATGAGAGAGGCACGCAATAAAAGGCTACACTGTCAATACTGTGGAAGACTGAGTACTACACATGAGTTTTTTAGAGCAGTGACAAGAGATGGATGGTATGTGTGCATGTGTGTGTGCGAGTATGTTCCTGCATGTGGAGGACAGAGATTGATATTCAGTGTCTTCCTCTATCTCTCCTACTTTATTTGCTGTCACTGGACCTGGAGTTCACCCACCCAGCTATTCTAGTTAGCAGCTTGCCCTGGGGATCCCTGTCTCTATCTCCCAAGTGCTGGGATGACCGGTGAGCTGCCGCACCTACCTGACTTTCATGTCGCCCTAGGGAGTGAACTCTGGTCCTCAGGAAGAGATGCAACGTCTAAAAGGAAAAAATGTTGTCAAAGGATTTGTAAAACTTGTCTAATACCTGACCTTGACATCCCTCAAATAAGCACAACATATCAATGGATCAATGTGATGATTTCCATATATTTTTGAAATGTTATTTAAAGTGATTCAGCATCCACTCATAATAAACATACTTAACACAAAAGAAATGGATATTTATGTCTTTAGTATGACATTGTGCATACACACACATACACACACATACATTCACATGCATACATATGTGCACATGAACATCTCCAGCAAGAACACAAAGACATCACTCACCTGTAATACCAGCAGTGTTTATCAGTACTCTAGAGGTGCATGCTAATGCAGTTATAGAAAGAGAAAATGAGAGGAATAGCAATCAGAGACTTAAAATCAGCACCGCCAGAAGATTGCTTTTGGCACACCTAAATATTTAACTTTGAAATGTTGTAAAAAATAAGATAAATAAACAAGGTAACTACTTACTAGATATGGGAAGTCAAGATTCTTCAATGTGTAAAACAACATTAATTTAAAAAAATTATTGATTGGGTAAAAACACATACACACATGCACACGCACACGCACATACAAACTACTGCAGCACATTTTCCCAATTTAAGACAATCAAAAACCCAGGATAGAACTGGGGAAATGGGCAGGAGGCCCCAACCTTAGCTGAGGAATTTTTGGCAGCTGGTCACTGCTGGGTGAGGGAGAGTTGGTCTTTAACGGAGAGATGCTAGACAAGTTGAACAGGCCCCAGTGGATGAACTCACACTGAGAGACACCTGGGTAGACAAACTTGACTTGAGAGGCCTTAACATATATGACAGAATGCATGAAATCCTGTGGGTAGGCTATGGGATGGGTGCACTTAGGGGAGGGCTCTAAATATGATTAAAATGTATTATATGAAATGGACAAAAATTCAAATAAAATATACATAAAAAGCCTCCGTGTATAGAGAAACCTGTGTCAGAAGAAAAATCCACACTAATTTACAACTATTGACTTAAAATGTCCCTCAGTAAACAACATGTTAAATATGCTACTATATAATCATACAATGAACTAAGAGCAACTGAAAAACAAAGAAAGCAGATCTAAAAGCACTGATGCAGATAGCACTCTAAGATACATCACTAAGTGAAGTCAAGTTGGGAACTGTGTAGCAACTCTTGTTGTTATGTTACAGAAAAGAGATCAAGCATTCACCCAGGAGAGAACTGGCAAGCTCCTTTATGCGTTCCCATGCATGTGGTCCCAGAATTAGCAACCAAGTCCTTAAGACTTTCTGAGCCCAGAGCAACATATGAGTCAGGTTAAATAGAACTCTTTCTGTCATTTAATGGTTGCCACCTGGGCCCTATGGCCTTCACTTTGATGTGCCATGTTATCTCAAGAAAATTCCTTTCTGAGTTCATCTGGTCATTATAGTTTACAAAGTAGATGTCACAGGCATAGGTCAGGACATCTGCCACCTTTTGATTTACAGTTAGTCTAGACTGACTGAGCTAGGAATTGGTCAAACGGTCATTTTAGTTTACATTTGATCTACACTTCTCTTAAACTAATTGGCCCAGGTGCCTCATTACACCACTTGTGAACTTTCCATTTTTCTAGTTTTACATCTGTATCAGTAGTTAGACACGGTGAGTAGAAAACATTGTGAAGCTTCAAGACATTACAAAGTAATGAAATGTCTCTGGGTAATAAAACATTGCATTACAGGAGTGCATTTGTAAGATACCTACCCAGTAGGTAAAACAAAATGAAACTTCTAATGGCCTAAGCTTACAAGGATATTCTACAAGAATACAGTTTGGTTATGGTAATACAACTCCTCCTTCCTAATCAGTTAATATTTTTGCTGTTGTTTGGTATTGATGAGGGTTACCACTCACATGTTCATCACGGGTATGCACATAATGTTTCTAGAAGAACAGACAGAAAACATTCTGGAAAGTTGGCTGGCAGAGGTCAAGAAAGAGAAGGAAGTAAATTACATTGTTCCAAATTTAGTATCTTAAAAAAAACATCCCTGTTATATCTGAAGGAAGTCAGCAGGGAATTGAGAAAGGTACTCATAGGCAACAGAGGTGAACTTAGCTTGTCTCCCCAGTGAAATGAAACACACTCAGGGTTCTACCTCGGCCACAAGACTGATGTCTCCTTAGACATCAGACAGAACACCTACATCAACACCAGGGATGTTTCAGTCACTTGAAATAAATATAATTTCATAAACATCAGCCACACATGGGCTAGCAGAAGTTCCCTGTAAATTCTGCTGGTGATCTTGAAAACCTGCTGGGGTTTCTTATTTGTTTTTTGTACAAATTCAGAGAGACCCGTGAGCAGAAAATATTTTCCTCTAGAGAAAAGAACTCAAGTGTAGATGTGAGGCTTAATCAATTTCGATTAAATTATTGGTTGCTAAACACATTTACAGAAGTTACCACAGCACATCACCTCTTGATAGTTCTTGGAAAATACTGTGTATCTTTCAAAAACCAAATTTTTCACAGAAAGTCAAAGGAATTATACTAAAAACTTGGGTTTCTAGGCTGCCATGGAAAATATATTTTTTATTTTTACTTATTGCTGTTTTTGATTTCTATCCAATGTTCTGAAAGGATCAAAATGTGTTAGTTGTACAGCCTAAACTTCAAAATCCTTAGTTTGAAACTAGAGGTATATATTAACAAAATTAATAGCACCTATTAATTTGTTTGTTTTTGGTATCTTGAATATAAGGTTTTTATCAAATGCACAACTGAATTTAATTAAGGAATCTTGGTTTTTTTCCCTCAAACTTTTATTGTATACTGTTTTTAATATTAGGTTTAGTGATTTATTCTTTTTCTCTTTTCTTCCTTCCTTTATTTTCTCTGCTTCTCTTTTTAGTCAGGGTCTCACTATATAGCCCTGACCAGCTTAGAACTTGCAATATATGTCAAACTGGCCTCAAACTCTCAGAGACCCACCTGCCTCTGCCTCCTTAATGCTGGGATAAAGGTATCTAGTGTCAAGCCAAGCTAGATTTAGTCTCAATAGTCAAATTCAGCTTTTCAAAGGCCAGGTTATTCATTATAACAAAGGATTGCCTCTAAAAATAAAGATTCATTATGTTATATATGTTATGGCAGAAAACATGTTTGAAATAAAAGCAGGAATCATAATGTTTACCAAGAAGAGTGTTTTATTGTAATAATGTGGTCTGTATGTTATGCTGAAAATAGAAATGGCCACATGAAAGAAAGAAGGTGCCATACACTTGAGCTGCAGTCCTGAAAAGATCAAATTAAAGTCCCTTTAATGAGACTCTTTAATTGCATTTGATTTATTTCTCCTGCAGGGAACTCAACATGTCAGGAAGTCAGTAATTGTCACTTTCTTCAGATTATTAGTAGACATACAATTTGCCAAAACATCTGCTAGACCAGCAGAGGGCTCAAGCTTGCTGACATGTTGTTTAGTGCTCCAAATGCTCACAGAAGAAAACTTTGGCTGTACAGAGAGAGGTGAGCAAGCTTCTCAGTGAGAAGAGGCTCCACTGGCTCTCACTGACCGGCACCAAGCAGAGCTGTCCTCTCTGGGAAATCACAGTTGCTACTAAAGTACCTGTTCCACCTTACATCAGGCAAGGTCCGGCATGGGGGGTGGGTGGTAGAGTTGAGTTAGGATGTGCCATTGTGCTCAGTGGGGTACAGAAACAACGCATTATAGAGAGGCCAGTCTCCGGGCTGCATCTTGTCTTTCTGCTAGAGACTAAAGAGTACCTTCTCTAGTGGAACCTTCTCTAGTGATACCTTCACCCCTGCGCTATGTTGCTGGGATTGAACTGAGCGCTCTACTACTGAGCTGTATGTATCTCCAGTCAGATGTTTATTTATTTTATTTTTATTTTTATTTTGAGATAGTCTCACCAGGTTGCCCAGACAGGCCTCCCAAATGGCTACCATTACAAACCAGCACCACCAGGCCCTGTTTAAAAGTTCTTTAAAGAAATCTCTTGTCTGGTCACTAGCAGTTGACTCTCCGCCCCATCTGCATTAAACACGTTTCCCAAGTAATTAGGGAAATAAACTTTCCCCCCAAAGAACCTTGGGTTTAATTTGGAACAAGAGGCAGGAAAATAGTTTGATTTCTTTGCTCCTCTGTTTTGCTATTGGTGGCAGATTTCTGGGGTGTTTTCTGACATTTTTACTACTTATTCATTCAGATTTGCTATGGGTTTAGTGTAATCTATGACCTGAGAGTTGTGCTAGTTCATTTACAATCATCTGCAATCTTTTTCTTAAAGAATGCATAAAATGCCATAAATTTGCCTTTCTGTGCCACTCCAGGAATATGACACAATAATTTTAGAGTGTCTCACCTCCAAATACTTTGCTTTCTCTTTAGACTGTTCTAAATAATTCTAAAGAGTGCTTTTGAGTTTCTAAATACATGTGTTTTTCTAAAGTTTAATTATGTGACCAGAATATACATTTATTTACTATCAATTCTCTGAACTCTCCTGAAACTATGACATATACATGATATATCCCCAGCCAGTTATTTATTTATCTATTTTTTAATCTATTTATTATATTGAGACTATCTCACTATGATATACATATGGTCAGGTTTATAAAAATTACTTTTGTCCTCAAAACCTAAAGATTTTCTTTAAAGAATGCACAGATTAATCTATCTTCTCTTGAGAGAATTACGTAGACTTTCCAAGAGGGTTTTTAAACATGTTTGTGCAGGGGCTGGAGAGATGGCTCAACAGTTAAGAGCATTGGATGTTCTTGTAGAAGACCTGGGTTCAATTCCCAACATCCACATGGCTGCTAACAACTGTCTGTAACTACAGTTCCAGGGGACCCAATGCCTTCTTATGACCTCTGTGGCCATTGCCTTACACACATGCAGGCACTACATTTATATACATAAAATGAAAATAATAAAATATTTTTGAAGTGTTTGTGCTCCATCTTTCAGCTTCTGATAGAAACATGCAAATGTTTTATACTGTTACAGTCTTTAATATTTTCCTAACAATGTCAGGGTTTGATTTATATATTTTAAAGCTAGTGGGCTATTCAAATTCAACTTCACACTCTCTCGTCTTAGTAGGTGTTCCTTGGTTCTTATGTAGCATCCCTCTGTCTTTATTAATACATTTTGTCTTATATTATCCTTTGCCTGACAAATCAATTTCTAGGCATGCTCCCTTAGGTTAGTACTTTCATAGCTTTGTGTGTCTGTTATGTTATATGTGTGTGTTAACTATTCCATACTAGAAAATAAAATATTCATTATGTACTGAGTTGAAATTCTAATATTTTGATGCTTTAACTTGAATAAAAAATTTTAAATGACTAAAAAAGTTTGCATATGTTCAAATATAATAAGGAACTGATTGACTCCTGTTCAACCAAACAAATAATTGGTCTTTTATCATTAGAGACTCTGGAGAATTTTCTCTATAAGAGTAGTCTAAAATCCTTGGAATGGATAGAATTTCCTACACCCTTCAGAAGTGTGCATTTGTTTCCCAGTACCTGTTTTCTTCTTCCAAATTAGTAACAGAAAAGCTCTCATACAATACCACTACAATACAGTCTGACAGCCCCTTCCTCTATGACGTCCCCTACTCTTCTGCAACATACAAGCACGTAACTTTTCAGGTGGCTTTCAACATTGTCATTCCCAGTCCGTTAACCAGCAGATTTATACAACAGGATTCATCTACATTTTTTTTCCACTGACTGAAAAAGCTGGGGTGGATTGCGGTCTTGTTCATCAGTGTAATCATGGCTATGCTATAATACCATCCAATACTTGTTACCAGTCCATATTCGTATAGGATATGTGTCTGCTAGATATTCACGAGGAGCTACGGAGTCATGAGTAGAGGCAGTGATCTCGTCTTCCACATTACAGCACATGCAACTAGAGAAAAGTGGCCCCAGGAAAACTGTCTAATTTGTCTGGTGGATAATTACAGTACATCATAGGCTTTACTATGGAAGACCAAGGTTTGGTTCTTTGATGATATTGGAACCTATTATCTCTGACAGACTTAGGAGTGCCAATGTACTGTTGAATCTGTATTCTATTTCAAACATAGACCTGTATAGCAATAGAACCAGGTCTTCTGCTCTGAATAAGAATAGACAGATTAATAGGGCCTAGATATCTACCTATATATGTTTGTTGTATAGGGTCTATTTTAACATTAAATGGCTTATTGACCTTCAAACTTGGAAAAAGTCAGTGTTTCATAGAAATGGAGAGGCTACGAATATAAAGTTTGTGGGTAGATTACTGGCATCCTGCATGACCCCGATAATAAGCCCAGGGCCTCCTGTAGAACTGTGTTACCCTTGTCTGTGGGAGATGGAGATCCCTAAAATGGGAGGGTTATCTCACAAGGAGGCTCCTAGCTCATACCCAAAGGAAGAGCATTCTAATCTCCAAGTCCTGATTTATTTTTCACAGATACCCATACTCTGTTCTTTCACTCTCTGTGCTTGTGAAATCATTCTCAGCTAAAATCCCAGAGAACATTTCTCTGTATAACAAGCAGACCCTGAAACCAGGCTGTTTGCTCAATAACAGCTGCAGACGCAAGTGCTGTAGAATCTGGAGGCACACACACACCACACGGAAGACAATGAGAAGCTGTTCGTTTGTAGAATCCAGCTTGTGCCTGGAGTTTGAGTCAGTTTGTGTGAAACAGTGGAACACATAGTCTCTGCACAGACTTCTATAGGAAAATATCAGACTGTCTGTGATGCAGCAAGAATGCTGTTGTCCTCTGACTGAAGGGCACACAAGGAGATTTATTGTCTGTGAATACTTGATTTTTTTTTTTTTTGAGAAGCTGGAAGTTGAATAGCTATGACAGCAAAACAATGCTAATAAGATTCCACTTGATGCTGAGTCATTTTATTGTCATTCATTCACTTTCTTCTGGGTAAAATAAATAAATAACCCAGGTCTGAAAAAATTGAATCTGAAGTTGAAGAAAACCTCTCTCTTTTCCCTCTAGCTGTCTCTTTCTCAATCTGTCTGTCTGTCTGTCTCTCTCTCACTTTTTCTCTCACACACACATACACACAAACTTCTCTCTGCTTTGTGGTTTACTTATTGCCACTACCCTCCTAGCTTAAGTAACTGAAAAAGCATCATTCTGTATCTCCTGCACCACAGTCTTCCAAACATCTCTGCATTTGGATTTACCTTCCTCCAGCTAAACATACTTTCCATTAGACCTGGTCTCAGGTTCTCATCAACTCAGTCATTCTTATTTAGGTAAATTCTAGTGAGAGAAGGAAAACCTTTGTTAGTTCATGTAATTATAAGATATTTATAGGCTTACTATAAGGTATTGGTATCAAAAGTGACTATGGAGTTGGCAGATGGCTCATCAGGTGAAGGTGCTTGCTGCTAAACCTCAGGACCTGAGTTTGAGCCCTGAGACATACCTATTAAAAGGAGAGAGCTGACTCCCACAATTTGTCCTCTGAGCTCCAGGTATATACATGAACACACACATACACACACACACGCGCGCGCACACACACACAGACACAAATCAATAAACGTTTTTTGAAAAGTGTTCTGTTTCATAAAGGTAAGACTGCATGTCCTTCTTTGGCCACATCTAAACCCAATTCAGTGACTCTGAAAATATAAATAATGACCTGTGTCTGCTGTTTGTCTCCTACAGGTCTTGAAACGTTCCTCATGTACCCCTGACATTGTAGTTCAGATGCAGGACTGTCTTGGAGCCAGCAGTCCACTGGCACAATAAGTACTGTATTTGATTTTACATGGGTAGGAAAGAGGTAATTAGCAAAACTAGGTTTATAGGTGATGGAAGTTTAAGGCTTTATGCACAAGATTCTGAAAATTAAACACTTCAGAGCTTTTGTTGATGATTTGTTGTGAGTACTGTGAACATAGGTTGTTCTGTGCTAGCTGATAATGCTGCAGTTTTGTCTAGGCCCAATGGGGTACGTAAAATTATTTTTTTATGATTGGTGCTAATGTTTCCAAAGGATCCCACTTGTATTTCTCTATGGTGACTTCAAGTTTACTGAGTCAATGTAGTTTAGTTCACAGTATCCTTAGCCTATTCCTCTGAAGTGGGGGGAGCTCCTGCCTTTGTCCAGAGTATGGAAGCTGACCTGGCCAAGCACACTCTTTTAACTAAGAGGGCTTTTCACCCAGGAAAGCCACTCCAACAGCATATCACATTCAAACTCCAACCAAGAGATGCTAGATTCATGGGACGCTCTCAGGTAGAGAATGATTTGGAAGGGCAGCAGACTGTCTGAGTGATGACTCTTCTCACATCCCACAAAACATCTCATAGGCTTGCCATACAGCCCAGCAAGTCAAAGGACTCTTCTCTATCCCTTCCCATGGGTATTGTTGTCTAAGTGACTGAACTAGCCAAGAATTGACTAGCAAGTCAAAAGATTGATTAATATCATTAGTACAACTATGTCTTAAAATTTAAAATAGTATTGCATGATAAGATTAGTTTTTAAAAATTATTTATTTTTTTAAAAGTATAAAACAAATTTAGAATTTCAGATATCTGTATTTATTCAATTTGACATAAGATTCATTAATGGCATTTTGGTACCCAGGTTAGTGAATAATTTATTGATTGATTGATTTTTTTAGTTTTTTACACCATTTTATTGAGGTATGATTGATATATAAAAAGTTATTACATTAACGTATATAACTTGATGACCTTTAGGGTTAACTAGACATGAATGAAACCATCACCATAATCTATGTCATAAATATGCCCATCACCTTAAAATTATCCTCTATCATCTTAAGACTAATAATCTACATTTAGTAAAGTTCTAAGAATGTAAGCCAGAACTTTTAACTATGATTACCGCTATAGCATAGGTATGGAGGACTTATTTACCTTATACAAACAGAACTTAATACATTTTGATCAATACCTCTTTCCAGTCTCACAACCACCATTCTATGTTCTGCATCTATACAGTTAGTGATTTTGGATCCCTTCTATAAATGGAATTATTCAGTATGTTCTTCTCTGTTGGCTATTGATTTAGCCTAAAGTCCTTCATATCCAGCAAAAGTTATCTTTTAAATATTGAATAGAGACAAAGAACCTATTGCTGAAGACGCTATATATGTGAGTCATAGAATTAACATAGAGAATCAACCTAGAAACTTCATTACTACTGGCTAGCTCTCATAGTACTACAAGGTTCTGTACATGATACTGGAAGAGAAATCATCAATCTTACGTAGCTGTAACCCTATGAGCTACGAGAACAACTGGCCTGCAAACATGCCCACTGATGCCATAGTGGCACAAATTTTATGGGAATAACGAATCACTCTTTGCTTGGCTTTAAGGCCTACTTCATAAGATTGAGCTCATATTTGGCACTGTTATCAGGACCAAGAGCCTGTGCCTAGACAAGTCACAGGCCATAGAGGAGCACTTACTACTATTATTCTGCTAAATTGACATAGTTTTAACCAGTCTCTTAATGGCTTATTGTTATAGCAATAGATTAGTGCTGTACTCTCTCAACTCTCAGCAGGGAAGTTTTTTACAGCAGATGGAAATTAACACAGAGATCCGCAACTATTCAATGTGCAGAGAATAAGAGACTGTGGAGTGCTCAGTCCCAGATGGGACACCTCTCACTCACCCTCTCCTCCCAAGGCTCAGAGATCATTGTGGAAGACTGTAATAGCAACACATAGTAGATGAATACAAGGAGACTGTTCATAGAGGGCAGTCGCACATAAGAACACACAGCATTTGTGACAGCCTGCACAAGGCATGTGGAGTTCAAGGCCAACAAAATCCCAGCGTGGATAGGAGATGTGGGCAAGAAACCCCAGCCTTAGTTGATGAACTATTGGTAACTCAAAGCTTCTGGGAGAGAGAGAATCAGCTTTCTTTAAGAATATGAGCTTGATCAGGCTCCAGAGGATGGACCCATACCAAAGAGCATTTGAGGAACACAAATTAAACTTGATGAGATGAGCATTTATAAAGGAAAAATAATAATAAGAGGCACGAAGCTAGGGATTAGTTGGGTAGAGGCATGTGAGAGAAGTCTAAATGTGATCAAAATACAATGTATGAAATTCTATAAGAATCCATAAAATATTTTTTAAAGAAACAAAGACTTTACTGAATAATCAAATACTGAGGATCTTCATAAAGTATGCTAAAAGAAATTCTTCAAGCAGAAGAAAAATTACATAGGCCAGAAATTTGGAAGAATACACGAGTGACACAAAATAAATAAAGATTAAGTAGAACTCTTTTTCTTAGTCTTCAGTCTTCCTTCATCTTGGATGATGTTGTTGCAGGTACCTCAGTCAAGCTAAGTCCTCTGGAGGCCCAAAGCTGCCTTCTGCAGCTGATCCCTTGGCGCAGGTGGTTTCCTCACTCACCCCTTTGCTGCTCAGTGCACCAGGACTCATCTTGCTTGTTGCATCTCCCTAATTACTATGTTTCAACATCTTTCCTAATGGTCCATTGTCTTTCAGTTTGCAGCTATAGCACCTAAATGCTGCTCTGTGTTTGGGAGATTGGCCAATTATTGAGTCTCAGTGGGGTTACCGATACGGTCTCTCTTTATGATAGAAGAAAAATTCAAGATGCTGATTTTTCAGCCTCCCTTACAGGCTTTACCAACCATATACACGGTTCCATGGGACCATGACTCAGGAGAAATCATGTCAGGAAGGACAGGACAGGCAGCTGTGCTGGCAGAGGTGGCAGGGACAAGTAAGGCCACTGACTTAGAAGCACTGGTAGCCAGAATGAGGATGGGGCCCTTTGCTTTCTCCTCAAAGATGATATAACTCTACCCACTGTGGGTGCCTAACTAGGTTTTGTAGAACCCGTGGATGAAGAAATGAAGGAAGGAAGCAGCCGAGTTTGGTGGTCACACAGACTCTAAGGCAAGTTTGAGACAGATCTGAGGTAGAATTCCCAAGGCTGCTTTTCTTCCCTTCTAAGCTTTAAATAATAGACTAAAATTTACAAATTACTATGTGAGGTACTGTATGAGACAGACATTGAGTTAGAAAAACACAGAGATGAGAAAAATGGAATGGGGAAAATGTTTAATAAGATTAGTTAACTTAAGAGATAGAATAGAACTTAATATCGTGACATTTAGGCTCAATATTAAAAAATAGAGCTAGGATCTAGCTCAGTAGTTAAGTGTCTACATAGTTTGTGGGTTCAATACCAGCACTGAAGTAATAATAATAATAAGAAGAAAAAAAGTGAAAAATGTACACGAAGGAGAGAAGGTTGAACGATGGGATGTGTGTGCTCTGAATGAGAAGAGAGTGAGGCTTCAGAGCAGGGTTCAGGGTTGAGGGACTGGGTGGCAAAGACTGAGTTGACATTAAAAGTCAGGATAAGCAATTTGGGTAATTTGAGGAGTTTTTATAAACTATAACCTGGAAAAATGATAATGTAATTTTTTTCATCGGTGTTTTACTTTGTTGTTTAAATAAGAACAGAATTACCTGGACATGGTAGCACATGCCTTTAATCCCAGCACTCAGGAGGCAGAAGTAGGCAGATCTTTGTGAGTTCAAAACCAACCTGGTTTACATAATGAGTTCCAGGCTAGCGGGGGCAACAGGGAAACCTTGTCTCAAAAAAAAGAACAGAATGAAAGGAATGAAAGCCATAAGGAAATGCCCTGGAATTGAAGAAGCTGGAAATGGAGATATTTGTTCTCCCATTGAAAGACTATGTTGAAGCAAGTGCTATGACAGCCTACTCTGCAAGGATACTGGGCAACCAGAGGGGGAGTGCACTTCAGGGAGTGAAAGAAGTGAAAGAAGAATTAGTTGTTCTTGGCTTGAAGCAAGAAAGAAGACAAATCTTAGCATAATGGCTAGAAACCTGGTTTGTGAAATTTACTGGTTGTTGTGGGATGCTCTCCTCTAAGCACGACATGACTTCGCCCTCTTAGACTCTTAGTGGCTATTGTTACTCACAGGAGATCTGTCCAAAACTGGGTCCATTAACTTCCTGTCATGGAAGAGGGAAGGACTTATAAGTCCCTCCAGTTAAAAGTCATAGAGGGAGAGTGACAGATCTGTGGTTTAGCCTTTCCTAAATTGCCCATGCTCCTTTAAGCAGCCCTAATTAAGCTAACTGGGCCACCAAGTCACCAAGATAGACTAAGGTGAAATTGGTTATTATTATTGTTATTATTACTATTGGTCTGTTGTTGGTGCCTTATCTTGGCAACTTCTCCCTAGGAAAAGGTCACATGCTAATCAAAAACAAAAAAGTCAGAAAAGGAAAATGTTGCATTTCACATTATGAATAAGATATTATGAGATGCATAGGTCATGTAGGATGCTAGTTGTGCAGTTCAGTTCCTTTGGAAGTACCCTTGGGGGTAAGGCTATGACTCATCATAGGGACCAGATAGAACATGAAATGATAACAATATGTAATGAGGATCATATGTAATGAGGTTGAGTGTGAACTGAAGTAGGTCTGTCCATAAGTAACTTTAGGGCATATGTTCCCCAAGGCTACTCACTATTTGTAGTTAATTAATTAATTAATCAATTACTGTATATCTGTGTGTGTGTGTGTGTGTGTGGTGTGCATGTGTACACATGTGTGGGTACATTCTCAGTATATGCCTCAGAGGCCAGAGGAGGAAGTTGTGTATCTTGCTCTGTCACTCTCTGCCCTATTATCTTGAAATAGGGTCTCTTATTGAACCTGGAGCTGGCTGGCAGCAAGTAAACCCCAACAATTCCAGATCTGCCCTCACTTGTGTGATCACATTCAGATTTCCACGTGGGTGCTAGGGATCTGAACTTGGATACTCTTGTTTGCACAGCAAGCCTCTTACTCACTGAACCATCTCTCTAGCCCCAGGCTTCTTCTTCTGATAAGCATATACGTCTTTCAAGCAGAAGGGGCGAACCAGGACTTTCTTTGGATGTGTTTGTCATAGAGTTGTTTTCAAACGAGCAAACACATTGCCAAAGCAGTCAGAGGGAGAGTGCAGTTGAGATTTCCTAGGATTAGGGAGATTTCAGAATCGCTCTCCATCCATGCACTTGAATGCACAGGCGGGAATACACCTAGACATGCTTCCCTGGCATCTGCATTCACTGCACTCTGCACATCTTTCAGAAGGTGGCAGCTCTGCACAGGATGGGACACAGTAGAGGCAGTTAGTGCTGCCTGTGATGGTGACTGCAGGGCCCCACTGATTCTGTGTTCCTGTTATTTTGGACTGCCTAGCACAGTGACATATTCCTGGCCAAGCGGTTCTTTTACATTTTAAAATCCTCCTCCTTCCTTTCCTCCCCCTCCTCCCCCTCCCCCTCCCCCTCCCCCTCCCCCCCCCCCTCCTCCTCCTCCTCCTCCTCCTCCTCCTCCTCCTCTTCCTCCTCCTCCTCCTTCTTCTTCTTTCAGTTTCTTAAGGTTTTATTTGGGGAAACAAAAATATTCTGCTTTCTTATCTTCTGCCTTTGGTTTCAGCTTTTAATTTTTCAAAGCGAAATATTACTTTTGTTTAGAAAGGCATGCGCAACAGTTGGATGTCCCCTTTTGGGAAATAGTGAGGTTTGGATGCTCAGACTACTGCAGCAGAATAGCTTGCTAAATCCAGAACAATGTCCCACCTGCCTGTTTCTTCACTAGCCTTTACAGAGCATATTGTGTGTGCTTTGTCAGATGGAAAACAGGATTCACAATCAGATACGTCTCCTTTGCAAGTAAAGGATCAGCATCCAGCAGGTTTTCTAAGACAGGATATATTTTTGCTTTTTGTTTCCACAAAACAAAAATGTCATAGATGTTTCAGCCACACACATATGTTTGCAAGATCCAGTCATGAATGCAAAGAGGAAATTAATATTCTAGCCACGGACTGAAAGCAGTTTATTCTAGAGTTCATTCTGAGGAGGTAATGACTAGGAAAATGACAAAGAAAACTGTACTGACCATTAGTGAGCAATCACCCTGTCATATTACAGAGATAATTTAGATAAATGCGGGGTTTTGCTGTCTCCCAGGGAGACAGGCTGCTGACGTCTTTGATAATGGCAACCTACTTAAAGGCTGCTTTTGACAAATGTATTGCTTCATCATACAGACGTAAACTCGACTCAATCATGCCTGCCTGTTGGACATAGTAAGAGCTCTTTTTACAGGTTTTCAAGAAGTCTATCAATCCTCTGCTCCCGGGAGCACATGCTGTAATGGCCCCCTGAGGGCTTTGCAGCCACTGTGAAAAGTTGTGTTTGGAAACATAAGGTATTTAATAAATGACTGCCATGCATACCATATTTTTGTTCAATTGAGTTTCATTATTTTAGCAGCTGCTAATTATATACTGTTGAAATTTGGAGGCTGGTAACAGATTCTCTGTCCCATCTGGGCAATCCAGCTTTTCCAGAATGGAGTTTTCTACACTCTAATGTTAGTAGGACTTTTGGCTGCCATGTTTAGAGAACTGACCAAAATCACTAGGCTGATTGTGTTAGCTTCCAAGTATGAAAATGAAAGGCCCTTGAAGTATTTACAAAATCATATTATCTTTTTTATTTGTATGTGTGTGTGTGGTGTTGGGAACAAATCCAGGGCTTTGAATACACTGGGAAGAACTTTAACACTGCCTTACAACTTCAGCCCCTATTTGATCTTTGATCTCTGGTGCCCTCTATGTCATTTAATGCTAAGAGATAAGTGGGAGCAGCTATGCTCATTTGTAGTATTAATAATGGATGCGTGAGTTCTGAGACTATTTGCACTTGAGAAAACATGGAGCAAAGATGACCATGACCTATATCATATTTTCAAAGCTGTCACAGGAACTGTATGAGGCATGTGGTCAAATGGAGTACATCAGGAGAAGAGACCTGAGTGCCTCTGCCTTGAAGCCAGATATGAAGCTCAAAGCCAAAAATGTACTACAGCTGTGTAAATAAGTATGGAACTGGATTTCCTCACAGCTGATAGTATCAATTTTTAAGACTGTTGTGACAATGTAACAGACAATGTCACAGACAATGAACATGAAGCTGTAGTAATGATAGCTATGATTAGTAATGATGTTTTAAAGTTACAGACCTTGTTTTGAAATGACCAAATGTCATCTCATATATATGACACAGTATCTTCTGGGGGTAACAGGCAGGTTTCCGTACCTCTCACTGTAATAGACAGGAAGGCAATGTACAGAGAAACGAAGAACTCTCAGCTAGAAAGAATAAGTTCTAGTGTCTTGCAACCCAGTTTGGTGACTATAGATAAAAATAACATTGTATATTTCAAAATCGCTAGAAGAATTTGAATGTCCCAAATATAAAGAAGAAATAAAGGTTTGAGATAATGAATGTGCTAATTATCCTGATTCAATGGTTGTGCATCATTTCCCTGTGTAGGAAAGCCTCACCGAATCCCATGATTGAGTAGTTATTATGTGCCAATTAATGAAGAAGCCCAGTTATTAGCTATCTTTTTTCACTGCTAATTTGCCTTTTTCTCTGTTCTTATTTTAATGTGGTTAGTTGATTGGTGACTTCCCAAGGTGAATATTCACCTCACAAATGAGGATCAGGCAGAGAACAAAGGTTGGTACACCCAGCCCACTGCAAATGCAGGCTCCGTCACCACCAGGCAAAAGTCACTGCTCAGAGTTAACCAAACCTTTACTTTAAAAAGCCACTTACAGAGTCAGGTTTGTATCTCCAAATGCCCGCTGGTGTGGATCATCCACTGGAGCCTGGTCAACTTATTAAGTCTAGCACTTAAGTGAGACTGACTCTCCCATCTCTCTCTCTCTCTCTCTCTCTCTCTCTCTCTCTCTCTCTCTCTCTCTCTCTTTCTCTCTCCCTCCCTCTCCCCCCCTCTCTCTATCTCTCTTTCTCCCTCTCTCCCTCTATCTATCTATCTACTAGAGTGCAGAAATTTGGTGGGAGGGGTTTAAAATGAGGTGCTGATATGGGAGGGAATCTAAATTTGATCAAAATATGTGAAATTTACAAAAAATAAATGATAAAAACCACTTACAAACCATAAATAAAACAAAATATAGTAATTCCCACAATCTGGCCTAACTGAAGTGGAGATTTCATTTACATAAAAACATTATATGTGATGATATCTTTTAAAGACTTCATAACATTCTTGATATTTTGCTTTCTAAATCTTAAATAGATATATGGTCTGGTCTTAGTTCAGTGAGTTTAAGATTTTTGCCTTCCCATAATCTAACACACCTAGATTGATTCCACTTCCATGAACATATGCTGGAACACGAGCTACAGGCAGTGGCACAGCTTTGGAAGGTGAAACCAAGATGCATAGTGGGAGGGGGATTTTTAAGCCCAACCCCTCTGTGGCCCCAGCCTCTCTCTGCTTCTCACACCAAGGTGTGAGGTGATAAAGAGTCCCAACCTCATGTCTGACTGCCATAGAATCAACCCTGCTTCGCCTTCTCCACTATGGTGGCCAGTGTTCCCTCAAAGTGTGAGCCCAAATAAGTCTTAACTTCTTTTAGTTGCTTTCTGACAGGAGCTTGATCCCCAAAATGAGAAAAGTAACTAATTGCATATTGGCAATGAAAAGTGTGAGCAAATGGATTGTGCGGTTTATAGGAAGAATGTGGAAGAGTTTGGAGCTATTAGCTAAGGAAGCCCCAGAATGCTGCAAGTACAGCTAAATGGGCCATTCTGGTGCAAGTTTAGAAGACCAGAACATCAGGAGAAATGCAGGTAGTAAAGGCTATACTCATGAGATTTCAGAGGAAACCAAGCACTATATCACAAACTGGACTAGATGCCATTTGGGGGCAAAGAATTATACATCATTCTGCATGTGTCCTGAGAACCTGCATGACACTAAAGGCAAAGAGTAATAGACTTAGTTGACTGGTAGAGAAAATAGCTAAAGAGAACATAACCTATTATTCCTCTTAATGATATTTAGAAATAGAGATGTGTATGTGTGTGTGTGTGTGTGTGTGTGTGTGTGTGTGAGAGAGAGAGAGAGAGAGAGAGAGAGAGAGAGAGAGAGAGAGAAATGTAGTTTGCTCAGAAAAGGAGCAAGTTAAGGTGAAAGTTGCAGACAAGGTGTGTTCAGCGTATGAGTTACATGAGTTAGTCCTATTATGGAGAAACTGAGCATTTTGCACTGGGATGAAAGAAAAAGTACCTTCATGGTAAGACATAAACCATGGAAAATTCTAAGGAGTAAAATTGCAAAGCTATTTGAAAAACTTTTACTTGAAAAGAGAAAATCTGAATAAAGAGCACTTTCGGCATATCCTGCTTGGACAGAGGGCCCTAGGGGTCTGTTTTCTCAGATTCCGCCAGGCAGGTGCCCAGAAACCATTTCAACTTGCCCAAGATAACCAGATTACATCTCAGGCTATCAGCAAAACTTAGAATTAGTTCCACATAGTATTTTTCTTGTAGGCATGCAGAATATAAGAGTGAAGGAGTCATGGAAGATTATCCCAAGATTCTGGAAAGCTATGAGTTCCGGGAAGAGTTGAGGGTGGATTCTGTGCACAGAGAATATATGTAGCTGTGAAAGTGAGACATAAGCTGCAGTGCAGAGTAGGATAGAAACGATGCCAGAGGGATGTTCACTGAGGAAAGGTTCAGGCACAGAATAGAACAAGCCCCAGACAGACTGCACACAACGGAACTGAACAGGCAGGTCTGCCCGACCCTATTGACACCAACCCTTATCCCTCCATTTTGAAATGGGAATGTTACCCTTCCTCTGGGAATAACTACCTTGTTTTTGCTTATTTTTATTTTAAAGGGACTCACAGTTGAGAGACTGATTTAGGACTTTGAAGTTCTAACAGAGTTGAAATGAGTAAGACTCAGAAGACACTTATTTATAGATGAACTCAGTGAATTTGCATTATGAGATGCCCTTGAGACCATGGGAACCTGGGAAAAGTATAATGGTTTGAATGTGAAGTTTCCCCGTGGGATTCTAATTCACGCCTTTGAACATTGTTTCCCGAATCATAAATCTGTTTTTGGAGGTTGGGGAGCCTGTGGGAAAGAAGGTATAGCTGACAGAAGTGCATTAGTAGGGAATAGGAGGTGGAATTTGCAGCCCAGTCCCATTTCTATCCCCAGTCCCAGCCACACGCAACCACTACTGCCTTACCTTCTAGCCATGATAGACCACATTCCTGCAAAATGTAAGCCAAAGTAAATCCTTCTTCCTTTTACTTGCATCTTGTCAGGCATTTGGTCACAGCGATAAGCAAAGCACCTAATACAGGGACTGTGAGTGATGGAGATTGTGGATTTCAAAGTAGCTAATAGGATTTTGAATACCCCCAAAGTAAGGATAAATGTTGGAGGTACTAGACAGACTAATCACACTGATTGCAAGTTGTGTGCATGTGTACAATTATTATGTTGTGCCTCTAAATGTGTACAGTGTTTATGAATCCATAAAAATTTTTAAGTCAAGGGACTGGAGAGATGGCTCAGTAGTTAAAAGCACTGCCTGCTCTTGCAGAGGACCCCAGTTCAATTCCCAGCACCCATATGATGGTTAAGAACCATCTGTAACTCCAGTTCCAAGGTTTCTGATGCCTTCTCATCTTCATGGGTATTGCACAACATGGGTACACTTATATGCATGCAGGCAATACACTCATACACATGGAATAATAAATAAAATATTTTAATCAAAATAAATTTTAAAACATATAATGTGAATTTGATCAATCCTGGTTACACCTTAGAATCACCTGAAAGGTTTGTGTTTTTTGTTTGCTTCTGTTTTTTAATGCAGACTTAATTCCTTTCCAAGGTCACTCAAATGACAGTTTTCAGATACATTATTAGGCTGGAAAAGCACCTCAGGGGACTCTAATTCATTACCAGGATTGATGACCACAGAGTCAGCGACTTCCACTTTTGTCCCAACAGCATTCAGACCAGCATCTAATTTTTATGAAAAGAATGAAATTACAACCTAATAAAGCAAAGAATTTATATAGGCATTCTATAAAGACAGCAATACTACTGAAACTGATGAGTGACCGGAACAAGAATCTTCTGTCACTGGGTGGATAGAAGATTAATTTGTTTTATGAAGGACTCAAAATCCCCAACAGCTCCATTCAACTTGAAATAGAATGCATAGTTCCTACAGTGGACTTTGAGACCTATAACCTTTTTCGTTGTGATCTCTAACAAAATCTGCTCCTCTCTGGACTGTTTACATTGTAGATAGCTGACCTGTTCCTCTCTTCCGGGCAAAAGGTAGGCATGTTTCGACCAATCATCCTTTCTATTGTATTAGCAATCCCTTCTTCCTGGAATGTTCTGCCTCAGGTACCCAAGTGACCAAAGTCCTCATGCCCTTCTAGACTTTTCTCCTTCAGGTAACACCTTTGTAATCAGAGCTCCCAGGACTACATATTGGAAACTTGAAACCTACACCCTACATGCCATTCTGACCCCTATTGCCCTGGCTTATTTTTCTTCCTACAGAATCCCTCAGCTTCTACTATACTATAGAATTTACTCTATTATTATGTTAATTGTTAATTATTGGTCTCCTACTACAGGATTGTATGTTCTATAAAGTTAAGGATCTTTGTTGTATAATCCACAAATATGTTTCAGTTCCTTCCCCCTCCCTCTCATTTGAGACCAGAGACAGGGTCTTATGAAGCTTCCAACTCCCCATGTAGCCTAGGATAATCTTAAACTTCTGACTCTTCTACCTCCATCTCCTCTTACCGAGTGACTGTTGTGATTACAGGTATGTGAGGATATACTCAGTTCATGTAGTGATGGGAATGAATCCAGAGCTTGTGTACTGGGCAAGCACTGTACTTACTGAGAGCTACGTTTCCCGCCCTCAGTTGTCCCTTAAGCGCTTGGTAAACAGCAGCCACTCCAAACATCATAGTTGAATGAATAAATGAAATACTTTCTGGGTTTCGGTTGTCTACAGCATATAAGCATTTTAGGCTCTCTTACTTCAGCTTCCTCTTATTGCTCCTGCCTGCTGTCTAAACCTAGAAGGAGAGGATGGAGGACAGATCAAAGTGCATAGACAGTGTTACTAAGTTTCTCCTATTTCATTGCTGATGCAGAAATTAAGAAAAGCAAACCAAATTACCTCTGACAGAAGGAAATTATTAGCTCCACAGTTTTTGAAGACATCCTATCATATCCCACTGGCTTGATTGTAGACTGTGTTATACCTTAGATCTTATACTTTCAGAAAGAGAAAACCTTTCTTTATTGAAAAATCTTATGTCTTAAAAATATTTTATCTATGATTTTTATTTTATGTGTGTCAGTGTACTGTCTGAGTACATGCAAGTGCACCCATGTCATGCAATGCCCTTGGGTTAGATAAGAGCGTTGGGTTCCTCTGGAACTGGAGTTTACATATGTACATATGGTTGTTAGCTGCCATGTGAGTGCTGGGAATTGAACCTTGGAACCTGGGTCTTCTTCCAACACCATCTTTTCATAAGTGGAATGTAATGATGGCTGGCTCTTGCTCTGCATTTTGTTGACTGTTGTCAGTTCAACTTCATTCTGGATAAAATCACAATCAAAAGATTTCTGTCAGTCTTGATAGCACACAACTGTGATCTTAGAACTCCATATGCAGAGGTTTGAGGATTGTGAGTACTAGATCCAGCTGTGACTATATAATAAGACCTGAGATGAGAGAGAGAGAAAGAGAGAGAGAGAGAGATCTTGATTGTAACACACAAATGCAGCAAAGACAGAACTCTCTCTGCATCAGTGCTCATCGCCCATCGCTCTGAGTTAACAGCTCTTTTCTCACCTTCTGCTCCTGAATCACTTTCATCCTAAGAAAGTAGCCATACAAAAAACTCCTGCCTTAGAAGAGAGCGTGATATTCTTGTCCTATTTAAGGCTTCGAGATCATCATGGAAAAGGTGTTTGTGTGGGGGGGGGGCACCAGAAAGATTGCATGAGCCACGGATAGTGGATGAATACAAGGAATCTGTTTTCTGGCCACAACGGGGCAGGTGACACATGAACCTACAGCACATGTGACACCATGCACCAGACATGTGCAATTCTGAGCCAAACAAAACCCCAGCGTAGATGGGGAAATCAGGCAGGAAGACCAAGGCATAGCTGAGAACTATTGGCAATTAGCAACTACTGGGAGAGCGAGAGTCAGCTTTCTTTAAGGTTGTGATGCCAGGTAGATTGACCAGGCTCTAGAGGACAGACTCACACCCAGGAGTATTCGGAGGACACAAATTGGACTCCAATAGGTTTTGAAAGTAATACAGACCATGAAGTGAGGGGGCAGAGGGGCAGGACAACATCTGAGATTAGATGGCGTAGGAGGTCTGAATACTATCAAAACGCAATGTATTAAGTTCTCAAAAGATCAATAAAAATACTATTTTAAAAACTCCCGGTTTAGAACAGCAAAATCTATTCTCTAGGGAGGACAAAGTCTGACTTGAATGTTTGTTTTGTTTACTTTTCCTTTTCCGTCATCAGCATGAGGCTGATCAAGTGGAAGGGAAAATAATAATGGCAGAAATCCAATAGGCTCTTTCTGGGGCTTTCCGGTTTCATTATGTGGTTTTAGGAGGAAAAGGCTGTCATATAAACTCATCTTCAGCAATATGAGTAATAGCAGAGAAAATTGTAGTCAAAGGTAGATGGCTTTGGAGATTTTATATATATATATATATATATATATATATATATATATATATTGTTTATCCAGATTTGACACAATGTTTTAGTGAAATTACAAAGCTTTCATGCTGCCCTCTCTTATTTGTCTTAGATGACAGAGAAGAGAAGAAAATTATGAGTAGCCATGAAATACTGACTTTCAGTCTCTGCAGTTCTGGGATATTTTTTTTCTTTCATCTAGTTTTATTTGTCCATATTCTTCATCCTTCACCTAATTTGTTGGAAGTGGTTGTTCAGGGCATGATGGGAAGAGTAGAAAGGAAGCAAGCACTCTTCTTATTATCGTAATGGAAATGGAGATGAGCTACCATGCCTGGGCAGTAGTCCCTGAGAGGTTCTGGATCCTGTCTGAGTCTTAACAGCTGGTGGGCAGGCTGAGACAGAAGCAGAGGTCACGCCACACGTGGCTCTCAAACGCTAATGCACAAGTGGGCAACGAGTGCCTTCAGCTGTTGCCTTGGCATATGGTGGGGAAGAGACCCAGCTGTTCAAATTGCCAAGTGACCTTGAAATCTGTCAGTTAATATGCGCACAGATGGGAGGGGACTTGCTCTTCGGGAGGAGTAATTGGGACCTGTTCTTCCCATTCATCAGTGACATCTGAAAGTCCTTGTGATCTGCAGGAAAGATGTCAGTGAGGCTAGGGTTTGGTACTTCCTCATCAGGTGCCCCATCCCTCTGTGGGGCTGCTCTGTCGATGCCCCAGTGGGAGGCCTGTTACACTGTAATTAGACTCTGCTTCAAACATGAAGTCCCAACCATTTTGCACCTCAGTCCATATCCCTTCACAGGGTGTTCTTAAGGACTAGAATCAGTTCCCAAGGCCCAGTCTCCACCACATTACTCCTAGCCAGAGTGAAGGATGTTGTAGACAAGGAAGGCCCTGATTATGCCTCTTTGCTTGCTCCTGGTGTGCCAGCACCTGCTTGTCCTATATCTGGAGCCACAAAGCTGGCTTGTCTGCGACCAGACAAAGTTTTCTGTCATTCTCCAAAGCCATACAGATGTTTTCTTTGTAACCAATCAGGTCACAATTCCCCTAGGAACAGGTATCTCACTAGATGGAGTCAGGAGACAAGAATCATTGCAAAATTCCTTTATTTATTTGATAGGCAATCAAGTGCCTAATGGTCATACCTCTGACTGGTTACAACCTCTAAGGAGAGAGATTTGTGGAACTGCAATATCTCTTGAAAATGAGATAAGACAAAAAAAAGACGCTAATGTCAGGTAATATTTACCATAGGAAAGAAACAGTAGGAGGCCAATTTGATTTCACCATTTTGGAGTTGAGGAGTCCATTTTTCCAGCCACCCAGGTGATATGTATTGAAGCATAGTGAAAGCAGATCCCACAGCTTTCCTTCTGTCTCTCCCTGAATAGTGATGGCCCTTAGCATGTACTCTCCTTATAGAGAATCAATTTTGTTATGCATAGGAGGAGAATTCTCAGATAAAGCCTGAGCCATATTCACCAACAAGAGACTGATACACTCATTCTTATATCAAGACCTAGTTGCATGGATCCATTAAAGGGTTCTTTGCACAAAAACCCTCAAATTTTGTAAAATAATGCATCCTAAGGAGGAGTGAATTGGGCCCCAGAACAGGACTGCTAAGAACATAGGAGTTCAAAAAAATCAGTGACCATTCTGTTCACCAAAAATCATCATTTAACTCAGTTATTGTTGATTTGTTCTTGAGTTCCAAGGAGGCAATTATATTTCCATGAGAATTTATTAAAGGCAAAAACACGGTAGAGATGTCGCCCCCTCTTAACCCATGGTGTCAATGGTCTGACATAAACTAAGAGCCTTGGGAAGGAAGCAGCATTGTCTATTATGTGATCTTAGTTTATATAAATCTCATCAACTGGCGTTCTCTAGTACCTAAACCTCGTAGCTATGGGGCACCAAGGTCCTTGTCTAGGATATTGAACTCCATTCACTGATGGACAAGGAAAAGGGATGGAAAAGAAGTGATCAAAATTGATTCAGCCACTATTGATGGAGGAGCCTTAGGCACACCACTTCAGTTTTCTCCTCTGTTTAATGGATAGAACGGTAGTAAATCCTCTGGAGCTAAGACATTGACTCGCATAACCGTCTATGCTTTTCGCCGTGGTAGAAGGTGAGAGGAATATGCACATGGAATCAATCTTTGGAGCAGTTTTTTAACCCTTTTCTGGAATTTTTAAAAATTTTTAGACAGGGTCTCCCTATAGCTCCAACTGGCCTGGAACTCACTATGTAGACCAGGCTGGCCTTAAACTCATAGAGTTCCACCTGCTGCCCAAGTGCTGGGATTAAAGGCATGCGCCACCACACCCGACCCTTTTCTGGAACTTTTTATTCACAAGTTTTAATTGTTTCCCAGGAAGAAACCTCCTAAGATGGGCATCGATTTGCACCTAAGCCACAGTAGCCAAGGAAACGGCTCATCTGCAGCAGCTCCCAGGCGCTTTCTGATGAGCACCCTGAGAGTCACGAGCAGGGCTGACTCAGCCTGTCTTCTAAATGTGATGAGGTCGTGCCTGCACCCCTGTCAGGACCCCTCCCCTTTGCTCCAGAGCAGTGACACGGGCGGGAGATGAGCACCCGGGAGCTGCGTGGTTGATCACAAGCTGCGTCTGAGATAATACACAGTGAGAAGATCTCTAAGTGGAAGTCCCCGGTCCTGCTGTCTGATGGCATGTCCAATTTAGCATCACGGCAGTGGGGCGCTTGAAGGGAGGCTGCACTATATCCAGTGTGATGCCGTTCCCCTTCGGAAAGTGAATTGTTTTCAAACATGTCCCTCAGGATATGGAATTGAAGACTGAGTCCTTTCATACATTCAAGCCGAAGATTTGAGCACCTAAAGAAAGTCTGCCAATTCTTTTTTAAAAATATTTTTATTTTTTATTTTATGTGTATGTGTATTGCCTGCGTGTTTGTAAATGTGCCCCTGTCCTGCAGTGCGTGTAGAGGTTAGAGGAAGGCATTGGAAGCCATGGAACTGGAGTTCTGGATAGTTCTTAGCCATCCTGTGGATGCTGGGAATCGAGCCCAGGTCCTCTGCAAGATCAGCCAGTGCTCCTAACCACTGAGCCATCTCTTTAGTTACACCTAATTCTTTTTTTTTTTTTAATGAACCCAGAAAAACAGTAGTACAAAAAGCAAAGACATTTTTTTAAAACCTGAAAAGTACCTCATTTATGAATAAATATTGACAGAAAAAAGTTAAAACTGATGAATAGGGTTTACTAGTAAATGGAAATAATCGTACCCTAGGACAAGCAGGTTTGAGCATGGGAACTGAGCACTGCTTGGCCCAGAGGGTGTGTGTGAATGCTGGCTCTGCCATTTCATGATCTTGAGCAAGTTGCTAAAGTTTCCTGTCACTACTTACTGACCTATAGAATGGGGAAATTCTATTCTTTACTTGGTTGGATTGCTGTATGAAGAAAACTAGTACACTACGAATAAAGTGCTTAGGACAGATTCCAACACAGAGCAAGTTAGCCTTTGTTTGTTTTGCTGTTTTTCCAGGAATGCAAGCTCAGAGACATAGATCTCACTTTTTTTCTAAATGATCTATTTCTTCTAGAAAAATGTGCAAAAATGGTTTATTTTCTGACTTATTTGGAATGGCAGCCTGTACTGTATTTTAAATAACAGGATCCAGGGGCTGGAGAGATGGATTAATGGTTAAAGAATACTGGCTGCCCTTGAAGAAGATCCCGGATTGGTTCCCAGAACCCACATGGTGACTAACAACCATCCGTAACTCCAGTTCCAGGGATCCTATGCCCTCTTCTGACTTCTGTGGGTACTGGATGATATGGTTGCATTTATATGCAGTCAATACACTCCCACACATAAAATAAAAATAATAAATAAAATATTTTAAATATCAGGATCCTCCCTGGAGGATCATTTGGCTTTTCCAATTGATTTGAAATTCTTTTTTGGATTAATAACATAACATTTAATATATATTATTTTTTTCTTTATGTTTGAGAATATTATACATATATACAATGACATACAGCCATATCTATCCCCGACTTCTCATTACAGCTTCCCCATGGTCCTCCCAATTCCACCTTCCCTACTTGATGCCTTTTTTTTGATAGCTCACATCCAGTTACTGCTGCCCTTATGTACACAGGTATGGGGCCATCCACTGGAGCATGAGAAAGCTACCAGTGGACACATTCCCCAAAAGGAATGATTCTTCTTCTCCTGGCAACTATCCACTGTCAATAACTCCCCAGGAAAGGAAGGGCCTGGATATCATCTATGCCAGAGTTTCGACTGGCTGGATCTTGTGCAGGTCTTATGCAGGTAACCACTGTTGTTGTGAGTTCATGGTTGAGACAGAGCTCCCAGTCTCTTATTTCTAGTCCTTTAACTAGCTATGAGTGTCTGCACTGACTGCTGCTCAATGCACAAAGAAGCTTCTCTGACCAAGGCTGAGAGTGGCCCAGGTTCTGGGTAGTATCTTGAAGGATAATTTTTAAATGTTTTGGCAGCTTGTACAATTGTTCTTCACTGTTAATTGTTCTAAATACCTTGGTCATTTGTCCTTATCATGATTTTTGACTGTGCACAAAGAAAGCTGCAAGCTAATACCACCTATGAGTGTCTACATAAAAGTTTACACATAATAAGAGCAAAGCCAGATTGGGTATTAGATTTTATTTAAACTTGAAACCATTTTAATGATACTTAGTGTCCCTACTCTACTTCAGAAAAATTATCCCCTTTACAACAGCACAAATATTCTTTTAATTATTTTAACATGTTTAAATCTTTTTAATGTCTTATTATTAAATTGATTTGTTGATTACTTTGTTGTTAAATTAAATTGGCACTTTCTACCTCTTATAGATTCTAAGTGCTGACTGTCCACATTAATGGACGTTAGTGCTGTTCATTAGTGTTGCGTATTTGTTCCTATGCCCTGGGTGGGTGAAGTTTAACATAGGAATACAGTCCAAGGACTCACACTTTGCAGAATCTTATTCTATATGTTTTAGTCACTTGTGTCCTTTTGTGTTCATGGCCCTCTGTTGCATAAGGGAGCTTCATTGATGAAAGATGCATTAGTGTTCTCTTTATCCCTTGTTCCACTGTTTCATGAGCCTTAGATGTGGAGGTCCCGTTGTAGACATGTCACTTTTGGAGTTAGGCAGTTCACAGACAATTTCTGCAGTTGTGGAACTCTGTAATAATCTCCATTTGTTGCAAAAGAAGCTTCTTTGATGAGTGGTGACTGGAACACTTGCCTGTAAATATAAGGATCCATATTTTGCACATAGTAAGAAATTGCATTTGTCAAGGATGTGACAGCCTTGGAGCTTTCTTTAAGATCTACGACCTCTCCAACCATGTGTATTTGATTTTGTTTACAGTACATGTGATTTTCTTCCCATTGAATGGGCTTTAAGTCCAATTAGGTAGCTGCTGATTATCCCCAAGATAAAAGTACCACTACTGTCCCAATATAGTTTGCTGTGCCAGTCATTGTTGTCGTTATTAGACCTTACAGCTGGAATTGGACCATTTATTGATTTTCTCCTTTAGCAGTTTGCCTAGTGTTATCCAAGTGTTCTCCAAAATTATGAAAGCTAGCCTTCAGGGAAGGTAGCTTCCAGGTCAGTTTCAGTTACATTGCTCCAAATCCTGTGTCCAAAGTATGTCCTGTCTTCAGCAATAAGATCTTACCTTCAAGTTCTGGGAGGCAATAAAAGGCTGTGGCAATATTTATTCCCAGAATACATGGCTCTCTCTTTCAACTCTTGTATGTTTTCCTCCTTTAGTTTTCTATGATTTTTCTAGATTTCATCACTGTATCAATGGAAGTGCAGAAAAAGGAACTGATACTTAAGAACCATTGCATTAAGCCAATACCTCTGAAGCAAGCCAAGAGATTGAGCTATCTCCCCTTCACCACTCTACCATCCCTTATCCACGCCTTCAGATCATATAAACATTTAACAACCTACCATTGTCGTGAACACATATGTGGGCCATCATCAGTGCTTACTCTTGACTTCTTAGAATTTAAATAACTTTCACAATGATACGAAGCAAGTAGATAGCACAGCCAGGACACACACCATGGTAAGCTAATATTCATATATTAAAGTAGAATACTTGGTGGTTTCCTTGGCACTTTACAGTGGATTCTAGTTCTCATTTCCTGAAGCACAATGCCTGCATGTAAGCATACACTGCTACATAAAGATGAATTAATATGCTTTAGCAACAACCACAGGGTCCTGAGCAAAGCACCTGTTATCTTAGCTATCCGTACATTATTGACAAAGTAGATACAAATAATATATTTTTATATCCCTGAAAGTGAATGCATAAAAAATACTTTAAAATAATTTATGACTCATTAACTCTTTTAAAAATCTACTCTGTCTAGCTGAATTTCAGTGTATGTTGATAGTGATTTTAATCTTTTCCATGGATTTGGGGTTTTACTGGTATAGATTATTAAAATTCTATTTATATAGGCAAAATCATTTCTAACATAACTTTAAATATAATAATCTGCAAGTCAGTGAGTATTAGCCAAAGTTCATTCCCCAGTCTGTCTCAGAGAAAATGGATGGCTTAACTACAGAATTTGCTGCATGAATTTTTATTTTACTATGTTTTCCATGAAAATTCTTCACATGACAACTTATAAAAATTCACTCCTTGATAAATATCTTTGAAATTTTATCATTTAAAAACATTAATGATGGAAAAGAATTAGACTTAAACTATATAATGGTAGAAGTCAAGCCCTTGGGAAAAGGCATGGATTCTGCTGACTCCTTGTTTCATTTTTGTTTTCTCTGATCAGTACACAGCTAAGCCTACTGCAGGTTTCATTCTGAAAAGTCAATATCCAAGGGCATATTTTGAATTAATCAAACCTGTTTCTGAGAGATAAGCAAAACCAGTTCTTTAAAAAGAGGATGTGAAATGAAAACTTATGTATTCATCATTCTATTTAGCTTCAAGTAATAGCCTTACATAACCACATAGTAGACTTAACTGATGACTAAAACTCAGCTTTGGCTTTGAAGCTGTTATAAAAGGTCTTAAAAGAAAGTGTGCCATAATTTTCTACAGTCATAGGTTGAATTCAATATGTTTCAGATTACTTTATATATTTGCATAATTTAAATTATGAGAATGAAATTCAGTTAGGTCAATCAATATTCATTAAGCACAATGAATAACAAAAAAGTGCAACGCTTCGGTCTGTCTACTCAGGGAATAAAATCTTGCCAAAGAAGAGAAATTTAGTTAGATGCATGTAAACTGCAAAATAAATAAAAGTACTAAAAGCCCCCGTTTCCTAAAGCTGTGGTATCCCTTACTCTCTGCTTTGATCACATCTTGAAACCTAGTTATTTCCCTGAAACTGCTGCCTACAAAAACCTCAGATGGAGGACCAGTAGTGTAACCCAGTGGCAAAGCCCCTGCCATGTACAAGGTCCAATGCCAATCACAGCAAAGAAAAGAGTTCCTTGCCCTTTACCCAGTAGGAACTCATCCTGATCCCTTAACTTGAGAGTAATCTGAATGAAAGTTTATCATGTAAGCTTTGAACAACCTATTAAAAAATTTCAGAGAAAACAGGGAAGATGACTGGAACCATTTAAATAGGTAGTAAATTCCCCCTGAGGATTCTCAAATCCTTAAATATCCATTCATTTCTTACGCAGTGTGAACCTCCAGATCTCAAAACCGACACTTCCTTGAAGTAAGAAAAAATTTCTACTGCTGGTCCTAAGCCCACCAGAGTATCCAGCACACACTAGCTGTTCAATATTCCCTGTTTGCGGATGCTTACAAAATGAGTGTGTCTTTTTTTTTTAAAGTGTTAGAACACACAACAGATTTGTATAGTACACATTTGGATAAAGCATCCAAATGAGTAAAATTCTGAATTTAAAATAGTATGTGTTATTTTCAGTGTCGGACATTTGGCTGCACCATACATTAACAAATTGTGAAATACCATAGCAACGATCATGCAAGAGAGTTTGGAAGAATCCCCTAAATGTGAGGAAGGTTTTGTTGCCAGCTTGTGTCCTCACTGGGAAGCAATGGAATCTTTAAGAGACAGACAGCTTTGAAGAGAATGGATTCTCTGGGTCAGGCCCTCAGAATTTCCTGTTGGAGCCCTAGCCTCTCCTCTCCCTGCTTAGGCTTCCATGAATGCACTCTCTGCACATCTTTCCCTTGTGATGATTGCTGTCTTAATTGGGGCCCAAGCAACAGCCCCAAGTGATCATGAACTAAAACTTCAGAAACTAGAAGTCAAAATGGAGTTTTCCTCCTTATGAGGAGTAGATTTTCCCAGCGATTTTTTTTTTCTGACATACTGTTGTAATCTTTTGGTTTCATGAACATAGATACATGGGCTAACATAGCTATTTATATATGCATGCACATATGCACACCTTTTGCAAATGTACTAAATGGTGTAGGAAAATCTATTGATTTAAGTGAGAAAAGCATACTGCTCTAGTCATCCTCTATGGCTTTTAGTTGGAATTGTTGTTACTGAAGATGTAATTTCCAAAGTTGAAGACTCTTTTCTATTGAACCTGTGGTTGGTAATCAAGTACATGGCATTGTAATATTATATGTTGAAATATCACTGGCAAATTTCAATATTCTTGCTCTTGAAAATTAGCAGTAGTCCCTGATAAGAGGACTGCATTTCAGAGAGAAAATGACTCTAGTTCCTCATTTATCAAATGAAATTAAGAGATCAATTATCAGTTGCAGGTACAAATAGATTCCTAAGTGTACTGAGGTGAGTGCAGATAGACCTTCTTTCATCCTATAATATATCAAAAGCTGATTTTCTGCTGCTCCATCTCAGTAGCAAATATGAGCTGCCCTCACATAATCAGAACATCCCTCACCGGGAACCCCAGCCAGCTCCACTGTGGATAATACAGGAGTGCCATTGACAATCACAAGCAATTGCCCACCTGGGTGCCTGGACTTTCAGGCGTGTCATTACGGGAATCATTTCCATGGACGTTGCTATGGTTTCTGCACTGCACTTTCTCTTTTCTCTATAGTTGGATGATTTTAGTTAATCAATGGCTAGTCACAGCGTAATCATTTTCTCTTCAGAAAACACAAGGAGAAAGAACAAGCCTGGAGTCTCTTGCACGATGTCACTGCTGCCAGTTCTTTTTTGACTACAAAAGAAAGATACATTTTTGTTCTAAATGCAAAGGAGCAAACGAAAGCTGGGAGAAAACTGAAATCATTTGCTAATTCAGAGGCAAACCTTTTGAGAATTTTCAGGAAGATTATACACCAAGTGATCTTCTTTGGATTTTTTTTTTTTTTACAGGGATGCTCATCCAAGGATGATGTAAAGAAGAAATAGCCCCTACAGAAAGACTCTTGCAATTTTTTTACCTATACAAGGTGTCCAGATGTTGAGAAACCATATTTAGAGATTAATGCTGCTAAAGTTCTTAACTGCTGTAGTTTTCTGCAACGGGTGTTTACTTAATTTATAAGAAATAAAAGACATCATTTAATAAAGTACCAAGCCCAAATAAAAACAATGAAAAATAATCCTAGTAAGAGAACAGAGTAATGCAAAATCCTAGGTAAAACCATGAAAAAGGTGTTGGGAGATAATTCAACGTTGAGTAGTCAAAAATTGGTACTAACTTTCTTCTCTTTTCACAGGGATTGACTTGACATAGTCTAAGCATTCCACACTCATTAGATTGCTCATCTAATCGCACTCATTAGACCGTATTCAATCCCCCTAATATTTTGGATGGATGTTAAGTATGAAGGCTACAAAGTACAAAATTTGGCCTTTTCATAGAATCCATTCCATCCCCTCCCACTTCAGACAGTGGGAACCATGTATGCAAAGTCACAGGAAACAGAGACCTTGGAAATTGTTATTGTTTAAATTTGAAATGTCTCAGGCCTCAGTTTTGAACACTTGTTCCTTGGTTGCCCACACAGAAAGTGGAGCCTGGCTGCTCTAAATAGATACCTGGGGACCAGCTTGGTGCCTGCAACTCAGTCTCTACTTCTGGTCTGCTGCCACAGGCTCCATCACCACAGACTGAGCCACTCTGCCCTGCCTTTCCACTATGATGGACTGAAAATGCAGACAAATCGATCCCTTGTGAGTTGTGTCTGTCAGATACTTTATCACCCTGACATAAAAGTAACTGATATACAGAGGGTTTGGACTTTTCCATGTCAACATCAAAACAGATTCATAGTGGGAAATGCAAAGCCTAGTATCTTGTGTCTTGGGGAGTTTTGCTTCAGTCTGTAGAAATTATCAGCTACTGAATAATTTCGAAAATCTTAGAAAACAATAACAGAAAATCAAATTTCCTATTTTAAAATGTGTGACCTCGTATAGACAGTCACATTGCTGGAAGGTGCTCTGACTTGGAATCATGTGTTTCCTTTATTCTCCATGACTATTTCCTTTTGAAAATAGTCCCCCAAAGGTTCAGCTCTCTACAAAAATGCTGTGTTTCTCTCTTATATGAAGAGAAATTCTGAGTCTTAGTATGTACCGTCAAGTATACAATAGAAACATGAGTGTATAACATTTATGGCAGTGGTCTTTGAAAAGACAGTGGATCTAGGGTGACTATTATTTTTCCTTAATTTCATTTAATTCAAAACAAAAAATAGATTATTAGAAATTTCACCTTTCCTACAAATTCCCAGAGTGTTTTACTAATAAATAAATACTATTTCCAGTATTATTAGACCCTGATTTTGCTATTTATTTCTTGGTATATTTTATGCACAATTAATGCAGGCAATAATTGTGATAATCAATTCCCTGAGGTATTGCTCCTTGTTGTACCACTTTGGAAACAGTAGAGTTCACACCAATTACATATCTTTACTGAGTGCTAATTTTCATCATTTACTCTCTAGAAAATTCATTGGCTGGATTTTACAATCCATGATTTTGATTTTGTTACTTTTAGTTTATTAAGTTCCCCACAACTGACATATGGAGAACAATTTTATATCTAACTAACGAACCACATGAAGGCACCAATGGTCCATAAACTGTCTCCCAACTCATATATATTAATTCAAAGTTATTAATTTTTAAATGGTGAACTATAAAGTTATTAAAGCAAATGAAGGTTCTGAAATTAATTATAAAGCAAACTAAAACAAACAAAAGTACCCAGCACTACCCTGGCACACAGTATGTACACAAAAATGCTACTTTCCTTTTCTGAATTTTATCACTAAAAGCAAATCTTTATTACATAACTTTATTAAAACGGAAATTTTTGAACAGTCAAAATATAGTAGTTCATTCCCTTACCCTTGGTCCATAGTGATTTTACAAGTAAAAAAATTCTGTCACACATGGCATATATATAACAAATTTAATAAAAATAGATATTATTATTTTAGAAAAGTAAATTAGCCTATTAGGAAGAGAGGGTTCCCTTGGCTTCAGTTATTATTGCTCCACTCATAAGCCTGCAATGTCCTCATTTTAACATGTCCTCTGGTAACATGACATACTCCCCTGATTTATTTGAGGAACGTGATTTCTTCCCTCCCAGTTCACCATACAAACTGAGAATGCATCACTTTGTAGGAATGAGCTTTCTCTGCACAATGGCTGATTTCCCTCTGAGTGTTAAAAAGTCACACAGCCCTTCAAACTGGGATTGCCCTTGTATGCAGAGTTCTTCATGAAAACTCTCTGGTTTAAGGTTTGCTGTCAGTTTTTAATATGACTGATGAAAGTATATAATATGCACTGAACATTTGTGTTCACAGGTGAAATATAAATTTAAGAATCTATTTATATTTGGTGGCTGGAGATGGGGGAGGGGCCTGAATATTATCCAAATACATTTCATGAAATTCTCAAAGAATCCATAAATTTTTTTATTATTTTATTTTACGTGTACAAATGTACTTCCTGCATCTGTGTAAATGCACACATATTGTGCAATGCTCTCAGAGGTCAGAAGAGGGTGTCATATCTCCTGGAAGTTATCGGTGCTGAGAATTGAACCCTGATCCTCTGCAAGAACAACCAGTGCTTTTAACCACCGAGTCATCTCTCCAGCCCCAAAGAATGAATAAAAATATATTTAAAAGAATTAAAAAATTTTTATTTTGCATTCACCTTGTACTTTATGACTATCTATGAATATGATTTTTACATATGTAATTATATGTCGTTTAGTAAATTTGTTCTTTGTGAGTCTTCTGAATGTTTTTACTCTTAGAAAGTTTTCCTTCTACCAATATCCAGTAGAGATCGTTGTCTCATACATTTCATTCTATCTTTTTCTTTTAAATACATCTGAATTGTTTCAGTATGAAAGAAAATGATAGTACCTAATCAACTGTATTGGCAACAGCTTAATAATTGCTTTAGCAATTTATATTGACTAATTTTTTTTACTGATTCATGATGTTTTTATGACACACTTCTATTTATATGGTGAAATTTCTTCTGGGCTAAGTATCATGCATTTATCTGTCTATCATTAGCTTATCAAGTATCTTATTAAGGTGGTGGAGATAAAGCAAAAACAATACACACATGAGGTTTACATATTTATATTATGAAGCCTGCATTCTATTACAGGGCTGAAAAGAAATGAACAAATAGAAGATGAACAATAAAATATATATTGAACAATAAAGTTTGAGCACAATGGGAAAAAGCAAAAATGATAGGTTGGTGCAAAGGACTGACTGGGTAGATCCTGCACCTGGAAGACAGAACAGGCTTGAAGCAAGAAAGAAATGGTGCTGTCTTTTAGTTCACTTAGACCAGCGCTCCGAAGGAGTCGGGCTATATGTGGCTGAAACCATTCCTGTTTTCTGGGCTCTGATGAAATTGAAAGGAAGTCTGTAAACTTTAGTGGATTCAGCCTGAGAAATATTTTGGCCAGGCAACCTGATGACAGACTGAGCTACGATGCTGAACTCATGGGATACTGGTAATGTGCTGGTGTCTTCAGACTTCGCTTTTCATGTTACATCTACCAAACTCTAACTTGACTTAAAGCTGGCCTTTTTGGTAAGATACTGATAATGCCAGGAAGTACATGAGGAAACCGAATTAAAAGCCATACCCTCCCTGCACTGGCTCTTCCAAATGTCACAGATGTCTGTGTTGACACTACTGTCCCATAGATCAGATGGACATGCTCACACAGGTATTTGTTTTTAGATATTTTAAAGATTTTAGCATTTTATTTTATGTGTATGAGTATTTTGCCTGCATGTATGTAAGTGTACCATATATGTGCTAAGCCCTGGCAGAGGCCAGAAGAGGGTGTCAGATCATTTGGAACTTGAATTACAGATTGTTGTCAACTGCTATGTGGGTGCCAGGAACTGAACTCCAGTCCTCTGCAACAGCAGCAAGTACTCTTAACCACTGAGCCATCTCTCCAGCTTCAGGTACGATTATTTGTTATTAAAAAGCTATGTCCAAAGACAAGAGCATTGCTCTTCTATAACAAAGTACTTGTCCTATCTTTGTTCCTTGATATTGAAAGATTAATTAGAATTTCCTGAGTTACAGAAAATCTCTTTGCTATTCATGAACCTGTCAGACTACACTTGAACCTATGATATTAATGAGATAACTGAAAGGGATTGACCATGACACAAAGTCCAACCAAGTCATTTAGAGGCTTGGAGCTTAGATCTACATGGCATCGGCTCAACCCTTCCCTTCAATTTCTAGGGAAAGAGAGGGATGGAAACTGAAGTCAGACTTGTGGCCCAAAGAGGCAACAAACCATACCAATGTCATGAAAACCCAATAAAAACTGGATTTAAGGCTGAGATAAACTTCCTAGATGGTAAAAGTGACTGAAAAGTTGATGGGCTGTGACTCTATAGGGAGATTGCAGGGCTCTGTGCTTGGGACTCTCCCAGTCCTCAACCTGTCTCTTGACCTTCATTTACCTGGTCAAGATGTGTATTCTTCATAATAAGACTGTAATTCTAATTTTATCTGAATGGACACGAGACTCCCTGCATTTGCAATTAGTTAGTCAGAAATATGGGTAGCCTGGTGTGGTGTTTTGAATGAGAATGCCGTCCATAGGCTCCAAACATTCTAGCATTTTGTCTTCAGTTAATGGTGCTGTTTGGGAGGTCTTCAAAGGTGTAGTCATGTTAGAGGGAGCACGTCACTGGGGACCAGCTTAGAGAGTATTTAAGCCTTGCTGGACCTCCAGCTGCATTCTGCTTCCTATGCCTACTTGCAGATGTAAACTAGGTACTTCTACTTCTGTTCTGGCCACTTCTTGCCATCATGCCCTTCCCCTCCCCCACCATAACGGACTCTAATTCCCCTGGACAGTAAGCGCAAATAAACTCTTCCTTCTATAGATTGCTCTGGTCAGTGTTTTATCACAACAACAGAAAAGTAGCTAACATACCCTGGAGACCCCAAACTTGAATGCCATCATATAGAGGACTGCATCCTTAAACTCAGGTAGTATACATTTACCATGGATGGTCAACATCAAAGTTATGTTATGCCATTGAAAGGAAGACTGAATAAATCTTAAATCAAGTATGCCAGGTGGGAGATCAGCTAGAGAATGGAATGAAACAAGAAGGCTGTTCATGCCAGATCTGAATATGTCTAGGTCCAGATGTTGCCAGGCCTTCCTTGTGTCCCCACCCTGTTACTCACTTCTCATCACTGGAGAAAAGTTCTGTCTCGGGTCCCTAGATGTAAGGACACCAACTGGCAATTTTTGTAGTTTTCTCAAGCACACATCATGGTGAGTCTTTATTTTCTCACATCAAGATAGTCAAGTTCCTACTATCGGGAACTCTATCGTGAGAGGCAAATGGAAACCCCAACAATTTCAGAGCTCTGTGTCTTCATGGCAGGAGCTTCACTGCTGTGCGCTGATGAAACTGTGCCATTCAATGCAGAGCCGCACAGGGCATCATTTACATCCATATGGCCCTTAATGGAAACATCCTGGGCTTTCTAATTTGTGCATTTGGCTAATTATCTCACCTCTCCTGCTCTCAAATACCCCCTCCTTCCAACAATCTGCTGCACGGCCTTTTTGGTGTTTTAAAAAACTCTGCAGTTGGGCAGTTTCCTAGCTGACTCTTTATCAGAAGGAACGTCTTCTATCACTTTTGATTACTCAGCGGTATGAGAAGATAATGCTTACCTTTATTTTGGAAGAAAACAAAAGTGCAGTGTTTGTGGCTTCTTCCTTCTCTCCAGTTGTGAAGAACATTGGAAGAAAGCTCTCGAAGACATTTCTCAAATGTCTCTCAACTAAGATGGTTTTAAAGATTCTTAGGGAAGTAGGACTACAGCTACTAAATTCTGCAGGAGGAGCCCTTGAATTCTGAGGTCACTAGAAACAATTTCTTCTACCGCTGCCTTTAGTGGCAATCCTTCAGCAGGGTGAGGACAAACAGGACAAAAGGCTGTCTGATTCATCTAACTACCTCTGTCTGCAGAAAATCCAGTGTTTTTAAATGGTTTGCTTAAGGGTAATTTGATATTACTAATTAGTTCCCTTAAAAAGTTATAGTCACAGTATGTGTGATAAATATATGGGTTAATTAATAACTAATGAAAAATTGTTAAAAGTTTGCAAGGTTACATTCCTTGGGGTTGTGTAAGGTCAATACAAACAGTACTCAACTATATATATAAAATATACAATCCTTTATGCCTCATGACCACGAGTAGCCTAAAAAGCTGAAGCTACTTGAAGTGTTTCCAGATTTGTGAGTGTAATTTTATTTCCATAATTAGACATGGATCTTAACCAAAAATATCTTAACTATAAGGAGTTCTAATCAATACAGTCTATGGCAAGTAAAGTAAGTAATTTAAAATAATTTATGACATTACTTTCTATTCATATGCATCTATATGCATGAAAATATTGTGTCAGTAGAATATCCTAGAAATCCTAGAATAGTTTTTGGTGATGCAATACTAAGATATTTCCTTCATCTGTGTCAGGAAATAATATAAAGTCACTGAACTAGCAGTTACCAGTTCTGATCCCTTCCCTTTGAAGCATTCATTTCCCTACCTTTAACTATAAGGGTCTTTTATCATTCTACAAACCTATATCTACCACAAACCCTTGTATATACACTCAAATGACCTTCAATCAGACTGTCAAGAATCCATAATGGGGGAAAGATTCTTTTTCCAATAAATGATGTCTATAAAACTGGACTTTCATGTGCAGAATGAAATAAAAGCCTTCTTTCACACCATAATTTAAGAAATCAATTCAAATGCATTAAAGACTTAAATGTAAGATTCAAAACTATAAAACTCCTATAAGAAAATGTAGGGTAAAATCTTTAAAAATTGTATGGCAGTGATTTCTGGTTATAATACCAAAAAAGCAAATAACAAAATTAATGTGAATAAATGGGATTATATTAAACTCAATAGCTTCAGAAAAGCAAAGGAAACAGTCAACAAAATGAAAAGCAACCATTTGGAATAGGAGAAAATATGTTCAAATCATATACCTGATGAAGGATTGATATACAAAATACATTAGGAACTCTTATAGTTAAACACACACATACATGCAAAGAACTTAGTACAAAGAAGACATACAAATGACCAACAGTTACATAAAAAGGTGCTCAACATCACTAATTATCAGGAAAACATTAAGAAGGCTGTTATAAAATTTTTAGCTGTCATGGAGATCAAGAGAAAACAGAACCCTTGTACACGGTTGAGCACAGCCATTGTGGAAAACAGTATAAGTTACTTGAAAAAATTTTTAAATAGAACTAATATTGGATTCAGAAATTCTAATTCTAGGTATATTTCCAAAGGGATGAAAAACAGGATCTGGTAAAAATATCTGCACTTCTGTGTTCATTAGCATTTTCCATGACAGCGAGAAGAGACAAGCAATCGAAGTATCAATTAATAGATGAATAAATAAAATATGGTATATGTATATATACATATTATGGAATATTATTCAGTCCTTAAGGAAAATGGAATCCTATCACTTGTGATAATCTAGATGAGTCTGGTAGATGCTATGTGAAATAAGCCAAACCCAGAAGGATAAATAGTGCATGGTATTACTTCATGTAGAATCTAAAGTTGTCAAACATATAGAAACAGAGTTTGAAATGATGACCTCCAAGGGGCTAAAGGAAGTCAGAAATAGGGAGCTGTTCATCAAAGGGGACAATGTTTGGTCTATGAGTAAATCCTAAAGACTTACAGTGTAGCATCTATAATTCACAATATTGTATAATAAACCTAAAATTAATGAGAAGAAAAATAGTATGTTAAGTGTGCTTAAATTCAAAAAGAAAAAAAACTCACAAATAAAAGAAAAAGGCAAAAGTTTAGGGTTTAATGGCTAATAGCTGTTGTGAAGAACTTTCCTCTAAATTGAGGCATGATGAGCCTCATTAGACCCAGGGAATCAACAACTCACAAGCCTTAGGAAGTTGCTGAAACTAATAAGACTCACAAGATCTTTCACGAGGCTAGAATAGCAACAAACAGTTGCTGGAAAAAAGAGACTTTCTACCCTGTCCAACCGCCTGAAAGAGAGCTCCAGGACTACAGCTTTGTGAGTCATCTACAATGCAACCTCTACACAGAAGACTCACAGACATAGAACAAGGGGCAAAGAGGACACTAATGAATCTCTCAGTTCTTTTTAATGACGCTCTCTCATGGGTCAGAGGACCAGGAACACAAAAGGTCACAAAGGGCCAAAGCATAGAGATTAAGAGTCTGTAGAATGCTGGTTCTTGGACAGGACTTCTATATTAAACTTCACCCACTCAGGGCTCAGGAGCCATTATGGAAATTGGGGGTGGAAGCGGAAAGATTGTAAGAGCCAGGGAGGAGGAGCATAACCACATGGAAACAGAGTCTGGGACCCTGCTCGTGTGAACCTACAGCAATCATGACAGCATTCACAGGACCATGCCAACTCAAGTAGACAAAAATTCATCATAGAACAGCAGACCCCAATCTTAGATGAAAAAACATTGGCAAGTGATCACTGCTGGGTGAGGAAGAGTTGATCTTCCTAAAGCGAGGGACTTTTGATAGGCTGACTAGACCTCAGTTGATGAATTTGCACTGAGGAATGTCTGGGGACTCTAACTTGAGCCTTAACACAAATGACAGAATGTGTAAATTCCACTTGGGATACTATGGGGTGCCATTGGAGAGGGGGACATAAAGATGATTAACATTGATTGAGACATTCTGTATGAAATCCACAAAAATTCATTAATTTCTTAAAAATCTCTTTGTGTGTGTGTGTGTGTGTGCATGTGTGTGTGTGTGTGTGTGTGTGTGTGTGTGTGTGTGTGTGGTGTGTACATGTGCCACAGCACAGTGGTTGAAGTCAGAGGACAATTTATAGAAGTTTGTTCTCTCCTTCCACTATGTGGATCCCACAGTTGAACTCAGGTTGTCAATCTTGGTGGCAAATATCTTTATCCCTTGAACCATCTCACCAGAGCCCAAGGTTATTTAATTTTAGTCATCTAAAATAAGCTTTAAGACAGAAGCATATATATCATGTTTGATGTTTTTGCAGTGCTAAGAGTAGAATATTTGAGTATAAAATGAGGAGATTAAAACCACAACCAAAACCAGTGTCAGCATTAGAGATATCCATAAAAGTTGCTCTTTAGACCATGAAGTAAGATCCAATCAATTTAAAGTACTGATATTTGTACAGACATTGTTTTATAAACACAGTACAGTTATCCTCGAATTCAGTAACAGAACATAAATAGGGAAAATCCGTTCCCTTCTATGCAATCATTGTGAGGAGAAAGGGCATGAGCAGTGGCAGAGTGGGACTGGGGAGGAGGGTGGGAGGGGAGAGCAGCATGCATGATGGTGTGTAGAACAATGTCACAGTGAAACTCGTTCCTTTGTGAGCTAACTAAAATCATAGAGAAGAAATTGAAAAAAAATTAAACAAATTACAATACATTTAGACAGACCTCTAAAAAGTAAGTCTTTATGATAATAGTAAGCTGATAAATTAATAATTTCAGGGACATGTGCAACTTCAAAAATGCATATCTAGGAAGAAGACTTTCATGAAATTGTTACATGAGCAGATTTTAAAGTTTGAAAAAAGAGCAATAAAGTCAACTCGGTGAATATCAGATGGAAACGAGAGTCAGAGATAATTAGTGAAGACAAAGATATGATAGCAAACTACCAAAGCCACGCATTAGTTCTCTGAGAAGGAACATAAAACTAACAAAGCCATCTAAAGAAGAATCACTGCTAACAAGAACTGAACACAGAGGCATAATAAATGGTGTTATGAATTAAAAGGGATACATAACTACAGTGTAGGGCGTCAGAGACCTGAAGAAGAGAGCATGGCGTGATGGGAGCATGATGTTCCATATCCACAGGCTCCCCACACATGGATGAACCAACTGCACATGGACAGAGTGCAGGTCTTAGAACTAGTTGCTGATGGATTCTGAAGGAGAACTGCAAATAAACCATGGAGCCATCTCTCCAGCTCCCACTGGAGTAATTTAAAAACAAGAATTTATGATGGCATAGTCATCGACTCGTAAATTTGGGGGTAGGGACTGATTTAAATGAGATAGAAAAAGAAAAATGAAAGAACATAACATGATTTCATTATTTCACTGTCATTAAGAGCTTCTTGGGGCTAGAGAGAGGGTTCAGCAGTTAAATCTACCACCTATTGTTCTTATAGAGGACCGAGGTTCAGCGTCCAGTACCACATGGCAGCTTACAATCATCTGTAACTACTTTCAGGGGACCTGATGCCCTCTCTTCTGGTCTCTGAGGGCTCCTACATGCATATGGTGCACTTAAACCCATGCAGGCATACACATGTACAAATTAAAATAGCAAATAAATCTTGAAAAAGAATTTATACATATCAAATACAAAAGAGAAAAAAATTATCCAAATGGAGAGCAGTCATAAACACCTATATCCCCATAAAGAGGTTCATATTCAGAATAATAAAGAACTCCTATTGCTTAATATTATAAAATAGGATACAAAAATAACAGATGAAAGGTAATTCCCCACAGAGGACATATGACTAGCTCATCAACAAATAAAAAGATTCTCAACTTTGTTAGTATTCAGGACAATGTAAATTAAAACCATGGTGCAATGTTCATTGATTGATGGTAATGAAATGTTCATTGATGGTAATAAAAATCAGACTGAAAATATCAGAGTGAATGTGTAACAAGTGATCTTAATATACTGTTCCTGGGAGGACAAATTAACATAACTATTCTGCAAAACCATCTGGCATACATACCACGGAAAACCTCACATGCATGTAATCTATATGTTAACTGCAACAGAAGAAATGGAGGACACACAAAATACCAGGCGAGAGAAAAGGAGGCAGCAACACAGGAGCATCCCAGGACTCTGAGAGGAAACGCACACAGGCACGGGACGGCCCAGAGCAGCGGAAAAGCACAGCCTGTAACTGAACCCAAGACACTCAAAATAACGAATTCCTCCAGATGTGTACATGTGAGCCCCCATATGAGTGCTGGGAACCAAACCTGGGTCCTCTGGAAGAGCAACGGTGCTCTTAACTGCTAAGCCGTCTCTCCAGTCCCTGAAGAATCACCAGGTTTAAAGGTATAACAATGATAAGTTTATGAAATATAGTCAAACCAATAACTACCTAGAAATATACACCCAATTTTATGAATATATGTAGTAACATGAATATAATGTTAATTTATTTCAAAACACTTAGTAAAAACCTTGTTAAACTGAAGTATTCTTACTTGGAGGGAGACACAGAACAAAACAGGAATGAGATTTTCTTCTAATTTACACTGAGTAGCTAAAAATCAGACATTGCCTTGGGAAATTTTCTGGTTGGGTTTTGTTAGTGAACATTACCCAACACCCTCCTCTTCTGCTTATATACCATTCACTGAGACAAAAAGGTCACTAACACTTTAAAAAAGGTTTGGTGATTAAAAAAAAAAAAATATATATATATATATATATATATATATACCACTTTGGACCCCCTTTAATAGAATCTGGTGATCTCATTAAAACTTGTGCCTGAGGACTTGCAGGGTGTGTGTGTGTGTGTGTGTGTGTGTGTGTGTGTTCATATCTTAATGTGTAAAATAAATTAAATACACAAAAAGATCTGACTAGTATCTGTAGTCACAGTTCTTAGAAGAGAGATTAAATGTCACTTTGCTCTGCCTTATTTTTTTTTTTTTTTAAACTTTTGGCTGTTTCCATTGTGTGAAATTTGCTGTCATTTCTCCACTAAAGTTCCTCTGACCAACCAACATGCAGTGCATGAACGTCAGCAGGAGGCATGCTTTGGCTCAGGAGAATAATGTGAGTGTGTGACAGATAAAAACCAGTTCTTTCAATATTCTGCTTTAAATCTCAAAGATCATATGAAACCGAAGAGAAAACCCTCCAGGAAAGAGTGGCCCTTCATAGTCACTGGCCAGCTGTGGCTGACCACTGAGGCACCGAAGAGGCAGGCTTCTGCTGGAACCTGAGGCTGACGGTCCCACAGATATGCTACATCAAGCAGCCAAAGGGCCCCCACAAATCATCCGTGCCCTCATTTCACATTGAAGAGCACACGCATCTGGCACTGTTATGCTTGACTGGTGCTAGCTTGTGGCATATGAGCAGCTGAAAAATAAATTTAGGAACATTATTAGCCATGACCACAATGTGCCGCTCTATTTCTCAAGTTTGAAATAACAGTTCTTGTTTTTCTAGAGTGTAGTCATTTTAGTATTTCATTATGTGTATTTCAATGTCAGTTGCTACTAAGTTTATAATCAACAACTCATAAGACAGATGTTTGTAATATGTATCTCTTTTCCAACAGACACACACACAAAAAATTCCTAAAGAAATTCACAAATTTTAAATTGATAGTTTTAAAGGTATATATAAGGATATTTACTGAGAGTGACACGAGCCATTTTTGTACACTAGTTTGACAGTTTGTGATGATGCAAATTAAAGGCTTCTAAGAACCATGTTTTTAAATGTTTGTACTCATTTTTATTTTAAATTTATGAGTATTTTGCCTGTATGTATGTAAGTGCACTGTGTCATGCAGTGCCCACAAAGGCCAGAAGAGGGCGTCTGATCTTCTGTAACTGGAGTTGTAGACAGTTGCTACATCACTTGGCATGTGGGTGCCCGGAACTGAACTCAGGTCCTCTGCAGGAGCAGCCAAGTCTCTTAACCTCTGAGCCATCTCTCCAGTCCCTGTACGAACGATTTTGAAAATGTCCTATTAGAGACACCATCCTACATTCTGGGAGTGTCAAAGATAGAAAACATCACCTGTGTATCCAGAGAGAGAACAATACCAAAAAGGAAACTGACCTATGCAAGAAAGATTTGCATCAGGCTTCAGCCAACAGGAGAGAGAGCGGAGGGAGAGAATCAATATAGGAAACTCCCACAGATGAAGTCAGAGAGACCTGGGGATAATATAATGGCAGCGGCTGTGTAACACGTCACTAGAGATACAACACCATGAACAAAAAGGAGAGGTTCGACCTTAGGTGAAAAGTGTGGTGCTACTCATTTTCTGAGACAGGTTTCACTCCACAATCCAAGCTAGTCTCATGGGACTTGGTCTCTACATTCTGGGTTGCCGGTATACAACAACATGCTTAGCTCCAAAAAATGTTGTTTTACCTGAGTATATAGCACCAAGATGCATATTGAAAGGTGAGATCCCAGCTCAGTAGAGAGGGAAGCGTGGTCCAAATGACCAAATTCTTCCACTTTGTTATACGTGGTGCATGGAATTATAGGGTCCATAAAGGCGGCTTTTATCCTAAATATACTTTGTTGTGCTCTTTTTCAAGATGGCTATGTATTTGTCAACTACTAACGACTAGGGAACAGAATACATTTGATTAAATGTTATTTCCACAGATCTCAGCCTAGAGAAAGGATATTAAACATGGATCAATAAATGAGAAATAGGTTGGTATTACCGAATTTTGAAAAACTTTTGATTTCATGTGGTGCCAATAACACCAGTCATTGGAATAATAGTTTCTTTTTAAGTATTTTAGCTCATAAATGTATTCACTCATAAGAAATCAAAGATTCTATAAAATATTGTTGCATAAACTGAGGAGGGATGACCAAGATAATAAATCATTATGCACATTTGTCATTTTAGCTTTGAACTATTGGTTCTTTTACATGTTACTGAATTTTGAAAGGTAGAGAAATGCATCAGACTTCAACTGATGCACTACAAAGATTGATGAATTTCCAATTGCTTTCTTCTCCGTTTAAGTTTAAAATTCTGTTGAAAACATGTTTTTTGCACTTTCTGGTAAAATTTTATTGAATTTTTGTGTATTTCCTATACAACATCTTGATTATCTTTATACTCCTTCCCATTGGTACCCTCTCACAGGCCCCCAAAACCCTCAGGATTTCATGGACACAATGACATTCTGTCATTTGTGTTAGGGCCTATTGAGTCAAGTTAGTGTCCGAAGATGTCCCTCTGTGCAAGGTCATCCACTGAGGTCTAGTCAGCCTAGGTAGAGTCCTTCACTCTAAGATCAGCTCTCTCTCTCCCAGAAATAATCAGCTGCCAATAGTTCTTCAGCTAAGACTGGGGCCTGTTCCCCGTTTGCACAGTTCTGTTCTGGGTTCTGTCCGCTTGAGTTTGCATGGGTCCTGGGCATGCGGACACCACTGCTGTAGGTTCACATGAGTAAGATCCCAGCAGCCTACAGGATTCTGTTTCCATATGGTCACACACCTCCTCCCTGGCTCTTACAATCTTTCTGCCCCCTCTTCTGCAATGATCCCTGAGCCCTGGTGAGGATCAAGTCAGATTAATTGTATAGGTTAATGGGTTCCTCTGTGTAGTTTACTCACATAAACATACAGTGCTTTGTTGGAATCTGATACGTGCTTCTGCCCTCACACATCTCTATTCCTGTCCCTGTGAGTCCCCCGTTATGCTTAGAGTGTCATGATTTCACTTTCTTCTTTGGATTCCACAAATGAATAAAAACATTCAGCAACTGTCTGTGTCTGGATATTTCACAACCATGGTGATCTCCAATTCCACCCACTTGCCTACAAACGACATGATTTAATTCTTCTTTATTGCTGAAAACATATATATATATGTATATATATATATGTATGTATATATACATATACACATATCTATTTATTTACTTACAAGTCTAGGTTGGATTCCATTACTTGACTCCTGTGCTTAGCACTGTAATAAGCTCATATGATGCTTTCATTCATGTATAATATTTTTAAACATCAGGTTAAATATATTCATTTCCTCAACTTTTATTGTTTCTTTGTGGCAAAACACTCAAAATCCTTTCCTGTAGCTTTCTGAAACACACAGTAGGTTACTCATATCTGTCGCCCTTATTCTCTCTCCTCCAGGTGGGTAACAGGAGAATGCCCAGGTGTGAGGCCTCTCAAGCATAAAGCTAAGTTTATGTTGTTCTGTGGAGAAGGGTTTGAAGCCAGGCTCTTCTCACTAGGATTCTATTAATTTTTGTTTCATTTTTGTGGTGTTGGAGCTTGAATTTAGGCAACTGCTCTACCACTGAGCAATATCCTCAACACCTGGAGTTTTAAAACATAGTCTTGTGATGTTGCAAGGAGAACCTCAAACTTGTACTCCTGCTCCAAACTCCCCAATACTGAGATTACAGGGCTTTGCCACGCACCATGTCTGACAAACTGAAATTCTTTTAATTGTCTGTAGTGTTCTTCATGAGTTGCTTCTCATCAGAAAATGTGAAGGTAATTTTAAATACCAGGCAATAGTTACTTTCCAGTCACTCTTAAGTAAAACTGGTAATTTACTCAAATCAATCTTGCTTCCATGATTATACATTATAACCTTTGAACCAGCCACATTTCTACTGGTTATAAATCCTCTTAAATCTAATATCTAAGAAGAGAAGAATATGCAAGAAGCTGGAGAAATTGAATCTTGCCAATGATGCTAACAAGAAACTGTAAATCTTTGGTTTGGAAAGACCTTCCATCTACAATGTTGGTAGTCCATTAGCGATGACCTGGGTGCCAGCTACCATCTCCCATCATCATCCCTGCCTCCCACCACCTTCCTACATGAGGAGAGAAATGTGTTAGTGTTTAATGATTCTTCAAAAGCTATTGCAAAGGAAGAAAACATCTACAGAATTCCAGAATCACCTTTGAATTTTTCAGATTTCCCAATTTTTGTGATCTTTTTACAACAGAATCCATGGTCTGTCCATAGTTCATTCTATCATCAGAGTCTTAGTGGCATTTCTCTGGTAAATACCTAGGAAATTGGACTGTATATATGTTTTGTTTGGAACAATCTCTGGAAACTGTCGTAGTAAAGTTGTATTTGAAACAGATGGCTCAGTGGTTGAGAGCACTGGCTGCTGTTGCAGAAGACCCATGTTCAAATAACAGCACTCACATGGCAGCTGATGACATCTATAACTGCAGTTCCAGGGAATCTGACTTCCTCTCTGTCTTCTACAGGAATTGCATGACACTGGTACACTCGCACACATGCAGGCATAACAGTCATTCACATAAAATAAAAATCAATACGTCAAAGAGTTTTAAAAAGAAAGAAATAGCACTAGCAGGAGCAGTATCATTGCTATTAAACCTCCACAGGAAGGCGCTGTGCAAATATTATCTGTGGCCTCCCTTGGTTCTCATACCATTGTGGGGACATGATGCCATTGTCATCATCACCATTTTACTGAGACAAAATGATTTATATTATCTTTGCTATGTCACAGTTTTAAGTGAATAACTAGATATTTGTGCTTTTTATAATCATGGGAAACATTGCAATAAATAGGAAAAAAAATTAGAACTCTTTTGGTTTTCATTTCCTTGGCTATTTTAAAGACCCTTTATTTTTGTCTCCCAGTCCATCAAGTAGTCATACCTCCAGATGGAATTATAAAAAGGCTCCATGAGCCAGTGAGAGGGCTCAGTGGCTGAAAGCACTTGCAGCACAAGCTTGATGACCTGGTTGAAGCCTGGATACCACTGCTGGAAAGAGAGAACCGATTCCCAAAGTTGTGCTCTGATCTACCCACATGCACCACACACACGTATATACAGTAATAATAAATAAAAGCATCACATTGTAAATAAAACATTTTCAAAAGGCTTTATGCCTCAGCATTGCATCTTCAGATCCAGAGATAAATGGAGTTCATTTTTCAGCCTACTGACCTCTTATAAAAGTAACATACAGAGCCAAGTGTGGTGATACACACCTTTAATTCCAGCACTCTGAAGGTAGAGGCAGGTGGATCTCTGAGTTCATGGCCAGCCTGGACTATATAGTGAGTTCCAGGCCAGCTGGGGCTACAGGGAGACCCTGTCTCAAACATATCAAAAAGAAAAAAAATAGTAAACATACAGACCCAGGAGCACAGTTAGAATTGCCCCTTTCACCAGAAACAACTTGAAATTCAGACACTTGAATTGTATTCCCTTTATCTCCCTTTAAAAAGTGAAATCCATTTAAGTCAGACCTAATGTATCACTGGCAATGAGAAGCTTCCCTAGAGGCTTCTCCCTCCAAGAACAAGGACAATGGTATTGTGGAGATATTTACTCCTCAAAAGCACTAGACACCATTATAAGGCTCTGGTGTAATAAATAAATCCTGCTAATTTGTATGTCGTTGATGGAGACATAAGAACAAAGGAAAGCATGTTGATGGAACAGGGTTCTACCAATTAAAGCATCTTGAGGTTAACAGCTGCTCCTGGCAGCCAGCTGGCCGTGGACATCTGCATATAAGCAGGACTTGGGAAAGTGAGACTAGCTGCTGGCCAACAACCAGACCAATTCATGAATATATGTGGGGTGTGCTTGTGTGCATGTCTTCATGTGTGGGGGTGCATGTGTGTACATGTTCACATTTGGCATGGTAAAGCACCTTTCCTACTGAACCATCTCCAGGCTCGCTCTTATAGCACTCTTGAGTGTTAGCTGGAGCTAGAAAAGAACAAAAGGTTTCAAGGAACAAAACTGGAGTTTTGGATCCCACAGCCATGTGGAAACACTCTCTCTCTCCATCCAGCATCTCCGGTACCCCAAAGCAGCAGAGTCATTCTGAGGCTGAGGCAGTTTTCTGCCCTGAACTACAAGATACTGACTAGAAAATTCCACACAGTAAATGATGGAAAGAGGAGCAAAGATAAACCATTTGACCTTAACCCACTTTCATTAAGAAGCAGTTGGTGTGAAAAGTAATAGAACAAGGAAATAATAGCTATTAAAATACACTGTATTTTCGTTTTTAGTTCCTCAGTTATGATGGTTAATATTCCCTTACAATCAACTTAACAGAATCTAGATTCTTCGAGGGGACAAGCCTTCAGGCATCCCTGTAAATGATTATTAAAGTAGGTTAGCTTCCATCATGCTTGCAATGGACTGTCTTGATTAGGTTAATTGGGGTGGGAAGGCCTGTCTATTGTGGGCAGCACTCTTACATGGGCTGGGGTCTCAGAATGAATAAAAAGTAGAAAGTGAGCTGAGCACTAGGACTGATCGCTTTCTGTTTCCTGGCTGCAGATACAACACGAGCCGTTGCCTCACGCCCTGCTGCCAGGGCTTCTCCACCACGATGGACTATACTCTGGACCTGTGAGCCAAAATAAGCTCTTTTCTGTGTTATTTTTGTTAAGATATCTTATCACAGTAAGAGGAAAATAAACCATGAAAAGTATTGGCCTAAGAGAAAGGTAATTCTATGCCAAAAATCATTAGCATGAATTTAATTCAATCCATTTAGTTATATTTAGAACTGTTTGGAATAATTCCTTCCTCTACTGAACACACAGTAGTCTTCTCTCTTACTCCCAGTAGATCACCTGGTCTTATGCTTAGAGAGAGATCTGGTCAAACAGACAGTGTGGAGTTTGTTTTTGACCCCACATTTAGATAATGTGATTGAGAAGAGAAAAATACACCATGAATTTCCTGGAGTTACGTAAGTGTGCAATTGCAGGTCTCCCAAAATGAAGGCTGGTGGCAGTCCTTTTCAGCAGGCACTCCAGTATTTCTAATTAGGTGTTTTGAAAGATAAGGTTATAGTCTCATGATAGACTAGGAAAGGCCTCAAACTATGGCTTGTTGAACTCTGAACATTCTGACTCCTTGAATCGTTCAGGTCATTCTGAACTTGACTGAGGAATAAAACACTGCTCTTGAGAGCTCCTGCTGAGGCCCCAGCTCACAGTCACTGTCAGCAGGACCATGTGCACTGCGCTCAGTGTTTCTCCCACAATCTCAGGCCTCTCCCGCTCTTATTCTGTCTCACAGTCACAATTTACCCAAGATTTTGCAATAAAAATCTTCAAACTCATTATTTTGAACCTTCAACTGGGTCTTGTCTCTCTCCTTCATCAATGATTAATGATCCATGTGAGCTTGCCTTTGACTCCTCCGATTTTTTTCCCACACATCATCTTTTACAATACACATAGTCTTAAGTAATAAAGGCTTATCCAAGGGAAAATTATTGGCTATTTCTTTTCTGGGCACCCATAAATCTTCTTCGTATTCCACCTGCCATTCTGTGTGCTCTTAAATGTGCCTTCTGTCCTGGCACCTATTCTTCAGCTCTGCTGGAGCTCCACTCAGGATTTTTATTCTTCTGACTGCCTGTGAGCTTAGGCACACTTGCTCATCTCAATTTTCCCGGGAATGTTGAAGAACCTAATCAGGACTTGCATGAGCATAGGAAACATGTGCATACACGTGTCCTTTCTTTGAGTACTTCCTGTCATGGCTACTTAATGGTCTGACTGTATAGGAATAGTCTGAGTGATGTGGTTTAGCAGCTGTGAGTCTTTCCAGAAATCTTGGATTTCTCCAATGAATCAAATTCATTAAATTATTTCTGATCGCTACATTGTATTAAAAAATAAACATACAGATAGAAATATATGCACACATATATGCATATAATACACACATACAGACATAAGTAAATACACAAAGCAAAAGCTAGATTTTTTTTAAAAAGTAAAACTATGAGTTCCTAAACTTTTTCACATTAACTTTTCTTTACTTTTGCACTAGAAAAACCCCATGAAAGTTGGGGAGATGGTTCAGTGGGTAAAGCGCTTGCTGCACTTGCCTGACAACCTGAGTTTAGATACCCAGAATCCACTTAAAAGTCTAGTGCATAATCCCAAAGCACCGTGATGGACCATAAAAAAAACATGGGAAAAAACATGAGCCTGCTAACCTAGTGCTCACAGAAGTGAACAATTATCTAAAACAAGGCAGAAGGAGATCAACTCCTGTTGCCCTCTGACCTACACATAGGCATGGTACCACAAATAGGAACATAAACATACACATAGATATATAAACAGGCACACACACACACACACACACACACACACAGAGAGTCCCAGAATTAATCTCTTTCTGCTTCTTGTATGATCAGACTCCTCAGGCCCCTGGTGCCATGACTTCCTGATATGATGGTTTCTCCTCAAAATTGTGCAGATTAGTGGGTTTTACTGTGGCATTTCCGTGTGTGCGTGCACGCATGCGCAAGTGCCACATGCTTAGTGCTTTGATCCTATCCGCTCTCTTTCCCATATCCCCTTCTCACTTCACAGCCCACCCCCAACTTCCTTTCCCCTTCCTAACAGTAGTTTTTCTTCTACTTTCTGGTATTCTTTTATTTTTTTTCTCTCCCTCTCTTTTCTCCACATGAGGGAAAACATGTGATACCTGTTTTTCTGCCCACAGAAGCCAGAAGAGGACACAAGCTCTTCCAGAACTAGAGTTATGAGTGATTGTTAGCTGCCTGGTGGGTGTTGGGAACTGAACCCAGGTCCTCTGCAAAAGCAGCCAGTGCTCTTAACTTGTGAGCCGTCTCTCCAGCCCCCTGTGTCTGATTGTTTTTTGCTTAAGATCATTATTATTTATGTCCAAATAATATTCTACTAGGGACTCTATGTTACATAAAATGTCCTTTGAAGGAGATAGTGTAGTGGCGTGTACTGCTGTTTCTCCTGTACACAGTTTTACATCTATTGAATCTAAGTTTCAAAAGATTCTCTTTTGGTAATCCATAATTTATTTTCATTTATAAAGCATTGGCCCATTGTACATAATAATTTTGTTTTTAATGAACCTTCAGATGATTTAAGAAACACAATTCTGACAGGTCATCAGAACTATCCTGGTTTGTATATAAAACTGGCAAATTTTGGTACATAATGATGGAACCCCACACTGGCGATTATATGTAGACTCCTAATCTTTCCTGAACTTTAGACTCATGGTCACACAAATTCAAAGAGCAGTTGTAGATGTGTGGTGTCAACAAAGTACTGTAGCTTGTTTGAGGAACATAAACTGGTTATGTCCATCTGCCAGTTATGGTTTAGTGAAGATCTGAAGGGGAGCGTGGTGAAGAGGGAGAACTGAAGGTCAAAGGTGGCAGTCACCAAATCGGACTACTAGAAGGGTTGGTGAGGCATGATGCTTAAGAGGCTAATGGATGGGACGTAGTGATCAAGAAGAGAAAACATGGGTTGCTTGTTACTTTTTCCATGAGCATAAGACCCCTGGCAGGTACATTTCAGTTGTATTACTGTGTGGCTTTTATTCAAATTTTGTGAACTTCTGCCATTATTGTCAGCCGAGACAATAAAGAGCTTTATAGCTTATGATGTGAATAATGAAAACAATACTCTTTCCAGTTTCCAATATAAAACCGTATCGTAAACTCCACCGTCGTTTTCAAGCCCTCTCTCCATCACGTGCTTTGGGTTCTATATTTTTTGCTGAGAATCATGGCAGAAACCACACAAATTCTGCAAGCGGACTTCAGCTCTGTATCCATTTCAGATTATCAGTAAAATTAACCAACTGTTTCAACTCGTGAAGCGTCCTTTGTTTATTCCTCATATCAGTGACCATAAATATGATTATTTTAATTCATGAGAGCATTATGGAAAGCAAGTTCTTCACTCAATCAATTGATGGCTATGTTAATATCAGAAATTCATATTACAAACATTTTGGATTAGGCAGAGTAATCATTAATGAACAAAGATGTGGTTGGCAACTTACGGCAGACTGTAATAAACCAGCATTCATATGATGGTCAATACCCTGAAGACGCTGTGCGAGATGCCTTGAGTGAGGGAGCAAATTAGAGGCAGAACATTGAGAAGATGTCGCTGTAATGGTGATACAGAAGCCAAAACCCGAACAATAAGCACTGTCCTCGGAAGACTGAGAGGAAAAATGTTCCTGGAAGACAAAAATCACCGACACAAAAACCTGTTGAGTGAACCCGTGTTCAAGCTGTGAGGCCCGGTTACTAGTTGTGAGAGAAGAGTTCAGAAATGGGAGAGAAACAAATGGGAGAGGAAGAGGCAGATTTTTCTAGTTTCCCTGACTTCCCTAAAGAAAGTATACATTGCTTTTACAGACAGGAGCAGTGAGACTGAAACAGTGACTGAGGGCCTAAGGACAGGATCTCCTGCATGCTGACTCCGTGTGCAGGACCCAGGGCCGCCTGGCTCCAGTGTCCTGTCTGTTCGCATTGCGCTCTCTCAGTGCCGTTTCTCAACCACACAAGATAATGTCTGCACTCCTGAGAGGCTCTCTTGTTATTAGAGATGAGGCTAGATGACCAATGAGGGATTTGATTTCATGTAGAGAAATGACTCCCTTGAGGAAAAATGATGTACGGCCCTGTTCTGGGCATCAGGGGCCTGCACAGTAACGGATATTGAGACCAATGGTCCATAAAAGATCTTCAGGCAAAACAGGAAAGGAAATGAGAGACTTATGATTCCATTTACCTAGAACTGGAGATAAAGCCCAACAAATCAGCCACTTCATATCGTTTAATTAATGATAAAATAGTAGTGTGTTGACTCCAACTTTATGAAGCACTTAAGTGGTTATCCCGAACTGAAGACAGGATGAGATGTTTTCTTTCTGAATCTGAATGATTCTGAGAAAGGAGACACTTGGGACTCCAGTGCCCCATAAGCTTGAGATAAGGGGAACGAAAGCAGACGGGCTAAGAATTATTTTGCTGACACAAGCAACAGATTCCGATTAAATGATTTGAGTCATGGCAGTGTTTCTCTTGATCTGGTAATGTAACTAGAGCCAACACCGAAACCAAATATTCAAAAACAGAAACTAATCTCCAGAGAGAAGTAGGTCAGTAGCTGGGGAAAAATGAAATTATGATAAATGACTGTATAGTCATTTCATTCAGGTCCTTATTTATGACAGTGGAGCCCTATTTGTGCCTGAAGAAGTGTTCAAATGAGGCACTGAAGCCAGTTCCTCCACCAGAGCCTTATCACGTAACATCATGATGCAGGACACCCTGTTATTGGGAAGGAAAATTGTACCCCATGGAACTGCACTTCTGAATATATCAAATGTGCCTTTGTGGGAGCTCATGTTCCTTCCCACTAATGATGTGTAATTGTCTTTATTTAATCAACTTATTCTTCCACAGGTTTCTAGGATGTCACTTTTAAAATGTCTACTATTCTGTTCACAAAAATAGAAATAATGACACTCCTTGTGAAAAGTCCAAATATAATATACGGCATTGCAGTAATTTACATTTCTGTTTGTAGAATAGAAATTTATGGTAGAAAATGCCTTTTTAGGCAAAAGCACTCGTCTTTCAGTTGGCAGGATTCAACAAGCCCCTGTCCCTACGGTGGATATACTTAGATGTCCTGAGCTGCTTCCCACCCTTTCCCTCATCTTTCCTTTCTTGCAAGAGCAAGTGCACTACTAAAGAACTGTATCCCCAGATCCAAGGGATTGTTCCTTAAAGAATGTTTTTTCATAATAGCAGTAAAAGGACATGTCAGATACCAAATCACCCAAGATCTTCTGTAACAGGTTTATTGATCCCTCATGAAATTTTTGTATTTCAATAACTTAGCAAACTGACAAGAACTTTTCCCAGGTAAGTTGGCAATTTGATACACTAGTTCTTGAAGTCACTAGAATAATTAAAAGAAATAGGAGATATAATTTTGTCCCCAAAGGGAAGCTATTCCACATGGCTCTATTTCTCTGTAAAAATCTGCTTCCCTGTCCCATTTCCTGATGTGACAAAGCGCAAGACACTGGCTTGAGCAAAAGGTATAAATGACATTGTAAAGAATTCAGAACACAGGACACCCAAGCAGGTATGAGGACCAGGATATCCATTAGTCAGTTTTCCATCTATAATGAAATACCTGAGATTATTAACCTGAAAGAGAAAGAGTTTATCAGCTAACAGTTCTAAGTGTTCTGTCTACAGTCAGATGGACCCTTTGCTTTAGTTCTTTATTCTGGGTACCAGATGGCAATGATGAGGATCTTATAGTAAAACAAACTGCTCAGCTCATAATGACAAAGCAAAACAAATACAAAGACCAGGATTTTACAACCTTCACAAGAGCAGACCCCTCATAATCTAAGGACTTCCCATGAGGTCTACACAAGTGTATTCTACAAAGTATGTGTTACTACAGTTAGGAAGGAAAGAAGGAAAGGAAAGGAGGGACAGGGAAGAGAGAGGGAAGGTGAGGAGGAAGTTTCAGTTTCCTGGATTGACATGAATAATCATAACTCTTCCTGGAGACAATCAAGGAAGTAAAGAAGTGAAGGCATTTATCCCCCCTGTGCACAGTGCTTCAGTTTAGGACTGAGACCTGGGGCCTTAAAATTTAGCCACAGTATGAATTGGAAGCCAGGCTAAGTGGCTTCAAGCCCATGTCTCACCTCTTCTTTTGTTCACAGGGGGAAAATGTTGTAACTAAGGCTAGATTCCTGTAGACTGATAGCCACGTAGATCCTTCTTAGCAGCATCTCACAGACTGAGATTTCTTTGTAAGTAATTACAAGACATGGATGAAGGGATGAGCACCCCTAAAAGAGACTGTGGTTGGCTAGCCAGAAAGGTGAAATGGGAGTTGCCAGAAAAGCAGGCATCTGAGCCATACATGCAACGAATACTGAATAAAATTTGGATGCTACATGGTGGCACTTTCAAAGGCAAATTCTCTTGTCAGATGGACAGAACACATCCCTCTCTCAGCTGGGTAGATGGCTGACATTCCGAAAAGAAAGAATAACAGGACTTGATTCAAACCCCCTTTGTTTTCCAGATTTCTTTATGTTCTCTAGCAGAGACAAAAATGATTATTGAATTTTTGATCCTGAGAGTCTTCTACATTTTATGACTTCAGAAAAATAATCCACAAACTTTACTTGGTTTGAGAGCCTAAATCACAGGCTGGAATGGAAAGAGGAACCACAAAGAATAAACCAAGTTATTCCAGTATGCCCAGTCAAGGCTATCATTATCTGATGACATAAAAGTTCTTTGCTTTAGTCACTCACTCAGGGCTTTCTCCCAGTAAGTGTAGCAGTTTGATGTGTGGTTCAAATGTTGTTGGAGATTACAAAAAAGGAAAGGCAAGAAATCTCTTGGTAGGACTAGGGAAATTCGTCACCATCAAAGATCTGTTGCAAGTTCTGATGTCTTCAAGACCATTGAACTTCACAGTGTTCTGATATACAGATAAATTAAATTGCTGTTTTACAAGACACCTAGACTTTTAAAACCTCAGGCATCCTTGTGTAAGAAAGCAATAAAGGAGGCAATGGAAAGTGGGTTTTGCCTCTGAGAAGGATAATATAATGAGTCACTGCTTAAACGAATCCATGGAGCTTTGCAACATCCTAAAAAGGACCATTTAATTGTATACACTGAGTTCTTAACTTTATAGTGTCTGAGAGCAATAGATGCTGTGAAATGGTAGGAGGTAAATGTGTTCACGTGATGCTAAAAGGAGAACAATAACTCAAAGTCTGAGGAGGAAATTGGTGTATTGGATTCTGCAATAAATTGCAGTCATCAGGAGCACTTTGCTGTGCCTGGAAACGATCTGTCAAGCAGTGAGAACAGAGAGTTCAATTGTGAGGACGGTGGGTGTATCCTTTTCACTTGGAGGAAAACATCTTGACCAGAAGAACATCCTGAATGCAAAATTAATAGAAATGGATCGTCCTAACATCTCTGCTCTGTTTTCTTCCTGCTGGGATCTGTTTCCTCAATTCTTTGATGAACTGCAGTGAGTAAATTAGTTACAGTGTGCATTTATGGCTGTAACTTTCAACCACCGAATTTTTATACCAACACCATTCACAGAGTCACTTGGTCATCTCTAGAGGCATTTGGGGTCGCCACATGGAGAGGATGCTGATACCAGCAGGATGAGGAGAAGACGCTGCACAGCGGCTTAACATGCAGGGAAATGGTAGCCACATTCACCCCAAAAAGGAAGCATGCAACCCTTTATGTCAATGGTGTGATTGCAAGGCCAGCCGTGGTTTAAAATACATTCTGATTTGCTCTTCAAATTGTTCTGTGAGTCGTATTTGTAATGACTTTCAACATCAAAACAGAAATATCAACATGCAGGTAATTGACACCTGCAATATCTATTTCTTGCAAATTTATGAAGAATATGTTCATTTCTTAAATAAATGGTCACATGTTATTTATTTCAGGCAATTTTCTGAGAAACTAAGCAACTCTATTTAAATAAATTATCTTTAAAGTTAGCAAAAAAAAGTAACAAAAATAGCAAAGCACATCAAAATAACAATATTAAAATATTCAAGACTATTTCTGATCATCTTGGCTATATATCAAGTCTCAGTGAAAGAAATGTATTTTACAGTCCTAATAATATCCACACAAAAATACTGTCAGTCTGAGAGAAAATTGCTTCAATTCATATAAGATTCTTTGTCACGATAACTGAGAATAGATATCACTGTTTTCTTTTATACAAGTTTCTTTCTTCTATATTTGATGTTATTTGTTTTATTTGGTATTTATAATCATCCTGAAAAGTAGTCATTTATGTCTTTACCTGGGGGATATGTTGTCATTGAGCCAGAGTAAGAAAAGAAGCTTCACCCAACAGAGTGAAGACCGGTGTCCATGCCGGAGCCCCCCGACCCCCATCCCCGCCCTTAGCCCTTTTGAGGGCCTAATAAGAGATAGCTGTGGCACAACTACAGAAGAAGCTTCCAGAAAATGGAAACCAAGCAGAGGCAAAACCATCTCAGCAGAGGAAATGGCTCCTCTTACACAATGAGAGACATTTTTTTTTCCTAACATACTAAGTGTGTAGGATAGAAGGTCCCCCATATGGTTGCAAATAGAAGCTGAAGTTAATGGAATTTGATGACCACAATCCACAGCCACATCAGTCCTGACAACTGTAGTAGACAAGGAGAGACATGTTCTAGAGACAGCCAAAGAGATCAAGGAGCCAAATGCCACCAAGAAAGGGCAGAGAAAAAAGAGTGTCAAGGGGCTGGAAAGCTGGCTTAGCAGTTAAGAGCACTGACTGGTCTTGCAGAGGACCCGGGATTGATTCCCAGCATCCACATGGTGGCTAACAACCATCCATAACTCCAGTTCCAGGGAATCTGACACTTCTTCTGACTTCTGGGGACATTCCATGACATGGGTACACATCCACACACACAGGCCATAGGCTCATACACATAAAATAATCATAAGTAAAATATTCTTAAAAGGGTGTCAAGGAGGTCTTAGAAAACCCCTTACCAAATGAGAGAGAAATGACCCCAGGGCCATGCTGAGAGATGAAAGTAGGGACTACAAACTCATATACTCTTGGCTTCCCACCTTGGAGTAAGAGTGAAGCAGTGACCAGTGGTCAGGATCCTGAACTCTGGATCTCCCGCTTAGGTGAACATGCTCATTCCATCATTAAGCATCTGTGAAAATCTGGACAAGCTCTGTGCCCAGGCTGTGTCCATTTTCTCAGGTTGTTTTTAACGCATTTCAGCTCCTTAGTATGCTGAGATTCATTTAGGTTATCCTTGAAAGTCACCCAGTGTTTAACAGAACCAAGAATCAATTCAGTGTCCTTTAACTAAATATTTCAGTGTTTACTCCTTACTATAAAATGCTCCTAACAGGAATAGGCTATTCATGGTTGCTGTGAAAAACAGCAGACAGGGAAAGAGGAACAGTGAGAGGGAAAGGGAAGAAAAAAAAAAAAGAAGAAAAGTAATACAGTTAGAGGAAGAATGGGGAAAATACGTGAGTGAACACGGACAGAAGAGGAAATGGGTGGCGGCTAAACACATATTTATCCATCCTACTGATTGGGAAATGGGCCTCGTGAATTACAGTATTTCTAATTTAAACGATAATTTCCAAGCTCTAAATGATATAATCAGTATAATTTGTTCAATTTATGTTAATAGAATAAAGTAAAACATGGTCTTGGCCATTAAAAGATTCTTTGCAGATTTACAAATGTATAATTAATTTTTACCGGGACATAATTAATCCAAAGATACTATTACTAAATTTATAATTCAGAAAAAATATTTTTTTTAGATAATCTTAAGGCATAAGTCTTTTTACAGCTGCATTGCTATCTGCATTTGAACCACCAAACCAGGGTCACTGCTACAATAAAGAAGATTAAAAAAAATTGCCAAGTATGTAGCATCTGATCCTGATTAGGTTCTTGCTTGGATGAAAACAGCTGTAAGTGATAGTGTAGTGACAAGGGAGAAATATTTATTTGTCAAAAAAATATAGAATATTCTCAGGTAATTTTATTGTATCAGTGGAATTACTTTTTAGTGTGATTATCATATTTTGGTTACATTAGACATTGAGCTTCCTCTGGGTTGCAACATGCTGAAGTTTTTAAAGTGTTATGAAATCAGCTATTTGCATATTCCTTTCATATGCTCTAACAAAAACAAAATGAATTATGCGTTTACATGTTGTGGGAACCTAACAGACTCCATCTTGTTATATCCTCCATTCTAGCCTTTAAGTTTCGTTTCTTGCAATAAGTTTCTTCTCAGAAAACATCCCACCTCAGTTTTGACCAACCAGGAATGAATGACACAACTATAGCTTAACCACAAGAAACCTAGCTCAGGCAAACATCCCCCTTTCAAGCTAAAATGATCAAACCAGACTCTGAGACCCAATCCTTGAATGTCCCATATACCCACTCTAAAACTGGCCAATCCCTGATAAGGTCAACTAACCTAACCACCATTTGGAAATCCCCTAACGGTGTTTAAAAGGCCTGCCAGCCACTGCCTCAGGGTCTCCATTACTCTGAGTGGTAGACCCCAGCATGCTGGTTGAGTCTCGAGAATAAAACTGCTCTTGTCGTTTGCATACTGTCTCGACTGTGCTTGTTGCCGATTGCCAGACCTTACAATGTCATTCATTGCCCAGAGAAAGTGCTCACTAACTCTTTATGGAAGAAAAGTATGACTGAGTAAATGCACCAGCTGATTAATTTGAAGAACAGATAACACAAAGATATCAGTTTGAGAATGCTTATAGCAGATAGGATCCACGTGTTCAAAGTTATCCTAAAAACCAACTGAGTGTCTTAAGAATTTTTCTCAAGGATTTATCATGGGAAGTGCAACATCTCATAGTGAGGTTTATATTTTGGTCAGAACCAGCACACTCCCCAAGATGGCGACCGTGTCTCTCTCCTACCCAGCCTTCACTTCTTTCCGGTTTGGCTCTGCATCTGTCAATCAAATTCTTAGAGGCGGGTCTTGCTGCTGAGGTTCCTGCACCTGCCTCCATGGGCATGTCCATTGAGTCAGAGTGAAACTCCATGCACATTTACCCATCACTGAGTAAGCATTTTTAAGACACTGCAGAATCTTAGTTTCTAATTTAACAATGGAATTTGGATAGTTTCTAAGATTTTTAAGTATTTGTTTAATTTGGGGTGATACATATGGACATATGAGGACAGGCCAGGCTGTTGGATCACCAAGAGCAGTGCTAGAGGAATTACCATACCAGATTTCAAACAATATTACAGAGCTACAGTAATAAAAATGGATGGTGTTGGCACAAAACAGAAGACCCAAACATGAGTGCATGTAATTATGCCACTTGATATTTGACAAAGGTGCCAAGAATAGAAGCCTAGACCCTCGGGAAAAGATAGCATCTTCAACAAATGGAGCTGGGAAAACTGGATCTCCATGTGTCAAAGAATAAAAATGTACTATATCTATCACCCTGCACAAAAATAAACTCAAGATGGGTTAAAGATCTCAGTGTGAAACTTTAAATGCTGAAACTGCTAGAAAAAAAAAAAACAGTATGCTACAAGATATAGATGTGGGAAGGACGTTCTAAATCAGACTTTGTTTGGTCAGGAATTACAGTAAAAAAAAATTTGACTAATAGGACCTCATTAAACTAAAAGGCTTGTGTACAGCAAAGGAAACAACCAAATGAGTGAAGAGAAAGCACACAGGGTGGGCTCTCCCAGCTGTACGTCTGATAGAGGACTAATTTTCAGAATATACAAAGAACTTCAAGGACAATGAAGCAATTAAAATGGTCTAAACATATGAACAGGGAGTTCTCAAAAGAAGAAATAAAAAAGGTTAAGGCATACCTTTAAAAGGGTTCAACATCCTGAACAATTAGAGATATTTAAAAGACTTTATGATTTCGTCTTACCCCAGTCAGAATGGTTAAGATCAAGAAATAAATGACAAAAAAATGCTGGTGAAGAAATGGAGAAGGGAATACTCATTCACTGATGAGGGACTGACTGCAAACTAGTGTGATCACTGAGAAAATCACTGTGGAGAACTCTTTAAAAATTAAAAATATGTATCCCATATGACGCAGCGGTACCACTCCTTGGCATATACTCAGGGGGCGAAACACCTACTGCAGAGACACTTTCTCAGCCACGTTTGTTGCTGCTCTTTTCACAATAGTTAAGAAATGGAAGCAACCTAAATGTTTCTCAGCTGATGACTGGATAATGAAAATGTGGCACATTTACACACTGGAGTTCTACTCAGCAGTAAAGAAAGATGAAATCATGAAAGTTTCATATAAATGGATGGAATTAGAAACTGTTATGCTAAGGTGAAGTAGCACATACCAGAAAAAAAAAATAAAACATGTGGCATATGATCGCTCTCAACTGTGGAACCTAGCTGCAAATCCTTAGATGTGACCATATATCCCGTTATAACCAGACAGTTACCAGGGAAAAGAAAAGTACCCTGAAGGAGGCAAGGGAAAGAAGGAGCTCAAGAGAAGGGGACAGCAGGAGAAAGGACTTTCCAGAGGGAAAATGTGGTGCTTTAAGTGGCACAAAGAGAGAGGGCTAAGCAGATGCAGAGAGGAGAGTGTGAAAACACAAAGGGAAATGTAGTATTTAATAAGCCTATTGAAGAAAAGACTCATATAATGTGAATGCAGGTGTCATCCTTCATCAATAAGATGTGAGCTGGAGGATGGGGAAGAACGGCCTGCTGATGGGAATGACTGTGAGTCACTCAGAATCAAGTGTAAGAGCCAAATATAGACACTTCCTGACATGTAAGGATTGAAAAGGTTGAGCTTCAATGTACTCAGAGTGCAATGAAAATAACTTATAAGACTTTTGGTAAAGAAACTTTATTGTATACTTATTCTTCCTGCCAAGAGAAACTAAAAGAACAGCATGGGGATTTTAAATGGAGAAACTATCATGATGAGAAAAAGAAATAGATTATCAATATAAAATATATTTATAACTTTTCTGGAAGAGCCTGGATGTGTGTGCAAACACAAGGGAGGAAATGAGAAGACATAAGAGAATAAGGCGTGTCTTCTGGAAACAGGGAAGATGAGCAAAACATTTACCCACTCTGCAGAGAGAGTAAGGAAGTAAAAGCTCCCAGCAGGGGGAGGGGAAAGAGGCAGAAACAGAACTGGATGCGAAAACGTGAAGAGCATCCAACTCCTGCGTCCCCACATCTGCCCCCATGAATGGAACACAGATGATCATATGGCAGGAACTGAGAGGTTTCAGAGACTCCCAACTCAGGAAATTCCCCATGAGAAATGACAGTTCACGGAACGCTGCAGGATTACTGACACTGAATTCCTCATCAGCTTTTTGGTGCCTTGTCATTAACATCACCAGATACAGGAAGAGACTTTAACATAAAGAAGACTCTTCTTAAAGAAGGCAGTGAGAGAAGAAATGATCCAGTGAATAAACAGACTGAAAGACTGAAACTTCTAATGTTCCTATTTGGTAGTCCTCGGAAGGGTTTAAGATCAGAATGTTATATAGATTTTAATTGAGGGAAATAAAGTCAAATAATAAGACAGGTAATATGAAGGGAAATGTTAAAGAAACTCAACTTCGGAAGTCCAAAATCTCTCTAACATGTATTGCAAAAAGCTGCCTTCCAGACATGCAATGGCATTTTGCACTCATGAACTCACAGTAGCTGTCACAAGACCTGCAAAAGATGAAGTCAGCAGAAAACTGAGCACTGATGTGGGAGGAGTTTACAAGACCTCCCTTTTAGCTAAGGAAATATTGGCATCTTATAACTGCTGGGTGAGGGGAACCATTCTTCTCTGGGGGTAGTATCACCAGTAGGTTGGTCATGTTCCAGTCGTTGGCTCCACATCCGTGCACATAGAACCTTCAGTAGGGAGGGGGCCTACTGGGGAAGATTGGGGGGAAGCTGGAGACAAGAGTGGGGGATTCTTAAAGAATGCATATAAAAATATGAAATTGGACTGAATATGCAGCTCAGTATTACAGTACTTTCCTAACATGTGCAAGGCCCTTGGTTTTTCATTCCTAGCACCACAATAGCAAACAAATCAGTGAACAAACAAAATTTAAAACAATAGGAAATAAAAAAAACAAGGAAGTTTCTCAAAAGGAAGAAGATAAGCTTTCTACAAGCAGTGAAAGACATTCAGCCCTTAAATGAATTAACAATATTCACTCATATTAAGAAGGGCTGCTTGCTGGGTCTGGAGAGGTGGCTCGACGATTATGAGCAGTGACGGCTCTTGAAGGGGACCCAGGTTCAATTCCCGGCACCCACATGGTAACTAACCATTCTGTAACTCTAGCTCTAAGGGAATTCGACACCCTCTTCCGACCTCCACTAGCACTGCACATCATGGGTAAGTGTTTACATACTTACATACATGCAGGCAATACAGCCATACATATAAACTAAAAATAATAAATAAAAATTTTAAAAAAGGGACTGCTCGGTAGAATAAAGAAAGAAAATACGGAAGATATTGAGGTAACTATAAAGTCACAACTAAGGTGATTTTTAAAAAGAATTCCTTCTGGAGAGTGGGAAGGTGTAGAGGAGAATAACCCAGGAAGCTGCATTAAATGTCATCATAAAGTATTATCATTAAAGCTCTATCAAATAATTTCATTTTTTCTGAAAATGGCTATATTATCAAAAATAATTTATAGACTTAAAGCAAACTCTATCAAAATTCCAATGACATCTATCACAGAACTACAAAATATTAAAAATTAATATGGAATCAAAAAGGACTATGAAAAGTCAAGGCAATCTTAAATGGAAAGAATAATTCAGAAGTTGCAACAATACCTGACCTCAAGTTACAGCTATAGAACTATAGTTACAAAGACAGAATTGTACTAGCACAAAACAGACACATCGATCAATGAAACAGAATAGAGGGCCTCAAAATAAATTTTGACAAATATGTCAAAAACATACACTAGAAAAAAGACTGCCTGTTCAACAAATAGCTAGCAAAACTGGACAGCTACCTTAAAGAATGAAATTAGATCCACATCTCTGGCACTGCACAAGAATTAAAATCACTGCACAATCAATTAAAATGGATCAATGTCCTTAATTTAAAATCAGGAACTCTGAGATTGTTAGAGGAAAGCCGGAATACAGCATAAGTTATAGGGATAGGCAAGAACTTTCTGAACAGGTTTCTGGCAAAGCAAGACTAGTCCCAAGGAAAAATTTTGGACCATATGAATTCCAAAGGTTCTGCACAGGTAAGAAAACTATCAACAGAGTAAAGAGTCAGTCTACAGAATGGAAGAAAAGCTTTGTCAGTTATCCCTCAAACAGGAGTTGATATCTAAAAATAAAGAGAACCACAGAAACTAAATGTCCCCCAAACAAAGCTGCCAATTAACCAATGGGCTAACGAAATAAACGGTTCTTAAAAGAAAATAGTTCACAGTGTTTAACATCCTTAGCTATCAACGTAAAGCACATTAAAATCACTTTGTGATTCTATCTCACTTGAGTCAAAATGGTCAGTAAGAAAACAAACAACAAATATTGATAAAAAACTGGGGAAAGAGGAACACTTATTCACTTCTGTAGGAATGCAAACTAGTACAGCCAGCATGGAGAACAGAATGGAGGTTTCTCAAAAATTAAATGTAGAACTATCATAGTGTCTAATGATACCACTCCTGGGCATGTACTCAAAAGACTCTTTATGTTATCACAAAGATGCTTGAACATCCATATTTATGACTACATTATTCACAATAGCAAGGAAATGGAACCACCTTGCATGTCGTCAACAGGTGAATGGTTGATAGAAAATGTGATAAATGGAGACAATGAAATTTTATAAAGTAGTACAGAAAAATGAAAAATTTCAGAAAAATGAGTGGCTCTGGAACATGTTACAGTAAATGATGTGACCCATACTCAGGAAAGTATTGTATATTTTCTCTCTCATATGCAGATACTAACTTGTAATGTTTGTATCTACGTGTATAAGTGGTTTTCAGAGTGAGTACCAGATGTGAAACTAGATGGGAGACCATGAGATGGAAAGAAGATGTGCTAGGAAGATCAGGGTGAGTAAAAGGATAAAAGCAGCATGAGAAAAAGAGAACAGTGAGGGCGCAAAGGAAAAATGCGGGGTAGGGAAGGGAGGGAGAAAGGACAAGGAGAATCAACAAAGTAATTGTGTTTGAGAAATGCCACAATGAAATTAATGCTTTGTATACTAACAGAAACAAAGCTACACTTAAAACTCTTTCATATATTATATTAACTAAGTGATTTAAATAATTTGTAAATGAAAAAAATGCAATCTTAATGACTATAAGAAAACAAGAGAGTAATTGGTCCCAGGGGAATGTAAATGCTGCTGTCTATGGAAAGAATGCTTTCTTTTTAAATATTTTACTTATTATTTTTATTTTATGTGTATGAATGTATTGCCTGCATGTATATTAATGCATTCATATTGTACAATGATGCCTCTATCTATCTGTCTATCTATCTATCTATGAAGAGAGAGAGAGAGTGGACAAGGACTGTATAAAATTTGGAAAAGTTCAATTAAAAAAGGGGAAAAGGAAGCACAAACTACAACTAAATTAGAAAGATGTCATTGAAAGCTAATTAAACTAAAATACAAATTTTAGAACTGAGGTAGAATCAAACACAAACATCAATTTTAACTTGAGCTTGATGCATAGAGTATTCTCCCTTGATATACTTATTTTCTTTGGGGGCAAAATATGGCTTATTTCTTGTGATATTAGGCATCTGCACTGTAAGAAAGCTAATGTGAGAATATTTGCAACACAGAGATGGGATTTTAAACTGTCACTGCTGGGCATCATAATTATTTTCAGTAATTATCATGTAGTTATCAGAATTAATGATTATTTTCTTTTTAGTTGTCCTTGGTTTAGTTGACCTAATCCCAGCCAGCCTGGAACTCACTCGGTAGACCAAGTTGGCCTCAGTCTCACAGAGATCCACCTGCCTCTGCCTCCTAAGGGCTGGATTCAAGTTGTGCATCACCATACCCAGTGTTCACTCACTGCTTTCTTAATGCAACCTTTAGGCTTGAGTGGATAATTGGTAAAAGACTGAATTTCTGTCAATTTGAGGACAGTTTTCAAAATTCTCTGAAGTGAGATGTATCCCTTTCACCTGTCTCTGGTGGAATTCTTGTACCATTCTTTGGTAGATAATAAGAAAATCTGAAAGGATCAGAGATGGGGGCGTTAAGAGATTTGAACAAGAAAACTGTCAAGAAAGTTGGAAAATGAAGAGCAGTACGGGTTCTTCCCTGGAGGAGGGTTAGATACAAAGTGCAATGTGTATGGAGATAATTTAGGCAAACCAGCCGCTATGTAAGAGCGTGACAAGGACTCAATAGTTAAAACAATAGGAATAATGATAGTTCCTCTACTGCACTGGGTGTGAATCTTTTACACATGTTGAGTATCTTGTTCTTACAGTAAGCTACAGTGGAGGTAACATTATTACTATTGTATGGTTGAAGTTCTTGAGGCTCTATTGGAAATGAGCAGAGCCTATTTTAACTGAGATCATCTGTCTCCACACTCTTCTTTTTAGCTACTTACACTGTGAAGTTCCTGGGAGACTGAATAAGATGAATTGCCATCGATTTTTACTTTTCAGTCAGAATGTTCTTCTCTGAATTGACATGACATGGAGATCTTGAAAGCAGGGCGCCTTTGGGCCACATAAGGACAAGCTGGTGAGGTTATGAAATTACAGGCAGATGGATGGAATCCAGAATAATTGTGCAAAACAATTATATAGGATTTCATGGTGACTAAACTCAGATGGAACGAGTGAGTCAATGGTGACTCAAAAAATCAGCTTTTCTATGCAGAAAATGATGGTATCATTGACAGAAAGTGGGAATGAATCAGTGGATGACTAGGACTGTAGAAGGTGACAAGGAATTTAGCCTTAGTAATCCAAGGAGAGAGCTTCTGTAAACACTTAGAAACACTTAACACCACCAGGAAGACAGAAACTGGGATAGGGGAGAAATTTTCAGCAACAGCCGTGTAGATAAGATTATAAAAATTTTAGCTTTTTCTTTGTCCTTAGTAATGCTTTCAATCCTACCCCATTCCACAAAGAACTTAAAGTGGTTGGCAGTAAGAAAGCTAAGAGCTTATTGGTATGCTTTCTATATAACCAAATTCACTTATTTTAAAATAAATCTTCTTTTCTAAATAAAATAATTTTTTCAGTCCATATGCTAGGTCCAATCTTCTTTCGATCAAATGACGTTTATTTCAATGAACTTTTTGCAGTTTTCAAAATTGGAGTAGTTACCCATTGTGATTTATTTTTCTGTAATGCTTTGCCTTGTCTTAACTTGTCTGGAAGTCTAAATAATAAAAATCATGTAACAGCATTTGAGACTCGTGATTCAAATGATATGCATGCATATATTTCCCCCAAAATGTATTGTATTTCATTCATTTTTCTATTCCTAGTGGAACATACTCAACAATAGTTATTTTTTTAATAATAGATTTTTAAATAAGTTTTTCTCTTGCAGTATCTAAGAAACTAAATAGATATATGTAGCTGCAGCTTTGACTTAAATATTAATAATTAGAATGCATTAGTAGATGAAAGTAAGCAATAATTTTCAGCCTTTTTCAGTTAAATTTTAGTTTAAGCACATGTTAATTTGGAAATGTTTTGTCGTTCCCTAAAACAGTATTGAGCTGTTACTAAGCCTTTGGGGGATGTTCCGTCCAATACGCTGGCACCTGCGTCATCCGACGTGAAACTCATTTTCAACTTCAGCATGGATGATGTGGCATTTCAGCTATGACACAGTGTATTCTAAGGAATCCTCAGTTCCATTACCTTGGTGAGTGCAGAGTGGAATCTCAGGCTAGGAGAGATTAGAATAATTGAGGAAGTTAAAATAGAAAAGGCTAGAAGCTGGTAGCCACAGTGTCATAATCCTGTAGCACGTTAACCACAGGAGAATCGGATGTGGAGTATATGAGAATTCCCATTATCTTTTCAGTATTTTCAGTTTGAGGCGTCTGAAACAAAAAATTCAGGAGTTTTCTGTTCCGCTTTGCTTTACTTTGTTTCATTTCTTGTATGCGATCTTGATGTGCTGCTGGCCTTCCTGTACCGATCTCTGTCGCTTACTGCAAAAAGAAGCTTCTCTGTCACGGCTGAGAACAACACTGGTCTCGAGTATGAACATAAATATTTAGAGGGAAGTTTGACTACATATCCATTTAGAAAATCCTCAAAAATAGATTCCTCTCAAGGACCTGTGACCTGCTCAGCCATATTTTGGCTTGGCTTTACATTACTTGGCATGTATTCCTTCTTATAGAGCAAGCCTCAAACCCAACAACTCATAGACAAGTATCCAACATCTGGTAGTGGGATTTGAATTTAAAAACCTATAGCTTCTGGCAGCTTATAAAGTATTCTGTTTATATAAGACTTTTTCATAAACCTTAGTTTTAAGTGGCCCTGCACAGGCCACGCCCATTCTTCACCCCTCACCCAATTAGAGCCTTGCATTCGTAGTACTCTGCTCCTTATACTTTTATATCACACGTGTTTCACTTTCCCCCCAAAATTCTGCATGGGTCCTGGGCTCTCAAATCAAGGATCCACATGTGAGAGAACATACAGCATTTAATGTTATGACCCTGGGCTATTGTCTTCCATCTAATATTTTCCAATTCCAGTCATTTACCTGCAATTTTCATAATTTCATTTTATTTACAATCGAAAAATACCTTGCATATATAAAGCTTAGATTGTATAGTCTCTTTTTATGAGGACTCCTGGGGGAGTCTCTTGCACTAGAACCAAAATAGCGATAGTTTTTCTGTGATATTGAATTTGCTTTATCTCAGAACACTATGAATCAGCACTGCTCTGGTAACCTCTCCCACCCAGACTAAGAACAGTCTACTGAGCATTGCCTGCTCTCCACACCTGTGTCCTCTCCTTCCACATGGATGACTACATCATCAACTTGCCTTTTAAATGGTGTTAAGAAGCCATCTCTGGCCAATCAGAGTGTATAGGGCTGTCACATCCTGAGCATTTAATTGCTAGTACTAACTTTCCAAACTCTATGTCACCATGACAGGCACCCTGAGTGGCTACTCTACAATCAGAGAAACCAGAGAGAAACTTGAAATCTGTAATCAGAAAAAGAAATTGAAGCCTGTCATAAGCATCTGAGAGTTTAGAACTGTTTTTGTCATAGCAAAGGATGCTCTATCATGATTTCACAGGCTTTCATCTAATTTCTTGGTTACTTTGCCTCATCATTGCTTTTCTTTTAGCATTTAACAGTCTAATATTTCCAGTGTTGACATGTTTCATGCAATCTCATAAGACACCCTTTGGACACGGTTGAGAAGTATGATAAATAAAGGATCCATACAAATGCTGAGAAGACACACTGGTACGATTTGGTTGTACAGGATAAGCTGAACATCGAAGCACAATTCTACTGGAAATTTTCTTCCTATGAGAAAGAACAGTTACATAAGCAGAGTGCCAGGGGCTGCACTTCAAAAAGGACTCGCCAGAGGGCGCGTGAAATTATCAGAGGACGACCATTCCCTGTCACGTTATATTTTCCCCAAGGATTCTGGTCAGAGTCTTTGTCTACTTTTTTCATATTTGAAACAAACAAAAAAAAATTACGTATTGACTTTACTTTTATTCAAGATCTATCCTAAGAAAGCTGAATTTTAAAAAATTAATCTCTGTTGATTTTAACATTATCTTCATGATAAAATCTCAGAATTGAAGATCATCTTATCAGGATTATATGGAATCTCATTCAAGAGTTGTCTTTTTTTTTTTTTAAATAAGGTGCCAGAGATAAAACTGAGGACCCGGCACGTGCTAGAAAAGCATTTCCCACTGACCTCCATCCCCAGTCTGCAGAATTTTCCTTCAGTCTAGATTCCTACCCAAACCTTGTCAGTGCTTTTCCATTTTTTTAAATTTAATTTTTGCCATTTTCATACAGTATAATTTCATAGTATTTAGATCCCCTCCCCATCACACACTCCCTATGCCTGTCCCCCATGCCCAATTTAATATACTCCGTTATATATAATAAGGTCTACAGAGTCTAATCTGTGTTCCCAAATGTGCTTCAGTGCTGGTCCATTCACTAGAGTCTCACAGTTGAAGGAGACTGTCTCTGCCAGACAGTGAGCCACCAAGCAGCATTCTTCCATCAGTTCAGCTTCCATAACCTTCTTAAGTTCCTGCCCTGATTTCCCTCAAAAAATGGACTATGGCCTGAAAGTATAAGTCAATAAATCTTTTCTTGCCACCAAGATGTTTTTGGTCAGAGTGTTTGATCACAGCAACAGAAAGCAAACTAGAACAGATGTCTAAGACTCATAGAACCGATTGCTCCAGACTTGCTGTTGAACTTAATGAAGATTCAAAGCATAGGAAATCTGACTTCTGTGCAAGGTCCCGGTATGCCAGCATTCCAGTGTGACCAGGTCAGTAGAGAACAGTCACCAGCACCTGACGTAAGAGTTCATTCCTATCTCAACTCTACCTTATAATCCACATAGAGTGCTGAGAAGATACTCATTTGAGCTCAAAACAATGATGAGAGCATACACAAGTCCCATGTAAGCTCAAGTCAGACAAAATCCCAGCATAGAAGTGAGAAAGTGAGTAAGGAACCCCAACCCTACCTGAGGAACTATTGGAAACCAATGGCTACTTGGGGAAGGAGACACTCTTGGTGGGTTAACCAGATACATACAATAAAGTGCATGAAATCGGGCAGGGGGTTAACCACACATATATAATAAAGTACATAAAACTGGGCAGGGGGTAGTAATGGGGTGCAGATAAGGGAGGGGATCTAAAAAAATATGACCAAAATATATTATATGAAATTTGCAAAAGTTCAATTAGAGAAAGGGGAAATAAGAAGGACAATGCAGCATAGAGCCTCGTGCTCTTCAGACACAATCTAAGGGTGTGTTCTTGTCCGGTTATTTAGTGCTGGGGATCGGAACCAGGGCCTCAGGCATGCCAGGCAAGTGTTCTATCACTGAGCTACAGCCCTAGTCCTAAGATTCATCTTTTTAATTAGTCCTTTCAATATAATAAGTTCTTCTGAAAAAACAAAGTTCCATTTTAGAGATTCTTTTTTTTAGTGTCTTCCAAAAGAACTATTTAAATGATTAAATTTACTGACTATGACTTTAATTTTCAAAGTAAGCAATTAGGTTCCTGTTATTTTTTTAACTAGTTAGTTTTTACATAGAGCTAAATAGATATGTGTGTATGCATGAAGCAGAGTGTGTCTTTAAAAAAGCTATTATTTCAGAAAGTGATTATTGAAACATTAGTAATTCTAACAATGACTCTTTTCAGCGTTTATGTGGCGGTGTATGTATACACATACACCTGGGGGGTGATGCATGCCCAGTTGTGTTCATTTGGAGGCCAGAATGTCTTCTATTGCCCTCGTTATTTTCTTGAGACAGAGTCTCTCAATGAACCTGAAGCTCACTGACTCGGTTACACCGCCTGGCCAGCAGTCTTCCAGAATCTGCCCGGCTCTGCACCCCAACCCTGACATGGCAAGCATAAGCAGCCTTGCCAGGCCTTTATATGGGTGCTGGGATCAGATTCAGGTCTTCATGCTTACACTGTTTCCCACTGAACCACCTCCTCAGCCCTCTCACAACGATTATTTGTCAGAGTGAAACAAAAGGAAACACAGAATTCCATGAAATACCCAATTGTCTATGGCTACTTATTTGGATGGGGAATGTTGTGTAGCCCAGACTCACATCAAACTCACAATCCTCCTGCCTCAGCCTCCCAGGTACTAGAATTACAGGTCCATTTATATGATTAATCTTTATGAACCTTAACTCGATCCTTGACACTTTTCTGCAAATCTTTTGTACTTTCATTCAATTCCTGGGGCCCAGGTTGAGGGATGGGTGACGCTGTATACTCTCTGTCCCAGTTTCAAAATCACTCTGAGAGATCTTTTTCATCATCTTCTTTCTTGCAAGACAAAGGCCTAGGCAAAGGAGTAATTTTCATGACAGTCAGATTATGGCATTCTGTGTGAACCAGGGAGAGTGGTCAAAACTGATTAATCTACAGCAATCTGCACGTGCTCTCTGGGGCTTCCCTGTAACATATAATTTTGTGCATTTCAAATCTACTTAGTTAAGATTCTATAGCTAAATTTTGAGCCTTTCTCTGTTCATTTGTATCATTTTGAATCATTGCTAAATAAAGTTAGATGAAGTTGCTTCAGAGGATGATTCCACTCTGTTCTAGCTTACTATCCCCAGCTTTCTTGAGGAAATACAAACAGCTCACCTCTACTCCAGTGGAAAACTCCAGTGACTCAACCTCCACACTCTCCTTCCAAACCCTCTGGATAGTTCATTCTGTTGTCCTTTTAACCTTGAGAGAAGGTATCAAAAATCTCATGACTTCTGCTTTTTATTGTTTTTTTTTGAAGTATCTATTTTTATTATTTTTAACAATGTGTTAAATGTGTGTGGGTATGTTCGTGTGTGTATTGGTGCCCGTGGAGGCCAGAGGAGCCATCATATCCCTCTGGAGCTGAAGTTACAGGCAATTGTGAGCTGGCCAACTTGGGAGCTGAGAACCGAACCTGGGTCTTCTGCAAGAGCAGTAGGTGTACTTGACCACTGAGCCATCTCTTAAACTTTTAAGCCTTTTAATTAAAAAAAAAACTTTTATGTGCATAAGTGTTATGCTTTGCCTCCGTATAATAAGTGCATCATGTGACCTCCACTTGCAATGCTAGCAGATGCCACAAGAGGATGTAAGATCCCCGGAACTGGAGTTAGAGAAGGTTGTTAGCTGCCATGTGGGTACTGGAAACTGAATCCCTGCCCTCAGGAAGAGCAGCAGTACTGTTAACCACTGAGTTGTTTCTCCAGCACCATCTTCTTTTGTTGTTGTTTAGCTTCCTGAGCACTGGGATTACAGCTGTGTGCCACTGATTCCACCTCTTGTTGCTTTTAGCAGATGAACTAGATAAAGCGTGTGATACAGGACTGAGAGAGGGGAACATGGAGAAAGGGGGGTGCACTTGTTGGGGAGGTGAATGGGTGGGGGAACTAATTTTTGGCCAGGTGAGCATGAAGGCCAGAAGAGCCAAATGTGGATGAAGTTTCTTAGCAGCCAAGTGGGAAAATAAAGGGTAGAGATCTGACTTGATAAGGGATAAAAGGAAGGGGACCCCACTGATCCCATTTCAAGGTGTGGCGATGTGCGCTGTTTAGGATTTTGACAATCCTGACACAGGAGCTTTTGCTCAGGTCAGTAGTCTAAGGTCATCTGTTGGTTTTGTAATTATGAAGCATAAGAGCAAAGCCAGGGACACCCAGGAGATTGCTTCTGAAATACTGAGGATGCTTCAGTCCTTACTGGAACATTGTTTATCCCTTTTTAAAGACATATTCAAACACATTTGGGTACACTTTGGTCGATGGGATCAGTGATAGCAGAGCTATGACTTCATTCTGCCTTCAAGGCATCTTCATAGAGGAGTGAGGTTGGAGAAAGGGTATATCATGTGTTAACTGATATGAAGCAAGGATGAGGCATGACCTTTGGCCTAAGGGGGGTATCTGGCCAATAGCAGAGGGTGACGGAAAGCAGAGACTTGGGGAGAGGGCACTGCAGGGAGACATCCCTATTGATAGAATCTATGTTTTGTTTTGGGTTTTTTTTTTTTTTCAGTTAAAAGAGAAGTGAGGTCATCTGCTGAGAATTAAGGACAAGGGGTCTCAGGACCCAAGGGATGAACGGTAATTTATGATTATTAACATGACATATCAATGAAAATCTGCGTTTGTTTTAAATAAGTATAAAATGTCAGCCCTTCACTTTGTACTGGCCCAATGGATCACAAACACACTCAGAAGCAGAAAAAAATCTCTATCCAACAAATTAACCAAGCAGAGCAACATTTCCAATTCAGAAGGGAGGGGAGGCAGACCATGGCTCATTTTTAGGAAGGAAAATGGTTCCCAGGACTGATGACAGCTGAGTTTGTTTCTTTGTTTGTTTGTTTTGGGTTTTGCATTTTGTCTTGTTTCTTTCCTGCACAATAGTAATCTGCATCCTGAAATCCAGTGCACAGAAAAGGAGTAGCATGCTGTAGACTTACAAACTTAAACCAGGAAGAAATGAGACATGATATTAAGACAATGACACCCACTTCAAGAAAATGCGGATTCGGTTTTGTTTGCTGCCATGAATTACGATGGCATCTGAATGAAGGACTTTGGATATACACTTTGAACCAACTTGTCATTTTCTATTCCTGAATTGCCAAAAGGTTATTAAGTTAATAAGATAATATTAATATTATATTAATAATAATATAAGTTATTAAGATAAAAATACCACATCACTATCACCCTGCACCAAACAGCCAAAATCTCTTGCTTTTCTGTCTGGTTGCTTCAGTTTGTTCTGACACTTAGCTTGCCGTTCAGGCCCCAGTGAACCAAAATCTCAGCCCATGACCTTGAGGAAGCAGCCCAGCCCATCTGACTCCATCTCCCCCTTATCAAGACAGAGGAAACAATACCTGCTCTAGAGCCTCTGGGTCTCTGCGGTGTTCTCAGGCCTCCGCCTTGCTCACCAACTTCCTCCCCACTGAGCAGACAGGTGAGATTAGAAAGCTGAGTTTTGTTGCTAAGAAACACCATCAAATTCCTGGGCATTTCATAGTGAATGCTTCTTGGGACTAAGATCCAGGACATGATGTTCTGGAAGACTTTTGAAAATTCAGAATATTAAAGTGCATGTGCGATTAGTAATGTACCTCCATGGTTCAGTAGTTGCCTATAATGCATAAGGCCCTAGATTCAACCCAACACACACACACACGCACACACACACACACACACACACACACACACACACACACAAATAAAATCTTATTTAATAGTCTCAGGCCTCAGACATCTAGGCCACATATACACTATTTCACAGATAACATCTACCTGTCATATTCTCACATCATGTAATGGATGAGACTCTGGAGTTTCTGAAATAGGCACTAATTCCCTGCACAAGGACCCAATCTCTCTTCACTACAGCTGAATATTATCACATTGGGGGTTAGGTTCAAATATAAGTGTTTGGTAGCTGGCATGCTTAGTCTGTAACAACTACTGTCCTATCTCTTTAATACTTCTTTTAAAGTAACTTTTGGACTAGAGAGATAGCTCAGTGGATAAGAGTACTGGATACTCCTGCAGAAGACCTAGGTTTGGTTTACAGCACCTATATGACATTTAACAGCATTCCCTTCCTGTTCCAGGGAACCCAACACCTTCTTCTAGCTTCCAAGGACACTGCAAATACATTGTGTACTTACAGACATGCAGACAAAATACTCCTACACATAAAACAAGAATAGATAAATCAAAACAGCAGTTCTTTATTCCTTTTATTATACATATGAAAATGCACAACCTAGTAAGTGTGCTGCTCAATAAGTTTCACACTGTCCTCACATTAAGACACGGCAGAGCACCAGGCATGGTGGCGCACCCTTTAATCCCAGCACTAGGAGGCAGAGGCAGGTGCACCTCTGTGAGATCAAGGTCAGCCTGGTCTACATAGCAAATTTCAGGCCAGCTGGAGTTACAGGGAGACCTGTCTCAAAACAAAACAAAGCAGAGCACGCTGCTCCTAGATGGCTCCTTCACACCTTTCCCTGGCTTGTCTCTCCAAGGGAACCACTGTCACTGCTCATTTGTTGTTCCTAAGTGTTACCTGAGATAGAATCTTGGAAATATCCACACTTTTGTGTTCGCCTCTTTGTTCAGCATTATGTCTGTGTTTTGTTTCTGCTCAGGTATGTAGCAGGGCTCCATACATCCTTATTGCTGCGCAATTTCTATTGGTTCAGATGTCTCCTGATGCACCTGTCCTTCCGTAATCGTCATTTCATCCTTTGCTTTGAAATTGTCACGGCCTTCCTTGAGGCAGGTGCATTGCAAAGCATGACTTGTCTGCCTCAGGACCCATACCAACCAATCCCCTTTCCTCCTGAAACTCACACTGATTCAAGCCCAAGTAAGCCCCTAAAGATGAAGGAACAAATGTGATCTGTGCAGAGGTGCAATACACTTCCAAAGAACCATTTCGCCTGTGGGAAACTCTAGTTAGTAAAGAAAGAAAAGAAGACACGAAGTTGGGAGATGGACCTATTAGGGGGATTGTGGAGGGCTGGAGGAGAGACATATGATCACATTTCATTGCATACATGTATTAAATTCTAAAGAATAAATAAAAATTACCCCTAAAGAAAAGAACAAAAACCAAAAAAATAGCTAGTTGATTTTTACTAATTCATACACAAATCTGGAGAGCACACATGCGGACCAAGAGTGGAAGGTCACAATGAACAAGCATAAAATTGGTTCAGGCTGAATTTATTGACATGGACCCCTTAAACAGACATTCTGCACTTAGTGGTGCAGCTAGGAAATTAGAGAGAGTGCTGTGTAAGCCTCCAGTGCTGTGACAAAATGCCTCAGTTAAATCAACTTACAGAAGGCAAAGTTTGTTTTTGTTCAGGTCCCAAGCATTTGCCTATGATCAGTTGGCTTCATCCTTTGGTGGCCTGTGGCCAGGTAAAACAACACCATGACAGATGGTGTGCTAGAGCAAAGCTACTCACTTCTTGGTGGGTGGTCAGGAAGGAAAGAAACATGAAGGAGCCAAGGTCCTAAAATCCCCTTAAAGGACATGCCCCCAATGACCTAACCGACTTCCTTCCAGTAGGCTTCACCTCTTAAATGTTCCACCACCTCTCAATGGGGCCGCAGTTTGGTACCCAAGCCATTAGCACATGGGCCTTAAAGAGCATGGAATATCTAAATCTTAAGATTTGTTTGGTTGAATGGTCCAAACCAAAGCAAAAAAAATTAGCTATGATAAAGGAGATGGAAACACCAAAACTACCCAGCTTACATTAGATTAAAAAGAGAAATCTGGAGTGGCTTTGCCATTTGAGACCTGCTGATTCACCCTGGGACTAGGTACCATTTGATGTAAAGAAAGCTTCTAAGTGAGCCCTAGCATTCTTCAATTGCTTGCGACCATTCTTATCTGTAGTCAAGAACTTGCAGTGGGAAACATGAGCACTGAATTAGGATCTTATCCTCCCGTATAACAGAATCTGCCTGGCAGTCTATGATGTGGGCATCACTACCACTCTTGTGGAGTAGGCTTAGCTACTTTCTAACATATTCCTGAAGGACACTGAAGAGAATTCCTTCCAACGGGCAGAACTTAAAGCAGTACACTTAGCTCAGTGTGCTGGGAAGGAAGAATACTCAGGTCTCTGATTATTTATCATCTGTGGACTGTGGCCGACAGTTGGGCAGGCCAGTCATGAATTTGGAAAAGGCGTGATTGGATAACGAGTGACTGTATGTTACAGGAAGAGGTATGTGGATAGACCTTTTAGAGTGGGCAAATATAAGAGGTATTTATGCCCAATGTGAATATTCTTAACAGTGATCTCAGAAGAGGAGGAATTTAATAATGATGGCTCCTTCTGTGCATAGCAGTCAGCCTTTTCCCCACCCATCCTTGTCATCACTCAATGGGCTTATGAACAGAATGTCCATCACAGCCAGAGCTGGAGTTCACACATGAGCTCAGCAACATGGACCTCCTCTTACTCAGGCTGGTCTGGTTTCAGCCACTTCTGGGTGCTCAACCTGCCCTCAATAAGGATCAACTCTGAGCCAGTGGGTAACCTCATTTCCCAGGGCAGTCAGCCAGCTATCTGGTGGCCAGTTGATTGCAATGAGTCAATTCCATCATAGTGAGAAAGCAACTCACTATGTTTGACAGTATGTGTCTTCTTCAGTTACATTTCTCAATAGCCCTAATCCTGACAAATTTTATGTCAATGATTCTTCAACACTTCTAGCATATTGGTTACAGTATTTTTTGTTTTCTCAAGCTACTATGAAGTTTCTCATTTTGACACCAAGTGCTTCATAGGATAACCACTGTAGTAGAAAGACAGCAAAGACCCTCATCTCATTCTGCCCTTTGACCCGTTCTTATGTCTAGATGGCCTTTCAATCCTGGGTCCTTCCATTTTGCCTTTCTTCCTTTAAGTCTTGCTTGTTCCAATGTGACTCTTGTTACATATTTCCATTATGATTTCTTTACCCACAGTAAGGGCTTTCTTACACGTTTCTTCTTGTCCAAATATTAGTATTTCCCTCCAGACAATCATTATGGTCTTTTATTTGGATTTTTGTAATGAGTAAGTGGGGAAATAAGTCAGAATTGAATCCCTGTGACCACATCCCCCCTGAGAATAGGATGTAGTGTCTCCCTTATCTTTGCATTCCCACTGCACTTAGAGCTGGCCCCTGTGTTGTGGGAGCAAACACTGGTGCCTGAATTGAATTAAATTTTAATGTGTAACCAGTTCTTACCAATGAGACAAGATTTATTTTTATGGTGTGCACCCTATGATAATTTTTAATTACTTTACGATGTAGTGTTTTCAAATACCAAATATTTCTTGAGAAGAATAATAAAATAAATTATATTTGTGATTAGCTTTTGTCCTTAAACTATGCTGATGTCTTTTTCATGTGTGGTACTTTTTATATTAGATACCCCAGGAAATATATTAAAATCATTTCTGGCTAGCTCTTCATTTACAGACGTTAGCCATGTCAGATAATCTTTTAAACAATGCTATCTGTACTGCACACACATGTTTAATCTCTTGCAGAGAGCCCTACAGTGACATAAATTCTTATTTATCACAACATTGCCCACTAATCATTCACGCTGCTCAACCCCATCAGAGGTCTTTCCATCAAAGTGTGTCTCCATGGTAACACAAGCCAGATTTGGCCATTTGGTAACTGTTTGGAATACAAAGGTCACTTGAAGGTTTATGACATTTGGAATTTGGAGCACATTTTCAAAACTATGAATTCTGCAGAGTTTGACATTTGACTATACTCTATCAATAGTATTTTTCCCCTGGCATACATATATGTTTCAATTTGGATTATGTTTGTTTATTGGAAATGAAAGTAACTGATGTAACCATGGTTAATGAGATTTGATTTCTCTCATACATTTTTTTCAGAAAATAATAATTTGTGTCTAAAAGACTGCTATATATGAAAGTCATTAAACTGAGATTGCTAAAAATATCTTAAATTTTCAAAACTGGTAATTGACCTTTTATGTAAAAAACTTATATTTTAAAATTTGATTGATGTAGCATAAAACTATTAAGTTTGTTAGCTTGTCTTGTTATTTTTTAGTTCCTATTTAATGGAGGGGTAGAAAGAACAAATGTGTTTTCACTGAAATATAATATTTGCTTCTAACCTGAAGATTATCCTAAAAAGAGAAACTTAAATCTTTAAGAGAATATTTAAGAGTTTAGAATCCCTCAAAAAGACATTTACATAGAATAAACAGTGTTTGTGGATGATAAGGCTAAATATCACAAAGTTAATGCTTTCAAAGGTACCCATTTAAAATAATAACAGTTAACACACACTAAGCACTTTCTACACCCCTGATTCTGTTTTGAATGCTCTGTCACATTAACCCTCTGAATCCTCACAGCAACCCTGAAAAGAAGATATGGTCACATCCTTCATTCTGCCAATTAGAAGTCAATACACAGAAAACAGAACATGTTAGGCAAGCATTCTACTATTGAGCAGCAATCCAAGACCTTGTTCATTAAAATATAGGGTCTTGCTATGGCACCTACGCTGAACTTGAACTTGTGATCCCCTTGCCTCTGCCTCCCAAGTCTGGGATTATAGGCACTTGCCACAAGATCTGGTATGGTCTCCTGATAAAAATTTGGATAAACTGAACATTCTAGGATTTCACATCATGTTATAAGTAAAATTATTGCATGCCAGATAAATTTTTATAATTATATTAAAAATGTACCATAGATAATATAATATAATTAATATAAATATATAAAAATAATTATGAGTGAAGATTCAAAAGTAGGGTTGTTTTGTTGTACATTTGTTAAGATTTGTGTTTTGTTTCAAGGAACTAAAGATGTTAGTTCTAGGCATGGAACAACTGGATCAGTGTCAAAAAGGCCTGTGCGTCATGCCTGCTCCTTCTTTTTTACCTTGGGGTTACTGTAAGAAACCTGAGTTAATTCAGCTGGGTGATAACAAACAAGAAAGTGCTGATATCTAACAAAACTTGGACTGTCCAAGTTTTAGCCATGACTAGAGTCAGGCTCCTATATTAATGTACCCTCAAAGTGTCTTTTCCTTCATCACTCAGACTGGTAATGGGGCCTCCAATGAATCCAAATAAACAAATTCCAGGTAACCCTATTCTTCCACTAGGGTTTTGTCCAAATATTTCTTAATGGCAGCTCTAAAATTTTCTACCTTTTGTCAAAGATCTGTTTATTCTATCAACCTTTAGCAAATTCATCATTCTTTGTCTAAGAAGCATTGAAAGATCGTGCTTTGGTCATTTTTTTAGATTTACTGTCCTGTGGAGACCCTCATGTACATATCAAACTGAAAGACGTCCCTGGTCATTTTGTATAAGGCTCTGTCTCTCCCACACAGATATGACTTCAACTTCATGAGCTTATATTTCCACAGAGAATAGACCTTCAACTCAGAGAAGCTTAATCTAAAAGTGCAAATAAATTAAATTTATACTTAACTGTGCAATTTGAAAATAGAGGTACCAGATGGAAGCTTAAGAGTAGCAGGATTAAGAATTCTATTTAGTTAACTGTCATAATTGAGCAAATATTTCTAATGGTGAGGAAATAGAAACAGAAAGTTGGAAGTGAGGAGGAAGAATGTGTTGAGTTGGTTTTAAGACATGATCAGTTTGGGGCTGAAGAGATGGCTCAGAGTGTTAAAAGCACTGACTGTTCTTGCAGAAGACCTGGGTTCGTAGCCCAGCACCCACATGACAGCTAACAACTGTTCATAACCCAGTCCAGTCCTCTTCTAACCTCTGTAGGCATTAAAGGACAAGGGTGTACTTGTATACATGCACACAAGACATACACACACATAAAATAACAATAAAGCAAATATTTTTAAAAAATATTGGATCGATTTAAGATGAGTTCAAATATCCACAGATCTGCTGAACAACTGGAGATTCAGGTCAGGTACTAAATTCTAGGGCAAGATACTCAGCCAGGAGCTCTAGAATATCACTTTGTCTGCCACTATGCTGTATCCAGTGAAGAAAGGGTCTCAGTGCTGTGTCAGGTTTGGTGTTCAACGTGCATTCATGCTGCCTTGTGGCAAGAGTGGAAGAAAAGTCATGGACCAAATGAACACAAGCAACAACATCTTATGTTTGGCACTAAAGGCCGCTTATGAGACCAGAATCCCTATTTATTGATTTATTTAGTTTTCTTTTTAGACAGGTTTTCACTATGAACCCCTTGCTGGCCTGGAACTCGCTATATAGACCAAACTGGCCTAAAATGCCTCCCCAGGGCTGGGATTAAAAGCAGACACAAAAATACCTAAGTCTCTCTTTCTAAGTAACAGCATTTTGTTTGTTCTGTTCTTGGGTCTGTCTAGCTGAGTTCTCCCTGCAATACTACGAAGCACTGTGCTAACCCTCAATGGAAACACCAATACTGCAGTGCTTCAGGAAGACTAATCCTCTGAGTGACATCAAAGTGAAGGCCGTTTCCAAGATTCAAAAGCAGGTCAGGCTTTAACAAGGACTTCGGATCAGAGAAGAAGGAACAAACATTCTTCCCTTTCTTCATTTTCCTGAGCAAAAGAGAAGATTCAAACCCTTATTTTCTCTTGCAAACAGAATGCACAACATTATACCAAGATGCTGTTAGAAGAACACACATACTATCCTGACTGTCTCAAGATTCTGAGTATTTTAAACCCACGTCATCTTCCCTCTTCCCATATTCTCTTCCCTCTTCTAACAAAGATACTGGAAGCTCCACTTTGGGTTGGTAGTGAAGCCCTATTTCTACCTGCTGACAGAAGAGACTTGAGGATGGAGAGGAAGCGTGGTAGGAACGAGAAGCAAGCATCAGAGGACATCTAACACTGGAAAAATCAGCTTGTCAAGAAACTCCCCACAGCGTCCTCTGAGCCCATGGAAAGCCGCCATGATAGCCAATGCAGCAGGAAGGGCCCAGTCTCCCTAGGAAGTACCTAGCTTAACTGTGGAGACACTTCCTGGCCAGTTCTACCTCTGTTCTCATGTAAGTAACAAGGCAAACTTGAAAGTTATTCTCTATGGCTTCTGGAAGAATCTAAGGAACTAATACTTATGAGCCTCCCATCCAGTATATGATGCCAAACAGGGCCTCTGGAAATGTCTACCTCTTAAAAGATAAGATGATAAATAAGAAAACATTTTATTAGTTCAGAGTACTATGCAATTGTGACTATTTAGATCCAGACAAAAAATGACAAGAGTGTATCATGGCTATGTAGGACCCTGCGAAACATTCTTCCTGGTGAAATACCAATAGGACTTTTTCTGAGAGTTCATTTCTGTTCAGTCAGTTTAATATATTAGTACCTAGTGGCCACTTAACATCTCCTGGGCAATGGTATCATTACAGAACTATGTAATAACAGTTGCAGTTTTGAAAACAATATGAAACATTTAAGCACCACCACCCAGCATTCTCATCTAGCTTTGAGGCTGTTATCTTCCAGCATCAATGTTTCCATTGTAACCTGCTGTTTCAGATAACAATGCTTTCTGGATACTTGCCTGCTGACCATTTAAGAAATTAGGGACTTTATTTTTTCTCCCATTAGTCTACCACTGTGTTGATCCCAGCTATACAGTTACCATTTGTAAATCAGTGGAGCACGAAATTAAGGAGACTCTGGCAGCTCTGATTGTGGAATGGCAATGACGAAGGTGCAGTGTTGTCTTGATGCCTGCCTGTGGCCTATCACACAGCTACCTCAAATACCAATGAGCCCACTACCTCAACCACCAGAAAAAAATAGGGAAGCAGAATAGAAGATGGAAAAAAGCAATTTCTTAAATTTTATGATGTACAAAGTCAGACTTTTTGTACTTTCATAAAGATGTGCTTTTCATAATATTTTCACTCTAACACTAATTTGAATTTTTACTTTTCTGCTACCTCTAGTAGTTCCTTGGCTTTACTTTGAAGTATAAATTGATTTGTGAAAATATCATCTAATAATTAGGAAACAAACCAGATAAAGTTGTTAAATGGCATAGAATGCGAGTAACTTTTCTTTGTCTTTGGAAGGAACAAGTTTTGCCTTCTCTGGTTCTTGCTCACATCCTTCCGATGCTCCTTTGAGCTGTCCAAGTCATTGATGTGATTGATTTCTGCCAACATGTTGTAGATGGGACTTACCCCTCACTCTCAAAAACTAGAGCAAACACACAAGCAAACTATCTCATGGCAAAGCCCTCAAATTTCAAAAATCTTTCCCCCGTCAGTTGACACTGATTTTAAATGTTCTGGGAGTAGTAAAATATTCATCCAGCAATGCACGATTTCTGATATCAGTGAATTTTCCTAATAGACATTAAAATGGAATACTATAATAATGAAAATTAGCTAACTGTATCAATGGACAGAATGAACTGAACTGAAATCTTAGAGATGAATTTGTTAGGATTCCTCAAAATTTGAGTTTATTTGAGAATAGCATGCAGTAGGGGAAGGGATGCATTATTCCATAGATTATATGAAAGATTGGCTAATTACTTGAAATAAAAGGAAGAATTTCAGCTTATGACATACCCCTAATCGATTCCAAAGGAGGAATTATGTCAAATATAAAGAAGTGCTACAGAAATTTGAAGAAAATATTAAACAAATAATTAGTTTGATGGGCAAAGATTTTCTGATGTAAAAATAAAGGGAGATGTTACAGCTTCTAAGATGACCACAAACCATGAATATCTAAAAGTTCTGAAAGTTATAGAAATAAATATAGGCATGATGACACATACATGTGCAGTGTCCTCTCTCCTCTTTACTGAGCAGGCTTGGAAACACTGACAACAGGACATCAATGAGGACAGCCAGTGCCCAAGTCTGGATTCTACATAGAAACTGTCAGGAAACCAGGACGAGAGAATTAAGGCCAGTTCTAGGGTTGGCATAGGGCAGAGAAGTACAGGATAGGACCAGGATATCTTACGGTGCCAGAAACTAATGAAGGGCTTGAGGAATGTTGAACACAAACCTAAGACATAAGAAATCCCCACGGCCAAATTTAAGTTTGGACACCAAATAATGACAATAGTCATTTATAACCCACTGAATAAAACAGAAATTGAGTGTATGCTCAAGTAAGTTAATATTGAATACATTAAAATTTTGCAGCAAACCAAGAAAATTGGCTTCAAAATCACTTTCAAAAATTTATATATTCATTAAGGATGAAGGGAAATATAATAGCTTTTAGAATAAAGAACTGTGGTTGTGATAAATATCATCTCAATTGAGTGTTTAAAGCGAAGTGCATTCATACTGTGGCAAATCTAAACTGTGTTCTACTTGATAGGCAGTGATGAAGAGTAGAGCATCTCTCAGTGACATTCCCAACAAAGGCACACAACCGGAATCTAATGACGATGAGATGGTAGGCTCTGGAGGGGAGTTCTCCACAGTAGCTCATGTGTAATCTTCAAATGCATAAGCGTCTGGAAATCAAGGAAATGCAAATGAACTGTTATAAAGTCATAAAGTGGACATGACAGCTGTGTGCAATGTGGGTTATGGATCAGACTTTTTAATACGAAGGACATTCTTGGGACAACTGGGGAAACAGGAATGGTGTCTGATCACATCACATGTTCTCTCATATGTGGATCGCACATTTTAATTTATATAAAAAATTTATTTTATACATATATATATATATATATATATATAGAGAGAGAGAGAGAGAGAGAGAGAGTCATGAACTAGAAAAGGGACCATGAGATGGGAAAAAGTAGTCTTAAGGAAAGGTGTTGGGGAGCAATTTCCTGCCAAGTTTTCATACTTCTTCCTTGAGAAATGAGGGCTTCTCATGAAACTCAGGACGTAAACAAAATGGGAGAGCTGAAACGTACAGGACTCACAAGGCTGCTTCCTCAGGTTACATACGCAGTGAACTGGGAAGTGGAGACTCTCCATACTGCTGGACACTCTCCCATCTTTGAACTGCCTACAAGTTATACAGGGAGCTCCTGGGGTGCAGCCTTCACGAGTTATCATCAAGCTTTGTGGTAATGTGGCTGCCTTTGGGTCATCCATGTTTCTGTAAGTACGCCCCACTCATCTTCTGGTAAGTAACTTTAATAAAATCATTGATTTCCTGTGGTGGTCAGTTTGATTGTAAATTTGACATGATCTAGAATTGTCTAGATTAGGTTGCCCTGTGGACATGCCTGTGAAGGGTGTTAATTAATTGGGTTAATAGAGGTGGAAAGACCCACTCTGAATGCAGGCAGGACCACACTGCAGGCTGGGCTCTGCTCTTGGCTGTGAACGTAATGGAACTACTTCAAGTTGCTGTCACCTTAGCTATCGAGCAATGATGAACTTCACGTGGAATTGTGAGCAAAATAAGCCCTTTGTCCCTTAAGCTGTTTTAGTTATGGTGTTTCATCACAGCAACAGGAAACAAAAGGAAGACAATCCCCAAGTTAGGCTTTGGTGAAACTGCCCCTTTGTTCTGTATTTGGTGCTCCATTTGGGGTATGCAGACATTTGTTTATGTCTCCCCAGGAAAAGTTACACCAGAAAGACTGGTGAGGGGAAAGAAAGGGCAATAAAATACAAAAGACAAGAAAGAGGAAAGGGGATTGCTGGAAAGAAAGTTGCAAGCAGTGGAGGAGAGAGAGGAGCAGCAACCAAAGCAAAGTCTGCATGAAAATACGGTAATGAAACTCATTACACTGTGGCTACCTTAAAGACAGAGATGAATGTTAAAAGTTAACATGAGGATGTTTCCAATAACAACCACTCCTTGCCTTCTGCTAGCTGGACACGTGTATCCAGGTCCATGACAATTATGGACCTGGTGTATTTATTACAGCAACTTAATCTTCTCTTGTGCACATTTCAGTGTCAGATATGAGGGAGAGTATTATGCTGTAACTATGTCTAAGAATGTTGCAGATATATTTAACATTATGTTTGCCAAATAGGTAGCAGCATGGACAAATTCTCATGGCGTCACAGAGCTTTAGGAGTAAGGGAAGGGAGCTGGGAAAAGTGCTTGCTGTGCTAGCCTGCTGACCTGAGTTCCATCCCTGGATTCTGTGGTGAAAGGACAGAACCGACTTCACATGAGCATTATGGCACATGTGCACCCATCCCATGTACCCACGCTTACACACATACACACAACAATAATTTTAAAAAATTAAAAAGTAAAATAAGTTAATGGATACATAGTAGCTATGTCTATATAATGTGGCTATGGATGGCTTATGTTATTTTGGTTACTTTGTCTCAATTTTCAGAATTACACTTTTAGTAATAAAAGATTGAGATCACAATAGGAATCAATACAAAATGATGTAGAAAGAAAGAAGAAACGAATGGTAGATTCAGAAGGAAGTCCCAGCATAGGAATATTAAAGATGTCATCGTGGGAAAGAAAGAACTAGAGAAGTACTGAAAAGCAACATTTTGCCCCAGAAAGAACCAGTCCTTGGGCTGTGATTCTACAAGTCATCTTTATGTCTTTTTTTTTAATGCAGTTTTAATCCCTGAGTGTCCCCAAAGAGAATCTGCAGAAAGACGAAGGGAGCTGGAGTAGAGCCGGCACTGCCCTGTCCCCGCTCTGCACTTTGATCTGAGCCCATCCCGGTGACGGGCGCCTGGTGCTTCCTGACCCACCCGTTGCCGAGGTCACACCTCTGTGGGTACAGGAGAACCAGAACGGCCCAAGGTGCTCAGAGTAGGTTCCTGGGAGCAAGTCCTCCTGCACTGAGGCCAGCAGAGACCTCTTCTTCATCCCCTCCCCACGAGCGAGGGGCTCACCACGGAGCTTAGGCTGCAGTAAAAGAGGCAATAGAGATTATCAGTAATTCACAAAATCTGAATATTCCTATTCCTAGCCTAAAGAGCCTAGTCACTATCACAGAAGTCTGTGTAGCTAACTGTCTTTTAGAGAGGAAGCAAAATGCAGAGAGCTTCCAAGAAAGGAGCACAGTTGGCTTGACTTTGACATATCTGAAATCAGCTAGACTGCTTCTGTTGAGGCAAAATATTTGCAGACTCTGATCTGCTGGTGCTAAACTAGACACATGACAGCTGGCAAGGAAGTATGAACTGAAACTACCATATGACACTGTGTGGAAAATAAATTTCTATTCAGAAATATCTGAATGTGTCATGAAAGCAGTAAAATAAATTAACATCGAAAAAGGCTTACCTTCACTACGTAGGAAAACTGTCAGCTTTGAAAGTGGTCAGGTTGCTAGTCTTCAAATTCCGACAGATGGAAAATAACAAGGCAGGTACATGATGTGACTTGAACTCTAGGTTTTGCTTTCCTTTCATTAAAAAGGGGTCAGGCTGAGTGTGGTGACCTGTGTGTTTGGTCCCAGCACTCAGGAGGCAGAGGGTGGATCTCAGTGAGATCAAGACCAACCAATTCTACATAGTGAGTTACAGGCCAACAGGGGAAACGGGGAGATCATGTTTCAAAAGGGGGAAGGGTCTCCTAGGGTTATAGTGAAATTCAATGAGACAAGTGCAGCTAGCAACTGCATAGTCCATAGTCTTTGTGGATAATACTTGATAAAAGTTGTCCTAATAATAAGCTGGGACTAAAACCAGTGGTAGAACACTGGTCTAGCATGTGTAAAAGGCCTAGATTCAATCCCAGGTACTTCAAAAAGGGCATTATCATTATACTGTTTAGGTTAGTAATGTATTTGTATTATACGTGATTAATAGCTCCCTGTATGAAAGAATACATGAGCTTGCTTGCAGAAAAAGAATGTAAGAGAAAGAACACAAAATGAGTGTTTAATTTACTTCCCCCAAAACACCTCACTACACTGCTCCTGCCTTTTTCCATCTCTAAATGGGCAGCCACATACCTAGTAACTTGAGGCAAGTATTTCAGCGTCAGTCTTCAAAGCTCCTTTCCCTTACTGGGTGTCCACCTTCTTATTTAATTCCTTCCTTTCTAATGCACCCATCATTCCTCTCCGGGTGTTTATAATAGCTTCTGAAATCACCTAGCTTTTGCTTACAATCCCTTCCAGCCCATTGCACTAACAAACCAGAGTCATCTTCTAAAACTGTATGTTAGACAACCCCTGCCTTCTCATCTGGAAGCCCTTCACTGACTTCCCATTGTCTTTCAAAAGACAAGCAAACCATTCCAAAGAAGGCACCTCCTAGATACCGCTTCCCATCATTCCTTGACAGAGCCATTTTCCACCAGGTGCCTGGTGCATATTTATTTATAAGCAATCTCATTACTCAGGAGATAAAGTAGGATTGAAAGTTCTAAATCAGCCTGAGCTACAGACCAAAACCTCATCTCCAAAATTAAAATAAAATAAATAAAAATAGAGCCAGGCTTTTCCCACTCCACAGCCTTTATACACACTGTTCCCTTGGCCTAAGACAATTCTTCATTTTTTTCCATACCTGATCCTTCCTGACCTCCAGGTCAGAATTTCCAGGTTGCCCTTTCAGAAGATCCTGCCGGTTCTCCACTAATGTTGCGGCCTCTTCATCCACTTCGTCAGCATGCTCTCTTCTTAAAAACAGAAAAATACCTTCTATTTGTTTATCTCTTTTTTAAAACCTTTTCCTTCACCTGTCTCTTCCAGAGACAGTGGTCACAAAGCCCCTGACATATATCTTTTAATTTTTTGCACACATGGTGTTCATCATTATCCACTGTGTTAGGCATAGAGAAAATGTTGAGGATATAAGTGTTGAGAAACACGGAAAATTGAATAATTAATTCCTGTAAATTTCTATGGCTAAGATATCTTCAAGGCAAAATAATTTAATTTCACTCTTGATTGAAGCTTCTGAGAATAAAAGGGCCAGACAACATCTTTTTAAATGTTTCTAGCTACACTACAAAAGAGGTTAGAAGCGTATGCCTTTATATGGACCAGTTGTTCAAGAGCTCTCTGTTGCCTTGAAAGAGGTCATGACAAAGAGGCAGACATAAATTTGGGAGTCTTGTTGATTGCAGTTAATTGACACCTTCAGGGCCACTGGATGACTGAGTCATCTTCAAAGTTCTCTTTCCAACTTTAGAGGACATATTGTTTTGCAACTGATATTGCAGTCACGTATCTCACAGGATCTAACAGACTCCTCCTTTGATCAAGGACAAGCCAAGATTGACCTTTTTTCAAATTAGTATTTCATTGCTTTACCTTTTTATTACATGTGTGAGGGTTTTGCCTGCACCGTGTGCATGCAAACATTGGAGGCCAGAAGAAGGCGTTGGATCCTCTGGAACTGGAACTGGAGTCTGTTTACTAGCCTTGACCATAGATAGTAGTGGAGAGTGGGGACAATACGGAGCGAGGTCCTGACTGCTATGGGATCGTGTGGCCTTTGCGCCCAGCCTTCATTGAAATGACACCGAGTTCAGCTGCTTCTTCTGCCCAGTCCACTTCCTCTGGTTCCCACTAGCCATCCTGAGAACACCTTTCCCCGCTGCTCTCTGTGCTCTTTGCTTGAGAGAACCCTAGAGAAAAGTTGGATAAACAGAGTCTACTCTCCAGTTACCTCCCAGAAATAAGGAAACTCTGATGGTAGATTAGAAATGATGCCGCCCGGTCTCTGACTGATGCACCCGCAAGCCTAAGCACCACTTATCTCTTCCACCATTTCATGATATCTCTTCCCAGTGCAAAGAACAATGTAAGAGTGTCCACTAATTCATGAGATTCCCTGTAAATAATAATGTACACTTTGATAAAATCACTTAAAAGACATGTTTTATGGGTTGGGGAGCATGTGTGTATGTGTGTGTATGTGGGGGGGGGTTGTGTGTGTGTGTGTGTGTGTGTGTGTGTGTGTGGATGTGGATGTAGCTCCAAATAACTAGGTTCTTATGCTAAAATCCTAACTCCCAATGCATCCAAACATAACTATGTATCTGAATACAGTATTTAAGGAAGTAACTAAATTAAAATGAAGGTGTGCAGATGACCATCTAACATGCTGCTATCTCTATCAAAAGGGGAGGTAAAGTCACAGACACACAGACGGAAGACATGGAGACTCGAGGAGAAAACTGGCAACTACAAGCCTTAGAGGAAAATGCTTTACTTGATCTTGGATTTTTAGTCTTTGGAACTGTGAGGAAGTAAGTCTCTGCTGTTTAGGGCACCCAATCTGTGGCACTCTGCTACGGTCTTCCCAGGAATCTGTCATCATGTAGTCTGTGGGTTTTGTTTGATGCTCTTTAAATGCCCTGAGTATGCCTGAGAGTGTGAGGTGGGGTTTCCATAGGAAGGCTCCAAAATGTCACCAGTTTTTTGCTTCTTCAGCCCATGCCAGAGTTTTTCTGTCCTGTCTTTGTTTTCTTATCTTTATTTCTGCTCAGTGTCAGTACCTTGAACCCATCACTGGGTTTTAGTGTTTCCTTTATCTCCACTTATTGAGGGCTCCCCGGGGGTCTCAGCTCCTGTCCAGCAGGGCAGCTCCCAGGGGAATTCCCACAGGGGGCCTGGGAAAGGTGAGTGCATACTGTCCACCTGCTCCCAGCCTTCAGTTCCGGAGACGATCAGACGCCACAGGGAGTCCAGTCAAAGCAGGAACTTGTTTAATAAAAGTTACATAGTATCTTATAAAGGCAAAAACCACAAGGGGATTTCATAAGCAGGAGCCAGGGAACCAATCATCCTAAATGTCATCTTAGCACGCAGGCAGCAAGCATTCAAGGTTACATGAGCTTCTATAGATACGATGAGCATAGCATGAGCTGTTCATGAGGGAGGAAGTTCTAGGACCCAGTCAAACTTTTGTCAAAACAAGTTAAGTCATACGAAGCCGTTCCCTTTGTACTTCCTCTAAGTGCCATCTTTCTTATCACGAGGCCCCACATCCACTCTTTCATACCCATGCACATCTTCTTTTGTTTTTATGTTGCTCTTTAGCTGATTCTTTATCCTGTATCCTGAATCCTACATTCCAAGAAGTTCTCCTGGCCATACTGTCACTAATCTAGGCTTTCCTGAAACAGATGGCCTGGGTACCACAAGATCCATACATAGCTTGGAGGGTCTAAGTTACTAACCACATACTAATCAAATTCATTTAGTTCGAAGGCAGATATGGGTATACACATCTGTAATCCCAGCACTTAGGATGTGAGGGCAGGAGGATCAGGAGTTCAAGGTCATCCTCAGCTACATAGCACATAGGAGACCAGGCTGGGCTACACGAGACATTGTCTCAAAAAACAAACAGGGCTGGAGAGATGGCTCAGCAGTTAAGAGCACTGACAGCTCTTGCAGAGGACCCATGTTTGGTTCCCAGCATCCACATGGCAGCTATATATAACTCCAGTTCCAGGAAATCCAACATCCTCTTCTGGTCTTCATAGACATTGCACACACAAATGCACTTACATACAATCAGGCAAAACAGTCATACACAAAGAATAAAAAGTAAATAAACAAAAAAAAACTTAAGCAAACAAAGAAAAAATCATTTATTTCTGATTATCCATCTACAAATTCAGGAAATATATCTTATTGAGTAGCCTCGTGTTTCCTAGATGTAAGCATCTGAGTATAATGTATCAAAACTAATTAAGGAAAATAAAAATGTAAATATATTTAAATAAAAATTTTAAGTTAAAAAATTAGATATATATGCATATTTTTCCAAAGAGAGAACATCATTTATTTGATCCTTTAGAGCATCCTTTTCAAGGCACTTCCGATGATCAATTGGTTTCTGAGGTATTAGAATGCCTAGACGTACCAAGATGCTTCTGCATCTCATTCCTGGACCACCACAGATGCTCAGGAGCCCTGATGCACAGGGACTGTGTACCTCTAATAGAACAGGCACAGTAGTCTACTTGTACAAGCATGACTAAAGGGCATCAAACCTGTGCTTGCTGCTAGAAGACACTCGGCCTCTGGTGTGACAGCTACGTCGTTGCTTCCCTTGCAGCTTCCTCTGCTGTCCTTAGATTCAGTCAAGGTTCCAGGATTTGAGTGACAAGCTCTGCTCTGTACTCTGATGACTAAGGCTTTGTTTCTAGGTCAAGCTTGTCACGACTCCTTTTTCCCTTGGGGAAGTGTTCTCATAGTGCCCTCCTCAGATCCTAACACAGAGGCACTTCCAGTCGGCTGCCCTCAGCTCTGCAGCTATGTCCAGAGAGCTGAATTGCAGTTTCAAGAAAAGCCAGAGCTTCCTGCCTCCAGCACCTCCCCGCAGCTACTCTCCCATACATAGCGGATCAGGTGTGCTGCAGACAGAACAGAGGAACCGGGACTGCTCCTCAGGAAGAAGCTGGAAATGCTGGGTTTATCCTCCCCCGTTCTACATTGCTTTTGTTCCTGTTGTCAGGTCTGATTTAGGGCATCTAATTTCTGCTCATGATTATCACAAATGAAACTTTTGCAAGACTTTATCAGGACCTAACACGATACATCCTAGTTCTGTCACCTAAATGCCCCAGGCCTGTACGTTCCTGTCAGCTGAGACTACCTTGACAGATCATCTTGGTTCTGTTTCTGTTGGTTTGTGAATTCACTCAGTGAGCCATAATGTTGTGAGGAGTTTGAAGAATGTTATGGTAAGAAGTCTCTTCCTGGTCAGAGTCCTAATTAAAGGTGAACACTCCCGAATGTTTTAGTTTAAAATCTCATGCCTTATTTAATGTGAGAGTTGACTAAATGTAAATATGTATCAAGGTTGGAGCGAAGGTTATCTTTTCTTTATTTCAATTTTCTTTTATAATTTTTATAACGGAGTCTCCCTATGTAGCCCAGACTGACTTTTAACTTCTTGTCCTCCACTTGCCTCGTGCTAGGATTACAGACCTACGCCATGTCTCATTGGTGACTTTTCCATATGAAAAAAGGATATGTTTTCACAGACTTACCAAGAATAGAAGGCAAAACGATAAACAGAGAAAATTAATTCTACTGGCTACAAAGCAGTAGGCCTTTGCTTTCCATTGGTCCTGCATCGCTCTGGGATGTCCACACCATCTGATAGAGGTTACTACTGTCTAGGTGTATTGGGGGCTTACTTCTTCTGAGCATACATCTAACTACAAGAATTGGGCTGCACCTGGGATCAAAGTTAGACACCAGAGCTAAGGTGGCATGGAAGACAAGAACAGTACAAACCCGACAAAAGACAGGGAAAGCGGTTGGTTATTCCCGGCGCACCTCCACAGAACACCCACTTAGAATCTGCACCCGAGAAATGCTATCAGGAGGTCCCCTCACCAGGCAAGTAAACCGACAGCTAAAACCAATAGAATAAACAGGAAAAATTCTTATCTTATAAAGTTGAACTGCTTACATTCCAACTCTGCTGTCACCTTTCTTGGCTCATGTTCCTTGTTTGTGATTCTTGTCACCAGGACATTTCAAGACGAAATCACTGTGTGAGAATGTGTGGAGACATAAGTTCAGAGACCCTAGATATGATAAGGTGTGCAAGTATATTGGATATTCAGTAGTCTGTGTCAGCTACTGCTTCATTTTTTCATGATTTTTAATTTGATTTTTTTATTTAATTGAATTTTTGAGATTATCATACAATTTAATTTGACGGTATTTAGATTCCCTCCTCTGTCCATATCACACTTTATTGCCCCTTGCCCCAATTTAATATACTCTATTAAATATATGATAAAGTGTATAGAGTCTAATTTTGTGTCCCCAAATATTCTTCAGCATGGATTCATCCAGTACAGCCTGAGCCTACCAAGATTCCCGTCCTTGAAAGAGACAGTCTCGTCCCCTCCCAGCAGCAACTCATTGTCAAATTTTCCTTAGGTTTTATTGAGTTTTCTTATTCATTTCCCCTTGTCTATGCAGGGATTTTGTCTGGTTTGAGCTTGCATGGGACCTGTGCATGCTTCATTTGATCAAATATTTCCTGTATTCTTACCAATGTAAAGTTTCATTCTGTTTTATATGAGGCAAGGAGCAAATCATTCCCGAGTCTTTTTTGCTACAGACTGCTGGGTCATGGTGGCTGTTGTATCCCAAAGGAGGAGATACTTTTCCTGAGCAATAGGGTCTGGCTACAAATGGGAGATGACTGCCATTCTTTGTTTCCAGAAAGACTGCACAGCTAGGCTCTGAGCTAGATGCTCAACCTAGATCTGAGCTAGATGTTCAGGCTACTAGCTAGAAGTCGAAATTCAAGATGGTCCCTTAATAAGCAATAAGGACCGCTTAAGACTTTATAAGCAGAAATCCCCTGGAAACCAGAGAACTGAAGTTTGGTAGCGTGGCACAACTTCCAAATATGCTGAGTAACGGCAGCAAACTAAAGTTATAGTAAGATGTGAAAATGAATGGAAGTCTGTAGATTACACAGGGGAAGAATGTCCTGTTATACAGGCCACTGAGAGGAGGCCGTTCGCAATGGTTCAACAAGTCATCATGCTGAGTTTAAACCCTGGCTCAACTGTTAACAAAATTCTTGTCTCATGATGGACAGGAGGTAATTCATAGGTAATGTCTGGGATGGCATTTCCTACATGGTGATTATAGAAAGCCCTATTTGAGAGTAACTGATATTCAAAAAAATAAAATCAGGGGGCTGCAGAGCTGGCTCAAGGGTTAGGAGCACTGGCTGCTTTTGCAGAAGATGGACTGTGATGTCTTGTATCAAAGTGTGAAGTCCAAAATTTATTTCCAGAATGACTCAGAATGTACACTGTTAGATTCAGAGACATAATAACCATGCATGGAAGAAATAATATGTCACCTCGACAAATGAATATTCTATCTCAATGTTAATATCTATGAGGCATTCTTGTCAACTGATCAAGCTCTCCAATATACATAGTAAGTATACAGTTCACATTCTCTGGTAGAAATAATATCAGTTGCCCTGAGCAGTCTTATTTGAATGTTGTTTTCTTTATGGTCTTCCTGTATAGTTCATTCCACAGAGTAGCTAGCGGTTTCTTCACTGTACACTTCCTAGTTTACAGGAGAGGAAACTTGGAGAGACAGATCTGTGGAGAAAGTAGCTAAGAGGGGAACACGCTGTGTGCCAGCCTCCCAACTGCTGCTGGCTTTGATCTGCTTCTGCATAGCCTGTGGTTTAAACGGCTTGTCCATGATCAAAGCTGACATTGGGTAACTGAGGAGGTTCTGGCCACTTCTGAAAAAAGAGTACAATGCGACAGCCTTGGCCTATGGTTTTTCCTTGAACTAACCACAAAAAAATAGGGAAAAAAAAAAATCTGGTTTCCTTCAGGTTGGTTTTCTGACTTCCCATCCCCCAATGCTGGAGCCTAGATTCTCAAGCCATGTGCCACAACCCCTGTGGGGGTTCACACAAGTGTATGTGTGTGTGTGTGAAAAAATTGGCAATAGTGAGAATTTCTGAATAATCACAAAATTAGAATAAGGGAATAATAGAATTGTATGTATAACAAATAATTATTTTAAAATAAATTCATGATTTATGGCGAGTAAATATTTGATTTACAAACCTGTTTTATGTATCCAAGGTCCTGTAGAAATGTATTTCGTGTGAAAGAGACCCAAGTGGGTGAAACTCCAGAAGCCCTGCTCAAGGGGGCGGGGGCGGGGGCGGGAACGGGGGCGGGGACGGGGACGGGGACGGGCCCACCCCTCCACGCCCCTGGGTGCTTACTTCTGCCTTTGATTGTGCGCCTTCCCTAACTTCCTGTAGCCCGTTCCCAGCCATGTGTGGTCCTCAACCAAGGTGTTTCTACTTCCATTCTTCAGTCGCCAAAATTGAGGGAGAAAATGTGTCCACCCAGGATCTGGTTTATTGCTGTTTATTTCAGCTACTTCTTCATCTCTGTTCTTCCTCGTTTCACCTGCCACATTTTCTTCCCTTCTCCTTTGTATATTCTCTCTCTCTCTCTCCTTCTCCCTCTCCCCCTCCCTCTCCCTCTCCCTCTTTCTCTCTCTCCATTATATAAAACTTCACTGGTCCCATCTGCCCAATTTTCTCCATTTAAAATTTCCCTCTGACTTCTTTTGGCTTGAGTCACTGCAGACCAACTCAGTCTTCAACATCAACTACGTAATACTTTGAATGAGTAGGTACAATGCAGAAAACATTTTATTTCGGCCATCTGTTTATGTCGGATGATTCTGAAACTCATTTTCACAGTCTTTCCCAGAGTTTTCCTCTTTGCTCATGTTCTAACTAAGTCTAATTTCTGAATTCCACAAACTACTGTTCCCATTTTCTAAAACATTCAATGAACAAAGGGCTGTTCTACTGAATGATGATCTCTACATGAAGTTCTAGATATCAGACCATCGGAGGATGATAAATGGTGACATAGTGCCTGATCCCACTGTTGCTTTTACTGTCTGCTGTATCTCTGCTTATGTCTTTAAGCCCCATACAACAGATTCTCGAGGATGTAGAATAACACTGCATTTGTTGTGAGCTTGTATGGAAAAAAATATTCTGGGCTTTGAATAGATTTCATGATCTCTTTACCAAGGTACACTCTGTTTGCTTGTTACATTTACTTAGTTGGTTTTCCTGCTTTTCAAAGCTACCTTAAACAGACTCTACTATCCCCATTACACTAATTGGAAATGTAAATATTTAACAAACTCTGGGATTACTTTACCTCAGCTTTAGGTAAATGTGTAATTTAACACGACTAAGACAACTTGCATCACCCCATCATTTGATGCCTATCAGCAGCCAATGAATTAATTACATGGCAAAGAAGTTTGAAAAACCTTCAAATCAGAAATTAGTTTGTAATGTGAATATAAAGGCTGTACCTTTATTTCAGCCCCAAGAACTCTCAAAAAGAACACTCACTAAGAATTGTTTTGGTATTTCTTTAAATCAAAGGGAGCAAACTTCTTCCACAGATGAATATGTTCTGAACTCTTGGCCTATTAATTAACTCTTGTAATTATAGAGAAGACTAATTATACTGCTAATTTAGAGAAGTTCACCCTCAACAGTGTTTGTCCTAAAAAGTATTTCATGTTTGTTAAGTTGCATTTGTACACTCTTTCTGAACCCTTCTCATGGTGTTGAAGGAAGCTTATTTTAGATTGGGGTATGGGAATTTCTATTTTCTCTCTTCATTTTCTTTCTTTCTTCCCTTCTTTATGTCTTTCTTTCCTCCTGTTCTGTCTGCCTCCAAAGTGCAGTAGTTATTAAACTGCTACAGCAGCAGTGGGCTGACTAATAAGTTAGAAGACATGAGCAGTTGCATCTGAAGAATGGTTGCTTTCTTCTGTTCTATCATCCAGTTGGAATTGGCCCAATGATTAAGACAGGTGAGCCAGGTTTGGAATCTGAGGCTCCAAGCTGCTTTTCAGTTGTGATGAGGTCAGGCCTAGAGGATGTGATGCAGCCCTCACCCCCATAACTTGAGTCCCAAGCACTCACCAGTGACAGGACTGTACCCTTAAGAGTGTTGGCATTGGGAAAGAGCCAGGACATTGTTACACGTGTCTTTTATTCTGGTACCTGCAATCATCTGCTTTAGAAAGATAGATGTGATTATTCAGAACTGTCATCCAAGGAAAGAATATGGTTAGCTTGAAGCGGTGATTTCAAATTTTAAATGATGTGTGTGCATGTGTGTTGGGGGTGGGATGAGTCACAAAGCTAGAAAGAGAATTGTGAGAGGGGAGGGAGAGGTTTTATAGGAGGTGGGAAATAGAGATGGTGGTGGGAAAGAAGTCCTCCGGAGAGGAACGGGAAGATAGGGGAAGGTAACAGGGAGGGGAAGACGTTAGAATAAAGTATAATGACACCCATATGAAGACGCCACAATGAAACCAATACCTCTCACACTTCCCTAAAAATAAAAGTAAACAAATGATGGTTTAAGGCAGAAAGCATCAAGAGTACAATATTAAAAACATGTCAATAAAAAGAATGAAAAAATAAAGCAGTAGGTTCTTAGAAACTACAGACTTGCCTTTAGATGTCTACAGAGTACTTAATACTGGACAGTGAGAGCAGAACACTTTCCAGCACACCCCTGTCATACCCTTAAAGGATAAAATTCTCAGGGGAGTGTAAGACAGCTCTCCAATATTGCCAAGACTGGTCACTCAACTGACCAAAGGAAACCATCAGCGCCTGCTGCCAACTCTGCTTTATGGTCGCAACCTCATTACTGAGAGCTTAATTCTTAGTTCTTATCACACTGTCACCTGAACTTGTGACCCATTGCTTCAAGTACAGAACTTTTATCTGTGTTTGGTGGGGGTTGTCAAAAACAACCTTACAGTCACTAGCGAAAGCTTTGTATGCAGTACATGACAGAGATCCTAGGAGTGCCTCCAGGCTGGTTGTGGAAAGATGGTTCTGATTGGTGGAGCAAAGACAAAACTCACCTGTCAATCTTCCACAACAGTTTTATTCTACACATGGTTTTACAGCAATCATGATGGGTTCTCCAGAACTTCTCTCACCTTTAAGACTTACACCCTGAAATAAAACTCACTGCCATCCCACCTACTAAATGGCCACTGACTGATGAGGATATGGTATCATGGGATCTGGAAATCCAGGTAGGAATATGTGCATTCCTGGCTTTGGAGGCATGGCTGAACTCACCATTATTGATTCATATGCCAGTGTGGGGGCATCACGGTTCCGTGGCAAGGCTGCCATCATGGGGGTAGTAGCTATGCTTATCCTGGTACTGTTCCAGTAACTCCAGTTTTAAGTGATGTTGCTAGGGAGAAATTTCTGTCAGTTTTGATTTTAGAAGGCTCTCTTTAAAAAGCATATAGCTATACTTTAGGATATTTGTGAAAGGGAATAATAAACAAAGAGAATTGGTAGGATCTTAAGTCAACAAAGAGTGAGGGCCTTACATATGTTCTTGTTTTGTGTATATAATGTCTGTGGATTTGAATAGTCTCATCTTTATGAAGTAATTAAGAATATCTATCTTGTACAAATGATAAAAATCAAGGTTCAGAGAAACTGAAATAGATGTGTAAAATATATGCAGTCATTAATAGGATGAATTTCAGTGATAACAAGTCACTTGCTTTCCACAATGCCATCAGTATTTTTAATTAAAATGATAGGAATATAGGAAACAGGGGAGGAGTCTGTAACAAGAGCCCTAAATCCTTTTGTGAGTGACTGATAATTATAATAATGAGAGCATTCATAATGCCCCTAATCTTTGTACTGAAACTTTTATGTAATCCTTGAGATAACTGTGTCGTAGGCATATTCTTTTTGTTTACTAGTTTCTAGAAAAATAAGTTGAGATAGAGAGGTTAAAAATGTACACATTACAACATAGCTCATGTTGCAGATGGAAGTCCAACTGACAATAAATAAAGCTAAATGTACATAGTTAATTCCATTGTCCTTTCTATGTCAGTTTAAAATAAGAGTTGGAAGTTAATTTTATATGTCAACTTGCCTGGCCTAAGGGATGTTTGCATAATTGGTAAAATCTTATTTCTATGTACAGTGAATATAGGTTTCTGGAAGAGATTCATATCTGAATTAGAGACTATGTATAGAAGATTACCCCCACCAATCAGGCATCATCCACTCTGCTTAGAGTTTCCATAGAAGAAAAATATGTACAGAGTGTGGCTCTATCTCTTTTCAACCCAAGGCATCTATTTTCTCCTGCCTTCAAATCTCAGATCTCCTGGTTTTTGGGCCTGGAACTTACATCTTCAACTCCCTTATTTCCCAGACCTTTGGACTTGGACTCAAACTATAGCACTATGCCCCAGGCCTTCAGTCAGAAAATGGCAGATGTGGAAATCTGTGTCTCCTATAACGGCATCTCCTTCATAATTATCAGCCTATCCATCTATATCTCTGTCTACATACTATTCTATCTCTCTGCTATCTATCATCTGTAGATCTGCCATCTATCTACCTCTCCAACTTCCTGGTTACCAGCTCATTTCTTTATCTGTCCATCCTCTTCCTCCTGTCCTCTAGACAACCTTGACTAATACGTTCCTAGAGAGCAAACAAACTCCAGTATACTAAATAAACTCTACTGAAGTATAATGATGCAAAGGGACTAAAACATGGCAGATATTGCACTACAAAGCAGTATTGAAGTACCTCACAGATATGGAGCGTTTTACAGCTCTAGGATAGTGTAATTATGTTTCATTCTCTTCCTCCTTCTTACTGCTGAGGACTGCCACACTTTTAACATGTTGAGTGCTTGCTTACCTAATTTTACTGTGTTGAGGACTCCCTAGACATTGTAATGTTGCCCTGTCAATGATATACAGTAGCCTAGTGACATATGTTCCTCATAAGTACATAAGTCAGTGTATTAAACAACTTTCTCTTTCTGTGACAAAAAAATGCCTGAGAAAAAATCAACTTACAAGAAGGAAAGGTGAATTTGGGCATTGTGGTTTCAATGTCTTCAGTCCATAGTAAATTCCTCCCGGTTGCTTTAGGGCTTAGCAGGCAAGACATAATGGTGGGAATTATGATAGAGAAAAGCTCCTCATTTCCTGGAACCCAGGAAGCGTGAGAGAAGACAAGCAGGAGTCAAGGTCTCAATCTTTCCTTCAAAGACATTTCCCTAATGTCTTAATATCCACGAGGCCCCACCTCCTAACAACACCACAGTCTATAACCCAAATATTTAGCACGTGGAGCACTGGGAGACAGATAATAGCTAAACCGTAATAGTATTTCCTAAAGTTTATGTAGTCCTTGGTAGCTGAATGGGAAAAAAGGGTCTGGGCTAGGTTTCCAGTTCATGTCTGTCCAACATTTTTTCTACCTGTATTTTCCTCTCCACTCAACTACCTTGCATGACAGCTTACCTAGAAGCAGGCAAGTCACTTTTTTTCTGGATATACTGTTAACTGTCTCAAATGGTGGCATTTTGCATGATGCTAATCAACTGCGAATAGCCATAGATTTGCTACTGGACCCAGAACTACTGCCACAGAACCCAGTAATCGGTGGCCATTCTTTCATCCAACCCATCCAACTCCACACAGAAAAGATTCCCACTATAGATCAGCCTCCCAAAAGTGTTTCTGAAATTCTTCAACCATCGGGGCGGGGGGTCATCCCAGTGGGCCACCAGAGGAGACTGTACTACATTTGACCTGTTTCCTCCCTCAACATTCACCCATGTGTTTAAGAATGAAGTGCGGTCAAACATAAAAGAGGAACTTTGATTTGTAGAACTCAAGAAAGAAACACTAGAAACTGCAGCTTTAGGAATAGCGGTAGACCTCAGAAAAAATGTCACAAACAGCCAGAGGGAGTTACAGCCAGGGCTCAGACGGGAAGGGACCCTAGGGGAACAGGCTATGTTTACGTGTTACCTGTGTTATAAAAGTTCTGAATGACTGTCAGTGAACATCCAGTCCTTAGCTCCTTTCTATGCCTCTGCCAATCATTATGCTTCTCAAGCCATTTTAGATTGGGTCTTAGTTACTTTCTATTGCTATGATAAAAACACTGACTAAACCAACTCGAATAGGAACGGGCTCTTTTTTCTTACCTCTCCCAGGTCACAGTTCATCACTGTGGGAGTTAGAGCAGTAACTCGGGGCTCAGATCTGAAGGCAGGAGCTGAAGTACAGACAGCGGATGAGTGTTGCTTATGGGCAAAATTTCTCTCAGAGGCCATTTCTCCACTGGCAGGAGTGAAGAAGGACCCTTGGAATCAGACCTTCAGAGGAAGGCACACCTCCACAGTGTCACAGGAGCCCAGGACTTGGTGTCTCCCATCTACCATCTGAAGATCTGGACTCTCATCCCCATAAGGCCCAATTGTTACTTTTTAGACTTCCCCTCCATAACCCACTCAAGATTTCAGCCTTCCTCTTCTCTTCTCCCTCTGTGCTCTGTTTAGATGTGTTTTGCCTCTTAAGCACTGAGCCGTCTCTTTGTCTCTAAAACACACCTTTTAAAATGAAACTTTCTCACTATGGTCTTATTTCCATTAAAAACTCAAAAGCAAACATTACTGTTTCTGGCAATGATTACTTCAAATATTACTTTTCCAGTTATGAGAGTTAGTGAAAGCTTCTGCTATTAAATGATTTAGATCAAGGTAAGAAATGACCAAAATTCCCACATCATTCACTAAATGCGCTGACTGTATTCACTTTCCTGTCCATTCTGTCACTGAAGTAAAAAGTACAGCAGACACTCAAAGAAGACACTGTAAGCACTACACAAAGCAGCATTTCATGGAAGTTCACCTTCCAATTAAATTACACAGTGAAGCTGCATAGTTCCTCACACTCACAACATCATGGCAAAACCACATCAGTTCAAAATTCTTAAGAGATATCAAGCATAGGGCACCACTTAAAAGACTGAAAAGAAACAACCACAGCATTACTCAAAATAAGAAAATATCTGGGCTACTTGTTCTAAAAGTTGATAATCCAGATGATAGGAGAGATGATTCAGATAAAATCAGTAGTGGAAGGATATATCGGTCCCAACTGACTGCTTCTTCTGAATTAATAGGTTTCCACTATGGTGTGTGTATCAGCTCATATAGTTATAGTCATAGATGACAAATGCACATTTCATCCTGAAGCCCCAAACAGTTCTAATGCCCCAAACCACTCATTAAATATTTATTGAGTAATGAACAAAAAATGGAGAGATGGAATTCCTAAAAGGTGCCTACTTATCCATCACACTGAGTCTGGCAAATGTTCTTCCCAAGGAAGTATTCTAATGGTTTGCTTAGTGTGGAAGAGAGTCAGTATTCAACATAGGCAGAGAATAGAACAAGCCCTTAAAGGTCTTTAGACTATAGCAAGGTATAAGCCCATTTCCCCTCATCATTGGAAAGCTACCAAATGACTCTGGGAAAGAGCACAGTGTCATCCTTGATTCTTCTGAGATGGTCAGACTCACAGCAAAAAATGTAGTGGGTAGAGTGGCATAGTTTTGCATCCTTGCAAATGTTGTTAATGGCTGGCATAACAAGATGTAGCTTATATATATTGTATATTGTATTGTACATATATCATATATTACAACATGGCCACTGGGAAACATCACCATATAGCTATGAAAGAATCAGAAAATGAAAAAAAAGCTCAATATGAAAGTAATTTGGATACTAATCAAAACATACTCTATAAAATTCTCAAAGAATTAATAAACTGCTTTTTAAAAAGTCAAAACTTATGATAACTAACCCATGCAAACGTTTCCAGATCTTAAATGGCACCTTTTGAAATTCAGGAAATAAAAACAACAGTAAAGATGCTATATTAAATCAAAGGTACATGAAATTAACTGCAGTACATACTGTACCATTACAGTATGCCTCCCATCGCTATTGGGGGAAGTCCAAAGCTAAACATGGATTTTTTTAATGGTGGTACTGAATGCCATTAACCCCCAGTTTGTTTAGGGACCCTTTTTGCTTGTTTGTTTTTTTTTTTTGTTTTTGGAGACAGGGTCTGTTCAAAGGGGTCTTTTAAAAATGGATTTTCAATATTCTTTTTAAAACCTGACTTATTTTTATGTGTAAGAGTGCTTTGCCTGCACATATGTAAGTACACCTGTGTTGTGCAATGCTCACAGAAGCCAGAAGAGGGTGTTGGAGCTCCTGAAACTGGAGTTTCAGACAGCTGTTAGCTTCCATGTAGGTGTTGGGAACTAAACCTGGGTCCTCTGCATGAGCAGCCAGTGCTGTTAATCACTGAGGCAACTCTCCAGCCTCAAGGGCCTATTTTTATTACATATTTAAAATCTTTATATTTTCAGCGAGGGATCTTATATCTCTCTAATTAATAAAATATTTTATATGAACAATTCTCCATTAATTCTGCTTTTTTCTTATTTTCCCCCACGTTTCCCCTGCATTTTTCATGATGTTCCCTGACTATTTCATATTCTTTGTTACTACTGTGAATAAGACCAATTTTTCTATCATATCTTTGAGTATTATTTGCCTGCATTATCATTGCTGCTTTATTTTCTATGTGGACATTTGAATATTCTCTTATTGTTTGAAACAAGGTTTGAGTATGTAACCCAGGTTCACCTGGAACTCATGTTGCAGGTGTGGGCCACTGTAACTGGCCCCATTCATTTTTAAATCTCTCAGGTATATATAAAATGACAGAACTGTGTTAAAAGACATCCATTGTGATTTTACAGGAGTAACATAAAATGTGGATCTCTCACAGGCTTATGATTTGACACTGTATATACCAAAAACCTATTGTTCAATTTTCATATTTAAAGTTACTTTATGAGGAGGAATTTTTAATAGCAGAATGACGTTTTGGGGTACCTATTTAAATAATCATTTTTTCCATAAATGAACATAAAGATTAGATGGCATTTCTTTCTTTCTTCATTTGAGTCTCTTTTGTATTTCTCCTTTCTGAAAATATTTTTGTTGCTTCAAGGATTTTATATTAATACAGGGTATTTTTAATGTATTTTGATCGTATTCAGACTCCCTCCCCCTAAGCTTCCCCACCTTTCTATGCCCCCAAGATTTCATGTCCTCTATTATTATTTGTCTTTCATTTTTTTCTGGCCTCTCGAGAGTCTAATCTATTTTTCCAATGCTCTTGGGTGTGGGTCTGTCCTTTGGAGGCTGGTCCACCTGCCTGCTGTTACATCCTCTTGGGTGTGGGTCTGTCCTTTGGAGGCTGGTCTACCTGCCTGCTGTCACATCCTTAAGGAAAACTGACTCTCCCTCTCCCAGCAACTATCAGTTGCCGATAGATCCTCAGCTATGGCTGGGGCTTCTTGCCAAGCCCTCCCAGCCACAACAGGTTTTTGTCTGGCTTAGGTTTGCACAGGTCTTGTGTATACTGCCATAAGCACTATGGGTTTATACCTGCAACTACCCTGCGGCATGCGAACGACAGAGTTTTCTTGTATATATTTACCACCTCTGGTTCTTAGAATCTTTCTGTCCCCTCTTCCACAATGATCCACTAGCCTTGGGAGGTGAGGGTGTGACATAGGTGTCTCATTTAGGTCTGAATAAGTCTCATTTTCTGTACACTGATCAATTGCAGGTCTCTGTATTAATCACTATCTGCTAAAAGAAGAACCTTCTCTGGTGAGAGCTGAGAGACATATTAATCTATGGGTAAAACAATAAGTCATTAGGAGTCAGTTTAATATTGTGTCTATTTAGCAGAATTGGAGTAGTAGGTTCTCCCCAATGGCCTGTGTTCTGTCTAGTCACAGAAGAGGAAGAGGAGAGATGACACCAAAAGCCTTTTGAAAAAGTCATATGGGACCATGAAGTAGAAGCTTCTTTCAATATATTGTGTATATACACAATATAAAAAGAGTTCAAATTACTAAGAAAAATCAAAGGACATTGTGACCATGAAGGGGAAGGGATAAATAAAATGTTGCTTAAGACTGTCCAGGAAACCAGGCCAGCTCGGACCCCCTCTAGGAGCCGGGTCTGTGAGGAAGCAGAATAGAAATGGACTGTGTCCAGCCCACGGATGGAAGTGAAGAGCTCCCTCCACAACGCAGACGTTCCAGCCTTACACTCCACCCTCAAACCAAAGACACCTGGTCCCTGGGCAAGAGACTCAGGCCTGGAACACAAGGTGAGGGCCAGTCTACCAAATTTCATACTGGGCCCCTTTGTTTGTACTTTGAGGAGTTCTTTGGCTCACGGTGGTGAGTGTTCAAGTAGTTAGGCCACTTCAGAATGTCCCCAAGGTCTGGTACACTTGGCAAGGAGCCTTGTCCGGGGCCTGGGGGAGCCCCTCGTCCTCCAGCCCTGGCCTGCTGCAGCCATGGTGCCTGCCAACGCGGCCAGCACTATCGGGGCGCTGTCCAGCAGGCGGTTGGCCGCTCCTCCCGCAACCTGGGCCCGCCCTGGGGCAGTACGTGCGCCCCGCCCCATCTTGGGGTCCTTAGGCACAGGCTGGCGCTACGGACCTTTCAACACTGGATCAGCCTGGCACAGGGCGCTCCCGGAGCGATCTGCAGCGGGCACAGACCTCAGGACGTTTTGGGTGTTTGTGACAGTGAGTGAACGAGAGCAACTTGGTGCCAGGAAGCTAGCTGAGGGCGGGAGGAAAGCTGCGGAGGCGCTCCTGCTCTCGGAGAGGGTGACCTGTGGCGCCTGCTCTTTGCTTGAGGGAAGGTGTGGGAGAGCGCGGGGCTCCTGCAGCCCAAGGCCTCTGTAAAAGTGGGCATTTCAATTTTCTCACCCGCTGGCCTAATCAGGATTTTTTTGCACTTTCCTGTAATTCCCCTTTGGAAACTAAAATTAGTATTGGCACTGGCCCTGAGCTTGAATAAGTGTATTGTAATTACTCTCTCTCTCTCTCTGTCTCTCTCTCTCTCTTTCCTCTCACGCACACCATTTATATATGGTTTTTGAAAACCTTCGTGGGTTTCTTGCTGAATTAACCAATTATCCCAACTGTTCTTAAGCTCTTAAGTTCTAGAATTTCACACCAATACAGTAGCTTTAGAGTTTGATGCCAAAACAAGAAATGGGCTGCTTTGTATTCCCGTTATCTGTGTGCAGTGCTAACCTTTAAACCTGAATTGTTTTCAAGCTCTAATTTCTTCCCTGGATCTTGAAAGTTTATGCCTGTAATGCTATGATTTCCTTGCACAGCTGCTGCCTGGACGCAGCCTATGCTTTGGTATCTGAGTATTATGCATTGTTTTCAGGCTTTACTAAAGGTGAGTGATCAAGCTGACGGGTTTTCTGGATTTGCCAGAGCCAGAGCCGAAGTGCCGTTAGACAGATGAATGAGGGCAAATGCTATTCGTGCCATTTTGACTTTCTTTATATTATAAAAGATAATTGTTTTTAAATGGAAAATTCAGAGATTTATAAGCTTTCAGAGATAACTTGTTCTTTGATGTGATGCCCAGCATTTGAAAGATTATGCTCATTTGTCTTAGTCCTTTTTTATTATTATTACTATGACTGGGGACAAAAAAAGCAAAGGAAAAGATTTTAATGATCTTAAAGACAATCTCTCTCACTCTCTCTCTCTCTACTATATAACAGCATAGCATCTTCCTATGTTCCCTTTTCCAAATGTATTTTTTGTAGCGTCACATAATTTTGTCCCCATATTCTTTGAAAAATAACTTTTGTTTGTCAAATATAAGATATTTGAAGGTTCATTAGTCGATGCTAATATTTTAGTTTTGGTGGATAAATATTTGAAAACTCAAAAATACTTTAAAATATAATTCGTGTGAATTTTGTATGTTCATTGTGAAATATTTTAGTGTTTTCTGCAGTATCATTTTAATTAGTTTCTACAAGCAAGGATCAGTTCCCTCATTAGTTTTATTTATGAATTGATAATTTGAAAGATGATAGCTAGCAAACACTTCCTGTCCCAAGAATAGGAAGAAGTTATCCATTGGAGATCAAGTAGAAGCCTAATGGCTTTTGAGTAATTCATAGGAGACAATTTATCAAGGTGGAGACACACAGGGTGTCGGGGGCCACAGGTTAGAACATTGCTCCTTTGAACTGAAATGGCCCATCACAGAACAACTAATTTCCACCTTGCACTTTGGCCTAGGTTTTTTCTTGACTCCATCCCTTATGAGGTGTGACTTTAGAAACATTTAATCCTGTTTTTATTGACATTAGAGGTTATAAAATGCCAGACATTTCTTGCAAGCATAAAGTAGTAGGTGTGGCTGATATACACTGTAAGCACACTGGGCACCTGGAATATGGAGAGCAGACCCTGCTCACTACGGCCAGTGTGTTTCCCTTTATCTTAGCAGTGTTGGGCATGTGAATAGGCTTAAGTTTTTTGGGCCATCCCTGGATAGAGAATCCAAAGCCTCATTAAAGACAAGTGGCTGATAATTTAAAAGCTGAACTCGGCCCTTCAGATATATTTATTTGGGTCTGTTTAGCGCTTTAATTAACCAATGTTTTCAAATTAGCCATATTTACATAAATTTCCAGAGTCCTAGCATGTCCTGAAAACCAAGACTGGCCTTGCCTTCTTTGCATGTGGTGTACTCTCTGTTTAGCCACAAAGCTGCTGCTCAGTGATTGATTTCATCCAGATCTGCTTCACTACTGTATTTTACCTTAACACATCCCTGCAGAGATTTGAATCTCTTATGTTCTGAACCTAGAAATACCTAGTTAATGGTATGTTCCAAACTACAATCCAACTTTTATCCTTAGAAAGGGGAGAGGTAGCAATCCTGCATTATAGTTTAACAAAGCATTTCCTTCTAAAGTTTGACTCTGATAATTTGTCCAGACACACATTACTATTCCATTTTATAGCGATAGGCATACAAAACTTAAAACAGCTATCTGATAACTTTGGGGGACTTCTTGGGAGATGGACACATTTTAAAAACTTTTTTTATATAGCATTATTTTATGTGTATGAGTGTTTTGTCTGCATTGCCTCTATGTCGTGCAATGCTCATGGAGACTAGAAGAGGGTGTTGGATCCTTAGAACTGGAATTAAGGATGGTAGCTGCCATATGGGTGCTGGGAACTGAACCTGGGTCCTAAGCACTTATTTTCAGCAAGTACCTTTTCCCCCATGATTACAAAGGAAGAAAATCAATGGTGGAGAGCAGAGTCCATTTATTAAATTGTATAAGTAGACCTCTCTGCTGTGCTTCAAAACATTTTTAAGCAAACTAAAGGGAATAAAGGATGAGTTGTGGCTTATTTAACCTATAGCAGGTACATAACGTTACAAGGTTTGTTTTAAATTGTGCCTTATTATCTGATTTGTTAGAAAGCTAAGAGAAAGGTGTGCCTCATTTATTTGCTCTACAGTTAGGCTAGATCAGAGATGTCTATGTCTATTTTCTCTATGAGAAGAGGTACCCCAAACTCATTTTTTGCATGCTTATTTTAACTGCAAAGCCTTTGTTACTTTCATATTCACACCAGGAGAATAATGTATAAAAACGTTAGAGTCAGAGACATTTCGTTGGTGGGTGTAATAACTGTGCCTAGTCCTGATGACATATGGCTGCTGATGAGAGAGTTTCAAGCCAGTCTTTCAGAGGCTTCAGAAAATATGTAGGCCAAGGCAACAGTAGGTCCTGAGTCAGAAGAGGAGTACTCAGGCCTGTCAGAGCAAGAAAGGCTGAAATGGACACGTGTGATGAAGAAGAACACAGCATGAGTTTAGGTAGGCCAGACACGGCCAGATTGGGGTCTAGAGGATGTGGAAAGAATGTGGAATTTTGAAGGATTTGAGCAGGAAAATAGAATGATGTGATTTCTGTGTTGAGTTTGTTCTGACTGCTCTGTGAAAACAGCAAGTTCAGTAGCTGGTCTGCTGTCATTCCAATATGTGCCTCCATTATAGACAGGAATTTCTGAGTCTAACCTGAAACCACCTGTGATGTAGTTAAAGCGTCTTGGTAGAAGCAGGTGCTTTAAAGAGAAGGGCCTCAGTACTATCCTACAAAAAAGATAAGTTCAGGGTCTGTAGGTATGAGAACCATGGTGCTCAAACTGAGCGCTGCATGGTTTTGAGTAAAGCCATCTGCTTTCTTAATATGTTCCATATCGTGGAGAAACTTGCATTTTTGTTGAGAATCCTCACTGCAGATATTTTGTGAAGTTAATAATTAAGTTTATTGATGCTTCTATCATGTTGGGAAGAAAAATGTGTTTGTGTTTATTTATGAAGCAGTTATCTCCCAACTTTTTTCTAAACTCTTCCATTGATAAGACTAGAGTCATTATAGAGAAGGTTTTATGAGGGGCCAGGCATGGTGGTGCTTGCCTCAGAATCTCGGAACTCAGAAGGCTGAGACAGGAGGATCTCGGGTTCCAGACCAGCTGGAGCTTCATAGCAAAGCTGTGTCTCATAAAACCAAATTGGAAAAAAGAAGAGAGTATTAGGAGAGATGCAGACTGGTGTTTGGAGATTAATTTATACTTTCTGCTTAGGTATTGTAAAGTAACAATTAAATGCTTGGCATTAGGGTTCTGGAACCATTAATACAAATATTTCAAGAAATACCTAAAAAGAAAAAAATTCATTTTTTTTCTATACTCTTTCTAAGAAATTGTCCATTTCATATTTTAGAGTATATATCAACACCTCCTAATGTATTTTTAAAATCTATGTTCTCATGTGCTGCTCTCTTCATCCTTAGGATTGAATGACTATTGTATTTGTCAATCTTCTAATTTTATTCTTTACCCCTTTCAAGCCCTCTTTGGTTTGGTTTTGTAGCCGTGTCGTGTTAGCCAGCCTTTTTATTTCGTAGTATAAAATCTGAGACTCTATATTTTCCTCTGTGTAGAACTTTAGCTGTGTGTCATAAAGTTTGATGAGTAGTGTTTCATTATTCCTCAATTGTAAGTCTACCTTGAAATATTTATTATGTTCTTCAATTCTTGAATTTTCTAGTAGTGACTTTGTAGAATCTAGTTGCATATTTTACTGTTGATTTGGTTGTTCATATCTGACCTAAGTCCATTGCAATTCTAGATGCTCCTAATTTGGGGGAGGGTAAGTTTCCATATGCATTCAAGTACACCCATTAAATTTGTTACTTATAGTGTTTCAATTTTATTTATTTCTAACATTGTTCTTTTAATTAAATACCACTGAAAAATTAAACTCTGTCAATAAAATTATGCATTCCTCTATTTCCCCTGTATTCGTCTTTTCTAATTAATTCTTTACAATTTCATACAATATACTTTTGTCATATTCACCCTGCCTCCCACAACTCCTCCCAGACCCACCACCGTCCTACTCACCCAACTTTGCACCTTTTTTTTTTTAACTTCTTGAGTCCAATTTTTGCTGCTTAAATATTCTTGGATTTGGGGCCATTCCCTGGAGTATGGTTTACTACCAAGAGTCACACCCTTAAAGAAAAATGACTTTTCCTCTCCCAACAACTATCAGTTCCCAGTAACCTCTAAGCTAGAGGTCAGGTGTCATGCCTACCTGTCCTTTCCATGCTAGGATTTTGTCTGACTTGAGCTTGTACAGGTCTTGTGCGTGCTGTCACAACCACTCTGAGTACAAATGTCAAGTGTCTTGTTGTTTCCAGAAAACACCGTTTCCTTGTAGACATTTACCACTTTGGGCTCTTACAATCTTTCCACCCCTTTTTCCATGATGATACCTAAGCACTGGAAAGAGGGGATGTGATAAAGGTGTCCCATTTACAGATGATTATTCTAAAGTCTCATTATCTGCACCTTGACTAATTATGGGTCTATGTTCATTTACTGCAGATTGTGCTAGTCTATGGGTAAAACAAGAAGTCATTAGGAGTTGGCTCAATATCACCTAGCAGAATAGTATTAGGCTTTCTCCTTGGGCCTATGACCTGTCTAGTCACAGGTTCTTGGCACCAATAAGATGCCAGGTATAGGCTTGTCTTGGGGAGCTGGCCTTAAATCCAATAAAAAAGACTGGTTACTCCCATTACATTCACGTTACTGTTGTAACCGTGGGCATGTCTTGTCAGGCCAGTGGTTAGTCTAGCTCACAGAGTTCACAGATGGGTAAGATGGATGATTGCTTTTCTCCTCTGTTAATATGTATAGCACCTTCTGGCACTATGAAAACTGTCTAAGCTTCCAGGTCCATATCTCCATGTTTAATGACTCAAGTCTGTGATATCTTCAGCAATAGGGTCTTGCAGTGAAGTTTTGAAGGGTGACTAAGAACAATAGCAATATCCATAATGTTTTGGGGTCTATGGAACCTCAAACTGGCCAACGACTCCAAAAGAGGTAACCCGTCCCTGGCAGTGGACTTTTTATTTGTTAGCCTGTGATATCTAATAGGAATGTCCTTACCCTGTTACAGAGTAACACCACTTAAACTCTTTTTATATGTGTGTATGTACATATTTTGGGAAGGCTCCGCAGCAGCGTAGTTCCATGGCTTTTTTCCAAAGGTCTTTGGTGTTGTTTATCTCGTCCTGTGCTCCATCCTCTACCTGCTCTCCCATCCCACACCTCACTTAGCCCTTCCCCTTCGCCCCTTTACCACTGTTTTTTTTCTTTCAGTTTTTATTTTGTGTATTTTGGAGCTCTGATTTGAGCTTTCTTATTTTTCTTGGAGATTTAAATATTCAATCACATAGTGACCCTGCATACTCTTAATAAACGTTTTGCCTTAGTGTACATCTTATCTGATCTTGAGATAGTGATGTCACTTTATTTTGTTTAGTGTTTATGTGACATGATTATTTTTATTCTAATATTTCTCTGTCAGTTGTATTTGCATCTCTTGGAAATAGTCCGTAGTTTCCAGTTTCTGTCTTTTCATCAACAATGATTGTGGTTACTGACAAATTTATAATTATTCACCCTGAGTTATTTTATGCAATTTCTGCTTTTTATGTATCTCATTTATTCACTTTCATTGAGTTTTAAAAACTGCATTCACTGTGTAACTCAGGATGATCCTGAACTTCTGTTCCACTTGTCTTCACCTCCCAAGTATTGGGATTACAGATGTGAACAACTGTTCTCAGTTTATGCAATGCTGTGCATTGAACCCAGGGCTTCACCCATGCTAGGGAAGGACTCTACCAACTGACCTACATCCCCAGCCCATCTCTAATGAGTGTCAAAAATAATTTCCCTTTTTATGTTTGGACAGCTATACATAATCTTTTTGAGGTTCAAGTATTTAAATGTATCATATGTTTATGTATTTTGAAGTCTGAAGCTATTAATTTTAACTGCCTCCTCAACGACATGAGAAACAGAACATTTTCAATCTCATCACACACAACCATTGCTTTGCTGGTTTGGGTAATTTAGACCTACCTAGTGGGATCATGATCATTCTTCAAGTATGTCCTCTAGAAGTGCTCTTCTGCAGAGGTAATTGTTGTTTAGCTCACTTTATTTATTGGTGAATAAATCTAATATGTACATGGTGTGTGCTCATTTTAGATAGTGTTTAAATCCGCTAGCATCCTGTTGAGGTCTTTTATATCAGTGTTCATAGGTATAGGGGATTTTCAGTTTTCAGTATCTTTGTTCGTATTGCACATCTTGATAATGGTGGCTTCACAGAATGAGTTCTGAAATGTAACCTCTATTTTAATACTTTTGTAAGAGTTTGGCAAATGTAGATATTAATTTTCCTTTAAAATTTTCTGTAACTCACCAAAAATATCATCTGGTCCAGCGTGCTTATTGTTGAGAGATTTTGAATACTGATTTAATCTCTTACTAATTATATGTCTATTCACATTTTCTATTTCTTCCTGATTCCATGTTATTGTGTGTTTCTAGATACTTGTCCATTTTCTCTGATTTATCCAATTTCTTGATATACAATTGTTCACAAAGATTTCCTCTCCTCCATATTTAGTTTGAATTTTTGTGTGTTGTCTCTTTTTTCTTCATAATTCTATATGGAGTTGTGCCAAACTGGGGGATCTTTTTTCCGTGAATCAGTTGTTGGTTTTGTTGCTATACTCTTGCCGCGCCTGCACGGCCCTGGGTCCGAGTCCCTGCGAGGGACGACGAGGCTTGATGAAAGAACTCACACACACACCATGGAAGTTGAGAAGAAGAAGCCTTTACTACAAAATGTCTCTTCCTTTTTATACCGTTTCCATACGTCATTATACAATCTAACAATCCTTGAGGAACGCAGAAGACCAGGGACCACTGACCCAGTGGCCAAAAAAGATAACAACCTCTGTCCTACATGACAGAACACCCCGTGCCCACCCAGGGACTCAGCACTTCAAGCCATGTTTACTAGGCCATAAAGCAGAGGCAGCACAGACAAGATAGTCTCTGCGAAAGGCGGAAGAACGTTCTGCGATTGCGGTCACAAGTTAATGAACAACTCTTAAGCTAAGCAGAATCAGACACCATGGCGCAGTCATGGAGGGCCCACATACCATCACATAGCCATGGAGGGGGTTTGTGTTGGGAGGCCTAATTCCCCACATACTCCTTTTAATTTTATTTTATGTGTATGAGTGTATGAGTGTAAATGCACCCGTGTCATGCAGGACCTGTGGAGGCTAGAGGATGGTGTCAGATCCCCCTGGAAATGGAGTTACAAATGGTTGTTATCTGCCATGTGGAAGCTAGGAATCAAACCCCAGTCCGCTGCAAGAGCAATCAGTGCTCTTAACTTTTGAGCATCTCTACATACCCTGCTGTTCTCTATTTTATTTGTCATCATTTTCATCTTTCCTTTTGCTGACATTCTGTTTATGTTCCTTTTCTTTTGGTTACTTAAAGTATAAAGCCAGTTGATGATTTGGTATTTTTCTTTCCTTTTTAGTGTTCTCTTTTATAACTATTTTTCTCTCTATTTTCATTTCATTCTGTATATTTTCACTATGCCATATTTTCACTTGTCCCAATGTATTTTTCTTTTGTTAATTAAACAATTTAATGTATACTTTTATTGATTTTTCTGTGCATTTTATACAGTAAATCTTAATCATATTTAGACCTCCCCCATCTGCGCCCCGTCTTCATACTCCTCACCAGATTTCATGCATTCTGTCATATATGTTAAGGCCTATCTGGACAAACTTTTGTGCCCAGACGTCCCTAGGTGTAAGTTCATCCACCGGAGTCTGATCAGCTTATCGAGAGTCTCTCCCTTAAAGAATCTCAACTTTCTCTCACCCAGCAGTAATCAGTTGCCAATAGTTTCTTGGCTAAGGTAAGTGTCTCCTGCCCCTTCCCCTCATTCTATGCTAGTTTTTTGTCTGACTGAGTTGTCATGGGTCTTGTGCATCCTGTCACCATTGCTGCAAATTCATATGCTGAAGTTCCTAGAAGCCTGGAGGACTCTCTTTCTGTATGCTCGTGAGTTAATCCTGGCTCCTACAATCTTTCCACTCTCTTCTGGTTGGATAGTATTGTAGCACTGTCCATTTCTCCCTTCAGTTCTGTTAATGTTTGCTGATAGATTTTGGAATTCCAATACTTGATACATACATATTTATAATGGTTACATTTCTTGGTGAATTCATGCACACATATAGCAGTTTTGGACTTAAAATCTGTTTTGTCTGACATTAGCAGAGCTAGTCTCCTCTTCCTCCTCTCTTCCTCCTCTCTTCCTCCTTCTCTTTCTCCTCTTCTTCATTTTTTTTCTATTTAGTTGGATTACTTTTTTTAGAACTAAGGCATGCCTTTTGTAAACACTATATAGTTAGACAACTGTTTTTCTCCATTCTACCCTTATATGTCTTTGCAATGGTTTAACATATTTTCATGCCAAACACCGACAGAGAAGGATTTTTTGCTGCTTTTGAAAAAAGTGGTTTTATAATTGGAATGAGCCTGGGCCCAAGAGTAGCAGAGGGATAGAGTGGGGGTGGGTAGATGGGAGGTGTTCAGGCTGCAAGAGAATGGAATGGAGAAGCAGTGGTGGATGGGATCTGACTTACTAGGGTCATAGGAAGGCTGGCCTGTGTCAGACACCTACCTATAGAAGCTTAAATATATATATATATATATATATATACACACACACACACATTATAAAAAGAGATGAAAAGGAGTTGCCTTGTAACAGGGGGACATTGCTCTTGCTAGACACCATGGCTAGCAAAAGTAAAAACCCCATGCTAGGAACGGACTTCCTCTTTTGAGGCTGTAGACCAGGCATCCCATAGACTCAAACAATACTAACCAGTGCTCCTGATCTTGGATACTCACCAGAACTTGATGGCAAACCATCATACATGAGCTGCAGAACAAACAAGTAGAAATCAAGTTTCAGAGCCTCATCTCTACTAGCTAGGTTTTATCGTGTGCCAGATTCTCTTTGTTTGTAATGATGTATTTCAAGTCAACTCTCATTTCTTTTCTGGTATATTTTATGGTTTATTTGTGGTTACCGTGGAGATTATTTCTCATCCTAAAATTGTAGCAATTTATTTTAAATTGATACCAACTTAATTTCATTGTAAGTAAAAATCCTATCCATTTTAGCTCTGCCCCATTCATGTAATGAATTTCATTTTTAGACATTATTATTATAGATTTATAAATTTTATAAATTTTTACTTATTGTTATGTGTATGATGTGAGTGCACATGCCCTGGGGTGCATGTGCAGGTCACGGGATGACTTTGTGAAGTCCCTTCTTTCCTTCCACCTTTATGTGGGTTCTGGGAATCTAACTCAGGTCATCAGACTTGGGCAACAAGCGTCTTTACCCACTGAGCCATCTCACCAGACCAATAACATTATGCACACATTCATCTAATGTAGAAGTTTTAAAGTAGAGTTATAAACTATAACAATAACAATAATAATAACAATACTCGTTTTTACATTTGTCCATGTAGGTGCTTTTACTGGACGAATTATCATTTCCATGTCTTCATGTATATTGACCAGACATCTTTGATTTCATCCTAATGGCTTCCTTCAGCTTATCTGTGCAAAGGACCCTATGATGATGAACTCCCTCCATTCTCATGTATTTGTGAAAATTCTAATTTTTTCCTCATTTAAATATTTTAATTAATTTATTTGTGTGTGTATACATGAACATGTATGTGTGTGGACATAGACATGCCAGCAGTGTGAACATGTGTGTGGAGGTCGGAGGACAACTTGCAGGAGTCGGTTCCCTCTTTCCCCCATGCGGGTCCCATGGAGTGAACTCCCATCATCAGCCTGGACAGCAGACCCCTTACCTTCTGCGCCATCTCACCAACCCTTCCTCACTGTTCTTGAGGAACAGTTTAAAAGTCAGATACAGAGTTCTTAGCTGACTTTTTCCTTTTAGTAACTTGTAAAGAAATCCACTTATGCACTTATTGGGAGTCCTTTGTAGGTGATGAGTTTCTTTCCTCTTCCTGCTTCCAAGATTCTGGTTTATCCTGACAGCTTATTGATGAAGTGTTTGAGAATGAGGTTTCTTGGGAGATTGATTACCTTGTAGTTCACTGAAACTCTTGAATTCAACGACCTGTGACCTTCCTAAATTTGTGAAGTTTGTAGTCATGATTTCTTCAATAAGCATCATTCCCTTCCTCTGACCCTTCTCTTTCTCAAACTTGTATAAAACATGCTTTGATTTTGTTGTTGGGGTTCCCATAAGTCCCTTTGATTGTGTTCACTTTCCTTTTCCTTTTCATTTCTTAGATGATAATTTCAAAGGACTTTCCTTCACGTCCACTGATTCTTCTGCAGTCTCAAGTTTGCTGCTGTATCCTTTTCCTGAAATCTTCATTCTGAATGCTTTAGTTTTCATACCCAGAATTCCTATTTGGTTCTCTTTACTTAATAGATACATCTGACTCCACATATCTGTTTGATTATAGATACTTTCAGGTATTTCTTGTAGGTATATTCTGTGAAAAATGGCCATAGGATGACATATTTCTTTCTTACATATTTGATAGAATTCATTGTTGAAGACATTGGAAAATTTTTTTACTTTATTTTTAACATTTTTACATATCTTTTCAATATTCTTAGGTATTTGTATAATATCTCATGGTAGGCATGGTTTTAAATCTTTGAGGTATTAGTGAATGAACTGGTTTAAAAATTCCTTCTCTAGGCCAAACTTGGGAGGTAGGGACTTCCATTCTAGTAATAAAGAAATGTGATAAATAAAATATAATAATAGGTTTTAGGTTGCGTGTAAGGGAGTTCTAAACATTGTGGAATAGGAATCTGGAGTTGGGAGGCAGGATGGGGTAGAAGACAAGGTGGGCTGAGATTTTTGCATAGGATGACTAAGGTATGATGTGCTTGTCGGAAAGTCAATGGCTGATGTAGGATCTAAAGAGAGTGAACCAACCATGTGGGGGATCAGCCCAGCTGCAGTTTGGGTGAACATGAAGGCAGTTTGATTATTTATTAGAGAATAATCAATCACTGGGTTCTAAAATAAAAGAGAATAGTTGTTGAGATGAACATTAAGGTCTTCTGGTAGTAACATACTTTTTCCATTGGATTAAGGTCTTTTCTTATATCATGGTGAAAAACCTATGTATATAAAAGTCACTTTATAAAGATGAGTCTTGATTTTTAAACTGTCACTTTGAAAGTATCTTTTCAGAATGATGGTAAAGAATTATTAAAATATATTGAGTATATATGTTAGAAATAATTCTTTGACTTACATGTCCATATAATTAAGTACTAAATTATATGCTTCTAATTTTATTGACTAGAGATTATTCTTTACTTTGTGAGTACTAAAGAATTAAATAAAATGTATAAACATGTGTTGTTATGTAGAAGGCAGTTTCCTAGTCATTAAGTAATTACATTTTTATTGTGACATTTTCCTTTATTTTTAGGGAATATACAACTTGATTGTAGAGACATACAGTTAGGAACCAGAAGACTTTGTCATCTTTATTGAACTTCCTAAATGTATGATTTTTAAGAAATCCTTTCTAATGACTTCATTTTATCTATTAGAGGGGATTTGTGGTTCTTTTAAATGTGATCTGACTGGTGAGAGTCTGTTTCCAAAATGCCTGTGTTTTTGTCATTCTCTGGTCATTGTTTGCTATGTTTTATAATACAGTGACTCAAGGCTTTCTTTTCCATTTTTGCTGAAGTTTTGCAATTTACATACAATATATTTTGATCATATGTAAATCACTCCCTTGCTATTTGCACTTCCTTATTACCCAGCCCCAGTTTCTTGCATATATAGAGAGAGTCAGGTTTTGTGTCTTCAGTTGCCCTTTGGGTTCAGTTCATCAACTGCAGCCTGAACAATCTACCAAGAGTCTTGTCCTTAAAAATGATTGATTCTTCCCCCCTATAGTAGTCATTGGTTGCCAGTAGTTCCTTGAGTAGGGATGGTCTTTTTTTACCCACTTGCCCAAGTCTAGGCTGGGATTTTTGTCTGGGTTGAGCTTATATGGTACTTGTGTAAGCTGTCACCATTTCTGTGAGTTCATACGAGTAACTTCTAGAAAACCCATAAAAACTCACTGACCAACTGTGTGGAAAACTCTGTTTCCTTGTGGTCATACCCTTCCTCAGCCTCTTAAAAACTTCCCACCATCTCATCCACAAAGATCCCTGAGCTTTAAGAGACAGAAGTTTGATATATGATCTATTCAGGGGTAAGCTGTCTGCAGACTCGGTTAGTTATGGGTCTTGATATTAATCACCATGTACTGTATAAGGATGATTCTCTGGTTGAAAGATGCATCAATCTATGGGCATAACAATAAATCATTAGGAGTTAGTTTAATACTATATCTATTTAGCAGATTAATAGTAGTAGGCTCTTTCCCATGTACTGTGTAAGCTCTCCGGCCTCAGGTTCCTAGGTCTGATATTAGTGTCAGGTTTGGACTCCATCCTATATTGTATCTTAAAAAGAATTATAAGGTGGTTGGTTACTCCAATAATATTAATGCAATTATTATACCTGTCTGTAGGAATACCAATTGTTATTGAAGCGCATAAGACTTAGAACTAGGTAAGGTTCATAGTAAATTTTCTCTTTAAGTCAATTTCATAGCACCAGTAGAAAGCTAGGCAGTGGAGGTGAGGCTTTAAAGTCAGCACCAGCTTGATTTCTCTTTGTTTATTCTACAGCCCATGTGTACAGTGTCTTCAGCCATAGGGCCTTCCCATTTATCATTACCTTATTATTCCCCTTTCTCCCTTTATATCACTATATTATACCCCTCAGGAAGGCATAATGCTCTGGATTTTCAAATTGCAACATGCATAACTAATATTTCAAAGGCAGCATCCAGTTATGAGAGTGAACATGCAATGTTTGTCTTTCTGAATCTGGGTGACCTCATTCATGACTGTTTCCAGCTCCGTCCATTTGCCTGTCAATTTCACAGTTTCATTAAGAGCTGAATAATATTCCACTATGTATATGTACCATACCCATCGTTATCCATTCATCAGTTCATGAATATCTAGATTTTTCCCAAATTCTGGCTATTATGTAAAGGGCAGCAATGAACCTTGTTGAACAGATATTTCTGTAGGAAGAAGTAGAGACTTTGGGGTATATACCAAGAGTGGTGTGCCTGGATTATATGGTAGATCTATTTGTAGCTTCTTGTGGAACGAAAACACTGATTTCCATAGTGGCTGCACTTGTTTGTGCTCCCATCAACAGTGGATAAGATTCCCCCTTTCTCCACCTCTGGGCCAGCATATATCATTATATCATTGCTTGTCTTTTGGATCTTAGCCAGTATTAAAGCTCAAAGCAACTTTAATTTGAATTTCCTTGATTACTAAAAATACTATACTTTTTAAAAAGTATGTCTCAGCCATTTTCATTTCATCTTTAGAGAAGTCATTGAATTGCTTGTTTTTTTTTTTGATATTTAGTCTTTAGAGACCTTTGTATATCTTAAATACTAACACTCTGTCAGAGGTATAGCTAATAAAGAGGCTTTTTTTCCCTCTTCTATAGGCTTCCTCTTTACTCAAATGATGGTATTGGTTGCCAGAAGATTTTTAGTTTTCTGAGGTCTCATTTGTCAAATGTTAGACTTAATGACTTGCAATAGGAGTCTGTTCTGAAAGTCCTTTCCTGTGCCTACAAATTCCAGTGTATTCCCTACATTCTCCTTTATCAGATTTGGAGAATCGGGTCTTATGTTAAGAGTCTTGATTCATTTGGTGTTGAAATTTGTGCGTGGTGAAGGGTAGTTCTATGTTCGCTCTTCTACATGCAGTTCTACAGTTTGACCAACACCATTTGTTGAACAAACATGCTGCCTTTTCTCCAGTGTGTATTTATGGTTCGTTTGTTAAAATTCAGATGACTATAATAAATGGACCTAAATCTGGCTCCTCAGTTCTGTTCCAGTGATCTATGTGTCTTTTTTATATCAGTACTATGCTGTTTTTGTTACTATGGCTCAGCATGCTTGTTGTTGATATATAGAAAGGCTACTGATTTCTGTGTATTAATTTATATCTTGCTACTTTACTGAATGTATTACTCAGCGTCAGGAGTTTTCTGGTGGAGTCTTTATGATCTTTATGTATAATATCATATCTTCTGCAAGTGAGGATACTTGGACTTCTTTCTTTCCAATTTGTCTCCCATTTATCTCCTTCACTTGTCTTATTGCTTTAGCTAAGACTTCTAGACTGTATTGTACAGTAATGGAGTAAGTGGACATTCTTGTCTTATTCCTATAGCTTTTTATGGAATGACCACACTGGGCATGTCTTGAGTTTTTCTCCATTTAGTATGATGTTGGCTATGGACTTGTTGCCTTTATTATGTTGACTTATGTCATCTGTATCTGTAGATTCTTTTATCATGAATTGATGTTGAATTTTTGTCAAAGGCATTTTCTGCATCTGATAAAATGATCATGTAGCTTCTATCCTTGAGTCTGTATATGTAGTGAATTATATTTATTTATTCATGTATGTTGAACCATCCCTGCATCTCAGGGATAAAGCCAACTTTATCATGCTATATAATCCTTTTGATATGCTCTTGCATTCAGTTTGCAAGTATTTTGTTGAGAATTTTTGCATGTATGTTTATCAGAAACATTGGCCTATAATTTTCTTTTTTGTTGTGTGTTGGTCTGGTTTTGGTATCAGAGCAATACTGACTTTATAAAAAGTATATGGAAGTGTTACTTTTCTATTTTATTGAATAATTTGAAGAATATTGGTATTAGTTCTTTGAAGTTCTGGTAAAATTCTGCACTGTGTCCACCTGGTTCTGGGCCCTTTTGAGTTGGGAGATTTTTAATTACTGCATCTAGCTCATTGGTGGTTACGGGTATGTTTAAATTATTTATGCCATTGTGATTTTACTTTGGTAGGCCATATATGTATGGTGTAATGCAGGATGGGCCTTAGCCAGGCTGCTGGCCATGAAGAACAAAGAAATGGCTTCTGAGGATGTGTTTCACTCCACTCCGGCCAGGCGTGACACCAGCTTCCGCCCTCATGTGGAAAGAACCTAAATTTGGTTAATTTAGCAAAAGGATTATTCGTCTTGTTAATCTTTTCAATGAAACCAACTCTTAATTTCATTGATTCTTTGTAATTTTTTTCATTTCTATTTAATTAATTTCAGTTTTGGATTTATTTATGTCTTCCATCTGCTCTTTGTGTCATTTATTCCTGACTATCCACAATCTCAGGGTTTATTGTTAGGTTATTTATAAGAGATAGTTTGCATTTTCTTAATGCTACATTTTTCCAATTAAGACTGCTTTCATTATGTTGATTGTGCTTTCATTTTCATTCAGTTCTAGGACTTTTTTCCTTGATCCAATTATCATTCAGTAGTGTGTTATCTTCCATGAGATTGTGTTCTTTTCCCCATTTTTACTTTTGTTGTTGTCTAGCTTTATTTCTGTGTGGTCAGAGAGAATACAGGATATTATTTAATTTTCCTAAATTTGTGAAGACTTACCTTGTGTCTTAATATGTTGTCAGTTGTGGAGAAAGTTCCATGGGCTGCTGAGAAAGAAATGCATTCTTGGGTGTTTGGATGGAATGTTTTGTAGACATTTGTTAGGTTTGTTTGATTTATGATGTCATTTAACTCCAAGGTTTCTCTATTTAGCTTTTGTCTGGTTGGCAGGTCTATTGATGAGAGTGAGATACTGAAGTCACACACTCTTACTGTGTTGGAGTCAATATGTGATTTTAGATGTAATAGTGTTTCTTTTTTGGAATTGGATGTCCCTGTGAAGGGTGCATATGCAGCAAAGATTTTAATATTTTCTTGGTGAATTTTTCCTTTAATGAGGATGAAGTAACCTTCCTATCTCTTCTCACTAGCTTTAGTTTGAAGTCTATTTTGTTGGATTTTCGAATACCTACACCTGCTTGTTTCTTAGTTCCATAGAGTATTCTCTGTGGAGCTGGGTTTTTGGACATAAATTCCTTAAATATGTTTTTAGCATGGGAAGTTTTTCATTCTCCTTCTAATACAACTGATCATTTTACTGGGCATGATAGCCTGGGCTGGAGTTTGTGTTCATTCATGACTTGTAAGACACGGGTCTAAGCCCTTCTGGGGCTTTTTTCTCACAACTTCCAATATCTTTTCTTCGTTATATGTTTTATGTTTTGACTGTTATACAATGTGGGGAAAATATTTTCTCATCTTGCCTACTTGTTGTTCCGTATGACTGCTGTACCTTGATGGGTATCTCTTTCCCTAGATTTGGAAATTTTTCTTCTATGATTTTATTAAAAATATGTGTGTGCCTTTGATTTTGGTTTCTTCTCCTTGCATATCTGTGATTCGTAGGCTTGGTCTCTTTTTCAGTCCCAGAGGTCTTGCATATTCTGCTCTTGGCTTACTTTACATGTCATATTTTCTTTGATTGGGTTTCCCATTTCCCCAGGCTTGCCGTCAAGACCTGATGTTCTCCACTTTCTGATACTTCCCTCTAAGCTTTTTGTTTGCGTTCCTGAGATTTTTTATTTCAAGTCTTATTTTAGTTTGTCTTTTCTCCCAAGATTCTATCTCCTTATTGAATTCTAATTTCCCGATTTGAATTGATTTGGATATTTAATTCAACTGTTAGTGTTTTCACAGTCTTTGCTCAGTCTCTTACTCATTTCCACGTTGAGTTCCTGGAACGTATGTACAATTGCTGTTTTGAAATCGCTGTCCAGTGCTGCACTAGGTTGCCACTCTCAGGAAACATTGCAATAGGGGTACTAATTTTTGGAGGAGACAAATTTTCTTCATTATTCATGTTTGTTGTGTTTTCTTGATGAAACCCAGACATTTAAACTTGTCTGGAGGTGTTTCTTGTCATGGTTAGGTGATCTCTCATCTTTGTTGAATGTTTGTTTGTATCTTTGTTTTCTGTTTCCTCAACTCATCAGGTTATGGTACAGTCAAGTAGTCCTTTCTATTTAGGTTTGGAGTCCCTTCATAGTGATGTGCAAATGGGGTATAAGAAGTGGTCTCAGTTCAGCTAGAGATAGATGCAACTTTTAAGTTGTGGTCAGAGGACTGACTCCACAAGTTCTTGGATCATCTGAGTGGGTTGGGTGGCTGCTAGGTGAGCAGATTGGTTGATAGGTTAGGCTGGGGAACTCACAGTTCTGGGGCATAGAAGGATGTCTGCAATTTAAAGAGGGAGGCCTTCAAGCTGGAATGTTGGAGGGAACCCAGACTGCAGCTGTGGCAAGGATCCCAGTGACCCAGTGGAGGCGGCTAAGAGCTGAGATGACAGGGCACAGGAAGTCACAGGCAAATAAACTTGGGGTTGCAGGTCTGGGGTGGGGACAAAAATCCCAGCAATCCAGAGAAGCCTGGGAGCTGAGGTGGCTGAAGGAACCTATCACTGTCCTATGGCACTCACAGCTTTAACTATTTGACCACTGTTAAACAGAAAGTCACACCTTGGACAAAATTCTGTTTATCTTTAGTATCCAACTCTGTTCATCCTCTGTGTCGATTCCTCATCACTTCAGAAGTAATTACGTACTCATCTGGGCTGTTGTAACACATATTTCTATTGCTACCTTTTATGGTGTGGTATAGTTACGTATTTTAACCTAATCATGTGTTTCCTATATTTGTATGTCAAAACTCACTCAAATATGCTGCACTTATCTTGTGTTCTGTGATTTTTTTCAATTCATGCTTATATATTGAAAAGCCAACTGTTAATTTCCAATAGTTAATGTCTCAGAAATGATAGCTGTGTTCAATCATCCTACTACTTGGAAGGAAGTGTTCTGTTTAATGAATGTTTCTCTTGGTTGGAAACTCCTATTTCAGACACTTAACAAGATGTAATTGGTCTCTTTGTCTGGCATTTATATTATGTGCGTGGCATAAATGCTTATTTGCATAACTCCAGAAGATAGATATAAGAAGTAGCTATTTTATCACTGATTATGCCATCGTTAAAGAGGATGATTATTACTGATTACCTCTTTGCATTTTGGATCAAAGGCTCAAATTTCATGAAGACTGAGTACTCTGAGAACTGTTTGGAAGGTTCTTTTCACATAGTGATGTAATTTTTATCAGGCGTTCATAGCCATTTACTAAATTATGTGCCCTTAATCAGAATATGACACTTACTTTGTTTTGGAATTTCATGTTCTTTTCAGATCTCTTATTTCTCTCACCCACTTTCCAAAAACTGTTTAAGAACTATTATTTATTCATTTATTCAGCAGCCATAGATTTAAAATCTGCTTTGTGACAGGCACAGAGGTAAGCATTATTTGCTTTGGAGTTGAATATGATAGATGCAGTCTCTGCTATAAGAACTAAGAGATAAACACTTGCTCATTTAAGTAATGTTTGCTGGTTGCCTATCATGTATTAGCCGTTGTTCTGGGGAGTGTAGATGCTGTGGCAGAAATAACAGAAGTACAGACCTCATGTAGCCTCCATTCCGATGGAGGAATAACAGGAAAGGGAAGGAAGACTAACTTAGGAAAGCCTTTCTTCAGAAAGTCTGCTTCAGCTGGAAACTAACGGATAAGAAGGAACCAGCCAATACCAACCAGCAACTGCTAAGGGTAGGCATGAATGTGTTATGTTCGAGGTACCCTGACTTGTAACTTTTGGAATGAGAAGACTAAGGAATTTATTTACTTTAAAATGAATGATGTGAAGGCATCAGTTGTAAAGTTCTATGGAAGGAACTGGACAACAAATAGAACAGTATGAGGAACTGAAAAAGTCAAGGGGAGATATTTTAAAAGCAATGACTTCCAAAAATGAGAGCATACACAGCAGAGATGTGCACTAGGAAGCCTGGGCACTGCTGAGGGCCTGCCTGCATGTGTGCTAGGCATGACTGTTGTGTGGGTTTTCTCTATTTAGTTTCATACATGTAAAGAAGATGCAAAACTTAACTAGAGTTTATTTTTTCCCCCTATAGGACTGGGGTGAAAAAAGACAAATAAGAACACTGAAGTGTTTGCAATATTACAAGTCATAAGATCTATTCTGAGGAAGGAGAAAGTGAATGAAGACAGACGTTGACAAATCTAAGGACACTAGAGGATGGATAGGTGGGTTAGTGTGGATGAGGTAGAAAGTTGTCAGTGAGTCAAACAAGTACATTCCGTGACTGAATTGTGGATTATTGATACACGTCTATTGTGATGGCGAATCTTCAATGTCAATTTGATGGAACTGAGATTTCTAGAGGATAAATTTGCACATCTAGGGGTGTGATGGCTATCCACAGATGAGTAGGTCATAAGAGTTCTGATGGAGTGAACGGATTAATAATACCTCGACGGGCTCAGAGTATAGTGATATTAGTTATTCAGAGGTAGTGAAAGGTAGGAGTTGGGGCCTACCTGGGAAAGTATGTCACTGTGCGGTGTCCTTGGAAAGTGGTATATCTGATCTCACTGTATTCCTGTAACTCATTTTTTTTTGGTACCCTGCCCACCATGATATGGAATTTCCTGTTCTGCTCGAGACCTCTGAAACCATGAACCAAAATAGTTTCTCTTTTATGCTGTTTCTGCCAGGTAGTTTGTCACAGTGAAGAGAATGCTAATGTGTATGTGAATAGATGAGTTTCTCTCTATATATGCATATCATCTGCAGTTGAATTTTAGCATTGAGAAGAATGTGCTTTTATACATATAAATGAGAAAATGTGAGGGCTAACCAAAAGTGCTAAGAACATCTTCCTTTTATTGTTTAAATTCTCCACCTTTTAACAGTTTTACAGAAATAATTCAAAGTCCCATAGACAGAACATGGAAGATTCAGTGCTTTACTGGGTGTGGCAGTTAGTGTTGGGTCCACTTGGCAGGATCTGGAATCACCTAGAAAACAAGCCTCCAGGCAGAACTGAGAGAAATTGTTTAGCCTCTGGGACTATATGTGAGGGATTATGCTATAAGATTAATTTAGGCTGGAAGAGCCATACTGAAAACCGGCAGCACCACTCCATGGGTTTGGGTCGTAGGTATAAAAAGAAGGAAACCAGTGGAGCTCAAGGATTCTTTGCTGTCTGTCTGCTCCTTGGCTGTGGGTCTAATGTAACCAGATGCTTCAAGTCTGTGCTGCCGTTACTTCTCCACCATTATGGCCTGTACCTGGAGCTGTGAGCTCAAATCAACCCTTCCTTCCTTAAGTTGCTCTCATAAAGGTATTTTATCAAAGCAACAGAGAGTAACCAAGACAACTGGAAAGACAAGAAGCCCAGGGTCTTAGCTTGGTTTATTAGTAAAATCTCCTTGTGTCATGTCCCTTTCATTCACTGATTAATTATTTCATTCCATATCAAGTGTTAGGCATACAGGGATGATAGGTATCATTTATATATGATTTACATTTTTATAAATTACAGCAGGCATAACTGCAATAATGATATTAGTGATATCAGTTGTCTGTATTATTGATAATGATGTTAATAGGTGATCATATTGATCATATTCCTTTAAACAAATAATTGATTATTATTTTGGCACTGTGCCAGGTGCTAAAATGCAAGTCATGGTGTCATGTAGTAATACAGAGTGCTGTTGGAGCACGTAGTGATGACATTGGGGATGTGAGACCTTAAAGATAAGCAGGGGTTGGAGTTTAGTCAAGGAGCCTCAGGCCGACATAGAAAAGGATAGAACAAATTAAGACCTTTAAGCAAGAAAGAAAAGATCCAATGACCTGCATTTAAGTTTAGGAAGGAAGAGATGTTGAGAGATGGAGCCAGGGAGGCAGTCGGTCCAGTTTAAAGGATCTCAGAGGTTATGGTGACAACATGTATAAGTCCTGTACAAGCTCAAACCAGACAGAATCCAGCATCAACATGGGGAAGTGGAAGAGAAATCCTCACACGACCCAAAGAACTTTTGGTGATTGATGGCTGCTGAGAGGAGGAAAGACAGCAGCTTACAGGGATGGGACTCCTGGTGGGCCAGCAACGGATCCAGACTGAAGGAGATTTGGGGACACAAATTAGATTCTATAGGCTATGGGATGCATATATGAGTACACTGAATTGGGCAGGGACAGTGGAGGGAAGTGTGAACAGAGAAGGGCATCTAAATACCATCAAACTGTATTGTATAAAAACTGCAAGATGAATTTAAAATTTAAAAAATAAATACTTAACCGTAAAGTGCAGTAAGAGGACCTATTTTGAGTTTTATAGAGAGAATTGACCTAAAATATGATCACCTACAAAGCATAAGATTTTTTAAAACAAGAAATTGACTTTTATCCTTTCTGAGTTTCTTTTAAAGCTCTTTGCTTTACTATAATATCTGAGCATGAAGAAATTGGTTAAAATGATATTAGAACAATAAGAAATGTTAGTTTTTAATCTGAAAAGAATTATGAATTAACACGAGACAATATTAAACATAGAAGTTAAGACCTGCCTACAAAGCATTATTAAACTCATTAATCTGTTCATAAAGGAGAAATTAATATTTTCTCTGACTCTTAAATGTATTCAATTATGGTTACAAGTTTCTATTATATTGGTGAAAATATATAATATTTAAAGACACAAGGGATTATTAAAAGATAATCCCCCCAGCTTATTCATGCCATTTAATAGCCCCAAACAAATGTAGATTAAACTGTACTTTTTTCTCTCCAGTGACTTAACCTTTGAGATGTTTCCACTAATTGGAAAAACAATCATCTTTGACAATTTTCCTGATCCTTCCGATACATGGGAAATCACTGAGACAATTGGCAAAGGAACCTATGGGAAAGTTTTCAAAGTTCTGAATAAGAAAAATGGCCAAAAAGCAGCAGTCAAAATTCTGGATCCAATTCATGTAAGTCACTTTGAAGTTTTTAAAAATTATGTTTGCTTATTTACTTACTTGTGTGTCTGAGTGTGCACGTTGAGATGTATGTAGGTGCATGTGTACAAATTTGTGTATACACACACAGGTGCATATGGAGGTAGAGATCCACCTCGGGTGTTAGTCCTCAGCCACCATCCACCCTGTTTGTTGAGGCAAGGTCTATCACAGGGCTGGGAATCACCAGGTAGGTTAGGCCAGATGGCCAGCAAGCCCCAGGCTCTGCTTGTTTCCATCCGCCCTCTCAACCTCCCCAGCACCGCGGTTCCCAGTGTGTGCCACCACACCTGGCATTTTACATGGATTCTGAAGGTGCAAATTCTGGATTTCCGGCTTCCAAGGCAAGCACCTTACCAACTGAACTATCTCCCCATCTTCTAGGTTTTGTTGCTTAATCTCTATTTATTTTATTTTTTGTGTGTGTTAACCAGCGAAAACATCTGAAAGTATCTTATGTTGATTCCGTCATCACAACATCCTTCTAAAAGAAGCTGCAATTTGAAAAACTATGCAGAGGTCTACTTTTTTTCCTAGTTTGTGTTTATGTGTATAATAAGGCATTGCAAGTACATAAATAACTGCATAAGCACATAAATGTTCTCGAAAACTAAGAAGTCGACTGAATGTTATTTTTTTTCCTTCAAAAATCCAGTTCTGCTTATATTAATTTGATCTCTGTTTTTCCTGCATGTATTTGGGCTTTGGGTAATATTTCTCTTAAGCCAAGCTGAAGAAAATTTTTTTAAAGATTAAGTTTCTCTTAGAGAGGGATTTTCATATTTCCTTAAATGCTTCCATAGCAGAGTTGTAATCAGGGTGAGTTCTTCACCATGAAGAACTCAGCTGTTTAGTCCTGCTGGTCTCTTCCTGTATCCCCGATAGGAATTCCCCGTTGTTTATTAGGAGGATGGCAGTTCGTTATTAGAGAAAATATCAGTCCTGTTTCCTGTTAGTAATAGCATGAGAAGACTGTCAGATCCTATATTCAGGGGGTGGCTGGATTCTTTTTTCTTTTATGATGCTGGACACTGAACACAAGGCCCTATACGTGGTAGGCAGGTGCTCTGTCACTGAGCTACACCCCCAGGCTTGTTTTCTGGGGACGAGTATTGTCAGTCTGGGAATATGTAAGCCTCCTGGAAATACCTAGGGCTCTCATAGTACAAGTGTGATCCAGAAGCAGCTCAGGATCACATACTTGCAAGATGTCTGCTGAAGGCCACTTCTGTTAAGAGCCTCTTGTAGTCATGGTGGGCATATGACATGGCAGAAATGGTAAAATGTATGCAATGAGGATGAGGACACTGGAGCCCTAAGTCTTGAGACAGCTTGTCCACTAACAAAGGATCCTGTTCTGTCTTTGTTCTTAGGGGTGGTTCTTTTTCGCTAATTTATTTCTGCTGAACTCATTATGACATCAGTATTCTATGTTTACTATTAACACAGGATTAGAGGAAGGAAAATTTATTTTCAAGTACTGAGCTATGCAGATTTGAAGGGAACATGAGAAATGCTGTGCCCAGGTTCCACTGGTGTACAACCGCTCTCACATTCCATTCTTGGGCATTTGTTTACCATTTATGTGACACAAGTTGCACTATAGCAAATGACAAAAACTCTGTCTCCTCTGGTCTTTGATATTGGGGTTTGGGGTTCACAACAGCAAGCGGAAACATCTGAGGATGACACCATTTTGTATCCCCCACATTAGTCTCCCTTTCCCATCTCCTTCCTTATGTGATGATTAAGAAAAAGCAGGTTATGGGGCTGGAGAGATCACTCAGCAGTTAAGAGCACTGTCTGCTCCTGCAGAGGATCCAGGTTTGAGTTGCAGCACCCACACGGTAGCTAACAACTGTCCTTAACTCCAGTGCCAGAGGAATCCAGTGCTCTCTTCTGTCCTTCCGCAGGCATTGCAAACCATGGATACACTTATACACACATGCAGGCAATATGCTCATACACATAAAATAAAAGCAATAAATGAAAATATATCTTAAAAAGAACAAGTAGCTCATGACACAAATAATCATTGCTCTTGCACAGTTGACTCATATATAATGTACTTACAGCCCTTGAAAATCAGTATCTATATTATATATATGCACCTGCCTGGAGCTCACCAGTTCAGCAAGACTGTCTGGACTGAGGAATCCTCTTGTCTCTACCTTCCCAGTGCTGGGATCACAAGTGCTCACTTCTATACCTCTCATTTTTACTGAGTTCTGGGGACCAATGACAGGTCCTCAGGCTTGTGAATCAAGGACTTTACCAACTGAGTTATGTCCCCACCCCTCTACTATGTTTTAATGAAATATCAACCAGTGAACAGCAAATAATTTGTTGTTTTCATTCCTTTCATGATACGTATACAATTTCCTAAGAATAATTCTTGATTCATCATGCCACAGTCCAAGTAAAAATAAGATGTAACCAAGAAATTAAATCTTAAACAAATTTAAAGGCATCGACACATTTTATAGAAATTATCACCTGTTTTTAAAATAAAAAAGAAACCTTAGTATTGAGTGTATTTAATTGACAATTTTCTCTGCAAAGAAAAGATGACAAGAGCAGAATTAGAAGATAGCAGGCTTCGAGAACAGACCTGGATTTTAGGCTGAATGTCTCTGACTCTAATTTCTTTGAGCTTGCCTTTCTTCCTTTATATTTTCTTTCTTTGTCTGTGATTCTATAAAGAAACATCAAAGGCACTATCTATCACTGCAAGAGTAATATTACTAAGACTTTCTCTTATTTCTCTATAAGTTGGTTCATGCGTACATGATGTTCTGGAAGCATGCCAGAGTTGTTTTCTTGCAGTTTTGCTAAGATATCCACTTGTTCTTCTGGTGAATAATCCTTCTGCGAACTAAAGGCTATATTCTATCTTAAATAATTTAAATGTATTTCAGTTTTTGAAGTAGGGATTTATTATTTGTAAGATGGATTTTTAACAATATATATTTTTATTGAATGTTTGTGCCTTTCATATAATACATCTTTTTATTTTTTCTTTTTGAAACTGGGTCTCCCTGTAGCCACAGCTGTCCTGGAACTCACCATACGAAGTTATATTTGTCTAGTGATGTGGACAGACCTAGGTTTTTCTCTAGGATATATGACTTTTCCAGTCATGTGTATTTGGCTATGTTTATAGCACCACACATGAGTTCACTCCCACTGAATATGCTTTAAGTCCAATTAGATAGCTGTCAATTACCCCAAGACAAAAGTGCCACTACTGCACCAATAGAGACAGTTTGCTTGATTTTTTATGATTTCCAAATATGCTGTATTACAAACAAAAGAAATAAATCTCTAATCCTAAAAGTTTTTATTTGAAGTTAGTATCTTTATCATTGCAAGTAAATGATGAATACAATGAAAGCTAACTCATCTGGAATCATTCTCCAACTGCATACAATAATAGTTTTTATTACTTTATTTCTCTGTAGCTGAAGAGATGACTTAGTGCTTAAGAGCACTTATTACTCTTCTAGAGGACCTGGGTTTAGTTCCCAGCACCCACAGGTCAGCTAACAACCTTCCATAACTCTAGTTAAAGGGGCTCCACTACCTTCTTCTGGCTTCTGTAGGTATTACATGCACACAAGTAAAGCAGGCATATACATAAAAATTTGAAAACAGCCTATTAATTTTCTCCTTAAAATTCAATTTAAAAATATAGCTTGATGCATTTGATTAGCACAAAAGTCATACTTTCTCCAAAATGTAATGAGAAATTTCTATCTAAAGTACAAAGCACAGTACAAAATGACCATGATTTTGCTTTACTGAAGTTAACTCCTTGTCTTGCCATTTAATATTTTTTTATTAACACCATTCATGTTTTTCTCATCATTCTCATTCTATGACTTTTTTTAAAAATCTAGGATATTGATGAAGAGATTGAAGCAGAGTATAACATCCTAAAAACACTTTCTGACCACCCTAATGTGGTCAAATTCTATGGAATTTACTTTAAGAAGGACAAAGTAAATGGAGATAAGCTATGGCTGGTCCTTGAGGTAAGTACCCTATATTACTTGTGTGATGGAGACTTGTTTTATGGTCCTGGAATGACTTCCTGTTTGTGTCACATCTGTACCATGTACCACGTGTATGTACTGTGTTCCTAGCAGTTAATGTCCTTGGTAGAATGCTGGGCCCAGTCTGGCCTTGCTGTCTCAGACACATCAGGAAATTATAAGTTTACAAAGACCAAATACTGAAGGAAAAGAGAGCACAAGAAGAGACTAAAGAAGCTAAAACTATTTTCCTATAGCAAAATAAGTTCAAAGGGGATTTCATTAGAATATGTATTTATTCTTTTATATTTTTTTCAGTTAATACATGAGCAAAGTCCTGTGCCAGGGTTAGATGATAGGAGGAATTAATGTTAAGTGAAGCCTCCTTGGACAGAAAGAACTATGATTTTCTTTTTCTATCTTTATTGAAAACTAATAACTTAAACAATAGAACCTGGCACTTACATTATCAGAGAAGAAAAGTTGCCCTAAATGGTGTTCACACTGAATAAATTGTCAGAGGCAGCAATGGAATCTTCCTTTGAAAATCCCCAGAGTAGATTTCCTTATATTGGGCAATCTGCTCTAAAGTAGGGCACCGTGATCTTCCATCCCGAAGGTGACTGCCAGTACTAGAATTCAATTTTTCATTATGTGAAATAATCACTAAATTTAACCAAATACTATTAGAAATTTTAAAAGATGTTTTGAGGCCAGGAAATGACTCGGTCATTGATGCTTGCCTCAGAGCCTGATCCCTGAAACCCACAAGGTGGAAGGAGAGAATATACTCCCACAAGTTGTCCTCTGACCTCCACATGCGCACACACACATGCACACAAACACACACATACACAGACACGCCACCCATAAACACATGTAATAAATTTTGTCTAACGTCCTGCTTGCGAAATTCAGGAACACCCTTTATTTGAGTCAGAAACAGCCTGATGTGTGTTCTGTTCATTATTACTTTATTAGCATTTAGTTGTTTCACTTCTTTTGTGGATAGACTTTGTTTTCCTGAAGTAGTACTGTCTGCTGAAAAATTATATCACAGACCGAGTAAGTTATAAAGAAGAAAACCAATGCAGCATAGTAAGATTCTATCTCAAAAAAAAAAAAGAAAGAAACAAAAACCAATGAAAATGAACAGCAAGTCATGCAAAGGACTTGATAATATAATAGTGACTAAGTACAGACCCAATTTACTGGTACCACCTGGTCCTGGCCATGGCCATGCTCTTGATGTTTGTTGATGCTGAACCTGGAAAACTACGACTGAGCCTCTCTACTGTCTCATTCAATGATCAGGTTCTTAATTTTGACCAGATAGCCCATTGAACTTCAGAGGCCTTGTGTGCTTCTGCTTGAGTCTGGAGGCCTGCCTGCTTCTGAGCTCTTGGATTTCTCTCTGCTTGGGTAGAGCCCACTGTTTCCTGAATCCTTGGCTTCTGTATTAGGCATGTTCTCTAAAGGAACAGAGTTGATAGAACGAATATCTAGATATATTCATCAGTATACTGGCCAACAAGGGCTGTCTCATACTGGAGAGGCAGAGAATCTAGTCCACAGGGTCTCAGCAGTTCCAATTTGGTGCTAAAGACCAAGTAGAGGGTTCTCAGAGAGATGCTGGTTTTCAGCCTATATTGGAAGCTCAAAGAAACTGACTGTAATATTAGAGAATATAGTTGTATCCGTTACCATCATGTCTCACCACTAGGGGTCAGCCCGAGTGGACTCTGGGGGCCCAGCCCAAGAGGTTGGGGGTGAGTAGACACAGAGTCAGGCCACAGACTCTGGGAGTTGGACGGGAAGCAGCTCAAGCTCGTGGCACTGTAAACTCGTTTATTGAATAGGTACACAAGCTCTTATAGGCCTGGATAGCCAGTGACTTCATGGGGTGGGGTCCCAAATACAGCCAATAGTAAGTTTGTCCCCAGGTAGGCAGGTTCTTTCCAGATGCTGTTCTCACAACTAGCCAGAGCAGAATGCCACACCCACAGGAGCCATTCCTCTATTCCTCCTAGCAGGTGGCTTGGCCGGGTCCACCTTACATTATGCCCAATATATCCTCCCTTTTGTTTTTATTAATTGAGTGACCCTGGGAGGCATGATTCTTTGCCATGCCATTGTTGGCCCCAGGCCCTTAGGGATCACCTTAGGCGACAGTGCCTGTCTTAGGTCACCCTGGCCACCAGGTTCTTACCTATCATTGGCTACCTGACATCCTGGTGAATTAACCTAAGGGGTTCACCCTTGCCAGCAGTGCCTGTCTTAGGTTGCCTCAGTAGACATTGGAGTCTTACCCATCATTGGCTACCTGCCATTCTGGTGAAATAACCCAATGGGTGATACTTGTTGCTCAGGAGGGTAATTAGGATGGCATGGGAGGTTTGCAGGAAGGCTCCTGTGGTGTGTACGAGGGTTCTTGTCGCAGAATGTTTTTGTGACCTGTAGAAAACTCAGAAAGAATTGAGAATAATTAAGTATTATGAAGAAGGTGTTGTTATTGAGTGGCTGGTTAAACGGAATTGCTGTAATCAAGAAGGCCACACTCACAGGAGCCATTCCTCTATTCCTCCTAGCAGGTGGCCTGGCTAGGCCCACCTCACATTATGCCCAACAAGGGAAGGAATTCCACAGTCACAGGATAGATGAACTTGCCAGCAAAGCGAATACAAATAGGCAAGAAGTAAAACTTTCCTTCCTTGTCCTTTTATCTGGGCTGCCACCAGAAGGTACTGCCCACATTTAGGATGAGTCTTCCTGCTTCAAATAATGTGATCAAGAAAGTCACTCACATGAGTGCCCAGTGGCCTGCATGTTAGTTGATTTCAGATTCAGTCAAGTTGACAACCATGATTAGACATCACAGCCCTCTCTTTCCAAGTTTGCCTCCCAGCTTTGTACATCATTAAATAGTATGTCCTTCATTCTTATCACACATTGCACATGTCCCCAAGCCTTGAGTCCTTCCAGATGTTTCTTATGGCACAAGAGATGGATATTTACATGTTTACAAGATGTGGATGATTACATGGATGTGTGTGACACACGCCCGGGTAGGCTCCTGGGTGTTTGTGTTGTGTGTGGGATGAGAGGGTGTCCAGTCTTTTGATCAGGCACCTCCAGATGATCTTTTGAATTTTGCTTCTTGCCAACCACACCCCAACCCTTACTCCTAGGCCATTAACTGTGTGGTTAGTCTGTTCTGGTGGGCTCCAAAGAACCTTACCAACTGCAGGGACCCAAGTTTAGTTACCACAATACTAGCTAAGAATCATCTGTAACTCCAGCTCCAGGGTATCTGACACCCTCTTCTGGCCCCCAAGGGCATTATAATCATGAGTGCATGTACCTACATGTAGGGAATAATAAATAAATAATAAAATAAAAAATCTTTGGTGGCTGTGGTGGCAATGCCTTTAATCCCAGCATTTAGAAAGCAGAGACAAGTAGATTTCTGTGAGAGTGAGGCCAGGCTGGTCTACATAGTAAGTTCCAAGCCAGCTGGGGCTACCGAGAGACCCTGTCTGAAAAGAAAAAAAAAAAAAAAAACACCAAAGAACCTCAGCAAGCCCTCGGTTTTGCTGAACAAATCCTTCTTTGATAACAAGATTCCATATTGCAAATGTTTGTTGAAATCCCTGGCCTGTTGCTGTTCTCTTTGTGACTTGGACTTTTTTATTCCTTTGCTAACATTTAAATGGGTATTTAAGAGTAAAAATAAATTGATCTTGTTTTTATCTGCAACCTTTAATTGTTATTATAGAGCTTTCAAAAGTATAAAATAATGTTTTAAAATTTTCACATGCTTAAGCTATATAATTTTTATTTTACAAAGTTTATAAAATTTAAGTAACTGCAGATGCCTTTCAAAATTAGGCAATTTATTATTTCAAAGAAACTACATTTTTCTACTTCAAGGTAGCTTTTAAAAATATTTTATGTAGTATCTATTATTATTTTATGTATATAAGTGTATTGTCTGCATGCATAAGTGTATACCCATGTTGTGCGATGCCTATGAAGGTCAGAAGAGGACACTGGATTCCCCTGGAACTGGAGTTATGGACAGTTGCTAGCTGTCATATGAGTGCTGGGAATTGAACTCAGGTCCTCTACAAGAGGAGTCATTACTCTTAACTGCTGAGCCATCTCTCCAGCCCCTAGTTTATATTTTTATTTCAATTATGTACTAAACAAAACTAGAGTTTTATTCATCAAAACTTAATTATCCAAGTAATAGAATTCAAATTATAAACTTATTGCTGCCTTATATTAATAGAAATTTTTAGTCTTTACTGTGTTTTTGCATTTGTATATTTAAGATGGAATACTGTGTGAATCCTTAAGCCTTGAATAAAATTTTGCATAAAATATTTTCAATAATGTATATTTGGGGTTTTTTTTCCTTGAAATGAGAAGATTAGTAATTAAATAAAGATTTGGGTTCTCTGGATAGTGTAGATTTCTATGGGCAAGGCAACAAGGTATGAAGGTATGATGCTTCACCCAATCTTGAAAACCATTAAATCAGATCAGGTCTTGTCTTTTGACCTGTCACATATCACCCCATTTCTAATTATATTGGAATTTCTTAGTATTAATCCTTGCAATTAGGTGCAAATTGAGACTACTATGATGGCTAAATGTGCTTTTTTAATGAAGATTTAAAAAAGATTGACTAAAATGGTTTTAATAGATTAAAATCGCAAAATAGAGAGTCATTCAGACCTAGTGAATGAATCAGGGTTTAACAGATTCTTTGAACTTTGTCCCTACATTTTGTTATCAGATGGAAATACTGACCATTTCCCTAAACGGCTTGAGAGAAAATAATAATGCAATTTGATAAAATGGTGTATGGTTCAACTTTATTTTCAACTGGACCATACTTGGAATCTCCTGGAAGATGTGCCTCTCAAGGCATGTCTTTGAGAGTGTTTCCAGAGGAGATTAGCTAAAGGGATATCTGTCCTCAGTAGATGGCTCCATCCACAGTCTGGGGTTCCAGAATAAACATTAAGAGGAGGCGGGGGGAGCACCAGCAGCCCCCTCTCCCATTCCTGACGGAGGGTACAGTGTTCCAGCTCCCTCATGCTTCTGTTACTGTGTTTTCCTCACTCTGTTGGCCCTCAACCTGTCAGCCAAAAATAAATCCCTCCTCTCTTAAGGTACTTTTTGTTGGGTATTTTGTTGTAATAATGAGAAAAAGCCGCTAATAAAAATTTCAAATATCTGACCTAAATGAACTAACAAAGTTAATGGGGAACATAGAGAAAGTGAGAAGTTAACAAACTGTATGTTATTCGAATAATTTGAATATGCAAATTGCACTAATTACATATATCCAGAAGTGGCCAGAAGTACAATTACTTGATTTATAAACATGAATGCTGCAGGTGCTGCTGTAGAAGCACTTTTAGAAAATTGGCTGTGGCATCAGTACTTTATGCTGCAAAATGACTGCTAATTATACCTTTTATCATAATAAAGCCCAAATAAATTATTTCGTATGAATGTATCCAAAGATGAACAAAGAGGGGGGTATGTTACCCAGAGACTCACAGTAGTAACACTAGGCTTCTAATGTGAGTCTCTGTAAATAAGGTATATAGTGGCGGGGTTAGGTCTGAGCTGAGTGGCAGCTTTCAGGGCTCATCAGCTTACTATCTGAGGAAGGCTGTGCCAGCTCACACTAATGCCTGCTGTGATTTCCCACCATGAAAACCCATTTCACTAAAATTTCAATCCAGAATCAAAACTGTCAAAAAATACTATTTGCCCATAGCTTGCTAGGCCAGTCTATTTTTCATTGTGATTTTTAAAATGATCTGTTTGAAGTTTTGTTACAAATTTTCTCTTTCTTCTACTTTCCTTCATTTTGTTTGAGTATGAACTATACGTAAGATTCTATGTAGGAATTATTTCCATTTGACCTCTAGGTATGTTTGAGGCTACAGTTTGCCCAGGTTTAGTGGCACACTGGAATGCAATTACCTAAGAAAACAGGAGTGACCACATTTTAGGCTGTGGCTCTTGCTTTATCTTCTGTTTACAGAACGGAGACTTCTATTGTGACGCTGCATTTTATGTTTTACGGTGATGTGTGTGTGGAGGCAAAACAAATCTGTTGCTGTGCTGTTGTTTGTTTTACCATGCCTCATTGTGCATTATCTTACTTAGACTCGTTTTTTTGCCTACAGCCCCCACGTCTCTTGGCTGGCCTGATTAGTAAGCTAGAAGTCCGGCTTTTGGCTTTGAACCTCCTTTGATCCCTAGTGTCTGCAGTTGAGGTCCATATAAAGGATACTGTGGAGCAGGGTTGCAAAGTGAAGGGTGGGCTAGGTTCATACATATGCTTAGCACCTGAACCAGGAGACCCAAAGCAAAGTCAGATCAGCTTATATGATTCTCATCACTCCTTTGCTGCTGCTGAACACAAAGCAAAGGTCTGAGGTAATTTCCTTTCTTGGCTGAATGAACAGCCACATTTTAACCACATTGGAAGGCAATCCAGACTTCTCTCTTAGGAGCCACTTGCTAAGTGTGCCTCCAGCCATAATGGAGACAAAATTCAGAATTGGACATCTTTCTGTTAAAAGACCCGTTCTCTCCTAGGGCATCTTCGGGCTAACAGCTCCCTCACGGTGCTAGTGGAGAATGCTTCTATTCTTCATCTGAATGAGCCCTGATTTGTTCATTCTTAATAGTGGCATTGCTTTGTCTCACTGCTTTCCAATTATAGCCATTTTTCTCTGAAATTATATCCCTTTCAGGATATCAAAGACTGGCAATTACAGGTGGCATTTGGAAGCACAAAATTCAGTTGTTACAAGGCCTCTCAAATGTACATTGTAGGTCATTGAAATGGTTTTTATAGACAAACACTGCTTCTCTGTGCCTAGCTTTGTCGTTTATCCTGGTTTTGGTTTGGTTTGGTTTCGTAGTATATTTACATTTAGAAAGTAATATAAGAAAACAAGGGGATCGGAAAAACACAAGTTAGAGTGAATGAGGATTTTTCTATTTGCTCAGCTATTAACACGTGGATATTCTGTACCTAGGAGGGGCATGAAGCCAGGGTAGTCTCTGCATGTGTGAAGGTTCAGACGAAGCAGAGCAGGAGCTGAAGCTGCCTTCTGCCTTTGCATTAGCCGGGCATTGTTCCCTCTTCCCTGCGGCAGTTCACAATTGCAGTGGAGAAGCCCACTGACAGCATGATTCCTTTCACATGGGCAGGCTGGAGGAACCATTCCCAGATCTTTTCTAAAAGGCTGTTATTTCCTGGACTTGCTGCAGAATAGACAGCAATTACCTACAGCCATTTCATTTTAGGTTTTGTTTAAAGAGCAAGATGGGAAAACAGCCTAAATGTCCTCCTTTATGGTATTTGGACTGGGCGATGCATAAAAATCGTGAAGGTTTTGTCCATCCATCTTCCCTATAGTACATCACTACTTGCCTAGGCAGACGCTGCATGGCACAGGAGTGCCCATTGATAGCAGGACTGCAGGATTTCTTCTTTTTTTTCAAAACTTCATATAATTTTTGCAATTTTCATACAATATATTTTGATGGTATTTAGATCCACTCCCCTGTTGGCACCTCTCCTTGCTGCCACCAGTCCAATTTAATGGACTCTATTACATACATACATAAAGCCTGTAGAGTCTAATTTGTGTCCCCAAATGTCTTCAATGTGAATCCATCCACTAGAACCCGGTTAACCTTCCAGGAGTCAAGTAAAGGATTTCTTCTGATAAATTATTGTACTTTTCTGATAAGTTTCTTGTTGGCAGGAATACCAGTGTATGATGATGTTTTCCCAAGAATTTTAAAATACTTGAGGGAGAGAGAGAGAGAGAGAGAGAAAACTGTTCTGTATTTTGACTTAGTAGTTCCATTTACTAATATACACACAAAATGGGTCAGATGTAAATAACCGCTTTAAGTGCTGTGAAACGCTATTCGTCACTTAAGTGCTCATTAAGAAATACCTACTAGACAGTAATGGCAGTTTTCATAAGCACTTTATCATTTTTTGGCCTCCAGAACTTTGTACATTGATATATTTTATTAAAACATGTCACATTTTGAACAGACACCGTCTGTACCATAAGAAAAGATGACCTATCACTCAGTGTGTGTGTGTGTGTGTGTGTGTGTGTGTGTGTGTGTATATGCGTGTACACAATTATGGAACTTAAGTTCATTCATTTATTCCCTAAATTGTAATCTCTCGCTTTGGGCTAGCCACTGTGGTAGATTCTGGATGCTTAGTAGAGAACAAGATGAATTCTTTCATCAAAGACTATATGATATAGTTGTGGGAAAGGAATTTAAATCTAAAATTAATTATTATTATTAGTGATGGAAAGAATCGCTAATATGTCAATAATGGATAAAAAGAAGACTTTCCAGAGTGGTCTGAGAAGGCCTATCATTTAATCTGTTTCCTGAATGGATAGCAGTATTTGCAGGATCTTCGTTCTTCTTAATGCCCTTCAGACCCCTCTGGGAGTCTTGGACACCTTGTACCAATGAAGCAAAAGCTCTGTGAGGAAGATGTGGTATTTCTGCATGATAGTGTTGGTCTCAAAATGCAATAGTGCCATAAACAGTCAGGAATGAGACAAAATAAAGCATCTTTCAAACATTGGGACAACACTGAATACAACGAGAAAAGGAATGCCTTTCTGGTAATGACCAGGGAAATGACTGTGTTTGATGCAAAATGCCTCCACAGGCTCATGTGCTTGAACGCTGGTCCCAGGTGGTGGTGCTACTGTGGGAAGTCATGGAACCTTTGGCATATACGGTGTTGCTGGCAGATAAAGGACACTAAGTCGGATGGGGGTGGGGGATGGGGGACTTCACAGTTGTTCTCCAGGCCCACTTCCGCAAATGTTCAGTCTTCTGTAGTACCATGTGAGAAGCCTTGCCAGCCACCGTACCTTCCACTCCAGTACAGACATAACCCTTTGAACCATGAGCCAAGTAAATCCTTCCTCCATGACGTTGGTCGCAGGGATGCAGAAAGTAACGAATACAGAGATCAAAGTAATTCTGCCGAAATGAAAGACTGGTGGTGAGGAGAAGGCTAGGCAGAAAAGCCTACAGCTTCAGAAAGCTACATGAAGATTATACATATAAACTAAACAAATACATGAAGATGTTTGAAAACCAAGCTGAATATGTACATAGCAAAACTTCAGACTTGGAAAGGAAACTTATAGAGGAAGAATTACTGTAAAGTTCCAGTCTGCATAGACATAGGAATTGGTTGCAGAGTGGGAGACGCTTGATTTCTCACCATACCTGAGGCATTTAGTAGGGACCCCAGAATGGTTGTGCACTAGAGGAAAGGTTAAACTATCCCTAAAATAAGGGTTTTCTGAAAGATTCAAATTGATCTGTAAGTTAATTAGCTTCCTTCCAGAAGGAAAGCCAATGCTCATTCATGCAAGACATAAAAGTCCAGACATTAAATAGTATGACATTACCAATATCCAGTTCCTATAGTAAGTCACTATGTATATGAAGAGGCAAGAATATGTGAACCAGTATCAGAAGTTGATCAATAGAGACAAATATTGAAATTAGTAAGTTCAAACTTCACTGCTGTCATAAAAGTAAAAATGTAAAGGAAAAATCACAATGTTGAAAGAAATGGAAACTATAAAGAACTAAATGGAACTTCTAGAACTGCAAGAGCACTATCTATGGAACAAACAGTGGTAATGGAGGTTAACTCAGATTACAATGTCGGGATACTAAACAATAAACAATAATGAGAAAAGCATGAGAGACGATGAAGATAGGAAGTGTGTGTACCGAAACAGAATTTTTAAAGAGTAGGGGAGATAAAGCCTCTGTGACCTGTGAGATTTCCCAGTATTTTAACTTACATTTATGTGAAGCCTGATCCAATATTTAAACTATGGTTGAAATTGTTCTGGTTGATAGACACTAAAATTCTGCTGCATATTTAAGGCAAAAAACCAAAATTCTCCAAGTAAAAGAAATTAAGAAATTTATACTAAGCTGTATTATAATTTAAATGTCTTAAATTAATAGTGACGATAATTACTAGCAGAGTAGAAGAAAGTATGTCCCCTGCAGGGGTCACAGATCAAAGTGACTGACGAGTTTTCCCAAGATGCCAAGGAATAGAGTCTGTGAAGCAGAATGCAGTCAGCTTAGAATTCTGTTATCTAGTGAAAATATTATTCACAAATCAGGGTGAAAAGAGACATTCTAAAAGAATTTCTTTTTTTATAGATTCTATAATCTAAAAAAAAAAAGCCAAAAACTAGAGAGATGGCTCAGCAGATAAAGATGTCTGCTGCAAATCCCAATGAACTAAGTTCAAATCCTGAAATCCACATGGTGGACGGAGAGAACCAACTCTCTCTGGTTGTCCTCTGACTTACATGCACACACGCAAGTCGCACACATACACACACACATACACACAACACATGCATCTCCTGCCACCACCATAAATAAGTAAATGTAATAAAACGCTTGTTAAATGTCAAAACATGTTTTTAAGCTAAAAGAAAATAATTCCAGGTAAAAATTTAGACTTAAGAAAAGCAAAGAATGCCATCGTCAGTAGGAAAATATAAGAGTAAATGTTAAATTAATCATTTTATACCTTGTAGTCTCTTTTACAGAAAAAAATCACGTTTTAAAGACACAGCTATAAATGTATATTGCAAGGTTATCAACATATGGAGAATTAAAATATGTATCAAAGGGACAGGAAGGAAGTTAGAAGTCCATATTTTATATGAAAATTACTTTAAGGTAGATTGTGATAAAATTAAAAAAAAACTATGAGCCTTAAAGCAACCAATACAAAGTTTAAAAAAGCAATGTAGTTAATAAGACAAAATGAGATGGTGAAAATATTTAAATCAAATGAAATAACAAATAGAATAAGGAAAGAAGGAAACCTAAGTCAAACAGTAAAACAGGCCGGACAGCAGGCTGGAGTCCAGCCGTAGCTCTCCAGTCCTTCATCATCCATCTCTGCTTCTCTAGCTCCTGACTTGCTAATTACTTTTCTGCCAGTTCAGATCTTTTGTTGAGCCCCTCTAGTGATTTTTTTAAAGCTTCTGCTGCATTTTTCAACTCTAATTTTCATTCGGTTGGTTTTAAATTTTCTTTATTGATAGTCTCTGTTGACATTAACATCAGACCTTCATTGCTTTCAGGCTGGTTTTCCTCAGTACTTTGAACATATTTGCCAGCTCTGCTCTTAAGCTTTTGTCGGCTAAACACGTCATCTGTGCCCTTTCCCATACAGTTTCTGCTTTCTACCTTTTTTATTTCTTGTATGTAAAACTAACATTTTCTTGTTTCTTTCCATGTCTCATGTTTTTTTGGTTGAAAACTTGATATTTTAGATAATCCGACTGTAGGAATTCTAGATGTTTAGTCCCCTGAAAATCTTGTTTATTCAGTGACTTACCTATCCTATTTTAATAAAATTTATTTCTCCTACATAATTAAGCCTCTGATGTTACTCTTTAGAAAGCACAGCTTTGGGTATATTCACAGTTATCCTACAATAGTGTTTTTAACAACCTTTCTTGTATCTTGTACGTGGGGGTGCATGCATATAGATGTTCATATTGTACTAGCACATTATACATATATATATATATATATATGTGTGTGTGTGTGTGTGTGTGTGGAAGCCGGAAGGCAACCTTTGGTATTCTTCCCCAAGCTCTGTCTACATTTTTGTTGTTTAGACAAGGTCACTCATTACTCTGGGACTCACTAAGTAGACCAGGACCAGTAAGCCCCACGGATCAGCTTGTCACCACCTCCCCAGTGCTGGGATTATACGTGTGTGCCACCTTGCCCTGTTTTCTTAAAACATGGGTTCTGGGAATCAAACTCACATCCTCATGCTTCCAAGGTGAACCCTTTCCCAATTGAGCTATCTCCCCAATCCTGACAATATCTCTCATTGTTTTTTTCAATTAACTCGTCTGCCTCTGGCATCACACCCAGCTATTAAACTTCACTAATTGTCTGTTGATTCCGCTGTAGATTTCAGCAATGTCCTGGGGCTGAAAATTGTTTCACAGTCTGAACCAATTACATTCAGGTGCCCTTCCTGTGAGTGTCTCCGAGAACACCAGCAGTGCGATCAGCTGTTTCTTTGACTCTGTCTTCTAAACTAGACAGTCCACACTCAGCCTGTTGCGCTTGCAGAGCTTCATACCTCCTTGTCAAAACTCCACTGTTTCAAAAGTCTTCTTAAACTTGAATTCACTTTTTAATAAATGACATTAGGACCATTGTGAAGGACCTTGGAGTTCTTTGTTCTGATGCCTACTTCTGAGCAAAATCTCTGAGCTGCTCTGTTTCAGAGCTGACAGCGGGAACAGGGGCCACGTCTTTTGTAGGGAACCTCTGCTTCATGAGCAGATCTTTGGACCAGAAGAGTGACTCTCTATGTTCTTTAGTTTGTCTCCTATGGACAGGGGCTTAGTGGAGGAAGGGATCCCGATTTTCACTGATGATGGTTGGCTTAGCAGAGGCTGGATTAATGAATTCTTCTTACCATTGTTTTGAAACAAGAATCTTGTGAACTATTTTAAAGAGCATCAGCTTTGTTGACTCCTCTTAGGAGGTCAGCATTCCATTGACAAATGAAGACAAAGACATTACAAGGAAATTGTCTAAATCATTTTTTAAACACTCCACAGAATATTAACAAATTAAAGCAGAAACAGAAAAAATTACTAGTACATCTTGACTGCATGGGATTTGTTCCAGAAATACTAGTTATTGAAGCACTAAATTAAGTTGGCTGAAACAGAAAATTCCCATACTATAATTGCATTTAATAGACTCAAAGTGGAAAAAAACATTAAATTTGTGCAAATATTCAATACTTTATGGTATAAAAACATTCTTGGCATAATAAGAATTATAGAAGTTTCACCAGATAAAATCCACCAACCGAACTAAAACTAGGTGAGCATTTTACAAAAGTATTTAAGTAAAATATGTTTAACCAGGGACTAGAGAGATGACTCAGCAGTTAAGAGCACTGGTTGCTCTTGCAGAGGACCTGAGTTCGATTTTCAACACTGACATGGTAGCTAACAACTGTACAGTTCCAGGGATCCAATGCCCTCTTCTGATCTCCACAGGCATTGCATGACACAGTTGCACTTACATACTTGCAGGCAATACACTCATACATATAAAGAATAAAAATAATGGGGGGCTGTAAGGATGGCTCAGCAGTTAAGAGCACTGCTCTTGCAGAGGACCTGAGTTCAACTCCCAGGACCCACATGGCAGCTCACAACCATCCATAACTCCAGTTCCAGAGAAATCCGATGCTTTCTTCTGACCTCCATGGGCATTGCATGATATGGGTGTACTCACATACATGCAGGCCATAAAATAAAAATAACAAAAATTTTAATTAAAACTGAAAATAATAAAAGATTTAAAAATTTTTAAGCATATGTTTAATCCTTTAAGGCTTTTTGGAAATTTAAATTAAAAACATAATAAAATATTATTTGATACCCACTAAAATGGCTGAACAAACTGGGGCCAATAACACCAGGCCCCAGTGAGGCTGTGGAGCACATTGCACTCTTACACACTGTTCATGGCAGTCTCTGTAAATACACAGCAAGATCTTGCCTCATTGCATGCATGCCCTGCCGCTGACACCTGTCCACAAAAGACTTAAGCCTAAAAGTTGACAGCGTGCTTATGAAATGAGCAGAAGAATACAGGAACAGGCATTTGAAGATGAAGTTTCTGCTTTTGTGGCTTCATGCCGAACATGATCATCTGCAGATGATCTGAGAACACACTGAGAAAAGCCAATACAACAGTGAGACAGCCCAAGTGAGACTCGCTAACCGCAGATGGCAATCCTTTCTCATAATTTCTGGAAAGATGTCATTTTCTCTCCTAATAGAAATGACAGAATACATTCAGAGGGGCTGTAGACATTGTCTCTGGAAGTTAGGGGTAGCACTGCTTCTGGAATGATTTGTGTCTGTGTGTTCCCAGGATTGAGAAGGCATTTTCAGTACTAGGCTGTCAATTAATGTAGCTCTTATTTAGGAAAATTATACTTCAGTTTTGTTTGATTAAAGAACATTAAGGCTCTATTTTAGCATTAAGTTGCAAAGCTATACTTATGAGATTTTGGTGTCCTACTATGAATTCTCTTTCAGTCTATCTTGGAGATATCAAATTGCTTAGCCTCAACATGGCATCATTTGTTCACCTGAATGCTGTTCATTTTAAAGCCACACATAAGGCCATTTCATCTTTGATGATCTGTCATGTAAATGAGGAATATCTGCATTTTGTTTTATGCAATTTAGTTCTTTTGTTCATTAATAACTGTCATAGGTCACTTTGAAGTTTACCTTGTATGTTTTATAGGAATGGCATTTATATTATGGAGCAAAAGTAAATTTCATCAAGATATTTGAATTCACACTAATTGTCAGCAAGGAATCAGTCTGTGCTGAGATTGTCACGCTTGGAGGTTCTTTAAGGAAGATTGTTTCAGCCACAAAGTCATTAGTACTGTATTGATTTTGTTCCCACAGTCACTTTGTAATTTCTATATTTTTATGTGTTCTCTCATTTTCCATCTTAACCTAACTCTTGAGTTTCATTCAGAAAACAAAAACAAAAGCCTTTTGCATTCCCCCAAATGAAACCAATGTTGCTTAAACCTACTTAGGAAACAAAGAACTGAAATTTTGCATGAAAATAAAAATGTGCTGATGGAATTAGACAGGCCCTTTTTGCTTTTTTGTTTTTGAGACAGGATCTCCCTGTAACCCCAGCTGGCCTGGAACATGCTATGTAGATCAGGCTAGCCTTGATCTCACAGAGGCTCACCTGCCTCTGCCTCCCTAGTGCTAGGATAAAGGTATGTGCCGTCATACCTGGCAATTTTTTTGTTTTGTTTAATTAACTAATTAGCTAACTAATTAATTAATTGAGATAGGATGTCCCAGAAGCCCCAGTAGACCAGACCTTAATCCCACAAAGATCCGCCTGCCTTTGCCTCCTGAGTGCTTTACTTAAAGGCGTATCACGCAGGTGCTCAGCTGACTTCTTACTTCCTTCCTTCTTTATTGGTGTGGGACCACAGTTCATAGACAGCATGGTGCTGCTGGCCGTTCTTAGTTAACCCCCTCTGGAATTACTTTCATACGCACACCCAGATTTGTCTTCTGTGTGATCCTAAGTCTACTCAAGTTAGCAGTGGGTTTTTAACCGTCACAGTAACTGTGGTTAGTAATTTTGGTATGTTCAGACTGTAGTTATGGCCTCTTTTCTGTTATTTTATTGCCTGGAAAGAAGGGTTGTTTCATTAGATCTGTAAGATTATGAAGTCTTGTTTTTATTATCGGTGACTTTTCATGGAATTAGTAGACAGTAGTCTTGACTTTCACTTTCTTGTGTGGCTTTAATTCATCTTTCTGAAGATGGCAGTTCATATTTAACATTGCAGAAAAATCACATTTTGGTGTCTAACCGGTGGTGGGCTCTGTCTCAGGCCCTGCAAGCTTGCTTGACGGCTCCTGCACTATTAGAGGACAGTGTTCATATTTACCAGAATGTATAATATTTTTCTTTAATTAGTTCAAATATGCATATTTGTTTTAAAAAGATTAATGAGCTTCAGAAAGTCTTAAACAAATGATTTAATTTCTATCTTGTGAAGGTAACAAAATATTAAATGTTTGGAGAAAAACCTGAATACTCCAACAAAGAAAAGACAATGGCATAAAGGAAAAAATTTAATAAAAGTAAATTGCCCCCCCTTCAAAGTACAGGTCTATATTTCACAGGACATGACAACAAAAGGAAATATGGCAAGCTAACTGAAAGGGACCATTGTGAGCCCCCGACAACACTCTTCCAGTTTTCCAGCCTCTGAGATGGTATGGGATCTTCACGAGCATCTCTTACGTGCCCAGTCAGTACCTAATATATAGTCCAAGAAATTGTTTTTTTTTTAATTTTTTATCAAACCATTGTGTATTTCATACATAATATCTCAATCATTCTTAATCATCTTTGTACCCCTTCCCCACTGGCACCTCCATAGTCTCCCGACTGGAATCCATACCTTTTTTCATCTTTGCTAGGGTCTATTGGGTCAAGTTAGTGTTCCTCAGTGCAGTTTCATCCACTGAGGTCCAGTCCACCTATCCAGAGTCCCTTGCTTTAGGAAGAGTAGCTCATCCTCACCTAGCAGTAATCAGTTTCCAGCATTTCCTCTACAGAGATTGAGGTCTGCTGTCCATTCCCCAGTGCTGGGTCCCTGTCTGCTTGAGTTCTCACGGGTCTTGAGCATGCCAAAATCATTGCCGTAGGTTCGTATGAGCAGAGTCACAGGAGCCTGTAGGATTCTATTCCACTCACCCAAGGCTCTTATATTAAGAAATTGGTTTTAATCCCTTGATTAGATTGCCTTTTTATTTTGGTGCTGTTGGTGTTTTGGCCCGGATGGTTCCGTGTCATGGAGGGCTGTCCTCTGAGTTTGGGGATGGTTGGCAGCATACATAACCTCTAGATGCCAGGAGCAGCTTCCTTGCCCTGATGATAAAAAGTACCTGTAAGCATTGTGAGGAGATCCCAAGAGCAGACTGTCCTTCCTTAGTAACCACAGCTTTGACTGGGTCTTCAGTTTCTTTAAGCAACTGTCCTTGTCACTTTGTTGTACTTAAACATCCATCTCAGTTCTTTGTATGTACCAATCACCCAATAAATATCTGTACATATGAAGAAATAAATCATGATTCTTATAAAAATTCATTTTAACAGTAATTACTATTATGAGAAACCTATATGTGTATATCATGTTAAGACTATTTCCTAGGTCAGTGTCTCACTTCTATAAAAATGCGTTGGATGTACAATTCAACTCTGAAAGTCTATTGGCAGTTAATGGTTGCTAGGGTAGGGTTGTCATTTTCTTTAGTGATGTAGCCATTGATAAATTGTCCCTGCTTTAGTAAATAATGCCCCCTTGCTCATACAAGAAACTCTAATGTATCTCAATGAGATACACACAAAAAAGAGTCAAGAGACGGAGAGATGACTCAGCAGTTAAGAGCACTGGCTGCTCTTGCAGAGGACCAGGGTCCCATTCCCAACACCTACATAGCAGCTAACAACTATCCGTAACTCCAGTTCCAGTGGACCTAACGCCTTCTTCTGACCTCCAAGTGTATTGGTTGACATGGGTGCACTTACATACACACAGACAATACACTCATACACATAAAATGAAAATAATAAATAAAATATTTTTAAAAGAGTTGATAAATAGTGGCCCTCCATCCAGTGAAATACTCAACATTTTAAAAAGATGAAGAATCAACATTAAAACAGCATTTTAAAAAGGAATGTGCAGGGCTGAATAGATAGATCAGTGCTTAAGAATACTGGCTGCTCTTGCAGAGGACCCAGGTTCAATTCTCAGCACCCATATAGTGGCTAACAACCATGTGTAACTCCAGTTTCAGGGAATCTTAACACCTTTTTCTGACCTCTGCAGTCACTGCATGACATGGATGCACTTGTATACATGTAAGCAACATATTCATTTACATAAAAATAAATAAAATATTTGTTTAAATAAAAGAAATGTGCAGAGCCAGGCTTGGTGGTACACACCTTTAGTCCCAACATTCAGGAGGCTGAGGCAGGTGGAATCTCTGTGAGATCAAGGCCAGCCTGGTCTACATAGGTTTCAGGCCAGCTGTGGCCACAAGAAGACCCTGTCTCAAAAAGAGTGAAGAAACAAAAAGGAACATGCAACCACATGCATTTCTCTTCACAGTGGAAATGCGTGTGCCATAGAGAACTATAGGCATGTCACAGGCATGTTACATGCATGTCACAGGCATGTTACATGCATGTCACAGGCACATTCAGTGAGGATGGGAAAAACAGGAGCTTCTAAAGACAAAAAAAAAAAGACAGAGAGGAGAGGATTGCATCAGATGTTTGAAATAACAATCCATGTGATTGACAAAAGGAGAGGCATCAGCCTGAGGCTGGAGCAGGCAGTTCCGGGCAAATGCCCTTGGAAAAGTATTTTTGCGTGAAGTTGTGACCTCAATACGAATTTGCAAGTTTGTGTTTCTGACAGTCTTTGGTCGTGGGGACGCTCAGGGACTTCTGCATGGAACCTTTCTTCCTCCTCCTCTCCCTCGCTCCTCCCTTCCTCTGATGGTAAGGTTGACATAAGTGACTCCATTTTATTAGGACAGCATTCATATTGCTTTAAATATTCAACCACAGAGGGGCAGCCAGAGAGGGCTGCACACTGCAGAAAAAAGGAAAAGAAATATGATCTCTAGCAGCGATTTCTAGAAAGTTTCAAACTAGTTCTAATGCCTGGATCTTTTAAAGGAGTGGTTTGACCTTTTAAAGAACTCAGTTTCCTTCCAGTCATTTGAAAATAATTTTGTGAGCCTGTCTCAGAAGTCAGTAGAGGAGGCAGTCCGACCCTGTTTCGTGCTCAGCATGTGGGAGCCTTTTCATTTATCCAGCCAGAAGAGGGTTCTTCCTGACACAGATGAAACGCAGGCCTTGAAATGCTAGACTGCACTTACTCCATATTGGCTAAAAGGAGTTTTCTTTGAATGTAGAAAGCCATAACTATGAGTATGCTTCTGCTTCTTTGCTTTAATATAGAGACGATGGTATCTACTTCAGAAAATGATAAGCTTTTGGATAATTCATATGAAAGTGTTAGAAAGGTGCCCAGCACCAAGTAAGTGCTCAACGCATCTTGGCTGTTTCTATCTAATCCATAATGTGCCAGAAGTGTTCAGCTGCCCATTAAAACTTAATTTAAAAAAATGCTGGAGAAAATCCATTCAGCATTGCAAACCAGAGTGCATCTTTAATATCTGCATTCACCTGTCTTCCCTACCTGTACTCGAGTTGGGACAGGGTCAGAAAAATGGTGGCTCTGAGCTCCCAGGCCCTGGTGAGGAAAAAGGTGTAATACAGCGGATCTGGGGCAAAGACCACAGACAAGAGGCCTCAGAAGAGGGCAAAGCGGAAGGCAGAGTCTATGATAGTGGATGGCATCAGAGAATCAAGGACTTGTCAAAGCATTCTCGGGATGCTGTCATGGTACCCAGGGGGCTCTCTTCTCACAAGAGAAGACCAGCTCTATCAGTGCTGGTCTGTACTGCAAACACCACAGCTCTCCTCAGAGTTTTCTGTGCCATTTAATTTACTTAACTTAGAGATCCCAGACATAAAAACATTCCTCCACCATGTTCACTCCTCTTCTTTTCTCTTTTGCTGCTCCAGGCTTTGGGTACACACAGAGAAGGAAGATATTAGAAAGTAGAGAAAACAATATTCTAAATTGTTTCTGAAGTTTTATTTGTAATCTTAGTATGAGACATTAAATATCAGTCTTTTTGTCAAACACTAGAAAACTTTGACTTAAGACAAGGAATTCAAATCTTTTAATCCTCCAAAACACACCCTGTAAAACGGTTGGCCCTGATGGCGTGGGGCAGCTGAACCCTGTCCCCTTCTTCATTTCCTTTGCACCAACTCTTCTTTTCTAAATGGAATTGTGACATTCATATACCACATCTTAATCATATGTTGACCCCTCCCTTCAGCTGGATTTCATGAATTCTTTCATAGGTTAAGGCCTTTCAAGACACGTTTATGTCCCCAGATGTCCCTCTGTGCGAGTCCATCCAGTGGGGCCTGGTTAATTTATGTAACATCACTCCCTTGAAAACCATTTCTCCTCACCCAGCAGTGATCAGTTGTCACTAGTTTCTTGCTAAGGCTGGGGCTTCTTACTCACTCCCCACTTCTATGCTGGGTTTTTGTCTGGATTGAGCTTGCTTCAGTGTGCACATACTGTCTCCATTGCTTTAAGTACATATGAACACCTCTTAGCCACCTGAAAAACTCTTATTTCCTTGTGGTCTTCCTGACTCATACAGTCTTTCAGCTCCCTCTTCCAAAATGGTCCTTGAGCCCTTGGTGGCAGAGGTTTGATGTCCTACCCAGAGATAAGAACTCTGTAGTCTCTTTGACCAGTTGTGGCTTTCTGAGTTAATCACCATCTGTTGCATGAGGAAGCCTCACTTGGAAGAGTTGAGAGAGGCATTAATATTCTTTCAGCCCCCTGTTGTGCTGTTTTGTGAGCCTTAGGTGTAGAGGATGTGTCACTTAGGGCTGGGCATCTCACAGACACTTATTCTCCGCATTTGACCAGCTGTGGCACTCTGTAATAATCTCCGTCTGTTCCAAAAACAAGTCCATTTTCAGTTGGATCATTTGTTTTATTGATGTTTTTAGTTCTTTGTATATTCTAGATATTAATCCTCTGTCAGATGTATATCTGGTAAAGATTTTCTTCCATTCTGTGGGCTTCCTTATCACTTGATTGTTTCTTTCCTTTGTTGTACAAAACTTTTAGTTTGAGATCCCATTTGTCAATTGTTGGCCCTAATTCCTGGGGGACTTATGTCAGATTTAGAAAGTCTTTTGCACCTATATCTTGTAAGGTATAAGATATAAACATCTTCTTCTAGAACTTCACATCTTTGATTCAGGTCTTTGACTCATCTGGGGTTGACTTTTGAGCAGGATGATAGATATGAGTCTAATTTCATTCTTCTACATATGAAGATCCAGTTTCCCAAGCACCATTTGTTGAAAATCCTATCTTTCCTCAAGTATGTGTTCTTGACACCTTTATCAAATATCTGATTTCAGAAATTGCATGCACTCATGTTTGGGTCTTCTATTAATTTCCATTGATCTACATGTCTGTTTTTGTGCAAGTACCATGCTGTTTTTATGACTATAGTTCTGTAATATAGTTTGAGATCTAGCATAGTGATCCCCTTCTCCCGCCTCCATCTGCAGTATTGTTCTTTGGGCTCAGTAGTGCTTGGGCTAACCAGGGTCTTTTGTGATTCTATATGAAGTTAAGGATGATATTTTCTATTTCTGTGAAGAATGTCATGGGAATTTTGATTGGCAGTGCACTGAATCTATAAATTGCTTTGGGTAGGATGGTCATTTTCACAATATTAATTCTAGCAATCCATGAGCACAGGAGGTCTTTCCATCTCCAGTGTCTTCCTCAATCTCTTTCTCACAAGTTTTCAAGTTTTCATTGTAGATGTCTTTAATATCTTTGGTTGGGTATAATTCTAGATCTTTTTGAGGCTATTGTGAATCAGAGTGCTTCCATGAACTTCTGATTGCTTGTTAGAGGTATATTGACAGCCTGACGATTTACCTAGGTTGATTTTGTATCCTGCCACTTTGCTGAACATGTTGATCGCTTTTAGAAGGTTTCTGGTGGACATTTTGGGATCTCTTATGTATTATCTTCAAAACAGGGATAATTTTTTATTTCCAATTAGTATTTCTTTAATTTCCTTCTCTTGTCTTATTGCTCTAGGTAAAGTTTCAAGTGCCATAATGAAAAGGAGTGGGGATAGGAGAAAGCTTTGTCTGGTTCCTGGTTTTAATGAGAATGCTTCAGGTTTGTTGTATATAGCCTTGGTTGTGTATATGCTTCAGGTTTGCGGTATATAGGGATGTTCCCTCCAGTCCAGGTCCCTTAGTACTTGCACCACGAAAGCCTGATGAATTTTCTCAAAGACTTTTTCTGTGTTTGCTGATATGATCATTTGACTTTTGTCTTTAAGTCCGTTTATATGATTTATTACATTTATTGACTTACGTATATTTAACCATTCCTGCATCTCTAGAATAAAGCCAGTTTGATCATAGTGGATGACCTTTTTGATGTGTGTCTGAATGCAATTTGAGTATTTTCTTGAGAATTTTTGTATCTATGTTAATTAGGCATCTGGACCTATAGATTCTTTTCTTTTCCAGTCTCTATCTGGTTTGGGTATTAGAGTAATACTGGCTTCATAAGAATTTTTGAGTTCTCCCTCTGTTCTATCTTTCTTAATAATTTAAGTAGTATTGGTTGTAGGTCTTCTCTGAAGATCTGGTAGAATTCTGCTGCGACTCCATCTGAGCCTGTGCATTTTTAGTCAGAAGACTTTCTATTACTGCTTCAATTTCCATATTTGTTATGGGCCCATTTAAGTTGTTGATATGTTCTTGATTTAAATTAGGTGAATTTAAATTCAATTAATAAATTTATCCATCTCTTTGAGAATCTCTGATTTAATAGAGTCTAAGATTTTTTAAAATTTCCCTTATGCCGTTCTGAATCTTTTTGGCATCTCTTATAGTGTTTCCCCTTTTGTCTGATTTGTTCATTTGTTCTTTCTTTTTCTTAGTTAGCTGGGCTGAGGGTCTATTTTGTTTTTATCTTTTTAGAGAACCAGCTCTTAGAGTCACCAGCTTTTTGTGTTATTTTCTATGTTTCTATGTCATTGTCTTCTGCTCTGGCTTTTATTATTTCTTCGTATCTGCTGGGTTTGGGTTTGGTTTGTTGTTGCTTTTCCAGATTCCTGAGTTGTGCCATTAAGTCATTCATTTGTGCTCTTTATGGTTTTTTAATATAGGCACTTAGAGTTATAAACTTCCCCATTAAGACTGCTTTTAGTGTGTCCCAGAGCTTTATTTTTGTTATATTATCATTTTCATTTAGTTCCAGGAATACTTTCATTTCTTTCTTGATTTCTTCTTTAACCTATTCATCATTCAAGAATGTGTTGTTTAATCTCCATGGGTTCATGTAATTACTAGGGCTTCCTTTGCTGCTTTGTGGTTCAACAGAATACATCACTTTTTATATTTGTAGAGGTTTGTTCTGTGTCACAGTACATGGACTATTTTAGAGAATCTTCTGTAGACTGCTGAGTAGAATATGCATTTTTGGTGCTTGGGTGGAATAGTCCATAGATGTCTCTTAGGTTAATTTAATGTGTCATATCATATGATACAGATGTTTCTCTGTTTATTCTTTATCCAGTTGACCTATTAGAGAGACTGAGATATTGAAGTCCTGTACTACTACTGAGTTGGGCTTAGTGTGTGTTGAAGTCCAGTAGTACTGTTTTTAGGAAATCGGATGCACTGGAGACTGGTGCATACTTGCTCATGATTGAAATGTCTTCTTGGTTAACTGTTCCCTTGATAAGAATGAAGGGACTTTCTTTATCTCTGATTAATTTTAATTTGAAGTTTGTTTTTTCAGATATTAAAATCACAGTGCCTGCTTGAATTTTAGTGCCATTTGCTTGGAATAATGTTTACATCCTTTCACATTAAGTTAATTCCTATATTTGAAGATGATGAGTTTCTTGTAGACAATAAAAGGGTGGACTCAGTTTCTCATCCATTCAATTAGTCTGTGTCTTTTTACTGGGGATTTGAGACAGTTGATATTCAGAGTTATTCTTGGTTACTGTCATTTTATTTTCTCTTTCTGTGCTTAGTCCAAATTTGGGTTTCTGTGATTATACCTTCATTTGGTTTCTTTTGGTGGCCTCTTATGGCCATTCCTTTCTTCAGTCTTTTCTACTGCTTCGAGTGTTCTCTGTAGGGCTAACTTGGTGAACATGAATTATTTCGGCCTGTTGTTATCATGGAAGAATGGTTTCTTTTCCTTTTGACTATGACAGTTTTTCTGGTTAAAGAACTCTAGGTTAGCATCTTTGACCATTTAGAACTTGAAATACTTTGCTCCAATCTCTTCTGGCTTTTATAGTTTGCATTGAAAAGTCAACTGTAATTCTGATGTTTTGTTTTGTTTTTTAATATGTAACTTGATTTTCTCTTGCAGATTTCAGTACCCTCCCTTCATTCTGTATATTTTGTATTTTTACTATGCTATGCCATTTGGTGTTCTGTGTGCTTCTTGTATCTGTATGGTTTATCTTTCCTTAATTTAAGGATGTTTACTTCCGTAATCCTGTTGAAGAGCTAGTCAATGCCATTGATCTGAGCTTCTTGCCTTTCCTCTATGCCTGTGATGGACAGATTTGGTCTTTTCGTGGTGGGCCGCTTTTCATGCATATTCCATTACTGCATGTTTTTAAATGTTTTTCATATTCTTTGCTTGAGAAGTTCAATTCTCTTAACTTTATTATCCAGTCTTGATATTCTGTTTTCCGTTTCATTAGTTCTACTGGTGAGGCTTTCTTCTGTCATTTCAAATTGGTTCATGGAGTTTTTCAATTCCATGTTCATTTAGCCTGAGTTTTCTTCAGTATTTCTATCTTTCATAAATCACCTTTCAAATCCTGAATTATCTTTGCCATTACATTCTTCCATAGATTTGTATTTACTTGAGTTTCAGTCTCTTCAGTCCTCTTTGAGTTCTTTGAATTGTTTTTGTGTGTGCTTTTTGTAGTCATTAAATTGTTTCATCATACTTATGGTTGTGCTTTTACATTCTGTGTCCTAGGTATCCTCTGGGTCATTCTCATTGTAGAACACTGCTATAGAACTAGTGGGATTTTGTGGGGACATATTTTTTTGGGTTTTCATGCGATTTGTGTTTTGTGTTTCTACATTGTGACCTGGTCATGTGGATCTTCTTTGTTGGTTGTGTGTCTAATATGAAATTCTAGCTTTTTTTGAGTTAAAGTTGGGGCCTAGTTTTATTGTGGATGTAACTTGATTGCTTTTGATCAGCTATGAATAGTTAGTTGTTTTGTGCTTCAGATTATCACTTGATTTTTTTTTATTGGTGAGACCAGATGGTTTCAGGCCACCTAGCTGGGAGCTCTTCACCAGAGGGAAGGGCCTAGACCCAAGGACCTGTCTGATCCCAGTCTAGTTGGAAGCTCCCTGGCAGGAACATGGGCCAAAACTCATGTAGAACTAATGGGCACAAAGTGGGCTGTTTCTAACAGCTAAACCAAGTTGGTATCAGTCCTGGAGCAGCACAAATGGGGCTGATTTCTGCCAATTTTTTTAAAACTAGCCAACCAGGAAAGACTATGATATTTGACCCCAGCCAATGGAGACACAATCTCTTGTGTCCGGTATAAAAATCTATCAGTCTTCCCCGTTATGTGTACTTGTTCAATCTGAATGATGAAACAAATCCTTCTGCAAAGGGAGAAGCTTCCCTGCTGAGCTGCTTTCATTGTGTCCACATGTTCTTTGTGAAGTATTGATGGGGCCCTGGAACATCAGCTTTTATTACTAACATCTTTACTTCAGTGAACTCTGCAATTTTGCTTTTAAAAAAGCTTATTTCTTTTTACATCAATGCCCATTTAAAACAGTGTGCAGCTATGTATTGAGACCATTGATTCTGGTTAATTATACTAATTGAATTATTGCAAGGCAATAAAACTTTTAACACCTACATCTTAAAACTGGGAAATAATCTGTAGAACCACAAATCTTATCCTTACATTTAAGAAGCAAGCTTAGGTTTTCCAGATTCTCTTCTAAAAAATGAATTTAAATGAAAGCTGTGTTCCAAGAATCAGTCATATATAAATATGGTTTATATGATCATTTCATCAGTGAAACCATGGCAGTGATGAGAGTCATTGACGAGACCCTTTAAAATGGAAAAAATCCAAAATTTTTGAAACATTTTTAAAAATGTTTTACAGCAAAAATTTAATATTCCATGTCCATTTTAATGTGTGTCTTGACGTATTAATTTTCAGCTGTGCAACGGAGGATCTGTGACTGATCTTGTGAAAGGATTTCTAAAGAGAGGTGAAAGAATGAGTGAACCTATAATAGCCTATATCTTACACGAGGCACTAATGGTGAGTCAGTTTAAGTTTCATGCATTAATCATGAGTCAATTCTAAGTAAAATGTATATCCTACTTTTAGAAAAATATAATTAATTTCATAACTGATTCCACCAATTAATATTTATTGGTACAAGAGCTATGCAACCTGAATATTTGGCCTGGCCAATGTGTGTTCACTACTAGAAGTCTTATTTCTCTGATCATTAGGACCCTGAATTCTCATATTCTAAGTATTTTCTTAATTTTGACAAAGAAAGATAGAAAATTAATTTTTACTAGTAATTGGTTTTTTATTTGCCACTATCTTACATAAGTAACATATAGAACGTATTCTTTTCTTGGGATCAATACATTGTTAAGTCTTTGGAGGGCCAGAGAGATGACTCAAAGATTAAAGGTGATGGTCACCATATCTTATGACCTGACTTCAATCTCCCAGGTTGTGTATGGTGCAAGGAAAGAAGCAACTCCCACAAGTTGTCCTCTGATTTCCACGTGCATTCAGCACATAGAATCACATCCAGAAACACACACACACACACGCACACACACACACACGCACACACAAATAGATAAAAAATAATTTAAAATTTTAAGATTTTTGAAAAAGCTTAGGGGCATTTGTGAATTTTATATAATTCAAACTGGAAGTGATACGCTTGGATTTGACTAACTCAGTGTGAAACAGTATGGAGTATTTGAGCCTTGATTCTGACATGGGTTTGTCATTGAGTCTGTATAAATGCATCATTTGAACACTAGTTCTTTGATGCTTTAAGAATCCTTTAACATTTTCTGTCTTCCAGGGACTTCAGCACTTGCACAACAACAAAACCATCCACCGTGATGTGAAGGGAAATAACATTCTGTTGACCACCGAAGGTGGAGTGAAACTAGTAGATTTTGGTAAGTTTGGGGGAAACGCATGGCTTGAACAGCCTACGAACTTGTGTGCAGTTTTATCATGTTCCAGCAGACTTGCCTTTTCTGTGAAATGAAAGCAGAGGAAAATCAGCATCTCACTGAGATGACTCAGCAAATGAGATTCCCAGCCTTGGAGTCATCCAGCTTAGCCCCAAAACAACACTAATGTAGCCATTTTGTGTATTTTATCTTCCAAAGCAGGCAGCATCCCAAATGATTATCTAAACTTGTCTTGAGAAGCCCCTGGCCTCTGCCAGGGATGTCTGGAAACAGACACACATCCAAATCTCTGATTTTGAGATGGGAGGGGAAATATTCAAGGATTCCCTCTGAATATTTCCTCCCTCCTAAGGAAACAAGAGAAAGATGCTCTTGAGAGTCTGTGTGTTTATCACAATGCCTGAAACATATGTGTCTACCTTTTGGCCATGGTGCTCTTTCCTGAAGAAGGCAGAGTCAAACAAGGGAATGGGAGTTCTGGACAGCAGGATTGAGTCAAGTCAGTCACATTCATTCCTGTTTTTTTCCATGTTTACAAAAGCAATTTGGGGTTTTTATGTGGTGGCATATGCCTCACCTGGGCAGAGGTTTTTCACTTTGCGGGGGCTCCTGTGCTTGGTCTTGTTTAACCTACTAATCCATTGGTCCTGTGAGAGTATACATCTCAGTGGCCTTAGCATGGTCTCCGTCTACGCTCTCTGCACTGTACTTGGGTAGGGTGCTCACCTTGTTCTTCTAGACCCTATGTTTCCCTTTATCTTTAATTTTATCTCACAGAATTATTTGGTCTTTATATTAAATAAAGACATAAATAGACACGCAGTGTCTTTGAAAACCAAGACTGTGTCTCAGTTTATTTTTTAGACCTAGTGCTTTGGGTACAGCAATTCAACATTTCTTTCATTTTGGAAACTGAAACTCAACAAAGTTAGTTGATTAATTTTAAAAGTTTCTGTAAACTCCAAATCCATAATGTGCTGGTGTTTTGAGTTAGCCTGGACATGTTTTTCAGTTCATGTAAAAGGTCTAGATGAATAGCAGACCCTTAAAACATGCCTTTCCTTATATGCTGTTTTTCATACCTGAACTTCTGTTTAATTGCTTAAACTATTTTTATCTTGTTTTATTTTAATTATTTTTCTAAAAATTACTTTATTGTGATGAATTAACAAATAAAAACATCATGCAGATAGATTGATGTAGTCACTCAAACATACACTTGTCCAGTTCCACGCTCTACACATCTGGGTGAATTTCTTAGCTTTAGAATGGCCATTCCAAAGCCACAGAGCTCCACTTAGGATTTACATGATCATCTGAACTTTAGCAAATTGCTGATCAGCAATGAGTTTGTCAGAAAACAACTGATCTGAAAATCAGGTGGAGCCAGTCTCTGTTGCTGGTTGAGTTCAAAGCCATGTGATTGAATGATCAGGCAGATCACAGGACTAGTAAGGACTTTGGTTTGAAATTCAAAACAGCAAGAACAATGAAACACTTTACTCCACAGATCCACAGGCAGGGCCACTGTTCTCACTAGAAAACAAATCTGTGTCCATTCTAAAACTTGATAGAACTTGGATAACTTCATATTAAACTTAAGATCTCATAATCCCATACTCTAAAAAATATAGTACATCGAGTCTAGATTGAAAGATGCTTAAAAATAAGTAATCATCTTTTCCAGCCATTGAAGACAATTCTGATAAACAAGTAGCCTTGAGATATATAGCTTTATGTACTGAGATGGTTTTCAAGATCAATTAAAAACATATATCCAGATAGAGATATTTACTGTTAGGCTTAGCATATACTAGGCAAACACTGTATTCTACCATGTGCCCAGCTCAAGGTGACCTTTTATATCACAGCTTTATAAATTATTACACATTAGCTAACAGAGCTTTGATTTTAGATTAGTTTGCTTGTAGTCTTGTGAAAATCATTAGGATATAGGGACAGTTGTCTATTAAATGCATTCTTAGTGTCTAATACCAAGATCATATTATTTGCACATAAGATAATCTTTATATTTCTGCTCTCTGTGGTAAGCAGATATGGGATTCAGTTCACTAAAATCATCAGTAGGTTTCTGCATTAATTAAAACTCGAGGGTGGTAGGTATGTACTTTATAGAGAAAGATGTGGTACAGTACAACCTGAAATCAATATTCTCATCTTATATGTAAATCAAATTTTCAGAGATGACTGCTTCTCGGGACTTGAATTTCTTATATCCTAAAATACACTCTGAACTCCCTAGGGAACAACTGAAGATAGCAGGTGTCTGGTAGGCTCCTGGTACCTGGAATGTCCGCAGTAGAACTCTACTACCTCAGCCAGAAATTATTGTGCATCAAGGTCCTATCTAGAGACATCTGCACTTGCTCAGTGATCCAGCCCCAACTGGTCCTTAGTCTTCATCTCCCACAGCTAGTCACAAAACTTGTCTCTGTAATATGTCCTCAGATTCAGCCTTCCTGCTTTCTCCTGACCATTCCTGCTACTTTGTCTGCACAGAAAATTCCCCTCACCCCATTCCTCACTAATGTCTGTCTGCCTGAGTTCTTCCCCGGTGCCCAGTATTTTATTTAGCCAATGACTTGTTAGACTCTTTTCATTCTGTGATTCTTCATTTGACTTTGCTCTGCAGTCTTTAAGTGTCATAGCGATTAACTGCTATCTGGTCTGTCACTTTGTCCCTAGAATGTAGCATGGTACTGGCACATTGAAAGTGCTCAATAAATACCGTTCAATGGGAGAGAGAGAGAGACTGTTTCATACACCTGTGTGACCATAGTAAATTCCCTTTAAAATATCCAATGCAGACCTGGGAGATAGCTGGAATGATAGAGGAGGACACTCAAGATCCTCCTCTGGGCTCCACAGGCATATGCCCTTATGTACACATACATATAACCACACACACACACACACACGCACACACACACTCACACATACACACGCACACGCACGCACACACACGCACGCACACACACATTGGATTAAATTTTTTAAAATTTAAGTACATCAATCTGCTTATCAACAGAGTGAAAAAGAGCAGTTTCTACCTTAGAAAGTTGGCTGTTGTGAAGAAGAAATGGGATAACATACGTACTTAGCATAATTAGTAACACATAACAACTCTGAAAACCTGTTATTACCATTGCCATAAAATAATATTTGCAACTCATTTCCCACTCAGTGCTACATGTGTAGCAGGTACTTGATACATAGTTGCTAAATTATAAAATTATAAAAATCTGAATTCCCCAGTGTCTCTTTCTTTTTTGAGAAGAGCCCTTCTTTGCTACAGAAAATTCAGTATTACTATAAATACCAAGAAAACTAATTACACAAAAAAGACTTAGTCTGATAATACTAGCCATAAATACAGTCTTTAGGAAAACCTTTTTGTTGGTGCTAAGTAAGATATAGCATTACGGAAAACCACAGACTACTTAGAGCACACAAAGACAAGTGAGTTGGTAAACATTTTAATGAAGTGTAGCAGCTGTAATGAGTATATGGTCAGTCAATAAATAATATGAGCTCCCAGGAGATAAATTCCTTTAGGCAAGTCAGCTACTGTTGCAAAAAGCAGTCCTTATCTTGAATAGAAAATGAGAGACTAAATTTAAAAGCAGGCCCCAGCTTTCTTTTCTATGGATTTTTCTCTGGGGAACTTCATTTCTAATAGGATAGTTAACATTTCAGAACAGGAAAACAAAATGTACCTTTTGTGATTTATTTAGACATCATTCTTATGTCAACCTATTTTATGACCTTAAATTCCCTACTTGCCCCATTTTGTACCAAATTCTGAATGCTTAATGTGGGTCAAAGAGAAGTTGTGATTTATTCACTTATAGCCCATTTGTTAGTATCAAATGAGGCAGATGCACTTGAACTTGGAAACTTGGAAGTACCCTTTCCTTCCTCAAGAACTCAGGAAAAGACACTAATATTATCATATGGGAGGAGGAAGCATGAGAAAGGGAATGCAGCTGAGCAGTTTATATCCTGACAAAAGTAAGTAAGTTGTCTATACTGGGAGGGTGTAGATCATGGTGGCATGCGATAGCGGGTATTTGGTGTCAAAGTGGAACAAGATGGCATCTGTGTGAGGTGACGGTGGTGACCTCCAGTGAGTACTCAGACACAGGGTGAAGACTGTTTCTACATGGGGTGAGGGTGGAGAGGAGAGACTGCAGGTTTGATAGCCTCAGGAAGCAAAATGAGACGTGGAAGCTAGGCTTCTGAACGACAGAGAAAAGGACTAAAAATACAAGAAGGGTGACATGTATACTTAGGCACAAAACTAAGGATAATAACAGTATGTGTATTATGAAATATGTGTGTATATTACCTCACCATCTCTACTAAGAAAGAGCACATCATGCATGTAGCTCTTTGTTTTTAAAATGAGATCCCCTGTTAGGACTGGAACCAGGGCTGGAGGGATGGCTCAGTGGTTAAGAGCTCTACTGGCTGCTCTTGCAGAGGACCTGGGTTTGATTCAAGACTCCATGTGGTGGCTAAGAGCTGTCCTTACCTCCACCACCAGGGGACCCAACACCCGCTTCTGACCTCCACGGGCATTGCAGGACACAGGTGCGCTTACACTCGTGCACATAAAATAAAAATAACAATAAATAAAATATTTTTTTAAAAAGATAGCCTGGGACCTACTTTGTCCAAAATATAAAAAGAAAATTCTCAAAGAATGAGGAAACATGACAAATGGACACAGATGCCAGCTGGGAGCAATGCCCACTTACCACATCTGGAACTATTTGAGCATTAAAACGATACTAATAATGATCATCATGAGAATTCACTGGATAAAATAGGAATGCATTAATCCATATTGGCATACATAGGAACATGAATAAATGAGAGAAGTAAAGTTTTTATCACAGAAGTGTACCAAAGAATAATGGAGTAATGATCACGTGATAGTCGTCATAGTAATAATTAGCTCATCCAGTAGATGCCAATACTTGTGAGCTAAATTTTTATTTGAAATAGGAAAGACTAATAGACTCATAGTGCCTGCCCACACAATGCTTATTAGTTGTAATGGAGAAAGGGAAACTTCATACAGGAGAAGTTTATAGGCAAGAGTCAATCAAGTGACCAGAGTGAACATGACTAGTAATAGAAAGCATGAAAATTGGTTCACCTGATAGGAAGCAATAAGAGCCTTGGGCCACATCCATGGTGCTCTGGCCAAAACTGAAGTTATGAGGGGCTGTCCTTCAAACTAGGGGACATCAACAAATCAGCCCGAAATGTTTAACACTGCAAAGGCTAAAAAGCATGGTGTCTAAGTGTTTCATTGCATCCTTTAACTCATTTCTTTGGCTATATTCTCTGAAGTCTAATTGTTGGACCCTATAGATAACATATTTTTAATATTTTGAGAAATCGGTAAGTTGTGTTTCCCAATGACTGTGCCATCTACATTCCCGTAAACAGTGCCCAGGGGTTCTGCATATCCATTCATTGTGACACATGGTAGTTTCTGGGTTTTGATAGCTGTTCTCCCTAATGGGTATTAGGTATTCCCTTATTATGTTTTGGACTTGAATTTTTCTAACAGTTAATGATGTTGAGCATCCTTTTATTGCAGTTCTTTGGACAAATGTCTTTCCCAGGCTTTTTCCTATTTTTGAATCATGCCATTTGTTGTCTTACCTGTGTTGGTTTCAGGAGTTCTCAGTCTAGATCCTAACCCTTCATCAGATTATGATTTGCAAATATGTTCTCCCATTCTGAGGATTTCAGTTTTACCCTTGGTAATGCCTGTTGATAGCAAACACTTTCTAAATCTTATGAACTCCAATTTTTCTACGTTTTGCTTTGTTTCCTGCGCTTCTGGTGTCATATTCAAGAAATAAGTTACCGGGGAGCTTCATTCTTATGTTTTCTTCAAGGATTTGTAATTTCACCTCTTAGATTTACCATTTGACCAATGTTAAAGCCAGAAAGCCATCATGATTTAGGAGCAGCATGGAGGTCATACATGTGGGCAACTAGCAGTCAGGGAGCAGGGGAGGGAACTGTAGAAAAAAACAGTAAAGAAACCGAAAATGTTGCAGCCTGGATCATAAGGGAGAGTATGCTTAGAAAAGAGAGAAAGAAGAAAAAGATAGGTTATTCTTCTCTCAAGAATTCAGAAAAGCTGGCAGACATGGAAAGCTACATGTCTGTGGCCTGGTCCATGCACTACACTGAGAGGTGGGCATTCCCCATCACCTCATAAATGCACTGGGTATTCTGCCCCTGTCTTTAGCATGTCTTAAGGTGAACCTGCTCTCCTAGGGTGGCCCTGTGACCAAGTGATTAACCTGGGAAAACTAGAAAGTTGTGTCTTCAGGTCAGAGATTTTATTTTCTTCATCAGTTTTCTTTTAAGGGAACTTTTGGCAATTGGAACATTTATTAGGAGAGTTATTCACATCAGGACATAGACAGGTGACGGGGCTCTGAGGGGAGTGAGTGAACCATCAGGTATGAAACACAAAGAGAGTTTCTTGTATTTTTAAGATTCCAGTGACAAGGGCAATGCTCCACACCGTTTGACTTAGTCCGTTTTTAAAAATTCAGTTTTCAGGGTTTAGAGGGATGGCCCAGTGGTTAAGAGTAGCACTGACTACCCTTACCGAATACTCAGGTTTAATTCCCAGCACCCACATCTCGGCTAACAACCATCCATAACTCCAGCTCCCGGGGGTCCAACTCCTTCTCTGACCTCCCAGGACATTGCATGACATGGGTTTATTTACATGCAGGCAGGTACTACACTCATACACAAAAAAAAGTAATAAATAAATTTTTTTGAAATAAATTAAATTCTCATTCATTGAATTTCACCATGGCTGTGGTTAGAATTTTGCTGTATGGGTGTAAGCAAGTCAAGACCCTTTAAAGTGGCCTTAGAAACCGCACATTTGGTGTTTCTGCAGCCTGCCTAAGACCCAAGAAACGCCAGGAGGAAACCTGTGCACCCCCCTTCCCGGAAGCAGGATTTATGCAGTAGGAACAAGCTTGCTGTGCGGCCACCAGCCGCCCTTGCGCCCTGATCTCCTTTGTCTCCCGTTCCTCCCTTTGTCTTCCGTTCCTCTCCGCCATCTCACTACCTTAACTTGCTGCCTGGAATTTTCCATCCTTCGGCATCTCCTCTCCCGGGGTGATTATGTAACCATTCACAGTGGTGACTTGTTCCATTACTCTCTGGACTAAAAGGCTTTCCTAATCTTTTGTACTTCCTGGGGATACTGAACTCTTCCTTTGGATCCCCATGGCCTTTTAAAGCAATTTATGTCCATTGTTCAGATCCTTAGCTATTTTTCGTTTAGGAATTTATGATAAGTGAAAGTGTCATTCACACCAGAACATAACATCCTGCAGTTTCCTTAAGAGTCTGAAAGTTAGACTTTGTGACCATTAAGTTAGTTTTAGGTTTGAATCTCTTTGGTTATGTGGGCAAAATGATTGTGAGGTTTAACAGGTATTCAAAGTGTCTGGACTATAGAATTTAGCCTTCCTCTGTCTCAGAGTTGAATGTGTCCTGTTTTTTATGTCATAATCACCTAATATTCTCAAAAATTCCTTATTCTATCTAGTTACATTTTTTTTTTAATTTTGATCTTTGTACTTTCTTTTGTTACATTCAGGACTGAAAGTTTTTCTTTTTAGCACACAGTGTAATTCTGCAGGAATGGTGCATAAAGGGTTCTTTTTGAAAGCCCGCAGCACACACCAAATGATATGAAACTGTAAGTGTGTTGTACCACACAGTACCAGTGTGGAGTTCAAGAAGAATTATTCCTCTACTAGGTTACTGTTTTAATGTGATCATTTAAAACTATTATCAACATATTTTCCTCTACTAGTAAATTTGTAGAGAATTGCCTCTGTGTCTACAGGCAGTGAGCTTATTCAGAATTTTCTTCTCCTTTGCACTATTTCATCAAAAAACTAAAGGTGTGCGCCACCATGCTCAGAAAGCTTGATTTTTAATTGTTTATTTGTGGCTTGTTTTTTATCTCCCTGTTTACATCAGATTTAAATAACATTTGAACTCTTAAGCTAACTTTATCAAATTGAGGCAAAAAATATTCATCAAAGGTAAAATATAATTTAACTTTTTTCATAATGGAATATGCATAAAACAAATTTTGGAAAATTTATAACCATCTTGAATTAAATTCTGTCTTAAAGTCCCATTTTCACTCTTCCTCTACTCTTACGCTACCATAAACTCAGTCTTAACTTTTTTTAGTTCACAGAGTACATAAAGTAGAATGTTTAGATTTATGTTTGATTTTTCTGAAATATTAAATGCATGGACAGAGGTAGAGGATATATTTTGGAAAAACTGAGATTAAAGGCTGATTCCTTTTCTTCAGATATTGTGTTAAGAAATATTTAAAGGAGAACCTTCAAAAATTGATTAGGTAATTGCCCTTTAGCTTGAAAATTGATATAGTGAGGATGTTTCTTTTTTAAAAACTGATGAACCTTTTTATAGGCTAAATTGTAAAGTGAATGAATTAGGATAGGATTTATATCTGGCTGGAGAAGTTTATGAAGGGAAGCTCCTAATACAGAACCAGGACCCAGACAGCATCACCCGTGGTCAAGTACTTCAAAGGAAATATCCCTTTAACCAAATATGGCCTTTTAATTTCATAGTAAAAATCAAACAGTGTTTTGAAGGAATCAAGTCTTAATAAGTACCTTCCTCTACTTGGTGTAGCAGATAAGCAGTGAGAGCCTAAACTCAGTAGGAGTCACTGGGGAGTGGACCTGGCAAGGCAAGGAAATCAGAAAGTGAAAGCTTGTGGCTTTGGTAGAATCCATCAAGTCCAGAGCAGCTAGGGGCCAGGAGCATTGCAGCTTTGGAGGTGATGAGGTCCCCTGTATGAGGCATAGGAGTGTGAAAATCAAGGGTGAAACCTTCTACAAATTGTTATGAGGCTTTGTAAGAACTATTTCTAACCAGGTGAAAGTAATAGATGTCAAGATCAGCATATCAAGTTATACCTGTTCAGGAGAGTAGGTATTGTCTCTAAGGAAAAAACTGATTCTACTTAGGTAAGACTGAAGAGAAGTTTTAGAAAGTAAGAAGAAATGATTTTGAATGCTTTAACCATAAAGAAACATTAAATGTTTGAGGACATGGATGTATTTAACCTGATTTAAACATTACATGATGTGTATGTATATTGAAGTGTCATATGGTTCCTCCTCATAAATTTATATAATTATGAATGTAAAACTTTAAAAGGTGTTACTTAGATACATGTAGGTAGTTTGAAGATTGCAATCAGATAACAGTGATTTGAACAAGGTTTATAAATGTATAGCAATTGTATATGTATTCCCAAGTGGCCTGCTCTGCATTCACCACCAGTTAAAACATTCTTGGATTAACCAGAATTTGTTCCTGAGAAGGAAGAGGAGGGGGATATTAAATTTATGTCAAAATGTGTAATACAGAGCAAATAGTTTAAACTGTAGAACATTAGAGGAGATAGCGATTAGTATGATTGGGAACAGAATTGAAGTCATCATGGGGAATAAGACTTCAGGTAGGGCTTCTAGATGGATGTGGTTTCGATAGAAAAAATAGAAGCAAGACCACTGTGCATTTTTGCTAAACAGAGATCCTGATTTAGGCTCCTTAGGGTGTGTTTCAAGTCTCAAGTCCAGTGGCAACCTTGAGAGAGCAGACTTATGATGTTAATTTATAAGAACATTTGTAGCAGTTGCAATCTCTTTACGTGAGTGGATTAACACAAGATGTCATCTGATCTCGTCTCTCTAGGTGTGTCTGCCCAGCTCAGCAGCACCCGGCACCGTCTCAACACATCCGTAGGAACACCCTTCTGGATGGCTCCCGAGGTCAGAGAGTTCTGATGGAGACAACTTTAACATTAGATTCTTTCTGACTTCCCTTTTCATATGTACTTTATCTATCTGAATGTGCTGGAATATACCAGAAGAAAATGTCTGTGGTGGTGTTTTAATGTGGGATTTGTACACATGTGAGGAGGAGCGTGGGAGATACTGGGTAAGCAAGCTGTGAAGGAATGCATGAACAACGGAAAGATGACCAGCAAACCAGTTGAGGTCAAGAGACTATTTGAAGGCGAAATTTTTCTTGAAATTCCTTTTAGTTGTCTAGCATGTATCTGTAGTATAGATAATTCATTTTGTTTTATGTTTTATTACTACTGTTTGATTACGTTTATTATTGTTTGGCCTTTTGATCCCAGGTCTCTGTACATATCTTCCTGAGTGCTGGGGTTACAGGTGTAGCCCAACATGGTTATATTTTGTTTTAAAATTATAATAGAAATATAATCAGAACCTTTGGTTCAGTTATATCAGATTTAAGTCTGTCAAGCCATGTGGCAGGTCTCATGTTGAGTCACCATCCCGGAGTCTACATCAGCTTTAGTAGAGTCTTCTCATTATTACCTTGGGGGAATTATAGATAAATCACTAAAATAGTGAAAGTTCAAGAGTTATATCTTCCCCCAAAAGCCACTATTTAATGCCTCTAATCTTTTTAATTATATTTACCAACAAAGAACACTTACTCTTGAAAACTCTCTATAACATTTGGGAAAAGCTCTGCTATTTGTATACAATTTTCTAGGGAGCAAATGGAGAAGTGATTCAAATGCTGCATTAATATTGCAAAACCTTCTAATTAAATTTGTTTGAAGATGAAATCCTGGTATACTGTTTCTGTTTGACTACTAATTCAGTTATTACTTATAAAAAAAGTTAAAGTGTAAGCTTATTGCACTATATAAAGAATAAAATTTTTAATGTGTTTTTGAAGATCCAGTGGTTTAAAAACCTGTTTAACAGAATTAAACCTAAGAAGAAAACTAAAACTTATAGCCATGTAAGAAAACAAAAATTCATTGATTCTCAGGTACGAGTCTTTTCAGAATAAATTCTGATACAAGTATTTTTTTTAATTACAAAAATGAAAGTTACATACCAAATACTATACCTTTCACATCTATTAATAATTAAATAGTAGTGCATGTGATGATTATACTATTACATAGTTAATACTCAACATTTCTGTTTTAGATTAATTTATAATTGCAAAGTCAATTATATATATATATATATTTGCCTTTAATATGCAGTTGCCAATCCCTATTTTGATGTCAGTGCCTATTATGTTCTTTCTGTAATAAGTATTTTCTAATCTTGAGGAATGCAGTTTAAGTAAGCAGTTTTCTAGCTGCAAGGTATCTCACATACACTGCCTCTAATAATTAGTGGCACATTAATGCCGGGCTGGAGATGCAGCTTAGTGTAGAGCACTTGACCAGCATATATAAGGCCCTGGATCTAGACCATAGCATTGAAGAGATCAAAACATTTAATGACACATTTGATATTTATATAGACCCAAGGACAACAGGGATGTCCCAGTGGAAAATGGAACATAAGTTCCCATAAACCTACAGGGCATTGCCCCAGGCAAGATGTGTGAAGCTGGAAAATAATGACTTATCCTGAACTGACAATTTTGCTAGAGAAATATCAGTGGCATATAAAAGAGTTTTGATCAGGTATGCTAGTATGTTGGTAATCCTCACACTAGGAGAAGGAGGCTGAGGCCTGGGCTGCATAACAGAAAGAAGAAAAAGTGTGTGTGTTGGGGCGGGGGGAGACTCCATGTTAGGAAACCAATCAGACGAGAAAGAAGAAAGAAAGAAAGAAAGAAAGAATGAAAGAAAGAAAGGAAGGAAGGAAGGAAGGAAGGAAGGAAGGAAGGAAGGAAGGAAGGAGGAAGGGAGGGAGGGAGGGAGGGAAAGACAGAGAGGAATGGATGGAAAGAAGAGAGAGAAGGAGAGGGGAGAGGGAAACTTCAATCACAACTCAACAGGAAAGCACTTGCCTAGTATGCATAAGGTCCTGGGTGCCATCCCTAGCACAGAAAAAAAAATATGTGAACACCAATATGTGTAATGCAACAGAATGAAAAATTCATATGAATGAACTTTCAAATTTTAATAGCTTAGAGGGGCATGTCGCATGCCCTATGATTCATAGGGCATGCACTGTGTTGTAATTTGTTAGTGTGTATTCGCAGACTTGCACAACTATCTCCATGACCTAAGCTGAAATATTGTGTGCCTGTAAAAGAAACCCTGTACTGTGTGAATATTCTCTAGCTCCTCCCAATACCCTGCCCTGGGCAGGCATTAATCTAATTTGAAAGTATGGGTTGGTCTATTCTGAAGAGTTCATATAAACGAAATCAGAATGTGGGTCCCTTGTGCCTATCCTCTTTCTCTTAGTTTATTATTTTCAACATTCATTCACATTGAAACATTTACCATTACTCTTTCTGTGGTTAACTAATATTTCACTGAATGTATATATCCCATTTATGGGTCCATTCATTGGTTAAGGAACACTGGCTTTCCACTTTTTTACTACTTATGAATAGTACTGCCTTAATATTTATAATATGAATTTTAAAGTAAAACCTGAACTCCAGGGACTTTAGAATATGAAATATGAACATTCCAGTGTGACTGCAAAAGAAAGGAAGCACAGCTCTGAAACTGCACTGTCTCAAGGCAATGGGACAGGGATGAGACAGAGAGAGCTAATAATAAGGCTGTGCTCAAGTTCACAAGCAGTAAACACAAAAGGACATAAGCAGATTCGTTTCTGAATGCCAGTATCTGTCATTCTACCACACTGTAGCTAAGTAATGGAACTTTGAGTTGCAGTCACCCCCTCCCAAATTGTTATTTGTTTTATGATTTGACATTCACAGAATTCAATGTTTTAAAAATGTAAATAATAGTTTTTAAAGACCATTAAGATGATTCAGAAGGTAAAAGTACTTGACCCCAAGCCTGAGGACCTGAGTTCAGTCTCTGAATCCCACATGGTAGAAGGAGAGAACTGACTCCTGCAAGTCTTCTGAATTCCACATGTCCATGGAGGCGCACATACAAAGACACACTCACACATGCACAAACAAACAAATGTTAAAAAATATAATGGCTTTCGAAACATGACGTTGAGTTGCCTTTTGCGATGGCTAATTCCAGCAGCTATCCTTTAGAGCCTCAGTATTTGTATTTGCACATTTAGAAATGTTGTAAAGCAAATGACTACAGTAATTTTTCTGTCTGATGCTACACCTCAGTCTTGTGAAAACAGCTCCTTTCCTTTCCTTTCGTGCTTCAGTCACATTTGCTTAGTCACATGTTTTAAACTTGGCTGAAGTTTTAAATTTTCATGTGGCTCAAAGAAGCCAATGGTACCTTTCCATCAGGGTTCATTTTTATTCAGTTGACTTTTTCTTGTTATTAATGACTTAATTTTGCACTTTGCATACTCTCTAACCTTCTTATTCCTCCCCTGGAAGCTTTTTGCAGTTTAATTACCAATAAAGATCAAGGCCATTTAACTAGGTTGCCCTCAAGTTTATTTTTCTTGATTCCTTCCCTTTCAGTTCTCTACAGATGCATTCTTCATCTGCCTGATGACTACCTCCTCTCTTCATCGGTGCCTGTCCAGCAAATGCTACTGCATGGTCATTAGCTCTGCATCCGACCCCATTCCATTTAGGGCACCATTTCTTTCCTTCCTGATGTGCAGTTTCTAAACTATTCCTTTTCATAAGTCCTTTCCTTAAACATTTATAACCTGCTATTGTATTTTCTGTGCTCAGAAGAGAAGTACTACTGCTTTAATCTTTATACATAGCTATCAAACTTCACCAGGTTAAAACACTTAGGCTTTTCTCTAAATGTCTAAACATTTGCTACATGCCTTTTGAAGCTGCCCCTTTCTGTTGTCTTCTAGGTGATTGCATGTGAACAGCAATTAGATACCACTTACGATGCTAGATGTGACACGTGGTCCCTGGGTATCACAGCCATTGAGCTGGGTGATGGAGATCCTCCTCTAGCTGAGCTGCATCCCATGAGAGCACTCTTCAAGATACCAAGGTCAGGCAACCAACACTTGGTCCAGGCTCTGCATTCCTATTTTCTTCCTCTACCACTGACTTCTCATCATGGACATAGGCAGATATGTTCTAGCAAGTTGTTTTAAGACAGAATCTCGTCTAACCTAACTCACTTATGTAACAGAAGATGACCTTGACTGAGATTGCAAATGTGCACAGCTATGACCACTTTAAAGGTATAGCCCAGGCTGGCCTTGAACTGGCCATTCTGCCTTATTCTTTCAGCATTTGCCAGGCAGCTTATTCTACCACACTGGCTAATTTCTCTTCTCTTTTAATACTTTTCATGTATGTGTTCATAAATTGTAGCCGTTACAAAAATCCAAAATGAAAACGTGTCCATCTCAATGGCAGGTGTGCTATTTTAAATGCCTTAAGGGTACTGCCTGATCCTTTAATAAGGAAGGTACACACACAACTTGTACTACTAGGATCCAGGGCAGAATGGTAAAGTGGTATATGACAGTCTGTAACTACGCACTCTGTTAATCAAATTTGGTGATTTCAGCACATGAAGACATGCCCCAGGGTAGGGGTGGGTAGGTGATCAAGTCTTAAAGAAGTAATGCCACCATATTATATTCATCCTCATATTAACCCATTTGAAACATTGCCTGTGTAATTAAAATTTTCTACCACCAAAGCAATTAAAATTGTTTTTATTACCTTGGAATTTCCTGTCTGTTAGCTCTGGATTATAATACACCATTCTTTTTATGACAGTGTCCAGTTTTATTTCAGGTCTTAAAAACCATACTGCTTATTGGTAAGTGGAGAAATTATATTCTAGGAGAAAAATAGAAGAAATCTGTACGTTCTAACTCCTGTTGTCATTCGGTATCTTGGCCGTGGACTCCTAAGCCACTTCCGCTATGGTGAAGGCTACCATAGTCAACCTCTCATGGTCACTCTCAGTGATCACAGTGCAAGAAGGAAGATGGGGACCCCCGATCTACTAAGCCTTGGTACTGCAGTGTGCTGCATCTTCTGGAAGGTGCATCATGCCAGTGATTTTTGTTATTATTTCTACCACTACTATATCTCTAATAAGGAATTCTGAGAATACAGAAATGGGAGGGAAGGGGAATCTGGAAAGCGTCCCTGCTCTGAGTATTTTGAAATTGTCAAAACTTTGCTATATTCAAAGCAAGTCAGTGAATCTTAAAGAAGGAAATTTTCAGGGGACAAGAAAGAAAATAAAATTGTTGATTTAAAAAAAAAAAACAAACAGTGCTTTTTAAAATGTGCAAGTCAGCATTCTTCAACTAGTCCTCAGGACTGTAGAGTGAGCTCAGGCATGATCCGGGAAGATGAGCAGCTGCACTCTTCTTTAATGAGCCTGTACAAACTGTGCATTAATTTCATTATAAGCTGTTTAAGGAGCAATGCAAGACTGAAGACAAAGTATTTCCACCCGACTAATGAAAACAAAGAGCTGTTAGAATTAACATAAAGCAGCACTTTAGCAAATTTAGCCTTCGTGGTTGATGAATGTGACTTGATTATGGAGTCACATCAGCCTCACTGTCAGGTGATGGTCCCCATTGTATGCACAGATGTGCCAAAAAATAAAAGATTTCTTCAACTTAAAAAACGAAAAGAACTAATAGCAAACCTTTTAAGTGGCGTTCAGAGCCTTGTACCTAATGATATTTTCCAGTTCCTTGCTTTAGTAACACATCACGTTTCCTGCTGTGTTTTCAGTAACAAAAGAACAGCTTCTGAAGGCATTTCACCCTGCCTGTGTGCCCCCTGGTCCAGGGCACCTCTGTGTACCACGGCCGTTCCTAAGAGACTTCTGTAGGACTCAGAAAAAAACCTGTACCTCAGTGTTCGTTGCTTCTCTTCTGCTAAACATTGATGTTTCCCTCTAGGGCTGTCAGGTAATCGCCAGAAGATTCTTTAAGAAGAAAGTAATAACAGTTGGGAAAATTGCATTATGCATTAAATGCTTTCAGAGAATCTACGAAGCTGTCATTTTCTATGAAGAATGATTAATAGCTAATTATCTTTCTGTGAATTGGAAAGTGATGGCAGTCTTTGATAGGACCGGCGGAACCTGGGATTGCATTAATACTTTAGTCTGTGCTTTTCACCATCCGATCAATGTATACCATCCGACTGTGATTCTTATTTTCTAGGAATCCGCCCCCCAAACTAAGGCAGCCTGAGCTATGGTCAGCAGAGTTCAACGACTTCATTAGCAAGTGAGTGAAGTAGAGCCTTACATAAGATAAACCAGTATCAGCCTGCTGTCACAGAATGGTGCCTGTTACACAGGGCAACAGACTTCTGAGGAGTCCTCTTCTGTCTTATCTGTTAAGCAGCTCAGGAGGTCTCCATCATTTCCTTCAAAAGAGTCATCTATAGTATCTGCTGAGGGTTCGGTGAATTATTGATTAAATAGTGACCTCTGGGTCAAGTTTATTCTCATATCTGTAGCCACGCTTCTGTGAACCTGTGTCTTCCGTGGACACTATTCTCAGTGGACGGGCCTGTCTGCTCTGCTGCCCTTTGCAGCCCTGCCCTCAGCATCTCCTGCCTGCTCACATCAGTACCTGTACGGTCACTGTCAATTTAGCACTTCAGTTCTCTGCCTCATATAGGCCTTCATTACAGTTGAGGGTATTTCACTGCAATCAGTGAATCGGATCGGGTTTATAAAAAGTGTATGCAATTTGAATTTCAGAAATTTTTTTTTTATTTGCTTGTCTTGTTTTTTGAGACAGGGTCTCCTTGTAGCCCCAGCTGGTTTGGAATTCAACATGCAGACCAATCTGGCCTTGATCTCACAGTGATCTGCCTCTGCCTCCCACAGAATAAAGGTGTGTGCCATTCCCATCTGGCTCTCAGAGAACATTTTTAATTTGACAGCTATGTAACGCAGGTGATCTGCCCCCCACACAGTTAATTAGAAATGAATCAGCATTCGTAGAATTTTTTCACAATTTTTGCCTTAAACAAAGAAGGTAAAGGATGACTCCTGATTGTAAATGAGAGGGAGGGCAGTGGTGATTTGATGTGCGCAGCTACTCTGCAAACACAGGCAGGAGGCATTACTGGCACTGGGGTTCCCACTGAGAATATCCACTTTTTTTTTTTTTTTCTGAAGGCAAGAGATTTAGCTTTAAGGGATTGTGAAAACTCAATATGGATTGATAGCTTTTTTAAGTTTTCATGACCAGGTATGATAAGCATGTGATACACATGCAGTCCTATAGTCACTCAACTCTCATGGGAGAATCACAGTGATGTTAAGGTTGCCTCACCGTGTCTGTCTTGGGTCCACAGGAACCGTCCATGCAGACGTCTACTCAGTGTATCTATGTTTGTTTGACTCATTTCTCAGTTTCTTCCTGAGAAACACCTCCCAGGGTTTTTTGGAGGCATTTTGCATTCTATCCTCTGCTGTTCTTTTGTTCTTCTCCTCTGGTGATACTGTCCATTTGACTGAGCTTACCTCTTTTGATGTCTTTTTGTCTAACTAGATAGGAAGCAACTCTAGAGCACTGTGCATGCCTTTCTTGTCACCATCACCTTAGTGTCTAACCCAGTACAGGTGTAACATTGGCTACCTGGTCATGTAATAAATGATTTCGTGTGCAATTTTTAGCAGATATACAAGAATGTTATAGAGGGAAGAAATTTCTTCTTTCCGTTAAACTAAATGAAACTCAAGAGTACATGTTCTTGTTTGAAGACATCACCATCCTCATTTCATAACATATTTTAGCATCCCTAGGAAAACTTTTTTGGTTAAGCCCAATAAAATTAATTGTTGGATTCTCATCCTAGGAGGATAAACAATGCTGATTATCAATGGTGAGACAGGAAATCCTTAGTGTGGAGTGAAACCAGGAAGAAAAGACTCCGCTAGCATAACCCTTCCTTTGACTTCTGCAAGCATGCTTACTGCTGAAAGTTCCGCCTCACACTGTGTTACGTTGGCCAGTGATCCCAGCGCATACCCACTTCACATAGGCTAGAGACCCCTGTGCATGCCTCAGAGTCATATGGGCAGGAATTCAAACTCACCAATAGCAGAGAAGGTCAGAAATGATGCTGGACTGCCCATAAATGTTCTGAGTAACTGTGGTTCAGAGCACAGGTTGGGAGGTTATGCTCCTGAGTCCCAGCCAGCAGAAGTAAAGCTTACAATTCTCCACTCAGTCTCCAGTGCATGTTCTGAATGTGGTGATTCTCTAACAATGATACTGTTTAAGCCAAGGCTTAGATGACGGAAGCTGCTCTCTCTCCTCCTGTTTCTCCCCCTCATCCTGCTGCTGCTCCTCCTCCTCCTCCTCTTCTTTCTTCATCCTCCTCTTCCTCCACTTCCACCTCCTTCTCCTTTTTCCCTTGTTTTGAGGTGTTTTAGGGGTTGAACTCAGGGCCTCACATATGCTAGAAAAAGTGCTGTACCATTGAGCTACATTCCCCAGCCCTTTTGTATTTTGTTTTTATTTTTAGACAGTGTCTAAAGTAACCAGGCTGACCTTGAACTCACTCCATAGTCCAAAGTGGCCTTGAACTTCTGGGATTACAGGCCTGGACCATCAGGGCCAGTTTTTTTTTTTTTAATTTTAATGTCCTCAAATGACAGTCAAAGTTTTTCATAATTATAGAGCTTCTATGTTTCAAAGTCAAATGGGACTTGAAAGTTATACAGCTCTGGGGTTGAAAATAAAGCTGTGTGGGTAAAGTGCTTGCTACATAAGCATGAAGACCTGAGTTTGGATCCCCAGGACCATCATAAAAAGCCTGATGTGTCAGCACATGTCTGTAATTGAAGCGCCAGGAGGTAGAGATAGGAGGATTTCCAGAACTCGCTGACCAGCCAGTCTAGCCAGTTGGAGAGCTCCAGAGGAAGACACCAAATATCAACTTCTGATCTCCATATGTGCATGCAGAAGCGTGTGCACCCACACACATGCATAAACAGACATACAATGTACACATGAAAGAAAGAGATTATATAGCTCAAACTCATATTCAGAGTTTAAGTCCTTCTTAAACATGTGGACTGAACAGACATTCAATTAGAGCTTAAATAACACTCATAAGAAGTTTCATGCCACCTGGCGTAGGCCCTTCCACTTTGAGAGCGCTCACAGGAACATTTTTCTTTAACCACACCTGAAATCTCTTCAGTCTTAGGATTTTTGTCCCTAGTGACCACTAAGAACTTGTCAAAATCCTTCTTGCAAATATTCAAATTCAGCAGCCATGGCTGAGCAAACGCCGTCTGTTTGTTCAGTGTTCTTCCTGTGACACTCTTCCAGGCAGATGCTTTCACTCACTTCATCTTTTCTTATGAACAAGCTGTTGTTGACCATGTCCACAGGTGTGATGTTCATCAGCACCTCTACCACAGGACCTCATGGGACATGGAAGCTAACCCTCTTCAGTAGATTAGCCTTCCCGTGGGTTAGCAGTTTCATCACTAGAAAGAAATTAATTGAAAAGTCTTTAACAGTGCTATGAAAGGTGCAAGGCTTGTGTTAATTTTAGATAAACATAAGGCCTTTGATATTTACTGACTTGGACGGCAGACTTTGCAGTGGACACAGTTTAATTATCACTACGTAGCAACGCGTGTTAAAAGAAGAAGAAAAGTGTGACTGACTGAAAGGTAGATTGACTGCAGCACAGTCACTCACAGAGGCAGACACTTTCGCAAACACTGGTCAGCTTGCGGTTTCATGTATTTGAGATGTGTTTGGAATGAGTATTTGTGAGAAGCATCGACTCTGAGTAGTGTTTAAAATAGGAATGAAAATTCCAAAGCTCTCCCTTGTTTGATAACTGCACATCCCTTTTTGCCACTGCAGATGCTTGACCAAAGATTATGAGAAGCGCCCAACAGAGTCAGATCTTTTACAGCATAAATTCATTACTCAGATCGAAGGCAAAGATGTGATGCTACAGAAACAGCTAGTGGAATTTATTGACATTCATCAATGCGAGGGAAGCACAGAGAAGGCCAGGTAATGACATAATGTCTCAAGTTTCAAAGACCAAAGAGTAGGTCAAGACTTCAGACAGTTTTGAAATGCAGTCGTTGCTGGGGTGAAAGAACTCTGATGTTCTGAGTCTGGTTTAAATGCCATGGGGTGTTGGTATGGGAAGCGAATGTACATGTTGACCTCAGGTCCCACCCCCCACATAGCCAGCTTTACTGGCAGCATTTTAAAATTAGTTTATCAGAACAAACATTGTAAATCGTGACAGATGGATGGTTTGGGTACATATGTGGCTATTTATTTTCCTTTATTTCCTGGTCTATAAAGTAAGGCATTTAGCTGGGAGATACTGTGCAATGGATGCAGGAGTTTTCCACTATAGGGTCAATGCCTGAATATAACAAATCATTCATAGCTAATCCAGCTATTCTGAGGAATCAAAATTGCCACTTCTGTGACAAATTCCTCAAACACTGTGTGTTTTTCACAAGAGTTAAATTTAACAATGTTAGAATGTGTATCAAATCAGGAAAGCTTATGTAAAAATATTGTAAGGTTTTACTTTTGAATATAGTATCTGAAAGTACTCAATTGCTTCATTTAATGGACCTGGATAAAACTCATTTGTAATTAACATATACTCTTCAGGATTTTTGACTCAAAAAAATACAAGTCAACTAAAAAGAAAAGCAAATTAATGGAGAATGTGGGCAGCTCAAAGAACTGAGGAGAAGTCAAAGGACTGGCTTAGGCATGAAGGAAAGGAGTGGCCTGCCTCAGCTCCTCCTTCAAGAACTGCTTGCCCTCTGAGTTCCACTCACCTGCCCCAACAGCTCCTATGGCGTCACTGGCTCCTGAGTGCTGTACAGCTTTTGCAAACTGATCTGGAGCATGAATCACTCCTCAGAGATTCTGAATTCATATTGAACCATCTGGTTCTTCATGCCTTGGACACAGGTGCCACCTTAGGGGAAGCATGTGGTAAAAATCACCTGATTCCCCATCACCTGTAGTGTCTGGGAAGAGGTTGTCCCACCGCCCAACCATTTTGGAAATTCTCCCCATATAGAAAGATAGTCTTGCTTTCAGTGAATGGATACCTATTATATGGAATATTTAAACAGGTTCCTAAAAATCTTTCCTTTTATAAAACTTGAAGCTTTACAAAAATATTACTTAAAGTATGATCTATAAGGAGACTGCAGCTCTGTATCTATTAATGATAACGATTTCAAATGTCAAATTTCCTTTGTGGTATTTATAATTTGCATTATTTTTAATTTTTTCACATTTATTCAATAATCAACACAACTCCAAAATTTTACTTTATCCCCTCAGTATGCTCATGATGACTAATATTGATGTATATGAATTACGTTGCATATAATTTCACAGAAATATATAATATATAATAAGTAAGACCAGGAATATCTACACGGTCTTAGTTATTCAAATGCAGTCGTTTCTTAGACCCAACATACTTATGTGCATTTGTAGCACTATGTCAACTGCTCCTCTTGACTGAGATGTATATATCTGGGCAGAACATAACGCAACTCTGAGAAACCCCTCAAAGATTAACAAATGAAAGACGTGAAAGACTAACTGAAAAACACTTCAACCATCTCGTGTTAAAGTCCCTGACTCAAGCTTTCTTCAACTATTTATTAGGTAAAGGTAAAGTGATGCAAATAGGATTTTAATTTTACAAAAAAGAACAATAAACGAAGAAAGCAGACAAATCAATAGGAAGTAATAAAAAGCATTCTTTCACTGTAGCATAATGTATGATTCCATTTTGCTGTCCATTTTCTAGGCAAGATAATGCTTCGTCAGCAGCTTTGGCTGTCGTAGTGGGAGTGTTCACCCTTTGGGGCATTTCGTCCCTTCCTGAGCACAAGACTAAAATGCTAACCGCGTAGTTCTTATAACAGCATTCTTTCAGTTCCTAGCTTCACATAAATGTCATAAGGACACCTCAGACTTGAATTTATGCTACTCACTCCCAGATTGCATCCTTCCTCTTTCTTCCTAAAGACACCACCCTTCTTCCATCCTGACAACAAAAAATTCCAGGGATTACCTTGACATACCATTTTCCGTTTTTCGGTCAAAAGCGAGACTCGGGGTTTCTTAAGCTGCTACTCAAACCAATGTGAAGTATAAGATTATCTTTGCTGCCGGTTGAAATCATGGATTAAGATGACATCCCCCTTGTCTTTATGTTTACTGACGCCATTGTGTAAAGATCTGGACAAAGTTTCTACATGGAGATCTGACTTTAAGAGTCTACCAGTGAACTTACATTGTAGTGAAGAGATAGAACAGCATGTGAAAAGCCATTCTACTAAGTAGGAAGTTTCAATATCATAAAGTTGAAAGTAAAAAGAAGCAGACTTTTTTCTAGCAGAGATAGGAAAACTTTGGCACTGCCAGAGATAAATTTAATAAAGTGAAAATACAGTTCCTACCATTAGGGGAAAGAACGAAAGAACAACCTTTGCAAAATGAAGAGCACAAGATGTGTCCACAGAAAGTCATATACTCAATCAAGTGCATAATCTCTGAAATGGGATCAGCAAGCTGCAGAGACCAGACAGCACTGACATTCAGGGGTCCAGCCTATTATCATGTCAGTTACCATCGTGTCTCACCACTCAGGGCCAGCCCAAGTGGACTTTGGGGGACCAACGGGGGGGGGTTTCGGGGTGAGTATATGCAGAGTCAAGACGCAGACTCCGGGAGTTGGATGAGAAGCAGGCCAAGCCCGTGGCACTGCAAACTCGTTTACTGAATATGTGCACAAGCTCTTATAGGTCTGGACAGCCAATGACCTTACTGGGTGGGGTCCCAAATACAGCCAATAGTAAGTTTGTCCCAGGTAGGCAGGTACTTTCCAGATGCTGGTCTCACAATTAGCCAGAGCAGAATGCCACACCCACAGGAGCCATGCCTCTATTCCTCCTAGCAGGCGGCCTGGCTAGGCCCACCTTGCATAACGCCCAATACCAGCCTGCATTCTTCGCAGAAGGAGAGAGCAAGCTGTTCCAGCTTGAGCGGCCTGCCAGGCGACAGATTTCACTGGTTCTAAAAGTAAACTGGAGCTACCCCAAGACAGACCACAGCAATGCCACAGCAATAGTTTTGCACATACTTTTCTTGTTAACAACATAGTCTTTTTCTCCTTACGTTTCTTCTTGAGTTTAAACTATAATTTGGGGGCAGGGGAACTTAGTCTCTGTGATGTTCAGTCATCTGTATTTAAATGTCTTCCCCTTCCACCATCTCTGAGAATCATGGACGAAAACATTGCAGAAGTTCAGCCCTCGTTATAGTCACTTGAATCACAGCCACTGGCTTCAGCCACTACAGTGGGTTCTCCATCCTCTAGTATGTTTCACAGCCCCAGTGAGGAGTATTTCTCATCTCTGGGCTCCGTATGCATTGATTCTAATGGCCTCAAAAATGAGGTATATTCTACAGGTATCTCAAATTGGTGAAGACTTAAGAGAACAAAGTTTTGAGAATGACATAACCTACAGGTTAGGAATCTGTCACAAATTCAGAAAATGCATTAAGGTACATTCATTGCTATGATTAGATTTAGTAGCTAGTCTAGAAAAAAATAGAAATAGAACATAATACTTGATAAAGGTAGTTCTAATATTAACAAAGGCTGGTGGTGAATGCTGAGTGCTGAAAAGATGAAGAATGATGAATTAGTTAGTTTCAGACCTGGTGAATATTTAGCAAACTGTGATGAACAGCTAGCAGCCAGTGTTTGCATATGTTTTCATTAGAAATCTTATCAACATATATCTATATCTGTGGGAGGGGTCTTATATTGTTTGGGATACATTAGGCTGTTGAATAAATATTCCCTGGGGAATGCCCTCTGAGGACCTCTACTCCTAAAGAGCAGTAGGCAAAGGAATTAGAATAGGTATGAAAATGAAACAGCCAATATATACCAAAAAGCTATAAATACTGTAATTCCCAGAATAAGCTACATGGATGCTTCAAAAAAGGGTGAAGAACGTTCATGCAGTTCACGACCTATGAATCACAACTGGAGGAAACCGAGACCAAGATAAGATGAGTTCACTGAGCAAATACCACTATGCAGAGGTACTGGAGCAGAGTCCACTTGGTCTTAAGATCTCTGTCTAAGGGCTGGTTAAGAGCACTTGCTGCTCTTCCAGAGGACCCGAATTCGGTTCCCAGCATGCTAGTGGCTGTCAGCTACCTGTAACTCCAGTGCCGCGGGACCCAACACACACATTCTTCTGGTCTCCATAGGCACTCACACATCTGTAACATATACTCACAAATAAAAGATAGAATTTAAAAATAAGATCTCTGTCTAAATCCACCACCTTTTTATTCTCTAAAGAATATTCATACAGACCTAGATTGTTGCTCCCAGAAAGGAATTTTTTTGTGATTTCTTCTTTTAGAGTTAGAAAACTAAGGCCTAGAGAAATGCGCTCTGCCATAGTAGCTAAATGATTGCCACCTCACAGCCAGCATTTAATCTTAATTTTTCACCCATGTCCTCAATGAACTGTACTTGAAGTTTCTGTTGATGAGTTCAGGAATCTTTGTTCATGTCTTCCTAAGACTTTTTCTGAGAATTGTATTAAGGGTATGGACTATGTCAACAACTAAGTTTAAAGTGGATATCTTATTTAGAGTGTAATTGAACTGCTTGAGATATTGCTTATGAACTACATTTAAGTGACATGTTGACCTGGGTTAATTGTCAATACAGTGAACATTTTAATTTCTTTTAGAAAAAGTTCCCCATCTCCGTGACGAGTTCAGGGCTGTGCATGAACTGAATCAAAATGCACCCAAGGGTTTTCTTATTGTTATTGATTTGGTTTACTTTTTCTTTTACTAAAGTTTAAATGACTAGAACCATTTTGACTCGGCTCTAGGTTTTGTCTTTCTTCTTGTGAAGGATGACGTCAGCTCAGCTACAGTTCTTTCATCCCCATCTCTGTCATCACACTGTCTTTTTAATGGTCCTGCTATAGCCATAATTTCTAGGGTTTCATTACTTTCTACATTTAAATCAACTCGCGGTTTATCACAGTTTTTTTTTGTTTTTTTTTGTTTTTTTTTTTTTAAGGCGCTCTCCCTTTTTCTGTGTTCTGAAATCCTTCTTGGGTAGGTACATGTATCACACCATGCACCTAAGTGTTTGAGCATGAAGCTTAGCTTAGTGAGGTGAAAGGCACGGGTTAACATTCCCTTTCTTCACACTTTACAAAGGCTGTGCTGTCTCCTTGGCCACCTGCTTTGCTCTGGAGTAGGCTCAGCAGTTTCTCTTCTCATTCCTGCTGGAGCTTTTTCTATGAGGAATTCTGAGGTTTTCAGTCACTTTGTCAAGCTCCTCAGTCTTGCATGCCTCATAGGGTGCTCCAGTTACTGCCAAATTTTGGTAATGCTGCCTTTTCCAATAGTATTCTAAAAAGCATTAATTATTTTACTGGTAACATTACCCATCCTAGGTATATTAAGTTGAGGCAATTCTTTACATGTTTTTAAAGTTTTTGCCCATTTTCTTGGAATATTTAATTACTGTAAGAGGTACCAGAAACAATTACACTCAACAAAAAAGTACACTTCTACAGGGAGAAATAAAAGGTATTTTACTGAAAAACGAGCAACTGAAAATTTCTGAATATACATATTTTTCCTTTTCTCTTAAAGGTATTAGCATATTAAAAACTTATTTTAGAGTGAAATACACACACACACACACACACACACACACACTGTACAATCCAAGAAATTATCAGAAACCAGAACCTATATAAGAAAGCTTGCAAGAAGTATTGCAGTATTGCAGCTTTATTTATTTCCTATCAAATTATCGATAGCCTATGATTCATCTGAATGTAATTTTTCTGTTGTTGCTATCAGAAAAAAAGCATATTTGTATAAATCCCACTTACAATTGAATGCTGCAGTGCTTTACAGGAGGCCAGATAGTGGGTGTGAATGATGCACAGATATAGTGAAGAGAGGCATGGGCATTTCCTTGTTCATGCATTTTCACTCCTCTAAGGACATTTTACCGAGACTCTCAAATGCTTTGGTTAAAAAATATATTGATAATAACTTACTAGAAAATTTTATTCCTAAAATTAAATGAAGCCTTTAATTTTTACAGGAAATAGAAGAGAAATTATGTGTTGGGTGGGTGTGCATGTGTCTGTATACATGCTTGCATGTGTGTGGACACACATACATGTAGATATGTATGTGGAGGCTAATGGTTGACAGCGATGCTTTCCTTGATTCCTCTCCTCCACTTTATTTACTCAGACAGAATTTCTTGCTGAATTTGGAGTTAACTCATTAATCTACCTAGCAGACTTGCTCCAGGAATCCCCGACTCCACCTCCCATTGCTGGGGTTATAGGTAGGCCATTATGCCAGCCCAGGTTTTTATGCGGGCTCTGGAAGTCCAAAGTCTGGTCCTCATGCTTGTACATCAAGTGTTTTATCGACTGAGCCATCCCCCAGGCCCAAAGAGAAGCATTTCTTAATGGTAACTAGTCAAAATTTACAACAGGATAGTCTTTGAATAGAATTCAAAATGATGCTTCCCTCCTTCGTTACTGACAGCTACATGAAGTGTCACTGCTGACTGTTCAGCTGGCGTAATATCATCTGCTTCCTCATTTATTTTCAGAATCTCTGCAAAAGAAGAGAGAGGGAGGGGACAGAGACATGGACAGACAAAGGGACAGAGACAGAGAGGAAAATAAGGGAAAAGAAGGAGAAGAGAGAAGGAAAAAGAAAAACAGAAGGAAAAGAGAGAAAGACTGGGAAGATTCTGACTCATTTTGAAGTTAGAGGTCATACATTGTACATTTATACAGCTGGATTTTATTTTTGAGTGAGAAATCTGAAGTCAAATTCCCAATATCTTATCAAAAAGATAAGGGAAAGTAGGCATGGTGGCACACACTTTGAATCCCAGCATTCTGGAGGCAGAGGCGGGCAGATCTCTGTGGGAGCAAGGTCAGCCTGCTCCATATAGTGAGTTCCAGGCCAACTGGGGCTACAAGGAGACCGTCTCAAAAACAAACAAACAAAAACCACAAGACAAAACAAACAAAAAAATGAAAGGAAAATGTGTAAATAGCTAACCATGGCAATGCTAGTGTTAGAAACACATATTGGAATAAGACATTATTACTTCCTGGTTGATTCTTAAACAGACTTGATAGTACCAAGTGTTTCCATTAAAATCGTGTGTGTGTGTGTGTATGTATGAGAGAGAGAGAGATATGAGAGAGAGAGAGATGTCTATATGCAATCATTATTTTTCTTTCACAGGGAATTGGTTCCAGACCCAATAGATATCAAAATCCATGGAAGCTCAAATCCCTTATATAAAATTATATCACATTTGTAAATAGTTTATATACCTCCTCCTTTGTATTTTATCCTAGATTATAATACTTAATATTATATAAATTCTGTATAAATAGTTGTTATACAGTATTGCTTAAGAAATGATAACAAGGAAAATGAACAAGTTCAATATAAACACTTTTTGTGGTATCAATTTTTTAATTTTATTTTTGAAGATTTCATAAGTATTGTATTTGCATTATTTCCATCCCTGCCAGTCCCCCTCAACTCCTCTCGTGTCTTTCCCATTTCCTTTCAGTGTGTGTGTGTGTGTGTGTGTGTGTGTGTGTGTCTGCATAATATGCACTGAGTCGATTTAATGTCACTTGTAAGTGCCTGTGTTTAAGGCTGTTCATTTGGGATTAGATGACCTCTTGGGAAGCTATTCCTTGGGTAAAACTGATTCTCCTGCCTTCATCACCCATTGATCACTGTAACTCTTCACCTTGAGATGGGACCCCATGAACTTTTTCCCACCCACCTATGCATGTCAACTGTTTGGTCATTACGTAGATATTGTTAGATAATCACACTGTGGAGATTTCACTGGCAAAGCTTCCCTACCCCATCTAGAATACATTAACTGGAAGTAGGTGTCTTGTCCTCTAGTTATTAAATTCTTTCCACTCGCCTCTTCTTCAAAGTTCTCTGAGCCTTAGGTTTAGAGGTTGCATTGTCGATGTGTCACTTAAGGTTGGACATCTCACGCATGCTTACTCTCTGCATTTGAACAGTTATAATCTATAATTTGTAATCGTTTCCAGCTGTTACAAAGAGAAGTTACTTTTATGAGTTGTGGAATGTATACTTCTCTGTAAATATAAGGATATGTACTTAGAATATAGTAAGAAATTACTTTGGTCTAAGGAAGGGACAGAAATTTTTCTTGAGGGTCTGTGATCTCTCCAGTCATGTGTAGTTAGCTATGTTTACAGTACCACACATGAATTCTTTTCCACTGAACTGTTCTTAAGTCCAATTAGACAACTGCTAATTACCGCCCAAGAGAAAAGTGCTACTACTGCACCAATAGAGCTAATTTTTCAGGTTGACCATTGCTGTGGTTCACAGGCTTTACAGATGGGTAGGATCATTGACTGGTTTTCTCCCTTGGCAGCTTGCATAGTATCTTCTGATTCAATGAGAGCTAATCTTTGGAGAGCAGAATCCCAGGTAAATTCCACTCACTTGTTCCAAGTCCAGGTCCATAGTATAGCATAAACATATTTTTTCTACATATTTTCAATCTGGACTTGTTGAATATATGGATTTACAACCTGTGTCTATAAACAGCCATATATATATATATATATATATATATATATATATATATACATATATATATATATACATAAAATATGATGATTATACCTAAAACAAATTATATATGTAGTACATAAATAATATACAACTTTACATATAAATTGTATATTTTATGTTTATAACCCCAGGCAGCCCGAAATGTAGTGTTGGTGGTGTTCCAGGGCCATGATGACAGTGTAGTTCCCTGCATTTATTCACATAGGGTAATCGCATATTCTTCTAGAGGCATGCTGAATTTAACATTTCAATTATGTACCAAGATAGAGTTATTGAGTGGGCAGATTGATCAGTAGTCTGTTTTTCAAGAGAGACGTTCATGTTGGAGACGGCTTTTTAGTCATTTGCTTATTGAAATGTTCAGGGCCACAGCATTGAGTGAGGTTACTGAGTTAGTTAGTGTCCACCAAGAACAGTGAGAGCTGGAAGTAGAATTCCTGGAGAGGCCCGCACTCAAACAGACAAACCAGAACTGCAGAACCAGGAACGTGGCACTCAGTGGAGGAAGCCCAAGCAAATATGCTCTCTTGCAAGCTGCATGAAAATCATATCAAGGAAAGAGCAGTCGCCTTTGCACAATAGTGCTGATTATTCAAGAAGACTGAGTGGCTTTGCATTTGATCACAGATTTCTCTAATGATCTTGGCAAGAGCCATCCTAGCAGAATGGGGTAGAAGGAGCCTCCACTGGGAGAGACGGAGGAGAGCAATGAGGTGAAGACACGGGAATATGAACTACTTGCTTAGAGGCACAGCTGAAAAGTGGTGAGAAGCAAGAGCGAGTGGAAGAAGGGGGATCACAGGAGACAGATCTGGCAAGGGAGAGGTCCTAGATCACTGACAGATGTGGTCAGCAATATGCAGGAGAGGAGATGACCAGCAGAGAACAAGAAGGCAAACACACAGCTGAAGGAACGGCCTTTGCTCAAGGTAGGGGAGGGAGCTCCTCCACTGGAACCAGAAAAGAAGATAAACAATCGCTTGATACAAAGGTGAAACTGTTCTGCTTGTTTATAGTTACTCCGTGAGGTATGAGTTATGGTTCTTAGCTGAGAGTTCCAATCTTCTGTATGTAACTCTCCGACCTTATCCTTCCTTCCAGCTCTGCTACAGGTTTAATGAACACATATTTGTGTTTACAATCCAGATGAAAGCATATCTCTAAAGAAGCATTAGGGCTCTGTGCATGGGGAGGACAGTTAGACTTTAGCAGAGAGTGGGCAACTTACCGTCAGCGACCAATTGTCTGATTGATCTTGAGATCCGACTGAGCTGGTGTTGCTTTCTTCTCCATCATCCCTTCAAAATGACACACTTAGGCTAAAAGAGTCAAGCAGCAGATAAATTTTTGAAAAACTAAGTCTCGCAGAGCACAGCAGTGGGAGCCTGAATCCCCATTGGTGCCAACAGTTGTCTTTGTTACTGAAATTTAAAGACGGGCAGGGAAGCTAACACAAAAGCACTGATAGGATTTCTGTTTGACAAGGATTTCTGTTCTACCCGAGTGGCTCCCGAATCACCTTAGATGATAGAGGTTGATATTTACAAGAGTATTTTTAACCAAAGTAAAAGCAAATAAAACTGTTCCATTACAATGGTACAACTAAATAGTAAAGATGAAATTTTAACTTCAGGGCAGCAGGAGTTGTTTCTTATTTCAGTGTGTGGAAGTGAAATACAAGTGAAACTATAATAACCATCCCTGAGGGCATTAGTGACCTTTGACAACACCAAGAAATTATTATAGTCTAAATCAATGCCTCTCCAGTATTGCAGAATTAATGGGAACTATGGTCTGGTTCATAAGCTGCACTTTTCACAAGAGGACAGAAGGCTCACAGAAGGAGTTTGGTTTTCCCTCTTTAAAGTCTTACAGAAAGTAAACATTTAGTAAAGTGTCAGCCACTGCTGTGAAGACCTAAGAGAACTACTGAAAGCATAAAGTCATCTTAAAACATACATTTATTTTTCTCCTGGAGCATTTCAGTTGTTTATAAGCAGAATAGAAGGTGAAAGTGACTGTCTTTGGTCCCACAACAGTGAACATTTATTACAAGTAAAATAGAGATGATTCCATAGTCAAGAGCACCTGCTGTTCTTACAGAGGACCTGAGTTTGGTTCCCAGCACTCACATGTCAACTCAAAACCCCCTGTAACTCTAGTTCCGGGATATCTGACACCTTCTTCTAACCTCTGTGGGTCCAAGGTATGCACATGGTAAACATACATACATGCAGGCAAAACATTCATACTTATAAAAATGAAAAATTAAATAAATAAAAAATAAAATATTGATTGTGTGCCCAAGAAATAATTTGATCACCCAAAATTTGCAAGAATCTGTCCTAGGAATATGAGAGATATCAGTAAGAAAATTAAAACAAAACAATTCTATTCTCACAGGGCTTAAATACTCCTGGAAGACTCAGATCACGTGTACAGTGTGTCAGTAAGAGAAGCAGTGTATTCATACATGCTAAATTAAAATTTAAAAATGAAAGTAAAGAGGACTGACTGTCCTGGGGATACACAGTACAATTTCAGTATTAAAATTGTCCGCTGGAGCCTTTCACCCTACGGTGGTAAGTGATCTTGTGATTCTCTGTGCAGAGAACCGTCACAGCAGAGGCTCTGAGGCAGGAGAGTACTGGGTATTAGAGGCACTGGCAGCATGGTGTCAAGGCTATGGCATAGTGCATAGGGAGGCTATTAAGACAGAAGGTGGGAGAGAGTGGAGTCGGGTAGAGTGAGACCTGAGACCTTTGCTGTGCATAACACCTGCAAGGTACTGAGCAGCAGGGTGTCATTTTGACTTGGGTTCCAAAGGGCCATTCACACAGTTTTCAGTGATTCAAGTAAGAAATCAGACAAAAACACCATCATATATCTGAGGAAATTGACAGAAAGCCCAAACCTTAGCCAAAGAACTCAGATTATTTCTGGATAAGAGAGTGACTCTAGATAGGCTGACTAGAGGCCAGTGCATGAATTTGCACCAAGAGACATTTGGCTACACAAACCTGACTCAATAGGCCTTAACATATATGACAGAATGCATGGAATCGGGTGGTGGGAGTTACGAGGGTTCAGATGGGGGAGGAGGTCTAAATATGAAGAACCTGTATTGTACGAAATGCACAAAAATTCAAGAAAATATACATTGAGAAAAAAGAAGAAATAATGACTGCTTAAATGGAAGCAACTGGAGATTTGGGCTCAGAAATACTCTGTGCTTATGAGTTAAAAGGGGAGTAAAATGTCCAATTGTAACGTGGCCTCTTCTTACCCATATAGCTAACCGTCTCTCCAAAACAAACGTTTTAACCTTTTCAACGTATGTTCCGGTTCCCATTTCTTTCCTGCCAATGTCCCTGCATGCTGTCTGCTTTGTACTGCCTTTCCAGATTGCATTAGGCTACATGACCCTCAAAGATCCCCTGATCTAATCCCTGGAGTCTGTGAGGGTCATTTTGCATGGGAAAAGAGAGGCTGGACACATGTGATTGAGTCAACAGTCTTGAGAAGGGGAGGGTATCCAGGTTAGCTGCTGGGCACTACAAGAATTCATGAGAGTCTTCATAAAGAAGCTAGGAAAGTCAGCGAGAGAGAAAGCTAGAAACCCATGTGAGGGCTGAAGCAGCAACCACAGAGATGTGACCACAGTGCATGAATGTCTGCCGCCTCCAGACACTGGACCCAGCAAGGAGGGGCTCTGCCCTAGGGCCTCTGGAAGGAATAACTGCTCATAACACCTAGGCTTTAATCCAAACAAGCTAATTCTAGACTTCTGTTCCCCAGAACTGGAAAAAAATAAGGACTTGTTGTTTTAATATTTCTGATAAATTTATTACCGTAACAACAGGAGTCTAATATACCCATCCACTCCCCACGTCACTCTGAGATAACCCTGGCTGCGTTTTGCCTAAAGCAGCAGCTCTACTGAGCAGTGCTCTCCTCCACTGCAGTTCTCTCTTGGCTTCCCCCTCGTGATGTCAAGCCTCACATTTAATAAAGCTTCCTATAGGGAAACCCCGCCATAATTTACTGATGTCTTTTGTCACTGTCCCCAACAATTTCATAAAAACAACTTTCTCTAAAAGCAGACTCCGTCCATTTTCCAGTCTAATATATAAAAGACTTTTTGGGTCCTCCCTCTGTTTTCAGAACCAGCAAGAAACCTAACAAACCTAATAATCAGAAATTATTGTGTCTACTACAGAAGATTATAAGGTGAACTTCTGCCTACAAACTTGAGCTGTCCAGCAAGGAGCTGCAGAGACTCATCCCACTGGACCAGAAACCTCTTCTGGAACCATTAGTGGTATGGGATAACCCGGGCCATCTTTGATGAGTCCCCAGAGGCCCAGTGTGGTTAAGTCTAGGAGTTAAAGACAGCAAAGAGTCACAGTCCTAAGGAGCCCCACTCTTTTTTGAGTTTTACTTCTAAGAGATCAAATAGGTTCTCACAGTGGATCCTGGAAAATGTTTCTTCATACTTACATCAGGGGGAGAGAAAAGGAGCAATTTCCAAATACGTCAGAATTTTCCATTATATAACAAGGCCTGTTCTTGAAGAGAAAATATTTTGACCTAGTCTAGACTATTAAAACTTTTGTTTTCAGAGCTTAACCAACCTGGAGAAAAGGAAATAATCCCATTCCAACCCCATCTAATCATCCTGTCCCTACAAGAACGAGAAGGAAAGGGAGAAGTGGGAGAATCAGAAGAACTAAAGTTCACAGTCCGGGCACTCTGGCTTAAAGGGGTGAGGCAGAATCAAGGCAGAAGCCGACAGCATGCTTCCCTGCCTACCACATGTTAATAACCACATGTTAATTAAGGCCAATTTTCTCATGTTCTTTTTACCCAGTGCATCATATTTAGGCATCAAGAAAAAATATATAACATGAAGGAAAAAGAATAACCCCCCACACAAAAAAGTTGGAAGAAACAGGAAATCTCTAAACCAGACTCAGACATTGCAGGCATGTTGGAATCATCAGACTAAGAATTTATAGCATTGAATACATAAAACAGGAAAGAAGATCTAAAGATCAGTCACCTGAGCTTCGACTTTAGAAAACTAGAAGGAATGGGTAAGCTAATTCCCAAGTGTGCTGAAGAAAAGAAATAATAAAAATTGCTGCCGAAATCAATGAAATTGAAAGCAGGAAAATCAAACAGAAAGTGCATTAAGCCAAAAGCTGGCAACTTGAAAAAAACACTGAAATTGTTAAACTTCTATCCAGGACAACTGTGAAACAAAGAAAAGGACAAAAATGGCTGATATCAGAAATAAAAGGGAAGATATCACTACTGATCTTCTGGACATTAAAAGGACAGAAATAAATATAAAGAACTTGGTTTTATCCCAGGGATGTACAGTTGAGTCAGCATATGCAAATTAATACACGTAATACATAAGTAGATGCAAAGGACAAATCACATGATCATCTCAATGGATGCAGAAAAGGTCCTCAACAAAGCTTGGCATTTCTTCGTGATAAAAGCCTGAAGGGAACAGGAACAGAAAGAACACATCTCAGTGTGAAAAGAATAGATGTGGTCAACCTACATCCAGCATTACACCGGAGAAGAGTGAAACGTATTTCCTCTAAAACCAAGAGCACTACTGCGCCTACCCTCACGGCCCTTGTTCAGTGTCGTGTTCAGAGCCTTAGCGAGAGAAATAAAACAAGAGGAAGAAACTAAATAGACACATTAGAAGTCACAGCATACGAAATCAGCACACAGAAATTGGTAGCTTTTAGCTGTATCAATTGTGAACTTACCAAAACAGAAATCAGGGATAAATTCTCATTTGTAGTACCTTCAAAATATAAAAATAAAATACTTAATAATAAACCTGACCAAGGAGGTGAAAGTCTTGTAAAACACTAGAAGATAGAAAGGGTGGAAGAATTAATACTGTAAAAATTGCTGTATTACCAAAAGTGATCTACAGATTTAATGCAATCCTTTTTAAAATTCCAATAATATTCTACACAGAACTAGAAAAATTTCCTAAGGTACACTACAGGACCATAGTAACAAAAACTGCATGGTACAGCACAAAACAGAAATTAATGCACAAAGCTACATTCTCTTAATTTTCAACAAAGGTGCCAAGAATATCCATTGGAAAAAGACCAAAAAACAGTATTTAGGGACAGTTTAATACTATGTTGTAGGGTAAATTTACAGTTTCTCTCTGCCTCGAGGGACATGCCTCCAAGAATGTGATTGACACAGATGAAGCCAACAGAGTCTTCTTCCAACCAACCAGTGACTTAAGGGGGAGGGGCTAGCGGGAAAGCAAACAAAGCTGGGTAGGAGTCGAGGGCCGGGCCCTTAGGGTCTCCATCTTGGGTGTGTGTGCTGCGGGTCCACCATACTTCTGATCAAAATGCTGGCTCCTCCACATGAAATTTCTGTCTCTCTCCCCAGGGATGACTCCTTTGTAAGTAACCCCGAATAAAACTGGTCTCTCTAACCCGAGAACATCCTCCGTTTGCTCAATTGATTCAAACCTAGTGGGTGGCCCTGAATGCCAGGCCTCACTGCCAGAGAATTCTCAAGACGTATGTCCATTGAGCAGAGTAAGAGTATTCCGTTCTTACACAGGACCTATGATCTACTCAGCCATAAGTTCTTGGCGCACTTGACAGTACTAGACCTGAGTTTAGTCTTTTGGGGATAGCCTTAAATTAAATGAGAAAGTAGTTGGCTACTCAAAAACTTACTGTTTCACTGTTGCACCAGTGGGCATATCTTTCTGTACCAGCTTGATTTCTCCATGTCCTATGCTCAGTCACGTGTTGTCTTCAACAACAGGGTCTTACCATCAAGTCATCAAGTTCTGGAGGGAAACCAAGAGCGATAGCAATAGCCTATCATGTTTGGAGAACTATGGGCTCCCTCTTGCCAACAACTCAAAAAGAGGTATCCCATGCATGGCTGTTACATTATTTGGTATTTGGTGGATAGCAAAATCTGCCAGGGCAATTTATACATGAAAATTGACCAGCACAGTAGATAGTCATGCTGGAAACAATACTCAACGGTATATAAAAATGATGGAGATATTTAGATGGAGTATGAAAAGCTAAATAGTCATTTTTAGAAATATTCAGCTTGGGACTGAAGAGATGGTTCAGTGGTAAAGAGCACTGGCTACTGTTGCAGAGGATCTGGGTTCAATTCCCAGCACCCACACGGTGGCTGACAACTGTCTGTAACTCCAGTTCCAGAGAAATCCAATACCTTCTTCTAACATCTACAGGGCACTGCACAACACAGGTGTACTTACACGCATGCAAGCAATACACTCATAGACATAAAAAATGTATTTAAAAGTATTCAGTGTTACACCTTATCATTTAGAGGATTTTCTTTTTTACTCAAAGTTCAGAGCATTCCATTTGCTCCAGGAAACATGGACATAATGTAAAGGAGAAAGTGGAGACTCAAGCCATGAATTGTCTTCTACATCTTTGTATCCACAGAGAGGAAGATGATAAACTAGGCTTTCACAGTCTGGTAGAAATTAGGAACATGTATAGGTGCCACTAATTGTGTGAGCTTTGTTAGTGTGTTCCGTCCAACAAGATGTGTAAGGACTCCATGCGGAGGATGTATCTGGGCCTGTTTTTCAGAGATAGGTAGAAGTTTTCCAGGTATGGAAAGAAAATTATTCCAGGTGGGAAAAATCAGAGTAAGTGCAGTGAAAGTCTTTGAAATACCTGGCTTATTGGGGGATGTTCTTTTTAGAGGTAGTGGACAGCTGTGAGAAGGACTACAGGGTTATGAGAGCCATGAATTCCATGCCAAGAAAATTTTAAGTTCTGCTGTAGAAATGGAATGTCATCTGAAATTATTAGGCATCATAGTAACCACATTTTTTTCTAAGTTTTTGACTCCAGTACCAAAAGCATTGTAGAAGATAATTTCTCAGAAAGAGAGGGAGGGAGTCAGCCAACCAAGTAGTGGTTCTTGTCATTCTCCAGCAACACTTTGTATGCTAAACTGACTCATAAAAATATATGAAAAATATGGAGACTTTCTTCACTTAAATGGATAATTCAATTTCTTTTCCATAAAAAATACATATCAAAAGAAATTAATCTCTTCAAAACTAGTGAAATATATAAGATGATACCTACATTTGCTTGGTTCGGCAAATGTAGAAACCAACTACATGCAAGTCCTTTAAATGAATACATTTATTCAATAATTCTATTAACATTTATTGAAGACCTACCTTGTTCTAAGAAACCAGTTTATTTATGGAATTCAATCAAAATAAAGACATTTCATGAGTCATGGAACCTACGTTCCAGTAAAAGACTCAAAAAGTAACTAAGTTATCCACACAAATAAGGCCATAATTATAAATTTTATATTTGTTATATGACCAATTAAAGGAGGAATGTAATTAAGAATTACAAATGGGACCAAACCCCCCTCTTCCTGTTCTCGGCTTTGATCACACAGAGATCCACCTGTCTCTGCTCCAGAAGATCAAGGGCATGTACAACCACACCTGGTTCTCACTTTCTTTGTGGAGGAAATGCTCTACTTAGAAAATGCATCTTCTAGTACCTGAAATCAGTTCCTATGTACTCATTTAATTTTTAAAAATTAGAATGTAATTATTTATTGTGTTTCTGTTAAGTTTTGAAAATTGCACTAGCAGTGGACTAAATCAAAGGAATTTAAATCTTTTAGACTCTCCACCATGTAGGTTTAAGTCACGTATAGGAATATTGAAATGTTTACATACTTTTTAAAGATTCTTTTATGTGTAGGCTTGAGTCTGTGTGTGGGTATGAGCAGATGAGGTCAGGGGTGTCTGACACAGGTGTTTAGAAACAAAATCAGGTCCTCTGCAAGAGCAGAAGACGCCCTTCTCCATGATTTAGCCAGCCCCCAACTTCACATTTTTAACAAATTTAAGGATATATTTTTGTTTATTTCCCATCTCAAATGATTCAAGGATTATTCTTAATAAAAATTGTGAGTCATGTGGCTGCAAAGATGGCTCACTGACTGCTCTTGCAGAGGACCGGAATTCAATTCCCAGCACCCACGTGACAGCTAATAGCCACCCCTAATTCCAGTTCCAAGGAATCGGACACCCTTTTCTCAACCCACGGCACTGCAGAGCATGGCTACACTTACGCACATGCAGACAATACACTCATAAAATAATAAATAATTTTTAAAAATTATGAGTCTTTTGATCATTTGTGAAGCATCGTAAGTTTAATGTTTCCTCTTTGTAATACAGAAGAGAAAAACTGTAAAGATGAAATAAATATATTACAGTATTTTTCTGGTAAGCTATTACTCAGTCTATAAACAGCATAATAGAGTATTTTATTCTTATGTGTATCTAAAGCATATTTCAGCTCTGATTAGTAATAATTTTCTGTTTGTTTATGCTTTGATTTGTCTGTGTTTTGAGCCAAGGTCTCCCTGTGGCTCCAGGTGGCCAGAACTTGCTATGTAGACCAGGCTAGCCTTGATCTCATAAAGCTCCACCTGCTTCTACCTCTAGAGTGCTAGGATTTAAGACATGCATCACTACACCAGGCAGTAGTAAGTTTTTAAATCAGAAATGGTTTTTCTTCACAGGCATGAACGCATTCATACCAAGAAAGGTAACTTAAACACAACTCTAATTTCTGGTCTGAAGGATATACATGATTTAGCAACCCTAGATGTTTTGGATGAGGTAAGAATCGAGTTTAATTAAACTTACACATTCTAGTTTCTTTATTTAAAGAAGTGATATGAACAGAGGGTTCTCTGAATACCATTAGAATTGTCATTTGGGTCTCTCTCTTGCAGTGTGTGTGTGTGTGTGTGTGTGTGTGTGTGTGTGTGTACACGTGTGTGTGTCTGTATGTGTATCTATCTCCCCAGCCTTTCTGAGAGAGGGTACCACTACGTACCCCTGGCTGGATTAGAGTTCACAATGTAGCTAAAGCTGACCTCAGACTTAGAGCAATCCTGTCTGTCCTGTGTTGAGATTGTAGGCAGTTCACATTTTGTCTTGAATTCTTATCTCTTCTGTCCTTAGAACTCAGATTTCCAGATCTTTCCAGCCTATTGTCATTTGTTTAATGCTCAAATGACAAAGAGGTGAGGTTCCCCAACTATGATTTTTCTTCTCCTTAGTAATTTCTAGGGGTCTCAAAGGTACTATTTTCTGGGCTCATAAAACAATCTGCATCTCACAACTGTGTGCCATCCCCTTTCCCCGTCCTGTACGGGCTCGTGGTGGCAGGACGCAGAAGCCTCCATGATGCCCCAAGAGAAGCTTTCTGTTACTGTGGTCCTTCTCACAGGATCATGAAGCCCCTGCTTACACTCAGCATATTTCATTCTGCTCAGAACTCCTCATTCTTGTTGCCCCAGAAACATCTCAAACATTTCTTACAAAGGTTCAAGTCCAAGCCAGTAAACTACAGAGTGTCTTCTCCTCCTCCTTCCACATAGACAGATTATTAAAGAAATAAATGGCCACTCTTGTGTAAAGGGGAAAACTTAGGCCATTGTGAGTCGTTCCCTGCAAAGGGATTGTGGAACCCTGGCCCTTTCCTCTTCCACTCTCTGCTTCCTGACTTTTGTCAGAAGTGCCACATGTTACATGTTACATGATGTGCTGCCTCATCCAGGCCTCCAACAAGAGGACTAGCCACAAATTGAAGCCTCCAAACAAAACATTTCTCCTTATAAGTTGATTTATCTAAAGTGTTTGTGGAAAGTGGCTAACACACTAAGTTTAAAGTGTAAAAGCAACTTCCTCAAAATAACCTCTCTTAAGATCATCATCAAAGCTATTTGATTTTGAGAAATTTCAGAAATTGCGCTCAGCTTTTTTTGAAATCTTACATGTTAAATCTTCCAGTAATGTGAATACCTAGGTTTTTGGATTATAAAAACTTCACTAATTATGTTGTTGACCAATATATTAAAATATTAAACAATGAGTTTGAGTCTGTTGTCTGGATTTTTTTGAACTAAGACCTTTGGCCTTTATTTTGTATCTTGGACTGTCCACAATGATTGCAAGCGCTATTAAAATTAGTTCATGTAGTTATGTGATCTATCAACTTGGAAAGTTACTTTCCGAATTTTTTGCTCTGTGTCATATGCCCAAATGTCTAAGTAGAAGAGTTGGACATCCTACAGAGCCGTTAAATAGACCTTAGTTTGGAATATACGATGCCCACTCTGTTCTCTGACCTTTTCTAGATCCTTCTCTTCACCTCATCTATTACACTTACTTATTTCCTCAAAGCCTATATATTATACAATTTAACATATTGTATGTAACATATTACATATAAAGGGTAACATGTATGTCCTTTTCAAAGTGCAGTTAAGAATGGCATTTTCTTTTCTTTCAAAAATCAAAGAAAATGCTTGTCAACTAACTGTTTTATGGATGTGATGGTACATCGTTTACAACCATTATGCCTTCTTATAATCCTCATTGCACTCTTTACCTTTTTGAAGCAGGGTCCTTACTGTACACCCCAGTGTGTGCTTGAACTTAGGATCCTCTTGTCTCAGCCTCCCAAGTACTGGAATCAGTGCCTGCGCCACCACACTCAGCTTACAAATGATTTTTGTTCTTCTTGTTGCTTTTGTTTTGTTTTTTGATACAGATTCTCACTATGTAGCCTGCTCTGCCTGAAAATCAGTATTTAAAAAGGTCTAGCCTTGAACACACAGAGATCCACCTGCCTCTGCCTCCAGACTGCTGTGATTGATGACATGCACTATCATGCCTGGCCTACAAATGATTTTAAGAAAGAAAAATTGTTTTTACCTTGCCACAGAATACTGTGTCTGAGCACCTGGAGAAGTGTTATTCCAGAGACCAGATATATATATACGTGGGAGATATACTCATTGCTCTCAACCCTTTCCAGAGCCTAGATCTGTACTCCACAAAGGTATGTGATGAGGCTTGCATTCTTATTTTGAACAAATAGCTGTAGAAGTCAAATTCGTAATTTAAATGGATGCTAGTAAAATTTTATCCAGCATTGGGAGAAAACCTGTAATATTTTTATCATTCAAACATAGACATAAGAAAAATTTATGAAATCAGACCAGATGCAATTTGTGGTCTTTAAAAAATGTGTGCGAATGTTAACTGCACACAGTTTCTAGTAAGAGCCCCATGCCACGTAGCACATCTCTGAAAAATGCCTGAAAATGTGCATGCTTAATGTCTGCCTCTGAACCCAGTCCTGCAGAGTGCAAAGTATAGCTATATCATTTATATATACAATACATACTTAATGGCTGTAAAACATATCATTATGAAGTTTCAATTCCTTTTCCCATATTAGTTGGTTCGTTACTATCACACAATGCATGCTTTGTGAATACAAAGATATAATTATCAATTACTCAACCTCTAATAATTTGACTATAAAATTAAACGTGACTTTTTCATTTTTAATTAAGTCTGTTGTCCTCCAGCCATCTGTGCACTCTATAACATTATTAAATGTTGTGCTGCATCATTTTATGTTATGTCCTGTATGTGGGCTGCATCATGCAGACACATGGCATATGTGCATATATAGTATGTGTGAATAATGTTCTGCTGGTATGGATTTTATTTATCTTTTGCTTTCAAAACTACAACTATATTGTAAAGAATCTATAGATTAAATAAAGATACAAATAAAACTAAAAAATGCCATAAAATTATTTATTTTAACTTCAGCTTTCTAAGCTGTATATTGGAGCAAAGAGAAGTGCCAACCCGCCTCACATCTTTGCAATGGCTGACTTAGGATACCAGTCTATGGTCACTTACAACTCAGACCAGGTAAGGCAGGCCTCCTGCATCCATCTCTTACATCCCAGCTGTGGCTGCGTTTCCTGAAAATGGTCACTGTTTCCCTTGCCTTTTGCAGTGCATCGTAATTTCTGGAGAAAGTGGTGCTGGGAAGACAGAGAGCGCTCATCTTTTAGTTCAGCAGCTCACGGTACTTGGGAAGGTAGACATTTTTCTTCTGTCCTAACATGTGCATTTGTTGTATTCCAAATAGCTATTTTACTGTTCACTATCACCCACATTTATAATGCATAGAAATCATAAAACACAATTGCTATCATTTGAGTTTAAAATATACCAAACAATATTTTCAAAGCATATTCTCTTGTTTTGAAGAACTTCTGACTTTTCCCACTCTTGGGCAGCAAGCCTTTACATGTTTTCTCTGTTTAACCTCAGTGAACTTGCTAAATGCTTCACTGACAATGATCAATTACAGATGAAAGCTGGAAAATTACTGTGTGGAAAAAAAGAAAGAAAAGACAATCCCTCAGCTGTGTAGATCTAAATCATAAAATCTGTGGAGGATTAAAAATGTAAAAGCTAAATAAATTGATTACCATGCTTATGAATTTTGACTCACAGTTATTAAAATGCTAATCCTCCATAAAATGATTTTCAGATTCAATGCAAATACAATAAAAATTTCAGAAGTAGCTTTAGTGAAAATTGGCATGCTGAGTCCAAAAATGTTTGTCCGAAGAATTATAATAACCAAACAATTTTGAAAAAGAACAAAGAGTATCTGTTCTATATTTTTCCAGATTTGCTATGAAATTGCATTGATCAAGAAATTTGTCATTAAGGAAGAGTTACAGACTCATGGGATATATTAGAGTCATAATATATTTATTTTTGTCAAAGATGGTTGTTCAATTAATGAAGAACTAATTTTTAACAAATAGTGTTGGAGAATTGGATATGCCCATGCAAACAAATGAACCTCATAGACCTCACGTACTATAGAAAATTAACTTAGAAATAAGACTGTAAGACCACTAACTATAAAACTTTAAGAAGAAAAAACAGAGAATGTTCCATAATCTTAGTGAAAGAATCCTTAGATAATACACAAAATACAGAATTCATAGAAGGAAGAATTATTGGATTTTACTAAAATTAAGAATTTCTATTATCAGGGCTGGAGAAATGACTCAGCATTTAAGAGCACTGGCTTCTCTTGCAGAGGACCCAGGTTCAATTCCTAGAACCCAGATGTGGCTAACAACCATCAGTAACTTCAGTTCCAGGGGATCCCAATGCCTGATGCCCTCTTCTGAACTCTGTGGGCATTGTATGACATACATGCAGGCAGTGCACACATACACATAAAATAAAAATAATAAATTTTTAAAAGATTTTTCTGTTCTCTGATGGTTCTATTAAATATTAAAATACTAATGTAAACCACATCCTCTGAGAACATGTTTATAATCAAATAACTTATAAAGATGTATCTAGTTGTGTATAGAATTATAAACCCAATATCCTAAACCCAATACTAAGAAATTAAATGACAAAAATTGGAGAAGGAAAACGGAACTGTCATTTCTCCACAAGTGCTATTTAGATGACAAATAAAAGCTCTTCAACCACAGAGGTTATCTGGAAATTGTAATTTAAAACTTCATTAAACTCCTTCAAACACCTATTAAACAGACTAAAAAGTATTGTAAGAATCTGACCAAATGAAGCATTTCCATAGATCTGGAGCTGCTGGGGCTCTCATATACGACTAGTGAGAATGAAACATGGCGATGAAAAGTAAGTAACAGAGTCAATGCAACCACTCTGGAAAAGTTTGGATATTTCTTATAAAGTCAAACTGCACATGCCATGCAACCCAGCAGCCCTACTGTTTCCTGTTGAGGAACTGAAAACCTATGTTTATATGAAAACATGGGCAAAGATTTATAATGATTTTATTAATAAACTCCAGAATGGATAAACTATAGAGATAGGATCCTCCCTCACAAGTTGAATGCTTGCCTACTGTTCTCCATCTCCAGCACATTAGAAAACAAAAACTTCTTACCTGACCCATAGCTGACAACCTATATATTACAGGAGAACATTATACAGCAATAAAACAGCGAACATAGGCTAATAACTTTTTAACAAGCAAAAAATACTGTTTACAACTCACCCTTCTAAAACTTAGAGCCTTGGTAAAATTTTTGCCTACACTGATTGGAGAAATTTGTGTTGCAAGTACCAAAGGTGCAGGACCAGACCTTAGTCTCTATGGAGGGCTGAAGACACACAGTGAAGATCAGTTGCTTGATTGAGTCTAATTGCTTTGTAGAATGATGAGTAGAAAGAATTGCATATTTCTGTTAAATACAATGAACTTCCTTCAATATGTCCTACCATTTGTGTTGGTATGGAATAAAAATATATTCTGTGGTTAATATAACCTCTGCCCTCCAGATCTGTGGCCCCTCAGGACTGAGTAAGTCAATAGAGAACAGGCGTGTGCTGCTGCCGCAGGCCCTCACACCACTCCCTTGGACGGCAGTCCTATGCCCACGCCCTTTCACTCTCTCTACAACGAATGTGGTTTTAAAGGGATTGACGCACGCTGAATCAAGATCTGTAATTAGATATGGGAAAGAGAGGAATGAAGCACAGACTACTGGGACAGAGGGGTGGGCATGAAGGACTACTGTGACATGGAAGAGCTAAACTTGGAAATCAATTTTCACATATGCCATCTGCAAGGCCTTGCAAGTCTGTCTTGATTTGTGGGCTGAAAGAGGTTTTCAGTAAAGGATTAGCTCCATGTGAATGTTGTCTTATAGATGTCAGCAAATTTTTAATCTAATCTCTGACTTGCACTAGATCTAAAAATGTGATTCAGTGGTGTGTGTGTGTGTGTGTGTGTGTGTGTGTGTGTGTGTGTGTTCATGTGTGTGTATGACAGCCAATTCTGCCCTTGTCAGGCTCTCTCTTGTTTTTTACTTATGCCCTTGATAAAGATTTAACAGATCCAAAAATGGGCTGCTTACTGGATAGAATTTTCCATTGGAATGTACAGTCCCCTGGTTCTTACTGAGCAGGTCTTGGCTATTTAATAAACAGGAGGATGAAGATATTATCTTGCCTTATCGTGGATAGAAGACAGTGCAAACCAAGTATGAAAGAGCCAGTTTTCCCAAATGTCCTCTTCTCCCTTCTCTTCCCCTTACCGCCTCTTTTAGAGGACTGGCAGACTCCACAGCTTCCCTGAGATAACTCCTCTAGTCTACTCAGATCCTCACATAGCCTCTGTTCTGAATAGCTACTGTTCTCTCTCAATTTGAAAAAGGTCTATATCCTTAATGCAGCTGGCCTCGGTAAGATTTTAGGTTTATCACTGACAATAATATCCTTGAGCCAATTTCCACCAAAGATGCAAGTGACCCACAGCCCCCTAAGTCTCTAAAGGGACAGAACGTGAACATCCTGAGGTGCGGTGGCATTAGCAGAGGGGCACAGCCAGGCAGATGCTGCTCCTAGTATTTGACATTTCTTTCCCTCCGTTCTCATATCTTCATTCTCTTTCGTTCAGTTTTAGCCGCTTTTATAGAAACCAGGAAAATGGTTTTGACTTTGGAGAAAATTTAGATGTAGCCTCAGGTCAAGAAATAGGGATAAAGTGAGAGGTGTGTCTCATTTTGTGTAGACTGCTTATAGTTTTATTTTCAAGTCAGGCTCTGCCCAGATATATATTCTAAGAAAGTGAGTGAATGCTCACACAGGAGGTGCTAGACATCCTTGCAATATCTGGCAGTACACCAAAAAATTTGCCCTCCTATGTTTTTATTTACATATGAAGTGCTTATCAAATAAGAGACAACTCATAACTTATTAGAGGAAAAATTAATTTTTATATTGTTTTTTGTCTCTTGGCATCTCCACCTAGGCTAATAACAGAACTCTACAAGAGAAGATTTTACAAGTGAACAATTTGGTTGAAGCTTTTGGCAATGCCTGCACTATCATAAATGATAACTCCAGCCGATTTGGAAAATATTTAGAAATGAAATTTACCTCTTCTGGAGCTGTGGTAGGAGCACAGATTTCTGAATACCTTCTAGAAAAATCCCGCGTCATTCACCAAGCCATGTAAGTTCATGTCTGATTATACTTTAGCTTCTGGAAAATAGAGACAAGAACACAGTTTATGATTTCATTAAAAGGCCTTTCTTATTCAACAGTTTGTTAATAACCTACTATGTGCCAGGCACTTACTACTGGAATAAAGTGACACCTATGCACTGTCATATTCTCACATTTATAGCTTCCAATAGAAGAATTTAAAAATAATCTAAAAATCATGCTACCAGACAGAAAATCAAAACCGACGTGCACATAGAAGCAACATATTTTTCCAGTCAAAATCAATATGAAATTTAATTAGGAATAATAAATTCTGTTTCTCTTTTAAATGAAAATGTTTCTCTTTTGCCAAATATATTTAGACATTTGTATTAATTTTCTTCTTCCTGTGTTTACCCATAAGAGACCAAATAAAAGGTTCGGGAATGATCTGATGTATGACTATGCAACAAATTAAGTTTTTGTATTTCTATTTCTGTGTATGAGTGTTTTGCCTGCATGTATACAAGTGTACCATATGTGTGCAGTGCTATTGGAGGCCAGAAGAAGGCATTGGATTCCCCAGACCTGGAGTTTCAGAGATTGTAAGCCACCATGTGGGTGTTGGGAACTGAACACAATTCCTCTACAAGAACAGCGAGTACTTTTAACCAATGAGGCATCTCTCCAACTCCCATTCATATTCTTTTGATATTAGATTAAACGAGTTTCTTTTGACTATTTATCGACAAACCACAAAATTTCTTTTCTGTCTAACAACTCTTAAAGCATCCCTGTCATCTTAGGAGGAAATTATAGTGACACATTAGATTTGTACCCTGATGGCTATATTATTTTTAAAGAGAGTGACAAGTTAAACTCTTCCATGTCGTTTTCATACTGAACATTCTATTTCATTATAGTAACACATCAGGTAAATTCACAGAAACATAGTATTTGGTATGTGTTAGTGCATTTGTGTATGTGTGGTGCTGAGGATCAAATCCAAGGCCTTGTACTGCTCGTCAACTGCTGTGCCAGAGAACTAAGTCCCAAGCCTCATAAATACAGCTTTAAATTGTGGCCCCAGGAAGGACTAGTCTCTCCAGGGTGTGACATTTAAACTTTTAAGACTTTCATAAGACCTCAGTTCTATAACTTACTGTGTATGTGACTTGAAGCAGTTTAGTTAACCTCTCTGCACTTCACATTTTCATCTTTAAAGTAGAAAAGGCGCTAGGACCTGCCTGTCGGTTAAGGTAACACCTTCAGTGTTGTATTCAGTTTAGTGAACCTACATGGTGAGAAGGCCATTAGTGCAGCCGAGGGCAGCTATGAGCACAGTGCAACACAGCGCTGTATGCTTACTTAAAGCTTTATGAGATATTTAGCTATTTCCTTTTTGTAACTTGCTTCTGTAGTTCTCAACACAACTTTGTGGATGACGTGTCACAATATCAAAAGGCTGGACATGCTTGAAAGCCTAGAATTGCAGTAGCTGTGTTAATAGCTTTGAGGATTAGAAACAGCATCTAGTGAATTGAAGATGCTTAATAAATGTCAGATACCATTATTAACTTGTGCCCAGAACCTGAACCGTGTAGACATACTATGCCTTTGCCATTCATACCTAGAGGGACCTCAGGGTCTTATGCAAAGGTGAATATGACTCTGTCTCAACATTCTTTGTTGTACTCTCATAATGTTTTCACCTTCAGTTGGGGACAGAACTATGGAAGAGTCACCTGTTGGCATCTCGATTGGGCGACCATGTTGCCCAATGTCAGGGTTATTCCAGCATGCTCTATGGAGTTATGGGCCAAAACATCACCATAATCATACATGTGGAGTTGCACACTGAGACCCTGAGTCTGTATGTATTAGTGCATTTGTGTATGTGTGGTGCTGAGGATCAAATCCACTTAGTTCTCTGGTACAGCAGCTGACTAGCAGTACAAGGCCTTGGATTTGATCCTCAGCACCACACATACACAAATACACTAATACATACCAAAACCTATGTTCCTGTGAATTTACCTGACATGTTACTATAATAATCATCTCTGGATGATTATTCAAATACTGTAGAGTGTGTTTGCAAAATCGGCTTAGAGGGAAAAACTTTCTTTCATCTTACTCTTTCAAAGTGATAGTTTGTCAATAAGGGAAGTCAAGGAACCCAAGGCAAGAACCTGGAGGCAGGAACTGAAGCACAGACTATGGAAAAGTGTCGCTTAGTGGCCTGCTCCCCTGGGCGATGCTCAGCCCTCTTATTTATACAATCTAGGTCCACCTAGCCAGTGATGGCACCACCCACAATGGGCTGGGCCCTCCAACCCCAGTTATCAATGACGAAAATGCCTCACAGACATGTACACAGCTCAACCAGTAAAGGAAATTCCCCAGCTGAGGTTCACCTCCTCCGGGTATATCACATTGAATACAAAAAACTTCCTAGCACACCCGCCCCTATGACCCGCTTCTTCCAGGTAGGCCACAACTCCAAAACCTCCACAGACAGCATCACCAGCTAGGGCCAAGTGTCCAAAAGCTTGGAGACTATAGGGGACATTTCTCATTCAAACCACCACACAAGGTAACCAATTGCTTTCTGTGTAAGTACTCTTTGCTAACTGTTTGCATCCACACACATTCCGATTGGACTTCAGGACCACTTCACCTGGTACCTAATCCCCAACTTGGTTAAAACATATATTTATTTTTATTTTACTTAATTTTGATGCATTTTATATTCTGTAAAAGTTTTGTGGCCTTTAAAACTGAGAGGCAACACTATTCCTCAGTTCATTCTTTTCCTTTTGTGTATGGTGTACACACATGAGTGTGTAGGTTCACACACCATGCAGACGCCAGAGGAGGATGTTGGGTGTTCTTCTCTATCACTCTCTGCCTTATTCTCTTGAAAAAAGGTCTCTCACTAAACTGGAAGGCTACAATTTGGGCTAGGCTGACTGGCAGTGAGCTCTTAGGATATACCTGTTTCTGTCCCCCAATGCTGGGATTATGAGCAAATGCATCCGTACCTGGTCAGCTCTTATAGGGGTTCTTGGAATTTGAACATGGGTCCTCGTGTTGGCACAGCAAGCACTCTTACTCACTGAGTCATCTTCCCAGACCCAAAGGTACATTTTTAAATTATGAGCTCCAGTAGACTCTATTAATGATGATCATGAAGAAGAATAAATAAGTTCAGTGTTTGACCAAGAAACAAATTTATAAAGATAGAATGGGCATAAAAGAATCAAGAACAAATGGTTATCCCAGACTAACAAGGGGGAGAAACCATTTCTACCCATAGGCTTATGGGATATACACAAACTGTAGGTCTGTAGCCTTACAGGACTGTATCCTGTGGACAGATCCTTCCCCTGCCCTCTTTCTCCACAGGATGAACCCAGGTCATATAGTCTTCAGAGGTAAGTATTTGGGAGCCAACCTGAGAACCATGGAGGAACAAAGGCAGGCACGAGTTTTTTAGTGAGCTTATGCCTACTTTAGGAAGACTGGTTCTTTTTCTCCTCTGCCCAGGGCAGCCCACCTCCGTTCTGACCACATTCAATTTTAGACTACCTTTCTCTTGATGTACCCTAAGAAATTGTTACTTAAATCCTTTGCTAATGTAAGATATTAGAGAAGAAATCTTTATTTTTTTTTTATTTTATGTGTATGGGTGTATTGCCTGCCTGTATGTAAGTGCACCGTGTCATGAAATGCCCACAGAAGTCAGAAGAAGGCACTGGATTGCCCTGGAACTGCAGTTATGGACAGTTGTTAGTCGCCATGTTGTGCTGGTTACTGAACCTGGGTCCTCCGCAAGAACAGTCAGTGCTCTTAACCGCTGAGTCATCTTTCTAGCCCCTAAAGAAGAAGTTTTTACAAAGAGGTCATTGGAGAGAAAAATGACTATATTGAAGACCATGCTAGATGATTCACATAAATATAAATTATGGCTGTTTCTGCTAGTTTCCTCCAGTTAGGAGAGTTGTTCATCGAGCATTGATTGCACCTTCCTCCCTTGAAGGTCCTTTGTTAGGCTGCCCTCTGGTCATCAGCAAAGTGAAAGGCATGTTCTGTGCTGTCACGGCCCAGTCAGGCACTGTGCTGAGCACCTCACCGCCATTTTGTCTCTTCCCTGTTACGTCACAGTGATAGCATCATTGTCTCTTTTATACATGAGGAATCTGAGACTGAGAGCGTAAAGTCACCTCACGTGGAAAGCTAGTAGGTGACTGCGCTGTAGTTCAAGCACTTGCCTCTCCAGTTAACTCCAAAGCATTAATTCATTCACCCATTCACTCATTCATTCACTCATTAATCCATTCCTTCATCCATTTGACAAATATTTATTGAATGTCCACTTTGTACTGAGCACAGGAGACTTAAAGACAACTAAGAAAATTCTTGGGGGAAAGTAGCTCCTAGATTCCTAGGAATCCTGTGTGCCTTGGCTGGTCATTCATTGGTCTCTAGTCTCTGAGGGAAGAAGGAGATGAGTCCAGGTGTTAAGAATGAGCAAGTAGGTTGCAAGGAGAAAGATGGAAGAGACCAGGAGTCCCGGAGCAATATAAGACTAAAAGTGCTGTTGTCTATTCCGACTGTGTGAAGCAAAGCTTCCTCACCAGCTCTTTGGCCTTTTCAGTAAAGGTTCAGAGCTGTCACAGATTAGTTCAACCACCTGACTGAGGATTTTGCCTCAGTTTTGAAGGTGTTGGGGGCCTTGGTTGCAGGGTCAATCCTCGTAGTGCAAGACCATTGAACCCACATGAGAGCATCCAAAAGGAGTTCCTGCAAGTGGCAGAGTGAGCTCCAAAGAAGCACTTAGTAGAAGACACACGAGAACAGGGCCGGGTCAAAGAACACCATTTGGTAACCTACTGTGACCCTGCATTGTCCCAGGAGCACTAATGGGAACACAGGCTTGTGCTGTGTGGCTCTCTGTCTCCTTAAGTACATCTATAATGTGGTTTGGGTTCTTTTCTGTTGCTTTAACTCTGATTGTTTATTCACTGAAGGTCAGTCTGTTTCCCATGGTACCTCCAAGTCTTGTGAAATAACAGTCTCAGTAAATGTAAACTGATCATTATAGAGAAATCCACTAATTTTATGTGTCGAAATTTATGAGTCACTTCACTAATTGTACATTGTATCATTGAAGAGTGACACACAGAGCAATCAGTGTGATTCCAGGGGAACAAAGCGAACTAAATTATATACTGTGCTAGTCCCAGAGACATTTTATTGTTGTGCAGTGCTAAAAAGATGAGAACTAAACCAAACTTTCGTTTTGTTCTAACTTTTTAAAACTGAATTTCTTCATTGATAGTTTCATACCAATACATTCTGGTCACAATCACCCCACTGTGTCTTCTCCTTCTCCCACTGCTACAACACCCGCTCCTCTCATCAGGTCCCCAGCCCACCTTCACGTCCCTTTGCTTTGTTCTTCTGTGTACAGTGCTAGTGTTTCTTAAAGTCTTGAGAGTAGCTACAATAGGCGGAGCTGGAAACTGTGGCTCTCAAGGCAGCACGTGCAGGGAGCAGTTTAGAGTAGGAGAGGGCTTACTGAGCATGCCCAGGACCCTGAGTTTGATCCCCTACACTTCACAAAATTAATTTAAATTAAAAAGTTTAAAGTGAAGGAAGGACATCCTGGCCCTTGGGTCAGCAATAGCCTTGAAACCCTCCCTTTGCTCCGTGATTAATTCTTCTCCTACCTCTATGATGACCTTTCTTCTCTTAAATTCATTCATTTCATTCCTAAAATGTACCAAGATTTGTCCTTGAGGCCTTTTAATTTTCTCCCTTTACTCTCTTTCATAATCTCTTTTTTTCACAGGGCCTCAAGCAGTTGTTTGTAATCAACAACCAAATTTATACTTCTTCCCCTCTCCTGAGTTGTTTCCATTTCCAACAATCCGTGTGTCCTGCTCCCAGCTCAAATTCAGTCGATCTCTCAGCCCCGCACTTTGTACTCTGTCATCTCTCTCTTTCTAGCCTCTAGTAACTATGGAAAACCCCACTTGCCTTTAAACCACCTGTGAGGATTTTTTAGTTTCTCTCTGTGATCACCTTTGTGCTTTTCCTCCGCTTTCTTGTCCTCTGGTTCTATTTTTATATCAAGTCCTTGTTTCTTCTGATCTGAAATTTGGAGGGCTTGGAGTTCCTAAATATTTAATTTTTCTAAGCCTTGATATTATGGCCTCTCAAACCCAGAGTCTCAATGTGTAATGCATGCTGGCCTTCCTTCATTTTCAAATGCTAGCAAAGGAAACCATAAATCTGCTTTATCAAATTCTGCACTTCCATATCATGTTTATTTAGTAAGACAGAAGACCAATGGAGAATGTAAAACAGCTATTGCTACAACTCAGACACCAAGATTTCAACCACCTCCTTCTAACTCTATGTGAACTGTGTATTAAGTCCCTGAAGGAGATGCTGCTGTAAAACTATCTCAGAATGGCTTTTTGCAGAACCTTGAACCAAAACTAGAGACTATAGAGTAAAACCACAGAGTTCCAGACTTGCCATCCTTTACTTCATCATTAGAGAAGTAAATCTATACAGATATATTTCCTTAACCATTGGTTCTAAGGGAAATGTCCATGGAGGGGAAGAATAAATCATTTTAAGGGCTGAGTAAGGCGGTGCATGCTTTAATGCCAAGCACTCCAGTGGCCGAGATAGGCAGATTGTGTATTCGAGGCCAGCTTGGGCTATACAATGAGACCTTAAAAAGCAATAAAAACATTTTAAATATTTGAAAATGCCTCTTTAAAAAAATACAACAGCAATAGTAATTATATGTAGAAAGAGAAAACGTTCTCTTTTCATTAAGATTATGCTGCGCAATATGCAGGAGACATGAGCTAGAAGAGATTTTAAATCCTTTCTGATCTCTTTAGTAGAATTTGTACAGAATTATACATTAAAAAGGTGCCTCTTTCCTTTCTACGGACATGTAAAAGAACTTTCAAAGATTCTCTTGCTCAAGTAAAAATATCAAATTAATAATTATCAGTTCTTTCGTAAAATTCTTTGATTGGCCCCTAATTCCACTGATCCACGGGTGATCAAGAGGAGAGAGAGGGACAGAGCACTGACCTATCACTGTTGTACAGGGAGCCATGATAGAAAAGACTCCGAGCCAGGTCAGGCCACCATCAAGTGCAGCATGGCAGAGAGAATCCACAGCAGTGATTTAGCATCTCATGACCCAACTCTTGGGAACATCCAGAGCTTTGTGATGAGCATAAATTTCATACTAACTAGAAGAGAGCTAATTAAAGGAAGCAGTGGGGGAGGCCAGCCTTACAGTTTGTGGCACTATTATTAATTTAACCCTAAAAAGAGGATCTCTCCTCTACCACAGTCCTCTCCTTGAGCTTGATGATAATGAATGGGCAATCAAGAATAGGAGGGTTGAGTGTGAGAACAAAAATAAGAACACCGCAGATAGCTGAAAACCCCAGCATCTCCCCATAATGGCCACTGTGATTATCAGGAGTTAAATTAAAGCAGGGCCAAAGAAGGGACACGGAGAGAGAGGACAGGAAAGGCCGAGGGGTCGCCTCTTCTGTTTCAGTAGAGAGTTTGCACACATGATCTGTCCCGGGAGCTGAGCCCGGCAAGGGGAAGCTGTGAACAGAGGGCACTGGACCCTGAGGTCCCATATGACTATTGATCTGCTATCTGAACTGAAGTATTTCAACACCTGAGAAGTACTCTTTGTACTTAGAGCCAGAGTCATGAAATTTGAGTTATAAAAAGATTTCTCACAAATATAGGAAAACAGAACACTGGAAAGATAACATTAAAAGGATGGTGGAAGATGTGGCCTTTGGAGTCAGATCAACCTAGTTTGAATGCAGGATAGTCATCAGGTCTATGGCTCTGGGAGAGATGAGGAACTCTAAGCCTCAGTGTCCTAAGTATATAAAATGGGGAAACCACGCCTATCCCAGGAGTGAGCGTGAATAATTGAGCTAATTTGGCACTTATCTCTATCTGCATAGTGTCCATTTCATTTCTCTTTCCTGCCATTTCCCCCGACAAATGAATTCCTAGAAGTAGAAATTTTGACTGCTTGTTCTAGCTATAGTCCTACTGCCTAGAATAGTTCCTAGAAAGTCACTATCAAATGCGAAGGTGTTCAGAACAACCATGGAGTGGTGTGGTGTTAATAGTTGAAAATAATGGTGTTAGAAAAGAAAGCCAAACACAGTGTTCTAGGAAATCCATGTTGGGCTCTTTTCTAGCAATTGTCCTGACAAGTCATTGTAACATTTATTACATTGTAACAGTAAATGTGCATACTAATAATCTTCTTTAAAATGTCTTGTTTTTTCAGTGGAGAAAAAAATTTTCATATTTTTTACTACATTTATGCTGGTTTAGCTGAAAAGAAGAAACTGGCCCTTTACAAATTGCCTGAAAATAAGCCTCCCAGGTAATCCACCACGTTGTGCTTTGATGCTCTCTTGGGGTGTAATTTCAGATTTGATCCTTCCTTTTATGCTTGTTTCAGGTACCTCCAAAATGACCACCTGAGGACACTGCAGGACGTGACAAACAGCAGTTTCTACAAATCCCAGTGTGAACGGGTTGAGCAGTGCTTCAAAGTCATAGGTTTCACAATGGAGGTAAGTGCCAAAGACACTTGAACCCCTTTCACAAGTATGTTTTAGTCATCAGCAATGGTGTGCATTACCTAGCTTACTGAGAGATTAATATATGCCAGACATTGTACTCAGAGATTTGCATAGCATCCACTCCTGAGGTTTTAAAAATATAGAGTCTGTGTGTGTGTGTGTGTGCGTGTGTATGTGTCCATGTGTGTTGTCTGTGTCTGTCTGTCTGACTGTGTCTGCGTTTCTGTATATGCTATGTATACATGTGCATGCAAGTCCATGTGGAAGCCCCATATAAACACCACATGTCTCCCGGAACACTCTCCACCTATGTGTTTTTGACACAGAGTCTCTTCCCAGACTTAAAGCTCATCACAGCTTGACCGGCAGATGAACTTCGGGGCTCTGCTTGTCCCCATCAGTCCCCAGCACAAGCCTGGGGCTAGGTTACTGCCAAGCATTTTATGCAGGCTCTGAGACTCTGACCTCGAGTCCTCATGCTTGCAGCATGTACCTCACTAACTGTCAACTCCTCAACCCCAGTCTTTGACCGTGTTTCTAATCCTTTCTTGGTAACTTCCTATTCATATGTTCCTTTTAAGTTACTTGAATTTTACTAAGACATTAACACCACATTTGACGCCGTCTTGTCTGCTGAATTTTCTTAGAGTATTGAAATTTTTCATGTATCTCTTGCTTTGTTGATTTTTTTATTTCTTGCAGTTAGCATATGCAGTAGTGGGCATCGATGTGACACTTTCATGTGCACGCATCACGGCACTTGCTTCCTATTGGCCCACTTGTTGACCTTCCTTCCACTGCCTCTCTCTAGTGCCTGCCTCCTCCTGCTTCCGTATCGCAGGCCCCTTGGGTGCCCACTCCTACCTTCTTTTAGACGTTGTCTCCTTCTTCTCACAGCCCTTTTTCTGTTTTCAGGTTTCAACCAGACACATATGTACATGTATGATTTTAGAAATTTTAATCAAAATTTTGCATATGACAGAAAGCATGCAATATTTTCTCTTTCTGAGTCGACCCAATTTTGCTTAACATAATGACCATTTTCTTACTGATTTCATGATTCTATGCATTGTTTCTTTTAAAAACTGCCTATTTAATTTTGTTCTTCTTCGGTTTCTAGTATGAAACACTGACCAAAAGGAATTTGGGGAGAAAACAGTTTATTTCACCTTATGTCTCCCAGGTCACAGTTCATCACTAACAGGAGTCAAGGCAGGACCCTGGAGGCAGGAGCTGAAGCACAGGCCATGGAGGAACGCTGCTTACTGGCTTGCTCCTCTAGCCCATGCTTGGCCTACTTTCTTATACAGCACAAGACTACCTGCCTAGGGGAGGCACTGCCCACAGTGGGCTGGGTCCTCCCATAGCACTCAACAATCAAGAAAATGCCCCACAGACATGGTCACAGGTTAATCCAATGGAGGAAATTCCTCGACTGAGGGTCCCTCTACCCATGTGTGTGTCACGTTGACAAATGAGGCTCTCCAGCGTAACTAACCCTTGTCAACCTGACACACAGATACATCACTATTAAACTACAACCTTTCCATTATTGTCCCCAAGATATGATGTTAATATTAATATCATAATACAGTGATCTTTTAGCTTTAAAAACCTATATATACATATCTATGTATGTATAACAACTTTAAAAGTCCTACAGTCTTTAAAAAAAAATTAAACATTTGACAAGGCCAGAGTCTCTTTAAAGATTCTCTTAACTGTGGACTCCTGTAAAATTTAAAACCAGTAAATTAAAAACTGTCTTATTTCCAAAGAGAAGTGGGAACACTTGCATAAAACCAAAGTCTATCAATATAACTCAGTGTTGGACATATAGGATTCACTCATGATCTTCTGGCTCCAAAGAGCTTAGGCAACTCCACTTCTCTGGCTCTGCCATCCACAGCACACACAGCTTGTCTCATGGGTTCAGGCCAGTTCCACTCCATACCTGCCTCTGCCCTTGCTGGTTATCCCGTGGTCCTGGTGTCAATGTGCTGGAGTCTCTATTGCAACTGAGACTGCGCCTTCACTAACGGCCTCTCCTGGCCTTTCAGGGTGCCAACCCTCAGGTTGCGCCCACAGCTGAAAAAATCAGCTGTAACAAGAGATCAGCATCATTGAGTGGCATGATGCCTGAAACTGAAACTATTCAGCACAAAATCATTCGCCTATTTATTGATTTATTTGTTTGGGGTTGATTTCTCACAGCTCTACAAATTCTAGATATTGACCCTGGTCTAGTATACAGATGGCAAATTTTTCCCAGCTGTCTCTTTGCTGACTTTCTTTGCTGTATAGACTATTAGAGTTATGTATGTAATCCTATTTGTCAATTTATGAGATTATTTCTTGTGATATTGGAGTCCTTTTCATAAAGTCTTTGTTGTGTCTGTTTCTAACATGTTTTGCCTAGATTTTTCCTCTAGCAGTTGCACAATTTCAGATCTTGAGCAATTTTAAATGGATTTATTTACAGGATAAGAGATAAGGGTCTATCAATTTCCATGTGGATATCTGGTTTTGCCAGCACCATTGAAGGGGCCGCCTCTCATCAAATGTGTTTTTGACTCCTTTGTCAAAGATTAAGTATCAGTAGCTTTGTGAGTTTATTCTGAAAACTCTGATCCATTCTACTAGTCTGTCTGCTTTTGTGCCAAGCCGTGCAGGATTTCTTACTATGACTCTGTAGTATAATCTGAGATTAATACCTTGCCTTTTCTTCTTTTTGTGCTAGTTATCCAGGGCCTCTTCTGTTTCAGAATGAATTTTGGAATTGTTTTTCCTAATTCTGTGAGGATGTCAATGGAATTTTGGTGGGGATTGTGTTGAATTAGTAGACTTTTGATAATAGACCATTTTACAATATTAATTATGCCCATCCATGCTTCCACAATCATGGGAACTCTTTTCATCTTCTAATGTCTTGTGCCCATCCATGAATCCATGGGAACTCTTTTCATCATCTAAGGTCATGTCCTATCTCTTCTGAGTCTTAAACAGTTTTCATGGTAGAAGTCCTTTTCCTTCTTAGTTAGATTTATTCCTAAGTATTTTACATTTGCTTCTTTGAGATTATTGTGAATGAGGTTGTTTTACTGGCTTCTTTCTTACCAAGTTGATTATTTGAATACAGAAAAGCTATTGATTTTTCTATATTGGTTTTTGTGCCTTGCTGCTTTGCTGAAAGTGCTTACCAAATCTAGGGGTTCTCGGATGGACTCCAGGATCTTTTAAGGATAAGATCACATTGTCTACAAATAAGGGTAATTCTACTTCTTCTATTCTAGTTTATATCTCCTTTGCTTCTTTCTTGTTGTGTGTACACGCATGTGATATGTTTGTGAATATATGTACCTATATGTATATGTAGGTATATATGTATGTATGTATATATATATGTGTGTGTGTGTGTGCCATAGCACACATGTAGAGGTCAAAGGAAAACCCAGTGGCAGTCTTGAACTTCCATTTTGTTTGAGACAGCTTCTCTCTCTTGTTGTCCATAGTTAGCTACATGGCTATCATTTGGAAACAGAGGAAGAAAGATCACAAGTTTGAAGCTTGCCTAAACTATATAGTGAGATCCTCTCTCAAATAAACAAATAAACAGAGCTGAGGAGATGGCTTAGCAGATAAGACCAATTTGCTGTGCAACCAAGAAGACCTGAGTAAAATGCCCAGACCCTATTTAAAATGCTATGTGTGGTCAAGTGCACCTATAATCCCATTGCTGTAAGAGGCAGATACAGAATGATCACTAGAGCTTACTGGCCACCAGCCTAGTTTCACGTCCAGTGAGAGACCTTGTCCTATTGGAATAAAGCTCAGAGTGATAGAGCAGGACAGAAGACATTTTTCTCTGGTGTCCACACATTGACACATGTATACACATTCCTATATACTACACATATATACCACACAAAAATAAATCAATACTAGTATTTCTGGAAGGTTTGTGTGTGTGGGGGGGGGGTGTTTGGCATGTTCAGTATAAAAAAGCCACTGAGAACATTTTCTCCAAATATGAACTTCTGCTGTTGTGGCTCTGGTGAAAGGTAGCATCTCAGGCCTGTCTCTTCTTTAAAGCTTTTGACTACATTCTGGATATTTTTGGTACAAGTTTATTGGAGGACATTCTTAAAACCTTGTGCCTAAGGGATGAAATGCAATCTCTGCCTGTTGGCTTAGAGGTTGGAGAAAAAGTGTAGATAAATTATTTTCTTTGTATTTGAAATTAGGGTCCTGCCTTTAATATGTTTTATTAAATCTAGGTGGAGATTACTGATACATGTCAGGAAATGGATCTTTTACTAGTAAAATAAATATGTTTGTAATGGTTTTCACTTTGAGAGAGGCACTCCAATCACCGAAGTCAAGGGCTTCAGCCACATACAGGTGGAATGTAACCCACAAAGCCATGGAGACACCTCAGAGATATTCCACTCTCTTCCAGAGTTTCATGATTAAATGTTCAATAAACTCTATTTATGTTTAAGTTTGGAACATACAGTTTTAAGTGAATGACTGATATTCCTAAGCTGAAGCTATATTCTTTTCAACATTACTCAATTTTGCCCTACCAAGCAAGAGAAAATGCTGTAATTAGATGTGCTGGACATCAGAAATGACAGTTTGAATCCTTTTTTATATATACTAAGGATTGAATTTATAGTCGTGCATGCTAGGCAGGTACTCTGCTCCTGAGCTGTATATCTAACCCCCACCCTCCTTTTTTATAAGAAAGGATCTTACTAAGTTTCCTAAACTGGCCTAGAACTCCTTAAAGTCATTCTGTAGCCTAGTCAGGTCTTGAACTTGTGATCCTCTGTCTTGAGTCTCCCAAGTAGCTGGGACTACCTGCTTGTATGTCCAGACCCAGCTTGAATCTTTTGTTCTGATTATGGTTCACAGGACAAGGAGCCTGTGTGCTTTTTCCTGAGTGGTTCAGCCCAATATAAACCCAGGTTAGCTTCATCAGAAGTCAAACTAAGACATTTGCCATTGTTAATTCACTCCTCTGCTGAGCCTTTCTTGGACACAGCCACTTCGGTTGCCGCTTTGTGACTTTTCCAAAGTTCAAATTCAAATCTTCCACTGCACCTTTCTCCACTCTTCTTCTCCCTACCCGTTCCTGAGCCTGGCCCTTAACCCTCCCACAGCTTGTACCTGGGAGACAAACTGCTTTCAGCACTCAAAGTATCCTGGTTTTAAAAATGGTGACAGTTTATTTGTGATGTGTTGAATGAAAGAACAAGAACATCCATCTTGTCCTGAACCATTGGTCCTAAGATCCGTACTGCTAGGAGTACGTGCCTTCTGGACTGGGTTCTGGCTCTGGTGGGGGCCTGGTCAGAGGAAATCAGATGCTAACTGGATCTCGGGACAGCCTAGAAGGATGCCGTGCTCATCAACTGGAAGCAGTTCCCCTAGTTAGCCTAGGCCCCACTTGCATATAGCTCTTTCCCTTGCCTTTATCATCAAAAGAGCTGAACTGACTGCTAGGTGAGGAGAATTGGTCTTCTTTAAAGAAGTGACGTTAGATAGGTTGTCCAGACTCAGTGGATGGACTCACACTGAGGATCATCTGGGGACAAAAGTTTAACTCGATAGGCCATAACATATATGACAGAATACAGGACGTCTGGTAGAGGGCTATGGGAATTGCATCTGGGGGAGGGTATCTAAATATGATCAAGACACAGTGTATTTAAGATATTTTAAAGAGCCATCTGCTTCTTACCCATCGCTTCCAGCTCCCAGTTTCTATCTTAGAAGCAAGTACTCATTTTTGACTAGTTTGTTTACTTCTAAGTTGCACTCATTAGAGGGAGTGTTTAACTTACATTTGGCTCAGCTCCTTTTCTCTTGATGACAGAGAAAGTAATGTTAAGTAATATTGAAATGAAACCAGCCTTGGGTTTTTCATCAACCTGTAAATATCATTCATCCATTTCATACTGTGTTCCAAATATGAACATACTTAAGATTTACTGAACATTTAAATATGTAGTTTAGGAAAAAAATATCTACAACATCTGTTTCTGGTTCTGAAGCATCACCAGATCTCGTTGTTTTGTGAAAACATTCACTCTGATTCAAGGTGACCCTCTCTAGAAGGTGTCTCCATCTCAAGCCAATGCTAAGAGTTAACAAGGGCAGCCTGGCCTGGTTCAGAATCATAAAATTAAACCGAATGGGTTCATAATTTGCTTTTATCCACAAGTACTGAATTTTTTTTAACTCTCTGTTCTTTTTTTATTATTTTTTATTTTTATGTGTATGAATTTTTGCCTACATGTAAGTTCACCCAGGCTTGCAATGTCCATGGAGGCCAGAAGAGGGCATCAAATCCCCTGGATCTGGACTTATGGATGGCTGTTAGTTGCCATATGGGTGTGGGAAGTGGACCCAGATCCTCTGCAAGAGCGTCCAGTGCTCTTAACCATTGCTCTTAACAGATCCAGACTGGATCTGTTCTTTGTCAGTAGCTGCTTCAAACCAGTTTGGAAAGAGGCAGCTTCAATAGAAAGCTGGGGTCCCCACACCTCTGAGCACAGCCTGATGCCTTACGGCTTTCTGCAGCAGGGTCAGTGCTCTCCAGGGTGGGGTCTGCTTTTCTGTCTTTTTTTCTTCCCCTTCTGTCACTGTTGCAGACGGCACCTATAGTGTCTGTGTCTTTCAGATATCCCCAAGGCTTATAATTCACATGGGCATTTGTGATTCAACACAATGCAAAGTAATAACAGATGACCCAAAATTAGAAAATCCCTAGAAATAACACAAATTTTAAAACTCCAAAATTTAAGATGGGATTTCCTAAGTCACTTTGCTGCTATAGTTTAACAATAATGCATCAATGGTTCTATGATTCAACCCATTTCCAGAACATTTTTACCATATTGTTTGGAGTCTATTAAAACAGGAATTCTTGTTTTTATTTGGAACAAGTCATGTGTTATGCCTAAAATTAAAATGTCCCTTGTTTTGCCTTTTAATTTTTCTTCACTTCCTGTGCTAGTCTAAAATCACAGTAAGCATGTTTTCTTTGGATTCTTAGAGTTTTGGTTAAGATCAAATAATATTCATGATAGAAATTACTTTAAAGCATCACACAAAGTATTGCATTTCCACAAAATACCGTACCTCAGTTTTCAAAATTGGTTGTGGCAATAACGGGAGAGTATTCATGTCCCTTCTAGGTGGTCACTTAATACTATAAAACAATAATTTCATATGTAGGTATTGTTTTCCTTCATAAAACATAAAACAAATTATAGCTCTAGGATGTCATGATTCAACCAATACTGATATCCTCAACTAAATGACAGCGGGTGTAATGAAAGAAATTCCATGCTAGGGAGACAGCATCCCTGGGTTAAAGTCCTTGGCATTGATTATTTTCTGGTTGTGGCCTGGACTACCCTGGTCTAAGTTTCTCAATCAGTAGAAAGAGGTGTGGAGAACAGCTAACTTCTGAGTCGTTTCTAGCTCTCTGGTATCTCTGATCATATAACTGAAGCTGAGAACCTGCTGATTTCAGTCTAATCTTTGCAGACTCATCATGTTATTTTACTGCTACATCTGCAGAATTCAACCTAAGAATAGAGAAACATAAGCGCCACTGCATGCAAACAGCTGCAAATGCTAATTGCAGTTTGGCCTTCTCACCATAAGTTCCTACTTGCCTGGCATTGTGAGTGGCCTTGCTATCGGTTGCATCGGCGAAAACCAGGAATGAGACTTTAAACTGGGTTTTATTCAGAGAGCCATCAATCTGAGAAGACAGTGGATAGGCACCCTAAACATCTGTCTCCCATCTCAACTGCAGCCAGCAGATTATATAGGGAAGAGAAATAAAGGCAGTCAGTCATTGCAGAGTGCAGTCTTGTGCCTCTGGTCAGGTGGTCAGTCTTGTCTTTAATGTGTTGAGACTTGACTTATGTGTTGGTACTTTTCTCATCATCTCTCTGTAGCAGGGGGTTTCACAGCACAAGAGCCACTGAGTCTTGCATTTCTTCTCAGCTAGTCATTTGACTGACATCTAGATTGAAGGTCAACTCAGAGCAAACAATTAGCACTGTGTGCATTTTGGATTCCTTCCTACAGAATAAAGTACAAATGTGTTTTCTAGAACATGCAGTGCGCATAGCAGCATGTGAACTTGCATAACACCTGGTCCCCAGCCCACCTCCTCTGTCCTTTGTCAATGGGAGGGGACATCAGTACATTGGCTCTACCAGGACTAGACTGTGTAGTGCCATACCCCAAGACGAGGGAATCCCCTGTGCTTCCTGTTCCTATCTAAGCTCCAGACATTATCCCCTTTCCTTCTGCTTCCTAGCCTGGGCTTCGATGAGGAGTCATGTATGGATTCAGATTGTAAGAAAGGATATTTCTGTCCTAGTTAGTTTTCTACTGCTGTGATAAAGTACTCTGACTAAAACACCATTGGAAGAAAGTATTTATTTGACTGACACATCCCAATTACAGCTGATCATTCAGGGAAACCAGGGTAGGAACTCAGGTCAGGACCTAGAGGCAGGAGCTGAAGCACAGCCCTTGAAGGTGCACTGCTTATTGGCTTGCACCTCCGCCTTGTGCTCAACCTGCTTTCTTATACAGTTCAGGCCTAGGGATAACACCAACCACAGTGGTCTAGACCCTCCCACATTACTCAGAAATTGAGAAAATATTTCATACATGGCCACAGACCAATCAGACAGAGTAAATGCCCCAGTGAGGTTCCCTCTCCCCAGGAATGTCCAGCTGGCAACTGGAGCTATCCCACACAGTTACTGAAAGGAATCATGCTATGCTTTTTCAATGTGACAACACAAAGTTGTCACATTATTTACTGTCTATGATAGTTTTAAAGTGTTAAATGTTTCAGTGTAAACATATGAGTTATCCTAGAATCACGTACCTTATTCACGCTTCTAACCACAACAGAAAGGCATAGGTGCTGCATTGGTTTCCAGGGCAGCTGTAACAAAGTACCCCAAGTGTTTAGATAAATAGGACTTTATGGCTCACAGGACAGAAGGCTGTTAAGTTTGATATCGAGACATGGGCAGTTTTGACTGTTTTTGAGGGCTGTGAGAGAGAATCATTTCTGTGCTTCTCCCAAAGTTTCTCTCAAAATTCTTAGTATTCTTTGTGTGTCAGGGAATCCTTTCATTTCTACCTTCAGCAGTCTTCATAGTGTCCTGTGCTTCTGTTACTTCATGCTGTTCTTCGAAAAGGACACAGTCACACAGAATAGGGACCAGTTCTACAGTGTGACCTCACCTTAATTAATTGCACTTGCCATGTCCTTTTCCAAGTAAGATCGTACTCTCCAGCACTAGTCCTGAGACTTTACCACATGAAATTTGGTCCAACCACATCCCTGTCCTTCACTCACCCACCCCCATTTGTCATCACAACAAAGACATTTAATGTCATTAGGCAATGCCATATATCCCTCCTTGCCCCCATCCTCCAATTGAAATCTAAACTCAGATCTGGCCCTCTGCTCATCTCCTAGCTGTACACACACCTCTGTCAACAGAAAACCCAGGCTGTGATCTGATATTTAGTTGAGGGATTAAGTGTGTCACATATGACCCTGAACATCTTTCAAGTGTTGTTCCTACCAATTTTTTTTTATCACAGCCTCTTTGAACAATTATGTATAGATGTGGGTGGGCAGGATTTGACATCACATATATAAATACAACTCTTCACTATCTGACTGAATTCAACCACTCTTAAGTTTTATGAGAAAATGTTGAGCTGTTTCTGTTCTTCCAGGTTTTTAAGTTTTTTATTACACTTTTTATGTTTGTATATGTGTATGCATGCACTTAACACAGTTTGCATGTGGGGGTCAGAAGACAGCTTGTGGAAACTGCTTCTCTGCTTCCACCACGTGGGTCCTGAGATCAAATTCATGTTGTCAGGCTTGGTGGCAGGAGTCATCTCACCGAACCCAAGCAAATGTTTTATGTTGATAGTATTGATTACATCTATACCAGAAGAAATGTATGTCAAAATTAAATCAGACATAACACAAATCAAGATCCACCAAGTACTGACACACTTGAAATGCCAAAGTCCCTTCGGAATTTATGTAGACTTTCCTTTTAGCTCATTTCCTTGTTTAAAAATAAAGACTACTTTTTCCTGACGGACCAGAATTCAAGTCCAATGAGTTAATTTTCATTTTGGTGTTGTTTTCAGACTAGTATTGAAACAGGCTGGGAAGTAGCTAGGATTCTGGAATTATATATTTTTGTATGTTTGAGGATATTTTACATGTAGTTTATTGTTTTCTAAAATTTTCATGGCATTATTTTCTCCCATTTTGTTGCAATATTTCAGTTAGAATGTGAGTTGTGGGGGGCTTTGAGGACCATGCTCCTTTGTACTTTCTGAGAAAGTCCCATGCTGAGTGTTAAGAGTACCATCATGTCCAAGGTGCCTTCTCCCAACAAAATCCCCTACTTTGGAAAACTGTTTTATAAATCTTCTAATGGCTTCCTCAAGTTCTTTGTCTGTGCTCCTCTGATCTTTCAATCCTTGTGGTCTCCACCAAAAACTGTCAAGATAAGACACAAAGTAAGACATTGAAGACACACAGGATTTATCACAGGGTAAAATGCATTCTTGCCTGTGTCTGTGCACGGTTTAGACAAGATTAATATTATTTTCTAAAATTGTAGGAAAAAAAGTCTTTCCTGGGGACTCTGTCCAGATAACAGACTGTCCTTTTTAAAATGACTCCTTTCAAAAATATATTTTATTTATTATTTATATTTTTGTGTATGAGTATAATGCCTACATGTATGTAAATACACCTGTGTCATACAATCCCCATGGAGGTTAGAAAAGAGTGCCAGATTCCCTTAAAACTGGAGTTAACTGTTGAGCCATCTCTCCAGCCCCTGGAATGACTCTTAAAGGAGGAGCTCAGAGATGCATAGAATGGTATATCATTGTTTTGTCTGAAAGCCTCCTGCTGTACAGTGATCTTACAAGTTTTAGTCTCTCCTCAATCCAGATTCAGGTGGTTATCCATAGACACCTTTTAGACAGTCTGGGGTGGCATGTCTCCAATGGCCAGAAGTAGGACTCACATCCCAGTCTTCTGACTAGTGATTAAAGTCTTACAGTTTCATTCCTTTGCTGTACAGACCCCTGATGATGAAGGTGGAGGGTGGAGCTCAGCCCAATGTCCTCAAGATTACCGATATCTAAGTAGCTCCCTAGCACTATGTAAAGAGCCTCAGGATGATGCACTAGTCTATTTTTCCTGACTTTCTCACCATAGTCTTGTGAAAAGTGCTCACTCATCCATCATACACACACACACACACACACACACACACACACACACACACACACACACTTTTGTCATTGTCTGCTATGTGGAAGGCAGCAGGCCAAGCCTTGTGGTCTTGGAGCCAGCCACAGATCTGCATCTCAGGGTATTCAGTTGCTCCTGCATATTTAATGCTGTTTACATAAACAACTGTGATAAAGACATATTATGAACTATTAGAACATGCAAAACCCAAGAGTAGGGATAAGTCTCACTGGTAAAGCATTTGCTTAGCATTCTCTGGGTCTGATCTCAAACACTGGAAAAAACATCAGAAATCATTTTTATAAATCAAATTTAATGTAGTTGTTTTTGATGATAAACATTTTAAATTATAGGATCTTCTTCTGTATACCCAAATTATTCTTAGAGTCACTGACTTCACACAAAACTAAAGCAAACTAGACTAGGGATATAGATCAGTGGTATAGTTTTTGTCTACGATATAGCTGGGACTTGAATTTAATTCCTAGTACCCAGAAAAATAAGAATAAAATCAAAACTGACAACATCAAGTGTTGCTAAGAATGTGGAGCAACAGGACTGCCATGCATTGCTGGTGAGAATGAAAAATGTCACAACTGCTTTGGCAGACAGTTTGGCAGTTTTCTACAAACTAAATATTCTCTTACTAATTTATCTGCTCTACTGTTGGTGTGTGGCCAAAAACCTATGCATGGGTGTTTATAGCAGCTTTTCTCACAGTTACAAAAATCTAGACATAATCAAGATACCTTCAGTGGAAGAATAGATAACTAAACCATTCAAGATCCAGATAATAGGATATTATTCAACACTCAGAGAAGCTTCCGTGCACTGAAAAGGTTCTAAAGAACCTTACATTTCTATTACTGAGTGAAACAGGCATTCTGCTGCTTCCAACTATATGACACTTTGGAAACTGGAAAACTGTGAAAGCTATAAAGCCATTAGTGGTTACCAGAAGAAGGCGGGAGGGAGGGATAAAACGACAGAGTGGAGAGGACTTTGGGAGCATATAAACTATTGTGCACAGCACTTCTGTAGATTCTCGTCACTATCAAAACTCGGACTGCACAGCACCAAGAATTAACTCTAGTATAAACTAGACTCTGGGTGATAATGGTATATTGATGTAACTTCATTGATTATACTAAAAGCACAGCTGTGGCCCAGGATGTTGACAATGGGGGACATTGTGCTTGTGCAAGGAAGGATATATAGGAATGCTGCAATATCCACTCAGTTTTGCTGTTACCTTGAAGTACTCCAAAAAGTAAAATTTATTAATTCAAAATAACTACTAAAATTCTAAAAATGTATAGAAATTATTCATATAAATTCACTATAGAAATAACTTCACCAGTAGGTACCAGAAGACCTTTGAATGTGGAGAATATTCTATTTGTTGATATTCACAGTATCTCACAGAGAATAGAGAGATGGTGGATGGATGAATAAATAGATGGATGGGTGGATGGATAGATGAATGGTTACATGTAGGATGGATGGATGGATGGATGGATAGGCGGATAGATGAATGGATGGTTGAATTAGAACTACATTGCAACGGGATTTGAAGGATAAAGATTGTTTCTAACCAAACCATTTTGCCTTGGGCAGATTGACCCATCATAGAGAGAAAGATGATCTTGCCCTGTCAATATAAGGCTGCTATCTGCATATCAGGACAGCACAGTGCTCAGGCACTAAGCAGTGGAGAATTCCAGAAGCAGCAGTAAAGTTGGTTGGAGTTTGGTACATCTTAACAATGAAAGTCTAGCTCTTGGACAAGTGAAGCCTAAGACTGTCCCTGAGGACAAATGCTGAAACCACAGCTGCTCATCCCTCAAGTGTTGTAAAAGAAAAAAAGACCAGCCTTGAAGCTGGTCTAATTGCAGAGAACTATGAAGTTTTCCAGACTCCGGAGAGTACTTTTTCTTCCAAGCTGTGCTCAATGGAAAGAGACTATTTATTCCATGAGCTGGGAGTCAGGATTCAAATCCTGGTCCCTTCAAAGTCCACAGAATGTTATTAGATTTCCCTAAGCTCTGTTGATTTTATGTGTAAAAATAAAACTGTTCTATTTGTTATCAAACACAAAATTACTTTAGGCTCTTTGATAATTATCAGCCTTAGGGATAGATAGGTGGGTGGGTGGATAGTTGAGTGAATAGATGAGTCTTTGGTGAATAACTCTGCTGCCTCCTCAACCAACTGCACCTAGGCCTGAGGTCAGGCTCCTTCAACGCCTGCCAATATAGCTGCAAAGTCCCTAAGCGAGGGCCATGGTTTACCATCTTCAGCCTCCAGCTCCATTCCAAATAAATGTGATTATAGAATGTCAGCTAGGGCCACATGGTTTAGAACGATTATGCAGTCATGCATTCAAAGAGTTTGAATAAGAATTAAATCCCCATTGATTCTGTATGTAATTCTCTATAAATCTCTTAGTGTTGCCTGAATACAACTTTAGAACCTTATGCACCTGGCTTTTCTGTTCTATGATTGACACAGATGCAACATTTTAGAAGAACACAGTTTTCAATAGCCTAAGAGAGGAATATTCCTGGTGTAGGTTAACCACAAAACCTTAAGTGTTCTCAGGAAAAATTACAGCAGAATGTCAGACACTGTGTTAATTTCTTCACCTGAAAGCCATGGAAGTTCACACTGTTTACTTCATTGCAAGTGATGGTAACTGCTTACCAGTGGACGTTCTTGGAAAAGTACGCCCCATCCAGTCCATCAGCATCTCTACTTTTCTACTTCTTGGATAAAACCCAAGTCCCATTACTTCCTTCCGCCTTCATCATCCTATCTCACCAAAACCTTGGCAGTATCCTGACTCCAACTTGCTTCTGTCCAGTCAAGTCTACACAGAGTGTGGATTTGTCAACATAAAATAAAGGAGATGATGTCACTCCTTGGCTTCCATGGCTATTAGAACAAAATCTATACCCAGAGCACCTCAAGATGTTAGCTGCACTCAGCTCTGTGGCTCCTGGGGCTGCCCATCTTCCCCTCCCCTCCCCTCCATCCTCCAGCTCTGCCCTGGTCTTCTTCCCACCAGGCAGGTTTTTGTTCTTGCTAGTCTCTCCTGGAGTTCCAGTTCCTTCCTATCACTCAGACCTCATCAGTGCCATCCCTGACCTCCTGAACTGAAAAAGTCCCATGTCCTTTCCGATCTCTCTTCATTGCACGTCTCCGTTTCATCTTCGTAGCCTTCTCGCATAATTCTGAAAGTGTCATCTTTATCTGTTTGCATATTTTCTTATTGTCTGTCTCCTTACAGTCAGAATATCCCAAGAAAGCAAGGATCATTAGTCTGCCTGCTGTTGAATTCCCTGTGACTAGAACAGTGCTTGGCATAAAATATAGGCAACTGGATGAATGACTAGGTATCATAGAACTGGACAAATACAGTATACCATGACTTGCCATAGACTCCTTGACAAAATGTTTCTGGTGTTTTCAAAGAGAATCATGTACATGTGTGTATGTGTTTCTGTACATTCCTTCTCAGGAACTTAAGTTAAACCACAATAACCACTATCAACTCTAAACTGTACTCCATAGTTTTAATCCTAAATGTAAACTACATGCTTCTTTTGATTTGGGTGCTGGGATTCTTTTTTCTTGACTCTCTTTTATTTACACATATAACTTCACTTTCAAGATGGCCTCAGGAAAATGAACACATAAAAACTACACAAATTTACCTATAGCCTAATAAATATTTATACTTCCTTTGAGGAGTTCTCATTTCTATTTTGATACCTATTAGCATTCATAAAATATTTTAAGCACCCGCAAAGAAATAGGCATTATGCATATTTCTAACGCTAAATAATAAATGAGGCTGAGGAGACATGAGGCCTCACCTGTTTGAATCTCAGTCTGACATCATAGTATACAGAGTAATCGTCTCAAGCTGCAACCCAAAGCTTTATTTCCAGCTATCCTCAGCCATAATCACTACGTTACTGTGATCCAGAGTACACAGATGCTAACATTTCTATGGTATGTTTTAGCAACTTGGAAGTGTATACAGTATACTTGCTGCGATCTTAAATGTTGGAAATATTGAATTCTCTTCTGTGGCTACTGAATTCCAGATGGACAAGAGCTACATCTATAATCATGCAGCTCTGGAGAACTGTGAGTTTTGTTGTCTTCCATTCAAACATGAACTCTTTCAAGTCTTGTGTGGGTCACATAAGGATAGATTCAAGCAGTTGTATTCATATTGAATCCATAAGTAATACTCAGATTCATTTCTGTAAAATTAAGTTGTAAAAATCTTCTCTGTAAAACAATTCATGCATGTGAATTGATTACTGTAGAAAATGTTTTTGAAGACTAAGCTTTTATGACTATACTTGGAGTTATGTTTTAATATGAAAATACAGAAAGTTTTGATAAAATGTATTTAACTGATATAAAAAAGAATTCAAATTATCTTCTAATATATAGAATATCTATCAGTTAAAAAGTAATAAAACCTGTATGTTTTCTTACTGCTTGAATTTTGTTTACTCATTTATCCTAGGTTAGTTAATTTTTCTTTCATTTTTCAAAGCAAGAGTTATACATCATGGTACTTCCTTCAAATCAATTTTTCTCTCAATAGAAGAGTTTGGAAACCATTTCCAACAATTTAAAGGTGCCCCAATGATTTTTTTTCCAGTAGCAAAGCTATTCCCTATTAATAATAAATCGTGTTATTTATTTTTAATATTGGCATACATCCCAATAACTCCATATTTGTTGTGAATTTAATCCAGAGCCTAGAGAATCATGATTCAAATCTTTGTATGTACATTTTTCTTCCATTGTACACACTATAGAATAACAGAGCAGGTGTCTGAGGTTGGCACAGTGATTGGCATGTACCTGGAAATCTGGAGAATACCTGTTCTGATTCTCTGGGTATAAAATAATTTGTCTGCAAGGTATTAGGTTATCAGAAATGAAAGGAATAACCATAACTTCATTGATAATATATAAATGTCACCCCATAATTATAATTGAGGTATTAACTGCAACCAACAGAATAAGATACAGTATTCTTAGATTGTTACATTAGTCTGTTTTGCACTGATGAGCAAATATCTAAGATCAGTCACCTTAAGAGGAGGAAAGGTAAATGTTTGCTCATGGTTTCAGTTTTGAGTCTAGTCACTCCGCCCATTGCTTTTGGATTTGTGTGGGGTAAGACACCATGCTGGCAGCACTTGATGAAGCAAAAGTACTCACCTCATGGTGACAAGGAAACAAAAAGAAAGAGGAAGAGACCAGGATCTCAATATCCCCTTCAAAAGCATACCCCCTATGACCTAGCTTCCTTCCACTAGGCTCCACCTCTTAAAGGTTCCAGAACTTTCCAATATCACCACCATCTGGTGACTAAGCCTTTAGCATATGGTCCTTTGGGAAACACTGAAGATCCAAAAGATAATATTTGTACATAAGAGTATATTTAGGGGCCAGGCATGATGGTGCATGTATTTAATCCCAGCATTTTGGAGGCAGAGGCAGGTAGATATTTATAAGTTTGAGACTAGCCTGATCTACATAGTGAGTTCTAGGCCTACATAGTGAGACTCTGCCTCAAGAAAAAAAAAAAGAATAGACATAGAAACAACCAAGAAGTTATTTTGACCATTGAAACCTATTTGTATATAACAGAAGAATCATATAGTTCACAAAGAGATTAATAGCAATACAAATACAATTAAAATTAATTAAACCACTTTCCAGAATAGCCACTTGGAGAAAAATAAGATAAATAAAATCATTGAAATGATTTATTATTTCATTTAGAATGAATTATCTCCAAGGCAAGGCCACACAGCCAAGTGGCTTCACATGTGCCTTGTTACGTTAGACATTAAAATCACACCCTCTTTCGAATCCAATGATTTTCATCATCACTATTCCCACCAATAACACAATTACCTCTTTCTTGAAGTGAATGATCTCCCTTCACATCATTTACTCCACATCAAGAATTGATCAATTGATCTTTTTCTGTGTTCATTTAGAAACCACTTAACCAATGTCTCTGTGGGCTCCCAACCTCTCTTCTCCTCCATCATTTCCTTTTCTTCTCCTCCTCCTTCTTCCTCTTTCTCTCCCTCCTCCCCCTTCTTCCTCTTCCTCTTCCTCCTTTGACTCTTATGCTTCCTACTTAAATTTCTTGATTAGCTTCCCATTCCTCTTGATAAAGACCATTAAGACTGAAACTTTGCTTTCAAAGAATTGTACATAGTAATATGTCCCCAGATAAAATGCCCTATGTGTAGTAGGCAATAAATATATGTCAAATGAAGGAAAAATATTGGAATGGAAACAGACATACAGGTCACTGAGATATGGTATTCAGCAATATATCCAACAAAAATGATGACAAAGGACATTACCATTCATTTGGAATCAGTATTGTAGAGATAACCAACTAGCTAACTATTAGAGAGATGGGGAGCTTGAATCCTCTCCAAACAACATATACCAACATCAATTTAAATTTTTATTACATTTATTTATTTATGTGTGCATGTGTGTGGGGATAAAACTCAGGTCATCAGGCATGAGGTCAAGCACCTTGATCATCTAACCATCTGATTGTCACCCCTGAAGAATTCTAAATACATATAAGTTTCAATGCAAAAAAATCATAAAAATACCCAATGAAACACCCTTAATACAATCCTGAGGTGAGCAAGAACGTGGAGGAGTTTATATTCACAATACAAAAACAGAAGTGATTTTCTTTAATGGTGGGTATTTAACTAGAAAAACTTGGAACTCTTTCCTAGTAAATAAAGAAACATAAATGAACTTCTATGCAAATGAAATGGGAGAAAATATTTGTAACATATATATCAAAACACTTCTCTCCCCTAAGCTTAAAGAGCTCTTGAAAGTTGATTAGGAAGAGATGCGTGTCACTGCAAGAAACAGTTCATGAAGCAAGAACCACAATTACAAATAAAAATTTGGAAGAAAACAGTGTTCAGCTTTTCAAGGAATAATTAAAACAAATAGAAGATTTTTTCTTATCCAACTGGCTGTTTTAAAAATTAAAATGTCTCGTATCCATGAAATTGTATTTAACCTCTTAATTAAGCTGATAGGGATTGAAGTCATTAAACATTTGAAGAACAGTTAAATAGCTGTATCAAAAAGTGGGAGATGCTAAACGGGATGTAGAAAAGGAAGGGGGCCTAAATATGATCAAAATATATTGTGTGAAATTTGAAGAAATTCAATAAAAAATTTTAAAGTTTAAATGTGCTTATATATTTTGACACCATACCAGAGTTTAGACAATTTTTCATGTCCAAAATATGTATGCTAATATTTTTGCAATAGTGCACATAGAGAAACAATTTAAACATTTAGCAATTTTTAAATTACTAATAAATTAATATGTGTCTAAAATTGTTCTGCAAATTAAACTATTTACTGACAACACTGAAAATGGGAAATGCTTATTGAGATACAGTGTTTATGCAGAATACTGGCAATAGCCATGCCTAGAAGAAATGAAATGAATAATGTTAACTTGGAAGTTAAAATGTCTGCAGTGAGTGTATATCACTTCTAAAATGTGAAAAGGTAGTTTAAAGTAGAGTTCAACTTTCTTAGTCGTATAACCAGAACTAAGTTGTTAATTTGCTAAGAATAAATTTAAAATGTTGGAAATATTTGTAAAAGATAACTGATTTGAAGATTTAGCCCATCTTCACACAGCATGTTTAGCTAAAGATGCTTGTTATAGGGACAAGGATAGGACTCCTGTATTAAACCTAACCAACCCACAGGTCAGGGGCCATTGTAGAAGAGAGGACTGAAAGACTGTAAGAGCCTGGGCTGGTGCATGAACATAAGGAACGGAGGCTTTCAGGCCACTGGGAACTTGCTCATATGAATTTGCAACAATGGTGACAGCATACACAAGACCCAGGCCAACTCAGTCAGATGAAAACCCAGCATAGAATGAGGGGAATGGGCAGTGGCCCCAACCCTAGCCTAGGTCCTATTGGCAATTAATTATTGCTGAATAAAATTATTTTTGGCATCTTATAAATAACCACACACTTATGCAGCGGTTTCCTCTTGTCAGCCAGTTAGGCTTGGGCTGTGCTGTATCGTGCTGCAGCCCCAGCTTGGCCAGTGGAGACATGAAAACCATCAGGAAGAGACAAGGGAACTGATATCGAAGAGGAGTTAATTTCTATACTATGCAATTTGTGACATTTATGTAATATCATGGCTTGATGTTGAATTACGACATTTTTGTTTTCTGCTGGGCATGGTGGTGCACATCTTTAATTCCAGCATTTGGGAGGCAGAGACAGATGGGTTTCTGTGAGCTGGAGGCCAACCTGGTCTGCATAATAGTTCCAGGCCAGCTATGGGGATACCCTGCTCAAGAAAGAAAAAAAGAAAGAAAGAAAGAAAGAAAGAAAGAAAGAAAGAAAGAAAGAAAGAAAGAAAGAAAGAAAGAAAGAAAAAAAGAAAAAAAGAAAGAAAGAAAGAGGGAGGGAGGGAGGGAGGGAGGGAAGGAGGGAGGGAGGGAGGGAGGGAGGGAGGGAGGGAGGGAGGGAGGGAGGAAGGAAGACATTTGTGTCTTCTGAAAGTGGTAAAGAGGTTTCGGGATTCCTTCTGACCACAGTCTATTTATTTTGCAGCAGCTTCTTTGCTTTGCATTCAAGCAGATGAGCTGCAGGAGGCTCTCACTTCCCACTGTGTGGTCACTAGAGGAGAAACAATTATACGACCCAACACTGTAGAAAAAGCTACTGACGTCAGAGATGCCATGGCTAAAACTCTGTATGGACGTCTCTTCAGTTGGATAGTCAATTGCATTAACAATTTATTAAAGCATGACACATCACCAAGGTAATAATTTGTGCATAAACATTTTCTCCAAATGTTAGGGAATGTGTCTGTTTTGTAATTGTTTTATTTGTGTCAGTTTCTTTGAATATGTGTCCAATTGGTTTAATTTAATCATCGAAGTTGTATTTCAGTAGATATGCTTTGTTTCCTAGTCGTGCCTTCCCATTATTCCTTGTAACTATAAAATTCCCTGATTGCTATAGTATAAAAAAAACATAGCAACATGAGCAATCACAACAGAAAGTGTTTTTTAAGTGTGACACCATACTATCAATCCAAATGTTCTTTTAATTAGAAAGTGTACCAAAAGGTACATAGCATTTTCTATTTGATATGGCAATTAAGCAGTTTTTGTTTCATGAATTTAAATTAAATCATGAAAATAAATCAAAACTTTATATATTTTAACTCTCTCTGAAACCATATAAGAATAGATATTGATTCAATGAAAATTGAAACATCCAAGAATGTTTTTCAACATTTGTAGATTCTACTTAAAGGAGGTGGGCTTGACTTTGTCAGCTGTTGTCTGCATGTTTAGCTCTACATAGTAGTATCCAGAAGGGTAATATGTTCAAAATCCCATTACAGCCTATCTGCTAAAGCGTAACTTTCCATCTACTAACTAAATCTAGCCAAGTCTTTGATTTCTTTAAAAAGTTGCAGTTGGTTTAAAATACTAAACCCAGACAAATTTCTATTGTTTACTTCAGTTCTTTCAAAATAGACGTTGGGATTTGCAGGGTCTCATTGTGTAGCACAGGCTGTCCTAGAACCCAAGGTTCCCCTACCTCTGTCTCTCAACTACTGGAATTGTAGGTGTGTGCCAGCACACTCACACTAAAGTTTTGGAGAGCTCAAGGTTCCGCTCTGAGTTCAATCACTTCCTTTAAATGAGGGGAGCACCTCCGGTTTCTGCCTGGCAGTTCCACTTCTGTACGCAACACTCGGACTTACACAACCAGCTGGTGGACAAAGAGAAGTTTTGTAGTTTCCTTTTCAAATGCACAAGAAAAATCACTTTCAATATATCTATTCCTTGAGAGAGAGGCAAATTTCTGGCCAAGTATCTAACTTAGTGAACAGAACTATCCACCTAGAATAGCAGAATAAAGCATGCATTTGAAATATTCAAATGTAAGGTAATAATTATTATTGAAGCTTCCTGATTTTATTTGTTCGGCGGTCATTTTTGTTCGTTTGTTGAGATAATGTCTTACTATGTATCCCAGTCTGGTCTTGAACTGGAAATGCTCCTGCATGAGCCTCCTAAGTACTGAGATTATAGGTTTGGGTCACTATAACTGGCTTAAAGTATTTAAGATGAATTCCTACATATTTGCTGAGTTAGTATTTGTTTTGTATCTAAATATGAGTGAGCAAATAAGTGAAAAATGACACTTCCTTAAGAATAATCAATTTAGGACTGAGGAGATGATTCAGTGTCTAAGAACACTCGCAGCTCTTACAGAGGACCTGGGTTTGATTCCCAACACCCTCATGGAGCTCCAGTCCCAGGGGATCTGAGGCCCTCTTCTGACCTCTGTGAGCATTGCACAACACAGGTGCACACATGCAGGCAATACACTCATACACATAAGTTAAAAACAATAAATACAATTTTAAAAGAATAATTAAGTCCTTTGTAGTAAGATGTTTTCACTGTTCTCCTAAAATGAAAGACCATATATTCCTTAAAAGAACCTCGCTTCTTTGGCACAGTTTTGGTTGACTATGTGTGAAGCATTCTGAGTACCAACCTGGTTGCTCTATAATGCTTGATACACACAGGGCTGTGACCTCCTGCTTAAGGCCTGTGGGTGGAAGTTTCTTTCTTATGTTTAGTATAAGAGCATAGGAGTGCTTTCTACAGTATAAGGAAAATACTGTTCTACTTACACATTAAAATTTATTTTAGCTCCATTATCTTTGTTTTCTATGGAGAGAGACTTGTTTATTGAACTCAGTTACAAATAGTGACTCTGAGATATCCTGCTTTGCGTTACCGCCTACAGAAATGAACTCACAAAGCACTTCTTTCACTCTTCCAGTGGGGATGAAGAGCTCAGCATTGGCATTCTTGATATATTTGGCTTTGAAAATTTCAAAAGAAATTCCTTTGAGCAGCTGTGCATTAACATTGCAAACGAACAGATCCAATATTATTTTAATCAACACGTGTTTGCATGGGAACAGGTAAGTCAAAGTACAAACTCTAAAGACATATGCATATGTGTTAGCGCAGTTATTAGACAAAACAGTGACTAAGCCATAAAGTCTTAAACATTCAAAGACATAAAAAGGGGGTTTACTTTTCTCCATGACCATAGCTAAAAAAAAAAAAAATGCTAGTGTGAAGAAGTGTGATTTGAAATGTGATGCTCAGTCCTTCACTGAAAAGGAGTACGGTTTTCTTCAAAATTCAGTGACTTTGAGCCCTGAAAACAAAGAAATTTCCTTTGATGTTTTAAAGAAACAGATGCGTCTAACCATATCTACTTCTTTAGAATGCATTGCTGAAATTCGGATTGAAATTTCAATGTTCATCTACAGTGCATTAAACTTCAGAATGCCAGTATCTAGGCAACAGAACCCAAGATAATGGGTTTTGATGTAAATGCCATGAAGCGGTAATTTTGTCAGAGTACAAAGTGTAATTTATGATTCAGATTCAAAAATATCCCTCCTTAGAGAAAGCAGAGGCTGGCTTGAATTGCATTTGGCAAGACTTATATTAAGAATATTTAAATTGTTTTATTAAGTCTGAAAGAGTCATACTTAACACCATTCAGTATGTGTTTACTGATTAGAAGTGATGTTTTAATTTAAACTTGATCTAAATTAGAGATGCATGAGTTTTGTATTTTAAAATGTTTGGACATTCAGAATTTACTTCGAAACTGCATTTTGGAAGCAATGGTCACAGAAGCAAGCGTATAGATCTTGACCCTTCTTAGTCCAATGAAAAAACTAAATTTCAGACATAATCTTCGTTTGTTCAGTTCTGCCTCCCTTACACCAGGATCAGGTTCTATTGCATATTCATTGTCTTGCTCTTCATGTCCTCATCTGATTTCCTCCCCAGGCCTCTCCATTGGCATCTCCTGGTGCCTAGATATATGATGAAATTCACATAAGAGCTTAAAAGCAAATAGAAACCACAAAGGCCTTTGCTCCTCTGCTCATCTCTGTGGTCAAGACCTTCACTCCTTACAGCCCTGCTCCGTGAATGCATTTCAGTTCTCCTTTCCTTGCCTTGATTTCCTTCCTTCCTCAGCACACTGAGTAAACAGCATCCAGACCAACCTCCTTTACCATCCCAAAGTGGCCCCAGCCTTATCACTGGTCATTAGTCTATTCTTGCCTTTTTCACCAGGTCATAAGCTCTTTTATGTACAAAATTAAGATTATCTCTTTTATTAAGATTAACTCTTTTAGTGTTTTTAGAAGCTAACATGAAGCAGGTGTTTAATGAATATCAAGTAACTTAATGTCATATGATACAGAATCCATTCAAATCAGGTACTGAAAAGTAAACTTATTTTGTTGGAGGACATTGCTGTATGGAACCAGTGCATCCTCATTCATCTGTCAGCATCTGATTAGCTCACGCCTTCCCCTAGCATACCTCTCTTGTTCTCTTAGTTGGGTATAAATTAGAACATGATTGTATTGGAACTAGTCTTAAACCATCGTGCAGATATATCAACAATTGTTGCTTACATTTTGTAGAATGCTACTGTTTACAAAGCACTATAATTGGTAGACTTTAATTTCATCCATGATGATAATGCTTTTATTTCCTTTGAATTTAGGAAACTATCTTATAGGGACTTTGAATTATTTTTGAGAGGCCTTAAAAAAAATCACCTCAAAATAATACCCCTCAAATACCCATCAGTATAGATTCATCCACTGGAGCCTGGTCAATCTACTAAGAGTCTTACCCTTAAATGAGACTGAATCTCCTCTTCCCAACAGTCATTGATTGCCGGTGGTTTCTCGGGTAAGGTTAGGGCTTCTTACTCACTTCCCCATGTCTCTGCTGGAATTTTGTCCGGCTTGTGCATACATAGGACATGCTCATGTTGCTAGCATTGCTGTGGGTTCATACGAGAAAGTGACCAGCTGTCTGGGGTTTAGAAAAAAGTGGTACAGATATGGGAGTGGATCTAAATATGATCAAAAGATATTGTATGAAATTCACAAAAATAAAAGTAATAGTAATAAATAAATAACATCCCCAACACTCACAAAACTTAAAATTGACTTGGGATCCATGATTATATAAAGTACTTTGAAGGAGTATGGTCCTTCCCAGTTCTTTTGGATACCTTTCTCTGACTCATTACCTTCTGGACCGGGTGACAAAGTATGATCAGGTTGATGAATGTGTGATCTGGTAGATGTGGGGTTAACCAATGAGTCTCTTGATTTTAATAGATTGGGTACTTTTTTCCCATTTTGTTCTACCACTTCCTTGGGACATCAGAAAGTGTAATAACTAAGAAATGCTGATGGAAAAGCATCAGTTGTCACAGATAAAGAAAACACACTGGTTTCCTTGAGAAATGTCTGGTAAAACAATTCATCAGCTGTGGTTATTATGTTGTAGCTCTTTCTTTGGGCAAATATAAAATCACAGATTTGGGCTGAGAGCACCTTGGATTAATAGATCTGTTATTGCCTACTGGTAGGAAATGGTGTTCTCCACTCTGTGAGATATACAAAAAACTGACCAGATATCATCAAGGTGCTGGCTTCCAGCTTCATCTTCATAGGTGAAGCAGTACTTGTCTTGCTTTAACCAAAAACCATTATTAATCATTCTATGACACTGAACTCTAAACAATGGTCTGCTATGAAATGAAAGTGTTTTTCTACTTGCATTCAATTTTAATTCTGTTGTAATAGTCAAAGCAGATTGCTTTCCTGTTACCTTTTGTTATAGAACAGAATCGATGGACCTGGTGTATTAGTCACATTTTCATCACTGTGACTAAATACCTGAGAACATCTTTAATGGGGTAAAATCTATTTTGTCTATGATTTCAGAGGGTTCCACCCCTGATTACTTGGCCCCATGTGTTTGGGCAGCAAATCATCACAGCTGGAGTGTAGAGCAGGGAGTGCTTCGCCTCACCGCTGACAGGAAATAGAAAAAAAAGGGGAACCAGGGGACTGCTATCACCTTCAAAGGCACACTCCCAAGCTAGAGCTCAGGCTAGAACTCACTTCCTAAAGTTTCCATCAACTCCCAAGATAGCACTTCCGATTGGAGTTCAATAGGAACTTCCGATAGGAGCCTGTGGGCGATGTTTCAATATTCAAGCCATAGTACACAATAAGATATTTTTTAATTTTTATCGTATTTTTGTATGAAATCTGGTGGGGGCCTTTGGGGATTTATATAGGGTTGAGATGTTTTGCATGAAATGCAAAAATTTCAATAAAAATTATATGTTGTAATAAAAATGATTGCTGAAATCCCTCTGAGAGAGCTGTAGTTTTAAAGTGCAGCATCTTCTCAGTTTTATTAACTGCAGAGGTGTAATACTCCACTTTCTACCTTCCCTCTGACATTTGTGAAACGTGACACACTGCTGACTTTTGTATTTTCCAGAAGATTCTTAATTAATAGCTCATAAGGCAGCAAAGAAATCATCCAATTTCCGAAGAGGAGACATGGTTTCACAACAGCCCGCAATCTGGATTTCCACAGGAAAATAGATAGTCAAAGTCATAATTGTGTTTGGTTTGGTTTTGCATATGTGTGTTTTCATGTGAGAGAAAACTCACCAGGAATCAAAGTGTGATAGAAAGTTTGAAGTTCTGTGCAGTCACACATGCCACATTACAATATGCATTCCTTCCCAAAAGGTCTCTCATGTTGGGGTTGAATTGGATTTTTTTCCTCTATTTTAATTTTATATTGTTACATACATACTATGGTATACAAGACACATACAAAAAATGAAACCTTCCTAACCACTTAAATTTCATATTGAGGGAGACAAAACCACACCAACCGTAGTTTGAACTGGAACAAACGCCACTTTTCATAAAGACCCCAGGCTACCCCAGTACTAGTATGTAGTACTAGCAGGCATTGTTCCAGAATTCTAAAAATCTTGTTTGCCTCATGTGGCTCTTAGAACTTGGGATAAGCTTTCTTCATTCACTGAAGTGGTACATCTTACTAGCCACTAACTGAACTCGTTTGCTTTCAAAGTGAAACATTCCTATTAGTTTCTATAGGGAGGTATGCTTTTACATACACTGTTTACATATTTCCCATGGGTTTAGAGCTGAAAGTCTTGTCATTTTATACACAGAAAACCATTTACAGCATATATGGGAAACAATAACTGCAATTACTGCTCTGGCGTCTCCTGCAAAAAGTGATGTGCGTGACTTTGTCTCCAGCTGTTCATGGCCTGAAGTTTAAAGATTTTCACATTTCTAACGTAGGCCTCAATACGTAATTTGTGACAATTATAAAAAAGTGAAAGTGCACTCAATATGTAATACCTACATTTTAAACTTTTTAACATTATAAAGTAAAAGAAATCAGCCCACTGATTTAAAAAAAACTATAGGCAATTCCAAGCATACCTTTTATAAACGATTCCAAGTTGTTTGGCATAAGTGTGATTTTTACAACCTAATTGCTTCCCTGTTAAATCTGTGCACTTAGTGGTGATAATATTTGTCTTATTTGAGCTCTCCAAATAAGAAAGACCATTTTGAAGGCATTTTTCTTTATTTAGAAGCCCTTAACAAATAAATCTTCATTTTTAAATTCTCCAGCAAGGTTTAGTGGTTGAGATCACATCCAAATAGAGCTTAAACCTTTTACACACTGAATACAGACATTTATACCAGATAGTTAATGAAAGCCTCCGCCCCCAGCAGTTCCTAGTGGGAGGCTGTTTCTCCTCCCTCTGGTTCACATGGGCTCCCAGGCTCAGGGTGTATGTTGAGGAGAGATCCTTCACTGAGCAGCACCAACATCACTCTGGTAGTCTGTTTTTCTTTTCTTGATAAAGCAGAGCCAACACCCTCAATGGGATATGAGGATTTATGGTACTTATTGTAATCATTTCATCACATTTTAAGCTTTGAAAATTAATAAAAATAATTATAATGAAATATACAGTTAGCATAGATCAATATACTCACTATGATTTTCTAGTACATAATTGTTTTTAATTGACACACAAAGCAATGAGTTTCATTATGGCACTTTCATATGTTTTTGTCCAAGTTCCTCCCCGAGCCCTGCCAGTTACTGGTGCTACTCGAAACCACTGGTGCTCCCTGTCCACTGCCATGTCAGATGTATTCTAGAACATCCTCCCACTCTCTTTACAACCTCGTCTCCCCTCTCATGGTTGCCTTTCTAGTTAATGACCTTAAAACACTCACACCCATATGTATAGATACATATAAAAATTTAAAACTAACATCCACTCATGAGAGAAAGCATGTAACATTTCTCTTTCTGAATCTACCTTACTTCACTTAACATAATAATTAACAAATCCATCTACTTTGCTGAAAATTTTATGACTTTATTTTTCTTTGTGGCTGCCTAAAATTCCATTGGGTATATGTACCACAATTTTATCCATCATTCGTTGAAGGACAGTTAAGCTAGTTCTATGTCTTTGCTATTATAAATAATCCAGCAATAATCATAGATGTGGAAGTATCTCTGTAGTCAGATATAGAGTCCTTTAGGTATATGTCCGGAGTGGTCTAACTTGGTCACATGGTGGTTCTGTTTTGTTTTGCTTTTTTGAGAAACCTCCACACACATTTCCGTAGTGACTGCACCAGTTTATACCACCACCAACAGTGAATAAGGCTCCTCTCTCCCAAAATCCTTACTAGTATTTGTTGTCCGTTGTTTTCTTGATGACAGCTATTCTGATTGTTGTGAGATCAGATTTTCAGAGTAGTTTTTACTTTGCATTTCCCTAATGTGAAACACATTTTAAAATATTCGTGGATCATTTGTGTTTCTTGCTTCCAAAACAGTTCAGTCAATTAGTCCATTTATTGATTGGTAGTTTGGGGTTTCCGGTATTTAATTTTGTTTAATTTTTTTACATTTTTTTGCATAATCTGGGTATTAACTTCCTGCCTGAAGTAAAGTTTTCAAAGATTTTCCCCTGCTTTGCTGGCTGTCTTATTATCTTACTGATAGTTTTATTTGCTGTGCCGGAATCATCTTAATTTCATCCAGTCTCGGTTCTTGGGGTTATTTCCTTGGGTTTACAGTCTTTTTCAGAAACTGCTTGTTTATGCCTGTCTGCTGAAGTGTTTTTCTGTTTTCATCCAGCAGTTTCAGCATTTCAAGTTTTAGATTAAGGTCTTCATTCCATTTGGGGTTGATTTTTGCGCAGGGTGATATGGATCTAATTTCTTTCTTTTATAGATGGATAGCCACTTTTTGGCAATGCCGGCTGTTGAACAAACTGTCTTATTTCTGATATATATTCTGAAACCTTTGCCAAAAACTTGGTGGACATAGCTGTGTGTCTTTATTTTTGTATATGTATGTCTATTTTAGTTCCAGTCCCACATGGCTTTGTAGTATAATATGAGACCAGATATGATAGCTCCAGAAATGCTCTCTCTGCGTAGGATTACTTTGGCTGTAAATAGGTTTGTATGCTTCCATACCAAACTTTTTATTCTTTATTTTTCTAGTTCTGCAAAGAACCAGATGGGGATTACACTGAATCTTTAGATTGCTTTGGCAATATAGCCATTTCATAGTATGATTTCTCCCAATCCATAAACATGGAAGGTCTTTCCTCAACTAGTGTCTTCTTGAACTTAGTTTTTCATTGTCTTAAAGATTTCACTCTAGATCTCTACATCCTTGATTAGGTTCATTCCTTAGTATTTTAATTTTTTGAAGCTACTGGAAATAGGATTTTTTCCTAATTTATTTCTAGGTAAGTTTGTTGTTGGTGTATAGAAAAGCTCCTGATTTTTGTGTATTGGTTTTATAACCTTTAACTTTCTTAAAATGTTTAAGGGGGCACGCTGTAGAAATGACTCAGTGGTTAAGAACACTGGTTGCTCTTGCAGAGGACCCAGGTTCAATTCCCAGCACCCGCATGATGGCTAACAACCATCCATTACTCCAGTTCCAGGAGAATTCAACACTCTCTTCTGATCTCCGCAGGCATTGCATGACACAGATGCACTTACATACATGTAGACAATATACTCATATACATTAAAAAACTAATAAAATATTTTAAAAGTTTATCAGATCTAAAGTTTTATGGTACTGTCTGAGGATATATTCTTGTTTTCAGAGTGCTTGTTTTCCACACACCAGGCTCTAGGTTCAAGCCTCAGTACTACATAAACCAGACCTAATGGTACCTTCCTGTAATCACAGAACTGGGGTGGTAGAAGCAGGCGAATCAGAATTTGGTTATCCTTGGCTACACAGGAATTTCTGGGCCATCCTGCACTAGAAACCCTGTTGTAAAATAAAGTTTGCTGGTAGGTTTCATAGACTATTTAAGTATATGATCATGCCACTGGCAAATGGGATAATTTGATTTATTTATTTATGTGTATTTATTTATGTTATGTGTATGTGCATTTTTATTTTATGTGTTTTCCATACTTGCAATGCCTGTGGAGGCCAAAAGAGGGTGTCCAATCCCCTTCAACTGTAGTTATGGATGGTTGATAGCTTCCATGTGGGTGCTGGGAATTGAACCTGGGTCCCTGCAATAGCAATCAGTGTTCTTAACCACTGAGCCATCTCTCCAGACCCCGACTTCTTTTCTTCTTTATATTTCTGTTTATCTTTTTCTTGCCTTATTGTTGTAACTAAAACTAAAGGACTGCACTGAGTAAGATCATAAGCACCTTTTTTTCATTCCAGATTAGAGCAAATGTTTCTGTATTTTTCCCATTTAGGATAATGTTGCCTATAGGTTTGCCACCCACAGCTTTGATTGTGTGATGTATGTTCTGACTGTTGCTAATTTCTTCAGGAGTCTTATCATGAAGGTATGCTGTTTTGTCATGTGCCCTGTCCTGCACCTAGCCAACGCTCATTCGTGGCAGGGTATTATGTCAATGCCTGAACAAAGACAGCCTGACTCTTGGCATCCATTTAAAACAAGATCAGAACCCAAACTTGTTTCTTCAGATTTTGCCCAAAACTATGCTCTTGGAACAGAAGTCTTGATTTTTCTTTATTGGGGCTGTATGTCCAGCATCACATGGGAAAAGAGGAACTTGCCTTATCAAAAGATTATGTCCCTTCTGACACCTACTGACCTTGAACAACACACACAGCCACAAACAAATGATTTTAATTTAATCTTATTTGTTGTTTACATCATAAATGGAATAACTTCTACTTTCAATAATATTTGCTGCTGCTTTCAGAAGCTTTGGTCTTTTCACAACATACACATGCATACATGATTCTGGTCCAAGGGCAAGGAAGGATCATGAGATAGTAAGGCCATATGTCTAGGTGACAAGAAGAACCCAAGCCTTGTGAGCTGATATCATGTTAAACGATCTTAAACGATCTCAAAACATAAAATCAACTTTTTGTTTACAAGGCCAGGTAAAAGTCATTCCACAATCAGTACCTTCTGTGTTTAAGTCTGTATATGTGTGCGTCATCTTTATTGATTTGTTTATTTTTAACCAACCTTGCACTCCTAGAATAAAACCAAGCTGTATGTTACATATGATTTCCTTAATGTGTTCTTGAATTTGGAATTGTTGGGGCTTTTTCTCTGGGTTACATTAGATAATTTTATTACTTTTTTTTTACTTCAAAACGTCACTTTTTATTGATTTAAAAATATATTTATTGATTCTTTGAGATTTTCATACACTGTACTTTGATCACATTCACCATTCCCTTTCCCAACTCCTCCCAGATCCACCCACCACAACCCTGCCAATTTTGTGTCCTTTGGGCTTTCTTGTCCCCTCACACTCAGAATGAAATGAAACACAGGACCTGAAGAAGCACTAACCCTTCTGATCTCCCTTGCCAAGTTGATATGGAGCTAAAATAACTTTCCATCTACCTGTTTTCTAAGGGGCAGTCAGGCAGTGAGAGCAGAATATGGGATGTGTATGCTTAACACCTCAGCTTAACACAGTTCACAACTCTGCTCACCATCTACTTTAAATGTATTTTTAATGTGCTGGGCAGAGCCAAGCCTGGTTAAAAGGTATGGGCTTTCTGTTACCATATATGCTTAAAAAGAATTGAGCATTTTCCCATTGTTGTTGCTATAAGAAGCAGTGTATTAAGTGTGATAATTTTACTATAAATGCTTTATAGCTCTTGATTACAATAATAACGGTTTTTCATTGTGGTTTGCCTCAAGTCCATAATAACAAGGGGATTTGAGGAAAACCATTTTCCTCCAACGTACTCTTCTCTGCACTGTGCGACCTGTCACAAAAGCATGCAGTGGATTTTGACACCAACAAATAGAAATGACAGATACATCAACTTAGAACTTACCCTCATGAACTTTCTATACAAAACACAGACAATTTCTCTTGAACTTTGCAGTTGTGATTTAAGCTATTATACACTACCAGAATAATGTGGCTAACAGTAAAGTAATTCTAGGTTTCCAGACTTTCCCCAAGGTTACCTTCAAAAGAAACAGCTGTAAAACTTCAAAAAATTCTTTTCATATTTTTTATACAGTATTAACTGTTTGAGGTTTTGTCTCTTTAGGACTTAGGTTTTGTTTAACTTTAAAAATAAAATACACATTAGGACAGAAGTGATGGTATACAAAGAGGCAGGTGGAACACTGTGAGTTCCAGGCCAATCTGGTCTACATATGAGTTCCAGGCTAGTCAGGGCTACACAGTACGATCTCCTCTAGAAAGATAGATGATAGACAGATAGATGTATATAATACAAATACATTTATTTTTTCTTGTAATATACTTGAAATATGGTTTTGGCTTCATAAAGCTTTTGCCATATTGCCTAAAAGTTTCAGATATCAAATACCCCACATATCACTGAATAAATTCCAAAGTTTCCAGAAATAAATTTCTTACTCTAAACTCCCCTGTCTTATAACTAGCATCTATCATGTGTTATCTTATCTTATCATGCAAATTATATTTCAAATCCTCAGATTTGGTAACTTGTTTTAAACATCTCCTTGCTATGTATTACAGGGCCTTGATATAAGATATTCAGTAAATATCTTTCATAAAATAAAGAATGTACCAAAATAATCACAATGACGATCTAGAATTTTCATGTGCAAATGACACAGGACATGCCGCCCATGCATAGTACGTGGTTACTCCATATGCTCCCCTAAAAGTAATATCTGCCTTATCACCTGAAAACTCGTAAGTCCCCTACAGAGGTGAAACTAGTACATCATTGAGACAGGGTGTGGTGTGACAGCAGAATCATAAGCACAAGTACCTGTGCCTGGGTTCCCTCTTCAAAGTGGACCATTCGCACCTGTGCTGTGCGGCCCCCACGTTCCTACGCTGTCTGTAGCTTATAGTCATCGTGGTTATTCCACAGGTCTTCTGATGCACTCACAAGCAAATTGTTATCAGTGTATGCTATCTTCATCTTGTGAGATGGTTTAACAGATAAGAAGGGAAATCTTCAGAGCAGGACTTCCGGTGGATTATATGGTAGTAAAATGAGGAACCCAGGTGTGGATCTAGGTGTCCTTGGTTACAAACCCACTGGTTGTTCCCACCACCTACTGCTGTCATCCTACTAGCAACGCAAATGTCTGAGTCCATGACTGGACAATTATGTGAGTAGTCTTGAGAGGGACAGTGGGGAAAGCAAAACCCCGGGATCCGCCTGATTCAGAGTCTACAGACTCAAAACCATGGCCATACGGGCTCGTATATCACGAAAACATCAAATACCTACAATTCGAGGAGACGGAAAATTCACTTATTACTATCCTGAGTCTAATCAGTGCTGGTTTTAATGAGCTAGCAGTTCTGCAAAGAGAAAAATACAACGATACCCTCAGTTTGAGCAATGTCACGGACTGCAATTTATAATGTATGTGAAGTAGAAATGTAGGTAATTACTATCAGACTGGATATTATTCACATAGTTTTACGTTTTAAGTGATTTTTTTCTGGTCTATTATAGAATGAATACCTAAATGAAGATGTAGATGCTAGAGTTATTGAGTATGAAGACAACCGACCCCTCTTAGATCTATTTCTGCAGAAGCCAATGGGATTATTGTCCCTACTAGATGAAGAAAGTAGATTTCCAAAAGCCACTGACCAGACTCTGATAGGTGAGTTTTAAGCCTGGCATGCCTGTTTAGTCTTATGAAAACACCATGTATGTTGAAATGATTTTTCAGTTGTTTTAAATTACCTGGGAGAAAGCAGCTGACACAATGCCTGAAATATCAGACTTTGAAGAAGTGACTTCAGACCTAATGACTGGACCACTCAGTGTTTATAATAGAGTGAAAGTCTCAGTGACGAGTTAAACAATATTAGAGATTGGATTTCTGCTTCCCTGTGTTAATGGCTTTAACAATATGGATATACTCTAGACAATGACTTTTACTTAACCTTGAAACCAAAAAGCTAATCTTGGCTTAGCTTTTTTATAATGTCCAAGGTCACTCAGCCTTGAACTCCTCTTGTAACCTAAACATACAGCTCATGACCCTTCCTTGCCCTTGACCCAGGACAATGTATGAATATGTATATGTTTCAAATAGCAAGTGATACTGCAAGCAGCATATATTCATTGGAAACAATGAGATACTTATCACTTTTGTGTTGCAGGCAGCAGGAAGAATTAAATTAATAACATTTGTTTGTGGTTGTATGTGACCCCCAGGTCAATAGGGGTCAAAAGAGACATAATCCTTCTGATAAGATAAGGGTCTGCTTTTACTTCCCCATTTCATGCTGGACACAGCATTTCATTTCAAAGGAAGGGCAAGACCTGGTTTGGAAGCAAGAGTGATCTGAAGAAAGGGATGCACAGAACAGTTCAGGTTTCCCCTTGGCTAAAATGCATGCTTAGAGTCTTCTTGCTTTTATTCAGGCATAACTGTAATGCAGCATTTCATAGTAAATGCCACACCTCTTATGGTTACAAATCACCAAAGAAACTTTCCAGCAAAAAATCAGAAACTGGCAGGCAGAACAGAAGGACAGTGCTAGAATTTGAATGGAGATAGCAAACAGAAACAAAAGAGACACAGTCCATTTATCTGCTAGAGGGAAGTAGCTGTACAGGTCTGTAATTATCTCTAAGTTAAGCACATGAGTTAATGTGCATGGTAATTATCCTGGTCACTCAAGGAAGATTTAATATATTCATATTTTTGGTTTGAAAAGACATGGATATACATAATATTGATGATGAGAAATCATTTTCTCACCACAATGCACAGCAAACAAATACAATTTTATTTATGTGGTATGTATGTATGTGTACATGTGTGGGATTACTCATTTATGCATGTACATGTGGAAGCCAGTGATGGACTTCAGGTATCTTCCTTTATTACTTTTCACCCTGTTTGTAAGACAGGGTCTCTCAATGCACATGAAGCTCATTGTTTCAGCTAGCCTGGCTGACCAGCAAGCCTCCCGCCCATGCTAGAACTACAGGTGTGCACCGCCATGATGGGTCTTTATGTGAGTGCTAAGGATCAGAACTCAGGTCCTCAATATTTTACCCACTGAGTCATCTCCCCGACCCCCATAGTGAACAAAGACAATTTTATATTAATATATCTAATTTATGTAGATTTAGAATATTACTAATAAAGCAAAACACAATCAAATTGTCATGGGCTGAGGACATAGTTCAGTTGATAAAGTGTAAGTTATTGTCTAGTGTACCAGTCCCAAGAGTCTAACAGTGACTATCTGCATGCTGGAGAGGTTGAGAAGCCAGTAGCTGCTCAGACCACAAAGCTGGGTGCCTCAGCATCCCTAATGTGGCACTGACAGCCTAAAGGATTCCTGGAGGGCCACTGGTCTTCAGTCTACATTGGAAGGCTGAAGAAGCTGGTCCCGAGGTGAGCAAAGCTGGCAGCAGCAACAAAGACATCGACATACTCACTAGCAAGAAGCAAACGTAGATAAAAGGACAACAGGGCTTTTCCCTCAGACCTTTTATATCTGAGCCACAGGCAGAAATGCAGCCAGCTCTGGGACAGGGCCTTCTCTCCCCAGTTAATCTTTCCAGGAAATGCTCACAGACCAGCCCACAGGCATGACTCTTAATTGATTCCAAATATAATCTACTTCACCATCAAGAGTAAACATCACACCTAACATGCACAAAGCCCTCAGTTTGATCTCTAATACCTTATGAACTGGGTTTGGCGGAGCATGCTTATCATCCTAGCACTTAGGAAGTGAAGACTATAAGATCAAGAGATCAAAAGTTCAAGGTTATCCTTGGCTACTTAACAAAGTCAAGACCCCTCCACACACACACAGGTTTAAAATGGAAAGGTCTCACATAAAATAGAAAAAAATATTTTTGAGTTTTAAAGTAACCGAAGAAGTTATTTTGATGTGAAGTACCATAGTCTCTGCTCATGGATATATTTATTACATATGTGTAAGCACTTGCAGAAAATGAAGCTTCTTTTTTCTCATTTACTTTTTGTGAAATACAGAACCTCCTTTTGAATTTTATTTTTATTTTATGTGTATGAGTGTTACGCCTCCATGTGTGCAAGAGCACCTGTGTCGTGCAGTGACCATGGGGACAGAAGAGGGTTTGGGATCCCCTGGAACTGAGTTATGGATGGTTGTTAGCTGCCATGTGGGTGCTGGGATTCGAACCTCAGTTTTCTGCAAGAACGGCCAGTGCTCTTAACTGCTGAGCCATCTCTCCAGCCCCAGAAAACCTGTTTCTTACCATTAAGCCTGTGGTGTTGCCTCCTCCTAACACAGTGGCCCTCAGAGGGTGGGGCAGAAGCCTGCATTTCATCGGACACTCAAGGTGATTTATATATGCTAACGTTTGAGAGCTACTCTAAACCATGATGCAATGGTAAAAGTTTGATGCTAAGTTTTGCTTTATCACTAATTTACAAATCTGTATCAATTCACCACATAGAAATTCTTGGTTCACTGTGGAAAAAAAAAAGATTTCTGACCCTCAGTATTCTTTGAGGGTCTCCTGTACACTTAATATTGAAATTCATTTTTTTCTACAGAAAAATTTGAAGATAACCTGAAATCACAGTACTTCTGGAGACCCAAAAGATTGGAACTTAGTTTTGGAATTCGCCATTATGCAGGAAAAGTAAGAAGTTACAGAAACTATAACAGTTTCTTTAGCCTTCTGTCAATTAATGATAGGGAAACTGTTAGTGGATGGTTATACTGAGGTGTCCATCTGCTTCCCTAATTCTTATTCTCTCTCTGCTTCTCTCCCTCCCTCCCTTTCTCTCTCTCTCTCTCTCTCTCTCTCTCTCTCTCTCTCTCTCTCTCTCTCTTTCCTCTCTTTCTTTCTCTCTCTTTGCCACTTTTCTTCATTGCTCAAAATAAAGAAAGATGCTGGAGATTTGGTCAGCTAGACATAACCCATCTGTATGGGATTGACCAGTGGATTGTCTTGCAGATAGACAAACATTCATACATTGGTTGAGACACAGCTGCGGACCCCAGCAAGCCTCAGATACATTGCCTTACACCCAGAAAGAGGAGACACTCTTTCTTCCTTCTGTGAAGAATAATAAGCCATTCCTGAAGCCATTTAAATCAAGAGAGAATGTATAAATGAGAAAAATATTAAAAATCAACCAATTGCAAATTCCCTAGTATTTTAATTCACCTGGAAGTTCCCACATGTTGGGCTGTGTCCCACTGATTTTGGTCATTAAAAATACATACCTTAAGACATTTCAACCATGCCTTCTCATGAATCTGTTATTTAGTTCCTGACATGACTACCTCTGGCTGGGTGTTCAAACAATAGAAATTTATTATTACCATTCTATAAGCTGGAAGTTTAAGATCAAGTTGCCCCAGAACAGGCTTAGTGTCATAAAGACTCTCTTCCTGCCTTATAGAGAGATGCCAGCTCCCCCAGTCCTCACATGGCCTCTTCTCTGTGTGAACACAGAACATTTTAAATGTGAATTCTGAAGGGTTCGTGATTCAGCAGAAATCTTTGGGTTACATTCTTCTTTTAAAAGTCTCAAAAAATTTTTAGAAGAGCCACAAACACACACCACACAGTATTCAGACTCCATTATTTCTTATGTAAAGCCTAAAATGTCCAATTCAATGCAGGTCAACCAATTTCCAGAGAAATAAGAATGGCTCTTTCATGTGTCCCATCTTTCCAAACAAAGAAAGTAACCATAGAGGCTGGAGAGATGGCTCAGTAGCACGGGCTATTCTTGTAGAAGACCCAGGTTCAGTTCCCAGCACCTTCATGGCAGCTAACAACCATCCATAACTCCAGTTCCAGGGGAATTTGACATCCTCTTCTGACCTCTGAGGACACTGCCTGACATGGGTACACTTACATACACGCAGGCAATATATTCATACACATAGAATAAAAATAATAAATAAAATTTTTTAATAAAAGAAAATGAGCCTATAAAACTTCCAAGTTTTCTGACCAAGTTGTAAGGAATTAGGTGTGTGATCTTGGGTGACTGATACCTAGTTCAGACTACACTCTCAGTAAGCATTGGTTAAAAATGAAGACCATGGTAATAGTCCCAGCCTCAATAATCACAGTAATGTCTCTCTTTTCAGGTCCTCTATAGTGCAAATGGCTTCTTGGCAAAAAATAGAGATACTTTTCCAACTGATATTGTGCTGCTTTTGAGGTCATCAGAAAACAGTGTAATTCGGCAACTTGTCAATCACCCTCTGACCAAAACAGGTACGGCAGTAAACATAGAGATGATTCCTCACAGCTCCACCAAGTGGTTTATATCTCTGTGATTTTCATGACTACAATCCTCAAATTTTTATGTTTGTCTACTGTATTTTTTAAATATTTTATTATTTTTATTTTATGTGTATGAGTGTATTGCCTTCATGTGTGTGAGTGCATTCATGTCGTGCAGTGTTCACAGAGGTCAGAAGAGGGCTTGGATCCCTTGGAACTGAAGTTACAAACAGTTGTTAGCCACCATATAAGTGCTGGAAATCAAACCCAGGTCCTCTGCAAGAGCAATCAGTGCTCTTAATGGTTGAGTCATCTCTCTAGTCCATTTGTTTATTTTCAATTCACTAAATATTCATTTATTCCTAATCTAAGGAAGTCATAAAAATGAATACAGAAAAGCTATGCTTTTACTAAAGTATTTGGGATGCTCACCTGAAAATATGGGAATGTCCTAATTTCTCACATGAACAGTTCATTCTCCTCAAAAGGAAACCTACTATTTTCAGGTACCACAGCCTCTAGATGTTCCCTTGTGGCTCTCCAAGTTCAGTGAACTCTCTAATGATTAAAATGTCGTATCATTTCACCCCACCATGCATATATTTATGTAGGAAAACATATAGAGCTTGGGTTGTTTACACTGGAGTTTAAAATTATTCTATACACATTTTAATAATTTTATTGAGATATAACTGAAATATTTAACCAGTAAATTTAGTGTTTCCACATCTATAGAGACATCATACAACTATCCCTAGAACTAGCAATGGGCATATTTATAGCACACGTGATATTTCTCATGACCCCTGTGATCTCTCTCTCTCTCTACCCCTGACCCTTCTCCAACTGTCCTAATCATTTACTGAAAATATCATCCTTCTTCTTTTGACTTTCTCTGGTACCTTAAATAGAGATATGTAAAAGTCTGATTCTACACTCTTTTTGCATGTCATGCATCTTATTACATTTTATCGAAAGGCTGTGGGGTAAACATTATTGTCCTTATTTAAGTATTCAAACTATAGATCAGAAGCTAAGTAAATGAACCCATGGCAACCTAACATAAGGGCAATAGCTACAACCAGCCTTTCTGGCTTTCTAAGACCTTAACTGTTTCAGTTTACCATAACCACTGACTTGAATTGTAAATGAAGCACACAGCTGACTGTTAGATTGAAAATGCCATGCCAGACGTGGTGGTAGACACCTTTTATCCCAGCACTCAGGAGACATAGACAGGCTGATTTCTGTGAGATCAAGGCCAGCCTGGTCTACACAGAAAATTCCAGGATAGCTATGATCAAAGGAGGCCTTGTCTCAAAAAAAAGAAAAAGAAAAATGCCTATTTCCGTCGGTCACACTTGACTTGCTAAAAGCACTTCATGTTGATCAGTAATCCATATGACATTTAGGGCTCATGCCCAGTCTGAGTTAAAGTAAATCATAGAAGGAAATGGAGAGGTGGCTCGGCAGTTCAGAGCACTGGCTGCTCTTCAGAGGACCTTGGTATGGTTTCCAGCACCACGTGGCAGATAACAACCAATTGTAACTCCATTTCCAGGGAATCTGGCCTCGCTAGGCATTTAAGACACATGGTGCATGTGTAAGACATACATATAAAATAAAAATAAGTCTTTAAAAAAAAAAGAAAAGAATCACAGAAGCCACTTAACACACACACAAATGATAGCAGGTAGCTTCCTTCATTGTAATCAGCTCATATCTTTTCATGATTGAAAGGAAGTTCAACAGTTACCTCTACCTTTCCTATTTTTCCAAGCTAGACTATTTATTTTTTCTTCCTTTTATCTGAATTTAAGACTTGTAGTAACTGGGTAGTAGTTCATGCCTGTGATCCCAGAATTCAGGAGGCTGAAGCCATAATACTGTTGTGAGTTTGAGGCCATCCTGGAATATACAGCAAGATCCTCTTTCAAAAAAAAGAGGAGGAAGAGGAAAAGGAGGAAGAGAAGGAGGAGAAGAAGGAGGAGGAAGAGGAGGAGGAGGAGGAAGCAAGAAAAGATTTATTTTAAATTTTCACACAGTATTTTTTATCTTTGCCTCAACTTCTAAGTCTTAATGTGTTTATTTCAAATAAATGGGAAAAATTTGTCTATCCATTAATGATTCTAAAAGGTAAATTAATTGTATCTACATTTCCATAGGTAATCTGCCACTGTCTAAAACAGAAAACATAATAAGCTATCAAATGAGGAGTTCAGAAAAATCAGGCAACTTGATGAAGGTAAGCAGGTGCTTCTCCCTGGCAGTAAGTTAGACCAATAGCTCTGCTGGTAAAGCGAGCCTCACTTTTTCTCCCTCTGTCTTTCTGTTCTATAAGCAGCTGTATATATTATGAGTGCTTTGCTTAGTAGCTGAAGCAATCATGCCTTTATGGTATACTCCTAACTCTTCTCTGATAGTTAGTTTTAAATGTTATTACTGTGGCCAACTGAAAACGTACAAGTAACCATTCCCCCTTGGTCTTCGTAGGGAGAAACTGCAGATGCTACCCGACCTGCCCGTGAAACCACCAACATGAAAACACAAACAGTTGCATCATATTTTAGAGTAAGCTATTAAATTATAGCATGTGGTATTTAGGGTAGTTGTTCATTCTAAATGAGTTACAGTAGGATAAAAGCAGTAACACTAGAATGTCGCTAGCCAAAAAAAAAAAAAAAAAGTTTGTTTTATCCCATTAAGTATACACTAGATCTAGGATGTTAGAATGTACCCTCAAAAGTCTGAACAGCCAAGTGTGGTAGCACACACCTTTAATCCCAGAACTTGAGAGGCAGAGGCAGGCAAATCTCTGTGAGTTCAAGGCCAGCCTGGTCTACAAAGCAAGTTCCAGATCAGCTGGGGTTACAGAGAGCCTCTGTCTCAAAAAGGCCAAAAAAAAGTGTGTAAAGTGGTTTGTTTTGGTATTTTACCTGTGAAAATAATGTACTCCATGATAATCACAATGGAAGTCCATGCAAGCCAGGTATGATGGTGTACACATTTAATCTCAGCACTCCAATGATCTCTGTGAGTTGGAGGCCAGCCTGTTCTACAAAGCTAGTGAGCTCCAGAGCAGCCAGAGCTACAGAGTGAAACCCTGTCTCAGAAAAAGAAGCAAAACATTTGTCCATACTGCCAAATGCATTTCCACTAGAATTTTTTTTTAAAGGCTTTTTAATGCAGTGCTCCTGAATGGTTTTAGGGTGGACCGATGGGCAAAGGTTGAGCACGTTTCTCCAGCCCATATCTGCTGACATATTCATAGACTGGAATCTTCAGCAGAAAAGAGAACCTAGCACAGGACTGCAGCTGGGAAATGATTCACCAGAGGCGCCATCACACACCAGAGCATGAGACCACGATGGCCTTTCTTTGGATAATACAGGAGAAAGAAAAAGGAAGAATTACTTTGTTTTCCCTCTGTATTGAGTAACTCTAGGTAACCTTTGTTACTTTAGTTCCAGTTCTTTTTTATCTCTTCCAGTAAAATCAAATTAACCAGTCAGTAAAATGAAGAAAATACCACCTAAAACTTGGAAATTATTAATAATATAATTTATTATGGAAGATGGAGATGAAATCAGATTAAATTTACAATTGGTATTTAATGAATGTATGTGCTTTTCTAATAGAATCATAAACTACTGAATACTTGTGTAACACATTCTCATAGTCCTAAACTCATAGCAGACTGTGCCGAATCCTACCTACTACATTTATATGCTTAACATCTTATGTCCGCTGCTGATACAGTCACTTTACACATCAGCAAGGCAGCACAGACGAATCACCAATTACACTTAGAGCCAGATTCATTTCCTTTTTAAATGAGTTGCCCAAACCATTATTATATCACAGTCGTTAGTATCAAACACTGTGAATGTTTATCCACATCAGTTCACAAAATCAATTCAATCTTCAGGGGGAAGTAAAAAGTCCTAGAAGGTAATTCCACGTGGTATGCAGTGTGTTCTCAAAGCAAATTTTTATTCTGCAGACAAGAATGACAGCAGAGTTACGATATGCCCTAGTCCTCAGAAACACTAGGTGCCTGGATTGCTCAGAAAGCTAGCATTGGTCACTTTTGCGTCCCAGTGCTGGCAGATGTCCACATGACTGAAGGAATGCTGCCTCACAAATAAATATAATGAAAGAGCTTCAGAGTGGCAGGTGCAGCTGTTTGGGAAGATCGCATCTGAGCCCCGTGCCCCAGAGGAAGAAATCCAAGTGTAGCGCTTCGTCAGCTGTCTCATTTTAATATTTGTTCTGTATTGACTTGGAGACTCTAAATGTTTGCATTTCTGACACTAACAGACCCAGTCCTCCATGGACACTGTTAGTGCACTGCCTCACCACTAAGTTCTGGTTCTGGTCTTCCAGATACTAATATTTGTTCTGCATTGACTTGGAGACTCTAAATGTTTGCATTTCTGACACTAACAGACCCAGTCCTCCATGGACACTGTTAGTGCACTGCCTCACCACTAAGTTCTGGTTCTGGTCTTCCAGATGCTAATTTGCTGAGACTTCACTTTCAGTGAACATATTAGTGATCCTAATATGTTATTGATTGGTGATTGGCTACTGTTCTAATAAAGTATTGATGCAGAATACAATTTTACTACCTATATTAACAAAAATATTCTCCTAAAATTAATAAGATAATAAACTATAACACAATAATATATTTAAATGGATATCATCTTGCTTATTCTTTGATGTTGCTGTTGTTTGAGAGAGGGTCTCTCTCTAGCCCCAGACGGCCTGGAATTCAATTTGTAGATCAGGCTGGTGTCAGTCTCACAGAGATCCATCTGCCTCTGCCTTAGGAATACTAGAATAAAAGGCATACGTCAACACACCTAGCAACCTTGCTTATTCTTATGTGTCTTGATTTTAAACTAGGTTATTCCAATACAGATTAAAATGTATATTTTCTATACTTTCTGTAAAGAGAAAGACTGTTACCAGTTTATACAGTGGATTAATCAGATCGTGTTTCTAAATATAGTAATTTGGTATGTTTGCTTTAGAGGATATAATTATTTAGAAAAATATGTCAAAAATAAATTCATCTCTTAAAGTTAAGGTTGCCTTAAGAGTTTCTAGGCAAACTTTTAATAACCAACCTCCTAGTTATTGTCTCTATATTTTTATCACTGTTTCTATAATTTATAGATAAATCACCTTTCATTACATCAGATCTTTCATGTCCTATGATGAGCATTTGTAACATGATTTTTCAAACTGCATCATCAAAAGAAAGACCTACAAGTTCATGAGTTCTTATATACCACATGAAATCAATCTCTCTTGTATATTATAGTATTCCCTGATGGATTTGTTATCTAAAATGGTGGTGGGCCAACCTCATTTTGTCCGTTGCATCAAGCCAAATAATGAGCGTCAGGCAAGAAAATATGACAAAGAAAAAGTTTTGTTACAGCTTCGTTGCACAGGAATTTTGGAAACAGCAAGAATTCGAAGGCTGGGATACTCACATCGGATACTGTTTGCTAACTTCATAAAGCGGTATGTGAAAATAAATAAAGTAGTACGTGGGTTTCTAAAGTTTGCATTGTGGACTTTATATTTTTAAAAGTTTTCAGAAGAATTGTATAAAATAGGAGAGAATTGTTTAGGTGGCCTAGGTGGGAAAACTTTTGTTCATGTAATGAAAATAAAGTAACTGTTAGTTGAGTCTGGGAGATTTTGCTCTCCTCCTAGAAGTCTCTGGTGGAAGAAGATGAACAGAAACGCAGGAAGATCAAGAGCCCAAAGTTCTGTACTGAGTTGCTGAGAGATCTGAGTTCTCAGCCCAAAGCTATCACTTACTACATGACCACGGAACCATACCAAAAGCTCTCAACTTGGGGAGATTTTTGCCCCTCAAAAGAGGGGCAATATCTGGAGACATTTGGGGATGTTGTATCTGGAAGATGGGGTGGTACTGTCATCTGGTGGGTAGAGGCCCAGAATGCTGCTAAACTTCTCGTCTACACTGTAGAGGGAAACACCCACGACACAGCATTTCCCAAAATGCCAGCACTGTTGAAGTTAGAAACCCTGGCCTCCTAAGCCTACTGTGACCACCTGATGGGGGGCTCTACAGAACTCTTGGGGGTCCCAGCACTTGGGGACAGCCTGAGGGGGACATGAATGTAGTGCTTGAGGAGGTCAGAAGAGGGTGTCAGATACCCTGGAGCTGGAGATACAGACAACTGTGAGCCACCTGACAAGGGTACTGGGAACTGAACTCAAGTCCCTGGAGAGCAGTATGCATTACTGTGGAACCACCTCTTCAGCTCAATATTGAAATTTTTAATTGGCTAGAGGATACAAAATAAATTCTGTTCATGAAATATTTAACTAAAAATATTAGCCATGAAGGGGTTTCAAGCTTAAAACTAATATTAAAATTTGTCCTTATTATCATGCATTTCATCTTTCAGGAGAAAAATAGACCTTTCTTAAACATTCATATAAATGTTATTAATGTAATATGAACATAAGGTTCTTCAATTTCAGTGGTTGTGTAAGTGCATTAAGCCAGTCTGCTAAGAACTGTGGAGACACAGTTAAAACCTGGCTTCTCTGATAACTGATACTCTAGCAGGATGATCAGAGCCAAAGACATGGGAATTTAACAAATCAAAGACAACACTGTGCATGGTGTAAGAGTCCAAGGAAGAAAGCACGTCGCCAAATTAGGATGTCAAGATCAGGACCCCAAACTGAGCTCTGACAGAGAATGTAGTTTGTAAGGAAGACGGGAAGGAGTCCTTTAGATCTGTGGTGGCTCATCGTGTTCATCTGCTCAGGCAAAACCACCTGCTTCACAGGAAGGAGCCAGGGAATAAAAGGGATAGGAGAAAGGAAGGGCTGGGGGCCCCAGTAAATTGTTGTACCAAAAACTAACAAGACTTGAATTAAACTGGATTGACAGAGTGGACATTAGTAAAACAGCAGAGGAAACAAGACTCCTAGTTGGGTTAGCTCGCTTTATACTTTCAAAATAGCCTTAGTTTTACATTATGGACCATAAGGAAAACTAATTCTGTTGTGCTGAGGATGTTGTAGTTGCAAGTAGCTTGTTTATTGGAAAGCTGAGAAGTGAAAGTTATTCTTACATTTATTTCAAAGTCCTGTGCTTCTCTAGAATAGCAAATTACTGCGTGATACATGAGGAAGCTAAGCGTACAAGAAACAGTGAATAACTGCTCTAAATTGTGGGAGGTTCCAGAAATAAAGGGCTAAATGTTTTCTCTGTTGCTGCTTAGAAAGCTGTCACGAAAATTGGCATAGACTGTTAGGAAGGCAAAACAGTTTGCAAAAGTCTCCTGTAGGCCTAAGTCAGGTCCACATTATAGGGTGCAAGGTTCACTAGACCTTTTCCTCAATTTATAGATAAACTTTTAAAAATATTTTATTTATATTTATATGTATGAGTATTTTGCTGGCAGATGTATGTAAGTGTACCTGTGTCGTGCAGTGCCCAAGGAGGTCAGAAGAGGGTATCAGATCTCGTGGAACTAGAGTTACCTACAGTTGTTAGCTGCCATGTAGCTGGTCCTCTGCAAGAGCAGTCAGTGCTCTTAACCACTGAGCTATCCTTCCAGTCCCTATAGATAAACTTTTCTGTTTTGTCACAAGAAACAATCTTAAAGGAAGATACAAAGTATGAACTTACTTTGCACAAGACACTAGAGGATTAATCAGCTTTCCATCAACCATAACCTACAATCTGAGATGGTCAACCGATAAAGAGCAAAGGTTTATCTTGGGGGTTAAGATTGACCATGATTGGTTAGGCCCATTGCTCTGGGCCTAGGATGACACATTATATTCACATGTTGGAACAAAACCAATTTCCTCATAGAAAGGGAGCCAGGGAGCAAAGACGAGAGAAATGAGGAAAGAGACTGTGGGGTCTCAATAGCCTCTTCAAAGGCACATCCACAGTGGCCTGAATACCTTACACCAGATGACACCTCTCAGTGTTCTCACAGCCACTTCACATAACAGATCTTTAACACGTGGGCCTTTGGGAGATTATCAAGAGCCAAACTAGAGCATAGAGTTTTTGCTGTAGTCTTTTTCACTGAACCCTTATCATAAGATGCACAAATATCAGCTCTGTCTCACATGGTGGCTGTGCACAGTGGGTTGGCTCTCAGAACACTAAGCAGCGTTCCCTGAAAGCAGGTTAATACAGTAGGTGAGCACTCATGCTTTGAATCAAGCTCAGGCTTGAATCCCAGTTCTTTCCCATACTGAATCTGTGACTATAAGCATAAAACTTCTTTGTCTAGTAACCCGCAAATAAAGAAAAGTAAGACTTCCCACTTTTATGTGCTGATGAGTATTTAAAGAGTGAATGAATTTGCCTAGAACCAAATGGACAGCAATTGCAAAAGTGAAAATACAGGTTGCTCCGTATGTTATCCATCTGGAATTGGTTTGCTCTGCAGGTATTCTGAGGACTCACAAATAGTCCAGCACTAGGTCTAGGAGTCTCATCCCCTCACCAGGACAAAGGTGTCATGTGCCCCCCTGCTGAGCCTCAGACCTTTGTACAAACCAACCAGCCATTTTTATCATTTGCAGGTACTATGTTCTCTGCTACAAGGGGAGCGAAGAGCCACCAGTGAGCCCAGACACCTGCGCTACCATTTTGGAAAAAGCTGGTCTTGATAATTGGGCTCTTGGAAAAACAAAAGTAATGTTTTCATAAAATTTTCATGAGAAAAAAATGGTTATGTGAGGTTTGGTAAGGATTGCAACATTTTACAGCCATTAAAAATACTGTGACTTCATATGTTATAGATATTCATAAATTTATAAAATCAAGGCTGGGTGTGGTGGCACATGCCTTAATCCCGGCACTCAGGAGGCAGAGACAGGCAGATCTCTGTGAGAGCCAGGCCAGCCTGGTCTACATGGCGAATTGCAGGTCAGCTGAGGCTACAGGAAGACCCTGTCTCAAAAAGACCAAAAAAACACTTTATAAATTCATAAGGACTTCCTTTTTATCAAAATCAAACACCTTTAATCTGTATAAAGGTTTCTTCTAAATAATATGACAAAAATTGATATCAAGAATTATCAAAAATGATCATATTGATAATAAATATACTTTAGATAGTACTAAAGACAAACTGAAATATTTTTATATAGTTTATCACTACCAAATAGAGTCAGAAATCTATTCCTGCTTCTTTAATTCTTAGTTGGCTTCTATTATAAACTTGAAATTAAAATGAAGTAAAATATTTGGCATTATCACTAGGCTCACTGAATGTTTGAATATGGTGTGTATCTTTTTAGCTTTGAGAGCTTGTAGGATCTTATTTAACCTCTTAGAGAATAAAGTAAGAATCATCATAATCAATCTTGAATGTGGAAGCAAGATAGATAGCTGTCTGGGGAGAGGTACAGTGGACTGTCATAGGACCTTATAGCATTTTAAAATAGGATAAGGTCCTGGTGCAGGTGTAACCCTAGGCAGGATAGGGGAAGACCAAGCTAATGTAAAGACATACTTACAGACTGAACATTTAAGAATAACTACTCTCAGCTATCCACATAGGACAAACCAAACTTCCACATCTGCAAAGAAATTTAGAGTAGTATATCCTGGGGAGTCAAAGATGGAGAGTGAATTTTCATAATGTTCAAAGGAGGTGTTAGCCTTATAGCAATGTGAGGCATTTTCTAAATGTCTGTCTTAGATTCAATAATCCACATTTATTTTAATATTTAGTGAAGGAAAACTCAGGGTGTTCAAAAATATATTTTATTCACATCAGTTTCTTTAAAATCCTCACAAAGATGAATTCTGTCAGACCAAAACCCCATCATCAATGGTCAGAAATACATGTTTGGCTTCAATGGAGTTTTAACTGTAAACAGGCCCTCTACCACACCAGTTCTGTGTGATATTTGAGTAGCATTTTAAAGCTATTTGTATTTTTCCACTTCACCTTTCCAACTCATTAACATGGATAAAAGTATTTAATATAAGAACAGTTCTAATGCTATGCAAAAAAAAATGATGACCTTTTTAAACACATTGAATTTTAAATGAATTGTCAACAATGGAATGGACTAAATATATTAGCATCTAGAATCCTGTAGAAATTAAAACAGAATTCAATCAAATCCATAATGCTGAACTGTTTGCCTGTGGTGCCAGGCTCCCAAGTTCAGAGGAATGCTGAGAGAATTCTTCAGTCAAGGTTACCAGATCTGATAACTCAGCTATAAAATTTGATTTTAAGTAATGCTTTTGATGAATTCAATAAACTATTTGAGGTGATATTTATTGGCGAATTTATCCACTAGAAAAGAAAACCTGGTTCCTTAAAGGGTAGAGTAAAACTAAAATCCTTAGATGAGAAGAACGACTCAGATCTACCTTGCCCAGGATGATGTTGATTTTAGAATCGTCCTCCTTTCTCTAATGGGCCTTTGGGTCTAACAAGAAGATTGTTTGTTCCATTGTCGCCCTTTCTCTGTTTTATTTCCCCAGTGAAAACACCATGACAGTGTCCTGCCTTGCCCATCTTTGTATGCCCAGCAGATATATATATATATATATATAGATAGATAGATAGATAGATAGATAGATAGATAGATAGATAGATATAAACAGGTCTCAAGAATCATTCGATGAACAAACTGTTGGTTGAATGAACTGTCCTTTCAATTTAAAAATATATTTGTATCACTAGCATTGTCTTTCAAACTTTTAAGCACTGGGGGCTGAAAAGATTGCTCAGTGGTAAAAAGCACTGGCTGCTCTTGCAGAGGACCGGGGTTCAGTTTCCAGCACCCACATGGTGGCTAACGACATGGTCCATAACCCCAGTTCCAGGGAGTCCAACACCCTCCTCTGGTCTCTGTGGGCACTGCACGACACAGGTGCGCTTACATACATGCAGGCAATACACTCGTATACATAAAATAAAAATAGTAATTAAAAAAAATTTTTAAGGATAAAAATGAGCCCAACCCAGAATACACGATGCTAAATATTAGCTAAAATGAGCTCAGCATCCCCATTCTTATTATCCCAATCAAAGAATCCCTCAGTGGCCTATTGTAACTTCTGCTTCTCAAAGACAAGCTTTCTTTAAACATCAGGATTTCGCTGGTTTGAGTTTATGTGGGACTTGTCTATACTGTCATCATTGTCTGGAAAACTCTATTTCATTGTGGTCATCCACCACTTCTGGCTCTTACAATCTTTTTGTCCCCTCTTCCACAATGGTTCCTGAGCTTTTGGAGGCAGAAGGTTGGTATAGGTTTCAAATTTGATTCCATATGCCATTATACACACACACACACACACACACACACACACACACACACACACATATACACACACTCGTAATAAAATATTCAGAATTTGGGAGGGTTGTAGATAGAAGACAGGACCTAAATATGATCAAAATATGTTGTATGAAATTCACAAAAATTCAATTTAAAAGAATTTTGAGCAACACCTAGGCAAAAGAAGCAAAAGGGAATGGTTTCCAAAAATCTCAAGAGATTTCAAATAGAGTCTGAGTTCGTGCTTCAAGCATAGCACATGGTTACATCGCATCTGTGTGCTCTAATCTTACTGTATTTTACTTGAATTCCCTTAAGGTGTTTCTTAAATACTATCATGTGGAACAGTTGAATCTAATGCGAAAAGAAGCTATTGATAAGCTTGTTTTGATTCAAGCCTGTGTCAGAGCATTCTTGGGTTCAAGAAGATACCAAAAATTACAGCAGAAAAGGAAAGAAAGTGCTATAATAATACAGTCAGGTAATCCATCACTAATGTAAAAATATATAACATGATATTTAGATGTTCTCAAGAGTCAAATCTTCTGAACAAACTTCCAACTCTCGTGTGACTTTTCCATTTACTTTCTTGTTATTCTAAATTAGAGATTATATTGAATGACACTTTTAATATTTAAATGAATGATTTCTTTTAAATTAAATAATTTGATTTCTAAATTTACCATCAAGGGTTAATGAAACACGATTGACCTATGGTATTAGATGTGACAAATGACTAAATCACTTATGGGTCTTAGAATCATGTTACAGTGTTAAAGCTCACTGGATAATAAGATTTTTCCTGTTCTATCCTAAATGTTACAGTTGTCATAACAAGTTAATTAAATTTTATTTTGTTAAAGGGCTACTTCTTTTTATTAATTCTAGGGAAATGATAACTAGGACCATACTTAGTTTTATTAGACCAATACTTAATTTTATGAATATATGTTGATAGATTTTGGACTTTGCTTTCTACTCTTCCTTCAAGGTTATACATAAACGTAAGCAGTGTCTAGGATGGCTTGCTATAGTGCCTTTCCAGATTCTTTCATCAGATAGCTATAATGAAAAAAATGTATTTTACTTTCACTGGGGCATTTTCTATTCTAATCTATTTTACTTCATTTTTAGATACTAGATTAGGCCTACTAAATCAATTATTTGGCTCGCTGACGTATGCAGCCACAATCTGAAGAACATCTGCATGGTAGGCATCATTGCCAGCAGTCAAGAGATCCATGTTCTGGTCCCAGTTCCATCAATCAGTGACAGGCCATCATTTTCTTTTCTGAAGTTTTAAGTTGTTAACGTCTCCCTAAGACATTCACATGAAATCCTTGCATTTTGAGATCTCATTCTCAGTCCACAATTCTGAAATGGATAGAGCTCTGATTAAAAGAAGTTTAATAATTTATTTGTCAATGAAATATATCCCAATACAAAGTAAGACTGTTTATAGTCTTTTGTACATTCCATGTCATTTAAACATTCTGCTTTTCTGCGGAAATGTTCCTGAGTGGAATTATGAGATGCTATTATGGCCCCAAAGATAATTGGCTTAAATTACACTTAAATAACAAGGACCTTCTCCCAGGAAGAGCATGTTGTCCCCAGCGCTGTGTGTCTGTCTTTTTAGCTTCATTTGAAAGATGCTTTAGTGATTCTGTTGCTGTAGTTTACATCTAGAAGAGTCCTATTAATGAACTCCATTGTTTCAATAATAAACTTGACCTGTATGGTATATTTTCAGTCTTATTTTCTTCTATGACTAGGTCAAAACTACTTGATTGTACTCATTTAAGTAATGTTCTTTTATTTATTTTGATGAACAGTAATGGGACCTTATGTGTTTCAGCTGCAAGAAGACACCTAGTCAGAAAACAAGAAAAAGAAATTGCCAGCCTGAAAAATACAGCAGTAACAACCATTCAGACTCATGACCAGGGATCTGACTACAAGAGAAACTTTGACACTAAAAGGTATAATAGTGTCTTTCTGACAACATTTGGCCAACCTGCTTCAAAGCCATAGCATAATGTTCACAGTCTTTCTTGCTTCTTTCTGTCTGAGTTTCTGGTACTGATGCATCAAATATCAATGAGCGCAGGACCCTCCGGGGTAGTTCGTGGGCATCTTATACTCATGATCATACTTTGCTTCCCAGCAGGCTGCCCCACCCCTTGCTTCTACCCAAGTTCTAGGTTTTCCTTGGCAATTTCCTTGCTGCTCACAATAAAATCTCCATCCCCTTCTGAGTGTCTCTGGGCCCCTCTCATTCATTCCCACAGTCATAGTAACCAAAATGCCATCAGTCCTAAGTCATAATCGCCAGAGGGCTTTTCTTCTTGATCTTTTCTGTGCATATTTTCACGTGCAGGCTACAGGTCCATCTAAATTCATTTATTCATTAGACTATATGCTGTGTAATTGGGATACATAGACAAATGAACCAAAGTCCTTATGCTCAAATTGCTCACAGCACCATGGAAAGAAAGACATAACCAATAAATGCATTTCTGGTAAAATAGAGTGGCTCTGCTGTAAAAATATATAAAGGAGTTCTGGGATGAGGGAAGAGATGACGTCTTTCCCTCCCCACTCACCCACATGCATGATTCTCACACCCATCACTCACGACAACAGAAGTCATTTCTATGCCACGTTACGGTGATGTTTAAAAAAGACAAACTCACTTAGCGTTCATAAGACCAAGAGCAGACCCTAACTGCTGAGTACCGACCCCTTCAGATGTCCATCAGAGCCCTGCTCCTGAGCCAAGGCCTCACTCATTCTTTTATTGAAATATTATGCTCAGCAATAAATAACAAGGAAATCAGGACACACTGTCATCTTAGCAGAAGTCTTGCCCTTTGATCCCTATGCTAGACTCTCTCTCTCCTCTCTCTCTCCCTCTCTCTCTCTCTCTCTTTCACACAATGAGAAAACCAATATGCTTTCAGTGCTTTTATGTGTAAAATGTAAGCACATTCCTACACTGTTTGTGGTGGAGGCCAAGGAGGGATTCCGAAGGATGAAGGTCAGATACCCAGGTCACAAAAGGAGCACATAGCTCAGTGAGCTTGTTTATAAGCAAGAGCTATTTGGTTGCAAGATTAGGTGAACATCTTCAGGCCACATTCTGTGGATATTGTAGGAGTCATTCTTACAGCAACAGTGAGCTCCTGGACAGCGGTTACCTTCTCTCTCCTCACTTCACCCACACCTCCCACATCCTCTTCACCAACCTCATTTCTTTATTTAATACACACGAAATGTTTATTTGAAATGCAGAGGCATTTGGTGTTTTCAGCTCTCTGACACATGGCCATTTAGAGACAACATATTTATCTTCTCTCAGTTATATTTTGATTAAATATAAATATTCCCAGCAGAGTGTTATGAAAGCATTAAGAATACTAGCATAGCTACTGAATGAAATGATGAGGAGTCGTGATTACTTACTTGTTTTGTGCCTGATCCTTCTAAGATTCTGTTGTCTTTGATACAACCTAACATGCCACTGGATGCATAAAAAGTGGTCAATAGGACTAGAAACATCAGCAGGATGTGGTGGCTCATGCCTGTAACCCCTTCCCTTGAGAGATTGAGGCCAGCCTGGGCTTTGTAGCAAGGCTGTGCGTCAAAATATAAAATAGAAAGGAGGGGGTGGGAGAGATAGTTTATCAGTTAAGAGAACTGGCTGCCCTTGTAGAGAGTCTGGGCTCAGTTCCCAGTACCCACATGGTGGCTAACAACTATGCATAACTCCAGTTCTAGGGGATTCCAACACCCTCTTCTGACTTCCACAAGCACACTTACGTTCATGCAGTCAATGCACTCATACACGTAAAATAATAAATAAAATATTTTTGAGAAATAAAATAAAAGGATCCAGAAGCCTGATAGAAGAGCAGGAGCAGGCCTGGGCTCAAGGCTAGAAGGGAAACAGAGTACGGGAAGAGAGTGAAGCCACTCAGGCTACAGGGGAATCAGGCCACATTGGGCAGGATCTTACCAGGGTGGTAGGCAGTTCTGACACAGGTAAATCAGAGCCTGAGTTGATGCTCGAACATAAGGAAACAGGCTTTCTGGCCTCTGGGAACTTGCTCTTATGAATTTGCCACAGTGGTGACAGCATGCACAAGACTCATGCCGACTCAATGAGACAAAAATTCCCCATAGAAAGGGAAATGGGCCGCAGGCCCAATCCTAGCAGAGGACCTATTGACAACTGATTACTGCTGGGTGAGGGAGAGCAAATCCTCTTTAAAGAAGAGACTCTATATAGGCTGACTAGACACCAGTTGATGAACAGACACCAAGGGATGTCTGGGTACAAATGCTTGACCTGAAAAGACTTAACATATAGGACAGAATGCATGAAGTCTGGTGGAGAGGATGGGGGAGGGGGTCCAAATTTGATTAAGATCTATGATATAAAATGCACAAAAGCTCAAAAATATTTAAGAAAGAAAATGTTTTAATAAAATAAAAGATAAAAGAATTAGGAAAATGGAATCCCTGTATATTTTCGAAGTTTAACTCTAAGAAGAGTCCTTCCTCACCAACAGATTCCAGAAGACCAAATCTCTTACATAGGCTACAGGAGCAAGTTGAAATTTGGGGCGACAGCTTCCCCCCAATAACAGGAAAAGTTATTAGATAGTCGCATTATGAGATTTAATTCGCCTTAACTCATTCTTTTCATGGCTTTGCTGTTCTGAGAGTTTAGTACTGGTCTAAAAGGGAAGAAAGAAAAGAGATACAGAAGACGTTACCTCCCGCCTTCAGATGAAGGAGGGATCTTTTGGGCTGGTATATTACACAATCGTGAGTCATACAGAGGACACCGATTCAGTTTTAGATTTGCAAGATATTTTCTGTGATCAATAAATTTGGTGCCTTTTGAAATATAATACATGAACCTGGTGAACACATACCTCTTCCTGGTTCCAAAACTAGGTATATCTCATACAGCATCTCATCACTGTAGGAACCTTCTGTTCTAAAGATGATATTTGGAAAGGATTAAATTCCTAGAATTTTTGCAACTTTTTATTTAAATTTTTTAGACTTTCATATGTGAATACTATATTTGCATCATCACCTCTCTTTCTCTCCCCTCCAACTCCCCTCCATGCCCCCCACAGTCTCAATTTCATGACCTTGTCTATAATTACCATTGTTACATACATGCATACATACATAGACACACACCTATCTATATACATTGTGGTGGTGCTACATAAAATCTACCTCTTGGAGGCATTTAATAAACAAGGATTTCAATCTGTTCTGAGGAGTTCTGATCTCTCTCAGAACTGTCCTGTCCTGAATACTGGCCTCCTCTTAGATTTATTGAACAGCACACCAGTCAAGGCATGGGGAAGGAATGAGGAACTTGGTCTACAAGAATCTTTACTTAAAAATTAAATCTCCCTGTAGCCTCAGCTAGCCTGGAATTCACTATGTAGATCAGGCTGGCCTCAATTTCACAGATATCTGCCTGCCTCTGTTTCCCTAGTGCTGGTACTAAAGATATGCACCTCCATCTCCAGGAATCTTTACCCTGAGTTTATAAGGGAAGAGGTTTCTTTTTTTTTAAATCCTAATGACTCATAACAACACGTAAACATGTATGAATGTATGCTGCTGACACATATGGGATATGTTGTTTTCAACATTGTTTCTGTTTTCAGCGGTGGTCAGGTCTAATTGCCACATCTCACATGCACATACACTGTTCTGAGTTGGGCATAACAGAGTCACAATAGGAAACATGTTACAAGAGTAAAGCTGTACATTCAGCTTAGCTTGTAAGGGTGAATTACATCAAGAGTTCAAAGGTTAGGAAGATCAATTACATTGCTTTTCTTAAAGGTCGGTACAGTAGGAAAGTGGACTGAATAATAATCTCAAAGTATATGATTAATTTGCAAAACTTCAATCTGTGATACCCAGAAGGCATTCCCACAATACATAGACACAGATCTAGAGCTGTATGGATTTAGATGAATATAGATGATACAGATACAAATATAGAATCTCCCGAATCCATTTGGTGTTGCTCTTATGTACCTGTGTTAGGGCTGATCACATGGGCTTGGATAACCCATCAAGGATCTCATCCCTGGAGAAACAGAGTCTCCATCTCTCAGCAGCCATTGATTCCCTGAAGCTCTTCATCTACAGATGAGTGAGACCTTGTGAAATTTTCCCCATCCACAATGGTATGTCAGCTGATGTATCATTATGTGGGTCTTGTATAGTCAAGTATAATGTTTAAATTACATGGGCATAGTCCCTGTCATGTTTGGAAGACACTGTCTAGCAGCAGGTGTCCTGGTCCTCTAGCTTTTACAGTCTTTCCACTGCCCTCTACAGCAATGGTTCCTGAGCCATAGGTGTAAGGACTGCATTGTAGATGTATCACTTGGGGCTGGGCACCACATAGTCACTTACTCTGCAGTTTAACCAGCTGTGGAACTCTGTAATAGACTCTGTCTGCTACAAAAGGCAGGTTTTTTTTTAATGCGGCGTGATAGCTTCATTTATCTGTGACTATGAAGATAAGTATTTAGAATACAGTTAGAAATTATATTAATTTAGGAAGATGGCAGTGGTAGATTCTCCTCTAAAATCTAGGACCTCTCCAGCCATAGGCATCTGGCTGGGTTTACAATACCAGGCATGAATTCTCTCCCGTTGAGCAGCCCTTAAATCCCAATGGACAGCCATTGGTTACCTCCAAGATAAAAGTGTCAGTATGCCATCACTGGGGTTATCTTGTTGGATCAATCATTATTGTGGCTTGTAGTCTTTACAGCTGCTGGATAGGACTATTGATTGCTTTTCATCCTTGGCAATTGGAATAGTACCTTCTGACACCGTAAGAGCTGGTTCTCAGGGAGAGGTTTCCAGTCAGTTCCAGCTCAGTTCCTCTAAAACCTGTGCCCAAAGTGTGTGTAGTCTTCAGCAGTAAGGCCTTACCTTCATGTTTTGGGAAGCAACCAAAGACAATGGCAATAATCTATACTGTTTGGGGAGTCTCTTGGATCCCCCTGATCAACAACTCAAAACAAGGTTTCCTATGCCCAGCACTAGGGTTTTTGTTAGGCATTCTGTGGCTGCCATGGTGGGAACGGCTATGAGGAGGTTCACATAGGACGGGGCACTAACTACGATCAAGAGGTACGAAATCTGAAAATATCAATTAAAAACTCATTCCTTCAGAATTTTGTACATGTACTGAGGGTTTTTGTTCTAGCAAGCCCTCCAGTCCCTCTTCTCCTCCCCCAAGACCACCTCCATCCCTGCTCTGACCCCAACACCACGTCTTCCTCCCCATTTACATCACCTTTTCATAACTCAGACTACCAACTGTACTGTCCTTATGTGCATGGGTGTAGGTCATCCACTGGAGCATAAGTGACCTAGCGGGGGCCACTTCCCTGTTCGAACAGCCTTCAACTGCCAGAACTCCTCAGCTAGGGATGGGGCTCCACACGCCCCTCCACTGTCTATGCTGGAGTTTTTACCAGTTCGACCTTGTGTAGAATTTTGGTGCCTCATCAAAAGTATGATCCTTCTCAAACTATCCTGTTTCTCACTCTAAGTTGAAGCCGATTCTCTTATCTGAATATCCATCCTAATTGTCAGCACAGAGAACATGTTAGAAACACTTGATTAATGAGACTTGATTGGTTTTTATGTGGCGACTTTTTTTTTGTTTGCTGTTTGTTTTTGGTTTTTGCCTTTCTTAGTAAATGATGCTGCATGGAGCTAGTAACAAAAGTAAGTTCTAGTGTAGCATCATGTTATATTCAGATATACGCTTTACACAGGGAATCTTTTGTGAAGAAACAGACAGAAAATGCAGTGTTTACGAATGAATCCAGTGTTGCATCTCCAAACAATAAAGGGAACCCATCCATAGGGAGGACTTCTACTTTCAAAGCTGAGGGGAAAACCACGAATGCTGTTGAGAGTAACAACAGAAGATGTCAAACTCAGAAGAAAATGAGTAATGTGTATGGAGAAGAGTCTCATCAAGAACAGTATGTTTTGGGTGACCCTGTGGCAGAAGTAAGTCCCAAACAGATGTCTATGCAAGACCTGGAAGAGAGCAGGAAGATCAGGAAAAGCGAGAAAGACACCACTGTGATCCCGAGTTACAATCAATGGTGCACAGAGGAAAGGAACTTTGAAGAATCAAAAGCAACATGTCTGGAAGGGAAAGAAACATGGGAAATGCCCAGCTGCCCAGGACTGTGGGTAGCTGAGAAGGAGTTTTGCTTGAGAAAAACTTTGGAACCTAGACTTTGCCATAGTCCAGTTTATCAAAATACAAATAGCAAAGAAAAAGAAAAGATCTCTGTGGTTACCCAAAATACAGAGATGTGCAACCTGGAGAAAAATCATCACCTACCCGGGATGGGAGAAGGGAAATACACTGGACCAGTGACACGGGCCCAGGAAGAAGATAAGACTGCTGTGTTCATTCAGAGTAAATACCAAGGTTGCAAGCAAGGGCAGCAGTTGAGGAAGGACAGACTATCGCCTTCCTTCCAGAATCAAAAGATTATTCCATCTCCAACAGAAGTGGCAAGAAACACTGGTACTGTTTATTCCTGTCCCACAAAACAGAAGGAAACCCAGAGCATCAAGATGAAGGATGACAGAGACTCAAAAACAACTTCAGAAAAAGAAGCATGTGATTTGGCAATTTTTTCAAAACAGGTATGTAAATAATTTATTTCCTAACAAAAATCTCTCCCAACTGCCCAATACCTAACAATAGTAAATAACTGATAAATTGTTTCATTTGTGTTTGTGAGACATTTTAATTAAAATTTCTTCAGGGCTGTGCGACTCAAATAGCTTTGCAAGCTTATGCCAATACACTATGATAAAGATGGAGCACAGTGAGAGAGGCGCCTGCGCAGTCAGGACACTATATGTTGCCTTACATTGCTTGCTAAATGCTGCACTTGGATAATACAAAAATCTTATGTATTTGTGAGATCATTTGTTATTGCTAAAAAAAGTTTTAAGTTTTTTCAATAACCCAAAGCATATGCTTTCTTCCTTCCTCAACTTCCAGTTTGCATGGCATAATTAGGTGTCAAAGTGGGGCATGTGTTTGATGAACATGAAAGTCTCATGACAATAAAGAACCATTAAGAGAAAAGCACACACAAAAATCCTTTTAGAGAATATAGGTATGTCTCAGAGGCTTCTTGGAGGGAGCACAGGAAAGAGTGGGTTCTAGTTCTTTCCTTGGGCATTCGTCACCTCCAACAAGCATGTGTCACGTTTGGACCCCTGGAGCCAGCTTCTAAAATGCCTATTCCTGCTCTTTCTAGGTATTTGACCTTAAGAAAATGCCTTTCTGTATCAGCACTTTTACCTCATCCTGTGTAAAACGAAAGGTGCTAAATAGATGACCTCTGAAATACATGAATTACCAGAGAAGTCAGTGATGTGTGAAATAACTGAGTTTTGTCCCTTATGGGAGCTGAGCCCTGAGAAAGCAGGATAGCTGCCTTTGTTCTCTGCAAGGCTAGAGGTGTGGCCTGGGCATCTCTGCCCTTTCGCTGTCAATAGAGACATGCTATGGATTAGTTTCCTTAAACCCTTGCTGTACCATTTTTAAGTACCTGAGTTTTACATGCATGCAGTCCTCTGTTACATAAATTTGCCAATTGAAGTTCAAACAAGAGATTGGAAATCTCTCAGAGTTGATATATAACTAAAACATTGAAGAGGCCTAAATTTACCAAGTCATCCATGCAGAGTTGATTAGTAACACCATAAATGTGTATTCAACAGGCCACACACATAAAGCTAAAGGTAGAAAATGAGGAACCTACACTCACCCTATCAAGAGAGCCATATGGATGGGGACAACATGTGGAAATGGGTGGTAGGGATGGGCGTGACAGTGATCTGAGGTAGAAGAAGACCCATCAGAAAGTAGTTTACAGTCGGGCCAAGAATACTGTGAAACACAGTCAAAGGTCAGCAGAGTCTTCCTCAGACAGAAGCAGAAAGACCGTAACAGCGACACAGTAAGTGCAGAGGCCAGACCTTAAAAGCCTCAGGAAAGACTAGGTCAAGTTTGACGCTGTCTGTGGCATCTCAGGTTTGCCGTTCTTGATTTAAAAAAGAAAATGTGAAGTGAACAAACAAGTCGCACAAAGCCACAGGTTATGTAAAGGGAGGACTTCACCTGACCTGGGGACCAAGTAGAGGTAGAACCCGAGGAAGAGCTTCAGAGTGCTGAGGAGCGCTGGTAAGGAATATACTCCCCCCGCCCCCAGGATACTTGTGGAGCCCTCAGAACTCTTCTTGGTTTAATCTGACATATGGCCTTCTTTTTAGATATCCAAGTTATCTGAAGAATATTTCATTCTGCAGAAAAAATTGAATGAAATGATTTTGTCCCAGCAACTAAAGCCACTTTATCTGGGAGTCTGTCCCCATAAGCCAATTACTAGACCGGTTTCTTCTCAGCAGCGCCTCTCAGGTAAAAATCAATAGAGCTAGAGCTACCCAAGGGGAAGGACGTGCCAGAGCCTTTGTTTCTTATTTTCTCTCTTGTATTCTTTGACAGGCCTGAAGTGATTGGTCTGTCATGAGAAAGAGAGGAAGTTGTTGTTTTGTTCCCTTTCTTGTAAACAAACACACATTCTTCCAGAATGTTCTATCTACCTCTTCCATCTCCAACATCATTCTCCTGAGGTTTTTCCTCTGTATTTCCTCCCTTTAGTCATTTAACCTACACCTGGCCTATGACACAAGAAGAGCAGTAGTAGCTCAGAGCAGAGATCTGGGATGCAGGATTAATAAGAGAAAGCAAGCACAGGAAATGGTTCTATTTCTTGGACCCACAACCACAACTTTGAGTGTAGAGTGTGGAGCCTGCAAACCTTTGTTCAGATAAACAGACCCAGGAAATAGCAGTTATATTTCCTCCTTTTCTTTTCTTTTCATTGTGCTTGTTGACTGTATGTGGCACTATGCTATAGCACAGCTTCATGTAAGTATGTGTTGCATGCTGAGCTTATTTTCCCATAGCCTCTACCCTTCTCATCCCCGCTCCTCTCCTGTCAGTCCCCTTTTGTCCCCTAGAGAGTTTCATTTATACTTTCACATCATAAATATACCATGTGATTTTATATATTTTTATGAAATCTAGGAACCAAAAATAAGAGAAAGCATAGAATACGGGTCTTTCTGGACTAGTTTAATTATCTTATTCTCTTATATGGTTATCTCTTGCTACTCCCATTTTGCTGCAGATGATAGAGTTTCATTCTTTATGACTGAAAAAAAAACTCATTTTATATATATATATATATATATATATATATATATATATATCTCACATATATCACATTTTCTTTATCCATTCCTCTGCTGTTGGACACAGACGTTGGTTCCATAACTTAGCTGTTGTGAATAGTTCTGCAGTAAACATTGATGTGCAGTATCTCTGTGATAGCCTTGACTTAGATTCCTTTGGGTAAATAACCAGGGTTATATGATAGGTCTAGTTTTAGCCTTGTAAGAAACCTTCCTACTAATTTCCACAGTAGCTGGACTAGTTGACATTCTTGCTAACAGTGTATAAGGCTTCTTCTTGTCCACATCCTCCCCAGCATCATCTTCAGTCACAAACTGCTCCATCTCAGGATTTATCTGCCTCCACTTCCGAAGGATATGCAAAGCCCTGGGGTCTTCTGTACCACTGAAGGATCAGATGGGGCCCTTACGGGTCATTTATCAATGAAGTTGCTGTCAGGATACCCACAGTCCCTGCTGACTTCTACAGTCCCCACAGTGGCAAAAGCATAACCTGCAGCAGGACTGGGAAGCCAGAAGATCCCAAGTCTCACCTTGCCCACCCATGCTCCAGGAAGCCTCTTCCCCACAGCCTACCACCTCCCCCGGAGCTGCACTGAAAGCCTCAGGCGTCCTAACCCTCCGGGTTCTGCCGAATGCAAGATTCTTGAGAGAATCTGTTTTTATTTTCCTTCACTTTGTCCAAAGTCCTCTGCTCTCTGGACCACATTTCTGTAATGTTTGGCTCTAGGCAAAGATCAGGAAAGTCACTGGTCTCAGGTTGCTTCTGACTTTTTTCCTTGCCAATAAACCTCTTAAGTAAGAAATTCCAAGATGAGGGTGGCTGTTTGCTTGACCCGAGGGAAAGGGACAGTCTCTCCAAGTTCCTGTCGGTTACCATTCTGCTTTGTTTCAAAGTCGAGTTTGTGATGAGGCTTAACAGAAACAGCTATGTACACAGTGGCTCTGGGTGCTCCTGTTCTCCTGCCTCTGGCCTTAGCCAGAACATCTTACTGTAAGAAGAATAAAATTCAGCAAGTCAGAGTCCGTTCCACTGGTAGTTACTCATGACCTGTGCCTGAGGGCCAGGACAGAGGGAGGGCAGTGGCTATAGATTGCCTCAAGGTTTCATATGAAGTTATGTTGGGCAGTACAATGCAGGTGATGTGGGGACACATGGGAAGCCAGGCAGGGCCCTGGGTTAGTGCTCATGTCTGTCCACTGCACAGAAGGAAAAGTGGAGGTGGGAGGCCGAGTCCTGGCTGCTGATGTGTTTGCCCAGCGTCCTCGTTTTCTCTTCTCAGGAAGGATGGGTGGGCCTGAAAAGCAGAATAGGGCCAGAAAAATTCATTCACTTTATTCTTCAATCTGCCACTGCTTCTTTTTTAAGATTTATTTTTATTTGTGTGTGTGTGTGTGTGTGTGTGTGTGTGTGTGTGTGTGTGTGTGCAGGTACCCACAGAGGCCAGAGAAGGACATTGGATCCCCTGGAGCTAGAGTTCCAGATGGTTGTGAACTACCTAATGTAGGTTTTGGGAACCAAACTCGGGTCATCTGGAAGATCAGGAAACACTCTTAACCACTGAGCCATGTCTCTAGCCCGGTCGTTGTTTCTGTATGGACTTGAAAACATGAGGAAAAGACTATAACTCAAAACGCTTTTTAAGCCTCAGGTTTGGCGGCTTTTGTTCCTTACACATGTTGAGAGATCATATATTTTATTATATTCCTTTAAAGCTAACCTGAAAACATGCAGTTGTCCTGCACACACAGTGTGACCTAAGAGGGTACTCAAGGGAGCCAGAGACAGGGATCTGAGTGGAGAAGGACCAAGAGGGACACTTGAGGTCAACGTACAGCTTCTACATGCAACACTAACAAACATATATGCACACCACACACACATTTTTTTAAAGGTCAGAAAATAGAAATATGCATTAAGAAGTAGGTCTTAAATCTAGTTTGTCAAAAATTCAGTTATATTTTGCAATCTGAATTACTGCAGTGATGAAAATATAATCTTGTTGTTTATGGCAATTTCTCCTGTAAAAGAACTCTTTTGCCGAGTGTGAATAAGATTTGATAGTGTGAAGAAAAACATGGATGGTTAGCAAAGAAGGCAAGAAGGCTGTCTGGGTCTAAGATTAGTCCATCGATTACAGAGGATACGATGGTTAGTTGCATAGAACAAGAATCCAGTCAAGGGTTCTAACAGAGTCATCCAGGCAAAACCACAGTGTAAGGTTCCATGAAGAGCAACAGTATCTTGTATGTTGGGAGCATGCCACATGGAAGAGTCACAGTGAGTTCATGAGTGCAGACAGCCACAGAGTTCCTGAATCCATGCACGAGATGAGGTCGTAAGGGAGAGGCTGCTCCATGGTAGACCAGGAAGTGGGAAGGGAAGGGACCTGCGTCCCAGTATCTTTCATGTTTAACTCCAGTGGCCTTACTGCTTCCAAGTAGATTATGTCCCTTAAAGGTTCTACTTTAAGTGGAGAAGGAAATGGAACTCAGACATGGACAAGTCAGACAGAGGAACCAGCAAAGAGGGGTGATCAAGGCAAGGAGGACAACCAGTGAGCCCAGACACTCAGACACACTGAAAAGAGGATATTGTGCAGAACACAGTGAGAAAAGAACTATAAAATATCCATGGAATTCCCTGTCAGTAGCAGCTACTTTCTGAATTCCCCAGATGTTATTAATATATTTTAAAAGGCATATATGTAAAGATGGTACAAATAATCACTGGGCAATTCAGAGAACTTTGTCCCTGGTATTTATGAATGAAATCTATATTCATATATTGTGGTTTTATTTAGGTTATTCTGGAACTATGTAATCTTTTATTTTGAAATTTTTATTGAATTTTTTTGAAATTTTTATTGAACTTTTGTGCATTCCATATAATACATTTTGATCATATTTAGACCTCCACCCCATCTGCAGCACCTCATAGCTACATGACCAGATCTCATTCATTCTGGTATGATCTCATTCATACATGGTAAGGCCTATCAAGCCAAGTTTACGTCCCTACATGTACCTTGGTATGAGCCTATCCCATGGAGCCTGGTCAACCTGTCTGTCATGATTCCCTTAAAGAAAACCAACTTTCCCTTTCCCAGCAGTCATCCAGTTGCCAGTAGTTCCTCAGCTAAGGTTGGGGTTTCTTATCCATTTCCTCACTACGCTGTATTTTGTCTGGTTTGAGTTTTCATGGATCTTGTGCATGCTGTCACCATGCTGTAAGTTCATCTGAGCAAATTCCCAGATGCCTGGGAAAGTTTCTTAGACTACCCTGATCAAAACTTTAAAGAGAGTTTTCACCTGCTTGGCACTGTGCTCTTTTTGTTATGTAGCCTTCAGGTATATACATGCACTTGTATATGTCTTGTAAGTATATTTTTTCAGTAAGGTTTTGAACTAATAAATTTCCTTTTGTTTTTTCACACCACATAGGTATTGTTTATCTCTCTTCTCCCTCCCCCTGTATAATTCTCCTTCCTCCCTTTAAAGTATCCCCTGTTTTCCCATGTCCCCCTTGATAACACCTGCCTCCTACCATTCCCCTCTCTCGACTCCATCTCCTTTACGCCATGGTTCCCTTCCATATTTAAACCAAGGATTCCTACTATCTGTTTCGTATTCCTGAAATTCTAGTGACTTTCCCCCAGTTATCTTCACACTCTTTGTCGGCAGCTCAGACTTCATAAAGGCATTGAGGTGCACACTTGGCAGAAAGATGATCAGGACCACAGTCTTCATTTACTTACTCTCAAAGCTGTTTCATCTAGGAGATCTTCAACATTTCTCAAAGAGGATTACTTCATGCACTGCAGGCTCATTTATTCATCATGCAGTAGACATTCAACAGCTGTTTCTTAATTGGCTGGAACATTGCTTAATTTCTTTTAAACCCTGAAGAATAAAAAAAGTATATGGCCTTCAGTAAGGCTTTGCAAGTTTTCCTTTATCAAAACAAACAATTCATTCTTAAAATGCTTGCTCATTTTCTTATGTTGCTTTTTTCTATGCTCCTATGGTCAGAGAAGAGGGTCTTAAACAGATACTCTGGCCTCTTAGGTAATCAGACCAGTCATGCACACATACAGTTGCTCTAAGGAAAAAAGCTTTCACATTGGAGCCTCCACCTGCAGAGAAAGGCTTTGGGCAGGTGGCTGATGTGCTGTGGAACCTGTGGACACAGGCTCAGCAGGCCACTCCTGCTGTGCTGTCCCTCCTGAAAACCCTGCACCTCTAAGAAAAAAATCCATTGGTAAGCCAAAATAGAGTTCACTTTCAAATAATTCCATTATTAATATAGTCTATAAGCCTGAGCATATGGAAATAGAATCTTACAAGCTCCTGGGACCCACTCATATGAACCTACAGCAGAGGTGTCGGCATGCCCAAGACCCATGCAGACTCAAGCAGACTAAACCCAGCATGGAACTAGGGAAATGGGCAGCAGACCCCAGTCCTTACGGAAGAAATATTGGCAACTGATTACTGTTGGGTGAGGATGAGCTAATCTTCTTAAAGTAAGGGAGTCTGGATAGGTGGACTAGACTTCAGTGGACGAAGTTGCACTGAGGAAGATTTGGGGACACAAACTTAACACAATAGCCCTTAACACAGATGAAAGAATGCATGAATTCCAGTTGGGGACTTACGGGGAGGTTCCAGTGGAGAAAGGGGTACAAAAGTGATTAAGATTGGTTCAGATGTTCTGTATGAAATACACAATAATTTAATTTTAAAAAATTTAATAGCCTATAAGTCACCCAAATTTGGTTGTCGCATACCTCAAAAGTCTGCAGGCATCTTTGATAATTACAATTTCTAACTCTCTTTTTAAGAATTCAGCAAGCCTTTGCTGGGCCATACAAAATGACCATAAAAGCTTCTCAGTCATACCTCCCAAAGCCCTAGAGAATATATCAAACATGAGGATTAAACTTTTCCAAAGAATTTTTAACTGACTAGTCCTGTATAAAGGACTCTTTCTGTGAAATATATAGCTTATACAAAAAAATGTCAGGTAAAATTATATCCAGTTGAAGATTCAGGGTTAATTATAAAGTTTAAAAATAACAACAGTATGTCATTATTTGGTTGGAGTTAATTGCACCAGTCTTTTCATTTGGAATACAGTATGAGATATGTATAGTCAGAAGTTGGCTATTTGATCACAGATCCTACTAAATGATGTTGTATTCATAACTATCCAGTTACGCCACCTGCACTGTGTGATTTCTGTTGCTAAGTAGTTTGATGGGGCAGGATGTTTTTCTTCCTAATTATGGTGCAACTATCACTTTGTGTTGGCCATCGTAAAGAGGAAGAAAAGCTTGAATATGGGACAAATAAATCCTTGTATCACAGAAGCATGTTCTCTTTCTTCTTTTACAAAGATGTCTGACTATCTAACAAGCTGTAATTTTTTAATGGGTACACAATTAACAAGCAAAGATGCTATTGTAATTCCCATATTTCATTTATACAGCATTGTCAGTAAGTTCACTGCCAAGTCATAGAAATCTCTTGCTATGCACACACACAATCGATCTAAGAAAAGAGCTTTTATATTATGTTCAGAGTAAATGTTGAAGGGAATAGCAATTTTCTACTTATTTTAAAATTTTGTTCATTTAGATTCATAAAATATCCTTGATATATTAGCTGATTATCTTGTCATTAGGAAGAATACTTGAGAGAACAGCTTACAGGAAGATTCATTTGTCAAAGGGCTTTCAGGGGACTCGGTATGTTGTGGCCCACTCCACTGTTCTGAGACCCTGGCGAAGACAAGCATTGTGGCGGCAGGAGGATGTATTATCCATTGTTCTGAGACCTTGATGAAGCTGAGCATTGTAGTGGCTACGGGATTTGGCAGAGGCTGTCTTCTTCTTTTGTTTCTTTACTTCCAAATAATATTATGATCGTAAAAAGTAGTCTGAGTTTCATCAGTTGTGGAACACTGTAATAGTCTCCATCTGTTGTAGCAAGAAGCTTCTTTGATGAATGGTGAGCACTATATTTGTCTGTGAATATACAGATACACATTTAGAATACAGTAAGAAATCACACTGGATAGGAAGGTGACAGTAGTAAGATCCTCTCTAGGGTCTAGGATGTCTCCCACCAAGTACACTTGGCTATCTGTACAGTACATGCCCCTATAGGAATCCCCCTATTGAGAAGCCTCAAGTTCAATTAGACAGCTAGTGATTACCCCAAAGATAAAAGTGCCACTCTTGCACCAATACAGATAGTTTGCTGGACTAGTCATAGCTGTGGTTCATAAATTTTCCAGCTTACTAGGATCAGTGACTGGTTTTGTCCCTTGGCAGTTTGCCTAGTATCTTCTGATACCATGAGAGGTCATCCTCCCGGAGGAGACTTTCAGGTCAGTTCCAGCTCAATTCCTCCAAATCCTGTGTCTGAAGCATGTCGTGTCTTCAGAAATAGGGTCTTACCTTCAAGGTCTGGGAGTCTGTGGCAATAGCCTATATTATAAATAAGTGAATATAACATATTCAGGTGTCTGATACATTTACAATGCAAGCTCTTACACCTAAATCCCAGGAAATATCGTGGAAGAGGGAGCAGAAAGATTTACAAGAGCCAAGGGACAAGAACCTGTTGCCAGTTAGTTAGTACATTCTACACGTGATAGGGAAGATACACCTATGAAATCTCCATAGATTATCTAGCAAGATCTGGATATTAACAAAATCAATTGAGATGTCAATGTGGAAGGGGGAAATTTCAGAGGATCCCACCTCGAGATGAAGAGCTACAGGCAATCAATGGATGTTTAGGGATGGAGAATCAGTTTTGTCCAGGGACCAGCTCCCCGACAGGTTATCTAATCCCAAGTGAGCAGCCATAAACAAATATGCCACAAGCACCACTAAATGGATTCAGTGTGTGATGTGTTGGAACTGATGGGAAGTGGTGATAGGAGAACATTAGAAGCTCAGTTGAAGGAAGGAGGGCAGGGGTCGGGTGTCTTTGGGGATTCAATCTTCCATAAATCAATTGTATGATTTAAAGCAAAAGAAAAATATAGTGAGAGTTCTAACATTTTAAGGTAATCAAAGTGAAAATACTTATACACCAAAATGATGAATGAGAAATGGTCCAAACTGTGGCAATGGGAAAATTCAACTAATTGAATATGCCATTATTAATTAGGAGAAAAGAAATGAAGGAAATGGTGTAAGGCAAGAATTTTTTCTAAGAAAGAAAAATAGTCAATCACAAGAAAAATGGGAAAGGGAAATAATGACTATAGGACGGAAATGTACTTATCTAACTGAAGCCAGGGTAATGTGGCTGAAAATGAGGTGATAAAGTCCTGATTAATTTCCAGTTACTTATTCTTCTTGTGTATGAGCCTTTTGCCTGCATGTACATAGGTATGCTACATGCATACAGTGCCTGCAGTAGCCAGAAGAGGGTGTTGGATCACCTGGAACTGAAATTAGCTGTTAACTGCCATGTGGGTGCTAGGAACCAAACCTGAGTCATCTGCAAGAGCAGCCAGTGCTGCTAACTGCTGAGCCAAGCCATCACTTCAACTCCAAGTCCTGGTTATTTCAAAAGAATCCAAAAATAAATAGAAAGAATAATACAATTATACCAACTGTAGTTTAAGAATACTAAAATATCTTCTTGCTGTAAATGCACTCACTTTCACAAAGGCAGTTTGTGGGTGGTAGACGCTTCTGAGAGAAGAAATACTAAATATGGTGATAAGCCTGCCGAAGGATTGCTTCCAAAAAGTTTCAAAGAACTTAACATATCTCAACAAATGCCTTCAGATAGTCACAAAATAAATAATGCCCATACTGTGTGGTATGCTTGAAAAAAAACAAAGCGCGTGATCTATGAAGTTTGTATTTTAGAACCAAAAAAAAATCTCAAAGCAACATTTTTTAAAAAGCAAGAGTGATTGATCTCAGTTAAAGATTTCAAGGTAAAATTCCTAAAAATGGTACTAGTTAGTAGAACGCAGCAGTATGTAAAAGAGACTGTCCAAATAACACATATGAATGTAACATCACATCAAAAGGCTAGAAGAAGAAAGTCATATTGATAAATACGCAAGTCATTTTCAATAAAATGCAGTGCTCAGCATTGATAAAATGCAGAACTTTTGATAAAGTAGAAACAAAGGGATATTCTAAAACCGTGTGGAGGGTTTATTTTCCAAACCAAATACCAATATCATAATTAACTATAAATCAATGGAAACCATTCCATTAAAAAACAGAACTAAAATAAAGATGCTAGAAATAACAGCTTTAGCTGATGTAATAAAACACAACAAAGAAATTTCCAAGGAACATAATCATCAAAAAGGGAAAAGATGTGATTGTAAAAGAATTATAAAACAATATGAATTTTACCTTAACAATGCAAAGAATGGGTCAGAATAATCATTTGTACTGGCAACAAAATTCAGTAAAGATATATAGAGATAGAAGATCATAGATAGATAGATAATAGATGATATGTAAATGATGGATAGATGATGGTGATTGATTGATTGATTGATATACAGAGACAGATGGAGAGAGGGATCATAGATATTCTTTCCCATAAAGTATTTTAATGAAAAGAATTTGATGGAAATAATAGTTAAAATTAGTATCTTGAATAAAATTAGCAAAAAAAAAAACCACAACTAGACAAAAAAGAACTGTCTCATAGGATGGTATTATGTTTCTGGACTGAAAGATGAACTACCACAAATATAACCATTGTAAAATTAATTGCAAGAATATCTTAAATTACATTTTAAAATCCCTATGATATTTTCTGGAACTAAAGAAATGTTCTAAAGATCATTCATATAATTCAAACAGAAAAATACATAGCTGTGATTAGTAAAATGAATGAAATAATACAATCACTGAAAACATACACCTCTATTATAAAAGCTCAATCATAGATTAATGAAATACAATAAGGCCTAAAATTGAGATATGTTGCAAACTAACAAAACATGGATGGATAATACTTAAAACTGTCTCTGATTTGAGGGAGCAGACACCCAGTAATTTTTACTCTATACTGAATACCAAATCTTTTCCAGGTAAGAAATAAACAAAGCAGCTTCTATGGACTGAATATTCCACAGCATTATTTAGAAAAAGACAAAGCATAAAAATAAAGGTACAAAGAAAAATGATGAAATATTTAGGCTAAACAAATCTTCTGAACATTCAAAAGTTTCATCAAAAAGTTGAGGACGGACAGATATGGTGTTGCCTACATTTGATCCCAGCACTGGGGAGGCAGAGGCAGGCAGATTTTTGTGAGATTGAGGCTCATCTGGTCTACATAGTGAATTCCAGGGCAGCTGGGGCCACAAGGAGACCCTGTGTCAAAAACCCACAACAGCAACAAAAATTGAAGATAAATTAGTGAAAATATTTTAAGTATGTGTAGAGAAGGTTAGTGTGTGTAACAGGGCAAGAGTTCTTATAGACCACTAGGAAAACCATTACTGCTCCTATTGAAAGAATGAGCACAATACACCAATTTGTTTCCTTAAGAGGATATGTGTTTGGCACATGAACACATATGCAGCTATTCCAGGAATAAAGAATAAATTAAAACAAGTATAAACTGGGGCTGGAGAGCTGGTTCAGTGGTTAAGAGCACTGTTTGCTCTTACAGAGGACCCATGTTTGGCCCCAACACCCACGTGGAGGCTGTTAACTCCAGTTCCAAGGGACCAGACACCCTCTTCTGGCCTCTTCAGGTATTGCATGTACATGGTACACTTACACATATGCAGGCAAAGCACACATACACATACACACGAACAAGTGATTATCATTTTTACCTATTGAAATGGAAACTATGAGAAAATGCTTAATAATGATGAAAATGTAGTAATTTAATTATCGCCAAATCTAACAGTGAGACTATACTCAATGTTTTTGGAAAATGGCCTGGAAATATGGAGAAAAGGAAAGAAAGAAAGGAAGGAAAGAAAGAAAAAAGAAAGAGAGATAGAAAGAAAGGGGGGGGGACTTGTTTGTGAGAAAGTAGCCCTAGAAAATAATTAGAGTGAAAATGTAAATGTATGACAAGAAATAAATTATATCAAAGGAGAATGATTAATAAGTAATAAGTATGGAATATTAACAGCCCTTAAAATTCATTTTTCAAAGAATAACTTTAGCAAACTACTAGCTAATCTAACTGTAGGATAAAATATTGCTACAGAATGGGAATTGTAATTCCATAAATAAATCAGCTTACTCCTCCCCAAATGAGGTGGATCTGTAACAAAAGCTCTAGAAAAGCTGACTGAGCACAAGTTCTCACTGGAGCCCAAGGTGAGAACCCTCGCTGGCTTCAATGCTGGAAAGTTCATAATTCTGTCACAACCTGACACAGCTCTGCCTGGAATCATCTCACCTCCAGTTATGCCATCAGGCTGTCTCAAGCCAGCAAGTCCAAGCTTGTTATCTCTTCCATGTAGCTTGTGGCCAGACAACCTCCAATGAGGAGAATGACTTTTCAAAACACAGTGTCTCTCTTCTCTTTGTGAAGAACCCCAAACTTTCATCTCTGCGTTACAAAGCATGAGCAAAGAGGAAGCTTGACAGTGTGGAAACAGAAGGAGAACATTCTGTGTCTGTCTCTGCTCCCTCACACTGGCTCTCTGGCTCTCTCTCCTGTGTGTGTAACATAATGGTGAAAAGTCAGTAACTGATTTTTAATATTTGGGTCTTTAGGAAAAACAGATTTTTACCTTTTTTTACCTCAAGCTATATATCTGAATACTTTTTCAGATAAATTTAAATCAACATGAGTTTGAAAAGTGCTTGTGATTAGAGACTTTAAATGGCATTGCTAAGTTTCTCTCATATTCTAAGCAAGTAGTCATGCTGTCCCATGAATGAACATGCACAGAGAGATGTACTCAGTGTTCAGCATGCAGGCCCACTGGGTCCAGAAAGCTGGCCCCCTCGATCACGGTCCCCACCACTGTGCACTCTCAGGAGCTTCTGCTGTGGCGTCTTCCTCTGAGGGCTTTGCACATATATAAAAGAAGGGTGTGGACAGAAGTCAGAGCCAGTGCCACAGGCTAGAGCAAGACTGATCTTTGAGACCTGACTTCAACCCCATGAACTTAATGACAGATACATGTGATCATGTCCAAGAGGCAAAGTCACCAGCAGGGTAGCTGTTGATCCCGCCCCAGAAGCAGGGCTGTTTTCACCTTCTGTTTCTCCTTTGAGAACACTAAGGCAGTCATACAGGCCAGGTGAGGGCCTAAACAATCTCAGGGCTCTCTACATGTTAGTACAAAGCGCCCCAATCAGGGAGCACAAAAATGCTGAAAGCCCACGGTAGCTGCACTTGTAAGCGGCCCTGGCATCCAAAGCCAGATATGTGGGTTCTGCGGCTCAGACGGAACAGGACCTGTAGCGCTCTGTCGAGAAGGTCAGGAGGCTGAGACAAACCCACCCAAACAGGACAGCTTCGCAGGCTGCTAAGGACAATCGGAGCTAGACACGCACCTAGCAGTAACCGCACCTTCGGCAAGCCAAGAGAACAGAGGCACTCACAGAAAAAGCAAAAGATCAAGGCAGGTCCACTGAGACCTGAACAGATCTCCCCAGGGTGACAGAGGGTGGACAAGGCAAAGAGGAGCCCTTTGGACCTTGGCCCTACACACCAAGAACCTGGACTCACAGCTCTCGATTTCCTAGCCTGGGTGAAGGGTTAACGAGATTAAGAGTGAAAATGCAAGTCCCAATCGGGACTGAATTAGTCTGCTTTTAAGGCACCTGATTACAATTCCTTCAGACCTCTCTAGGTCATTAAATTTCTTGAAGGTCACAGCTTGTCAGGAGAAAATGGAAATTTACAAAAACTAAAACATTGATTTCTTAAAGAAAAACTCTTTGGTTACTTAAGTGCACATCTGCTTAACATCTGATTTAGGCACTTGATACTTATGCAAATCACATTCTTCATGTATACTTAAGTAAAATAGTATAATTATCTTTAAAATGAGAAAAATACCAAAATTTAATTTTCTTAAGCAAATGCTGGTGATGAGTTTTAAATTTGTCTCCTGTCTTCTGACTGCAAAATGTTGAAATGCTTGTCAAGTTATTATCCAAAAAAGGTACACTTCTGATAAATTAAAACACTTAAGGAATTTATTGCCAGAATCGCAATATAAATAAATGTCTTACCTTCTGGCAGTAACCTTTGCAAGCTAATATTTATCATTCACATCACACAAAATAGCCACAAATCTAATTTTGCCAGTGCCAACATTGATATGCCACAGAAAATTTGTGGTTATAAATGCCTGTGTCATTTTTGTAATTATAGAGGCAAGATGGTTAGTTGACAGGGCTTATACTCCTTCAATGGAACCAAATACAGACAAGCGTTCATGAGTACAGTGAACTCCTGCGTCTCTGAAATGCTTGTGTACCAATAAGCTCTCAAAAAAATGCTCTTAGAAATCAGAAAACAACACAATCCAAGGAAATGTTAACACAGCAATGAGACACATCAGTCATTTTCACTCACTGGCTGGCAACCATGCCTGGCAATATCTTAGCTAGACACTCCTTATTAATGTTCAGCCTTTTGCATTAGATTGTCTTGGTGAAGAAATAAGTTGAAAAACTAATATGAAGTCTATAAGACATAGAAATTAATCAGAAATTCTGGAAATTCAGTTCAGTGCATTCGTATGTTTTTCACCCTTTGATGTACTCATTTACAGATATTTTAAATCATGAGTTCTTGACGAACTGCTGTTTTATCCTTCTCTCTTCCATATACTCTCTGCTTCCAATCCACTTTGTTCTTCCCTTTTGGGAATACTAATTATAAAACACACATTCCTTCCTATTTTTGCATATATATGTGTACATGCACTTCTGTACACATAATATGTAGAGAACTGTATAATTGTTTATAGAAGTGGGTGTACTAGTTGTTCTTATCAACTTGACACAAACTAGAGTCACCTATAAGAGGCACTCTCAATTGAAGAACTTCCCAGATCACACGGGTTTTGGCCATGTCTGTGTGGCACTTTCTTTATTGCTAGTTGATGTGAGGGGCATGACCCACTGTGGCAATGCCATCTCTGGGCAGGTGGGCCTGGGCTGTGTATAAAAGGTAACTGAGCAACACAGAGAAAACAGGGAAGTAAACAGTGCTTCTCCATGTTCTCTGCTTCCGTTCCTACCTTAGTTACTGCCCTTAATGCTGGGAGTTATAAATGAAATAAACCCTTCCTCCCCAAGACAGTTCTGGTCAGTGTTTTATCACAGGAAAGAAAAAGGGCAAGCTAAGACAGTGGGAGCATAATACTAGCACTTAGGCAACTGAGCACTTCTCTCAGTACCTTAGCTAGAGTCCCAATGCATCAACTGCATACCATCATTTATTCTTGTAATTGACTACATAATATTCCATTTGGGGATCACAATTACATTTTATTGTTAAATACTTGCTTTGTTTTGCCACTATGAAAAATATTGGCATAAACGTCTTTGAAATTATTCTAGTTTGCAGAACTTTTAATTTTATGGGATAGACTTCTAGGGTAATAAGATTACTGAGATGAAATATATTTTTAATTATAGGTTTACTTTCCCAAAAGGTTGTAACAGTTGACTTTTGGCGATCTGTGAAAATGTACTTATCCCGACATCCTGTTCAGAAGTGTTACATTTCTTTGTAAACTTGGCTTAGATGTCTAGGGTAGGAAAGATTACTATTTAAGATTGTTCCTTCTAGTTGCCTTCCCATGAAGACTTCCTTTATTAATTTATTCATCTTGAACTTCCCATTTGTATCTTTTACCCATTTTTGTAACTTTTTGTTAGCACTCTGTATATTCAAAACATCAATCCGTTATTTGTCAGTTGGGTTATGAAATAGTTTTCTAAGCTTGTGCTTTATTGCTACACAAAAGCTTTCATCCTTTTATAGTGATAGGACTAAACCCAGGGCCTCCAGCATGCCAAACAAGTATTGTAATCCCGAGCTACTCACACTCCCAGCTCTTTATCTGTTTTCTTTAATTTATGTGCATGACGGTGTGTCTGCTTGCCTTTGTGTGTACCACATGCATGCAGATGCCCATGAAGCCAGAAGAGGGTGTCAGATCCCCTGAAATTGAAGTTACAGGCAGTTGTGAGTCACCTGATAAGATGCTGAAAACTGAACCTGGGTCCTCAGCAAGAGCAACAAGAGCTCTTAACTACTGATCAATCTCTCCAGCCCCTTTGTCTATTTTTAAGATAGGGTCTCACCATGTAGCCTTGACTGGCTTAGGACTGACTATATAAACCAGGCTGGCCTGGAACTCACAGACTCTTCCTACTTCTGCCTCCCACGTGTTGGAGTTGAAGATGAGAAGACATTACTCCCAGCCCCCTTATCTACTTTTGTTAAGCAAATGTTTTGACTCTGAATTTTGATTAAGTATTTATATCCCTAGGTGTTTCTTGAATTTACCAAGATTTTCTTCTCAGTGTTTTATTCATTGTTTTATTTATATTTATCTTTGAAGCATTAAGAATTTGTTTTATATGTGATGACAATTCAGTGATCCAGTTAATAAAAGTATATTGAGCATCTACTATTCACTTAGCATTGTGCCTGTCAGCTGAAGTGGAAATAAACCTCTTGGCAACTCCAAACTCCTATTCCCAAGCCGCCTTCCAGTGCAAGGTCAGGAACTGGTCAGAAGTATGTCAGAACTTAAGTGGGCATGCCCAACCACCACACACAACTCTCTTTGCCCACTATATAAAAGCATCACAGCTAAACAGTAAGTTACAAAGGCTGGGAACTCACTCAGGGTAATGCATTTGCCCTGAAGCATGAGGACTAGAGTTCGGATCCTCAGAGCCCACATAAAAGCCATCAGGTGTGGTGGCATCTGTAACTCCAGCACAGGGGAAGCAAAGACTTCAGATCCCAGGGGCAGACTGACTACCTGCGTTAGCTGGAATTGTCAAGTACTGCATTCATCAAGAGACCCTGACTCAATAAATAAAGTGGAGAATTACCAAAAGGACACCCATTGTCAACTTCAGGCCTACACACACACACACACACACACACACACACACACACACGAACAGCACAAAGTGACAAGAAATACAGGCTTCAGTTCTGTATTCATTTTCCAATGTTGCCATAACAAACCACAGATCAAGTGGCTTAAGCAGCATAAACCCATTGTCCTGCTATTCTGGGCTCAGTATCCAAGATCACAGTACAATGCCAGTAGCCTCCTGTGAGTCTTCTACCCTTGACTTATCAATACAGCTTTACCTAGGTACTCACATGGTCCTCTCTCCATTTTTGTGTGTCTGGGTCCTAACTTCTTCCTTTAATTTTTTTTATTTATTTTTATGTGTATGTATATGAGTATTCTGCCTGCATGTATGTAGGTACACCTATGCCCTGAGAGTCCAGGAGAAGCATCAGAATCCCTGAAACTGGACTTAAGGATGCTACCATGTTGGTTGCAGAGGAACTAAACCTGGATCCTCTGCAAGAGCAGCCAGTGCTCTTAACCACTGAGTCATCTCTCCATCCCCAAATTTCTTTCTTTTTGAAGACACCAGTTCTACTGGATTAGGTCACTCCAGTGATCCTGTTTCATCTAATTACCACTTTAAAGACCCTTTCTTCAAATACATACCTTCAGATGTCATAGGGGTTAAGACTACAATATAAGCATTTGGTGGACACATATCACCCCAAAGCAGGTATCTATCAGGTGACTTGTACAACCACCAAGTACCAAGAACATACAATGAGAGGGTGATCACAAGGCAGAGAGTGAAAGCCTGCAAGTGACAAGACTGGAGAGGGGCCCTGAAGGAAGCCTCAGAGTAGGCCGAGGGTGGGAAGCGACATTCTATGAGAAAATGAGAGCAAGCAAAGTTACAGCCATCAACTGTGCGCTGAGACTCTAATGATATAACTGCACTGGCCAGAGAAAATTTGGCAGAAAAGTGGAACATACAGTTGAAACTGCTGAGATTGTAAATAACTTGGATTCTGACATTTAAAGTTGACAAGGAAGTAGGAAAAAAAAAACTATCACAAATGTTTTTAAAGTAGAATTTAGTCATTTAAATTACATTTAAATAAAGAAAGAAATTCGGTTTTATTTATGAAATAATGCATAGAGATCAGATTGAAACCCTGTCATAGTTATTAAGTGAGCAAGTGAGTGCTGTGGGCCAGGACAGAGGCAGTAGTAACTGAGAGGACCAAAAGACTATGTCAAATGAACGTGTTGAAAAGCTGGCAGGTGCTGATGACTGTGTGTCTCTAGGAATGAAGAAAAGAGAGATGAAATGACAGCAGTTCTTTGAAACTAGAAGATGAGTGATGGTGCTGCTGAGCTTGCAGTGACCAGACTCTTCATTTGAGAAGAAAGGTGACCACTAGCTCATGAGCATCTGAGTTCAAGACTGATGTGCTCAGCAGGGGACAAGGGTCTCTCATGAGGTGGGAGGGTCAAAGCTACATTGCACATTAGGAAGTCCTAAGTCAGCTGTGGAAAGTGCAGGGAACTGGGGCGCATTCAGTCCCGCAACAAAGGAGGAGCACATCCTTATGCTGCAAATTTGCATTAAGCATTTATTATCTGCGACACATTTCCTGAAGTTCTGGGAATGCAAGAATAAATTTTAAAAAGGGTATGCACCTTCAGGAACCTAGTCCTCAGGCAGGAAGGCAAGAGATGGCAGGCAATGTTCAAGGATTCGGAGATACCAGGGGAGGAAAGGGGCCTTTAGCTCCTCTGAGCAGCACACCTTTGGCTTTCTAGAAGGCATCATCTTTTGATTTTTCTTTCCTTTTTAAAATATTTTATTTAGTATTCACTCATTCAGATTATGTATTTTGGTCAAATCCACCCACTATTCTCTTCTCTCTAATTTCCTCCATCCCTCTAAACTTCTCTCTCTCTCTCTCTCTCTCTCTCTCTCTCTCTCTCTCTCTCTCTCTCTCCCTCTCTCTCTCAATATCTACTGAGTCCATTTAATGCTGCCTATATGTGCATGGGTGTGGAGCCATCTACTGGGAAGCCACTTAGGGCCCACATCACTGTAGAAAATTGACTCTCCTCTACCAGCAGACACCAATTGCCAATAGATCCTCAGAGAGAAGGAGACTTCATGAGCCCCTGCCCCATCTATTCTGGGATCTTGGGTGGCTTAATCTTGTGCAAAAATTAAGTTTCAGTATGGCATTTTTCAAGATTTGTTTTCTTTGTTTCTCTTCCCTGTCTTTCTCTTCCCTCCCTCCCGTACCTTCCCAGCCCCAGTAGCAATTTCCAATGGAGTCTTTGTAACAGAAATCAGATTGAATGGGGATCATTTGATGAGAAAATGGAGATAAAATCAAGAATTCTTTCATTCTCAGAATCTTTTGTGTTTCCGCTCTCATGGAAATTATCCCAATTCCTTGCCATCTTCAATTTGTTGTTGTTGCTACAATAGTATTGTTCTGATACTTTAATTCAGATTTTAAATAATACTAAAGTCAGGTTAAAATTTAGTCACAGGCCACTTTGAAGTATTTCTAAAACTAGTAATAATATATAATAATTTGATAATATATTTTTGTATTTCATGCCATTTAGCCAAAAACTAAATAAGTAGATACGGCCAGTAGAAGTTTTCAATGATCAAAATTTACAAGAGCCAATAGAAACTGTTTAGGAATCAGCATCAGAAGAGATTAGATAAGTGAGAAGGAGAGAAATTTTTTAAAAAACACGGTTTCTGGTAGGACCAAGAATTCAAGCTTTACGAACTTGTGCTTGTGTCAGCTAAACCAGAAGCAGGACAGATGCTTGACTCTCTTCGCCATCTATTTCTGTGACTAGAGAGAACAGGAGATGAATGTCCAGGAATTGACTGGAAAAGCACTTTTCTTCCTGTCGCTAATATTAAATAGCCTCCTTAACCAACAACTCATTTTCTTTTGTTTTATTTTTTCAAAGAGACAGTAATATGTGATTGCTGCGGTTTCTCTGGGGCATCATTTTTCCATGCATTGTACCTCCATGGAGTCCTCTTAACTAGCTGATTGCCTTTGTTAGTCAGCATAAATTTTGAAATGGATGAGCTGGATAATATTAAGAGTGAAGGCTGTTTAGTTAAAAGTGCTCACCTCATCAACCGGGCATAGAACGTTAGACACTTACACATCTTCCATTTGAAACTCATCTACACTGCCAACTGTGATTGTTGTCATATAGTATTAAATATTCATTGACTCAAGTAGACTCAACATGAATTGGCTAGCAGAGTGAAGACAATTCAGTTTATCCATGTATTTCTGCACTTGGGGATTATGTGCAATAATGATCTATTACTGTCCTTTACATCCTACTAAAAACCATATGCTCAAATATCTTTGGGTAATAGCTCTCACCCTATTCCTGATGCATCTAATTGGTAGCCATTCACTTAGAAAAGTAGTCATTGGACAGAGTGGTCAAAAATCATAAAAACTGGAACTAGAGACATGATTCGGCGGTTAAGAGTGCTTCTTGCTCTAGCAGAGGACCTCTGTTTAGTTCCCAGCACCAACACGGGGCAGCCCACAGCTGCCTATAATTCCAGCTCCAAGGAACCCAAGATCCTCTTCTGGCCTCCTTGGGTACCTGCACACGTATGTACACTCACAGACACACACACACACACACACACACACACACACACACACACGCATAATCAACAAAAAATAAATCTTTTAAATCATAAATAATAGAAATACTTAGCAAGAGAGCTCTTGGCTCTGTGACCTTAAAGTTGCCCACGATGAATACTGGCAACCTCCCACACAGACCAGCAGAATCTTCACCCATGCTGCTTCAGGTTTGACAGAAAGAGAAGGAGAAGGTGACAAAATATATTCATTTTTGGTCAATATTTTAAAATCAAATGCCAAAATTTAGATAGTTTGAAAGGTCATGGGGGAAGTCTACATGAAAAGTAAAGGAAGGGACAGCAGTTTCCATGAATTTAAATGTCATTTTTCAGTTTTTCCACCATTTTAACTCCTGTCCTCATTCGTCCTATAAAACTGTGTCCTTATTCCTCATCACCAAACTCTTCTTCTTCTCCTTTTGTCCCCTGCATACTCCAAGTCTGAGACCACCAGATAGTGGAAGGAAACCTGTGACCAGGAATACGAGAAGGCTTGGCTAGGGAAACAAACACAATTTGCATGTACAGAGATTCTTATTTATCCCAGAAGAACATTGCGGTTTCTGAAGTTCAGTACGTGTTCATGATCACCTTTCTTGCAGGTGTCTCTAGAGGAGAAGAGCCAAAAATAGTGAGACCTCCAAGACGACCCCGGAAACCCAAAACACTAAATAACCCTGAAGACTCCACATATTATTATTTACTCCATGTAAGTGGCTCATTCTTAGGACCAAATCGAAGCTTTGTGGCTGCATTAGGCTGCCTCAGAGGAAGGCTTGGCAGCATAGACACTCCTTGGCTTCCTCTTCACAGACGTACACCTTACTGGGTGGCCCCTCTCTTCTCCCTAGCCATCCTCCTCATAGTCCCAGTCTCTCGCATTCTTGAGCCCACCATATCCTTCCAGAAAATTTTTCTGCTACTCACTGATCTGAGTTTACATGTGAATTATCAATCCATAAAGGGAAGTTCATCTTGGCAGAAGCTCTCCAGAAAAAGTCCTTCCTTTAAGTGAGTCAGTTATTGTAAAAGAAGAAAGAGGAAGAGAACCTTTGTTGATCATCTGCAAAACTCCAGGGTAAGGGTAAGATGGATTGATATCCATTGAGATATGCGATCCTTGAATCAACTCTTAGTAACACACTCACACCTTGAGTCAGGATTGTGAAGTGCCAGTCAGCATCTTAGCCATCACATTAAGGCGTTTAATCTATTGAGGTCTCCTGCCTCCATTCAGGTGGCAGCCTGAGAAGTCGTTGGTATCATGGCTGCTAGGCTTCCCTTCACTTAACGTTCCTGGGCTCTGTGACTGCTACCACCACCCTCTTGGTTTCCTAAACCAAGAACCTGGCAGTTGTCCTGGATCTCGCTCTCCTTCTTGTATCTGACACCTACGACAGTTGCTCTGTTATGCCTTCTACCTACCAGTTCATCCTCCCTGTCTAACCTCATAGCACCTCCCCAGTTCTGACTATTATCATTTTTCACTTGGGCTGTTTCACGTTTCAAATCTCACCCTCCCAGTCTGGACTAGAAAGTTTCTCTAAACCATAAATTTGATTATGCCCCTTCCCTGAGAGCCTCTTAATGCTCCAGAAGCTCCAGCAGCATAAAGTCCAGATTCCTTCCAAAGCCTTCTTCACTGGACACAGAACTACTCTCCACAGCTACATCTCCTGCCCTGACCCCGTGTCAACTCACCTCAGTGAACTGCTTGAACTCCCACAGTGATCAGTAGAATCTCAGAGTCCCCAGTGAGTCCTTCAATGCCTGTGGGCCATCCACCTGTGATGCTTATTCAGTCTTATACTCTCTGCTAGCACAGAGAGGAACAGACCTTCTCCGAGCCACAGAGAATTCATGGAAATCAAGTTTCCACCTCACAGGCAGAAAATGAAGGGCACATTTGACTTCCAAGTTAACTGGACCAATCCTAGTCTTTTCCTTCCCTGTGAGGATGATACTATAGACGTATGATGCTATTGTGGTGTTGCCCAGAATCCAAACTGATAGTCTCTACTTTCGATTTCTTTGTACAATCTCATCATCTCCCATGACCTGTTACTGCTGATCTCTGAACCTTTGACTCTGGTTTACTTCGTTCTCTCTCTCTCTCTCATCCAGACTCAGATATCAAGCTACCTACTGCTTATTACGTATTCTACAAGGCTGTGCACACAGACATGAACATAAATAGGTGCACACATCACACAGCTATGTTGGGATATAAGTCACATGTCATACAGATCACTCAGTTAAAATGCACAACCAAATGTTCACCCATCACCATAGTCAATTGTACATCATTTTCATCACCACCCCCCCAGAACTCTACCCATTATCAGTCACTCCCGTACCCCCACCCACTCACGGCAAGCCCTAATCGATTACTAATCTGTCTGTCTATACACTTTCTCTTCTGGAAACCCCATATACACAGAAATACCAAAAATTTGTGTGAAATACCAAATAATTTTATGTTAATAATCTCTTATCTCGATTCCTCCCTTTTTTAATCTCCTGCCATTCATATCACAATATTATATGTTATTGTTGTAGATAACTATATATTACATATTTTCACTTATTCTATTCCCTTTAGAAGTCAGTCCAGGAAGAAAAGCGGAGACCGAGGAAAGACAGGTAAGTTTTGTAAACTTCAACATCATTTTGTCAAAATAAAACTGTAAATCTTTGTGTTCAAATTTTATTAAAAATCACACATTTGCATGGACATATTTGGATAGTAATTGCACTCAACACATTTACACAGTAACTGTGAGGTATATGTCTAGTATAAATTGGAAATATACTGAGCCAACAGTACATAAAGAATTCCTAAGAACTGAAATATGATTTGAATAAATCACACTGTTTGCTATACAATTTGCTGTTCTGGGCCCACTGCGTAGTTTTGACCGAGCAGTCTAAACATACCCATATCTTCAAGCTTTCTTTCTCTGAATTCTTTTTTTGTGTTATGGTCCTTTGATTCATGCTAAAAGTCACATTTTGACTTCAGGTGGATTAGCCAGGAGGCTAGCACTATGTTTCCTGTAGACATGGGACACTTAGCTATACATGAGTCTCCTTTCACCGTGCCATTTCAGTTTATCAATGCTTTGCTGGTTTTATTTTTTTAGTATTATTATCATGTTGACTAACTTCCAGACAGTGCTGATAAGTGAAGAGGACTCTTCTACTGAACATGCATAAATGCAGCTTCCCACTTCTCACCTAATGGCCTCATGAAAGTTCACTTATAAATTAGTGTTCTACCTTGAAAAGCATGTTTGCCTAGCTACACTGTAACATCTGCTGGATTTCTAGACCTACCTATTTACCACCTATGAAGTTCTATCAGACTACAGGTGCTAAAATATCACACAAGGCCATAGCCTGAGCAGATCTATGAATTAAAATGACTGAGAACCCACAATTGTAATATGTCACAGCAGAAATTAAAATCTAACACAGAAACTGATTGCATAACAGCCAGACCATATTTACTTGTGACAGTGTTTAGTTAGGTTATAAAACCTTGAACATGATGGCTGGGCACATTTGAAAGTGCTTTGTGCTCACTCACTAAACCCAACTTTTGTGAGAGTATCTCAAGGGCCTCTTGTGAACAAGGATGTAGAAAAAACAAACTAGGCCTCATGTGTCACTGGCAGTTCTAGAAACTACCAGTTTGTGCTAAGTTAAACCTAAAAAAAGCAAGAGAAACTGGCCCAGTAGCTGACGTATTCAAGGTAAGAGATGAGGGGTGTTTTTGATTAATGGAATATCTTGTTTTTCACATTTCAAGATTTCTCCCCCTTATGTCGGCCTGTATGTATTACTCTTTAAGTTGTAGTAGATGCTTTCAAAAGAAAAAAACACATATCCTAGAATTCCAGTGAGTAGAAAATTCTACTAAAGTTGTAGCATGTTTCTGTGTTCATTTGCAGTCAAGGAAAATTATTAGATTTAGAAGATTTCTATTATAAGGAATTTTTGCCCACTCCTTCTGGGCCAACAGACCATAACTCTAATTTAAGAGAACAAAGACCACAGCAGGAACTCCAGGATCAGCTCATCAAGACTAATGAAAGGTAAGAAACTACAGCTGATAGAGTGTCAGCTATGAAGTGTGATACGAATTCAAAATTTTTATCCTAAACAATTGCATTATATATACATTAATGACATACTTTGCTGAATATTGCATCTCATTAGTGATATATATTTCAAACACAAAACTGTCAATATTGTGGTAGTATAATCAGGCATACTAGTTTTCCAAGGAAGACCCCCATTTATACCTATTTGCTTGATGTAATTATTAATAATATCCCCTTTTAAAAAATATTTCAATTTAGATGACAAACTATATAATTATCCTAGTTATAAACAATACAAACTGAAGTCTATGTTAAGGTCTAAACAATGTAATTTTAATCACTTATGAGTTTTTAAATTATACTTTTACTTTTCAGAATCAGGGATGGCAAACCAAAAGATATGCTGGGAAAACACGTTCATAGAAAAAATAACTGTCTTAGATTTGATTCTTTTCATCTTACCACCAGTTTTTTGACATTAAATCATTTATTTTGCAGCTTATTTACTACTTTGAGGATAATTTTTCTCATTCCCCCAAAATTCGCTGTGAAGTTTTAAGACTGGGTTGCATCATAGACTAGAAGCCCCACATATGAGGAATGGAAACAATGGCAGGCAGCTAGGAGCTGGTCTGAAATCCTTAGCCAGTATCCCCTCAGCCAAGGGTATGCATACCCCCTCACTTACCTCTTTTACCCTGTAGCATGATGGTTAAGAGCAGAGGTTTCAGAATCTGAGGGTCTTCGTTTGGACACTAAATAGACCACTTGCTACTTGAGTCAGTTTGCTTATGTTGTCTGGCCTCTTAAACAACTGTTTTCACATCTGCGAAAGGATTTGCAAATTACTGTCTCCTATATGGCTATAAATATTAAATGAAGTGATGGACTGCTTAGCATTGTATATTCAAGAGAGGTGTTCTATAAATGGAGACGACTATTATTATCCATCTTAATTTGCTTTTCCAAAATCTACCTGAACTATGATTTCTGCCCTTTGACTCCAAAAAGAAGATATATTCTTTCATCCCGGAATCAAGAACTAACATACTCAGGCTTAGTGATGTTCTAGTATGACCACAGAGTTCTGTACAGAAGAGAAAACCAAGTTCCAGAAAGATTTTTAGTGATTTGTCCTAGGTGGCAGGTTGAGTTAGGGAACTCCAGTCCAAGGTTTTTCCTAATCTGCTCCACTGCTTTTCACTGGCTAGCACTTTCATATTTTAGTAGCCCACTCTACTTCCTCTCCAGTATATTCTTCTTCTTCTGCCACCTGACAAACCTGTCCACTGTTAAAGTACTATGTCCCTGAAACAATGCCTCTTCTCAGTGATGTGCATGGATGTGGACTTAGTATCCACTAGAATAAGTATGCTAGAGCTGGTTGGCTGCTTCCTTTGTTTTAGGCACTATGCTGTTCCCCACTATGCTAATTGTCACAGCAACCTTGGAAGGCAGCTGCTATTGCTGTCCTACTTTATGAGTGTGAGAGTTAAGTCTCCAAAGCTTCATGACTATAGATAGTCACCCACATCGTAAGTGTTGGAGCCAGAAAACTTGAACACAGGGCTTCATGAATACGGAGTCGGTGACTTGAATCAGTGGTTCAACACTGCCACTTCATACAAAGCCCCACGCTGGGGATTTGAGGGAGGAGCAGACACCAGGGTTCAGAGGGTGTGGTACTTCTATCAAAGGATCTTGGTGATAGAGGGAAATTTTATTCCTATACCAATGCTGACAAGGTAAGTCTAAGCTGTAGGGATTTTTCAAACTGAAGAGGGCAGTAGAGAATTCAGATGAGTGCAATGACTGAATCTTGGTAACATACTGATTTAAAACAGGAAACAAACCAAAACAGAAGAATAGCTCTAAAGAACATTTTGAAATAATTAGAAAATTTTGAAAAGAAACCATATGTTTAATTATATTATTGCAGAAAGAATGTCTTTATGGGTAAGTACATGCATATATCAATACTATGTCCAGGAACATCAACTGGCCATTGCTCCATGAGCTGTGAGTAGGGCCTACTGGTAAGATACACCAACAACAATGAACAGAGCTTTGTGGATCTTTTTATTGCTAAATATAATTATGTACCTATATGGTGTAGAAAATGATGTTTTGAAATGTGCATACACTTTGAATAGCTAAATTGAACTAATTAACACAATTAGCATAACTTTAAAATCTACTTTTAAAGTAAATTTCACATGAACAATTTACTGCTATGAACTACACTCACTATATTACTTAAGTAGAAATCTTGAACCTACTCTTACTGAAAGAAATGTTCTCCTTTGATCAGTATGTCCCTAATCCCACATCTCACAGCCTTGATGAACACCGTTCTGCCTTTTGCTTTTCAGTTTGACATTTTAAAACTCTACACAAGTGAGATCCTGGGAAATTTCATTTTTATTTCACTTGCTATCATGCCTTCCAGTTTCATCTATATTGCCATAAATGGAAATTTTCCTTCTTTTTAAAGCTAAACACTATTCCATGGTGCATATAAAGTACATTTTTATCCATCCATTCTTTGTTGTGCATATAGCTTGATTCCATAGTTTGGGTTTTGTAAATAACCCTGCACTAAATATGAGAATATAAGTATCTCTTCAGAATGCTCACTTTGTTTTCTTGGGATCCATACCTAGTAGTGAGATGTAGGTGTCTCACTAATAATAGTTACCAAATAACAGTTAGTTCTGTTTTTAATCTTTTTGAGGAACATACACACTGTTTTCTATCATGGTTGTACCAACTCTATTCCCACCAACATTTGTTAGTGTTGACATTTTGGTAATAGCCATCCTACACAATGCGAGCTCATACATCATTGTGATTTTAATTTGTATTTCCCTGGAGATTAATAATGCTGAGCATTTTTTATTTCAAAATTTTTAAAATAAAATTTATATAATGAAATCCACTTAGCTCTTTTAAAAGATCCAATTCAGCCGATTTAGTATATCCACATTGTTTTACATTCATTATTAACTTCAGAATATTTCCGTCACCCCGCCCCTCCGTAACCCTGTGTCTCCCAATACACCATTCTTTTACCCTATTCCCTGCCATCAACTAGTCAGTTTTCTTTCTGGATTTGCTTATTCATAACATGTCAGATGAATGGGAGCATCCATGTGGTCTGCTTATTCTCACTACCTTTGCTTAGCAAATGATTTTTTTCATCTCAATGTGTCCTTCCACCTTTGATTTTTGAAGCAGGGTCTCTTGTTTCTTGCTGCTGCTCTGTGTACTCTAAGATCCTGACATTTCTCCTATCTCTACCTACCATCTCCCCTTAAGAGTGCAGGACCTGCAGATGCGTGCTGCTACATCCAGTATTTTACTTAAGTTCAAGTGATCTGAATGCAGGTTGTTATTATGAGCATTCATTTGCATGTACCTTCAGTGACTTTCTTACTCAATTATACTCAATTTGCAAACCCTAATGCTGAATAAACCCAGCTCTCTATCCATTATGTCTCTATACCTTATATCTGACCTTGGCTAGAGATAGGCTTCATCCCAATGTTGCATTAAAACAACAACAACAACAACAAAAAAAATACAGCCACACCCTGTAAATAGAGCCTTGGAGTTGTTCCTGATACTACATTTCCTTAAGAATCCATTTTCTTACTTTCACAATCTATTCTTTTCATTCTTCCTTCTCCCCTCAAACGATCAAACAAACCTGGCTTTCCACTACAATCTTCTTTCCTACTTTGAGAAAAGAGTGGAGTACAGACACATGTTTCTGCCACCACACCAGCCCTCCTTTTGCTCACAGTTCCCTCTTCATGCTGGGACTGAGGATACCCAGCCTGGCCTCCTCCTAGATAAAAGACAAAGCTCAGTCTTTCCAGCCACTCAGGAATATGAGAATATGTATTCTCTCCTCTCTCTCTCTCTCCCTCTTCTTCTCCCTCTCCCTCTCCCTCTCCCTCTCCTCTAATGCAAGCAGGACCTATCAATCGTAAAAAGCATTCTTAGCACACCTTCAAGTCTATCATTTTCTGCTCTTCGTTCCAGAAGGAAACGTACTATCTTGGCCACATCCCCCTCTTTTCCAACTTTCTGTTCAGACACTTCCCTTGGGTCCTTCACCCACACCTTCATGGATCCACCCTGTCGAGGCTGTCAGTGACCACCACGTGCAGCATCCTGTGATCTGTTCTTAGTCCTCATTGTTCCCTGTTGGCATCACTTAACTCTCTGACTACTTATTTTTGCTTTTGTTTTTTCAAATACCTTTTCATTCTTATTTTACTTTCTTGGCAGAGGGGTGCTTTTTGAAAAAGGGTCTCACTCTATAGCCCAAGATGGCACAGGAGAGAATCTGTGTAGCTGCGTTTTTAGGTTTTTAGGTGGAAACCAAAGGTAAACAATGACAGGAAAACTGGCCCAGAGACTTCACTAAAAACACTGAAGCTTTGAGAAGCCAGAAGGGCAAACAGCACCCGTGTCGCTAACAGAGTGATTGGCCGGATTTATGGCAGCGTTGAAAAGAAACAGTTGAGCAATTTAAAAATGAAAAATCTGGGCGGCACCTCGGGTTTTCCTATTTGACAAAGGAGTATTAAAAATTAAGGCACTAAAATAAATGTCTTCCTTGGCGGTGGCTCATTCTTGTTCCTAACTAAGCTTGCCTTCTGATCGCCACCTTCAAATGCTTAGCGCTCATCTGACTACAATCTCCAGTTTCATTTCTAAAAAAAATGCCGATCGATCCTTAGGGCAGCTACGTCTGGCCATCAGCCTGACATTTCCATTGTACCTTATTTGAGTGCAGGTGGTGAGTGGATCACTCCAGGAAGAGAACTGGCGAGCTCCAGCTCTGGGTGGGTGGTGATGCACTGAGGGCAGTCACCGCTGACAGTGGGAACCTGGGTCCTGGTTGCAGGTGCTGGACCGCCGCGGAGAGCCCTGAGGAGGAAAGCCTGCGGGCAGCCAACCCCTATGACTACCGGAGGCTCCTGCGCAAAACCTCTCAGCGCCGGCGCCTCGTGCAACAACTGTAGCTCTACCAAGCACTACAGGGATCAAAGCGAAGGACCCTCTGGCCCTGGCCTCCTCAGGTCGCTCCAATCAGTTCGCCCTAAAATCCTAAGGATTATCTATGGGTCTGAACCAAAATAATACGGACCTGCTGGGGATCTCCAGGCCCTGGGGCCCCAGACCTCTCACCTTCCGGAACCCTCCCCCGTACAGTGTTTATTTACCTGTTTTTGACTCCAAGCATTCACTGTGTCTGGGCTGTCGCCCTCTCCTTTTAGATGACTTAGAAGATCCTTTCTTTCTTGAAATAGCTTTCCCAGGACGAAGGGACACTCACCCTTGGTTGAATTGAGTCTGCCAGAACAAAGGCAGAGCGGGAGTGGTGAGAACTTTGAAGGTGAATTTCACCTCAAACTTCATCACTTCCTTTGGTTACCAATATTGCTAAATAAAGAAAGCATTTTGGAAAGCTCAGTTTGCAGGGCTCATCTGCTGTGTCCCCTTTGTGCCTCCAATACTTCCTATATACTGTTGGGCTAGAGGCAGGAGCTTAACTGACTCCAGTCTCCATGGCGAATCCCCACCCCAGCCACCTCTAACAAGCACAGGCTAATTTAAAATGTACCATAGGAACATGTACTCCAGACAGACCTCCAAACCCCAACACACACACACACACACACACACACACACACACACACACACACCACTGATAGATTTTTAAGGTCTCCTGCTCTACAAATTTGGAATAACCTCTCCTCTTCAGAACTGAGACATGCAAAAGATGGATGGAAGGGCAGAGGATGGGTTAGCCTCTCCATGAAGAACCCTTCCAAGTCTCTACCACCTAGAGAGGGTAAGGAAGAGTGGAGAAGTGGTTCCAAGGAGGATGGAATGGGCAGAAAGTTCTGGTAATGTCGGGGCTTGACTAACTCTGCCAGGAAACCAAATCAGTGGCCTCTGCAGAATATAGGAAGAGCAAGCTGGTAACATTTGTCCATGAATTGCAATATTCTCTCCAGAGTTGGTTCCAAAAGCTCCCCAGAGATGGGCTTGTGTGCAGCCACTTCATTTTATAATAAGACCCAGCTGTGGGGCACCTCCAGCTGTGACAAGGCCAAGCCCCAAATCCAGGTAGGCTCATATCCCAGCTTCTTCCCTAGTTAGTACAGCTCTTGTTTGGGACCCAACAGAGAGAAAGGACAGAGGAGTCATCCCAGCTGTGCTGATGGGTCAGACTCAGGAAGCACCAGGACTCAAACCTGACACCAACAAAACCAGCTCAACAAGACACATAGACTGAGATGGGGAGGCTGGAGTGTCTGTGCCAGGAGGTTGCTCTGCCTCCTCTTCCTCAGCCTACCCATCCCCCAGGAAGCAATTGTGGAAGGGAGGAGCCTGGCAGCAATGTGCTGTGCTGCCAATCCTGCTTCCCTAGTGTCCCCGCACACTGGGGAGCCCTCCAAGTGAATCTTCAATTGCTGGAGAGCAGCAACAGACCTTCACCCTAACACCACCCAGCTCCCTCCACCACAGGTTGTTACGTAAGACTGGAAAAGGAAATAGATTTTGGTGGAACATTACAATGTTTTTGTTTTTTACTTGTTTTTTTCTTTCTTTCCATCCCTCCTTTCTCTGTTCCTCAATAATAAAACACTGAAAGGACACAGGAGAAAACTTGTAATGGATATCTTTCTTTGGTTCAGCCTGTCATAGGATTTCTGGGTAAATGGTGGTCAAAAAAATAGGTCGTCCCCAGGAAACCTTCCTGGTAGCTTCGCTGGAGCTTTGGGCGTTGGTCCCCCACATTAGAGGGAGGGCCTTGGAATGCTTTTCCCCAGACTGCCTTCCCTTCCCAGTCTGCGCAGCCTTCTTTGTGAACTAATGACTGTAATTATTACCTCCCTGGGCTCTATTGTCATCAGCAACCAGGAGCAAGGGGTGGGGGCAGTGGGCTCTTTTGGGAAATGAAAGAATTTACAAAGCAAATTGCTGTCTAGGAAGGAATGGATTTTTAAAAAGACAAGCACAATCACTGCATTTGAAGTGGGGAGTGGTAAAAAAATTAATGTAAATACACCATTAGATTTAAAAACACTCTGGTGCTTTGGGATTTAATTGCATTTAAACTACCATTTTAAGTTACTGTATTTTTTTTAAAGATAAATTCAGACATTGGAATTTCTACTTTTGTCTTATTTTAACCCATCTCTCTCTCTTTCAATCTCTCTCTCTCTCTCTCTTTCTCTCTCTCTCTCTCTGTGTGTGTGTGTGTGTGTATACTAGATACCTGTTTTATGAACATTTGTATTTTTGATCACTCATCCGTAGTAAAAAAGATCCACAAGCCCAGCCAGCTGGCTTGAAGAGAATTGTTTGCAGAAATTGATTTGGGTTTAAACAAAGAACCAGACTCTCTGAGTCCTATCCACACGGCTGAAGCAAGAGCCCAGCAGGCATCATTTCGTTTCTTGCTTTCCTGGAGTTGTTACCTTTGCCAGTTGAAGCTAAGCAGCCCAGAGCACTGAAAACACTGACTAAGGTAAGGCTTGAGTTCGAGATCACTGCCTTCCACAACATGGCCTCTGCTTCTCACCAGAGTGAGCTCAGCTTGTCTTACTTAGCAACACTCCAGGGGTACTCATTGATCACCTCAGACCCTGAAGCCTCAGGAAACATCCTCAAGCTCATCCAGGGGACCCCTGCATTCGTTCACATGGGAAAGGGACAAAGCTTTGTGGAGAGAATTTATAGGAGGATAATACACAGGAAGAAGCAAGACTTGGGCATCTCTTAGTACCTGAGGTCTCAGAACGCTAACCCTGCTCTCTGTGACAGTTTGAGGGCCTCTTCTTTGACAGAATCTTTGGTGCTTAGTTAAAACTCAGAATAGCTGTGGCACAATGGAAATGACAGGCGGTTGTTCAGGGTTTGAGATATGCAGGCAGCAAGGACGGCTGAAAACATTTACCCACCATGGTGTTTCCTGAGCTTTCTGTAAATCAGGAGCTGCTAGTTATCTAGGCTGAGAACTTGATCTTTACAGTCAAGAGAAGGCAACTGCAAACCCAGAGGGCCCCAAATTCTCGGGGTATCTTTCTGTGTTTAGCAATCTTTAGTGAAAGGAAGACAGATTTTTTTTCAACTCTCTATTAGAAAAAGAGATTCCACTTCTCACTGGGCCTCAGAAGTTGCTAGTCTGGTGGGTTTTTTGTTACCGCCTTACAGGAAAGATTCCTTTGAGAAGGGGAGAAGTCATTGGTTTGAGTTCCCCTAAAAAGAGAGACACCTTCTTTTCTCCTCCGTTCGGAAAGCCCGGGTTCCTTGCTTAAAAACCCTGTGCACCCCTCCCACGCACTCACACACTTTAGTCACGCATAAGCAACTGGCCTTTCCAGGCCTCTATGGATCAAGGTCACCAAATGATCAGATCCCCTCCCCCCATCAGTCATCAGTCCTGTCCATTCTGACTGCCTCTCTCTATCCCTTTCAAGAAGTTTCCATTCGTTTTATTTATTTCATTTTTCCCAGCCTAGGGTCCACAGTGATAGGCTTCACCGTGGATTTTTAATTGCTTCGGTCAGCAGTCTTTCTCCTCAGCGGTCAGTCAAAACCTGGACGGTGGGTCCGTTTTAGTGTGCCCCAGAAGCGGGCACAGCGCAGAAGGCTGGCCTTAGGCTCTGCTAAGGAGGTGAAATGAGACCCCTCGGTGCAAGCTGTCCCCTGTGTACCTTCCCCAGGCATTGAACTGAGCCTCATTGCGGCCAGGTGGCCTGGGCTCTTGAGGTCACAGTGACCTCAGCACCGGTTTGAAGGAAGGCGACGGGAGACCCACAGCCGATCCAGCCTGCAAACAATAAACCAATGAAAGCACACGTAAACTGGTCTCCTCCACCCCTGCGCCCAGGTCTGCCTAGTCTCCGGGTTACTGAGATCCGCGTGCAGCGGGCCGTGGTAGCACCCTGGACAGCGCACCCGGGACGAGGCCCGCGCGGGTGCGCTTCTGGGTCTGCCAGCCTCTCCAGCACGCCTCCCTCCCCCGCACCCGACTCCCGCTGGTGTGCACCGCCAGCCACCCTCACGATCCAGCTCCCCCCTTTCCCATTTTCCCCTCCGCTAACCCGTCATCGTCCCACCACTCTCCCTCTCCCTCAAAATCTCTGGGGCTCTTTCCGCTTTCGGATCTCCAGGCTGAGGATCCTTCGGACTTCGCTTTTTAGCCTCGGTGGAGAGCGCTGCCACATGCCTAAACCCTAACACAGGAGCACCGCACACTCAGACAGCACGTTTCCTGTCCCTGTGTGACAACCCACCGTCATTGCGCGGTCCCGCCAGTCCCCTCTTCACGCCGCGCACACACACACACTCACACACACTCACACACACACACACACACGCAGGCGCGCAGGGCCAAACCGAAGGCAGCTCGCCTACAGCCAGCACTCGGCACTCGGAGGCGACCTGCTCCAGTCTCGAAGAGCCTATGGCATCTCCTGGCTCTGGCTTTTGGTCTTTCGGGGCTGAAGATGGCTCCGGGGATCCCGAGAACCCGGGCACAGGTAGGAAATTAGGGACCCACCTCTGGAGAGCTTTGTGGGATGGCTTGGGGCTTGCCGGGCTATGCGGAAGACTACCGAAGCAACAAGGAAACTTATTTGGGCGCTTCGCCCCGCTCTCTGGGTAAGTCCTTGACTACGCAAAACCCCAAAGCCCCGCAGCCCTTTGTCCCCAGGGGAGAGGCCCAGAGTGTCTCGGCCCTGTCCACCAAGCTTAGCTCCCGAAAGACGAGGCGTCGGCGAGACACCCACTTCGCGGTCCGGATGTCCGCCCTGGGCAGGGATGGAGTGGCGACAGAAAAATGGGAAAGGACGGAGAGAGTTCTGACTCTGAAAGGGAGCGCGTGGTGACAGCCTCGCGGTCTAGGGACCCTAGCTTCCGCGCAGGTGGGGGTGGTCTTGAAACATCCGCAACGAGAGAACGGGGCAAAGGGCCGCGGTGTGGGCATCCTCTTGGGACAAAAATTGGTGCGCTGAGGGCTGGCGGGGGCCGCCGGGTTCCCCCGCGCTCCCCCACCTGCTGGATGCACAGTCTCCGGCGGCCACGCAATCGGAAGCGCAGGACCCGGACCCCCAGCTACAGGCGCTGCTCACTTAGAACGAAATTTCACTTTTCCGTCTGCTGTTCTTTCCCCTTCGCTGTTCACCTGCCTGGGCTCTGCAGCGAGAGCCTGGTGCCAGGTGGCTCAGAAGTTCACCGGCGGCCTCGGAAACAAGCTGTGCGGTGAGTGGGGCCGCCTGAGCTGGAGGGCGGGCAAGGTCGGGGGTCTCACGTCCTCTCCCGCACCCCGCGTCAGCCAAGACGCGCAGTCCCGGCCGCGGGTGCGCTGGAAGGAGCGACCTGGGGCTGTCGGTGGCTGACCGAGGCCCCGCGACCCGTGTCGTTGTCCAGCCCTGCTCTATGGAGACGCAGAGAAACCAGCAGAGAGCGGGGGCAGTGTGCCCCCGAGGGCCACCACCCGGAAGGTCGCCTGTACCTGCGACCAGAAGCCCTGCAGCTGCCCCAAGGCGGATGTCAACTACGCGTTTCTGCACGCAACAGGTAAGGGCGCGGGGCCCCTGCCCCCCGCTCGGCCCCGCCCACCCTGACCCGGGCCTGGCGGAGGCGGCGGGAGCCCGCCCTGGAAGAACCTCCCGCAGAATAGGAGAAAACTGGGCCGCCGGCTGGGTGAGACCCCTGGCTCTCCAAGTGGAGCCCCAGGCCGCAGCATCCCGCGCCAGCGAGGCCTGGAGAGTTGCGGGCGGCAAAGGCAGCAGTGCGTGCTGAGCCTGAGTAGAACTTAGCCTCTGAGTAGAACAGGTTTCCTGAAGTCCAGGCAGGGAATTCAAAATTGCTGAGGTATTTTAGGTGGTTAGATCGGCTCGCGAGTAATTTGTAACAGCGCTTTCACCGAGGATTGATTCTATGGACGTGAGCCTAGAGCGCCCAGTTTTACCTCCGTGTGCTCACACTCCCAGGCTCCTGAAAAGCGCGCACGTACACACAACCCCCCCCACACACACACACAAAACCATACGTCCTCTTTGGAAACATCTGGCTATCAGAGACCAAAGATCGTAACTTCGCATGCACCACTTTTTTCTGCTTTGCCCACAAGCATTTTTCAAACATTTCGGTTGTAAAGTATTTCACAAACATTTAGGACCATTCACTCTAAAGAACATTTAGGCCAAATGTCTGTGAGAGAAATTAGCTGAGGCATTCTTTTTGAAAAAGAAGGAAGCCAAATGGTATATTAGGAAGAGAAACGCAGGAATTAATTGCGGAAGGAGCAAAAATCAGTTTCACTTGCTGTTTCCAGTGTTGGGTTAACGCTATGAGCTCGCGACCCAAGGAAACCAGAAAGGAAGAAAGAAGACACTCCGCAGTGCTTAAGTTTATTGGGGAGGGTAGTGGGAGGGCGGCTGGAAGCTCAGAACAGGAAAGAGCAGCCTGCAGCAGAATGGAGTTGGCAGTGGGTTTATATAGGGCCCCGGGCGGGAAACACTTCCGTCTGGAGATTTTGCAGGTGGAGTCTGCCCTGGGACAGGAGAAAAGGAGAAGGGAACTGAAGGGGAAAGCGTGCCCCTTGTGCAATGACCGGCGTCTTGGGACCAGGGCACGGGGGTGGGGGGTTGTGGGGCTGGGCTTCCTGTTGTTTTCGAAACTTGGGCTTTGCCCAGGGGTTATAGATTGCATTTTACCGAACCCTAACATCCAGAGGCTTTGTTTGTCTGCCTGTCTGAGGCAGGGTCTTCCTGCCCTTTAACCGAAGCTGGCCCTGAACTCCCAGTGATCCTTCTAGCCTTAGCCTCCCAGTACTTTCATTGCAGGCGTAGTAAAATCTGTGAAAAGAGAAATTACCCCGATGATAATTGCCTGGATATTTACGTAGTGAACTCTAAATGTGTCCTCTCCAATCCATTCTTCAGACCTGCTGCCGGCGTGTGATGGAGAAAGGCCCACTCTGGCATTTCTACAAGACGTTATGAATATTTTGCTTCAGTATGTGGTGAAAAGTTTCGATAGAACGACTAAAGTGATTGATTTCCATTATCCTAACGAGCTTCTTCAAGAGTATAATTGGGAATTGGCGGACCAACCACAAAATTTGGAGGAAATTTTGACGCATTGCCAAACAACTCTAAAATATGCTATTAAGACAGGTATTGTCCAACCAACAACAATAAAGCTCTTTTTTCTTTACTATTTTTTTTCTGAAAAACATTTTTGTTGAGTTGTGATATTTTAAAAATTGTGATTATCATCTAAAAATAGTCATTACTATTAGAATTATTTATAGAATGATTCAAAAGCACCTTGTATTCATCTCATGTTAATAATATCAGAAACATTATCCTGATATAAATCGTCAGACATTACATTTCATGTGTCTGGAGATTAATCAGAGGTGTAAAAGCAACCATTTGTCAGCAGAGGCCAGTAGAAGTGATCCAAAATGGAGAAAGAAAGGGGATATAGAAAAGAAAACTGAAAAGACATGATCCAACACACCTGAATTCCAGTATACTGGTAATTTCCTTTGGCATAGAACTGGTCAGAAACTGCACTACATAGTCATCAGGCTGGAGGGATAATATTTTGGCATTGTTTCAAACACCGAACTTTGCATTTGAATTCTAATTTTTCTCCTATTTTGAAAGACGAGCTTGCACACATACACACATAGATCACAACACAGTCTAGCTTAGCAAGCCAGCCACATTACATAAGGACCTATGTCCTTCACAGCTATTGTGTGAGAAGATAAGAAAGAAGAAGAGGAAATGTGTTCTTAGGGGTACATTTTCCAAAATGCATTTTATGGTCTATTGGCTTTTCATAGTATCTTTTTAAAAGTTATTTTAAAATATTATAGCTCCAGCTGCAACAGTAGTTGGAGTGCATACCCAAGCTTTTTTCTTATCTACACAAAATCAACTATCTATCTAACCGGTCCTAAGTAGCCTGCTTTCTTCCTACATTGTCTCTAATCATCTTGATACATGGGGACATACATTAAAGCAATAAAATATATGTGAACAAATTTCTGAGGTGGGAGACAGAAACCTTACAGATCTACAATGATTTATAGAATTTAAAAGATTTAATAGCAAATAATAAATGTGAAATATTAACCAAGCATTAACTTCCATACAAATGTCATATTTTATGTTGCAATTTTATAAATGAATTATCACTATTAGTGTAAGAAACATTTTAAGAATGTTTGCCATGAAAAATTTTCACCTTTTTTTTTCCTGGACATTCCTTAAATCATCAGAGAGAAAGCCTTGGGAAATTGATTTATTGTGTAATTATTATCCACTTTGTGAGACCATAGACTTAGAACTGATATAAAAGGAGTCTGACTTGTTGATTTTCATGGAGTATGATTTTTGAAGGTTTATTAGATATCATCAGTCAGAGTTCCTGGAGACTCCACAGGATATACATGCCAGGCACTAAAAGATATTCCTCCCGCACCCATTTTCTCTGTATTTCTAGATGCAAACTTGAGCAATGCTTTTATCTCATTGTGTTATTTGGCCCATCCCTCAAATCTGATACTTAAATATGTTAATGGGAAATTGCTTCCTGATGTTTGTATTACTATCAAATTTAAAAGAATGCATTTTTTAACATTGTCATTCTTAAAAGATGGTGGCATTTGAAATGTAATTTAGACATAAGATAATGGGACTTGCCAATCAAAGAAAATAATGGTTCTATCAATGCTCCAATTACAGGGGCGAAGGGAGTTCATTTCTTAGATTTTTGCCATAATGCTTGTGAAACTGTTGTGTTTCTCTAGTGCATTTTATTTAAAGTTAAGATAAAATTCAAGTTGGATTAAGTTGACTATCTCAGTATTACTCATATCATGTTTAGTTTTCTGTTCATCTCTCCCCAAATAGCATTTCAAAAAATTAAAAACAGGTAACTTCTCTCTTCAACTGGCAAGTTTATAGATCTTTGTATTGTAAATATCATTTAAATACTACTGAGAGTCTATCAAAACAATCACCCTCTCTGTTACCATCCAGGATTCTTATGATCCTTGGGAGATCATTTTTTAAAATGTTTGTCACTTGGTTTCTGATGAAACTCCATTTGGACTTCAGGTTTAGAGAGAACTGGAGGGCCTCGAGGAAGATTTTTAAATGAAAACTTCATGTGTTGATCAAATTACTTACAAAGAAGCACTAGAACTAGTAATGTATACAAATGGCATAATAGTATAACCAGGGGATTATTACCTGGTGGTGCTGACTGCAAGAAGTGAGGGAATGTTAATGTCGCTTTTGATCTTTATGGGAACTATTAGACAAGGGAAACTGAAGTCAATAAATAAACCAGCTTTATGGGGGTTGTCGGTACACAAAAAGCAGTTTAGAGGACTTCTGGGTCCTCCCCAGTAGACTGAGAGCACCAAGTCTAGTGGTTTGCAGTCCCTACTACCTTTCCAGGCTCATTTGCAAATCTGATCGGGAGCATTCCAGAGCACTAATCTCAATGGCCTCAAACTCAGGTCATGGCTGCACAAACTGTGGATGGCTGCGGGATTCTCCCTGCGCAGTGAGCTTACATCACATGGGCTGGGGCGGCAGGGTGCCTACCCAGCGATGCTGGAATTGCTGGCAGACATAGAGGCAGCTTCTCACATTCAGACAGCCCTGGATGGATGCAGTGGGAACCCAGTGGAGACAGCATGCAGGGGCCACAGGAGCAGAACAAATGTAATTAGGGGGTTATTTTTGCCAACAATGCCAAGGGACATGCTGTTCTAACCTGTCAAACCATCTCACTCTATAGGTTCACATCATTATCAGTAAATGAAAGCTATGATGCAGGAGAAAGCCAGATGAAATTGCAGAGCAAGGTCAAAAAAATTATAGAGAGGGAGGGAATCCCTGCAACCAAAGCATCAAATTCATGTTCAGTGCACCCAGAATGCTTGGAGTTCTGATGTCCAGAGGCTCCACACATGCTTTAGAGTCCTCTCTCACCTGGCTTCATGCCAAAGTTTTCCGTGAGTTAAAGTCTGTGTGGTAACAGCTATCAGGTTTATCTAGAAATGGATGAGTTGCTAATCCTTTTTAATTTCCTCACCCCCACCCCCAAATGGTTTAGGCTTGGAGGAGTGAAGGAGCCGCATCTGGAAAGAGAAGTGGGCTGTGATGTCAGCTGTGAGCTCAAAGGAAATGAGGAGTCAATGAGGCAGAGAGGTGGGGGAGGGGTCCTGCTTCAGACAGCAGCAGCAGCAGCAGCAGCAGCAGCAGCTGCAGCAAAGAGATTTTCTACCTTTCCTCAGTGAATAAACTGATGCAGTCAGAATCAGAAGGCCTGGAGAAGACAAAAAAAAAGATGGAAGGACAAGGTTTGAGGCTAAAAAGGAGGTAAAACAAGACCCAAGAATGAACTAGAGGGGCATAGATACCAGTCTCTCTCAAGTGTGCTCCTTCCCAGCACCTGTCTTTTCCTAATGTCAAACTCTCTGGCCACGTGCCTTCTGCTGATAAGAGAACACTGCAGTCCAGAAGATAAACGATGAGTTTTCCCTATTGCTGTCCTTTATCTTGTTTTGTCCATGCTTGAGATGAGGGACTATCGCATCCCCAGGCACCAGACAGATGTCCAGCAAGTGACAGCTACCTTTTTATCAGATGCTACGTCCATAACTATCCCTCTTCCAAAATTTTGGTTGCTAAACAAAGCATGGATTTCTTAATAGTTTCTATAGGACAGGATGAGAAAGCAGAATCCTAATGAGATATTTATAATCTCATTTTAAATAATAGCCTCAGGAGTATGTAGATGCCAATCCATTTACAGAATTTTAGAGAAATGCACAAGTTAATTAGATAAGATTTATTAATGGGTCAGTCTGCCTATTTAATATATTTTCACCTATCTTGTTGGTAGGAGTGATGTTGACTATATTCAGCTTTATTCTAAATCCCAACTATGAAGGGCTCTGTTGGTTATAACCAAATATCAAGACAAACACTGTCAAGCATTAGCTTTGTGCATGCCTTTTGAATCCAGGGCAAATCGCTTGGCAGAGTGTCCTATTTTCTCATTTTTTGAGCTGTCTTTTGTAATCATCAGCCATTTGTCACTGATATTATTATGAATGCCGGCATGCCTGAAGGGTGTCACGGTCTGGATGATTCTCAGAACAACGCCAGAAAAGGAAATTTCAGGAGTGTTAATGCAAAATGAGAAGAAACCTGTCTCTGAGCGTTTTAGTTTGCAAATATCCTGGAAGTGTAGTAGGAAATAATTCAGTCTGCGTACTCCAAACTACATAATATTTTTATAGGACATATTTAAGAAGAGATTTTCAGAGTGTGTTTGAATAAAATGCTAACCCCAAGTAGCTTCCATAGTTAGAGGCACGGTTGCTTAAGTATGTGTGTTGCCATTTGTGTTCTCACGTGCATTTACACATTAAATTTCTGAATATGGGTTTCCTGTTACTGAAGGACTTTTAAGGTTCTTTAGCTATAAAAATCATGTGTTTGGGAAACATTAATTTTCACTGGTTTCCATTTGATTCAGGGCATCCCAGATATTTTAATCAACTTTCCACTGGACTGGATATGGTTGGATTAGCAGCAGACTGGCTGACATCAACAGCAAACACTAACATGTAAGTAGCTGACCAGGTTTTTGTGTAATCAGATTATTATCGGAGAGATTCCACTATCTTTAACTCTTGTGTGAAAAGCTCTTTGCATTATATGGTCTCTAAAGCTTTAAAAGGTATAAGTAATCATTTTGGCTTCATTTTTTAAAAAGTCCTGATATCGCTTTAATTTTATCAAACTATGCAAAATAGAAAAAAACAAAAGAGATGTTTTGGCATTTTAATTTTGAGTGATGTGTAATATGAAAGAGAAATAGAACCTGATGTTGCATTTTACACAGTATTACTGGGGAATGCTCTTTGTTCAGCATGACAAACTATCCTCGCATATTTAGTCAAAAATTGAAGCTCTTGACCAGAAAGCAATAGAAAAGTGAGCGAAATTTTTGGAAGAGCTTTTAGAAATAATTTCCTCTCTGTGTACTATGACAATCTTAACATCTATGAATGTAAGATTTTAAAAATGAAGAAATTCTGTAGATATTACAATTTCTTTGAGTTACATACATAAAATATGGCCATTTTTACGTTTCAGGTTCACCTATGAGATTGCTCCAGTATTTGTGCTTCTGGAATATGTCACATTGAAGAAAATGAGAGAGATCATTGGCTGGCCAGGGGGCTCTGGAGACGGAATATTTTCTCCTGGTATAGATATATGTGTTTTCCTATTTTGTTCTTTGCATATGCCTTGTTATGAACTTAAGAAAATTAGACATTATTCTGTTTGTAATTTGGTTGCCTAATTCAGTCTGCGCATTCCAGACTACATAATATTTTTATAGGACATATTTAAGACAAGATTTTCAGTGTGTGTTTGAAAAAATGCTAGTTTCCATAGTTAGAGGCACGGTTACTTGAGTATTACGTGTTGCCATGTGTGTTTTCACGTGCATACATATTAAATTTCTGAATATGCATTTCCTGTTACTGAAGGACTTTTAAGGTTCTTTAGCTATAAAGAATGTGTTTGTCAAAAAAATGAGTGTGCCTAAGTCCATTGAACATACTGTCAAGCTGACTAATACCGTGTTAAGCCTTAGTTATTTGTGTTTAACAGAATATGAGCAGACATGATGCTCACCCACACTTCCACTGTGATCCCACATATGGGATGTGTGTATAATGCTGGACAAAGGGATAATGATTCAGAATACTAAAATTCACTCTGGATGTACTTCCTAGAATTACAGATATGACCAAGACAGTTATTTAATCAAACATTCTTTGCTTGAAGATGGGTAACAGGGCATGCCTCCTTAAAGGGGCCCATACACTCCTCTAGTCTCTGAAATAGTAACCAGGGAAGCCGATTTATACTAATCTCAAGGAGGTCGAACAGTGCCCAGGAGATAATTCCTTAGAACTGAAAAGAGAGTGATGATTTCTTTAAGAGATTCTTCTTTCCTTCTTTTCTTTATCATGCCATCCAATCTTTTCCATTTTGCCTTTTATTGCCAGCCACTGCATCCTAAACTCCATTATTTACACTTCTCCAGGACCGGAGAACTAACCTGAAATGAAATGCTGTGTCCTTGGCACATGTCTGTGACCTTGACTTGATTCAGAGATGAAATAGAAGTTAGGAAGGCAATGGAAAGTCAGTGACCCATGGAAAAAAAACCTGGTGTGCAGACCACCCCTAATCAAGGACAGGAAGCCAGTCCTGAGTACATTGAGATGGGTGGGTCAGGTAGGAAAGACCAGAACCACGTCTGCTGCTATGTCAGGCACCGCAAGGCCAAGGTCTCATCTTTCTTAAGCAAATATGTAAACACAGGGGAGAGAGGAGAAGAGTGTGAGGAAGAAACAATGAACAAACAACATACTCAAGGCCAAGATTTAAGGGTGTTTGACTACCAGCTCTTATCTGCTATTCCATTTTATGTCTCTGAGTATATAACACATTTCTCACATCTTAAAGAAATTGCTGGTTACATGAAAAGGAAAAATGGTCTTTTAAAAAAAAGTCATTGAACACTAGTGATGAATTCTTTCATTTTCTAGAGAAGTGGTACTTAGTTTCCTTTGATGCTGAGTTTTTAGCTTTGTCTTTGTTGCCTGATATTGGTCCTTAGGGAGTGTTTTCCATGAAGAGCTATGTAGGGTTGGATCATCTACATCATTTCTACCTTATTCATCCTTCCTTTATGGGGTTTGCTGTAGGACTGAGCTCTCCCTGAGATGTCCCAAGAGCATCCTAGTTTCTATTTTAATGGTTCCCCCACAGTAGGAAGAAAATAGCTTCCTCTGCTTGCTATGAAAACCTGACTAGTTTAACTAGGGTCCAGGCCTGATTACCTGACTAGTTTTAGAATCTAAATGCCCCAGAAAACACATACCCTGCCAAAGAGTCCTCACTGGCAGTTCCACTAGGCTCTGTATGGACTTAGGGCTGATCCTACTTCCCTCCCTGTGGATGATGGAAAATTTACCATGTAGAGATTGATTGTGGACTTTCTTTCTTTGAGTCTAAAAACCCAAATGTTTTCACCTCAGTTTGGAAGCCATACATGTCATGTAATACAAATATTCCAAGAGAAGTTTTCCGATGAGAAAAGCTATGATTCAGAGCATCCTTATTTGTGAATAGATGTCTTACAAAATAGCGTCTAGCCCTGCTCCCAGGGTAACAGATCTAACGATAAAGGTATGGAAAGTTATGCATCTTAGGTGCCTGGGAATCATTTCCTTCGACTAAAGCTAAAGAGTTGGATCTTTGACTTGAATGCAGAGCTCAGCTCGGTTTGACTATTGTCCGTCTACATCCCCACCATTAGCACATGGAGGCTTCATACTATCTGGAAATTCCTTTAGGACTCCTAAAAGAAATCTATGTATGTGATGTCACCTGCAGCTGAAAATCAGTCATGAAGGGCAAGGACTAGAGGAGAAAAAGGAAAGCTTGGCTTAGTCACAAACCTCTTCCTATCATAGGAATAAGAGTTCATAGGACTTGGGCATTCATCTTCTTCCTTAATGCTGTGCTTCCCAAAGCAGCCTACTCTGCCTAGAGGGCCAAAAGCCTCATCATTCTCAGGGCTGTAGGCTACAAAACCCTTAGCTGAAGTATCCTGAACTGTAAAACTAGAAGCAGGAGGTCAGAACTGGAAGCTTCTCGAATCACTGCACTTAAAGAGCGCTTTCTTTGTGCACGTCTTCCCCTTCTTTCTCGGCCTTCTCCCCCAGCACTGGGAAATTAATGAGAGCTGCAGTTCTCAACTAAAGGGCAAATTTTGTCTTACTCAAAGAACAGTCAGCACTGTCTGTAGATATTTTGGGTTATCACAGAAGAGAAGGGATAATACTTTGGAATTGGAAGCCAGGGATAATGCTAAACACCTGGCATTGCCCAAGACAGCCCTCACTCGAAGAGTTCTATAAACCAAGATGTTGATAAGTACTGAGACTGAGAAACCTTGAGCTAGAGTGAAACGTCTCTTAAAAACTTTCCTTTGAGTCTAGCATCTTACAGTCAAGCCTTTTTCACTGGGTAACTGATCAGAACACACTTGACTTGGTTTTTGCTTTTCCTGGATCTCTGCAGTCTAAAAGGGTAGGACTGCCCTCATTCTGACTGTCAGGATTCCAGGATCTGAGTAATGACTGCTCCGCCCATGTGGTCTGCCCAGGTCAGAGCCCAGGGCTCAGAAGCAAAGGCCATAGTCCTGCACTGGATCCTTCACCTTGAGAGCCTTCCTGCTCCTCAGTCCCAGTAGGAAGGTAGTTCAAAAGATCCATAAAATGGGCTCTAGAGTCTCTTCCTTGGGGAGGTAGCACCTTCACTGTCTCATGGTCTTATGTCCTCCATGCCAGCAAACTCATTTACACTCATAACATATCCTTTTCCTGGACAGTAAAAATCAAAAACTTCTCAACAACCCTGAGGAAAACTCTATTTTCTGTGCTTGTCAAGTGAGAACCTACTTATAGAGCAAAAATTTATTGTATGAAATCCTTGACAATCTTAAGGTAAAACAGGAAATGTAATTCCATATAGACCTGAAATCATGAAGTAACCTTGCATTAATGAACACAAATGTATTTCAATTATATCTTTATGAGGAAAGAACTGTTTTGAGGAATGAACAGAGAAATATTGATGAGAAGAACCTAAATGTTCTTCTTGCATCCCATAAGAATCTTTAACAGGCTTCACCATTAACAACAGCACATTTGTCTCAATCCAGGCACAAAGCATTGCAGGAAATGAAAATGAAAATAACTATTTGCTGCCAGAAAAGCACCTGGATTTTACACATTAATCCAGATTGGCCAGCTTACCAAACTATGTGTTTGATTTTCAACCAATTTTTGTTTGTTCAAAAATTTATTGTTGTCGGCTTTTTGCAACATGCTCCCCCACATTTAATTATGTGATCCCCCATATTTGGCTGTGACCCACAGTTTAGGAAATAGTGTTCTAGGTCAGTGGAAATACACAGTGTTGCTTATATGAGAAATAATGTTGATAATGAATTGAAAAAGTGACTGCTTCTGTGGCCTGCAGGTGGCGCCATTTCCAACATGTATGCCATGCTTATTGCACGCTACAAGATGTTTCCAGAAGTCAAGGAAAAAGGAATGGCTGCAGTTCCCAGGCTCATCGCCTTCACATCAGAGCATGTACGTGTTCAGTTCTTCCCAGCATAACAGCATCTTCCATAAAGCCCCAGCTGAATGAATGGCATGCTTTATCTCTTTCTGGAAGGCACTTCTGGAGAGAAATGAGGAGCAAGTTGTGCTGAGGTGTTCAGTGGGATATCCTCCTCATCTCGGAAAATGTCCAAGATAAAGCAGGATATTTCCAACTCTAACTGCCACCCTTCAGTTCTCTCTAATGTGTGTTGGGCAGGCGGGGAGGGCAGAAGAAAAGGCGGAAGGACTTGGAAACCTTTAGGACCACTGATGTCTAATCAAAATTCTGCAAAGCCTTGTATATATAATTGTTCTGATTAAATGATCAGTCAGAAAATTAGAGAGATTCAATCCTCATGGTGGCAATAAGTCACCTCTGGCTGACTTGATATAGTACTATATTAATTGTCACTATGATCAAAATGTCTGACAGAACAACTTGAGGAAAGAGGACGTAATTTGACTCATGGTTTCACACAATTCAGCCCATCATGTTAAGAAGAGCAGTTCACATCATGATGAGTCAGGAAGCAGAGATGGACAAGTTTTTTGCTCCTTCCTTTCGTTCTGTCCAACCCTCAAGTCTATGGGATAGTGCTTCTCTCTTCAAGATGGGTCTTACCTTCCTTAGTTAATCCTCTCTGGAAACACCCTCAGATAGACCCAGAGATGTTCCCAAATCTCTTAGTTCATTCTAAATCTAGTCAAGCTGATGATGAAGATTAACTATCACAAGTACCACAAAGGAACAGCATAGAGGTCTTTCCTGTCACCTTTGAGCCAGATCTCTACCAAACACCGGCTCCTGCCTACCACCTGGGTGTTAGTCAGGTGGAACCTAAGAGATAGGTCTTCCTTGTTGACTACCATGGCATAGAACTTCATAATCCTTCCATGGTCTTCAAAGAGTCAATGCCAACTCTTCCTTTACCACCAAGCCATGAAAATAATGGCCCAACCAGCTCACATAGCCAACTAGTTTTGCCTACCAGGGAACTAGCTTTCTCTCACATAATGGTGCAGCAGCTGAGGAGCCATTGCAGTTGCCTTTGCAACATCTTTGGCCCAACCCCTGCTAACACAGGCTTCATGTCCCACAACATCAGGAGGTAACTTTTATTTAATCTCGGTTCCTCTAAGGATAAAATAATCATAACTTTTCTCCTTACTATTTCTCTTAAGTAGACTCAGAACCCTAAATAGCTAAATATTTCTACATGCTCATCTTCAAAATGCCCAAATGATTTTGTATTGGACAGCCTTTTCTTTGGCTATCTAAGCTGTTTCAAACTAAAAAGAGGTTGATCCAGCAGCGACCTCCCCTATGTTCTCTGCCAGGCATCTCTAGTTTCAACACAGACTTTTTAACCTCACAGCTTAAAAGTTGACTTAGCCTGCTCCAGAAAGTTCAGACCATATGGTCTGAAACTGCTTTTCCTGTACTTTCTATTCTTTGTACTATAAGTATTGAATCGACTCTTTCATTTCTAAGTAAAAGAAAGGCAATTCAACTTCCTATATCTCAATGCACATAACTAAAAATGATCATTTGGTTATGAACTTTTCCTAGAATACAAAATGACTCTAACTGTAGACTTATCATTTCTAACAGATGAAACATTTTTAATCTATTATCTCTGATGACTCTTTGAAAGTCTAAAATATTTAAGTAAGTAATGAGAATGAACTCATTTGATTTCTCATAGCCTTATGAGTCAGGTAGAACAGATACCTTTTATGAAGTTAAAAATGATGTTAACTAAGTTGGTAACACCAGGATTAAACCAGTGCCTTAACTCAAGACCAGTGAAACCCTTACTCTGACTACACTATAAGAAACAGATTAAAAAATTTGTATCATGGGGCTAGAGAAATGACTCAGTGGTGACTACCATGGGCTGCTTTTCTAGAGGAACCAGATTGGGTTCCCAGCACCTACACTGTGGCTAACAACCATCTGTAACTCCAGTTCCAAGGGACCCAACACTCTTTTTTGACTTTATGAGCATTGTATGCACAGACGCACTTATATACATGCAGGCAAAACACTCATTCACATGAAACACAAGTAAGAGAAAAATTTTAAAGATCCAACATCAAAGTTTGCTGTATAATGACTCAGCAGTTGACCTAACATTTGTTGAAATAATACTTTGTACTTTCCCTAATCAAATTTCTTCTATAAACTTAACTTCTTAAAGTGAAAATGTTGCTAAATTTTTGCTCCTTGCCTATACTATAAAGAAACCGTCCTATCTCCAAAAGCTGGCTACAGGAGCTTTTAGAGCCTGCTTAATAGCCCTTCAGTGTCTCCTTGAACTGCCCACCCAAATCACTCTAGATAGATATGTACTTACAAGTGAGTCCTGCTCTTGAAATTCCAGCTTGAGAAATCACTTAAACTTCATTCCTATTTCCTTTGGGTTCTAGAACTCAGGCCATGACATTCAGTTCATCATTTCCTGTGCTCATTTTGACTTGATGCCAAGGGTACATATTCCCTTGGTCTTTTCAGATTTTATAATCACTTTGTCCCCACCTGTTCCAGAAATAGCTCTGAAAAGACTGAAAGAAAATTTTCTGAAATGCCTGTCTGCAATCTTATAAACATCAGTCCTTGAATCAGGGTTTTTTCCCATAGAGAAAAAAGCTGCTGCTGCAGTTCAGTGAGGAGAGGAGGGGACAGGCACCTGTGGGTATCCTTTTTCTTGTTCTTTGAGAGGTTTCTAGAGCAAAACACTTCAGAGACCCAAATAAGGGCCTTAGAAAACACTTGCTTCATGCCCCAGACATAGGAAGCTCTAAATAAATACCTTAAAAAACAACAGCCTTGTTTTGTAGGTGGGAAAACTAAGCTCCAGAAATGAGAGATGCTTTGCTTTAGATCACACAGCTGGTCAGTGTCAGACACATCTGCCGCCTTGGTTTTCCAAGCTGCTGTCTCAGCTACTGGCTTGGAGGACTGAATGTCCTTCTGTAGCTGGCTGCTCCAAGTTCACTTGTAGCATCTTGTCTCAGATTCTGTTTTCCTCATTCTAGTTACTCTAGTGCTAATAATGTCCTAATCTACCAAGCTAGGTCAAGTTACTGTTCTTTCTTCTACCTTGGTCACTGACCTTATAATCTGGCATGTTTCGTCACAGAGATTGAAATGATGTTGAGGGGCTCTGTAGTGTAACATATTCAACTGGAAACTTCACACATTCGGAATGGGAAAGATAATCTTTAGTTCTCTATGGCATCCTTCTCTCTCCACCAAATCTACCTGCCTCTTTTCTGGCCAGCTGTACAGAATAGAACTCTTAAATGCTACAGACACACTATTACATTTTTTCTGTTTGTTCAGACTAACTACTTTCTGGCAAAACTTTAATAAGAGTAAATTAAAGACAGATCATTAGAAGTAAATAAGTCATTGAGCTGCAACAGAGATAATATTTAAGCTATGGGTAAAGAATCCTAAGATTGCTTTCCTGCAAAACACGGCATCATGAGAGCTCACACTGGAAGGATCATCCAGGCTGTTTGGTTCCGTGTCCATCCTTCTCCAAATCATCCACATTAGAAAGGCTGAACAAAAATTAACCCAATGATAGTTTCTTAAAAGCAGATATATAGATAAGCTAAAATCCTAGCTCAAATCTCATCTTTCACTCTGAATCCTTTAAAAGTCCAAACTGTGAGCTAATTTTCACATCCCTTGTTTCCTCCTGTGACACAAACTCTTCCAGAAACAACTTGCATAAAGCAGCACAAATTCATTGACTTTAAATGCTCTTTATAATTGTAATAGACAGGGGATTATTTAGGCAAATTGCCCCACTCTTCACACGTCAGGCCCCACCTATATTCATGTCTTCTAGAATGGCTCATTCGCCATCTGCATGGGCCGCCATCCCCAGCCCCAATCTCCTACTTAAACATTTACTCAGAGTACAGATTGAACTCACAAGATGGTGAGGTTTAACTTCTAGATAGAACTCAAAACACATGAAAAACACACATTGTTAAACTCTCAGCTTTTTTTAGAGTGATCTTCCCTCTATAAAAATTAAGTCAGTAAGGCAGTCTCACAGAGTGCAAGATTCCTTATAAATCAGATGCCTTAGAAAGCAGAGTGAACAAAGCCTGCCAGTGTTTCTAAGGTAGGTGAAGCTGTCATTCCCGTCTTTTCAGGATGAACTGAAGGTAAAGTAGTGGGTATGTGAGACTCACATGAAGGAAGGACAAGGGGAATTCTGTTGCCACTATAGGCCCCTAAGCAAGTAAGTGTCACCTAACACTTGGGAACTGTTCAAAGAGGCTGATTCTAGATGGCTGAAAGATCTGGCTTCAACACTACTTCTTCAAGATCTCTGTTGTATAAAGATCTGCATCTCTGTTCATTATTCCTCTTCTCTCCCCCACCCGCTCCACAAACAGGAGAAGCGTTAGATGAAAAGAGTCAATTCCAGGGACAACTGGCAGATCTCAGAGCTAGAAGGTAGAACTTCCAATGGAATGTCACACAGGTTAAGAGCTGAGATTCCAAGTCACCATGTCCTTTCTCTTTCCTCATTTGAAGTCTCTTCCTTGCTTCTCTTTCTCCCAAGAAGCTGGTCTGGGTAGAAGCACTAGTAGATGTTTGGGGACAACCCTATGCTAAGCCTTCTGGGGTGAGTGTCAAGATCTCTGGATTTGCTTTTATAATGGTCCTTGGGTCCATTCAGTCTTTCATCATCTGCCTCCGGCCGCCAAAGCCACACCTTAACATCGGTACTTGTGGCTAGAGATTTATGACAATAAATACAGTTCCTGGATTTATTCTCTGAGTATATGACCAACAATGTCAGCAAATATTTATTAACCATAAACAAACAAAGTTTTCTCTCAAACACTCTCCTGTTGATTTATGGGAGAAACTGAACTAATTAGCATTTACTTTAATTTAATAAGGTGTTAGTGGGCTATTTTACAGAGAGGGCATAAATGGTCTCTAGAGTAGATGTAGAGACCTACTGGGAATGAGAGATGGGAAGACAGAAAGATCAGAATAGTACATTATTAAATGCTGGAAGATGGGACACTAAGTGCATTGGCCAGAGGCAAGAATAAGTTTAGCAAACTCACTGAAGGCCGGAATGGCCAAACCTCCAAACTAGACAGAAGGAAGGGAGGGGACATAGGAGACAGCTGGGTGCTGAGAGCCATCACGATCGTTTTTGTGTCCTCCAAGACTGGTAGAGGCTGTCCCTAAGTCCTTATGACCCACTAGGAAAATGAGTCCAACTCTCAATTAGATGATTGGATGTGACTAACAACAGCCTGAAAGAATTAATGCGGCTTCTCAGACTTCTTATCTGAATGCCAACAGAGTTTGAGAAACAGGCTTGCCAAGACTCCAGAATCTAGGAACTGGTTTGTCTCTGAGGTGCTTGTCATTCAGCTTGTTCTCGACCATCACTAGAGGGAGGTGAGATTTATTGTAATGGAGCCCAGGCTGGAGAGATGGCTTAGCCAGGAAAGCATTTGCTGTGTAGACACAAGACCCAGACTTCAATCCCCAGAACCCATGTGAAAAAAAAAGCCCAGTATGTTGGTATGCACTCATAATCCCAGCACTGGGGGAACAGAGATCAAAAGATCCCTGGGGCTTGCCAGTCTAGCCAATCAGTGCACTCCAGGTTCAGTGAGAGACATTGTCTTAAAAAATAAGGTCGAGACTGATTTAGGAAGACAGACACTCAGTACTGACCATGTGCATACACACAAACATGCATAGACACATACACATACATGCACAAACAAAAAAAAGACTGAAGGCACACATACCACTATACCCATAGGGATGAATGAAATGGCTGAACCTGGACCTTCCTCCAGCCGATATCCCACCCTCATCTCCTCCTCCCCCTCCCCCTCTTCTTCCTTCCCTCCTCCTCCTCCTCCTCCTCCTCCTCCTCCATCTTCTCTTTCTCCTTCTCCCCTTTCTCCTCTTTCTCTTCCTCCTTTTCTCTTCCTCCTCCCATTTCTCTTCCTCTCCTCCTCTTTCTCATTCTCCTTGTCGTCACCCTCCTCCTCCTCTTCCTTCTCCTTCTGCTCTTCTTTTCTCCAGGTTGGCCTGCAACTCACTATAATATATCCCAGGCTGCCCCAATCACCCACCTATCTTCTTACCCTGTCCTCCTGAGCGCTGGGGTTACAGGTCATACCACCGTGCCCAGCTTCTTGCTGACTCCTACTGAATGGTTTGCGTTGCACTCAAACCCAAAAACTTTGCTTATTTCTAAAAACACAGTATTCTGTAAAGATAGCATCCTGTGTTTATTTGAACTTTAAATGTAGACTGAATTCTGTAACCCGTGTCTAAATTACCAATATGTTATTGTTAAATATTTGCATCCATTTCTTAAATTACGAAGTGACAGGTTTCCAGAGGGCTTTTCTTTGGCTGGTTGTCTTCCCCCGCCTCCTCCCTCATCTCACCTTCACTACTGTCCTGTCCTCGGTACTCTGTAGCCCTTGACATTCCCTTTGTTCTATTGTTTTCCCCATGCTCTCCTTTAAAGCCTCTTTTTTTCCAGTCCCAAGGGGTTCTTTCAAGTTTCCTGGTATTTATCCTTATTTACTCCCACCTAGATGCACACGTTTGACAGTCAGAAGCTAGGGTCTGCATGAGGGGACATGCGGCCTCTGTCTTTCTGGGCCTGGGTCACCTTGCTTACACTATTTCCCACTTCCATTCATTTCTCTGCAAATTCCATTTTTCTTACAACTGAATAAAATTCCCTTGTGTATGCACGACATTTTCATTATCCGTTCTTCAGTGGATGGACATCTGGGTTGATCCCGTTTCCTAGCTATTACGAAAAGAGCAGCAGTAAACACAGAAGTGCCGTAGGGTACAGAGTCCTGTGCATATACCCAGGAGCAGGGTGGCTGGGTCATGCCGTAGATCCTCCACACTGACCTCCACAGTGGCTACTTCAGTTTATTCTTCTACCAGTACTGTACAAGGGTCTCCCTTCCCTGTGTCCTTGCCAGCATTTGCTGTCATTTGTTCCCTTGCTTCTGACTGGAGTGAGATGGAATCTCAAAGTAGTTTTAAAATTTTGCATTTCTCTGGTAGCTAAAGATGTTGAACATTAAAATTATTGGTCATCTGTGTTTCTTCTTTTGAGAACTGTCTGCTCGGACTACTGGCCCATTTATTGATTGACAGTTTGGGGGTTTTGGTGTTTAATTTCTGTCATTCTTTATATATATATATTATATATATATATGTATATATATATATATAAAATATCTTTTCGGAGGTATAACTGGCAAGATGTTCTCCCATTCTGTGGGCTGTCCCTTTACTCTGTTGATAATGTCTTTTGCTATGCAGAAGCTTTTTAATTTGGTGAAATACCACTTGTCAATCTTGGGGCAGCTTCCTGTTTTGGTACATCTCTATTCAGAAATTGTTGCCTAGACCGGTATCCCGCAGTGTTACCTTCAGTGTTTCTAGTTTTAAAACACAGAAATGAAATTTTCCATCAAATTTGAATTTTAGTTCAGTTTAAAATAAAAACCAAAAGTGTTTAATATCTATTACCTTTGAATGGAGCCGTGACTTAGTCCTAAATATGTACTGAATTCTGTCAAAGCTCTATTGTGTTTTCCAAGTCTGGAGAGAGCAGAGGGACGTGTTTATTGAGGAACAATGGAGTATTATAGTAATCTTCATCACTGGGAGACAAATTTGAACACTTGCTTCTGAATTTATTCAGAATTTTGCCTTCTGAAGCCACCCAAGTGGTCTGTCCTCCCCAGTTCCATGTGGCACAGCCATTCCTACGTGAAGTCCCCAGTTCCCTCTACTCTTGTCAAGTATCCTATAAACTCATCCTTGACACCTGCTTTCCAGGCTCCTCAGCATCCAGGAAGGAGACTGACTTTTAGATATTGCTCTCTAGTTCAACCACAAATGGTTCCATTACACGAAGCCAAGGGTTTAAGATGATTTTCACATATTGTCTCACACAAAGAAAGATGAACATTTAACCTGTGTCCACTGTTTCTTCCTCAGTAAGTGCCCCAATTCCCTTCCTCCCCGTTGGCACCCTGTTATGTGTAGATACCACTTAGCTATATTTCTTTGCTACCTTTTCTGAAAATGCAGTCAGGCTTGGTGCCTAATTTTCTTTTTTCTTGCCTCATTTCACATTTGTTCCCCATCTTTAAGCTCTCTACCAGGGCATGTGCATTTCCTTAAATCTGTGCCATCCCTTACAGTGATCAATTATCCCTTGTAATTACTCCTCAATTGCAGAAGTATCTTGTTCTTCCTCCTTAAAGACCAGACAAGAAGACTCCTCTCAGGGCCACGTTCATTACATCTCTCAGCCCCAATTTGCCAATCTGCAGTTCAGTGCTTCAGAACTCACTCATTGAGGGGCACAATTTCAGGAGTTTGTGCTTTCTCCGTGGGAACAGCTGGCCTCCTGTTCTGTGCCCTCCTGGTCGTAGGAGACTCCCCACTGCTTTCCTCTGAACTTCTGTTCCGTGTCATACTAGCCTCTGCCAAGTACAAAGCAGAGAACGTTGACTTGTCAAGGTGGTGGGTGGAGGGGTCACACATCTTTACAAACTCTGGCCCAATTAAGCTTCTTCTTGAAGCTCCCAGGTATCTTAGTAACAGTTATCCACTTTGTCATTCTAAAGTTGTAAGATGAAGCTAATGGCCTTTTCTCATTACTTCTAACTACACTGAGCTTCTAAAACTCTTCCCTTTGGCGGGGGGGGGGGGTTCCCGTATTCACTGATGTTATTTGTTGCTGTCATAAATATTATTTCTTACTTTATTAGACATTTCTCCTAGAAATATATGTGTTAAGAAGTATGCTGCATATTTAAGAATTTGCATGAGTTGAAACTGGGCATTTGAAGAGAGCATGTCCTCTTTGGAACAATTTAAAATTCCAGTCAGCAGTCCTTCGGAGATGTAAATTGAGGAAGCAGCTCTCCTTTTGGACAGCTTAATGATCTGTAGTTAATAGTAGGAGGCTGATGGGCAGATGCAGTACAGCTGGGCTTAGGTTAGTCTTTCTCAGCTCTCCAAATGGCAAAGTGATTACAGCCATCGAGAACCAGAATCCAGGCAGTAAGCAAAAAACAGAGTGGGCAGCAAGCTGTCAGCTTGACCTGCTCTTCCACAGCCAGCAACTGATGCTTCCTTCTTGTCCAATCCCAAAACACATAGCACCTTCAAGAATTCTGGAAGAAGAGGGCTTGATTTAGTTAACCACACACAGTGTCACTAAATTTATAAAAAATTAAATTTAGTCCCTTGAAACTGCATATATGATGGGAAAGCAGAGGGGTGACGACTTGGGGAGAGAAAGGGGACTAGCAGGAAGGGGACAGAGGACAATGGAGAGGACTAGGGGAGAAGAATCAACCGAAACAAAATACATATGAAAGTGCCGTCGTGAAACTCATTTGTATGGTGATGAAAGGAAAGAAAGGAAGGAGGGAAGGAAGGAGGGAAAGAAAGAGGGAGAGAGGAAGGGAGGGAGGGAGGGAGAGAGCGAGGAAAGAAGAAAATAAAGGTATGCCTTAGAGAGCAATCTATAAGTCTGAGAGCCATACAATGCATAGCTACTGCAGGCAGTTGTTAAGTGTTTGTGAAAAGTTGGTTCAAGCTAGGGAGATGGCTCAACAGATAAAACACACAAGCATGACAACTTAAGTTCGAAACTTCAGAAGCCATGTAAAAACCAAAATCAGTGTCTATAACGTCAGTGTGTCCCTATTGGGAGATGGGATGTAGGAACTCAGGAGAATCAGTCAGGGCCAGTTAGCCTGGTTTATGCAGCCCTGGACATCAGGAGAGACCCTGTCTCAAAGAAGATGAAAGGTGAGGACTGATGTTTATGGTTGTCCTATGACTTCCACATACATAATGAGGCAGGCACACAACTCTTATACACACATGCGCACATGTGCATGCACACACATACACATACACACACACACACACACACACACACACACACAAAGTTGGTTCAGAGTTATTCTATGCTGGCATATCATATCCAGATACAATTTCCAATGTATTTTTATTTTTCCTCAAGAAACTCAAGTGAATTCAACAAGAAGAGCCCTCAAAACAATCCCATTCAAATATAGGCAAAGGACTCAGGTAGGCATTTGAAGATCTGCAAAAGATTAAGAAGCTCATGAAGAGAGAGTCTATGTCACTCATTAGGAGAATGCACATCAAAGGCACAATGTGTTACCATCACATCTGTTGGGATGACTATCTTCAAAATCCAGAAGATCACCAACGAACCACACTGGCTTTCATCTCTAGCCATAGCTACTCAGGAAAATGAGACAATAGAATCAGTTGAGACCAGAAACGCAATGATAGCCCATGTTACATGGGGAGAACCTGTCTCCAAAACAAACAGAAATTTAAAATGCTGGTTAGGATGTGGAGAAATTGGAACCTTTGTGTGATGTTGATTGGCATGTAAAATGGCACAGTAGTTGCAGATAGCAGTGCAGTAGTTTTTCAAAAATTAAAGATAGATTTAAAAAATGCCCCAGTAATTCTGTTTCTAGATGTGTTCATCAGCTGTTGAAAACAGCATCACAGATAAGTATTCGTAAACCAGTGTTTCTAGTAGAACTATCTACAACAATCAAAAAAAAAGCAACCCAAGTGTCCATGGCAAGGTAAGTGTATAAACAAAATGTGACAAATGAGAGACCTAAAATAGTCCAATTCACAGAGATAGAGAATAGACCAGTGGTTGCCAGACCAGGGGCTGGGGGAAAAGAGAGAGTGTTTAGTTAGCACAGAGCTTTGGTTTGCAGGGGAATAGATAGTGGTAACTGTTGCACAACAGTATGAAAATAGTTAAGAACATGGAAACGGCTCTATTTAGAGATGGTTAACACACTATTTAATTTATGTGAGTACAGAGTTTTGAGTTTCACTACAGTATTTGAAATGTGCACCCTGTAAGCTACTGTAACAAGAAGCATGGCAAGATATGCCCAGGAGTGAAATAATGGCAGGAAATTTATGAAGATAACTAGCCGCTTTCTGATGGTACAGTCCTCTGAAGGAAACACATGCCTGGCATTGGCCATATGGCTAAGAAGAGCATGTGACCAGGGAGCTGAAAAGCTCCAGGAGTAAACCTTTTACTATCAGTTTTGCTAAATGGACATGGTATCGAGCTACCCTGTAAATCCCTATCTCTATAAACCAGTCCAGCTGCCAGACTCCATCAGAGAAGTTTCTTTGTGTAGTGAACAGTGCTTAACATAGAAATTCAAAACCACTCAAAGTGCAAACAGTGTTTGTGGAGTGCTCAGCAGCCAGTGGGACATCTTATCACATTCCTACCCCAAAGCTCAGAGACCACCATGAAAGAGAGGGTGTAAAGATTGTGCAAGTCCAAGACTGGGGAGGACTAGGGTGAAACAGTGTCTTCTGGACATGACAAGAACTACACTCATGAACTCCAGCACGGATCGGGGAGGGGCTCGTGATCCTGCACCCTTAGCTGAGGAACTATTGACAGTTCATGGCTACTGGGAGAGGGAGAGTCAGTTTTCTTCAAGCGTGTGACCCTGGTCCTTTGACCACGCTCCAGTGGAGAGTTGGCAGCACAAAATTGGACTCAGTTGGTTATATTAAAAAACAAAAGAAGAGGACATGAACGTGGGAAGGCACGGGTGGGTCTGGAAGGAGTTAGGGAGAGAGGGTGAAGGAATACGACCAAAATGTATTGTATGCATGTATGAAATTCACAAAGAATTAGTAAAAACATTGTATTTATTAAAGAACGTGTATAGTAACAAAGAAAGAAAGTGTGAGTGTGCTGACCTCAGAGCAAGCCAGATATCCGAAAGAAACGCAGAAGAAGAAACCCGAAAAGGGAGCAGATCTTGTCTTCACATGGAACTAATCACAAATACGTGCTTTTTTTTTTTTTAAACAGAGTCATTTTTCTCTGAAGAAGGGAGCTGCAGCCTTAGGGATCGGGACCGACAGTGTGATTCTCATTAAATGTGACGAGAGGTGAGCGTGAACCAATTCTCATTAAATGTGACGAGAGGTGAGCGTGAACCCACAGCACAGGTTGGCTAGCCATTAAAACTTCCATAGATATCTATTTGTCTACAAAGAGGTGATGACTGTCAGGCAGTAAACCTGTCTTTGTCCAAGACACTGCCACACACTGTTTCTCTGTAGCACAGACTCTTGCTTGGTCTACAGATGTTGATCCTTGAAGCCATGGAGCCTCTCAAAGCTCCTGTGTTAAATCAATCAAAATTTTCTTCACTAAAAGGTGTAAAAGGACGTTTATCACCTGGATATATTAGCAGCAGGCAATTGGAGCACTGATTTATGAGGAAACCTCACTTAGCCGAATGAATTATACAAACTGGCAAAATTTAATAAAACTCAACAACTCAATAGTTTTGGGCTGGAACCAAAGGTTTTTTTTTTGTTTGTTTGTTTGTTTGTTTTGAGAAAAATCTGTCTTAATTGGAACTCAAACATCACAAGTTTCTGGGGATTAGGTGGGATACCATGGGTGAGATTTTAAGGTATCTTCAGACTATCCATGTAAAGTACCATTGGCCTATAGATCAGGAACCTAGACAAAAGAACAGATTTAATCTTTAAAGGATTGAGTAAGTACATTCACTAAGTTAAAAGGAAGCAACTCAATAGACCACTTATTTGTTTGTAGGTATTTACCAGACAACTGTGTGGTGACTGTCCACCATATTACCAGGCTCTAGAAAGACTCAGGTATCATCTCAGAGCCCTGATATAGATGGGAAGATGCCATAGATCAGAAGAAACTCCTTACATGGTTGAATTTGTGGTACAGAATATGCCATCTAGGTGCTGGTGAGGTACAGGAAACTCACTGAGACGGGAGGCATGAAGCTGGTGTTTTCAAGTTGAGGATGAGTTGGACAAGTAGAGGACAAACAACTGAAGAGGAAGTGGGAGGGAGCCTGCGGTGAGGCTCATGGAGTGGACCTGCTCAGAGAGGGGAAAGGAAACTCATGGCAAATACTCGCCAGCCATGTAGACACTGAAAAGTTCGAAAAAGCCATTGGGTACATGTACATTCAAAACAACATTTACTTCTAGGTGGTAAGACTAAAGATTGGCACTTTAAATAATGCCATATTTTGTTTGCAATGACAACACATTATTTTTTAATCAGGAGGGGGCAAAAAGAGCCAGGCATGGCAGTACAGGCCTGCAATTCCAGTCCACGGGAAGGTGAAGCAGAAGAGCTTCAACTTTGAGATCATGTGAGCTAAACTGTGAGACCCTATTAAAACCAATGAGAAAGAGAGGAAAAGAGGGAGAAGGAAAACCAGAGAGAAAGAGAGAGAGACCACAAGCAAGAATGAGAGAGAGAGGAAATGAAATAGATGTGCTATTTTTCCTGTGAGCAAGGCAACCTGAACATGTTTTTCTCCACGCATGGTGTAAATGAAGCCACTCTCAGAAAGTAAGAAAGGGCCAGGAAACAGGAGGTAGCAGAAAGACCTGCAAGATGTGACCCAGGGTTGCAGTAAAGCAAAACACATCTTGAAAAAGGCTTGTCTGTTGTACGATGACTGGTATTCCTTACTATACAGTACATAAGAACTGAGCTTTGAAAAGAAACAGGCAAAAAGTGCTGGTTTATAGTTATTTTCTTTATTTCATTGCTAGAACAAATTGCTAAAGAGAAATGTACTGCTAAACAGAAAGCAATAGAATACGTAGAATAAAATTTTAGATTAATATTGTTCTTAATATGTAGTCGATCTAACTAAGGAACTGAAAATTCAGATAGAATCCTGTAGACAGGCCCTCTCGCCTGGTTATTCAGCAGCCTGGTTAACAGGTGTCTAGGAGCTGAATCTCAGTGAGTTGATTGATATGTGACCTTGGACAGCACAAGGAGCTCTTGACCCCATCCAGTAAGACATCAGTATTGCTACTTCTGCTGCAGTGGAAATCAGGTGTGACCATGGAGGTGGCCTTCACTGCTTCCCAGCCCATCGGTTGGATATGGCAGCAAGAGGCTTGCCTCCTGACACCTGATTGACTGAAGGCAGCATTGTGTTCACAAGAGAAGTGTTGGCCTGGAAGCAGGCAGAGCAGGAAAGGAAAGAGGACAAGCTGCAGGAGAAGGGACCCTAGACGCTGCCAGCATAGGGGCCAAAAGCTGTCCTTAGCCAGCAGGAGGCAGGAGAAGCCAGAAGAGATCTAGAACGTCTAACGGGACAGGTAGCCTTAAAATTTAAAGCCAAAGATTTTGTTTTTAATCAATCATGTTCAGATGCCATTTGAAAGACTAAATTCAGTGCTGTGTTTTTGTCCCTGGGTGCCTCCTCTTCTTGTTCATCCTCAGAGGGTTGGGGCCATGAGTCAGGGAGGAGTGTAGGCCCCTTTCTCTGTCATTCATAAGCCTTGTGGGAGGAAAGAAGACGAGAACACAATATAAAAATGAAAAGGAAGAAGAGGAATCCCAGTTAAAGGGTCACAACAGGTAGAAGAAAGAGTGCCCAGGGGGGAGATCTGAAAACGGGGAAGCAAAGCCACGAGGACAGACTCGAGAAAAGTGAGAAAAACGTGGGGACACGGGAGACTGAGCGTTTCCAGGAGGAAAGTTAGCCATTACCACAAAAACAAAAGTACTTGCTTACTTTCTCAAAATGGACAACAGCAGGAAAAATAAAGTTTTTCCACTTCAAGACCTTTGGAAACACCATGAGATAATTGGTTTCTAAACCGTGAGATCCTTTTATAAACATACAGGTACCTCTTTTCTCTCTTCGGTTTCTCTTTATCTATTACTTATTATATCTCTTCTACTAACTAGACATACTAACATAAATATTTGCCCACATTTTTAACACACACATTGTAATATGTATTGTTAGAAAATGCTACAGTAAATTTACATAATTGACAGTGGAATACAACTCTTGGACTTCAAATCTCAGTTCAAGTACTATCTTGGGCAAACGGCTCTTTGTGCCTCTGTTTCTTTCAAAATAATCTGAAAACAATAATGGCGCTTGCTTCATGTAATAACAAATACAACATCCTGAAAATTCTATCTTGAATGAGGTAAGCACAAAATATTAATTTGCGACTGTATACCTGTTTCTGATAACACAGTTAGAAATATTTTTTTCCATTGTTTGGTGCCATCCTGTTTCTGCAACTTCTCCATGTAAATACTAACTTAAATCATGATGGATGTCTTCAAGGAAAAGAATATATTAAGGCAGATTGCCATTGAAAAGCTGCCACTAGTGTGCTATTTGAGCAGTGTTGTGTCAGAGTACAATGAAAAAGCATTCCAACTTAGTAAGTGCATCATCTCTTCGAGTCTACATTGATGATTCATATAATCTTTGTAGTATAAGTTTAAGACTGAGATCTTAGCCTTAAAGATTCAGGTGGGATTGAAATGTGAGGGTCAGGAGCCAAGGAGAAGACCTTGGATGGACAGATTTCATGCTGGCCAATGAGGCCCTGGTATGCCTTGTCCAGCTCATCCAGGCTTCTTCAAATACAAACCTAGACCTGCTATCTGAACTCTCTAAGTTATCCTTCCTTTCTTCTTCTTTCCTTCCTTCCTTCCTTTCCTTTCTTCCTCCTATCTTTCTTCTTCCTGTCTTTCCTTCCTTCTATGCTTCTTCCCTCTTTCCTTCTTTCTTTCTGTAGTTTTCTTAACTCAACCTAAAAATTAATGAGTTTCATGGTGGCATTTCCTACATTTTGTCAGTCATTCTTCCCCAGCCCACCTCAGTCCTCTTCCTATCCTTCTCCTTCCTCCCTCAGTGATTGCCTTCCTCTTTCATGACACTGTTTTCTATGGCCCTTTTCCCTCCCACTTAAGGTCTCTTTATCCTCTCTATTTTTTTTTTCAATTTTGTGACCTACACGCTCCACTCTCACAAAATCTACACTCTGCATATGAGCAAGAACATTCGCTATTTAATTCCCTGTATCTGCTCTTTCCGAGTGGGCACATTAGCTATGGTGGCAGTGGGTTTCCCTGTTCTTCGGGAAAAGTTTCAGAGTTGGAGGGAAGCATCCCACTGAAGAACAGTGTGCACTTTGCTTAGGGCAAACTCACAGCTGAGGAAGGTTCCACAGCTTTCTACATGGTACCCATGCAGCTGACTTTGGTGACCTATTTAAAGTGAAACTCAGTTCTCAGTTACGACAGCAAGAGGGAAATGTCACATACTTGAATAACAGTAGAACAAGGTAAATTGTATCTTAATAGAAATTACCATAACTGGAAAAGTGTTTTATTTTGTAAAAAGAATTACATTGAAGAGAGCAAAGAATAAATTATTCACAAATCCTAATTTGTTTTCTTTCCTTGTTGGTGAAAACCATAATCACAGTGATGAGATTACTAAATTTTTACTCAACTGTTATTGGGTTCAATAGTCATGGATTTTTAATTAGTCGTGAAATCCAAATGAGTGATGTGTCGTGTCTCTAAGGATAGGAAAGTACATTAATATTTAGGGGAAAATAAGTATCTATGACTAGAACTGAGTTCTATTTTAGAATTAGATAAAGCTACTGAAGGAAAAAATGTTTCCCAAAGATCCAGTTGGAGAAAAAGATAAGAAAGTGTCTATGCTGGATAGTTTTAGTGTCAACTTGACATACTGGGTTGAGAGAACTTCAACTGGGAATTGCCTCCTTTGGACTGGCCCGTGGCCATATCTGTAGGGTATTTTCTTGATTGTTGAATGATGTCGGAGGGTCCACCCAACTCTGAGTGGTGCCATCCCTGGGCAGGTTGTTTTGTATTGTATAAGAAAGCAGGCTGAGCAAGGGCCGGGAGCAAATCAGAAAGTGGCACTCCTCCATCCTCTGGGCTTCAGCTCCTGCCTCCAGGTTCCTGCCCTGAGTTCGTATCTTGGGCTCCCTCAGCGATATTCTGTGACCCAGGATACATAAACCAAATAAACCATTTCCTCCCTAAGTTGATATTGATCAGAGTGTTTTGTCACAGCAATGGAGAAACAAACTAAGACAATGTCTGTTGTATGGATGCCAATTTGGAACGGTACAGAAGTCTCATGTGATGGAAGTGAATCCTGTGAGTGACTTCTTTTGCTTGCACTCCAGTGGTGGGCATGATTAATGTGATTATAGATACTCGAAACACTGGGGAACAAGCAACAATCAATCACTGAGGAAGATAAGTACTATGACAGGAGAGGTACAGGTTGACGATACTCATCTACTCTACATCTAGACAAAGGCTGATGGAAGTTAGCTGGATAAAGAGGAAAGAAAAGAACACTCCAAGCAGGTGCCAGGGCATATTCTAAAACATGGATGATAGAACAAGAAGGGCTGGAAGGGTGTGGTCGCAATGTCCTCTTCAGGAAAGGCCTTGTGAACCATGTTAAACTGTCCAACTTTCCACTGAAGTCACAGAATGCCACTGAAGTACTCTGAGCAGGGCAGAAGCATCCTAGCATTGTGTTTGTGGGGTCATCATAAATACAGAGGCTGGAAATTGGGGTCTGCTTTAGAAATGTGAGCACAGAGTGGTCAACAGTGGGAAACTGCATGAAGCGGGGGGAGTGTTGGAGAGGACCCTGGGCAGAGAGAAGAGTCAGAGGCGTGCCTGGTTTCTGGTTCCCAAGCTAAGGTGATGGAGTGCTGTTCTCTGAGATAAGGCCTCCTGGCTGAGGTGAGGGGTTGGGAAGATGTAGAGATGTTAACTTTATAAGACTCTGTGAGAGCAACAAGAAGTTGTTAGAAAGGTGACCCTGAAGCTCCAAAAATAAACAGAAGCCAGTATGGGCCCAGGAAGGAATTCAGGAAAGAATAGCCAGAGCTGTCAGCAGAGAACCAGGAAGAGGGACTGTGAGGGCTGAGAAAGAGTTTTTAGAGGCAGAAATGGTGGTCAACAGTGGCACTTCTGCCGAAAGAGATTAAATCCAAGTGCCCAGTTGCCCATTGGCGTTACTATAATTATAAGGAGGAGACAGCATGGGTTGCCAAGTGCTGTTTCACAGAGGGACAGAGGGCATTGTGGGAAATGACAAGTGAGTGGTAGATGTGGAAAAAGAGAGAGAAAATGCAAGCCAGATTTCCATTTCCTAGGGTGAGTTTAGATAGGCAGAAGCCAGAGGGGAGTGTTGAGTATGGTGTGGTCTATGGTTTTAATTATTTGTTAACACTGATAGATCAGAAACTGGAGGGACTCGTTGAACCCAAGATAGCTTTGACTTGGGTTTTGTTCATTTTCACTTAAAAAACATGCAGATGACTTTGAGCATTTATTATGTGTAAAGTAATAGACTCTATAGAAAAATATAAGTGATAATAAGTTTCCATCCTTTTTCTCAAAGTTGTTATCATTTGATTTGAAAATAATATATAATGATAAAAAACTGACTCATTTGAAAAACTAGTACATAGGAGAGTTCAGGAATACTCCATAATAGCAACAATAATTTATTTTAATTTAACTCAACTTATCTTTGTGTGAGAGCATGCATTTGCTTGTGTATGTCAGTATATGCAGATTAGCACACATGTATGTGTATACGCAGGCCTGTGCAGGCCAGAGGACAATAATTGGATTGTTTTCTTCAGACACTGTCCACCATTTTTGAGACATGTCTGTCACTACCAGAGACTCACTAATTAGACTACACTGGCTGGACAGTGAGCCCCAGGAAGTTGCCTATCTCTGCTTCCCCAGCACTGGAATTCCAGCAGGTGCCACCATACCTGGCTTTTTACATAGGTGCTGAAGGTCAAGCCCAAGTCTTCATGCTTACAAGGCAATCACTTTGCTGACTGAGCCATTTCCCCAGACGAAATTACCTTTACATTTTAATTATAATTATAGGACATGGTATTACCATTTGAATCATTTATATAGTATGCTGTGGTTTCGTTGTTTTAAGCAGAGTGTAAAGGCCTGTTTTCATTGTGTGGTCAGGAACATGCTTGAGAGGAAATGTGAATTAGGTAAAAAGAGAAGAAGTAAAATAAGTAGCAGGAGCTGCAGTTCCCTTGTTGAGCCTTTTTGAGTTGATGTTTGTGTTATCAAAAAGTAGAACTGAATGAGAGGAATTAGATAAAGTGTTGTTCTTCAGCACAACAGACTTCCTCATTTGTTAAGCTAAAATTGTGTAGGGTCTTTCTGTGAGGAGCTCACAAGCCCTCTGAACTGTCTCATAAGGCGAAGCTGGAAAGAGATGGAGAAGGCCGCCGGACCTGAGGGAGGACAGGCTTGTGGAGAAGGGCAGCCAAGTCAGCTCTGCCTGCCTGGGCAGACCCCGGCGGACGTTGAATCATACACTCTAACAGCCAGAAAGGATCTTGGGCATTCGCACATCCAACATGTTCCAATTTTATTTTTTTAAATAATTTCAAATGGGAAGAAACCTTTGCAGTATAACAGCAAGACTTTGCCTGTACTCCGCACTGATTTGCCAGCAGTGAGCATTCGAACATATTTGATTTATCCTTCCCTTCCTGTTCATATATTATTACTATTTAATGTTCCATACAGTGAATGTTACATGCGCTAACTGCATATATTACATGTACATATGATTTTTTTCTGAGCCAACTGAGAGTTCCTTAAAGACATCCTGCCTTTTGCTCCTTAATACCATTCCGTCACCTTCTGCTAACGTCTTATCTAATCATAGAACAATTTGCAGTCAGGAAGCTGGTCATTCCACTACCAACATTAAATCTACATACCATATCCAGACTTCAGACCCAGCGATACCCTTTGGAGGCGTTTGCCCACCCCAGGGTCACACAGCCAGCCTTTAGCTATGTCAACTCTTCTCTCCCCTTGGTTTGGAACCTTTCTTCCGCGGTCCCCTGTCTTCAATGACGTTGACTTGCTGACTCTTCTTCTCCATTATTTTTTTATTACTTCTTCTATTTCTGTGTCACTGTGATGCCTAGGCTGGCCTTGAATTCCTGATCTTCCTGCCTCAGTCTCCAAGCGTCAGGATTACAGATGTTTATCGCTAGAATATTTTTGAAGAGCGAGATCTTTACTCTTACTTGGATTGTCTGGTGCCTCGTGATGAGAATCAACTAATGCATCTAGGCAGGATTCCCAGGGAAGTGAAGCTTGTCTTTCTCCTATGGGTCTCAGTGGGAAGTTGGAAATTGGTCTTATTATTGTAACATCAAGGACTACTATTATAAAAGGGCTGCTTCCTCTTTGAAGTGACTGTCTCACAGGTGATGCTGTCTGTCCTGACACATTCAGCACTGCATCAGCATCCATTTCTACGTCTCAAGTGAATCATTGTCATGAGGGTTGCTAAGTGGTGATTTTCTAACCCCATCAGTCCTTGTATACTTGCCAGTTCCTACTTTTTCCTGTAGGGAAGGATTCTTTTGTGCTTTATGGTCTTCTTGCTCTCTTTTGCTCTATTTATCACCCACATGAACTCATAGGTACTTTCAGAAACTAATTGTCTCCATTTCTCTCCCACTGACTCTCTACCCCCCTCTTCCATTTCTCAGTCTCCTCCTTCTTCCTTCAGTTTCCTTTACATTATCTAAATTGCTACTAATTTGTTGTAATTTTGCAGAAAATAAATCTGACCAAGATACATGAGAGCTGTTTGCCACAGTGTAGAAGGGGCAGTGCTGGACCAAGCTTGAGTAACAAGAATTCCATTATGCTATTTTGATTAATGTTCTTATGCCACAAAGTACTACCAGTGTTTTCGTATATATTCTCACCTTTTTAAAAAACATCACTCTAGCTTTTAAGATTACGGTGCCCTGTGTTTGTTAAGTACCACATTTTATCACTAGGCTGACTGAAACAACAGAAAGTATAAATAATCTGGGGCCATTGTACTGTTTTGGTAATTAGCTGAATTGTGGCCAGTGCCCTGAAGGTGGTTGAGGATGCTAATTAACTCTTTCAGTCCCCTGAGGAACAGTTGAGTGCACCACAAGAGGAGAGACTTTGAAAAAGACAATTATTGCTGCCCAGGGAGCAGGGGCTGGGAAGCCTCAGTGTCAGATTTCCTCACTCTTGGATGCTTGTGGTAGAGTACTTCATTGTTTCCTTAGGAGGAAGAGTTATAAAATAATAACAGCTGAGACTCATTTTTTATCATGTGCCAGGCACAGTCCAAGGCAGTTTACATAATTGAGCCAATTAACTCATTTAATTAGAGACACAAAGGAATATATTGCCTCATATTTACTCTTACTGACACAGTTGATGAAATGTTGCCACATAGCCACTATTAGGCAGTATGGCAAGTTCTCATTTAGCTTATAACATGTCCATGGATGCATGTCCAAGGTCACATGACTGGTATGTGAAGAGGTAGGACTTGGACCCAAATGAGAACTATGAGCTTTCACCAGTTAAGCATAAATCCTTCCTCTCTCTCCCATCATTATTGAGGTAAAATGCACAGTGTTGGGTATAAATTTCACTGACATTACACACACTCCTAGGGTCACACCTTGCCCATGACAGAACTCTGCCTGTCCGACAGTTACTCCTCATCCCCGTCCTCCCCATCCCCTGCCAGCCACCACTCATTACATACTCTGTGTCTATTAGTGTGACCACTCTAGTACCCACTTATGTCAGAACAGTCCTACAGTATTCAGTCTTTTGTGAGAAGTGTACTTAGCAGAATGTACTCAAAGTTCACAAGTGTTTTAGTATGTATGGAATGTCTTCTTTTTAAGGTTGAATAATGTCCCGTAGCCTGTATATGGGCTACTTTTGTTCGTTCATTCATCCATAAGCATGTGCTGCTTTTTATGTGTGAGCTTCTAGGAAGAATGCTACTGTGCACCTGGGGCGGGTTGAGGGGGGATTACCTTCTGAGACTCAGCTTTCATGTATTGGAATAGCTACCTAGGGAGAATTGTTAGATCATATGAGACGTCCGTGTCTAATTCAAGGGAACCCATTCTATTTTCCACAAACGCTGTGTCTCACACTCCCACTAGTGCTCACTGTTCTCTGGGGTTTGTGGGACTTTTGTTTTATTGTTGATCTTTCTCTTTTTTTTTTCTGAGATACCACATAGCTGGCCTCCAACTTGCTAATTTACAGTTCTGTGTTTGCCCAGTGAGGAGCAGTGATGGCCTGTATTCACTGGCTATTTGTACTTCTTCTTTGAAAAGTATTGATTTCAGGGGCTGGAGAGACGGCCCAGTGGTTAAGAACACTGGCTGCTCTTGCAGAGGACTCATGTTCAATTCCCAGCACTCACAGGGTGGCTAACAACCATCCTAACTCCAGTTCCAGGGGATCTGACACCCCCTTCTGACCTCCACAGGCATTGCACGACATGGGTGCATCTACCTACATGCAGACAATACATCCATACACATCAAATAAAAAATAATAAATAAAAAAGAAAAATATTTCAGTCCTTTATTTTCCAATTGGCTTGGTTGGTTGTTGTTTTGGGAGTTCTTTATGTATTCTAGATATCAATCCTTCATTAGATATGCGACTGTATTTTCCCTCATTCTGTGGGTTACCTGTTGATAGTGTTTTTATTAGTGTTTTTATTTCATCGTTTGATTTGTCTACATTTTTCCTTTGTTGCTTGGGTCTTTGGTGTCATAATCAAGAAATCACTACCCAGTCCAAGAACTATCTATCTATCTATCTATCTATCTATCTATCTATATATATATATATATATAGTGTGTGTGTGTGTGTGTGTATTTTAAGATCTTTGTGATTTCAGCTGTACTTTCAGGTGTCTGAGAAGTTTCTAATTGGTTCATATGGTGTTATGTAAGAGACAACCTTTTCTTTCAATAAAAACACACATACATACAATCTTCTTATTCTAGGAACAGCATATTTTCATTGGAGAAAATAATACAACAGACGGGCTCTAAATATGTTTTTGTAATATTTCGTGCCTATACCTCAAAACATATTTTCAAATATTATAAAATAATAGGAACAAGTACTTAATTGACAGGAAATTTGGTTTTTAGATAATAAAGGATTGTGGACAATTTTCATGTCATTAGAAATCCTTTAATACAATCTTCACTCACTATTTTATAATCTACTGCTTAGAATTAGTATTAAATCTATTGTCCGACATTTACATTTACATGCTAATGTGAACATAACTCTGACTAAATATGTGCACTTATCTATATATTATTTTCTTGAAATAAATTCCTAGAATTTGACTCTCTGCACTCAGGCCACTTGTGCTAAAAGCCAAAGTACCTGCTGTCATATTGCTCATCAGAAAGGTGTCTGCCAATTTACACTCCCCAGCAGTGTAGAGGGACATCTGCTGCATCATCACCAACCCCAGGAATTAAAACAGGAAGTGACCTGCGTCATTTTGATGAATGAAACTTCTGTAATCACCAGGCTTTCATTTTTATCTTGGCAATGAGCAAAACTGAATGTTTGGTACTTGCCAATTATTTATAGTTCAAAAGGAAAAAGAAAACAAACCCTCTTTGTAATATATATTATCCAAAATGTCTATTGGTCTTTAATTTTTTTAAGTTTTTTTTTTGAGCTTTTGTACATTTCAAATACAACAGTTCTGAATCAAATTTAGACTCTTTGCCCCTTGACCTTTATATTTAATTTGTGATATTAAAAGTGTTTCATTTCATGGGCTGGTAAGATAGCTCACTGGGTTAAGTTCTTTGCTGTGCAATTACGAGGACCAGAGTATGGAGCTTTACCATCTATGTGAATGTCAGACTGGTTTGGTGGCGCACCCACAATCCCAGCCTTGGGAGGAGGAGACAGGATTTCCAAAGCAAGATGGCTAATTAGACTAGCCAAACTGTAAGCTCTGGGTTCAAGTGAGAGACTTTAATTGAATATATAAAGTGAAGAACAGTTAAAGAACACACCTGGCATTAACTTCTCCCATCTACATGCACACACATGTGCCTGTGCCCGCAAAGGAACATACATGCTCACATGGGTGCACAAGCCACACACATATACACAAAAAAGTTTCATTTTTTGATAGTCTGAATGATTCGTTACCAGTTTTTCACCTTTTAAGTAGTAGATCTAACTGAAAGTTATTTTAGTCTATGGCAATCCTGAAGAGAATTATCATTTTCCCAATATCACTCCAGATCCCAAAACCAGTTACTTCTCTGTGTCAACTAATTTATATCACAACAAAATAAATACTAAATTCATGTTCAGCACTTTTCTGTTTTGGTTTTGTTCCAGTGATTTGCCTATCTGGCTGTGATACCATAATTCTTAGACATGATAGTTTTGTAGCGGTCAAACATGTAACAGAAAAGAATCTGTGATTCTTTTTATTTTCTTTTAACTAATTCGTATTTATCATCAAGTTGTGCTTTAGAATCGCCTTCCCACCTTCTTCCTTTCTGCAGTTCTTGTGCTCCCACTGGAATTTTGCTCACGTATCGACTGTATTTTCCATGCTCAAGCTTTCCTTCCAAAGAACATGTGGTGTCTACCCAAATTCTTTTGTGTCTTTTGGCAAAAAGGCTTTATTCTGTCAGGTTTTGTAGTTCAGTGTTAAATTTATCTCCAAATACTTAGAAGTTTGTGTTGCTGTTCCTAAGGTTTTGTCTATCCTATTGTATTTCTACTGACTATTACTGAGATAGAAGAACCCCTCTTGACTTTTGGATCCTTTAAACTAATTGTTACAGTTGTCGTTTATTCATTTAGAGTTGCAGATAATGAGACTGTAGCTTCAGCATTTATCTTTGTCTTTGTTGGTTGAAACTTTAAAGATGCTATCCAGCTTTATTAAGGTATAATTAATAAAACCATACATATTTAAGGTGAATAATGTGATGTTTTCATGTATATACATTGTGAAATGATTACTACAGTTAAACTAATTAGCGTATCTATCCTATCATGTCACATAGGTATAGAAATGTCAGGATATTTAAGATTTCTCTCAGCAAATTTCAGGCATACAGCATGTACGGTCAGAAAGTACGCAAATGATCTCTAGAACTTAGTCATCTTAGAACAGAAAGTTTGTGTTGTTTGACCAACATGTGTCCATTTCTCTGGCTCACCCTCTGGGAACCACTCTTCTGTTATTCTATGAGTTTGATTTTCATGGTGTTTGACTTTCTGTGCATGACTTATCTCACTTAGTAAAATGTCCTCCGGGTTCATCCTTATCACAAATGGTAGGATTTCCTCCTTCTGAAAACCAGATTATATATCTATTAGATAATATATGTATTACTTAAATACCTAAATATATAATATATATTTACAATATATAATTTTGTAATAGATTATATCTTATTCACATAGATTTAACAAAAGAACAGATATCTTTTTTGAGATAGTAATTTTATGTCCTTTGGATATCTACCTAGAAGCAAGATTTCTGGATCATATGACATATGTTTTACTTTTAAAGAAACTACCACATGGTTTTCCATAATGGCTATACCAACTTACAGTGCATAAGACTTCCCTTTCTTCCAGGTCCTTACCAACACTTACTTTGAATTTTTGACAATGGTCATTTAAACAGATGTGTGCTCATAGTTCATTGTGGTTTGATTTGCATTTACCTGATGTAGAACCCTTTCTCCTCTACCTACTGACCATTTCTTTCTTTTGAAGGATGTCTTTTCAGACTCTTTGCTCATGTTTCAATCAGGATTTCTGGAAGGTTTTGCTATATGCTTGTTGAGTTCCTTGTGTATTTTAAACAGTAACTACTTGTCTGATATTTGATTACAAACATTTTCTCCCTTCAATAGGCTGTTCAGTCATCTTGTAGACTGCTTCCTTTGCTGTAGAAGCTTTATAGTTTGGCAGAGTTCCTCTGATTTATTTCTGCTGTCATTGCCTGTGCTTTGGGCATCACATTGAGAAAATCATTGCCAAGGCCAATGTTGTGGAGCTTGCCCTATGTTTTCTTCTAGAAATTTTATAGTTTCAGGTCAAATATTTAAGTCTTCAATCCATTTTATGTTGATTTTTATGCAGTGGGAAGTGACTAAATTTATTATCAGTTTTGATCCATATCCACTTTTCCAGACACTGGTTTGCATGTTTTTGACCCTTGTTCACAATTAATTGATAATAAATTCATGGATTTATTTCTGGGCTGTTTCAAGTTTGTGTCTATTTTTATGCCAGCACTATTATTTTTATTACTGTTGTTCTATAATTTAATTTTCAATCAGGAAGTGTGGCATTGCTAGCATTTTTCTTCTTTCTCAAGATAGCTATAATTATTCATGATCTTTATTTTTCCATATAAATTCCCCATTTTTCTATATTTCTGGGAAAACATGATAGGGATTTCACTGAATCCATAAATTGCTTTGAGGATAACAGAAATTTTGATAATATTGATGTATCCAATCAATGAAAATAGGCTCTTTCTATTATTTTGTCTTTTTCAATTTCTTTCATCAATGTTTTTTACTTTTTAGTATATAGATCTTTTAGTTCATTTGTTAAATTCATACCTAAGTGTTTTATTATTCCTAACTTTTCAGTATTGTAAATGGAATTATTTTCTTAATTTGTCTTTTGGATAGTTCACTGTTGGCACATAGTATATAACTGGGTTTTTTTTTCTGTCCTGCTTTTAATATACTTAAACTTTACTAAATATAGCTATTAGTTCTTAACAACTTTTTATCATGAAGGGAAGTTGACTCTTCTCAATTGCTTTATCTTGAGATGGTCATGTTTTTGTCCTTTCATCGATAAACTGTATCATATTTTTTGATGTTCACATGTTCACATATCCTGTATCTCAAGGGTAAATCACATGATCTTTTTGAAATGTTGTTCCATTCAGTGTGCTGGTGCTCCCTTGAAGATTTTTTTTGCATCTATCTTTGGAGATACTATCCCGTAGCTTTCTTTCCTTGAAGAGTCTTTTCCTGGTTTTTATATCAAGCTAACCATAGCCTTTCAGAAAGAATTTAGAGTAATAATTCTTCATTATATGAAAGATTTTAAGAATTGTTAGTAATTCTTTAAATGTCTAATGAGATTCACCAATAAAGTCAGTAAGTCCTGAGGGATTTTTTTGATGGGAGATTTTTGATTGCTAATTCAATCTCTTCACCTGTTAATGCTTGAATTTTCTTTCATTAAGAAGAATGTTACCAGAAAAAAAAAAAACTCAAAGGGGAAGAATGTTAATGTTCTTAAATTTAATGGACATGTAACTGGGACATGACATTTTGGTATAATATTGACTCTTATTTGAAAATAGACCATTTTAATTGTGTTGAAGAAGTGCCCTGGTTTTCTTAGTTTATCAAAAAGTTTTTCTTTCCTCTTCTCACCTCTTGGCTGTGCCATTCTTCTCCTTCACTTCTTCCTCTTCTAGAATGATGTGGGTGATTGCTGAAATGCTTTTCACAGCTAGCACAGTGGTACATGCCTGTAATCCTAGTACTTGGGAGGTTGAGCCAGGAGCATCTGGAGTTCCAGGCCAACATAGTGAATCCCTGTCTCAAAAGAAAAGGCAAATGTCCTTATACATCGATCAAGACAACATTATGGTGTCCTCCTTTTGATATGTTGATAGATGACTTGTACTGGAAAGATTTCCTAATAGTTTATATCTCTATGATCTTGTAACAAGACTTGGTTCTAGGCAAATCTTTAATTTCATTGTTTGTTTTTGAGATACCTGATTTCTTGGGGATTTCACAGTTATATGCGTAAAATATTTCCTCAGGCTTTTCTAGGACATATTCACCATAATATGCTTTTAGAGCTAGCCAATTTCAGAAAATGAATTCCATGTTTTTCTGCATGAGGTTAAGCACGTTGTCAACCATAGATAAACATGTTAGGATTCGCCCCAGACTCTGCAAACCTGGAGCAATTTTCCTACCACTTGTTTCCTGGTAACTAGAGTTGTTGTTTTTGATTTTGCTTTTTCAATTTTTCTGTATATTTATTTTTTCTTTTCTTTTGGAGAGAAAGAGAGAGAGAGAGAGAACATGTGCATGTGTATGCCTATGAATTCATGCAGAGGCCAAAGGACAATGGGTGGCCTCTTCTATAGCTACCTGGTCTTTCTCACTGAACCTGGAGCTCATTGATTTTCTGCTTGTTTGTTTGTTTGGACTAGGCTCAATAATTCTTCCAGCTCAGCCCTCCATACCTCACACAGGCCTTTAAGGCAATGCCTAGCTTTTTATACAGGCACTGGGGATCCTAACTCAGGTCCTCACACTTACACAGCAAGTGCTCTTACCCACTGGGCCATCTCCCCAGCCCCTCAAATTTTCTCTCCATATTGGAGTCTATTCTTGTAACGTATATTTTCTATATTTTATAATTTCCTATTTTCTGTATTTCCTAGGGAAGAATAATGAATTTCCTCAAAGGTTTAAGATTAGCATAAATCTCAACTTAAGATTCAGTTTATTTTTTCAGATTTCTTTGCTCCTACTTTCCATTCTCATTTGAAATGTTGCATTTCCTCTTATCAGTCTCCTATTTGCATACACTATCTTCTGTTTCCCACTGAAATGACCCAGCTTTTGAATTTATGAGTTCAGTCCACTCTCTTGCTCTCTAAGTCACTGCTCTTTCCTCCATTGTCTTATAATAACGTCCCCTTAGTGTCTTCAATTGTTCTGTTTTTTTATTTTTTCTGTATAATTTCAAAACATTTGTAGCTACACATTTTTCTCTGAGGAAGGCTTAGCATGTTTCTTTTTATATGTAATATTCTCATGCCATTAACTTTTAATGATCTGCAGCTGCCATTGTTATTTTCTCCTGAACTCTCTGTTATTTGGAATAGCCAAGCATGGTTTAATACATGGTAATTAAAGTCTCATCATATTAATCCTTTTCTTCCTTCTGCGGCTCCTTTCAGGAAAGGGAGACGACAGTCTGTGAAGTAGGATGGTGCTGTGAGATTGTCACTTCCCCTTCTCACCCACACAAACAAATCCCTCACCATACACTTCCTTTTCATCTCCAGCACCCTTGGCAATGGCAGTAAGAAAGTTTCCTATAAAAAATACAGTAGCACTTAACGCATCATGGATTACTTTGGGAGATTGTTGTACAGTGACCGAGTATATGTTAAGCAAACAGTTTTGGAAAAATTCAATGAAAAAGGACAATTTTTTTTTAAGAATTTTATACATATGTACTGTATCTACATGACTTCTATCCCTCCTCTCCCCGCTCTGTCTCTTTCAACATCCTCAACGCCCCCCCCACTCCCTTTCAATTCTGTGACCTTTTCTTTAATTATTATTCTTGTGTGTGTGTGTGTGTGTCTGCCTGCGTATACACCCTACTGAGTCCACTTAGTGTTGCTCATATGTACATATATTTGAGGTTGACTAGCTGGGACTGAATAACCTACCAGAGTTCTTATCCCAGGAGCAAACTGATTCTCCCTTTCTCAACAGTCAGTAATTGCCTGTACCTCTTTATGTTGAGGTAAGACCTTGTGAAATTTCCCTTATCTATGTTGGTATGTCAAGTGATGCTGTCATTATTCAGGTCTTGTTTAGACAACTATATTGTTCAGATTTCTTGGGTGTAGCTTCCTTGCCATGTCTAGAAGATACTGTCTAGTAGCAGGTGGAAAGGATAGATTTTATAGGATTATACATGTTGTATACTGCTCTTATAACCTGACCATAATATTGAGTGATCCCACTGTGAATAATGAAAAGCAAATCTTAATGGAGAAAAATACGGTTAGCATCAGATTTTTTCTACACTAAGCTAAAATAAAAGGGATCAAGAAGGTCTGCTGCGCCTAGCTATGGTTGAATTCTTCTAAAACACTTGATCTTGTCATACAAGTGTTTGTTAAATGACCTGTTTTGACTTTGGTTCTTCAGTATCAGGCTATTCATGTTAGGAAGAGGTATATAAAGACACACATAGCTCTGTTTCCTCAAGGAAACTCACTGATAACTTTTACTGATGCTCTACAAGTCATTGTAAACTATTTTTCTCCAAGTCAATCTGTGCGATTTCTTTAGTCAGCACAGTCTGGACAATTTAAAACTTTGCATGGCTCCATGAACTCTCTTCACTGTCAGGCTGCTGCAGTCTTGTTTCATTCAGCACTGAATGGTTAAGAAGCAAAAACGAAACCAAAGACTTTCTAGTTTCTGTTACTCCTGGAGTATGTGAACACTGCATTAGAATGAGCAATATCCTTAGAAAGTGAGAAAGAAGTACGTTGTAGGATGATGCTACATGCTTTTCTTATTTTATTAGCCAGTTTTGGTAACAGCAAGAATTGAGGTCAAGAAATCACTCAATTCAGACACTTTCAGAAAACCATCTAGAAATTTTAAATACATCATTTCAGTGCTAAGAATCTGAGTCTTTTCATGTTATTTAATGGTCACACATGCATATGATCTGTTTGGATCCAAATTAACCCCCATTCTCTCTAATTCCTCCCCAACCCCGCCACCACTTTTCCCTTACAAATTCATGTGCTTTCTCTTTATTTCAGAACTACCTGCTGAGTCCATTTAGTGCTGCCTGATGGGCCTGGGTGCAGGACCATCTGACAGAGCATGGGTAGCCTCTCAGGACCCACACACCTGAACAAAACTAACTCTTACTCCCCAGCAGCCATCAGTTCCCGAAGCTCCTCAGATGGGAGTGAGACGTCATGAGCCCCTACCCTGTCCAAGCTCGGATTTGGGCTGGATTCATCTCATGCAAATCTTGTGCATGTAGTGCCAGCCTCGAGTTCACATGTGCAACTGCACTGTACTGTCCAGCAAATACTGTTTTTCTGTGCACATCTGCCTGCCTCCTCTAGCTCTTACAATCTTTCTACTAGCTCTTCTGAGATGATCTCTAGGCTTTGGGGTGATGATATGTATTATAGATGTTCCATTTAGAGTTGACCACTCCACAGTCTTTTATTCTCTAACATTGAATGATTGTGGGTCTCTGTATTAATCACCATCTACTACAAAAAGAAGCTTCTTTGATGAGGGTTGAGAGATGCTCTAATCTATAGTTACAAAGATATAAATTTAAGGGATGGTTTATTACTATGTTCATTTAGCAGAATAATGTTGTAGATTCTCCCCCAAGGCCTAGGATCTAGCCAGTCATGGAATTTGGGCCCAGTTAACAGTTCCAGGCATGAATTCCATCTTGTGAAATGGGCCCTAAATATAATCAAAAAGTGGTCAATTGCTCCATAACATTCATGCCACTATTGCACCCATGGGCATATCTTGCCAGGCCAGTCATTATTGTAGCTTTCAGGGTTCAGAGCTGGGTAGGACTGTTGATGACTTTTCTCTCCTGGTACTATGCATAGACATTCCGACACAATGAAAGCTAGCCAGTAAAAGTGAAACTTCCAGGTCACTACTGACTTGATTTGTTCCATGTTCTATAATTTAAGTATGTGATGTCTTCAGCAGCTGGGCCTTACCATCAAGTTCTGGAGGGTGACCAAGAACAATGGCAATAGCTTGTAATGCTTGAGTGGGTTTGTGGGATCCCACTGATCAACAAACTGAAAAAAGGTGTATACCTGGAATAAGGCATTTTCTCTGATAGCTTATAGTGTCTCAGGGAGGCATTGTCCCTGCTATAGGGTAACTCCATTTAAACCCCTTTGATGGCTGGGTGTGGTGGCATACAACTTTAATCCCAACACTTGGAAGGCAGAAGCAACTGGAGCACTATGAGTTTGAAACCAGCCTTATCTGCATAGTGAATCCTAAGCCAGTCAGGGCCACACAATGAGACCCTGTCTCAAAATAATAAAAAAGAACTCATATATATATATATATATATATATATATATATATGTCTTTTTGAGACATGTCCAGTGTATATGTGTACATTTTAGGAAGTTTCTATACTAATAGATGTCCATATAGTTCTGAAGATCTTTAGTGTTAGTTATACCTCCCTCTCTCCTCTACCTGGCCTTCTATCCCCACCCCATGTGACCCTCCTCCTCCTCTCCCCCTTTACACCACCTGCACTCCCTCTTTCGTTGAAGCCCCACCCCCCAACCAGTCCTTTAATAGTTTCCTGACCTCTATAGGTACTCCAATTTAAACACACATATCTAAAAGTTCACTTTTATATCAGACAGCCTCGGTGTGAGATCTGTCTCCTGCTTGCTTTGTGACATCCTGAAAACCTCACAGTGCTGATATTGCTGGCACTCATGATGAGTCTGGCATGTGTTCAGAGTCGTCATACACTAGGCAGAGTTTTACGCTTTGTCTTTCATAGTATTTATACTTCTTACCCCATCAAAACCTCATAAAAATTCACGAGTTATGTGCTATTATCATTTTATAAATAAACGAAAGGAAAACCTTAATTTTTCTAGTATAGCCAGTTAGCCTTGCATCTGGATTAGGAGTTCAGTTATTACATCCTCAACCATCTCTTCCTTGTCTACAAAGTAAAAGGAGTGATCATCTTCTTGCAGTATTGGCAGGAGGAGCAGGGACCCCGTCCTAAGACATAATGTGGTGAATGTTTCTAAGTCTGGATGTTCGTTATTGATGCCAGAGTATTGCAACATTGTTAACAGTATAACCGTTATTGGCTATGATGATGACATCAGCTGATTTTTTAACTGAAGGATCCATGCACCTTCTCTTCGCATTTGAATGTTATAAATAAAGCTGTGCTCATTCCCTATTAATTTATGAAAAGTTAATACAACTTTTTCAATTTCCGTAAGACCATAAGCAAGGTCAAACAATGACTCTGTAGTTTCCGGGTGACCATCTAGAACCCTCCCCATTAACACGCTTCATGTAGGAAGATTTGAATCGATGGAAATGCAGGGATGAACCTGAGCCAGTAGTACAATCTGTGTCTTCCCCTTCTCATAGAGACTTTTCCCACTAGTAGTTCATACTAGCATTTTACCTGGGATTTTGCCCAGGCAACTTTACATGTAGAGTTATCTGAGGCTCTAATACACTTTTTAAAAAGCTGTGATTGACCAAAACGCTCAGTATAAAATGGTCACACCTGGTTCAACAGCCCTCCCCTGATGACAGTGCTGTCTAAAGAGCTAACAGCTGAGATCTGTGTCACAAGGCACCAGCAGTTATTTACTTTTGAGTTCACAGGCTTCTGAGTGTGTAAATGTTAAAGACATATATTTATACTGCAACGATCCTGGTAGGATCACAGATGATACAGCAGCTCCCATACAATCATCCTATGTAGTGCAAGATGCTTATTTGGAAAAGCCAGGATGGGACTGGAGGTTTCTAATCCTGCTGGTTGTCATCCAATGTTGTCTGGCCCTACAACATATGGACAGGCAGAGGGTGCTCACTGCTACATCTGGAGCTCCTTCTGTTTGTTGCCTGATAGCCATGAGGGCTCCAAACCATGGGTCATATGAAAAGTCTTTAGCTAGCTGATTATTGAAATGCACCAGGCAAAAAATGTGCATTTCTAAAACACTGTTCTTTAACATGTGTACCTGAGTCTGCCTGTATCATAATGACCTGGGTGCTTGTTAGTAAAGCAGATTCCTGCACATTTGTCTGTTGTTTCTCTCCCTTGTTAGCATGAGAGAAACCTTGGAGAGTGGAAACTGTTCTGTCCACCAGGGCACACCAAATTATAAGATGATATTGGCACATTGTAAGTGCTCAGTAAATATTTGTGCAATAAATTAATTCTTCAGTCCTATACTGACCCACCATATCGAAATCTCTAAGAATGAAGCCAAGGAATGCACGTTTTAAGCCAGCACTTAAGTGATTCTTAAGTAAGCTAAAATGTAAGAATCTGTGTACTAAAGTAATCAAGTGAATTCTAAGATCAAAAGATGAAAGGTTTTATGTCCACAGGCCCCATATTCTCTGTCTGGTCAGATACTATCTTTGGGTTAAACTTTTCCTTTTAATCATATGCCCCCAACAAATGTTTATCTAGCACTAATATGCCAGGCTCGTGGTTCCTCGGTGGATGAGACAAAGGGAGATGAAAGGCAGAGTGCTGGGAAACACTAGAGCCGGACCCATCTCTTCCACTCTGCCACAAGCCCACACAGAAGTTGATTGTTTTACAGGGTTGCTTCTGCCTCCTGCCCAAAGCTCCCTGATATGGAAATGAACAGACTCGATTCACTGTTGTTTTCCTGGCAGGTTTGAATGACAGCTCTGGTTCATGAAAGCTGGATATTACCCTTAAAGAATCTAACCTTCTGTCAGGTTCTTCAGGGATAAAAGCCCTGAGAGGCTACCCATGTGCCAATAGATGGTCCTACAACTATGCTCATCCAGGCAACACTGAGGAAACTCAAAGAGCACGTGAAGTTAGGAGGAAAAGGTGCTGGCAAGGTACAGGGGTGGGATTGGAGGAAGGAACAAAAGACAGATTGTATCAAAACATGCTATATACATGTGTGAAGTTCTCAAACAATTTTTTAAAAAGAATCCAACCTTCCAAATAGCCTTATTAAGTGCTTGGTCCTTTTGACTGCTTTGCTCTGGAAGCTTTGTGCTTTCTTTCGAGTTACAGTCTACCCTCCTTCCACCAGCAGAAGCTAGGTCATGTCACCTGTCAACCTCCTTTCTGTTTTGATAAATGACGTGAGATTAGAATCAGGTCCTGAGTTCATTCCGAGTTCTGGTGTGCCCAGTCTCTCGACAACTCAGTGATGTCTGACTGATGTACAGTTACCTGATGGGGAGCAAGCAGTAAATGGTGTTTATCAGTTTACCCAAAATTCCCAAGCTTATGTAAAGCTAGATGAATTCAAGAGATGCAAAAACCAGTTTCTGAGAAGACCTCTCCTTGAAGTTCCATTTTACCCACCAAAATGCCATGGCTATTTTAATGTGCTTGAAACTTTCTGTGAAAGATAATATATTGCCCAACATTCCTCTGAAGTTTTAACTGTTTGTTGATAGCAGGGTTAGCAATTCCATGATCTAGGACATAGATTCGTCATCTGTACGTCACAGTCTCACCTGGAGTTACCTAACTGTTGGGGCCATGAAAAGTTTAACAACAATAAAAGGTTTCTGACTGTGTAGTGACCAAATTTTAATTTAAAATCAAACATGCAATGATTCTGGGGTGTTTCTGGCATATCCTGTCACTTTGATGTTGTGTTGGTTCTGACCACACCACCGGGAGCTTTGCTCCACGTGTGGCTGTCGCCCCACTCAACACCAATGAGCGCTGCCTGGAACACCGCCACTCAGATCTAAGACCAGTGTACACCATGCACTGCAGTGCTTTTACTACACATACAAAGTTTTCCGCTGTGATAGAAACCTAATGGTTTTATTACAGAGAATGAAGATTTTCAATATTTTCTATCACCGTTTTGTTCAGCATGTATTAAATTGGTCTATCTTTGGCTTGAATTGCGGAAAAATGTTTGATTTTTTTTTTTAAATGCTGTTATGAAAACATCAGTCAACTCTGAGAAACAATGAAGATGCTGTACATACCACAGTATCAAACATTCAGCTGAAGTTTCATTCTTTATGTAAAAAGAAACAAGCACATCCATCTTAAAAGCACACACATTTGCTTTAATCTTCAACAAATGGTAAAATTATATGTATACCAAAGACAATATAAATTTCCAGGCTGGGTAAATAGCTCAGTCTAAAGCACTTGCCTTGCAAGCATGAAGACATGAGTTCAACCTCTAGAAGCCATGTGATTTTTGCTGGGCATGGTGGGGAGGCTGAGGGAAGCAAACCCCTAGGGACCGCTGGCCAGTCAGCCTAGCCTCTCAGTGAGTTCCAGGCACGTGAGAGCATCTGTTTCAAAAAGAAAGGTAGACGGTACATGGAAGGTTGTCCTCTGTCCTCCACAGGCTTACATGCACACAGGCAAGTACACACATGCATGTACACCTGCACACACAAGCATACAAGAATATACATATATAATAAAATGATTTTCTTTATGATTTATTAATAGTAAATGTTTAGCTTGTATCTTATTTTATATTCATTTACCTAAAATTAAACAAAACTTTCTCAGGCGAAGAGGGGCCATAAATAGAATAGAAAATGTTTAAGAAGGCTGAATCTCACTGTCTTAAGGGATGCTCCTGGAAAACTGAAAGGTGGGAGGTATATTATAGGGTGTGAGGCAATTGCTGGAGACACACCCACACACAAAAACACAAACACACACACACACACACACACACACACATACACACACACCAGCCCCATTGCCCTGACTCCTTCTCCTGGATCTCACAGAAATTCCTGAAGATGGGATGCTCTGGCCTTGAGGACATGCTCTTTGCACCAAATATACCTATAATGCCTGTTGATTCGTTCCAACCTGCAGACTAATCCTGGTAACTTAGTCGTTATGTTGCCCAGTGACTGCATGTGAATTACTTTACTCTAACAAACAGCTTCTCCTAAACCAATGTTCTCAGAGCTTTGAGGTCTGATGTTTGGTGCATATTCCAAATATTTTGTCACGCATGCTGCTTTTACCATCCTGTAAAGAAACTGGTAGAAAACATATAACCAGCATGCCCTCCACAGAATGCCCAAACTATTTTAAAAGTTATAGCTACAGTATGTAATAAAATCATGTATCTCACATGTAAAAGCTTTGGCAAGACAGTACCAGAAGGTTCGATAAAGCAGCCAGTGGTCCCTGTATGCTTAGATTCAGAGGGATGAGCCTGCCAAACCCCACAGCTCACTAAATGCAGTAGCATTCCCAACCATTTCTTTTCATCCTTATTTTTACAAAGTGTCTTTTAAAACTTAGATTAATGATCACAATGTGGAAAAAGTTTCCAGCTGAAGTGAGTACTCCATTGCCTGTAGTGCCTTGAAAATTATTTATGTGTTTATTTTCCCTCAAAATCTTGAAATAGAAATGTTACACAGCATTAAAACAATCTCAACAATTATTAAATGTTCATCAGATGCTAAGTCTTTTAAAAGAAACTTTATATTTGTTAACTCATTAGCTTATCAAATCATACTAACTCTGTACATACTATTTATTTCTTTTCCAAGGACATTTAGCACAACAAATGAAATAGCTCCACTAAAATCATGTGTCCAGGACCTTATATATTATTCTATTGTTTCCCTTGATTATCAGAGGAGGATAGTATCTGTGCTTTAGGAAAGAAATAGCATCCGAATGATACGGTGTCTGCTCCTCTCATGCCTCTATATCTAATTGTTGATCGTGTTAACAAAGGCAGCATCTCTGGCCATTAGGAAAGAGATCTATGGGGAACCACATGGTGATGTTTCTTCATCCAGAGACTTTCTATGTGTTTGGAATTTGAGTCCCTGGTCCTTGGCCTGCTTTATCCTTTTAGACTTTGAGTGTACCTAGGTAGTTTGGAGGCATCATATTTTCTTTTTAAAAATTTTTTATTGGGTCTGGAGAGATGGCTCTACAAGTAGGAGCGCTGGCTGAGGATTCTGGTTCAGTTCCCAACACCCACATGGCAACTAACAACCATCCATGATTCTAGTTCCAGGGGATCTGACACACTCTTCTGCCTCTATGTACACTACATGCTATGTAGTACACTTTCATACAGACAGGCAAAGCACTCATATACATAAAATAAAAATAAACAAATAAAATTTTCTTAGTCTTTGAGAATTCCATACATATTTTGATGGTTTGCCCCGGTTCCTCCCAGACCCGTGCCCTACCCACCCAATGTTATATTCCAATTTTTTTTAAGCCCATGAAGTCTCAGTTGTGCTTCCCGTGTGCTCCTGGGTGTGTCGCCATCTGCTGAAGTCAGGTTGACCCACAAGGGCCATACCCTTAAACAAAACTGACCCTTCCCTCCCAAGGTCATCATATTTTCATCCAAATGTTTTAGGATGGACTGTGTTTCTTGGTATTTTACCTCTATATAAAACTGCAGATTTGCCCTTTGGAAGATTTGTAATGATTTTTTTTTTTTTTTTTTTTTCACTCTTCTTCCATTGCCAAAAGTTTTGATCCCAATCAGGCCTGTTTTAAATTAATGCGGAGGACAAGTTTTTAGCAATCTGTAGGCAGAGTAAGCCAGCTGACCATTCTACCAAGATTATGTGGTCGGGAGTCTCACAGACATGCCAAGACGTTACAGTCATGCGTCATGCAGGGAGGTGAATGCATTTGCTTTTCTTCCCGGAAAGAGCTAAGGCGCTGTCTTAACTGAGCACTCTTCACAGAGTGCTCAGTTTCCAACTCTTCTAGGGTTGGAAACACCATCCTGTAGCTCTTTACATTGTAAAGACAACCAAGTAGACTGCTCCAAGAAAATCTATACGATATTTGTTTTTCCTTACAGAGGGAAAATGATTCCATCTGACCTTGAAAGAAGAATCCTTGAAGTCAAACAGAAAGTAAGTTTTTGTGGACTCTTTAGCCCATAACAATATGTATTTTAATTTCTAACTCCAGAAAAAGTCATTTAGGTGTAACTTTTTGCAAGGATCCAAATTTCAGTCTCCTAGCTCAACAAGAACACAGAATTCTGTATGCAGTCACTATGCTGAGTAGATCATTTATACAAACATGTTTCCAAAGTCTCTCTACTTGCTGGGACTTGGCAATAAGCAGACACACATATTCGGACAATTATTTTCACAACTAGGAGATGTCAGCATGTTCATGCAACATGTGAGCTACTGCTGATTAGAGATGTAAAAGGACTAATTTTTCCTGCCAAATGCGTAATAACAGGTAATCCATACACTCTCTTCTGTAGGCACATATTTAGAACTCTTTTAGAAGTAACAAGACCCTAGCATACACAAAGTTTGATCCCAACACATGAGGAAATTGAATATGGTGGAGGCAGGAGAGTTCAAGGTCATCTTTAGTTATGTATGCAATTTGAGACCAATGTAGGATATAAGAGGCTTTGTCTCAAAAAAAGAAACAACAACAACTTCGTCAAAGATTAAAGATTCCCACTAAGATCTAGAAAGTTATTTTATGTACCTGCATGGTTTATAAAGCAGTTTGCTTTTAGAATTCTCACTTTAACATTTAATAGATGAAATATATACTTCCTAGTTTGTCAATCTATTGATTTTATTATTACAAGCTTAGAGTAATTATTTATTTTCATATGCTTTTTTTTTTCCTCCCTCAATTTTCTTGCATCAGAACTACGACTAGTAATGTAAACCATAAGATTAAACTTTTGCTGCCACCTAAAGACGGACTCTGAAACATCAGATTCTGTAAACCAACAGGACAGTCAGGACAGCCTGGGGTGACTAGGCTGATCAGTTATCTGTGACATTCTTCCACCTTCTTTAGACACAGCCTATTATTCCTATCGATTTTTAAGTTGCCGTGGACAGGAGAATGTTTAGTCTCTATGAATCCTTCCAAAACCCCACATAAATTAGCTGAGCTATTCCAAATAAGAGCGTGGGCAGAATTCCTTCTTTTCCTTACTTTCTTCACCTGTTCATGCTAGGAGAGGAATTAAGATCAGATGCCTAGTTGTGAAGAAGAAAAGCTATTTAGAAAGAGAAAACGAGGGCCATATAACATCTACTGGGGCATATAACATCACTGAGAGCCACTGGCACAGTAAAAACTCTGTTGCTGAGTGTTGGGGTCACTGTCACAAGGCAGCTGTTCAGATGCCGCAGAATGGAGAACTCAGATTCTTGGAGGCAGACATTGGTTTGTACCAGGATCTAGAGTATTGATCCTGGTTTTAAAATATGCGGTAGGAGAGATTTCCCATGTTTCTAATTAGCTCTTTAAAAGAAGTCTTAAAACCTAATATGGGGACACACGCCTGTAAATCCCAGCATGTGGGAGGCTGAGACAGGAAGATGGTCATGAGTTTGAGACCAGTCTACACATAGAATTCCAAGTGAACCTGGGCTACATGGCAAGACTCTGTCTCAATAAACAAACAAACAAATAAGCTTTGAAATCCAGTGTGTAGTGTTTGAGGCTTTGGTGTTTCTGTAGGGATTCGTGCCATTCCTTGTGAGCGCCACAGCTGGAACCACTGTATATGGAGCATTTGACCCCCTCTTGGCTGTTGCTGACATTTGCAAAAAGTATAAGATCTGGATGCATGTGGATGTAAGTATTCTCTGGGGACTGCCCACTAAATACCATATGAGACTCATGGAATGCAATTCTCTCTCTCTCTTTCTCTTCCTCTCTCTCACTCCTTATTTTCAGAATGGTGGCATCTCTCCTTTTAAAGATTTCAGAAGCAAATTATCACAGAACTTACATGATATATAATACTTGCTGAAAGCAGCCTGAGACTGTGCCTTAAAATTCCCCAAATGAAAATATTATCAGTATATCCAGTGTTTGAGCTGAGTACTTGGTTCTCAGTTCTTTGATCCACAATGTCCTCGGAGGAATATCATCTATACATAGTCACACACGTGCAGCTATTCCTCATAGTTATAATTGGGGATTTTCATTTATAGCAGAAATCCATCTGAAACTCAAGTTCAGGTTGGGTATTCATGTATTTGAAGGGTAAAAGAGGATTGACAACTTACTAGGAAGTAGGGATTACCAAATTTTGAATATTTTAGCTTGGCCAACTAAGAAGCTAAATTATATTTGCGATGTTTTGACACTGGGATTAATGACACTAAAAAAATAAAGGAGATATACCACCATTTTAAAAGAAAATGTATGCCCATTTTATAAGGATGAACTGAAGGGGTTCAAGTTAAATGTATTATTTGGTGTGATTTGAAAATTAGCCATCTGCACATTACTTGCTAACAATCAATGAGAGATAAAGCGTTTGTGACAAACCATCGCTAATCAAAAACTATCACCAACTAAGCACAGTACTTAGTTCAGCTGATTTTTTATTGCAATGGTTTCTCCATAAAGGAAGCCATACATTGTTACAAATTCAGATGTGAGCTCCTTATACTCTTATAAACTAAAACTTTAGGTAGAATGACTTTGGTCATTCATTTTAACTTGGAACATCATCTTATCTACTTCAACTGTGGCAACCATACGGTTTCTCATTCTAAGAGTGTGAGACTTCCAAAGGAACAACTTAAAAATCACAGGAAGGATTGTGGAAGGATCTTGTTCCAGCTCATGCAGACTGAGGAAATGTGTCTCCAATTTAGCTACACAATCATACCCGCATAAACCCAGGACAGAGTCTAAAACCTCTACCTCGAGCTTTAAAGGCCCAGCATTAGAGAAAGTGGCCCACTCCCGTAAGCTGTGGAGACTCATGCAGGTCATTTTCGTATGACATTCCCATTAGCATGGGAGGAACCAAACTAAAAATCTAGGCCACGGAGAAGTGCTGCATTCTTCCTTATCTGGGTTGCCTCCTCAGGCCGCTTGGGGTGGAGGATTACTGATGTCCCGGAAGCACAAGTGGAAGCTGAGCGGCGTGGAAAGGTACAATAATTTCCTTGTTACTAATATAAAGTGTTGGAAGCTAAATAAAAGAAAATGGTACTACACTGTACAGGAACTCCTGGGGTACTGGCAAGCCCACTCTCCCCTGTGCTTAAATGACTCACCTTGTGTATTTTGCACAAACTACAAAAAAATTCAAATTCTACACAAGGGAGCCCAGAGAGAATATCCTACCAACATGAGGATTTGTCTCTAGGGTTCTTTCCTGGCATCTTTGAATCAGCCACCAAAATCATTTAAAACCTGCCGGCTGTCCCATTTTTCTAAGGAGAAGATCTGTAGCTTTCATGTTCCTTAAGAATAATATTCACTGCTTTGAAGAAACCAATAAACAGGGTTGGTTTTTTTTTTTTTTTCAAGTAAAGCAGGTAAACACCTTGTGATTTTTCACTACTGAAAGTTACATATGAGATTTGATAAGCAGGCTGATTTAAAGTCAAGTTGCTGGCTTCAGTCTCATGGTTTCTTTCCCACAATAACCCTATTCTGACATACGCGATTGATTCTAGTAAGTAGCCATTATTTGCAGCCCAAGCAATACACCACTGAGTCAAGCTGCAAAACAAAAAAGAACTAATATTTGAGTAGCATGAAACATATTGAGGTCCAAGGGGAAAATGTTGAATATAAAATATGGCCTCGGGCTGTGATTCTGAACCACATGTAAAGGGCAACCAGTGTTCGCATCACAACGTAGCAAGTCAAGCAGGTCAGCTACAGCTGTGAGCTCTGACACTCCAGGCCATGGAGGAAGCCCGAACTGATCAGAGGCTGCCAACTGTCCACCATGCCCTGCCAAGTAGGCAGATGCTGCCTAGAAAAAGGCTTCACCCTGGCTCTGCCCCTAGACATCTTTGCACGAGTTGTGTTCCAGGACTAGAAGAGAGGCTGTGGAAGCTTGGGTGCATCTGTCAGCGTGCAGGACAGCCAAGCCGGAGAGTGTGCTGTGTGATCCTGAGCCTGATAATACAGACAGAACCCATGAATGTTGGAAGAGGGTGGGTTCCCTATTGATTTAGTAGGAAGGCAGCTGGGGAAGAGTTGGGACAGAGCAACTGTCCCTGAGTCTGTTGTCAGGGGCTCTGGTCTGGGCACAGCTAGGTTAAGCCACTAAAGCTGTATGTGTTCTGACTGCAAGACTCATCGGGAGGGGAAATGAGGAGCTGATGTGCTTCCATGCTAAATTCGGCTAATTATAGACCTCTACCCATGGTCCATTTGACTTCCTTCAGCTTGATCGTATTTTGTCATGAGGAGTCAGATGAAACCGGAACTTGAAGGAAGAGACAATGCACTAAACAGGAAGGTCTAAAAAGACTGAGGAGACAGAGAGAAATTTTAAAGTGTTTGTTCACATGATCAGAACAGGAATTAAATTCAGGACTGGGACTGGGGCTGTCAAGTGGAATGCTTGCCTAACAGGCACAAGATCCTATCATCACACATGCACTTACCCAAAGTTAAGTTCATGTCTTTCAGGAGAAATGGCCAGGAAACATGCCTTCTCTTCTGTGAGTTTGGTTCTGACTAGCAGAAAACAAGGCACCCGTTATATTACTTTAAACACAACCTGAGACTCCACGTGCTGAGAACCAGAGAGCACCCCATCACCACGTGAAAGCTCACTAAATTACCTGCCTGAGCCTGAGAAAAATAAACACCCACACGCTTTTGTACTAAAGACTATTATTTGAGAGCAGAGCTCAGAATGTTCATCTTGGAACACAGAGTCCTCTGTGCTCTTCTAGCCACAATAACTGTGTTATAAGTAAATTTACCAAGTGAAACAGCCGAAGAAGAAGCCCCATGAGGGGACTATGGTGCTGTGCTCTAAGCACGTTCAGCTGAGAGTATCTACCTGATGACTTCTTAGTATGAAACACACTCTATTTAGGAAGAGTCACAAGACCATTGGAAACTGCCTGGGCAGTTTAGAGAAATTACTTTTCTCCAGTCTTCGCAAGCTAAAATTCAGGACTCATTCTGAAAGCAGAGGAAATCCATGATCCATTCTTGCCCCGCTACAGTCAGGGCATTCCTGAGTGGCATTCGTACAGCACAGTGGCAACATACCTGCAGCCCTTCCGGGCATCCTCTTTGGGAACCAACCAAATTTTCAGATGACTCTCTTCCTAGCTAGCACTACCAACATTCCTAGGGCAGGTGCCGCTGAGAAGGTATGCTGGGAGCCCAGATACTCAGGAGCGTGTCTGGCACTGTAAACCAACCCTGTGTTAGTTTACTCCTCCAGGGGACTCAAGGCCTCACTGAAGGGTGTAGTGAGCTGAAGCTGCATTATAAACTGTCCCCAGTCCCACCCGAGCACCAAGAGCAAACAAGCTGATTGAAGAGATGAAAGAAAAATAACTGTCCTTCCCAGACAGCATCATTCCAGGGAGCAGGTACCAAACAGCACTGAAGCTTAGCATCATCCAGTGAGGGGCAGGCATGAAAGGAAAGACTTTCCAGCTAGAAAGCAGAGATGTTTGGAGGTGAGGTGTCCTTAGAGGAAGTTGAGTCCAATTTGGTTGGAGGATGAGGTATATTTGTGGCAATGGGGTAGGAAAGTGGTAGAAAGTGCAGAAGTCCTGTCCGGGGAGTTTGAGCAGACTACGCACCACAAGTCTGTCACCAGGGATGCAGTCTGTATACCATGGACTCTTGATCTGGACAGATCATTGGTTTAGATAAGATTCCCAAGTATCCTCTGACTGGATGGCTGACACCTGCCATTCCTATTTCTTCCAAAGGCTGTCACATCCCAAGAGGTAGGGCTAGGTGAAGAGCATGCACTCTGGACACAGTTGTTGTGAGCTGTTCTGCTTCCCTTCCTCTTGGGGTTTGTTTAGACCAAGGTGATACTGTGAGCCTCATTCCAGAGATCTCTTATTGTTTTGGCAGACAGGAGATCTTTTATTGTTTTGGCAGACAGTTTGCCTGACAAATGTGGGATTCATAGTGGGGAGCTGCTGCCTTCTCAGGGTACTAGAGAAGGAAGGAGTTGGAACAGCCCAGTGGGAGTGAGGAAAAGAAGTTAAAGGAAGGGCTGGAAAGATGGTTCAGTGGTTAAGAGTACTGGCTGCTCTTGGAGAGGATCTGTGTTTAGTTCCCAGCATTCACATGATGGCTAACAATCATCCATCACTCCAGTTCTATAGGATCTGATGCCCTCTTCTGGCCTCCATGAGCACTGAATGCATGAGTGCCCTTACATCCATGCAGGCAAAACACTCACAGAAACAGAAAGAAGAAAGGGAGGAAGAGAGGGAGGGAGGGAAGAAGGGAAGGAGAGAGGGAGGGAGGGAGGAAAAAGAAACAGACAAAGAAAAAGTTAAAATAATTTAACTACGGATGATAATTTAAGAATCTGGAATATGAAAGAACACGTAAAACTTAAGCAAGTGAAGCCAGGAAAGATGACATTCCAGGGGAGAAAATAACATGACAGGGCCCAAGAATAGAGTAGGATGCTCTGAGAACAGTGACTAATCTGGTGAGATGGAAATGGATAAGAAGGAAGTGAAGGAACACAAGACTGAACGCACCTTGTGTGGGTCACCCTGGGGGCAGCGGCAGCCATGCCACGCATTTTGGAATTTAAGCTCTAGAGAAAAGGGATTGTCAATAATTTAGGAAGAACAGAGGGCTGTAAACAAAACTGGAAGGTAATTCTGGTGCCAGCTGGAGGAAGGAATCAGTTAAGACTGTATCCACATTAAGCTAATATTAATTTTTATTAAGCAATTATGAACAGTAATTATGAACAGTAGTACCAGAGTAAATCTCTGCGCTGTGCCACACAGAGCCGCAGCCACTGAGAGAGCGTGGTCTTTCACGAGCAGGAGGGAAAAAAATAACGGAAATTCTGCTTAAAGTAGGCGTGGCTGCCCACATCTCTAAGCTCAGCTCTTGGGAGGCTGAGACAGGAGGATCACAACTATGAAGCAAGCCTCGACTGTGCAGTGAGACCCTTTTCTGAAATGAAAAGAAAGGAACAGAACAAAGAGCGAAGAGCAAAGCCTCTGCTGTGTGAGTCACACTGCTCGCCACGGCTAGCGCAGAGCTGGAGTGATGGATCTGGGGGACTAGTTAGAGACATCTCTGGACGGACTCATGTGAGAAATAGGGTCACAAAGTGACTAGAAAGACAAATGGGCTCAGAGAATGAGGACGATTTCCCAAGCAGTGAATGTTTCTGCATCCAGGCTACAGTGACAGTTGGAAACGGACACTCAGAGGTGGAAGAGTGGCTCTTTCATCTACCCAGTGCTCTGATCATCAGTGGCCAAAGGCAGAGCCCAGAATTCAATGATCTCAGTCCCGCTAAGGGGTCCTGAGACCGCCCTGGAGGCAGAGTGCATGCCTTCACCGGAGGTGGAGGGAAGGGACAGGCCATGGAGACGTACCTCCACCCATCTCTGTGAACAAACGTTACCCTTTGCAGATACAGTGGCATGGTGCTGTGTGAGAAGCAGGACCAGTAAACTTAGAACTCCAGTGCCAGGCTCAGAGTCTCAGTAATCTGAGCGTGACGTGGAATGCCACCTTCTTATGTGATACGGGTTCCTTCTAGGGCCAACTCTGTGACATGGAATCCACACAAGATGATGGGTGTCCCTTTGCAGTGTTCCGCTCTCCTGGTTAAAGAAGAGGTAAGTCTTCCCTGACTCTGGTCCAGTCCAGGTCGGCGCTGACTCTTCTCCCGGAGCTCCTGTTCTCTGCTGGGTCCAGATGTCCACACTTCCCACTGTGAGGGTAAAGATCTGGTGCTTAAAGGGGAAAGAAGGCCATGGGGCTCTGAGACTTACAACAGCACGCTGACTGCACCTCCACGCTTTCTGTCTACTTAGTACTCCCTAATTCAGAGACCTCTGTTACTCTCTCAAAAACATAAATTCCTAAATTCCCAGTTTTCTTTTTGAATATAAGAAGGGATGTTTTTAATTTTTTATTTTATGTGTATGAGTGTTTTGTCTGAATGTGTATAAGTGCATCCGTATCCCACTGTGTCCTTAGAGGGTAGACGAGGGCATCAGATCCCCTGGAACTGGAGTTATAAATGGTTGTTAACTGCCATGTGGGCACAAGATCTTCAGGAGCAGCAGGCAGTGCTTTTAACTACTGAGCCATCTCTCTCTCTCCAGCCCATGGGCTAGTTATTAACCATAAGGTAAATATTAAGTTGTTACCATGGGAAATATATATATGTATATGATATATAATTAAAGCTAGTGTTAGAATTTAAATACATATGCACAGATGGATATGTACATGCATATCATGTATCTCATAACTCCATTTAAAATGTGTCATATTCAGAATGTAAGTTTAACCCATCTGTATATGTATTAGCCAGCAAAGAAGAGAATGAGCAGTGACTACTTTCATCTGAGAGGCTTAGATAAGCAAGGTCTGAGGGTGAGTCTCATGTTGGCCAGCACCTCTACATTGACCCTTCAAGACACCAGGACAGGATCACATCTCCTTACCCCTCCATTAATTTTGTTAAGAACTAAATAAATAACCAGGTGTGGTGGCTTACACTTGCAATTCTAGCACTGAAGAGGCTGTGGCAGGGATTACTCCAATTCAAGCCCAGCCTGAGCTACAGAGTGAGAGCCTGTCTCAAAGGCAAAACAAAACAAATGAAAAACCCACCAAATGAACAAAAAGCAAGAATTGAACTAAATAAACTGCTTCAATGTATCCCAATGAAATATTATCATAACAGAATTAATAAAGTAACCCCAGACTAAGTAATTTCTAAATATTTACTTTACTTGCTTTAAAAATATTTCCCTTGGGAGCTGCAGAGTTGACTCAGTGGTTAAGAGAATTCACTACTCTTACAGAGGACTTGGGTTCAATTCCGAGCACCCACATGGTGGCTAACAATCATCTTTAACTCCAGTTTCACACTCTTATCTGACTTCTGCAGGCATTGCATGACACAGGCGCATTTACACACTTGTAGGCGGTACACTTGTACACACACACACATATATATGTCACTTAAGGGACTGAAGGGTGGCCCAGCAGTTAAGAGCACTAGCTACTCTTCCAGAGGAGCTGGGTTTGGGTTCTGGCACCCACATGGCAGTTAACAATTATCCATAACTCCAGTTCCAGGGGATCTGACGTTCTTCTTCTGATCTCTTCAGGCATTGCATGACATGGGTGCACTTACATGCACTTACGTACATGCAGCCATTGCACTCATACATGAAAAATAAATAAATAAAATATTTAAATAATATATTTCACTTAATTGTAGAAAATACATATAAATTTAGAATCACCCCCCCAAAATCTTTTATTTGGAAATAAATATCCCTACTGTTTTTAGTATTATCCCCAAAAATTTTCTAGAAATTATATGTGTAATATATAAATTTTATACATTTAAAATAAATGACTACCATCTATGTTTTATATACACATTTATTCTTTTTTATGCTTAACATTATACTGTGAACATGATATTCCAAAACTTTATTTTAATGGCCTTATAATATTCTATCACATACTACCTAGATGCTTGATACAATCCTTAGACATATACCTTTATCACATTCCTGATTATTAATTCCTTCATATGGATTGCTGGGCAAAGGGCAATATTATTTCCTTGGTTCTTCATACCTCTTCCTAACTGTCTATTCAAGTAACATGCCTCCCATGCCATCATCAAACAAATTAAACTCTGGACACAGATTGAAGACAAATTTCCCTATAAAACGAGACAAATACATTATAAAAGTATCACTTGAGACTGGTTTTCTGCCAAATAAACATCCAGTTTGGAATGTTATCATCAGCCTAGCCCATGCAAATTTCAGCTGTACTACTTAAAGGAAGGAATGTATTTTTGTTATTTATATTTCAGCCAGATGTTTGGCAGTGGCTCCCATTCTGTCACTGAAGACCCAAAGAAAAATGCAAGTCAGACGAAAATGGCTAATCTGGATCAAACTGGATGCCTGCACCAGAAGGATCAGTTGATTGGCAATTTGATGTTACCTAGGATAGAGCCTTGTGACTTGGGACCTAATCTTTTCCCATTCAAAATATTCATTGATGCAAAATTTTATAAATGCTACAGATAGAAGGAAACCAGAAGATAGATCTGTGCAGGGCCAAAGTCAGGACGGATTTTACAGACCGGGGAAGCTAGTCTCATCTGAAAAGGGATTTGTATTGGCTACTTTTCCTCATCACTGAAACCAAATACCTAACAAGAAGCAACTCAAAGGAGGAAAGGTTTGTTGTGGCTCATGGTTGAGGGGACACAGTCCAGCATGATGAGGCAGGAGTGGTGGCAGGCTGCTCTATGGCTTGTGGCTGACTTCTCGCCACCTCCAATCTTGGCAGAACAGTAAATGAATAAAGGAGCTGAAGCTGGGCTATACCCCTCAAGGCCTGGCCCCAATGACCCATTTCTTCCAACTAAGTATTACCTCCTACAGGTTCCACAGTCCCCCAGAACAGCACTACCATCTGTGGAGCAAGTGTTCAATCATATAAGCCCGTAGAGGGATATTTCACATTCTGTCCCTGGCTTTTGTACACTTATGGCTACCTCACAACTCAAAATGTAGTCAGTACAACTTCAGAAGTCATCATAATCTAACATTTTTAATGGTTTCTAAAGTCCAAAATCTCTCCCAAGATTCAAAGCAATCTGTTAACTGTGAGCCTCTGTAAAACTAACAGACATGCAATGCACGGAGGAAAGAAGGAGAGCATAACATAAAGATCACACCAAAGCAAGATTAAAGCTGAGTGGGTTTTACTTGACTAGAAAAGGAAGACACATTTCATACATTCCTAAATTGTTAGACTTGTAAAAAAAAAAAAAAAAGTCATAGAACTTTAATGTGTATGGCACTAAGACAACAGTGCAAATGCCAGTCTAAAAAAAGACCGCAGAGGAGATCCAAGAAGTAGATGTTCGGCAGAAGAAAGTTGGTGTCTCCCACTCTCCACCAGTTAAACCACACCTGCAGTATTTGGCTTCACTTGATGCCAAGTCATATATGGGAGCCTATCAACTCATCAAGTGAGACTTCCAACAGTAAGGAACACTTGGCAAATATGTTAGAAGGATGACTGAAAGAACTGAGCCTTTTCAACCTAGGGAGAGAAAAGAAAAGAAACACAAAGGGCTGACAGTTAAAAAGACTCCTAAACTTTAAGAGACTCATTGGGTATTTTTTCCTTCTTATTTGGTCTGTGGGTCAGTTGGTTAGTTGGCTGACTGGCTGACTGCTATCTTTCTAAGGGCTTGGGGGAGGGAACTGAGTAGTAACAAGAGTTATACAGATTTGTTCACAAAACCTGAACACACAGTAGGTTTTAGGTCTAACTTGGTGTCAATTAAAAAAATGCTCTTTAAAAAAATGAGCTATCCAATAGTTGGAAATATCCATCAGGTGAACTGATTAAATAGCGACAACCCCTTATTAGTAAAGAGACAGAAACAATTCTTTAATTGATGAGAAATAAATTCAACTGGAGGTGGAGAGTGGCTCATCAGTTAGGAGTACATACTGCTCTTGCAGAGGACTGGGGTTACATTTCCAGCACCCATGTCTGGTGGCTCACAACCCGGGGCATCTGATGACCTCATCTGACTCCATGGACAACTGCACTCACATGAATATCCCCCTGCCCCAGACATGCATGTATACACATAACTAAAAATAAATGAAAAAAATACATTAAATTAATTCTAAACTCTCTAAAATCCAAGAGAACATAATGCTCTGATCACATTTTTTGGAGGTCTGTGAGTAAAAAGTATCCCATAAAATGGCAATAAGTAATTTGTTGTCAAAAGTCTTCAGTTTTAAGAGAGTTGAGATATATTGGATTAGAGATTAAAACAAATTCCAGCATTTCAAAGGATAATTGAAGTTTGGAATATTCTGATATGTTTTATAACAGCTACATAAAAGATATCTAAATATGTAGTTTCCTAAGTTTATTTAAACCTGAACTTTCCATTTTGTACAGCAACCATTCATTAATTTAGACTAGTTTGGAAAATTATATCCAACAACATGCTAATTGCTTAGAACCAGGATATCACCTCACCAAAACCTTATATGTGAAACCTAAATCATTTTTGGTTTTCACTTTTGTGGACATAGTGAGCCTGGTCTGTCCAGCATCATGAAAGTCATGAACTGCAAGCTGCTCCTCCTGTTCCAGTAAGAGCTGATCTGATCCATCCAACATCCCATATTCTCTAAAGTCTGTCCCTTTAATATTGATGACATGTATTTGTAAGCTTGCAATGCCAGGGAAAGAATAGCACAAAATTTTTACAACTATGAAACAAAATAGAAACATCTGCTACAATCTTACAACTTATTGATCAATGAATTTTTTTCAAATTCACTGTCTTTCTACTAGTTTAATAGAAACATATCATATTCATTATTTTATTATTAAAGATAACTATGCATTCCATGTAATATGAAACACAAGCTACAAAACACAGTCAATTCTGTTGTCTACCAAGCACTCTGTCATTCAAAAGTTGGTTAAACTTTTAGTTGTATTGCATTAAATACTTTTTTTAAAGGTTCTCACTTCCTGCTTCAGCTCAGTGACATTTTAGTCTTTCCTTTCGTCTCTTGTCATGAGTCACAAGAGAGAGAAAACCAAATGCCAAAGCTTTTATAAAATCCCAATGACACAGTAGATGGCAAAAGAGTCAAAAGCATCCAGTGGTTGAATCATGGCAGGGTGTCCAGCGAGGAGACTGGCATGCTAGTGTAATCAGAAGTATGAGTCACCTGCCATTCTTTGGAACAGCTCAATCAGTTTGCTGCCTATTTCCATATTAGGGTTATGGTACTCAGGAAAATTCACAGTCACTAGCAGGAAACTTTCTTTTCCAAATTCCATAAGCAACTGAATGTGGAAATGCTGTCTCAAAGCCTGACTGCTCAGAAAGGAAGATGATATAGGAAAGACTGGTCTCTTAAGTTCACCTCAGAATTGCAGTGCCCTTGGATTTTTGCATTTCAGTATATAAAAATAATAGCAATGATCTACTGAAGAGTTCAAATTCTCAAAACTACAGAAGTCTGGACATGCTAGAAGAATCATAACTCATCGTTCTGTAATGCTCCTCCTCCCTCTCCCCCTCCCCTCCCTCCTCCTCCTCTTCCTTCCTCTTTCTCCTCCTCTTCCTCCACCTCTCCCTCTCCTTCCTTCTCTTCTGCCTTCTCTTTTTATTCTTCTTTTGATTTATTCATTTTTATTTTTTATTTGTATAACTTTTTTGGCTGCATGTTTGCAAGTGCTCCCATGCAGTCAATGTCTGTGGAGGCCAGAAGAAGGTATCAGAACTTCTGGAACTGAAGTCATGGACCATTGTTAGCCAGGTCCTTTGGAAGAGCAGTCAGTGCTCTTAACCACTAAGCCTTCTCTCCAATTGGTACCTTAAAAAAATTACCATCACAATGTAAAGCTAACCAAAAGTGAACAGAGTGCCTTGAATTGTTTCTTCTTTTCTTTTTTAGGGACTGATGCAGAGTTGCAACCAGATGCATGCTTCCTACCTCTTTCAGCAAGATAAACACTATGACCTGTCCTATGACACGGGAGACAAGGCCTTGCAGTGTGGACGTCACGTTGATGTCTTTAAATTATGGCTAATGTGGCGAGCAAAGGTGAGCTCAGGCCAGCTCAATGGCAACTATCAAAAGATTCTCTGATGATGGTTTAAAAAGTAATTGCCAGATGAAAACTTACTGAAGAAAGTTTCTTTAATCCTGTATCTACATAACTGCATTTTCCATGGACAAGAACACAGTTAAACCCATCATTGTCTCTTCTCAAACCCAATTGATTCTAATGCTTGTTCAACAAAAAAGCCATTTTCTACCTCCTGCAGTTCACCTGATTTTTAAGAAGTGCTTCTTATTGCTGCCATCCCCATCGTTATCTGCTTTATTTCATACCCCACATTTCACTTGGTTTTTTACCAGGGATTGATCACTTGGGTAGATTAGTATTTGTAGAATGAGACAAAATGAAACACAGCTTACTTACCATGATCATTTATTTTGGACTTTTCAAGCTTACAATGATAAAGCTCTTTTTAAAACTCCAGAAGTACCTAACCCTTTGTTCACGATTCTGTTTACCTCAGGATTTACCTGAGGTCACCTTTTCTTTCCCAGCAAAGTAATCTTGTAGCTGATTGTGTGTGGTATAGACTGGGTCTTATTAGAGCCTTCTGAAGGCACCCATTTATGTTAAATGTATGGAGGCTAAGAGTGTATTTTCCTTAATTTAGTCTTTGACAATTTCATGCATGTGTGTAATTCATTCTGGTCACGCTTGACTCTGCACCTTTTCTTCTCCACCTCCTTCCTCCCAAGTCCAAACTTTCATATCTTTTTTGTTTTAGTTTTGCTTTTGTTTTGAGACGTACTGGCTTTAATTTTGACTAAATTTCCAACTTACTAGTTACAATATCACTGACTTCCAACAATTCCACTAATACGGTGTTATTTATCTCCATACAATGGCCAGAGCTATCTACACATGTAATAGAAACCCAACTGCAAAAACTCTATTCCTAGGAAAGCTGACAAAGGAAAACAAGGAATCTGGGAAGTGAAAAAGAAGCCTGTTTGCCCTGAGATCCTGTGTTGTTTGGTGAGGAACCACACATTTGACTCTAGGTTTGTCATTGCCTACACAAAGAGGCAACAGACTAGGTGGGCAGGTGACAGGTGAATGTCGCAGTCTGTCAGCAGGAATACTGCCCTCCAGGAAGAGGCCAGGGAATAGTGCTTTCTTGAGGCTTTGTAAACAGGTGTCAACAGCAACAAACTTCAAAAACAGTTGCTTGTGGAATTTTTCCAAGTAAAATTTATTACATGGCTTACTTGGGGTAGGATGACCAGCAAGAAGACAGAAAAGATTGCAATCCACAAGAGTTTTAGAGTCTTCTTTAAATCTCTTCTAGACAAAAAAGGCAGTTTACACAGAAAGATGGGCTTGCTTCAGTGGAAAGATCTCTTAAGTGGTTTCTAGGAACAGCATGTTCTTTAGGCAGTCTTTCTAAAGTATTTATCCCAGCTGAATTTTCTCCAAGTGTGCTAAGTATCATAACTGCATGAACTGAGGTGCTTCTGGGAAACCTAATAAGGATGAAGTACTTGGCTCCCATCCTCTTGACCTTGACAGGGACTCCTTCATCTTTTGAAAGCTGAGAACCTAACCAGATGTGGTTATCAGCACACACTGATAATCCCAACACTTGAGAAGCAGAGTCAGGAGGATTATTTCAAGTTCAAGGCCCCTGGTCTGTATAGCAAGTCTGAGAACAGCCAGCAAGACCCTGTCTTATAAAGTCAAAAATAAAATCTGGGAATCTGCTAGAAACATATAGGTGTACCCCATTACCCTACATGAGACTCGTTATGTTGGTTCACAACACTTCATTTGATGAGGAAAAAAAAATCAAGGACATATATTGTTGGTGTAGCCCCAATGTGCTCTAAAACGAACAGACTTTATTTTCACTGATGGGTGGGAATTATAAAATATTAGTTATCAGATGGTAAGTTAAGAAAGATTGCTCTCCAAGCAGTGTGAGAGCTCCTGTTTACTTCAGCCACCATTTCTCTCTTTCTCTCTCTCTCTCTCTCCCTCTCTCTCTGCTATTGTCATTTAGATGTGGATTGTTAGCTGTATTTATAAAATTCTTTCTCTAAAAATTTATCAGTTGCTGATGCCTCCACTCTGGCACTAGGCAAGCCTTGATTCCTAGAAAAATAATTTGGTGGCTATCGGGTGTGTGAATTAAACAACAGGAGCATGTAAATCACTGAAATAAAGTGGAGACAGCTTTCTCAGGGGCTGAAATAAAGTCAGGTGTGGTGGTCTATGCCTTTAATCCCAGCACTCTGTGGGATCGAGCCCAGCTTGGTACATAGTGAGTTCCAGGTCAGTTGGAGCTATAGCAAGACTCTTTCTCCAAAAAAAAGAATCAAGTACTGAAATAAAAGACCTCAAAGAGAGATGGGAAAAAAATCACAATAGCTACCTTTACTCAAAAAGCACATATCCTTTGATTCTTGAATAGAACTTCAAATATTTGGATTTCTAAATGGCAAAATTTCCCATTTGTTTTCAACTGAAAGCTTCACTTTTTTGCCTGATGGATTAATAATAGATATTGAAGTAATAAGCTCAGTCCTACAACCTAGACCAGAGGTGAGGATAATTATCTCATCCAAAGTCATATCAGTCACAGAAGTCATCCTCTCCCTGCTTGAACAGCTGTGGAACATCTGACTATGATGATTTTATTTTATTTTATTTTTTGAGAGAAAATATAACTCTGCAGCCCAGGCTGATCTCAAACTCACAGCGATCCTTTTGCTTTAGCCATCTGAGTGTATGGTGATCGTCCTTGCACTCCCACAGGAATTAGGACATGATCTAAAAAAGAATAATGAAAAACAGGGGAGGAAATAGAGCATCAATTCAGTAACTCTGTCATTAGACATGCCTAAAAAATATGACATCCAAGTTGACCCAAGTCTTCTCCTTAGCAGGGTAAACCACATAAAGAAAAAAGCCTAACTATAAATGACCATTCTTCCGATAAATGTTAGTGTCCCAGACAGCCAAATGCAATGCTGACAACCATTATGTTAACTATAATATTATGTGATTATTAAACATTCATTGCAACAATGAGTCTTTTAGATGTGAATGCCATCAATAGTCTACATGGTGATAAAGTACAAAAGCCTATTCTTACCAAGTAAGGCTTTCATTTTGTCAACACTTTATTCCAGAATCTTAGGACTTGAAGATTTGTTCAGTGGATAAAACCTAGTTATAGATATAAATGGATGAACGACCTTCAAACTATTTCCCCCTTTTTTGGGCCTACAAGGATAGCTTATTACAAAATTATCAAGATTTGACAATAAACCTCTGTATATGCTGTGGCTATATAAATTACCATATGTCCTTGTAGTTACTTCAGATTGACCTCTCTGGTTGAAAGTGTGAATAAAGGACTGGCAGGTGGCTGAGGGAGAAAAAATAAAGGTGAAATTTATTAAAGGGAAACTGACAATGGTGTCCTTTGCTAAGTGGCAGAACATTCACTTTCTCTGTAAAACACTGATTAATTTCAATAAGTAGCTATTGAATACTTGTTGCCACCTAGTATTGAATGGTGTGAAATAAGGAGGTGGCCATTTTCTAGGTAGAATAAGATAAATGCGCAGGTACCTTCAGAACTTCTCACTGTGGGTATTTAGAAGAACGAAGAGCTTGTCCCTAGTTTGAGAGCCAAGGAAGCTTTTTCAAGAGGTGGCCTTTGAGAGGGGCATGAACAGAAGAGGTAGACTAAGTAGGAATTTAAGCAGCAGAGCTGAGAGAAACATTCCAGGAACAAGGTCAAGCAGGGGCTCAAGTGTGTATTTTGAGAGGAGCAGAACTAAGGGGACTGAAGGCTGATGAGGGAGTTACTGTCTAGATGAAAAGCAAGGTGAGTACCAGCGTAGTAACAGAGAAAAGGAAGGCTCTGTAAGAGTCTGTAAGCACTTCAGTGCTCTCTCTCTCTCTCTCTCTCTCTCTCTCTCTCACTCACACACACACACACACACACACACACAATCCCTATAGAAGACACAGGTCCTCAATGCATATGCCACTGACCTCTGTGGGCTCCTGTGAATCTAAGCTGCCAGGTCAGGCTAAAACAACCCTAAATTGCTGAGTACTCACAAGATTCGTGAAACTCCTGGCCTAGGTGCTGGCTAAGCATTTAAATAACAGCCCATGCTAAGCACAGAGACGACTAGGAAACATCCAGTCTCCTTGAGCCAATCATCTGAGATTCCTCCAAAGAAGAGATTCATTGGATTTCTTCAATACAGCTAAATCTGAAAGATGCTTCATGTGTTGCACTGGGCTGGCTCTTCCCTTTAGGGGATGATGAGTCCCTGTGTCAAGGGGGAAAGCCCCCATCTTACCTCCATTATTGTTAACTTGCTCCCACTGGTTTCAACACTGGATCACTTACTGGTACACCAGTTCCAAGTGCTCCTTGTCTGAGCATTAGCCGCTTTTCTGAGCTTTCCATTAGCACTCAGTGAATGGAGAATTGGAAGAGCCCGGAGGAAAGCTATTTTGGAAAGCAGTTTCCCAGCGTGCCCAGCACTGGTTAAACAGCTCCAGTCCAAGGCTCTTGTGTTGTTTTTCACACGTCCAGAGCCAAAGTTTCCAGAACTGTGAAGAAAAATACCCTCGGTGGCATATTCACCCACTGCAGACATACGATTCTCTCGTCATACCAAAGGAGCACACCCAAAGAGCTGGGCAGAATGACAGGCTGTCTGAGACTCATTTGTTTGGACAACTGACATTTAGCAAAGGCCTGTTTGTTCTCAGTGAGCACAGGTGGGGACTCTGGGGTGGAGAATTTATATCACAGGTGGAGCCAAGCAAGCATGTGGGAGGGGTTCCTGATGAGTCTCCTTATCTTCCGGGAGAGACTAGCCCAGCCCTCCTGTTATTAATGACTTCCGTGATCACATCTATGGGCTACAGAGAAAAATTTCCCCCTTGAGTAAATCAAAATAATTGTCTGGGGAATGAAGGCTCTGGAACAAAAGAAGTCAGCTGTGGAGACCAGTAATGAGAAGGAACAAATGCACCTGAGGGGGAAAGTATTAAAGGAAGGTAATTCCCAGGAAAGTCTGAAACAGACTTCTGTAAGGACAGAGTCAGAACAGCAGAGCTAGTGCCTGAATGACCACATGTCTCCAAAGGACTCACATCGTCCCACCACTCCCACCTGAGAGCTTCCCACATCCTCGACCTGTCTAAGGAGCCTCCTTCTTTTCTTCCTTAGGGGACGACTGGGTTTGAAGCACATATTGATAAATGTTTGGAGCTGGCAGAATATCTCTACAATATCATAAAAAACCGAGAGGGATATGAAATGGTGTTTGATGGGAAGGTATGTACTCAGATTTCAACAATCCCCCACATTTAGTCAATTCCAGTCCCTCTCCCTGGGATTTTCAATCGTCAATAATGTGCTGTCCAGCGGGACCATTCCAAAGGGGAAGCAATAGATGGTGGGGTAGCTCTTCTGAGCTGAGATAAAGATCTAGCTCACAAATCACTCTATAGACTGTGAAAGTGAAGCACCCTGAAGGCGACTGCTCATTTTTAAATGGGAGTTGTATTCTGAGCCTGAAGAATGAATACATCTGAAGCATCCCTCAGAAGTTTGGTCTGGACATGAGTCTTACTTTGTATCCTCTTTGTAGCCTCAGCACACAAATGTCTGCTTCTGGTATGTACCTCCCAGTTTGCGCACTGTGGAAGACAATGAAGAGAGAATGAGCCGTCTCTCAAAGGTAGAGCTCTTCATTTTAACTTTACTTTTTATTTGTGTGTGTTGTATATGTGGGTACATGCTCATATATGTGTGCGCATGTGCATGCAGGCGAGTGTGCACTGTGGCAGTAGGGGGAGAATGAAGTAAAATTCTGGTCAAGCAAGGTCAAGAATTTCTCTTTGTCCTTCTTACCTGTCGTAGGGCTGTAGCACCCAATAGTCACTCAAGTCATTGGTTAAGCTAAATTGCTATGAGTCTTTTGGGGTTGCAATATAATGAACTACCATAGGTCAGATGGCATGTGAGCAACAGGAACTAATTTCTCACAGTTCCGGAGGCTTGGAAATCTGAGTTCAAGAAACCAGAAAACTCCATGTCTGCTGAAGGTGCATATGAGCTCTCGGTCCATGAGTGACTTTTTCACAATGTCCTCATATGGTAGAAGGTGCATATGAGCTCTCGGTCCATGAGTGACGTTTTCACAATGTCCTCATATGGTAGAAAGAGGGCAAGAGCCTTGTCAGGTCTTATTTGTAAACGTCCCATCTCTTGATGCCATTGAATTGACGTTCAGATTGTAATCCTAGGGATCTGGGGGAAATATAGACATCCAATCTCTAGCAAGTACCATTAGACTGAAGTTGGGATCACAACTTAGAAACTTGAGGGTGCACACTCAGTTTACAGCAAGTCCTTCTCACGTCCTCCCTTGCGTAAGGAAGGGGAGAGCATTTAGCAGACCTGTTGGTGGGTCAGATCGCGAGCCTCCCCCGAGAGTGCACTGGCGTGGGTTCAGACATCTGGATGACAGAAGTGGTTATTACTAAATCAAGCAGTCACATTTCATGAGGAGGCGAAGGTGAGAATCTAGGGCAGGTGGAATTTCCTGCTGCCCCGGCCGGCTGCTCTACTGATGACCTCTTGGGCTTCTGGCTCCTGTCTTTTGTCTTCATCATCATCCTAGGTCTTTTTGCTTGTTCGGTTGGTTTTGGATTTTGTGGTGTTTTGTTGTTTGTTTTGTTTTTGTTTTTGTCTGGATGGTTCTAGGGCTAGAACTCAGGACCTCGTGCATGCAAGGCATCTCTTCTCCCACTGAACCCACATCCCCAGTTCCTCTTCTAATTATTCTTGATCACTATCTGCTTATCTTTTGTCTGTTTTCATCATCCTACACTAAATGGTGACTTCCAAAAGGTCAATAAATGGATTTAAAGCAAATTGGTAAAGAAGGAATTTGGCCTCATACTTACAGTGACGTTTTTAGTCTGCTATTGAGTGCAATGAAAAAATTTAATTGGTGAGATTTTAACATTTCAGAATGTCTCAATAATGGCTATTCTTCTCCATTTGTAAAAATTTCATAGGTTTCTAAAAGTTAAAAACAAAAATTTTATGAAATTTATAGTAAAAATATTTCTATGATAGCTATAAGGTTATTTCATGAATACCAACCCTCTTAGGAGGAAGTAGTGAATCTGAATTACAGAGAGGCTTCCTGGCTATGGTTTTTACTTTGTTTGTTTGCTTTTTGTTTGTCTGTTTTTTTGAAACAGGCTCTCACTTTGTAGTTTTCATTGGCCTGGAACTCACTATGTACACCAAGCTGGTCTTAAACTCACAGAGATCTACCTGCCTCTGCCTCCCAAGTGCTGGGATGAAAGGCATGCATCACCATGTTCCTGTTAGCTATTGTTTTCTAATGGGATAAAAAAGTTAATGGCATAAGAGGAAGAGACAATACTCTGGAACTCTTAAGGCAGTTCCAAAGATTTTTTTTTTTTTTTACTGAGTAGATCTTTAGTGACTTCTTCATCACACTGACCCTCTCTTTCTCAAATGGCTTTCTTTACTCAGAAGACTTATGAACTGACTCCAAAAAATCTAGAAATTAAACTGGATAGGTTTATCAGCACAGTCAGAGTCTTATTTGCACTTTAAGTTTGTAATTAGTGAGTGTGTGTGAAGTATATACTCCATGTTCCATCTGACTTTACTTCATCATTATGTGTGGTCACAGCCAAAACACCTGTGTATGTAGACACTGTGACTCCTGCCAGCTCAGCTTGCTTTGGAAGGGGGAGGGGGGTGCGGTGGTTCACTCTCTGTGACAATATCCGTCTGAGCTGTTCAAGGGATGTTTAATAAATTGCTCTTGTCAGAGTTAAAGATTCATTCTGGTGAGCATTTGAAGATGAATCTTTGGAACGGGATGATAAAAGACCTTTGTGCCAAGTGAGAGAGCTGAAATTTAATTTCATATGCCATGGAGAACTCCTAAAGCTGCAGTCAACAGTCTTGCATAAATACTGTGAAATCCTCTCTGAGATATTCTTCTGGATGTGAAGTCTTGTGGGTTCAGCTTTTAACTGACAGATAATTCTTCATATTATTAAAGAACATTTTTAATTTTTTTAAAATTCTTATAACTAAAAGCTGTGGAAAAAAGGAAACAAAAAGAAACTAGAGAAGTTTAGGCTCTCAAGAAAGTTGTCAGAAGCATATTATTTCTCTTCTGTGTGTACGTGTAAGGAAGTGTGCATGACCTTATGCAGAGGGCGACTTTGGGTGTCCCCTCCATTTCTCTCTGCTCTGTCCCCCGGAGACATGGTCTCTACTGAACCTGAAGCTTGCTGCTTGTTTCCCTTAAGCTGCCTGGCCAGAAAGGTTCCAGGAACTGCTGGTCTCCACTCCCCAGCACTGGGCTCCCAGGCAGGTGCAGCCACACCTGGCTTTTCCACATGGGTTTTAGGGGATTGTACTCAGGTCCTTGCACAAGTGCTGTCACCAGCTGAGTCATCACAGCCCCTCAGAAGTCTGTTAAATTTATATATCACTTAACACTGAGGCTTAGACCTGCATAACAATTCTCTGAACATTGTTTACTTTCCAGTGATTTTACATTTTATGCATTGAAAACTCTCCCTAGTTAGTACTGCTAAATCCCATAGCCTCAGGGTGAGTACCAGATTCTTCCCATTCTCCCCAAACACTACACATCAAGGAGGCAAGTACCTGGACCTACTATGTGTTACTCTTATCACCTGAGGATCTTAACTGTTTTGAGCTGCTCTCATCCTCTGATCCCGTGAAAACCTGAGGCCGTTCCTTCAAGAGAAAACAAACATGGTCCTGTTTAGTTAAAAACTAAAACCATTGCTCGCTGTTGGGTGCCTCACCTAAGGGAGCATGGGGAGGAGTGAAAAATCACTGCACTGATGTGGTTTCTCCCGTAGGTGGCGCCAGTGATTAAAGCCAGAATGATGGAGCAAGGGACCACAATGGTCAGCTACCAGCCCCTGGGAGACAAGGTCAATTTCTTCCGCATGGTCATCTCAAACCCTGCAGCAACTCACCAAGACATTGACTTCCTGATTGAAGAAATAGAACGTCTGGGCCAAGACTTATAATCATCTAGCTCATTAAGCTGTTTCAGTTCTCTAGGTAGACAATTAAGTTGTCACAAACTGTGTAAATGTATTTGTAGTTTGTTCCAAAGTAAATCTATTTCTACATTGTGGTGTCAAAGTAGAGTACAGTTAAAGATCAAAAAACATCACTCCTTTTAAAAATCCTTTCTTAAGTTTAGGATACTTCTCTAATCAGTGACAAAAGGCTGTGTTCTAATCAATAAGGAAAAGCTTAAAATTGTTATAAATATTTCCCTTTTAATAGAGTGTGCAAATCAAACTTTATTTTCACTTCAGAGCAGTAGAATTGAATAGTGCCAAATCGCCCCTGAATCATAAAAGGTTCTCTAGGGCGCAGTGAAAAGGACAAAGTAAATATAAAATGTATGCAGACAATAAAATCTCTTGCCTTTTTCATAGTATTAGAAAAAAAATTTCTAATTTACCTATAGCAACATTTCAAATGTATTTAAATACATATAATTTTACAAAAGGAAAATATATATATTAAAAGAAATCCTATTTTGTAACATATAGATTTTTATTTTATATGGGTTAAATAAACTGCAGGGCCAGATATAAAACCTAAGCCAGATTTCTTTTTTTTTTTTTCCTCTTTCTTTTAATGGAGGCACAATAAAACACTCAGCAAGGTAATTTTAACACATGCGCCCACAAATCTCTTTGAAAGTGTTATGACTTCTCTCAGTATATATTCTGACTTATCACATCTCTAAAGATAGTATTTCAAAGCAAACACACAAAAAATACTGCAATTTCTAAAAACGATTGATTAGATTCTCCTCCCGTTTAGGTTTTCCACTAGTTTTCCCTTAGCAGACCCACTCGTTAAGCATGACAAGCCCAGCATCACCCTAGGTGAAATTCGGGTAAGCATATCTATTCTGCTTTCCTGTTCAGCCTGTTTTAAAGAGAAGGTTGTTGCTGGTCTTGAAGCACCTTCTTAAACCATATACCTTTATTCGATCTTTTGGATTAATTAGAAAAAGATACAAATAAAACCTAATCAGCAAAAGAGAATATAGCCCATCCCCAGAATGCTAAGGGCCAGAACACTGAACTCAGCATGGGCAATGAGAACCTCTGTGTGACAATAATGTCTCATCCGAGTGCTATGCTGCTACTGTCTGGGGAAAGAATCATTTGCCTCCTGGATAACTGCTTCCATTCCTTCCAGCCTACACTCAGAAGTCTCTCCTACTCGACTCCCTGTTACCAGGTCCCAAATAATGAACTAATATTCCATTTGGCTCTTTTCCTTTCCTGAAATGCCAGTAGAGTTAGAGATACTCTTAAGAACTTCTATCTGCCTCCCATCAAAATCTACTGTGACCAGAATATGCAGAGATGACTAAAGTTCAAAACAATATTTTACAAAGCATGTTTCGTCCCCTGCAGACCCGACGGAGAGGTAAGAGCTATACACAGTTCCCATGATACCCTTGGTCACAAATGACAGCGCCAGCTGCTGGTATAAGAGCTACAACCTTTTCATGCACATGACAGGTTCAGATCTGAAAACATTCTCCTACCCTGGACAGATGGACATTTCACGACTCAGATTACAGGCACATAAGAGGGCCCCATCCTTAACCACTTGGAATCTTCACAAGCTTGCCCCAGACCTTATTTGTCTGGGTTGTGTACAAATGTATCGATCCTTGGTATGAACATGGCTTCAAGCCCTTGCTGTCTAGAAAGCAAATGGATTCCCTGTGGCAGTGAAATGGAAATTGCTTTCGGATCTGTGTGAGGGAACAGCCTCCCGTTTTAGGTCTCTAACAGGCAAGCATGCCTTGCCTTTCTAGAACCTGGCTGCAAGAGTAAGCACAGGTATGCATCCATCTTGACCCTCAGGCTCAAAGGTCTCAATTTTACAGGCACAGACATTCGTTTATCAAACTTACTATTCTACTTAAAGAAGGCTGTAAGGCCCCGGGTCCTGATGAACAGGATGCTTAGCCCTTTCGGACTGACTTGGTAGCACAAGCTAGCTTTTAGTTTGATGAGACAGAATTGAAAAAGAGAACTTGTCTGTGTATGAAATTCCAGCAAAATAATTTTTACTAGTAAATTAAATCTCTAACCCCTTCTTCTCCAGATTCTTCTTCAAATTTTCTAGGAGCCTTGCTCAAACCTGTACATGGAAAGCTCTTCCACCATACTCCAGAGGAGGCAAATGTAAACCTAACAGGGCCCAGGAGTTTAAGAAATACCTTTTAAAGTAGATCTGGTATCCACTCAATAGAGAGGAATGGAGGAAGCAAAGAGCAAGGCATAGAGGGAAATTGTTTTGAATATTGGTCCAAATTCCCCATGCCAGGGATCATTATGTATAACCATTAATTTTTAATTTTAAAAATATTGGTTTTAGCTTTAATCAAAATTGACATAGCCACTTTCATTTATACAGCAATATTGTATTTATTATTTAAAATACTTGAAAAAAGTGCAGTATGTGTGTATCTGAGATCTCTAAATGATATGGACTTCATGTACTGTCACAGGATGTGAGGAAAGAAAAGAAAATCAATTGTGTGTGTGATTGTGTTGCCTTTACTATATTGATAGTACTGTCTTGTCCCCTCAGATTGGGGTTGTGCACTTTATATCTGAATTGTACAGTGTTATGAATTAACATGTGTTGCTGTAAAAGCTTGCACAATGTATTCTTGGTATGTCTTCTTTCGTGTGGTATCTCTATTGAACTTTGATATTATGAGAACTACATTTGCTCTGTTCCTGTTCTCTCCTCTTCCTCTTCCTCTCACCACTTCCCAGCTGTGTGCCCTCAACATCAGCTCTAATAGAGAGCATGCCTTCAGCCTAGCCCTATCCTAAGAAATCTCTTAAGAATTGTGTAATTTCACACAAAATGTAAGGTGAACACTCCTTCATCTCTGAAAACAGAGAAACCAATTGCGGAGTATCACCAACCACCAACACTGCAGATGTTAACCCTGCCGGGATTTGGGAGTAGGTGTTGCTCCTCAGAACATGGACAAAGGAAGCACAGATGTAAATATCATAGCCAGACAAAGAATCAAGGAACCTCAGACAAGGTATCATCTTGCACGTGCTCTTCTGTTTTCAAGCACTAAATGCAAACACTGTGTATTTCTTAGTTATGTGTGCCAAAACCTGTTCCCAAATGGTGTTCTGAATAACATCAACATTTTCCCAGCATCCCGCCATTACTAAAGACAGAAAAAAATTAAAAATAAATATACAAACATGTGGCAACCTGTTCTTACCAAATATAAACTTGTGTATGATCAAAGTATTTCATCTGTGTTGTCTCTCTGAACCCAAATAAATGTGTAAATGTGGACATGTGTCAGGCTGTGAATGCTCACGTCTCACTCTGTCATGTGGTAGAGGTTATATTTTTAGGACTTGAGTGCCTCTGCTATCTGGGGAACGTTATTGCAGAAATTGTGATCTCTTCTGCAGAGTTGGTCATTTAAAAAAAAATATTATGGAAAATTTCACAGAACTAGAAACGCAAGGAAGGGGGCTGGAGAGATGGCTCAGCGGGTAAGAGCACTTGCTGCTCTTGCAAAGGACCCATATTCAATTTCCAGTATCCACATGGTGATTCACAACTGTCGGTAACTCCAGTTCCAGATGATCCAATGCTCTCTTCTGGCATTTTATGCATGTGGTACACTTATATAATGCAGGCAAAACACTCATCCGTATACAATACAAAAAAACCAAATACAAGATTTTTAAAGGAAAATAAAATAATAAATTCTCATGTAGCCCTCACTCATTTCCATTGTTTACTGATGCAGATCCCAAATCTTATTTCATCTCTTCCTCTACCAACACGTAAATATCTTTATACGAATATTTGAGAGATAAGGACTCTTAAAAACTTGCTATTACTACAAAAACAACAATAGTAAAGAACTGGGACATCCAATTCAAGCACATGCTATAACCTCACCTACACATGGACTGGGCAGATATTTGTGGTATATTTCCCATTGTGGTGAATACACATCTGGACCTGTATACAGTTCAAATTTGGGGGAAGTCTTATATGTTCAGAGATTTTCTCCTAGGTTCTCAAGAGCAGAACTAAGGGCAAGTTAAAAGCTGTGCTTCTAAGGAACTAATTCTTTCTAAGAACTGCAAAACAGAGGCCACACTGAACATTCCTAACTTTGTTCATATTATTCTCTGGATCTAGGAAGAATTTACCAGTCTTCTTTGATTTGGGCAAAAGTATCTCAAGAGAATTAAGAATGTGGGCTCTGCAGTTAGATTACCTGGGAGCAAGTCACACCTATCACTGACCAGCTGGGATACCCTGAGAACATCACTTACCCTCTTTGACTTTGTTTCCAAGCTTTACAACAGTAGCTTTCTTCATAGAGTTTTTGTGTCAATTAACCAAATGTAGGTATGGCACTGAGCATGGCTCTTAGTACTTGTGATGACTAATCTTCATTATAAAGTCACTGGATTTGCAGTCTGAGGGTATTTTCAAAGCAGCTTAACTAAACAGAAAAGACCCACTCTGAATGTAGGTAACATAAACTCGTGGGCTGGGGCCCTGGACTAAACAAAAATGATAAAGGGAGAAAGAGCTGAGCACAAACATTAATCTCCCCCTCTGCTTCCTGACTGCAGATGAAATGAGACCGTCCACTCCACACTCCTGCTATCCTGATTTCCCTGCCGTGATGGACTGTATCCCCTTGAACTGTGGATCAAAATTAATTCTTCCTTCCTCGAGTTGCTTATGTCAGATACTTTGTCACAGTAGTAAGAAAAGTAGCTAAAAGAGAACTCAGCAAGTACTCAACATCTCTAGATTGTGTCATAGGGTGAATTCTGTAAATCAGCTCATGTCAACTCCTTAAACATTCACACTCCACCAAGTCCTCTACTACGGACTCTTAGTACAGTTCGGTGGAAACCTACCTACCAGTTCAGTCTGGAAATACATCTTTCACATTGTCTTCTCCTCACCCAGTGTGGACTGTCCTCTCCTCTTATTGATCTTTCTCCCTCATCTCTATCTAAAACACACTGAGCCCTAGCAAGATTCTCCATGATCTCCCATGGTGCTCTAAAGTAGAAGTCCCTCCATCCATATTTGCCAGAGCATCTTCCCCTGGTGCATGGTGTAACAGTGACTAAGTCCACTGATGTCCCGAGCTTCCTCAGTTAAAGAATAAGGGAAGAGGTCTTAAGAAAGAAGAGGCTACAGATGGTGTGAGATCACAAATTTAGACCTGCGTCAAGTTGACCTGGACCTCCAACTCCCACTTCCCTTGTTTGTGCCTACTTGAACCCTTTCCTTCAAGTGCCTGTCAGGTTAGAGGCTCCCACACATCCTACCTCCTGCATACTATCGCTGCCATCATGTGGGGACTGGGTCTATGTAAACGGTACTGAGCAAAGCCAAGCAACCCCGGATACCCTGAAGGGACGGTAGGAGTCTGACCTGCTCTGCCTGATGCCATAACCTGGCCCCAGGAAGCCACTGTAAATATGAATCTTCTTTTCCCTCACAGAGATCACCCCGGACCAGAACCAGGGTTTTGGGTTTCGTTTCCTTGTTCCTAATTTCCACATCAGCCCTACAGCTTTCCCGCCTTTACCTAAAGACCCCACTTTTAACTTTCCCGCCTTCTGTAATGGACAGAAGGGCCTCCCTATATAAACCCCTGCCTTGGTTTTAATAACTGAACTGCCCACGGACGCAGTATCCTAGGAACTCCTCCCACCGCACTCTGAGCCACCTGAGGCCCTGTTCGACCGTCCTCCAGTCTCTGGGACGGCTGGAGCACAACAGCGGTGCTGGAGATGGAGACCCACCCACACCATCAGGGGACCGGTGCGGAATCCCTCACTCACTGTACAGGTGGACATCCTCCCCACCACCATTCTGGTACCCTAGTGCCCACTTCAGAGGACCTGTGCCAAGCACCTTGATCATCCACAAGCAGCCGTCACCTTTTTCTCGCTCTGGGATCACGATACTGCCATCTGAGGACCTGGGCCAAGCACCCATTCACTCCACAGTTCACCCTCCCCATACCCTTTCCTCCGAGGCCATGATGTCACTGTCTGAGGACCTGTGTCCAGAGCCTGCAAGCGTCACAGATAGCCCTCATCTGTGCCTCTCTTTAGCACTCTAACCTCAACTTCTGAGGAACTGCAAGGAGAATCTTCTCGTTCTACACTGTACCCATGGGTGTAGTCAAAAGTCACACCTGCCCACAGCTGACCTGGGGTCACGTCTGCCACCTCATTCACAGTCAGCACTGGGTGGCCACAAGACTGAACTTCAAGCATCACCCAGATTACATAAAACTTTTAAAACTAGCATATCAATGACTAGAGGTCCAAATACACATTCAACTCAGGAGCGTAGACAGCTATATTAGAAAACACAACCAGTGATCTAACTCCAGATGCCCTCTCAGGTTCTATCGTAAAAACACAAACAAAATGAAAAACAGAGACTTCTCCAAGAAATATTAATGCCACATAAATGATTTCCTATGATAGCAACTTAGATGACACCTAAGACAATGAATTCAGAAGAACAAGTATAAATGTGCTCAAAGAACTCAAAGAGGACGTGCACGAAAACCAACAAAACACAAATAGTTGAATGAAGAAAATTTCCAGTTGATATGGAAATGGAATTCAATAAAGAAATAGAAATAGTTAAGAAAAAACCTTGAAATTAAAATTTCAAGGTCTAATAAAAAGCTCAGTGGAAAGTCTCAGCAATAGAATGGATCAAGGGAAGAAAACTGTCAGAGCTGGAAGATGAGGTAGAGAAATTAGATCATCCAAAGAAAATGATAATGTTTTTAAAACGCTCATAAACAGAGCATGCAGAATCTTTGGAACACTATGAAAAGGCCAAGCCCATAAATTATGAATATATACATGAATGAGAAGACAGTCATGTCAAAGGCACAGATGCCCATCCAGGTGTAAGAGGCGTACAGGAACCAAAGGACAGGATCAGAAAATAAATTCCACATATTATATAATAGTCAAAACACTAAATGTGATAAACAAAGAAATATTGAAAGTCACAGAGAGAAGGATCAAGTCACATATAAAGGCAATCCTATCAAAAAACAGTTAATTTTTCAACAGAAATTTTAAAAGCCAGGGGTCCTAGAGTGATTCAAGTTCTAAAGGACCTGAGATACCAACCCAGACTACAATATTCTGCAAAATATCTGTCATAATTGAAGAAGGAAGAAAAACTTTCCAGGATGAAGCAGGCTAAAGGAATTTATGACTACTAAGCCAGCCTTACAGAGGATAATGAAAGGAATACTGAAGAGACGGAGAGGCATTCACAAGACGCTATAGGAAAAACAAAACAATATTAGTTCCGTGGTTAAGAAAAGAAGGACTAAGAAAACAAACACTACTGTCAAGGTTGGCTTCAGCTGTCAACTTGAAACACCTAGGAAGAAGGTGTTTCTCTACCAGACTGGCCTATGAGCATGTCTTTAAAGCATTTTCTTGATTGTGTGTGATGTGGGAAGACTCATCCTATGTGTGGATGGTGCTACTCCTGGGAAGGTGGTACTGGTTTGAATACTGGCTGAGCACAGGCCAGAAGAGTAAGCCAATAAACAGTGTTTTTCCATGGTTCTGCCCCTAGGCCCCTGCTTTGAGTTCCTGCTTCCTTTGAGTTTCCTCAGAGATGGACGTGCCTTGAAAGAGTAAGATAAGTAAAATCCTTCCTCACCAAGCTGTTTTTGGTCAGTGTTTTATCTCAGCAATAACAAGCAAGCTAGAGTGACCACAAAATCATCAAAATGACAGGAATCAGTACACATCTCCACTAATAACTTTGAATATCAATGTTCTCACCTCTCCAATAAGAAGACTTAAATTATCAGATTGGATTAGAAAACACGATCCCTCATTTTTCTGCCTCTGAGAAACATACCTCACCACTAAAGATAGATATTATCTTAGAGTGAAAGAATGTTCAAAAGTATTCCAAGCAAAGAGAGCCAGAAAGCAAGCAGGAGTTCCTCTTCTAATGTCTGACAAAATTAGATGTTAAGTTGAAACTAATCATAGCAGATAAAAAAGGTTACTTCATGTTGATCAAGAGAACAATCCACCAAGAGGACATGGCAATTCTGGGCATATTCACACCACATTCAGGTGCATCCAATTTCATAAAACAAATGCTACTAGACATAAACCCACAAATTAATTCCAACACAGTAATAATAGGTGACTTCAATACTCCACTTTCACAAATGGACAGGTCACAAATGGACAGAAAAAAAAATAGGAAGAGAAATACTGTAATTAAATGACATTGTAGATTAAAAGGACCTATCAGTTATCTACAGAATAGTCCACCTAATACTAGAGAATACACATTCTCAGCAATCCATGGAACTTTCTCTAAAATAAACTATATGCTGGAATACAAAGTAAGTCTCAACAAATATAGGAAAATTGAAATAACTTCTTGTATTTTGTCTGATCACAGTGGAATGAAGCTAGTTATTATTCGAAAAAGAAACCACCAAAAATGCACACAGCATAGATGTTGAACAACACACTACTAAATTACTAAAGGATCACTGAACTAAGCTTAGAAGAAACTAAAAGATTCCTATAACTTAATGATAAATAAAAGCACAACAGAACAAAATTTATGAGATAAAATATAAGAGGTCCCAAGAGGAAGTTTCTAGCTCTAAATGCTTACATCAAAATACCAAAATATATAACTTAATGATGTGCCTTAAGGCCCCAGAGAAACAAAAATAAAACAAACCTCAAAACACTAGACAGGGAGAAACAAACTCAGAGCAAAAATTAATGAAAATGAAACACATAATCAAAGACTCAATGAAACAGCTTATTCTTTGAAAAAATAAACAAGAAGCCGCATGGCAGCATATGCCTTTAATCCCAGCACTGTGGAGGCAGAGGCAGACAGATTTCTTTGAGACTGAGGACAAGCTACACAGCTAGTTCCAGGCCCACTGGGGTTACAGTGAGACCCTATCACAGAAAGAGGAAGAAAGAAAGAAAGAAAGAAAGAAAGAAAGAAAGAAAGAAAGAAAGAAAGAAAGAAAGAAAGAAAGAAGGAAAGAAAGAAAGGAAGGAAGGAGAGAGGGAGGGAGAGAGGGAGGGAGAGAGGGAGGGAGGGAGGCAGTGAAAACAAAATTGACAAACTCTTAGCCATATTAACCAAAAGGAAGATAAGACCGAAACATTACAACAGATACCAAAGAAGTTCAGAAAATCATGAGGACATACTTTAAAAGCCTTTATTCCACTAAATTGGGAAAATCTAAAAGAGATAAATTTCTGAAAGTATATGACCTACCAAAATTAATCCTTACAAAATAATGAAATAAATATTTTAAACAGTTCTATAACCAGCAATGGGATTGAAACAATAATATAAACTCTCTCAACTAAAAAAACGAGCCCAGGGCAAGATGAATTCACTGCAAAATTCTACTACTCATTTAAAGAACTAACACCAGTACTAATTATATTATTGCATAAAATAGACAAAGAAGGAAAGGTTCTAAACTCATCTTACTCTGATACCAAAACAACATAAAGACACAACAAAATAAAGAAAATTACTGACAGATCTCCCTAACGTATACATACAAAAATCTCAATAAAATATCTGCAAATCAAATTCAAAAGCATATAAAAATTCATCCATCATGACCAAGTTGCCTTCATTCTAAAGATACAGGAATGGTTCAACATATATAAATCAATGAATGTAAATTCATCACATTGATGAACTCAAAGACAAATTGTATGATCATTTCAATAAATGTAGTAAAGGCCTTTGACAAAATCCAGTATCCCTTGAGGACTAAAAATCATCAAGAGGCCAGGGATGGAGGAAACACATCTCAGTATAAAAACAAACCTATATTCAACATCATGCTAAATTAAGAAAGCATTCCCACTAAGGTCAGGAGCAAGACAAGGGTATCTACTCTCTTCGCTGCTATTCAATATAGTGCTTGAAGTCTTAGCTAGATCATTAGGATAAGAGAAGGAAATAAAAGTAACACAAACAGGAAAAGAAGAAGTCAAAGGATCCCTGTCTGCAGATGATATGATTCCATGTATAAGAGATCCTAAACACGCCACTAAAAAATATTTCTTAGAGCTGATAAACACATTCAGAAAAATGGTAGGGTATAAAATTAACACACAAAAAATAGCTGCCTTTTTATATACCAACCACAAATACACTGAAAAAAATCAGGGAAACAATGCCACGCATAATAACAGCAAAAGAATAAAATACTTGGGAATAAACCTAACCAAAGAAACAAAAGACCTCTACAATGAAAACTTTAAGACACCAGAGAAGGAAAATAAGGAAGAGAGTAGGGGATGGAAAGAACTCCACTGCATAGGGGCTGAAAGAACTGATAGTATGAAAATGGCTCTCCTATCAAAAGCTCTCTGTAAATTTAATGCAATCTTAGTTAAAATTCCAAGGCCATTCTTCACATATGTAGAGAACGCAACCTCAAATTATATAGAAGCATAAAAGAGAAAAGATAGTCAGACAATCCTGAACAAAAAAGATTGCTGCAGTAAATATCACCAAACCTAATTTCAAGATATACTAGAGAGCCAGAGTAATTTAAAACCACATGCCACTGGCACAAAAAAAAAAAAAAAAAACAGACATGTAGATCAATGGCATAGAAAAGAGAATCCCTATGTAAGTCCATGCAATTGCAGTTGAGATGTGTCAAAAATACAGACTGGAGAAAAGACAGCACCAGGTAGCAAGGCAGTGAGCGGCATTCTTTCATGGTCTGTGCTTCAGCTCCGGCCTCCTTCTACCTACCTTGAGCTCCCTCAGTTGATGAACTGTGACCTGAGAAATGGAAGATAAAATAAACCCTTTCCTCCCCAAGTTGGTATTGGTCAGTATATTTCTCACAGCAATAGAAACTAGAACAGAACAGAACATAATGTCTATCTGATGTTTAAAAGAAACACTCCGGGCACATGCCTTTAATCCCAGCACTCAGCACTCAGGAGGCAAAGGCAGAGGCCATCAGAGCTCTGAGATTTCAAGGCTAGCCTGGTCTACATAGTGAGTTCCAGGACAGCTAGGACTACAGGGAGACCCTGTCTCAAAAAAATAATAATAATAAAGAGAGAAAGAAAAAGAAAAAAAAAACAAATACAATCAGAATTAGTTCTTGGTATATCAGTGGATGCTGGGATCCTACAAAACCCACATTGTGTCTTGGCTTTTTGTTTGCCGTGATCAAGTGACTGATGGGACTTGTTTCATGGTACAGCAGCTTCACAGACTCCAGTGAAAGGGAGAGGGGCAATTCTCCTTCCACTTCAAGCCTCGAAAACTTCTTTGTTCTTGATCCAAACAAATCCACACATTTAACAATGTTCACTACTGCAAGAAAATGGAAAAGTACATTTATGGAAAGCACCTGATTTCGCAACTGCCTTTGATCATGCAAAGAAAGCTGTGATTTGAAATGGCTTTTGCAACTTTTCTTGACTCTTACTGTATCAGTTCCCTACGGAAGCTACAGTAGGAGACAGGGAGGGAGCTAAGACAAGGCCAAAGCTGTGCATATTTTACCTCTTCACCCCCAGAAGGCTATGGGAGACATTCTCCCCTTCTGCTGGATGAGTGCACTTACCAAATGTGCATCCTGAACGTATGTGAGATATCACTAAATGACTAAAGGAATTTGTTTTTGTGGTGAAAGCAATATTATCCCAGAGTGTGTGAGGTTTTTAAAAATGGCTCTTGCCTGATACTTTCTCTGTGTATAACAGTAGAGGGGTTATGTTCTTGTTTTGTTTTGTTGAAGCAGTGTCTCAGTATGCAGCCCAAGCTAGCCTTGAACTCATGATCCTCCTGCCTCAACCTCCCGAGTGTTAGGATTATGGACTCCTGCCACCATGCCCAGCAATAAAGGGATTCAAATAACAACCAACAAGTATTTGACTAACCTGATCAGAAATAGTGATAAAACAAGAAATTGCAGACACTAATTCTGAAAGCTGGGGGCTCCTCCTCTGATCCTTGAGGCCTGTTGAGGCACCAAATCCTATTAACTCTTCCCAGAAACTTCTACCGCCAAGTACACACAGTCTGATACAGTGTATGATATACCAGGTGCTGAGTTTGTCTGGGCTTGGAAAACAGGTGAATTCAGACCTCTGTGCCCATGTTTTCATTCCTCTCATAAGCCAGCTGCTAGCTCTACAGGCGGAGTCACACTGGCTTGCTCAAATGCTGGCTCTGTCATTTATTAGCTTTGCAGACAGCTCACTTAACTTCTGCAAAGCTCAATTCTCTAATCTGTCAAACAAAGACAAAAATAGCATTTGACTCTCAGGGTGATAATGAAGATTCAAATGAGAAAAATGCCCGATGCCTGGAATACAGAGAATGTTCAACTCACATCAGGCTCATTTTATTCTATGCTGCTCCATGGATGGACTGAACTTGGATGCAAAGCCTACCTCTTACATGAAGTCCTAGAGGACTGTGTCCTGTTACATAACGGTTCTAAGCAGGAACATCTCCTTGAGGAACTTCATATTATGCATCACCCCTGATATAGTCTTGGCTGTGATGGTGAGTGGAAGGCAAGACCCAGAAGCCTGGACAGGCAGCGGAGAAGAAGAGGAAGAAGAAGGCATACGTTAACCAGGTGTAGTGGCACTCTGGAGGCTGAGACAAGAGGATCGTGAATTTTGAAGCTCTCCTAAGCTATATACCAAGTCTTCAAAAAGTGTGCTACAATACTGACCTGTCAAAAAGATGTATTCACTGGTTCATTAGTGAATAACAGTTATGGGGAAAATCAGCCACTTTCTGATTGGATTTTAAGGCCTTTCCACTGAAGGAAAACCATGCCAGGAATGGTAAACCTGGCCCAAAGCTCTCAGGTAGAGAGGTCATAGATCCTGGTGGTTAACTTATCATTGATGGTCCATTAATGGACATATTAAGCTGCCTTCTAAATATTATTATCTACGGATTATTGCCGCTCTCAGCCTTGGCCAGAGAAGTTTCATTTTACAGTGGGAAATATTGAATGTACAGACTCTGGGTCAAAATGCTGAAAATAAGTGACTAGTGAGGTTTTGGTCCTATATGAACATTTGATCACCCCTCTAAGGCTCAAAGAAGAGAATATCTGTGGAAGAGAATATAAATCCATCACGGATGGGAAAGGGGCTCATGAGATGCCACATCTCCTTGAGGAGCTATAGGTAGTCAATGCTACCTAGGGGAGAGAAAGGTGTATTGTGTTACTCAAGGGTATAGCCACTGATAAGCTGCCCTTGCCTAAATAAGTAAACCCCACAAACCAAAAACATGAAAGTAGGAGGAGGCCTTGGAGAGAAGAAGGGGGTTGCAGAAGGATTATAAAGGGGATAAGGGAGAATAATCGGTGTGAGATCAAGTACTTTACAAATAAATAAATAAAGATACAGCAGTGTATTTGGCCCAATTCCCAAATGCTTGTTTGGAATCCCTTCCCCAAGAGCATCCTTTCCTCAGGCAGACAATTTTCAGAGCAAATTGACGTGGAACATGGGCCTTCACTGGAATCACTAATATGGTTACTTGCCTGATGGCTACTAGCTTCTGTTCATACAATGGGCTATAATCATTAATGTAACTTATGCGCTCTCTGCGAACTCTTCTCTTCCTAATCTCAGAAGCAGAAACCTATCAATACTCAATGCAGTGGAATTTGGAGATGGGCACCTCCGTGCTTAGTCATGCGAAGTGAAGCCTTCATGAATAGGCTTCAGCTCTCTGTCAAATAGTTACAATGAGAATTCAGCAGTGTCCAACCCAGGAGAGAAATGGTGGCACCCTGATTTCAGCCACCAGCCTCAAGAAGAGTGAGAAAGAAATTTCTGTTGCTTTCAAACCTCCTAGCTTATGCTGTATTTTTACAGGAGCTGTGATGGTCAGAATGAGAATAGCCCCCACAGGCTGCAAGTATTTGAACATTTTGTCCCCAGTTGGTGGCAGTTTGGGGAGGCTTTAGGAGGTGTGGCTTTGCGGGAAGATGCACATCACTGGGAGTCAGTTTTGAGAGTTATTAAGCCCTGCCAGATTTCTAGCTGCTTTCTGCTTCCTGTGTCTGCCTGAAGATGTGATCATTCGTCTTTCTGTCTCACCCACCATCATGGACTCCTACCCCTGGAACTGTAAGCTCAAATAAGCTCTTCCTTCTTTAGGTTGTCTTGGTCACAGTGTTTTATCACAGCAACAGAAAAGAAAGGAACAGAGCAACCTTATCTAACACGACTGGGAAGTGACACAGTGAAAAGAACAATTCTTCTCCAAGCCAGTAAAGAGTTTTCAAGACCAACAAATTCCAAAGGACCATCAGAAGTTCTGAATGGAAGGTCACATCTGTCCCAGGCTAGTCCTTGGTTCCTAGCATGTGCACCACAAAGCACAAACAACACACAGGACTGGGCTGGGAAGCCACTTTTCTACTGGAAATCCCCTTTCTACTTTTGGGAAAAAATTCTCCTGACCCTAACTGAAGAACAGGAATAGAGGCACCTTGAACCAAAATAAATGTTCCCACCTTCTAAGCTGGCCATTTTTTCCAGTGACCAAAAGTTGACTCATACACCTACAAACCTGGGGATGGGGGAGAAATGAGAATCAAAGATTTTCCTTCAATTCTGGTTTTAAGTCAAAAGGATATCTTGTCAGTAAATCTTCTGTCTTCTCGTTATTTCCTCTACATTTGCTGTAGGATGGTAAAATTATTGTAGTAAAGAACAGGATCTTTATTATTCATTTCATTTAAATTGCTACATAATGTTTATAGAGATGTATTCTGGTGGGAAAACCCATTCCTCATCCTTCCTCTCCACAGCTGGCTAGCTGGGCTGGTTTACGTTCAGGGAAGAACAGATGGTTTCAATTATGACTTAGCAGCCATGATGTTCTTTTGTATGAATGTGCTTGTAAAAGTTGCAAAGAGAACGTACTCTTGGTCCACATTTTTGAAATCATGGATGAAATTTCAGGTAAAGTATGTATAAATGGACCATACCTTGACATGGGTGGGAATTAAATTCTGACCCTGAAGGATTATCTCTGCTTCTGTTTGTCTGGGGTAATTTGTTATAAGAGATTATTTTGCCTGTGAGTAAATTCAGTGTGTGAAGCACCCAATCCATGGGTTATTGCAGGAGGTTGGTGAGGGCATTAAAGGGTTGAAGAAGCCACAACATCACAGCATATTTATTTATTTACTGTGTCTTACCATCACTCTGATTCTAAGGCAGCTACTCCAAAAATTCTAAAGTCCTTTTCAATACTTCCTGGATTAATGGAAGAATTTCCTACTCTACAATAATATATTATCATTTTTTTCTTCTTTTTATAAATTTTTATAAATTCTCTTTTTCACCTATAATACTGTTAATGGTACTGATCTGAGAGCTTCTAGGGACTGATGCCTCCTGCCCACTGCTTTTCCTTTGTAGGGTATTAGAATTGCCTAATGAACTGCTGGTCAGTCAAGTGGGTCAGCAATTCAGTGGGTGTGACTGATGGCTACCCGGAGTAGCTCCTCATATAAACTAAGGACTTTGTTTTGTCTTAATTACATAAACATCAACTGGGACCATGTGCTTCTACTGAAAAAAATGACATGGGCTTCTGTACATTGGGAGCAGATTTGGCTCCAGTAAACTCATTTATAAGAACTTTATGGAATTCTGTTTAGACAGGGCCCCACAAGGGACAGACCAGATAATCACCTATTAGCTGATGAGCCGAAGCCACCTGAGGCAGAGGGCCCCAGATTGACACAGACCACTGCAGCCGCCTTAGCGACAGAAGTGACTCCCAGGGACCATGGAAGGCCGCAGCACACAAGGAATGGAATGGACCAGGCTGTATATCAACAGTCCACAGAGGGAGGCAGCTGAGTGGGAATTTCATTCTGCCTCCATTTACCTCACACACAGATACAGGAGACTACTCTCCCTGTCCTTCACAAAAACGTCTAACAGGAGGATACACAGGACCCTGTCAGCCAAGAACGAGCTTGGGAGGATGCACCATTTCAGCCTTTGTGTGCACAGGAACCATAATGATCTTGTCTTCCCTGTTCTCAACCAAAGGAAAAACAGAAGGAGGAAGTGAAGGAAATGGAAAGATGCCATTCATATTCCTTTATGAGTTTAAATATTAGCACATGGCTGCTACAGTAATGGGGGAAACATAAGTAGTCCTTAAGCAAGAAATGTGAGTGTTATGTATATATATATTACATGTGTATACACAAATACACATATTTATATAATTTTACCATGTTAAAGATCACGGGAACTATATAAACTATAGATTAGAGACAAATATCAGAGAAAGGGGGACTCATGGGCTTCACAAACTTAGAAGGTATTCCACTAGGTGTCATTGCTTATTTAATATATACACACATACACATACACACACATACACATGTACATGCACCTCTATTCATAGGCAATGCCATTCCCTCAATAATTTATCTATCCAAAAATATTTATTTAATGCCCATGATATCTAGCCCTGGAGAATCATTATCAGAAGTAAAAAGAGGCACAATTCATGCTATCATGAGGAATGTCTAAGAAGAAAAAAAAAAGGCCAAAAGGAAATGTAAAATTTCAACCTTACAAAAGACTAGCACATGATATATGAAAGCCTAGTGTAAAAACGTCACTTTCCTGGAGAATTAACTTCTGAGCTGGATATGAAAGATGAAAAAGATTAGGCCAGGTGGAAGGAAAGGATCAGTGTCCCAGGAAGAGGGACTGATGTGCAAATGTCATCTGGAGGATAGAAGAGTGCCCAGCAAACAGACTGAGAATGTTTGAAGGTTCGCAGGTCTCTAACCACTACAGAACAATATGCTATCTTGTTCCTGCTTTTTCCCAGCATCTAGAAGCATCTAGAACAAGTCTGGAACCTGCTGTTGTGTCTCCCAGAGGAGCCAAGAGTCAGAGAATGTGTACCAAGGTGGGACTGTAGAGGGTGGCCTCCCTCCACTCCTCATGTGTGTGTGTGTGCGTGTGTGTGTATGTGTTAAGTGTGTGTGTAAGTGTGTACCACCAGAGGTCAATGTTGGTATCTTCCCTGATTTCCTTCCACCTTACCTTTTTGAGACAAAGTCTCCCATTGAACCTGGAGCTCACTGACTGTCTACACTAGCTGGCAGTAATCCCAGGGATCTTCCTGGTTCCGTCTCCAGGACCGGGATTACAGGAGTGCACCACCAATGCCCAGCTTTTATGTCGTTGCTGGAGATCCAGACCCAGGTCCTCATGCTTACACAGCAGCACTTGTCCACAGAACCGTCTCCTCAGCCGTGTTGAGGGGGCCTTTGAGAGCATATTAAAGATTTTATTCTGAAAGAAAGCAGAGTGTGTGAGGGGGTAGATCTGTACACTGGGAGGACCAGAGTTTATCATGCATAGTCATAACGGGGAAGGGTCTAGGATAAAGCAGTACCTACTGGGAAGTGAACACAATGGTCTGAAGGGCCTGATAGCATCTTAGCCCTGAGCCCATTGTTCTCACTGACTTTGGTTCCCAGAGAAGGTCCATCCATCCTCCACTTTGTCATGGCCCCTCTGTGGCCTGTGAATACAGATGTAACCGCCAATGACATACCTGTATCAAATGAAGGAAAGATTTGAAGAAGACAGAGGAAATATAGTACCATTCATTTCCCAAAAGGGAAAATAACCATTTATTTATGTGTCAGGAAAGCTTGAGGACTGAACCCATGTGTTTCCTGGACTTATCCAAATGCCATGGAAAGCAGAGAAAAACTAAGATAATAATTCCCAACATTCTTAAGAGCAGAAGGCAGGATTGCCAACGTACCACAATCTACATGTTTCTGAAAGAAGAAAAGAAGAATAGTGTAGAGAAACCATCAATCTGGGAGTGGCCAGAAGCTGGAGTGGGTCTGTAATACAGATCAGCGAGATCTATATTACAACTTAGCAGGTACGGAAGTGGAGCAGTGAACAATCAGAGTAACTGAGTGACAGCTCTACAGGTGACCTTTACCACTCACTGTCCCACCTGTAACTTGCCAGAACAACTAAGCCAGTCTTGGCCGTAGCCTCTTTGTCAGACTTCAGAACTTCAAGTTTTGTGGGAGGAAGAAGACCTAGCTCAGTGCTAGCTGAAGCACAATGATGAGCATTCAAGACCCCACCACGGCTGGTCCCAAGGCTCTATAATCTCAGATCGGATTTTGAAGAACTAATCACATGGCCATTGAAAGTACCAAGAATACCAAGGAATAGTTTTGGAGAACGTGACAGTGAGTCAGATAAACAACCAAAAGAGAGGACAAAGAACTACCTTCATGGACGCACCAATGCTAGGAGCTTCCCTGGCATGAACAAGGCCCTGGGTTGCATCCTCTGCATAGCCAAACAAAGCTCAGACCAATCACCCAGAATTCACCTCAATCTTTACGAAACCAAATCATCTATCTTTCCATATCAGATCTGAAAAGCCGATCATCTTCACTGGAGGGAGAGAAGCATCTTCTGAGAAAACTGAGTAACATATCCAGATGCAGAGAAAAAAAAGATTCAGGAATACCGTCAGTGAAAAAATGTAAACTAACCTTTTCAAACGTAGCAATTTGCTGAGAGACCCTTCTTTTACTTCCTACTTAAAAAACAAAAAATCTTACTATTACCTGAAAGTGTGCCCACTGGGGATAACTACAGCAGTAATATGAGAACTGAGGTGTGAAGATGTCATTATGAAGCCTATTTCTTTATGTGGTACTTTTAAAAATAATTTAGAAAGTAGCAGACATGATATGATGGCGTACAGTAATGATTCCTAATGTTTTTGAGCTCTGAACCTGTTAACTTAAAAGATAAGTAGAAAACCCAAAGGCAACAGCACGCACTTTGGCAACAAAGAATTTCAGTTTTAACTCTTCAGCAAGGCTACCCTGCACAGTGGTTGGTGGGACAAATGCCATAAAGGGTTATTTCAGTGTGGATTGCCACACCAGTTATCTTCCACAGCAGCTCCGTGGTGAGCAAAGATCTCAAATGGCAAACCTGTTCTGTTTCTTTGGTCAATTAGGGTTGTCCTATACTCCCAGTGGATTTTGTTTGTTCAAGGCTGTTGGAAGGGCCTGTGGTTGACCCTGTAGCAGGAGCAACCTAGATCCTCTTGCAATCTCCTGACTCCATTTAAAAAGATTCATCCTCACAGCTTCATTTTATTCCAAAGCATTTGTTCTTTGCCATTGAGATAACTATATGAGCCCCCTGTCTACAAGAATGTACATAAACAATAGATTTATAAGCAAAATATCTTAACGCACCAGATATTGCTTCTTTTTAAAAAACCGAGAAAGAAATGAAGTACTTCTCTACCCAGTCCAGTCTCAGAAACCAAATCATAAATCCCAGAGATGTGTTATTGTACTATAGGTTTGGAGACTTTGTATAAAGATGTGATCATGTTAATTGTCAATTTGATGGAATCTAGAATCACCTGGAAATGGCCTCTGGGCATATCTATTATGTGGGATTATCTTGACCTTGCTAATTGAGGTGGAAAGACATGCCCACTATAGATGGTGTCATTCCCTTGTTGGAATTCTGAACTGTATATAGTGAGCAGGGCTGTGTATTCATCTCTCTCTGCCTCCTGATTGTGGATGCAGTGGGCTCAGACATGTCAAGCTCCTGCAACCTTGACCTCCCCCACCATGATGAACTGTACCCTTGAACTATGAGCCAGAATAAATCTTGTGACTCTTAACGTGCTTTTATCAATATTTTTATCACAGCAACAGGAAAAGAAACCAACACAAAAAACTATGTTGAGATTAAAAACTACAAAGAAGTTCAGGTCCAGAGAGAAGGACTCTTTCTCTCCCAAAGCTACCATATGGCCTTTAAAATGTTTTGATTTATTTGTTTTTATTTTTTATACAAATTTTATTTTTTTATGTACATGAATGTTTTGCCTGCATAAGAGCACCAGATGCATGCAATGCCCACAGAAGCCAGAAGAGGGTGTCAGATTCCCTGATGGAATCTGTAGTTTCGCTCATGAAAACTACACACAGTCACTAGCTGGCAGGTAGGTAAGGGTGGATACACAACTAATTAAACTGTAGAGAACAGAGAAGAGCCGACCTCCTTTGCTCTTCAGATATGTCCATTCCTCCTCTATCAACACACACCCAACTCACGTTTCCTATGTCCCAGGCTTAACACCCAGCCCACCCTGAAAGAAGTCCAGTTGACATCAGAATAGGGTTTCTAAGTAGATGTGGAGTTATCCCAGGGTCTTTGTGCTTCTCCCTATCCCTTAGAAGGTTTGCTCATTTTCTTGACAGATACATGAAATTCTTTAATCAGAAGCAGAACCTTTCTTTTCCAATGGGACTGAAAGCATAAATTACAAATGCCGTTTCATTAATATATTGGCAAGTGTACATTTCCTTGAAAGGTTATCAAGGAATGGTTAATTCTTTCTCTTTTTCTCATCAACTTACTTAGAATGTCAGTGAGTCTGATCTCTTTGTTTACAAAATATAACCAGATCTTTCTTTCCACAAACCGAAAGATCACTATTTCCTGGTCTCTACTCCAGCTCTGAGCATTCCCCATTTACAGTTCATACTTGAAAGTCTATAGTTTCTTCAGAGTGATTTTTTTCCTAGATATTAATTTAAAGTATTTTCTTCATAATCATCATCATCTTCATTTATTTATTTATCTATCAACTTAGTTTGGATTTTCTCTTTAATACATAGAGGACATAAAACAGTACTGTCTTCTTGTTATTATTTCTTCCTTGTTGTCAAACATGGTTGGAAATGCAGCTTACACAATGGAATGTAGTATTGGGCCCATCTAAAATGGCGCTTAGAGGAAGTGAAACCAAACCAAAAGGAGGCAAGAGATAAACAAGGCTTCCTAGAAAAGAGGAACCTACAAAGAAATGAAATGCTAATTCTATGATGAAATGTAGGAATATTACTATTGGCTAGTATGCTACTTCCTCATTTAGAAGAAATACCCCTCCCTTGTATGCTAATTTTAGGTGAATTTTCTGCTCTGTGATGATTGGTAGATATGTTACTTCCTCATGTGGAGAACTACCCTTCCTTGCTGTATGCTGATAAGGTATTCTCTTTGCTATATGATGATTGGTAGAAATCTTGCACTGTATGCTCATTTCTGTGGCTTGGAGCCTTTATAAAGTGCCTGCTGAGTTCCCTAAACGGCTTCCTGCTGCACCGTTAGAAGAGCTGTAACACCCTGAAAGAGCTGTAACACCCTGAAAAGAGCTGTAACATTAAAGAGCTGTAACACTTGTGAAGCTGGCTGGCTGTGGACTTCTTCCAGCGGACTGGAACCCCAGCGGCATCTGAGTGTCTCCTGGGACCCACCAGGAGGCTGGGAGCGGGTGAGCTGCGCACCCAGTCTCCCCTTGATCCTCTCACGGGCTTTTGCCGACTGCGGGCAAGAGCCAGGGCAATCCAAGGGAGGAAGAACACAGGTCGAGTGCCGGATCTCCCTCTCACCACCCTCGCCTGCTGGACGGGGGACAGGAACTCGGTGAGGAGGAGGGCACTGACAGGTGTCTGCGAGCGGGAGCGACAATGTAGCAATATTTACTACTGGCCAAATACAGTAATGCCTCAAAACCTGCAAGGGTGTTGGTTCCAGAATTACCAGCCCAGCCACACACACACACACACACATTTTGGATACCGCGTCCTGCTGATGTTGAAGTCCCTTACAGAAAATTTCATAGTATTTGTACAGAGCCTACTTATATCGTCCTACAACTTTTAAATTATCTCTAGAGTGGACTAGAGAGATGGCTCAGTGGTTAAGAGCACTGACTACTCTTGCAGAAGACTGGGATTCTAATCTCAGCATCCACATGGAAGCTAACAACTGTCCTTAATCCAGTTCCAGGGGATACAACTTCTTCTGACCTCCAAGGGCATTGCACAACATGGGTGCACTTATATAAATGTAGACAATACACTCATACACATAAAATTAAATAAATTTAAAAATTCAATGTTTAAATTATCTCTAGAGTACTTAATATCTAAGTTAACGTAAATAATTGTTACACTATGTTGCTTAGGAGTAAGTAAGAAGTCTGCACACAGTCAATGGAAATCAGTAGGTTTTTGTCAAAAACAAAATGCAGAGCTGCCATACGACCCTGCTATACCACTCCTGGGCATGAATCTAAAAGAATCTAAATCTTACTACAGAGATGCTTGCACACCCATGTTTACCAGTGGCTATTCACAATAGCTAGAGAATGAAACTGCCTTGATGTCAACCCTCGATGTCAATGGGCAAAGTAGATGTAGTAAATTTTATTCCTCAACAAAAATGAAGTAAAGACACTTACAGGAAATGAATGGAACTGGGAAATATTGTATTAATTAAAGTTATCTAGACTCAGAAAGACAAATTCCACATTTCCTCTCATACGTAGATCTCAGGTTTTAATTTTTGTATATGTGTGTATATGTATGTAGAGGTGTGGCCGGCCATAGGTTATAAAACTAGACAGGGGACCATGAGTCAGGGAAACAGGTCTTAAAGGATGGAGGTGGTAGGAAAGGAAGTAAGAAAAAATATGTGGCAGAACAGGGGCAACTAGGGGGAGAAAGAGTACCAACAGGGGCATAGGGGAAGGGAGAGACTAAGAAAAAGCAAAGCACGCATGAAAATGCCATAATGAAAATCATTACTGTGTGTGTTAGCTTACAACTTAAGAAGAATAAAAAAATAGACACATATTCAGTTCAGATGTAAATTTTTCCCAAATATTTTTGATTCATGGTGTCTGAGTCTACATATGCAGAGCCTGTGGAATAAAGGCTAATTAATTTTATAAATATTTAGTAGTCAGTTATATTGGACGTGAATTTCTGAGTACATATGTATATATCCATATGCATTCAATTTCTATTTTCTGTGTATATAGGTCTTTATGTAGGTCTATTGTGTATATCATATATGCATGTGTACATGTAATCTAATTGTAAAATATTCTATTTCAGTCTCTGTGTTCACTGGGATGTAACTGTGATTTCAGAGACTTTCGTCTATCTTTTCCTTGCTATGATTCTGAGCACAAAGTACAGCTCCTGACACATGGTGGGCATCCAACAAATGTTCTATTTTTAGCTAAAAGCTTAATATTTATGTATTTTGAATAAGACTGACTGTGAAATAGTGTTCCTATGGCTTTAAAGATATGCTTGGTGAATTGCTAAATCCTGAGCATGTATGTTTGGAAAGTCTTGTGTCTCATGAGAAACTTTATGGACAGATGCTTGCTGGGGAGATATCTCTAGAATGCAGTACCCACCTAGTTTCTCAAGAGACACTTTGATCTCCCAAGAAGGCATACTATGATGATATTGTTATCCTGCTCACTGTATTTTACTAAACTGCCGTACTCTAGTCTCTTTACTCTTCTTCCCTTTTCTGTAAACATTCAGCTATAGTTCTGAGTACAAGTATAAAAGCAGAATTCCTGTGCTTTTGGCATTTGTGCATGGATGAAGAAATAAAAGTAAAGAAACGGCACAGTTTCGTGATAATTCATTCAGGTCCCGTGGCTGCACCCCCTGGTGGCCACAGTATTTTATGCTAGGTAAGTCAGTTTTTTAAGGATATAGGTTAAAATGCCCCATTGGAAACGAGATGACTCTGTCCAAATGAACAGAAAGGAACTGGCAACACTGCTGGGAAAGTTTAAAAGTGAAAAGCTCCTGATTGACTCAACAAGCATTTGCTGTTTACCTCTGACTTGTCAGGTACTAAGCTTAACGATACCAGACTGAGCGTTTGCATAATGCGAGGGGACATCACCCGCATCTAGTCTACAGCAATGTCCCCCAGGAAGTTGTGTCTTGTGCTCCTCTACTGCTGTCTGCTTGAGTTCTGACTTGGTCATGGTATAACATCCAGAATTCAAGAGTTGGACCCAACGTCATATGCTAGAGGTATTTGGAGGTGTGGTCTTTGGGAAGTAATCAGGCTTAGTTGAGGGTGAGTCTCCAGACAACATTAGTGGCTTTATAAGAAGAGGGCAACCTCTGCCACATTGAGAGCCAGTACAAGGCCTCCACTAGATGCCGGCACGTGCTAGTGGCATGCTATTGGACTTCTCAACCTCAAGAACTGTGAGCCAAATACATTTCTATTCCTTATAAATCACTCACTGTTGGGTATTTTGTTCTGACACCTGAAAACAAACTCAAGTCTTGAGTATGCCTTTTCTCAAAGTAGTCAGTGGCTCAGAGGTCGGAGATTCGGTAATTCTGTATATCACTGTAATCAAAGCAAGGATTCTCTATTCTCTGTCCTCCTCCAACCTCAATACCTCAGTACCTCTCTGTGTCTCTCTCTGTCTCTCCATTTCCTGCATTTCTTGCCTCCTTCCTTTGATCTCTCCCTCATGTGTGACCTGCGATGTGATGCAGATTCACTTTGGCAGCAGAATTTCTTGTATTTATCCTTTGACTTCTGAACAAGAGTCCTCAAGCATACATACCTGTAATGAAAAACATCTCCCTAAGAAATTTATGTAGAGGTCTGCCCCAAGTCAGAAGAGTTCAATCCTGTAATATGTTTCTGATCAAGGCCAGCTTAACTTATACAGTTCCGAGTGAGCCGGACCAGGGGAGAAGCTCGAGTCGGTACGTCAGTAACCAGAAAGGAACCCCAACCTCTTTGACCCTGCAAAAAAGCTGCTGCCAAAATTCAGACCATTTGTCTAAAGAAGTTTTCAAAGTGGATGGTTTCAGAATTATAAAAGAATCTTAACTGTGTGGCAAATATCAGAATGAAATCATATTAGTGAGTTATAAGGAATTTTCCAGAAGAATATGGAGATCAAATTTTAAGTTTGTCAGACATTCAATAAGTATTTTAGCCATTTTATTCTTCCCTGAGACACGTCTCCAATTATAGCTGAGTCTGAAGCCCAGGCATGTCGTCCTAAGAGCCACTCTTTCCTGTTCAGATGCCCATGGCCCCAGCACCTCCTCAGAATGGGCTTCATGGTCCACATCTCATATGCCCTTAAGTCTTAAAAGCCTGAGGAAAACAATCCCCTTCTAGTTCTTATACTGAGGAACATTCCCATCCTTGCTTGGGCCTCTGTGAACTGCCACGTCTGTTGTGTGGCATGGTACCTGAGAACTAGGGTCGGAGCCCTGTCCCATCCAAGGCTCTCTGAAGGTATCAACAGTAACTTAATTTCCCATGTCTCCCAAACAAATAGTACTGTATATGGCATAAAACTTTTTGGATGGTCAAATGCATAAATCGATGCACAAAGAGGTCTTTAGTGAAAAAAGTTTGACTTTTGGCATAGTCAAACACAAAGGGGAAATGCATATGAATTCTGCTGAAAGTTGCAAAGAATGTATTCCTTTTTTAGTTTTAAATAAAAAATGTTTTCTCATGGTACAGAGTTAAAGCATAAAAAGAAAATAAAAGATACAGTGCTCATAATTTCATGCCATAAATACACCTACTTGTAATGGGATTTTTCTCAAGCATTATTATGAGTCTGTGAAAGGGGAAACAAGGAATAGTTAAAAGCCAATCCTAACTCTTCTGTTTACTAGTGTCATTGAGAAGGAGAAAAGGAATTATTGTGAAAAACAAGTTAATAAGTAAAGCTGTTCAGGCCTGGCCTGAAGTAGACACCTAGAGTTTCCCTCAGCATGAACTGTCAGGTCTCTGTTCACACAGAATATAACATGACCGATACTCCCCTGGGTTATCCGCAAATGACCTTCTTGCAGTAACCACTCTCTAAGGAACCACTACCTAATAATACTTATGTATTATTATCCTACAATAATTAAATAAAAATAAAATTGTTGTAGCAACAAGAGTTTAAACTCAGATGCTTTCATCACACAAAAAGTTTTTTCTTTCCCATGGCCAGAGATGGATTTGCTCCATGAACTCATTCAAGGATTTCAGTTTTTGCGCTGTATTCCTTCACTGAAATCTGCGATATTCATTTATCTACATATTCAAGGTTAGGACATTGCCCTCTCTGTTTTGCATTCCAGCAGAGGGATAGAGAGAGCCTAGAGGATGAGATCTTTCCCCATAAGGTCATGGAACAGAAGTTACACAATCTCTGACAAATATAAACGCATGTTTGGAGAGATAGATACTTAAATTATTCTTTTATATCTTATCATTTCATGGTGAGAAGTTTTCCATTAAAATAGTTATAGACCATACGAGGCTTCAATAACAGATGAACTCCCAAACCTCAATGCCTGGATACACAATAAATATTGGTGTCTCATTAATGCCACCACCCAATGCAGTTATCAGGAGTCTCTGATAATGAGAGTAATAATGAGAAGAAAAATGATCCTATGATCCTCTCCTCTAGTAGCCTCTGTACCTGATGTACTCTACAGTCTCTGTCAGCGAACCTGGAAGATCATCAGATGCACATCACTTCCGTCAAGGCTTCTCCTATCAGTTTTGGATCCTAGTCAAGAGCACAGATTGAGTTCTGTGTACCATGTATAAATGTTAATAAATATGTGACTTCGGTATGTTGATATGTATGTCAACATGCTGATTTGAACATACTGTTAATACCTGGAAAAAGAGAAACAAGGAAATGGATGCTGAGCACAGCTGGGAAATGACATGTTTTACACAAGAAACGAAGGCATTTGGTGTGGGGGTGTGATTTGTCTTTTCTCTTACCTTAGCTCTCTTGTTGCACAAATCTTCCATTCTCTCAGAAGTTATGCCTATCATAGGCAATGGCATATCCCACACGTCTCCAGAGTCTGAACACTGAACACAGTCATCCTTTGAGTGTAAAAGGTGGAAAGAGGAAGAGAGGTGAAAGACCTGGGGCATAAATAGTGCTGTTCACAAGAGTAAATGTTGATGATCACAGGACATGCTGGATTAACGCTACACATCGACATCAAGACAACTGTGTATTCTTTCATTTTGTATTTGTAACACACAGGGCCTCTAAGCCACCAAGCCAGGTTGGAACTCAAAGGGCAATATTTCTTCTTCCTACATACCAGATCAGAATCTATCCACATGTCCCAAAATAACTGAAAGTGAAACTTGGAGGTTTGGGTTTTTTTTTTTTTTCCAGAGCACCTAAGAAGAAATGAAAGCATGGAGCCTATCTATGCTATTAAGTATCATTTAGAAAGACTATTTTAATGGTAGCTATATACTCTTATATGACTATACTATAATCTGGTTGTCTCCTATTAACATCCTCCATGTAATAGATGCCTCCAAGATCTCCAAAAAGTCCCTAATACCTTCTTGTAGATTCAGAATAGTCAAACCAGAACAAAGGATCCTTAATATGTTAGAGATGAAGATGGTCAGAAGCAATTACTAAAGTCAAGACACAAAAGTAAAGCATATAAGATGGCACTAGTTGAAAAAGTGTGGAAATTCCTGATGATTATCTAAAAATTTAAGTTTCACGTATTCAAATATTTTAGAAATATTTTTTAAAACTTCATTCTCATTGCCTGTTTTTATTTCAGTAGATAAGATTTGGGTTTTATTCTTTAAAAAATGCTTTCAAGACAGAAAATCTTCCCTTCAAGTTGTTGGCCAGAGTAGTCCAAAAGACATCCAAAATTACACAGGCTATTGCCACAGTCCTTGACTACCTCCCAGAACTTGAAGGTAAGATCCTATTGCTGAAGGAAAACAGGACATATTTCAGACACAGGACTTGAGGCAATGGAACTGGAACTGACTTGCAAGTCGTTTCCCAAGAAGGCTAGCTCTCATAGTTTTGGAGGACACTATGCAAGCTGCTAAGGGAGACAGTCAATCAGCGTTCCAACTCCAGCTTTAAAGCCCAATAACCACAACAATGACCATCACAGCAAACTGTATTGGGACAGTAGTGGCACTTTTATTTCAGGTGGGAGGTGGTGGTGGTAATCAACAGTTACCTAATTAAACTTAAAGCCCACTCAATACTAAGTGGGAGGAAACTCATGTGTAATACTATAAACACAGCCAAATACACTTGACTAGAGAGGTCAAAGATCTTAGAGAAAACCCTAAGTCTGTCACATCCCTAGAGAAATGTAAGTTCTTACTATATGCTAAATACGGATCCTTGTATTTATAGACAAGTATGCCAGTCACCAGTCATCAAAGAAGCTTCTTTTCTAACAGATGGAGACTGTTAGAGAGTTCCACAACTCTCACAGACAGAGAATAAGAATAAGTGTCTATGAAACGCCCAACCCTAAGTGACACATAGACAATGGAACCTCTACACCTAAAGTGCATGGAACTTAGTAGAACAAAGGGTATAGAGAATACTGATGCATCTCTCAACTCTTGTCCATGAAGTTCCCTCATGCAACAGAGAGCAATGAATACAAAAGATCAGAAATGGTCAAAGCATATAGAATAAAAGTCTGCAGAGTCCTTGGATAGGACTCTTATGTTAAATTTTACTTACCCAGGACTCAGGGACCATTGTGGAAGAGGGGTAGAAAGATTGTAAGAGCCAGGGGAGAAAAGACAGGACCATATGGAAACAGAGTCTTACAAGCTCCTGGAACCTTGCTCATATGAACCTACAGCAATAATGTTAACATGCACAACAAGATCTATGCAAAATCGAGCAGACAAAAACACAGCATAGAACTGGGAAAATGAGCAGAAGGCCCCAGTCTTAGCTGAAGAACTATTGGCAGCTGATTATTGCTGGATAAAGGAGTGCTGATCTTCTTTAAGGGAGACTCCAGATAGACTGACTGGATCCCAGTGGATGAACTTGTACGGAGGGACATCTGCATACACTAACTTAACTCAATAGGCCTTAACATAAAGAAGAAAATGCATGAAATTGAGAGGGTGGGTGGGGGAGGGGGTATAAAGATGATTAAGATGTTTTGTCTGAAATACACAAAAATTCTATAAAAATATACAAAAAATGCTTTCAGACCACTTACTCTTCAAAAGAATGAAACAGTTACACAGACACACAGGAGTATGTGGAAACCACGTTAATGGAATGAATATTATCTCCCATATAGCTGGAGCTAAATCAATGGACCACAGTGGAACACTTTATTATCAGAGGAAATTGCTGGCCAGATTGAAACAACTAAAGAAAGTTTCTTCCAGTCTGTTCAGAACAGCTAAAAATGTGAATGTGAGCATTTCACAAAGCATAAAAATCATGAAATTTTATTTCAGGGAAGTAACTGTTATAAGTACAAAGGCTCATATAGAAAGATATCTATCATAAGATCATTTATAGTAGTCAAATATTGAAAACAATTTAAGCATCAGCAGTAAGGCAAGTGTTAAAAATTGTTACCTCTGTGCAGTGGATCACAACACTGCCATTAAAATAACATTTAATACTATGTAAAGGAGAATTGAAGGTGGTGCATGAGTGTAAGCCCAGTTTTAAAGTGAGTTCACATATCATACATATATAGAGAGACAGACAGACAGACAGACAGACAAAAACAGCCTATTAATAGAAGAAAATCTATAGGTTGAAGATAATTTCTTCTTAAATTTGCTGCAAAGATCATAATATTTTTTAATTATGAAACAGCTTTAAAAAATAGGAAATGTTAATCAAGTCAAATTGTGTTTTATGGGATTTTTGAAAACAAAGAATAACATTTAAGGAGAATTTTTTTTTAAATAAACTTTATTCAAGAGGCACAGTCTTGATTTCCGTATTCCAGGTTTCACTCAGGCATGCATTAACCAATTGTCTAAAGGCCCTGCAAGCTGGCAATATGGAGAGAAAGAACCAGTGTGTAATACTGTCTACAACAGCAAGAGTGGTGGGTCTTGTAAAAGTCTAAAGTGAAACTAATGAAAACGTTTTGGCAGAAAACTAAGAAAAATATGTCTTCATAATGCTTCCTTGAAGGTGCAACTTCATCCACAGATGAAACTTGAACCACATAGAAAAATGAATATGTATAAGTCCCTTAGACAGTAATCCATAAACCTTCCTCTCAGTCATTCTTTATTAAATTCTAAGTAGACGTCATTAAGAAACAGAGGCTTTCCTTATAGTAGTGATGTGAGTGTTATGGCTGAACTCAGGAATTAGGCTTGGGCACTAGTGAATCATGGTTTCTGGTGACAGAACGCAGTGAAAAGCATTTTGAACAGGTTCCATGTGTAATTATAACGTGACAGTGTTGCTAAGATCCTGACTTTAATGCACAGCTGTTCAGAATTCCTTTACACTCATTAAGGCAAGATTTATCACCTTAAAGATCATCTTACTTCCATATAAAGGTGGGTTTAGGGAAAATTTGCAGGCAAAAAAGAAATTTCTTCTATTGTACAATTTGGATCAACGCCAGAATATAAATCAAAGATTAATGAAATTCTAAAACCTCGATACCATAGAATACGGTCAAGATGTCATTACCTGGAGAAATTTTTTAGATACATCATGATAATTGAATGTTACAGATCTCACAGGTCTACAAGACAATTGTGCTTTTGCCTTCACTCGCTGGTCTTAGGCAGGCTTGTTGCAGGATGCTTGTTGGATTCGGTTCTAGGTTATATCTCTGATCCTATACCTGGCAGTTGCCTGGAGTGTTCTTTCCTTGGTGAACTTCAGAAATACAAAAGACCAAATTATACTATTACTAACTGGTTCAAAGCCTCACTGGGTGTCAGGTCTTATTCTGCCATCAAAAGTGATCACATGGTGAAGTCCAGCATCAATGTGGCAGGGAAACATGTTTTTCCTGATCTACTGGGAGGTACTACAAAACTACAATATTATATTAAAAATGTAGGTGAGGAGGAAAGTGAAGATTGAAAAGACCGTTCAGCTTCACTGTATGTCCGTGTTGCTCCAGTAAAATACCAATATTATACCAGCTAGTTTTGAGCAATGTTTACTAATCTGAACGGGAAGTTTTTTTGTCCTTCTTCCTATCAATCTGAGATTTGTGACTCTCGGGTTTTAAATTCATTTTAAAACCTCTATTAGTGACCAGATCAACACCTTGCTCAGTAAATGTTTATTAAGCTATTTCATGTAACTACATATAAAAGTTGTAAATTGTACATTGATTCTCACATAAAATAGAGTGGTTCTTCCTTAGCTAGACCGCATAGTCGACCATTTGGGATAATTTTAGAATTCAGTTTAAACTAGCTCTTTCTAAACCGTACTCTAAAACTCTTACAAAAGCCTCAAAGATAATGATAATGAACAAACTTAGCAATTTTTTTAATAATTCAGATAGAATAGAAACTCTTACCATGTGACTTTGTAATTGCTTTTCTACAAACTCCGTGTCCACTGAGAAGCCACCTCACTAAGGCAAATAAAACTATTCTGTTTAATTAAAGGATCCAGGGAAGAGTTTGTATGTCTGTGAAATCACATTCCTCTGGCACCAGTGGCTTTCCATGTCTTCTAAGTGAAAGTACACTGTGCCTTGAAAATTCTTATGAATTGTTACTTTATCTTTTTCTCAAAATTAAAACACAATTTTAAATTCGTTCAAAATAAGCATACAAGGAATCATTTGTGCTGGATAAATAGAAATCTGATCTCTCAAAAGCAACCATTAAATCTTCCTGATGCTTCTTTTTATCCCTTCCATAGGAGCCATCTTCCCATAATTTCTCATAAAAACAATACCTAGAATATAAGGACATCTGTCTGGAAAATAATGCTGATTTTTAGAATGAATGTAAACACTATTCTACAGCTGTTTTATTTTGAGCAAGCCCTGGAGTTCGTTAAGCATGTCAAAGCTGAAGATAACAACCCAATCCTCAAAGAAGACTGCCCTGTTGGGATTCCAGAAAAATCCACTTAGTGGCAGCTGCCTCCCACAACCACCCAAGTATAAGGAGAAAACTGAGTGCTCTGACGTGGCAACCTCTTTATTAGCAACAATTCCTAAATAGCAGAAAAAATTAGTCTACAAACTTAACTGAAATTTCAGAAAAAGATAACAGCAAACCAGCCCCCTGTGCCACCACTGATAAAACTTAAGCAACAAAGAAGCCCTAGCCCATATCTCTTTTCAAATCACAAGTGCCTGGAAGAGAAATGTGTCCAAAGCACACACTCTCTATATCCTTATTTCGTGGCTTCTCTTTGCAAAAATATTTTATTATTTTTATTTTGTGTGTGTTTTGCCTACATGTGTGTAAGTAAAGGCACATGTGTCATGCAATGTCTGCAGATGCCAGAAGAGGGCATCATCTGATCTCTCTGGAACTGGAGTTCTGGACAGTGGTTAGTAGCCATGTGGGTGCTGTGATTCAAATCCAGGTCCTCTGCAACAGCAGCCAGTGCTCTTAACTGTTGAGTCATCTCTCCAGCCCTGGCTTCTCTTTTTAAACACACCATTAATCATCATTGTAAGAAATTTTACAGAAATGCAACATCTTGTAATAACAATTTTAGATAGTCAAGTTAAATTAAAAATGCAAACTTATCCCTCCAACCACTTTCCTAGTATTTTTAGCATAAAAATTAATTTTAAGAGTCATAATTTTAAGCCCTTATGCTTCTTCTGGTGCTGGTCCTTATGTGTGTTCAGTGACCACTGAGCCATACCTCCAGTCCCTAAATCATTATTCTTAACAGCAATGTGAAAAGCATAAGTTCTTTCATCTTCAGATATATGTATTCAGAATAGATTTTTAATATGCCCCCTCTTAAAAGTAAATTGTAAAATAGCATCTTATAAAAATTACAAAAAAATCAGAAAATAAAAATTAAGTTAAATCTAAAGGGTGTTTTTGTTGCTGTTATTTTATAATTTGATGGGGTTTTTGATGTTTCTTTTTCAACAAACACATTTAAATGCATTCTCTAAGCACATGATTTTGTGAAACATAATCACATGTCACAGAAGCTGTCTTGGAGTTTCTGGTCTGAATAACTCCAACTTTGCTTTTGCCTACTGGACTCTACTTTAGGAAAACTGATAACCAAGAGAATGTAAGAAAATTTAAATATTTTATCTATTAGTTTTATTTTATGTGTTTGAGTGTATTGCCTGCACGAGTGTAAGTGCACCCGTGTCATACAATGCTTGTGGAGGTCAGAAGAAGGCTGGAACTGGAGTTACAGACAGTTGCTAGCCAACATGTGGGTGATGGGAATCGAACCTGGGTCCTCTGCAAGAGCAGTCAGTGCTTTTAACTGCTGAGTCATCACTCTAGCCCCAAGAATGTAAGAAAATATAAAATGTACATAATAGTTTGAATGATAGATTATACCATAAAAGAACTCAAAATTTGCTAATAAATTATTTCACTTCTGATTTCCTCTAAGAGTTCACTGGTGCCTTTAAAATATAATCTATCTTATCAAAACTAAATTGTACATTGTTCATATATATAAACAACTGAATATATTTTATGTGTAAAAACATAAGCTTTTCACTCCCTCTCTTCTAGAGCCACAAAGATGGTAATATTATCAAAGAGCTATTCTGCTGGTCTAAGCTTCCTTTCCACACATCTTTCATGCTCTTAACTGTTTACAATTTCACTCCTTAAAATTTTCATATTCCCAACACTGAGTCCAAATGCCTGAGCGTGACATATAGACCCTTTGATGCTCTGGTTCTTTCCTCTTATCCCAGTCCCACATCTTACTAGTAACTCTTTTCTCTTACCCCAAGCAGTCTTCCACGTCTACTTTCAGCCATTAACACACTACCCAGAGTGTGTCCTCCAAAGAACTACCTGTTTCTTGTCCAGGTAGACATGGACAGTGGCTGTTCTTATCTAAGCCCATGAGTAATTTGTTTACTCACCTATTTCCCAGCTCATGCTGTGAGCTCCTTGAGGCCACTGATTATGCTCTAGTCACATTCATGTGACTTTGTACCTGACCCACATATAGGTAAGCAAGAAATATTTTATGGATTCTTGAAAGAAATAAGAATAACCAGTCAATATCAAAGAACTACTATTGCGTAAGACAGAAGCATTCAGCAACTAACAAGAGAAAAGTTTGATTTGATGCTATGGACTATTATTAGTAAAGATGGACTTTAAAGCAGTGGGTTCCTCAGATGTTTATGAAATTTATCTAGAAAAGGGGAGGCTATCATCAAGACACATAGTAAACATTAAAACATCGGGGGTTGGATTTTATTGCATTTAACAAAGCACATCAGTACTTATGGAAACATTCACAGAAACTCAGTTAACTGAAGTAGCCAATCTTGCCACTTCTCATTCTAGATTAAAGGGGGTTTAATTACACTTAAAACTCTTTTACATATATTCCATATTGCAAATAGGCAACTATTGCATTCACAAGATATATTTTAGAACCTGTCGACATGGAGAGTGAAAGTGAATACAGCATTTGTTCGTATTATAGGATCAAACTCTTGGAACATGAGGCCAAGAGAAACTTCCAGAGGCATAATTCTCCCTCAGACTGAAAGCTCCCCTGATGGAGGCCACAGGCCTGTGTCTACAGTTCTCCTTCACCTGGGAAATGCCAGAACATTTCTCAGCTACCACTACAGAGATCTGATGATTCAACTTCCTTGAACAAGTGTATTTGACCCAGTTTTGGAAGCATTCTCTCATGTTTCAATCTTTTGATTGGAAAGTATTTTGTTTTGTTTTTAATTTGAAAAAAAGCATACTATTTGACTCAAAATAGCATCTATTATTTACTAAGGAAGTCTCAAAACAGTCTGAATTTTAATGGGCTCTGAAATAATATTTCAACCTTTAGCACCAGAGAAGTAAGGTCATTTGGTCATTCCCGCTAGCTGCTGTCATATTGGTACATGCTCCTGACTGTGACCAGCATTAACAGTTACACCGTTTTTCATAAAAATCCAACCTGGCAAAAAGAAACAAGAACAGAACATGTACGACTACATGGCATCTTTCCTAAGAAAACAAAAAGGGAAAGAGAACACAGAGTCCCTGCTCCAAGCCCTCCAGGCTCACTGAGAGTTTTATTTTGTGATTAACATCCTGTGATTAACAGATTAAAAACCTTTTGGAGGTTTTAACTAAAGGAACTGCCAGTTTCCGCCAAACCAAGGGCTAAGAAGCCTGAGAGACAGTATCTAAGGCCAATAGAATTCTCCCCTCTTTGCTATAAACCCCCTCTTTGATGTCTCCACTAATGTGTTTGAAAGGTATCTTGATTTATGGCTTTCTTTGTTCTGCTACTATAACATTTCATGAAATTGTTATCATGTTGGAACATGGAATTTGGGGCAACCTGAATCTGTGTTCCGAGGCCATGGTCACTTATATTTGGTTTCAAAATAAGCTATCACTCCCTTTAAAGAGAAGATTATGCTTTTATGTCAACACTAAAAATGCTCTACTGTCCCTTAGTTCCAGTTCTTTCCAGACTTCCATGAATGTGTCCTAGTCAACAGTGAAAAGACCTATAGGCTCCACCAATGTGTAAAGCAATGGGCAGTCTGCAGTAAGCATTTCTGACTTTCTCCCTGTCATTCTTCCATTCCGTCTCACCCCATCTAGCTTTGACTCACAGTTCTGCCAAATCTGACTTGTTAGACCCTGGATGATGTGTCAGGCTTTCTGTCACTGTGAAAAATAACTGACATAAACAACTTAAGGGGAAAATAGATTTATTTGATTCACTGTTTAACTGGTCTCAGTCTATCATGGTGGAAAAGTTGCAGTGGGGCAGAGAAGCTCACATCAATATGACCAGGAAGCAGGGTGAGAAATTTCCTATACCTGTGGCTATCTTCCTTTTTTTCTTTACTTTTATTGAGCTTTTGTATGTTTCATACAACAGCTCATAATCAAATTTAGACCCTCTGCCCATCCATGCCCCTCCGCCCTCCTTTTGTCCTCATTGTACTGGAGCCTCCAGCCTACGGGATGGTGCTACCTACATCCTGGAAAGTCATCACCCCGTGGTCATCCTTCTTTGGAAATCCCTCAAAGACATATCTAGAAGTGTGCCTTACTAACCTCCTAGGTGCTTCTAAGTCCAACCAAGTAAACAATAAAGAGTAACCATTACAAATGGACTCAGAACCATGTAGAAGCTCTACAGTACATGCTGCTGAAACAGGAACAGCCCCCAACTCTTTCCAAGACGTGTTTAACAGCAACACCAAAGACTTCGATTGGCATAACAGAATTGCTCTATGGAAGCAACCCTCAAATATTTGAGACATTACTGAAATATTCTAATGATTTTTATTTATAATTTGAAACTTCCTCATCTAAATTTGTATTTCAATGCCAAAGAATTATATGACATTTCTTAAATTCCTCTAAAAAAACTTCAAGGCACCTCACTACCTTTTTCTAAGATATGATTTTAAGAAAAAACACCTCCTTCTCATAGAAAGCATCTAACTAGAGTTTTAAACTTTTCAGACACATTTTATTACTTTCTCAATGGACATAAATACATCACCAATTGAAGCTTCACTCAAAACACATTTTCCCAGAAAACAACAACATTTACAGAGCTGGATTTATTACTCAAATCACCCCTGCAAGCTCCCCTTCCTTAGTAAATAGTGTGACAGTGGGTGAAAGATTATGAAGTGCTTAACCTGCAACCACTCAAAATTTGACAGAAATGTATGAAATTAACATTGAATTGAATGCTTAAATGCCTGTTTGCTTCTCAATCCTTTTCACCATATAATCAGCTTATAAAAAGCTTCATACATGTGTAGTAATAATAGCTTTCTCTACACATCCTCTCCGCAGGTTAAAGTCACCTGATATCTTTTTCATCAGCATCATTGTGGGTCATTGTGGTGTTAGTTAATGCTTGGAAACTGATAGCAACATTACTATCTCAGGAAACTTGCTCTAGTATCTAGTATTCGCTCATGCAACTATCGCTTCAGCCATTAAAACGGTTGTTATCAGGCTGTAGTTGTGTCTTCCTCAAGGAATTTAAGTTTTCTCCATTTACATCAGGCAGCATTTACATTTGAATTCTTTCTTTCTGGTGTTCATGTATCTGTCTCAGGGGTCATCTTTATCTAGGGAAAATAATGTTTTCTGAGTCCTCATTTTTATTTTCTTCTACTCCCACACTGCAGAAAATAAGGAGAATAGCAACATTTTTATTTTGAGATCTAACCAGCAATTCTGTGAGCTCTTCTCAGCATCAGTAAAGCTCTGGCTTGTGCACATTTTTCACCTCAATTATTAAGCACATTCAGAAAAAGTATTATTGGTATTCTTGCCATTTTCCCATCTTCTATTTCTAATTCTCTTTTGTGGTTCTCGGATGGGCAAGTCTTTTTCTTTTGCCATTTATCTATTCTTCTTATGTAATTACAGCCATCAATTTCCTTTCACAAGCACAGGGTGGATCTGAGTTTAAATCAAAAGGAAGTGCCAGCACCCTGATGAATATGATGCTGAGACTGAAAAGTCATAACAGGACTTCCGAAAAGTAAAGTGCTATCTCATCTGTGCATGCTATACATGAAAGATCCTATTACCCCCAGTGTTCAAGTCTGAAATAGCATCCTATTGCTCCGGTAAGATTCCACCGCAAAATACCTAGCAATTTAAATTAGGAAATACCTACTCTATAGAAGGAGAAAAAAAGTGGAGAAAGACAGGAAGGAGCTACGGGCCAGGCATGCCCTTCAAAGACATTCTCAGTGACCTGCTTTTTTTAACCAGCCCACCTCCTGATAGTTTGTTCAGTATGAACCCATCAGTGGATTAACCCACGATGAAGCTATCACCCTCATGATCAAATTGTCTCTCAACAGTGCCCTCAGCTGAGAACCAGGCCTCAACACATGAGCCTTTTGGGAGGACATTTCATATCTAAAACATAATAACCATTAACTTGGACCAGGATCTGCCCTTAGCCCAACACATGTGGAATTTAATTACAGTTGTTGTACACAAGAGGTTCTGTGGCCACTTATCAACGGAGTCAGAACCATTTCTGACACCTCTGTATCTCATTCCCTTCTTCAGTAGACACTGCAAGACCTCGCCACTTATGAGAGTTCTCAGGATCTGCTCTGGTTCTAGGGCTACCAAACCTGAAAATCATTTTGGTTTTGCTTTCTCTGTTCTGTTTTAATCATAATTGTTGGAATAACATCTGTTGGATTTTATTGCTCTAATGCTTTTTCCTTTTTGACTCTTCACATGTTTGTTTTTATGTAGATAATTCAAAATTCAAAAAGCATTCCAACACGTATGTGACAGTGGTAAAACCCTTTCATGCATCTTATTTAAAACTTAAACCTCAATCTCGATGGACTAGGAAACTCTCTCCCTAGTCGACAAAGCCTACATAGTGCCAGAATGTGCTATGAAGTTGCTGGGGGGCAGGGAGAAAACATCACTGTGGCCTGAGGTTATAGAGATGACCATCACATTTCACTGAATAAGAGGCCTGATCCACAAAGAGTTTCGTGCCTGATACCGTAAGCTGGTAGAAGTCCATGACTGGGGAGACCACAGACCCTAGGGAGGAACCCCTGTTGTATTGCCAGATGATCATGCTGTCAAACTACCCTCTAAATATTTATTTATATCCCTGTATTTGTGTTGCTCTCAACTTTGGTCAGAGAAGCTACTGATTGCAGTGGCTAGTAGTTAATGCAGAGACTCATAACTCCTCAAAGTGGCAAGTATAAGTAACCACAAGTGATCAACTGCGGATGAATCATCTACAAGAACCTCCCCCATCCAAGGCTCAGGGAACACTGTGGAAGAGGGGGCAGAAGGAGTGTAAGAGCTGGTAGATGGAGAGAACTGTGAAATATTGACTTCTGGACATGATACAGTTGTTGCAAACATCGACTCACAGCAGCTGCACAAGATCAAACTAGTCAAAATTCCAGCATGGATGGGGTAGTGCCCCCCAAAGCTCCTTGGTGGAGGAGCTCTTAGAAGGTGATGGCTGCTGAGGGAGGAAGACTCACTCTCCTTTGGCAATGCTGCCTGTAGGGTGCCCATGCCCCCAGGGAATGGCCCCACATCTTTGCACATTTGAATAGTACTAAGTGGATTCTGGGAGGTTATTATGTTTAAAAAAAAAAAAGAAAGACATAAAGGAGAAGAGACGGGGGGCTAGGGAAGCTGGAGGAACTAGCAGTAGGCGAATATGGTCTAAACACATTGTTTAAATGCATGAAATTTAAATTTAAAATATTAAAAACTTGAAACCTGGAAATATTGTCAATCTTCATTTTACCTTTTACCATACTTTCAAACACTGTATTTCATTTGTAGGTCTGTGTTTTTCTAAAACACTAGAGATGAATAATTCAATATAAAAAGGTAAGGAACAATCTGGAAGGTCTTTCACATTCCATCCTTTGGCAATACCTCTGTGAAGAGATTTCAGAATGTCACAGTGGAGTTTTCTAGACATTTACAGGTGCATAGAGATACAGATACAGAAGGATACAGAGAAACTTTGGGAGTATTCATATACACACATATTTCAAGCTATATGTGTGCTTAATGTCTTCATATGCACCACTAAATATAGTCAAGCACACAGGCAAAAATTGAGAAATACATAGGTTTGTGTCAGTACATCTCCAGGTTGCATTTGTAGAATGTGTATGTATATATACAGTCAAGGGCCATGTAACAGCATTTTAGTCAACAATGGAATGCATTTGTAACAGTTGTCCCATAAGATTATGTCAGAGTTGAAAACTCCTGTCTCCTGATGGTTACATAGCTCCCATCCCCAAGTAAAGCATGTCTCTCCTTTGCTATTTTTCACTTAAATATCTCCACAGAGATATTTTCAAACATCTTATGGTGATAAGAGTTGGTCTTCCCATTATATTTCACAACTAAGTGCTAATAATATAAAAAGACTATTCACTTTTACACATTAACATTATGTAGTGGTAGGGGAAATGCTGTTTCAATTTTGTTACTTTATTGTGATGGCTTCCGTGTTTACCAAAAATATAAATCAACTTCTTAGTGTGAGGAATGGCAGGAACCAATATTTTTTAGAACTACCTCATCTATACCTATCAACGTGACCATTCTTTTACTTCTTAAACTATAAATATGGAGCGTTAACAACTACCCTAATAGGAACCCTTTCTTGAAGTGCTAGAATGAACCTCATTGGTTTTAGGTAGTTTTTAATTCGCTGATCAGTTCTCACTTGCCTTGTTACTTAGAATTTTTGTGAGCTAGTCACAAATCAAAATAACCTATAATTTTCTTTTTGTGCTATTTTTTGTTAAACTTTACATGCTGATCTTGTTAAAAGGTTTTCCCTATGCACTAGTACAATTACAAAGGCATTAGAATGAGTTCTTGAGTGTTTAAAAGCATTAATGCAGAAAATATTGAAATCTACAGCTTCTTAATTTTTAAATTTATTTTTTTATTTTTTCCTGCATGTATATAAGTGCACCATGTGCATGAAATACCCACGGAGGTCAGAGGAAGGCATTGGATCTCCTGAAACTTGAGTTACAAGTGGTTGTTATTCATAGGGGTACTAGGAACCAAATGCAGGTCTTCTGGAAGAGCAGCCAGTATTCTTAACTGCTGAGTCATCTCTCCAGCCCCAACTCTAAGACTTCTTTAAAGGCATAGCTTTCCAGAATACCTGGGCAGACATTAAAAAAATAAAACCTCAGTAATTGGCTCGGATTTCTACAGTGTGTGAATAGCCTTGGCCTAGATAAATCGAAAAGAAAGGGCCCAGAGTACAGATACTGAAGAACACAGCAAAGAAGCCAGAACATCATCCAGGAGAGCCAAAGGTGCAAAGTTCTGGGCTTCACAACCCAGAGCACAGCTGCTGATAGCACAGCAGGCTTTCCTTGTCTACTTCCAGGCTGGCCTAGTCTGGAGAGTTCTGGGAACTCCTCACTTGTGCTAGGGATATCTATCATAAGTATACAAGCAGTGGTAAAACCTGAAGGTAAAATACACCGTCCTTACCTCCCCACACTGTAACAGCTTGTCATAAGCTCATTTCTGAAATGAGCATGGGAACTAAGTTCAGACTATCCCAGGAGCACAAAGAGGTCGATCTACGTATCTCTTAAAGATAGACAGCTCTAAGAGCGTCTATTGTATAGAAAGTTATCTCCTCCTAGAGCATAATCTTGGAGTTGTGTTGCAGCTTCTGAAAGCTCTGTAGCACATTAGATAATATAAATATAATTTCTATTATTTATATAATTTTTAAATTTTTTTAGACTTCTTTATGTCTTTTCAAGTCACATGAAAATTTTTCATCAATGAAGACATTAACCGTAACAACTATAATTCCAGATTTCATCTCTATCTATAATCATCTGTGTTTTGATATAGTAAAGTGCCTTGTTCCTGGTCTTGACAGAAGATAGAATTTGGATGCAAACATGTGATAAGAAATGTAAAATATGAAACATAAAAAGCTGGTTAGTAAGTCAGGGCCAGCTAGTGCGGAGCTGGAATCCAGGCTGACTTGTTTTGTGCCTTCTCGTTAGGAAGTGACGTGGACAGTGTTCGAGTTTCCTGCTAGTGACTGTGATTAGGCACTGACCAAAAGCAACTTGGGAAGGAGTTTATTTCATGCTACACTCTCAGGTCACAATCCATCATTAAAGGAAGGAGGTCAGGAACTCAAGCAGGAGCTTGAAAGGAGAAACCACTTACCAGAAACGCTGCTTACCAGCTCACTCTCTGGCTCACTCTTTCAAGCTGAGTTTGCTCTTTTATACAGCTCAGGACCACCTGCCTAAGGAATGATGCCTCCACAGTGGGCTGGGTCATCCTTTATCAATTAATAATCAAGATAATCCCTCACACACATGCCCACAGACTAACCCGATCTAGGAAATTCCTTGATTAAGGTTTCTCCTCTCAGATGACTCTAGGTGTGTTGACAGTTAAGGCTAACCAGAACAGACCAACTCCCATGTTAAAACACTCATGAGACCATCCATGAGAAATGAGCATAAAATGGAAGCAACAAGACGTGGGAGTATCAGAGAGAATAATTCAGGAGGGAGAGGATAGAAGGCCAGGGATCCAGCAATGCGGCAGCGTAACACAAGAGGTGGAGCCATAGACCCAGACACAAGCAGGAAGACGTGGGAGAACTTCGTGAACAACTAGACCTGAAGGGCTGAACGACACAAAAGAACCAAGAGAATCGCAGTTTCAGAAGAATCATTGACCACGAAGGTCAGGATGAGGAATAAGTCATCTAAGGTTCTTTAGTAAGTATTCTGCTTTTGAGGTGACTGTGGAACAATCATATGTGAAATGCTGCCCTAGAAACCCTGCTTGGGAAATTTGGATTTAGTTGTAGAACAAAAGATGAGGGAAGGCTCTCTAGCAAGGGGAGGTTATTTGAAGGGCATTGGGAACTGACAGCAAGCAGAAGACACTGGGAAGTGACTCTCCCCTTTGCCCACCTCTCAGCTCTCACACTAGCTCCAGGCCACGTGGACATGCTCTCCTCTCATCCCAACACATTCGCCACCTTGCAGTCAAAATGGCTTTCCAGAAAAAAAATCTATTTAGTCTACTTCTGGTTAGAATCTGTGTTAGTTACGTTCCTGTGACTGTGATAAATTTTCCTGAGCAGCTTAAAGAAGAGTTTACTTTGGCTTATGGTTCCAGAGCATTAGAGTCCACCATTGAGGAAGGCGTATATAAACTTTACTGATACTTTATAATGCTAGATTAAAGGTTAAATGGGAATTAGGAAATTGGAAAAATAGTAACCTGACCCCCAGAAGATAGAAATCGGAATCATATTTCCTTCCTGTGTACACATCCTTCTGTGACAGCCTGAGAGCCTCCATAACTCTGAGTGCTACTGAGAGTAGCACTGCTATAGAAGTGCTACTCTCTTCACTTCTATAGCACTTCTATAGCACTTCTATAGACCCTTGCCCACAGCAGATTAGAGTGATAGTGGTCACCTGAGCCTCACAATGCATCTCTCAGATTCTCTTGGAGATCAGGAGTCATGATATAGAGACTGGGGGAATTTGTTTTATGTGGTTAAAAAGTACTTCTAAGAGAAGATGTGGATTCAAGTGAGTTTTGTGATCACAGCAAAAACAAAACAAAAATAGGAGTCTCGCAGAGGAAATGGATCTGACACACAGGAGAATAAAAATGGCAGTCAACCACTTTGTCATCATACGGGAAGATGATGGGCATATCCTATTCTTCTTTTAAAAATCATTTATAGATACTTTAAATAGAAATTTGGCTTCTTGGTGTGTTATCACAGAAGACTTGGGGCTCTTCAAAAACCTGAGGTTTTAGAAGAAAGACAGTTTTTCAAAAGCAAGAAGTCAAAGCACAAGGTTATCAACTACATCTGTAGCAACAGATGGTGCCAGTAATTGTTGTTCAAGAGCTGCACGTTGTTTTCATTTTCTCAAAAGTAAAATATGAAAATGGGGGTGCACAGATTTTAATATTCCATTTCCAGAGTCACTGCATGAGCATTGCAATTTATGTGACTTTCTTAAAACCATTTACAGATATGAAAGAGAATAAACTGATTTTGAAAGGACGAGGCCCTTTTTAAACAAGAAACATTTTTAAAAGCTATCAAAAAAATATCACAACTTAGAAAAATTCATTTGAAATTAAGTCATTTATTTGCATTTGAATGAGATGCTATTTCTATGCATTTGGAAAAAGTCAGCATTCTGCCTCCAGTTATTCAGAGACTTAACTATCAAACTTTCTTTGCTAATCACTGTAATGAAGAAGTTCTGCATTTCTCATAATCTGTGAAAACTCAGAACTCACAGTCCCTTCTGGTGTATTTATAGGACTTTTAGTAAGAGTTGGAAGATAAAATATCTCTTTCTACCCAGGCTAGCTGGATCATTCTTAGTATTCATAGCTAAAAATAAAAATAAAAAAATCAAATAGCACGTTTTTATTTTCAACATGAACACAGAGCAAATTCAAAAGTGTTTGTAGATGTTTAGTCAGATACCTGGCTATGCTATTGGAGCAACTAGGCATGAAGCTGGGCTCAGCAAGTATTTTTTCCCAAGAATCTGTAATTAGGGAGGCAGTGAAAGCAGTGAGGGAGGGGGCATGACAGGGACAGAGAGACTGAGAGACAGAGACAGAGAAAGCCTGTATACCTGGGGTTGAGATGTATAATTGGAGAATGTGCAGGATCCTTTTCTGCCATTTGAAACCAAGAAGCAAAAGGCAGTAGGACACAGTGGCCACGCAGAAAGTCTCCACAACTTCACAGTCCCAGCTCCAGCTCATTGTGCCACAACCACATTCTGCCTTTGGAGTTCACATATTACCTTATTTTATTCAAACAACTTGAATTAAATTATATTGCTTGATTAAATTGAGACTGTCACGGTTTGGAGATCTGTAAACCACAATGTGCTGAGAGAAAATTTTCAGATAAGGCTTCCAACAGGGCCTGCCTAGTTTTAATTAAGACTCAATGTGGGGTTCAGAAGAGTGCAGTTCATATCACCAACATAATGAGGAACTGGCCACTCTTTACTCGGTAGAACCTATCATCAGTGAACCAGCAGCATGGAACTCAGTCCGAAGATATAAAACATAAAGTCAACACACAGTAAACCAAAGTAGATACCTGCTATGTTAAGCGTGCCTGTTGATTGGCTTGAGAAGTGCCAGGAACTAAGTAAAGCTCACCTCTGGGTGTGACTGTGAGTGGTTTCTAGAGATGACTGACTAAAGGGAAACACCTTCCCTAAACGTGCTCCGCAGCATCTCACAAGCCAGCCGAGGGCCCCAGATGCACTAAAAGGGGAAAAGAGAAAGAGCAGAGCAGCAACAGCAAGGGCTCCTCTACTTCGTTTCATCCACCCTCCTCCCTGGCTGCCGTGATTTCAGTTCACCTGTTCTACCTCTCCATTGTGATGGACTGAAAACTCCTAAACCAAGGGCCAAAGTAAACAAATCCTTCCCACATAGCTGTTTACATCATGGTTTTGTCACAGCAATACAAAGTCTAAAGCATGTGGTGAGACAGTCATGTACGAAAACAAGTAAGTGCCGGAGTCAGAGAGCCGGTTCAGCAGTCAAGAGCTCTTCCTGCTCTTCCAGAGGAGCCGATTTGCATCCTAGCTCCACGTCAGGTAGCTCACAACTGCCCCTCCCAGAGGCTGTATCTAAGTAGAAAACAATTCTAGGGAGCAGGGAATTCTTTGGTGGAGCACTCTACAAATTGTGCACACACCTCTTGTGAATCATTACTCTTCTGGGCGGAACTTTACGGTGATACAGCTGCCGAGTCAGTCACTGATAATTCTCTAAGTAATCCCTCACGTGTGCTCCTCTAACTAACCCCAATAAATTTATTAGTTCACTGTGCTGGATAGCGTCTGTTGTCAGCTTGACACACTTGGGAACAGGAAACTTCAACTGAAGAATTTCTTCTATTGGATTGGCCTTGGGTATGTTTTTTGAGGTATTTTCTGAATTCCTGGTTGATGTGGGAGGGCCCAGCCCACTGTGGTTGGTGCCACTCCAGGAAGGCGGTCCTGTGTTGTATAAGAGAGCCAGCTGAGCACAGGCCGGAGGAGCAAGGAGTAAGCCGCACTCCTCTATGGTCTGTGCTTCAGTTTCTGTCCCGAGCTTCCTGCTGAGCTCCTGCCTTGGCTTCCCTCAGTGAAGGACAATACTGTAAGCTGAAATAAACCTTTTCCTTCCCCAACTGGCTCTGGTCAGAGTGGCTTATCACGGCAACAAGAACCCTAAGCAATACAACACTATGCTGAATTTGGGTCTTTGATCTCTTGGCAGTGACCTATCTGATATGAATATATGTTTCTTCACCTCTCCCCAGGAAATAGCACATGACACAGATGAACTGAGGTTATTCAAACTTGGATGGGAATGCAGCAATTTTCTTTTCCTAATGAATAAAAGAAGTCAGTCACTTTAAGGAAAACAAATGACAGTATTGTTTCCAAAAGTAAAATTTCTACCTTTTTCAGAAAAATAGTAGAATTTAAGAAAATTTAATCTACTACTATGAATGTGACAGCTTAGGGAGGTTTCATGATAATATTAGTGACAATATTAATAAATGTGATTCCTTTGCATTTTGTAGTGAAATACATCCATGTTTAGAATAGCTGAAAATTTTAAGACACCATTGGTTCCCACACAACCTACACATGTTGTTACAAAGTCAAATAAAAGCTAAACTATCTATTAACAGGATTCAATGGACTAATGGAATTTAGCACAACGGAAAACTAACCCTTCACTGCTAGGATACCAATAGTTATCAGAGCAGCTTTCATCTGAATAGGCTACTAGGAGCTGGCTCTGGTGGTGCATGCCCAGTGTTCCTGCATACAAGACTCTGAAGCAGGAGGATTGTTCATTTGAGGCCAACCTGGGCTACCCAGCTAGTACCAACCTAGCTCAAGCTAGGTCTTTGTCTCAAAATTTGAAAAATAGAGAACAAAAAAGGAAGGAAGGAAAGAAGAGAGGGAGAGAGAGAGAGAGAGGGAGAGAGAGAGAGAGATAGATGTTGGGCATAATGCAAGGTGGACCCAGCCAGGCCACCTGCTAGGAGGAATAGAGGCATGGCTCCTGTGGGTGTGGTGTTCTGCTCTGGCTAGTTGTGAGACCAGCATCTGGGAAGAACCTGCCTACCTGGGGACAAACTTACTATGGCTGTATTTGGGACCCCACCCCATAAGGTCATTGGCTATCCAGACCTATAAGAGCTTGTGCACCTATCAATAAATGAGTTGGCAGTACCACACGCTTGGCCTGCTTCCCATCCAACTCCTGGAGTCTGCTCCTTGACTCTGCATCTACTCACCCCCAACCCCTCGGGCTGGCCCCCCAAAGTCCACTCAGGCTGGCCCCGAGTGGTGAGACAGGACAGTAGCTGATACGACTATAGAGAGAGAAGAAAAAAAGTTGCTAGAACCCTCCTTCCTCCAGCTGCCTATCTGCATGGGAACAAGTTTTCTTCATATACAGTTGTCCCTAAGTACCTTCATAGTATTGATTTCAGGAACCCCAGAGACACTAAAGCATAGATGTTCAAGTCTCATATAAAATGGCCCAGTGCTCACATACAACCTATGCACATCCTACATACTTTAAATCATGTCTATGATACTTATACTACCTAATACAATGTAAATGGGGAAGTAAATAGTTGTTCTATTTTATTGCTTAGGTAATAATGACAAGGAAAAAGTCTTTGTGTGTTCAGTACAGATGCAGTGTCTTTCTGCATCCCTTGACTAGATCCAGAAACAGAACCCAGAAATACAGAAAATTTCCGTCAAAACAGGTCAGAACAGACTCAGGACTGAAGGATCTATGAATCTAATTTGATAATATATATTTTATGTGGCTACAACTTTGCATTTTATTGTTTGATGAAAAGATAGTTAGCTGAAGTATTTGCTGTTCTTTAGGGGAAAAAATAGATTTGGTGCTTTCCTGTGTAGAGTGAGTCCACGGTTTTGATTTCTCCAATCTTTAACAAGAACTTTAATTAGGAGAGAAGTAGAATATTCCTAAGGGAATATTTGTAGGGTGAGAAATAAGTATGAGAATCCTACAGATGAGTGCCACAGATGGGCCAGATGTCTAATTGTAAGAAAGAGTTCTTTCCCGTTCAGGGGAAAAATAAAAGCAGGCTATTGCTGGTTACTCTTAGACATATTGTTCTGGTTTAGGGAGAAAAGGGAGGTGTCTAGTGATTTACAGGGCTCTGCTAGGTGCAAATAACTCTCAAGAAGGAGGGATGTGGGTGAGGGAACGGCTGAGGTCTGTGTTTAGAATGATAGAAACTAGAAAAACCTGGGAGAGGTTGTCAAGCAACTGGTGGACAAGTTTGAGTCAAAAGCTTTGAGAGAGTAAGTCTTGTGTGTCCTTCAGTAAGGTCATTTGGGGGTAAGGGTCCCATGATGAGGGATTTTTCCTGTCTTTCTTATATTAACTTTCTGATTCTCAGAACCCCTCTCCTAAAGCCAGGCATGGTGGTTCGTCTGTCATCCCTGCACAGGAGATGCTGAGGCAGAAGGATTCACTAAGGCCAGTCCGGACTACATAGCCAGATCCTGTATCAAAATACACCAAAAAATAAAATTAAAGACAGAGTAGAAATACTAATAAATTTACTCTATTTTAAAATACTTTACCTAATGACAAGTTATATTTATATATGTGTGTGTATGTATAACTAACACACAAACACACATACACACACACACACACACACACATATATATATATGGTAATTTGAGTCATGGAACAGGAAACACTCCAAAGCCAGACCAAATAATGGTCACTGTCACCATAATCAATACTGAAAATAAACACTCCTGCTACTGTATACTTTTAGGAGCTCCTGTCAGAAGGATTTACCCATAAGGAGTATTTCTCAAAGGATTCATGAGATGAAAGGTCATAAAAATTATGAGACATTTATATGAGGTTCTCAGAAGACTTAGACCCCTGGTTCAGTTTGTATTCAAGGGTTTTTTAAATATTTTATGGAATTTTTACAAATTTCATACAATATATTTTGATCATATTTAGATCCCCTCCCAATATGCACCCATCAGTAGCTCCTCCCAGATTTCGTGTGCTCTGTTATATATGTTGAGACCTATTGCATCAAGTTTGTGTCCCCAAATGTTCTTCACTGAGAATATTTCCACTGGAACTTGGTTAACCCATGTAGCATCACACCATTAAAGAAAGCCAACTCTCCCTCTCCCAGCAGTTATCGGTTGCCAATATTTCCTCAGCTAAGGTCAGGGCTTCTTTCCCACTTTCTCACTTCTATACTGAGTTTCTGTCTGCCTTGAGCTAGCCGGGGTCTTGTGCATGCTGTCCGTCACTATTTCTGTAAGTTCATATGAGTAACTTCCCAGTTGTTTTGAAAACCTTGTGGTCACCAACCACCTCTGGCTCTTAGACTCTTTCTGGCCTCTGTTTGCAATTATCCTTGACCCTTGAGTGGCAGACATGTATGTAGGTGTCCTATTCAGGAGTAAGCACTCTGCAGTCTCTTATTCTCTATACTTCAGCCAGTTGTGGCTTTATGGGTTAATCACCATCTGTTCCGTGAGAAAGCTTTGTTTCTGAGTGAGAGATGTGTTAATATTCTTTCTGCCTCCTGTTCTACTATGTTCCCTGAACCTTAGGTGTAGAGGTTGCATTGTAGATGTGTCACTTAAGACTGGGTATCTCAAAGACACTTATTCTCTGCATTTGACCCCTTGTGGAACTCTGTAATATTCTCCATCTGTTTCAAAAAGAGGTTTTTTAACAAGTGGTGAGAGGAGGTACACTTGTCTGTAAATACAAGGATACATATTTATAATACAGTAAGAAACTACATTCATCTAGGGATATGTCCAAAGTAGGTCTTTCTCTAGGATCTATGCCCTCTACAGACATGTGGATTTGGCCATGCTTATAGTACCACATCTAAGTTCCCTTCCTTTGAGCCCAATGGGTCCAGTTAGACAGCTGGTTATTACCAAGCTGGTTATTACCAAGATAAAAATGCCACAAAGAATCAAGAAAACAAGTGACCCAATTAAAAGATGGGCTAAAGAGCTGAACAGAGAGTTCTCAAAAGAAGAAATAAAGATGGCTGAGAAACATCTTTAAAAGTGTTCTACATTATTAGTAATTAATGAAATGCAAATTAAAACCACTTTAAGATTTCATCTGTCCCCAGACTGTCTAAGATCAAGAGAACAAATGATACCAAATGCTGGAGAGGATGTGGGGAGAGGAGAATGCACATTCACTGCTGTGATTGTAAACTCATACAATCCCTATGGAAAGGAGTGTGCAGAACTCTTAAAAAAGTTAACCTACCATTTGACCTGGTTATATCACTCCTTGTCATATACCCAAAGGACTCATCTGCTGCTCTTTTCACAATAGTTAAGAGATGGAAGCAACCTAAGTGCCCCTCAACTGACAAGTGGATAATGAAAATGTGTGTTTACACAATGGATTTCTACTCAATGGTAAAGAAAGGTGAAATCATGAAGTTTGCAGGTAAATGGATGGAACTAGAAACTGTTATACCAAGTGAAGTAACACAAGCTCAGAAAACAAATGACATACATTCTCCCTCATATGTGGATCCTAGTCACCACTCATCAAAGAAGCTTCTTTTGCAGCAGATGGAAATGATTACAGAGTACCACAACTGGTCACACACAGATATTGTCAGTGAATTGCCCAAACCTAAGCGGCACATCTACAATGTAACCTCTACACCTAACACTTAATGCTCATTGAACATAGAACAAAGAGGACTCTAATGAATTTCCCAGTTCTCATTAATGAAACTCCCTCATGCAACAGAGGGCCAGGAACACAAATGGACAAAAGGTCACAAATGGACAAAAGAATAAAAAGGAAGAGGCAACAGAATGTGGGGTCCTTGGAGAGAAGTCCTATATTTAACTTCACCAACCCAGGGCTCAGAGACCATTGCAGAAGAGGGGACAGAAAGATTGTAGGAGCCAGGGAAGAGGTGCATGACATATGGAAATAGTCCTACAACCTGGGACCCTGCTCATCTGAACCTACAGTAATGATATCAGCATGCACAAAACCCAGGAAAACTCAAGCAGACAGAAACCCCACATAGAACTGGGGAAATGGACAGAAGCCCCCAATCTTGGCTGAAGAAATATTGGCAGCTGATTACTGCTGGGTGAGGAAGAGCTGATCTTCCTAAAGTAAGGGACTCCAGATAGGCTGACTAGATCTCAGTAGATGAATTTGCACTGAGGAACATCTGGAGACACTAACTTCACACAATATGGCAGAATGTATGAATTCCACTGAGGGGGGATGTGGGAGGGGCCAGTGGGGAAGGAGGAATAAAGATGATTAAGATTAATTGAGATGTTCTCTATGAAATGCACAAAAATTCAATAAAAAACTTAACCCCCAAAAGTGCCACTACTGCACCAGTAGAGATAGTTTTCCAGGTTGATCATTGTTATAGTTCATAGACTTTACAGTTGGATGGGATCCTTTCTTTCTTGGCAACTTGCCTAGTATCTCCTGATATTATGAGAGCTAGTCTTCAGGGAAGAGGCTTCCAGGTCAGTTCCAGCTCGATTGCTCAAAGTCCTATGTCTGAAGTATGTCCTGTCTTCAGAAATAGGATCTTACCTTCAAGTTCTGGGAGGCAATGAAGGGCTATGGCAGTAGTGTTATTCGGGGAGTCGTTTGGACCATCCTAACCAACACCTGGAGGGGAGGTTTCACCTGCCTGACCTGTGTTCTTTATTATATAGCCTCCAACTATACACACACACACGTGTGTGTATATATGTGTGTGTGTGTGTGTGTGTGTGTGTGTGTGTGTGTGTGTGTTTCAATAGGATTTTGAGATAATACATTTCCTTCTGGTTTTTCATAAGACTCTACTTTCAGGCATCATTTTTACAGTTTGTATCCAAGGTTTGTGAACTCAGTCATCAGTTTCTTTTTCCTGTAAAACTCTCAATTATATGAACACAGCTGTTCATGACACACACTATCGCTCTGATTTAAAGCTTTCTTCCTTAAACTTGCATTTTAGTCTGATGATAGCCTGAATTAAAAGTACAACCCATTTTTTCCCTTAAGACATGTGTTCAGTGGTGTGTGAATCCTGTAAAGAACTTTACCAAATTTTAAATATTCTCCTTAATTTACTGCTTTAACCATTATATTCTTAAAATGTAGCTTTTAAATTTTATAACCAAATCAGTAAGCAGTTTAACATTTACACTTGCCTAGTCAGGAACTGTTGTTATTAATATTATTATTGTTTTATTATTATTATTTAAGGTTTTTGGGACAGAGTCTTACTCTGTAGTCCATTATAATATAAATTATCATGAGCTGTTGCTCCTTGCTGAGAGCTAACTATTAGAACAAGACAGACTTCCTTGTCTCAAACTCAAGCATGCTTATTTGAAGTGTCCTTCAAAACACCCTCTCCTTGGTCAGGCTGGTTCCCTGGGTTCTGTTAACAGGGAGAAAAGAGAACAGTAATCAGTCTAAGGGTATTTAAAGCACTGTGCCCTTAAAAACAGCTGAAAGGTAAATTATTTCCATCAGAGGTTACTTTTGTTTATTTCCCATGTTATAAAAATGCCTCAGAGGGAAGGGGAAGCTGGACTGTCCGTCCGGGACTCTCTCACTTGGGAACACTGGCATTGCTGTTTCTGTGGGGTTTTCCTAGTCGATTTCTACTGGATGTTGTAAATGCCCATTTGATTATGATATCAATCCACAACTTGATATTCGTTCTCTCACTTTTGCTCACTACATGCTGATAAAGTCACTCATTTGAAACTGAAAGCACAGCTAGCATATGGTCAGTTCTCGAGACAGAACACTTACGTGGCCTGGAACTTGTTATGTGGTCCAGGCCAGCCTCACAGTCATGGTGATCCTCCTGCCTCATTCTCCCAAGTGCTAGAATTACAGGTATGAGCCACCACGCTCAGATTTTTTTAGGATGTTTGCATATATGCTTGGAATGAAAAAGGATTACTTGATACACTCTTATAGACTGTATATAATGTCAAAGAGCATTTGCATCTCCTCAGACATTTACCATTTCTATGTGCCGGGAGACTTTGAACTCTTCTAGCTATTTTGAAATATGCCACAAACTGTTGTAGACTATAGCCACCCACTGTGCTGCAGAACACTAAAACCAACTCCTTCTCTCTATCTACATTTTAGTACTCTTTCATCTCGTCTCTGTTCCCTCTCCTCTGACCCTCCCCTCGCGATCACTTCTCAAGTCTCTGGTTCTATGAAATAAGCATTTAGCTTCCACAAATGAATGAGAACATGTGCTATTTGTCTTCCTATGCCTTTCGCTTAACACAATACCCTCCGGGTCCACTCATGTAACTGCAAATGATAGGGTTTCATTCTTTTTTTAAGGATGAGTAGTATTCCATGCAGCTGTTAGTGGCTGCCTTGGTTGATTTCGTGTCTTGTTAGCACTGAAATAAACATGGACTGAAGACATTTTTTAGCAAATTAATTGTCCTCACGTCTGTTCATTTGCTTCACTGAACTCACCTGGCAGCAATTGCAATTTATTCTCTTGCTTTTTTATCCCACTATTCTTTTGTAGTGTTAAAAAGCAATGTCCTTAGTTGCTAGTCCCTCCTCCTACTCTACTCCATCATTCTATTAGGATCTCTCTTAAACCCCTTCCTTTGTCTTCTCTTTCTCTTATGAGCTTCCAGTTTTCCACTTTACCCTTCAATTCCTTTTATCCCATAAACAAAATTTTTACCAGAATTCTTACCAAGCAATGAGCAAAAATAAGAAAACTATCTAATACATTTTTAATCATTTAATTGGGTCTCTGTTTAGCACTGATTCGGGCACCTTCTACTTGGTAGGAACTTCTTGTTTGCTAATTTGATAAACAACTCGCTCGGTCAGGCTATCTCCTCTCTACTTATGCAGTCATCTTCTCTTTCATATTAAGTAAACTCAAAATGCATGTAACAAAATATTGATATTTGGGCCAGAGATGGTTCAGCGGTTGAGAGCATTGGCTGCTCTTGCAGAGGACCAGGGTTTGGTTCCCAGCACCCACATAGCAACTAATGACCTTCCTCAACTTCACAGCCTTGGGATCTGATACCCTCTTCTGTCTTCTACAATCATTGCTCAAAAGTGGTACGTTTGAATGTAGGCAAACATTCATGCACATCATAGAAAAATAAATTTACAAATTGACATTCATTTTTGGTGCTAGGGACTGAACCCAGCTAAGCACACCCTCTGCCACTCAGCTGCACACGCCTCCAACCCTAACATACTGAGATTCGTAACATCTTGGAGTCATTGTTTCATGATTTCATGATTAACAGAGTTAATATTTACAGATGTGTACCAAGATGGCATCTAGTCTGAGAGACTCACTTCCATTCTGGCCAATCAGCATTCACATACTATAAGCATCAACTATTTTCACAGTCTTATATTTATTCACTGGGGAGTGGCAACACGTGCAGGTCAAAAGAAAACTTTCAGGAGTCAACTTTTTTTTCACCATGTGGGTTCCAGGGATCACACTCAGGTCATCAGACTTGGTATCAAGTGCCCTTACTCACTGAGTCTTCTCACAAGCCTAATTTAGGGTTTTTTTCACTTTTGACTACAATGATATAGTCTGTGGTGGTTTAAATGGGAGTGTCCTCCACAGGCTCCCAGCATTAGAACATTTTGTCCCCAGTTGGTGGCTCTGTTTTGGGACTTTTTAGGAGGTACAGTCTTGCTAGAGGAAGCATGTCACTGAAGGCAGGCTTTGGGAGTTCTTAATCCTTGCTAGATTCCCAGTTGCTCCCTGTTTCCTGTGCCTGTTTGAAGATGTGATCTCTTGGCTTTCTGCTCTGGCTACCTCTGGCTGCCAGACCTCCTCCACCATTATGGGCTCTAACCCTCTGAACAGTAAGTTAAATAAACCTGGTCAGTGTTTTTATTGTAGCAACAGAAAGTAACTAAGACATTCATTCCATGTTGCATTTTATCTTCAAATTGAACAGAATATGGGAGTGTTTCAACATATTAAAAGACAAGTAGTTATGAGGGTGAAGTGCCACACCACTTAAACAGCTGGTAGAAGTGGAGGGTGTAATCATTCACCAGTTCTTGAATGTCTTCATCAGATTACTTCCTGAGACTGGCCAAATTCTATGCAAAAATCACTTAATCATTCATTTCTTTGTACATCCAAACATGTTCACATCTACCTTGAGTGCCTTCGAGTGACATGATACAGGGCAACTATAACTGTCACACTTAGGAAAATTACTACAAATCTCTTTCTCAAGGATTTGTAGAACCAAATGATACATATTAAGCAGTTCTCATTTTAGAATGAGCATGCAGTTTCCACTTACGAAGTTCTGCAAGCTTTGCAGATATAAATGCAGGCTCGGCTAATGTACTAATGTCACCAAGAGTAAATACATGGAAAGAAGCCAGTCTTCAGAGTTGGGGAGCCCGACTCCCCCAGGCAGGTGGGCATTACCAGTGTCCATTCAGGTGCTCTGTTAAGCTCTGCATGGAGGTTGCCAACAATGAGGATCAGTAGAGTCTTCTTCAAATGAGTATTATCTCTTGTCTGTCGAACAGATTTTCCATGAGGATTTGTTGAAAAATCTCTGACCATCCTGAGGACTGAGCTGAGGTTATTTAGAGGCCGAAATACTTTAGACACAGGGTGATTTGGGGGTCCTGATCTCTTCCTCTTCCTTTCTTTTGCTCTCGGCCATGGATTGCATGGTCAGCATGAACGGCATGAATTACATATTTCCACAAGACTTACTGCTTCACCACAGATCCAAAAACAGTAGGTTCAGCCCAGTGTAGACTGGAACCTCCAAAACTGTGAGCCAAAATAAGTCTTTTCTTGTTACGTTTGTTATCTCTTGTGTTTCTGCACTACTAGAAAGCTAATTAACCAGAAGTTTCACACTAATGTCTGACTGCATAACAATTCTAATTGAGCACTCATAGCACGAAAATAAGGAAGAAGAAAATGCTGACTGTGTAAAGTGCAAGACAGAAATGAATAGGAAACAGAGACAAGGAACTAAACATGGAAATATTAAAATGGAAGAGGAAGTAAAAGGAGCTGGAAAATGTAGTCATGCAGAAATGCGTCTTCCAAAAATGCACTGACCTGACATGGGAAGGTAGCCAGTACTTTGGATATTAGCAGAGCAGTCAGAAAGCTCTCTTGGATGTCTTCTTTTGCCATTCTGGATCAGAATACTTCTTTTTTTCTTTTAAAAAATTTATTTATTTTTACTTTATGTGTATGTAAGTGCAATACCCATGGAGGACAGAAGAGGACATCAGATCCCTGGGAACTGGATTTGTGGACAGTTGCTAGCCATCATGTGAGTGTTGAGATTTGAACCCATGCCTTCGGCAAGAGTAGACAAGTGCTCTAAACCACTGAGCCATCTATCCAGCCCCAAGACTAGTTCTTTTAAAAAGTCATTTCAAGCAAGTCTTCCAGGATCTGCTCTCCAAACACCCAAGAAGAATGTGAATTCAGATTATTTGCATGTGCTTTTGCCATCACAGAGTCACTTGTGGAGACATCAAGTGAAGCCTGTCAGACCACACACACTGTTCTTGCTGACATCTTATGTGTAAATATGACTCTGGGACCTTTATTCCAAGTCATGAGTAACCATACACAGCATAATGTCGATTAGTTATTCTATTCATCTTGTACATGTATGAGATGCACACATGTATTAATTAATTTAAAGAACTAATAAGTCAAAAGAAAAACTAAGCATCCTGCATTTTGCTTAAAATAAGAATGCTGCCTGTCCCTTCAGAGACTTCTGTCACCCCCTTCCAAATCTCACTGCCCTTCCTCTTTGCTAATTCCATTGTCATTGGATAAGTCACCATTAAATGTTTGAATTTATCGTTTCCTTGCTTTTAGTTATAATTTTAGATTGCTATGGTTCTGTTTCCCATTTCATTTCTTCATAAGTTATATCCATTTATTGCATCTGAATTTTGCTTTTATGACTTGATATTTTTCATGAAACATGTTGATGTACATGTTTGTAGCTCATTGATTTACCTTATTGTGCAATATTCTATTGTGTGAGTATACCAGTATGTACTTGTTCTTTCTATTATTGATGATATTGAGTTTATCAGTTTTATCATTATAAGTAAGCCCTCAATGAATATTCCTTTTGTATATGTTGGTGTACTTTTAAGGGACTTTTCTATTTTCAGAAGATGGTGGATGGCACACAGGCACAGTCTGGTATCCTCTCCAGGGAATAAACCAGAGATAGTTGGAGAACAGCTAATATAAGAAGTGGGTAGCAGCAGAAAATCCTTAGGTTCAGTAGCAAAGTAAAATAGGAAACTTGGCAAAGCAGAACAGAATGAAAGGAAGTCCAGGAGACTTTCCACTCCAGTCCATTCCATAAAGATTAGCCTATTTTAGAATGAGAAGAAATGTAACTGCCGATGACGGGAACCATTGCATAAGACAGAGAGTTTCAGAAAATCAGCACTGTGCTTTCAGTAACAGACATTTTAAAAAGTGGTTTGAGACAACAGACACGAGAGACAAAAGCCCTGCATGGCAGCTGCACTAGCTGAGGAAAGGAAGGCACCAAGAAAATACTCTCGTCACAATGCTTGAATAGGGAAGGCAGCAGCTTGGCCACTCTAGAGAAAAGAGATGAGAACTGGGGTCCTTAAGAACAATGGCTGCTCTTTCAGAGGACCGGGATTTAGTTCCCAGCACCCACATGGTGGTTAACAACTGTCTATAACTTCAGTTCCAGGGGATCTGATGCCCTCTTCTGACTTCTGTGGGCATTGTACAACATGGGTGCACTTACATACATGCAGGCAATACACTTATACACATAAATAAAATTAATAAATAAAATATTTTCAACAGACTAAAAACTCTTGGAACCCAAAGCAAATGTATTCTGAAATTTGGTCTTCCTGGCTCTTGTGTAGGAGACAGGTGGGTTCCCAGAACCCATATGGCTGATCACACCACCTGTAATTCCATTTCCAGGGAATCCCGTGTCCTCTTCTGGCCTCTGCAGGCACTAGACATGCATACAATGCACATACGTACATGTAGGCAACACTCATACAGAAGATAAATCCTTTTTAAAAATAAAATATATTTGAAAAATAAATGCCTTAAACAAGTAAGCATTAAAATATTTTTAATTTAAAAGATACTTAGATATCAATATAGAAACACAGTAACTGAAATTTCTGAGGGGTGAATATTTAGACTTGTGGTAGGTCACAGAATGATTTCCTCCCCAGTTGGAAGTCTGCCTTGTGAAGTTAAAAAATATCTATAAACAGATTATAAAATAATTTATAGAATATAAAATGGACGTGATTTGGGGTAGGTCAGTGTAATCCTTTCATACTTTAAATTTGATATTATTTTTCTTTCTGACAGGAGTCAGTAGAGAAACCAATATTTTCATAAAGCACCAAGTTGCCAATACAAGGGTTTTCTCTGCCTCTAATAATAATCTTTTAGGTAGCAATATGAATATAATAATGATTTGAACCCAGCAGAGTTCAACTCTCAGATGGTAGCAAATTAGGAAGCAAAATTCTTATGTTAAAAACAAAAAAATAATTTGTATTTTAACCAAATGAATATTGTCAAACTGACACAGCTAATCTCTTATTCAGACATTTTTCTCTTGATATCTCATTAATTTGACTTTAGTTGAAGAAAACAAAAGTAAATCTAAGTAATTTAAGTATAAATATATTTATTACAAAGTAAGAAATATTCTGTTAAATTTCCTGTTACAACTCACATGTTATGAAAATGAAGGTTACCTCTGTACATTACTATGAAATGACCTTCAAATAAAATGGTCAGGGTAAAAATGCAACGTAGAGAAATATATATGAATATTATTCACCTAATAAATTGAAATACTGTCACAAGTAAATATATAACTATCCCTATACCTTCCCTATACTTTTAAAGGATAAATTTGCAGTAAAAATGGAAGGAACCGAGATAGAGATCAGAATATATCATGTGCTGCAGATTTGACCTTGAAATATATAAAATTTTAAAGCAAATGTTCAACATGAAAAGCAAATCAAATCATCTATCTACATAGCAAATTAATGTCTTGGCTGCTGAAAATATTCAAGTGATTTTAAAATGAAGTGAGTCGACTCTATGTCAAGTCACTCAGGAGACAGACTGAAGAATCTTTCACTGTGCAAAAATAAGTTAGTTTGGCCATCACAAAAATAATAGTGCTTAGACCAATTTAAAGCCCTCAAAATGATAATAAACAATCACATTAACTCACATGTGAAGATACAGCATTTAGGAGGGAAGCTGGGAGAATACTGACCCAAAAGTTGATGCTACTGAAAAACTGTTTCTAAGATATGAGAAGAGTGCTGTAATTACATTTTCGTCACTTTCCTTTGGCATCACACTTTACGGTTTGCTATATTGAACTGTGCATAGTACGTCCTTTTGTTTTCTTTTTATTAGTAATTTAATTTTCTCTCCTGGAAGTTCTCTTGGACCTGCTTCACTTACAGATGTATTTCAGGACTCTGAAAATGTATTCAGATCCTTAATGCTTCAGGAAAGCCTCTAATGTAAGTATAGAATTATAGAAGGTACTGGAAATCCTGTCTTTCTTCCTAGAGATTAATTGAAATCAGTACAACCAAGGGCATAGCATCATCCCCTCAGTGACTCAGTGGCTGTTCCAACAGCTTCATAATCTCGCTGCCCCTGTGTTCCTCCATTTACTCTGTCCTGTCCTCGTCTGAGTTGGAATTAACAGGAGTAGTGCAGAGATCAGCCTAAGCCAGCAACTGGGAAGAACATTCTTACCCTAGGAGAGATGGTTCAGCACCAAGAACAGGGACAGTCGAGCCTGCCCCAGCTTGCTTCCCCATACCCTTCACCCTGTCTGTTTCACTCAGGCCATTCCTTGTTCCTTTGGTCAAGATGCCCCCTCACTACCAAGCCTAACTGTTCCATACCTTTCAACCTACACTGAAGTAGTTTTTACTGCATCTCCTCCCACTTGGTGCAATTCCCAGGCTATATAGCAGGCTCAGCAAACTGGATGAATGAACAAACGAATCTGCAGCTCTGGAAATAAAAGATTGTGTTTCAGAAAAGGAAGAAGAAATCCAGAAACACCCTTAGATCAAGTCAAAAATTCAAGGAAGCAAAGATAATGTATTTACTATTAATCCTTCACACATCAGTTCTTAATCATAATGTACGCCAGAATGGCCTTCAGGGACTGTTTAAAAAAATGCAAAATGTAAGATGCTACACCAGAAATAATAGAGACAGAAACCTGAGAGTTGGGATGTGGCATGTGTTCAGAAGTTGGGGATAACGTGTACAGGTGATTTCCAAGAGCACAAAATAATTCCCCCACAGATAACTGTAAGAGCTGAAATAATTCCCCCACTGATGGCTCTGACAGCTGCTACTGTCCTACAGAAGGAATTAAGTACATGAAAGGGGAAAGGATTCCAGATGCTCCAGCTTTGCAGCTGGAAGTGAAAGCAGCAGGAATTGTACTTTGTGCTGACAAGGCTGCTGGCCTTCTACTCATCTTGTGATGGTGCAGGTAAAGTCTTTCAGATCCTTTCTTCCCGTCTGCAGCCTGCAGATAGAGTCCTCAGAGCTGTTCTCTTTCCCAGGTGGTACAGGATGAGTTCACTCCACTGGGGAAGCTCGGCCAAGCCAACCATAGCGCAGTGGACATGAGGATCTGTGCCTCTCTTGACTTCCCTGACTTGGTGAATCTCATCTTCCAGGTCACCTTTGTGATCCTTGCTGCAGAAGTTCTTCACTGAAATGCTCAACATGGTACATGGAAACACCAAAACTCCCACACTTGCCACTTGAATCATTGGATATGTTTATACTACCTCAATTAATTCCATTTGATTTTTCAAAGAGAATTGTTCAGAAATGAACTGACTGAATTTTAAACTTCTGTGTAGAAATACTTCTCCCAGATTTTCCCAAAGACTTGGAAATATTTGTCAATTGTGCTTTATCATTCGGCTCAGGTCATCCCTGCTGTCAGAAGCAGGTGCTTGCTGAGGGACACCATGAAGTCAGTGTGGACACTTGTCACCTCATTACCACTCACCTTCCAAAACTGGGAACTTCTGACCTCTTATTTTATGAACAAAATTCTCCCAAACAAAAAAACAATTCTAGGGATGGAGCAATGGCTCAGTGGTTAAGAGCTTTTGCTCTGCAATCATGAGAACTAGAGTGTGGCTCCCAGAATCTAGATAATAGCCAGATGTTCCCCATAAATACCTGTAACTCCAGTTCCAAAGTGGAGGATGGGAGAGAGAGGAGGGTCATCGGGGCTTGCTGGCTTTCATACTAACTGAGATGGGAACTCTAGGTTTAAAGGATAGCCTGCCTTAGAGAAACAAGCAGAAAGAGATGAAAGAGAGAACTAGACACCCTCTTCCAGGGCACCTGCACACAAACACACGTGCACATACACTCACACAGACATGTACATACACATAGATAAACAACTCCAATGATGACCATGGGGTAATCTCATGTTTTAGTTAACTTTTAAAACTTTATGATTTATTAGCTTTGATGTTATCCCAAACTTGCAAACTGGTATTTCTTTTCTTTTCTTTGAAAAGGGAAACATTTTTATTTTGTTCAAAGGTGGATTAATATTTCTGGATCCCTTCTTAATATGGCATGAAAGTTTTCTATTGCAAGAAGATATTCAAACTCTTAAAATTATAATTAGCCAGAAATATAGTATCTATTGACATGCTGAAACTCTGTGTATTTGACATCATTTTGAAAATATAAAATGGTTTTTAAATATATACATACTTTAATTGATATGTTTATGTATTTTCTTCAGTTAAAAGTAATAATTTTCTGTTTTCTTATTTTAAAAAATATCAACTTCTAAAATATAACAGAACTCAGTTAGTTATGGTAATTCTGTTGTTTAGAAAAGGAAATATTTGCTTTCAATATAACTAGAAATGGTATTGTTAGACTGTTATTACAGTTTGTGTCATATGACTTCTATGTTCTTGATTTGCCAAAATAGAAGTAAAAAAAAAGTGTGCTGAAGATAAAATGAAAATGATTTTTAAACCCATCACAAATAATGTACAGATGAACATAAAACTTATACTGAATCTTGGATAAGAATTATCAAAGAAAAGGTATTCCCAGTCTGCCACAGAACACAGAACTGTATCTGTGCTGATATACACATTAAAAGCTTACAATGGAAAGCAGTAGAAAAGCCATGAATGTAAGAAATTGAATTTCTTCTATATTAAGAGATGAACCTATGTTTATCAAAACTCAAAAGTTTCCTGGTAATTTAGCCCAAACTACCACCTGCACCTCACCAATAGTCCTTATGTCTTCAGATTTGTGTTTTGTGTGGGTTTGTTTGTTGTTTGTTTGTTTGTTTGTTTGTCTGTCTGAGATGAGAATCTCATTGTATATCCCTGGATGGTCTGGAATTCTCTATATAGAACAGGCTGACCTAAAACTCACAGATTCCCCCTGCCTCCTGAGGACTGGGATTAAAGATGTGTGTTGTTACCCCTGGCCAGACTGGTACTTTTAAGTGAGCTGGTTTGTATAACAGGCCCCAGGCCATCTTCATATGCAGATAATATTTTTTACCTTATTAAATTGCTTGATACTTTGCTTCCTTTAACACCTGAAGTCAGATAAATTTGCTGCACATTCTCACAAAGGACTTGTATCTGGGAAGGATACAGGTGAGTGGGCTCCTCTCCCAAAGACTTCCCTGAAATTGCACTTTCCTGTAGGGTGAGCAACAGAGTGGAAATCAGGAGCACCACTTTCTGAGCAGCCCAGGAAACTTGCTCAGCCTGCAGATATTAGCAACTTCCAAAAAAAAATACGCTTTTAAATTTAACATGGTAAAAATACCTCCACTGTTGTCAATTTTGAGATTTGTACCAGTTATCAATTTATTGCCTCTCAGCTATGAATTAACCCTCTTTTTCATTAAAAAAAATGTGTCACTTTTTTACACATAATTCACATACCATATAATTATAATTAATTGTACAACATATATAATATGTGTTATAATCATATAATACGTATAATTATAATACCACATATCATGTAATCTATAAAAATATATGCAATTCAATAAGTTAGTAGATTCACAGATTTCAAAGAAGCCTCAGACCTCTTAGCTACCACCTTTCAATCCCTCATTCTCCCTCCATGCCAAGCCAACCACAATCTACCTACTGTTGCCTAGGATTTTCACACAGAAATGGAGACATACAGTCTTTGTTCTTCTGTGAATTTTTCTTTCCCTTTTGGCTTTCATCATTGTTTTTGCATTTAGCAACACCATCCATCACCATCCTGTGTGCTGCCGAGCAACGCGCCATGGTGTGGAGGATACACACTTTTTTTGAATTTTTTCATCAATTGATGGCATTTGGATTGTTTCTACTTTCTGGCTGCCCCATCAGCCTTCATCTGTCAATATCTCCTTAGCTAGGGTTGGGGCTTCGTGATCTCTCCTTCATCCACGTTGAATTTTGATTGGCTTGATTTTATGCAGGTCTTGTGCTGCAGCCACAGCTGCTGTGAGTGCATGTGCTCAATGGGCCTGTCACGTTCAGAAAACACACCTTTGCAGCAGTCCTCAAGAAGTGATGAAGATCTTTCAACTATCAAACATGACAGAATCATCACCACCATAACACTGGGGACTAACATGCAGCACACAAAATTTGGGGGGACAAACTATCACCAAATTGTGACAGAGCTCCTCATTTAACCAACTATTGCTGTATTGTTTAGTTTTCTTTTACCCCTTGTAGTTAATAGTCTTCGTACAAAGTTTCCCTTGGTTAAAGTACTGGTGTGGTTTCTCTCATCTGTCTGGACTTTGATAATATGAGGTTCATCTTCTTTTAATATAACTAGATATAGTGAACATTTTCTTTTGTCACTGATCACTTCAATTCTACACTCCCTATGAGCTGCTGGCCAAGGAGCCCCCAGAGATTTCCAGATCAACATAGGCTATTGTCATTGCTCTTGGATGCCCGCCCCACAGAGCTAGACAGTAAAGCTCTATTACTGAAGACACCACACATTCTGGATACAGGACACAAAAAGAGATCTGGAACTGAACTAGAAACATCCTCTCCACTGGCTAGCACAGTGCCAGAAGGTGCTGTGCAGGCTGTTGGGGAAGAAAAGTCATCAGCTACCACACCAGCTATAGACCCCACAAGCTATTATACTGAACTGCAAATATGCCTACTGCTGCAATAGTGGCGTGAAGGCTTTGGGGCAATCTACCACTTCCTGACTGGATTTGAAGTTCACTCCTTAGGAGAGGATGTATGTCTGGCCCTGGAGAACTGGTCAAAAGTCTATGACCAGGGAGGTCACAAGCCCTGAGGGAGATCCACTACTGATGTTTTGCCAAATGGACAGATAGTTAAACTGACTTCTATTTATATCTATGTTCTATTTCTCTTTAAACCCATAGACGGGTGCTGTTCTCAGTCTTGGTTAGAGAAGCCTCTGTCAGGAGTTAAAAATGGTCAAAGTGGAAACCCATATCTGGTTATATATGTGTGTGTGTGTGTGTGTGTGTGTCTGTGTGTGTTTGTGTGTGTGTGTACAATAAGTACCTGTTTAATGTTTGCCTTAAACAGGACATTTATGCCACTGCCTCTAAAGGCCAGGAAGCATCATGAAAGAGGAGGTGGGAGGACTGTGGGAGCCAAAGGAGGGGAGGAGTGCAGTGGGGCAGTGTCTTCTGGATATGACATGGCCCTCCCAGTCATGAGCACACAGCAGCTGTGACTCCTTGCACAGGGCAGAGAAAGAGAGTCGGGGGAGAGCAAACAAAATGAGGAGAAGAGAGGGGGAGGGGAGAGAAAGCAAAAGAGGTGAGGGAAGGGGAGAGGAGGGGGTGGGAGGGGAAACAGAAGGAGGGAGGGAGGGGTGGGGGAAGGCAGGAAGGAAAGAGGAAGGTGAGGATAGGAGGTAGACTACTTGGGAAGAGGAAAGGGATGGGCAGGAAGGGAGAGGGATGAGAGAGCATAGGCAGGAGTGAATGTGATCACAGTGCACTTTATACAAGTGTGATATTGTCAAAAATAAGGTAACCGAAAACCTTCAGTGTGTTAAAAGTATCATTGTTGTAATGTCTAAATTCATTGTTGCAACTTTTACACAATATTACAATGCAAATGCCTAGTAAATAGTTTGAAACAGAGAAATACAGTGGGAAATTCTAAAATTGCTGAATTCCTAATGTTTTAAGGAATTACTGTAACAGTATGTGACATTTTACTTTAAATTTTTAACTAGCTGTCATTTGAAATGAGCACATGTTCAACTGAACATGAAAATACAGTTGGAATTCGATGCTCTGTGCCTCTGCAATTTACATATACGTGTCCCTTGGGCAGCTAGTTCCCATCATATTTAGTCTGTGGGTGATGATCTGTCTGCAGATAATAAGGGAAATGAAAGCAATAGATTAGACTACAAAGGCAAATGAGCTAAGGAAGCCTTTCCCTGACCAAGTTGATTCACTGGAGAGAGTGGTGGTGCACTGTCACAAGTTAGTCCTGCCAAGTTCACAGACAGATGGTAGAGTAAAAACCGGATGGAACTCGGGGCTTCTCTGATTTATTTTTATCTAACCACTTCCTGAAAGCTGGCCTAAACCATGTTCAAAGTCCACATTTGTGCTCATGGGCTAGCATTTACTCTGGCATCCACTGGCCTCATTCTTCTATAGGGTCACTGTACCCCTTCCATTTGACAGGTAACTGTTGGGAAACCCCTACAAATGAGTCAGTGGTGGACAGTCCATCTTCAAGCTATAACAATAGCCAATGTTCAGATCAAGCCATTGCCAGAACAAACTCTCTGAACTTCATTTACTTCCAGACCACCATAAAAAAGGCTAAAAGACTATCTGTCTAAATAATGTTCTATAGATTAAGATAAGGAATACAAAATTTTGCCAATTCCTGGTACACCCCCAACTCTTCAATAAATGACTAAAGAAGTGTGATGGGAAGAAATAATACACAGCGTTTGTAAAGTGAACTGGCTCTCACAATGGAAGAATGGCACTGATGTCACTACATCCATAAAATGGCTTTTAAAAACACAAAGCAACTTCACATTAACCTAGGGAATATCTTTGCCCAGCATCCAAACATCAGTTATTGCCCCGGCCCGTGGGGATCAACAAGAGCAAGGACCCCAAAATACCTGAAATGAGAGACAAGAAACACAGAGACATACAGCTTGGGAGACTCTCTCATCAAACCTCCAAGCTTTATCTTTATTGCTGGGTTTATATACACAAACTCAGGGAGGTGGGGGAAATGCATGCACTTACACAGGAATGTAGTAATTAACAGAGCTAGAACCATTGCTTAGGAAACACTATCTTTGACCTTCAGAGCCCACCATGAATAACTGCTTGTATTTCAGGGGAGAAGGCACTAAGAAGAGAAACAGGGGCTTTGTGCTGAACAAGAGTGATAAAAGTGTCGCCTCTCTCAGGCCTTCCTAGCTCATCTCGGGTGAGATTAGGAGGTGGGTGTAGGACATTCCAGTGAAGCTCAGTTCCTGCTACCAAGGCTGAATGTGCTTATCATACATGCAGGTGGCTGCAGGGAGGATTTTTCCCAGGACTAGTTTCTCTAAGATGGAGTCAAGCTGTATTCTCTGTCCTGTGGCTTCCAACAAGTTATGATAATATCTTATAAGTCAATCTTCCCAAATATGTGTGAAAGTTCTACTCAGCTTTGACAAAGGCAACCAGCTTCTGTATGTGAATGGTGAATTACCAAATCCTATGGATAAAGCATCTATGAACCTCACTCACTCCAACCCTTGCAAAGAAAAATAACTGTATGTTCAGGTCCTAGCCCTTAGTCTGGCGATATTTGTAGATGAGGCTTTTGAAGAAATGATTAAAGTTAAATAATATTTAAAGACTGAGGAACTAATCTGTTAGGATTAGTGCCCACATAAGAAATGACATCAAGAAGGCCATGTGAGGACATGACATGGAAAAAACTATTAGCAATTGGGAGGAGTGCTCTCACCACAACTTGATCATCCAGATTTTGACCACTAGCTCTCCAGTGTCCAGAACTGTGAGAAAAATTAACGTCTTTAAGCTAGTCCATCTTTGGTATTCTACTATAGAAGCCTGAGCTAACCGAGACATTTGCCAACTACAAAAACATACTTGAAAGAACTTGAAACCTAGGGGAAAAAAATAAGTTGTCTCCTTGAATCATTGTAATTCTTATACAGGGATTGAGCTTATGTAAATATGTAATATACATGGCTTAACATCCCCAATATTTCAACAAAAAATTGCTTTATAATCAATTATAGTTTATAACACTAATAGAAGACCTCAGTACTGAGAGGCTGGGAACATTTGTAGGAATGACTTTTATAAATAGACATAATCTGAAATGATGACTTTTAATTAACCCTGACAAAACAACATGTTCTGTGTCTTGTGACCTGGGTAACTAATCTTGTTCCCTGGGAATCTCAATTTGCTATTCCACCCCCAAAAAGATATAGAATGAATGGAGATATGCTTGAGAGTTAACATATTAAAAGTGCTGAAAGCTGCTGCACCCATCTTCATTGAAAGCCTGAAGACTGAGAAAGGACTGACATTGTACACATGAGATACTCTGGAACTAGGGATGACAAGGCAGGATGGTCTGCTAAGACGAGGGTGGATTCAAGCTTGTACTTCCCCCATTGAAACTGCAAGAACCATTTTTTTTTTTTTTAAATCAAGGACACAGTTACAGAAACAGTTCTATCAGCACAGTTCCAGAACACAGACAATCCCTCCGAGTTTGGGTCCGCTCTTAAAAACTAAATTTAAGGGCATGGAGAGATGACTCCATAATTAAGAGCACTACTGTTCTTGCAGAGAACCCAGGTTCAGTTCCCAACACCCAGGTAATAGCTAACAATCCTCCACAATTCCAGTTCCAGGCAATTCAACACCCTCTTCTGACCTCCACAGGCCTTGCACAACATGGCTGCACTTATATACATGCAGGCAATATACTCATATACATAAAAAATAAATAGGAACATTTATTTGAAAAAATGAATTTATGAGTCAGGCTATTTTATTCAGATAATTGTAATGTTGGCATAGTAACACCACAAATATTGAAACACAGTCAATCGGAAATCACTTCATAACGAACTGATTAATCACTTCAGCTACTACCTGATTAAATTTATGAAAGGAAATAATTGCATTAAAGTCACTAAGAAGCTGGATTTGTTGGCGCACACAGGAGGCAGAGGCAGGCAGATCCGTATGAATTTGAGTCAAGCCTGGTCTACATAGTGAATTCCAAGGCACCAGGACAGACAGAGCTACCTAGTGAAACCCTGTCCAAACAGAAGTTTAACTTAGCTTTTAAATAAACAATTTAAAAATAGCAATCATGACTTTTGAATGAAAATTCAGTAAAGAAACTGTACTTCAGATACACCCAAAATTCCTGTTTGGGATATTTTAAAACTTTATAGTTTTAGTGGCTTTACTGTTCAGAAAAGGAGTGTGCTCTTATTTACTTTCCAAACGGCAAGCACTCTGCCACGTAGTGTGGCTGAAAATAAGCCAGCCCCACACAGGGCCAGGGAAGCTAGCTGCAGTGTGTTTAAGAACCAGCCTCACAGACAAAGCCTCACTTCGCACCAGCCCTCAGCTCTATCTCACAGCTGAATTTCACAACCACACACAGGTTCTCTCTTACAAGTGCTGATTGTTGAGTGTCACTGAAGAGTGAGACTTATTTATGGCTGAAACCAAGAATAATTTTTAACTTGGTTTTGGGACAGAACATTTCAGTTTGCTGTATAAAGGCCCATTGATGATTCTCTCGATGTGAAGTCTCTCTTTGTTCGTTAGCTGAGTTACAGGAGCAGAGGACTCCATACTTTCCTGGTATCCTAATATAGCAGAAAACAGTAAGAATCTGTACAAAAAAGAATGTTTCCCAACAAAATGCATCAGTTGTAAGTAACTGCCACCTTTCCTCACTATGCCAGATATTGAATTTTCTCCTACTCATGATAGTTTTGTAATTTTTATACATTTTTTAGAGCCAGTTTGGGGCTAGAGAGATGGCTCAGTGGTTAAGAACTCTGGCTGTTCTTGTAGAGGACCCAGATTCAGTTCCCAGCACCCACATGATGACAAGCACCATCTGTAACTCCAGTTCCAGGAGACGAGAATGCCCTCTTCTGACATCTGTGGGCATTGCATGCAAGTGGTGCACATTCATACATGCAGGCAAAAAACTGACACATGTAAAATAAAAATAAATAAATCAAAATATTTTAAATTATAGAACAATTTGATTAAAAATCAATTCAAAAGAAATTTTAAAAGCACAGAAATTTCCAACCACCTGCTAAAGATTGTCTTGCAGAAAAAGCCAAATGCTAAGAAACAAATTGTGCTGTTTCTGAAACCGTTCACAGTTTCTCCCCTGCACTGAGCAGGGGAGAAAATCTCATAGTTCCACAGGTCTCCAACCCGGTCCTTGGCTGTTCCAAAAACAGCCAAGTGTGATGTGGCTCAGTAATCAACACCCAATCAAACACCTTAATCAGCTCCACATTAAAACCTTTCTTGCTGGAATAAAAAGTCAATAAAAAGCCTCTGAGAACGTTTGAGGCCCATGAGGTAAATATGGTGATGGGCCTGCCTTAATGAGCCGCCCAGCCTTCCCAGCAGAGAATAGACCGGCCATGTGAGACTCAAGAGTTCATTTTAAATGCAGGATGGAGCATGATTGTTGACTCTGTGATGACAGGCTCCACTCTTGTGTCATGAGGCCCCCAAAACAAGCTACGTGGCATGTGCACATCACTCAGTTTTGGATGCTGATCTGGGGGGGGATCACTGAGGCATGATTTGAGCCTGGGTCTGGGCCCCGCTTGGGCAAGGTACTGACATGAGTGTGCTCGAGGTTCCTTTCCTCACACCACTCAGTCTGACGTGCACTGTGCTCATACTCTCTTCACTATCACTGACTTGAAGGAGAAGTACAGGAAGTTTCTATAGTTGTGTTTTATAGTAAAATTAAGAATAATTCCTAGATAGTCCCAAGATCCCCACTGGATGCCTGAAACCACAGCTAATGTGTGGTCCTCACATTAAGTTTTCCCTTTGTTCCAACATTACAATAAAGTTTAATCTATACATTAGGTACCATAAAATATCAACAACAATAACTAAAGATAGAATTGCAACAATATCCTGTGGAAAAAATATTAGTATCTCTGCTCTCGTTCTTTGAGACCTTCATTGGTAGGAACGGGAGTACTTGAACACAATCGCTGTGTTACTGCAGCTGTTGGTCTGATAACCACAGTGGCTGCGTGGTGATGAATGGGCAGGTAGCATATACAACACAGATGTACTGGGCAAGGGGTGAGTCACGTTCCAGGTACACAAAGTTCACCAGCAAAAGATTCTATCATGCTGCTCATAACAGCCCTTAAGTTTAAACTGAGGAATTGTTTACTCCTGGAAACTTCCTTTAATATTTAGATTTGACCATAGGTAACTGAAATTTCAGGAAGCAAGATCACAAATGAGAAGGGACTACTATATACAGTGCTGCCGACGTATCATCTCCTATCCTTGCTGGATGCCATGGAGAGCCGGGTGCCTTCCATTCTGCCTTGTGTTATAGTTTAGGCAGGGCTTAAACGGAAGTAGACTGGGAATAAATCAACATCTGCAGCCTACGTCTTGGCAAGTCTGAATCCACTAGGTTCTGAACAACCACACCTTACAAGACTGACAGCCACTTGATTCTTTGTTGAAGAAATAACCCCAATGCTGAGACATCCTTGGCGATATCCAGATACCTGAAACCACCAATTTACAAAGGAAATAATATACACCCAGAATAATATAATAATATATACTTTTTGTTCTTTCTTTTTTGAGACAAGGTCTCCTGTAGCCCCACCTGATCTGGAACTCTGCCTTCCAAGTGCTGGAATTAAAGGCACATACCACCACACCCAGCCAGAATATATACTTTTAAATGAGTTTTACAGTCCTGGAGAGATGGCTTAGGGATCTAAGCTCTTGGATCTAGGCTGCTCTTGGAGAGGACCTGGGTTCAATTCCCTGCACCTACATGGCAGCTAACTGTCCTAATTCCAGCTCCAGGGGAATCCAGCGCCCTCTTCTGACCTCCGCAAGCATAGCAGGACATGAGTGCACTTGTATACGTGCAGGCAATACACTCATACACATAAAAAGATAAAAATAATAGGTAAAATATTCTAAATGAGTTTCAATATAACAGTCCAAACTTAAATTGAGATTTATTACTATTTAGTTGCAAGGCTATAAAGTATTTAAGACAAAAGGGACAGAAACATTTGGGAAAAGAGAGACTGGGGGACAGACTCACGACGTACGAAAAAAGCCAGAAGGAAATCTGATTCTTAGCAAGACGATTTAAAAATAAAATTAAATAAAACAACATGTTTTATAAGCAACTTTGTTTGCAGAGTCTTAAAACTTAGTAGGAAAAAGAATCTAGGTAGGAAGTGAAAGAAAACAGAGGGTTTAGATGAGTTGGAATATATGTTTACAAACAAATAGAGAGAGAGAAAAGTTAAAGGAAAGCCACCCAGATCTAGATACCAGATTTGTTTCTCTTGCTGATAAAAGCAAAATACTAACTCAGATCAGAGTGCCAGCTCTAGTTTATTCTAGAAGGGAATCAGAATGGGATTGTCCCTTAGCATTTTGTGGGAAGAGCAGGGGCAGACATCCTCAGGCTTCTGAAGTTCCGTCTTAGCTATACAGAGTGTCTAAATATGCTTACACATGTTTTTCTATCTTGTCGTAGACAACAGTCTTGCAAATTCAAGGTAAAAATAGCTTCAAGTTAGAACTGTGTTTTTGAAGTAAGTGTTTGGTAATTTCAGGATTGCCTTTCTCCTTTCTTTCTCTTCCTTTGTCCCTTCTTTCTTGGAATAACTTCCTGAGGGACCTGGTAGGCCTGGTGGGCCCCTGTGTCCAACCATTCATCCCTCCACCAAGGTCAGATCAAGAGAGCAGCAATAAAGTTGCAGCTCACCATCCAAAAGAAATAAACAGACCTGGGATTATAGCTCACTAGTAAAATACTTGTCTAGAATCCACAAGGCCCTGTGTTTGATCCCCGGGGCTGATGGGGGAGGAATAGGAGCTCCGCCATATGGAGTAATGTATTCATAAATAATCTGTAAGAATCAATCATCTATAATGTGTCCAATACCCCCATGGACACTGGACTTAAAACCAGAAGAAAGAACCCTTTCTTCAAAAAATGTACATTCTAGTGGAGGAAACTGTGAATAGCACAAGAACAGGTTGAACCTTCAGAAGCAACCTATTTATTCTATATATCTAAACACAGCTTATCTAATATTGGTCAAACTACTTAAGTTGATGCCTCCATTAGTTGAGACTGATGGATACTAAACTATTACTGTCATTACTGCTGATCATTCCTAATTCAATCTACAAAGGCCTTTCCTCTGTGTATGTCACCTCCTATGCAGATTTAAACGTGTGTGCCAATGTGTGTGTGTGTGTGTGTGTGTGTATGCGTGTGTGTCTGTGTGATAAAAGTAGAAAGTGAGCACAAAGGCAGAGCTAAAAAGGAGACTATTTTGGGAAAGGAGGAATCAGCAAGAGAGGGAGTGGAGGAGAGTGGTAAATAAAGTATATATGTGACATACATGTATGAAAATGCCATAATTAAACCCATTATTTTCTATGTTAACTTAAAAGTCACTTTAAGATGGACTGGAGAGATGGTTCAGTGGTTAAGAGCACTGGCTGCCTTTGCAGAAGACATGGGTTCAATTCCCAGCATCTCCATGGTAGCTAACTATACATAACTCCAGTTCCAGGGGATCCAACACCCTCTTCTGACCTCCTCAGGCATTGCATGACACAGGTGCACCTACTTACATGCAAGCAATACACTCAGACACATGAAAAATAATAAAATAACAAATAAAAATATATAAAAGTGCATGCTACCACCTTTAGTTTTCAGAAAAAATTACTTTAAGATGGAAAAATTAAAATAAAAACAATATACAACAAACATATAGATTATATTTTATTAAGTGGGGAGAAACTGAAAATATTTCCTCTAAAATCAGGAAGGAGACAAGGTGTTCCATCCTCTCCATTTCTTCTTTGATTTTTGTTCTCTTGTTTCAGCGTTTCATTTTTACTTTTGTTTAGGTCTTTTGTTTTTTTTCTTCTCTTATTTAATATTGTGCTCAAAGTCTTAGCCAGAGGAACAAGGCAAGAGAAAAAATAAAGGGTATAAATACAAAAAATAAAATTATCCCTACTTGTAATTGGCTTGAACCTACACTTACAAGATGTTAAAGACTCCAGCAGAAAAGCCTTAGATCTGATAGACTTTCAGCAGAGTAACAGGACAAAAAACACACATAAAAAAACTCAGTAGCTTTTATACACACCAATAATGAACTTGCTCTGAAAAGTCTCATCAACAAATGATGACCAGAAAACAGGATATCCAATCAAAACTTAGCCTAGATCCTTATCTCATTCGGTTCTCATTCCTCACAGAAATGCACCTGTCCTCCACACTTGCAGTTTTCTACCCTGAATCATTTCCTTCCATGCCAGCAGCTAACGGTGGGGAAAGATGAGGATGGAAGTGGCCTTGGTTCTAGGCCTTGAAGTAACAGGAGAAGCAGAGCTCTGGGCTCTTGTCCATCAACTCAATGACCTCATCCACAACAGGAGGCATTCTGGGATTGTCCCCTGTCAGTCTTCATTTCTGTCACTGAGAAATAAACCCTGACCCATGAAAAACCAGTAGAGGACTGTTCCCTGATGATGTTTCCCTAGCATCTACTAAGAAGGCATCCAGCATAAGAGAACTAGTCCTGTCTTTGTTATCTGCCTTAGCACTGGGTCAGTCACTTGCATTAATTGAAAAGAGTCTCCAGGCAATTAGATAACCAACTCAAGTTTGTTTTTGTTTTTTTGTTTTTGTTTTTTTTTTTTGGCTTTCAAGTGAATTCCTAGCATCTACCATTTATTTTTATGTCCTTTTTATTTTATATATATGTTTTGTCTGCATGTAAGCACACCTGTGTTGCACAATGCCTGTGGAGGCCAGAAGAGGATGTAAGATCTCCTGGAACTGGAGTTACAGACAGCTGTTAGCTTCCATGTAGGTTCTGGGAACCAAATCTGGGTCCTCTATGAGAAAAGCCAGTGCTCTTAACCACTGAGCCATCTTTCTAGTCATATATACATACATACATACACACACACACACATATACACATACACACACACAAATATATATATATATATATATATATATATATATATATATATATATATGTAATTCTAAATTGTACAAAGAAAGGGACTTCCTTCAGAATTGCCTTCTCCCTTGATAACTTGAAAATAGCTTGTGTTTACTAAGAATTCTCAAGTAAATGACCAGGAAACTCCCCAAAGATAGGAAGCTGTAAAAGGAAAGCAACTAGAATCAAGAAATTTCTTCCAAGAAATCCAGAAATGTTAACCCATATGTAGTTGAGCCAGGAATTAACAGACTATAAGAGTTCCTGCAACTGTACACATGTTTTTAAGACCTTAAGTGACCAAATACAGGCTTGTTGCTATCCTTTCTCAGATTTTCAAATTTTTAAATTTAATTTTAACTGTTGTGTAAAAATACAAGAATTATTTACATGGTGTGATATTTTAACATATTTTTTTTAAAAAATAGATATTTCATAAGTAGATTACCTGAGAATTCAGATATTTTATAATGTTACCATATATATTTGGAAATCACACACATCTCTAGCCTGTAAAGTATAATAATCACATTGTGAAACACACAAATGAAATGTACAGACAATACAGCATTTCTTCAGTTGGCTTTCTATGAAAAAACTGTGGAACTTTCTCAGTGATTTATGGAGAGATAAAGAAAGAGAATTAGAAATAACAATGAAATTTAGACACATTCTGTGTGCAAATCTTGTGGTTTGAGTACTTCCATTTGTTTTACCAGTATTTTTGGAAAATAAAACATTTCAGGGGCTAGGGAGATAGCTCAGCCAATAAAGAGCTTGCATGAGGACCACCAGAGCTTGATCCCCAGAATCCGTGTAAAAAAGCTGCATGTGACAGCCGGCCCATACTTGTTTGTTTACCCCAGCTCTAGAGATGTGGAGTCAGAAGGATCCCTGAAGCTCTCTGGCCAGACAGCCTTTCCCAATCAGGAATAAGGAACCCAGGCCTGTGAGAGATGGAGTCTCAACAAAATCAAGGTTGATGGCACCTGAGGAATGATAACTGAGACTGACCTCTGACCTCCAAGCTTATACATGAGCACACCAGTATATACAAAATCCTTTCAGGTTTTTGCTCATTATATGTCATATAAAAACTAACTATGAATAGTTATATTAGTTTTGTTGTTGTTGTTGTTGTTGTTTTCCCTGTAGCCCCAGCTGAAACTCACTGTATAGACCAGGCTGGCCTCAGTCTCACAGAAACTCCACCTCCGCCTCCCAAGTGCTGGATTTAGATATATACTACCATACCTGGCAACTTTTTAATTTTAAAAAATTTATTTATTTTTATTTTATGTGTATGAGTGTTTTGCCTGCATGTATGTAAGTGTACATGTGCATGCAATGCCTACAGAGGCCAGAAGAGGACATCCGATTCCCTGGAACTGCAGCTACAATTTGTTGTTAGTGGCTATATGAGTGCTGGGAACCAAACCCAGGTCCTCTGTAAGAGCAGCCAGTGCTCCTAACTACTGAGCCTTCTCTCCAGCCCCTTATGTTAATTTTTTAAAACCCCAAATAAAGATGAACTCCCAAGTCATAATTATTAGTTCAGCTACTTTAGGATATGCAGTATACTGCCTCACAGCAATGTTTTCAAATCACTGATTACAAACAATAAAATTCTAATATTTAACCTGACTGTTCCAATCTGAGTTTACAGAACATTTGGGGGAAAAAATCCATCAGCGCATAAAGTACACTTATTACACTGTAATGCTTTCTTTTAGAAACTGCAAAGTCTGTCATTTCACAAAGGCCACAGTATAGGGAGCGTTCCCCAGCACTCACCACTCTCTTTTTATAATTAATTTATTTATTTTTATGTGGGGCCACCTTTCCACCCCAGTCCACCACTTTCAAGTCAGCCCCACCATACTGGAGTGTGATCTCCGAAAATGACTTTTCACCTGGATCTGTAGCGCCCAGAGGATGAGTTTCACAATAACCCCCTGTTCTTCAGGACAAGGCTCTGATTGGCCGACTGATTAGGCTGACTGGCTAGCCAAAAGGTCCCTGTCTCTCACTCCCTAACACTGTGATTACAAGCCACACTCAGATTTTTACGTGGGATTGAATTTGGGTGGATCCTCATGCTTGCATAACAAGAACTTCATCAGACTGAGCTATCTCCCCAGCTCCAAACTCTATTTGCTTATGTGTTTGCTTGTTTGTTTTAATTACATACAACTGTAAGCTCAAAGCATAAAACAACGTAGTGTGTAGTTCACCAAATCTAACCGGAGAACTGAATTAAGCAAAAGAGAGACTATCGTTATGTAGAAATACTAACTTTATGATGGTCAATCATAGCCTTTATAGAGGAAGATAGGAAGATCATAACTTTTTTTCATATATATATATATATATATATATATATTTATGTGTTCATGAGTTGGCAGGAATGTGTGTGTGCGTGTGTGTGTGTGTGTGTGTGTGTGTGTGTGTGTGTGTTTCACTTGGACTTTTCTCTAACAGATAAACCACAGGCTTTGCTCACTTTTTTATTGATAAAATAATGACTTAGTCTGTAATCCAACCAAGGGCTTCATGCATGCCTGGTAGCACTCTGCCAACACTCTCAGTTTGCTTTTAGATTCAATTACAGATATTAAAAATTAAAATAGAAGATAATGTTAGCCTATCGATAATGTTATATTCCTTTCATTCTGATTTATTTTGTAATTTACCCTACTCCTAGATACAGCCAGAATCTTAAGATCCCAGCGAAAAGTCTGAGGGATTGTTAATCTTCATTGTCAACTTGATTGGAATCACAATCATCACAGAAAGACATCTCTCATGTGTGTGTTTCTGGAATAACATAAACTGGAATAATAACAGTAGAGGAAAGATGCATCATGCATATGGATGGCACCATCCCACCAAACTGAGGATGTTGGCAGAGTGCTACCTAGCATGCATGAAGCCCTTGGTTGGATCCCCAGCACCACTTGAACTGGATGTGGTGATGCAGATCTGTAATCTTAGCACTTGGAGGAAGAAGCAAGAGTATCAAGAGTTCAAAGTCATCTTTGGCTGTATAGGGAGTTCCAGGTCAGCCTGGGCCTCAAAACACAGCAGCAATGACAAAATGAAAATAAAAACAACAAAATTAGCAGACATATCATAAGTAAGACCAAGTGGAAAAATAATTAAGAGGATAAACAGGGTCTCAGGAAACTATAGATATTAGGAACACCAGACAGATTAAAAATAATTATGATTAATATGTTTAAGAAATAAGAAGGAAAATGGAGATTAGAGAGAACTGAACAGTAGTTTTAATAATCAAATAGGATTTCTAGTACAAAAATTATGAAATAAATTCATTATGTTTCACAGTAATTACATCACTCAAAATAATGAACTAGGAAATAGAAGATCAAAGCACAAGATGAAAAACACAATTAAAATCCACAAAAGAGCCCAAGAAACGCCTAGCATATATGCAATAAGGATCTCAGAAGAAGAAGAAAAGTAGATCAAATACCATTTTTTTATTTTGTATGTATGAGTGTTTTGCCTGCATGTATGTAAGTGCATCCATGTCATGCAATACCCACTGAGGGTCAGTGGGAATCAAATCCCCTGGAACTGGAGTTACAGACAGTTGTTAGATACCACATGGGTGCTGGGAACCGAACCCAGGTCCTCTGCAAGAGCAGTCAGTGCTCTTAACTGCTGAGTCATCTCTTCATCCCCTCAAATGCCATTTTTAATGAGAGGAAAACTGAGACTTTCTGAAATCGACAAAAAATGTCAAATCACAGATTCATTGTTTACTCTTTTCCCCCTGAGCAGAGTAGCAGAGTCTTTCACCCCTTATCAGCACTCTCTTCAGGCATGCTGAGCCTGAGGTCTGTGTCTGTGATCTGCTCTCCTGCCTCAGTAATTATTAGGCCCAGTAATCCTCACCTTCAAAAGTTCAGTTCTCCCTGGGAATTATATGGGAAGATTTTAAAAAATACGAATATCTAAAGTCCTCCTCAATCCCTGAAAATATGATTCAACTCACCTGGACAGAGGGACTTGAGTATCTGCTATTTTAAAAACATCCTGAGAGGACTCTACTATGCACCTGGAAGAACCTCATGCAGTGGCTCAGCTTGGTACCAGGTAGGCTCAATTCTGTGCAAAGAATTAGAAATCTGGCATTGTCCAAAGTCAAGCCAAAGTCTACAATTCAGACTTACTAATTACACAGCTGCTGTTTTAACACCAGCTATCTGTTTCTTATTCCCATCCTTCAGTTGGTTTAGAATCCAAGAAAGAGAGTGTTTATTAGCCATGAAAATCCCAGCAGGCTACTGACTAAAGATTCTGAAACTGATTCATTTACTATCAAGAGATAAGTTCCGTCTGATATTTTACTCATTAGTCTATATTGTCTATATCGGTACTCTTATCTGACTGAAATTGTAATTAGTATCTTCACTGGATTTCAAAACTTTGAAAAAAGACGACTGTAAGGTCTTTGTCAATTATGTCATATTCAAAAACCACGGATGTCCTCATATTGGTCCATATGAGTTTTATGTCCCTCTCCACTGAGTCTTACTTGTTTTTCCCTAGAAATAAACTATAAATTTAGTGGCTGGTTGTAAATTGTGAAAGATTTCGGAGTAGCTCCACAGAGAAACCTAATATAGATTAACAATAAAAGTCCATTAAGGAAAAACTTCCTGTGGTCAAGAAAATAGAATCTTTGGCCTGGGTGGAGACCTAACCTACCAGTTGGGCCAGGTCAATCACCTGGCCAAGGGGCCACCCCTAGGAAGGTGGTTCACCTTGATCCATGCTAAAGAGATAGGCAGAGCCAGGCATGATGGTGCTTGCCTTTGATCCCAGCACTGGGGAGCCATTGAGACCTGTCTGGTTTACAAAGTTCCAGACCAGTTGGGGCTACGGAGAGACCCTGTCTCAAAAAACGAAACAAAAAGATGGGCAGTATAATTGGTCCTTTAGTGAGATGATATACTTTTTCTTCCCAGAATCCCTGCCTATAGGGCAGGAGCTTTTTGTTAACCCAAAAGCCCGGCCATATTCCCTGAACTTTAGCCAGGAGCTGAAAACCTCCTAACCCCTTCCTCCATTTCCTTTGCGCTGATTCTTTGAAAAGTAGCTCTAACAGATTGTGAGGTTGCACCCCAGCCAATGAGGAAAAGACAGACTACTCTTGTGTTAGGACAAAAACCCACTGAGTTTCCTGCTTAGTGTGTCATTTTTACTACCTGAATAAGGCAATGCACTCTTCTGCAAAAGTAAAAGCTGCCTTGGCATGTTACTTTCGATTTGCATGCTTTCTCTTTGTGTGGTGTCTGTGGGGTCCTTGGATCCTAGAATTTATTTCCAACGGCTTTTTTTCCTTCTTCCTCCTTCACTTCCTTTGAGCAGCTACCACGATTGCAGTTTGCCTGGCCTGGAATTGTTTTTAACTTTAATAAAATTGTCCTCAAGCTTCCATTTTAATCCATTCTTAAACTGTTTTACTGAGTCAATTGTTTTACTTAGTCAAGAACCCCAAGAGGGGGACCCCAATTTCCCTACTAAGAAATAGGGCTACACAACATCTAACCTAAATCTTACCACTAACACACCTCCTGAGTAAAATAAAGATTACCTCAGAATGATGACAAATGAGCCAAACTATAGCCAGAGACAAGAACAGAATAACTGTCAGCAGTCTTGCCCCTGTGGAGAAAAGACAGGGAGACTCATTTGGCTCAAGAAAGACAAGAGTGAAAACTCTAAATGGGAGAAGGGAGTTGGAAGGCAATCTTCTGGGATATAAAATGTCAGTTGAACAAGAGGAAAAACTCTATTGTATATCTCTTCTAGACATCTATTGTATACCATGATAACTATAATTGATAATGGTTCACTGTGAACTTGAAAATATTCTGAGAGAGATTTTAAGTCTTCTATCATACAAGTATTGAGTTCTTGTATATGTCTGCTAGCTTAATTTAACAGTTTTTTAATGTAATTAGCAATTCACATCATGTACATCATAAACATAAATTTTGTATTCTAAAGTGTAAAATAAGGAAGTAGATATCTATGAGTTGGAAATCTTCTGTTGCTTTTATAAAAGGTAGAATAAAAGTCTGCAAACTTTTTTTAAACTATAGGCATCTTTGTTAGAGTTGATCAAAGTGAACTGCCCCAACCTGTCCCTTTATAAACTCCATAATGTACAGTCACATTAGCGTGTAGTGACACAAGTGTCACCACAGGAAAAGGAGCTAAAGCTCCACTCTGTGGTTGTTGTCAGTTCGTCTCTAGTCTCTAACCCTGCCACTGAGCAAGAACAACAAAAGATTCCCAGGAGAGAGGAAGCAGGTTGGAGGACAGAAAAATTTGCTTAGTAGATAGTCCTTCTAGAAAAGACTTAATGTATGTTAATGTAGACACTATTTATCAATAGTTTGGGTAACTACTAAGTGCTTTATATACATTTTCCCAGCTAATCTTCCAAGTAACTATGTAGTAAAATACGTAAGTAGCAATATAACTCTCTAACATAGGCCATGCCTGATTTCTACCTAGTTTCTTTCTTTTTAGTTTTCAAAACAAATTTTATTCTAGTGGAATGTTAGAAAAGCAAATGATTTTTCAGTTCTGTTTCAAAAAATAACATCAGTATCAAGGACCAATACTATCATTTACTTTAGCATTTGCCCACATGAGAAGAAAACTTTGACAAGAACGACTTTTTAAAGATGATGTCTTTTTATTTTTGTTGTACACTATCATTAACTTCAATTACTTAAAAAAGAGAGAACATTTTAATTTGGAGATACAAAACAAAATTTTTTAACGCAAATATAAATATTTAAATGTGAGTAAAGACCTGCCCACCGTATTTGATTCCTGGACTTCACATGATGGAGGAGAGAACCAAGTCCAAAAAGTTGTTCTCTGAGCTATACACACGCAAATAAGTTTTATATATATATATTTTTTTCTTAATGATAAGCCAAGTGAGTGAGTGAGACTCATAGCTTCACCGTGTACTATAAGTTGGATAAATATCTCTAGATGGCACATGTGTTAAAGCTGAGGCTCCCAAGGCTTTGGTGCTGTTAAAAGATGGTGGGACCTTTAGGAGGTGGGACCTACAGGAATTTTGGTTACTAGACTTTCCCTTCCTCTCCTTTCCATCTCTCCCTTCCCCTCTCCTCCTCCTTTCGCACTCTCTCTCTCTCTCTCTCTCTCTCTCTCTCTCTCTCTCTCATTTTTTCTCCTGTTTAAACCCTCTCTCTTACGGCTTGCCCTCCCTCTCTCCTTTCCCCTCTCTGTCCACCCCCCACTTCCTGACCACCCCCAGACAAGCACCTTTCCTCTACCCTACATTCTGCCGCGATGCACTGGTTCATGCTTCACTGCAAACCCAAAAACAACAAATCCAAGTGATCATGGCCTCAGATCTCTAAAACCATGAACCAAAACAAACCTTTCCTCCTTTAAATAGATTTTCTCAGGTATTTTTGTCCCGGCAAGGAACACTGATTAACACAAGCCAGTCAAAGAATGCATAAAACAAAAAGAATCAGCACCCATGAACACAAACATATCCTGATTTTGAAGGAAAGTGATATGGTTAGATTAAGCTGTGAAGGAGTTCACTTTGACTATAGTGCAGAGGTCCTGGAAGAAATGCATTGTGGGGGAATCAAATTAGTAGTTGCCAGAATTAAGCCAGGTCTTTTTACATCCACCTCTTTGTGCACAGAGACTCTTTCCTGACTTAAACTCCTGCTTAGCACAGACAGTTAGGTGTGAGCGTTAGAGGTTTTAGGGCACTGTTACAGGAAATATGGGGTCCCAAGTGTTATTCCCTCGGCTTGTAAACCTCAGAAGTCAAGATTAAGATGTCAAATAGAGATTACCTTTAACCATACAAAGTGAAGAAAAACCAGAGAATTTAAGAGTCAAATTCTGCTCTCTCTCTTTCTCTCTCTCTTTCAGATACACTATGTAGATTTACGTTCCTGTGTGAGTGTGGGCATTCATAGATCACAACTCACATGCGGAGGTCAGATGTAAACCTCGCGTGTCAGTCCTCTCCTTCTACCCTGCTTGAGGCAGCGTATATTATTGTTCACCACTGACTACATCAGACTAGCTGGCCTTTCAGCCTCTCATCTCACATGAAGCCTGCTACAATTATGGATGTGTCCTGCTGCATCAGAGTTCATATGAGTTCTGGGGATCTGAAGTCCAGTCCTCACACTTGAACAGCAAGCGCTTTATCCTTTGAGTCATCCATCTTCCCAACCCAAAATCTTGTTTGTTAAGCTTCAAAACCGGAGATCCCTAGGCATATTGGATAAGAAATGTGTTTGTTCATGTGTGACAGAGATCTTAAAATTAGGGACTTAAGTACACAGGGGTTTTCCCCTCATAGCAAATAATAGCAAAGAAAGCAACCCCAGGCTAATGAGACTGTTTCACAGACTCAAATACCCAGACATCTCCTACTTTGCTGCTCTGATGTTCTACATCTTCTGAACTCAAGATCACCTCATGGTTCTAGAGGGCAATAACAGGATTCATATTCCTAGCAGCAGGAAGGAGGGCACATCCTAAAAGTTCCAGGACTTATGCTAACTCTCACGGGCCAAAATTGATTGCCGTGGCCATAGCTCCTACAAAGGAATCTGGAGCATCAATCCCTCTAATTGGCCATTATCCAAGAGCCTACATTACAGAAGAAGAAAATGAATATTGGATGTGAGTGATGGTCTCTAACTAAATGTAAAAGAGATTTGAAATCTTATGCAACTGAACAGAATTCCATTTTCTCATCTGCACTTTCTGCCTTTAATTAGATAAAGCTTGATGAAAGAGTCAGAGAGATGAGGAACAGAGAATAGAGTTGGTAAGTGTTGTCTAGCCTTGGCTAAGTCCACAGGGATGACAGTGTCACTCAGGAGAAGATAAGTGTTGTCATTTTCATCTGGCCTCCCTGAAGGGAGCAATATCACCCATTCCTCCACAGTGGGAAGACACAGCCACCTGCCTGGCAGGCTGCAGCAAATGGGCCAGAAAATGTTGTTCATATTCCTGGAGGCCCAGCATGATACAAGAAGGATACGAATGTTTCCCCTGTACACCCAGAATTTTGGAGATAAACCATGAAAACTTTAAACTAAGGGATGTCCTGTAGACCAGGAAAAAGAGCAAAGGACACAGTCCCATCCTCCCCACCCCACCCGCTGGCTCACAAAGAATCACTAGGAGTCACCTCACAAGATTTAAATGAGAAACAACTTCACTGCATGAAACATAGTTTGGAAATAAGTAAGAGCCCCTTTAAGACAATAACAAAAATAACTAAGAATCAGTTGAGAGAACGATAGGAGTTTGGTCAACTGATTGCACAAGATCTGCTTATATAATTAATGGTAAATTGAAAATGCCATCACACTTTCTTTGCTTTATTTAAAAAATTTTTATTGAATTTTTGTATATTCATACAGAACATCTCAGTCAATCTTAATCACCTTTATTCCTCCTTCTTGACTGACAGCCTTCCACAGCACTCCCCCACACTCTGCAAATCATACACTCTGTCATTTGTGCTAAAGTCTATTTTGTTAAGTTAGTGTCCCCAGACATTGCCCAGTACAAGTTCATCCACTAATTCTAGTCAGCCTATCCAGAGTCCCTCGTTTTAAGATCAGATCTTCCTCACCAATAGTAATCAGCTGCCAATATTTCTTTAGCAAAGATCGGGGTCTGCTGCCCATTTCCCCAGTTCCATGCTGGGTTTTTGTCTACTTGCATTTGCATGAATCTTGTCCATGCTGACACCATTGCTGTAGGTTCATATAAGCAGGGTCCCAGGAGCGTGTAGGATTCTATTTCTCTATGGTCATGCACCTCTTCCCTAGCTCTTACAATCTTTCTGCTCACTGTTTCAAAATAGTCCCTGAGCCCTGAGTGAGTGAAGCCTAATACAGGAGACTTTTCTGGGGACCCACACTCTGCAAACTCCTAATATCCACACTTTGATCATATGTGACCTTTTGTGTTCCTGACCCTATGTTGCATAAGGGAGCTTCATCAATGAGAGACCATCACACATTTTACTGCACCAGAAATTCATTTATGCAAATTTTTCATTTGAACAAATTTATTTTTTCAGTCTCAGCAAAGACAGGAAGGAAAGAAGACGAAGTGCGAATAAAGGGAGAAGAAAGAAAGAAAGAAAGAAAGAAAGAAAGAAAGAAAGAAAGAAGAAAGAAAGAAAGAAAAAGGGTGAGGGAGGGAAGGATAAAGAAGAGTGGGGATTTTCTAGACTCAGGAAATGAGGAAAAGCTTCCCAGGTACAGTATATTTCTGAAGACCAGAGTGTAGCTCAGTGACAGACCTCAGTGTGAGGCCCTAAGTTCAATCTCTCACCACTAAAATAAATAAAATAAAGTGTACCTTTTGAAATGTTCATTGAAAGAATAAACAAACACAGGATCACTAACAGTGTCTAAAGATTACCGCCTGAGTAGCCCAGAAGTCTCCAGAGTAGAGCCAGGTCTCTAAGTGCTTCACCTGGATGCCTGGGTCTCAGCATAATTCACAACTGAAGGCACCTCATAGTGTGAAGACCACATTAGCCGGAAGTCACTAAAGTCTGTGCTTGTTTACACGTTTCAAAGCAATCATGCATCTGTTATCTGTACAGCAAACCCATGACTAGGACAGTAAGACATGATTACTGGCCTCTTGGTGGGTGGGGAAGATAAAAGTTACCTTTGAACTCCTTATTTCATAGTCTGATCATAGGTGTTTAAATACATTTTTTCACATCATCTTTTAGAAGAGGTATCAATCTAGGCAGTGTGCATTCCGTGAGTTTCCCCAAATCTCTACCTCCCCCACATCTCCTTACCTCTACTGCACCTATCTTCCATGACTTTGTGGAACTGACCTATCAGGGGCCAGAGTTCATCTTGAAGCTGAGACTAAAAGTGTGTGAGACATCATCAGGTAAAGAGTCAGGAGATGTGCATTCCAGGCACTAACACACTTCTCAATACTCAAGAACTGAGAAGAAAATACTGGAATGACTTTGCTAGAGGATTTGGGGCTGGCATCAGATTTTGTGCCTTAGAATTTATGGCAAAGAGCTCTAATTTTATCCTTGGTACAGGGAAAATTTAGATCTCATTCGAGCAAGGGATAGCAAATCTTCCATTCTCAGAGAGGCATGACAAGCAGTGGTTAATGGCCCAAACTTTGGAATCAGACTACTTAGAGTCAAACAGCATTTCTACCATTTATTAAGTATGTGAATGAAAGCATATTATTTACTATCCACATATGTCATTTATAAAACAAAGCAAAAATAGTACAGTATTGGGCTATTTTTAAATGATGTATTATAAAATATTTTAAGTAGAGCCTAGCATACAGTTAGTATTTGTAAATGTCACGTGTCTTTTTTTGTTATTCTGTCTGCTGTATGAAGAAGGTTTTGAGGGTAAGGTGTAACCAAAGTGACCAGCTGAGAAGTTACTGAAGTGGCCAGAGGGACAGTTCATGGGGTTTGGTGTAACAGGTGAGGAAACAGATAGAGAAAAGGTTGTGTGTTTGGGGAGTGGGACCAGGGGAACTGCATATTAGATAAGGAGAAGAAATTATGACTGGACAGTGTCTCCTGGGTTTTAGATTGAGGAAGGAATCGGGAGGAAGGAATCCATTTTTCTGAAATGGGAAAATTCTGGAGGAGAATGACGTAAGGGAAAGTCAGAAGTTTATTTTACCCATGTGTACTGACTTGAAGAACCTGTCAAGGGGCTGGAGAGATAGCTCAGGAGTTAAGAGCACTGGCTGTTTTTGCAGAGGACCTGTACCCACATGGCTGTCAACAACCATCCATATTCCAGTTCCAGGAAATCTGATGCTCTCTTCTGGCCTCCCTAGGCATTGCATTGCATGACATGGGTGCACTTACATGCAGACAAAACATACATATACATAAAAACATATACATAAAAAAATCAATCAAAAAAATCTGTCGTATTCAAAGTGGTAATGACAAGAACACACTGAAATACAACAAACTCACTGAAGCTGGTTTACACTTTTAGAGCAGACACAGAAACAGTCTCCCTCTGGTGTTCGGAAATTTTGTGAGACTGTGAATTGAGCAGAGTAGCAGGTGTCCTGCCTTATCTTCACCATCCTGGTTACCTCCCATCTGTCATTGTTTTTGCAAGTCTACATTGTAGAAAACTGGTAATAATACAGATAACTCTTGTCTACAAAATGCAAACTAGTTATGACTGGTGAAATGTAATGTCCTGCCCTCAGGATAGATTAGTCTTTGTAACTATTTATAAATTCCCCTCAGAATTCTTGTACTGCATATAAACATGTACTTTGAAATATTTGTAACATCATACAAGTCTTCCCATTAGTTAATGGGTTAAATAAAATTCTTGGCCAGTATGGATTTTATGTTTCTGTGTAAGAATCATGACTTTTTAGTCTAAAAAAAAAATGCTTCAATAAAAAAACAAAAATGAGGTGGATGACACCCGGGGAGCCAAAGCTGAGGTTGACCTCCGACCTCTAGGTCAGAGAGCAAAAAAGAGAAAGATTTCAATTCATACTTGCTTTACAAGTCTCTCAATGACACTGATTTTATTTTAAAGTATACAAATTTTATTACACTGCTTTCTTTCACCTCCAGGAGAAATAAAATTACTTACTGTAAAGCAAGCTACAATTTAAATGTCTCTACTGAAAAGACCTTGTTAGGTACCCAAATGCCTTAAGGAAATAATTTGTGTTAGTCTTATATTCATCTGGGCAGTGTGCACTGTCAGCATTTAAATGTGAGTCCACTCTGATTAAAAGCTGTCACATCTTAACTTGAGAGTCTAAAATATTGAACAATGTCATTACTACAATAGATCCTCATACACAACATATTTTAATCAATCTACTACAATCTTGTCATGCATACACCCATACAGCAAGTCTGTACTCGGATGTGTCAAAGGCTTGCTTAACCTGACTCACTCAAATAAATCTCATTACCTTTCCTACACTCCTTCCCAGAGTTCCCCACCTGGTGACCGTCAGCCATCGTGACAGGAGTATCTTCTCAAGAGCCCGTTTTCTTCCTCATCCTGTTCACGCCCAGTTATAAAAGAATCTTGCCAACCAATCATGAAAATATCTTTCTGGTCCATTCATCTCTTTGCATTTCCATGGCTTCCAACCAAACAAAAACTTATGATTTCTTTTCCAACTTCCTCAGAAATCTTTCTGTGTCCATTTTTCTGTTGTTCTCATCAGTTCACCATGTTATAGCCAGGATGAATTTTCTAAAACATAAATCCCTCCACCTACAACTTTAAAACTTATTTAACAGACTCTCACTGTTCTTAGCATAAAAAACAAATCCTTGACATGGTGGACATGATAAGGCCCTGCTGAGTTTTCTATAGAGACTGGCCTCTGGTCTCTGGAGCAGAGCTTCCAGTGACTCCTGTCACACAAGTTTACATGTTGCTAGTCTCTCTGAGCAATCACAGTTCCTACTGTTAGAATACTAGTCAAAGTTACCACTCTTTCCATGTTAGTGGTTTTTTGGTTTTGTTATTGTTGTTTTTCTTTTTTGAAACAGTCTCCTTACGTACTCCAGTCTGGTCTTGAATCCTCCTACTTCAGCGTCCCAAGTGCTGGGATTACAGGTTTGTACCAAACTATCAGGCTCTGCTACCACCATTTTCATCTAAACTGTTGCTACAACCCAGTAAAGAGAAAATTCATCACTCTCACATCTCCCCCCCCCCCGACCCTCCCCCCAGGGCCACATTCAAATGATTTTTCAAATACACATAAGCCAGTATGATGTTTTGTAGCATAAATCAAATCATGCACCTAGCTGCTACAATCCTTCCCATAGCTACCCATTGCAATCACAGTACAAGCCAGAGTCCTGTTGGATCTGCTTCCAGCTCATGCCCTTGTCTTCATCCTCTTTCACTGCCTTCCTCTTTCACTGTATTCCAGCCCTGCCTTCTTTTCAGTCTTCTGTTCCCCACTCAATACGTTCCCTTGCTCTTCTCTTCTTCCAGTTTCAGAATGGCTGTCCCTTCTCCTGACTTAAGGTCCTGCTCAGAAACTTCCAGGGGCTCCCCATCCCACTCTCATCAGTCTCTACCATCCGGCCATCTTTTCTTCTTTTAATCTCATCTCCGCCCTGTCCTCTTCACCCTGCCCCAGCCCTGACAGCGTCTCTGCTGTCTTTCCAGGCTCTCAAGGGCTGTGCTAACTCAGCACTCTTAGAGGTGTTATTCTTTCTGCTTGGAATATTCTCGTTACTTGACCTCTCAAGTCACTTAGGTCTGACTCAAGTGTCACAGATCTTCTTCCATGGCCCTAATTAAAAGAGCAACCCATCAGCACACCCATCACTCTTTAACCTTTTATTTTTTTCTCAAAACACGTCATTTGCAAATTATTAACTTTATCAGTGGTTTTCTGCCAACCAGAATGTGCCACCTAGCTGAGCGGGAATTCTGTTTTCTTCACTGTTTATTTTGTTCTTGGAGAAGTCATTGCTTAACGAGTGATTTGGCTTTAAATACATGAACTCTCTGAAGTTACTTTATGCATCTAATTTATGTTTTCCAGCTTTCCACATGCAAACCTTTGAAGACGCAGCTCTAGAGAGAAAACGGAAACGATTCTGCTACATTTAAAAATCGTAACCGATTTTAACTTCAGGAAAAGTCAGTTCTAACAGACAAGCTATTTCCAGTCAGTCCTTCGTTATTACAATCTTTGGGGCCCTGAAGGATCCTGTCCCTTTGCATCAGTTAGTGTCATCAGACCAGCTGATGGGTTGCCTATCTGATGGCTGCGGAACAGTCCCTGTTGAGCCTTTCCTCCACTTCCACCCCAGTAAGAGATGGCCTGACTGCGGTGCTCAGGCATCTGGTCACCTCGCAGTGGGCCACCTCCTATGCAGCCTCATGAGGCATCTGCTGGCGGCGGGAAGCCGGGAAGGCTTGCACAATGGCCCCAAAAAGAGGAAGCTCAGAAAGGGCTGGAGTAAACACGTAGAAGACTGTTGCAAAATAAATGGGTTTCTGTACCTTTTGTGGAACTATTATTTAGCCTCCTGCCGTAGCTCCTAACAAAAGGAGGCGGCAAAGAGCCATCCGTTGAGCAGAGAACGCTCTTGAGAGACCCACGCAGGTGAGCGAAGGACCAGGAAGGAAGGAGCAACTTTTCCCAAAATCAGGGCGAAGAAGTTTTTTTCTTCGAGGTGAGGGTAAGAGGAAACAAAGGCGCGGGCTGGAGGGGTTGGGGGGAGCAGCCCGCGAACTGAACTGAAGGAGTCCCTTTATCTGTCTCCTGACCAGGGCCCTCCGTGCTTCGGCGCAAAGCCGCGCACGAGTGCGCGCTGCGTGGGGAGGGCAGGGCCGACAGCACTTCCTCCCGAGGCCGCAGACCTCGCTCCCCCAGGCGCCTGCAGAGCCCGGAGCCCGGTGCCCGCATCTCCTAGCGTCCCCGCGCGTCCCCGCACAGCCGTCGAGGTAAGCGGAGCCCTGCACGCCCCGCCGCGGCCCGGCCGTCCGGCCCCACCCGGAGGGGCGCACTCCGCCGCTGGCGCCGGGTCACCCGCCTCCCGCCGCGCGGATCTGCGCGCTGGGTCCGGCCTGTGCTTGGGCTGTGGGGCTAGAGCTCCTCTGCTCCCGGGTTCTGTTCATCAGGTTGGATGAATTTCCTGCTCCGGAAATTGCTAGAAAGGGGAAGGAGCCTCTCTAGTGTCTTGCCGGCCTAGGGACCCCACCCTGAGCGATCCCAAGCCACGTTCCGGGAGCATTTTAGGGCACTGTGTGTTAAACGCTCATCCTCTGAGAATTTTGAGCACTTGCCGTGAAGTGTTCTCTTCATTTAAAACTTTAAGAAGCCACTTTAAGAAACTTTTTGAAAATAACTTGTCCTCGTAAGTAGTCTCCTTTTCATTTTAAAATATGCTAAACACGAGTTTGGACACCAACGCGGGTTTCCTGATTCACCTTAGAATGAAGGTACATGAAAGCATTTAAGTCATGAAGGACCTTAACCAGGATGTCCTGTGTTCCTGGGAACCAAAGTACAGGCGTCCCTATGAGGTTTTGGAATGCGTGCTACTTCTTCCTGAGAAGGTATTTGTTGGCTTTGCTACTATGATGAATGGAGTGTGTTCTCTTAGAGCCACTCACAGCATTGCTGTTCAAAAAGAGCTCTTAATGTGATGGAGAGACCTAAATAGCAGAGCGAAGTTACAGAGAAAAGGGAGTGACCTATTACTCTCTCAGATAAGAATTCTGATGATGTAAAGTAACTTAAACAAAAGCAAGGCTACTGTACTCGTTTTTAAAATCTGGACTCCAAAACATTTCAGAAAGGAAACCCTGGCCTTCTGAATAAACCCAGACTTCTGCTTTCTACGGGCCTTACTAAAATACTGAGGGGGCCATGGCAGTGATTCTGCCTGGCCAGATGAGCAAGGAAAAAAGGAAGAATCCGGTCACGTCTTCCACATGGTGTTTCCTGTCTGCTCAAAGAATTGGGAAAAGTCACAAATTTACTGTCATCTCCAAACCATTCGTAGTTAACTTTTATATTCTTACTAGTATTTGTTTTTCCTGGGTATTTGGGAGATAAGTTCTCGCTCCATGTCTGATACTAGACAGGGGTGAATTTTATTACACTGTTTTAACGGTGCTGGATCTTGGGTAATTTATCAGTAAAGTGGGATTATTATACTACGTTATAAAAAACAACAGTGCTGTCAAGGGACTGGAGTGAGTTCAGTTGTGGAGGGCAGGTTGCTGTGAGGCCCAGCCTTCAATACCAGGAGAGCTGGAGGGTATGTTAACAGACTGTGGAATTCTGAAATACGAACATTTTTGATGCTTTTGAGGTCTTTTGTTTCTGAGGCATTCCATTAAAACACAAGTCAGTTCCTGGTGTCTGTGTAACAACTTTCCATTATGTTGAAAAACTTACAGAATGGTCATAGGTCAGTATTTTATGTCAGAATTCCTCAGTTGCTATTTTTCAAGAAATAGAGCTTTAAAGGTGTTGTTATGTTAAATTTTACATGTAATAATTATTCAGCTAATTACCATGCACTCCATTTTTTTTGAATTTTCATAACCTGAGAACATATATTAATTCTCCATTATATATTCACTTTATTTCATTTAAAGATAAGAAGTTCTAGATTCTTCCACATTATTTTCATGAGCTATTTATAAGGTTCATTATCATGACTGTTTGTTACGTGATTTTTATTTTTCTGTAGAACATTCTTTTTTCAAAAAGCATTATTGTTTTCATTTATTTCTAGTCCTATTTAATTTTTACTTAGTTTTGTAACTAGCACCTTTTAATGAATCTATGAATTTTGGAATAAATTCAATTTGTGTTCTATAGTTTATCATATCACAACCTTTATGTTATTGAACCTTATTAGTGGTCTTAAGAAGTCTTAGACTAGAACAATTTAGAACAAATATGAATTATTTTGAATAATTTTGTGCCTGAGAAAAAGTTGTATATTGATGCTAAACATCTGGGCTGTCTTTTTCCCTTGGAGATGCTGAGTGAACTCTCTTTATGCATCTCTGTTTGGACTGGCTTGTCACATGAGGTCAGAACCTCAAGACCAAACAATTCTTATTTATTTGTATGACTGGTGTTTTCAGTATGAAATATATTTGTGTTTTATATCAATGTTGTCATCCCAAGTAGCAACTATTTTAAAGTTCAGATATATAATAAATATGTACTCTAAGATTTAAACATATTTATTTGGTGAAGATAAATTATAATTATCAGGCAAAATTACTTTTAGAGAAAACTTTATATATCTGGAAAAGTAGTAATTCAGGTTTCAGATTTGGGAGGAATTATATAGAATATATATATATGTTAGGGACAGGACCCAATTAGGAATATGAAGTTCATTTGCCTCATGCACACCTTATACACAAAGCTGGAAGATTGTTTTATACAATATTTTAAATAATTTTGTGCATGCAAAAATGTTCATGTATTTCATTAAGGGAGATAGGCAGTATTTTTCTTACTTGGAGAAACTAAAGTCTGTATTTTGACTCTGACCTGTCTCATATGGTCAAGTGCAGGATTTTCCGTTTGTGGCATCATATCAACACTCAAAAGTGTTTCAGATTTGGGGAGATTGCGAATTTGGACGTTCAGAGTAGAGATACATAATGTGGATGGTACACCAGATGCTTGTGATAGCTAGTTTAGATGTGTCATTTTGTTAACACTAGCATCGGGACTTCCAGTACTGGCACTCCTTTTTGTCACTGGGGAAATGAAAACACAGAGATTAGGAAATTTACACAGAGAGTAACATGCAGAGATAACACTGAACTAGGACAGTTTGATTGCAGCACCCAAGGTGCTGACCAAGCACCAGGGTTCAGATTCAGGAAAAATGGGGCCATTCCTCAGAGAGCTTGTAGCCCAGGATAGAGGAGCAAGCTAGATAGTTATAATTTTACACGTGACTAAGATTGTGTGCTGTGTGAACATATATCAGATCCCCTACACCAGACTAGAGTTAGGGGGAGAGGATGAATGAAAGACAGCCAAGCAAAAACACTTGACCTGTTACAGATGGAAGACATGAGAGATGTCATCATCAGTTCTGAGTTATCTTTATGTTTGTCTTTTGAAAAAAAGAATCTCCTTGGCAGCAATCATATTTTCATTTTTATCTTTATCATTCAAATCCCTCATGCCAGCCTCTGAGGTTGTTGCTTAAACCAGCAAAATAGTAAATCCAACTCTTTCCCTAATTCCGTTGGAAATCTTTCTGATCTTTGGTCTTCTATCAAAGGCTGATAGGAGATATAGTGATGGGCTGGGAGGGGAATAAATGCTTAATCACACAGAAATTATGCTTCATCACGGTGGCTGGACGATCTGTATCCAAGTAACTATATCCTGCGAAACTAAGAGAGAAATAAAGAATGATGTTAGAACAAGGTTAGATATTTTCTTTCTTTTTATTGTGAAATATTTCATGCATAAAATATGATAGATGACCTGTTTGTTAAAGCAAATAATAAAGCCAACATCTGGATGCCTGTACCCAGTAAAAGACACTGGCGATGTGTCTCCTCTAACATTCTAATATTTCTTCTCTAAAAGTAATAAATATTCTGAATATGTTCATTTTAAAGCATTTAGGAAGGATATAAATTGACAAAAGGTAATATCCAGCTGGAAATTAGAAGACATTGCCATTTGGACACTGAAATTAGCATCCCCACTGACTCCAAGTGTGGTCAGTATATCATTAAGTAAAATAGTTTAAATAGTATAGAAACAGAACATGTCAGAAATGATTGTAAGTAACTATGACAAAAATTGTGATTGTAGTTGTTAATGATGGACCAAGATACATTAGTAGAGAACTGTAGTTTTTTTCAATATATTTTTATTGAATTTTTTCCATTTCATACAATTCATCTTAATCATAATCAGAAACTTTCCCCTATCTGCATGCTGCCTCACAGGATTTCATGCATTCTGTCATATATTTTAAAGCCTATCAAATCAAGTTTGTGTCCCCAGATGTCCCTCAGTGTGAGTTCATCCATTGGAGACTGGTCAGCCTACATAGCATAGCTCCTTTAAAAAATTCCAACTCTTCCTCCCCGAGCAGTGATCAGCTATCAATAGTTCCTCAGCAAAGCTTGGGGCTTCTTACCATTTCTCCAGTTCTGTGCTGGGTTTTTATCTGGTTTGAATTTGCATGGTTCTTGTACGTGCTGTTAGCTGTAACTTCATATGAGAAAGTTCCCAGAAGCCTGGAAGATTCTGTCTCCTTGCAGTCATCCACCACCCCTGGCTCTTACAGTCTTTCCTCCCCAACTTCCACAATGGTTCCTGAGCCACGGGGTGGCAGAAGTTTAATATAGGCGTCCTATCCAGGGGCACACACTCTGCAGTCTCTTATTCTCTGCACTTTGGCCACTGGTGGCCTTCTGTCTGTGTCATCCTCTGTTGCATGAGGAAGCTTCACTGCTGAGAGATCCCTGTCCCACTATGTTCCATGAGCCAGAACAGTAGCTTCTGAGAGTAATAAAGAATGTTTCATTTACAAATTTCCATTTTCACACACATATTACTTAGATTCGACTTTAAAGATAAACCATTTCTGATAAAAATTCATATTTGCATTCAATAAAAATATTTCCATTTTAAAGACATGTCAGTTTTTTTTCAGTAAAGAATATTTGCTAAGCACCATCCTGTTTTCTTGCCGTATGTTCATGAACAGAAGAGACAAAGATCTCTCTGCATTTGTGGAGCCTGCGTTATAATTGAGAGGCAAATGTTAATCAAGCACAATAAATAAGCAAATAATTAATGCATTAGTGAAGTGACTGCAGAAACAAGTCAAAGCTGAGAAAAGTTTTGGGATTAAATAAATTGACCTTGTTAAGAAAATAAGGCCTAAGCAAAGGCTTCAGTGGAGTGAATCAAAAGGCTGTCTGGTCAGAACAGTATTCTGAGCACAGGGAACAGCCAATGCCTGTATTTGTGGAACAACAAGAAGGACTGTGTAGATAAATAAGGAAAAGAGAGTGATAGACTTAGATAGGGAAGAGGGGCTGGGAGCTGGAAGATCACCTGAGTTCTTTAGAGCCACTGTCAAATCTTTGATGTTTACTCTGAGTGAAACTGAGGGGCCATTGCAAGATCCTAAAAGAGAAATAACATGTTTAGCTTATATTTAAAGAGCTTACTCTGGATAGCTGTAGTGGCACAATCCCAACTCTCCAGGAGAATAGGCAGGTAGATCTCTGTGAGTTGGAGGTGAGACTGGTCTACCTACCAAGTTCCAGGCCAACCAGAGCTTCATAGTGAGACCTGTCTCAAATAAATAAAAATAGAAATGAATAAGGACTCACTCTGACTGTTTGAGAAGGAACTGGAGGGACAAAGACAGAAGAAAAATTCCACTAGGAGTCACCAAGAGGACTGGCTGTGGATGTGATATGTATGAGAAGTGAGTGCGGGGTGTCCATCAAGGCTTGGGCCCAAATAACTGGAATGGTGAGACTGCACTCAGCTGTGACGGGAAGTTGGAGAGATGACCAAAAGCTCAGTTCAGGATGTGGACCTGAAGTTCAAGTGGCAATAAGGATATACTCACTATATATAAGGCTAAGTAAATATATGAAAATGCTGCTGTTATTCCTGTTTTACAAATTAAAAATGGTGGTTTAAGAAGTTTATACAAGAATACACTACTTAAGAAATGAGACATAAAACAAAATTTTTGAGGATCCCAAAGATTTTAACCATTCTTTGGAAAAAGATGGACAAGCAGATTATTACTTAGCTACTATGAGGAAGTAGTCTGCCAATCAGTACTGTCCCGTTTCTGCTGCAACCAAAACAGCATACATTGTCTTAGTAAATGTAAAAGGAAGAAATGAACACTAAGGAGCCCCATATTTGTATCCATATCCTTAATTAGTGATACTGACATTGTTCAGTACAAAGCTTCTGCGACTGTGCAGCACGAAAACGAGATTCTAAAAGAGGCAAGACAGAGGCCTTTCCCACACAAGAGCTTTTTTGTGCCCAGAGGTGAAAGAGTTTCTGCTTTCAAAATCTCAGGCCAGGTTTAGAACAGAGAGAAGCTGTCTCATTATGCAGCTAGATTTCAAATGGATTCAAGTGTTAGAGAAACACTGAAGATCCACTAGAAACTACCAAAGAGGCCAGAGGACAATAGTAAGATATTTGAAAAGTCGGGAAGTAGCCGCTGACAGAGCTTGAGATAACATTTCACTTGGTTTAGTAGCAGGTGTCAAGGCAGTGTAATTGTGAAGTGAGGAGACTGTTTGGTGGCATGCTAATAATAGCCATTGAACACTGCTTCATAGACTGCTTACCAAAGGCAAAAATCCAGTCTTTAAATGCATTTTTAGGATTTCGTCTCAAAACGGAAAGAACAAATTAATTATGTAGACACAACAGGATGGGGAAGATCCCATTAAGTATTTTTCAGGTTATTTCCCATCAAATTTTCACAATTAATTTTCTGACATTATTTATCTAAGGCTATTTGTAGTATTTGTAGTATTAACAGATTCCTTCAGAGGCTGCTGTTAACATTCACAACTGGCAGTTAAGTCAACGAACTGTCTCGGATTGGGGTGTAGTATTGTTTTCTTTTTAAGATAGTGGTTTCTCTAGGGGAGGGCTATATCACTGAGGTATACTCCCAGCCCTGTCTTTTACTGACTTCCTTCTGACCCAGTTCCAAAATGATGAGTTAACAAGCCAAGATTATTTCCTAATGTGTTTAAAATCCTGTGGCTTACGTATGCCTTATTAGAAACAACAAATGAAGTTGTGTGAGCCGTGAATATGGATAAAGGCAGTACAGCCATAAGACCACCATTGAATAAAAAAGTTGAGACTCCAAGAGATTCATAGCCTCAACGTCCATTTATAGAGTCAAGGCTGATATTTAACATACATTTTAGTTGGGTGAAATTTTTCTCAACACAGCATAATCGGAACTTTGTTTTCCTTTTGGTAACAACACATATCTATGGAAGATCAACCAGGTATCAGTAAGGGGAGTTGTGAAATGAGATGTGGACCTTCATCCTCAAAAGATTCCAGTCCTGTGGGAAGATATGGCTTGTAGATAAGCACATGATAATGCAGAGTGTACATCAATACATTTGGAAAATTAATACAGCAAAGACAGTGATGATGGAGACTGTATGTGGGTAACAAGAGGTGCTTTGAAGGATAAAGGTATTTCCAGGTGGCCTAGAGGAGAAGGCTTCCTCAGGACCAGGCACTTGAAACAGTTTGGTGGGAAAGTTCAGTGGGAAAGGAGATGGGCAAGGCTGATTTAATACTCGGTGAGTAATACTAAGACTTTATTCATGTGATATGGGTCCCCACACACTATCGCCTTTGAGTCAAAGGCTGGGGCCATCCTAATAACGGAACTAGGGTAGAGTCCTCCAGACCAGCACTGTCGATAAAAATGCAGTGCAAACCAGGCAGGGAACTTTAAATTTCCCAGAAAAGACATCAAAAACGACAAAGGAAATTTTGTATCAGCTCTAATCGCATATTTTATTTGATAATATATCCAAGAATAACATTTCGTGAATTTCAGTTATGTGAAAGTAGAGTGACTTTAACAGAGTAAAATTATTAATGAGTTATTTTTTACGATGAATCTTTCAAATCCACTGCTTTTGCATGTATAGTGTCTCAGCTTAGACTCGCTGCAGTTCGGGTGCTACATAGCTGCATGTGACTGACTGACAGCTATGGAACTGGACAGTGCGACTTGAGATAAATGCACAAATATAGTATGTGGCTCTGCAGCTGAATGGAGACATCAGGTGAGTTTTGCAGTCAGTTTAAGGACAAAGGAAGGAAATAGCATTCATGGGATGATTTGAACACATATTAAATCCACTCTAGCAGCAAAACAAACATGGCATTTATTTTCTTTCTATGCTTTCTCTTCACTCCTACCTCCCCCCTTTTTTATTTATGGATTCTGCCTAAAAGTGACAGGGGCTGAAAAAGAACTAGAAATTAACAGCAGAGCAGGTTGCCCTCAACCCACATCCGGTAAAATGTGACCCGTTGCCCTAGGCAACCATGGTTGTCAGCCTTTTCCTCTTTGCTTCACCTACTAGTTCAAGAACATAACACACTGCAATCATCAGCTTTTACTCGGTAGTGCTTCTCTACTCCAGAAATGCTGTCCTCTCTCGGGAGAGGGCAGAGTTGTAAGATTTGGGATATAGAGCTGGAGATGCCAGGGTATGACTTGCAGGCACCATAGGAGCAGCCAGTTCTATTCCTCTCTTAGTGAGTCTCTGTCCTGGAAACTGTACATACACATGCTCGGTCCTATCAAAAAGTGGCAGGTATGCTGAATGTAGTTATGCTATTGTAGTCTTATGAGTGTGTGTGTGAGAGAGAAAGAAAGAGATACAGAGAAAAAAACACAAGTGATACCTATTACCTCTTTCCACTGCTTGTTTTAGAGAGAGCATAATAAAAATCCTAATAATGATAAAGTAGTATTGGATACTAAGCACTTTGTGCACACCAGATTCTATAATGAGCTCTGTTACAGACACAAATTCCTACAAGAAAGAACTGTTGGTGTTATGGTGTGTGTACACCTTTAGCTTCTTTCTGAAATCTAGTGGCACAGAAAAATAGTCTTTATTTGATGGAATCCCACGTTAACTGTCACTTAAAGAATTCTAGGTATTACACTGTTGTTTGAATCTGAAATGTCCCCCCACAGGCTCTGTTTTGAATACTTAGTCTCTAGCCTGTGGACTGTCCTAAAAGTTGTGGTGCTCTTAGGAAGTAGGGCCTAGCTGGCCAAAGAAGAACACCAGGGTAGACCACTGAAGGCTATATCACCCCTGGCTCCACCCTGATTGTCACATTTTCTCATCGGGACTCACTCAGAGTGTTTCAAACCCCACAACATCCATGTGAAGAGCAGTTGATGCAGATACGGAAGCAGTCGTTTAAACTCTGGGCAGTTTTGCAGGTCAAACCAAAACACTGAAAGAAGCCGTATGACTGTGCTGCAGCAGCACTTGGGATAGCACCTGGCTTGCGGTAAATGCTCAAAATCTGTGTTGTTTGAATTATTTGAAACAAAATGAAACCACACTCCCTAAAAGTTCCCTTAAAATAAGTCAAGGGTCAGCTGTCTCCTTGTATCTTCATGGTTGAAATAAGCCTTTATTATTTACATTTCTGTCAGGTCATGAAATATTGTACCCTCCAGTTTAACTGCACAAAGTACACAACCTTTCTGCCTTCTTACTTCATTCTCCCTGTTAGCAGTTTTTTAACAATGACTACTTATGGGACACACTGCTATGACCATGAAAAACTAGTCCAGTCATCTCTCATTTTCCATGTCACTGACTTCAGGAACCCCTTGGATACCCGAATCCATGGGTGCTCAAGTCCCTTCTGTAAAATCGTATGGTATGTGCATAGAACCTACACAAGTCCTCTCATAATTTAGATCATCTCTAGATTACTTCAAATCTCTACTGTGACCTAAATGCTACGGAAGGAGTTGTTAAAGTGTATTATTAAGCAAGTAATGACAAGAAAGAAGTCTGTATGTGCCGGGTGTGGTGCACAAGACTAATCCTTATCCTCGGAAGCTGAGGCAGGAGGATGGAGACTTGGAAGCTATTCTGAGCTAAACAGCAAGGCTATGTCTCAAACAAAAGAGAAGAAATAAGAGGGGAGAGAAGGGGAGAAGAACGGAGAGGAGAGGGGAGGAGACAAGAGTCGGTACATGGTCAGCAAAGACAGTTTTTAGTCTTCATTTTTTGTTTCTGACTTGCATGCTGTGTGGTGTGATATACTCCCATTGCCTTCTCTTGTCGCCCTGACATTCCTGCTGACTCCCTTCTTATTCCCAGATAGCCCCCTTCTGCTTTCATGTCTGATATGGGTCTTGTGCAAGTGGTAACAGTTTCTGATGTGCATGATTGCGGTGGCCACATCATACACAGAAGACAACATTTTATAGCACTCTTCCCGTCTTCCAAGTCTTGTCATTTTCCACTCCCTCTTCCACGATGTCCCCTGGGCCTCACAGTAGTGATACAAACGTTCCCTTTAGGGCTGAGCACTCAGCAGTTCCTTATTCCCAGCACTATTTTGGGTTCAGAAGCTGTGCTTCAACCATTGCCCACTGCTCTGAGCAAGGCTGAGAGATGTACCAGTCTATGGGTATACGCATGAGTATTTAGAAAACAGTTTAACAACATGTCCATTTAACAAAGTATCAGTAGCAGATTCATTGATATCGTCTGTGACTTGTCTAGACATTGACTTTTGACCAGGTTTTTAATACCAGACATGTATTCTCTTTCGTGAAGTGGGCCTCACAGTCATTCAGCAAGTGCTTGTTTACCCACAGAAGAGTCATGCCACTCCTGCCCGGTGGCATATCTTGTCGGGAAGGTCGGTATTGTAGCACTCAGGGCCCACTGCTGGTTAGATTGTTGATGACTTTCCTCCACCAACACCTTACACAGCACCTTCCAGCACCGTGCCAGCTCAGTGACAGCAGGAAGCTTCCAGTAGAATTCCACATGGATTTCACTGAAGACACAGGTTTTTAACAAATACTTTCCCAAGGTTGGTGGATCCTGCAAATGGTGAACCCACCAACATGGATGGCCACCGTTAGCTGCAAAGATGTTTCTTGCTTTCTTAGAGCACTGTGGTTGAAATGATGAGATAGGGGTGGGTAAGGAGTGTTAAGAAGACAGACGGATGCCATAGAGACAATGGATAACAGAACAACCATTTCTCAAGAAAGGGAGTTGTTAGAAAACAGAATGGAATGCGGTCTTAATGCTCTTGCCCACATATAATGTTAAGCCACCGTGGAAAACACAAAAGAAAGAAATCAGGCTAAGAGTCTGGTGCTTAACTCTCTAAACATTTAGTGAATTGAAGCGTCCTGTGTCAATCATAGGAACCCAGTGGTGTTCTCAAATAACTCAGCTGATTAACCCAGAGGCTTCTTTGATTTTGTAACCATTTCATTCCACTTTTGCCACTTGGATACCCACAACCATATCTATGGCAAAATGCAGCCACTGTTTAAATCTTATTTTATTTTCTTTTAAAAACATTTTATTAGTGTCTTGAGAGTTCATATAATGTGTATTGAACATATTCTTCCGCACATCCACCTCTACTTCCCACTCATTCAGCGTCATGTTCTTTCTTTTTTCTCTTCTCATTGAGTCCAGCTCATGTTCTCCAAATACTCTTGAGAGGAATACCAACCCTGGAGCATGGTCAGCTACCAGAGATTATACCCATAAAGGAAACTGATTCTTCCTCTTCCAGCAGCTATGAAATGCCAATAGCTCCTTAGCTAGGAAGGGACCTCCATGCCCACTTCCCCGCTCCATGCTGGGATTTTTGTCTCACTTGAGCTTGAGCAGGTCTTGTGCAAGCTGCCACAGCTGCTGTGAGCTCATATGCTATCTGGAAAATGCTATTTCTTTGTAGTCATTGACCACCTCTGGCTCTTATAATCTTCCCACACCCTCTTCCTTGAACATCCCTGAGCCATTGTGGGGAGGGATGTGGTATAGATGTCCAATTTAAAAAGCTGAGCATTCCACAGCCTCTTATTTTCTGTAGGTTGACCAGTTGTGGGTCTCTGTGATAACTGCCATCTACTGAAAGAAGCTTCTCTGATGAGTGTGGAGAGATTCACTAATCTTTGGGCATAACAATAAGCCATTAGGAGTCATTTTAGTCCTATGTCCATTTAGTAGAAAATTAGTAGCCAGTTCTCCCCTAGGGCCCATGACCTATCTAGCCATAGGTTCTTGACCCCAGTAATGGTATCAGGTATGGTATTATTATGGTACTATTATATCTTGAGAAGTGGACCTTAAATCCAATCAGAAGGTAGTTGGTTATTCCCATAACATTTGTGCCACTATTGCACTGAGGAGGGTGCGGGGAGTCTATGTTGCCAGGCCAGTCATTATTGTAGTTGGCTGTATTCACAGCTGAGTAGGACAGATGATTACTTTTCTCCTCCGGTAGTGAGCACAGGACCATCCAGCACTATGGATGGGGTGAAGCTTCTAGGTCAGCACCTACTTGATTTCTCCATGCTTTCTGACTTAAGTATGTGTTGTCTTTCAGCAACAGTGTTTTGTCATAAATTTCTGTTGTCTTATATCTGCAAGTTACCTTACAGCCTTTTTCAGGACATAAAGCATGAATAACTAGAGAAAACTGTAATACAGTCATTTTTAATAAAATGAAAGTGTTTAATAGAATTAACCCACACAAACTTTTGTCAGTTCTCTTTGAGAGTATATGCATGAAAGCACAATTTTCCAGAAAGTAAAGAATTTGTGAAAAAGTGAAGACACACATGAAGTCTGTGGGATGTCTGATATATCAATGGTGCAGAAACTTAAAAAAAAAAAAAACAGCTCTGAGTGCAGTGCAATAGCCCACACTTTTAATCCCAGCACTCAGAGGCAGGTGGATCTCTATGAGATCAAGGCCAGCCTGGTCTACATAATGTGTTCCAGGCCACCTGAGGCTACAGAGAGACTCTGCTTCCAAAAAGAAAAAAAGGGACGAGAACAGGAGGGGTGAGGAGGGGAAGGGAAGGGACGGAGGGGATCAGCACACTGGACACTGGCTCAGTGGGCCAAGGTGCCTGCTTCTAAACCTAACGACCTGAGTTTGATCCCAGAAGCCTACTTGGTGAAAGGAGAGAATTAACCCTTGCAAGTTGTCCTTTAGCTTCCATACATGTATACAAAATAAATAAATAAATAAGAATGTAATTTTAAGAAATAAGCAATATTTTAAAGGTTTTATTGACCTTATCATACATATATTCTTAGAGAAAAATAACAAATAATGTGCTTGTTTCCTGTTTAAAAATAGACAAAGTCCTAACGGGCTTCCCTAGCTCATTCTGTTTTCTAAAGTAGTAACTGTTTCATTACCATATTACACTCAAGGAAACTAAACCAACAGAGAAGGAAGTTTGTCTTACATCATCTGTTCTACTTTGTTTTTCTCTTGCCATGATAAACCACTCTGACCAAAAACAACTCGAGGAAGAAAGGGTTTACTTTAGCTTACAGATTATAGCTCATCATCTAGGGAAGTCAAAGCAGGAACTCAAGGCAGGAGCTTAAAACGGAAACCAACAAGCGATGCTTACTGGTTTGTTCTCTCTGACTTATGCTCAGCCAACTTTTTTATATAACCTGCAAGGGATGGTACTGCCCACAGTGGGCTGGGCCCTCAGACATCAATTAGCAATTAATAAATGCCTCTCAGACATGTCCACAGGCCAATCTGACAGAGGAAATTCCTCAACTGAGATCTCTCTTCCCAGTTATGGCTCGGTTTGTGTCATGTTAACAAAAACTAACCAGCAAATAACCCAGTAACTAGGTAAATGTATTAATTAGTATAAGGCAAGCGTCACCTGTTTGGATGAGAACTAACAAAGTGGAATGAAAGACAGACATGCCATTAATTATATTTGAGCTGGACAAATGAGTATGGCTACAGAAGTCTGAGCAAAGTGGCCACTAATTTCCTGCGTTTACTAGCCATGGTCTGAGTGGCAGAAAGCAGTGTGGAATTGGAAACCTGAACTGCAGAGTTAGACGTGGGTATAATCTAGCTCCACTGTTCACCTCGTGGCTTCATTCAAATTAATCTCTCTGGGCCTGAATTTTATAATCTATAAAATTGGAATCATGTTACTACCTTGTAGGACTGTTCTGAGAATTAAGTGACATACGCTAGGTGTGTCTCACGTGCAATAACTGTTCCATATTTGTGACTTTGGGTATTAAGACAGGTGCTGGTACAGGTTAATCCAGATGAACATATTTTGAATGTTAAATGGCAGTGGTGGCACTATTGCCAGTACTAATGGAATTAAGATAGAATTATAGAATCACCCCTGTATTATAGTAAAGAATACGTGGTGGGGGCGTGGCTGGAGGGATGACTCAGCAGTTAAGAACACTTTCTGCTTTTGCAGAGGTTCAGTTCTCAGTACCTACAGAGCAACTCACAAATGCCTATAACTCTAGTTCCCAAGGGAATTCAGTGCCCTCTTTTGGCCTCCATGGGTTTGCATGCATGTGGTGCACTTACATACATGTGGGCAAAACATGCATACATATCAAATAAAAATAATTTAAAAAGAAAATTCTAAAAATGATTCACAAATTTTAACTTCCACATAGTACTCAGCAGCGTGGGGAAATCTGACACTGTCCTACCAATGTGTCATCGTCTCTTAATCCAGAGTAGCCATGTTATACGCACTACCCACCCATCAGTCACTTACTGTCTAGGTGATCAGATGGAAAGTATCAGAAGCGTTCATAGGGATCTGCTAGCCACAGTCTGGGAATCCACTGAGCATTACCTCCCTTTAGTGGGAGGAGAAAGATGGTGATGGTTTTTAGTAGTGTGCTGAGGTTGGGTTGTGGCTGTATTGATTCTGTGCTTTCTCTGAGCATCTCTTCTAGCTAGCCAAAGAGATGTGAGGTTGACCTCTATACAATGTGGGCTGGGACAGCACTACACTGTCAGACCCAGGCTTCTAGACCAGCATTGGAGTCTCCGTTATTCAGTTCTTTGCCTTCAGTTTGCCTTCCTAAGGCTGATGTGGGTTTTTCAGGATTGAGTGTTTGTCTTCTTCAGACTTTCAGTGTTCAGATATCCTGATGACCTGGCCTTGAGGACTGGGCTACAGTACAGATGGTGATCATTCCAGAGAAAGAGCCTCAAGGGACAGTTGTCCCTGGGGAATACTGACCAAAGAGACCAAGCTGTGCCTTCACAATTCCATACCACTTGATAAAGCAGCGAAAGCATAGTTCCATTTTTGGCTGGCTGTCTCTGCCCCAGGATTTTCTTGGCACTTGGGAATCTGCTGAGATGGTGAGCTGAGTCGTTAGGATGGTAAAGATTTTTCACAGATAAACAAGCGAGAGAGACACAGAGAAAACCAGTCTGTTGCTTAGCGGATTGACTTGTAAGATAAAACTTGTTTTACCTTAAGTTTATTTGAACTGGTCTTGGATTATAGTACCACCATAACTTACTTCTGTCATGTGTTTATTATCATGGGACTGTTTCACTAATAGAAATATTTTCACAGTCATTCAATTAATAGTTTAATTTAATACATAGATAACTATGTTATTACATCATAAGAAGAGAAATAATGACTTTTTTAAGAATATAAAAATAACCTCCTAATACTCAAGAGGATGAGGCAAGAAGATCATGAGGTCAAGGTCATCCTGAATTCCATAGTGATTTTGAGCTACACGGTTGTTTATTTTTTCTTTAAAAAAACTGCTTTCAGTAGAATCCATTAAAAAATACATTCTTCATAAAAACTAACTTAAAAGGATCATATGACTGAACAAAGGAGATGCCATTTCAAAACTTAGAAAACTCTTAGAGAAAATCCAGGATTGGATCGTCACCACCTTAACTGGATGACTGGTTTCCTTAATGTGATACCCATCCTACAAACAAAAGAGAAATACATAAATTGGACTACCACCGAATTTAGAATTCTTGCACTGCAGTATCATCAAGAAAATAGAAAGACTATGCACAGGATGGAAGAAAATGCCAACAGGTTCTAACTCTAATAAGAGAGTGGTGTCCAGAATATTTAAAGAACTCTTAAACTGTAAGAAAAAACCAGTTCGCTGTATTGGGAGCCTGGTCACCAGGGCTTCCTTCACCTCTGGCAAAGTAGACATTGTTGCTATCAATGACCCCTTCATTGACCTCAACTACATGATCTATGTGTTCCAGTCTGAGTCCACCCAGGGCAAGTTCAACTGTACAGCCAAGGCTGAGAATGGGAAACTTGTCAATGGGAAGGCTATCACCAGGAGCGAGATCCTGCCAACATCAAATGGGGTGATGCTGGTGTCGAATGTGTTGTGGAGCCTACTGGGCCCTTCACTACCATGGAGAAGGCTGAGGCCCAGTTGAAGGGTGGAGCCAAAAGGGTCCTCATCTCTGCCCCTTCTGCTGATGCCCCCATGTTTGTGATGGGTGTGAACCACAAGAAACATGGCAACTCCCTCAGGGTTCTCAGCAATGCCTGCTGCTCCACCAACTGTTTAGCTTCCCTGGCCAAGGTCATCCGTGACACCTTCAGTATCACTGAGGGACTCATGATGACAGTTCATACCATCACGGCTACACAGAGGGGCTAGGACAGCCCCTCCAGGAAACTGTGGCACCATGGTCATGGGGCTGCGCAGAACATCATCCCTGCATCCACTGGTGCTGTCAAGGCTGCGGGCAAGATCATCCCAGAGCTGAACGGGAAACTCCCTGGCATGTCCGTCCATGTTCCTCTGCCCAGTGTGTCTCTAATGGATCAGACCTGCTGCCCGGAGAAAGCTGCTAAATATGATGACATGGAGAAGATGGTAAAGCACACATCAGAGGGACCCCTAAAGGGCATCCTGGACTATACTGAGGACAACTATACTGGTTGTCTCCTGTGACTTTTAACAGTAACACCCACTCTTCTGCCTTTAATGCTGGAGCTGGCATTGCTCTAGATGACCAGTTTGTCAGGTTTATTTCCTAGTTTAACAATGAATGTTGCTCAGCAGCAGGGTGGTGGACCTCATGGTCCACATGGCCTCCAAGGAGTAAGAAGCCCTGAACCATTCACCCAGCACCAGGAAGAAAGAGGCCCTCAATGGGGGAGTCCCTGCCTCAACTCAGCCCCCAACACACTATCTTCCTTCAGTTTACATCCTAGTCCCCCAGAAGGAGGGGAGAGGCTTAGGGAGCCCTACTCTCTTGAATACCATCAATAAAGTTCACTGTACCCAAAAATAAATAAATACAAATAAACAGACATATAATCTACTTTAGAACTGGACAGAGTGTGTGAGTTATTTCTCCACAGAAAACATACAAATACAAATAAGTATATGCAAATATGAACATCATATAAAAAAATCCCAATTGGAAGTACTAAGAGTCCAGTTCATCCATTAAGATGACTATAATCACAAGACAGACAGTAGCAGATATTCATGGGGCTGTGGAGAAACAAGAACACCCTAAAAATCCATTAGCTGATAAAAAGCCATGAGATTCTGCTGCTTGTTATAGTTTGGAAGAACTTTAAATAAATTCATTGCAGAATGTAAGAAGCTAGATACAAAAGAACATGTATTGTGTGGTTTCATTAGTATGAAATGTCCAGAACATGCAAATTTCTACAGAGAAAGTAGATGGGTGTCTGCTTAACGGCTGAAGGGTACAGAGTCCCTTTTAAAGGAGAAGCAAGTGTTCTAAAACTAGAGTATAATGGTAGTTGCACAACCCGTGGCTATGCCAAAACTGTACACTACTTGGATGAGTTTTCTTTTTGTCTATGTTCAAGGAGCCACCAAGAAGAAAAGAGGCATAAGAAGCAGTCTGTGCTCTGGAGTCAGTCATTAAAGCAAACCAGGGGATAATGAAGAAAAGGATGGTTGCTAATAGAGTAGATTTTATGGGAAGAATGGAAAGATGATTGGATGATGGTGAAGTTGAAGAGGTTGAGGAGGATTGGAGTACAGAAGAATTTCAGAACCACATTAAAGAATGTCCAAGTAACCCCTACGAACTGTGGAGCTACCAAAAAGCTTTCTTGTTAAAAGGATATGAACTAAACGGGGTTTTAGGAAGGACAATTTGGTAATAGAGGGAGAGGCTGTAGCCAGGAAGATGACTAGTTCTGATGGAGAAATCCTGATGACACACGTGGAGGACCTGAGTCAAGAATGGCACAGGATAGAGGGCATCAGGAAGACAATTGGCAAGACAAACCGAATACCTCAGGAACACCTTACAGAAAGTGGGTTGGGCCTAGCCCTGAGTTAAGATGAATCAGTGTGATCTGATTTATATATTTTATTTTAATCACTGAAGGGGACTATCTGGAGAGTGGGGTGCATGTGTGTAAGTGGCTCCTTCCTGTGGCTCTGTTGACCAGACTCCACCTGATGGTTGGCAAACACCCCCAGCTGTGGCGTCAGCCGGCCTGTGTTTCTTCTCAGAGCCCTTCTGCCCTTTGTCTCATATGCTTTCCCATGTGAGCTTCAGTTTCAGATCCTCTATCTGCTTTTTCTTTAGTTCCCAAGATAACTTCTGTTTGGACTTCACTGTACCACAAGCTATACTGGCAAATGTGTGGGATTCTGAATGGGCTGGGGAAGAGGCTGGAAGGGGCTCAAGTTGCATCTGAACCCCTGCTGGAACAGCCTCCTGCCATGCCCAGCATGCAATTCGAAGGGTGATTGCAGAGATTAAAGTGAAGTAAGAGAGAGACATAGCCTTGGAAGATTTTTCTGCTTTACTATGTAGCAATATCAGAGAACAGAAATAATTATAATATAAAAATATCAGAGAGAATTTACCTCAAAGATACCCAGAATTACCACTAAAATGGCTTTTTTTTTTTGAAAGGGCAAACTTGTTGCCACATTCACTTCAGATAGTACTTAAAGATGCATCTTTAATAATATTTTTGAAATCCAAATATTTTTATAGACTGCAACCTTGTCCAGAGAGCCCCCTTGTACATCAGGGAAGACAAACAAAACCGAAGGTGCAAGGACTTCTTGGATGGCTACCTGACATTCTTACTGAGATTTATTTGGAATGGTCCATGAATCCCTGATAGAAACAACCATGCATAGTTTCCAATTATCTATAATGAGTCAAACTTAAGTTGCATCATACATTATCTGTCTCAATTAAATCACTGGAGGAGGTTGTAACACTAAAATAAAGTATTGGTGATAAAGTAGATACACAATAAAGACTGGATATGCTGCTCCCTAAACACTAAAATTGTGTTTCCTTCTGGGTTTTAGAGTCTGGTAAAGTACTGACTCCTTTGACATTCTTGAACATGTTTCCACATTCTCTTATGTCCCATAATCTATTTTATACTGTGAAGTTCTTTTCTGATTTCATTATCTTTTTTCCTCCAAAATTTCCCCTGAATTTGACTCTGATTAAATTATGAAAAGCTATATGTGTGCATGTATGTGTACATATGTATATAGTGTATATGTAAGAGAGAGAGACTATGATTATTTTTTGGATAGTTTGAATTTATCTTAATGAAAATTTCTTCTCTGTTCTCCACATAACTATAAAAATGCCTTTTCTTTAAATACATCTTATTTGTTTAATATTTTATTGTTAAATTATATTATTATATGTTGGTCAGATAGTGTTGTATACATTTTCTCCTTTAGGGAACTTTTAATTTTTTTCTAATTTATGACTAATTTTTAATAAATATAAGCTATACCTAACTTGCTAAAATACTCTGTAATGACTTTATAGAGATGTTATTTGCTATTACTGTTAAGGTTGTACTTTCTTCATGTATGTCTATGTCGTGTTCATGTTTATGTCTGTGTGTTCACATGTGTGTGTGCATGTGGAAGCCCGAGTTGATGGTCAGGAATCTTCCTTAATTGCTGTACTACAGTATCCTTTGTGGTAGGATCTCTCGGTCAAACCCAGAACTCATGGATATGTTTTGCTAGCCAGTGTGCTCCAGCTGACCTCTGTCCCCATCTTCCAAGGTTAGAATTACAGCTGGGCCACCTGCCTACCCAGCACTTTAGTAGGTTCTAGGGATCCAAACTCTGGTCTTTTGGTTTATGTGGTAAGCACTCTGATGAGCCATCTCCTAGCCCAAGGTTATAATTTCTAGGCCAATAATTTCTAGCAATCATTGATTTGTCTTCAAAATAATTTGTTATAAACAAAATATGTTCTTGACTAGAAATTAAATGACTCATTCTTAACCAAATAACATAATAATAAACTCTTAATTGCAGTTGTTGTCTCTAGAAAAGTCAATAAAATAATTAGTCAAGGACAAGAAAAATACATGCTGGGAAGTTACTGAGAATAGCAACAAAACGAGTAAATAAAACACTTAAAATAATCATCGCAATAATTTCCATCAAACACAACATACGGATTCAATTTAGTTTCTATCTGCTTTCCATTAAGAATTTTTGGTCTCTTTTTGAAACAGAGTCTAGCTGTATAATACACACTGGCCTTTGCCTCCTGAATAAACGATCACAGGTGTTACTGGTGTGTACCATCTAGCTGGGAAAGAGAAGGAACAGTTGAACTTAGGTTCATCAAATTGATTCCTCAGCTTTCTTTAGGAAAATAAAGCCACAGTAAAGCAGACTACAAAAGAGTCTCTTTCTCCCTTATAAGCAAACTTCAGAGTGGAATTTTTTATCTTTTAAATACATTTTTATTGAATTTTTATGTATTTCACACAGAACATCCCAATCATCTACATACCCCTTCCCCACTGGCACCCTCCCACAGCCCCTACTGGAATTAATACATTCTGTCATCTGTGTCAAGGCCAATCATGTCAAGCTAGTGTCTCCAGATGATGCTCAGGTCAAGTTCATCCACTGAGGTCTAGTTAGCCCATCCAGAACGTCTCACCTTAAGAAGATCAGCTCTTCCTCACCCAGCAATAAATCAGCTGCCAGTAATTCTTCAACTAAGATTGGGACCTGCTGCCTGTTTTCACAGTTCTGTGCTGGGATTTGTCTGCTTGAGTTTGCACTGGTCTTATATGTGCTGACACCATTGCTGTAGGTTCATATGAGCAATGTCCCAGAAGCCTGTAGGTCTTTATTTCCATATGGTCGTGCACCTTCTCCCTGGCTCTTACAATCTCTCCACCCTCTCTTCTGAAATGGTACCTGAGCCCTGGTGGGTGGAGTTTAATAAAGGAGTCTTGTCCGTGAACCTACACACTGCAGACTCTTGTTCTCTGCATTTTGGCCATTTGTGACCTTCTGTGTTTCTGGCCATTCTGTTGCATGACAGAGCTTCATTGATGAGAATTGAGAGATGCATTTGTGTTCTCTTAACACTTGTTCTATCTTCTGCAAGCCTTAGGTGTAGAGGTGGCATTTTAGATATGTCACCTAGACTTTAACAATACTCATACAGTCTCTGTGTATGACTAGTTATGGAACTCTGTAATAATCTCCATCTGTTGAAAGAGAAGCTTCTTTGATGAGTGGTGACTGGAATACTTGTCTGTAAATATAAGGATTCATGTTTTGCGCATAGTAAGAAATTGCATTTTTCTAGGGATGTGACAGTCTTGGGGTTTTCTCTAAGATCTATGACCTCTCCAGCCACATGTATTGGGCTATGTTTACAGTACCACAAATGAGTTTCCTCCCATGGGCTTTCAGTCCAATTAGGTAGCTATTGATTACCTCCAAGATAAAAGTGCCACTACTGCACCAATGCCGAGTGCTGTGCTCGTCACTGATGTGGTTATTTGCCTTAATGCTGGGGTTGGACCGTCAATTGATGTTCTCCCTCAGAATCTTGCATAGTGCTCTCTAAAGCTATGAGAGCTAGCCTTCAGAGGAGGTGGCTTCCAGGTCAGTTCAAGGTCCATTGTTCCAAACCCTGTGTCCAAAGTATGGCCTGTCTTCAGCAATAGGGTTTTATTTTCAAGTTCTAGAAGGCAATCAAGGGCTGTGGCAATATCCTGTGTAATTTTGCAAGTGTCTTGGACTACCCTGGCTAACAACTCAAAGGACAGATTCTCCTGTCTGACAGAGTGAAATTTTTTATCCAGTGCTTTTCTTGACATGCCTTTAAGTCAGCCATTAGCTACTATAATGAGATGCCTGAAGAATGAAGAATGCTACTTTATAAAGTGAGGAGGCTTGTTTTGGCCCACAGCTCTGGGGGTGCAAAGCCCTAATAACAAGATGTAGGTTCTGCGTAGGTTGCATTCTCCCTTGGTGGGAACATACACATCTGTTTCTTTATGTCAATATATGAACATCCCTTCTTCTTATAAAGCCACCAAGATCCAGTCAGCCTACTGAAATTATCTAGTCAGTTCCTAAACTCTGCCTCTAACACCACACATTAACTTTCCATTATCACATACCATTACTTTTTAACTTTGGGGTTTAAAATCAAAGGAGCAAATCATATTCCGACCATAACAGTCACTTATAAAGTCTTGAAACCAATTGTTTGATGTATGGCAGTTGTGACTTTTTAAGCTTTATTTTAAATTATGAAAGTAATGTAAGATTATGGAAATATTTTAAAGAGTAGAAGAGGAACCCAATTTTAAAATATTATCTTGCATGCATGTTGATGTAGTATCTTCTAGCATTTTTTTCTGTCCCTGGTTTTCTTGCATTATTACAGTATTAAAACACAAATTATTTTATGTCCTTTTCATGTTATTTAACATAACTCTTCTTTAATTTGTTAGATGCTTAGCTATAGTTTCCATCTTTGGTCATACAGGATTATATCACTTTTCCCAAAACTTCTTTGCATTAAATTCCTAATGGCTTAATTTGGAAACCAAAGAAAAGGAACATTTTCATGATGTTTAGACGTTTAATGAATATTTGCTGATGAATAAATGAATATAATTAAACCTGGAAGCACTTAAAGCTTTTGGAGCTGATGCTGTACTTGGAAAATAATAACCATCAGAATAATCAGAAAACAGAGTCTACTTCAGCAAGCAGAAAGGAGTTTATTAGAAACATGTCTTCATTCAAAACAGAAAAAGACAAGATGTCATATTTGACATTAACAGTGAGGAATAACACAACCAGGAGAAATGTCCATCTAGACTTTTAGGGTCATTTTTCAAAGTTCAAAGACAATTTATTAAAGTTAAAAGAATCCCAGAATGGCAAGCTATAAATCTCAGCAGCTTCCTGGAGGAGGAAGGTGGAGAGGAGAAAGAGACAAGGCCCTAGTGCTTGAGTTAAGCCAGCAAGGAGGTCGGTCCAGGGGTACACAAGCCACCACATGTTGGGCAGGCCAACTCTGGAGAAAGTCAGAGCTTGGGCTCTGCCCAGTATCCAAAAGAAAGACAGAAGAAAAGAGAAACAGAAACGTCCGCCTTTCCAGTCAGGGCTCAGAAAGGCGGGCAACCCAGCCTCATGGCAGCTCCGGAGCAACTGCCTTTTTTTCCCCTCAAATATTTTTATCATTCTTTAAATTGCAATTCTTGTTATGATACAATATTAAAATTTTCCTCAGATAAAGTTTAAAATTAACTTGCTGGCATCAAAAAACATTTAGAAGCTCAATTAAAATGGTAAAAATAAATAAATAAATAAAGGTTTATTATTCATTTAGTGAGACATGACACCTTCATTGTATTAAATGCTCCCCTAAAATGGTCATTTCTCAGTTCAGCAGGAAGATATAATAGTTGTACATGCACAGGAAGCAAACACCAATGGGCAGAAAAGGTCAGATAGACCCCAATACAGTAACAGTGTGATTTCAACAACCCACTTTCATCTCTAGATAGGTCATCCAAACTAAAAGTTAACAAAGAAACTTTACAGTAAAGCTACACCACAGAGCAAATGGATTTAGCAGATATCCACATAATATTCCATCCTATAAAAGCAGACTGCACATGCTTCTCAGTAGGCTATGTAATCATCTCTAAAACAGGCCATATTCTAAACCATAAATCAAGTACTACCAATACAAAAGAAATGGGATGGTTTCTTGTATCTTATCAGGTTATAATGCAATAAAATGAAAAATCGATAGCAAAAAGAATCCTATAGAAACTACACAAATATATGGATACTGAACAATACACTTTGAATGACCAGTGGTTTATTCAAGAAATCAGGGAGGAAATTTAAAAGTTCCTAAAGTCAAATGAAAATAAAAGCACAACTGAATAGAATCTTTGGGATACAGGTAAGGCAGTTCCAAAAGGAATATTTATAGCTAAGAGTGTTTGCAGAAAAACAATCATAACGATCCCAAATAACCTAAGGATACACCTCAAGGTCCTAAAGGAACAAGAACCGTCCAAACCCCAAAGAAGTAGATATTAAGAAATACTAAAAATAAATACAGAAATTAATGAACTGGAGACTAAAAGACCAGAACATAGAATCAGTCATTTGAAAACATGAATAAAATTAGCAAAACCTAGGCCAAACTAACCAAAAGAAAAAGAGATTAATAGATTAATAAAATTAAAGATGAAAAGGAAGTGGTTACTGCAGATTGTAATGAAATACAGAGAATCCTTAAGGAGTACCTTGAAAATTTATATGTAAAACACTGAAAAATTTAGAAGAAATGCATACATTCCTAGACACATATGACTTATCAAAATGACATCAAGAAGAAAAACAACGTATACACACCCTTATAACCAGGGAGACTGAGGTAAGAAAGAAGTTCCCAACAGAAAAAAGTCCAAGACCAGCTGTGTTCACTGCTGAAGTCTGTCAACTCTTCAAAGACAAGCTAACACCAGTGTACCTCAGACTGCTCCAGAAAGGAAAAGAACATTGTCAATCTCATCCACAAACTTCCTGATACCAAAGCCAGATAAGGACACAACAAAGAGAGGAAACATAGACTAATTCCCTCATAAACATAGAAGCAAAAACTTCTCAATAAATTTCTTGAAAATCAAATTCAAGAACATACTGAGAACATCATACACCATGGCCAAGTTGATTTCATTTCCAGGGGGGCAAGGTAATGTAACGTAGGCAAGTCAGTAAGTGTGCTTCAGAATATAGGTTGAGAACAGAAATCAGTGGTCATCTTAGTGCAGAAAAGGCCTCAACCAATAACAATATCTGTTCATGAAAATATCCCTGAAGAATTTAGGAATAGAAGGAACCTACCTCAACATAACAACGGTTGTAGACAACAAGCCTGTAGCTAACAGTGTACTAAAGTGGGAAGAAATGAGAACATTTCCTCTAAAACCTGTCATGAGACAAGGATGCCCACTCTCCCCACTCTCATTCTAATTAGTGCCCAGAGTCTTAGCTTGAACAATAAGATAAAGAGAAGAAAAGGATACACATAAGAAAAGAAGTCAAATTATTCTATACTGAAAGAGTCTACCAAAAATGTTTAAATGTGACAGTTTTAGCAAAGCAGCCAGATACAAAATCAACATATAAAAATCAGTAGTTTTCCTAGATATTATTAACAAACTTGCTGAGAAAGAAATCAGGGGGGAAAAATTCATTCCCAATAGCTTTTTTTTTAAACGCCTAGTAGTTGCTGGAGGGATGGCTCAGCATTTAAGAGTACTGGCTGCTCTTGCAAAGGACCCAGGTTCAGTGCCCAGCACATGGCGGTTAACAATTATCTGTAGCTCCAATTTCAGGGGATCCAGCACCCTCTTTTGACCTCCATGGGCCTTGTACAACATGGGTACACTTACATCTATGCAGGCAATACACTCAAACACACAAAATCAAAATAAATAAGTCAGAACTGGAGAGATGGCTCAGTGGTTAAGAGCACTAGCTGTTCCTGCAGAAGACCTGGGTTCAAATCCCAGCAAACGCATAGTGGCTAACAACCATCTATAACTTCAGTTCCAAGAGATCCAACATCCTCTTCTGTCCTCAAGGCACTGCAAAACACAGATATACTTACACACAATAAATCAAAAAATAAAATAAAAAATAAATGCCTAGAAATGAACATAACCAAAGAGATGAGAGACTCCTCAATAAATATTTTACAACAGTGAAGAAATTGTAGAAGGCACTAGAAGATAGAAAGTCCTCTCATGCTCTTAGATTGGCAGAATTATCATGAAAAGGGCTATAGTACTGAAAGCAATCTACAGATTAATACAATCTCCATAAAAGCTTCAGTAGTGTTCTTCATATAATTTGGAAAAAAATTATGAAGTTCATATGGAAGCTCATAAGATCCTGAATAGTTCAAACAATTCATAGTAGAAAGCAATGCTAGAGGTATCACAATGCCTGATCTCAAATTATATTACAGAGCCATGGCAATGAAAACAACATGGCATTGCCACAAAAAAAGACATCTAGACCAATAGAATGGAATAGGTGATCCAGAAATAAACCTACACAGTTATAGGCACCAAATTTCTGGCAAAGGTATGAAAAACATACACTGGAAAAAGACAGCTTTTTTAACAAATGGTGCTGGGGAAACTAGATTTCCATGTGTAGAGGAATGAAACTAGATCCCTATCTCTTAGCCTATACAAAAATCAACTCCAAATAAAACAAAGACCTAAAAGTAGGACCCACTAAAAGAAAAAGTAGTGAAAATACTTCAAAATCCAAGCCTGGACAAAGCTTTTCTGAATAGGACACCACAGACACTGGAAATAATCCCCGGAACTGACAAATGGAATTATATAAAGTTAGGAAGACTCCACACAACAAAGGAAATGATTGCCAGAGTGAAGAGACAGCCTATAGAATGTGAGGAAAGCTTTGCCAGGCACCTATCAGTCAGGGAATTAATATCCAGAATATATAAAGAACTAAAAAAATTAAATACCAAAAAGATCACCCATCCATAAAAGGGCTAATAAATTTTATAGGCAGCTATCAAAAGAAGAAATGCAAATGGACAGTTAACACTTGAAAAGGATTCATCATCCATAACCACAAGGGAAATGCAAATTAAAAGTGCTCTGAGATTCCATTCTTCCAAATGACCAGCTACCACTAACAAAACAAAGGACAACAGATGCTGGCAACAATGCAGGGGAAAAGAACTCATTTTCACTCAGCATGGATTGTGCAGTCATTATGGAAATTAGTGTACAGCTTCCTCAAAAAAAAAAAAAAAAAAAAAAAAGAACTGCCATATGGCCCAGCATCACCACTCCAGAGTATAAACCCAGAAGACGCTAAGTGAACACGCCACAAATACACTTGCACATTCATGTTTATACCCAGACTGTTCACCATAGTCAGGAAACAGAACTAGCCTAGATGTCCATCAACAGATGAACGGATAAAGAAAATATGGTACATGTGTGTAATGAAATTTCATGAAGGAAAATGAAATACCAACATTTGCAGGAAAATGGATGCAACTGGCAATCGTTTTGTTAAAATAAGCCAGACCTGGGGCTGGAAAGATGGCTTTATGGTTAAGAGCACTGACCGCTCTTCCAGATGACCTGGGTTCAAGCCCCAGCACCCATAAGGTGGCTAACAACCATCTGTATCTCCAGTTTCAGGGGCTCCAACGCCCTCTTCTGACCTCCTTGGGCATTGCATGACATGAGTGCCCTGATACAAATGCACTCATAAAATGAAAATAAATCTAAAAAAATAAATAAACCAGACCCAGAAAGACAAATATTGCATGTTTTCTGTCATAGGTGAAACTCAGATTTAAAATAAGAATCATATATATATATATGTGTGTGTATGTATAAATGTGGGGGGGGTCATGAAACTAGAACCATGAGAAGGGAAGAGGAGATCTTAAGAGAGGTGGTAGAGGATAATCAGGAAGGCATAAGAGGTACTGACTGAAGAGTGAGAGGAGGCGTGGGGGCGAGCAGTGGGCGAGGGGAACAAATTAAAGTACAGTGGTATAATGACATACGTGTGTGAAGATGACAGCATGAAACCGATTACTTTACATACTAACCAGAAAAGTTTACTAAGAGCAGAAAGTACAGGGCTGGAGAGATGACTCTGTGGTTCAGAGCACTGGCTGCTCTTGCAGAGGACCTGGGTTTGATTCCCAGCACCTAAATGGCCGCTAACAACCATCCTAAACTCCAGTTCCAGGGGATTCCATACCCCTTCTGACGTTTGCAGGTACTGCATGATACAGGTGCACTCACATACATACCGTCAGTAAACACATACATCTAAACTAATAAAAGTAATAATTTTTTAAAGGCTGGAATAAAAGCAAAGAGAAGTTTTTAAAGTAGGATTCCGTTGACACAGGAGCACTCGATGCTTCACAATTAAAATAGTGGCTGACTTAGTCATGGATAAGAGTGCAGGCTTATAATCCCAGCTACTCAGGAGGCTGAGGCAAGGGGATCACCAGTTGAAAGCCTTCCTGTGCTACGGAATAAATTCAAGGCTAACCTGGGTAATTTAGTTTATCCTAAAAGGTTTTAAAATAAAAAGGTTTTAAAAAGACTAAGGATGTAACTTCATGAAAGAAGACTCACTGCCTAGCATTCAAGGGGCCCTGAGTTCGAGATCCAGTACCCCCACACCTCCCACCCCCAACACACACACACACACTCACACTCACACTCACACACACAAAGAATAGTACTTGCCATTGGATTCTGGTAAATACCCTTAAGTTATAAAAATACCAACCATTTCAACCTTAGTAAGAGGTTTCTTAAGAAACTCAGGCACCTGGAGAGATGGCTCAGCAGCTAAGAACACTTGCCATTCTTGCAGAACATATGGGTTTGGGTCCCAGCACCTACATCACAACTACCTATAACTCCAGTTCCAGGAGATCTGATGTATTCTTCTGGCCTATGTGGGCACTGGACACATGTGGTACACATATATGCAAGCAGGTACATACATATAAATACAAATGAATCTTTTAAATTAAAATTTTAATTTATTATATTTATTGAATCTGTTTTTCATACAGAATATCTCAACCAATCTTAATCATCTATATACGCCCTTCTCCACCAGCTCCCCGCTCCCATAATCCCTAACTGGAAATCATACATTCTTTCATCTGTGTTAAGGTCTATTATGTCAAGTTAGGGTCCCCAAATGTTCCTCAATGCAGGTTCATTCACTGAGGTCTAGTCAGCCAATCCACAGTCCCTTGTTTTAGGAAGATCCTCACCCAAAAGTAATTTGTTGTTTTTATTTTATGTGTGAGTGTATTGCTTGCATTTATGTGAGTGCACCCAGGTCATGTAATGTCTCAGAGATCAGAAGGGGGTGTTGAATCCCCTGGAACTGGAGTTAAGAATGATTCTTAGCTGCCACGTGGGTGCTGGGAATTGAACCAGGGCCCTCTGCAAAAGCAGTCAGTGCTCTTAACCACTGGGCCATGTTTTCAGGCCCAATAAGTAAAAATAAATTTTAAAAATGTTTTTAAATATTAGTTATTTGGAGCAGGGTCTCTCACTGACCCTGTGGCTCACCTATTCAGCTAGTGGCCAGCACGCTCCTGGCATCCTTCTTTCTCTACTTCCCCGGCACTGGGATTACAGGCAGTACCACTGTGCCAGCTTCTACATGGCTTCCAGGGATCTGAACTCAGGTCTTTATGCTTGTGTGGCAAGCACTTTACCAACTACTTTACCAACTGAACCATCTCCCTAGCCTCTTACTTGGTATTTTCTACAATTGTAAGTGCTGTTGATATGCTGTTTTCTTATCTTTGGATTGCTTTTGAAAATAACTTATTCTTACGGTCATGTCATGTTCAATCTCTCTGAAAATTTGGACATTTTTTGGAGGTACAGATTTTTAAAGTTCATTCATTCTTTGAGAATTCCAAATAACTGTACAAGATATTTTGATCACATTCACCCCGACTCACCCCTCCTAATTCTCCTGCCCCTTACCTTCCTCTCCCAACTTCATGTCCGTTTGTTCTTCATAATACTCTCCCCTTATGGGAGCCATCCACTGGAGCAGGGGCAGCCTACCAGGGGACACGCCCCTGGAGAAAACTGACTCTCCCTCCTGCAACACCCATCAGTTGCCAACAGCTCATCAACTAAGAGCTGGGATTTTTTTTTTTTCTTTTCTTTTCTTTTACTTTTTGAGACAGGATCTTCTTGTAGCCCCAGATGGCCTGGAACTCACTATGTGGATCAGGCTGCCTCACAGAGATCCACCTGCCTCCGCCTCCCCAGTGCTGGGACTAGAGTCATACACCAGTACACCCAGCCCCAAGTGAAATTTTTAAACAACTTACCTTCTCTTTCTTTCTTCAGTGCTATTCACTCAGAGATCAGTCCTCTAGTTTTCAGCTCCCCTGCTCCCACATGCTTTTTTTTATTACTCTTGGTTGTTATTTCATAATTTATATTTAAAAATTAGAGTAATATAGGAATCTGGTTGGATTTTCTTGGAGGTTGTAGCAATTCACCTTGTTGATCAGGAAGCTGGCTGCAAAGCTCTGCAGGCAAGTGTGGCTATTTGTAGACAGGGAGCTCTCCCCTACACTTTGGATAATCTCAGACAAGGTAAGCCAACCCTCATGGAGTTCTGTTTGCTGAAGCCAATAAACCATGTGCCTGAAACAAAGCACTAGGACACTTAGCACATTTCACTGGAATATACAAGTTTCGCTTCTTACTTTTCCTTGATTATGATTGATTGATTGATTGGATGACTGTCAAATTTGGATCTCTAATGGGGTTCCAAGCTTTCTGGGCACAGATTTATTTGTTCAGGGGCCTCAAAACCAGTGTTAGGAGCCGATGAGGTGTTTCTCCATGTTAGTTAAGGTGAAGATTCTATTGATTTTAGACTGGTGGCACCTCATAGTTCCTTGAAGTCGAACGACCTGTAGCATTTAAATAGTTGCTTTAGGTGAGTGTCCCTGGATTTTCCTGTCCTGGGTGACACCAATACTGAGTGTTTTACTTGGGTTAATAACCTCCTCTAGACTCATCCTGGACTCCCAGCCTTTTAGCACTAACTTGAAATCTGTAGCCCTTTCTCCTTAAGTATTCCCAGAAATCCCTCAACATTGCTGATCTGGTGTCACTGTCCCTCTTTGAGACTGAGCGTGTCACTGCGTCATTTCGGTGGAGCTCTAGGGGAAAGCACGTTTCCACGTCGTCTCTTTGGAACCAGGATTTTTCAGTGCATTCCAGGCACATGCCTCCGGGCCAGCACTGCTGTGTGCCAGTGCTGTACTCATTCAGGGGTCACAGTCTATGAATTCAGTTTTCATGTCTCCGTTTTACAGATTTCCAGTTTACTGACGTCCCTAAGTAAATTCTTCATGATCATGGAGTAGTTAGCATTGAACTCAAATCTGACTCATTCATTTATCGTGCTCCCACATATGTTCCTCAAAGCAGAGCAGGACCCCAGTGGGGACCAGGTGAATAACGATCAAGGGTAATTCCAACCTCTTGATCCACTGCTTTTATTTTGTTAACACAGGAATTTAATACAGAATTGGCTTTAATGGTGTAACCAGAGAACTGTGGCACTTTCTGTGTTTTTGAATACATGATTTCCACTTGAGTCTGAGCTTTCCCACAGATGTAAAAGAAAAATGAAAAATGCTGCATTTGTACATTGTGGAGAAAACAATGTACTTAAGTTAATAAGGGGCTCCCTTTCCATGTATCAAAGACTTCCTATAGGAAACTGTATGTAAGTATCTTTCTCAAAGAAATTGAGAATAAGCACTCTGAAGAGCCCAGGCAAGTGGGCCTTAGATGGTGATATGTCACTTGTGTCTTACTGCAGTCTGTCCGAGCAGTTCATAAGCCTGCTCAGTTTCAAGAAAATGGGATGTACACCCTTCTTCCACTTCTTAATGGAAGAAGTGTCAAAGAATGAGAAGCCAAGTTTATATCCAGGAGCTTTTGTTGTCATAACTACAGTATGTATGAATAGGCTTCTCCAAGAGTAAAAGAAGTCCTCCCTCATCCTACAGGATAGAGTAAATGTTGACTTCAAAAGGTTATGTAGTTGCCCAGGACATGAATGTTAATGGGAAGAGTGAGCTTGTGGGACTAGAGAGATGACTCAATGGTTAAGAGTACTGACTGCTCTTCCAGAGGACCCTGGCTCAATTCCCACATCTACATGGTGGCTAAGAACCAACCTTAATCCCAGTTCCAAGGGATCCGACACCCTCTTCTGACCTCCTCAGGCAGTGCCTGACACAGGTTCACTTACATACATGCAGGCAATACACTCATCCACACAAAATAAATATAATAAAATATTTTTTTAAAAAGAATGAGTTTGATTCCCCAGTACATAACTTGTAACCTGATTCTTTGTCATTCTGTGCCTCCAAACAACAAAAATCTATGGTGATTTCTAATGTATCTTATATCACTGAGGCAGTCAAGGTGTGAGGGATGCTTCTTCCTTGGGATTCGAATGAAACAGAAGCAATTTGGGGTTTGACTGAAGTTTATGGTTCTCTTGGTTCCTTTATATTCCATATTTGACTTTCTTTTTAAACTTTTGCCATCTACCTGCAGAGCAGAGGTTCTCAATCTTGTGTGCAGTAGAATCACAAGGAAGATTTACTACAACACAGACTGTGGAACCTCCCGACCCCAGAGTTTCTGATTCAGTAGTTTTTAGATGAGGCCCAAGAATTTGTATTTCTAATGTGTCTGCATGATTTTGCTGCTGATGGTCAGAGGATCTACATTTTTTAAATCTCTGTTGCAGAGAAAACGCATAACCCAGCCCAAAAACTATCTTTGGCCTCTTTATTCACCTATGTGGATGTGCAAGTGCTTTCAAGCGTGTGGTACTGTCCTTGAAGATTGCTGTGCTAAATACAAGGACAACAGCAGTAATGATAGAAACCGCAATCAGCACTCACTGAGGGCTGGTGTGAATCAGGCACTTGGTAAGCAAATATGGCTTGGGTACATTCTCTTATGAATCATTCTGAAACCCAGTGAAAAATTCCCATTTTATAAGTAAGGAAATGAGTTATGTTAAGGCTAAGCTTCCCAACATTACATAGTAAAAGCTGAGCTGAATGCAGTTCTTTCAGGATTTACTGCCCAGGTTCAGCTACATAATCTACCCATCCTCTCAGGTTGCTGGCAACAACTCCTTACCCTTAGAGAATTAATTGTTCACCTTTCTTCTCTGGTCCCACATTAGTCATTTTTGCATTTGCTGGGACAGAATACCCGACAGAACAATTAAAGGGAGGAGAGATTCTTCTTGACTCAGCCTCAGAGGATTTCAGTTCATTATACTGGCAAAGGCATGATGGAGTAGCTCAGTCCTAGCAGGAGCATGTGCCAATAACTCCTTGTACCATGGGACACCAAGAAGCAGAGATGGAGGCCTCAACCATAGACTAGGCTGTAACCTGCAATGGCCGGTTCCCAGTGACCTCCTTCCACCAAGCAGGCCCCACCCCCTAATAGTGCTTCCCAAAATAGTGCCTCTTGCTCAGGGGGCAACATTCAACATCTGAGACTATGGGGGACAAGGGTTCAGATTAAACCATAATGGGTTCCTTATTATTTTGTTTGTTTATCTTTTATACTGTTTCTGAATGCTCAGTATCTATGATCTTTAGAATTTCAGCCTTATTCATTCACCTAGCAAAGATGCAAGATACGGACACCCAATTACCTGACAGAGTGTGCACTCCTTAATACTTTATCTGATGAGTAAAATAATTCAGAAGTGAAAACTCACAGTACAAAATGCTGACCAATCACTGGGTAGGTAAGTGAGTTGATGTGGCAATAAAGTGATTAGATAGATGATTGATAGATAGATAGATAGATAGATAGATCCCTCCTTTCTGTGGGCCATAAAACCTAGATGTGTTTGGGAAGTATGCATGTTGGAACTTACCTGGAGCCCTCCTCCAGCATCCTCTGTGACCTCTCCACAAACCCAGCTGCTAGGCTTTGTCTGCTCATTCATGAAGTCCTAAGTGTGCCCTGAGCAGCTCTGGGACAAAGCTGTCCTGTGCAGGTGATCTGTTCATTCCCACTGCACTTTCTGTGGCTCCCAGCTGCAGCTGCAACTGGACCCTGTGGGCCACATGTTCCTGTTACTGCTTAACTTGGACCCTTCCTGATGTAATGCTCCTGCCTCCCTCTTCTGATTTCTGTATGCCTAGTGGGGACATGACTTAATCCAGAGAGTTCCAACAGAAACCACAAAGCAGAGACCTGTGCTCTTAGATTCCTTTAGTCATAAAAGATAAAGGCCCTTTCAAAAAAACTCATTCCCCCTTTGTTTTAAATTCATGACGTTTCCATCCCAGCAACTGAAACCAGATGCAACTTTGGAGCTGGGTATTTTCCTAGGCAAAAGAATTGGGGAGGGAGACAGAGCCAGAGACTCAGACCTAAGAGCCAGTTTGAAGTCACCAGCCTCTGTCTCTTCAGAGTCACCAACATCAGATTGTCTTTGCTCATCAGCCTTCCGAACACCAGGGAGGCTAACTGGAGACTGCAGCTCCAACTGCTTCATTTACTGAGCTGTCAGATCCAAGCCCAGTGCTGTTCTAAGCACTGTACATGTGGATGATCGATAGAATTCTCACTTTGACCCGATGGGCAATTTCTTCTAACACTTATTTTAAAGATGAGAGAACCAAGACACCAAGAGGTTAACTAATTTGCTCAAGGTTTCACAACTGCAAAACACCTCTGGCGGGAGGGTCTGGTCTGCTCCATGATCCTCAGTGGTCCCCTAAACTGTGGTCCACCGGGATGGGTTCACATATGACAAAAGCAACATTCACAAAATAGAAACCTCTCATATTGCATATTACAATACTAACAGAAGATAATTTTTGAGAAACTATTGTGTGCTTTTTTATTTTGAAGAATGAATCACCTAGAATGTGGAAACGTAGGGATTCGATTCCTCTCTTGCCTCAAATGGGAGAGTATTGTAAATAATATCTTTGCAGAAGAAGAAACAATTTTTACTTTAAAAAGAAAAGAATTAAACCTCAGTTGTGACTGAAGGCCAAGGGGTGTAAGTCAGTGGTAGAGAAGCATGTGCTTGGCATGTATCACGTGACCATATATTGGAGAACCAGCTGTCATAGAAGTAACCTTTATAAATAAGAGAAAAAAAATTTTAATTAGTAGCCCAGTTCATCAATGCAGGGTTTACCTTCACTTGCTTGTCATCTTTACCAACAGCCCCAAAAATCCTTGAGGATTTTCAGTGTCAGCTGCAGAACATCAACCAAGACAAACAGAAAATCCCTCTCCCAACACAAAGGCAAGATGTGGCTGATATTTTCGGGTTTTATCCTTAAACCATGCCACATGGCAGCTTTTCTGCAGATGAGAACATTTGGCTCAGATCATAGCTTCTTGAAAAGAAGGGCAAGCTACATGTTTCCAACGATAGAATGGAATCACCATGTGGTATGTCCGTGTGAGAGAAGCTTGGGACCATAAAATTACTGGAAAAATTCTGAATAATCAAGAGGAAAGCATGTCACAGTTGAATGGCATTAGAACCTGCTTTTGCAGAAAGTCACTGTGCTATTTCTATTTCCTGATTTACTTTGTAAAGCTGGCCTGGGGATAGAACTTAGACACATGCTAGGTACATGCTCTACCACTGAGCTATATCCACTGCCCCCACTCGCTTTGGCAGGTGCTGTGTTCCCACTCTCAGCACTACAGCACAGATAACGCGGAAGATAATCTGTATACTTAGAGCCAAAGGTCTTTTTCAGCTCTCATCTTAAGAACACTCAATTCATTACCAGATTTAATTTATTAATACATTTGATTTCTTTTAGAGACATGCAGAACCATCATGGAATTATGTATCATTTCTTCTTAGTGTAGATGAAGCATACTTGCTTCTCCAAATTGGGACCCTGAAGAGGCTTTGTGGAATCTTCTGTTTGCTTGTGTTCTGTCCAGTTCTCCTGCCTCTTCTGTCCTGTACTCGCACAGGACACAAATGTCACCACAGGCCTCAACCATTCCAAGGCACTGGCTGGCTGTTCAGTACCCAAGCCAACTGTAGTCTTGTTCCTCACAAACTTCAGATCCACAATTTAGACCCATCCCATCCATAAGTGTGATATTTAGACTTCTTTTTAAATGTCACATAGTCTCTATATTGCTTGTTTGATTAAATACAGTTTTGTGTCACTATTATGTATTGGTAGTTTAAGTACTGCTCTTGAATTTTATCCAGAAGCATTTGGTACTGACGGATACCCTTCCAAGATAGATTAAATCAGCCACACCAGTCTCTCTTAACTGAAAGTTACAGTTTGAGTGCTTTGGGAATTTCTACTGCTTTTGCATTTTTTAAATTTGTTCATTTTTATTTTATGTGTTTGAGTGTTTTGTCTGCATGTATGTAAGTGCAGCTGTGGGTATAATACCCTTGGAGGTCAGAAAAGTGTTGGATCCCCCAGAACTGGAATTACAGTTAGTGGTTAACTGCCATGTAGGCACTGGGAACTAAACCCAGTCTTCTGCTGGAGCAGCTGGTGCTCTTAACTGCTGAGTCATCATTCCAGCCCCAAATTTCTACTGCTTTGATCTTCCTCACCTGGTCTGTTAACAGCAGTCTTTCCTGAATGGTGTCTTTATGGATCTCATTGGAAGCTTTTGAGGTGATAATTTTGAATACAAATGGAAGCCATTCTACTGCAGCTAGCCAGTTTTTTGTTTGGGGGGTATACTTCTTGGGTTTAGGGGTATTGTAAGCGCCTCCCAGTGGCTCGTGTATTAAAGGCTAGGTCCCAGCCTATGGCACTGATGCTGGGAACTGCAAGTACAGCCGACTAGGAGTTAGTTAGGTCATTAGGATGTGCCCTTGAAGGAGATGTTGAACCTTGGCACCTTCCCCTCTCTCTTCTTCCTGGTTATCTTGTCAGCTTCCTCTGTCACACTCGCCTGCCATGCTATAGAGTGCCACCACAGGCCCAAAGCCACAGAACCAAGCAATCCTGGACTGAACTCTCTAAAACTTTAAGCAAAATGTACCTTTTCCTTTATTAAGTTGATTATCTCAGATGTTTTTTTCACAGCTATTGAAAGCTGATTCACACACAACTGTCAGTGCAAGTAAGTCAAATGAATAACAGATGACAGACCTCCTCTCCTCACTCATTTCCCATGTACATAGTTAAGGACATTTCATCATAGGTACTCCTGCCGCTGGTTGACAAACTTTGTATTCTACTGTCTGACTCTTCCTGATTTTCAGAAGCATTAAAATATGAAAACAAGGACTGGTGAGATGGCTCAGTGGATAGACACGTGCCACGGAAGCCTGCCATCCTGACTTCCACCCCCAGAACCCACATGAAGGTGGAAGGAGAAGACCAATTCTGTAAAGTTGTCCTCTGACCCCCACACACAAGTCATGTCATGCCCACACACATCATATATACACACAAAATTTGAAAATAAAAACATCTTCAACTAGTAATAGTTTCAGTGATTTTGCTTCTCTGCAGTAATCTGTAGATTTACTTTGCAACTAAAACTATAATCATAAAATGGATCATCAGAGGGCTGGAGAGATGACTTAGTGCTTAAGAGTGTTGCTGCACAAACATGAAGACCAGAAATAAGATCCCAGCACACATATAAATATGACCCCAGGCATACCTATAACCCCAGCACCGGAGGGGACAGAGACAAGACCAGGCTTGCAAGCTGCCAGCCTAGCTGAAAACTATTAACTCCAAGTCAGTGAGACACAGGGCCTCAAAGGATTAAGGAGGAAAATGATAGAGGAGGACACCTGCTTCCTTGTCCTCTGAGGATGGAGAAGTGTGCACACATGCTCACATGCATGCACACACACCTCATACACATACATACACATACCTCATATAATACATACACCATATATACATACACACATATATACATATACACAAAAATCTATTTTTAAAACTGACCACCAGTCCTAGAGTAGCATTGCGGCAGAGTCGGGCCTACAGTGATGGGGGAACGCTAGTTTCAGGTCTGTAGTAGCCGTCTGCTGCTTCTTACAACGCTTGGAAAATATAATCTGCCTAGGGGAGATTGCCAAATCTCAGGGGACAGGCCTAGTTTTTATTGCTCCAACAATAGGTGATTCCGAATTGTTATGGATCTTTAGAAAACATCCCTTCTGCAATCCTGGAAGTTAAAAAGCCAGTTGATCCTAACATTCCCATGCTTAGCTGTTGGAGAATTGTAGTAGTCACACCGGGAAATCTTTCTTGCACTAGAAAACTATAAAACTGGAGGCCAAAGCGCTTTCAACCTTTCACCCTTTGTATTGCTCCATTTTCAGCTGCTATAACAAAATGCTGAGGCTAGGTAATTCTGAAGAAAATTTTGTTTAGCTCACAGTGTTGGACGTCTAAGAACATGAGGCTGCCTCCTGCTGACCTCCAGTCATCAAAGGAAGCCAAGGCAGGAATTCAAGGCAGAAGCTCAAAACAAAAACCACTGAAGAAAGCTGCTTGATGGCTTGTCCCCTGGCTCACACTGAGCTACTTTCCTTATATAGACCAGACCCACATGGCTAGGGATGGTGCCCATCACAGTAGGCTGAGCCCTCCCACATCAGTTAGCAATCAGGAAGATGCCTCCGAGGCATTCCACAGCCCAGTATGATGGAGGCACTTCTTCCATTGACGTTCTCTCTTCCCGGGTAGTCACATTGACAACTAAGATTAATCTTCACAGGTGGCTAACTCTACTGGGTAGGAAAATGTCTTTGTTCTTCAAAGACAGATAATGGGGGGGAAGCAGAGCCATCATGGCACATGAAAATAGTGAGTAAAGCTGATGAAGAGGACATGGTTTTTATTTCATTATTCTTACATTTTTGAAAACTTAAAATCTTTTCAAAATAAAAAGGTTGGGGAAAAAAATCAAGTCAAACAAAACAAAACAAAAAGGAGGAGGAACAGGATGAGAATTAGAGGCAGGAAAAAGGCTCAGGCTTGTAATATGAGCACTCAGGAGGCTGAGGGAAGAGGATCATGAGTTCAAAGGCCAGCCTGGGCTACATAGCAAGATCCTTTCTCAACAACAACAAAACAATAAAATGTATCTCTTCTTTTGGGGGGGCAGGGGAGGTTGAGACAGGGTCTGACTGTGTAGCCTTGACTAGCCTGGAACTCACTCAGGCTGGCCTCAAACCCACAGAGATTCAACTGTTTCTTCCTCCTAAGTGCTGGAATTAAAGGCCTGTGCCACCACACCTGGTAATCTCCTTTTTTTGTTCTTTTCTATTACTCTACCTTAAGTTGTTAACTTATCTAACAAGTACTTGTGAAGACCTTTCATGACCAAGGCAGGCACTGTGTGACATAGAAGCCCATCAATTAATAAAGCAGCCAGACCCCTGCCCTCAAGGAGCATCCGTGAACAGACTATTTTAGTTTATCCACTTAACAAATACTCACCTCGTGTCTATCACACATGTACATTGTCCTGTCCACTGGGACAACAACAGTAAGCAGAACAGTCATCGCTTGTTGTGCTTACCTTCTACTTGAGTAGTATAGACAGTATAAACAGGGAAGGGAAGGGTGAGAGGAAAGAACTGATTTTGAACTAGGTCAAGGAAGGTGTCATAAGTGAAGGATCTTTTAAGCAATGTCCCAAAGACATGGAAAGAGCTATTCAGGTAAGTAGGAAACAGATGTTCCTGAGAGCTAAGCAGATAGTTGAGTTTGTGGAACAGAGAAAAGTGTGGCCTAGTGATACACCACGGGAGCTGTCAGCAAGAACCAGGCCCACAATCATCAGGAGCCCACGTGGCACACAAGTGTACACAGGCCAGAGGAGAAACCTTCGAGTTTGGGGAAGCTGTGGAGGACCCAGAGGAGGCTAAAGGGATAGGCTGCTGAGATTTGCAGCACTGGAGCCCATGCCTCTGCTGTTTGAATAAATAAAAATTATGAATGAAAAATTTAGAACCCAAGTAAATACTTCGGCCTGTTTGAGGTCAGCAATAAGCACATGTTAGCATCTGCAGGGCCCTGGCTTCCATCTCCAGCACAAAAATCAGAAAATATTCCTTTAGAGCAAGAAGCAAATAGTAACACACAATCAATATTTTACATGGCAAACACTAATATCAAAAACATTCTTAATTTTGTAATTGCTAGTCAGCTTTTTGATATTGGCTGCCTACAGTTTTGGCTGTACTGCTCCTATGAGCATGAGTTTGAAATACAGTTATCCGCAGAGGTTAGAGAGGAAGATCCAACTGTTCCTCTGGAATGGTTGCTCAAAATTCTTTTTGTTATGGTTTTGTTATTGTTGTTGATGTTTTGGCTTGGTTTTTTGAAACAAGATCTCATTATACAGCCCTGGCTGGCCTCAAACTCACAATAATCCACATGCCTCAGCCTCCTGAGTCTTGGTATTAAGGCATACATCACACTGCCCAGTGCAAAATTAGTTGGGATGATTGGTAGTTGAGAGAAGCCGTACTTAGCCCCACATCTCTCCATGACAAGGCCCCATCTGTAACTTCCTCTGTGGTTTTTGACCCTGGCAGCACTTCTTGCTCCGGAGCGAGACCTGAGAGAACCACAGCCTTTGTTCTCACTGCACATGGTAGGGTGCCCACAGCTCCCAGGGCCCAGGAAACAACTGAGCAGACTGGACTGAGACCACACAGTGATCAGTTCCTATCCCTTACCACCACCCCTCAACACACACACAGCTGCTAGCCAGAAAGAGGTGATGTAGGTATGAAGTCTGGGTCAGGACGATTCCAAGCAGCTTTCGCTGTTCTCATTCTTGGGTTGGAAGATGGAGTTTAATGCCCATGGGACTCACCACAGTCGGGCTCTTGATGAAGTATGGGTAAAGTGGAGGTAGAGCGATCATCCCCCAAACCTACTTCAAGTGACAGAACTACTGCCAGGTTGGTCTCCCAGCGAGAGAGCAATAAGCCATGTTGCTCATGAGACAGAAATTCACACAGTTTCAGAGGACTGCAACAAGTGAAGAGCTTTGAAGTTTAACATTCACTGTTCACGAGGTAATTTAGCCTCCATTGGGAAGAAAAGCAGGGAAGAAAGCTGTCAGGAAAGCCAAGTAAAGAATACACAGTCAGGGCTGGAGAGATGACTCAGTGGTTAAGAGCCCTGACTGCTCTTGCAGAGGACCGGGGTTCGATTTTCAGCACCTACACAGCAGCTAACAACTGAAAATGCCCTCTCCTAATCTCCTCAGACATTGCACGACACAGGTGCACTTACACACATGCAGGCAATACACTCATACACGTAAAAATAATAAATAAAATATTTTTTAAAAAAGAATGTACACTTTAAGACATCTCTAGATGACTTACATTATTGAATGCAATGTAAATGTCATGTGAATAGTTGTTATACAGTGACGGTTGAAGGATAATGATAAAACCAATATAGTCTCTACATACCCAATACAGACATAAATTTCTATTTCAAACATTTTTGACTGTGGTTGATTGAATCTGTGGATATGGAACCCCTCAGATTCAGAGAAAGTGATTAACAAGGTTAAATGCTGCCTGAGATGCATATTTAACAACATGATGATCTTGATAGTGTGGTGACAGATAAGAATAAAAGTCCCATTGCCATAGACTCAAGAGGAAACAGAGCCAAAGCATGAACCTGTGAATGTCTGTGACAGTTCACAGGAGCTTGGGTGATAAAAATTAATACCTTTAGTTTATCTACAAAGTAAGTCAATAAATAGTTGCTATTTTTGTTCACCCAAAAACCCTAAGTTATGATATCAACTTGGTTTTATGTCGTAATAGATTCTAAATACAAAACAGTTCCCGATTCCTTATATAGACACTCACATAAAGGGGAACTTATGCACTCAAGAATTCAAAGGCTCTTCTCATCCTCTTTCTACCCAAAGGAAATCTGCCTACAACTTGTCCCCTCACCATCTAGAAAAGCCATCCAGATGGGAGGATAGTATAGGATCATGTTCCTGTGGGCTGGCCTTGATTTCCCTGTATGACATGCTGTTTTACTTCTATGTTGTGTTAGAGGAATGTGTAGGGTCTTATTGAGTTGCCTTTCTTTTTTCTGATGATGAAGTTTGACTTGGCAGAGTGTCCCACTCCACTCATCCCCTCACCCCACAGTCATTCAAAACCAAGGCAGTTTGGAGATAAGTGCATCTGAAGGTCATTCTTCAGGGCCTGATGGCAATGCCTCTAACCCCAGCCGTAGGGTGGTAGAGGCAGAGGCCGAGTTTAAGGACAGCCTGAGTTCCACAGCCAGACCATCTCAAAAAAAAAAGGCGTCCTTTCTAAAACTGCAGTAGCCCATCTGTGTTGTGTGTGCATGTGCCTGTGTGTGTGTGCCAAATTCTAAGCTTTTTAGAAGCAGCCACTTAACGTTTTAAGTTGTTGAAAGAAATCATGGCATTCTAAAATTGCTTTCTTTTTACAAATGCTTTGTCCATCTACCTTTCCCATGACTTTATTACTTACAGAATAATAATGTTCTTAGTGTGACCACGCATCTATGTACAAATGCACTGTCAATAGTTTCCCTTGTGACTAACTGTTGTTAGTCTATGCTGATCTTATGACCACAGAGACTGTCCAGCAATTTCAGTAACCTCTTAAGGTGCAAAGCCAGTCAAGTATGCCCTCTCCCCCACACCATCTCTTTGTCAAGTTGAATTCATTTTCTCCTACATGTTATTTCTGAGACACTTCTGTTTCCTGTTTTACACTACCGGCTTCCTCCCGCCTCCCCCGAACTTTGCAGCAACCTTAAACCATGTGCTGTGCTAGTGTAGGCCACTTCCTCTTCATGAAAAGCACATTTTGAAAACATATCATCCTGAAGAAATCTGATCAATTTTAATTGTGTTTTCCAATCACAGTGTATCATAAAAACTTCATAGTTTCTGTCAGCATGTGGATTCTGGGATTCATATTACATACCAACTGAGACACCTCTCAAGAACTATTTTTTTTTTCTTTTTGAGAATGGGTCTCACTGTGTGGCTAAGGCTAACCTGGAATTTACTGTGCAGTCCAGGCTGACCTCAAAGTCACAAATCCCTTGCCTCTATCTCGGAAATGTTGAGGTTAAAGGCATGTCCCACCACACCCACTTGCATTTCATTTAAGTATTCAAGTGTTTTTCTCCTCTTTGGAGCCTGTGCTTATAATATGTTCATTCTGTTCCTTGAAAAATTATTACTGAATGATTTGTATTTAAATTTAAAAATAACAATCCGGGCATGATGATTTAATTCCAGAACTCAGGAGATAGAGGCAGGCAGTCACTGTGAGTTTGAGGTCAGCAAAAACAAAAATAACAAAAATAGGAAAGTAAATTGATGCTAAGACAGCCTCAGATTGCTAAACCTTGTTTCTTATTAATTCTAGTTAGATTTCAGGGTCAGCAGAGTAATTATGGACTCAAAATACTGCAAAAAAAAAAAAAAAAAAATCCCAACCGAACACCATTTTTTTAACATCTTCAAAATGAAAAAACGGTATGTAGATACATTCTAAATACTTAATATTTGGCATATGATAAGGAGAGTTACAGTTAGAGAAGACCCACACAGGAAATCTTACAGAGGTTTACTTAAGCCTTTAACCATGTAATGCTTATTTGTTGATTGACAAATTGTGTAACATTTCTTAAACTCTGGGTGCCTCGACTTTTTCTTTTATAAAGTCAGAAACAGTGTTCTGCCTAGGGCATAAGGACAGTTTTAATACTTCAAACCACGTAAGATACCCAAAAAAAAAAAAAAACTGACCTTTAATGAGAACAGCTAATAGTTACTCACTGTTATTTTTGTCACTACCAGGCAGGTAGACAGAGTGGGGGATTCTTTTCTTCCTCACTCACAGCTATGTAAGGCTTTGACAATGGGACTTTCTCCTTGGTAGACAGATTGTAACTATTCTAAGTAAATATTAAAGGCCAATTCTAACCTGCCTGAACTGTAACTCATGATTGCCGAGTCATTTTGATACATCACCTATCGAGTCCTTTTAAAAAGCCTCACTAGTGTTTTGTCTTTGCTTAATTGTTGCATTCATCCTGTTACTGGTATAAGAACCTCAATCCAAGTAAAGACAGAGTTAACTAAATGCAAAGCTGAAAAGAAGGCTTTACAACCACTTAAGTTAGCTTAGGCACCAACAAGTTCTTGATAGTCTGCTAAAATAAATAAATAAATAATAAATAAACAAATAAATAAAAAGATAGCAGCCTTTTGGCAGATAAGCTCCTTTACAAACATGTAAATAACACATATTCCATGTCTTAATGTTTGCTGCTACTAAGTATATCATTTCTATAAAGCCAAAATATGGAATTCATAAGAGAAAAATCTTGACAGCCTTTTGATTTTAAGCAAAAGTTGTTAGGATCACTCTTTTACCACCACCACCACCTCAAAAAAAAAAAAAAAAGACTAAATGGAAAACACTCTACCTATTCTATTGTTTTCTGAAATTTTCTTACAATAAAAGCATTTAGGGCTGGAGCTGGAATACTTGGGGAGTTCTTACAGCATGCTTGCCTTCCGCTCATGCAATCCTGGGTTGGATCCCCACCATCACATTAGTCAGGCATGGCAGTATGTCTGTAATCTCAGCACTGGGGAGATGGAGTCAGGGGGATCAGAAGTTTATGACTATCCTTGGCTACACAGCAAGTCTAAGACCAGCCTGGGTTACATGAGACATTGTCTCCAAAAAGAATTTTATTACATATTTCAATTAAAGTATGATATGTTTTATGAATAAATATTTTCATTTTCAGTGTGTCAAAACTTCTTAATTTAATACTCTTAATGCTTAAAATTTAGTTCGTAGCAAGAAAATTTTCATATATATTATAACAAAAGAATATGTGAACTGAGTAAGTTGACACATATCTGTAATCCTTTACCAGGAAATTGAGGGAGGAGGATGGCAAGTTCAAGAAAATCTGGCTGAGTATCCAGTGAGTTCAAGGACAACACAGACTACATAAAGAGACCCTGCCCTCCCCCCCCAGAAAAAGCAAGATGAAGGGCGTGAGCTCATTATTACAGATCAGCAAACAAATAAAGATACACGGAAACCAGGAAATACACACACAGAATTGAGCTTCTAATTCCAAACCCAACATAAGCCCAAATTATATAACGTTGATAGTAAAACATGTGTGAACATATTTTATACTATTCAGTAAAATGACACAGACAACCTGATCTATTACTATGTAATTAAGCTACTACACTTTTCTTTGGTTAATAGCTATATCTATTTATGGAGTTAAATGAACTGGCCTCCTGACTGCTGAGATAACAAGTATAAAGCACCACATCCAGTCAGTTTGTTTGCTTGTTTGTTTGTTTGTTAGGGGGAGTAGAGACAGGGTGTAGTCGTGTAGCTCAGGCTAGCCTTGCACCTGTAGTTCTCCTGTCATATAGCCTCCTAAAAGCTGAGGTTATGGTAACTTGTTTAATTTATTAAAGAACAGTTAAATAACCTATTACTTATAGTGTTGACTGACTTCAGATTAGCTTAGAAAAGAAGGAAAGCCATTGGCAATATCATTCAAGTTGTATGATAACCCTTGGAATTTTTGTCAAAGTAACTAAGTTTTTGACTTGGAAACAAACAATTAAGGCAAACTTTCAGAGGCTGGATATGTGGCTCGGTGGTTAGGAGCACTAGCTTCTTTTCAGAGGACCCAACTTCAGTTCTCAACACCTGCATTAGGCATCTCACAGCTGCTTGTAACTATAGATCCTCTGGCCTGTGTGAACACCTGCATACATATGACATACATTCATACAAACCTACATAAAGAAAATTTAAGTGATTAATTGTTTTTATTTGTTTATTTATTTTATGGACATGAGTGTTTTGCCTACATGTATATAAGAGCATCACAAGCATGCAATGCCCACAGAGATCAGAAGTGGACATCAACCCCCAGAACTGGAGTTACAGTTGTTAGCCACCATGTAGAGTGCTGGGAACCGAATCTGGGTCCTCTACATGAGAAGTCAGTGCTCTTAACTGCTGAGCCATCTCTTTAGCACCAAATTTAAAATTCTTAAAGCAGACTTCCTCTTTAATTTCCCTGACAGTGATAGGAAACATGAAATTAATGACCTCTGAGGATTGCCTAGCCCTAACATGTCACACCTCTGATGTGGTACAGTAGGAACCATAGCAAGCATATAGGAAGTCAAGTGACAGAAAGCTTTCTGTGTAAATTATGAACCGGGCTCTAGCCCAGGAAGTTTTGGAAAGTTAGTTAACCAACATGGATTCTGGAAATCTAAGATGGATAAGATCTGATCCTTAATGACAGCCCCCAGTTCTCTAAGGGATTCTTAAATGATAGCAAAGAGAGCCTGATGTTGTTGTAAATGCTATCATTGAGAGCTTATGCCAGAACTGTATGCAGTTCTCTCTGAATATCCCAGTACCCTGTGAATTCTATGCTATTGTTCTCTCACTGTACAGACAAGGGAGGTTATATACCCTATCAGGGTGGTTGCTAGAGCCAGGGTTACTGTTTGCCCAGGATAATGCATAGCACTGTTGAATACTCAACACTAACGCTGGATTTTGAATAACTAGAATTTATGGAGGGAGCATGGACAGAGAATGTTACTTCTAGGAAACAGCATATCCAGAGACAAAGAGAGTGATACAGAACCTGTTCACCTGTTCACGGGTTTTCCAAGGTGCTGAATGGCAAGAGTTGAACCCTGAGAAGTGGATACAAATCCTAAACCATTCAGAGACATGTTGAGCACAGGAACTCCCACTTCATCATGGTTAGCCACGGAAGGTATTTAAGTCAGAAGGTGACAAGTTCACATGTGTATATGAAATTAGCAGCCATGGTTTGGTGAGAATTAACAGGAAGTCAGCGTGGCTGAAGGCTCAATGAGCACATGAAGATCCTAGCTGTGTGCAGGCGGTAAGAATAAAGGAAAGAAGAAACCCTCCACAGGAAAAGTCTTCAGGATTTCCTGAGTCACTGGATGGGAAAATAAGATGAGCAAAGGATGGTACCAGCCTCTGAATCAGACTAATGAGTAACGAATGGTCACTCACCAATTTGGCCACGTGAGGGGAGGGTGCAGAAGAAAGGACAGTGAGTTGTGGCTGCTTAGATGGAGATGCCTAAAGGACACTGAATTGACTTTTACCGGACAGGGAGATTAATGGTTGCCTTGGTTTTGGTCCAAAATCATGACTGGAATTTCTAATCTAAAAGACAATGAAACTAGTATCTAAACTTAATTAAATATGTGAGGTTCATATAAATATATGTCCTATTGGACATATGTATATCACAGTACTTAGATTTTCAGATTATGTGACTGACGTTTATGTGAAAAAGAGAAACTAATGAGCACTAAAAACTGAAGTCTAGAATTTGAGCTTTAAGGATATGAATGAGCATTAGAAAAATGTCCTTGGTGCTCAGGGAACGCAGGGCAGGGTTTTAGTCTGGATTTGTTGTTTCTGCATCTCACCCTCCACCTTTCCACAAAAAAGAAAAATAGCATAATCTATCTGATAAAATACTGTTCAAGTTTTCTTTTAATCAGCAATTTGATATTCTTCCAAAGACACAAAATGAACCCAAAAATGACATACTCATAAAAAGATTTTAACTCCACCCGTCATGAGAACATGACTTGTTTCACAATATGTTCCTCACTGTCACTCCTCCACCCCAGGTCTTGACCGCTAGCCCAGATAACAACTTTCAGCCTTGTGAATGGTCATTCTCTCTCCTGACCTTTGGAAAGTACCACACATACTAACAGACACAGTCCTGTTTCCTCATACTTGTATATAATATATGAAATATCTGAGACTCTTAACTGTCCATTCCAAAACTAAAACATTCCTTCAGGGGATAGTAATCAATCAAGATAATTGAATTTACAGATTTAATATACATATATATGCTAATAAAAGAAAGCTCTTAAAGCCAGCATGGTTGCACATACTTAAAGCCTTAGCACTTTGTGGACTGAGACAGGAAGATCCCAAGTTTAAGGCCAGATGTGCAACATGGCAATACCCTTGTCTAAAATGTCTTATTTACCAAGAATGCAAAAATATTAACCTATAACCTATAAGCAGTATATCTATGACTGTAGATTTCCAGCACAATTTTGATGGTGACTTCTGGTAATTTAAATATAGACATTTAGGATAAGAAATGAAAGGGCAGGAGCAGGGGAAATTTTGGTCAGACAAACCTAGGGAGAGTTATGGGAGTCCCAAGGACATGCTATTGTTTTGAATTATTTCCATCTTAGGTGACTACTCAGTCTGTCATGGTCCTAACCCATTGTGAATCACTGTGTGTACAGGCTGAGAAACTAGTCTCTGGTCTCAGCGAGTTTTCCTAATCCTTTGAAATTATATTTTCTCATTATTCTACTGCTTTTTCAAGCTCGCTGCTTTAAGAGAACATGTAGGTGGTGGGATCTTTGCTAATCCTTCATCTTTGTTTCATGTAAGTTAATCGTAACATAGGTTGACAAGAAATTGTAACATAGGTCAGCCAGGAAATCTATTTTTTCCATTCTGAATAACAGCTTTTATCTCATAAAGATATGAAATAAATTCACACACTAATATTTACTCTTCATTTTTCCTTTTAATAGTAATTCATCTGAATATTCTTTTATTTTTTCACAATGCTTTACCATACAACACTAATAAAAATAACTTCACATGGGCAATTGTATTATTTTACTGCTTATTCTGCTAAATTTTCCACATCCAAGTAATAAATAAAAATCCACTCTAAGATTTTGAATAGCATATTAACTATTTTTGGAGACAGTCTATAAGAACATGGGTATTTTATTCACTTGAATATTTTCTGCCATTTTGTAGGAAATTTGAAAAGGGAAGCAATTGGGGACTTTTTTGTTGCTATAACAGAATTCCTGAGTCTGGGTACTTTACAAAGAACAGAATATGTTAGCTGACAGTTATGGGTATTCAAGATCATGGCACTGTCATTGTCTGGTTGTGGTAAGAGTCTCACAGTGGGTGGAACCACAATCTTAAGAACACACACAGAATACATCACACAGTGAGATGGGAGGACAGAGGAGTTATCAACACCTGAACTTACTTTATAACAACTTATTCTCAAGAGAACTAATCTACTCTGCGAGACAGGCATCAATCCTTTCCAAAGGCAGTGCCCAATGACGCAAGCATCTCCCACCAGACCATACCTCTTAAAAGTTCCGCCACTTCAGCATCTCTGCAGCAGACACCAGGTTTCTAGCATTTGCGCCTTTAGGGAACAACCACCTTCAAAGCATAGAAGAAAGCTAGTATTGGACACTGTAAACAACTTTGAGCGGTGGGGGGGGGGGTAGATAACACTGGTATGAACGAATCCTCACATCAAATCCCTTCTTCAATCAGAGGCAGGGTCCACCGCCTCTCTGCTTCCAGTTATCCACACGAAAGAGCAGAAACATCCATAACTCTTCACCAACACAGTCTGATTCCTCCCTGACTCAGACCTGTACATATGGACGAGGTCTGTGGTGTCTTTCTTCCCTGCCCCTTATGTGTGTGAATGCTCACCACCCTGCCTTCAGGGGTCAGACCCTAAGCTTCTTCCACTGAGGAGCTTCCTTGAATTAGCATATGCCTGCGGTGCACACACCTGACTCTGCAGTGTATCTCCTTCTCATGCTTTTCCTATAGTATCTAAACTGTTCTTGTTTTAATAGAAGTCCCTTTCCTGGCCTCTGATGGCCAGTCCAGTTTTACAGTTCTCATGCTGGAAATTTAGCATATCTCATAGCAAGTCACATGTCCACCCACACAAAACTTAAAATTTGAAATGATTAGTGAACATGGTCAGTAAATGTAGCTCAGGGAGCTTTTGTATTCATACACAAGAAGAAATTGGGAGAGGAGAAAGTTGTGATATGGAAATTAAGCAAGGAGAATTCCTTTGTCAGACTTCTAAGTGATAAACCCAAAATTACAGTTGAGAATACTTTGAAAAGAGTAGGCACTAGCTGTTCAGGATAGATAATTGGAAGACAGTCACTGATTCGCTCAAAACCATTTTTTCAGTCTTATCTCTTGTAATACTGTCTTGGGGACCAAATGTTTCTAATATTCACTTTGGCTTACAGAAGAGTTCTTGCAACATAGTTAGTGCTAGATATGTATTATTGTTACATATGCTAGGTAAGTATTGTCATCATTACATCATTTTATTTTCATGGACTAGATTTTTTTTATTGAAATTTTGTGGATTTCATAAACATATGCTAGTAAAAGCATTCAAAATCTTAATTTTTTAGATGTGCATATTAAAGTATTCATAGAAAAAAAATAATTGTTTAAAAGAAATCAACTGTGAGAAAATAGATATATTTAAATTAAAAAGATGTCTTGTGTTGATCATTATTAAAGCCAGACAGTAAGTACATGACAATTATCATATCATCCTCTCTTTTATATATATATAAAGTTCCCAAATAAAAACAGAAGCACATATGTATGCATATTCAAGTCAATATTGTTTGACTGAAATACACCCATCCCAAAATACTTACAGAGAGAGGCTGGTTCCAGGAACTTCTGTGAACTCCGAAACCTGAGGCTACTTAAGTCCTTAACATTTGTATACAGTGTGTTCACATTCTGTACACATAGTCACCTCGAGGTTACCTACAATACCACATCACTATAGTCACCTGTCACTTAACAGTGGAGATAAGTTTAGGCAGTTTCTTTGTCATGAGATCATAATGTACCTACACTAAGATACCTATAATATGATCAGGAAACATGATATCAGGACCACTGGTGATTTTTGTAGTCTATTCTTGACACACAAAACATACATGGTATATGACAACAGTTGTTAGTCTGTGTTGTTCGGGGAATGATATCACACTGTACATGTTCAGTACAGAATTTTGTTCAAATGTTTCTACCTGGTGGTTGGCCAAGAACTTGGACATACAGGTCTGACTGTAGTATACACTGACCCTCTACACTCACCAGACTGCTGCTACAATTAGCATTAATCTCATGGTGTCTTAGAGGTTTAGGACCACTATCCAATCTAATACTTCCCTTCTAAAAAGTTATAATGAAAAATATGGTTTATTTTCACTCTTTTTACCTGACTGTGTGGCCATTATTTCTGTGTTCATTTCTGAGTACTTCCAAATAAATGTTCCAAAAGTTGTTACTCATAGATATCTTTATGAAGTAGGGGTCCATTTGATAGATATGTTTAATCACAGGCATTTAAAAATGCAATCAAAGATGGCTGTTTTTGCAGAAGACCTGAGTTTGAATCCCAGCACCCATGTGGCAGATAACAACTTCAGTTCAAAGGGATCCAATACTCTCTTCTGACCTCTGTGGGCATTGCATGACATGGGTGTACTTATATACATGTAGGCAATATACACATATACATAAAATAAAAATATAATTTTTTAAAATGCAGTCACATTTTAGTATAAGTTTTTAAGTGGAGGTAAAATTCTATACCCTCTGTCATGAAAAGAGTATCTTAGCTATCTCATCCCTGTGAGCAAATATCTGACAAAAAAAAAAAAAAAAAAAAAACTTCAAAGAAGGAAAAAAATGTATTTCTGACTCATAATTTCAGAGATTTCAGTCCAGCTTCTTTACCCTGTATACTCAGGCGGATGTACATGGTGGCAGAACAGGAAGGAGGCTGTCCACTCGGGGATGGACAGGAAGCAGAGAAAGGAGAAGCAGGAAGAGGCCAGGGTGAGATACAGTCCCCCAATGGATGGACACACCCACAGTGACCTACTTCCTCCAGCTAGGCCCACCTCCTGCTTTTCACCACTTCCTCAAAATGCTCCTCTGCTACAGAGTGATCAAGCCTCTTCTGGAAGTACTGTCACAGACACACAGGTGTGTGTCACTAATCTAGACGCTTCTCACTCCAAAGCAGTTGACAGTCAAAAGGAGCCATCAGAAGTGGAGTGAGACTTTCTCTTTTCTAACAAGGTCCCCAGTGATCAGGTGAATTCCACAACTTTGTTCACTTGACCCCAAGGAAAATCTCGAAGGCTGGGAGAATAGAGTTCAAATTTTGCTCTGTAGTGCATTCCATTAGTGAAACCTTGAACTATGCAAATTGGAAAACTGTCATCAGACGTGGAGGTTCTGGGTAAATGGAGCATAGTGTTCTCTTCACAGATTACCTGCTCATGGAGAAAAGAAAGACACAACAATTATTCCACATAAGCTTTTGGAGTCTTAATATCTGGGTTTCTTGCTTTTCAGATGGGGGAGTCAAATGAAGACATAGACCAAATGTTCAGCACTTTGCTGGGAGAGATGGATCTCTTGACCCAAGTAAGTATCTCTTCTTTTTCTATAGGATTTATTGATTTTCATTTTATGTGATCAAGTTTTTGCCTATATGTGTGTCTGTGTGTACCCTGTGCATGCAATGCCCACAGAGATCAGAAGAGGGCATTGGATCCCCTGGATCTGGAGATACAGATGATTGTAAGTACATATGGGTGGTAAGAACCAAACTCAGGTTTTCTGCAAGGACAATAGATATTCTTAACCACTGAGCCATCTCTCCAACCCCCAAAACTTCTCTTAGTCCACAAATTAAGGGAGAAAAAGAGGGATTTCAGAATTATCTTTTGCATGACAAGAATGCTGCCTTCAAAACAGTACCAAAGATTGACAGTATCATATGTTGAAAACATGTACAAAGAACGTCCTTTTCTCCCAAATTTCAGAGTAATTACCATGCCCTACTTGCATGATCTCTCTCCCATTTCCTGAAAAAGGTGATATTCTAAATAAATTTTTAAAACCAGTAATTTAGCCAGGCATGGTGGTGAACCCCTTTAATTCCAGCACTTGAGAGGCAGAGGCAGGCAGATCTCTATGAGTCTGAGGCCAGCCTGGTCTACACAGGGAGTTCCAGGCTACAGGAAGACTCTGTCTCAAAAAGACAACAACAACAAAAAAAATCTAACTTAACGAACGGTTTGGGGATAATGAATCTGCTAAAACCTGCAGTTCTGTTTCATATTTTCCATGCTAATCAGTCCCATGAATCAAAGATCTAAACATGTGAAAAGGAAGAAAACACAGAAAAAAATGTTTATAATCTTAAAATGCAAGTGGCCTCTCTAAGCAAGATAGAACACACAGAAGCTAAAAAGTACATAAAATCTCTCTAACTGTAAAATGCTTTCATTTCTGCATGGTAAGAAAATAATGATATTACAGTATCAAAAAAAACAAAAACTGCAAAAGTCAAACTTGTGGCTGGGAATGTAACTCAGGAGTAGTAGTACTTAGCATACACAAAGCCCTGCCTCCATTCCCAGCTCTGAAAATAGAAAACTTATTTATTCGTCACTATTGGTCAGAACATTAACTTCCTTGGATAAACAAATAATTGATCAAAATTCTTTGTAGGAGAATTTATTCTCCAAAGGAATAGATATTTCTTTCTTTAATGTCATTGCTTAAGTCCTTATGAAATTATGGGTACTTCATCATTACAATAGTTTCTCTGCCACTTATAAAAATTATTTCATGTTCACCATTCTCAATTAACACAATCTGTTTCAACATGGTTTTTTATAATTTTTTAACTTGAAATTTTCTTTAGGGAGAAAATCTCATAAAACATTTTTCAAGTAAGAACATGATCATTTAGAGTGTGTTTGGAGAGGAAATGTGTGAATAATGAGTGACTTTCAGCATTCTGAGGCAATGTGCTCCAAAATGTTAGTTTGTGAGTAACTCATAGAATCTGTGGGATCTGTTTTCACAGAGTCTGGGAGTGGATACTCTTCCTCCTCCTGACCCCAAACCACCCAGAGCAGAATTTAACTACAGCGTGGGATTTAAGGATTTAAATGGTAAGCACAACTTGTTTTCTTAAGCAGTTTCAAATCAGAATGATGACTGGACTCTACAGGGAACTGTAATATGACTATAAGGAAACTGAGCATCATGCTTAAGTCCTTGGTTTGGGATTGTATTTTACTGTGTTGAGATTGAATTAAGAAAAGTCAGTTAACTGTTTTTGACTATATTGAAAAGAAACACTATCTTTCATTTACAAAAATTCTCAGTGAAGCCTTCCCTTTGAAAAAGCGATGCTCCTTTCTTATTGATAAGGAATGACTTTTTTAAAATGTTAGTAAGTAAATGTCCCTTTAAGGTACTTCAAAATACATTGTAGTTAAAATATTATATTTTAATTTACATATAATATGTATTTGCATAGACTTTATTCTGCTTGAAATGTTTAATTCTTCCTAGGATTGAAGCCTTATTTTACAGCAAGACCTTCTTTTCAGTTTAGTGCGGAGATAACCAGTAGCTCACATGCTATTCAAATGATAATAAATCCTGAAGTAATCACTTCCGAATTAGCAAAAGCTCACTGGAACTCTTGAAAAAGATTTGCCCAGGACTTTCCGTGCCTACCAAGATATAAAAACAAAGGAACAGAGAAAGGAGCCAGTTACAGAAGTCTGGAGTTCCGGGCTTTATTTCTGTTGTTCACTGAGCTTCTTATGTCTTATGGAGATTTTATCATGAAAGTATTTATATAATTACAATAATTTGTACTTTTAACATTTTTCTAAAGTTTTGCATCAACAGTCAAAATGTGATTGATGATTGTAAATTGTAAATTGTTAGCAAATTATAAATGGGCTTCAACAGTTCTATCTTTTCTCTGAAAACATGTCAAACTTAATACAACTTTACACAAAGACAGCTTACAATGAAATAAACCTGTTTCACATGTTCAGATGATCCAAACCTTGCTGTGAGTTCGGTGCACTCCAGCTCTTATTTGGGTGTAATATGCTACACAGCATTGGTGATGCTTGGCAATGAATTATTTTGCAGTGTTTTCTGCTTGTTACTAAACAGGCTCTATCTCTGCCACTCCCATTTCCTCTCAGAGCGCTAGAATCTTCTTCCTCATGGGTCCCTTCCATTGTGCCTGTTCTTTTGTGTTACATTAACCATGCAGTGAATGCCTGATCACCAGTACACTCTGCCAACACTTCCACCAACATCACCCCTCTGTTCCAGGCAGTCTGATCAACTTGCTGGAGCATACATGTGACCTGTGCAGCAATCTCACACTCAGAAGAACTTCTAATGCACTCTCCTCTTCTCCTGCCTCCCTAAAAATCGTTGTCTGTTCTTTTTTATGAAAGTTCACCCAACCCCCTATTTTCACAAAATTTTTACTACTTAATCTCATATTTTTTTACTCATTAATACCTTTACTGATTTAATATGCCCTTAACCACATACTATTTGCTCTGGTTGAATGTGGTTGAATGAAACCTCTTACTTCTAAAAATGTTCATCCACCACACTCTATCCTCCAAATGCTTAGGGAAGAAAGCTCACTTTCCATCCATTTCCCTTCCTCCTCCCCTACTTCTCCAAAGTCTTATGCTCCTGCAGTAAATATTCAAGAATCCTCTACTTAGGTTCTCCTGGGTTCTGCCCTGACTTTATACCTGGTATGCGAGAGGCCCCCATGTAGAACACAGTTTCTCCTTTTTTACCTATTAGAAATTTTCTCACATCAAGCATTGAAAAAGCTCAGCAATAATTATTTCAGGTACTTGTGTGTGTGCTACTGGATGAAAATATTTTCAACCTTTTCTATTATATATATGCATATATAATGCAAGTTAAGTAATGATTCCCATCTATGTGTGTATCGCTCTTAAAAATTATCTGCTTTCAGTTTTTCCAGATGCACATAGTTGGGATTCTTAAATCATTGATGTGATTTTCTTACTAGAGTCCTTAAATGCACTGGAAGACCAAGATTTAGATGCCCTCATGGCAGATCTGGTAGCAGACATAAGTGAAGCCGAGCAGAGGGCAATCCAGGCCCAGAAGGAGTCCTCTCAGAACCAGCAACCCGTGGCACCTCTGCAGGCATTGGATTGCAGGAGTGCAGCCTCAATCAGTCACCGGGCAGATGCTGCTGCGGTTAGTGTCAGTGCGGTTAGTGTCAGCCACTATGAGGACGACTTGCCGCCTCCACCAGTGGATCCCTCCTTAGACTTTCCCCTGCCTCCACCACCTCCTGAACCTCTATCTCGAGTAAGTATGCAGGGTCCCAGATACAGAACATTGACTTCTGCTGCCCTTCTTCCTGGGCATTCTCTGAAGTAACAATTACATTCATAAGTCTGTGTGTCCAGGCTTTAAGGTACCTAAAAAAACATACTCAAGGGCATTGAATATGTTTATTGAAAACCCATAAACCTTCCATAAACAAGACACAAAGGTGTTGTCTTAACCTGTTTTCTATTGCTTCAACTGAATACCATAGACTGGGTAATGCAAAAAGAATAGAGATTTATTCTGTTTTAAATGCTGAGGAGTACAAAGTACAATTCTGGCATCTGGCCAGCTTCTAGTAAGGACTTTCTTCTCATGACCCAGTAACCTTTTAAAAATTCCACTTGGCCCCACCTTCACAATGGAAATTAAATTTCAACATGAGTTTTGGTGAGAACATTTAAGCCATAACATGTGGCTACAGCTTAAACATATAGGGCCAAATTTAGTCGTTACCATAGTTTGGTTAAAAGCAATATTAGCATACACATACTCCCTAATAATACTCAAACTTTGGGGGGGTCACGTTTTAATTTTCATGGCCTGTGAAAGTGATTTATGCACTTCCCTGTCCCTGGTACGAGCCCACAACATAGAAAACAACAGGTCTTCACTGAACATGCTTTAAGTTGCACTAAGGTGAATGATGTTGATTCTGGTAGCCTGGTCAGTAGGACAAAATCTATGTATCACTTGGGATGTCTTAATTGGGGAGGGTGTTGGAAAGGCAGATAGGTAATGAATGCTTGATATAGTTCTGAACTTTGGTAAATAACTGCAAATTTCAGATTGTCATTATTTGGCAGGTTAACTCACATTGCTCTCAAAAGAAAAAATGAAAATAAAAAGAACACTCTGAATAACTTCTCAAAGTGGGCCCCTTAAAAAATATTTCAGAGTAAGAACCCAGCTCAATGTCCCATGGCTTCCAACACTGGTTGTGCTGAATGATGGTGGCCAGTATCATCCATGTGAGCCTAGTGACTCTGCCAGTTCCTATAGTGTGTTTTGAATGATTGGACTTCGAGTATAAATCCAGGGCTAAGCCAATGCTAAGTCATCACATTCATTGATCCACTAAATCATTTGAAAACTGGTGATTAGCATAGAGCAGAGGTTCTCGGCTCTGGGTTCCTCAAGATTTCATGGGGATCATGAATTCCTTGAAGGTAAATACAAAGTTGAATGAACATATGGAAACTTACAGAGTTCCTCCATTTCATGTGTTCCTAAAGCATCTTCACACTCAAAAACATTTTAAGAACCAATGATATGAAAAGAGATAGGATGTAACCAGAACAGTTCTTTTCCTTATGACAATAAGTAAAGAAGAGAGGTTTAATGATTATTTGATCAGAATATTATAAAAGTCAAAGGAATTGGAGCTCATAAAATATTTCACAAGCTTTCTGTGTTTTCAAGTATGTTTATCTATGGGGTTTTATTTCTGTTTTGTTTTGGAAGTTTTGTGACTTATGAGGTTGTTCTAACTTATCTTGAATTCTAAGGAGTTGAGATTCAATAACCTTTCTAAGATTCTAATAAAAACTAAGAATCTCCCAATAGATATTATAATATGAGGAGATATATTTATATACATAAGGAGTGCTCAAATCCCTTTGTGATTAATCCATTTATAGATTATGTACATTGGCCCCTCATTTTGTGGGCTGAGTATAGAATATTGCACTCTAAATATGTGATACAACTATTGAGGTCATAATTTCATCTTTTAGAATGAAATCCCTAAAGCTGTAGATGGTGGCTACTTTCTGTCTCTTTGGGTTGAACATTTTGTTCATAAGCATGTAAATTCTAAGAATAGAGTGTGTGAAATTGGGCACTTTAGTTACCATAAAGTACCTGAACACCAGCAGTAGGACAAGCATGTACTCACTGACACAGTTTAATGGGCTCTTTGAATACCTTGTCATCTTATAGGAAGAAGAGGAAGCCCAAGCAAAGGCTGATAAAATTAAGCTAGCACTGGAAAAATTGAAGGAGGCCAAAGTTAAGAAGGTAAATTATTTATCACATTTGTGGGGGGGGGGGGTTTAAAGCAGTGACATTGAATTATCCTTACTGATAAAAATAAAAATTTCACGTGTCTCTGGGAATATATAGGTCAGTGGCCAGGCATCTGCCTGGCATACACAAGACCATCACTGAAAAAAAAAATCAAGTGGCACATTCCACATAATTGCCATTCTTAAAGAATTCTATGGACAAAGTGAAATGGCATCATTGTTACCTGTTACCATCTGTCAGCTCCTTTGTGGTTTTGAGATAGGGACCCTGCATCAGTTTCCAGTAATGGCTTTCTGCTGCACAGTAAGAAAGATAGTGAAGAGGACCCCGTGATGACACAGACCGAGAATGCCTGTCAGGACAGTTTCCCTAACTAATACATGATCTCTGTTGTTGATGATTTACATATAACTTTTTTTCTGTCAACTAGGATAATGGGGTTAAAATTTCCCTTTAACAAGAAAGGAAAAGGCCTTTAGGTTTGCTGTCAGCCATGCGGGGCCCTTTCTACTCTATTTTGAGAATTTGAAACCAAATCTATACATCCTAGGCTCCATCCCTTGAGAGATGCTTTCAACAGCACTCTGTTTATAGCAGGTGGAGCCATCTTCTTGGCATGCTTTAATTGGGTCAGGGCTCGACTCCCCTTGGCCTCACATTTCCACAGTTGCTTTTTGTTTATTTTTCATACCCTCTGGGGCAACCTCTAGCCCTGCCAACTGCTTGGCTGTCTCAAGTCATCTCCCTGGGATTCAAATATTGGTTCTGTTATTAATCTAGCCTCTAATTTACATAAATATTTTTATTTTATGTGTATGAGTCTTATGCCTGCATGTGTGTAAGTGCACCTGTGTAGTGCAGTGCCTATGGAGGACAGAAGAGGGCACCGGATTCCCTGGAACTGGAGTTATGGATGGTTGTTAGCTACCATGTGGGTACTGGGATTTAGACCTGGGTCTTCTGCAAGAACAGCCAGTGCTCTTAACCACTGAGCCATCTCTTCGGCCCTAATTTGCATAAATTTTGAGTGATCTGTTCCTAATCCTACTTTCCCAGTAAGCCTATAATTTTTTTGAACTTTTTTTGCAAAGCATAGGTTTTTGGTTTGCCTGTTTATTTTTTGTTTGTTTTAAGTCAGGGTCTCCCTGTAGCCCCAGCTGGCCTGAAACTTGATATGTAGGCCAGGCTGAGCTCAATCTCAGAGTCATCTGCCTATCTCTTGAGAGCTGGGACTAAAGACTTTCACCACCATGCTAGAGCATAGATTTTTTCCCCCCCAATGAATGTACATATTGTGTTATAATACAAAAACCTGCATCTAACCTGATTAGAAGCCTATACCTAATCATAAAATGTTAGTAGTAGTTAATTTGGTTAATTGATGAAGAATTAATTCAGTCTTTATCTTAGTTCAGTTCTTGAAGCACCTGTCATCTCTAAGACTTTGTTAATAACTTTAAGTTGGGTAGATCATCCTTTTCGCATACAGTCTTTTAAAACGTTTTATTGAATCTTTGTTCATTTCACACCATCCATCCTGATCATGTTTAGAGCCCCCTCTACCTGTTATACTCTCCATAGTGCATTGGCCAGATTTCATGTATTCTGTCAAAAATTTTAAGGTCTGTTCCCAGATGGCCCCCGGTGAGAGTTCCTCCACTGGAGCCTGTTCAACCTATCTAGCATCACTCCCTTAAAGAAGACCAGCTCCCTCTCACCCGGCAGTGATCAGTTGTCATATATGGTCTTACAGTTTATATTTTCATGGCACCTGCCACTATTCTTGAATGAAGGAATTCAATACATGGTGATTAATTCAATAACTATTCCTTGACTGTCCCCAGGTTCAGACTTTCAAGGTTCATATAGGAAGGTCCTTTCTGGACTGATTTGGTTCATTGCAAACATTAATCAACTTCTTTCTTTACTTAATTAATGGATTTTTAAATGGGTTTTGCCTGCATGTGTACCACATGTGTTCAGTGCCTTCCGAGGCCAGAAGAGGGTGTCAGACCCCCTAGTACTGGAGTTCCAGACAGTTGTTAGCCCCCATGTGGGTGCTAGGAATAGAACCAGGTCCTCTGAAGAGCAGCCAGTGTTCTTAACTACTGAGTCATCTCACCAACCCCCATTAGCCAACCTCCTAATCATTATTCTCTTTTGTTTTCTGCATATATGTGAGTCAGTTTTTTCTTACTGTAACAAACACCTGAGATAATCATCTGTACATTACTTTTCTCGTTGCTGTGACAGAATACCTTAAAAAAAAGTAACTTTAAAATGGAAGTAATTATTTTAGCTCACAGTTTAAGGGTATATAGTCCATCACAACAGAGAAAGTACAGAAGCAAGACCAGCACTAGCTGTTGCACCAGGAGCATGAGGTAACTGGTCACATTGCATCTGCCATAAGGAAGCAGAGAGAGAGGCTCAGGCACTGAGCCTGTCATGTACGGTCATAACCATAGCAGTATACGCCGTGTATTCCTGCCTGTGATGGAGGATGAGCTGCCATGCTGCTGTCTGAGGCCAGCCTCTCCACTTGACCTCCTGTGCCCCTTCTCTGCTCTTGTCTCCACAGCTCAAGAGCCTCCATTAGTTGCCCATCTTGTGCAGTGAAGTCAAACCTCTCACTGTGGCCTGCTGTCCCTCTGTGATATGGCTCTGGCCTCCTCTAACCACTCTCTCCTCGTTCACCCCATTTTAGCTACCTGTCCTCATAACTGTTCCGCAGACATTCCAGGCAAGCCCTTGCTGTGGGACCTTTGCACCTACCTGTCCCTCCCATCTCTGACTCAGACTCTTCCTGGGTGGTTTGCTACCTCCCTTTAGCGTTCGGTCACCACCTGGGTAAGGATTACGAGTATCACCCCTCTATCCCAGAGAAACCCTTCTAGGGACTTTGCCTTCTTTGTCCACACATCACTGTGTCTTAAAGGAGGTACCAGGGATGCAAAATGGTGAACAAGTACAGTGAGATCATTATTTGTGTTGAGCTAAATTTCTAGCAAAAGAAGCAAGTGCTGTGAAGAAAATTAAACCAGCCTGGGCATGGTGGTCCCTTCCTGCAATTCTAACACTCAGGAGGCAGAGGCAAGAGGATTGTAGAGTTAGAGGCCAGCCTGGACTACAACCGTAAATCCCAGTCCCAGCCAGGACTACATAGCAAGATCCTGTCTCACAAAAGCTTAGCTGGAAAAGAAGAAACAGAAAGCAGAAGATGGGATCAAGCGTGCCCAAACCACTCTTCAGATGCACCGATGATGATAAGGACTCTCCGGAAATGCAGTTTTCAAGGTGGCAGGAAACAGCTGGGTAATGGGGTGGCAGCCAGCAATGGGCCAGTGTTCAAGCAGAAATGGGCCTTGAAGAGGCGATGAGCATCTTACACTCACGTAAGAAGGAGCTTGATGAGGTGGGAACAAGTAAAGGCACTGACCACTGTTCAGTGAGCACCGATTAAAGCAAAGGAAGGAATTGATGTTAGAGTGGCAAGTGGGGACCACAGGATCTCATAGGTACCTAGGGGAGTTCAGATTGTGTTCTCACTGTGACAGGAAGCCATCTGAGGGCTTTAAATAAGGGAGTTTAGACAATTTATAGTTTTTTAAGACCCTGTCAGCTGGTTCATGGAAAATGAATTGTAGGGCTAGATGGATGATGTGACTGCGGATGGTCTGGCTGTACCTTATGGAGACAGATAAAAGAGAGGAAGAATGGGGAGGCTGAGGCAGGAGGATCACAAATTCAAGAGAAGCCTTAGCCACGTAGTGAGACCTTGTCTCATAAAACTCCAAGGTCTTGGATGTTGCTCAGTGATAGAGTGTTTGCCTAGCATGTGCAAGGCCCTGGGCTTGATCCTCATAACCTCTAGAGGCATGAGAGAGGTAGGGAGAAAGAAAGGGAGAAAGAACACATAAAAAAAATTCCATAATTACAGTCTTCCAAACCACTGGAGTAGTTACAAATGAGGGTCACATTACATGTTTTCACAAGAGAAATGAAAAGAGAAGTCATTTCTTCCGGGGGAAGGCGGAGCCAGGAGCAGGTGCAGGCTGTTTGCCCCAGCTGTCTAAGAGAACAGGAAGCCTTAGCAGCCACCTATCAGAAAGCAAGCAAGTTTTACCACATTTAGTTCAAATGAATTATAACAGTAAACACAAGCACAATCCGCCCAGATCCAACCAGGAAAACGCAAAACAGAAAGCACTCTCATCAGTACAAAGCAAAAGAAGGTTCCCGAAAACGAGTTGTGTATTTGTTCTGAATTCAAACTCTCCAAATGTACTTTTATGTCAAGACTCTCTGTCTGTGACACAGCACATCGAGAAAACAACTGAGACAATCCACTTTTAAAGAGACCATGAAACACTCACACACAGCCTACAACATGTATTTAAAGGACAAAAGAGAATGACTATGGGAGATAGGAAGAGCTCAAGTTCAGGGCCAGCCTGAGTCACACAGAGAGACCCTGTCTCACAAAAACCCAAGGGATTTTTTTTTTCCATTTGAAGTTCTTGCTTTCAAGTATTCAGTGGGATGTTGACAGTATTTTGAGTTGTAAATAGTACACATAGCTTATGCTACAAGGCTTTGAAACCGGAAACACAATCCTCATTCATTAATTTAATTTGTTCTACTGCTCTGAAACAGAAGAACAGTTCCATTTGTAGATCTTATTATAGAAGGAAAATAAAAAAAACATTGCACATGATTTAGTGCTAGGATATGTTGCACGTAACAACTTGCAAAGGAAAATGAGATTTCATTCCTAAATCACTTTTCCCCATAGAATATATCGTGTGATGAACCACATACCACAACCACGATTTAGTGCTGTTCCGTGTTGGTACGTAGACGCTCCTTGGCTTGCAAAAGTGGTAAAAACTTAAGGAATAGTAAATGTGATTTCTTCCTATTCAAAATCACTAAACTTCTCTTTATTTTGTATTTTCTAAATTCTACAGTTATGAATATTCATAAATACATATGGATTAACTTTAGTTTGTCATTTCTGCAAAAAAAAAAAACCCTCTTCCATCATTATGAAACTATGTGGCTTAGTAATTCCCACCCCCTGTCAAAATGAAAGAACAGAAACCAGCATATGTTTTATTTCCTAAAGCATTTCTAAGCAGGAATGGAGCATGGTCCAATATCGTTAATTTTTTCCATCAGAAATATTAAGTTTTCTAAGCTCTGATATCGGTAATGTTTCCTAGGACATGTAACTGTTTTATAGCTGTAATTCTTAGCAGAGAACAACATGTGTGCCTTCCACAGAAAAATATGGAGAACTCCCGGTGTGAGGAATTTGCTTTCTTTTCAAAAATATTTCATTTATTATTTTTATTTTATGTGTATGAGGGCATTGCTTACATGTAGCAAGGTGCACCCGTGTTGTGCAGTACCCTTGGAGGTCAGAAGAAGTCGGATAAGAAGTTGGATTCCACCATGTGGGTGCTGGGAATTGAACCCAGGTCCTCTGAAAGAGCAGCCAGTGCTCCTAACCACTGAGCCATCTCTCCAGTCCGGAATTTGTTTTCTTATACAATCCTTCATGCCTTGTGCTGAAACTTGATGAATGTCTTCGACACCATAGTACTTGGACCTGTCATTTTAAATATTTCAAAAGGACAAACAAGGTAAATGCAACATTCCAGTTATAGACCTGGGCTACAGGTTTTCAGAGGATAAATTTTAAAGGGTATTTCTCAGGCAAGGTCTAATCTGATGGGTCGCTGGAAGTATTTTCACTGCTCTGATGTCTAAATTTTGCGACTGGTGTGTGCTTCAGTTGTTATCAGCGACTCTGGGCAGTGATCTTCAGGAACTGTACTCCTGTCATGTAGTACAGTGTCAAGGGAGATGACAGTGGGACAGGAAACAGCTCTGGGCCTATTCTCTAACTTTTCCTGTCCAATTCGTCGAGCTTCTTCTCAGTAATGATAACCAACCCAGGATCCTTTGCTGCAAATATATTACAAACAACAGATTCCAAAGAGAATGCAAATCCTAGCTGCCTTGCTTCATAAATTTTGTCACATTGCATTAAAATTATGGATTCTCTGGAGAATCGGAAATTTTGACATTGACATTTGGCCTAGAAAAGCCAGCTGTTATCCTGTCCTTACTGTAATCTGTAGACCACCAAAGAATAGCAGATGAACTGCCAGGCATGGTGGCACAGGCCTGTAATCTCCTCACACGGGAGACTGAGGCAGAAAGACCATGAGTTGGACTACATAGTGAATCTGAGCTGAGCTACAGAGTAGGGCTGTATCTCAAGTAATAATAATAATAATTGCAAATGACCCAACTTGTTCTTCCCTGATGTCTTTAGACTCTTCAGCTGCATGAAATAAAACCCAACTCCAACTAAAGAGGGTAAAACCACCCTTGCAGAAAAAAAGGACAAAGACACACTTGTGCCCCTTCCCTGTGCTGTCAGACCCTGCTTGCTGCCTCGCTCGCTGGCTCCTGCTAATCTAACTTTGTTTATACAGCCAGGACCACCTATGTATATAAGAAATGGTGTAGTCCACCGAGGGCTAGGCCCTCCGATGTCCATTAAGACAATCAAGAAAACCCCTTGCAGACTTGCCCAGCCTGATAAAGACAATTAATTACTCAATTGAGACTCCTTTTCAGGCAATTCTAGGCTGTGTCAAGTTGATAGTTAATGCTAACCAGGACACAGTAAAAGGAAGAACCTGCCTCCCAGAAAGAAGTTTCACATAGTTAAGACAACTTGTTGCAGGACACTGTCTGTCCTGTGACAAAACAATAACCAATCAAAGATGGGCAAAACCATATCTTAACCGGGACTGTTTAATCATGCATATCTCTTACCCTCTATTTAAACTGAAACCTCATGCTAGTACCCTAAGCACTGACTAGGCAGGGTGTGGAGGGGGAATCACTAAACCCCTTTATTTCTTACTCTTCACAATGTGGCCACAGTGAATACATCCCCTTTCTCTATTTTTCACTGTTAACTTGTCCCTTTAATTAATGTGCTGGGGACCATTCATTGAGGCTACCAGGGCCCAGGCTTTTACCCTAAAAACTTATTACAAGATGACTTGGAGCATGCCTTTTAATCAAGAAATGCTGCTGTCCTTAAGAATGAAATGGGAACAAGAAACGGAAGGATGCTGGGAAAACAAGAAGTCAGCACATCTTTAGTTTTTTTTGTTTTCTGTCTCCCCTGCCAGAATTCAGTACTTTGAAATTAGGTCAAGGGTTTTGATTATTGTTTGTTTTCTGTTTTGTGAATTTATTTCTCCACTTCTGTATGCCTAGCATACAAGGGAGCTCATAATGAAGTTGCAGGATGCATTCATTTCTAAATGTGCTTTCATTTATTCTTTGAGAATTTCATACATGTATACAATGTATATTTTTATCATGTCCACCCCTCACTTCCCATCCAGCTCTTCCCAGACCCCCACACTACACCCCCCTGTCAACTTTATGTATTTTTTTAACACACTGGATCCAATTAGTATTTCCCATATGTGCATGAATATAGGACCATTCATTGAATCATAGGCAACCTACAAGGAAACATATACCTGAAGAAAACTGACTCTCTAGGTTGATAGCTCATCAGATAGGGATAGGGCTTCATGAGCCCTCCACTCTCCACACGGGAATTTTAATTACCCTGATCTTATATAAGTCTTGTGCAGGCAGCCACAGCCTCTCTGAGTTCATGGGTGCAATAACCCCGTCATGTCCAGAAGACACCTTGACATCAGACCTCCCTAATCTCTGACTCTTCCTGCTCCCACTTCCTTGATGTTCACTGAGCCTTAGGGGGAGAGAGTGAAATAAAGATAAGCCATTTACATTTAAGGCTGAGCACTTCACAGTTTCTTATCCTCTGCACCTTGATCAATTGTGAGTCTCTGTATTAACCATCGTTTAGTGCAAAAAGAAGCTTCTCTGATGAGGCTCAAGAGCTGCTTAAATCTATGGGTATAAAGGTCAGTATTTAGAGAGAAGTTTAATGTTACCTCTGTTTAGCAAAACAGTAATAGTGGGCTCTCCCCTAGGGCATGTGAGCTTCCCAGCCACAGGTGCTTGATCCAGTTTACAGTACCAGACATGAGTTCTGTCCTGTGGATTAGGCCTTAACTCCAATCAGAGCATGGTTGGTGACCCCCATAACATTCACGTCACTAGGTTACAAGCAAGAAAAGTCATCAACTAGGAAGCCTGAGAGCTACAGTAACAACCAGCCTGGCAAGATAGGCACAAGATGCCTTCCTAACTTACATTGGCAGAAATAATATTAATGTCAACATCTTAAACTTAGTTAATAGCTGCTGAAATTGACTGTTCTGTGGCTTGCTTTGTCTTCAGCTTGTGGTCAAGGTGCATATGTATGACAATAGCACTAAGTCACTAATGGTGGATGAGCGACAGTTGGCCCGGGATGTTCTGGATAATCTCTTTGAAAAAACTCACTGTGACTGCAAGGTGGACTGGTGCCTTTATGAAATATACCCCGAATTACAAATTGGTAAGTCTCTTCCCCAGGTCTGAGCTATGCTTCAAAATCCTTGAAGGTCTGCTTTATTATGAGCTTTGGTTTGTTCATGCAAGTTTAGTTCAAGGATCTCAAGACATGGCACATGCCACTCACGTGAGATGAGTGTTGTCTTCTTTGCTTTCTTACAGCAGACACTCAGAAGGTAGAGTGCAGCTGGACTCTGGGGGATATGTGCATTATTACTGTCTAGTGACTCCAAAAGGGCAAGAGAAGGCAACATGGTTCTTCTTGTGCAAACTACGGAAGCTGTGCAGATTGTGGGAAAGCCTGGGTATCTGTCAGTGACTGTCCCTTTAGAGATGGCTTCCTTGAAGTCACCACCACAGATCTTAAATCTGTGCTCACATCCCCTTCCTCTGTCCCAACTTGCCTGATCATCAATACCTGGCTTGCGGGGAGGCTTAGCCCAAGACAGGCATAAAAATCAATGTTTTGTTTTTTTGGTTTTTGTTTTTTGTTTTATCATCAACTAAAGCAATTCTCTCTTCCTTCCCATTCATCCTTGGGAGAACATCATATCCCAAGAGGGCTGTATAGAATCCAGGACTACCTGCTTTCAGGACTTTAAGGCAATTCTTTTTCTGTAGAAAGGGTCTGCTTTAAAACAACCCCTTAACCGGGCATGGCGACACAAGCCTGTTTTCCCTGCAGAAGCTAAGGCAGAAGAATTGTGAGTCCCAGGCCAGACTGTCTACATAGGGAGACCCTGTCTCAAAACAAACATACAAAAAAAAGAAGTAGAATCCTTAACTCTGAGTCAGAAAAAGAAAAGCCTTCCTATACCTTTAAGTTTGGTTCAGATATCCATCTATCATGATTAGAGTTTTCATGTGATGATGATGTTTTGTGGTTCTCACAATTTCATTCAAAGTATTTAAATAATCATTGCCCTTTGTCCTCCTGTAAGGAAGATATTTACCTCTGCTTACAGTGATTTAAAGTGGAAAACGCTAACATAAAAGAAGTGTGGTGGTAATTACCTTCAATCTCAGCATTCCAGAGGTGGAAGCAGGCAAATCTCTGTGAGATGGTCAGGCCAGCCTGGTCAGTGTAGAAAGTTCTAGGCCAGCTGGGCTACAAGGAGACCTATCTCAAAGAAAAAAAAAGCATGATAACTATTGCCAAAATATTGTAATTTCTGCACCTATAATACTGCCTATGTAAACTGAATTCAAAATCTGAGTCATATAAAAAGTATAGCAGGAATGTTGCGATGTTGTTACAGGCACAGATGTGATTCCAGAGGGTAGGGACTGATGTTCCCAGGTATTTGTGCCTCTGTACAATGAACTGTAGAGAGACACACTGATAGTAACAGGAGATAGTTGATTTACAGAGGAACTGTGCCTCACCTGTGGACTGACTCCAAGAGAGCAAGAAAGGCAGGAAGAGAGGTCCTCAGTGACCTTTTATGGATCATTAACATAGTACCTGCCTCCCCTCAATGCATACACCTACCAGCTTTTCAGAGAATGCTCTCTTGGCTGAATGAAGCCCAGGTAAGGACTGCCAGTCTTTCCTGGGCTTCCCCCTATCCTATGTTAATCTCTGGAATTTCCTCTTCTATTCAATATTCAGGTAGGTATATTCAACCAGGTAACAATTATGAATTTTAGAAACCTTGTAAAATACTGTGCTTCACTCAATAATGGCCTGTTTCTCAGTTGGAAACCCTGATGTCTTCAGTCTGAAAGAGTATCTTTTATTTCATCAGAGAGAATTTTTGAAGACCATGAAAACGTTGTTGAAGTTTTATCAGACTGGACAAGAGACACAGAAAATAAAGTACTGTTTTTGGAGAAAGAGGAAAAATATGCTGTGTTTAAAAATCCTCAGGTAAGACGACCTGCATATCATCACACTATGTAAAGTGTGAAGGCATTTTTTTATCACCTGTGCTGCTGCGGTTATTTCTTCGTGAACTTGTTATCTCATGGAATATCACAAATGCATTCTTCCTAAGTGAACACAAACTTATAAACTCAGAGCCCTTGGAAATATTTAGAAAAAAAAATCCTTTTTTTCTCTTTTTTTTCATTCAAAATCCAAAACATATCTGTATGACAATGTCTAAACTTCCTCCTCTGTTTGAATTTCCATTAGACTCCACTTACAGATTATTATTTTTCCTATTACAAAGTTGCTTTTTTTCCTAAGGTTCATATTTCATACTTTATGGGATACTCAGGTAACTAAAGTGAGTGTTGCTAGGAGGTCTAAGAACCACAATCAGTCACCATGTCAAAAGAAAATTGGGAGAAAATTGATGAGGTCAGAAAGATTTACTTACAGTTTTGTCCTGAACTGGGGCGGGGAGCGGAATTTTTTAGCTTTTTTTCTACCTTTTCTATGGCAGAGATACACTTTACAGAGAAGATGAAACGAAAGCCAAAAAAATATACATATGTAGATTGAGTCAGAGCTGTGTGAAATCTGTTCTTTGCTGATGTGAGGGCTCCAGCCAGTTCTTTCTCTCAGCATAACTACCCCAGGGAACTTTGAACAGCCATCCCAAGTATCCCTGCCTTCAGGGCTCCTGCCACACTATTACAGCAGCACCTGGAGAATGGAGAATTCACTGGGATTTCCTTCTACGAATGACTGGCACAAAAACAAAACATTGTTCTCGTATCTGAATGTGCATCCATCAGGTCATACTTAAGGATATGCCTGAGAAATCTAAGCCTTTCCAATGGGAGCCTCAAGAAGCTGTCCTCACAAGACTCATCATGTAACCAGAATACCAGTTCATGCTGCCTGTCACCACAGACAGCAGGGGACAGAGACAGGGGTTCAATCTTCAGATTTAAACTGCTTTATTCAGAAATCCAGACATCTAGAAGAGCAAATGGTTAACACCCCAAAATATCTGCCTTCCGCATCCCATCCCCAGCTAGTGTACTTTATAGAGGACCCCAAGAAAAGCTGTTAATCAGTTCAAAGTATAGCCTTGTCCTTCCACTTGGAGCCAGCCTCGTCTCTGATTCGTGGTGTGGGTGACCCTGCCTTGTCTTCTCTGCACCTTTCACTCATTAATTATCCTGTTTCTCTATGCAGCAGATTTCACATCCTCACAAAGCTGCTGAGTCTCATTTTCCTCCGTACCATCTAGATCAAAGGCTAACTCAGAACAGCAGTGTGTACTTGCTGAGCTCTGTTTTACAGTATCCAGTACTAGTATGCCCTTATAAGACAGAATAAAAATGTCCCTATTTGCCCCAATCACATTCTTTAAGGAAATTCTAAGAATGTTACAGCTGAGAGATCTTCAGGGACACCTGGACATCTTTTCATTTTACAGGTAAGGAGACCTAGTCTTACATCACTAGGGGCAGAATTAGGAGAATCCAGGCAGGTTAGTTCTGGGAGAGTGTTCTTTCCCCTGCTGTTAGTTTTGTCCTTGCTATGACCTAAGAGAAGAAGGTTTTATTTTGGCTCACAGCTTCAGAGGTTTCATAAACAGTGGGGAAGGCACAGCAGAGCCTTCACATCATGGTGGACCCAAAACAGAGCAGACTAGCAACAGAAAAAGGCTAACAATGCAAGATAAAGCCATAAAAACACCCTCGATGACCTTCCTCCAAGCAGGCCCCACCTTTCATAGTTCCAATAGTTTATTCCAATAGTCTATTCAGAGTTTGAATCCACATGATTCACATGAATCAAATGATTAATCTACTTATTAGGTCAGAGCCCTTATGACTAACTGACTCTAGAGGTGCCCTAACAGACACACTCAGAGTGCACTTTAGAAGATCTCGTAAGTATCCATCTAATCACATTGACAAAATTAACCATCATATGTCTGTGCTGTGCTGTTTTCTGGGGATCCTTCCTGGATTATATGGTAGCCAAGGACAACAAAACAATTCATAAATATCAGACACAAAAATGTCAAGTTTTCAGCCTATAACTACCTCATTCATTTTTAATACTTGTATTAGTAAGGGTACTGAATCATCTGCTACAACAAAGCGTTCCCTAAATCGATGATTCCAACAAACTGGAAGCTTATTTCTCTCTCAAACACTGATCCATATGCAAAATGAATGGATTTAATAGAACGTCTCTCTGCCATCCTCAATGCTTGACTTCTATCTTTGTGTCCAAGACAGCTTTTCCAACCAGCCATTTTCTAGTTCATAGAAAAGAGGAAGAGGCTGGGGAAAATATAACCTGACTTCTTTTTTCCTAGATATCATTGGCCAGATTTTAATTACATGTGATATTGAGCCATAAGAGAAGCTGAAAAATGTGGTAAATACATGAACAACCACATGCATAGCTAAAAGCAAGAACCATATTCAGAGAACCATATTCAGGCCACCATTTCACATAACTCTTCAGCAAAGCAGCCTTCATATTGAGTCCATAAAAATACAGCCCAAGAATCATGCAACATGTCCATTGTTTAGGAGTTGAGAAAGGGCGCATACAGTTTGCGGGCATACGGTTTGTCATGGCGTCTGATGAACCATGCTCGAAGCACAGCAATCGAACCTATGGATTTGGGGAACGTGAATATTTCCCTTTAACTAGCTTGATCTTCACTGTGGTGACAGTGGGACTTAGAACCTTTACAAAGTGAGACCTAGTTAGATGCTCTTGGGTCAAATGGGTTCCTCCTGCTAGAGAAGTTTGGGAGGGTTCTCTTGGAGCCTGAGTTAGCTGCATATGAGGAAGAAGCCTTGCCTTACCACATCTTGATTCCCTGCTCTGAGATGTGCTCCTTACCTCCCACTGTTGTCATGCACCATGAGATTCTTAGCAGAGGAAGAGCATACGCCATGCTAGCGCCATGCCTTTGAATCTTCAGAACTCTGACCTAACTCCCCTTTCTTCTTCACAAGTTGTCTGCCTTAAGTATTTTATTGCAGTAGAAAAAAACTGACAGACAAATGAAAAATGGCACTAAAGGCAAAGACCATATTTTGCCTATTGCCAGATACTGATTATAGTGCAGTTTTACCTTGATGGAGGATGAATGAAGAAGAAAATCCAACATCATGTTTATTATAAGATACTACCAGAACTGGGGGGAAACAGCATCTGAAAGACCTGATATGAGCCTGTCTCCAAAATAAATGAACTAAATGATTTGGGAGAACATTGGAAGAAGTTTTTATCTTCGGTAGAGGTAATGAGATATGGCCCAAATGACCCAGAAGTAGAAAAGGCAATAAAGTAAGAGTGAGGAACAAGAAGGAAAAATGGGAAGTCAGGTGGATTTGGACCACACTTTGAGGGAATAAAGTTCCAGTTTCGGGGAACCTTGCAGGGTAATAACCCTAGAATCTCAAAGGAGTCATGGAGGCCGGCCCTGAGACAGTGATGTTCAGGGCTAGCCTGTCAAAGCGCTAGGAATTCTCAAGTGAACTGTATGCTAGAAGTCATCATTCTAGGTGGAAGTGATGTGCAGAGTCCAGGAAGAGTGAGAGGAAATACGTTTAGGAAATGGCTAGACCATGGTTAGTGGGAGCATGAACAGGAAGTCGTAGTGGAGCTTCAGGTCAGTTGGTGGAAAAGAAGTTGATCAAGGTAGCATATTAGCCAAAGTAAAAGGTCAGAAAGAGGAGTATGTTGGCACACATCTATAATCTCTACATTTGGGAAGCTGAAGCAGGAGGATCACGATTTTCAGGTTATCAGGTTATCAAGATCCTGTCACAGAAGGAAGGTAGAAGGAACAAGGGAGAGGGCAGAGCAGAAATGAGTGTCTCCAGTCATCCACTGGAAACAATGCAGTCCTGTCGTGTGGGATTCGTCCAAAATGCATTTTATAGACTTTAGCCTATTTCCAATATCTTGTTATTTTTAAAAATACAATTTCAGCGTCCAGTGCCCACTTCACCTGTTGAGCCATCTTTTGCATTTCCATCATGTGGTGCTGCGTTTGCTTACCCCCTGTATGATTCAACTGTGTGCTGTCATGATTGGAGCTGTCGCACCGACTATGTGTGGTATTGGTCTTTCACTGTTGCTACACCGTGCCACAGGCTGAATAATTTGCAAAGAAAAGACTCACAGTTTCCTGAGGTTCAAGGTCGTATCTGGTAGTGGTGAATTTCCTGAGGCTTAGAACATCACCTGGTGAGAGACAAAGACAGCATGCATGTGTCTCTTCTGGTGTCTCTCTTCTTTTAAAGACATCAATCTTGGGACTGCACCCTGATGACTATCTAACCTGAATCAAAGCCCCGTCTCTAAGCACCATAGTTGTATTAAGTTTCTATCTTCTTAACACCTCACAGTGGGGATTGCAACTCAATATGAACTTAGGGAAGGGACAAACTATATTCAAATGACTGCAGTGCCCTGCTCTCTGTGAATGGAAACACTAAATATTGAGTCTTATTCTTCCCAGGGAACAATATGACTTATGGAAATAGGTAATGAATGAAAGTCTAGCTGCAGAAGGTGCTGTTATAATGGAAGATTCTCCAGGCAGGGACAGTGACAACATTCCTTGTCAGTGTGTTCTAATTCCGATGGGCAACATTTTATCTATGAATATCATTGAAGATACGCTCCTAAAATTTCCCTTGAAGTATTTTCCTTTCTCATGAGCCACTGGGAATTTCTCCATTGTTGGGATATTCTCGATCTAATTTAATCTCCATCTCTGAGGCATTTATAAAGCGACAAAGTAAATGGCTGAATTTTTGTCATTGCTTTTATTAACTCAGTAAACTTTCCTTGTGTTCAGAAACTTTCCTCTGTGATTTAAAAACAAAACTTCTGAATATAAGGATTCCAATAGACTATCAACACCAAATTCTGAAAATGTTAAAAACTTATTTTCAGCTACGCTTTCTGGTGTGGACCAGTAATCATAGTTACTCAGGAAGCTACGACAGGAGGATTGCAAGTTTGAGGCCTACCTGGACTAAAGAATGGATTCAAGTCCAGTCTTAGCCACTTAGTAAGACTCACTCTCAAAACAAAACAAAAAAAGCATTTTTTAAGGAATAGAGATGGAGGAACACTTGCCTGCCCAGCTTAGCTTCAGTCCTCCATACCCAAAAAAGAAAGTCAGGGGAGGGGGAAACGTATTTATTTTTGCCTAAGTTTGTAACAGGCTCTTGTTATCAAATGCAGAGAGAATAAACTGACTGAAGAAAGTTGCTAGAAACAATAATAAGCAACTGCTGTGTACTTAATACCTATGTACTGTATGCTAAGCTTTGTATGCATTGTTTTAATGCTTACAACTCTGATGCTGGATACATAATTATCACTCTTCCTTTACAGATAAGGAAAAGGAGACCAGAATGGCTTTTGTTTGATCTGTTTCTGCTATTTCTCCAGACTTTGATGAGCCGTTGCTGTAGTTGGTTGTTCTCTTCCCAGCTATCTAGATCATAAGAGACACAGTAGACTTGGCAACTGTGGAATTCCTTAGACAGGAAAACTGAGGGCAGCTCTCAGACCAATATCACAAATAGAATCGTTTGACAGAAGTTATTAAATTGGCACCATGGGACAAGATGCTAGACTCTCCAGTCAGAATAAGCCACATTTGTTATTCTGCTTTCCATATAAAAATACATTCGAGGCCTAGTGCAGCTTGCCATTCCTGGGGAGCCACATGCTATCTCACAAGTACATTCTCTTGCGTGGGGAATGGCATCCTCTAGTCGACAAGGAAACAAGGTTAAATATTCTCACTGGTCTTCAAACGTACAACTCTTGATTGTGAGTTCAAATTCAGTCTTTTTTCCTTGGAGTCTGTATTCCTTACTTCAAAGTGAGTCTTTTTGTTTTGGGCCCTTTTTGTGTATAAGGGGAGATAAACATTTACTTGTATCCTGATTAAGAAAGAGCTTAGTTATCTGGGTAAGATATAGTAGTGCTGTTGCCTATAATGTTAGCACTGGAGAGGCAGAGGAATAAGTTGGAATTCAAGGCCATCTTATGCTACATGGTGAGACCCTGCCTCAAGAAATTGAAATTTTTTTTAAAAAAGACTGGGGAAACAGAGAGAGGTGACGGGATATGTGTGAGTTCCCTGTCTTGTTGTGTGACAAAAGAAGCTTCAAAAAGGCAGTGTTAATTTTAGCCATGGCAGCAGGAACATGAGGCAACTGATACCATTGCATCTATAGTTAGGAATCAGAGACAGATGAAAACTGGTGCTGAGTTCAGTCTTTCTCCTTTGTATTCAGTCTCTGAGACCCAGTCTGTGGAATATTGCTGCCCACATTCAGGCTGGGTCTTCTCTTCTTAATAATACCTCTGTAAAAGTGTCACATACCCAGAGTTGTTTCTTAGGTGATTCTAAATTCAGTCAGTTTGACAATGAAGATTAACCATCACAATGCAAAACCCCAGTCAGCACAGTACCCAAACACATTACTTTGAATCATAGTATTCTACTCCAGACCTCTAGTGTCTCATTTTCATCTCATAATGTGTGGGGCTTAGAACTATTGGAAAAGGTATTGAGCAAGCAGAGTACTATAGGGGTCGAGCCTGCTCTCCCTAAAGCTATGGTCTAGGTCCTAGGAAGCCCGCTGCAGGCTTAGCATAAAGTTTCATTTCCTTGTTCCTCACCTGATCCCTATAGGCCATGTCAGCCCTAGAACCTTCCCACCTTTACCTAAAAGACCCCACCTTGAATGCAAATGAAATGAAAGCAAAAGGAAGTTTTGAGCTCAATTATAAGAAACAACAGTGAGGAAAGATTCTCTAGCACTTGTGGTGTCCTTACACAGTCATAATCCTAAGGCACTCATCTCCACTGATGACTGGAAACGTGGCTTTGCATAGCTGGGTCTCGGGAGTCAGGTACTGACTGTGTCTTTGGTGTGTTCTCTGATAGCACTCATAGTCAACATCTCAATTTGTAAAATTTGCTGCTGTTGCCACTCCTCCTGTCTCAAAGAATCCAATGCAGCATGTACTACATCTGGTTTATTGTCAAGTGATGTTTAAAAGGAAAGGGGATGATCTCAAGCGAAATGCAGTACTCATTTCTAAGAAAGTTAGCTATAATAAATATGTAGAAAGAAGCCAGGTCTGCAAATTTGTAGACCGAAAGATGCTTAATTAAGGTATGGGGAAAATTCTAACAGGATGATTAGTCTTGACTAAGAAGTGATAACAGATCACCCCTTTTGAAAATGAAGACAAACAGCATGTTCTAATGATCCTGCTGATTGCTGTTATGCTCTAATTCATTTAAAAGCAACTGAAGATCTTTTCAGAAGTCATTGTTCTAGCCTCACTTCAAGAAGCACAAACCACGTATGAACCTAGCTAGTTACTGTGCTTGTGTGAGGTCCATCACCCTTTATGGTCCTGCAGAGCCATTGGTGATATCTTGATGTACAGATAGATGTTCCTAGCTCCATGCTACAAACTGCCATTAGGATGACTGGATCAGATCAAATACTGTGCTATCCAGAATTTTTCTAGAATGATTATTGAGAAGATAGACAAAGCATGGAGTGAAAGTTACAAAGTATAGCCAAGCCTCCCAAGGCCTAACCCTGAGGGTGGAGTGTTATTGAGACCACACAAGCACGTTGACCCCATATCTCCCTTGAATTGCCGTCTCTCTCATTCTCTGTCCCTCTACACAGTTATGATGCCCCTTTCTGTCTTGATAGACAGACCTACTTCATCTATTCCCACAGAGCTATCTATGGCCAACCTCTCAGATGGCAGCAAAAACCTACAAATGGAGTTCAAACTTTTATGCTTGTGTAAAATCTAGAAGTTTGAAAAACCATATACCACCTCAACTTAGAAAACTATCCTGTAGGCTCTAAATAGAGTTCCATGGCAGTTTGACTCCCCCCAGTATATATTTAAGAAGCACACAATATGCTTATATTTTTTAGAGAAGTGAGTTTACAGTAAAAGTTAGCAGAAAGCACAGGCATTTCCTATACATCCTTCACTCTTGCGTAGCCTCTTCAACTATCACCGTCTCCCACCAGAATGATGCATTTGTTTATACTCAGTGAGCCTACAGTATCACCTCAAGTCCTTGTTGACATTATAGTTAGCCTTGGTGTTATTTAATAAGCACTTTCAACAACCGGGATATTTTTTGTTGATCCCTCCAGCCCCCCAAACTATTTCCATTGTATTTCTCCATAGATTCATACTATTAAATCTATTTATATGCTTGAAAGTCTTTCCTGGAACTCCCTCTTATACTTCTATTCAGCAAATTGTGTTTATCAGCCAGCACCGGACACTTAAATGTTTTTAACAATCACATGCCTGGGAGTTAGAGAGATGGCTTCATGGTTAAGAGCATGACAAAGCCAGTATTTCAAACATCAGTTTGACTTCTGGGTACATGCTCTCAACTACTCTGTAACACTGTTTTCCAAGAAGAGGCAATGTTTTTAAAAGGCAAGTTTTGAATGGGAAACTCTTCCTCTTGAAAGCTATAATCTGAAACCCCTGGCATGATGTAGCAGGTCCTCCATATCAGACATGGCTGCTTCCCAAGCATTTTTCATGCCATCCTCACTGGGCCTTTTCCTTTCTTTGAACTTGTCATATGATCTTGCCTATAGGCCTTGATAACTTGAGACTACAGTTCTTCCTCTTCTGTCTCACCTGGGCATCTCAATTCCCTTGGTAAATATAAGAAACATCAGTTACTCAAAGAGGCCATTCTTGGCTCCCTGGCAAAAGAAAACTCACTTGTGTATGTTCTCAGAGCAATATGCTCAGCCGCTGTTGTCATATATACTAAACATTTCTCAATGAATGGTGAAGTATAACTCGATTTGATGTATAAAAAGACGGTGACCTACTCTTGTTACAAGTAACTGAATCTCAAGTAATCACAAGTGTCCAACTGTATAAAACATGTTCAAATAAGACACTGTATTAGTTACTTTTCTGTTGCTGTGATAAAATACCATGACTAAGGCAGCTTATAGAAAGAAGAGTTTGGGGGGCTTATGGTTCCAGAGGTATGAGTCCACCATGACAGGAGGCAGCCAGAGCAGAAAGCTGAGCACTAGCATCCTCAAACAGGCACAGGAAACAGAAAGAGTGAAACTGGAAAGGGAGGTGGCTACAGCCTCTCAAAGCCCACCCCCAGTGATGTGCTTCCTTCAGCAAGACCACACTCCCTAAACCTCTGCAAACAGTACCCCCAGCTGGGACCAGATATTCGAGTACTTGGAGCCTAGGGGGACATTCCTCATTCAAACCATCAAAGGCACCAATAGAACTGTTTTTATATCTTACTTCTTACTTCCGTTTTTTTTGTATAACATTTCCTTCACTCTGACTTTAAGTATAACCTGTCCATGGAGTAGAGTGGAGCATTCCAAACCATTTGTGGTCTAGAATGGTCTGAATCTAAAATCACAAATATCTGTGAAAACAGACTTGCTATTTTCTTCTTCAACACTTCACTGGATATTACTTGTTAAATGTCTTCATTGGTACACAGGAAGTTTAATAGAACCCATTCTCATTGGACTTCCTGACTGCTGAAGACACTAATAACAAACACTGTTATTTTATAACAGGTTCGTGATAGTTTTCTGAAGCCAAGGACAGTTACCAGCAGGGAAGCCTGAGCAACTCACAGTGAACAACACCCCAAGAGCTTTGGCGTACATGAGAAACTTCTTCAGGATTATGTAGACATCATTTTCTACACCTTTAACCTCTATTTTCTGAAACAGATCCATCTGATAATGGATGACCTCTTTCACAATCGCTTTTCTACTCCTTAGAAAGAAAAGGCACCTTGGACACTCACAGAACCTTACTGCTCTGGGTTGTAAAACTCAAAGGCCCTAAGCAAAGGAATGACTTAAAACACTGGCACGAAAAGAGGGTGACTCATAACAAATTCTTTTGGAAGTCAAGTGATTTCCATTTCTTTGCTTCCTTCAAGATGGAAGTACCTAATTATTTTGTCAGTCAGTGGATGAAAAGAACCATTACTGAGCCTTCACTGACTCTTAGCTAGCAACTTGGAAGGAGTTCAAAGAATTGAATGGTGCTCCATCTATTTACTAATATGAACAAGGTTTCTCAATGCTTTTTGCCTATAAAAGTAGTTAACATTTATAAAAGTAAAAATTGATACAGAGCATCCATTTATTAATTTTGGAATTCATTAGGGGATGAAAAGCTCCATCTATTTATATCATTAAGAAATGTCCCTAGTATAAAATTTTAGAAGTCTTGTTATTTTAACCAAGTATGGTATTCAAAAATGTTTTTATTTTATTTTTATTTTATGTGCATGACAGTTTTACCTGCACATATATAAGTGCACCCATGTGTGCAATCCCTGTGGAGGCCAGAAGAAGGTGTTGGATCCCCAGGAACTAGTGTTATAAGCAGTTGTTAGCTGCCATGTGGGTGCTAGGAGCACATTACTTAATTTTCCAATTCTTTCCTTCTTTCACAAGTAAGAGGTTTGGAGGGTTTGTTTTGGTTTTGTATTTTACATTTAAAAAATGTGTGTGTGTGCGTGTGTGTGCGTGTGCGTGCGCACATGTGTATAGACAACTTGCAGGAGTCAGTTCTCTCCTTTCACCGTGTAGGTTCTGGAGCCCAGACTCAGGTTGTCAGGTTTGACAGCAAGTGTCTTTCCCTGATGAACAGTCTCACCAGCCCTGTATAATTTAGTTTTAATGCTGCAAGACTTAAAAGTCCATCATTCAGGTCGGGGGAGGCGGTGATGGATCAGTTGGTGAAGCACTTGCCTTACAAGCATGAGGATTTCAGTGTAATCCCCAAGATCCATGTAAAAAGCTAGATGTATGACATACACTTGTAATCCTAGTGCTGGGGAGGCAAAAACTGGGGGACTTCTGTGGCTCATTGGCCAGCCAGTCTAGCCTAATTGGTAAGCTCCAAGCAGTAAGAGACACTGTCTCAAAGGAGATGGATTGCATTCCTGAAAATTACACCCAAAGTTGTCCTCTGGCCTCCAGGTATGCACACACACACACATATCTTTGAAAGGACATCACCCATACAAAATGCCCTGGGCTTAATGATAGTCAGCATTAATGATTAGAGTTAATACTGCTGCTGCTTTGGCCTGCTTTACTGTGGGCAGCAGACTGCGCAAGGGAAGGAATGGAAGGAGAATAAGACGTTATTTATGATGCAAAAAGGAAATGTGCTCTGGATTGGGGAGCTCACAATGGGGCTGACCCAGACTTTGCTTTGGAACATGGTATCCTTATAGCCTCTGAAGTTTTAGGCAAGACACCAAAAAAAGCAACTTTGCCAGTTGCCAGAAGTTAGCAAAGACAAATTAAAGAAGAAGGATTTAAACCTAATAATCCCTAGGTCCCCTGTGATGCCTGGCCTGCTCAAGAATCATCACCAAACATTTCATGAGTGTCCATCTTGGCTGGAATAAAGCCAGTGTAGGAAACCCTAGATGAAGGGCTGCCTGCTGGGCAGCAGCAGCAGAGGGAGCAGATGTGCCTCGGAAACAGTGTTAAAATAGAAGCAATAACAAGCATTCTAAAAGCAATGGAATCTAGGCATGTCCAAGTACAGTAATACGGGAAACCTGTGCTCAGATCGGGTGCCTGGAGACCTGGGACAGACAGCGAGTAGAATGAAGACGGATCCTGTGGGCTGAGGAGGGGTGTTCAGCACTGAGTGCCAAGCACCTGGACAGAACAGTCAGGGTTGGGAACCTGGTGAAAGAACAAGCTGGACAAGAAGATCTGGAAGAGGATGGGAGGTGTTCCCTACTCATTAACTGTTAATATGCTGGCCACTCTGAAGTTGACAAGGCTTCCTGGTGCTTCGGATATCCTAGAATCGTGTCTTCTCAGAGAGACAGTATCCCAATAAATCACCCCGTATTTCTGTGTTCCGTTTCATTTAGACCTGAAGGGCAGGAGAAGACAATAAAAGAACAAGGGTGGGGAAATAGCCTGGAGCCCCACAGGAAGTAGGGGACCCACCTTCTGGGCAGGTCATCTCCAGCATTTTCAGATTCTGGGACAATAGTATTCTTGAAGACTCACCTATCACATTCTGTAAATATTTTAAATTGTGGCCTGGAGAGATGGCTCTTGCAGAGAATTTGGTTTTGGTTCCCAGCATCCAAATGGTGTCTAACAATCATCCATAACTCCAATTCCGGGGGATCTGACACCATCTTATGGTATCATACATACATGCATACTTACATACATGCAGTCAAAGCACTCAGACACATAAAATAAAAATAAATAGGTCAAAAAAATTTTAATTATAAATCAAGTTTAAAAGCATGTGTTTAGTTTTGACAAAGAAGGCCTTATGATGACCTAGAAGTTCGAACTGAGTGTTCTCACAGTCCTTGTGGCTCCACAGGAGACAGTGGCAGCCTGATGCTCATGGCCTAGTCATGCCCTGTTCCAGTCATCCTGCAACAAGGGACTTTGTGAAACTCCAGTCTAAACAACAAGCTGGTATCCCCTGCTGTCCCCTTAACTCCCACTGTGGACTAGGATGCCCATTCTCACCTTATTCCTCAGGGAGAAAGATGTAAGATGGCCCCAGGACCACAACAACTGGGAGTATCATGGTCCTGAGTTTGTGGAATGTGAGCTGAACTTGGGGCGGCGGGTGCACGTCACTGACTTCAAGTGAACATGTCCCTTTGGGCCCATTAACTGTCTCTTTGAGTGTAGGAATGCTTGGTGAGAGTCACACAGTCTCTAAATCATGAGGTCAGGGCAAGAGTGCTGAGGTTCTGAATAAGGGACCCCAAATTGTGGCTCCTTGCACACTGAGTATTTTAAGGCAAAGGCGTTAAGGTCTTCAGAAACTAGAAGTTCTCTGTGACTTTGTCTTCTTGCTCTTGCCCTTACTTATTCCCCAAAGCAAGTCACAGATACTAGAATTCTCCCCAAAGAAAACCATAAAACCCCAAAATGCCACTCTGTTTTCCTTCCTTCTCGTGGGGAAGGTCCTTGTGTGACAGGAATCTTTCCCCATGCCCTGGGGGAGGAATGTCTTGCAGAGATACAGAAAGGAATCTGAACCAACAGGCCTCACTGACCTCCTCCCCAGCATCTTATCTCCCACTTCAGTTCATCCAGTTGGGTCTTTACTTGATGGTCTGCTTTCAGAAGACCCCATCAAAATACTGTTTTCCTCAGTCTTTGGGCCTTCATTTCTAAAGACTTCTTTACCACCTGAACTTCAGTCAAATAAATTGCCTCCCTCGACTCCTCCCAGATCCACCTCCTTCTCTACTCACCCAATTTTGTATCCTCTTTTTCTGTTTTAAACCCACTGAGCCAGTTTGTACAGTCCATATACTCTTGTATGTGGTGCCATTCACTGAAGCATGGCTGACCCACACCCTTTGAGAGAGATGGCTCAGTGGTTAAGTGCACTGGCTGCTCTTGCAGAAGACTTGGGTTTAAATACCAAAACTTACATGGTGATTAACAATCATCTGTAACTTCAGTTCCAGAGGATCCGATGCCCTTTTCTGTCTTCTGCAGGCACTGTACAACATGGGTGCACTTACATACATATAGGCAGTACACTCAAACACATAAAATAAAAATAAACAAATAAGAATATTAAAAAGAATATTGACTCTCCCTCTCCCAGAAGCCATCAAATCCAACAGTTCTTCAGCTGGGTGGGAGCATCATGCACACCTCCCAGTCTCCGTGCTTGGATTCTGTCTGGCTTGAGCTGCACAGGTCTAGTGAACACTGTCACAACTGCTGTGAGTTCATATGTGCGGCTGCCCTGATGTGTCTGGAAACCACTGTCAGTATAGTCATCCACCACCTCTAGCTCTTTCAATCTTTGTGCCCTCTCTTCTGAGAAGAACTCTGAGCCTTGGGGCAAAGGGTGTGATATAAATGTTCCATTTAGGGCTGAGTGTTCTGCAGTCTCTCTGCACTTTGACCAGTTTCAGGTCTCTGTTAATCTACTACAAAAAGAAGCATCTCTGATGAGGGTTGAGAGATGTCCTAATCGATGAGTATAATGGTAAATCATTAAGAGTCCGTTTAATGCTGTGTCCATTTAGTAGTAGGTTCTCCCCTAAGGCTGTGACCAGTCTAGCCACAGGTTCTTGCTCCTGATAATCACCAGGTTATGGGTTCCATCTTGTGAAGTATCCTAAAATCCAATCAGAAAGTGATTGGTCACTCCCATCCTGTGATTTCATGACACTGTTACACCAGTGGGCATACCTTGCCAGGCTGATCATTATTGTGGCTCACAAGGTTCTCAGCTGGGTAAGAGTGATGAATACTTTTAAGAACAGAAATATTTTACATGCACAAAAGGTAATCACAGTCATTTGTTTAAGAACCAGTAGCTGTTTGTTTTATTCACTCTTTATTCCAAGATGATATTTTCAAAGTAATGTGTTGTTATATTTGTTTCATTATTCATCTACCTCTATAAGCCATGACTAAAAGCCTCATTTCTGATTTTAATTTCCCTTATTATTCAACTCAAACTTACCCAGTTTCCATTTGCAACAGGTAATGATTGCATTTTGAGTCTCCTTGCACGCTGCAGAGCAATCCAACTTGAGCTGACTGATCATATATAGATGAAAGTTCCACCCAAGCATCAAGCTTATTCTAAGGGTTGTGCTCACATGGAATTTCTTTTTAGTGACAATGTATTTTTATATGGCCATTTTGGAAAAAGTATGGAGACTGCTCAAAAACCTAAAAGTAAAATTACTGTATGATGGAATAATCCCAGTTATGGGTATATATCCAAAGAAATTTTAATCAGTAAGTCAAAGAGATATCTGAGCTGTTTCAGACAAAGCAATAAAAAAAAGTACACATATACATGGTGGAAAGAACTAGAGGACTCTACTGAGTTACATAAGCTAGACACAGACAGACATATCCTATGTGATCTTATTTATGTGTAAAATCTTAAAAAGAGTCAGTCTCACGGAAACATAAAGTATGAGACAAAGCTTGTACCTTAGTGGTAGCATACCTGCAAGGCTCTGAGTTCAATCCCCAGTACCACAAATCAAAGAAAGATAAGGCTAGAGTGGAGGAGTGATGGGGACAGAGCCATTGTTGATCACAACATAAACATGTTAGACCAAAGGACTAAGTTTCCGTGGTTTCTCACACTACAGTAACCACAGTTAATAGTATCATTACATATATTCAAAATTGTTAAAATAAATTTTTCACATTTTCACCACCAAAAAGTGTTAAATTGTTGAGTTGATATCAGGCTACGGATAAGGAGCTTCATTTAATCTTTGTATAATGTATATACATAGCCACATAGATCAAGATATTTCTACCTCATAAACACTCAGAATCATTATTTGTCAATTAGAAATTATTATTTTAAAACATTGTAACAGTAGCCCTTAGTAAGTAAATGTGATTCAGTAATCTTAAGAGAAATGTGTCAAAGAAAGTTCTCAGAGAAAGACACAACTCTGGATCCTAACTCTTCCAGGCACCCTCATATAAAAGATAATCCTTCCGCTAAGAATCCCCCAGACGTCCTGGCAGAAGATGACACAGGCTCTCCCTTTCCCAGATGAGGATGAAAACACTCCCTGTGCAATCTTCATCGTGCTCTCTCTCGTTCATCCTTTCAGCTCCCCACAGAGCATTCCCATATCTGAGACCCTCAATCCATGTTTGCTTCATGAAGTCACTTTTTTTACAGTATCAGGGAATTATTTTTTTGCAAGAAAACATACATAACATTTTGTTTTATTTTCTTTGTATTTAGTTAAGCAATATAAAGTACTTTTGAACATACTTTATAAGGTTCATTGCTATTAATTCTTTCACAGTTTCATACACACATACATATGCAGTGTGCTTTGATTATATTCCCGTCACACCACCCTCTTACAGTCCCTTCTCCCTCCCCCTAAACGTCTTATCCTTCCAAAAGCCCCCCTCCTACTCACACGTCTTTCTTCTCTGTGGCCCACCACATTTAATGAGGGTTGCTTTCTTGAGCATGCTTGCAGGGTTATTTGCTTGAGAAGAGTCACTGACCATTGTAACTGACCACACTACTGAGGACTGTGACTTCCCTCCCCCAGCAACCATTAACTGGCTAGAGCTCCTTAGGAAGGGGTGGGCCTTGTGAGCCTCTCCCCATCCACGATGGAATGTTAATGACCGCAGTGTTGTGCAGGTTTATGTAGATAGAATAAAGCTCTTCTGACCCCTCTTCCACAATGTTCCCTGAGCCTTGGAGTGGCTAATATTGCTGTCTTCACTAGTGCTAAACACACACTGTCCTCTATTCTCAGCACGTTGACCAGTTATGAGTCTCTACATTAACTCTTGCCCACTGCGTACAAATGCTTCTCTGAGCAAGGCTGAGCACAGCACTCGGGGCCTGATTACCGGCTCTTGTCTAGACTCTCTTGGCTAGACTCTCTAGGGATCCTTCCTTGATGGCAGTCTTCTGTTGTAAAGTTTGTTTTTAACCAATGTGTATAAACAAAAATCATACATATTTATGGGGCCCCATAAATGTATATATTGTATGAAGCTTAGGTCAAGATAAACATCTATCTCCTCAAATGCTTTTCATTTATTTAAATTTAAAGCATTCAAGCTGCATAGGGCTGTAATCCTATAATCCAACCCTCAAGAGAGAAGCTAGAATCTCTGACCTTCAGTGCCTTGGGCTCCTCTGGGGCCCTCATCCACCTGAGTAGCTTTCCTGTTAGACTTAGACATGGGCTCAAACTGCATTCCAGCCCCTGGTTTCTTCTAGCCCATGAAGGTCTCCCACCTTTCAGTATTTGACACTAATGCTCTGGTCTATGGAATTTAACAATTTAATGATGCCGTATCCCTTGCTAGTATTTTCTGTTTTGTTTTCTGGGAAGAAATGAAGATTTTCTTGAGCCTCGTTCATGCAGCACAATCTTGTTGTTCACTCCTGATGTACACTTACAGTTCCCTGTTTTATTTGATTTTTCTCTCTCCAACAAGATCATTAGTTCCTTACAGTGTCTAACATAGAAATGAACACTTACTGATCTGATTTTTTAAACATTTTATCTAGAATTTCTACTTGGCTAACAAGGGAAAAAAAGAAAGCAAAGAAACAAATGAGAAGATGAATGCTAAAAACAAAGAATCCTTACTTGAGGTAAGCTTCATTCTACAGAGTCAAAAAGAAGGATGTTTGCTGTCTCTATTAAACTATTTGTTCCCAGTACAATGGAAAATTCCGAACATGCAATAAAATTGTGAGTCAAATTATTACTAAACTATAGCTATTTTGATCACTCAGTTGCTCCTTTGAGTCTATTATAATAAAGTATAGCTTTGGGCAATGTAGTTTGCTTTTATGAAATTGTATTAGTAATTCTTCACTAAAAAGACACAAAGTACAAATCCTCATAAAATTTTCTGTCAAAAACATTCCATGTATCGTACTTCTTACGGGCTGTATGGAAGTCGGATGTAAGGGTTTCTAAATCATTAAATCTGTGAGGCTCTTCTAGCACCCATAGGTAGAAGTGTGGGGTTCAGAGCTAGAGACCTGGTGTAGATGTGACTCTGCCAATGTTCATGTACTAATGGCTGGAAGACTCCTCTGTGAGCCTTAGTATCAAATCATATTGAAGCGTCACAGAGATTCAGAGCGGGGATGAATAATACTCAGTGCCTTGATGGTCACTGTTTGGGAATGTTCCAGAATTTCATTTGACGGTTGACTTTTTTAGAAACCCTTAAGGAGTTTTCAAACAGAAATCATGCTGAAAACCCAGGCTCTCTTCTCACCACGTACTACCAATCTCAGGTCACAGCTGGGTATGCTAGAGCCTCAGGCAGTGTGGCTTTAAATTGACCCCAACACAGTGTTGATCTGTTCCTGAGTCAGTAGACTTCTTTCTCTTGAAATTCAGACCTGTTGGTGCTTGGGCACACTGCCTATGGAGCCAGTTCTGTAACACTGAAGACACTGCTCACCAGTGTGCCCACCTCCTCCCATGTTTCTCTTCCTTGCCGTATTCTAGCAGCCCTGGACCAAAATGAAACAGGTTCAGAATCCTGCTGCCAATCCCACGATCCTGAATATGTGCTTCCAATTTTGGTTCTGGATTGTGATCAAAATCTGCATTTCAGGGAAGGCCTGATAGTGACAGTGGAATGTCCTTTCTGCATTTACCAACAAGATGCTAGATTGAATTGGAGAAAATGAAACACCAGCTATTCCTGAGAACAAGGACAGGCAGGATTCTGAGCACATCTAATGATAATGGAGACTGACAGACGTAGAAAGGAAATAAATATTTTTCTACCACAGCCATTTGCTTTTATTCAGTGATGTCTGTGATCAGCTGTCTGTGAAGGGGGCTCATGCTTACGAGCTGATTGATGTACTTGCATGAATATTCTTTGAGATGAGATTTCAGCAGAATTTACAACTGGATGTGAAAGAAAATGCAAAACCTGTTATGCTGTGAAAAATCTGCATTGCCCTGCTGTGTGCCTTGGGCTGAAGACACGAATAAATAATGGAGGAACATTGGGAGAAATATGGACAGAGATGTTCTATAGCTCTCCTGCGTGTAGATTTACTTTGGATAACATGCAAAGTTAAATTATTTTGTATTGTTAATTTTTATTTATTTATTTTTATGAGTGTGAATGCTTTGTCTGCATGTATGTAAGTGCATAACATGCGTGCAATGCATGCAGAGACCAGAAGAAGCATCAGATCCCTTAGAACTGTAGTTATGAACAGTTCTTAGTGGCCACTTGGGTGCTGGGAACTGAACCTGGGTCCTCTGGAAGAGCAGCCAGTGCCCTTAACTGCTGAGCCATCACTAAGCCCCTAACTTTATAATTATGACACCAAAGGAAACTATGTAAAGAGTTATAATCTTAAAAGAAAAGAATATCTTTGAGTATTCAAACAAAAAAATAGGATAACATACAGTTTATCCTACAACATTTTTTAAAGAAATTTATGGAGAATTATGAAATTCTATTCAAGTTTTGAGATTTGAAAATCTACACCAAGAAAATGTGCTATTTTCCTATTAATAACTACCCTCTTCCATTCTTTGAAAACGATTTCAAAAATAAAATGCCAATTAGACATAAAATACTAATAGACTTATATAATAAATCTTAATTTTGTTTTTGCTTTTGATGTGTTGCTTGTTGTGGTTTTGAGTCAGGGTCTTATTCTAAACATCAGGCTTGCCCGGAGCTCCCTAACCCAGGCTGGCCTCATACTCAGCCTCCTGCCTCAGCTTCCCAAGTGCTGAGATTACAGAACTGGGCCACCATTCCTCACTAGTAATCACCTTATTCACTTGGAAAAGGGCTTTATGTTCCAATTTATAAAAGTATTAATAGGCTTTATGAAATGCTTACTTCTACAATATAATTAGAGTATACACACAATCATGAACTTGAACTATTGCTCCATATTTTTCAAAGACAGGAACTGAGATTTAATGACCAATGGGTGCAGAGCTCAATGGCCAAGAAGTCTTGACATCTAGCCCAGGAGCCAGGACCTCTGGTCATTATGTTATTCTTTCCTTCCCCTCGGCAGATAGCAGATAATGGACATGTGTGTTCAATCCATTTTCAACATAATTTACTTAAACCATAAGTTTTCTTTAAATGTAAACAAAATATGTGTTTTATTCTTATGGATTCTCAATTTCAGGAAAGTTTCTGTGGAACATCTGTCATTGTACCGGAACTTGAAGGAGCTCTTTATTTAAAAGAAGATGGGAAGAAATCCTGGAAAAGGCGCTATTTTCTTTTGCGAGCTTCTGGAATTTATTATGTTCCCAAAGGAAAGACAAAGGTCAGTCAATATCCATTACTGTAACAAAATACCTGAGGTAATCAATTTTTTGAAAGGACAGGTTTATTTTGGATCACAGTTTTGGAGGTTAGCCCAGTGTTATGAACCCATAGCAAGGCAGCACCTCATAGTAACAGTGTGACAGAGGAAGGCTATACCTCACAGCCAGAACCGAAAGAGAAGTGAGACCAAGATGCCACAGTGTCCTTCAGAGCCCACCCTCAATGAACTGACTTCCTTTCACTGGGCTCTACCATGTCCCAGCAATGGCACAGGACCCTAACATTGGGCCTTTGGGGAGCACTCCAGATCAAACCTACAGTAATAAAAAAAAAAAAAAAAAAAAAAAAAAAAAAAAAACCATAGCCAGATGAAAAATCAAAACGACACGAGCAAGAGAACACTCAGTGAGGTAAAGCACAGAAATGCCTCAGGTGATAGTAAGCCTTCGATACATCTTGATGCGGTGGGTTCTGTGGTTTATAAACTCTGAGGCTTGTACAGATATGTATTCTACAAGACAAAATTATTGAAAACTTGAGTTTTCCCATATCTTTCACTTGAGTATGGAAATATAATTACCTATTTTAAAGTCATGGGCCAGCAAGATGGATCAGTGAATACAGGCACTTCACATGAAGCCAGACAACCTGAGTTTGACCCCGGAGCCCACTATGGTAGGAGAACCAACTCCTGCACATTATTCTCTGACTTCCACATGCTGTCACATGCACATCGCACACACACACACACACACACACACACACACACACACACACACACACAATAAATAAACAAACAAATAAATACATGTAAAAATAATTTTAAGTCAGGCATCAAAAACTGTAACATAAGCACTTTTCTAGACATTATTTTGTTACTCTGTTATGAAGACTCTCCCCCTTGTTCTGTAGTGACTATGGCAAAACTTATTCTATCTAAAATCTTAGTGGTGTTAAGAGTCTTGATAAGATATCCGTTGAGATTTTAAACCTTATATTCTGGATATTTAAATTATTCTCAGAGGTATACTGGATGCATTTGCTTCTTAATTTAGCAGAGTATTTTAGATATAGTTTAAATTTTATTTGACAAGCTGGGATTATTGACTCAAATCTGCAAACACAGAGTAAATTCTTATTTTAAATGTTATCTTGTTTAAATTTTGAATTTTTTATTTTTATTTTTATTTGATGTGTATGAGTGTATTCCCCACATGCATGTAAGTGCACCCGTGTTGTGTAATGTCCAGGGAGGACAGAGAAGGGTGTCAGATCCCCTGAAACTGGAGTTACAGATGGGTTACAGATGGTTGCTAACCATTACGTGGGTCCTGGGACTCGAACCAAGGTCTTCTACAAGAGCAGCCGGTGCTATTAACCACTGAGCTATCTCTCCAGCCCCTTAAATGTAATCTTAACATTAGTTCTGATCTTTAACCTTTCCTAAGAGCATTCTTAGAGAGAGTTGGGACAATTCCACCTGATGTTCACCTCTAAAAAGCTTTAGAATTTGCCTTTGTTTAGGGTAAGCTGAATCCAGGGTTTCACCAAATGGCATGTTTAGAGATTGCAGATTTCCTTCAATAAGACTTAGCCCATAGTCCCAAGCAGATGACGTCACTATTAGAGACCCTGCTACTTCTGTAGGCATTATGGGTAACTCAATGCAAAGCAGCTATGGCCCAACTCAGCCTTTGTACTCTGTTGTGAATCTTAGAACCAACACTTTCCCACCTCTGCTATTTTTACCCCAACCCCAACTCCAACACTTGCTTACAGATAATTTGTTTTATTTTACAACTGTTATATCTTAAGCAGCTAAATGTAAGTTAGATAAATAAATAAACCTACAACAAACAGTTCACTAAGTGGTACATTGGTTGCATACTTTCTCTTGTTACTATTAATAATATAGGAATGGAGGGATTAGATAGTAAGACAAGGGGAAAGTCAGAAGTATAATCACTGGGAAAAGAGGCCAAAATTCACATTGTTCGTAATTGATGTGATGATCTATACAACATAAGAAAAAAGATTATGACTAAATACATTGATGGAATAAAAAAATCATTTTGATTTAGACAAGCAATATGCAAGTGAAACAAAAGATTCAATGCAGAGCAGGATTGAAAAACACAAAATATATAAGAATAAAATTATAAATCCAAGGCTCAGGGGTCATTGCGGAAGAGGGGGTAGAAAATTTGTAAGAGCCAGTGGGGGGGTGCATGACCACATGGAAATAGAATCCTTCAAGTTCCTGGGACCCTGCTCATATGAACCTACAGCAATCTTTTTGGCATGCTCAAGACCCATGTAAACTCAAGCAGACAAAGACCCAGCATGGAACTGTGGGAATGGGTAGAAGAACCTAATCTTTCCTGAAGAAATATTGGCAACTGATTACTGTTGGGTGAGGATAGGCTAATCTTCTTCAAGAGTGGGACTTTAGGTAGGCTGACTTTAGGTAGACCTCAGTGGATGAACCTGCACTGAGGAACATTTGGGGACCCTAACTAGAAACAATAGATCTTAATGCAGATGAAAGAATGTTTGGATTCCAGTTGAGGGGCTATGCGAGGTGCTGGTGGGAAAGGGATTAAATTTGATTAAGATGTTCTGTATGAAATACACCATTCAGTTTTTTAAAATTTAAGAATAAAATTATAAAAAACATTCCTGATATGTATAGCACAAAATACAGGATTTTACAAAGAAAGTAGAAGTTCACTGCAATCTATAAAAAAAATCATTAGCATTCTTTTACTTAAAATACAAAGCTTGACTTCAGAATTAATCGGAAAGAGGAGCTGGAGAGATGGGTTAGTAGTTAAGAGCACTGACTGCTCTTGTAGAAGACCTGGGTTCGAATCCCAGCACCTACATGGTGACTAACAATCATCATTACTCCAGTTCCAGGGACTCTGACACCCTCTTCTAACCTCTGCGGGTATTGTACACTATGAAGGCACTTATATCCATGCAGGTGATACACTCATATACATAAAATAAAAATAAATAAAAAATTTAAAAATTAATCAGAAAGAGATACGGTGCCCAAATAGACCCCCCCCCGCAACATTGTAAAAAACAATGATCTAAAACTCCTTCTCTCAGAAGTTAGGACATTTGGATTAAAAAGGAAAAGAAAGCCAGAAGAAATGAGCCATTCAACAGAGAGCCATCTAACAGAAGGAAAGTTAAAGTTAGTATTTTACAATAGTCGGGAAACAATGCAGAATTCAGTATTACAAATAGTATTGAACTAGTTGTATGTCCATTTTTTTAAAAAATTTTCCACTTCAGCCCATGAACCAAATTAAATCCTAGTTAAATTAAAATGTCTTTTGAAAAAAAAAAAAAACACTCTAAATTCACAAATATGAGTTGATATTTTCACAACTCTGGGGCACAACAAACTTGCTTAATGAAGAATAAAACTCAAAAATACAAAGGATAAAATTTTCAGCTTCAACCATATAAAGTTGTTTTAAATTACTTATGGATGAAAATATCATACAAGACCTTAAAACCTAGCTACAGAGTCAGAAAGGACATTTGCAACATGCGTTACCAAGTATAACTATCTATTACATGTAAAGACTTCAACAGATCAATAAGAAAAAGATAAACATATGAACAAAAAGATGGAGAGCTTGTGAAAATCCACAGAAAAAACGCTGAAGGCCACTAAGTAAAAACTGTTCCATCTTACCAGTAAATAAATTAAACTGATGTTACTTCCTCTTGTAAGACTGATAAAACCAGTAATATTGGCATCAGCATTGGCAAGAGTGGATAAGAAAAAAAGACGTTACATATAGGGAATGAAAAAACAGACTGCAAAACGGTATAGCCATGTTGTGAATGACAGGCAAATCTAAGAGGATGCAAATGGATGCCTTTTTGGATGGCAGCTGCCACTTTGGAGACCCATCCCACAGAACTGTCAGCTCATTACACAGTGGTTTTTGTAATAACAAAAAGTGGATTAATTTCTGATCATCTACAGTAGAATATTTAAAAATGAATTGCTTTACCTGTACAGTATAATGTTCAGCAGCCATAAAATGGCATATAGCCAGCCACTCATGTCCTGGTGTAAGACATGTATATAATTGTTTTATATGTGTGAGTGTATATAAATAGGTATACAAGTAGATGTGCACGGAGAGCTATCCACTGCCTAAACCTGTAGATAGATGATTCATAGATAGATAGATAGATAGATAGATAGACAGACAGACAAATATTTACTCAAAAACATTTGGAAGCTTCTACCAACCTGGGAGCTATGGTACCTCTGAAAAAGAATATAGAAACAGGAAAAGAAAAAGCTGGTGAAAAAAAGATGAAGCAGGTCTACCTATTTTTCTTTATTCAGTAATGAGATGAGGAATTATAGAACACGGAAGAAAAAATAACGGGAAGAGTGGAACAAATGTGTAATTGAAGTGTAACCAAATATGTAGATTAGACGCTGCCATTTTCACAACACAGTTTATCCATGGAGGAATGTCTCTGTTTCCATGGCAACCTTGCCAGCAGTAAAGAGGAGCATGAAAGGGCATGGAGCCTCTGCTAATTTACTGAGCGCTGAATTGGCCTCTCATTCTTCATCCTGAGAGGCACTGCGTTTTGTTTTGTTTTTTGAATGCTCAATCACAAGCTCCATCACTGACTTCAAATGACAGAAGCCAAAATGAGGCTTCTGACTAGGTGTCCACACTGTCTTGATTTCATCAGTAGCACATCTCAAGGTCAGTTGGTTCTGACTCCTGGAGTCTACAGCAAGAGCTAGGCCAGCAGTCTCATTTTCTACTCCACCTCAGAGGCCCACGGGCCTTGGTAGCACTCCCTGTCTGCTATCTTCTATGTAGGCTTGACTTCAAGAAAATTGTGTATGGTAGATGTCCATATAAAGTATCTAAAAATTCAATTACTTTATCTATTAAAATGGAATCCTTTGTTGTAGCATCAAGAAAAACCAGGGGAAATGAACGATTAGCTGTCATCTCAGAGGTGGCTCATCTTTTTTCACTCTCTTTCAGACATCCCGAGATTTGGCGTGTTTTATACAGTTTGAAAATGTTAACATCTACTATGGGATTCAGTATAAAATGAAATACAAAGCACCCACGGATCACTGCTTTGTTTTAAAGGTATGGCATAGGCTCCTAATTTAAATGTATAAGCTGTCTGAATTATTTTAAGGAAAAAAAATGTTAAACGGTATGTAGTACTTGTTAATCTGATATGATAAAATGTGTGTTTTCAAACCAAAATAAGAAAGCATAACCAAATATGTAGACTAGAGGTTGCCATTTCCACAGCACAGTTTATCCATGGAGGCAAGGTCTCTGTTTCCATGGCAACCTCTGTTTCTATGTCTATCAATTTGTCATGTCCCCAAAGCCTGCTGTCCAATCCTAAAGCTTTAAATATGTCTAGGATCTTTATAACTTCTGAAAATAAAAGTTCCATATTTTTAATATATTAGTTTAAAATTTTATTGATAAAACAGATGTTTTTCAAGCTGGGCCTAGTGGCTTAACCTTAGCACTCTGGATGCAGAGACAGGTGGATTTCTGTGAGATCCATGCCAGCCTGGTCTATACAGCAAGTTCTAGGCCAACCAGTGCTACAGGGAAACCCTGTCTCAAAACAAGCAAACAGATATTTTCAAGTTTTTATTAAGCCAGGTGTGATGGCTCCTACCTTTCAGTCCAGCACTTAGGAACCAGAGGCAGGTAGATCTCTGTGCATTTGAGGCCAACCTGGTCTATATAGCAAGTGCTAAGACATCTGGGGCTACAGGGAAATCCTGTCTGAAAAAAAAAAAAAAAAAGTAGCAATAAAAAGTTTTGTGTTTTTTTTTAAATTTTTGAACTTACCGATATTTCCTAGAAAAATGAAGAAAAAAATTAAAACTTAAAAATAATTGCCAGTTAAAACTTTCTTCGGAGCCAGAGTCTTATCTAGCCCAGGCGTACCTCAAACTCACTGTGTTTCTGAGGCTAGCCTAGAGCTCCTGATCATCCTGCTTCCTTTTCCCAAGCACTGGGATTATACGTGTGTGCCACCATGCCAGGTTTAAGTTGTGAGACTTTTAAAAGTGCATGTCAAACGCCAGATGTAGTGGTGTGTACCTTAAATCTTAGCCTTCCGGAGGCAGCTGTTGAGATCGAGGCCACCCTGATTCATATCATGACTTCCTGGCAGGCATAGTGTGACCAGGGAGACCCTGTCAAAAAGCAATATATTTTTTTAAATGTATGTCAAAAGAAACTATATATTATCAGCTGTTTGATATGGCTTACATGTCTATGTCTTAAAGTCAGAATCCAGACTAGACAGATCAGTAGGTTATTTTTATACCTACACTTGCTGTATTGAGAGTCTTTAGGTCTGTAGAGCTCTGAATTTAAGACCAAGGTACATTTCTTTGTGCTTGTTCTTAGTCTACTAGTTCAGTCAAGTCAATAATTTTGTCTCCATCCACAATTACTATTGTTTATTATAACCAAATCATTTATTCGCTCACTCATTCAATATTTGATGAATGACAGCTGTCTTCTGAGCACATTCCAGGTGCTGGGAACACAGAAGTGAGCCAAATGCAGTAACCTCTACTTTCATGGAGTTTATATTCAATGTGAGAGAACCACCAGTTAAAAAAAAACATAGAATGTAATGTCAGGTATTAAATAACACAGCTTTGGATCAATACAAAAGAGGAGGGGACAGATCCGGGGTCAGGGTTCCTCTAGGGTGAGGCGGTCAGAGGAGAGTAATGACCATTTGTCAAAAGATGTAAATGAACACCCACACAAACCTCTGTCTCTCAAGGCTCGGGGATCATTTTGTAAGAAGGATTTGATAGATTGTAAGAACCAGAGATGGTGAATGACCACAAGGAAACAGTGTTTTCCCAACAGCTTCCCTCACAGGAACTCACAGCAATGGTGACAGTATGCACAAGACCTTCATAAGCCAGACAGAATCCCAGCGTAGAGGTGGGGAAATAGCTAAGAAACCCAGCCCTAGCTGAGGCCCTGCTGGCAGAGGCAGACTCAGTTTTCTTTTGAAACTTTTTTTTTCATTTTCTTTGTTTATTTTTTTCTTTTATGTGTATGAGTGCTATGTCTTCATGTATGCAAGTGCACCCGTGTCGTGCAGTGCTTGAAAAGGACGGAAGGAGGTGTCAGATTCCCTGGAACTGAAGTTGTGGACAGTTGTTAGCCACCATGTGGGTGCTGGGATTCAAACCAGGGTTGCAAGAACAACCAGTGCTCTTAACCACTGAACCATCTCTCCAGCCCAGAGTCAGTTTTCTTTTAAGGCTATGGCACTGGATAGGTTAACCAGCACGAGTGGATGGACTCACACCAAAGGGCATCTGTGGACACAATTAAAAGTCGACAGGTCTTTTATAGATATAATGTAGTACATGCAATCAGGCAGGAGGCAGTAAGGGCCGTGCAGAAAGGGAAGAGGGTCAATAGGATCAAAATAGTGTATGAAATCCTCAAACTTTCAATATGAAAAAAACAAATTGGAACTTCATATTAAAACAAATGTAAATGAACTGAGAAGGCATTCTAGAGGAAAGGCATTCTGGGACCAAGTCTAGTAAGTGCAAAGATCCAGTATATCTAGATCAAGAGGAAGAGCACTAAAGGAATACCCTACCTATCTCTGGTTTTTGCACATCCTTGTCTGCTCCTTATGTGGAAAAGATGGTGAGAATAATGTCAGATAGTCATAAAGATTTTAGTGTATGGCTACAGAGCTTGAGCTCAGGGACTCTCCAGTAAGTGGCAAGCTCAGGATAAGAACCCAGTGGTATGGCTCAGGTGCTGCTCTTCCAAACACTGATGGTTTCCAGAGATGTGGACACAGAATGTTAATGATGGTGCAGCAGGAGACGCAGCTCAGAACGGTTGCCAATAGCCAGGGGCAGACTCCTTCTCAGACACCTCCGTTCACATAAAACTGCGTCCTTGACTTTGTTGCAGAAAGAATTTCGAGACAAGCCAGTCGGAGGCAGAGTTGGAGTTTATCAGAAGAAAGTTTAGCATAGATCTAAGCACAAAGGTTACTAGAAAGAAAGGTACTCAGTGAAAGAATAAGACACATGCACAAATGGGAGTGGGTTTCTCAGAGGAGAGTCATGCTTCGAGCCTTAGAAATACGTATACCACATTAGTAGTTTTCATGTTACATCTCAAAGGATTATTAAGAAACCTTCTTTTTTATTAAATAAGTTTAAAGATTGTCTAAAAAGGTGTCTTAGGATGGGATTACAATCTGAAAAGATAACAATGTGAGCTATAGGGGTTGCACAAAGCAGCTAAAACATGTTTTTTACTGTAAATGGGATTTCTGGTGATATTCCAGCCTTCCATCTGGGAAAGAACAAGGCCATATGCACTCAGGCCTTCAATGCGGTTCTTATGATGCTTTCAATTTCTGAGAATTCATATTCCTAGTCACAGCTCCAGCTGTCATCTATCTATACGTAACGTATTTCCAGTTTATGGCTACTAATCTCACCTCTCTCCTGTGGTAACCACAAGCCCAAGGAGCAGCTCTGCTCTCAGCTGTCAGAGACTTCAGTTTCTCTGCGCCCTTACCAAGCCTTCCTTAGCAAAGTCTCTCAAGGCTGAGGGTACCTTGCCCACTGTAGTAGCTTCCTAGCACTTCCTGACAAACTACCGCTAGCTGAGTGAGTTAATACACCAGAAATTTAGTTCCCTCATATTTTAAGAAAATCCGAAAAATCAAAATTAAGGTTTGGGTAAGTGTTGGCTGTGCAAACTGACAACCTGAGTTCAGTCCTGAACCTGGAACCCATGGTGGCAAGAAAGAACTGACTCTACAGCATTGTCCTCTGTCCTCCACAAATGCATCATGGCACACACACACACACACACACACACACACACACACACTTAATAAGAAGAATAAATAAAATGATTTTTAAAAGAGAAAGGAAAAAAAAAAAAAAACAGGGTAGAGCCAGACGTGGTAACGCCCAGCACTGAGGCGACTGAGGCAGAAAGATTACAAATTCAGGGCCACCTTGAGTGACATAAGGAAACCCTGTCTCTAAAACGAACAAAGAAAAAACTTCCCAGAGGAAATCTGCCTTTTCCCTGGTTTCTAGAAGTTTCCAGCAGTCGTTGCAGTTCGTGGCTCGCAGCCACCTAATGCCGGTCCCCTTCCCCCTTGTTCATCAGTACACAGCCGTCTCCCCTGCCCATGTGCACCTTTTTTGGTAAGGGCAGAGTCATAGGATTTGGAGCTCACCCAGTTCAGGATGCCGCATCTTACTGCTATCTGCAAGCATGCTTCATACACACCGGGGCAGCATTTCTTTCACAGTGGTCACAACCCTGGAATAGCCACCAGCTTTGCTAAGCATCGTGTAGGGAAATGGCCTTCGGATCCCTTCGTCCTCCCATTCTCATTTCATCCCGAGGCAGAAGCCTTCCTGAGTTTGCATCGAAGTCTCCTATTCACTCCTTGATCTGTCCAGTCTTATTCCTCACTTCAAGTACTTCTCCCATGTCTACACCAGCTACTTCCTGTCTTATTCTACTGTTGAAAATATCCAGTGGCCTCCAGATCCTAGAGACAATCCTGCTTCAGCACAAGGTCCTTGACCTAGGCGTCCCTCCACCTTTCTTCTGCCTCCTTCCAAGCCTTATTCATAGAATTTTTTGACATTTCCCACACATTCCGTGACACTTACTCAAAGACCCTTTTTCAGCTTCTTTCGAATTTTTATTGTGAAATTCCCCATGTCATAGAGCAGTCACACATCTGTTGACATTTGTCTCCCCAGCCACCATTCCCCAGTAATGGAGTGAGTCGTCTCTCCATATCCCTCCGGCTTAGTGTATTTGTCAGCACGCAGACATTGAACAAATGGGGCCTTTGTTCTAGTTTTGATGCTGCTGCTGCCCTGGGTTTTGGACAAGTTGCTTAATCTAGCACTGTTTCTTCATTTTGTAAGCACAGAGGATCTGCAGGTTCCTTATAGCAATAACATTCTGCAATGACCCAGCATTTTCTTTCCACTGTTTGCAAGTGATATCTCAGGCAAAAGCTCATCGGAAAGAGTGAAGCCCTTGATCAGGTGAGGCATGTGGAAAGCCAGCTGGGTAACTGGTTCTGTGACATCTCGGAGCCTGAAGAATCTCTGCATTACGAAGGGAGCAAGAAAGGAACTTGGTGCCCATGAGCTGGCTCATCTCAGAACCACGAAATCTTTTGTGTTTCTATGGCTCTCCACTTACTACTTTTTTCTTTCTTTTTTTTTTTACTTTTTTTAAGACAGGGTCTCCCTAATATCAACAGCTGGTCTCAATCTCACAGAAATCTGCCTGCCTCTGCCTCCCCGCATGCTGGGACTACAGGCATGAGCCACCACACCAGGCACTGCTTCTTCCTTTTAGACAGAGCCTCTTCCTAAACAAGGGTCTCATGTGTCACCGAGGCTGATAGCTGGCCACCCCCAGCTATCTTCCTGTCTCTGCCCCATTCAGAGCTGGGTTTCCAGGTATGTCTGTGGAGTTGCCCAGCTTGTTATGTAGGTGCTAGGATCCAAACCCTGGTCTTCATGACTGTGGAGTAAGCACTCTTAATTGGTGAGCCATCTCTCTCCAGCCCCTGGTGTTTTCTTAGGAGCATTTTTGCATTTGTGGGGGTTTTGTTTTGTTTTGTTGATTTCTTTGATTCGTTTTGTTTTGTTGAGACAGGGCTTTCCTACAGCCCCAGCTGGCTTGGAACTCGATATGTAGACTGGCCTCGGTCCCACAGAGATCTGCCTCTGTTTGCCTCTCAATGCTGAGATTAAAGGCGTACACCACCATGCCTTCTTCAGAGCAGTTTTAAACCTTCATTGCTAAAGATACCAATGCCCCTTTTACAAGGCAACTTGGACAAGAATTCAGTTGTAGGTCAGGGAGCTATGTTTCTGACACTGAATAGCAAGGGCTTTGATTTGGTTCTGAAGATTTCATTATTGAGAATGCTGCAGACATTTACAAAATGTCACATTTTGTCTAACAAGTGCCTGGTTTATATTTTTAATACTCTGACCCTCAGGTTAATTAATAAAACAAATCCTTTTTGCTGTCAGACCTCACTACCTGATTTTATATAGATTTCCAACTTTGAGGCCTCCAAAGAACACGGTTATTGGACTAACATTTACAAAACTAAAATTGAACATTCAGAATTAATTGAGCAAGCCTTGAAGCCAAGAACAATGGCGTGTGCGGCAGTCATCGAAAAGTGATTGCTGCCATCTACTGGTCAAACTGGAAACTACAGCCACATTTCTGAACCCTAGGCAAAACAAATAGGAACCAGCTTCAGGCCCAGCTAATGCCAATCCTTAAAGCTGGAAGGCCTAATAAAGGAAGCAGTGCAGTTAAAGGCAGAATTAGAAGACTCAGATGTTCTCACTTGGCCCAAAAAACAAAGGCTTTCATATTTTCTGATTTTTCTGTAGTGTCTTTAAGTCTGATACTTGGGTTTAAATGGCACAGAAGAAGTGTAGAAATTCCCTGTGGTCAAGAGATACAGAGTAAGCGCCACGAGCATCCATTTTCTCATTTGAAAAACCAAAAACTAAACTTTCAAGCTCTTGCAGTCTGTGTGTGTCTCGCAGTGAAGGGGGCAAATGCAATGTGGAGGCCCTAGAAAGGCCAGTAGGGTGATGTACAGGCGTTTCCTGCATATTCTAATTGAAGTTCAAGAGCGCAGTGCCCTTTGCACAGATCACCTTTGGAGATCAACCATTTTCCTGAGGGTCAGTGATTATGCTGAAGCAAGAGTGGAAAGGTCTAGGAAGCACTGTAAGAGAGGAAGTGGTTCTTTGCTCCTTTCCCACCCACAAAAGAGACATAGAAAGGGGCTGGAGAATGGTTCAGCAGTTAAGAGAATTCGTTGCTCTTGCAAAGGACCCAGGCTCATTTCCCAGCACCCACATGGAACTCCAGTTCCAGGGGATCCGATACCCTCTTCTGACCTCCATGGGCACTGCACTTACATACATGCAGGCAAAACACTCATACACAGAAAATAAAAACTAATTTTTTTAAACAGTTGTAGAAATATACTCCCAGGATTCCTGGCCTCTCCCTTATTTTTACACTATATGTTTATCCTAGTAAGATTAGTAAGCTTCTCTGAGGAAGAACAAAGTCATACACTACACATACATCACATACATGGTTGTAGTTAGTACTTTTTATACAATAAAATGTATTAAAAATTATAACGACCTATGAAAATTAGTGTGACACATATTTCACACCCTAGGTTTGGTTGCCTGCCTGTTACCTTACAGTTTCAGTATTCCTGGTACAACAATTAATATTATGCTTATTTATTTTTCTCAACAATTATTTTGACACCCAGACTGAAATATCTACCATGTGGTAGGCATGTGCTAAACATTGTGGATCTTTAGCAACAAACAAGACAGGCATAGATCCCACGCTGATAGAGAACTTACTATATCAGAGCCAAACATAAAACAAAAACTACAAGGACAAAGAATCAAGAAAGCCAGGGAACAGAGTCTTACTCTTTCATGTCTGCTGTATCACCGCTCTATGTGAGCTCCTGGGAGGCACTGAATTCCTGTTCATCCCCCCACCTCACAAGCCATTGCTCCCTGCCAGTTGAGGCTAAATGGAAACTCTTTTTCTGTATGCCATCACCCCTGCTGAGGACAGTGGCCCATGTGAGTGTGACACAATAGTCAAGAGAGAGATCATTGTGAAACTCTGAGTTCTTGGTAAGTTTTAGGACTCATAAGACCATACTTTTTATAGGCGTTAGTTTTGTGACATGTATACTGAGTAAGCTCCTTTGTCTGACAAATGGAGAATACAACTTGATTTCCAGTGAGAGGCAGGCTTGTAATAGACGGGAAGAATTCTAACAATTAAAGCGGAGAAAACGAGTTACTATTGAACTTACAAAAAGTGCTCATGATTAAATCCTTTCAAGGTTTAGCCTTTTTTAATAGTATGGCAAATCAAACCCAGGCCCTCGCAAATACTAAGGAAGTATGCTACCCACTGAAAAAGTCCCCATCCATTTTTGTAGATTTTATTTTTGAGACAGGTCTCATTAAGTTGTCCAAGCAGGCTTTGAACTTGTGATCGTCTTTTCTTAGCCTCCCAGTAGCTGTGGTCCCATGCCTGTGCCACTATGTCCTGCAGTTTAGCTATCTTTAAAATTACTCACAGATGGGTGCACACCTTTAATCACCGCTACTGGGAAGGCTAAGGTGGGTGAATCATGATCCAATCCTAAAATCGCTAGCAGTGATTTTTGTCATCCCCTCAGAAACTATGTATGTTGTCAGACTTTTTCTTTAATTTTTGAAAGTTGCTTTGTTCTCCTAATAAATTGAGTTTATTAATTGTCTTCAAAACGGCTTCTTTCTAGCATCCTCAAATTCAGAAAGAGTCTCAGTATATCAAGTACCTCTGCTGTGATGATGCAAGAACTCTCAACCAGTGGGTTATGGGAATAAGGATCGCCAAGGTGAGTGTGCATTCGATCTCACATGGTCTTGGATTGGCCTGCAAGCTTCCTTTCCAGGCTTCAACATTTCACCCTTGCAAAAGATCTGGGCCATTCTTGGAAACAGCAAATATGTTATCTCATGCATTTCCGCCCCCTGCTCCTCAATAAGTAGTCATACAAACATGCGGACACTGGACACAATTTGAAACCGTGTCCAGTGGCCTAAAACTCAGAGCTGACTTTCAGAGCAAACTTTTCAGATTCAGAAAGGATGGTAAATTTAGTGTGCAATAAGAAAGACAAGATTGGACAAGCGTCGTGTTGCTTAGTGGTAGAGCACTTGCCTGGCGTGCGTGAGGCCGAGTTCCATCCCCACCATAGGAAGGGAGTGAGTGAAGTAGAGAGGCTGATTTTGCAGAGCAGTCATGAGAAGATTCATAATCAGAACTGCATAGCTAAACCTATCCTCTTATGTGTAGGTGGGAGTATGAACTGATATTACTAATCTAGAAAATTATGTAATGTAATAAAGCAGTCCACTAAACACACACACATACAAACTTGGACAAGGATTAAAATGAGCAAGAATGACACTTTTTTTTCTCTTTCTTGTATCTTTTACTTGAGTGCAAAAGTTGAAATAAATGGATCCCTTTCTCTGTGTTCCCTTCCTAGTATGGAAAAACTCTCTATGATAACTATCAGCGGGCTGTGGCAAGAGCTGGACTTGCTTCTCGGTGGACGAACCTGGGGACTATCAATGCAGCTACACCAGCTCAACCTTCTACAGGTACAAGCCAAGAAATTCACATGCGCACGCAACACTCAGTGCTAACACCTGTCATCCAACATGCTGTGTAAAAGCAAGCTTTGAGAGGCTAGAGATGGCCCAGTGAGTAAAGTGCTTGCTATGTAAGCTGAGCACCCAAGTTCAGATCCCCAGCACCCGTGCAAAAGCCAGGCATGATGCACAAGTCTGTGACCCCAGCCTGGTGGGCAGCGACAGGAGGATCCTGGGACCTTGCTTGCCAGCCAGTCTAGGGAGTTGGTGAGCACCAAGGTCAATGAGGGTTTCCAGCTCAAAAAATAAAATAGGGAAGCAACTACAGAAGACATCCTGATAGCAACCTCTGGTCTCCCCCCGTACCCACATGGGTGAGTGCATCCACATTCACATGTGCACACACCCATGCAACACACATACACACACATGAGCATGTAGATACATACACATGCACATGCATACACACATAGATACACACAGATACAAACACACACAGATATACACATACACACAGATATACATACAGATACACATTCATGCAAACACACACCTACATACACATAGATACACACATGCATACACAGATATACTCACAGACCCACACAAATATACAGATACACACATGAACACACACAGATACAAACACACACATGCTCACACAGACACACATGGATACAAATACACACATGCACACACAGATACACACAGATATACACATACACACAGAGACAGATATACACACAGATATACACACATGCACATACACACAGATATACAGATACACACACATAGATGCATGTACAATATACACAGAGACACACACATGCGCATGAATACAGATACACAGATACAGACACATATCTACACACTAAAATAGAACAGAAGAAAACAAAAGGAATAAAAGCCAGCTTTATAGATTGCCGGAGCCCGCCGGCAGAAAATCGAACTGTACCTGAATTGGGGAGTTAGGATTGAGAAATAAAGAGAGAGAGAGAGAGAGAGAGAGAGAGAGAGAGAGAGAGAGAGAACACGAGGACACGAGGACACGAGGACACGAGGACACGAGGACAGATTCAGGAGGGCTCTCAGTCAATACTGAGGCCGCGACTTTATTCTGCTCAGCGTATTTATAGGAACAATACAACCATAATTTACATATACAGGATTATTCAAAACACCTAAGTCTACTTAACAAAAGGTGCTAAACCTAGGATTTAAGATAAGCTTTCCTCCGGGTGATTAAATCAGACCTTCCTGTAATTTACAAGATCTTCAGCCTTGGGTTTACAGGATTTTCAGCCTTGGGATTACAGGATTTTCAGCCTTGGGATTACAGGATTTTCAGCCTTGGGCCTAAGATAATCTCTCCTTCAGGTTACATTGCAAAACGCCCTAATCCCACAGCACTTCTGGGATCAGCAAGACTGATCCCTGCTTGATCAAAGTTCAAGGCAGGCAAATGGCTCCCGACAATAGATGCTGCTTGGAATGCATTTCACCCCACATATACACCCGTGTCTACTTAGAAGTGACTTTTCACAGAGCTTTGGCCACTTTTTCATGAGACTTGTAGATAAATTGTTGATTGTGGCTTTAGGGTAAGCTAGAGGGAAATATGCATTCCATCAGTGTACAAATATCATACTCAAACTCGATACAGGATCATGCCCTGGTGTTTTGTCTCGGTGTCGTGATGGCTAGAGTCTCATGCACAGTCCTGGGCATCACACTTTATGGGTAAAATAACATCGACTTGTTCATTTTTTTTAAGAAGACTAAGGCACTGAGAGGAGTGGGTACTCTATTCTGCTTTACAAATAGAGTTGTGCTTCCGTGCCTGTAAGGGACAGGTTCTAAGAACCCTGAGCCCTTATATAGAACACTGTAGTGTGTGTATATAATCAACACATAGCCTTCTGTGTACTTTACATTGTTTCTAGACCACCTTAATACCAATACATTATAAGTGGTTGGTACAGTGTATTATTTAGAAATAATGACAAGGGAAAATATGCATATGTTCCGTGCAAACTATTTTTCAAATACTTTTGTTCAGTGGCTGATTGGATCATGGATACAGACTGGATAAAGAGGATGTTTGTACTATTGCTGGGACTTGTAACAGCCCTACAGGGTATAGATTACAATCTTCACTTCACAACTGAGGGAACTGAAGATGGGAGAAGCCAGTATCTAGGGCAAAAGGAGTCCCCCAATCACTTAATAATAGCTTGATCACTAAGTGTTATAGGCATTTTATATTATGAGATGAATGATAATAATCTGTCTGAATTAGAAAAACTATATAGATGTGCCCCAGGGCATGAAGGGACAGGGAAAGCTCTCCACCATGGAGAGCTGTGAAGGGCGTGTCTTACCCGAGTAGGAAGCGAAGACAGACCATGTGGCCCCCTATGACAAACAAGACAGGCCTTTTTTCCACTGTGGCAGTAGCCCTGGACTTCTCCATTTTGGTGCACAGTCAATCGTTAGTGCCAGGAGAATGAGTTCTGTCAATGAAGATCTGGAGTCGGGAGGTAGATCTGAGAGTGTGCCACAGGGGAGCTTGTGGGCCCACGAGGGGGTAGCGAACAAAAGTGGAAGTTAAGGCACTTTGTTCTGAAGGCCTGGTAGGCCCCGTGGGTGAGTTGCATGGCATGTGGGCTACGAGATGCACTGGGCGGGGGGCGGGGGGGCGGGGACGGACACGGACGACAGAAGAGTGTGCAGCAGGCGCGGAAAGTCTGTGAGGCGCACGGAAAACACAGCAGGAGGAGTTAGACTTGAGGGTGGAAGGGAGCTCCAGGAAGCATGTGGGGAGCCAGGGAGGCAGGACCCTCTCAGTAACTGCTGGAACTCAGCAGTCATGGTGATCAGAGGCCAAAATGACTGTGAGTGACCAACTCTGAGTCAGTGAACGGAGAGAAGAGAGAGAGGAGGGATTTGAGAACATTAGGGAGGCAAGCAGACAGTGGTCCTGAGGCAGACAGACAGACAGAAAGTTCTCCTTAGTGAACCTGCTGAGGTCCCAGAGATTTACACAGACCACCCCAGGGCAAGAGGCCTGCAACCCCCTAAGTAAGTAATAGGCTGCAAAGATCAGAGATCTCTGGTCAGGCACAGGCATCAGAAAACGTGGGCGGATGGCTGTGCTCCTCTGAGTTGGGGAAGGATCACAGAGTTGAGTGGGACAGGGAGGCAGTTCCACCTCCCAGGTGGGCGTGCACCTGCTCAGTAACCCTGCTGGAACTCAACAATCATAGCAACCAGAGGGGTCTAGTGGCCAAACAAGTGGTCTGGGGGTGACCAATTTCGAGTCAGGGAACAGAGAGAAGAGAGAGATGGGAGGGATTTGAGAGCCTTGTGGAGACGGACAGGTCCTGTGTGAGGTGGCAGTCGGAGAGAGTATGTAAAAGAGAGGGAGAGAGAGAGTTCTCCTTAGTGAAACTGGTGAGGTCCCAAAGGTTTACATAGACTGCCAATATGACCTCAGGGCAAGAGGCCTGCAGTCCCCTACATAGATAGTATGCTGCAAAGATCTAAGAGATCACTGGTCTCGTACAGGCAGACGGAAAACCTGTTAGTAGGCTTCATGGGTGGCTGTGCTCCTCCGAGTTTGGGAAGGAGCACACAGGAGAGAGGGTTACAGATTTGAGAACTACAGGGAGGCAGGTCCGCCTCCCAGGTGGGCATGGACCCATTCAGTAACCAGTCTGAAACTCAACAGTTGTGGCAACTAGAAGGTCTAGTGGTCAAACAAATGGTCCAGAAATGAGAAGGACAAAGAAAAGAGAGAGAAAAAAAGCAGAGGGAGCGAGAGAGGGGGAATGGAATGAGCTGGGTGGTGGGTGAGGAGCTAGCAGTGGGCAGCCGGTCTATCATGCCCAGTCCTGAGAGGGCCACTGGGTCCCTGCTTCATATCTCGGCACCGGTAGTAAGGCATGAGACCCAGCAGGAATAGATAAGAAATTCTGGCATGGGTGTTAACCGGAGCGATTTCTTAAGGCATGAGTCTAGCCTCCCAGCTCCAGAGTGAAGAAGCTAGTGGCTCCTTGGCTGCTTAGTGGGCTTTTTAAATGGGGGGAAGTTAATTAACAAAAACCAACCTATAATTGGTGTCAGAAAGCTTATCTTCCCAGGAAGCTTATCTTATGGGTGTTAAGGAGCTGCAGTCCCTTTTCACAGATGCCAAGGTGTCTGCCAGTCCCCCTGAGTCCTGGAACTGCTGGGGGGTTTCTCTTCAGTCACATTTTACACTAACATATATACAACGAAACATCATATTATCCACCGCCACCCATTTCTTCCTCTAACTCCCTTCAAATCTCCCCCAGTGAAGCCCCTCCCAACTAAATAACCTCTGTTATATCCAATTAGTGCTGCTTCTATGTGAACGGATGTGGGAACAAACACTAACCTGTGAAATCTACAGTGGCCACACATTCCAAAAAGAATGACTCTCCCTTCCCCAGAAGTTATTAACTGCCAATAGCTCCTCAATAGGAACTAAGATTTCAAGAGCACCCCCCTCATCTGTGCCAGGATTTGGACTGTGTTGATCTTGTGCAGGTAACCACTACAGCTGGTATGCGTTCATGATTATAGTAGCTGTATCAGATCTAGAAGACAGAGTTTCACAGCATTCCTCCCTTCGTCTTCCAGCTCTCACATCCTTTCCTCCTTCTTTTCTGCAGTATTCTCTGAGCCTTGTCAGGGAATGGGGAGAATGAGCCTCGGTCTCTTATTCCTAGCATTTTGACCAGTTATGAGTTTCTGCTGCCCACTGCAAAAAAGAAAGCTTCTCTGAGCAAGGTTAAGAGAAGACATGTATGTGGGTATAAATAGAAATATTTAGAAGGCAGTATGTCAATATTACCGTTTATTCAGTAAAATAACAATATCAGGTTCTGCCTTTGGGTCTCTGACTTCCTCAGTCATGGGCTTTTTGTGGAACAGGCCTCAAATACATTCAGAATGCAGTTAGTTGCCCCATAACAGCTATGCCACTATTACACAAGTAGACCCATTTGGCCTGGCAGGTCAGTGTTGCAGCATGCAAGGTCCAGCACTGGGTAGGACCGTTGATGTCTTTTCAGCACAGCAGCCTGCATAGCAACTGCTGGCACTTTGATAGCTAGCCAACTGGAAGGAAGTTTCCTGGTCAGTTTGAGATTGATGTCTCTGTCTTATTGCCAAAGTATGTGATGTCTTCAGCAACAGGGACTTACCATGTAGTTATGGTGGGTAACCGAGGGCAATAGCAATAGCTTGTATTGTTTTGGAGACTTCTGGGGCCTCCCTAACCAATAACTCAAAGGGAAGTATCTCATGCTTTGCACTGTGATTTTTGTTAAATAACCCACTTCTCCTGGGAGCAGCATTACCCACCCATCAGGGTCACTCCATTCAAATTCTTCTCCTTAAGTTATATTTTGAAATTAACTTATTAACCACTGGGATTCCAGGAGGCATTCTCATGCTTAGTTTTGGTTAGCTCACCCAGTACCTGCTTCTCACCTCCCTCCCCACGTGATCCTTTAGCTCCCAGTATCCCCTTCCCTTCATATGACATGCATTCTGTCCTTCCAGTTGCATTTCTGTTGGGTTGAGAGATTGTAGGTTTCCATGTGGCTTCCTGCCCATCCTTCCTTTGGGTCATCCTTGAGCGCTGGGTTTCCTCCATCCTCCCTCAACCCTTCTTTCAACCCCCAGTATTCCAACTCCCTCAAACAGCAATTTTAAGAATCAAACACTCCAACACAGTACGATCCAAGCATGTACTAACTTGATACTTACACAACAAAAAATGGCAAATATTTAAAGTCTTTAAATGTTTAAAACATTATGCATATGCTTTAAATATTAAACTTTTGTGTTTCTACATAAAAGCAGAAAACTGTGTAGGGGAAAAAGTACTGCAGTTTATAACATACAGTGGTCTTGAATCTGAGCCAAGATCTCTCAGGCTACATTCATACATGTTGTGGAGAGACAGCATGGGCATTGTAAGGTACACATGCTGAGTGCTCAGAACCAAAACCAGAAGTATCTCCAATTCATTATGAATTTGATTTTTCATTAATTTTGGTCATTACATGTTCAGAAGCCTTTTACTGCTGACAAACATTTTGTGACTCCCAACAAGTTCCATGATGCACAGTTTAAGAAGCTAAGCTCTGCAGCATGCTGTGTGCTAAGCTATGACATTGGACAGGTGAGACGTAGTAAGTGCATGTGGGACATACTTTCAACTTATGGAAGGTTTATCAGAGTGTGACACCTGTCCGTCTGAGTCTCTGCTCAGCCCACTGGACCTCTAGAACAACATGAAATAGATCTCAGCTGAGCTCCCACACGGTCTCTTCATCTCTTTTCCCCATTCCTTTCTGTCACCCATGATGAAAACTCACTGCATAGGGAATGGAGGAAATGGGCCCTGACTCTCAGGTCTGATGCCTCCTCAGCTGCAGTCAGCAGCCTTTCTCTAGAAAGTGAACGTTCCTTTCTGCCATCCCTCCCCCATCCTCCTCCCATCCATCCACTCTCTATACAGTTGAACTAAAGTCCTAAAAAGACACGTGGGAATTCTGCACATGTGTGGCTGAAAGTCAGAAACCATGTGGGAATAGTGCTCAGGCTGTGCTTACCCAACCAAGGGCGCGGACACATGGAGAAAATGTTTTACTCTCCAGTTTTAACAGCAGTAATTTAGTCCAGATAAGTGGCATTTTTTTCCTTTTGTTAAAGAAAGCCATGAGGCTCTTTCACAGTACTTACACAATGACTCTATGTCTTTAGCAAATGTCCTTAGTCAGGACTTTTACATTTAGAAGTGTACATTAATAACTCTTGATACATTATTCTGAGATCATTTCAATCTTACAGAAAAGTTGAAGGACTAGTGCAAAGACCCCCTCACACACACACATACACAACATCCTCACCATGATCACCAACAATGAATATTTCACCACATCTGCCTTCTAATTCTCTCCCCATCCTCTATTCTTCACATTATACATACTTTTTTTTCTAAATCCTATGAAAGTAGCTGCCACTTTGTCCCTTAAGCCTTCAATTGGTACTTTCTAAATACAAAGCATTTCTCTTACTAACTATAATTTCTGTTTTCAAATTCAGGAAATTTAGTATTAAATATTGAAAGAATACTTTTATTTGAAATTCAACCCATATTTCAGTTTTGCCAGTTATTTCTTTTTAAGTTGTTTTTTTTTTTTGGAGGGGTCCTTTTTGAGACAGGGTCTCCCTGTGGTCCCAGCTGTCCTGGAACTCACTATGTAGACCAGGCTGGTCTTGAACTCAGAGAAATCCACCTGCCTCTGCCTCCCGAGTTCTGGGATTAAAGGCATGCCCCACCACGTCCAGTTTTAAGGTATATTTTTTAATTTTGTGTATGTGTGTATCTATGTGGGGTACGTGCACGTGGATGCAGGATCCCAAGGAGGCCAAAAGAGGGTGTCAGAGTCCCTAGAGAAGTGTCTTCATTGTATAAAAGGTATCTGTCACCATGGTGCTTTCTAAGGAGCCAGAAAAATCAGCACACAGCTTCTTCAGCAAAATTTCCTCAAAATTGCACATCTTCAGGATGAAGTACAGTTCAGTGACAGAAATATATGCCTAGTACCCACCCAGAGTCTCTGCCCCAGCACCAAAAACAATTTGTAAACCTTCGATGACTCATAGTTTTGAGATGCAAGAACAAATTTAGGAGGCAGGGAAATTAAGCAGGTAATTTGGAGAGACAAATGTTATCTAACTTTAGGACACATATTTTGTCCAGTTGTCTGCTGCTGTGTCCAAAGTACTTTCTGTTGAGAATCATGTTTTCTCAAAGTGTTTTTACTCTCTGCATGACATAAAACTGGATATCTCAACAACAGGGGATGTTTTGTCCAGAGCTGAGGATGGATTCTAGGCCTGTGTACACACTGGGCGGGCCGTCTACCATAAGCTGCATCCTTGGCCCCTACTGAATCTTCATTGTCTCTCACAGAAAATTTTACACATAACCTCAATGTTTTTTAATTGCTTAATTAATCTATTTTGTGCTGGGGATTCAATGCAAAGCATGAAAAGCATACAAAGCATGCTCCCCTAAACAGAACTGTGGAATTTTCATAAGTCTTTGTGAAGTACCTATGGATGTTTCCTTTTGCTTTAGTGATATAAATGGCTTTGCCTTTATAAATCTTCCTTCAAGAATACTGAAAATGACTTGCGCACTCCTCTGTCTTCTTCCCCTTCAGGGTCTAAAGCAGGCACCAGCCAGCTCAATGGTCAGATTTCCCAGGCTGCACCTTGTGTCAATGCTGTTATCCAAGAGGCCCAGAGGCATGCGGAAACAACTAAGGTAAACCAGAGACCCAGTCCAGGTCTACAAACTCGCACCCATAAGCATATCTTCTATGAGCAGGCACTTGTAACTGTTCATTTTGAAAGAGAAAATACAGCTCCAGCAACTGAGAAGTCACTATACTATAATTTCACTTAGGAAATTGTTTTATATTCTGTCTTAAAGTTACCTAGGCAAGAACTGATAGTTAAAACCACTGATAGTCATACTGCTTTGTGAGCATGTTAACGTGTATGCTGACTACTGAAGGAATTTAGCTGCATTTCTTTTGATGCAGTGATTTACTTCATGTGGTGACATTAATGTTCTTAGCCCTTGAAATTTCCAGTTACTTTTTTCTGATTAAATTATGGCCCATGAAAGTTAGTCAGAATCCCTATATGAAGTTCCAAGTGGGCCCCCAAACTAGCTCAGAAGACTACTAGAGGGTTCTTCTATAAAAGGTGCATTTTATATTTTCTTATTAATGACTTGCATATGTGTTTAGGGTGGTGGAGAAGAAAACACATTCAAAAATAATAACAAGCCAGGCATGGTGACTCATGCTTTTAATATCAGCACTTAGGGGGCAGAGGCAGGTAGATTTCTGTAAAATCAAGACCAGCCTGGTCTACATAGCAAGTTCCAGTCCAACTGTGGCTACCGGGAGACCCTGTCTCAAAAATAAATAGATAGATAGATAGATAGATAGATAGATAGATAGATAGATAGATAGGTAGATGATAGATAGATAGATAGATAGATAGATAGATACATAGATAGATAGATAGATAGATAGATAGATAGATAGATAGAGGCTGGAGAGATGACCCAGCAGTCAGTTATGAGCATTTTCTGATCTTGCAGAGGAATCACTTTGGTTCCCAGCACCCACATGGCAGGCAACAGCCTTCTTTAACTCAAGTTCTAGGGGATCTGATGCCCTCCTCTGGCCTCTGTGGACATTCCATGCATGTGGTACGCTTACATGCATGCAGGCAAAACACTCATACACATAAAATTAAAATGAATAAATTTAAAATAATAATGACCAAGTACGTGGGAGTTAGATCAGTGGCGCAGTACTTGCCTAGCATGGATGAAACTCTGGGTTCTATCATCAGCACCAGAAAACAAAGTAAAAATGGAATAACATCCTCTGTAACTTTCCCAATAAAAGAGATTAATGAAGAAGATTCATCTGAATATATATAAAAATCATTGCCAAATGTACTCTAGTTTCTAATTCAATACACAGTATCTCAAATGACCATGGAAATTCCATGGAATATTTTTTGTGTAATTTAGGACAGCTTTAAATAATTAAGATGGCTGTTGTACCATGCAGACATCACAGTCAGTGTACATACCTCCAGTTATTTTCCCATCTGTAGTAGAAACAAGTCTTAAGTGTTTATTGGGGGGGTCTTATAAGTTTTGAAAGCCACTTTGTCTTTATAAGTTGTATTTCCAAGCCTGACAGTCGTAGCATGCAATGCTATTTCAGCTATATTTTCATTATTTCTGTAATACAAATTTAAAGGAAGTATTTTTAAAAGCCAAAGAAATTTAAAAACCCTAGAATATAAGTCATTTATTTGTGAACACTAATACTCAAGGGCCTGTTCAGAGTTTTTAAAGAAATTTAGCACCAGTTAATTAGCCTGTCGTGCTAAGTAAATAAGTGGGGAAAAAAAAAATTGAAACTCATCACCAAGCACTTTGTTAGAAAAAAAATCTAAATTTAATCTTCAATACTTCAAGGCTGTTAAGCAGAGAAAGAAATAAAATGGAAGTCTGATAAAATGTAAATTGAATTGATAATTATCACTAAACACAGGCATTCAATTCAGCTTTCTGAAATTCCTGGGGAAATTGCATTATAGCATAAATATACATTACAGTTGTCATCACCATCAGTTCCGCTGGCAGAAGCTCTCGCAAGACCTCTGCCAGGTTGCGTGCTCCAACTCCCAAGTAGTACATGCATTATGATTTTACTTTAGGAACTTACCCAAGGCCTTATCTCACCAGATTTCACTGTAACCTGAGGCAGATAGTGGGACGTACAGTGCTCAATTTATACCTGACTTTCATACCACTAAGAGAAAGAAAGAAGGAAAGGAAGGGGTGGCGGGGAGGAAGGGAGGAAGGGAAAGAAACCAAGACTATAGAGCAGGCATCCTGCTTCCTGCTTCTCCCTTCTTAAAGCTTTTATGGCTCATGGGAACTGAGCTTATCAATGGCTCCTCCTTAGAAGCCCACAGTCTGGGAAACAGAACCTTTGTCCTTTGTTCTGGGAATAATAGTGCAAAAGAACAACACCCGAGAGCAGGTAAATAGTAGAACAGGTTCTCGGCCAGGGAAGAAATCCTTTGTCTAGGTTTGTTAAAAAGGTTACCTGTAACCTAGAGAGAATTATTTCCCGTAGTTTCTTTCCTTCCTTGTGCGTCGTCCTAATCAAATAAAGATATGTAAGCCAAGTGATTTTTTAAAACATTTTTTCCTTTGATAATTTCATACATGCACACAATGTATTTCTCTCAGATTCACTCCCTACCTTCCCCCTCCAACCCTCTCTGGAGGCTCTCCTCCCTCCTAACTTCCTGTCCTACTGAGTTTAGTTTGTGCTGAGGCCATCCACTGGAGTTAGCCAACCTACCAGGGCCATATACCTAGAGAAAACTGCCTCTTCCTCCCCCAGCAGTCTTCAGCTGCCAGTAGCTCCTCAGCTAGCAGCCAGGGCTCCTGGGCCCTCCTGCCTCCATGCTCGAATGTTCACCCACTTGATCTTGCGCAGGTTGTGAGCCTATCATGTCCAGAAAGTGCTGTTTCACCCCAGTTTTCCTCAGCCTCTTACAACCACCCCCCCCTTCGATGTCCTTGAGCCTTAGGGGAATGGTATGTAATATGTAGTATGTCCCATGTATGGCAGAGCACTCCACTGACACGTGTTCTCTGTGCTTTGGCCAGTTGTGAGTCTCTGTATTAACGGCTATCCACTACACAAAGACGCTTCTTTGATGAGGACTGACAGCTGCACTGATCTATAGATTTAGAGAGGTATTTAGAAGGCAGTGTAACACTCTGTCCATTTAGCAAAATAATAATAATAATAATAATAATAATAATAGTTTCACCAACCCCTAGGGTCTGTGAGCTGCCCAGCCACAGGTTCTTGACCAGATTTTAAGTCCAGAGATTCTGTGATGACCCTGGGAAGCCTCTCAAAAACCTCTGTTCCATCAACGGGTGGCACAGAAGAACAATTCAGAAACCTCCTCAAAAAAAGAGTGTCCCCGCGTTTGCCCTGTACTTTGATAGCTTGTCTTAGGCAGTGAACAGCGAGTCTGAGAGAGCCGCGTGGCTTCCATTTTTGAGTTACCATGGGCAGAGATCTGCTTGGTAAATAAAACTGAGGGAGCCAGTTCCAGAGTTAAGATCTGTTACCCTGGGAGGGGAGGGAAGTTGGGTTTCGGTACCTGTGCTTGACTTAAGCACGGTAAACCCCTTCCAGAATGTGGCTGAGATGTTCATTTGCAGAGAGTGATGGATGGTTGAATGGCCACGGTAATAATGTCAAAGGCCATGTGAGTTATTCCTCTATCTTGTAGCAAGGTGAGCTCAAGAACAAACGGTCCCAGTGAGGACGGAATGAGGCAGTCCCTTTCAGTATCAGGGGCGTGAAAGCTGTTTTACGAAATTTCATGTTTTATTAAAGGATCAGAAGTCAGGCGTCGGTAACCACGACCCAGGAGTGCCGAGGGAGCACCACCGCCCCAAGTCCAGCCTGCCCCCGCCTCCTCCGGTGCGAAGATCCTCAGACACCTGTGGCAGCCCCTCCATGCCCCCCAAGTCCAAGGGCGCCGACAGCGGCCGCTTCCCCACCCCTCCTGAGGACTTCCTGCCGCCGCCGCCGCCGCCGCCGCCGCTGGACGAGGACAGCGAGCTCCCCCCGCCACCCCTGGATTTCCTCGAGGCACCCCCGGACTTCGTGCCGCCCCCACCGCCTGCAGCTGATGTAGAGTCAGCTTTGCCGCCGCCACCCCCGCCCCCGTCCGGCCTCATCCAACAGACCACCAGGTCATCCCCGATGCTCCCGAAAAGGCCTCCAGTGCCCCCCAAGAGGCAAGAGAACACAGGACTTCCCAGCACAGGAGGGAGTGCAGAGCAAGACTTCATGTCAGACCTCATGAAAGCTTTGCAAAAGAAGAGAGGCAACGTACTCTAGGGACATCTGTTAGTGTCTGAGAGAATTTCTAATTCAAGTACATGTTTTGGTACCCTAATATCGTGGCATCTTGTTCATTGTATTAAAATGTTTTCAGACTACAAGTATTGTAAACGTCTTCACTGTTGTATATAATACGTTCATACCCACAGCTAACCACACACAGGCACAAATGCACATTCTGTGTATTTTCATCTGAGCGGAATTTATCTTGCATCCCAAGGTAACTGAAGTGATATTTAGGTTCGTTTTATTGTATTCAGAAGGCTCAAATTAATAAAAATTAAAAATTTTTCTGAAAACATTTCTAGAAATATTGTATAAATTTGTATGGTGGCTACATTGTATTTGACTTTCCAACAACTGCTTTCAAAATTCTATGCCTTCTTAAGTCTTGTTATATTTCCTTTCTCAGTGCCTGTGATCTTTAGAAAAAGAAAAACATGGCAGACTGTGTTCCGTTTCTTTTATATTTTTTGATTGATTTCATCCTGGTCCTAATACTGGTTTTGTGTGGGATTGGTGATATCTGGTTGGTTGGTTGGTTGGTTGGTTGGTTGGCTGGCTGGCTGGTTGGCTGGCTGGTTTGCAGTGCTGGAGATTAACCCATGGGTTTCTACATGCTAAGCAAGAGCTGCACCACTGAGCTACAAGCCCCTAGCCCAGTTTTTGCCCTTTTCTTTCCCAGTTTGAACCATGGCCAAGGTCAGAGAACAACTTTGTAGAATCAGTTTGCTCAGTCCACCTTTATGTGGGTTCTGGACTCAAGTCCTCAGGCTTGTGTAGCAAGTGTTTTTACCCACTAAGCATCTCACTGACCCAGTTTTTACTTTTTAAATGGATGAATAAAGAATACATAATTGAAAAAAATAGCGTTTAGAATCTCTTGTATTAAAGGATCATAAATATTCTACAAGTAAGTAGCCCCTGCTACTTACAAGTCTCCAGCCCCTGCTCAAGATGACCAAATGCAGGTGTCCTGCCTTAGTCTTTCTCCAGGTCTTTTTCTGATTGACTGCACTATCATTTTATGCTGATATCTACACAAATTCCACATTCCCTGAAAACACATTTGGTTGTATCGATTTGCTAACTGTTTTTTGGTGTTTTTTTCATTTTTATTACCACTGTGTATGATGTGTATATGCATGTGCAGGCACACACATGCCATGGCCTTGTGTGGAGGTCAGAGAACAACATCTGGGAGTTAGTTCTCTCAATCCCCCATGGAGTCCTGGGTCTGAACTCAGGTTGTTCGGCTTATTCAATCTCTGCGGAGCCATCTTGCCAGCTGATCTTCCCAACTCAGAGCCCTAAGTATTTGAGACTATAGACATGGCTTCCTTGAATGTTTAAAAACATTCTGACAGGACAGGAGGAGGGGAATCATTGGGAAGAAGAAAGGTTTCAAGAGGAGATGGAGAGGAATCGAGAAGATAACGCATAGGGCTAAAAATGACCAAAACCAATTTCATACATCTGTGAAATTGCAAAGAATAAAAATTAAGTAAAAAATTAAAACACATTTTATTACCTGTTAAAACATTTTGAGAATTGTGCTTTTCCATTTAAATCTCTTCTTGGATGCTTTTTCCTTAGAGTTCCTTATAAGCTTTTATTCCATTATTAAAATACATTATAATTAAAGTATTATTATTTGATTCCATTTATTCGATCTCATAGTCATCACCATTCTCTGTAATTAGAAATTCATGTTATGAGTCACCACAATTGTTTTTTACCCAAAAAGTATCTTTCATATTTTTACGGATCTCATATAATTTCATTGGACTGATTGATTTCTCCTGTATTGTGTGAAACACACCTTCTCTAAGTCTTGTCATTAGAGCCTCAGATGAGACAAAAATATCAGCATAATTGAACATTACCTTAAGAATCGGTTATTGGAGGTCAGAATACCACTGAGGTGATACATAAAACTTGAGGTGTTAACCCAAAACCTCTCATGAAAGAAAAGCCTAGGACCAGGCTGAATCCTACCGAACAGCACGTTAATGCCAGTTCTCTCCCTCTCCTCGACTCTCCCTCTCTCTGCAGTGCTGGGGGTTGACCTCACAGTCTTTTTCATCCTCTGTGATAAAAAGGCCATGCTCTGAACAGATGCAATTGCTTCATGTTCACTCTATCACTGAGCAGTGACCCCAGTCTCACCAAGCTTTCTTAAGAAGAACACGAGGTAATGCTTCCTTCCAAAGGAAATGTGGAAACAGTGGATTAATGAGATAAAAGAAGAGTGTCAGAAAAGGAAAGGTAAAGGAGAAACAAGGCTAAGTAAATGGAACGAAAGAAGAGGAGCAGGGGAGGAGAAAAAGAGGTTAGAAAACGTAAGAATGAAGAGGGTGAACTCGAGGCGCAGCTCGGTTAGCAGAGGGCGTGCCGGGCGTGCACAGGGACGCCGCAACACATGAAGCAGGCATGGTGGTGCATGCTTGCAGTCCCAGCACTTGGCAGAGGCAGGAGGGTCAGAAGTTCAAGAGGATGCTGGGCTGCCTAGCAAACCAACAATGCAAATTTATTCAGTCATGAAGAAAAACAAACCATGAAATCTGTGGGAAAGTGGATAGAAATGGAAAATATTATATTTTATTTTATTATATTTTATAATAAGCAACCCAGGCTCAGAAAGATAAGCATTGCATGTTTTCTTCCCTGGGCAGATCCTGATTTTGTATGTTTTTATGTCAGAGTGAGTGTACCTGGAAGGGGAAAAGAGGTCATGAGAATATCAAAAGAAGCTTTGAGAGTGAGGGTAGAACACGCGTGATGTGAGAGAGGTAGGGACCCTGGGAGTGCAAAGCTGTAAGTGGGGAGTAGACACAGGAAGATACAGGGGGCATCAACCAAAACTAATAAAGTATGAACAAGCCATAAGGAAACTTGATAATAAGCTAGTTAAAAAATAAAATAGGGGCAGCGTATGGTGGCACACACCTTTAATCCCAGCTCTGTGCAGGCAGAGGCAGGCAGATCTCTGTGAGACTGAGGCTAGCCTGGTCTACATAGTGAGTGCCAGGACAGCTGAGGCTACAGGGAGACCCTGTCTCAAAAGAACAAAGAAAGAGAGAGAGAAAGAAAGAAGAAGGAGGAGGAGGAAAGGAAGGGAGGGAGAGAGGGAGGGAAGGAGGGAGGGAGGAAGGGAGGGAGGGAGGGAGCAAGACTAGCAAGATGGCTCAACTGGTAAAGAGTTTGCCACACAAGCATAACCTGAATTGAATCCCTGAACTCGTGTAAAGGTGGAAGGAGCACCAGCTATTTCTCTCTCTCTCTCTCTCTCTCTCTCTCTCTCTCTCTCTCTCTCTCTCTCTCTCTATCAAGTTTAAAACACACATGATAATTCTGTGGGCTGCCTCTTCAGTCAGTGAAGTTCCCTTTGCTTTTTAATATGACAGATCCCACTTGCAAAATCCTGAAAGGTAACTCACCATGAAGGTCTTAGGCTGCCATGTGGGCTTGATAGCAGGTTTTGAGTAGGTGAGAAGTTGAAATTTGCTGGCAACGTATATAGCTAAAACCAGAAGGCCTCACTGTCAAAATTGTCTTTAGGAATAAATCTGAACTCAAAAACATGTGCCTATGAACAAAAAAAAAAAAAAAAAGTTCTTACTTTCAATCTCACATGAATATTAGAACCATCAGAACTTGGGGATTTGCATCAGTAAGATGATATGATAGTAAAATTTAACCATTACTGAACTGAAGGGTCACCTGTTGTTGTTGTTGTTGTTGTTGTTGTTGTTGTTGTTGTTGTTGTTTGGGAGATGGTCATTGAAACAGGGTTTGTAGCCCCTTCTGGCCTGGAACTTGCTTTGAAAGTCAGGCCTTGGTCAAAATCCCAGAAATCTGTATCATAATATATTATAAATCTAGAGTGGTTGTACTCTAGCAAACCAGAGCAGGCTTGAGTTTCAGATAATGGAAGTGCCTCTACATAGGCACCGATCTATCAAATGGTGACTAAATCTGATTCTCTAAGAGCAGCTCAAAGTCTGGGTTTCTACAGGACTCTCTTGAAGTTCAACTCTGGACTCATGCCTGAGGAAACTAAGCACATCCATCTTTCATATGGAATCATACCCTTGTTCTTCTAGCTTTGCTCTGGGTGTGTTTATCAGCAGATGTGTACAAAGCAAGTAACTGCACGTGAAATCTTTTGTTCTTTAATATCAAGTTTTACCAAAAAAAAAAAAAAAAAAAAAGAGAGAGACCCCAAAATGTAATAAAAATGATCCATGAACTCAAGATTTTTTCCTAACACTTCTTAATTTACACCCCATTTGTATTCAGTTCTCACATGAATAATTACTAGCTTGAATAATTTGTTTCAGAAGGCTACTGGAACTAAATTATTAAAAAGAATTTCCATCACTGGTCTTAACTAACTTTGTGGTTTTCATTGTGTTTCATGGTGGTGCCAGGGCTCTGTGAACTAAATAGATATACTAAGATGTTTTAGCAACAACTTCAACAGACAAAAAGAGTCATGATTTTGCCATATGGCCCAGCTACAACACTCCCGGGCATACAAAGGACTGAGACACTTACACATCCATGTTTATTGTTGCTCTGTTCACAATGTCGGGAAACAGAATCATCCTAGATAGCCATCAACAGCTGAACAGATAACAACAATGTGGCAAATACACACAATGGACTATTACTTGGTTATAAAGAAAAATGAAATTTGCAGGTAAATGGAAGGAACTGGAAAAAAAATTATACTGGGTGAGGTAACTCAGGTCCAGGAAGACAAAATCTGCTTGCTGTCCATCATATACACATCCTAACAACAAATCTTTTGTTTGGTGTGTTTAATTTGGAGCACAAATGACACCAGGAAACTAGAAAGGAGACTGGGGATACATTGGGGGAGGGGGTTAGTACACTACAGGGAAAACAAGAGTTGAGAGATGAAGTGTTAGGGGCTGAAAGGCTTAAGCAGAGAGGAGGATGGGACTATTGAGGGAAATCGGGTGGAGCGGGGAAAGCTGACCTAAAGGAAAGGGACCGGCAAAGGTCCTACGGACACCTACCATCTCACAACCCGTCTAAAACTATATTGAGGGATAGTATAGTATATATAATATAATTTAAAGGGAGGAACATTGGTAGTTAAAACATTAAGCAGGGACGGAGGCTGGGGGAGAGGAGAGAAGAGGAGACAGCGGTGGGTTAACCAAAACTAAGAATGCATGAAATTGCCTTACGGAAACCCAGTAATCAGAAAGCTAATTCCAAAATATAATTTTTTAAAAACTGAGTTTGAATAGTTTGCATGGATAGACAATGCTCCTCTCAGAAGATATATGTTATAAAAAATTGCACTGCAGGGCATAGGATACCTCCCTATGAGTTATAGGTCAAGAAAGTCACAGGAGTTTTCAGATCAACACAGGCTATTGCCACTGCCCTTGGTTACTCACCATAACTACACGGCAAGATCCTATTGCAAAAGACACCACATGCTTTGGCTGTAGGATGTAGAGAAATCAGCCTCAAACTGACTGGGAAACTTCCTCCATGCTGACTAGCATTCAAAGCACCAGCAGGTGCTAGGCAGGCTGCTGGGGAGATAAGACATCAAGGGTTTACCTAGTGCTGGACCCTGCCTGCTCCAACACTGACCTACCAGGTAAGATGCATCCACTGGTCCAATAGTAGCATGACTATTCTGGCATAACTAATCACATTCTGATTGGGTTTGAGGTCTGTTCCACAGGAGGGAATTTCATCCCTGGTCAAAAACCACTGGCTGGAGAGGTCATAGGCCTTTTGGTATGTTGTCAAATTGCCTTCTAAATATTTATGCGTATGCCTGTTGACCTGAGCTGCTCTTGGTCTTAGTTAGACAGGCTTTTTCTTGGAATGAGTGATAGTCAGTGCTGAGATACATCACTGGACAAAGTGCTGAGAATAAGAGACTGAGTGTTCAACCCTAAATGAGACATCCTTCTTACAGACCCTCACCATCCTTCCCCTGAGGCTCGAGTAACACCCACGCACATACGGGCAGTACTAATTGAACTTAGTGTATTATCAAAAGAAGAGGAAGAAGATGAAGTTGAGGAAGAAAGGAAGAGAGAGAGAGAGAGAAAGAGAGAGAGAGAAAAAAGAGGAGGAAGAGGAGGAAGAAGCTAGGAGGGGAACGTATTAGGAGGAGTATAGAAAGAGTTGAAGGAGGAAATGGGGATTATATTGCAGTTTAGACGTGTTTGAAATTATAATTATAATTTAAAAAAAGATTCATGGTTTGCTATTCTTCTTTGGTGAAAACCCTACTTGTAACTGATATGTTGCCCTGATGATGTGAATGATAACAAGGAAAGTTAAATCCTTAAAAGTCCAGCATCGATTCATTAAAAGACAACCTAGAAGCATTGTTTGTCATTTTGAGACAGGATCCCCTTAAAGCCACAGCTGGCCTAGAACTCACTCTGTAAACCAGGTTGGTCTCAATCTCACAGAGCTCTGCCTGCCTCTGCCTCCCGAGTACTGGGATTAAAGGCATGTGCCACCGTGCCTGGCCCCATAAGCGTTTTTAAAGATCTTCTGAATGTCAGTGAATGGCCTATGATTGAAAAGAAATAAATGTTATGAGGTAAGCCTATATATTTCACCAAAAACATTCCTCTAACTTCCCATCTGTGGAGATAAAGAGAAAGTTTAGGCTAACATTGTTGGAAAGGGCTTATTGGAAAGAAGCGATACCTAACCTAACTTCATAAAATATCCCTATGTAGGCCCTATTAAATTTTACTAAACTCCTCAAAGAAGCCTAGACTTATAATTTTTCAAAAACTTCTCCTGGATCATTATGAAGTGCAATTCTACTTGAGAACTAGACAACAGATAAGCATCATTTCAGTTTCATCATTCATCTGTGTAGCCAAATCCCTTCATCATTTGAGGATTCAGCCAAGGAGGAAGAAGACAGAGTCACTTCCTCAATTTCATTTAATTTCTCCGCATAAGAGCAGAACATGGACCAGGATATTCAGAATGTAACTTGAGTTCATTAACTTAAGATGTAAAACGACATATTTCCCACCTCTGAGCCACAAACCATAGATGTTAACCCAGCATCTAGGCTCAGACCTAAGTGACTGCTTCAGCCAGAACAAGGTAGTATATTTGTGAATTCTTTCTTCCTCTCTCTGGATTTCCATACAATATGCACCTACTCACTGTCATCTTATCCTCCTAAAATTTTATCTCTAACTCAATAACATCCTTTTTCAAACTAAATACTATCATTCCAAAACTGAAGAGTATTTAACCAATACAAATAAACTGAAGTTCCTCTCTGTTAATTAGCTTTCATAGCTGCATAGGTGTTATGCAGCTTGCTGATGGTGTATTACCCAGCTGTGAACCGTGTGAGCTACAAAATATGCCCATGTGTGCACAGTGGCATGAATGTTATGGAGGTAACCATCTGCTGTCTTGTCGGATTTAAGACCTGCTCCACATCTAGAAACACATTCCTGGTACTATGAATTGGGCCAAGAACCAATAGATGGGGATCTCAAAGATACTACTATTATTTTGCTAAATGGACATAGTATCAAACCACCCTCTAAATTTGTATCTCTGTGTCTGTAGATTAGTGCAGCTCTCATACATCATCAGAGAAGTTTCTCTCAGCAGTGGATGGTAATTTATTCGATTGATTAAAGTGCAGAGAATAAGGGTTTGTGGAGTGCTCAACCATAAATGGAGCATAATGGAACAAGAACAAGGCTCAACAGGTTAGGGAGCTTGCTGACAAACACCAGGACCCACCTAGTGGAAGCAGATATCTGACTTCCTCAAGTTGTTCTCTAATTTCCACACACACACACCATGGCATACACATGCCCAACACATAAACAGACAGACAGACAGACACACACACACACGTGTGCACAAATATAAATAAAATAAATGTAATAAAAACTAAAATTAAGCCAGCCATAGTGATGTATGACTTTAATCGCAGTGGAGGCAGGTGGATCTCTGTGACTTCAAGGCCAGTCTGATCTCTATTCCAGGTCAATCAGAGCTGCATGATGAGACTCTAAAATAAATCCTTTTCCTCTCCACACCCTATAAAAAAAAATAATAAAAATGAGGGATCTGGAGAGATGACTCAGAGATTAAGAGTACTGCCTGTTCTTGCAAAGGACTTCAGTTTTCAATCTCCACATGGCAGCTAACAACTGTTCACAACTCCCGTTCCAGGGGACTCCGTCTTCTGGTCTCTACAGGCATTGCACAACATAAATGCGCTTATATATGCAGACAAAACACTCACACATACAAAATAAACGAAGTAAACTAACAAATTAAAATAAATAGAATTATGCCCTTGTTATTTTCATAACATTGAAATTATGTCCTTGTTATTTTAATAACATTTAATGTCATTGAGAAAATTCCTGAGCTCTTAAACATGGAGAACTGGTCCTACATATGATAGAAGTATTCCAAAATTGGGTGAACTGTACCTTCATTTTTTTCTTCAGTATTTGCTCCATGAGAGTTTGGCGGCAGTTTCGTGTTCCCTGATACGGACGGCATGGTAGGGAGCATCAGCACCAATGCCCTTGATATTTGGATCAGACCATGTTTGAGAAGAAAACTTACAATTTCCTCTTTTCAGCTTTAGACACCATGTGGGCATTTTACCAAGAAACACGTTGTCAATTCAAGAGCTTTAAGATTACTATTCCACAGTTGGGCTACAACACCAACTAGTTGCATTTATTGAGATAAAATCCTTTTGATTCTAAATATTTAAATCATACCCATCTCATGCTGAAATTGATGACTACTGTCTACCTTCATCAGCGATGTGAGATTGCTGTGGTCATGGGCATCAATCTTACAGTCACACTCCAAGAGGAAAGCTGTCACTCTGAGATGACCACAGAAGCAGATGAAATGCAATACAATTCTGTGGAAATGAGGTTTTTTTAATTAAACTATAATGGATCTCATTATACACAATTACTCATGCAATTGCAAACTCCTCTGCCTTTACTAGTAGACTCTTTAATAGAATTATTTAAATGATGATTGGGTATATTTTACTAAATTAGTAACTTGCTCATCTGTGTAGAATTGCCATTTATTGATTATACATAAGCCTCTTGGACGACCAAGCATTCAATATTGTGAATCATCTTCAGTGCTAAAAGTAGTTAGCAGCCCATAGCTCAGTATCTCAGTATTGATTTTCTTTTTCATATCATTGCTGAAGAATGACAGACAGAAACAATCTTTGAGAGGAACAGTTTGTTTTGGTTCACAGTTCATAGTGCTCAACTCATCATGGCAGAGAAGGAATGACAGATGATACAGTGGAAACCTGAGAGAACATCACAGGGTCAGTCAGGAAAATGAGAGTGGACTGGGATCTGCAGCTGACTATAACCCTCAAGTCTTTCCCCAGGGTCTTTCTCCAACCAGAAAGCACCTCCTAAAGCCTCTGCAGCCTCCAAAACAGAGCTAGCTATCCTGGATCAAGTCTTTAAACACATGAGCCTGTGGGGAAAATTTCACACTCACATCATTAAAAGTTTGACCCCTAGTGTAAGTTTTATTTTAAACCTACAAACTGTCTTATTCTTTCTATGATTTATTTCCTCGTCCATAAAATGGGAGTGAAATAGAGCAGTTATAGTGCGGTGCTTCATTGAGAATCTATGCAAGGTATTTTAGAGATTTCTCTCTCATAGCAGTTCAAGAGTTAGATATTAAAATTATTATTACTACTTAACAAGTAGGACATGCCAAACTAAGTGAAATAACACAAACCTCCCTGTCTTGCAGATATGGTTTATGGGCTGTGTTTTTCAATGTATCTAATGTGCTCCTTTGAAAAACTGAGACAGGACCGTTTTTTAATGATTCTCTCGCTTCAGCCTCCAAGTGGTAAGAACTACATGTGTGTTCCACTGTGCCTGAATGAAATGGCTTTTTATCACTCTAATACTAGTATGCCACTTTTAGTCCATTATACTAACAACTGTAACCGGTAGCAATTTTTAAATTTTCTTAATACAAAAAGTAATGGATCATCACACAATTCATGGTACTTGACATTGAGTGAAATATGATCTAAACAACTGGCCTGTGGCTTATGGCAGTTCTAGTCATGCCACTGACATTTTTAAAATTTTTAGTTCTTAAAAGTACTATGGTTAACAAGGATTGAATAACAACAAAATCTAAATATATGGTAAACATGGCTTTGACTTAAAAGAAATTTTAGGCCAAAGGAAAACCAGGACTCAAATGAGTAAGCATGGGTCATCTTAATCAACACTGCTAGATTAAGGCAAGAATGGTAGGGTCCGGAGAGATGGCAGTGCATGTGTGCTACGTCACAGTTTTCAGGTGATGACTGGTCAGTCAATGAACTGAAATGCAGCTGGGAAGTTCAGTAGGCTTTTTTCTTTTTACATTTATGTATTTATTTTGTGGGGGCGGGGCATCCAAATGCAGAACACCTTGAAGAAGTAGGTTCTCTCCTTCCACCATGTAACTCCCAGAGCTCAAACTCAAGTGGTCAAGCTTGGTGGCAAGCACCCTAACCCCTTGCCAGCTCCAAAATTCAGTATCTTTAAGGAAATTTTTTTATAAAATAAGGCACTAATTTTGAAATCGTAATAATCATTTGTATTTTCTATATGTATTTTCATAATGATGAGTTTATACTTATTTGCATGTACATGTACATAATAAATCTATATATAATCCAAACACATAATAAACTGTACATATAATAAAATCTGCATGCACAAATGAAGCTAATCTCTCCTAAAGGATCAAAAGTTGAAAGTATCAGTACACAAATAAACACAAAATTAAGGAAAAGTACAAAATAGTTATCTGTGTAAGAGCCAAAATCTTGCTTTTCAGAAGGATTATTAACAATCAACTTTTACTCAAAATTTTTTAACATGTTCACTGTAGAAATGACAGATAAGGGTTCAGTTCCCAGAATCCACATGGTGGCTAACAACTGTTCTTAATGACAGTTCCAGGGGATTTGACACCCTCTTTGTGGCCTCAGTGGGCATTGCACAACACAGATGCTGTTAAAACACACGTGCACATAAAATAAAAGTTAATTAAAATTAAAGGCTAAATTGCTTGATATTGTTAGTTCATACTTCTGAATACCCAACAAAACGCTCTAAAAGGGAATTTTAAGGAGATGGGGAAACAGCAAGTACTGACTTGCTCTCAAAAGCAGTCTGGAAAAACGACCCCCTGGTTGTGCAGGTGCTGAGGACTCTGTGAAGGGTGGAAAGTTCAGCTGGGCCCTACCTACTTCTTTGGCCCTTCTGCGGCCACCTGGCTTCCTGGCACTTCCACCCTTGCTGGCAAGCTCTACGTACTGGTTTTCTTATCTCTGTAATTCCCCCAGCAAGGTAGCGTCACACTTTGCCTTCACGGCCTTCTCACATGGTGGTTTGCCTCTCATTTTCGGGATTGTATGGAATGTTGCTCCTATCATCAAGGTTCTTAAATGCAAAATCACAGGAGGGTCCACCACCACTGGCCCCCGCAGAAGCCGAGGGCATCTTGTCCCTTCTCCAAAAATACTGGAGGTCTTCTGGTGAGGGCCTGGGCTTCACAGACTCCTTCCTATGCTAGTATCACTGTTACAGTAAGGTCTTCCCCCCTCCAATACCAGCATAATGTCAGTGTTATAAGTTGACCTCATCCCAATACAGCGTTATAACAAGCTGACCCCTCCCCACCCCAGTAACAGTGTTATGGTAGGCCGACCGCCCCGGATTCCATTCCAACGTCTGTCAAAGCTCACCACAACGACCGCACAGCGGAGCTCTGTGGTTTAGTGTCTGTTAACGGCACATACAGATGGCAGAATGGCTATTGCAAGCAACACGACTAAACGCGAGCAAGCCAGGATATGCTGGAGACCACAGAGACAGGAAGTGGTCAAGGTCTCAGTGTGCATATGGAGAGGAGGCCCAGCATGTCAAGTAGCGGCAGAGCGCCAGGTCTTCCTTCAAAAGCTTAGGAGATGTAGCTAAGGATGACCTTGAATTCCTGAGCCTCGGGTCTTCACCTTCCCAGCACGGGGATTACCAAACAAGCTGTCTGTCCTGTTGCAGAGTGGCTAAGTAGGGGTCATTACAACGCAAAGTGTCTGGTTATGATTGCTGAACTTAACCCTTGGCAAGTCACTGAACCTTCACTGAAGCTCAGTTTCTTTGTCTGCAAAATGGGAGTAGTATTTGTACCACCTTTATCACCATATGGAGTGGAGGGAGGATCAAATAAGATGGTAACTGAGTGTAGTAGCACATGTTTGTAATTTCAGCCTTGGGGAGGGCAAGGCAAGAGCATCCGGAGTTCAAGATCATCCTCAGCTATGTACTGAGTTCAATGCCAGCCTGGGCTACATGAACCTCCCATCTCAAATACCAAATTAAATCAATCAAAACAAAAGAAAAATGAATTTAAAAATTACATCATGGGGGCTGGTTAGATGGCTCCATAGATAAAGTCACTTGCTATGCAAACCTGATTACCTGAGTTCAATCCCCAGAATCCACATAAAATTGGAAGGAGAGAACTGACCATAAAGTTGTTTTCTGACCTCCACACTCTCGTGGTACGAATGAACTCACACACACATTGTGCACACATGAAAATAATAATAATAATAATTTTTAAATTCAGTTATCAAATAAGAGTAATCTGAGAGAGAGAGAGAGAGAAAGAGAGAGTCATAACTAGTAAAGAGCCAAGCATAAATGACAATGTGTGCTCAGCCCCAAATAGGACATCTACAACTCTTCCCCTTCAAGATTCAGGAAATATTGTACAAGAGGGGCAGAAAAAAGCGTAAGAGCTGGAAGACGGGGAAGAGTCCTGTGAAATGTTTTCTGGGCATGAAGTGGCTGCTGCACTCATGAGCTCACACAGCTGTGACTGCCTACACAAGACCTGCAAAGTCAAGTCAGTCAACGGGGAGGGACTGCTGGGGAAGGGAGAATCAACTTCTTTGGGGACGTGGGACATGATCCTTGATGAGTTTCTAATGCTCCAGTGGACGGCCATACACTTACTCAGCTGGGCCACACTGCCTGGACTTAAGAAGTAGTAAGAAAGAGACAGGGAGAGAGAGAGATAGAGAGAGTGAGAGAGAGGACACGAAGTGGGGAGGGGATGTGGGGTGAGGGTAGTGGGAAGAGGAAGGAAGGTGAACATGATCAAGATGCATTACATACATGTATGAATTTGTCAAAGAATTTTAAAAAGAGAAAGAGAAGAAAAAAGTTAATGGAAAGCCGGGCAGGGGAAGTCCAGGCAGGTGGCACGTGCTTACAATTCCAGCACAGGCTCATTCAAGGACTGCCTTGGCTGTGATTACACTCTGCCCTCTTAAAACAAAACAGTGCAGTAGGAACTGCATACGTGTTCTCATTTGCTAAAAGCAGACTACTACCAGTGGGAAAACAGACTTTGTGGGTGACTCAGTTAAACGTAAAGGGAAACTTGATGCTAAAGACCTAGTCTACAAAAAATTCTTTAAAAACAAAAGGTCTCCAAAGCTCTATCCCTCTGTTTATTCCCCCTTTTCTCACTGAGATTTCAGAGATGATGTCAATGTGTCAAGTGCACACTTTCGAGGATAAAGCTGTGTACATTCTCCAGATGAAATGAACATACAGTAATGCACACCTACCTTCCCTGTGACACAACCTTGTTTTTATGTTCTCCTTATTTTATTCTATTTTATCTTATGAAACCTGTAATGAATTCAAGACTTATTTGGGAACATTTTCACTTTTTCATTGGCCATTCACTTATTCCAACAATCCATCTTTTCTCATTAAGTAAGAATGTCATAATCAGGGTATCCAGGTATGGTAATCAGGTATCCAGCATCTTAGAATGATAGCTGGAGAACCACTATCCAGCACCTCTCCTTCTCATCTTAGTCTTTGGCATGATCCTCTTCATCCTCCTCCTGTTTCTTGGACTCTCTTAACCCCCACCTTTGACAGACTCTGGAAGCAAAGCAATCCACAGCCTCAACTCCATTATAACCCAAGTTCTAAAATGGCTTCTTGAAAGAGCATCCTTGATCTATCCTCTCTCTCAGTCTGCACTCACGCACACGTCTCCCTTCTGGGTTCCAGTTGTCTCAGAACCCTAAGAAATTGAACAATATTCACATTCTACCCTGGCTCAGGCTTACTCATTCTGAGTCAAGGATGGTATGAGAGGGCATCAAACACTGCCTCTTTCATGGCCAATTTCCTCAGTAATGTGTGTCCTTCCTCTATTTGTCCTCCAGTTCCTGATAATTGTGGAAATTTCAGCCAGTGATAACCATGTGTCAATAATGGCTCATATAAGCTAGTCCATCAAAGACTGGTTTCCCTCACATTGTCTCAGATTATGCATCCTTTGTCTTAAGGAAGAATGGGCTTTGTATTACTCAGTTTCTCTGCCTCCGTAGCACTCAGACTGATTCCATCTGTCCACTATTCCCCCAAAGTCCCACAGTCTCACAAGTCAGACTATAAGAGGCTCTCTCATTTCTTGTTTAAAGGTCTTTTCCAATTCAAACAATTGAAAAGCAGAATAGTCTATGATTATCAAAGTTTCTTGTATCAGTCCATTATCAAGGCCCCTGTTTGCATACTGTAGCACAGATTTTCTCTTCCTTTGTATTTGATTGGCCCTAAAGGATATCTTCTATCTCTCCTACCTCCCTTCTTACTAAATAGTTTTCCCCATCAATTTCAGGTTTGGAGTCCCAGGATAAAATGAAGATCATTTTATGCAGCTTTAATTTTTAGCCATAGGACTGCACTGCCAATATTTTTAAGGAAATTATATATGGCATATAAAACAACTCTTTTTATAGTAATATTTTTGCTACCTAGGATTAATGCAAATAGTTGTATGACTTGACTTCTGTCTAGGTTTTAGTGGGCCTAGAAAAAGTAAATTTTAGATTTTGTAGGGACTAGAGAAGAAGGTGAGTGGGAAACTACACATATTTTAGCTTCTAGCAAATACACTGGAGACACAAAAATGATTAAAATATGGGCTTTGGGCTAGGAATATAGCTAAGTGATAGCGCACATGCTTTGCAAATACAAGGCTCTGGGTTCAGTTTTCAGCACCACAAAGAAGTTAAAATGTGAGCCTTCCCTTCAGGGAGCAGAATGTCCAATGGGTGGGTCAATACTACCTTAACATTCTGTAATCATTAGCATGCTCAGATCTGCACATAATCACATGCATACTTTATTTCAATTTGAATAACAATTTGTCTAATTGTTATTTATTTTGTTTAAAAATAAAAACATGCTCCTTTTTTGATAGCTTAAATTCAGGATGAGAGAGACACACAGTCGATAGATGGGAGATTAAGATTTCAACTTTACTATCAAAAAGCTAGTCTGCTTTTGAAAATAGCTCAAGCCTGCAGATGGATATGCATGATACTGTTCTGCTACACCCAACTCAACTCACAAGCTGATGCTCTGATATCAACCATCAGAGAAAAACAAAAATGCTAATGGTTCTGCAAGGATCTGGAGGTTTATTTCCAATATATCCTGAATGAAATACTTGACATATAATCAAAACAGAGACTTGAAGATGGGCCAATGAAAAAATTAGAGTAAGGTGCAGACTCAAACAGAAGAGAGAGACTTCAGGGGGAAAACTAAGAATTTAAAATATTGAACAAGCAAAATCAAGCAGTTAAGTAACTAAATGTAAAACATTTAAAGGTCATTTATTGGGAAGAAAAAAACAATAAACTAGTAGAATCTTAGTATTTTAAGATTTTTTTTTAGAATCTTAGAAAGTGCCTTGGAACATATTCATTTGGAAAATACATGGGAGATTTGCTTCCTGCGATAGGAGAGAAAGTATCAGCACAAAGAAGGTAATAAGCAAGAGTAGGTAGAGACTGAAACGTTAGGCTGGAGACCAAGAGAGCCGAGTGGTGCTGAGAAAGTGAGAGAGCGAAAGTTCACACGGGACATGAAAGTGTAAAGGAGGTGGAAGGACACAGGGAGAAAAGATGCTGGGGAACAGGGACTTGGAGAAGCAACAATTCTTAAGACGCCATGACGGGCTGGAGAGATGGCTCAGTGGTTAAAAGCCCTGACTGCTCTTGCAGTGGAGCTTCGTATGGATCCCAGCACCCACATGGTGGCAAACAACCATCTGTAACTCCAGTTCCAGGGAATCCAACACCCCCTTCTGATCCCCCAGGGCACTTCATGACACAGGTGCACTTACACACATTCAGGTATAACACTCATACACATAAAACAAAAATAAATAAAAATTTTAAAATTCTATTAAAAAAGTCTTTGTAAGTTAACACATTTTTATTAGAAGATAAAATAAGGTACCTAGTCATAGAATAAAAAAATTTCTTCAATAGAATTTCCAAGTCAAATGAACAATGACTGGATGTCTCAAATCAGAAAAAGATAAAGAGATAAAGGGACAGATAGTAAAATAATGATACAGCACAATATACTGTAGGTGAAACTAAGTTAAGTATTCTAATTGTTCAAGTGACTGAACAGGCCACATACTTCCATCAGGACATAAACAGTAATACTGAATAAAAACCTGGCTATGTAGTTTGCTTGTTTCTGAAGGAATCATACTTCTAAACAAAGTTAACAGGCAGCAAGTGTGGCAGCACACACCTGTGACCCCAGTGCTCAGGAAGCTAGGACAGAAAGATCAGAAGTTTGATACCAGCCTGGGTTTCAAGAACACAAAACTGAGAAAGGTTAAAAGTAAAGTGAGAAATCTTACAAAAAGAAAGCATGTGTGGCAATATTAATACCAGATAAATTGAAATCAAGCATCAAAAGTAGTTACTCAGAGGGGCTGGAGAAAAAGCTCACCAGTTAAGAGCACTTACTACTCTTCCAGAGGATCTGGGTTTGGTTCCCAGCACCCAAATGGCAGCTAATACCCATGCTTAACTCCAGTTTCCGGGGATCTAATGTCTTCTTCCGGCCTCCATGTGTACCAGGAACACAACATGATGCACTTACATACATGCAGGCAAAACACACACACACATGAAAAATAAATGAATAAAATCTCTTAAGTAGTTAATCAGAATTAAGAGTCACTGATTGGATCTGAGGCCCATTCCTCAGGAAGGAATCAATAACTGATACTATAAACCTAGTCAAAAGCCCATGTTTGGGGAGGTCATAGACCCTGGGGGAGGAACTTACTACTGTTTAATTAAATAGACATAGTCAAACTGCTTCTAAATATCTATGTCTATATCCATAAACAAGGTCTATTCTTTTAGCACATTTTGAGTAGTAACCATTTCACCAAAACATTCCTTGTTCTTAAAAATAGGGACAAGGTAATTTCAATTAATTAGAAATTTTTAAATATAGTGATAAATAACCCCTAAATCAAATAGGACATAAAGTATTCTGAGCATGGTGGTACACAACTCTACAGCACCCAGGATGCTGGAGCAGGAGGAATTTGAGTTAAGGCCAGTTGTGCTACATTGCAGATGCTGTCTCAAGAACAATAAACAACAAAGATTTCGCAATATCTAAAGAGCAACAAATAAGAAAAATTTTATCCTCATAACTGTAGAACTGTATATATGGCATCTTCTTGATATAGCAGGGCCCAGCCTAGTGTGGGCAGTACATTCCTAGGCAACCCAGAGGGAGCAGACCAGTAGCAACATTCCTCTGTGGTTTCTGCTTCAAGTTCCTGCCTTGAGTTCCTGCCTTGGCTTCCTTCAGTGATGGATTAGTAAACTCTAAGCCAAATAAACCCTTTCCTCCCCAAGTTACTTTTGGTCATGGTCTTAATCACAAGAGAAAACAAACTAGAACAAAAGGTCAATGATAAATATTTTTAAATATACAAGTAGAACACGGGAAAGCTTTGGGACACCATGAAAAATCCTACCCTTCAGATTATCAGCATAGACAAAGAAGACTACCAAGTCAAAGACACAGACTATATTATCAGTTAAAACCACAGAAGAAATTTTTCTAAACCTAGACAAAGAGATGCCTACCTGGGAACAAGAGGCCTACAGAACACCAAATATACAGGACCGTAAAAGAAGTTCCACATGACATGTTATGGCTAAAACATTAAAAACAAAATAAGATGTGTGTGGTGGTACATGCCTTTTATCTTAGCACTGCACTCGGGAGACAGAGGCAGGGGGATCTCTATGAGATAGAGGCCAACCTGGTCTACACTGTGAGTTCTACACTAGCTGGGGCTACAAGGAGACCCTGTCTCAAACAGAAACAAAACCAAAACTAAAAAAGCACAGAAAAAAAGAAAGGTTATTGAAAGCTACAAGACAGAAAGATCAAGTAACTTATAAAGGTGGGCTCATGAGAACATTTTATCATTTGAAAGACACTTTTAAAGCCAGAAAGTCATGGGAAGATGCATTCCAAGTTGTGAAAGACCACTACTGTCAGCCCACACAATTATACCCAGCAAAATTATCTATCAAAATTGAAGGAGAAAAAAATGTCCATGATAAAAGAAGACTAAAAGAATTTATGACTACTAAGCCAACTCTACAGAGGATTCAGGAAAGAATACTTTAAAGAGACGAATAAACATACCATAAGGTTACAGGGAATAAATGAACATTAGAACAATTAATCAAAAGAGGTTTAAGAAAACACCACAAAATCAATAAAAGGAGAGGAATTAATACACATCTTTCAATAATAGTTCTGAATAGTAACAGCTTCAGTTCTCCCACTAAAAAGACAGATTAGCAGATTGGATTAGAAACAGGATCCATCTTTTTGCTGACCCCAAGAAGCACACTTGGCAATCAATGATAGGATAAAAGAATGGGGAAAAGTATTCCAAACAAATGGAAGTAGGAAATGAGCAGCCACAGCAATTATAATACCTGATGAAACAGACTTAAAAACCAAAACTGGTCAGAAGAGATAAGGAAGAACACTCCATATTCATCAACAGGAGAATCCACCAACAGGATATTATAATTTTAAGCATATATATCAAACACAGGTACACTCAGTTTCATAAGAGAAATACTATTATGTCTAAAACCGGAGATTAACCCCAACATAGTGATAGTAGGTGACTCATCAACACAGAAGACATTCAGACAAAAAAATTAACAAAGAAACACAAGAGTTAAATGATATCATAAGTCAAGTGGACCTAACAGATATCAACAGAAGATTCTACCCAACAAGAAGGAATGCACATTCTTCTCAGTAGCCCATGGAATTTTCTCCAAAATTAATCACATATTAGGACATAAAGTAAGTCTCAACAATTACAGAAAACCTGAAATAGCATCCTGTATTCTTTCTGACCACAGTGGAATAAAGCAAGACATCAAAAGCAATAGAAACTATAAAAACACAAAAGTTCATGGAGACTAAACAACACACTACTGAAAGATGTATGGATCAATGAAGAAACCAAGAAGGAAATTTAAAATTCCTTGAACTGAATGAAAACGAAAACACAACACAATAAATTCTACAAGATACAATGAAGGTAGTCCTAAGAAGAACGCCTATATCGAAAAGACTGAGAGATTTCAAATTAATAATTTAATGATGCACCTGAAGCCCTTGGATAAACAAGACCAAACTAACCCCTAAAAACGTATAGGGGAAGAGATCATGGAAATCATGACTGAAATTAATGAAATTGAAAAGAAAGAATCAATGAAACAAAGAGTTTATTGACTCTTTCAAAATATAAACAAGATTGCCAAACTGTTAGCCAAATTAACCAAAAGAAAAGAAGATCCAAATTAACAAAAATAGAAACAAGAAAAAAGATAGTACAACAGATACCAATGCAATTCAGAAAATCATAAGGATATACTTTTTAACACTTCTATTCAATGAAATTGGAGCATATAAAGAAAGAGACAAATTCCTAGGCACATATAACATACCACAATCAAGCTAAGATGAAGCAAATAACTTAAAACTCCATGACCAGCAATGAGATGAAGCAGTAATAAAAAGTCTCTCAACTAAAAAATCCCATAACTGAATGGATTCTTGATAACATACTGGCAAACTGAAGTCAAGAAAATATGAAAGTATCATCCATCATAATCCCCTTTGGTTTCATTCCAGAGACACAGCAATGGCTCAACATACATAAATCAATAAACGTTTGAGTTGTGTAAGTAGACTCAAGACAAAAATCGTCATTTCATTAGATGGAGAAAAGGCCAGACAAAACCCAACATCTTTTCCTGGTAGAAGTCACAGAGTCCAGGGAAGTAGGGAGCACATCTTGCCATGATAAAGGCTATCCAGGACAAACCTGTAACTAGCATTATGCTAAATGGAGAAAAACTCAAAGCATTCCCACTGAGATCAGGAGCAAAACAAATGTGTCCAGTCTTTCTGGTCCTATTCAATATAGTGCTTAAAGTCTTCACTATAGCAATAAGATAAGGAAATAAAAGTAGTGCGATAGGCAAAGAAGATGACAAACTATCCCTATCTGTAAACGACATGATTCTATAAGTAAGAGACTCTAACAACTCCACTAAAAGACTTTTAGAGTTAATATATACTTTCAGTAAAGTGGCAGGAGACAAAGTTACAAAAAAGTCAGTAGTCTTCCTTATACCAATGAAAAACATACTGAAAAAGAAATCAGAGAAACAATCTCTTTCAGAATGGTCAAAAGAAAATGCCTCGAAGTAAATCTAATCAAGAAATGAAAGACTTCTGCAATGAAAACTTTAAGGCATTGGAGAACAAAACTAGGAAAACACTAGAATGCGTAAAGAGCTCCCATGCTCACAAATTGGAAGGACTGATCTTGTGAAAATGTCCATCCTACCAAAAGCTATCTACAGATTCAGTGCAATCCCAATCCCAATACCAAAGCCTTTCTCGGCAGACACAGGAAAAAGTAATTTCAGATTTTGTGTCAAGACACAAAAGATGAAAAACAGCCAATGCAATCCTGAACAAAAACAATAAAATACTTGAGGAGGTATCACTGTACCCGATGTCAACATTATACTCTAGAGCCATAGTAATTAAAACAGCATGGTACAGGCACAAATATAGGCATAAATTAGATCAATGGAATAGAATACGGGACCAGATTTAAGTCCACACAACTACAGCTACCTGATATTTAGCAAAGAAGACAAAATATAAGTTGGAGAAAAGATAGCATCTTCAACAAATGGTGCTAGGAAACCTGGATTTCCACATGTAGAAAAATGAAACTAGCTCCTTACCTCTCGTCCTGCACAGTACTCAACTGCAAATGGATCAAGGATCCGTGAACCATCCCTGCATCTCTGGAATGAAACCAACTTGACTATAAATGATAGTTTTCGTTTTTTCCAAAATAAGACCTAAAACTGGTAGAGGGAAAAGTGGGGATATAGGGATGAAGAGCTGGCTCACTGGTTGTGAGCACTTCCTGCTCTTGCAAAGGACTCCGGTTGGGTTTCCCGCACCTGCAAATCAGATGGACCAGGCAGCTCAGAACTATATATAATTCCACTTCCAAGGGAGGCCTTCTGACCTCTGGAGGGACCTGCATGCACATGGTACTCATAAACTCAAGCAGGCACACACAGTGACACATATAATACGTAAACATATAAATCTTTTTAAAGTGGGGGATACACTTAATACAGGCACAGGTAAGAACTTTCTGAATAGGACTCCAGTAGCACAAAAAATAAGACCAGCAATTGACAAATGGTGTCTCATGAAACTCAAAAATCTTCTGTGCAAGAAAGGATATTGTCATCTGAGTGAGGAGGCAGCACACAGAATGGAAAAAATCTTGCCGACTAAACATCTGATAGGAGTCATGTCTAGAATATACAAAGAACTAAAATAACTAAACATCAAGAAAACAAACAGCCCAATTAAAAATGGACTATGAAAATGAACAGGAAGCTCTCAAAAGAAGAAACACAAAATAGCTAATAAAGACAAGTAGCTAATGAACTATTTTAATATTCCATCTCACCCCAGTCAGAATGGCCATCATCAGATATACAAATGACAAGAAATGCTGGCATGGATATGAGGTAAGGCGAACCCTATACACTGTTGATGGGAGTGGAACTAGTACAGCCACTTTGGAAATTAGTCTAGAAGGTTTTTAATATTTTATATGTGTATGGGTGTTTTGTCTGCATGTATGTAAGTGCACCTGTGTCATGCAATGCCCTTGGACACCAGAAGGGGGTGTGGGATTCCCTGGAACTGGAGTTACAGTTGTTAGCTGCCATGTGGGTGCTGGGAATCAAACCAGGTCCTCTGCAAGAGTAGTCAGTACTCCTAACCACTGAACCATCTCTCCAGTCCCCAGTCTGGAGATTTGAAAAAACTAGAAATACAACTATAGTATGACCCAACTATACCACTCCTGGACACACACCCAGAGGATTTTATATTTTACTACAAAGATACTTGCATATCCATGCTTGTTGCTTCTCTATTCACGATGACTAAGAAATTGAATCAACCTAGATGTCTATCAGCTCGTGAATGAATAATGAAAATGTAAATATACATGATGGAATGTTAATCAAGGAAAACAAAATCATGACATTTGCAGGTAAATGAATGTAACTGGAAAAAAAAAAAAACCTACATTGGGTAAGATCACCCAGACCCAGAAGACATAGGCCTCATGTTCTCTTTCACATGTTCTCTTTCTGTTTTGTACTTTTAGCCTGGAGTACATGTGGAAGCCAGTTGTTGGGTATCTTTAGGGAGCAGAAATCAGTGTAATGCAAGCAAAATGAAAGTATTGAAGGGGGATACTTGAGTCTGAAAAGTTCAGTCAGGTAATGGAATGATGGGGATGAAGGAGCATGGGAACAGACGAAGAGTTCAACAAGATGAAATGTGCTTGAAGACGGTACATGGGAATCTACGATGCTGCAACCCAAGTAAAACAATATGATGGAATAGAAGAACATGTGATATGAAAGAATAGGGGGAAGACTGGGAGCTAAAGCGTTAGGTGGGCATGGGGTGGGAGAAAAGAGGCATGGGGTGTGGGTTAATCCAATCTAAGCGTTATGAAGAAGCCTTATGAGACCTCATGAGGTTGTAAACTAATTAGAAAATATAACCTAAAAAAAACAGAGTCAGGCATAGGGATGCACACCTTTAATTCCAGCATTCAGGAGGCAGAGACAGGTGGATCTCAATGAGTTCAAGGCCAGCCTGGTCTACATAGTACATTCCAGGCCAGCCAGGAATAAAAGTGAGACCTTGTCTCAAAAAAAAAAAAAAAATGGAATTTGAACAAAAGTATACCAAATGGTACACCAAAGGTAAAGGTGAACAATGCTGCTCTCAGAGGACATGGTTAAATGAAAATCTCAGTGCAGCCACAGGTTACCTCACTGAGTTGTTGGTCAAGCAGGCCCCAGAAGCACCTGAAACAATAGAGGCCGCTGTCATTGTTCTTGATTGCCCACCAGAACTAGATGATAAGTGCTGGTAACACAACACACTTTGGTTACAAGACCAAGAGAAATCAAGCTGGAACTGATCTGAAAACTTCCTGGTGGCTAAGCAGATAATCAGTGATGTGCCTACAGTCAACCCTGCACAGACCTGGCAGACAAGATGTGGCTGGTGGTGTGATGGTGGCATGACTGTTGGTGGGGAGAGGGAGGCTAGTCAACTGCTTTTAGACTGAATTTGAGGCTTATTCCCCAGGAAGGAATTCGTGCTTGATACTATAAACCTGATCAAAAGCTCATGACTTGGAAGGTCACAGGCCCTAGGGAAGAACCTCCCACTGTTGTTTTAATAAATAATACATTGTCCAATTGCCTTCTAAATATTTATGTTTATACGCATAAATCAGTGTTGTCCTCAACCTTGGCCAAAGAAGCTTCTCTCTCCAGTGGCCAGCAGTTAAGGCAGATACTCTTAACCTGCCAAAGTGTTGAGAATAGGTGGCTATTGGGACATCGGCCCTAAATGGGACCTCTGTATCAGCATTTGCCCAAAGGCTTAAGGAACGTGATGGAAGAAATAATTAAAAAGAAAAAAAAAAAACCTGGAGCAGAAAGAACGTAAGAGATGGAAGGTGAGGAAGAATGTTGTGAAATGCTGCCTTTGGGATGTAACATGGCTTTTGCACTCATGAACTTGCTATAGCCAGAATTGCCTGCATAAGACCAAGTCGGCATTCCAACAGGCAGCACTAATTGGGCTCACTAGGTTACTAACAAGAGAGAGAGAGAGAGAGAGAAGGGAAGGGTCTGGGAAGGGTATGTTTCAGGGAATTGGGAGTATATATGATCAAGATGCACTGTTTACCTGTATGGAATTGTCAATGAATAAATAAAAGACTGTTTTTCAAAAGCCTAACATGATGCCCTACCCTTAGTTGAGTAGCTAATGGCAGCTGATCTCTGCTGAAGGTGGCCCCTTGGATGCCCTTGCGCCCCAGTGGATGACTCCACACCCATGAACACATGGGCAGCATCAATTGAATTCAGTGGGCTAGTTAAAAAAAAAAAAACAGAAGACCTGAAGTTGAGAGGGAGATGTGTTGAGAGGGCCCAGGGGCAGCTGGAGGGGGTAGGGTCCTAGTGGAGCTGATGAAGATAAATATATCTACATGTATAAAAATTTCAAAGAACAAAAAATATAAAAATAAAACATACATTGTTTAGACTAGGACTAGTAAATAAATTTTATAACTTTTCAAAGATTGTAAAAAGGATAGAAGTTAAAAAAAATTATGGGTCTGTAACCCCATGACAGCCACTAAGCACAGAAAACTGGTCCTGGGGTGAGCCTTGCCCTTAATGGTTGCTTTGGGGAGTCCTGAAGAGGGTTGCTAAATATGTTTGTATCATAGTTCCATGGTGAGCCTTCCTTTCATTTCTGTCATGTTGAGGGGGGGCTTTTGGAAGGTGCAGACATAGCTGTATTTCATAGAAAATGTCTGGAAGAATTGATGCAAAGCAGTTATCAGTGCATACCTTGGAGAATGGCACCTGCACTTATCCGTTCTTCTAATTATTTGTTGTGTAGTACTTTATAATTTCAAGCTTTTAAACAACTTTAAAGATTTCTAAGCATAATATAGATTCCTACATACAGCAGTAAGTTCAAAAACCTTTTCAGATAGCATGGTCCTATTTTATGATTACTATTCTATTCAAAGTCATTTTCTTTTATTATTTTTGTCTTATGTGCATGAGTGTATTTCCCACATGTGCATAAGTATACTGTGTCATGCAACACCCACAGAGGTCAGAAAATGTCATCAGATCCCCTGGAACTGAAGTTACAGACGATTTTTAGGCACCATGTAGGTGCTAGAAATCAAACCTGGGTCTTCTGCAAGAGCAGCCAATGCTCTTAACCACTAAGCCATCTTTCCTACCCCTCAAAGCCATTTTAAACGTGAAAATCTCTTTCTCTGTTGTTTGCTTAAAACAAACTTGGATATTAATAAAGTCATCAGTATGATTTTCTGGTGTTATTATTTTGGTTTTAGAAGACAGAGTCTGAACAGAGGAAACCAGGCTGGCCTTGAACTCATGATCGTCCTGCCTCAGCCTCCTGAGTTCTAAGAACATAAGCATGTGCCACTATACCCAAGAAGAAATATCTTTAAATGCACACAAAAATGAGTCTTTTCTTTCAAAAAAATTTTACTCCTCTCACCAGAAGAATGAACTATCAACACATAACTTACATGAGCCAAACCAATAGATGTCCATGAGGTCACAGGTCACGCCACATCAGACACCACAGCAGAAAAAGTCCTTACCAAAATTTAGAAAATGTCCTGATTTTCAGCAGCACTTTCTCGTCTTTCAGAGAACCCAAGTTCAATAGCCAGCACAGCCAACAATCACCTGCGACTCTAGCTCCAGGGGATCCAGTGCCCTTTCCTGGCCTCCATGGGCACCAGCACATATATGTGGCATATACACAGACACAACACAAACACATACACATAAAAAAACAAACGTGGCCCAAAAGATGATTAAAGGACCAGAAATAAGTACATGGAAGAAAGTTAAACTATTGACTCAAAAATAATATACAGAAAACTCAGATATACTGTGAATATTCTTCCTGTCCGTTAAGAAAGGCAAAAGCAATAGAATTTACAGGAGAGTTGAATCAAAGTGACTTATTAAACTTTGCAATATGTCATCAATAAACAGAATTCCCTTTTGTGACTGCTAAATGGATAAGAAAAGATAATGAAGATCAAAAACTTTCCACAAGAATAGAAAACTATGTTTCTCTACTATGTGCTATATTTACCTTTAAACCACTGCTCAAGAAATATCCACATGCTTCACATAGGAAGGAATAATTTTTGTAACCAAGTTATAAGCAAAAACGTAACATGCAGGGCTGGGGAGATGGCTCAGTTGGTTAAGTGCTTGCCTCTCAAGCCTGAGGACCTAAGTTCAATCCCCAGAACCCATGTGAAATAGTCAAGTGAGATAGCTCATACTTAAAAACTCAGTGCTGGAGACAGAAGAAAGGTAGACCTCTGGGACTCACTTGCCAATCAGCATAGCAATCAGCAAATACCTGGCCAATGAAAGATCCTGTCAAAAAAGAAAAAAAAAATCAAGTGCATTTCTAAAACCTATAAACTACATTTGCCCTACTTTATCATGATAAATGTTCTTTAAAATAGCTGAAAGGAAGAAATATATAATATTGTTCTCAACCATTATGAATTCATAGCTGAGACACTCCTGTAACAAGAGACAGATTAACACAAGACAAATAAGTTCAACATGAACTCTGCCCAGCACACAGCAGAAAAAGTAACTCTCTCCAAAAGTAGCATACTTAAGAGTGGCTTGGGGTGGGGAGCTTGCTTAATATTATATTAGTAAAGAGTCAGAAATCTTAGAGAAGTGACTTGCAAAGGAGCAAGCAATTCTGGTCTCTCCGAAGCAGAGAGATGGTAGTAAGGTAAATCAGTTAGGGAAAATCTGCTCACAGATTCCTCTTAGGTCCACTAGTCTCTGGGCTGGAAAGTGGCTGTCTCCAGCGAAGGGTTTTATAGCCTATCATTTGGCAAAACAGAAGGATCAGAAGCCCTCCCATGCTTTGTCTTCGGTTCCATAAGCCTTAATATTTCTGGGAGGAACAACACCTGAGTTTGACCTCTAGCCTTCACATGCATGCACACACATGCATGTATACCCACCCACATGTGCATGTGTATCTACATTACACATGTGCACCCACATAAGTAAATGCACACACACATATATACAATGATGTATGTGTCAGGATGTAGGAACACATTCCTTCAAAGGCATCTTTCAAACAAATAACTGTCTTGTCTGTCACATGGTTCATCTTTAATTCTAACAAAATGTTGAAAGCCCTCTTTACTTCCTTTCTGTAATGGTAACAGTCCAACAAAATACAACAGAGTATTGTCTTTTCACATCAGGTAACTTACTAAGTGTTCGTTCAGTTCTTTGGAATCTACTGAAAGATTTTCTACTGTATGATGAAGTCTGATAGTGTCCTGTAGATTTTTTTTAAAGAGTATTGTAAGTCCTCAAAGTACAGCGTCACACAAGCACATAAATCCTTTCCTGACACACCTGAATTCCGTGCACTGGCCTTGGAAAGAGAGCTGTAAATTTACTAAGGCTGCAACATCAGGAAGCTGGAGTCACTTTCCTCATGAATGACACATGAAGATCCCAAACACAACAGAAGGAATATTAATTAACTTCTCAAGACAAGAGACTACTGAGTGCTGTTCTCTTATAACTTCCTAGAAAATCCACATGTTTACATATAGCCATTGTTAAAAATACTTTTTAATTAAGGGTTGGGGTGTAGCTCAGCAATAAGAGTACTTTACCCAACATATGTGATGTTATATGTGTAAGCTTGATTCCCAGCTTCACACACACACACACACACACACACACACTCATACACACACATTTAATTGAAATTATTAATTTTACTGTAAGATAGGAAATATTTGACTTCGCATCATACTAATGAGCATTTTTCCAGCTTTTTGAATGTAATTTTCTTACTCAGCTTTTAGAAAAAAAGGCAACATAATATCGCCAATAGCATGGATGAGACTGGAAGATATTGTGTTACATGAAATGAGCCAGGCATAGAAAATAAATAGCGTATAATTTTACTTATTTATGGAATCTAAAGAAGACTGACTGACAGAAACAGAGATCAAAAGCTGGGGCGATGGCTCAGTTGATAAAGTGCTTGACTTAAAAGCAGGAAGGCCTGAGTTTGATCTCTAGAATCCATGTTAAGAGGCGGTGGAAGCAAGACAGTTTAGTGAATAAAGGCACTTGCCACCAAACCTGATGGCCATATAGAACCTGTGGAAGGAGGGAATTGACTCCCACAAGCTGACTACATACAGGTTGTATGTGGTTCACACACTCACAAATAAATAAATATAATTTTTTGAATATTTGGGGGACTGGAGAGATGGTTCAGCAGTTAAGAACACTGGTTGCTCTTGCAGAGGATCCAGGTTTGGTTCCCAGCCCCCACACAGTGGAGATCTGATACCCTCTTCTGACCTCCTCAGGCATTGCATGACACTTAGACACATGCAGGCAATACACTCATACACATAAAATAAAAATAATAAATAAAATTTCAAAAAAATCTTTTAAGTGTGTCAGTAAGATGGCTCAGCAGGAAAAAACACTTGCCATGCAAGTCTGACAACCGGAGTTTAATCCCTAGATCCCCTGAAGGAAGAAGAGAACTGACTCCTGAAAGTTTTCCTCTGACCTCCACAAGCAGAAATGTGCATACTTGCATGTGCATGTATAAACACACACACACACACATCATCATCATCATCATCATCACCGTCATAGTAAGCCATGTATAAAAGAGCACACATGTAATCCCAGTGTTGGGGAGGCAGAGACAGAAGGATCCCTGGAGCTCTAACCTACCAGCCTACCTACTTGATGAGTTCAGACCAGTGACAACCCTTGTCTCAAAATAAAAGTGCACAGTACCTGAGGAATAATACTTGAGATTGTCCTCTGACCTCTATACACATGCACACCAACATACATAGGTGTACCTACGCACAGGAACATACATACATGTGCTGGTACACATGTGTGCACACACACATGAAATAGAGATGGTGGCTATTAGGGTCAAGTATGGGGGAATTTTGGTCAAAGACTGGAAAGTTTTACCATAGCTAAAAAAATAAGCATAAATAAGTCCTGGAAGCTTAATGCCGAGACTATAGTTAACAACAATATATTATACACTTGAAGTTTGTTAAGGGGGTAGGTCTTAAGCATGCTCACTACACACACACACAAACACACACACACACACAATCTATGAGGTAATGGAAATGCTAATCAGCTTGACTGTGGTTATCAGGGCTAAACCCAGCAACCCCTACAAATATCATACTGCAGGCCTTAAATATATAGTGTTCTAATAGCCAATTACATGTCAATTAAAGTGAGTTAAAAATACTTTTATAACATGAGCTAGAGAGATAGCTCAGCAGTAAATACTGGCTGCTCTTGCAGAAGACCTGAGTTTGATTTCCAGTCGCCCACATGTCAGTTCACAGCCATTTGTAACTCCATTTCCAGGGGATCAAACACCTTCTTCTGGCCTCCATGGGCATTTTATGTGTATGTAAAGGGTAAACCCCTCATACACATAAAATAAAAAAATAAATCCTTTTAGCCAGGTGTGGTTGAGCACATCTTTCATCCCAGGATTCAGGGGGTAGAGGCAGGTAGATGTCTGTGAGTTCAAGGCCAGCCTGGTCTACATAGTGAATTCCAGGACAGCTGGAGCACAGGGGGAACCTGTCTCAAAAACTAAATAAATAAATACTTTTATGTCTTTAAAATAAATTTTCTAAACTCAGTAAATGCAATTCACCATAGTGAGCCAATTGTAAACCGTGATTTTGTAGTATTGTGGTAGATCTCTGTGAGGTCAGGGCCAGGCTGGTCTATAGTGGTCTACACAGGGAGTTCCAGGCCAGTCAGGCTACATAGTGAGACATTGTCTCAAAAAGCCAAAAACAGGGCTGGAGAGATGGCTCAGCAGTTAAGAGCATTGGCTACTCTTGCAGAGGACCCAGGTTCAGTTCCCAGCACCCACGTGGCAGCTAACAACCATCCTTAACTCCATCCCCAGGGGATCCAACACCATCTTTTGACCTCCATGTGAACTGTATGACATGGGTACACTTTCATGATTGCAGGCAATGCACTCATACACAGAAAATAAAAATAACAAAATATTAAAAACAAGCAAACAAATGAAGGACTGGGGAGATGATTCCGTGAGTAACATACTTGTCATACAAGCATGATGATCTGAGTTTGAATTCCTAAAACACACATAGAAAAGCCAAGCATGGTAACACACACCTGAAAACCCAGTATTCCTACATCCAGTTGGGAGGTAGACAGGAGAATCCCAGGAAGCTGTGAGCCAGCTTGGCTGGCATACGCAGTGGTGAACGACAAAGAGACCCTTACTCAAAGAGAGGGTATTAGAAGGTGGGAGAAGTGATTAGGTGATGGGGTCCAGTCTTCTTGAATGGGATGCCATCATAAAGGAGACTCCAGAGGGCTGCGTTCCCCTTGTATCAGGTAGTTGTAGTAAGAAGGCGCCACCTGTGAAATAGAGAACCTTCACCAGACACCAAGTCTGCTAGCAAACTGAGCTTGCACTTCCCAGCCTCCAGAAGTGTGATCAATGAATCTGTTGTTTATGAAGTAGGCTGTCTAAGGTGTGCTATTATAGCAACACAAATAGACTAAAACATGTACAATGCACAAGATACAAAGAACAGAAAACGTGTTTGTGTTGACCGCCCCTGGATTTCAGTAAGACTGCTGTCCTGTGACACAGAGTTGGCCACAGAATTCAGTGAAGCACATAGAGTTGACCATAGTTCTTGGTGGTTTCATTTGTAAGCTCTTAAATGCAATTATTGATTTCAGGTCTCTGATCCTCCAGAGAAAATCATACCCAAGTTTGTCTTACCCTCTCTCTGTTTTACATCTCTGTTTCTCTAGATATAACACACTTTCTAATTTTTCCCCTTTCTAAACCATTAAATACAAAGGAAAAAGTTAGCTTAACTTATTGGAACATGAAGTAAGAACAATCAGACTCAAGGAAAGGATTGTTCTGGAAGGACAAAGAGCTTTCTATTTTGGCCTTATCAGCTGCTCAGAAACATTTTTTTTATTCTCTTTGCAGATGTTCACTCTGAAATGGATAAATTATTTACACAGGATGTGATAAACGTCATTCTAGTCTAATACTGTAATTCTGAAATTACATTTTGGAGGGGCTAGAGACATGGCTCAGCAGTTAAGAGCACTTACTGTTCTTCTAGGGAACCTGGGTTCTATTCCAAGCACCCACATTGCAGCTAATACCCATCCTTAACTCCAGTTACAGGGGATCCAACACCCTCTTCTGGCCTCCATGGGTACCAGGAACACCTATGGTACACTTACATACATGCAGACAAATACTCATACACATAAAATTAAAAGGTAAATTTTTTAACTAAAAATATTTTTAAAAGAAATTACATTTTGGAGAACCATTGTTTTTAACAACTACATAGATATATTGATTTTTAATTTTCTCTTTATTATTAGTCAGTGTATGATGTATGTGTATAGGCACACATATACTACAGGGCATGTATGGAGGCCAGAGGACAACTTTGTGGAGTCAGTTCTGTCCTTTTACCTTCATGTGTGTTCCAGCAATCAAGCTCCTGATTGCTACATTATCTATTACCCCTGACCTAATGAATATTGACATACTGCATTTCTAGCAATTTTCCAGCTTTGCTATAAAACTATTCTGGCAAAATTATGATCAATTTGTCATTGTGGCTTTTATAACAACACACGGTGCTACTTGGCTTTTGACTAAATCTTTGCCAATGCAACACTAAGATCTCTATAAATAATATATAGAAACTTTACATTTGGATTTTGCCAGCTTTCTCTATTGCACTTTTTAAAGCTTAGTTTTAGTGGGGATGGATGCACACGCCTGTGTTTCTGCACTTGGAAGCCTGAGGTAGAAAAATCAGGGCTTCAAGGTCATCCTCTACTATATAGTGGGCTAGGAGAGACCCTGTCTTTAAAAAGAAAAGAAGCTTTATTGTTTGTTTGTCGTTTCTGCAGTGCTGAGGCTCAACCCAAGGGCTTCACCCATGCATAGCTAGTGAGCCACATCCTGTCCTGTATTTTTAAAACTCAGTTCTAGCTTTATTGTAGCAAAAAATAAATTGCATCAGTTCATGTATAAGCATGCTATGGCGATATTCTCCTAGATGCATCCTGTTGAAATTTCAGTACGCTAATACTATCAGAGAAGTTAGCGCAAAATAATTTCACAGGGCAGTATTTCCACCAATGTTTTCACTTGCAGGTAGGAAGTGATGTTGCTACTCTCACCTGATGCCTACCATGTCAGTGAGCCAACGGGGCAGACCCAGTCACTATGTCTGTACTACTTACAAACTGGATGAAGTCACCTATTTCTGAGACAAACAAATACAGGTCCAAAATATTCCCTAGAACTTGCTAAAGGCAGCAAAAATATCTTACAAACCTAAGTTATCTTCTAATAATTTTCAATGAGTCCTAGTGGAAGAAAATTAAAAGAATAAATTTCTTCCCAAAATACATCAATATTTTCTCATAAGGGATCATTATGGTTTGAATATGAAATGCACCCCTTAGGTTCATGTTTTGAGCACTTGTTCCCTGGTGCTGTTTGAAAGACTAGGGTTCCTTTAGGTGGCGGACCTGACTGGCAGAAGTAAGGTGCTAGGGGTGGGCCTTTAAAGCTTGTAGCCCAGCCCTTAGTTCCCTCCACTCTTGGCTTCCTGGTCCACAGTGATGTAAAGGGCCACACCACACATCTCTGCTGCTATGAGTTCTGTCATACCTCCTCCACTACCAGGGACTGAAACTTATGAAACTATGAGCCAAAATAACCCATACATTGCTTCTGTGAAGTGTCATCATCACAGTGACATAAGAGTAATACGGGGTTGTGCCATAATTTCTGTGGCTCTGAAACAAGTGTTAAATAAGCTGTGGCTCTGAACTTTTCATAGATTGGTTGTGATGCTCAGTAAAACATTTTCCTAGAAAATGTTCATTTAAAAGTATCCTATTTCTGTTTCAAATTTGTTTATGAGAGAACAATTTAGAATTTGTTATCAGAGACCATTTCTAAGTTATCTATAATTTAAGCGATTTCCCTTTTTTCACATAAGCATACTTTCCTTTACGATTAAGCTAAAACTTAAACATAATCCCTCACAGGCATGCCTAAATAATCACATTCAGGTATATCTGGAAGTTTGTCTCCTAAGTAATTCCAGATCTTGTCAAGTTGACAATGAACACTAAACCATCACAACATTCCTTTGAAGATCAACGGCTCTTCAAAAAAAACAATTTAAGTCATTCTTTTCTTCATATTTTGTTAAGGCTATTTTATCCTTTTCCACACTACCTACACAATATTCACATAGGTAGAATACAAGTTAAACATACCTAGTCTGAAATCCAAAATCCAAAATGCCCCAAAATCCTAAGCTTTCTGAGTACCTACATGACTTCACAAATGGAAAATTCTGTATATAAGCTCATGTGACTGATCACAGTCAGAATACAGGTCCATTACAAACAGCACATAAAGTAAGCTTGGGGCAGTGTTTCCAAGGGGCATGTGACAACAATGAATTTTGTGTTTAGACTTGGTTCCCATGCACAGATATATCACAGTATATATGCCAGCGTCCCCCAAATAGTTAAAATCCAAAATAAAAAAAAGTCTCTCCCAAGCACTTCAGATGAAATGTTCTCAAACTCTACATGTACTGTGTAAGAAGATGGGAAGTAGGAAAGCACTGCTAACACAAGAAGCATGCTGTCTGCAAGATTTTCCCTTATGGGAGGCAAGTCAGATGTGCAATGTGTTTGTAAATAAGAATGAAATGAATGTGAGCTGCATCATAGAGCAACAGTCAGAATCCCAGTCAAATCCATAGAATAAAAACATATCAGGCACTTAGTCACATGCATTTTGCCCTTAGGAAGTTCACACTAAATAAAGGACATAAAAAAACACAGATAACTCCATGAACAGGCAACACATAATCTATTAGATGTAAAAACTTGCTCTGGAACCCACCAGAAACTTCTAAATATTTCATTCATGTGTGCTGAAAGGCTAAAAGTTTAAAAACTGGCTCTGAAGTTCGTACATTAAAGCAGGGCCTAACAGACACCTGTAATCGCAGCTATGGGATGGGGGTTGGGGAACAACTGACATGCTTGAGAAAGACTTTTTTTATTTTGAATTTTAACTACTACTACAGGAGGATCACAAGTTCAAGGCCTGGCTGGGCTACTGAATGAGTCCAAGACCAACTGGAACAGATTTTAGTGAGACCTAGTCTCAAAATAAAAAGTTTAAGAAGGGTGTGTGTGTGTGTGTGTGTGTGTGTGTGTGTGTGTGTGTGAGAGAGAGAGAGAGAGAGAGAGAGAGAGAGAGAGAGAGATATGGCTTGATGACAGAATACTTACCAAGCATGAACGAGATTCTGGGTTCAGACCCTTGTACAAACATACATACATAAATCTGCAAGATTGTAGTCACACAAAAAACCTGTTTCTGGATAGGGATTCCAGTGTAAAAATGCCACCAAATTATTTAATAAGCATAATGACAATCTAAGCAAAATCTTTGTAGGGTTTTTTTAAAGAAACAAATTTATATGGCAAATCTGAAAAAAATAGAATAAAGTTTTAATTACTATAGAACATTTCTTTCTTCCTCTTTTTATTACATACAAAACCTGATCTTCAAAAGAGAAAGAAGACATCCCTGTCATGACTATACTTAAAAATTAATACAAAATAGAGCGAAGATGATCACCTGTAATCCCAGAACTTGGGAAGCTGAGTTGGAGGACTGCAAGTTGGAGGCTAGCCTGATCTTGTCTCAAAACAAAACAAAATAAAAAAGGAACATAATTTAAGTGTAATCAAATACAACGTTTTTCACTGTTTCTGATCCTGAAAACATAGAAATAATAGAAGCGAAGAAAAATAAGCATGAAAATATGTACCAACAACATAGACGATGCTAGCATTTCAATGTAGTTTCAAGTAATTCCATTACATGCATGTGTACATTAATATAAAAATGGCATAAGAAGCCAGGCATGATAGTGCTCATCTGTAATCCTATCACTTGTAAAGGTGATGCAGGAGGATCATGAGTTTGAGGCCACCTGGATTATACAGTGAGACCCTATCTCAAAAATCCAAAAAATTAAACCAAATAAAATAAAAATGAAAAGCACAACAGCACCCCTCCTCCCCCGTTCTTTGAAATCCCAGGCGTGGTGGCACAAATCTTTAGTCCCAGCACTAGAGGCAGACGCAGGTGGATCTCTGGGAGTTCAAAGCCAGCCTGGTTGATCTCAAACATAGAGAGTTCCAGATCTGTCGGGGCCACATAATGAGACACTGCCTCAAAAAAAAAAAAAAAAAAACTTCACAAAACCCCACACAGTGAAGAAAGATGGCTAAACTGTTTGGAATAGCTCCAATTTATTCCATCCAAACTAAAGTGAACATGCTCAATAAAATAACAATAGAAGTAATTTTAAATCTTTCTCATCTGAATAATAACACCAGGAAACTGTAGGCCAGTTAACCCTTTATTCTTTTCTTTTAAGTACATGGTAGGCAAGGCAGTCATAAGGGAAAAAATAGCAGTCACTAAAATAGATGACCAGCATCTACCCCTGAAAATGTAACAAATTGCTTAAGAGTGAAGAGACAATGGTATATTTTCTTCTCTGCCATGAGAGACTCTGAGTAGAACTGGCTAAATTATATAATTAATGCACGCTCCTTTATGAAACTTTGGCATTTAACTAGGGCATGGGTTAGTAAATAATGATCTCTTAGCAATTCTGACACTTACTCAATGAAGCACATTTTTAGAATACATCCTATCTGTCAATATATGTATTATTGGCCATAGAGAAAGGCTAACCTGCTTCAGGAGCGTTCACACCTCACCTTCATAACACTGGAATTGAACATAGACTATAAATCCCATAGGGTGTGTAGTTCAATGGAAGAGCACTTGCCTAGCATTCGCAAGGCCCTAGGTCCCGTTCCAGCATAGCTAACCTTTTTCTGTAATTGTTTGAATCTTTTTTCTCAATATTTTTAAGCCACGTTATGCTGATAATTCATTGATCTTTCATCTAATAATATCTGGATGTTTTATGCAGTACTATAAACTAAGACATAGTGATAGATGCAGTGGTATACAGTATTATGCTTATAATCTTTTCTTGACTATTAACCTAACAATGATGTTTTCCTTGTGAGAATAAAATGTCTTGAAGTATAGCCAACCCTCCAAAGTTAAAATGATAATTTTTACAATACCTCATTACATACCATGCCCTTTTTTATCTATCTGTACTAGTGCTTTCATTTATATATGTACAGTACAAAAGATCAAAGTTGTTTCTAGATTATACATAAGGAAATTCTGTGCTTGGGAAGTGGAGAAATGGCTCAGCATTTAGGAGCACTTACTGCACTTCTAGAAGACCCAAGTTTGGTTCCCACTCATAACCATCTGTAACTTCAGTTCCTGATCTGCTGCTTTTCTGACATCATCAACTACACACACACAAGTGGCATTCACTCACAGAGACACATACACATAAATAAAATGAATCTTTTTTTAAATACTCTGTTATTTAGCAGTTCCTTGCAGAGCTCAGATTTGATCTTCCTAGACTCCTGGCTGGCCTAGTTGGGTCAGAATCATCTTTGAATTCTGTATGTAGGTTACTAGTCAAGGGTTTAGCTATACAACAGTGTTGGGAGGCTTAATGACCTTCACCTACTGCATTCTCTACTTAATCTTCCATCTTACATCTCATGGTTTCATGAGATTTTGTGAGCGTTTGCTTGTGTTGGTGCTCTGGCTTCAATCCCTGACCTTGCCCAAGCTAGGCAAGTGCTCTAATCATGAAGTTATTTTCACAATCCACTGAAACTTCTTAAAAGCCAGGGCATTTTGGTTTGATCTGGCCAAAGCATCTCTCAATGAAAACTGCCTAGCTGAACTATGGAGTGCTATAATTTTATGCCTATTTACATACCTGCAAAAATAGCAAATAATGATATACTACTAGTCATAGAATTGTCGCAAGTACAATAAAAGTGTTTGCTGCTATACTCTATTTTGGCAAAGTCTACCTATTAGATTATTTTATTCCCTCATTTATTCATTCATTCATTCATTTTGCAGGGCTGGGATGGAACCTAGGGTGTTGTGTATACTAAGAAAACACTTGACTGCCGAACCAAACCCCTAGACTTCCAGTTTTTAAAAACTTGAAAGTTTTATACATTCATAACCTGCAGTTTTTTATCATATAAACCTAATCTATATTAATATAAATAACATATATATTAACAATTTTTTGTTTTGTTGTTGGTAGGTTTGGGGGAGATGTTTTTCTGAGACAGGGTCTTACTATGTAGCACTGTCTGGCCTGGAATTCACTTTGTAGAGAAGGCCATCCTCTAACTCACATGTACTCCTTGTCCAGCCTAACAAGTTTTACTTGTAAAGTACCTCACCTCCTTGTTTTGTCTATGTGTGGTTGTTTATAAGCGTGACTCCTGTAGCCCAGGCTAGCCTCAAACTCCCTATGTAGCCAAGGGACAATGAACTTCTGATTCTTCCTCCACCTCTAGATTGCAGAGATTACATTACTTGGGTACATCACCCAGTTTAAGAAGTACTGAGGATCTAACCCAAGCATACCAGGCAAGCACTCAAACTGAGCTCCATCCTAAGACTCAGTTCCTGTGTTTTACGATCTAAATCGGTTTTAACAAGATTATTAAATAATGCATTCGTTTTTAAAAGAACTATGAAAATATGTTCAGATTTAAGGTGAAAATTCTTTCATGTGAGCGTGGTCAGAACAAGAAAAAACAGTGTAGCGGGAAACTGCATCTGATCTATTTCTTCCTAAAAGTGAACGTTTGGGGAACCCAGTAAGTTTTTCAGTGTCCCTTGTGCTTACATCATCTCTTATTGGTTCTGTTTGTTCAATCATGGTAAAGGATTATGATTACCTATCATTATTCCATTGACTTCGGCTACTAAAAATGCCGTTTCAGCACCAGAATAAATCTGACAAGAGAATCAGGGAGAAAAAAAAAAAAAAAAACTTTGTAGCCTATGTCTGATCTCAGTACCTTCTTCCTGGGCTGAATATAATAAACTCAACATTAACAAAATTCAAGTTGGGCATGGTGAAGCATGACTGTAATCGCAGGAGCAAACTAGTAGGCTAAGGCAAAAAGATGGTGAATTCAAAGTCAATCTGGTCTACGCGGCAAGGCCGCCTAAAAAGCTTATTTTAAAATCTCATGTAAACGTGGGTTCAGTACACTCAGGTCCGGGAATGACCGAGACTGTTACACTACGTAAGATTTTCAGACCGGAGTCCAAGAACTGGGGCCAAGTTAGCCTGTTTCACAATCGCCTTGATGGCAGACCAACAGAAGGTTGGCTCTTCCTGCTAAGGAAGACTGCACAAGTCAGCAGCTGAGAGCGTGGCTCGCCCGCCGCCGTAAGAGCGGACGCAGAAACCGTAGCCTCGGGCAGGCAGATAGGAGCCGGGCCCGGCGCTCCCGTGGGCGGCTTGAGCGGAGGGTAGGTGATTTCTCCTCCGCCGGGCGGGCAGTACTTCAGACTACACCGGGGAGCGGCGCCGCCGCGAGGACGGAGGCCGGCCGCTCGCGGACGCCACGGCCCGTGTCCTCGCCGGAGCAGCCCGGGGGACGACCGGCAGGGGCCGGACGCTTCCTGTGCGCGGCTTCCGGGTCCGGGTCCCGGAGGAGGGCCTGAGACAGAGGCGGAGCCTCCGTCCGCCGCGACTTTCAGACGGACCATGGCCGCGCGCTGGTGGTGGTGGCGGGGCCGCTGCTCCCTGAGGCCCGCGGCCCCGAGCCCGCGGCCCGCACACTCGGGCTGTGCCGGGTCTCTCGGGCCGCGCGCCGTCTCGGACGCCCGCGCGCAGGTGAGGCCGGGCCGCGCGCGCCCCGCCGCGCAGAGGTCACCGTGCCAATGACAGCCGGCGGCCGAATGAATGGGAGGACGAGCACGTGCGCCGGGGGCTGGCCCGCAGTCCCCGGGGGAGGGAAGCAGGGGCGCGACCCCCGCAGGTGCAGAGCGGCGGCCCGGGGACCGAGGGGACGTGAGGGCTGAGGTAGGGGGAGCCGCGGAGAGGAGCCGTGGTCCAGAGAGACGCCCGCGGGCCGGGATGTGTCTGGGGTGGGGACCCAGGGAAGCTGGAAGCCTCATTCCCCTTCCAGGCGAGCCAGCTGGCCTCTGAAGCTTTTGGAGCTGGAGAAAGCTCGGAACTCCGTCCGACAACTTAGGGTCCAGTTGGCCTCAGAATAGTCGTTCGGAAAGCATCTGTGGTCAGGCAAGGCTGATGACAGCCGGGTGGACCACACTTCAGTACCACAGGTGCTTCGGAGGGAGCACACACCTGGATGGAGCCGGAAGGGCACTACAAGGAGACCAGGCCCAAGGGTGGCAAGAGAGAGACCTGTGACTTAATGAAGTAAAATCATTACCTCACCAGGAAACATGAATCCTTGACACTCCCCTCATGCCTTTAGATCCAATTTCATTTTCTTTTCTCCTTTTCCGGTCATATTAGCCCTGTGAATGGCTCCCTGAGTGCTTCTTTACTTGGGTGAAAATTCTGTGTGCTTGGGGTCAGCTTGTGCTCTTGACATAACTGGGCATTATTCACAAACACACTTTTGAGGTTTAGCCTTTTCACTTTTGGATTTAGAGACCTTTCTATTCACACATTGTATGAGGATTCATCTTTCATCTACAAAGCCTCCTCCCCACCCCTTCAATTAGATTAGGACTGTGATTTTAGTCAGATTTGATACACTTAATATGTGTATGACAACCGTTTATTTACCAGTCTGAAATAGTTAGCATTTATAAATGTCCACTTTATACCATATTACAAATTTTCATCCAAAAAAGAAGTTTGGAGAGAAATACAGGCTAGCCTAAATAGAAAAGAATAGTGTATGAGAGGAAGGGCAGGTAGGAAAAAGGTCTTAGATTCTTAGCGGGAACTTGACTTTTCAGGGGTACACTTCAATATTGTAAGCTACACTTGAGAATTTTTTTTTTTTTTTGGCTCCATAAATGTGGACCGAGATGCATCCACCATGAGATACTTTTCATCTGAATGCTTGTTTTTTGTTTGTTTTTAATTTTCTGTCCACCAGGCAACCTGAGCTATGGAAAGTGTGCTTTTCTGAAGAGAATGTGCATTGTGGCTTCCATATCTGTCTCCTTGAACACAAGGAGGGACTAAGCACATGGTCCCAATGTCATGTTTTTCCCATTCATGTGTTCGTATTTTTCAAATATATTCCAAATATATTGGAATTTGTGTGTCTGCTTCAGGCATAAGTGCTTTCATTACTTTAAATCTCTCAGGGCCTAAAGACCTTGAGGACAAGCAACAATAATTAAGCCAAATTTGGCTTTCCGTCACAGCTCTGTTTCTTGGTGTTTATGTATTCTCCACTTTTCCATCAAGAAAAGAGACAAACCAATGTGTATTAGATCATGCTTTATCATTTGTCTGATGTCTTTGATTCTTTTTTGGCTTTTTGAGAGGGTATCACACTATAGCCCGGGGTGGTCTAGAACTCATGAAGCCAAGACTGACCTAAAATGCACTATAATAGTCCTACCTCCTCCCTAATGCAGTCCTGGGATTACAGGCCTCAGCTACCACACCCAGCTTGGTCTTAGACTCTTAATGAGCATTTTCTCCTACTTTAAAATTTTTTAGCTGATCCTGTAATCCCAACACTTGGGAGGTAGGTGGGAGGATCAAGAGTTCAAGGACATCCTTGACTACTTGAGACCTTGTCTCAAAGAAAAGTAAATTCTTAAGAGGCAAAGTTGACTTTCAGGGAGAGTAAGTTGTATAAAAAGAGGAATCAGAATTGGACATGGAAAATTATTCTCACTACAGTTAGCGATGTGCTACAGAACTAGTTGCTAGTTGCGCAGCCTCATTGTAATACCTGGGTTCTCTTACCTCACTTTGTAAAACGCTGCACTGAGGTAGTCTTCAGTAGAATACAGCTTGTTTCTAATTGATACTATCTTAAAATACATGCTGATGAGTTAAGTGTATAATTGAATAGATACTATCTTACATTTTGCTGTGGAACTGAGAGTGTAGATCAGTGGTAAAATAGTTGTCTCCTGTAGTCAAAGCTCTGGATTGATCCCAGCATTGCAGAATACATAAAAATAAGTGAATAGTATATGCTATATTCTCAGTTAAGTGACTTAGATACACAGTACTCTAAATTTCAGCCTCTCCTCATGAGTAGTTACATTTAGAAAGATGTCACAAAGTGATTCAGCCAGGAATTATTATATTTGCATCAAGCCCTGTCCTCTAAAGACTATACTACTGACAACTGTTAAGTCCCCTACTGTTTAAAGGTATCTTGTATTATGTAATTTTAACCTTTCACACCAGCCTAGAGGAATGTCATTAGGTCTTAAACTGAATAGTCATACTCTTCCGTTAAGATGTCCTTATTAGCCAGGCAGTGTGGTGAATTTCTGTTATCCTGAGGGATAGGATCTTTATGTGAGTGTATAGCCAGGTTGGGTTGTGTAGTAAGACCCTATCTTAAAAAAAAAAGAAGGAACTCCCTATTTATATGTATTATAGTAAAGCATTTCATTTGTGTTAATCATCTATGGGAATTGAGAGAAGTAAGTTGTCAGGAGAATACAGTGCCAATTGTCCATAATCCTAGCTGCTAAGAAGACTGAAACTGCAGGGTTGTGAGCTCAAAGCCAGCCTGGGCTACATATTTAACACCCCCGTCTCAAGTGGGAGAAAAGTAGGCTGACATCAAATGATAAAAAAAAGAGAATTACTGCTTTGCTTTCTTGGGACATTATAATTGCCCGTAGGTCATAAGTGTTCCTAATGATTTAATGACTAGATAATGCTGTAATTGAAACAGTTGTCCTCCAGTCTTCTTGACCACCGCTTAGCAAAGTCAACATTTGCTGTCATTTTAATTCATCTAAAGCAGTACATGTTCATTAAAGAAAAATCAGAAAACAAATACAAAATTATAAGACACCAACAATACTATTTAGCTCCAAATGATTTATTTGTTGTTTGGGGGATTTATTGGTTTTATTTTTCTTATGAGACAGGGTCTCCCTGTAGTCCCAGCTGGCCCTGGAACTCATTATGTAGACCAGGCTGACCTGGATCTCATTGAGATCCACCTGCATCTGACTTCCAGAGCTACCACACACAGCTCCAGAATTAACTACTTTTAGCATTGTGGTTCAGATGCTTCCCAACCCTGTTCTTTCTGTGTGTACTTTACATTTGTGTGCTTACATGTAAAGTTTTAGTGAGCACATGATTCTGAAGGTGCTGTTTGCCTACAGTTGTAAACATACATGCAAATCAATTTTTTGGCCTTGATTTCTCTGGAATCCAAATTCCCCTACTATTTAAAAGTATGTGGTTGTGGGCCAGTAAGAGCAGGTGCCCTTACTGACAGCTCGAGTTAGACCCCAGTCCTACGCCACAGATCAAAGTGTTTAAAAGTTGTGAGGCTCCATGAAATAATGATTTTAAAGCACAAGATTTATTACTAAAAAGCACATTTATGTTATTTTTACATTCATCTTTTTTGTCAAAATACTTCAAATATATCATATAAAAGCTCTTGCCAGATTAAGGTAGTAAATTAGTAATTTTAAAGTGTATAAATGTGTTGCCTGCATGTATGTAAGTGTACCTGTGCTGTGCAGTGCCCACCAAAGTCAGAAGAAGATGTTGGATCCCCTAGAGCTGGAGTTATAGAAGGTTTTTAACTGCCATGTGGGTGCTGAGAACCGAACCTGGGTCCTCTGCAAGAGCAGCTCTTAACCACTGAGCCACTTCTCCAGTTCCCAGTAGATTAGTAATTTTTAAACTGTTTTCATCTTGTCTTTAAGAGTAGTAATGCTCATTAACTGTTCAAGTCAATATTTATTAATTCCTCTGAATTTTTTAGAATTGGTTTACTGTGGTTTTTAATATTCTCTCTAAGCCTTTTTATGTGTTCCAAGCTGACCTCCAACCTGTGATCCTCCTGCTCCCTCACCCTCCAAGTGCTGGGATTACAGGTGTGCTCCACCATGCCCAGCTGATTCTTTGATCTTGAATCTAGTATCAAAATGTGCCCCTGAAGTTGATGGTGGTTTGTGTGATTCAAAGCCTATATTCTACTGGTCTATACTGTCAGTTCATTTGTTCTTTAAACATTACTTTCCCAGAAGCACCATTTCCAAAATACGTTTAATAACAACATAGGCAATATTTGTGTAAATATCAGTTCCTTTCCTAATGTTAAAATTTTTTCCTTACCATCCCAGCTGATGCCTTTCATCTTCTCACTGGTTTTGAGAATGTAAAAGAATATACTAGTCTGCACCATTTTCTGACCAATCAAGTTTAGAAAAGTAGATCTGGAACTGGCTTTTGTTAGAGAAATGAATATATTATATTTGGGGCAGGGGGAGGTGGCTTTTGCTTTTCTCTTTTGGTTTTGTCAGTACGGGGTATTGAACCTAGGGCTTCTTACACGCTAGGCAAATACTCCTCTACTAAGCGTTCCCAGCTCTGTTTCTTTTCTTTTCTTTTTTTTTTTTAATTTTTAGATAGGGTGTCACCAAAAGTTGCCCAAGATAACCCGAACTCATAGTATAGCCTGTGATCTTCCTGCCTCTGCTTCTTGAGTGGCTGGGATTATAGGACTGTACCACCAGGCCCCCCTTCTACTTTAATTTTATTTGTGTTTTCTCTTATGACAAGTATTGCCTTTGTAATTAGGAAAGGAAGCTTTAAATTGTCCCTTTTCTCCAAAGCTTATGGCTTCTTATAAACAGCTGATTAAAAGATAATGCTTATTATGAGTTATGGGGAATAATTCAGGAATATTTACAGGTTTCTTGTTTTACAGATGCCTTCTTTTAGTCTTGTGAAGAGTTTAACATCTGCCTTCTCAAATGTGTATAGTATATCACGGTAAGTTTATAATCCATATTAAAACTATGAGTCTAATCACATTGCTAATAAATTTCTATTCTAAATTTTCATGAGCTAGGTTAAGATGTTTATGTAAGTGCCATAATATCTGCTCTATGTGATCTCTGCCTTGTCAAAAGATAGGAATGTAATAAATTTTAGACTCAAAGTACAGCAAACAGTATAGTCTTTCTCTGATGTTAGATCTCAAGGTCCTGTTCATAAAAATGATCATTAATATATTAGCAAGACTAAAATTCTGTGTGTTTCTAAATTATAATGACCTCAGATTCAAGCTTAATTTCTAGCAAATCTCCAAGCTATGTGCATATAATACTTAAAAATGGATTGTGTATTTTCACTTATTTCAGGTTTCATCAAAAGACACCAGCAGTGTGCTGTTACAGTAAAACACAGAGTGGTGAGAAATACACAGATCCTTTTAAACTCGGTTGGAGAGACTTGAAAGGTCTGTATGAGGACATTAGAAAGGTAAGTTTTTAAATTTTGCTGGGAAGTAGTACAAGTTCAAAGCTAGTCTAAGCTACATGGTGAGTTAGAAGATTGCCTAACCTACAGTGTGAAAGTCAAACTCAAAAACAAACAAATGAAAAAACAGTGATTCTATTACTACCTTGATTTGCATTTATCTGGTTTCAAATGTTACCCGAACAACAACCATGTGCAGCCTGGTGCTGGGTAATACAGAGGATGCAATTCATCTTGTTGTCCCAGAAGACATCATTGCAGCCAGAAAACTGAAAGAATGGTGCAGGAAGCACATACTTGTTCTGTGAGCTGTCTTATCTAACGTTTCTTTATATCCGCGTCACCCAGTGACTCCGATCACTGTCTTCCCTATCTACTTCTGAAGGTCTTTGCTAGATTATCCCAAATACAATATATGCATTCAACTCTTTATTTAAATCTCGTGTGGACTCTTCAGTGTTGCCTAATGTGTGAATTTGTATTTATGGCAGTCCTGTCACCCTGGGACTCTCACACTATGAGAGCATAGTGTCCGGTGCCAGACCAAACTGTGACCCTAAGGCCATTGCCTAACCCCTGTGCCTATAGGCTGCTAGCACTAATATGAGTTGTACTGTAGAAACATAGGGCTAGGGAGATAGCTCAGGTGGTAAAGTACTTGCTGCACAATTGTGAGGATCTGAGTTTGATCCCTAAAACTCCTATTTAAAAAAAAAGCTGGGCTTGGTGCCACACATTCATAATCCCAGTGATGGGGTGACAAAGGTAGGCATATCCTTCCAGGTTCCCTGGAGAGCAACAGCCTACTTGATGAGCCCCAAGCCAGTGAGAGACTCTGTCTCAAAAACAAAAAGATGACCAGGCATGGTGGCACATACCTTTAATCCTAGCACTCAGGACACACAGACATGATGATCTCTTGAGTTTGAGGTCAGCCTGGTCTACATAGAGAGTTCCAGGCCAGCCAGGACTGCATGGTGAGACCCCTATCTCAAACAAACAAACAGAACAGCATAGATGGCACCTAATGGGAGTTAGTCACAGCCTTTCTCTTCTCCCTTCCCCTCTCTCTCTCAGTTTAAAAATCAATAAAATCTTGTTCCAAATGTTCACATGCCTCTTTGTCAACTTATTCCTTCATTCAGAGTCCCCATTTTCCCAGGAAAGACCCTCAGGCCTCCCTGTCCTTTCTCTCTATGCCCTTTAGTCAACAATTTTCAGGCTCCAGACCAGGCTATCTGGTCACATCATTCTCACTCTTATCTTCCCTTTCTTAGCTAGAGCCAGGCCTTACCTTGTGCTCCCAGAATGGCTTTCTTTACCTTAGTGATAGCACCTGCCACACCCCAATGTTAACTGCAGTATTGCTTTTCTTGTTCCCCTGGGCTCCTTTCGAGAAAGGGTCATGTTGCTTATCTTGTGACCTGTGCCTTTATTACTATAGTACTTGGCCCCAAGCTAGCGTTCTAGTGAATTAGTGATGTGATTCTTGGCTAGGCTTGGCTCTGATTCAGTTCACTTGTTCTTTGAGCGGCAGATAGAGCAAGCATGCAGCCATAGAATACTACATGTGCTCCCCACTAGTCAAACTGCTGATGTTTCTTGAAGCTCATCTTCTCCGTGAAATATTTATCTATCCCACAGTAATCTCTTCCTTTTCTGAACTTTTTGATAGATTATAAATGTATTATCCACTGAATATTTGTTTTTGATTTTGTTTTGAGACAGGGTCTCCCTGTGTAGCTCAAGGTGTCCCCGAACTCAGCAGTCCCCCTTCAACCTTCCATGTGCTGGGACTAGAAGCATGTACTACCATACACAACTTCTTTTCTGTATTTTTCAGGTTTATGTTTTTATTGTTAATGAATATTATTTCTTAACAATAATTAGCTTCACTTGGTTTTCATCCGTGTATAATCTACTTTAATCGTACTCACTCCTCACTTGTCCTCCCTTCTCACTTTCCTCATTCCTCTCATTCTTCCCTCTAGTTTATATCTTAATTTCAAGTCTGTCATATACTGACCACATTCATTTTCCCAGGCTTTCCCCCTTTTTCTCTCTCCTCCCTTCCCACTCATCTTTCTTCCTTCAGTTCCCCCTTCTACTTTCGTGTCAGGTTTGTATATGTGGTTTCATGTATTTATTTTTAAATTTTAAAATGAGAGAAAATGTATATTTGTCTTTCTGAATCTACCTTATGTCACTTAATAAGATGATCTTCCATTGCATCTGTTTTCTAGCAAATAACATAATTCCATTCTTGTTTGTTTGGTTTTGAATTTTGAGACAGGGTCTCACTCTGTAGCCCTAGCTGGCCAAGAACTAACAATGTAGACCAAGTTGGCCTCAAAACTCACAGAGATCCTCCTACTGCTACCTCTTAGGTGCTAGGTTTAAAAGCATGTCCTACTACACCCAGCAATTCCATCCTTCTTTAAGGCTGAATAAAACTCCATTGTGTGTATATACCACATTTTCTTTATTCATTCATCTATTCATAGACATGTAGCCTGATTCCATAACCTGGCTATTGTGAATAGTGCTCTAATAAAGATGGATGTGCAAGTATCTCTGGTATGTTGACTTAGTGTCCTTCAGGTATATAGCTAGATCACATGACAGTTCTGTTCTTAGATTTTTTGTGTTTCTGTTTTATTTTTTGGGTCTTTCTGAGACAGGGTCTCCCTGTAGCCCTGGCTGGCCTGGAACTCACTATGTAGACCAGGCTGGCCTGGAACTCACTATGTAGACCAGGCTGGCCTGGAACTCACAGAGCTCTGCCTGCCTCTGTCTACTGAGTGCTAGGACTAGAGGCGTGCACCACCACACCTGGCCTGTTTGTGTTTTTCATACTAATTTCCATAGTGGCTGACCAGTTTACATTCCTACCAGTAGAAGCTGAATAACACGAACATAAAAATATTCATCTTCACCAACATAATCTCAAAGAAGTTTTAGTTTGATTTCTCTGCGGGCAAAGGATGTTGAACATTTCTTTCATATATTTTCTGGCCATTTGTAGCCCACTTATTGGGTTGTTTAGTGTTTTGGTATTTCTTATTTTGAGTTCTTAGTATATTCTGGGTATTAATTCTATGGCAGAGATAGAACCAGCAAAGATTTTTCCTCCCATTTTTTAAAGCTGTCTCTTTACTTATGTTCCTATGCTGTGCAATTTTTTTATTTTGATGCCATCATGTATCAGTTCTTGGTATTATTTTCTGAGTGACTAGAGTCCTATTCAGAAAGTCCTTACCTACATTTTTATTTTGAAGTGTTTGCTGAACATTTTCATTTTCAGAGTTCCAGGTCTTACATTAAGGTGTTTGATCCATTTGGAATTGATTTTTACGTAGGGTGAGAAACAGGGATCTAATTTTATTCTTCTACGTGTGGACATTCAGTTTTCCCAGCACCGACATGTGTTTTGGGCATTTTTGTCAAAAAAATCTGGTGGCTGATTCTTTATTCTATTCCATTTATCTGAGTGTCTGTACTTTGTTGCTGTGGCTCTGTAGTATAATTTGAGTATAATCAGATGTTATGATAGCTTAGCTTTGTTCATTTTGCTTAGGATTGCTTTGATTATCTGGGATCTTTTGTGTTTCTATATAAATTTTAGGGCTGTCTTTTGTATTTCTATTATGAATGCCCTTAGAGGACCAGCAGGTGACTCCGTGGTTAAGGCACTGGCGGTCAAGGGTGGCAATCTGATCTCTGCTTCTTCCTTAGTGACCCTCTTCTCCCTCCTGTGCATATTATGCAGGGTTGCCTCTCCACCCAGGATCTTCTCCATCTTCCTTTCCTCTCATCTTCCAAGCTATTTCCTTTCTCTGTCAGTTGTCACTAGCTCAGAGCTCCTGAAGTCCAAATGCTTTCTCTTATCTCTGGCTGTCTATTGGAGTAAGTGGTTCTGATGCTGTCTATGGGGCAGAAGGCAATGCCTCCTCTGGTACTGATGCCAAGTTAATCTGGGAGCCAAGCCAGGCATTATTTTTGTTCCAGCCTGCAGGGCAGCCAGGTTTATGCCATAAAATGTTGGGAATGCTTGTCAACTGAGTGTGAATTTCAGTGACATGAATACATTGAAATCACCTGAAATTTTGAAGAAAGAAAATTCCTATCTGTGTGATTGGCAAAAAAAAAATTGTATTTCAGGAACTGTTCGTATCTACAACAGAACTTAAAGAAATGTCTGAGTATTACTTTGACGGCAGAGGAAAAGCCTTCCGACCAATTATTGTGGTGCTAATGGCCCGAGCATGTAATATTCATCACAACAACTCCAGGTGAGTTACTTTATTTCATTCCTTCAATTTTTTTTTTTTTTTTTTTTTTTAATATTTGGGAAGTCTTCCTTCCCAAGCCTGTTATTTAGTTTCCCATTTAATAAGTAGTGTCTATCTAAGAATTCACTTTGTCATATTTAGATTGTGACTTTGAATAACTAACCTCATTCTGGAATCTAGTCATTATTTGCAACTTAAGTTGCAAGTAAACATTTTAGAAAAAAAAAAATTTAAGCCAAATTTATTTTCTCATTAAGCAGTAAAGAATACCAAGTTGTGTATTCAGACATTCAGATCATTTTACACATAGGCATTTAATCCAAATATTGTTCTAAAGTTAACCTGTGCCGTTACTCTGACCAGTGCATGCACACACCTGCGATTACCTGCCTTCCTATGGTAAGATTTTAGAATATTAAAATAGCTGCACATTTTAACATTCAAGAAAATCTGAAAAGATTTCCCCATTGCCTTGTATAGTCAGACCTTTTCCTTATTCTCTATTCCTGTGTTTGATCATCCAATACATGTCCGTGTTCTGCCTTATTTACTTTTTTTTTTTCCCAATACTGGGAGTTGAACCTAGGGCATCATACATGTGAGCAAGTACTCTACCACTGAGCTGCAATCCCCAGTATTTAAAAAATATATATATACTATATTGCTAAAGTGTCTCGATAAAGATATCGTGTGATCTGTTGCTAGAAATTCCAGTTAACTATAATGTTCTGGTGCATTTTCCTAGTGTCCAACTTATATATACTTCCTTTTCTCAATAGCTAATACTTTAAAAAATGGCCTCAAAGTTGTCAGCACTACTTTTAGTGATACTATGAGTATGAACATCAGATGTTGCTCCTTAGGAAATGCTACTTCTGCCTTTTGTGTCCCACAGCTCTACCCCTCTGTGTCTAGCACATCCAACTCTGCTCAGAGTTGGCCTCCGCTTGACTTGAGACTCTCAGACACCTTGTACTATATTTTTGCACCTGTGGTGAAATCTTTTTTGCCAATACCTCGACCACTTTCATTTTATGTGCAAAGCAAAGCAGCTCTCCACTTTCATCAGAGATGCTCCCTCTAAACCAAACTTGACATACCGCTCTCAGTCTTAGCACTCCAGATACTTGTAGCCTGGTCACTCTATTGCCTAGGACTGTGATGCTATCCTATGCATTGCAAAATGCTTAGCCCTGTCCCTGGCTTCTATCTGCTAGATGCTCTCAGGTAATAGCAACCAAAAATGCCTTTTGACATTGCCTGTGGGCAAAAATCTGATGTGGAGACCACTGGTCTAGAGAAAGTATGTTTATAAATTTCTTAAAATGATATGTAAAACAGATATAATATGGGAAAGAACATATTCTCCTGGTCTAAAATCATTATCCCTAGCTTAGTGAAATGGCTCAGCAGGTAGAGGCACTTGCCACCAAGACTAACAAACAGCCTGGGTTTAATCCTTAGAATCCACATGGTGGATGCCAGGCGTGGGGGGGCACAACTCCCAAGGGTTGTCCTTTGACCTCCATACAAGTACTGTGGCACATGCACCCCACCCCCATACACACACACACACACACAATAAAGTAAATGTGATGAAAAATTGTAATTGAAATTTTTATTTTCTCTGTCATAGTAAGACCCAGTATCTAAAATAATAAAAACAAAGTCATATGTAAGCTGAGTGAGGGGTTTGTGTGTGAGTCGTTGCATTATTTCTATTTTTAAAATTCTTCATTTTTTTTTTTTAAAGGAAAAGAGGTTCTGAAGAGTTTGTTGACTCATTGAATACAAAGGATGTAGCTAGCCGTCAGGACAAAGGGTCCCTGTTTCTCAGTCTGTCGCCTCTCCCAGGAACTGGGAAGGTGTGGCAGCTATTCCACAGCAGGAAGTAGGAACAGTGCCCAGCTTTCCCAAGGCATGGCTCAGTTTGGTAGTTTAAGATTTCATCTTAAAGATATTGTTGAACTTTTTCATAGAGTATAATTTTGGTCATTTTTCTCAACCATCATGCTGCATTAAGGGTAAGCAATGGCAGCATTTTCCATATATCAACTGACATACCTTAAAATTTAGTTATGGGAGAAAATGTATCAGATAGATTATAAAGCCTTGGATATTCTTGTATAGAGGCTGTGTCCCAGTGCTAAAAAATACCCTAAGCAAGAATTCTGAGTAAATCAATCAGTAAAATAGCCATCCATAGTAGCATTTTTATACGTATATATAGTCTATGAAATTTCAAAAGAAAATTCTTGTGATCTAGGATATAGCTCAGTGGTAGAGCACTTGCCTAAGATGTACAAGGCTCCAGGTTAAAAAACCCAGCATCAAAAAAAAATAGAGTATTTGTTTTTTTTCAGACAGAGCCTTACCCTATAGGCCACGCTAACCTCAGACTCTATATTCCTGCTTCAGTGTCCCAAGTGCTGGGATCATGTGCATACATTACCACATCAATTTCTAAATATTTCAAGAAATGTTTAATATCTTCTGATTACAAATACATAAATGTTGACATTTTGTCAAGTACTTGCCATTTCACTGCATCCTCGAAGAAGGAGACCTGTCAGTTGACATAATTGGTAATAATGGAAATGAAAACCAATATAGGAATACACAGGAATGGTCAAAGTCTTGAGAATTATTTTAAGGTAAATCTTCCTACTAGTTAGTAAGTAGTATATATTTTATTACACTGAGGATCAGTTGAGATAATATTCTTGGGAAAGCATTTGTACTTAAAATAAAAAGCCTTATGTTGGGGCTGAAAAGATGGCTCAGTGGTTAAGAGCACTGACAGCTCTTGCAAAGGACACAGGTTGAGTTCTTAGCATCCACATGGTGGCTAATACATAAGTGCATTGCCTGTTTGAACATAAGTGCACCCATGACATACAGTGTCCACAGAGTTGAGAAGATGGTGTCGGATTCCCTGAAACTGGAGTTACAGACAGTTGTTAGCCATCATGTGGATGCTAGGAACTGAACCTGGGTCCTCTGCCAGAGCAGCCAGTGCTCTTAACCATTAAGCTATCTCTTCAAACCCCTTCAGATGAATTTTTAAAGAAAAAGTCTTCATTATGCCTCTCCTTTTTCTCTCCTCTTAAGATAAACTGACGATATTTGATAAGATGCAAATGGAATAAATGAAACACTTGGCTAGTTTGTAAGTTGAGTGTTATGATTTAGTTTCAGAAAATATAATTGACATATTTCTCTAGTTTGATTTTATTGACATTCACAGTTTTGTTTTTTTTTTTATAATTTCATACATGGTGATAGTGATAATGACTCATTTAAAAACTCTGGAAGCCTGGAGACACACCTGTAGTCCTAGCTTCTTGGGAGGCTGAATAGGAGGATTATTTCAAGTCTAGCTGGCACAGTGTAGCGAGGCCCCATGCTGAAAAAAGAAATGAGGGGCATTCTCTTTTTACTGTAAAATTTACGCTTCTGCTTCAGCTTGAGAGTACTTATCTTATAATTTGTATCTGAGAATAAATTTAGATCCCATTGTAAATATGTGTTGGAAGAAAGCTGCTGGTGTTATATTCATTTAAAAGCTTTGCACATAGTGGCATTCAGTTCTTTAAGACACTTCATACCATACAACCCTGTAATTAAAAAATTTATATATTACATTTATTGGGGGGGCATACATACCAAGGTGTACGTCTATGTGGAGGGCCAAGGATAACTTAAGAGAGTCAGTTCTCTCTCTTTCTACCATATGGGTTCCAGGGTTTGAATTCAAGTTGTTAGGGTTAGTGGCAAGCACCTTTAACTTCTAAGCCATCTCACTGGCACCAACCCTGAAATTTAATTGTAATGTAATTATCAACATAGACACCACTAACTGTAGGACATAAAAATGATTTTTTTTCACCCAAGTGACCAGACTTCTGAGATGTTCACCATTTTTAACTGGAAAGTCCACTTTCTAATGTCAGATCCATAAAACAATCATGGCATGGTCTCTAGATCATTAGAATGTTCTCCAAATAACAGAAATGGCTCTATAGGGAAACCACCATTTTTATATAGTTTCTCTTAGAGAAATAAAATTGGGGCCTGGAGAGATAGCCCAGTGGTTAAGAGCACTGGCTGGGTTCAATTCCCAGTACTGTCATGACAGCTAACAACCATTTGTAATTCCAGTTCCAGGGGAATCTGAAACACTCTTCTAAGCTCTGTGGGCACTGCATGACACAGGTGCACTTATGTACATGGAGGCAATACACTCATACACAATAACGTTTTAAAATAAAATATTTTTTTAAAAAAAGAGAAATAAAATTCTTTATCCTAGATCCGATGTCCAGTTTTTACACAATGATTGCTGAGAAGGTTCTAGGCAGCGTCTCTGTTAAAAAAGCATTGCTTTCTGTTAATTAGAGATATGCAAGCCAGCCAGCGCTCCATAGCCTTAATTGCAGAAATGATCCACACTGCTAGTCTGGTTCACGATGATGTTATTGATGATGCAAGTTCTCGAAGAGGAAAACATACAGTTAATAAGACCTGGGGTGAAAAAAAGGTATGGAGGTTTTTGTTGCTGTTTTTAAAATCTTTCTTACCAAATCACATGCTGTGAGGATTGCATTTGCTTTTCAGATTCTGCTCATTAAAAAGTAAAATATGTTTGTTCAAATGTGATCTTGAAAATTTCAAAATGCCCATATTATCTCTGTAAAGGTACTTAACAGAGTCCATATTATCTCTGTAAAGATACTTAACAGACAACAGAAGAATACGACAGAAAAATAAACTCAGTATTTTTCATTATTCACTTTAATATAGAATTTCTTCTGATAATAAGGAAAAGGATTTTCCTGGGTATCCAGAAAAGTATAGTTCATTTTACTGTTTTACTAAGGTTGCCTATATTCAGTTGAATGCTTGGTATTTGTTAAGTTACTTTATGTTTATGAATGTCAAAATAAAGTAGAAAACAGAAAAATCACAGAAATAGTGTTCTACCATCAAAAAGTTACCTTGTTAAATAGAGATACTTTAATAGGATTTGTTTTGTATATAATATTTTATTTTTAAGCATATTTGCTAGTTTATTAGACGTTTGCGTGAGGATCTATAACTTAGGGATTGAAAAATGAAGTTGAACAAATTAAAAGAGGATGTGCAGGCCCTTTGTGAGCAGGCATTCACCCACATGTGAGCCCCTGTTGGCAGTCTTATGCAGTTGAGAACAAACAGAAGCAACTCACCCTCCCTTACATCCTCTTCAGATACAGCATCTGGTTCCTTCCTGTTTGATTTCACCTACTAGTTTTGGTTAATGAGTATAATTTTTGTGGCATAAAGTTCCACAGTTTAATTTATATCCATTTTATTTCAAATTTTAAACCAAAAGGTTTTATAATATAGGGAGTAGATGGATGGATATATATCATATGTGTATAATGAGTGTGCATTATATGAAATATGAGTTATATATTATGTAAATGTAATTATATAAATAAGTATTGTGTAAAATGATTAATTGAAAATCTTATACTGAACAGCACTATTTTATTTTTATATATTATTTTCTACCATTTTATGTGTATGAGTGTATTGCTGTGTGTATTGCTGTATGTATGTATGTATGTATGTATGTATGTATGTATGTAAGTGCCCATGGAAGTCAGAAGAGGGTGTTAGATCCCCTGAAACTGGAGTCACAGAAGGTTGTGTGCCCTCATGTAGGTGCTGGGAACCGAACCTGACTCCTCTACAAGAGCAGCCAGTGCGCTTAGCCACTGAGTCATCTCTCCAACCCTTGAACATCACTATTTTAGATATTAGAGAATAAATACCTCAAATGGTTATGTTGAAAATTCTATTAATTTGAGCAGAGATTAGTTTGAGCACAGTTGATAACTGTGTTTGCTTAGCATATGAAAAGCCCTGGATTCTATCCCTGGGAGTTCATCAATCCCGCATGATGATGCATGTCTGTAATCCCAGCACTCAGGAAGTAGAGGCCCAAAAATCACAAGTTTGAAGTCATCTTCAGCAACAGCAAGTTGGGAGACAGACTTCTTTTTCAAAAAAAAAAAAAAAAAAAAAGGAAAGAAAATTCTTAGCGTGAAAATTTCTGTGAATTCTAGCATTTATAATTATTAGGGAACAGAATAGCACTTATCCATATCTTTAATATGCAAAGTAGTATATGTGCATAGGTGATGTATTTGATTATAGCATATAATTCATAATTATTTGCTAATATGCTCTGGATTTATTAATGTACTAGGGATCAAACCCAGGCCTTGTGCATGCTAAGCAAGTGCCCTACTACTGAACTGTATCCCCAGCACAGCTCAGAACTTTTGATCTGAAAATTTTTTCCTTGTTTTTCTAGGCTGTTCTTGCTGGAGATTTAATTCTTTCTGCAGCATCTATGGCTTTGGGACGGATTGGAAACACAACTGTTGTATCTATCATAACCCAAATTATTGAAGATCTGGTGCGTGGTAGGTCGATTCTGATTTTCCTTCCTTTTTATACAGTCCTGGTATTCAGCAACACAATAAGCCCATATCTCAAGTAATCTTTCTCTTTCTTTATAGGTGAATTTCTTCAGCTAGGGTCAAAAGAAAATGAGAATGAAAGGTTTGCCCACTACCTTGAAAAGACATTCAAGAAGACTGCAAGTCTGATAGCCAACAGTTGTAAAGCAGTATGTACGTTCTGTCTTTTTTCAAGTTGAAAAAAGCCCACACTTATTTCTTGGTAGCTAATTCTCCTAGAAATTTAACTGGAGAACTTTAGATAGGAGACTATGTAAAATATTACCCTAAAATCCCTAAAAAGTCAGTGAGGAGGAATTATAGTCCCCAAACAGTTTCTGCTATGGTTTTCATTTTTGCTGTCTTTTGGTATGGGGACTTGAACTTTTCTTTCATCTTTCCTCCCCAAAGAATTAATCAAAATAAACCTAATGATATGTTTTCCAATCTGAGCTGGCAAATAGCTCAGCAAATAACTTGCCACACAAGTTTGATGACCTGAGTTAGATCCTCAGAACCCACAATACAAAGACAGAACGAACTCCAGAAAGTTATCCTCTCACCTCCACACCTATACCACAGCACACTTTCCATATTCATACATATCACAAACAATAATAATAATAAATTACATTAATGTATTTCCCAATCTAAACTATAGCATCCTGAACAGCTATTTCAGAACTGTGACACATTGTTTGACATTCTGCCTTTTAAAAATTGTGAAATACTTTGTTCTCACATGTAAATAAAAAACCTAGGAGAAAAAATGCCTTAACTATTAGATTATGCTAATATTTTAAATATTTTTTCATAAGTAGTAGATCTTCCCAATATTATTATACTCCTACAAATAAGCCATACTTTTTCAGAGTATAAATTGTTAACCATAACTTTTTCCTCTTGCATTCTCTTATTTCTCCCTTTCTCACTCTTTACCTTCCTCTCCATGTCTCACTCTCTGTCTCTTGCTATACATCTAAATATTTAAGTCAGTATCTTTAATCTGTACTTCAGAATGTGTGGTATTCATTGTTAGTTCATGAGTAAGAAACAATCTTTTCATAAAACTGTTCATATGAGAAGCCATGTTTGGTAGTACAGGACTATATCCCTGTATTTGGAAGGCAAAAGCAGGAGGATTGTAAATGCAAGGCCAACCAGGCCACCCCAGGGTATCTATGAGATCCTGTCTCGACCAACAGAATTGTTCATCTGAGCATCTCTCAGACTAGCAGGTTCAGAGAGGAAACCTGGCAAGCAGTTGTCCCATGTAGTTAAGGCAACAAGAAAGGGAACTTGTAAGGTCAGATGTAAATATTGTCTTGGTCCACTCAGCTTAATTACAGCAAAAAGGAGTGCTTTTCTTGTCTCTTGATGATAGTGTCTCTGTTTTGCTGTGTGTCTGATAAATACTTGTAAGCCAAGAAAAAAATGAGGACAATACTTTGTTCATCAAAAGATCTAATTGAAACCCAAGGAATAATGTAGGGCAAGCTGGTCACAGTCAGTTATTGATGTTTGTCTTTTCCTTAAAGGACTATTTTGCTTAAATTTCTAAGAAATTACAAATAATAGTTTTTCTTTTCATAAGACATGAAGTTATGGAGACAAATTGGCAAATAGGTCAAAACATGACCAATTTTAAATGGATGTCATAAATTGTTACATTACTGCTTTATTCATTATTATATCTTTGGTAGTCAAATTTCTGTCAAGATCTGCCCTTCTAGCCAGATGTGGTAACACACGCCTGTTATCCAAAACACTAAGGCTGAAGCAAGAGAATTGCCATGAGTCCCAACCGGGTCTATAGCAAGAAACTGTATTCCCCCAGAAGGAAAGCTTTTTTGTTAAGTGTTAATGTATTAAGTGAAGTTCACTGATAACTTCAGAAGTTTGATGCTGCTGTTTAGAAACACTAGCATTTGGTGGTGCTGTTGGGGTCAGAAACACAAAAGGAGTATTCCCTGGGCACAAAGGAGCAACACTCATGAAGCTAGTGTAGTAACTCAGTGGTAGAATCCTATGAAGGGTCCAAAGAAAGGGACCTGTGTCAAAGACTATTAAGTAAAGACTATCAAGATGGTTCAGCAGATAAAGGTGCTTGCCACTGCCAACCTGAGTTGAATCCCTAAGACCCACATGGTCAAAGGCCGCATACACAAATAATAAATGTAATAAAAAATTTTTTTAAAGAGTAGCAAGTAAACAATGGTGTATTTTAACATGGCTCAACCGTGATTTCAAAGTAAACTATTCTAGGACTGGGTTTAAAAGTTGGTGGGTGGGTGAATGGGAGGGGAGGGACAGGCCAATGCTGGGACTGAACTCAGAGAGTCATGCACACTAGGCCTGTGCTCTACCAAGCAAGGAGGAGAGGACGAGAAAGAGCTGCTCTGTGCTGACCACTAGGAGGCATGCTGGCATTGCCCTACTACTGCCTGTTTTCTTGTGATTTGTTCTCATAGCCTAGAGTTATTAGAATAGAACAGCAGAGTCGTAGTGTGTCCACTCTGAGTAAAAGTTCCCATATTTAAGTGCTCATGGGTAGAAATAGTCTAGAGGTGTTAGGTATTTTAATTGCTATTTTTATTTGCTCTTGGTAGTTAAAATGCAAGCATATAAGCACACATACACACACATACATACACACACACATGCATGCAAAGGAAATTCACCATGCCAGAAGAGGAGCCACTGGTAAACTGCCTGTGCTCCAGTAAATAACTCCCTACTCATGTTCATGCAAGCAACCCCAAGGAAACTTTTGGGGTGCAGGGGGACAGAGACCTGGAGACTAGCTGGGAAGAAGAGGCTCAAGCAGGAGTGGGAAGAAGATGGCACAGTTGAGTTCATTTTTATTCCATGTTATGGGTTTCCTTCGAGGATTTGTTACTATTCTTTGGGTGTATGAAATATTAATGTCAGAATTTATAAAAAGGTAAAAAGTTGATTCCCTCTTTCTTTCACCGTGTTCTTATTCCCCCATTCACTCCATCCAGAGCGTGGATAACCAGTCTTGAAGCTTTCTGGTTCTTCCTTTGCACAAATAAGGCACATGTATACTATTTCCTACTCTTTCTAACCTGGAACAGTGCACTAGACTACTTTGTGTTTGTTCTGGTTTTCTACCTTCCTTTCTTCACTTAACAATTCTGAATTATTTCGTATTAGTTATAGAATGTTCCTTACTTTAACCAGCTGTACCGAGCCAGCTGTGGTGGTACATGCATTTAATCCCAGCACTTGGGAGGCAGAGGCAGGCGGATTCCTGGGAGTTTGAGGCCAGCCTGGCCTCCATACCACATTCCAGACCAGCTGGAATGAGACTGTCTCAAACAAACAAAAGCAAAAACCACAGAGCACCTACATAATACCTGTGTGGGCATTGTATCACTTATTCAGTCACTGTCCTATATATAGGCATTTAGTTTTCAATGTTAGACCATTATAAACTACACTACAGTGACTGACTTCATTTGTGCATGTTTGTGTTATGAATATACTTTCAGCATAAATCTAGAGGCGATTTTATATGTGTTTTTCTAGGCACCACCAGACCTCCTTACATAAATAGTTATATATTACTGTCAACAACTTATGAATGTGTCTGCCCTCTTCCCTTGTGGCCTTACTAACTGGAAATCATATTAGATTTTTAAACTTTTGACATTCAATTTATTTTAGTTGCATTTTTCATTTTTGAGTGAAATTAAGTACCATTTCAGATATTTTTGTTTTGTTTTCTATTTTGTGTGTGTGTGTGTTTATATACATGCACACACATGTGTATACCATAGCACATCTCTCCTTGCACCTGTATGTAACTTATGGGAATTAAACTCCATGCACCAGGCTTGAAGGGCAAAGGCTTTTATGATTAAGGGCTATGTTTTTATTAATTTTTATTTTATGTTTATGAGTATTGCCTTCCTGTATGTGAGTGCACTCATGTTGTGCAGTGCCTGCAGAGGTGAGAAGAGGGCGATGTCGGGTCCCCTGGAACTGCAGTTACAGACAGTTGGGTACTGAGATTCAAACCTGGGTCCCCTGCAAGAGCAGACAGTGATGTTAACCACTGAGCCATCTCTCCAGCCCCATGTCTCTAATTTTTGTAAATTATCTCTTTTGTGTCTTTCACCCATTTTTATATTGGGTATTTTGGGGATGAGGGGGTCAGGGACTGTTTGAGGCAGAATCTTGCCATGTAGTCCAGGCCGGCCTCCAATCTATGATCTTCCTGCTTCATCCTCTGGATTACTGTGAAGCAACACCACACATAGATCCTTGTGATATTTTGTTGCATGTATTTTCTGCTATTATTTTCCATTGGTCTTTGACAATATTCTTTAATATGTTTATCTGTAGTGGTGGTAGAAGCCAAAGTCTCTACACTTAAATAAACAAGACCACAGCACATACAATTCACCCACCAGAAAATATCTTTAAACTTACAGCAGTACAAATATACCTTCAACGGTAAGAGAGCCTTGTTAGGTATCAAGAACTTTGCTCTATCCAGTATGAGCAATACTTTCTTCCCAGTGTTCTGAGATGAGACTCGTGGGAACCTGGTGTTAGATATGTCCCTAAAGAAGCACTTAGGCACAGCACAGCCTGGCTGTGACATCTGCTTCAAGCAAAACAGTTGGTTGAGCTCCACTTTCTTGGACTTGATCATTTTTTTGTACTCCACCCACTTCCAGGAAGATGTGAAGCATCTCTCTGATTCTGAGTACAAGCAGTGTCATACAGCAGGCCTTCTTGCCATTTATGTATTGTGTCATATTTTATCTAATCGTATATTTGCAACTATTTTCTGTTTCATAACCTAGTTAAAGAAAGTCTTGAAACTAAACAAAAATTTGACCCTTTACCAAGGGAGAGATGGAAGCTGCTAGCCAATAAGGAGCCATTGCTGGGTTGGTATATGTGAGCTGGGATGGGACAGTGCAGGTAGACCTCAGCTTAGTGCTGGTGTGGGCAACTTTCTTGACACCTTCTAGCTTCTGTTATGTGTTCATCAGAAGCAGCAATGCTAAGTGATTAAGAGTCTGTAGAATTAGACATTTGGATTTAGATTCTATTTCTTTTTAAATTATTTTTATTTTATGTGTATGACTGTATTGTCTACATGTATGTAAGTATACTACACCTGTGTTGTGCAATACTTGCAGAGGTTAGAAGAGGGCTTACGATCCCCTGGAATTGGAGTTATGGACAGCTGTTAACTACAGTGTGGGTTCTGGGATTCGTACCTGGGTCCTCCAAAAGTCCAGCCCCAGATTTATAGTAATTTCTGTAAGTTGTACTTTATAACATCTGCTACACTCAACACCTCAGTTCCTCAAACCTCATAAGTGAATTAATATATATATAAAAAAAAATCTTAGGATGGTGATCACTTAGGAATTGTTAGCTTTTATCATAACTGGCCACATAAGAAGTGTTATGAGGTATTTTGAAGCCTGAGTAATTCAAAGTGCTAGTCATGTGTACCATAAATGCTAATCATTAACTTTTCAATCCTTTATTTTTGGAAGAAAGTTTCTATTTTAGGATATCTTTGTGTTGAGAACATAGGATTAATCTCATTGGTGATTGCTTTATTATCAGTTATTTCTGCCTATGAAAAACAGTCATTGTGTCCTGAGCTCAGCATATCCCAGGCTGCGTGAACCTTGCCTTGTTCTCATTCTGAGTCAGCTTAGTGGCTATTTTGACTCTTTGTAAAAGCCCTCACCCTCACCCCCAATGAAGCCTCAAAGAAGAGTCGAGTCCATGGATCACGGGTCTTTGCTGTTGACAGCAGTTACTGCTCACTCAAGTAAGCGATTATCTGCCCTTTTATGTTGTGTGCAGTTAATCATGCCAAACATTTCAGCTACAGACTTCATTATGTCATCAGAAAACTTCCCCAGGCCTGGATAGAGCTCAGTGGTAGAGCACTTGCGTAGCATGTACAAGGCCATGGGTTTCGTTCTCGGCACAATAAAAGGAAAACAGCAACAATAACAAAATTTTTTTCAGAGCTTAGGAATGATCTGGCTAGCAGAGGTGCATGGATCTTCCCTGGGTCCTGTTTCTGGATTTAGGGGATAGAGAGAAGGGAGTGCTCTGGTTTTTTGATTTACCCTTTTGCCTAACCTATCCTCAAATCCATAGTCTTCCTGTCTCACCTGCTGAGTGCTGGGATTACAGATAAAAGCACACCCAGCTAAGCAGGATTGGGGACCAGACCAGGGCCTTTACACATTCTAGGAAGTGCTTTACCACTGAGCTGTATCCACAGCCCTAAAGGAGAGTTATTAATGGCAAATTTATGAGTTCTATTCTGATGCCAGGCAAAATCACTGAGGATTCAGGTAGCACTACATTCTTCAACCCCATTGTGAGGTGTTTTAAAAATTAATTTCTTTTCTTATTTTATGTGGAATATTTTGCCTGCATGTATAAGTGCACCCATGCGTGTAATTCACATGGAGGCTAGACAGGGGTATCCGATACCCTAAAACTGGAGTTGGAGACAGTTGTTAGCTGCCATGTGGGTGCTGGGAACTGAACCCAGGTCCTCTGTAAGAACAGCCAGTGTCTAGCCCCTCATGAGATATTTTAATATTTATATTTTAAAGATGAGGAAACTAAAACACAGAAAGATTAAGTAAAATATCAAGGTCACTGATAGCCATTAGAGGCATAAATCCAACCCATGCAAAGCCTTCTGCAGAGCTTGTCCCACCTTACCATGTTGGTGCCAACAGAAAACCAAAGAAATAGGCACCGAAGGCCCAAGGACAATTATCACCAGTGACCTATTCGATCTGGCTTTCTTACTGTCAGTGTAGGCTTTCCTCTCCAGTAGAGCAGAGAGATTGCTCCTCCCTTCCCCCTGTGGTTCTTACCCAGTCTTTGTTTTCTGAAAATGTAGCTGGGCCTGCTTAGCATGTTTAGCAGAGCAGCTGGAAATATACTCATGTGGCCAGCACTAACTGGTTTTGTTTCAGTTGGTCTGGTTTTTGAGTTTTCAAAGTTTAGAAGTTCCTAATTCTCTACTGACAACAGCAGGGAAGAGTAGTCCTAATATAGTTAAATTGCTTCTTACAAACAAAGTTTGGAAACAGAAGGTCCAGGGAAGAGCCTTTTGATAAAGAGAAAACAGTGTCTATGTCCAAAATGAGACTTAAGGCTATTATAGACATAGTAACAACAGCATTCAGAAATAAGTACAGTCACTGAAAACTACTTTCAAAGAAACACCAGATGAGATTTATGACATCATTTTATATATGATTAGATATCCACCCTGAAGTGAGGGACAAATCTATTTCTTTTGCATATCAGAAAGGTTTGCTTAGCTTATTGCTAGCAGAACTTAATCTCATGGGTGTTTGTTCTAAGCAGTGTGAGAAACAGTTTATTTTGTTTGGAAGAACTACAGAAGGAAGGATAGCATTTAAGAAAATGGGTGACAGTGGAGTGGTTCAATAGGTAAAGACACTTGCCACACAAGCCTGGAAACCTGAGTTTGGTCCCTGGAACCATGAAAAAATGGAAAGAACCTTTTCCAGAGTTGTCCTTTTACCTCTACACATGTGCATAGCAGGTGTGCTCCCTGCTCCCTCTCCCCCGCCACACACACACACACACACACACACACACACACACACGAGCGAGGAAATGGACTGGGAATGCAGATGAACAGTAGCATGCTCACCTAGCATGCTTGAGGCCCTGGACTTCATTTTCATAACTGTCAAAAAAAAAAAAAAATGTTCAGGGCTGGAGAGATGGCCCAGCACCCACATGCCTGCTAACAGCTGTTTGGAACTCCAGTTTCAGGTGATCCAGTGCCCTCTTCTGACCTCCTTGGGTATTGCGTGACATGGATGCACTTAATGTCCATGGAGGCAATAAACTCATACACAAAAAATTCAAATAATAAAATATTCCAAAAAAAAAGATGTTTGGTCTCCTTTTGGTACCAGTATCTCCTGAGTGTCTATAACCTAGGCTCAGTACCTCATAAAGCAATATGTGTATGGCTCTATCATCCAAGGTTGACGCCTTGTTTCTGGCTGCCAGCAGCTTATCAGAATCCTTTTTGTTTCAGGTGTCTGTCCTCGGTTGCCCTGACCCAGTGGTGCATGAGATTGCCTATCAATATGGAAAAAATGTTGGGATAGCCTTTCAGGTTGGTACGCTTAATTATGGGAATGATGACATCAGTATTCAAATGTCAAATCTTCCGAGCATTTGCAGCTCTATGGGTGTGGTGTCTACATTCATTTTTCCCTTTTGCTAGCTCATAGATGATGTGTTGGACTTCACCTCATGTTCTGACCAGATGGGCAAACCAACATCTGCAGATCTGAAGCTTGGGTTAGCCACTGGCCCTGTCTTATTTGCTTGTCAACAGGTAGGTTTTATTCACTCTGGCACACTGCTGAGGACCCCACAGAATCAATTTCTCCAGGCAAGCTAATAGGAAAGTTGGAAATAAAGAACAGCTGAGGAGGCATTTAGACAGGGGACCACAGATCTAGATTTCATCTTGGTTTCATGACTGAAATGTTAGCACCAAGCCTTATCTGTGAAATAATTTTCCTCTCTGAGTTATTGTGAGGACTTTTTGATACTATGTCTTATAAATTGTGAAGTGCCATGTGGATTTAAGGTAGCACAAGAATATATTTTGAGTTGTGGCCAAGTGAACAGTTCTCACTTTTGTGATCGTACTACTGGGCTTTGGGTATGCCTCAAAGCCTCTTTAAAAGTACAGGAAGTATCCAGAAAGCCTAAGAAATTAAGCCTAAGAAATTCCTAAGTTCTAGAAGTTTAATAGGTTATTTACTGCTCTGCCTTGGAGCCTCAGTCATTGCTTCAAAATGTGAAGTCAATGGAATATACTAGAACCACATAGTTCCTTCTTTGTTCCAAATTGAGAGATTGTTAAGGAAGTAAGTAAAGCTGCCTCATGTTCTTCTTAATATGGATGAGATGCTTAGGAAGTACCAAAGATGTTGCAGTGACTTACAAGCAGACATTTTCACAGTGTCTTCTGGACCCTGGCCATATTGCTTTCCCCTCTGCCAAATGTTACTTGGAATAAATGGGGCGTTAGCTGTGCTTGGGCGCTTTAACAGATTTTCATCTTAGTGGCATTTAACTGGTTATGTAGCAAAGTAATAAGAGGGTCATCACTGTGCATGGAATTTAAAACTAGCTTTTTGTTCTAAAATTTTCAAAGCTTTTATTAGTCTTTTCATGATTGTGTTTGTATTCTTTCTTTAAATTTGCAAAGATAAGTTGTATATTCTGTAGAACTCAGTGCTTTCATTTTGATTAAAATGACCTTCCTTTTGACTCATTTCTGATTTAAGAGACAGAGTGATCATCTCTCATCCTCCTATCTAGCAGAGCCATGGCAAGGGTAATTTATCCTAGGAGAGGCTAATGCCTGGGCTGGGTAGCATGAGCGGACAGTCACAGTCAGCTGAAAGTAAGGACTATGAGCAAAGATGACGGGGTATTGAGTAGAAACATCTATCCTCATTACCAAGCTCCATCTATCCTCATTACCAAGCTCCATCCGCCCAAAATTTTGAGGCCAAGGTAAGAAGTGAAAGGTGTGTGATTCTGAGGATGTTGGCACAGGCCTGTAATATCATGATGGAGAATCATGATTTTGAAGCCATCTGGACTGCACAGACCCTGTCTCAAAAAACAAAAACAAAAAATAGGCATGTTATCAATCGTGGGTCTCTTCTCCATGAGGCTATGGGACATACAGCCTAAAATTCAGATTATTACTGTGTATGCCATGTTCAGAAAGAAAATTATTTTTAAAAATCCTTTTATAATATATAGTATATATTTATGTATTAAGACATGAATAAGAACATTTTCTTTTATGCCATAAATAAAGCATTCATAAGCCATATAAATACAAATGAAGGTATATCTGATACTAGAAAAATTAGTCGCTGGACTGGCTAACATTTGTTGTACAATTACAAACCTTCATCATGTCAGACACAGGTTAGTAAACATGAGCAAAGGATGACAGCATGATCAGTTGTGCATGCTGGACACTATCTAACTCAGGAAAGACTCAGCTGAGGCCCTGAGCCTCTCAGTGAAAAGATTTAGTCTGCAAAACATTTTGTTTTGCTCTGTGTTATAGTTTGGTTTCTGTTGTTGAGATAAAACATGAACCAAAAGCAACTTGGGGCAGGAAATGGCTTATCTGGCTTGTAGGTTACAGCCCATCGAGGAACATAAAGGAAGGAACCTGGAGACAGGAGCTAAGGCAGAGACATGTAGGATCACTGTATACTGGCTTGCTTTCCCTGGCTTTCTCAACTATTTCCATAATATAGCCTAGGCCCACCTGCCTAGGGATGGCACAGCCCATTGCCTAGGCCCTTCTGTGTCAATCAGCAATTAAGAAAATGTCTCACAGATGCCCACAGGCCAGTCTGAGGGAGGTAAGTCTCAGCTGAGGGTCCCTCCTCTCAGGTGACTCTGATTTGTGTTGTGTTACCCAGAACTGACCAGCACATCTTACTTATAGAAATCTCAACAATTACAAATATTTGTCATGAACTCCATGATACAAAGACTGGCCTCTTTTGATTGATTATAAACACATTTCTAAAGGCATTAATTTACTTTCCTCTACACGAAGAATTAGTAGCTCATTCTACATTCAGATAAAATGGGGGCAAGAATGGACAGTGAATGCATAGATCATATGGATTATCTGTCAATGTTGTTTTGGTTGTTGAAGTTGGGGCAAAGGAAAGAAGGTTACAAACCATGACTGTTTTGTACTTTACTGGGAAATCCCAGGATCATGAGGTACTCAGTAATCCTTGCCAAACAGCACCTTTTTCATTGCCTGTAAGGCACTGGGAGAAGGAGTTAGAAGGCCAGGGAGTTACAAGAACAACCTCAGAAGAGGGAACACATGATGAGGCCAAGGAGGAAGTGACTCGAGACAAGATGCACTGCATAAATAGGCTGATTTTTCTGTCTTGTGACACATGAGCCAGAAGTTAGTCAAACATGTATTTATAAATTGTTCTAAAATAAAACCCTCAATTTAGGCTCTATTATGGATTATACTATTTAAAAAAAAAAAAAAAAAGGTTCTTAACAAGAAATCTGCCAGAAGTTTATGAGGCTTAAAATAAGTTTGGGTAAAACAAGTTCAAAAAATACAGCATTACAGTATCTTGCTTTAATTTTTAAAAGTATTGATTTTAGTTTATAAAGGGTTCTTTCTTAACTTGCCCCTTATCTTACAACTCCTCTTTGTGGAAGATACTATGGTTTGCTATATAAATAAGAGACTGAGACTCAGGCTTGGCCAAAATTAAACATCTGGTTAATGGCACAGAAGGCTTCTCAAGTCTTTTGAAATCAGCATTCATTTTACTATGCCATACATTATTATTGAAACTAACAATGTGGATAATAGTACCCAGTAGATTTACCCACAAAGCAGGTAACTGGTGTGCCCTGGCACTGAAGATACAGAAGACTGTATTCACTCTTATTTGTGGTTAACATACCCATTTACTAGAGTACTTCTAGGATATGTGTTATCCTTTCCTATAGGTGGGTGAGTCTTGTTCACAGATTTGTCTTTGAACTAATCGATGTGTATAATACTGAAGGCTGACCTGAATGAAGATCATTATGTTGCCTAGATGGCAATCCTCATATATCTGTCTCCCGAATACTGAGATAACAGGCATGTGCCAGTAAACCTGGCTTGCCTTCTTTTTAAATGTGTCACAGTGAGTAGTCTTGAAATTAGACTTCACTGAGCTAAGCCCTGTTCAACAAGTTCTGCCATTTTTATCTATATCTAGGAAGTGTTTCCTGATGACCATTGTTGTTATTGTTATTGGTTTTTCCCTATAGCCTCAATTGGCCTGGAACTCACTGTGTAGACAAGACTGGCTTCAATCTCACAGAGAGCAGCCTGCCTTTCCTCCCAGATGCTGGGATTAAAGGCATGTGCCACCACCACCCCCTGGCATCTGATGGCCATTGGTTTCAGAGATTTAAGGTGCTTCAAGATGCTGGGGCTTGGTGGTGAATTATTTGCCTAGCATATATATGGCCCTGGGTTTGAGTCTTAACATCCAAAAAGGGAAAAAGAAAATATTCAGGATTTCTGGGGAGGGCCCAATGATGGTAGTATATTAGTATATTCCATACATGTTTTCTTTCTTTTCTTTTTTTTTTTTTTTTTTTTTTTAATCTTTTACAAGGGTCTCCTTGTAGCTCCAGCTGACCTTGAACTCACAGAGATCTGCCTGCCTCTGCCTCCTGAGCGCTGAGATTAAAGGTGTGCCCTTATATGTTTTCTTTAAAAGCAGAAACTTGGACCTCAGTTGGTAGGCTCAATACCCAGCACTTGAAAGGTGGACAGGACCAGGAATTCAAGGTTATCCTCGGCTATATGGTGATTCCAGTGCCAGCCTGGGCTCCATGAGACTGTCTCAAAACCCAAAAACATTGTCAAAGACTTTATTCATAAGTACAAACCAGAGCTAGAGGCAGCTGTTTATAATGGATCTGTACACAATCTGTTCTTGGACAAGAGCTGGGAAATACAGCATATATCCTAAACAAACAAGCCTCTACCATTTTTTTTCTAAAATTCTCTTTACAGTGACATAACATTTCACCTAAATTTGCTGTGTTGTCTTGGACTTTTATGAATTTTCTCAGACTGAATATAAATTTTTGTGTGCGTTTGCCCTCCTCACATTTTTTAGAGTGTGGTTATATACTGTCTGACAATTATTTTTGCTATTTATTATGTTCATAAAGATATAGAACTGACTAACAATATTTGAATTTTTTTTTTTGCATAAACCGGCTAGTTCTCGTCCCTAAAAATAATATTTAGACAGGTAAATGTGGAAATGTAAGAGCCAGGGAATTTGTTTGTTTGAGACAGGGTCTCCCTGTAGCCCCAGCTAGTATGTGTACCAGGCTGGCCTCAAACTCAGAGATCTGCCTGCCTCTGCCACCTGCCTCCCAAGTGCTGGGATTGAGGATAAGTTCTTTTTAAAAACTTTCCTTTTTTCTTCTTCTGTCACTAGACCTAAAATGTCAAGCTGTAGCCATATTTCCAACTGCCATCATCAGCCCCTGCACCAGCTGCCCAGCTTATGCTGTCATAGTTGAGGCCTTGCAGTTACCAAAGTTTTGTTTGGGCAAATGCACCCCAATGTGCTGATCCCCTGTTTAGTTTTATGAGCATTTTACAGTTAGAATCCAATTCATCCACAGGTGGTTTTTCCTACTCTTAAAGCTGAGCGTAAGCAAACAAAAAATGTCACTCAGTCTGGGGCAAGCAACCATTCTTTCCTCTTTCTCATTGCTTCCTCAAGAAGCTGGGGTAGGGAAATGCCTCCCGAAGTTTAAAATTTGCATATTAGCCAGTTTATGCTGCTGTTTTAAAGGAAGAACACTTGCTGCAAATGTTATTTCAAATTCTGCTTTCTCTATGTTTTTCACAGCAAAAGCATCAGAGATACAGCCTGATCAGCACATTTTATCACATTTGTTTATATTGAACAAGAAGCCCATACACTACAAACGGGGTGATTTTGCTATATGCCGAAGACAGTATCAAGTCTGGTTTAGGGCCTTAGACATATGCCTCCAAATGATGCATTTAAAAAACTAAAACAGTCTGGAGAGATGGTTCAGTGGCTATTCTTGCAGAAGACCTGGGTTTGATTCCCAGAACACATGGTGGCTAACAATTGTCCATAACTCCAGTTCCAGGGGATCTGACACCCTCTTCTGGCTTCTACAGGCACTGCAGGACACGGGTGCTCTTATTTACCTCTAGGCATAATACACATAAAAATAGAAAAATTCAAAATTAAAACAATGTCTACCTAAAGATTTGGCTTTTAAATGAGCAAAATTTGGTTTCTTAATTTCTGTTTTCTTAAGTTTTATTTATGTGTTTTCCCTGCGTGCATGTAAGTGTGCCTATGTGTGCAAAAACAAAATATTTTACTCCTAATGCAAAGCAGTGGTTTTTGCATAAGAACTAAGCAGTTTCTGGCTGTTTAAGTTCTCTAAGCATGTTTAGAACTTTGTTCCCAAGCATACACTGTTGTAGGAAAAGTACCATTCCTTATCTGCCATCATCTGGCTAGGACTTTTCTATCCGCCCTATTTTTCTTCTACCAACACTACAGTGATGATTACAGGACAACTTACCTCATCTTCCAGGCTCACTGCCAGGGAAAAGCATGGACATGCCAGTGACTGAACACACCCTACCTTTTATCTCACAGAACTGTAGACTGCTAGAAACTGGAGATTTCAACTCAGACGACAGAAAAGGAGCCTAAGCAGGTGAAGGAACTCATTTGGCAGGGCAGTTGGTGGCAGAACCAGAACTAAAGCTGGGTCCACAAGTGATGTCTGTTGTCCTGCCTCCTTTATTCCGCTGATGCTGACAGTTCTCCTAAATAGCAGCTAAGAAAGAAAGACGATGGAAGATTTTATCTTCGGTGCCCTTTTAAACAACTTTTCTTGTGTGTCTGTATCTGATGTCTTTGAGTATAGGTACACAGGTGCCACCTGCAGATGACAATTTTTCAGGACACAGTTCTTCCATTGTGGGTTCTTGGGGTCAAACTCATGTCATCAGCCTGAGCCATCTTCACAACCTGCCTCTTCATTTTTCCTCTTTTTGCCATCAGATCTTGGATCTTTTTTCTCCTCTTAATTTGTATCTGAAGGAATTTGCTCTTGCACTAGCCATAGACCCTACAAGAGTAGAATCATTTTTCCTCCCCTATACAGTCATTTAATGGTGCTAGGTCTGGACCTAGGACCCAACATGCTAGGCAGGTGCTCTTGAGTTTACCCCTCCTGTCTTTTTTATAACTCCCTACAGTGGCCTGATTACTATCTCCTCTAATCCAGTGGATTTCAGTTTTGGCTGCTCATTAAAAAAACAAAACAAAAACTGGGGAGTTTTGATAATCACGAGGCAAAGGTATAATCAGATTTCTTGGGATCCAGGCATTTTACACACGCACATGCATATGCACACCTCAGATGGTTCCAGTGTGCAGTCAAGAATGCCTAATTCCTAACCCCAGTGGATGATTCTCAAAATACTGGTCTACATCAGCATTATCGCCACCACCTGGAACAGCATTCTCAAGCCATAGCCTACCAAATTAGAAACTGGGGAGAGGCTCAAAAGGCAGGACAGGTGATCCTAATAACAGTTTGAAATTTTAGAACCATCAGTGAAGCCTGTGAGATGTACTTTTCCCTTCTGGCTCTGTTACTCAATACTGGACTATCATAAAACATCAGAAAGAACAAGGGTCAGTGGGGGCTGCCTCTCAGCTGCACACCACAATCCCTAGGCACTGAAAACAGATGTTTTCTCATAGCTCATCTTAAAACTGCTACCATTTACTGTTTCCTCCATCACACAGACACTTCTAAAACTGTGTTCATTTGTACACTTGCTTGTCTGTATGTGTACTATACACATGGCAGGTGTCCAGAGGCCAGAAGAGGGTGTCGGATGCCTTGTGACTTGAGGTACAGGAGATTGTGAGCTCCACAATGTAGGTGCTAAGAACCAAATACTGCTCCTCAGGAGCAGCTAGTTCTCTTAACCACTGAACAGTCTCTCCAGCCCACTTGTTTTTTCTTGTTTTCTATTGTTACAAGCTAGTGTTTAGCCACTTCGTTCCTGCAAAAGCAACAAGTATTTCCTTTCTTTATGTTTAGTTCCCAGAAATGAATGCTATGATAATGAGACGGTTCAGTTTACCAGGGGATGTGGACCGAGCTCGACAATATGTATTACAGGTAAGACTTTTTATTTATTACAGGTAAGACTGTTTTTTTTTGTTGTTTGTTTTGTTTTAGGGTCTTTTTTTGACAGGATCTCCTTGTAGCCCCAGCTGGCCTGCAACTTGCTATGTAGGCCAAACTGGCCTTAAACTCACAGAGATCTGCCTGCCTCTGCCTCCTGAGTGGTGGGATTAAAGGTGTGGGCCACCGTGCCCAGTAAGATTATTTTTAAAGAACTTTTCCCCCACATTTATTTATCTTGTGTATGCACATACATGTGTCCAGCAGCCATGTGGCAGTCAGAAGACAAGTGGTAGAGTAGGTTCTCTCTCCTTTCTCTGTGTCCGGGGGATTGGCTCAGGTCATCAGGCATGGTGGGGAGTACCTTTACTTACTAAGCCATCTTGTCCACCCCCCAGGTAAGACTATTTTTAAAAGGCCAAAGGCAACAGCAGGTACAACAACCAATCAAGTTAACATTAACTAAAAATTAAATTTTAATTACAAGACCAAGCTGATCAACTCTTGATTTAACAAAAACTAAGACTAAAGTCATGTAAAGAAAAAAATTAATTTTTATTTATTGTATGTGTGTTGGGGGCACTCACAGCACTCATGTGGAAGTCAACCTGTGGGAGTCACTTCTCTTTCCATGTGGATCCTGGAGATGGAACTCAGGTGTTCAGGCTTGGCAGTAAGCTCTTTTCCCTGCTGAACCATCTCAGTAGCCCAAGGAAGCTCAATTTCATTTCTCTTCTAGAATACTTTGATAAAATTTCCATTCAGTTTATTCTGGGTAAGGCTTGAAAGTAATAGTCTTTAAAGTTACTCAGTTATACTCATATGTAGTCAAGGCTGAGTGAGACCTGTTAGGCTAGAATAAGCCTTCCTGTGTCCTGAGTATCACCACTGTGCTCAGTGCCCCTAATTTGGGGTCAGTGCTACGCTAGTAACAGTAGTGTCTACTCATACATGGTCATTCCTAAGGGATTGACTAAGGAAATGTGTCATTTGAAAAAAATCTTTGCACCATCATAGGCAAACTATACATTTATATGAAAAAAGAGAAGAACCATTTAATCCTGCTCAGGACTAGAGGCTTGTTTTAAATATATTGTTATATATCTTCAGAACTTTCTTGTAGAAGCTGGGTCTTTTTGCCTGTTTTCTTTGGTGCCTCTCTTTTAAGAAAAAGTTGTTTCCAGGGACCTGACTGGTGGAAAGAGAGAATCAACTCCTTCAGCTTGTCCTCTCACATGCATGTATATGGGTAGCACATGCCACACCCACAGCCACACACTGTAAATACATGAATAAATGTAATTATTTTTTAAAAGAATTGAGTTGGGGCTGGAAAGATTGCTCGGCAGCTAAGAGCACTGACTGCTCTTGCAGAGGACCCGGGTTTGAGTCCCAGCACCCACATGGCAGCTAAGAACCATCTGTAACTCCAGTTTTGGGGATCTGACACCCTCTACTGATCTCCATGGGCATTGCATGACACCGTGCACCTACCTATATGCAAGCATTCACTCGTGCACATAAAATGAAATACAATAGTAAAATTTAAAAAGAATGAGCCATTTCCGAATTCATAACCCTCCAGAGGCCACAGATTAAGCGAATGGAATGGAGTTAGCAAGCAAGCACTAGTGAGCAAGTGTGGTCTGAGATCTATATGTAAGTGTATGGCTCTTGAAAGAATTCTAAGTAGTTAAGTTTCAGACTTTTAAAAATTTTTTTAAAGGGACAGATTTCTTTTTAACTGGCTGCTATGCATTGTAATTTGCTTAAAGTTCCTTACCACCCTTCTGGAGACTGTTTGGCAGTACTATACAAATTCCAACAACATAAACACAAACTCTGGAAGATACAAATAGGAAGATCCATAAAAATACTGATTTTTCTTTTCTTTTGTGTTTTTAAGACAGGGTCTCCTCCCTGTAGCCCCAGCTGGCCTGGAACTCACTATGTACACCAGGCTGGCCTTGACCTCACTGAGCAAAGATACTGAATTCTTATGGCATTTTTTTTCCTCTCTAGTGCCAGGTACTGAACAGAGCATTGCACGTTCCAGGCAGGTACTCTCCATACTAAGCTTTACCATCAGCTTACTGTTTTTAAATTGCATAAGAGCGTACTATAAGGAAACATGAGTAAAACACTTTAAGCAAGGGCTTTATGCAAGATTCCAGTAGTACAGAAAGTAACCCAGTAACTGACAATGGGAGAAACCATATGAAATTAAAAGGCTTCTGTATCCTCAGCAGAATAAGGAGACATACATAATGGGAGAAAAAAAACTCAGGGCTAATGACTAAATTAAGAACTCCAAAATTAAATACCAAAAGTAAATCATTTACTAAGTGGGCTAATGAATAAAAACAAATGACCAGTAAATATTTGAAGAAGTGTTTGACCTTCTTAATCAGTTCTCAAAACTACTTTGAGACTCTGTCTTACTACAGTCAGAAGGCTATCATAGTGAACACAAATGCTGGCAGGGATGGAGGAGAAACAGCAACCCTTATTCACCACTCATGAGAATGGGACTCACACAGCCACTACGGAAGTCAGTGTGGAGCTGAGGGTGGAGGTGCTGGAGGGATGGCTCAGTGGTTACAGATAATAAAATATTTTAAAAAGCAGAAAACACTAACAATAGAACCAGCCTATGACCTGAGTATGAACCAATGTAACCAGAGACACTTCAGTCTATGCTGATGCCAGACTGTTCGTATAGCTAAGAAATGGATCTAACCTAGGTGTCGACCAACTGAAAAAGAAAAATGAAATCAAGACATTCATAGGAAAACTGATGGAACTGAGGATCATCATGTTAAGCAAAATAAGCCAGTCTCAGAAGACCTGGTTTTCTTTTATATGCATTCTCTAGATTTAAATTTGTATATGTCATGAAGTAGAAAGGGAACTGAAAAGGGGGAAAAAAGATCTTAAGTTGAGGAAAGAGGGACAGGGTCAGAGTTACGGAATGTATTTGCGTGAAAGCAGAAGAGGCGGTATTGAAGAGGACCAGCGGTGAGTGGGCTCGGGCAGTGGGGTAGAGCCGTGCAGGAGGAGTGAGGGAGAACGTGGTGGAGTAAGTGTAGAAAAGCCATGAGACCTATGGCTTTGTATGCTAACTGTAGCATTTTTTATTTTTTTGTAAAAAAAAAAAAAAAGGCCATTTGGGGTCTGGAGAGATGGTTCAGTGATTAAGAGCACCAGCTGTTCTTGCTGATGACTTGGGTTCAAATCCTAGCACCCCCATGGTGGCTAACAACCATCAGTAACTCCAGTTCCAGGGGATCCAATGCCTTCTGTCCTTCACAGGTACACTCATACACATAGAATAACAATAAATGAAAGAGAGAGTGGTGGGGAGGGGAGAGGAAGGGAGGCTGAGAGGAAGGGAAGGAAGGAAGGTCATGTTATAATCAGGCAGCCTTCCAGAATGTAACAAATATTTTGAGAAGAGAACCTACAAAATGGTCACATCAAAAGGCAAAGATAACAAAACTGACTCAGTATACAGTAAAAATACTGGGTGCCAGAAGGCAATAATCAGGACCTTCCAAATGAACATTTTAAGTGGAAAATTCTGTACTAAAACTGCTCACTAAATCTGCAGGTAAAATGAAGTCAACAGGTGTGGTGGCATGCCTTTAATCCTAGCACTTGGGAGGCAAGGTGATTTCTGAGTTTGAGGCCGGCCAGCATGGTCCAAAACAGCAAGTTCCAGGTCAGCCAGGGCTACACAGGAGACCCTGTCTCAAAAAATGAAAAGCAAAAAGCTTATTTCTCACATATTTTATTTGCAGATGCACTTGACCAAGATGTGTAGAAAAACACCAAGAAAGAGAAAGCAGCTTCTTTCCATGGCAAAGCAAACTAAACTGCCATATTTTTAGCAACTAGAAGAACATAGAAAACCAGGAGCTTTTCAGCAAGTTAGGAATATTGTACTCTAAATAACAGGAATTGAGAATCATGGAAGAGGAAGTTTTAGGCATGACTTGATTCTACAGTAGATGTTATTACATCAGGGAATAGTAGTTTGTTTAGTGTCCAGCTTTTAGAAAGCACCAACATTAGAAAACATCTTTAGTACAGTGGCACAAAAAAAGACAGAAGCAGGGGGTCCTCACAAAGGATAAAATCAGAAGTTGATGCTGCTATGGCAAAGGCAATCCACAGAAGGGAGACAGCAATAGAAGATAAGGATTAGGAAACACAGTTGTGAGTAAGCTAAATCTTTACATTTCCTAAAAGATAAGACAGATATCAGAAAACAGAGCTTTTCACTTTTATAAGCCCTTTTGTTTTTGTTTTTTAAATTGTATATAAACTTAAAAATTTTTCATTTAATAATTATAAGAGGGTGTGTGTATATATATATATACATATATATATATAGCTTTAAAAACTCTTAATACTTAGGTAAAAATAACAGGAAATAAGATAGCTTTTTGATGTTGAATCAGTTTCTGTATGTGCTAAAAGAATTAAAATGTGCTTCCCTGAGAAAAGGACATAAAGAGGAAGCTACACTAATGAGTTGGAAAGAGAACACCAGAACGTGGTCTGGCTACTAACTGTACAACTCACCTACAGCTCATCTGATCTCAAATGTGTTTTAATGTATCACAGCGGAAATCTAGGAGCTGACTCAGTCAGTGACATCTGTTCTGTTTTGTACTACAGAGTGATGGCGTGCAACAAACCACCTACCTCGCCCAGCGGTACTGCCATGAAGCAATAAGAGAGATCAGTAAACTTCGACCATCCACAGAAAGGGACGCCCTCATTCAACTTTCAGAAACTGTGCTTACAAGAGATAAATGACAGCCAGTTCTGTTCTTTCTGGCAGCTATTTTACCAGACTGTGCCTAACGAACTCTGTGAAACACTGCTTCATGTGCGGATAACCAAAAATCACTTTCAAAATAATTTCAACTTTATTGATGGGCAATTTTTTTTTATTGGCAAAGTTTTTCAGAAAACTTTTTAAATGTAATTAAGCCACTGTCATTATAGTCCTATAAATTCTAATTGAAGTACCCTGATGGTTATGTGTGGTATCGTTTACATTGTTAATATCCACATGTAAAGCCATTACACAAATAAATAATCAACATTAAAATTCAAATGGTTTGTCTTGTTTCACCATAGAAGTACAGATCAGAAAACTTTGAGGTCTGCACTTAAATCCATACTAGTTAAATTTTAACAGTATCCAAAATTTCATATGGGAGAATGACTTATTATAAAAGACTGTAGATAAAATTTAGACAAGTTCTTTACAAATTAAGAAAACATTCCACTTCAAAAAGGAAAAGCATACAGTAGCTAGCTGACACTAATGATATAAACTTTAAAAATAATAGGTAAAACATATGTGGAATAGTCACTGACTTGATAGGAACAATGGTCTTTAATTTGCAGAATATTTTGCACTATCACCGCTCACTGTGCTGTCCATAGTCTGTAACACCCAGTATATAATTTGAAACCCAAATAAATCCTCAATACACAGAAAACTAAACTGGAGTGATCTACTTTAAGCAGTATAGAATTATTCACAAAGAGAAAACATCCCTCTAACCTTCCCTTCAGAGGAGACACAAAGTGCATGTGTTGCATTCAGTTACCGTTTGTTCATATTTCTGTTTACTGATTAATACATGACCTACTTTCTTTCCCAATTATTTTTAAATCTTATGTTGCTACTTCCAGGTAATGGATTGAACAGTGCCTATTCACAAATAAATTACATCCACTTTTACAATATGTTAAAGGTAATTTCCTTTCAGTGAACCAGTGTACAGCAGTCCACTGTGAGCTGAAGGGCTAACACGGCACTCCTTGAGACTACCCAAAGAATGAAGACTCCAACAGACTGTCTTGTAAATAACTATCTTAGATTGTAAATCTGCAAAAATCGGTCACATTGCTGTTGGGACACATTAATATAAGGCTAAAAATACAAGTTAATATACTGAGAAAATAGAACCATAATTCTGCAATAAATCAGTTTCTCTCTCTCTCTCTCTCTCTCTCTCTCTCTCTCTCTCTCTCTCTCTCTCTCTCTGTGTGTGTGTGTGTGTGTGTGTGTTTAAAGCAAACCAGTAAAGGAGAGGACAAAATCCTTTGGTTCACTTATGTATTTAGGAATGAAAAAATTTATAATGCAAATTTCACTCATTAAAAAACTTAGATACAAATTACAACATTACAGATAATCCTTTGTTTCACATGGAGACCTTAGAGACTCAAGTAAGGATGAATACTTAGGTAAGTGTTACACAAACTGGAAGCATCTTGGAATTTTTAAGTATATTTCAATACATAAAATTTTATGCATGCTTTAAACACAGTATTTTTTAAAATGAGAATTTAAACAAAAAAGTATGACCAGCACCAGCATTTAAGTTCTGGTTTTAATATTAGTCTGACACAGTGTTAGTAGCCATGCTGCACTGACACATGGAATGGTACATTCTGAATCATGATTTGTTAAATAGAATACCCCATATCCCCAGAATATTTAGGCTGGTCATAAAGTTATCAATGTGTAAGTACATACGCATAATCAATTATAGGCAGCCTCTTGTATAAACTGCTGTTTAGCAACATACAAACTGCCTCAGGTTTATGCTTACAGGTAAACATTCAAATATACCAATCAAACAGCATGTTCTGAAAATATGGGCACATTTTAAAACATTAAGACAATTCTGTTAACCATATAGTCCCACAGTATGACTCAGTAATAAGAACCTACATGAAAAGAAAAAAAAGAAAAAAAAAAAAATAGAAAGAGGGAAAGAAAAAAAAAAAACTAATCAGTATAGTGCATGATTGATTCAACATAGTTCCCGGGGAAGAGTCCAGTCACTCGATTGCAGACTCCTTCAAACCAGCCATCATCATTCTTCTTTATAACATAGATGATTGCACCCTCCTTAAACGACAGCTCATCATCCTTGTCTTTTGTATAATCATATATTGCAACAACTGTGGAGAAAACAATTGTAATACCACACTGAGTGCACTAGATCAACATTTACTTGATTTTAAAATTAAATGTCAATTAAATCTACAGTATACCAAAATCGGGTATTTTTATGAGGACTTAATTCTTTTTCTATCAGTGTTAAGTAGGTCACTGGCTAACCAAGTCCCTAAATCACTAGTCTGATTTTATGGGCACACTAATAATTTGATCACACTAAAGAAGTGTTTTGGTACTACTAAATTAATGAAAGATCTCTGAGGCCACTAAGAAGGCTCGGCAGGTAAAGGTGCTTGCTGCCAACCTGCCAACCTGCATTTGATCCCCAGAGTCCCACATGGCGGAGGGGGGGTGGACTGACTCTATTAGCTGTCCTCTGATCTACTATGGCACGCCCCCCACCCACACACTGAGATCAATGTAATTTTTTAAATCTCTGAACTGAAGTAATTTTGAATTTTTGTTTTTGATAAATGCTGGACCAAGATTCTTAATTCTGCCTCAGCCTTTCAACTGCTAGGGTTAAAGACTTGTGCTACCATATACCTAAGCACTGAACTGAGGATTTATTAAGTATTTCAGCTCATTCATCCAAATATTCATGAGTGTCTAAGCAAATAATTTTTCAAAGCATTAATGGACTAAACGCTACATAGCATTGGGGAGGCCAGGTAACAAGTCATCCAGTCCATCCAATCTGTTCATACCACTTATTTACTGGGAAGTAATTCTCCTACTTATTCAAAGTTCCATGCTAGTTGACGAGGCTATACTCAGAATTTTTAAAGGGGGGAAGGGGAGGTTGCCTATGTTTAAAGTTTTTTTGGGGTTATTTTTGCTTTTTTTTTGAGACTGTGTTATCACTATAGAGCCCCAGCTGGCCTGGAACTCAGTGGGTAGACAGATTGCCTGCCTCTGCCTCCTGGCCTTAAAAGCTTGTTTTTTTTAAGATGGCAAAATTGAATAAAATCCAAGTAAGACTCAAAGAAATTTGTAATTCTTCCATATTTGATGACACAAAGTCCAAAATGTTCTTGTCTCAACTGAGGAGTTATCTAGATCAGATTGGCCTTTGGGCATTGGGGGGTGGGGAGGCTGTCTTGATAGTTAATTTACTCAGAGCACTGTGGGGAGCACCATTCCTAAGGCTGGGCCCTTAACTGTGTGGGAGTGAAGAAAGCTAGATAAGCATAAACAGCCACAGGCAGCATGGATGTATTCATTTCTCTCTGCTCTTGACTTGTGAATATTATGTGACTAGTTGCTTAGATTCCTGTTGGGCTTTCCTGTGAACGAGCACTGTGACCAGGAATTATAGTCTAAAATAAACACTTTTTCTCCCCTTTAAAGAAATAAAATAAGTTATCTTTCTTTCCAATTAAAATATTCTTGCTTTTCAGTGTTGTAGAAGGGAAAGCATAAAACAAAAACAAGACACTGTATGAAGTGGATTCATGAGTCCATTTCCTTCCATTTTAGTTTTTAAGAAACAGCATTGTGATTATGATCTCAAAAGCATAAAGTTAAAAAATATACAAAATAAATTGAATTAAATAGTATCCCAGAATTATCTATGGCTAAAGAACTTGCTAAGAAGATTAAGTGATTGTTAGACATTAATAATTAATCATCAATAAAGAAAAGCTTTTTAAATGACTAAACTTTAGTAATATTAATTTTTGTACCTAGTCATAGTGGATGAAATTCACAGTGGTATAGATGACTGTTATACTGTCCTACAAAAGGCTGATACCTTCAAGTACAATGAAAATTACTTCATGTTCCACTTAAACAAACAGCTGTTAAAAGTACTGAACCAAATTATGTTTGTTTTCTAGGTTCTACTTTGTAAGGGAAGAAGTCTGATCCCAAAGTATATATAATTATATAATTTCATACAATTTCTCTCACTGCTAAATTTTTAACCATTAGTAATTTGATGCCAAGTCTACCGCCTAGGGTCTAATCCAGAAAGAAAGCCAAATGTTCCTTCCATATTTACTGTAGAGTTCCTTGGAATATGTCTGTTAATTTAATACAAAGAATATCATCAAATTGGTATATATTAGGGTAAAGTTGAGTTACCAATTAGGACTTTTAGAGTAGTCCTGTCAAAAATTGTTGGTCCAAATTAAACAGGTTTCATTATCTTTTCATTATAAAGGTGGCTATTAAGAAGTTAAATATAATCCTACTAAATCTTTGCTGTGTCGAGAGGGGACTGAGACACTATGCAGAACATGTTGCTGTCAAAGTTACAGTGATTCCTCTGCCTCTGCTCCTGAGTGCTGTGATTCTAGGCATACACTATCCTGCCTGGTTTAATCCTATTAAATCTTAACTTGATTTAGACTGGAGATCAATAAACAATGACCAATGGACAAATCAAATGAACCACTGCCAATTTCTAAAACATCTTCATATATATTATCAATTTGTTGATTTATATAATAAATGATTCCACTTTCAGTTAGAGGTTTCACTATAAGAAAATACAGGTTAAAAGCACAATTCAAGACTATTTAAGTCTGTTAGCCTCAAAGTGAGGTGCATGGGAATCTAAACATAAAATTCCAGACTTCCTTAGTGATATATAAAATATTTGGTATTTTAAAATATGAAAAAGGAAGACAAGAAACTTGCTATTGACGACACATATCCTAAACTTTGGAAACAAAGAGTGCTGCTGGTTTCAGAGCTGTATCCTCCTGCTTAAAGTCATTTAATCAAAACAGTGAACGGCAACGTTTTTCAAAAGCAACTGAAAAGATCAATTAAATTAAAAGCATTTTTCAGATCTTTATAGAAATGCAGATTTTTAAATAGTATAGAATTGGACAGAAGTAAAAGAAACTCCAGAAACCTAGTTTGTTTCTTCCCATCTACATTTCTTTATAATTACAGAATGAGTTACGTTAAGTGAACTTGGACTTTAGAATGAATTTCATGAAACAAAATTCTAGTGATTTATCTTTTTAAGAAATTCTCTGAAAACCTTGAAGGTTTTTCTCAAGACAACATTAATATTTTTAAGTATTTAAATATGAAAGTTTTCTATTTTAATTAAAAGAGCAGGAAAAAATAATTTTTAAGTTTTAAATGTAAGCACAGCATGTAATCCCAGCATCTGGCAGGTAAAGGTGTGAAGATCAGGAGTTTAAGGTTATCCCAGGCTACATAGTTACTTCCTGACCAGCCTGAGTTACATGAGAGCCTGTCACAAAAAAATATTTAAAAAAGAAAGGAAAAAAGTGTCAAGTCATTACTAATTCTGTAGGACCTCCGTAAGGCATTTACCTCCTTTCTGTGCATTAGCTGTCTACAAAATACAGACAAGCAAATCAATATGAAGCTAGAAGCACACACAGTTTGAAAAAGCACACTTAACAATTTTAATTTAAAATATAAAGAATAAAAAGCCTTTTTATATTAGTAAAGAATTAAAAGTATATAAAGTAAAATTCAAGTGAATCACCAAGACTGGTAAGACAGTTGAAGTTAACACACAAGATGAAGGGTTTTTAACAGTACTAAAATTCTATAATTAGGTTATTGTCTTTTAAATAAATTCCATAGTAGCAGTACCTTACCTTTCTCAATATAGTTTTTGGGGGCCCATGTAGGATCCCCATCTGCATAGGGATCACTGTACTGAACTACTGCAGCTTCCTCATCTTCATAGTCCACTGGAGGAGGTGGTGGTGGAGGTGGAGAGTCGTCAAACATGGGAATGTCATCTGGTGGGGGTGGGGGTGGCGGAGTTGGGCTATCAGCAACTAGAAAGATTCAGATCATTAATTTCACTTAGAAATTATTCTAAATGGAAATCTGTAAATTAATAAAATTAACAAAGTTCTAATTCATACAGCATGCACTATATAAAACATGCAATGATTAGAAATAAAAGCTTGGTGTGTTAAAGTTTACACTGCTTTTAAGAGTAATTTTGCATTAATAAAGTGAGCTAAAAGTAAGGATATTAAGTACTAATTCAAGAGGTTAGACTATAATATCTACTTTCATGAGGATTACAGAAGTAAGAAGTTTCCTTATTCTAAGACTCAGATCAGAACAATTGTCATTTAGGCCTAGTTGCCTAAAATAAGCTTTATTCTTATCTGTCATTTGGGCTACAGTAAATGTTCTTACATTAAGAGTTTGGTAATTTTTTTTACTGTGTACATTCATGCCCTGCTGTTGGCTTTTAATAGCTTTAGTGTCTAGAAACTAAGTTTCAAGTAACATGTTTTTTATTTATTATTGCTTGTTTTAATGGAGAGAAAAACAAAGTTGGTAGTATCAGGACAGCATCTTTGTGAAGGGTTTTCTTTAGTTTAAATTTTAATAAGGAAAAAAGATAAAAAATTATTGCCAACTTGTAGAAAATCTCATTAAATATTTGCAAAAATAGTTATAGTCATAATCAAAATTTTAATGTTGGAAAGGAAGCTGATATTTTGGACTATTACTAATAAAATGATGTATGTGATGAATGAGGGAGAGACCAGATCCCAAAGATCCAATTTTCTAATTTAAAGACAATTAAGATTTAAACATAAAATGGTAAGAAAAGATGTAATAATTTTAAAAGAAACCAAAAGAACTTAAACAAAACAATAAAAATGACTCATACCTCCAATTCTAAATGACTATGGTGTGTATATATGTGTATGTTCTTTAAAGAAGCAAAGGTATTAACACTGAAATGGCAACCTTTAAGACTAAAACTTTATATACTGAACTGCTGAGGCACCAAGTCACAGGTGTTCCTATGATTAAGGAATTCAATGCTAGAAAACAACTAAGGCTTAGATTTCTACTCCACAAATTCCTTTAAAAGTTCAAAAGACAAATGAAAATGTTTCTACACAAACTGATTCAGGTTTAAAGGTTACTCTATTATCTAACTTGGAATATGTTGAAAAAAGAAGAAGAGATCCAGATTTAAAACACTTTCAGTTAATAGTTGTACTTCCATAAACACTTCAATTCTGTGATTTCTATTTTCATCCTTGAGATGAAAAAGACTATGAAAAAACAAATCCTAAGTGGTGATGCTTACTCTGATGGCTGTTGAACGGGTCTACATGTACTGATTCAGCTTAATTTTGCCCATAAAAGCTTCATAAAGCTTTCTAAGTGAAGGAAAACGCATAGGAATCCATCCTGACATCAAATAACCACACACACGTATACCACATAATATAATATATACATTAAGTTTATAACCTTAGTTTGGCTTAATGAATACATTATACATGTTTGTCTAATTTTCTAAACTGCCATTCCTCTTAATCTATACAACTTACTAGCTTAAAAGTTGTATAAATTATCGTTATGACCAATTGTTGTTAAATCTACATTGGCTTATCTTCAATTTATGGCAAAAATCTGATCAATCCAACTTTCTGCCCTAATACTTCATCTAGCACTATGCATATTTAATTCAAAAGGCTTTCTGGTGTTTTAGAGGAGTAAGTGTACATACTAAGGACTTAGGGGCTCATATCTTAAACCAGGTCAACAGCTATATGCAGGTACTGTCACTTCCTGAGTGCCAGAAAATTATCATTTAGGAAGCATATAAAATATTTGTTCCTCTTAAAATATTTAAAGTGCAGATACACAGTTTCCATTTTCTTAACTTGCTTTCAAAGAAAACGGACCTCAAATAAATTTGGAAAAACAGTGGTATGAGAATAACTTCATGTATTTGGTAAAAAGAACTGAAATAGTTGTGTCAGGTGGTTGTTATAGCTCCAAGGCCCCTGGGAAGGACCAGACTCAGATGTTCCAAATCAGCCATATTATTTAACTGGGCCAGGGAGTGCACCCTCTGGACCTAGAATTAGCGCAGCACTGGGAGGTGGGACTGCAGACAGGAAAAACGTACTACCTCATTAACACACTAGGTATTCCACCCATTTAACTTAGCATGACTTAAGGTGAACCTGCCTCTCTAGGGGTGGTCCTATGATCAAATGACTGACCAGTGAAATATGGGTCTTTTATCAGATAAACAAGAGAGTTTAGTCTATCCCAGTTAATCTTCTGAGGCTGTTATCTAACAGTGTCTCCCTAGCAAAATAATATACGAAGACTAGTGTTCTATTTTGTCAAGTTACCAAAAAAGCTGATCTGATGATCTGTGAACTCACAAAATTCATATCCAATGGCTACTAAAATTACTTCCAAATAATTCTTCATGATAGGGCAGTTTAAAAAGGTGAATTGACATGGTTTCAAACTTTAACAAGCATAATTTTTTAAACTGTTGCAGCATTAAGAACCAGCAATTTTGCTGGGCATGATGGCATACACCTGCCATGCTGGTAACTCAAGAGCCTAATGCAGGAAGAACTCTACCTCAAGGCAAGTGTCAGTGACACAGGGAGACACTCTCAAAATACCAAGAACTTGCATGTTGTGCAAGCCTTTAATCTTACCACTCTGGAGGCAGAGTTTAGCAGATCTCTATGAGACAGGAGACCAGACTGTTCTATATAACCAGTTCCAGGCCAGCTGGGGCTATAGGGAGACCATGCCTCAAAAAAACACAAAACAAAAACTACAACAAAATATTTCAAGAACTAGGAATGTAGCTCAGTGGTAGAGTACTTAGGTAACATGCACAAGTCCCTGGTACAATCTCCAAAGCTACGAAAAAAGGAGGAGGGAGGCACAATGAGAAATGCACGCTTGTTCACTAATTTTTAAAGACATAAGATTGATTTGTTTATTTTTAAGTGTTTGAATAGAGGGGTTTTGAACTAAAGTTAATAATAAGACATTTCAAAATTCTGAAACTACATATAACAAGTCCTGTATGTATTTTAGAAAGGGAAGCGCTTTGTCTCAAAAGAACTAAATACTTTATTAATCTTAATTTCAATGTTTGATATCACATAATTCAGCAATTATAGTACTGTTTATTACCCTTATTCACTCTGGTCATATAGCTAAAACTAAGTATCTTCTCTAACCTCAGTATATTCTACCCAGATTAAATATGTATATTAAAAATAATCAGCAGAAATTATTAAGCCTTGTCTTCATTCATTAAGACCTATTTAAAAAAAAAAACAACAACAACAAATTTATATTTGAAAACCTACCCTTCCAGGCCTGCATTTTATGAGAAGATGAATCCAGTTCTAATCTTCCTTATCAGACACCCTCAAATGGACAGGCTGTATGTAATTTACTTATCCTTGAGAGTTAGTCTTAATAATGAAACATTTTGTAGATCTGAATCTCTAATAATTCTTTTTTTTTTACATCTGTTTATTTTGTGTATACGTGGGTAATGTGCTACAGCACATGTGCACAAGTCAGGACGATTTACAGGAATGAGTCTCTCCTACACTGTGGGCTCTGGGGATCAAATTCAGGTCATTAGACTTGGTGACAAGGGCCTTTAACCACTGAGCCATCTTACTAGACCTTTCCAAAATATTCTGTAACTAAAAGGAGAAAAAACTCTGCCCCAATTTCCTGGCAAATTCGTAGTATAGCTATATACTGATAAATTTGTTGGAATTCAATTTGTTTGGGTGTGACTTGTTTTGTTTCTTTTTTTTTTTTTTTTTTTTTTGGTCTTTTTGAAATAGGGTCTTCTCTGCAGCCCAGGGTGTCCTGGAACTTACTATGTAGACCAGGCTGGCCTTGAACTCAGAGATCAGCCTGTCTCTTCCTCCAGCATGCTGGGATTAAAGGCGTGTACCACCATACCCAGCTGGTTTGGTTTTTAAGACAAGTCTCACTACTGTAAGCACAGGCTGCCCTCCAACTCATGAAGATTCTCCTGTCTCAGCTTCCCAAATGCTGGAATTACAGGCATGCACCTCCATGCCCAGTACAAATGTATTCTAATTCTCCTAATAACTACTAGGGATTTCCATTTAGTTTGCATTTTGCATTCAAATACTCTTTTCTTAAAAATATGCAAATACCAGATCTCATCTAAATACTGAAGAAAGTTGCAGTTTGAAATTTGATATGGTCAGTAATCATGCACACAAGAGAAAAAACTGAAGACCGTGCTCTTCAGTTTTAATTACATATCTGCACCTCTTTTTCAAGATAAGATTAGCTTCTCAATAATGTAAGGAAAACGATGACTCATCAGCCATGCATGCTATAAGGAGACAGCCTCTAATCTTTGACAGCTCAGTGTTTCCAAACTTACTGTTTTCCTGCACCCTGGCCACGAAGCCTGTGAGAGGTATCTGTGGAGTCAATTGAGGCATGGGGGGAGGGGGTGGAGCAATAGAGACTGGAAGCAACAACACAATATGGGGGAAGTAAAACAGATAAAGGAAAGAAAAGGAAAACAAACAAAAAGCAGAAGTCAGTTACAAGGACCACAAACATAAATAAGTATGCAAAGAACAGTTTGCAAATGAAAACAAAACAAAACAAAAAACAAACAAACAAAAAACCCTGCCGAATCTTCTCCAAGTTCTTGTCCCACAAACCAACCTAGAGCCAAGTTGTGCTTAGCCAACTGATTAAATGCATAAGATGACAAATATATTTAATTTGATCCTAGTATTATGTTATTTGGAGAAATTTTTAATTTACTATACCATTTTAGCACAATGTTTTTCAAATGCTAAGGAAAAGTAACAATGAAATCTCTACAGGTTTCCAGAATACTATTCTTGCTCTCTCTCAATAAACCGATTTGTCTACCTTTAATGCTGTAAATTCAAAACCAAACAAATATGTAATAGGTGTTGATTACATGTATAAAAATATAAATAAATCAATATATTAATCACAAGTTTCCTTAAAGAAAGTTCGTATGTATCAAAAATTATACAAACCTCTCCAGGAAACACTCTTGTTTATAAAACAAGATTTTTAATTATTTTTTAAGTTGGTAGTTTTATTTTTAAAGAAATCACTCCTAAATTTACTAAGGAACAAAAGTGCTCTAAGTACTTTATTATTAATCATTCGGTTTCAAAGACAAGGTATCAAAGATAATTTTTTTATCAGTTTATTAATGGAAACCTGATCTCTAATAGCTTAAAATGCACAATTATTTGCATGATGTTAATTTCTAATGAATCACTGGGTAGCTTAAAACATAGTCAAGCTTTTCTTAGGAAAAGACGTAAGTTATAGGAAGCTGCTAGCAAATGCTCACATGGCCAACAAAAGTATTAAAGATTGAAACAAGACAGAAGTATTATCTCATTTTAACAAGATAATAATGACCAAAGATGACTCAGAAAAGATCGATAGGTTTAGATAGAAAGACAACTTACTGGTGGTGGCCATAAAGTGATGCTATATTGACCAAGAAAAACAATTTATTCATTCCCAAGGATCATTTTATCCAAATATTTTCCAATTAACCAGTATAAAAATTTTGTTGGTAACCATAAAAATTTGAAAGAGGTTCAGGGTTCAATATTAGTGCAATATATATACACTAATATTCAGTATATGGTAAAAATAGCATTCGGTTCACTGAGAAACTGATCCCCTTTCATTCTGTTATAGACATGTCTTTAAAGGTTAGAATGTATTGATTAAACAAAACAAAAATCAACCAAAAAGCTCCCACTATCCAAAATAATTTTTAGAAAACAAGACTTGGTGACTGGTCATGCTAGTTAGTTGTGAGGAAAAAGCACAGTTATGCTATGAAGATATTAATCACCAGCCACCACATTTAGACAAAAAGAAAAATATGCACATCAAAACACTAAAAACAGCACATACCATTAAAACTCACCAACAGTAACTCATATTAAGGATAATTAAACCAAATATACTTAAAACTTGAGGCCAAATTTGCTTTCCAGTTTCAGAAGCATGGAGACACCAAGGAAGGGCGACATCTGAAAACAGCCCACAAGTACTGACAGAACTGGACAAGCATGACCTACATGACACGAAAACCCTATTTGCAGAGTAAATTAAAAGACAAAATGGGAGAAAAATAATGGTCATAAACATGGGATCTAAAAATTCAGAATATGGAAATTTAAGTTCATAAAACTGGTGAGTAAGCTATTAATCTGTGGTGTGGAATATTCAGACTCTAAGCTACCTTTCGTTACCAACAGGACACCGAGCAAAATGCGAGGTAAAATACTAGCCAGTGAAGTTTAGTATTCCTTAGCCATTTGAATGAAAGCTTGTCTAGAAAAAGAGTGCATAAATCTGGGATTATGGCCCACCTTTGTGCGTGAGTGGCTTTCAGTTTGCTATGACACAATTACTCCATAACTCTAAAATATAAACAAAACAAAACAAACCCCTATAGCTTTTAATAGCATAGATCTACTTTAAGTCTCACATGATGGTGTTTGCCTATAATCCCAATACAGGGCCACAGCTGCAAGTTCAAGGTCAATTTTGTTACAGAGTACAAGCCATGTAGGGCTACATAGCAAGACCTTGTCTCAAAAGCCAAAAAATACAGGATATGCATTTAAATAAAGAACCAACCAAACTCCTATGTAAATAGAGTATTCAGTTTTTTTATAGGACATTCCATTCTAGAAAATACCTACAAAAGAAAAAGGCTACCATGGAGAAACCTGTTTCAGTCCACACCAAGGCACCACAACTTCAAGCCAAAAACAAATAGTGGACAACAGGCTTGAGGCAGAGGTTGGTGGATTTCTGTGAGATCTCAGTCATCTGAGATCATCTGGTCTACAAATCAAGTTCCAGGCCAGCTGGGGCTACGGGGGAAACATGGTCTCAACGCACCCCCCCCCCAAATTTTCTAATTCTATTTTATAATCCTGTGAGTTTTTAAATGTTGATTGTAATTAGTATTGAGATGTGCGATTTGAAGTGAACAAAAGGAAATCAAAAGAAAATTCTTCCCACCATTAGAATTATGGAAAGAAGAATAATTAAGCAGGCACTGCGAATGTTCTCAATTGAAGCATTTCAATATGAGTTCATGATCTTAAAAGTGATAGCCAGCAATTTCTTTTATTATTTTAAGAGAAAATATTCACAATGATTAGGTTTTTATATCATTAATAAACTATAAAAAGCATGCTAATAAAATTACAATTTTATACTGTAGTGCTACTAATTTGAAGTTTTTAAGTTTCAGTAAACTGCATTTTCTCAAGAGAATTTGAGACAAAAGTATAAGCAGTTATTTTTAAAATGTTTATTCAAGGATTAACATGAATATACGGTTTAAATTGTTGTCTATCACAGGTTAGAATAATAGCTTCAAGTAATGTCCTTCAGGAGCTCCACTATTTCTATATGCCTGCAAAACACAAGCTTACTTGAATTCTGAGAATAGAGTGGACCTCCATTAACATGAGGCTGAGCAGAAAATTGGGCAGTCACAGAGGGAGTTCGTCTATATCCACCAGAAGATGTCGAAGAAGTGGTAGAGTTGTGTCGAGAAATCTGCCTGGTCATTGTGCCATACTGGGAACCAGGAGCTGAGCCAGGGGCTGCTGAAAAGCATTAGTTAAAGGCAACCAACAAAGAGACTTGAGCATTATGAACACCTGAGGTCACAGAACAAAAAGGGGGAGGGGTAACGCAGGAAGAAATAAATCGTTGTTACTTTTGTAAAGCCTGTAGCACAAAATAAAGGAAAATGAAAAGCAAATTTACTTCCTAAGTAAAAACAAGAAAATGCTCTAGTGTAAAGAGCTACATAAGTACTAAACTTCTAAAGCATTATTAAACTTTTGCACTAAGCATAATCCCAAATCATATTTTTATAATAAAGCATGTATTTGTACATTTCAGAATATATCTATGTATTCAGTGGGCTCCACATCTCTGGATCCAACCAAATCTGAAAAATATTTACACAAAAGTTTGCATCCACTCTAAGCAGGCACACATTTCAGTTGTTACTGTTCCCTAGGGAATACAGAATATCAAATATTACACTGTAATAACATGATTTATGATATAACAGAGGAGGTATGTGCAAGTTATATGCAAATGCTGTGCTATTTTATAAGAAACAGGTATTCAAGGATTTTGTATCTATTGGGAGTGGAGGTCGGGGGTGTGGAACCATTAATTCCCTTGAAATAGAGGACTTTTATATGTAACTATCTCTAAAATAAAATTAGTCCCAAAGACAGTACAATACAAAAAGCACTGTGGATGTATTAATGTCTACTTTATAAACAACTTCCTTTCCACTGCCAAAATTTTCAGAATTCAAAATTCTATCTGGCTAAATCCAGGTCAAATGATACAATTTAAACTGTTAAGCCTATTTGACATTTACTATTATTTTCATTTTAATTTTATTGCATTATCAACACATCATATAGAATAATTTTAATGAAAAATATAATTTTTAGTTCCAATAACAAATATCAAAGTTGTTCTGTATGATTAGCATACTTTTTCCCTATGGTTCACATTTTTAGAACCAACAAAATTTTTTAAATTTAAGTATTTTCCAAGTACTGCATTTTAAGGCAGCTCTATTTAGGAAATTTATTTAAATGCCAAAGTTTTTTTTTTCCATTATATTATACCAAAAGGAATCTGCTTTAAACAAACAAAAAATTATTCTTGCTCATATAACTTAACATCCAGGCTAAACACTAGGTACAATACCCAAAACAGAATTTAAAATCATCTTTATGAACATTCAAAGTTTAATATTTAAAAGGTTATGTTTGGGATTGAGATTATCTTTTTTCCAGGAATACATTGTAATCTCTCTTAGAGGTCATACAAGACATTAGATATAACCATACAAGAGAGGATGTCATTAAAACAAGGGCTGATACTTGGTATTTTGGAACCCCAAAGCCACTGGCAGTCACTCACTATTTAAATCATCCACAAGCTCATTTCCTAAATACAAACTTATTTTCAAAATAAGTCTATCTAAAAACTTTCACAAGTAAGTAATTTTGGAGAGATGGGTTTTTCCACATATCTAAAAGTAAACTTGTAGCTCTTTCCAGTACTGGGGATTGAACCCAGGGTCTTACACAATGCTAGAAAGGTTCTACCATTGACCTACACTCTATCCCTTATTCTATTTTTTATTTTGATATAGGAGCTCATTAAGTTACCCAGGCTGGCCTTGAATTCACTCTAGGCTCATGAGGACCTTGATCTTATTACCTTGTGATCCTCCTGCCTCAGCCTCCCAAGTTTCATGGATTACAGACCTGCATCATCAGGCTTATCTGTAGCCATTTTTAATAGAAATCTCTACAAAATGCTTTTACTTCTCTGATTTTTATAAAAACTGTTAATAATCACTGTTATTAGACATTAAGGTTGCATTTAGGTGCTCATATTAACACCACTCCTCAGGAATACTATTACTACTTGTTTAGGAATGAACTCAAGTTTTCCTAAAACAGTTGTTCTTAAACATCAGGATTGATGAAAATCTCCCCTTGTGGGCTTATTATAATACAGCTTGCTGGGCCCCATCTTCAAAGTTTTTGACTAAGTAGGTCTGGAATGGGATCTGAGAACTTGAATTTCTAAGTAGGTCCTGGATATAGAAGATTTGGGCCTATCCCTCTGAAAGTCATTGTTCTAAATCACCAGCTTACAAGTTTTAGTAGTAGAATCCACTCTTAAAAATTAGAGGACCTCAAGAAGCTTTTCTTGGCATAGGTTATACCTAAATATAATGATTATATTAATATTAAAGGTGGGCAGGCATGGTGGCACATGCTTTTAATCCTAGCACTCCAGAGACAGAGGCAGATGGATCTCTGTGAGTTCAAGGCCGGCCTGGTGTACACAGCCAGTTCCAGGCCAGCTGGGGATATAGAGTCCCTGCCTCAAAAAAGACAAAAAAATAATTAATTAATTAATTAATTAATTTAATTTAAGCTAGGAATGGAGAGATGGCTCAGTGGTTAAGATCACTGGCTGTTCTTGAAGAGGATCCAGGTTCAGATCCCAGAACCCATATGGCAGCTAACAACCATCCTTAAATCCAGTTCCAGGGGATCCAATGACCTCTTCTGACCCTCAGCAGATATTGCATGACACATGTACTTACATATATGCAGACAAAACATTCATACACATAAAAGTAAATATTTTTTTAAAATTAAAGTGACATCTTTAATACATTAATACATAAGCTCACACTGCACTAGCTATCAAAGCAACCATTTCATGACACCTCTAGAAAAATACTTCTAACAGAATGAGAAAGGAAAAGATAAATAATATAGTTTTGACCACAAAAACTCTATGAAAAGATCTTAGAACCCCCATATTCCTTAACAGTATTTGAGAACTAGTGCTCTGAGTTAATATCTAGAAACTAATGAAACTGATGAAGTTAGAGAAGGCAGATGTTCAACTTGATTAGGTAACAACGAATATAACTGAGTACATCAACAAATAAACACCAGAACCAGCCTTCCACAACCACACACCATTACCGTAACTGGCAAATATTCTATTACTGCACATAAATTTCTATATTTTCATTTATCTAGAGGGCATTAAAATAGTATTTCACTGCAGTTTTAATTAAGTTATTAAGTTGAAACCATTTTCTTTTCATAGACTTTCTATCAATGATTTCTTTTACAAGAAGAAATCTTTCATTTTTCCTTAGCATATACATAAATGCTTTGAAAAGGCATTGTCACGTTATTTCCCCTAAACTGAAATTCAGTTCTCATTTGAAAGATCTCATTATCTATTTCTACCCAGATTACTGCTATTGTGTATTTCTAAACTGAATGTGGGATTCTTCATAAACTCAATCTAGTCCTTCCCAGGGTGATAACCATCTGAACACATTGTATTAAGAAAGCTATCTCACAGCATGCTCAGCTGTCTCAGAACCCGAGCTCCCCTGAAGTTTCCAGAGTATAATGCAAAGGAAGCGTCCCAGCAACCCTATTCCGTTTCACTTTCCTTTCCATCTCTCCCCGCTGCCCCACCCTCACCATCCTCTCAGGGATGTACAGAACAGGCAGCTCTGAATCAAGTCTCAATGCAGTGAAAGGTCAGAGATGACACTGTTCATTTAAAATAACTTTTTGAACAATAAATGCTATAGTTTCCCTCAATCTAAACAACAAATAAAAACTCATTACGCTGGCTAAAATCCATACATGGAAACATTTCATATGACAGTAAAGATTATTCTGTATTTGTTACTGTGTTATTAAGTTCATGGGCCTTTCACCAGAAGAACTCAGTATAAATTAGATTTAATTTTTAACTTTATTATCATCTTTAATCAATAAACTATAAAAACTTGTAATTTATTAGCTAGAGGACTTTACGGCAAGTATGCAAAGTAAGTCTAATGGCCCAGTTTTTGTGCAGTCTCACCCCTGACAGTGCTCACTGGGAGCAGCAGCAGCACTATAGAGCAGAGAGACAGAAATGCTTCTCAATAGAACAATTAATGATTGGGGACACAGTGTAAGAAAAGAACTTCACATTTTGAATGGCAAGAAAATACAATGTACTGGAAAGAACAAAAACAGAAAGAGAAACACTCATGAGCACGCTCTCATGCTCAAATGAGTAAGAATTCCTTAGGAGGAAAGGTCACTGAGTTTATAACTGCACTAACTACAAAATGTACCTGTTGGCCAGGCATGGTGGCACATGACTTTAATCCCAGCACTCAGGAGGCAGAGGCAGGCAGATATGTCTAAGTATGAAGCCAGCCTGGTCTCCACAGTGAGTTCTAAGCCAGCCAGGGCTCCAGAGTGAGATCTGTCCCAAATAAACAAACAAACAAACAAACAAACAAGTACCTGTGTTTTTAACTAGCCTTTTCTACTTCAACAACATAGTTGAGAAGCTAAGAATATTTTTCCCTACTATTTTTTCTATTATACTTACCTTTCAGTATGCTTAACACTAACTATAAAGTCTTCCTTCTAAGCTAGCCTGGGCTACATATCAATGACCCACCTCAAATTAAGTCTCCACTTCACTTACTAAAAACCAAAGGGCTAACTGAATATTTTCCCAGAATATCTTAAATTTGTGTTCTTCCTAAAAAGGTAAAACAATTTTTTCCAAATTTAATCTAATTTTTCAATCACTACATTTCATTAAAATGGGTACCAAATCACATACACAAATCTTAGAAGAAGCAACTCCCAGAGTTCAAATACTACCCTATAAGGCAACATCAAAACTCCTTGAAACATAGTTCATCTTTAGGGACACTCATCTTTGAGGTGGAATATAAAACAATATCAATTAGATTTTGAAATAATAAATATCATTGTTAACTATTCACAAAGATAAGAATTGACAAAACAAAATAGACAAAAACATTTAACAATGTTATTTAATATATACTAAACATTATATATATATATATATATATATATATATATATATACACACACACACACACACACACACACACACACACACACACAGCTGGTAAAATGCAAGCAACTCTGTAAAAATCTAAAAGCATTAAATTTGTGGTTAGCCTTTTGTCTAGCCATTGATGCGACCTAATAAATAATTTTACCCACCGTGACTCCATGACTAAAATTATGTTTACTTTCATGCTAACAACAGTACTACCAGATATAATTAAGAGTCAGCAGTAACATACCTGGGCCAACAGTTGGGGGGGAAGGCGTAGGCACAGCAATGGGAATGCCAATGCTACTGCTGCCGCTGTTCTCTCGACTCCCGCTTCCTCCACTACTTCCACTGCAGAGAAGTATGACAAAATCAATCTCACAAAAATTTTCATATTGAGCCTGAGGCTACTAAACACTTTATGATTTCCAAGTACACCTGTGTATGTGTATATACACAAGATTTTTAATTGTTAATTATAAGCCTTCACCCTAATACTTGAAATGGTTCTTGGTTTTGTTCTACTTCTAAAACTCTGAAACCAATATACTACACAACAATAAAAACCCTATCTGGTCTTTAATCCCAGCACACAGGAGGCAGATGTAGGTGAATTGATAGTCCACATAGCAAATTTCAGACCATACAGGGCAGCATAGTGAGACCTTGTCTTTAAAGACAACAACAACAAAAACTCTATCTATTAAGAAGTATATGAATAGGGATGGTGGCACATCTTTAGTCACAGCACTTGGGAAATAAGAGTCAGATCTCTGTGAGTTCAAGGCCAGCCTAGTGTACATATTAAGTTCCAAACCAGACAAGGAGACCCTGTCTCAAAAAACAAACAAACAACAAAAAACAAATGGGGGTGGGGCAGTGAAAACTTACAGAGCAGGGAACTGACAAGTACCTTCTGCTGTGAATAACAGTAAAGATCCAGCTGTGGTGGCACTTCTGTAATTCTCAGCACTTGGCTAAGGTAGGAGAATTTGAAGCCATTCTGGGCTACAAAGTGAGACTCTCGTCTCCCCCCTTCTCTGTTCTCACAAAAGAACAACGAACAATGATGAAATATAAACTATACTGTCACAAAACTCAATACAAAAGGGAATGTAGAAAATGCTATGGAAATAAATAAAATGGCTAACTAATCTTTGTCTGAAAACTAGTATTAAAATTTCTATTTATCTTAAAGAAAGGTGGAACTGGATATAGTGGGACATACCCAAAATCTCTGAATTCAGGGGGCTAATGGAAGAGCACATGTTTCTAAATCAGTCTGGACTATATGGGGAAGCCAGGTCTCAAAAGATAAATTAAAAATAGCAGAAAGAAGGTGATAAAATAGGGAATTTTTCTGGAAAATGAGCATAACAAAAACAAAAAAAGATTCACTTGCTATAATAGTTGCTGCTCATAAATTCAGAACTCACTTCTAGTCATAGACCTATCCTAGCTATAACTTGCTACTCTCTAGCTTTTTCTTCCTCCTTGAGACAAGGTCTCATAGCTGGCTTCAAGCTCACCATGTAGCCAAAAGTGACCCATACAGTCAAAAGTGACCCTGAACCCCTAATTCTCCTGCCTTCACCATCCAAGTGTTTGGATTACAGACATGAGTCACTACACTGTTTCTCAGGCACTGGGAATCAAACAGAGGGCTTTGTGTAAGCTAGGGAAGCACTGTCCCAACTGAACTACATTACCAGCTCTCCTTGTCATTTTAGTAAGGTCTAAGTATAAATGTGTTCACTCTAGTAATAATTATGTACAGGATCCCACTATATTACCCAGGCAGGTTTCAAACCACTCATCTCATGCAACCCTTCAGCTTCAGCCTTCTAAATAACTGGGACTGTGGGTATACATCACCATGCCTGAATCACATTATAATTTGTAAGCCTGCAAACTCCACAAGGCAAGGATTTATATTGCCCACAGAAGATTCTCATTTCATTCCCTAATTATTATCAATAACAATACCTTGCTTGGTATGTCATGCAGATTATCAATGGATTTGTGTTACTCCTTAGGTATACAATCAGAGTCAACATGATTGGGAGAAAAGAGTGCTTTTACTAGGGATTTGGCATAATGAAAATTTGTCCTTAAACTTGGTTCATTTACACCAAAAAATTTTTAAATATGTATAAATACACAGCCACTTAACTTTGAGGCAACAAAAACTGCTGCTGAGTTGTTAGTAAAACTGAAAGCCTTTTTGCTTTCATGGTCTTCTTTAACCTCACTGGTTAGGAAATACTATAGCCTTGGCCCTATGTGTTCTCTTTAGAATTTGCATACTCCCTCTGTTGGTGAAGTACATCCTCAGCACATTCTGGGATATTAAGGCTCACGTGCACAGTGTTCGGCTCCAAACTCTATCTTGGGTAGAGTTGCCCCTTGCGGAGGCTGGTAATCAGAGACGGGTAAGACTCTCTCGAGCTAAGCCAACCTAAGACAGGGCATGAATGGTGGGCATTCATGTGCCATGACGGGTAAGGCTTGTGCTTTGGAGGGAATGACCTAAGACAGGCACAGTCTTTCTGCCCATAGCAGGGAAGGCTATGGTTCTTTAAAAAATAAGAAAGGGAGAGATGTTGGGAGCCATGTGCCTGCCTTGAACTTTGCCCTAGTTTAGGGTCAAGCAGGGATCAGTCTTGCTCTTCCCAGAAGTGCTATGGGAGCAGCACAAAAATATTTTGCTATGCAAATAATTTATCACCTGAGGGAAAGTTTATCTTAGACCCAAGGCTGAAGACCTTTGAAAAGCCTTGTAGGAAGATCTGATTGACTTAAATTGTTTTGCTGTGTCAACATTGTTTTTGTTTTAAACTTTTCAACCTGTTGTTTTGATCCTCATAAACTAAATATAAATGACACTCATATATATTAGGCTGGCTTCAAACCTGCTATATAGTTGAGAGTGACCTTGAACTTCTGATCTCCTGCCTCTACCTCCCAAGTGCTGTTATTACAGGTACACACCATCATGCCTGGTTTATGTAGTACTAGATATCAAACCCAGAATGTTATGTTGTGTATGTTAGACAAGCACTGTACCAACTAAGCTACATCTTCATCCTCTAAAAAACATTCTTCAGTTTTAACGCAAATATACAGCTATAACTTTGTCAAACAGGGAAAATAGAATCTGTTAATAATCTAAACAAAATTTTTTAATCTCAAAAGAAATGTAATTGTGTAAGATCAGAAATATGAATCACCCACACCTTTTACATTCAATATTAGCACTAATGTAGTATCTTACTTTTACTCAGCATCTTTAGGAGTTGCTCACCAGTCAGTCAGTAGCATATACTCTCAAAGTTAAAACGTTCAACCTAAAGGCTTACCTATGTGTCCTAGGTCTCTGATTTAAAGAAGCCGTCCTGCCTGGGCTATGCTGGCTTCCAAGCCTTGCAGGACTAGTCATGTAGTCATTAGGAACCGTTGGGGGTTTAACAGGTTCTAGGGTTTTATAAGGAGTATTCCGTCTAAAGAGTAATAACATAAGAAGAAATAATGAATAAGATAGGCAAAATAGCATTTCCCCCCAAATTTCTAACAGTTCCTTTGTGAATATAACAGAATTTATTTTTGGTATTAATAAAGTTAAACCTGGCAAATGGTTCAGTAGGTAAAGGCACTTGTCAAGCAAATCTACAGACTAAAGTTCAATCCTCAGAACTAATATAAAAGGAACGAAGAGAACTCCACAAAATTGTCCTCTGATCTCTAAAAAAGTGTCTCATGCACACGCAAACACACACATCATGCAAGCACAAACATTAATAACATTAAATTTTAAAAGATAGTAAAAAAATTAAAATCAGTAATCCATAAGCAGAAATTTCAATTGCAGCATACAAAGTTTATACTTTAGCATAAAAATTAAAGAACACTGCTTTTTCTTGAGAGAAATTATTAGGAGAGGGTCATTTAAAGTTCTGACATTATTTGTAAAAATAGTGGTTATGATTTTTTAATGCTCAAAAAACCTAACTTTGAGGTAAACATTATTTTTAGCTTTCACCAATATATTTTATATTTTGTATAATAAAAGAACAAACAACAAATTGTTTAACCCCGTCACTAAAATTTTTAAAATAATATGTTATTTCCAAGTAACTAATCTTTCAGAAATACCTTGGAAAATACTGATATGTTTAGCACCATGAGAACTGGGAAGAAGCCACCACAAGCTTTTCTACATTGCCAAAGATCTCCCACAGAGCTACTCTAGTGCAAAGAGCCTAGGATTATGAGGTGATGCAGTTAAAACTACTCCAGAGAGTCCTTACGTCTAACGTGCCATGAACAGGAGAAAGAGGAGTTGTAGACTTCTAAGTCTAACTATATATACCACTTATTCAAAGTTCCATAACATAAATATTATAAATGCATGTTCAGGCACCATAAGGAACCCTCTGGTCAATCCATTTAAAATAAACATAAATCAGATTTATACTGACATTTTTAAAAAGTGGAGACAAATAATGATACTCATTTACACACATATAAAAGATTATAAACACTGGGCGCAGCAGTACCCATACTTCCAAAGCTAAAGAGAGGAGGACAGACAGATCCCAGCCAGCCTAGTCTAATTAGTAAGCTTCTGGCCAATGAGAGAACATGTCTCAAAGGAGATAGACAGCTTTCCTGAAGCTGAAACCTGAGGTTGTCCTCTAGGTTCCACACACACATGCATGTGGACTCACATACACACATTTTTTTTAATGGGGGAGGGATTATAAAGCAGGTAGATTCATTTCTGGATTCTGTCCAGGGAAATAAGAAAAATTAGTATGGGGCCAGAAAGATGGCTCAGCAGGTGTTGGCACCTGTGGCCAAGCCTGACTACCTAAATTTGATGGCTGGGAACCACAAGATAGGAGAGAACAAACTCTCACAAGTTGTCCTCTGAACTCCACATGAATATACATGCACACACAAAAAAATAAATAAAAAATGAAACATGACAAAAAGTTTTATGTCTGACAGAGTATATGTAAACAAAATATGTTTTAAAAGAATAAAGATTATCACGCTAAAGTATCACAAAGAGAGGGCACAGAAAAAGGACATGCATTACATCACAGCAGCATCTTTTCTCCCAATGCGATTCTTACCCCAAAGTTCCTCGGCCCGACATGGGAGGACTTGGTGGCTTCTGAGTAGGAGGATTTGTTCTCGACAATGTGCCAGTTCTTGCAGGCTGGTTATTTCCATGCTAAAATGTGGAAAGATTTTATTTTTATATTGAATTGTTCTCTTGATGTTTTAACACCACAGTTTTTTTTTTAATATCAGAATGTGAAGTAAGGATTCCCAGACAGTTTAAATAGTTCAGTGTTACATTTTTTTAAAAGTCAAAGGACCACCTGAACTTAAGTTTTTCTGATTATTTTGTGCTGTTCATATGAATTTATAACAAACACAGGTGAAACTATTGGATTTTCTATTTTATTGTCAGACAAGTTCACTGAGATCAAACTTATCTGAATTCAATATCAGGATTATTATCATGCTCGAAATGTGCACATAAATGTGAACCACAAATCTGTCAATTTTCTAAAATACTCATCTCAAATATAATCTTTAACCCAGTAATTCAGTAATGAAGTCATATATGACGTCTGGGAAACCTCCTAATTGTAAGTCAATGAAAGCAAGGCAACTATAAAATGAGCAAAGCGTAAATGTTAGCAAAATTAATGTTCCTATAAGTGCAAATGATAATATATCTTTGATATATTAACACAGCCAAAATAAACGTTGCTGGTATAATCTAAGTTGGAGCATATTTAATCTATATAAATCCTACAGGGAAAAGCAGACAGACATAAGAAGAGTTTTCAATTTTTAGTGGCTCTGCAGCCTCTATCAACATAGAGGAAGTACTGTGGATCAAATGATAAGGAATGTCTCTTACCTTGGCTTTTAGCCACTTTATGTTGGCAAAAAAAAAAAAAAAAGGAGGGGAAAAAGTAGAAATTAATTCTAGGTAAGTTGTATCTGACAGGTCAGGTTGACATTGATAGCTACTGAATTTATGTTAACAAGCTTTTATCCGGCCACAATTCAAATACATTATGGTATTTCCAAGTAACTAATCTTTCAGAAATACCTTAGAAAATACTGATATGCTTAGCACCATGAGAACTGGGAAGAAGCTACCACGAGCTCTTCTACTTTGCCAAAGATCTCCTACAGAGCTACTCTAGTGCAAAGAGCCTAGGACTACTAGGTGATGCAGTTAGAACTACTCCACGGAGACTCCTTATGCCTAAGGTGCCATGAACAGGAGAAAGAGGAGATGTAGACTACTAAGTCTAACTATGCATACCACTTATTTAAAGTTCCATTACATAATACATAAATATTGCAAATGCGTGTTCAGGCACCATAAGGAACTCTGGTCGGTCCATTTAGAATAAACTTAAATCTGGGGCTGAAGAGATGGCTCAGTGGTTAAGAGCACTGGCTGATCTTGCAGAAGACCTGGGCTCAAATCCCAGCACCCATATGGTGGCTAACAACCATCCATAATTCCAGTTCCAGGGGATAAGACACCCTCTTCTGACCTCCATGGGCACTGCACAACACAGGTGCAGTCACATATGCAGGTCTAACACTCATACACTAATTAATACATAAACTGACTGACTAACTGATTGATTATAGTTGTTTTTACATTTTAAAACTTAAATTTACCTTGACTTTTTATTAAAGTAGAAATTAAAAAACACTATTCATTTACACATATACAGAAGATTATAAATGCTGGGCATGGTGGCACTCATAATGTCTAGAGTTACTAAAAAAATAGTCATGTCACATTAATGTTCCTTTCAGCATTAGGGACTGAACCCAGGGCTTCATACACATCAGTCAAACACTTTACCAATGAGCTATATCCCATCCACAAAGTTGCCCAGGCTAGACTTTAACTCACTTTAAAGCCCAGATAATCCGTGAATTTATGATTCTCCTGTCTCAGCTTCCCAAGTAGCGGAGATTTCAGGTTTTTGCTACCAAGTCTAGCTTACACATATTTTTGAAAAGAACAAATTCATAAGGAAACTGCCAATGAATTAATCCAATCTCACGCAGGCTCCAAAATTTCTTAGGTCAGCATTTAATCTATGAATTTAATCCAACTGAGTTACAAATGATAGTTTTTTAAAACCTTGGAGAACTGAAGAGATGACTCTTACAAAGGACCCAAGTTCAGTTCCCAGAACCCACATAGTGTGGCTCACAACCACCTGTAACTCCAGCTACAGGAGATCCAATGCCCTCTTCTGCCATAGGCACAGCAGTCACGTGTACAAAGACATATTCATAATTAAAAATAAAAAATTTAGACTTAAATAAATTACTATAACATCAGATGTAAAGCTATTTTAATATATCAATATAAAAGATCTAAGCTTTTACTAGATAATGAATGCCCAAGTATGGGATATTTATTACTTGAATGACAATATAATATTATAAAAGCATAAATCTTAAATGCAAAAACTCAAGACCACAGTTTAGAGCTCAAAAGTAGCTTAACATGGTAAAGGCCCTAAATTTGATCCTTAGTATTACACAAAAAGTCAGTAACTGAAAGGATAATAAATATAGATAATGATAAATACATATTTAAAAATCACAAGTTGTGGGGCTGAAGAGATAGCTCAGCAGTTAAGAACACTGACTGCTATTAGAGAGGAAGGCAAGTTCAATTTCCAGTACTAACACAGCAACTAACAACCACCCTTTAGTCCAAGGAGTTCCAGGGGATCTAACACCCTCTTCTGGCTTCTGTAGGTATTGTACACACAGGTGCACTTAACATACATTCAGGCAAAACACTCATACATAAATAAAAGTAAAATTAAAAGTTTAAAAATTAAAAAGAAAAATCAGCAGGTGTGGTGGCACATATGGCCACCCTGGTTGTGTCCCAGGGCAGCTGAGACTATAGGGAGACCCTGTCTCAAAAAAAACAAATTACAAATTGATTTTAAATTCAAAAAGAACCTAGCACCTCAGTGATTAAAAATGAAATCCTGAGGCCCTACCTAAAAATAAAAACTAAAGTAAGGGGGACTGCCAGTATAGCTTGGTTAGTAGAGTTTAATCCAGTATGTAGGAAACACAGGGTTTCCTTCCCAGCACCATATAACCCAGGCATGATGGGCATACACATGTAATCCCAAAATTTGGGGGGGGGGGGGGTGGAGACAGGAGGTTCAGAAGCTTAAGATCATCCTCAGTTACAACTCAAGTTGAAGGCCAGTATGGGATACATCAAACCCTGTCTCAAAAATACAAACAAGAAAAATATGGGTGGGGTGGAGATGACCAAGATATGAAGTTGATAAAGTACAAATAAGAATATCTTTTTTAAAATATAAAAATGGAATCGTCATGCATAGTAATAGCAAAGTAATAGCCTGGCCATATTCTAATTGAAGAATAAATAAGTAAAGTCTAGAAAGCCCTCTCTTCTAGATTATAAACCCAAATATTGAGCAAGCCAACAGTTTTATGTTCCTGTTTTCTTCTAAACCAGTTCAGTCTAAATTCCAAATTAAAGAAAAGCTGTTTTCATCCTAAAGGCTACTTCTCGAAGGGGTGATACCTTATAAACATCCAACAATGTGTGAAATTCTAAGTATCAATACCTGCACTGTGCCATTAAGAAAAAAATCTTTAAGTTTCCAGAGCCATTCTATAGATTTGGAGAATTTCAAGCTCTTTCCAAGGTATCTGCCATTTTCACTACGTATCTACTGTTTTTCAGGTGACCATAAAGGCAACATTAAAAGAAGTCAAACCAATAATTTTCTCTAGATCATCTATCATTTCTAATACCTTCTCATTTACATAATTGTGCCAGGAATTTGATATTACCTAATGTTTGTTTAAAATGGTTATTACTTGCTTTCACTTGGAAATATTGTTTGGAACCCTACCTAATCACTACATTTCACACCCAGATTTAGAATACTAAATTTAATTAATGTTAAGATCATTGATAAATTTTTTATTATATGTATCATATTATACATAGTATAATCAATGTGCATAATGATTATATGTAATAGGTATGTATAAAAACATCTATCACAATGCATATGCAGTACAATATGCTAATCATGCAGAAAGGTATTCTAAATACACTCTCAAATCTTAATTTCAACTGTAAGAGAAACTAAAAGAATTATCATTCATGTATAATCTGATCCCAAATGAAAGAACAATAAAATCAAATGGGAAATGAGCAGTTTCCTTAAACCCTGCTACTATACAACTGTGTAGTTCATAAGGTGTTTTTTCAAGCTCAGCTTCCTCTACTAAATATAGTTTATTTATGTAGATATGTTCAGGATGAGTAGTGAGGTGAAATTAATCTGTGTATCTTTCAGCTCAAAATACTACTGTTGGTAATTGACAATAATGTAAATTAAATGTGCATATTAATGTCTCCAAAATATACCCAAAATAAGACTTTTTTATTTCCTTAAGATCTCACTTCCTCTTAACATTTACATTTATAAATGAGTAATTTTACATTTACCTGGAATCTGACTGAAGTTATACACAACAGTATTTTCTTTGATTCCTCTCTATTTTTCTAATCCCATGTAGATCAGAGCTTTATATACCATAGGCATTAAATGTCAGTAAGGCCAATTCTTTCTGTGAAATTGATTAGTTCTCACTCATATTCTTAATAAAATTAAAACTCTTTTAAAAATACACCCTTACATAAATATTATGAAACATAAAAAATAATATATAACAGTTATACAACAGTGTCTGCAGACTTAAAAAAAAAAAAAGTAATTGGCAGACTATTAAGCTGAAACAGCTTTGGTGTTCTGGGTTTCTACTTTGCAAACCAAAACTCAACTCAGCATAACTTGATCCAGAACCAAAAATTAACCTCTAGAGGCTTTACTACTCAGAAAGCGGCAAATAACTCTAACCAATAAAATATTTTGTTCTGCTTTCTTTGAACTTCCCCATGACCTCTATATAAATGAACACTAAACATACATATATGAAGATTCCTCTTTGAATTACAAACTAGTTTATAAATCTGGTAATTAAGCTGCCTCTAGCTTACTCTGAAATGCAATAATTACTTATAAAGATCATAATCTTTTCACTGTCCTTTATATATGAATATTCTGGTAGTTTCTCCATAATGGGCTTCTCTTGTCCATACTTCATTTTGTTTCCCCAAAAGGAAGCCAGACTTACCTTAGGATACTTTTATTCTTACTAAAATTATATATATTTTATATCATATATTTTTACAACATGAAATGTATTAAATATATTTAAATGCTATTTAAACATGCATAGTTCTGTTTAAATGAAGCTCAGGATATCATGTACAAATACTAAAACATTAAAATTTATATCACAAAATAAGATGGGATATTAATCTGGGAATGTAAAAACTTTGGACATAAAACCTAGTAGCTACAGAAAGAATAATAATCAATTTAGATATAGTATTTAAGATTCTATGCATGCTTTGAAAACTACCAAAACAGCAAAATTAAAAGCCAAACAAGCAGTATGAGGAAATACTATTTGTCAATATATCAGGTATTAACTTCTTTAACAGAGAACATAAACTTAACAAGTCAGTAAGAAATCAAACTTCAGGCTGAGTGTGGTGGGATATTCCTTTAGCCCCAACCCTTTGGGGGAAGGGCACAAGGGAAAGGCAGACCTCTGTGAGTTCAAGGCAAGCCAGGGCTACATTGTGAAGAAAGAGGGAGGGAGGAAGAAGAGGGAAGGAGGAAGAAGGGAGAGGGGGAAAGAAGGGAGGGAGATCAAGCTTCTAAACAGTGAACCAAAGATAAGAAAATAATTATACAACTAGTAGTGTCTGCCTATACTTACAATGCTAATTTTAAAACAAATTTTTCTGCCTCATAATTTTGACCTGTACATTGTTTTTATTACTGACTGCCCAAGTTTCTTTAGATTGGTTGGTTGGTTGACAGGCTGGTTAGACTGGATCTTAAATTTTTTCTATAGGATTGCAGAGGTATATAAAATTAAGAAGTAATACCAGCACACAGGAGGTAGAAGGAACAGAATGGCCACAAGTTCCAAGGCCAGTCTGGTCTGCCTAACAAGCTCCGGGTCAGTCAAGCTACACAGTGAGTTCCAGGCCGGGCAGGCTGCATAAGTGAGTTCCAGGCCAGCTAGGCTAAATTCTAAGTTCCAGATTGGCTGGGCTACATGGTGAGATTCACAGGCCAGCCAGGGCTAGATAGTGAGATCCTGTCTCAAAAAACAAACAAACACAACAACAAATTTTTTTTTTAAAACAGGTCTATATTATAGTTAAAGCAAACTACCAAAATTCTCATCCATACAGCTTCAGCATCTATTACGCTACATTTATATTCCCTAACTGTTCACATGTTATATTTTCTTATTCAAACTTCCTTGTAATATTTAGATCTATATTTTTAATCCCAGCAATCAGCCACAGTTAGATCTCTGGACATACAAGCCCAGCCTGGTCTACCTAGCAAGTTCCAAGCCAGTCAGAGCTACATAATGAGACTCTGTCTCAAAATAAAATTTTTAAAAGTGGGGGAGGGTCCATTCTATACACTCCAAATCTCTCAACCTTAAACATAATTATTAGTGACAGGATGAGATAACAGACGACATTCATTTCTAAAATAATGGAGGGTTTTTGTTTGTTTATTTAAGGGAGTGTTTTATTTCTATTAAGACAGAGCTTTACTAGGTAGTCCAAACTGGTCTCAAACTGTAGTCTTCCTTCCACAGCCTCTGTAGTGTTGGAATTGTAACCCCACACCTGGCTCAGAATTTCTTCTTTAATGAATACATACTGATTTGGTAGGAAGAAAATTAAGACACAACAAAGGAGGAGAAACCAATCAGTTTTTCCAAACAGACTGGATGAACACACATCTGTACATAGGGTATACATTTTTAATCCCAAATGGTAATACAATCTCATATCATTCTATTTTAAACTGTCTTAAATTAAGATGGAATTTAAGCTCTTATACAATACCAGCTATACCCTGGATAAATACTCAAGGAATAAGTGTTCCAACTTTTCATCTAAGTTCCCAAGCATGAAAGTGAAGAGATTCCAGAAGTCTTAAGGCAGAGTACATTAAAAGTCAATGTTTCTCTCAACAAAAAAACCCAGACCATTTACAATGTAACACACTCAGCAATAGCACCAGTCATATGCACAAGTTAGAAAAAAGTTCAAGAGTACAGCTGACTAATTACAGTGAAATATTCTGAAGACCAGAAACAAAATCAAATACTGATCCTCTAGGACAGGGACTAACACATTTCAAAGCATTAGTTTATCCTGAGCAAAATTTGCTAAAGTCTTTTAGCTATACTGGAAGTTTGCAGAATGACATGCCAATACTAAAAACCTGACAGACTTCAGGAAGAGTTAACACAGTCCACAAATAATCCCTTTCTAAAAGTATGGCCAGGGGCTTGGGTCCAAATTTTATACAATTTTATACACCAAAATTTTATACAATTTTCTTTTTTTTTTAAGTTGCTAAATTAATATAGGTGCACAAATATTTAGGAATAAAAAACCAAATTATTTATAATTTGTTTTCTAAACCAATGCATAGAATACACATATTTTAGTATTCAGTAGTGAAAGGAAGACAACATAAATTATGATCATAATCTATGTTTCAAATGGCTTCTTTAATGAATGCCTTTTTCAAGTTGTTTATAAGGGGGTTTTGGTTTTTTTGTGGGCGTATGCATGCATGTGGAGGTCAGAGGACAGCTCACAGGAGTCCCTTTTCTCTTTCTACCATACAGGTTCCAGGAATTGCACTCAGGTCGTCGTCAGCCTTGGTGGAAAGTGTCTTTATTGCTGGAACATCTTGCCAGCCCACCTTTTCAGTTTTAAGTTTTTTTCTGAATAGTGTCTGTTCCACAGATAAAATTCTATTCCATAATTTTGTGAAAATTACAATGCTAGTTACAAGGGAATCTATGAATTAAGAGAATTGTCTTTATCACAATTTCTATCTAAAATATTTGTTGAGAATTCAAAATAGCTCAAGTTTATGTATTACAAAAAGCTTACCTTAACTCCATGGCCCACATCATCCAGAACAGTGTAGTCGATAGGTTTCCGAATATACCTTACTGGGCGCTCCATATTTGCAGGTGCTATTATTTTGTGAGTTCTTGATGTATTCTTATTTGTTGTCAAAATACCAATCTCTCTTCGAGCCACTTTTTCTTTATGAATATCCACAGTCTATATTTTAAATTTAAATAGAGCAAGAAAATATTACTTGGTATAACAGATAATGTATATGATGTCCATATATACGGGACCATATATATAGGCTGGACCTTGGGGGCTGTATCTTGTACCTATTTTCCAATGAAATTATATCTCTTCCTTCAAACTTAAATTGAGCCTCAAGGCTTAAAAAGCATGAAATACTTAAAGGTGATTAAAACATCAGAGACCTTAATGTACCAGATTCTAAAGCAACTGTTAGCAAAACAATTGCTTCCTAGAAAAAACTTGGAAGTGTGTGGAAGAGGAAGGACCTCTGCTCTGGTGGCTTTAACTTCATTAACAATGATGCAAAACAGGAAAAAAGATCAGTATTTACAAGGCAATGAGGTAAGTGCTACAGTGACATATGCAGATCATCTGAATTGCTATGAAGTATTCAGTGCAACTAGCTGAAACAGGTTTACACTTAAAGGCTTTATAGAGAGACAGGTTTTAAAGGATAAACAGGAGTGTAAAAAGGCAGACATGGAAATCACTAAAGGAAGAAAGAACTACACATAGCAGACAAAGACATCAAAGGAAAAATATGCTAAGACCAAAGGTTATAAACTATCAGCAAACCTCTTGCATACTTGTTTGGTACCGTCTACCTAGTAATAGCCCATGAAATTTTTTTTTACCAAATTATGTTGGGGGGGGCTGAAGATGTAGTTCAATAGCAGAACACTTGCCAGCATATTCAAGACCTCAGGTTCCCCTTCAGCCAATAATAATCATAAATTTAAAATGACTTTAACTTAGTTATCAACATTTAAAAAGAGTAGCTCAAGTAATTGCCTAGTATGCATAAGGTCCTGAGTTCAATTAGCATTGGAGTAGAAATGATGACTGAATAGCAACTTCTATCACCTTAACATAAATAATTACACCGCTGCTTTTGATGGTTTAAAACTTTATCCTTATAATGGGGAAACAATGACAAATTTCAATTGAGTAGCATAATCCTGAGTGACTATTAGCTAGCATCAAAAAGCAAAAGTTAAAAGGGTTTACTGCCCATTCCAAGAAAATCTAGTTCCCTAAAGTCTGAGTCTTTTCCCTCTATGTATCCAAGTTTGTATGCAGGCATCACCTGGCCCTCTTTGCAGAACCATATAGAAAACTCAGTTACCTGAAACAAATCCTGACATATGAGCTATTACAACTGCTCTGAGTAATGATGGTTTCATATCTTCCAACAGAATCCATGAAATTATGCTACATTAACTTAGTAGCTTACAAGAGTAAAAATCTTTAATCTCTCAAGTTTGGGGCTTTGGCAACAATGCAGATGGAACACGGACAGAGACAAGGCTTTCTAGGAATGGAAGGAGAAGTTGGTGAACAAGGACTGAAAAAGTCCATGAGAACTATTAACGATCCTCCACTGCACTGCTTATTAATAAGGCTAAATTAAGAGATCATTTCAGAACGAGTACCAGAAAGCAGAGAGATTCAAAGACAAAAGCTTCAATAGTTTTCACCTTATTGTAACTCTGCCAGGTGGGAGAACTTGCTCAATCATGCTGGTAGCCTCAGCAGGTCCATCCAATGAACAGCCTGAACTAAGATTTGTTGGGTAGGTGTTAGAGATGGCTCATGGGTTAAGAGCACTGGCTGCTCTTGCTAAGGACCCAAGTTCGGTTCCAAGCATATGTCAGATAACAGCCATCAGTAACTCCAGATCCAGGGGACCTAATGCCCTCTTTTGGCATCTGTGGACACTGCACACATTGATGCACTTAACATATACACAGGCAAAATACTCATACACATCAAAAAGTAAATCTTGTAAAATAACTTTTTTAAAGACTTGTTTGCTCTAAGTTTCTTGCTATTTTTAGGTAACAATTTCAGACATGTCTACTTTGTGAAAGAAGGAAAATTTGAACCAGGCATATTTTGGCTAATTTGCTTAGAAGACAACAGCGTAAGGCATACAAGAGTGTGTGTGTCCAGTAACAGTAACATGGTGCACATGCTCAGCTCCTCCTTTCTCACAAAGGGTCTTGTCTCCAATGAGAAAGGACCATTCCCCACTAGGAAAAGTTTCCTTGAGACAACCCTTTGCATACTAACCCGTCTACAGTCACAAAGACTTTTACTGTTATGGACAGATGTTAAAATGCTGATGAAACTGGGCGTGATGACTCACTACTTTAATCCCAGCACTCAGGAGGCAGAAGTAGGTAGATGTCTGCGAGTTCAACGCAGGCCAGGTCTACATAGTGAGTTCCAGACAAAGTGGGACTATAGGGAGATTGTCGGCGGGGGGGTGGGGAGGGTGGCTAATGAAAGAAACCTGAATATGAGAAACTAGCTCAAAGAGCCTAGAAAACTCTTGATGTCTAATTCTCCTAGCCCTTGTATTAAAATTGGTCCAGAACTTTTCTGTTCCGTGATTTGAGGCAGGGTATCACATTATAGCCCAGGCTAACTTCAAATTTGCAGCAATCCTTCTGCCTCAGCCCCCTGAGTGCCAGAATTATAAGCATTAGCCACATGTCTGGCTTTAATCAAAGACTGTTAAGAGATGCCACCTTGTCAATGGAGCAATGCCCACATTATGGTAGACTCCTAAAAACAAAAATGCCCATATACAGAGTAAGTCCAAGGTAATGGAAGGGTGCAAACTCTTCCTGTATCTGCCAAAAAGCAATAAGGATATAGCTGTTGAATCGAGATGTTCACAGACACGTTCATAGTGGTGGTCTTGCAACACAGTGCACTGGTACTTTGCTAAATGTTAGAATGGCGCCCTCAAAAAAGCAACTCAAGGTGGGGCATGGAGGTACATGCCTGTAATCCTGGGACTCAGGAAGCAAAGGCAGACGGAACTGTGAGATGGAGGCCAGCCCTATCTTACTCTTCTCTAAAACCCTGTTCCTATCACAAGGCGGCTTACTGTCCTGTGGGCTGACCTCCACACGGGCTTACCTCAAGCAGCATGACTATCCCGTCCCCAACGCCTACCCTCTTTCTCCATTCTTCTCTGGGCAGCTGCAAAGATTTATAGCTTACCAACCCTTAGGCTTGTTTTGTTTTTGGTTTTTTTTCAAACTCTAATAAATTTATCCACCAGCTTTTTAAAATAAAAAAATAAAAAGGCAACTCATACAGAAAAGGGGCTGAGTGCTTGCCTAGGAGGTAGAAAGAGAAGGATGAGAAGTTCAAGGTCATCCTTGGTTACAGACCAATGAAGCCAATCTGGGCTACATAACACCCCATCTTTAAAACAGCCAACAACAAGAAGAATCTAAAACCCTGGCCCAAAACTGGGCAAAGGAGGGCTAGGGTAGAGCTCAAGAGTAGAGTATGCACTCAATATTTACAAGGCATTAGGACTGATCCCCAGCACACAAGGGGGAAGAGGGAAGAGAGTAAAGAATTCAAATAGACATATTCTTCAAAGAATATTGAAAAGATAGTGACCATTTGGTTAATGGTTAAGTACACTGCTCATCAAGTTCTTCTGTGATGGTCTCATATGGATCAAAGTGGGAAAAATAAAAAGATCTCTGGGGTTTTTTGTTTTCTTTTCAGTCTTTTTGAGACAGGGTCTCCCTGTAGACCCAGCTGGCATGGAACTCACTTTGTAGACCCAGCTGGACTTAAACTGCTTCTGCCTCCCGAGTACTGGGATTAAAGGTGTGTGCCACTACTCTCCGCTATAAAAAGATTTCTGTAAGTTTAAGAAAATGTACATTTTCTTCTTATCCTGACCACTGTAGACAATAGGTCTGGGTATGGTGTCAGAAATGACAGAGAAAAGTGACATTAACGACTTGAATGGGGATACACTGACTTTCTAACAGTGAAAGGAACACAACTCCAGACCTGTACAAGAAATGTTTTATGTCTCCGGAGAAGAGGAGAAATATCAGTGATGAATTTGAGAACACACCTGAAGACTTCGTCCCAAGAGAAAATCCACTAGTACAGCTCCCACAAACCATGCAAATACTTTAACTGACTTGGCAGGACCTGCCTAAACCCAACCAGACATTTCTGATCACCACTCTCCTTAACCTCACAAAACAACCTCCCTCATGGGAAGGAAGGAAGGAAGGAAGTTCAGTACAGAGGCTTGTATCTCCCACCAAAAAAATAACAACAAAGCACTGGCGATACCTCCGGGTATCTAGTTCCTACAGTTATCATTCAATCATCTCATAGGGCAGATGAATGTCACCTAGCTATTGGCATGGGTAACTGAACAGACTGTACTGGTTGCCTTCAGGTACACTCTCCAAAAACAAGTACTAGATAATTATAAGAAATTAACTAGGAGGCCTAAGGCCAAAAGGAGGCAACTCTTGATAAACTGTCACCCTATATTCTCTGACTTAAATAGTTCCTACAGGGAAGGGAGCTGGGGGAGTTCTAAATAGTATATTGCTTAAAGAAGCACAGACTCTATATACATTCATCTTGTGTAGCTATCAAGCATTAACTTGCCTCCTTCCAAAGAGAGCTGTGACTTGTAAATTAGAGGTGGTCACAAGAGACCTTCAAGTGTTTAAGGAAGGCTATTCTTAGGGGAGTAGACAGATCCCACAAGAAAACTAATAAGTTAATTGAATGCATCCTGAGGCAATTATTCCTACACTGGAAGTCACCCAATTAGATCTACAATTTGTCCCTGACTTTAGCTGAAGCAATCAATGATATCACCTTGGCCCTAGAGGCAATTGTGTCAGTTTCAACTCCATGGTGGCCAGATTGTTATGGATGACAGAATAGCCTCCTTGAAAGACAGAGCAAAATCTGTGCAATGTGTCCTACAGTGCCTTTATTAACACCTTAGGTCAAGGTGAAAGTCATTACAGAAAGTCAGAGAAAGTCACCTGGCTCTCTAAAGTAGACTCTAAAGGTTCTCTGCAATTTATTTAGCTAGCTGAGTCTTAAGTTCTGGGGAGCATAACTGAAGTGAACACTGTAGTTTGCTCTATCTTGCTAGCCTGTGGATAGCAACCTTAATTTAAATGCCTTTCATACAAGTTGAACAGATGGAAACCAGAGCTGGACTGTCATGGATTTATCGATGAAGTTGTGCAATCATGGAAAATTTTACCAGAAGTCAAGAAAGTACAGAAAGCAAGGGTAAGTACTGAAAGGCACTTATACTGGGGGTCTGTCATGGCACTGGCTCTATTTTTTCCCCCTATTTTCTTGTAAAAGGTATAGTTCTACAGAAAAACAGTCCTGAAGTGTAGAAATAATATATTCCTCAGGGGATTTGAGCAGATTTACTTATTGTTCAGTATAATAATATTATCTCCCTCCAGAGCAAAGATCAGGTGGGCTTACTATATATCCCAACTGTCTATGTTCCTTAACCTAGAGATGACTCTCCTATAATAGACTGAACTGCGTCACTAAAGAACAGGTGTTATACTGGTGAAAGGGCTCAGCAGGTAAAGACACTTGTCACTAAACCTGGTAACCTGAGTTTGATCCCTGAGACGCACATGGTGGAAGGAGAGAATCAGCTGCTCCAAGTTGTCCTCAGACGTCCATGTGGGATGGGCACTCTCTGTCTGTGTGTCTGTCTGTCTGTCTCTCTCCTCTTTCTCGTGTGTGTGCATGCACACACTAAATAGATGCATTTTTAAATTAAAGAATAAAAGAAGGGGTGTCATTACATTACAGGATTTCCCAGTCCTCCATGAAGCTGAGGGCACAAACAAGAGCATTCTGTTCTTCTCATAAGTAAAATTCTATATCTGGGACCCATAAGTCCTACGTATTCTATAAACATCTATGAAACTGTAGCAGGCTAACTTGTTGGTCTCCATGAAAGATAAAAATCTTAGGACATTTCATAGTTGAACTGAGTTTGGTTCCCAGCCCACACCCAAAAGTTCACAGTTGCCTGTAACTCCAGCTCCAGAGAATGCAGCACTCAACACCTTCTTCTGGACTGTGTGAGCACCCATACGCATGGCAATCACACACACACACACACACACACACACACACACACATTTTAAGTAGTTTTATGATGAAAATTCATGTCCTATAACCATATTCTCTCAGTAATTTAAAACTCTAGTCACTGATATTGTAAAATGTAGTTAACTTCTTTTAATGCCTCTAAACTCTTTTTAATTCCTTTCTTCTCTGTAGTACTAGTGATAGAACCCAGGGCCTCAAACATGCTAGGTTCTACCACTGAGCTATAGCCTCAGTCCAGCTTCTTTTTTTTTTTTTTTTTTTTTCTTAAAGATCCAGTACAACTTTAGCTAACACTACTTTTGGTTAAATTTTACATGTCACAAAATTAAGTTTAGGAATCTGTAACTCCACAGAGGGGGAAAAACACTGAGATTTTACTGGAAAGTGGAAAGGATGGGCCAGTACTTACATCTGTGTACTTCTACCTCTCTCTACAAAGAACTAAGTAAAAGGACCAATATGAAACTCAGAAACAAATTCAAAGCTATAAGCAAATTTGGCATCTGGGTTGTTCCCCATCCCCACCCCCACCCTGGCAAGTATGAGTGTTTTGCCCACATGTATGCATGGATGTAAGTGCACCTATACATGCAGTGCCCACAAAGGTCAGTAGAGGGTGACAGATCCCTTGAAACTGGAGTTACTGATGATTGTCACCTTGTGGGTGCTGGGAAACAAACCAGGGTCCTCAGCATGAGTAGCAGTGCTCCTAACTACTCCCAGACCCCAAATATGATGTTATGCACAGTGGGGGGAAAATGTATTATTCAAAAAAACTAGTTTGCCATACAGAAGATAACCTAAAAATGGATCCCAACACCAGACTACAGGAAAATACAACTCCAAGTCTATTAAATATAAATCCAGATAGAGACACATTTATGCTTCAAACATCACACATTAATGAAAATGAACTAAGGAAAAAATCTATATACAAACTGATGAATCTTAAAGATTACTGAATATTTTGAAAGCAAGCCATACTGGAAAACACACACACACACACACACACACACACACACACACACAAACTTTCTTAAACCCAAAACAAGAAAAATTAAACAATAATTTAAGGATACACATAAAATCGGCTCGTTTTTCTGGAAGTGTGAGTCTCACATCAGGATAGTCATATATGATAATAAAATCACAAGGCAAAAGGAAGGATGAACAATCCTTTCAGGTATGGACAGAAACACATGAGTAGAAGACACAGAAATGGTCGCTTGTAGTCCTTAGTTTGGCTGATAAATTCACAGATTTGGTTTTTTTAAAAAATAATTACAGATAGTATTCTTTTGAGAATATTAAGTAAAATATTTTAAAATACTTCAAACTGCATGCACGTATGAACACACAGAACAGGGAATAGAACGATTAACATCTCTAAAGCAAAAGGGGTCAAAATCCTCCATGGCAGAACACTTACCTAACATGAAATAGGCTGGGTTTGATATTCCCAGTACCACATTACAAGGAAATTCCTGAAGCAGCACTACACAATAGAACCCTCATTTTAGTCTGACACATTTAGCAGACTGAAGAGAAGAAAGCACAGGTGACAGAATAGGAACAAAATATAAAACCTGCACAGATATCAGAGAAAAGCTAAAAAAGCAGCAACGAAAATAAGTTGAACTCTATTCTTACTAAAAGCTAACAATGTTACAGAAATTAGGAGGCAAAACTTGGCCTTCCATGGTTCTAATATTTTACCTGATAAGTAAAAGCTGCACATTTTGATGGGGTACCATGGTAATAAAAGTTGTACATTTTAATGAGGGGCCATGTTAATTTTTTGATACATGTACAAACTGAATGTTTAAATCAGGTTAAGTATTTATCCCTTTAATGATATCTACAGTCACCTTACTACAAGGTAACAAACAAGAACTGATATTCATTCCCCTCTCCCTTTTCTGGTCCTCTCCCCTTCACTCAAATACAGTCTCATTATACAGCTCAGGCCTGAATTTGTTACCCACAGACTTCTGAGTTCTAGAATTAAGGCATGTGTACCAGGCCTGTCTAATAATTTCCTTGTTATCTGTATATATGATGCATGTGTGTGCAGGTACACACATCTGTGTGTGAAACTTAAAGGAGAAAGGATAGAATTGTCCTAATTATCACTTTCCATCTATCCCTCTAAAACTGAGCTTCTCATTGAACCTGGAGCCTGCTGTGGGGGTGGGAAGGGGTGCTCTGCTAGCCTGGCTGGCTAGTAAGCTCTAGAAAGCCTCCTGTATCCTGATTCCCAGTGCTGGGGTTACAGAGAGGCATAGCCACACTCAGCTTTTTTATATGGGTGCTAGGAATTCGAACTCAAGTTCTCATGCTTGCATACAATTGCTCTTACCCACTAACCATCTCTCTAGTCCCAATATTAAATATAAACAGATTAGAAATTAGGTAAAATAAATTGTGTGGTAAGTAAAAGTTTTTTAAATTTTTATTTCTACTTTATCTCTATGAGTGTATTGCCTACATTGCACCCATGTCATGCAATGTTCTCGAAGATCAGAAGAAGGCATTAGATTTCTCTGAAACTGGAGTTATAGATGGTTGTTAGCTGCCATGTGGGTTTGTGGGAATCGAACCTTGGTACTCTTCAAGAGCAGCCAGTGCTCTTAACAGCTAATCCATCTCTCCAGTTCCGGTAAATAAAAGATTTAACAGAATGATTAAAATAGTCACAAAGCAATTCTACTCAGAGGAAAAAAATTATTTTTAGGACAAATGTGGGGGCTGTTGAGGTGGTGCACATGCTTGAGGTAGAAACAGGGTGAATGGGGTTCAAGGTCATCATAAGCTACATAATGAATCACGACAGCTTAGGCTATCTGCGGCGGGGAGGAATCAAAACTCAAAAGCACAATTTGGGAATAAATATCACAAACAGACAAGATTCTAAAGCAATATGTTGATTAAACACACACACACACACACACACAGCTCTGAGGTGGGCATGGTAGTATACACCTTTAATCCTGGCAGAGGCAGGTGGATCTCTGTAAATTAGAGACCAACCTGGTCTACACTGAGTTCCAGGGCAGCTGGTACTACAGGGAGACCTTAGCTCAAAACAAAATAAATATTAAAAATTTTAAAATAAAAACTACCAACTTCAAGGAGACTAAGAGAATCTATTCTAGAACCAATTATAAGTGTTCATAGCTCAGGAGCAGTTTCAGATTACTGTAATACACACATAATAGGAAAACATAATTCCTGTGTTAACAGTTTCATGAGGTTTTTATAGTTACAGAGAAAAAAAGTCCTAAATCAAATATGGTGGTGGAAGTATCAGGTAGGCTAGTTATAGGAAGGTTCAGAAATCTCTGCTACAGAGACCTAGTAATGGTCTTAGCCTTTGGATTGGTAGAAGCTAGTGTCTATTACAATATTCCGGAAGGCTTTACATAATAAGTCACTAGAATGGTTTCTGTCAAACCCAGAGACAGACAATGAATGGCTATTAAGGGAGCTAAAGATAGTCCAAGATAATTAGGTTCCAGAACAGGCAGTACTGCAGTTCTCTGCAAATTCTAATCAGTGAATCATTAATATGGGTATGGATTTTTTTTGTTGTTCTGGGAACTTCAGTTCACACTATCCTTCAAGATTTGATTATGCAGGCTGGAGAGATGGTTCACTAACTAAGGGCATGTACTGCTCTGTCAGTGGGATTGAGTTTGGATCCAAGTATCTAGGTAGGGCAGCCCACAACTACCTCTAACTCCAGATCCAGAAGATCCACAACCTTTTCCTGGTCTCCGTAGGTACCCGCACTCAAATGCCCACATCAACACACAGATACACAACTGTTTTGAGAATGAATCTTTTTTTAAAAAATAGATCTGACTATGATAGACTACTGCAAAGAAATTTTTTTTTTCGATTGTATTCTCTTTCCTATCCCTTTTCACTAGGGAGTGGGGGTGATTAATGAATACATATGCTTCTTTTAAGGCTCTTCCAGAAAAATCTGTCTTAATTATCAAAAACCAAAAGGACAGGTAGGGAAAGTGGTGTTGCTATAAACTACTCAATGAGGCCTACATTTTCTACAATACTTTATCAGGAAATCTACCATGCTCACAATCGCCACTGGCACTACAGGGAGAACATTACAGGTTTCAAGACCCTTATATAAAAAGCACAATACAGATTTGATGAAAGCAACTATGGAATGAGACTCAGAATACTTTTGCCCTGAATAGTCAAGAGAGAGGGGAGAAAAGTCTGAGCGTCCTGAGACAAGTAACACAGAGAAAGCCTTCAGCACAGAAAAAGACAACCTTTGTCTATCACTGCTTATTTGGACCAGGCTCTGGAAATGGCTCTATGCCCAAAATTCTGTTACAGCGCTTTGTTCAATAAGCTTGAAACAAGGTCCCAATCAACTTTGAAGTTAACTTGATTCAGAATGACCTACATATACTACTATAAAACAGACTTGTTAAGAAAATATGAACTGCAAAATCAGACTCAGTGGAAACACATAATACAAAGGACTAAAGTAAAAATTATTATAAAATAACTGGGCACAATTGCCCAAGTTTCTAATCACAACACTTAGGAAGAAGCGATAGGAAGACTTTGAGTTCCAGGCCAACCTGAGTTACAACATCAAGACATTAAAGTACAAGTCGATTCAGTGGGGAAGGGTGCTTGTTGAACAAGCCTAGAGATCTGCATTCAATCTCTAGAAGCCTTGTCCTCTAACCTCCACATTCCACATGCACACCATGGCATGCTAACCCACACACACCATCAATACAATATATTTTTGTAAAAGTAAAACTGTCTCGGGAGAAAACAGATCAGGGAAAAAAATAACAGGGGAATAGAGTCAACATACAATATATACACAAAAACATTTAAAAGAAATAATCAAAGGGCTGGCTGGATGCCCAATGAGTAAAGGCACTCTCCCCAAGACACCCTGATTCCATCTCTGGAATCCACACATGGAAGGAGAAAAGCAATGCTAGCAGACTGCCCTCAGATCTACACAAGTGCATGGCAAGCAAATGTGCATGCAAATGTGTGTGTACTCCCAAAATTAAATTTAAATGTTTTTAATTAAAAAAAATAAAAACAAAAAAGAATATGAACAACATAACAACAACAACAAGTTCTACTTAGCCATTTTAGTCTCTCAACTTTATTAAATAAATAGCAAAATTGGCTCCAGATTATTTGAGGGCATTTCATAATGAGTGAGGGAGAACTAAAAAAAAAATCAGAAAGAACTTTTAAAAATGTTTACAAGGAGTAAACAGGGGAAATAAGAACGTTCATGCAGAATAAAAACTAATCAATAACCATTCATAAAAAAACCTAAACTCTTAAAACTTAAAAAAGAGAAAAATACTAGACATACAAGAAAGTGAAGCTGTGGAAAGTGCCCTAAAGAGATGAAGTAGGAAGAGTACTAAAGCTTAAAACTGAAAAAACCTATCAGAATGGTATACTTAAAAAAAGAAAAAAAAAAAAACAAGGTGGTAGAAGAAAGTGAAAAACGGATCCCAGAAATACAATAGCAGATCTCCAGGGGGAAAGAGAACCAGCACAGAGGACTCTTAAAAGATTTAATACAGTAATGCCCTGTAACATTACACACATGCAGGTGCATGCAAACACACACACATCACACACACACACACACACACAAATAAAATGAAAGGAAGAAAGACGCAGGTTTATTCAAGTGGGCCAAATAAATTCACAGAACCCTTTATAAGTGAACTAGGGAGGCAAAAGGGTTAGCACTGGTCAGAGTGACCTGATGTGATGAAGATCTAACTCCCAACTTGCCAGCGCTGATAAGATGATGAAGAATATATGGTATCAGCACTTGGGAGGCTGAGGCAAGTAGACTGCCACCAGTTCAAGGCCAGGCTGACCTAGTATCAGCTAGATACAGGCAGTATTACAGGTAGCCAGGGAAATGGGATAAGACCCTGTCTCCAAAAAAAAAATCTCCAGAGATGGAAAGAGGAACCATGGGCAAAAAGATTTAGAAGGCTACTAGAATGGGGGAGAGGGGAAGATGGATGATGATGATGATGATGATTCTGACCTGGAACACCCAGGAGAAATATACCCTTATCCATGAAAAATCATGTCAGATTTCCGACCTTCAGATAGTAAGGGGTGTTTTTTTTGTGTGTTTGCTTTCGGTCTGAGAGAGGTCTCCCTGTAGCACCAGCTGTAGTCCTGAACTCGTTATGCAGTCCAGGCTAGCCTTGAACTCACAGAGATCTGCTAGCCTCTGCCATTGGAGTGCTAGGATTAAAGGCGTGAACCACCAGGTCCAGCAAGATGGTAAATTTTATTAAGCCACTAAATTCATTAATTTGTTATAACAGTAATTAAAAACTAATGTATAATGGAACATGGGAGCAATTAACTGAGAAAGTGTAATGCGTTTCCACGAAATTTTTAGAATCAAAAGCTTTAACTATTCCTAGACTGACAAAATTCTGAGAACTCTGGAATAACGGGGAAGTACACCTTCATCCTAGTTTATCAATGCTATAGCCCACAGTATACACGGAGGTCTCAAAGATGAGACTGTCCCATGAGCTTTTAAATAAAACACACAGGAAACAATTTACCACAAACAGTGAGCATACATAATACATGTGTGCAAACATATTATCAGAGTAAGGCCTGTTACAACAGACAGGACAGAAAAAAAATCAATAGATAACATAAAGAATGGTAGTTTGCTTACATTTAAATATATCAGTAAGCATTTAAATGTAAATACAATAAGTGACACGCTAAAAAGAAAGTTTTAAATCCAGTTATGGGGTTGGAGAGATGGCTTAGTGGTTAAGAACACTAGCTGCTCTTGCAAAGGACCAAGGTTTGATTCCAGCACCCACATGGCCGCTAACAAGCATCTGAAAAATACAGTTCCAGGGGATCCAACACCCTCTTATCTCTGAAACAGGTACACAGGTACATCTACCTACATGCAGGCAATACACTCATAACATAAAATAAAAATAATAAAATACTTTAAAAAAAAATAAGCAAATAAATAAATCCAGTTATATGTTCATTTTTTTCAGTAACGGAGATCAAACTCAGGGCCTTACATGTGTCAGGCAAGCATTCTATCAGTGAGCTACAGCTCTAACCTAATGGCCCCCTCCTCCCTTCATATTTTAAGTCTGAGACAAGATCTAGATAACTTTATCTAGCCATGAACTCACTCTATAGCTCAGAAAGGTCTTGAACTTGACTACCAAGTAGCTAAGATTATAGGTTTGTGCCACCATCCTTGGCCTATAACAAATTTTTTAAAAAGAAAAAAGGTACAAGCAAAAGATTTGGAAATATATATTCTATTTATTCATATGCAATATATTAACATTTAAAATTTACAATCAAAAAGGATTCCAAGGGCCTTATTCTATAATAACTTGACATTTTATAGGAAATATTTTAAATGTACTTAAACACTCAATGAAGGCATTATAATTTATACTTGCTCTTAAAAAAAAAAAAAAGCATTAGAGAAGCTGTTTACAGGCCAAGCCAGTGGGTGGGGAGAAACAATGAACATTTGCAGTTTCTGAAAAAACCACAGATGGCTAAAAAGGAAACCGGTAAAAGGTGGAAACAATCTAAAAATAGGCTTAGAACAGTGATTGCAATTGTCCCGCTTGAATTTTCAAATTCAAAGCTAAGACCGAGACATAAAATGTATAATTTGTTTTTAACCAAAGTAGGTTATTTTAAAAAATAAGTTCCTGCATAATTAAATACACGGTTTAAGCCTTAGAAATTTACAAGTACCATTGTCAATCCAGAAGATAAAGAATTTTTCTATCAGAAGTTATTTTAACGACAAATTACAGCACAATAAATTGTTCCTGATTAATTGGGAAACAATTTACAAGACAAACTTTGCAGTTCTCTTACAAATACTTTTAGGGATATTGCATCTTGATAGGCATGCCAAGTCCTTTACAAGTATTGCCTAGTTTTAAAAATCTTCACAGATTGTTAAGCCACCAACTAAAAACACTTAGAAAAAGATGTACAAATAAGCAGTCAGAAAGAAAAGAAAGCAGCAGCAGTAAATATTCAGGCATGGTGGTGCATACCTAATCTCAACACTTGGAGGGTGGAGGCAGGAGGATCAGAAGTTCAAGGCCCCAGCCTGGGCTACATGAGACCCTGTCTGGATCTGAAGAAGGGAAGAAAAGACAGTGGCAGCGGCAGGAACTACTGCTGATACTGGGAATGGTTTGGGGTTTGTCTGTTTGTTTTTAGATTCTTTTTTTATGTGTACAAGTGTTTTGCCTGCATGTATATATGTATACTATGAACATGCCTAGTGTTCCTCAAAGAGCCCATTCTCCAATTATTTGAATGCTGAGAAGCAACTGCACTATAGATAACAGCTGGACTCTACATTGCAACGCCCTGTTACTGAGTTTTTGAGTGTCAAGAAGCAGCAACAGTAAGAGAAGGTTACTAAGCTTTGGTTTGAAATTCTTGGTTCTTAAGTTCAGTAACTCCAGAGAAACCATCAGTAGTCAAAGCTTCTACAGTATCTGTCAACTGTAGTTGATACTTATTCATGGAAACCTGATTGAGTTCTGTGACTTATTCATGAAAACCTAATCCATACTAAAAAAGCTTGGAGCAGTTTCTGTTTCTTGGTCTTTGCTTTCACCATATTAAGCAATAACATCTCACAAGAGAAGAGTACCAACTACAAAATGTCAGAAATACAAGTATAAGGAAGACTTATACTTCATAGCAGACTATGAAGATCAAGTTAGGTATATGAGAAAAATCACTGAGGAATGAAGTCATAGTATCCTAAAATTCGCTTTGACTACATAATATTTTAAGTTACTAAACCAAGTACTGGTCAAACAAAGAAGTTATTTATTCAACATGCATACCTCAACTTTGCCAATGGTCACCTTTTTCCTTTGAGTATGTGTAATGTTTTCATGTTTCTTTATAGATGTAGTCATTTTAGATTACACCTGCACATGGTTACATTGTACAGAAATTCTACAACTTACCTATCTTCTGGAAACTTAAACTGACTTGAACTCCAACCTTTCTCTGCTAAGTTGGGCAACAGCTGAAATCTGCTTCCCATCTCAGAGGAAAATCTGTTTCATGCCTCTTTTCCAGCCTCTGCTGGCTACCAGCCAGCATTCCTTGACTTTTCCTGGTATCATTCTAATCTCTGCTTCTGTTTTCACTCCAGAGAATATCAGACCCTGCTCTACCTCCTTCCCATCAGACATCTGTGATTACATTTATGATCCACGGAATGATCCAGGATAACCTCCCTACTCTACCTCAAGATCCTTCATTTATATCTGCCACGTCCCTATGCCATACTAGGCAACACACATATTTGCAAAGATTATGATCTGGGTATATTGAGTCATTATTCTGCGTAACATAGTATGATTTATCTAAGAAGTATCAGAAGTGCATAAAAATCCATTCAAATCCTGAACAGTACAGTTAATGTAGTTCTCTCATAGCAAGCCAGTCTATCAAGTAATTCCTATTCAATGTCCCTAGCCTTTGAGTGTTGACTATTATGTTTTCCTCCTTCTGAAAGACACTCATCAATCCGTATTCTACCTTTCTGCCAGTAGTGGCTATGGTAAAAGCTTTTCATCTAGCGAGGCACGGTGCACAGACTTGTGATTAGAACACTGGGGAAGCTAGGACGGAAGAGTTTGAGGCCGGCCTGAGTTATACATAGCAAGACCCTAGCTAAAGAACAAATCCGAAATTGCTGACAAAAAGCACAGAAGTGATGGTGACAAAGATGATGTAACACTTGGGTATTTCTCAGTTTCATAAATGAGTACTAAAGATGTGCTGACGAAACAACAGAAATTAATTTTCTCAGCAATCTAAAGGATAGATTTCCCCAGTCAACCTATTACCAGGACCGAATTCTTCTGAATTCCTCTCTTCTTGGCTCACAGATAGACATTTCCTCTTTCAAATCTTCACTAGGTCTACCCTTTGTTTGTGCCTATGTCCCAATTTCCTTTTCTTATAAAAATACCAATCAATCTCAGTATTAAGAAGACTGAAACAGAATTGCCATGAGCTTAAGACAAGCCCAAGGTACACAGTGAATGCCAAGCTATCCACCAGAGCTACAGAATGAGACTGTCTCTAAAACAAACAAAAAGGATGAATCAAGTCATATTGGACTAGAGCTCATCCCAAATACATTATTTTAACTTAACTATCTGTTTAAAGACATATCTACAAACACAGTTATATTCTGAGCTACTAGGAGATGGCCTTCAATATATGATTTGAGGAAGCACAACTTAGTAACAAGTACAAAAAAGTAGCATGCTTGGTCTTATAATTCATGAACCATCTTTAGGAAATTGGTTAAGGAACCTTAAAATGAATCTTAATATATTACCAGGAATTAGACACACCTTGATAATACAGATAAGGAACCAAAAATAACACCAATGTCAGTAAGGATGGACAAAAGTTTTGATAGATTCAAAAGAAACTATAGGTATAGACATATCAATTTGGGACATTTCTTTTTTGTCACACACATGCCCCCTCATGTATGTGTCAGTGTTGTCTGTGTGTCTGTGTGCTGTGTTGTATTGTAGTGTGTATGTTACTATGGACTGAACTCAGGGCCTCATACTGTAGGACAAATGTTCTACACTGAACCACAATTTCAGATATAGATTTTGTTTTTCAGACAGTGTCTCATGTAGCCCAGGCTGGCCTCAAACACCCTATGGAACCAAAACTGTCCTTGAACTCTCGATTCTCTTGCCTCCCCCTCCTAAGTGCCAAGACTACAGTTGCATACCACTAGGCTTTTAATAAAAACATGTGGGGATGTAGCTCAGTGTCAAAATGGATGTTTAGAACCCATGTGGACCAGAACTTGATACTGGGCGATGGGTGGCCAGTATAGGATATTAAAATTATTTATACACAGGGATTAAACTGTAATAACCACATAAAGCAATGGCTCACCAACTGTGTTCTAAAGACCCCACAGTCCCTGTGTTTTTTTCTAATGATATCTATGTAAAGCCAAACTTTCATAGCTCAATCAAAACAACAAATTATAACAGACTGTGTAACAGAGAAAAAGACTGAATGTAGAGGTCAGTCTGAGGATTTAGTCTATTAAACATAAAGGAGATCAGTAATTCGAGGTCATCCTGGACTATATCAAGTTCAAGGCCAGTCTGAACCACAAGAGACCAAATCTCAAAAACTAAACAAACAAAAACACTACAACAAAAGATGAGTTATTTGTAGAAATATAAAACATTATTCTCACAAAAGATTGTTTGGAATAATATTTTTCATTAAATTTCACTGCATTAATTTACAGTGCATTTATTTTATTCTTAACTGACAAATGCACTGATTCCTACAGAGACAGGTATAGCTCTGTGAGACTGAGGTCAGTCTGATGCACATAATGAGCTCAAGGCCATCTAGGGCTTCAGGGAGATGCTGTCTCAAAACAAACAAACAAACAAAAGGCCATGTAAGGCCAGCTCACAACTCCAGGGGATTTAACACCCTCCTCTGGACTCTGAGGACACCTGCACTCACATATATACAAGCTCACATGCAGACAAAGCACATATAATTAAAAAGAAATAAATCTTTTAAAAAAGTATAATGGGAGCTAGAGAGATGGCTTAGTAGTTAAAAGCACTGGCTCTTTTAAAAAGCACTGATCTTCCAGGGGACCTGGGCTTGATTTCCAGCACCCACAACTGTCTATAACTCCAGTTTTAAGGGATCCAACACCTTCTTCTGGCCCCTGTGGGTTGAAGACAACATGGGTGCACTTACATACATGTAGGCAAAACACTCATACACATAAAATAAAAAGAAAGCATAGAAAACAACATATACATTTAAATACCATAACAAAACGCATTAGGTTCATACAGTAACTTAAAATTTTTTAAGGGAAGTAAGTGTGATGGCATCAGAGACAAGGTCAGACGTGCTCTCTCAGATCTCAATGGCCACTTCTTAAGCTCCTCCTCAATCCTCAGCCCCTCCCCAACTTCAAGTCTTTCAAATAAAATTATTTAGGGGGAGAGAGATTCTAAAAATACTAAAGGTTATGTGGTGCTTATTCAAGAAGAAATAGATAATCCAAATATTCCCGTCTACTAATGAAAGTGTATAGGTAAAAACCTTCCCAGTGAACACTGGGGAGCAGTGCAGAAACGTAGGGAGAAGAGATGCAAAACACCATCTTCAGCTAATAACACAGTCACACTGAACACAATCTCACAGCACCTGCAGTTGCCTGCACTGGGCCTGTATAAAGCTGTCAATAGCCAATCATGACTCAAGGAGAAGCTCATAGGGCCCTACTCCTCCCTGCTGAACTATCAGTTAGAGATGGCTTCTGGAGGAAGGATATATAGTGCCTTCTGTTCACTGTGTACTGAATGGTGAGTCCACCAGGCTCTAATAGATAGTTCTAAACCAGTGGCCACACAGTCTGTTTTGGTTAAAACTGTAAGTTCACAAAACAAAACAAAAAGGCATGAATGTGGGAAGGGAACCTGTGAAGAGGAAGGGGATAAATGTGGGAGGGAGGTGAGAGTAAACAGAATACACTATAAATACATATAAAACTGTCAAAAAACAAATTTAATCAGTGCAAAATGAAAAAAATCTCCCCAAAGAGAACTATAGTACAGATGGAACACAGCTCAATACTGTCTATAAAACAACACTACTACACTTACACCAAAACCAAAGACATTACAATGAACATTAGGCATCAAGATCATATAAGCAAAAATTCTTTAGGGTCATTTCATTTTCACAGATACAAAGAAAATATAACAAAATTTATTATCTCACTCCTGATAAGAACTCTCAGCAAAGACCAGATAGTTATAACCACTTTGTAAAACAATTTAGTAATTTCTTATAAAATTAAATAGACATCTACCATATGAATTATTCATGCTACTCAGAGGTATCTGCCCTAAACAAACAAAAGCAGAGTCAATTAGATGGCACACTAGGTAAAGGCCCTTTTCACAAAGCCTGATCATCTGAGTTTATGACCTACAAGACAGAAGGAAGAAAGCTACATCTGCAAGTTGTCCTCTGACTTTCAAATGTACTACACTATGAAACTATGAGCAGACATGTTCAAGTGCACGCGCGCGCACACACACACACACACAATCTAATTAAAAATATTTTTTTAAGGCCAAGTGTGATAGCCTATGCAGAGGCAAGTAGATCTCTGTGAGATCAAGGCCAGACTGATCTACATATCAAGTTCCAGGCCAGCCAGAACTACAGGGTGACCTTGTCTCAAAAGAAAACCCAAAAATAAAAAAATGAAAATAAAATTTTTAAAAGAAACAAAAACATCTGACCACACAAAGATCAATACATAAATGTTCAAAAGTCTAATCTGTAATTGGCAAACATGAAAACAACCCATTATTTCAAACAACATGTACACAGACACACATACAGTTTAATACTGGAAACCACTCAAGCAGTAAAAAAGGGTGAATTCTTTATATGCAACAATATGGACAAATCTCAAAGTAAGTATGTTGAGTGAAAAAGCCAGCCCAGCCAGAAAGGAGAGGTGCATGATTCCATCTATTAAAAAAAAAAAATCTGGAAAATGTAAATTATTCTATAATATCAGAAAGCCTAAAGACAGAGGATGAGAGGTAGGGCAGACCTAACAAAAAAGCACATGTTCCTTAACTTGAATGTTGATGATCTCGTGGGTATATGCAAAACTTTGCAAGATATTATAAACTTTAATTATGTACAATTTATTTTCCCTCAATAACAGTTATTAGGCTGAGTGTGCTGGCACATAACTGTAATCCCAGCTACTCAGAAGGCTGAGGCAGATTGACCTCAAGTTAAGGGCAACCTGGGCAATTTCATACGAGGCTATCTCAACATAATAGCCGGGGGATAAAGATCAGCAGTAGAACACTTCACTGCCATACACAAAGCCCTACATTCTGTCCCCAGCACACACACACAAAATATTTTGCTTTTCTATAAAAGTAAAAGGAAAACGTTAAGAAAGAATAGTAAGACAAACATGGTGCTGCACACCTGTGACTCAGCACCTAAAAGGCTAAGGCGATGATGATCATGATTCAAAACCCACCAAGGTTAAAGTGAGACTATCTCAAAAACAGAATAAAACAAAAACTCAGGCTTACTGAACTTAAAACTCAAGCTGAAAGTAATGACTACAATCAGTAAAAGGTAAATAAGGAATCCATCTTTCCAGATTATCTATAGTCATCACCACATTACATTGGTCTGTGACTGTGTATCTACCTGAAGGCTATTAAGATTTCATGTTACAGTGTCTTAGCAGCATTCCTCACATATTTCATGGCAATGTCTACGTGAACACTTCTACTATACTGCCAGTCATATATAAAAGCACAGCACATACATTTATGCTATATAATACTTGATAATGATAACAAACAACTATTACTGGCCTGTGTGTTTACTACACAATTCCTAAAGATTTGTTTATTAAATTTTATTTCTATATGTGGTTTGTATGTATGGTATGTGTACCACATGTGTGCAGTATCCATGGAGCCACAACAGGGTGCCAGATCCCTTGGAACTAGAGTTATAGGCAGTTGTGAATCACCATGTGTGTGTGCTGGAACTCAAACCCAGATCCTCTGCAAAAACAGCAAGAACTCTTAACCACTAAGCCATCACTCCAACCCTATACAATACCTTTAAATTTATTTAGTAGACTGTTTCTACTTAGAAACAAAAGAAAACTTTGAAAATCTGTGTTACCAACAACCTTATACACCCTGCGTATTCTACTCTTGAAAGCATCACTCATCTGTGTTGAATGGTGGATGAATTTCTATTATCATCCAGGTTTATGTAGGTGCTCTCAAGCATGTGCACACTAAAACAAAATCTCCTAACAACAGATTTCTTAGTATGTACCCTATAAAGCAAAGTATGACTATACTTAGACACATGCTGTCACTTGATTAAACATAAACCTAAAAAATTTTTACAAGCTGTTACCTGTGAGATATGATTGATGGAAGACTCCATTCTCCGAAGCTGAGAGGCTTGGATGTCCAGCAACTGGAGAACATTGTTAGCCAATGCATTTATTTGATAGGCAACACTAGCTAGAGATTGGGTTGTATATGCTTTGGTCTCTTCTAGAGCTTTTCTCTTGTCTGTAGCCTGAAATAAGAAAAGAAAAAATTACTTATTTCACACTCACTAAATATACATTCCATACAAAGTTCTTTTTTCTTTTCCATTTAAAAAGACCAATTCAAGTCAGCAAGATGGCTCAGCAGGTAAAAGTGCTTACTGTACAGGCCTGGTTACCTGAGTTGGATGCCAAGGTAAAGCATAAGGAAAGAACCACTTCCACAAAGCTGTTCCTGACCTCCATGTATACAAGGCAGCACCAATTCCCACACATTCATGTGCTAAATAAATTGAGGGGGCGGGGAGGTCCCAATTAAAAAAACCCTTTGGTACCAATCGGATGAATCTTAGAATAATGAATTAAGCTTATAGATTATTTTTTAATACTGACATTGTAATTCTGCCATATTTCTAAATCCATTTATTAATTTTTTGTAGATTACTTAAGATAGCATAACTGTTTAATATCTTTGAACAAAAACAATTTTCCTTTATCCTTTTGAATTATATGTCCTGCTCCTTAAACTTCAGTAGTGGCTAGGAACCCAAGGACAACACTGAACAGCAACAGCATTCTCATTATTACAGGGACATCGTTTAGCGTTAAAACACAGAATCTAGACTGGGCATGCTGCTCGGCAGAATGCCTGCTAGGAATCTGCAAAGACCTGGCCTCTATAATCAGAACTCAGCACTGAAAATAAAAAATATTACAGAATGTACATTTTTTATAATAAAAAGGCCTTTTCTATTCTTTGTTTACAAAGCTAGGTAGATTTAATCACGAATAAGGAAGTTATTTTCAGTCATCCAATATATTCTAGAATTTCATCTGCCTATTTCTTAGTTTTCAATTTACAGACTGCAAACACTTTTTCTCCACAAGAATGGAAAAAAGCATGAGCTTTGAGCTAAATCTATTTTTCCTTTCTTCCCAAGCAAAAATTTCCATTTTATTTTCTAGTTTTATTATAGAAGCATGTGATTAAGCATAGTCAAGGAAATGTTAGTAGGAAACATTCTACCTTTAAGCCTAGACATAAAAACCTATTTATAACCCATGGCTTTTTCTGAGATAGGATCTTATTTCATGGCTATAGAATACCTACACTTTTACTATGTGGTTCAGGTTAGTCTCACAGACTTGAATTGATCTTCCTGCCTCAGCCCCTCAAGTGTCGGGATGACAGGCCTGAGCCCCGATATCCACCCCCAACCATGACTATATTGCTTTCCTCTCTATTGCTGCTTTCAGCATTAACCTGTGGCTGCAGAGTTTGACAGTCTAAGACAGCCATCACCCTACCAAACAATTTTAATAAGGACACAGCTTGGAGGGATTTTCTGACAGTTTTCCTGATTTGTTTTACGAATTCTTTTGTTCCTTTGATTTATATTTAACATAAAGACCAAGCTTATGTGTCTTGGTCCTATTCATGCAAGAACACTGAAACACCATAACTCCATACTTTTTGTTGTTTAAAAAAAAAAAAACGTATTTATGTTCTGATCCAATAAAATAAAAATGTAGTCTTATCCAAACAACAATTATGTTTAATCAAAATCAGCATTTTACAATGTTTCTATTTTAAAACTTAAAGTAATTAAATTTAAAAATTCATTGGGGCAGAGGAAAACAAGGACTGTAGCTTGGTTGTTAGAATGCTTCTCTGCCATACACAAAACCCTGACTTCGATCCCTTAACACCACACAACGAGATTAAAATTAAAATTTACCAGCTAGCAATAATGGTGCACAATTATAATCCTAGCACTCAGGAGGTGGAGGCAAAAGAATCGGAAGTTCAAGATTATTAGTGGTTATATGGTGAGTCTAAAGTCAACCTGGAAACCCTATTCCTCTGCCCACATGAATGGCAAACTTGAACAAAAATTACTGCTACCACTTATTTTAAGTTTGTAGTTTATTTAGTAGGTAAGAACTATCAACCAACAACTTTAACCTTAGTATGTTCCAAGGAACAGATAAAATTCAGACTACTAGTCAACTAAGCATGTATCCAACGAATTAAACCGGCATTATTATGTGTAGCAGGCTTCCCTCTAAACTAACTTCTCTAGGAGTTGACATAATATGAAAACCCATTTCATCCCTTCTTTTATCAGAGATAAAGGTTGCTTAAAATGGAATCAAACATACCCCCCTCTTTTTTTTTGTCTTTTTGAGACAGGGTCTCCCTTTAACCCCAGCTGGTCTGGAGCTTACTACATAAACCAGGCTCGTCTTGAACTCACAGAGCTCCACCTGCCTCTGCCTCCAGAGTCCTGGGATTAAGGGCATGTGCCACCACACCTGGCTAAACATATACAGGTTTAATAGAAAAGTTAATAGCTTTAAATAGTTACATTTAAAATAAGCAATGTAGTAAATGTACTTAAACAGGAAATTCCTTAGACAACTGAACTTTATGAACATCTTCAACATGAAACTAACTCTTAACTCCTCCTTATTGCTTGTAAAAATCAAACACTTACTAAATTAGGTAGATTAGGATCTCTACTCTAGCTAGAGTAGAGAACTTTTAAAAGTAACATCGACTTCTTTTAAGTCCTTTTATGTCCCTCATGCTTCTTCAAAGGAAAAGTAATCGCTTCTTTACTGTCTGAAATAAAAACTGCTAACTATAAGCAACCTCTCTCCCTTCCTCCTTCCTTCTTTTTACCTTCCTCTCTCCTCCTTCCCTCACTGCCCAAACTCTTTCTGACATATCCATTTATTTCACCTTCCTTTCCTCCTCCTTACTCTCTCAACCTTCATCTACAACTACAGGTACAAATTCTCCCATTTTATTATATGGCAATACCTGACCCCAAAAAGACAAAGAAAACATCCTTGTTGTGATTATGTGTAAATAAAAAGTAACACAAGCCAGGAGTGATAATATGCTTCTAAAAATCAAGCATTTGGGAGGTGAGGGCAGGAAGAGTGCCAAGAAGCCAGTCTGGATAACACAGTGGGAACCTGTCTCATAAATGAAAAAAAAAAAAAAAAAATACCAGAGCCATGTGTGTGATACACATGAGAACGCGGGTGCACATGCGTAGTATTAAAGGAGTGAAGGAAAGAACATTTTCAAAACAGATGAAATGCAATACATAAGTATTCTCAGTTTAAGAACCTTTTTTTTTTAATGTGTTAAAGTCAGGTGTACTGGTGTAGACTTTTAATCCCAGCCCTCAGGAGGTAGAAGCAAACAAGACTAGCCTGGTCTACCCAGTAAGACCCTGTCTCAAAGACTATGTTAATAATTTTAAAGGAGGAAGGACTAAAATTTTCAAATGAGGGGCTGGAGAAATATATCAATGGTTAAGAGCACTTCCTGCTCTTCCAGATGACAGTTTATGTCCCTGCTGGGCGCTCACAACCACCTGTCACACACACACGCACACACAGAGTCTTAAAACGTTCATGTACCTGTAAGAGTTTTGTATTTTTATATGTGTACATAATGTATGTGTATGCATGCACATGTCATTTGTGTGTGGAATGGGTGTCAATCTTTCCCCGATGTCTGGGACAGGATTCCTTTGTTGTTTGTGCCCCACTTACACCAGACTAGCTCTTCCCTGACACCCCCAATGAGCTTCTGTGAGTTCTCCTGCCGCCACCTGCACTGAGATTACAGACACATACCCCCTGCATCCAGAGTTCTACATGGGTTCTTGGGATTCAAACTCAGGTCCTCACTCTACCCCAGCAGGCACATTTACCCACTAAGGCATCTTCCCCAACCAAGAGGAAGAATTTTAAATTAACTATAGAAAAAGAAATATCTACTTTGTTAAAGACTGAAGGCTTGGTGGTTTGAAGCCTATAAAACACTCCAGGAAAAATCCAAAATTCCTTTTTAAGGATGAAAGGACTAACAGAAAAAGAGTACACAGGTCAAATGCTGGTAAACTACTGACAAATAAATCTACTGAACCCTTGAGAGTCATGAGGATTAATGCCTAACTACTTACTGAAAGGATCTAATTTTCCACAACACAATTCTTAAACCAATAAAATTTAAAACTAATTTTTTTTAAATCCTCCCAGGTTACAGCAAGTATCTAACAAAAATAAATGTTCTGCTTAAAAAATGAATTTGAGACCTCTCCAAATAAAAGCTTTGACACAAATAAATTCTCCCTAGTACCTCCCACTAAAACAACCACTAAGAGGCTTAGTTCTTTCATTTAAAGTAACATCAAGAGGACATCTCTGCCTGTTGAGTCAGTTTTGCTGGACAGGAATGGGAGGCTCTCTGACAGGTATTCTAGGCTTTTGGTTTGTGGAAGCCAGAGCTCTGCTTACACACTTAAAGCATTTACCCAATAGTCACAAAGATGTTACCTCACATACAGAGGGGGGCGATCACAGACCCTAAATGGAGAAACACTGAGATTTCAGGAAGAAATCACTCCTTTAAGCTCTAGAAAGGGCCCTTCAGTCACAGTTTAAGTAAATGCAAAGAGGACACAAAAACGTAGATAGAGATGCTATTCTAGCATGTTATCTTGTGCCACATTTTTACAGGCAGCTTTACATTATTCCATTTAGTCTAACAAAGAACAAAATCAAAATCTGGAAAGTTTAAGGTAAAGGAACACAGTTTCCAAGAGTCAACAAAATATGACAGAGTAAAGCCACGAAAAGGATCATCTTTACTATGAACTGCTCCAAGACATTAACTAGTGTATCACATAAATTCAATTCACTAGAAGAGAAAATAAGAAAAGTGACATTGATTTTCTCGGGAGATCAGAGAATGGGTTTGATCCATGAAATGACTGTTCTATATAGGGGAATGGAAGAAACAGAAATTAAGCATTTAACACTTTTCTAAGTTGTTCTCCTTGAACTGATAAATTCACACCTTTAATCCATACCATAATAAAGATAACTTAGCTAGAAATTGCTTAAGCAAAGTTTTTCTTCACAAACTACTAGCTAAAGTGGTAATTAACAATGTCACAACCAAGTCCACACCTTTAATCCCAGCACTCAGGAGGTAGAGGGAGGCAGATCTTTGTGAGACTGAGGACAGCCTGGTCTATATAGTGAGTTCATGGCCAGCTGGACCTATAGGAAGACTCAGTCTCAAAAGACCCAGAACAAAACAAAACAATGTCACAATCAGTATCACTATTAACTGACTAGAGAGAAACAAGGCTTTAAAAAATGAGACAAAGGTCCTATAAATACTAGTAAGTGTACTTTATCCTTCTATTTCCTCAGAAACCACTTATAACAGTTTCACATAATCAGTCCTGGCTAACTTGCAATTAATCCAGACTTGTAATTAATTTTTTTTTCAATCCTAAAATCATGATAATACCTAACAAACAAAAATATATAAACAAAAGAGGAAGAACTTCTTTCTTACATGGTGGCATATGCCTATAATCCTAGCTCTTGTGAAACTAAGGCAGAAGCACTGCAAGTTCAAAGCCAGCCTGGATTACAGTGAATATGATGGCAACCTGAGTTAAACAACAAAACTCTGCCACACATGTGCGCACGTGCAGCGTGTACACACACACACACACACACACACACACACACACACACGAAGGCCTGGGAGATGGTTCAACAAATAAAGGTGCTTGTCACCCATCATGAAGATTCCGAGTTTAACCTCTGAGAACCAGACTGGAAGAAGAAAACTGGCTCCCTCAGGGTGTCCACTGACCTCCACACGTGTCATGGCATACGTGCCAACATATAAGGAAAGAACCAACTCATGCACTGACTTCCACATGTGTGCTGTGACACTCAGGCAGACACACACACACACACACACAAATACTTTTAAAATAATAAAAATAGGTGTGGAGAAAAAGCAGTGGTTAAGAGCACTGGCTACTCTTGCAAAAGATGAGGGTTTGATTCTTAGCACCCATACGGCAGCTAACAAACATCCCAAATTCCAGTTCCAGGGGTCCAATGCCCTCTTTTGTCCTCTGAGGGCACTGCATGACACAGGTACAGTCACATACATTCAGACACAGCACTCATACACATAAAATAAAAATAAATAAAAATTTAAAAATAAATGACCACATACTGAATCCCAAGAAAATAGGTAATCACTTAGAAGTCTAAATACCAAATAAAGGGATAAAATTAAAAAGAAAGCCTTTCACCTCAAATGTTGGCTCAAATGCAGTTTTAGTCCATCATCAACCACTACATTAAGACATAAACTAAAGTACCCAGAAAGACGCTCCACCTACACAGATGACTGACTGATTAAAACATCAATGACTGTGGTGAAAAGGTTGGAATGCTGCCAAGGTCCAGAGCATAACTGCAAATTATCTTGGGCCATCATCAGCTGTCTTAATAGCCATTCACTGCCCACCTCTGTATCTGACCTAACATCCTTGTTGAGAATCATGTGAAACTTTGGGGGATGTGTTACCAGGCCACTAGCTTCCAGGAGCCCAAAAGCTAGGAATGTCTCAGATGGGTACCTGGGACACAGAGCAGAGGCTTCCCCACTTTGCTGTCACCCATCCACATGATGCTTCCTTCAATGTATTTGAAAAATGTGGTGATTTATGCCTTTCTGTTACTGTAAAAGCTCCATGAAACAGTTGCCATGTAGCTGCTGCTGCTGCTGCTGCTGCTGCTGCTGCTGCTGCTGCTGTTGTTCTAATGTCACCAATGACAAACAAGCTTCAGGGGACTACAAAGATGGCTCAGCTCTTAAGGGCACTTGCTGCACAATCATGAAGACCAGATTTCAGATCCCAACACCCATGTATCCTGTGCACACCTTTAGCCCCAGCTCTAGATGGGTAGAGAAAGGCCTTGATGTCTTCTAGTCTAATCGAGAAAACGTGAACTACAGATTCAGAAAGAGAATTCCTGTCTCAAAGAAATAGGTGGAGGGGCTGAAGAGATGGCTGTGATTTGAAGACGTAGGTTTGAATCCTAGCACCGACACAGCAACTAACAACCATCCATAATTCCAGTTTCAGGGGATCCTACACCCTCTTTTCTGTCCTCTGAGACATGCAGCCCTAACACAGGAGCACATACACTCACACAGATGTACTCACACAGACAAATACACAAATAGAATTAAAATAATAAGGCTGAAGAGATGGTTTGGTGTACTGCTCTTCCAGATCCCAGCAGCTTATAAACTGGCCGTAACTCCAGCTACAGGGGATTCACCACCTCTGGTGACCCTTGGCACCCTCATTCACATGCACACATCACAGAGACAAACACACACAATTAAAAACAATACAAATTTGTAAAAAATAACAATAAAATAATTTACTATTAGCACCATTCATAAAATATCTGCCTACTTCTACTCTAGAATATTCACTTTTCAACTGGGTAGACACTGGCATCACCTTCTGGACTTTTGATCTTTTTTACCAATTAAAGACTTTCTATCAATAAACTTTAGTTGTCTATTTAAGCTATATAATACGATATTGGGGGATATCATACAGTAAAATGGGTACAATGATGGAACAAAGTAGTATAACTACTATTGTAGTAGTCTGATTCTCAAAGGTTCATGAGCCAGAAACTTGGTCAAATGTGGCAGTGCTTAAGCAACCGCAACTAGGTCTTCAGAAGAAATTAGTATTTTTCCTCACAGGAGTTGCATCTCACAGGAAAAAAGTGTTCTCATTCTCACAGGACTGGATTAGCTTCTGTAAGAGTAGACTACTATAAGTCAAGTAAGGCCTCTTTAGCTTGTTCTCTTGTTTCCTCTCTTCCAATGTGATCTCACCACCAATGCCATTTACCATGTTATGAGATACCCAGAAAGCTCTCAGTAGAGGCCCAATCACATGGGCCCACTCCAACTTGAACTTTAAGCCTCCAAAACTATAAACTAAATAAATAAATCCTCTTTCTCCCCTCTCTCCCTTTCCCCTGCTCTTCCTCTCCCTTCCCCTCCTCCTCCCCCTTCTTCTTAACATGTTTTACTCTGTAACTCTGGCTGGTCTGGAACTCTCTAGGTATACCAGGCTGGACCTTATCCACCAGTCTCTGCCTCCAAAGTGCTGGGATTAAAGGTGTGCAGAAGCTTCTGCTCATCAATCTTTTATAATGGGTATAAAATGATAGATATTTCACAATGATCTTCCCTCATGGTGCTAACTACCTTTTTATATGCTTCCTGGTCATTTTTTTACGTCTACTATAGAGAAATGTGTATTCAAGTCATTTGCTCATTTTTAAATGATGTTAGCTCATAATACTGAGTTCCATGAGTTCTTTATAAACTCTGGATATTTACTCTTTATCATATATACAGGCTGCAAATATACTCTGTCAGACCAGGGACTGCCATTTCATTTTGTTCATTGTTTCTTTTTCTGTACAGATGCTTTTTAGTTTGACATTAGTACATTCACTTACTCACTGTTTATATGGCCTGGGATTTTTGTATGGTTTAAAAAAAAAAAAAAAAAAACTCAGGCTTTCAAGATGGCTCAGAGGGTAACAGCAGTTGCCACATTAGCCTGGCAACCTTAGTTTGATCTTCAAAACCCACATAAAAATGGAAGAAAACCAACTCCATAAAGTTGTCCACTGACCTACACATATGCATTGTGGCCTGTGCACATAACACACAGAGTAAATCTGAAATGTTAAAATTTTTCAAATAATTAAAAGCCGAGTGTGGTGGTGCACGCCTTTAATTGCAGCACTCAGGAGGCAGAGGCAGGAGGATCTCTGTAAGATCAAGGCCAGTCTGGTCTTCATAGTGAGTTCTAGGTCAGCTGGGGCTAAGGGAGACTGTGTCTCAACCTACCACCCCCAAAATTAAATAAACTCTCTAAGTGAACATCAGCATCACCTGATAAGCTTTCAAAAAATGCCTAGTTAGGCATGCTTCACATATACCTGTAGTACCAGATACTCGGGAGGCTGAGACAGGAGAACTATGTCACCCCAGGAGTTTAACCTGGACAATACTGAGAGATTCCTGTCTTCTTTTCTGGCACTGCCTTTAATCCCAGCACTTGGGAGGCAAAGGCAGGCAGATCTTTGTGAGTGTGACACCAGCTTGGTCTACAAAGCAAGTTCCAGGCCAGTCAGGGCTACACAGTGAGAACTTGTCTCAACAAATAACAACAGTGGACTAGTTTTCTACAGCTTAGTGTTAGAAGCTCAGATGTTTTTGACTCAAGACTTTATCACCTCCATTACCCTCCCGTGCATCTGCCCTTAGATCTCAGAAACACGCCTTTGCAACATGGTGCTGTTCCTACTACCTACATCTGTTGCCTCTCAAACAAACATCCCTTTTTCCTCAACTTTTAAACTCAAAATTCAGCTAAACTTGTCGAAACTTCTCCCTCTCCAAACAATGTCCCTATGTTCCTTAGAATTCTCTCTGAAAGTTCCTTTCAAAGGAGGCTTGCTTTAAATCTATCTGGAAGTCATATGTATTTTGAAATTATTTCTATATAAAAAATGCCAGTAATCTATAAGATAGAAGATTATGACAGAGCACCATGATTAACATTAAAAGAAAAAACCTGTACCTTAACCTCATGCCACAATAGTATATAGCCAGAGACCTTGGAGTCCCTTTTCTCTTATCTCTCTCTCCCCACTCTGCCCACACAGCCAGCTAACAGTCAAGCTTTATTCCTATTCTTCAACCCACTGTTCTGCCAATCAATCCCACTGTGGAGGAGTAAAAGCTGGAAAGTGTCAGAAACCAACTGTGTACTAATGGCTGAGAAAGAGTGAGTCTTACAGATTCACTCCTATGTCTGCAAATCACCTCTGTAGGTGTATGAGCATTCTGATCAAAGAGAGTGGAAACAAGTCAAGTAAGCCACCTTTGAGCTTGTTGCTCTGTTGCTTTTGTTTGGCTTGGATTTTTTTTTTTTTGGGGGGGGGGGGTTGTTATTAAAGAGGGTCCTGCTATATAGCCCAGGCTAGCCTGGAACTCTCAATCCTCCTGCCACAGAATCCTTAGTGTTGGGTTTACAGGCATGTACTACCATGCTTAGCCATCACTGAGCTTTCTCCACAGACCAACTTGCTTTTTCTACATAGCTATATAATACAGACATAATACTACATAATATTTAGTAGAGATCCTTCCATAAGTAGGCAATTAAGAACTACTTTTTAATTAACCTCCCTTAATCATTTTACTTCAACACATCCTGATAGTGTGTCAAATACTCTCCTTTCTAGAAAAGAACAGGGAGTCAGCCTACCATGACCACCCTGGGCTTCCACCACTTCTTAGACTATCACCTCTAACCAGCCTCCTCCCAATCTCTTCTATATTCTTCCAATGTATAATTCAAGCTTCCTCCTATTGTGCTCTCCACTCCAAGTATAACCTTTAGGTTTAAGGGTACTGGTTTATGCTGTAGCCCAGGCTGGCCTACAACATGCTATCAGCCCCAAATCAGTGTTTCTGAGCTTGCAGCAATTCTCCTGCCTCAACCTCTTGAGTGCTCAGATTATAGGCAGGAATATTCGTGCTATTATTATATCTGGAAAAAGTAACCTTTATTTTAGTTTTGCTTTGTTGTTTTTTAAATTATGTGACTGGGGAGAGGGGTGTGCACATGAGTGCAAGTACTTATGAAGGCCAGAAGACAGGTGTTAGATCTCTTGGAGCTGGAGTAAGAGGCGGCTGTGAACTGCCTGATGTGGATACTGGGAACCAAACTCAGATCCTCTGCAAAGGCAGTACATGCTCTTAACTACTGAGCCATCTCTCCCACCTTTTCTGTTGTGATTTTGAGACAGGGTCCCTTGTGGCCAAGGCTAGCCTTGAACTCCTAATCTTTCTGCCTCAGACTCTTAAGTGCTGGAATTAATGGCATCCCACTGCCTAAAATCTTCAGTGTCAGGGCTAGAGAGATGGCTCAGTGGTTAGAGAACTGGCTGCTCTTGCAGAGGGTTTAATTCCCAGCACCCGAACGGTGAATAACAACTGTCCATAACTCCAGTTTCAGGGGATCTGATGCCCTCTTCTGACCTCCTCAGGGATTACACAACACAGGTGCGCAGACATAAATGTAGATAATACACTCATACACATAAAATAAAAATTTAAAAAGCAAAACCCTTTCAGTGCCTTCTCATCAACCTCAGGGAAAAAAAAAGACCAAAATCACCACTACAAACCATAACGCCTTGCTTGACCTGGACCTACCCACTACCTCCTTGATGCTCATTCTCTGCATTTTGTTTACTGGACAGTACACAGATCTATCAATTGTTAAAAATAATTCTGTTCTCACCAACCACTGGCCTATTTTCAGGCCACTCCCTTCCCCTTCCACCAGTTCTTAGTTAGCATTCACTTTTCAGATCTCAACCCTAACATCACTTCCTGGACACATCAAGCTAAGTAGAAGAACTTGCCATGTCTGCATGTGCTTTCCTCAGATATAATTCATTGCGCTTCATCATGTATCTGATCAGTGGCCGAGACAGATGAAAATCATTTGAGGAGAGATGACATCTTCTTGACAAAGCCACATAATAGGATACTGCTGAGCTACCTACTCGGGAGCCCGAGGTCGAAGGATCACCTGAGACCAGACCAGCCTGGAAAACTACAAAGACCTTATCTTAAAAAAAAAAAAAAAAGGTGGACATGATGACACCCCAACATACGTGATCTAGCACTTGGTATAGAAACAGAAGGATCAGAATCTTTAAGGATGGTCTTGACTACATAAGGTCTTATCTTAAAAAGAAAAAAAAAAGGGAGTCAAGAAGGTCAGTAGCAAAGGGTCTTGCTGCCAAACCTAGCAACCTGATTGCCCTTCCCACATGGTGGAAGGAACTGACTCTTCCAAGTCGTCCTCTGACCTCCAAATGCACACTGTTGCATGCACAAAAATAAATGTAATAAAATAGTTTTTAAAGTTGCCAAATAACTGAACAGGCAATATATTCCTTCTATAAAGCACATTACACATATAATTCATTTTACTGAGCATTTCTTTTGGAACTCTTGTGATTTCAACTTGAGATCATATAAAATTTCTCCAGTTTCCTTTGGCACCTTTATAGCAGTCTATGAATATTCAAGAATGAGAACATCACCAGTATAAAACAGGAAGACAAATTACCACAATTCAAAGGAAAATTTGAATATTATAAACTTAAATGGAACTTGGAGCTAGAAAAGTAAAAGGGGTTTCTCAAACCTGTTAAGAGACATGTTCTGACAGAAAAATGAATTAATCCAAAGGTTTTTTTTTTTTTTTTCACAACAAGTAGTAAGTATATAAAATAAAAGGGGAAGTCAGGCATAGTGGTACACATCTGTAATCGTAAGGCAAGAGGATCAAGACCCAGGAGGTCAGCTCTTTCGTTCTCTCCTTTCTCTCTCTCTTTAAAGATTTTATTATTTTTATTTTATGTGTATGAGTGGTTTACCTAAATGTAAGCAAGTGCACCATATACATGCAATGCCTATGGAGGGCAGAAAAGAACATCAGATTCCCTAATGCCAGAGTTATAGACAGTTGTTACCTGCCATATGGGTGCTGGGAATTGAACCCAGGTCCTCTGGAAGAACAGTAAGGGCTCTTAACCACTAAAACATCTCTCCAGCCCCAACCTTTTTCTCTTTCAACCTAACAGCCCAGCAGAAGTCAAGATGCAGATCTTCCTGAAGACCCTGACCCCACAGGAACATAGCCCTCAAAGTGGAGCTCAGTGACACCAAGAATGTCAAGGCCAAGATCCAAGACAAGGAAAGCATTCACCACACCACTCCCCATCACAACATCTGATATTCACTGGCAAACAGCTGTAAGACGACTGCACTCTATCCAACTCCAGCATCCATAATGAGGCTCCCCTACACCTGCTACTGTCTCAACAGCAGTATCAGCCAGCGCTCCCTGTGACGGTGTGCTGAGAAGCACAACTGTGTCAAGATAATCTGCAGAAAATGCTAAACCCACCCCACCTGCACCCCTGTACTGTGAACTGCAGGAAAAAGTGTGGCCACGTCAAGAACCACCCAAAAAAGAAGGTCAAGTAAAACAAGGGGCAGCCTGCTGGAGCCCATGCCTTGAGACCCTAATATAATCTCCCTTACGTTGCTTGGGGAAAAAAAAATAATAATTGGGAGGCCAACCTAGTGAGACCCTGTCAAGGAAAATGCCAGAGAAACAACTAAAGCAAAATAATACCTCAGTTCTTTGCTGCCTCTCTCATTTTAGTCATTTTTATTTTTTAGTACTGATAGGAAAGATCTGTAAATACCAAGTACATTAACACAGATTTCTTTAAATCTATCCTGAAAAATGTCCAGATTTTGGAGTAAAAAATTGTATTTACTTTTTCCCCTAAAATCATTTGACTAAGAGTCTACAAATTAATCAAACATATTAACTTTCTGGTAGATATAAACTGTAGAAAACAGATATAGAAAACTTTTTTAACAAATCAGTTTATTAGCAATGAAGTATCTGGAATACTAAGACTCAGAATCTAAATGCTTATCCAAAATTATCAACAAAGGATATGCTATGCTAAGAGAATTCATGCACAGCATATAAGATTACTCAATCTACTTTAGTCAAAGAGGCTCAACATAGCCAGTAGACAAGGATATTTAAAATTTAGACTCCCAATTCCACAAAAGGAAGTTAAGTTTACTAAATCAATCTGCTATAATAAAGGTTCTCCAGCATGGTCTGCTTTAGAAAGATGCTCACAAGGTCAAAGTCACACTTTTTTTGCCCCTCACCCCAGACAAGGTCTCACTATGTAGCTCAAGTTGGTCTTAAACTTGCCAGTCCAGCCCTTGAGAGGCAGAGACAGGTGGATCTCTGAGTTCAAGGCCAGCATGATCTCCACAGCAAATTCTAGACCACCCAGAGCAACATAGTGAAACCCTATCTAAACACCTGAACACTCCCCCACCAAGGTAAGTACATATAATTTGCTTTTGTTATACACTAAATACAATGGTTGCCTTTAGGAAAAGCAGTTATACACTTTATTTGTAAAATCAGACCATTTTTTACAACACCATTATTACTCTAAAAAAAAATGATATAAAACTATGTTATTTAAGCATTGCCAAACATTTTCCTGATGATGAACTATCATTTCAAGGAAAAGAACCAGCAATAGTTGTTGCCAATAATAAAATTTGAACTTTGAAGCAAAAATTAGAATTTTGGAAAAAATTAAGTCAGGTATAACAGCACACACCTTTAATCCTAGCAATCAGGAGGCAGAGACAAGGGTAAGAAGCTAGATCTCCATGTCAGCTGAGGTCAGCCTGGTCTACATAGCAGGTTCCAGGCCAGTCAGAGCTACAGTGAGACCCTTTTTTTAAACATGTTTTCATCAAATTGGGCTTGAAAGGTCTTCAATGTTTATAAAGATTTATTCAATGAGATCTTGATAATATTAGTATGACTTTTTTCACATTGCATAATGAAATATATAAATGTTCATAAGACCTACATAACTGAGCAAACAAATATTTTCAAAATGCGCCCCCACACAATCAATTTTAATGAATTTTACTGTTATGTACTGTAAAAACTTCACCAATGTGATGTCAGAGCTGACATTGCAGTAGCCTTTAAGAAACTACCTAGGGCTAGAAAGATGACTCTGGTGTTAAGAGTGCTTACCACTCTAGCAGAGGACCAGGTTCAGTTCCCAGCACCCACATCAGGCAACATAGAACTGCCTGTAACTCCAGTTCTACCCTATTTTGGCCTCCATGGGCTTCTGCATGCACATGGCACACAATAACTCACACAGGCAAACACATACACACAAAAATAATAAATCAATCTTTAAAAGGAAACTATAGCCAAGTATGGTGGCATCCATTTTTAATCCCAGCCCTCAGCAGGCAGATTTCTGTGAGTTCCAGGCCAGCCTGGTCTATACAGGGAGTTCCAGGTCAGCTGGGGCTAGAGTGAGACCCTGGCTCAAAACAGGTTGGCTGGCGGCTAGGGAGATGACTCAGTGGTTAAGAGCACTGGCTGCTCTTGCAGAGGACCAGGTTCTACAGAGGAACTATATGGATTCTAAGGAAGCATTTAGCAAAGTGTAAATAGCAAGGAGGGCTCTAAGGAAATAACCTCCTTTTGCTGTCACCTCCCAGCAGCCTCATCACTGCCATTCTTTCCAAATGGCTCTGGATCAAGCTCACGAACTCAACACCACTCCTATCATTATTCTTAGTGGTCTCAATACACATTCAGATAATCCAAAACCCTGGCCTGTCAGTCACTTGACTTCCTTAACCCCAATAATTGCTGCTGTATCACAATCAAAATCTCCATCAGCATTATACCACTTCCAAAAACCTACATTTCAAATCACACATTCTGAAACTGGAGAGATGGCTCAGTGGTTAAGAGCACTGGCTGCTCTTGCAGAGGACCCAAGTTCCATTCCCACCACCCACATGGTGACTAACAACCGTATGTAACTCCAGTTCCAGGAGATCCAATACCCTTTTCTGGCCTCCTTGGGTACTTCAGGGACATGGTACACTTATAAATACATGCAAGTTAAACATTCTTAAACATAAAATTAAAATTTTAAAAAGAAAAAAAATATATTCAAGGGCTGGAGAGATGGCTTGGTAGGAAAAGACACTAGCCTTAGAAAAATCCCATACTCTAAAACACACTCTCCATTCCTTAATTTTTAAAATTATCCCATTTAAATTTTTTTATATATTTGTTTATCATGTGTGGTAGAAGCAGGAGGCAACGTGCATACATGTAGAGATCAGAGGACAGCTGGTGGGAGTCAGTCTCCTTCCACTGTGTGGGCTCTGGAATCGATCTTAGGTCATCAAACTTGGCAGGGCAAGTACTTTTATCCATCTCACCAGCCCCCTACTTTTTTGTTTGGTATGTTCTATTTTGTTGTGTTTTGTGAGGCAGGATGTCACCATGTAGTAGGGCCTGACCTCAAACCTTCTCAATTTTTCTGTCTCAACCTCTTGAACACTGGGATTATAGGCATATGCTATTATGCCCAACTACTGACACTCAAATCCTACCATCAGTTTACTCTAGCACCTCAATTTCAACTATCCTTAATAGCACTTAATATTTGTTAATACTACCAATCTTTAAGTATCTGTACTAGTTTGCTTACTGTTGCTGTTATAAACACCATGACCAAAAACACCTTGGGAGGAAAGAATTTATTTGGCTTACACTACTAGGTCACAGTCCATCACTGAGGGCAGGAACTCAAGCAGGAGCTGAGGTATGAACCATGGAAGAAAGCTGCTTACTGGCTTGCTCTCTGGTTCACATTCAGCTTCTATTATACAGCCCAGCCCAACTTTCCTAGGGATGGTGTTGCCCACAGTCTGTCGGGCCCTGCTACATCAATGAACAATCAAGAAAATACCCGACAGGCCAATCTTCAATCAAGGCTCCCTCTTTGTAGATGTGTCAAGTTGGCAACCAAGATTCCAGGTGCCAGTTAGGATGTGTTAACCCAAACAAGGTAGTATGTACCTGAAATCCTGGGACATGTAGGGAGACTGTAACTCAAAAAAAAAACATTTAAAAATGATGTGCTAGAGACCAGGCATGATAGTCCATGCCTTTGACTGCAGCATCCCAGAAGCAGAGGAAGGCAGAGCTCTCTGAATTCAAGGCCAGACTGGTCTACACAGTGAGTTCCAGGCCAGCTGAGGCTACAAGGAGACACTGTCTCAAAAAGTAAAAAAGTGAAAAAAAAAAAAAAGAAAAAAAAGGATGTGCTAGGCAAAAGAAGGGGTAGGAAAAACAAGGTGTGCTAAAAGTATAAAATGATGCACATTAAATTCTAAAGAGTACCAAAAGAAAGAATGCAAATGCTCTGATATGTAATTCAAAACTGGGCCTGGTGGCACACACCAATAATCCAAGCACTTTCAGGGTCGGGGCAAAAGGTCAGAAATTCAAGGACAGTCTCAGCTACATAGTACAACATGACACTGTCAGAAAAACAAATTAAATACAAGTCATAGAGCACTTCCTTAGTATGCACAAACCCCTAGTTACATTGCTAGTACCACAAAAGTAAACAGATAGATGAAGCAAATTACACTGGCTTCTTATTGAAGTAATATTTGAAGTGTACTGGATTAAGCAAAGCATTAAAACTGTCGACCCTTCTTCTGACTTTTTGTTAATTTGGCTACTAGAAAATTTAATTCTATATACAGCTCACCTTGTATTTCTATTAGCCAGCAGTGATCTATTTCTATTCTGCAATGTTGATCTCTAACTCCTGGAGACTTTTCCTTGAACTCCAGCATGGCCAACTCGAAGATATGCTTGGTTGTCTAATAGGTATCTCATAGTCTGCATAACTAAAACAGACCTCTTCCTAGCCTTACACCCTGCAACCCACCCCCACTATCTGCTATCATCAGTCACAAGCTTAAGGAAGAGTGGTGCTTCAAGTAGGAATCATCTTAGATTTCTCTTTCTCTCAGACCACATGCAACCCACCAACATATTCTTTCAGCGACGTCTCAAAAATATCTACTGATCTGGTGGTAGATAAATGACTCAGTGGTAAAGAGCACTGACTGCTCTTGCAGAGGACCTGAGATCCATTCCAAATCAAATGGCAGCTAACAACCATCTATAACTCCAGATCTAGGGGATCCCACACCTTCTTCTGACCTTCATGGGCACTGCAAGGCACAGGTGCACATACATACATTCAGGCAATACAATCATACATATATAAAATGAAAATAATAAATAAAGTATTTTTTAAATATATGCACTGATCTAATTTCTCATTATCATGCCTTCTACTGCATATACTCTCCCTGCTGGCTGATTATATTCTTGCTTCCTCTTCAACCCATTTCCCACTCAGTAGCCTAATCCTTTAAAAAGTAAATCAAGGGACTGAAGAAACAGTTCAATGGTTGAAAGCACTGGCTGCTCGTGCACAGGAGCCGGGTTGATTCCCTGCACCCACATGGCAGCTAACCACCATTTCCCAGGGATCCAGAACTTTCTTCTGGCCTCTGCAGGCACTGCATGCAGTTCACTTACATACACTCAAGGAAAACACTCAGGCTCATGGGTTAAGAGCACTGGCTGCTCTTCCAGAGGACTTTGGTTCAGTTCCCAGCACCCACATGGCAGCTAACAACTATCTTTAACTCCAGTTTCAGGGGATCCAACACCCTCTTCCGACCTACTCGGGTTTGTACACATGTAGTACGCTTAGATACCTGCTGGCAAAACACTCATACACATAAAGTAAAAAATAAAATAAAATAAAATAAAAAAATAAAATTTTAAAAGTACATCAAGCCAAGTGTGGTAGCTCATGCCTTTAATCCCTATACTCAGAAGGTAGAAGCAGGCAGATCTCTGTGAGCTAAAGGCCAGCCTGGTCTACATAGGGAGTTCCAGGCCAGTCAGGGCTACATAATGAGTCCCTGTCTCAAAAAAGCACAAAGTAAATTAAGTATTCCAATGATAAACTCATCCTATCACACTTAAACTCCAGCTTGCTTTCCACAGAGCCTTATGTAAACTGGCTTCTGATGATCTCTCTGATCTAGCAGTTTTCCTCTCTCTAGCCACATTACCCTTAGAAGTATCTTCCCCACTTAAGAACTGTTATATTTTCTTTTTACAAAGCTGTCTCCTCAACCCTTCAAATCTCTACTTGATAGTTACTTTCACAGGGGTTGGACAGATGGCTTAGCAGCTAAGAGCACTTGTTGCTCTTCCAGAGGACCTGGGATATTCCGAGCACCCATATCAAGCAGCTCATCAGAGCCTGTGACTGCAGTTCTAGGGGACCTGATGAGCTCTTTGTGCGTGCACCAAACATGGCACACATAAATTGAGGCACATATACACAATAAATAATTTCTTAGGTTACTTCACAGATTTCTATTCCTAACCTCCTTAGTTAAAAGAAATACAATTTTCTAACTCCCACCTCACTACTGATCTATGCAGAATTTCTATTTGAAATGAGGTGCTGTTGTTTTGATGGGAGGGGGCACAATTTGCATTTATTATCTGTCCCTTTGTCTCCATAATGAAAGCTTTCTAAGAGCAGGATCTTTGCTCATTAATATCTCAGAAACTGGAATAGAAACATAGTTAGGTGTTCAACGATTTTTATAAAATGATGTATCAATGCATGAAAGAATACAGAACCTTCCACCTGGAATACAAGACCTAATACATGAATAATATTCACCAAAAGAAACAAGTTTTCCAGACAGAGAACATCTACTATGCAACAGCAGTGATTTTACTGTTTTTTATTTGTTTGGGGGTCTTTTGTTTGTGTTGAGAGAGGGTCTCACTATGTATTCCTGGCTGGCCTGGAATTCACTATGTAAACTAAGTTGGCCTCAAATTCAGAGGTTGTTAGTCTCTGCCTCCTAAATGCTGGGATTAAAGGTTTACATTACTACATCTGGCTTAAAAGTGAGTTTAAAAACAAAACAAATAAACAAACAAAAAAACAGAAGACGAATATAACAGGCAAGATAAAGTCAATGACACAGGCAGCTATGTAATACCATGCTTCTCAGACCTTACTGCATGTGGAGTCAAAGGACAACTTGAAGGTGTGAGCTCTTTTTCTACCATGTGGGTCTCAGGGATCAAACTCAGATTGTCAGGATTGGTGGCAGTCACCTCTCCTATGAGCTATCTCTCCCATCCAGAGCCTTACACATCTTTTTTTTTCCTTCTTTAAATTTTTTTATTATTTTTTATTTTATGTATGAGTGTTTTTCCTGCAAGCATGTAAATGTACCCATGTCGTGCAATGCGTGAGGAAGTCAGCAGAGGGCACTGGACCTCCTGGAACTGGAGTTACAGACGGTTGTTAGCTGCCATGTGGATGCTGGGAATCAAACTCAGGTCCTCTGCAAGGGCAGCCAGTGCTCTTAACCTTGGAGCCATCTTTCCACCTGACTTATACATCTTAATCTGTGTTACCACAGCAAAATATACAAACTGTAATTTATATACAATAGGAATTTATTTCACAGGTTTAAAAGCTGCAATACGCTACTGCATGCCTTTAATCCCAACACTCAGAGGCAGAGGCAGAGGCAGGTTGATCTCTGCAAGATCAAGGCCAGCCTGGTCTCCATAGAGTTCTAGATCACCTTAAGCTACAGGGAAGACTGCCTCAAAAACTACACTAAAATAAAATAAATAACATAAAAGCTAGGATATTCAAGGTCAAGTTGTAGGCATCTGATGTGTGGTGAGAGTCTCCTGCTGTAGCCTCATACATAGAAGGCTAAAGGGCAAGATAGCCAAACTCACTTCCTCTAGCCCCTTTATTAGGGTTCTTAATCCCACTTATAAGAGAAAAATTTTGATGACAAGACCCTCCCATAAGGCCTCGAGGGTACACTATCATCAAAACTATAGCAGTATATTTACAGTGAACAACTAAAGGATTTTTTAAGCAGGAAGTGATACAATCAGATTTCTAAACATTTTTTATTTTGTGCACACACCACAGCATAAATGTGGAGATCAGATAACTGGTGGGAGCGGGTTCTCTCAATCCACCATGTGAGCGTCAGATATCAACTCAGGTTGCTGGACTTAGTAGCAAGTACATTTACCCACCAAGCCATCTTGCTAGTCCAGGCTGCTATTTTATAAAGAATCACAGTAGAGGGCTGGAGAGATGGTTCGGCAGTTAAGAGTACTCACCGCTCTGGTAGAGGACCCGGGTTTGGTTCCCAGCACCCACCTGGCAGCTAACAACTGTCTATAACCCCAGTTCCAGGGAATCTGACACCCTCTTCAGGCCTCTGCAGCCACCGCATGATAATGGTGTACTTAATAAACATGCAGGCAAAATAGTCATATATGTAAAATAAAAATAAATCAAAAAAATTTTTAATTACCACAGTACTGCAAAGGGGGGCTCAGTATGGACAATGGGTCAGAGGAAGATGTATGGAAATGAGAAGAGGATAACTAGAAAGCTACAGTAGCTGTCTAGTCAACGGCTAATGTTCTGTAATGGGTGGTACAGTTGATATAAAAATAGACAAATTTAAGAATCACTTAAAAGCCAGGCATGCTAGTGCATACTTATCCTAGCACTTTGGAGGTGACAGGAGGGTCAGGTGTTCAAGATGATCTTTGGCTACATAGCGAGTTCAAGGTCAGCCCAAGCTAAAGTAGACTCTCTCAAAAGTTTACAAAGGAAAAAAAAAGCAATTAAGAGTTGCAAGCACTAGCTCTCTGGAACATCCTACAGATACCTTAAGACAACTATGCAAAGACTGCTGTGGATTGCCCCTGCTCCTGAAGCCACTGCCCCTGCTGGGACTGTCTGAAAAAGCTTGGATGAGAATTTGGCAATCACAAGCCTTGCTGAACTCTAGATGTTCCTGTAACTACTTCTACCTTAGCCAGAGAATGAGCACTAGTAGAGGTACTACTGTGACTGGTGCTAAGAGGCAAGGTACATCGGCCTAAAACACAAGCCTCAATGACTGTAACTGGTGCTAGGAGGTAAAGACTGTGACTAGGCCAAACAAATGACTGATTGATCCAAACACCCCTTCTCTGGCTGCAGAAACAGGCTGCTTTTTTTCTGTGATTCACTTATTAAGTCAGCTGAGAGACACTCTCATGTACTGCCTTGCCTGACTTTGAAGGATGATGTTCAATAAAATAATATCTATGTGTGTGTGTGTATATATATATATATATATATATACACATATATATATAATTTTTTTTTAAGCTAGGAGTGGTGGTTCACACCTACAATTCCAGCACTGGGAGGATTGCCATGAGTTTCAGGCCAGCCTGTGAGGTCTACACAATGAGACCCTATCTCAAAAAATCATACAAAAGGGAACAAGAGTCATTTTAAAAGAATTAATCCAGGGCAGCAATATGACTCAGCAGCTTAAAATGCTTGCAGTGTAGCCTGACAACCTGAAACAATTTCAATTCCCGAAACACACACACACACACACACACACACACACACACGATAATAAACTACAAAGACTCAACAGGACCTGCCAGAGATGAATCAGTGGTAGTTTGGGAGAGGAGTGCAGGAACAAATAAGGACAATGCAGGTGAAGAAAGATGCACAGCTGCCTGCCATGATGGTACACATCTATAATTCCACATCATGGAAGACATAAACCAGAAAAAGCAGAAGAACACAAGAGGAATTAGAAGCAGGGCCAAGGTCCGTGAATTCAAGACAGCCTCATCTACACAGTAAGTTCCAGGCCTGCCAGGGCTACATAGCAAGATTCTGTCTCCCCTCCGACCGCCCCCCCCCCCCCGCCAAAAAAAAGCAATTAGAAAATGGTCTACAATTTTACAAAAACTTTCCAAAAGACTGAAGCTTGCTAAAACTGAAGCTCTAAACAGACCAGGCCTAATCAAAGTACCACATATAAATCAACAGTAAAATTACAGGGGATAGAGAGAAGACTCAGCAGTTAAGAACACTGGCTGACCAGGACTCAGTTCCAAGGACCCACATGACAGCTAACTGTCAAGAACTCCAGTTCCAGAGGATCTGACACCCTCTTCTAACCTCCATGGGCTTTGCACAACATGGGTGCATTTACATATATGCAGGCAATACACTCACAAACATGAAATACAAATAAAATATTAAAATTACAAGAGGAAAAAAGACTAAATTTAAAACAAACTTCCAAATAATATAAAGCCCTAAAATATGCTCAGTAATTTTCTTTGGGAATAATAAAATATGAAGAACTGATGTGACACCCCACAGTGTGGACTTTCATGCAAACTGATATGGTAGGGTACATCCTGCCCTTCATCACACTTGATAAGCTTGACAACAGGGTATAGGTTAGCTTAATTCCTAAGGATCTTCCATAGAATTGACTAAGTATTTGCTTACTTCATTTCTGTCTGCTAACATTTGTTACCACTGCTTTACTCAAAGTGAAATGCTGTTAAAAAATCTAATCTTTTCTGTCTCTCCTAATTTCTTCAATTATTTTGACTATTTTCTTCCATATCTAGTTTGTATGGAAATCAGTTCTACTCAAAATATTTCAAACTTTTTGGTTAACCTCTAAAAATTTCCTTATCACAAATTTAACAGAGTCAGAGGGAGGCAGAGAGAGACAAACAACAGCCCAGAAAGGAAAAGAATCCATGGAGCTCAATGACAAACTGATTTTAAAAGCTAAAACTACCATCTTTTGGAGGCTTACAAGCAAATCTCCATATTAAAAACCTATCTGTTCTTCTATTTACATCTTAGAACCTGGAATATATTTTTAAAAGAAACAATGGCAGGGCTGGAGAAATGACCATGGTTAAGAGCACATACTGCTTCTGTAGAGAACCAAGTTCAACTCCTAGCCTCCACATTGGATGGCTCACAAACACCTGTACTCTGGTTCCAGGAAATGACACCATCTCGGCTCCAAAGACACTGCACACACAATTAAAAATTTAATTAATAAAAAGGAAAACAAACAATGGTAAAAAGAACTGTTAGGTTCCCATACTTGTACAAGAGTTTACTTACTTCAATAACATTCCTGAACTACTCTGAAGTCTAGATTCCAATAAAAAACAGTATGATATGCAAAGTAGTCACCCTATGCAGTTTGTTCTAACTATGAAGAAACCTTGTCTGACAGTTACTAATTGTAAGCCCAAGAAAATTTTATTTAACTTTTCTGAGTCTTCTCCAATTTTAGGAGAGCTCTCTCTATCATAGACAGTTTTTATAAGGATTAAACTGGAAGAGATTATGACAGAGTAGGCATACAATAAATAGAATCAATTAGAACTGGCTTTCTTTATCCCTGTGGTTCAGCAACCACATATTAAGCCTATTGCTGATCCAAAATATATTTTTAAAGATACTTCCATATTTGCTAAACCTGTACAGAGATTTTTGTCATTATTTTCTAAAAATTACATAGAATTTAGGGTCAGCGAGACTCCAAGCCTGACAACCTCAGTTAGATTCCCAGGACAATGGTGGAGGGAATAAGAGATAAAAGAACCAACTCCTGCAAGTTGTCTTCTGACCACCACATTTGCACCATGGCACCTATGTAAACGCACGTAAACAGACATACACACACACTATTTATATTATATTATATATAGATATATGTAACATTTACTGTACTCAGTATAAGTAATCTAGAGATTATTTAAAACCCACAGGAGTATATATGAAAGTCTGATGTAAACACTATGCCAGATCAGGTAAGGGACTTGAACAGGTAAGCATTTGGGGATCTGGGAGGTCCTATAACCAATATCTTGTGGTTAGTGAAGGACATGTGTACACTAACATCTACTCTCCTCTATTATCTTCTTCACATATTCTTCTTAACCCCTATATTGGAGAAAGTAGCATACTGAGGATTAAAAGGAATTTAAGATTAGAATCTGAAAATTTAGGTTTTATTCCAGGCACTATTTCATGTTAGCTTCTTAACTCTATATTCAACATTTAATACTCAGGAAGAAGATGGAGAGGAGGAGAAGGATAACAATGAAGAAGAGGAAAAGAGGAAGAGGACTAAGAGGGAGGGGGGAGGAGGGGAGGAGAGAGCAACATGTGGTAGCAAGACACACACACACACACACACACACACACACACACACACACACACTCTACAGTTCAGCAGGAAGTCTTCTTGAGCCCAGGAGTTTGAGGCCAGTCTCCCTGGACAATATAAGACAATGTCTTTCAAAACAATTTTTATTTAAGTTTTTTTTTTTTTTTTAAATTTTTGAGATGAGGTCTGGCTATGCAGGTTAGTCTCAACCATCTAGTATGAAACTTGTGATCCTTCTGCCTCAGCCTCCCAAGGACAACAGGTATGTGCCATTGCCCCATTTCAAAATAACGAGTTTAAGGCGGTGTGGTGTTGGTGGTGTAGTGGTGAGTGTAGGTGCCTTCCAACTAGAGTTTAAAGGTATAGGGAGACTCATAAACTTGTAACAATTAGTTTTGCTTATAAACAAGCATAAACTGGACAATACCAGAAATGTTAAACTTCTATTGCTTCTACCAACCTCAAAACACTCTTATTTGAAAATGTATCTGTTTTCCATGATTGATGTACATAAGGAAACAAATGTCACTGAAGCTGAGTAACACAAATTAAACTAGTTCACAGTAATATATAAGACTTGACTAAATATTTTCAGGGGCTGGAAAAACACCTCAGGAGTTACAAACACACACTGCTGTTACAGAGACCAGAAGCTGGGTTTCCAGAACCCATGTTGGGCAGCTCACAACTGTCTATAACTCTAACTCCAAAGGGATCTGACATCTCTGGCAGCACCCACACACATGCGCACACACGCACACTCAGAAACACTCATATACACAATTTGAAAACAATAAATCTTTTTTTAAAAGTACTTAACCCAGAAGTTGGCAGAATTCCAGCCAGAATAATCAAAATATGACATTATATGACTTTTCTGTCCTTATGTGACCCAGCAATCTTCATCCTGAGAGATTTTCCTTAAGGAGTTTTTACTCTTCTTTATTTAACATTCTCTCCCTCCTATTTTAACAAATAGATCCCACATCAAAGCCCTGAACAACTCTCACATAGAGCATTTAGTAAGTGTATTCAAGTTAAGATGTGATGTTTCTGGCCTTAATCTACCAGGAAAAAAAAAAAAAAATTCAATCTTATATGAAACAAAAGATGGAAAGAGGACAGACTTTTCTAGATACCTGTATAAAAATATCTTCTAATTTTATTATTTTCCCATAACTTGAAAAAAAAATACTTGCTTTAGGGCCAGACATTGTGACACCTGCCTTTAATCTCAATTCTTGGGAGATAGTGGCAGAAAAATCTCTGCGAGTTCAAGGCCAGCCTAGTCTCCATGGCAAGTTCCATGCCAGGGATACACAGTAAGACCCGATATCAAAAAGAAAATAAAAAGGCATGTGTACCCAGAGGCCAAAAGATGGTGAAGGGGTATATAATCGCTCGCTCTTCTTTTTAGAGAGAAAGATATTTTAATGATTCAAGAATTTCATACAAAAGGATCCAATCTCTTGAAACTGGAGTTACAGGTGTGTGTAAGCTGCCAGATAGAGGTGCTAGATCTGAACCCCAGTCCTCTGATCAAGCAATAAGCACTCTCAACAGTTGAGCCACCTTTTCAACCTCTCCCTATAACTTATTGTTTGTTTTTGAGACAGAGTCTTCCTGTAGCCCCAGCTGGCCTGAAAGTCACTGTGTAGACCAGACTGGTCTCTGTCTCTGCCTCCTACACGCTGGAGTTAAACATGTCCTCCCCATAACTTTTAAACTCCAAGAATCTTCTAAGAAATTCTGTTTTTAATAACATATTTAAGTCAGTAGAGTTCAAAGCCCTCCAAGGATTCACTTGCACCACAGCCAAAACTCAACAGAACAGGACTTAATTTCCAAAATGAAAACTGAAATCTCAAGATAAAAACTCATACAAGCAATAACTTGACCCACAGTGGGAAAAAACTTGGCTCTCAGCTGGACATGGCACTTACACTTCTAATTACATCACTTAGGAGGCTGAGGCAGGAGGACCATGAGTTCCAGCCAGCCTGAACTGGAATGAGACTGTGTCTCAAGAAAAGAAACACCCATACATACACACTTAAAAACAAACCAACCTACTTTAATTGGTATAACCCTGATTAGGATAGTATGTCATATTATTTCCTTTTCTCTCCTTTGTGTGTGTGTGTGTGTGTGTGTGTGAGAGAGAGAGAGAGAGAGAGAGAGAGAGAGAGAGAGAGAGAGAGAGAGAAGGTACCTACAGAGTCTCAAAGAGGCTATCAGACATCCTGTAGCTACAGTTTCAGGCCCTTATGAGCCATCTCACAAAGCTACTGGGAACTGAATTCAGGTTCTTTGCAGGAGCAGTATGCACTCTTAACCACAGAGCCATCTCTCCAGCCCCAATGTAGGATTTTCTGCTGTTGGTTTGTTAAAGTTTTTTATTTGGAGACAAGGTCTCACTTATCCTGGCAAGCACTCTACCAAATAAGGCATTAACCTCAGCCCCCAAGCAAATTTTAACATACTTCAAAGTTTCATGAGAGCAACAGAATGAAAGGAAAGGGGAAAGGAAAGGAAAGGAAAGAGAAAAAGGGTGGGGGTGGGTCCATAGAAATAGTCAGCAAACTGGTTAGAACATGTTATGGTTACTAACACTGCCAACAAGCAGCAGTTACCATACCCGTATTTGTCAGATTTCCCAACCTGCATAAAAAGGCCTTTCCTTTTTGAAGTACTTACCTAACTTCTACAAAGACGTAAGTTCTCTAAAATTGGGACTAATTTCTTATGCTTCAAAAGCTTTAAAACACCAAATTCAAGGCTTTTTGCGTTAAAAAGAATACAAGTTGCATACTTTTGATATCTATGAAGTACAACATCATTTTCTATTTGCACACTATATCCATAATCTGTAAGATTTTAAAATTTGTCTTTTAAACAGCTATATAATTTTGCAAAAACAAGTAATACAGTAGTCATGGCAGACATCCAACAAGTTTATCAAAAGTCCCAAAGTCAAAAGTTGGGGAAAAAAATATATCTCCCCCTGAAAATAAAGACTGAAAGTATCTGCAAACACAGAAACTACTGGTTCTTAAAAATGATAAGTACATGATAAGTACTTTTATACTCTAGTTTTTAGGTGCAATAACCCTAACCTTTCAAATCTTTTTGGTCTTGTCTTACCAAAAGCAAGCGAATTTGTAATGTCATGGTGATACCAAGAACTCTATTTGCATCTAAGGCAAATTGTTAGTTACTCAATTATAGAACTCAAAGCCAAACTATGACATACAATTCACTACCAATCACTAATTAAAAACAAGCAAGCAGCTGTCAAAGTCAAGGTGCCAAGAATGTTCTGTTAAAATACGAAGTATTTTACGTTGGGGTTCAAAGGTTAAATAAATGTTCAGTTTGATTCATATTCTATACTTAGGTTTGAAATTCAGAAATCTCAGAAACTAAGCAACTGGCGATGACACGGTTCTCTTTTAAGTTCAAGTTCAAGAACTTGTGGAGGAATAAAATATTTAAGACATTTTCCCAGTAAGTTAGGAATCACCCGTTTTTTAAAATGTCGAGAGTACAGTATCCTAAGGCGGAAGTTAAGAAGAGGAGGAGGAGGAGAGTGGAGGAGGGAAAAACCCGACTTGAAAACCCACAATCACTTGGATTTCCAAACCTTCAGTTAGAGAATTTTATAATGAACTCTAACAAACGCCCTGTACTCACTCCCCCAACCCACTTGGGAGGTCTGTGTAAATGTGACGCGCGACAATTTCCAAATAAATAAATAATAAAAGACACACCCTCTAGGATGAACTGACATAATCACCCCTACACACCCCACCCTCGGCCGACACACACCCCGCTTTTCCTCTCCCTTCCATGGTTTCTCCTAGCGCCTCCTCTCAGCCTATTACTCTCAGCTGTCCGGGTCTAAAACAGCGAGGTCTCCGATACCTAGGAAGGCAGCGAAGTCTTGGGACCGATCCAGGCTAGGGAAAACTACCGGGTCTCATGGCCACCCGGCCGGCCGAGGCTGCGGGGTCTCCGGACTCGCCCAGAGCAGGGAAGGCTGCGGGGTCTTGGGACCGACCCTAACCACCGGAGGATACGAGGTTTCAGGACCGAGTACCGGAGGCTGAGGGATCTCAGTGCAACTACGGTCATCTGAGGATACGGGGTCTCAGGACCGACCTCCGGCCATCCGGGATGCCGGGTCTCAGGTCCACCCCAGGTCATCGGAGGCTGCGGGGTCGCAGGGCCATCCGAGGATTCAGGGTCTCAGGACCGACCCTGGGCCATCCCGGATGCCGGGTCTCGAGGCCACCCCAACCGAGTCTGCGAGGTCTCAGGACCGACCCTGACTACCGGAGGCTGCGGAGTATCAGGACCATCCCGGCCATCCGAGGCTGCGGGCTCTCGGGACGCGGAGCGGAGCCCGGCCCAGCACGCGGGGCGCGGCATCAGGGGCCGGCTGTGCCCGCGGCTCTGCACTCCTCGCCCATTTTCCCCGGCGGCTGGTCTCGGCCACCACAGTCACTTCCTGTATGGCAGCCCAAGTCTGCGCCCGCAGCCCGCCCGGGCGGAGGGTGGAGGAGCCCCGCGGCTCCCACCCCGCCCAAGAGGCCGCTGGGTCCGGCTCCGCCGCCCCCGCCGCCCCCGCCGCCCCCGCCGGCCGGCCGCACTCCTCACCTGTGTGTAGTTGTTTTCACAGTAGTCCGCCACCCGGGTCAGGTTCTGGTAACTCTCTATAAGCGCCCTCTTGCCAGACGGGATCTCCTCCTCTAGTAACATCTGCAGCTCTGCCATTTTCCAACCCTCCGCATCGCTTCCTCTGGCGTTAAAGAAACAGAGGCAGCAGAGACCGCCGAGGACCCGAGCGCCTCACAGCCCGGACAGCAGCCGCCTTCCCTCCCTCCCGCCGGGTATTGTGGGACTGCACCTCCTCCTCTTCCTCCTTATCTCCCCGCCCCCTCCACCCAGAACTCACAGCCGCCACAACCTCATTTTCTCGCGAGATTCAGCTTCCTCCTCCTCCTCCCACCCCACCTTCTCTTACCCCCACCCGGGCCACGGGAATTGTTTTTTTTCTATGGCAAGGATTTCTGGGAATTGTAGTTTCTCCCAGGCTGTGCGCAAGCGTCCAAGGAGCCTCTAAAAACTATCTGGAAAGACCGTGAAGAATCCTTACAGAGGCTACTGTTTTAAATCTGGACTCTTTTTAGGACTCCGGAAGATGGCGCCACTGGGTGATCAAAACAATGAAATCATTGATCTGTGAAGGCTTTGAAAATTGACTGAACTTGGTAAATTAGGAAATGTCAGTGAATCAGAAGCAGCCGATCAGATAAGGATGAAAACAGGAGCTCTAAATCCTTACTTCCTCAATATTTTACAGATAATATGACTAAGGATTTATTCTTTTAAACTTACGCCCTAATTCATTTAAAACTTAGGAAACATTTATCTGTTGCCAGTTGTGTACCAAGCAATACTCTTGACGTAGCACAAATAACCTGAGCAAGGATACTTTTAAACTTGTGCGCAATTCGTAAAACTTACGAAACATCACTTACCACACCTTGGCACACAGGCATACATACACATATACAAATAAATAAATGTTAAAAGATTAATAACTGAATAGTTTTGGTACTTCTGTCTTAATCTCTTTTCTCACTGATTTCCCTTTACATACATCTTCTTACCTTTTTTAAAATCATGTGCATATTTTTCTAAGTTGTTCGTAATTGTTTTACTTTATTTCATATCATCATGTGCTCTCAGAAGATCTTTTATCTCAAGCATCTGTATCATCAGGAACATTAAATTATTTTGATATAATAAGCTATGAAAAGAGTTGTCCAAATTTAAAAATTATTTACGAATGCATATTTTAGTCTTCTGCATGCAGACATCAAGAATCACCATTATGTTGGCCGCTGATCATAGTTGGGTGAGGGAGAGTTGGTCTTCTCTAATGGACTGATGCTAGATAGGCTGAACAGGCTCCAGTAGATTAACTCACACCCAGGGACATATGGGTGCAAAACCTTGACTCCACAGGCCTTAATATATATGATAAAAATGCTCGAAGTTTGGCGGGCAGGTTATGAGGGGGGATATATAGGAGAGAGAGTCTAAATATGATTAAGATATATTGTATGAAATGCACAAAAATTGAATAAATACATATATATATATTGAAAAAAAATCACAATTATAGGAGTAACAAAAGTATTCAACCAAATTTTTTAAACCATCACCAACAGGTATTTATAGAATATTGCTGTTACTAGTGGCCATAAAATGTTCATTCTCTAAAAGGAAAATTGCTTCTTGTGTGCTCATACCTATAACTGCACCTCACATTCACCACATACTAAAGCAAGAGGATGCTAGTTCAAAACCAGCTTGGGCTGCCAATGCTGCATAGTGAGATTATATCTCAAAATAATAACAACAATATTAAAATAACTAAAAGAAAACATATATCTTATATAAAAGAGATCATGACCACCAGATTTCCCACCAAGGGTTCTATGGTACATAACTCATAAATGATTATACAACTGAAATAAACCTTTCCTCTCTTAAAAAATATAAAATAAATGAATTCTTTTTCATAATATCTAGGATAGATATAATAGCCTTTCTTTAATATTTCATCATTTTTGTTTTCTAACACAGTCTTACTTTGTAGCCCTACTGGCCTGGAACTCAATTATGTAGACCAGAGTAACCTTGCACATCACAGCAGTCTTCCTGCCTCTTCTTTCCCAGGCTGGGACTGCAGTTGTATGCTGTTACATGCAGTTAATATTTGTGATTAACGCAGGTATGATATAATCCAAGTTAATAAATGCATATTCTTTTTAAACTCCTAATATTTCCGTGTTTTTCGGTTTTAACATATCAATTATACAAAAATAATTCATTCATGATTTATATTTTTTAACTATTGAAGTGACTAAGCTTCTGTAAATTGATAAAACGTATCTTTTTAAAAAATTGAACCCTGACCAATATCTGTGAGATCAAAGCCAGCCTGGTCTCCACAGTGAATTCTAGGCAGGCTGGGACTAGGGAGACACCCTGTCATCAAAACAAAACACACACACACACACACACACACTGAGCCCTGAAGAGTAGGCTGTCTTCCAGAAGGGAAGAAAAATCACCTTAAACCTGATCCTATAGCCTCCACCTCCAGAAATCTGGAATTTCAGTTATATAATACTACATCCTGTTTATGAGGTGCTGAGTATTGAACCCAAGACCACCTACGTGCCAAGGAAGCACTTCATCAGCTGAACTTCATCTTCAGCCCAACTTTCTCTATTTTGGTTTGTTTCTGTCTCTTGATGCCTTTCTCTTCCCCTCGATAACAATCTCCTCTACTACTCTTCTACTTCTTTGACTTAACTGTGCCTCCTCCTCATTTTTCCTTCTCTTGTAACCTTCCTTTAGTTCATTCTTTCACTACTGATGATTCACTCTAAATAGTCTTTAACCTCATAGCACACTAAATACCACTTTTACCATTTTCTATTCTATGGTCATGCGTGATATAGCAGTGGAGTGGTTTTAATGTTTTAAGGAATGCATGAGCCTTGGTTTTTATGTGTTTCTTAGGTTTCTGTGTTGAAATCTATTGGTTTGATATTTCTTCCCTTTTTATTTGAGAATCTTCTTATTAAACAGCCTGCTGTTTAGGGCTCAATGTTTTAAAAGATTTAGTCTTATTTCATGTGTATGTGTGAGCCCCTGTATGTATGTGTGTGTACCATGTGTGTGCTGATACTAGAGAAGGGGCTTGACTCCCCTGGAAAAGAAGTTACAGGTGGTAGGTTATGAGCCATCATGTGGTACTGGGAACTGAACCTGGGTCTTCTGCAAGAATAGCAAGTTCAGTTAACCAAGATATATCTGCAGCCATGAAGGCTTAATTTTGATTACTACTCAGAGAAACAATTGCTTAGCCCCAGTGATGTGAACTTGTATTGTGCTGGGGTAGAACAGCATTGGGGGAGGATGTATAATGAAGCAAAGATACATTACGATGGGCAGGAGAGAGAGAGAGAGAGAGAGAGAGAGAGAGAGAGAGAGAGAGAGAGAGAGAGAGAGATCATAGCAGTGACCTACTCCTTCCAACTAGGCGCCCCAGTAGCCCACTCAGCTACAAACTCATCAGTGGGTTAATCTGTTGGTGAAATTAGTGCCTTCCAGAGTATCAACAACTGGGAATTACTCCTTCAACAAACACATAAAACTTTAAGCCTTTGAGGAGGATTCTTCATATCCAAACTGTAAGAGGAAGGAACACAATTCAGTTCATAACAGGGAATTCACTACCATTCTAAAATTCTAAAACTCTCCATTATTTTCTCTCCTGGTTTGCTGATGCCACTGTTGCTCATCCTCCTCTTCCTCCTCCTTCCTCAGTTGTGTACTGGGGATTGAAACCAGGGCCTGGCACACCCTACATAAGTACTCTACTACTGAGCTGCATCTCTGGCTCCTCCTCTTGCTTCCTGTCAAATTACTATTACTGGGCTGGGGATGGAGTTTGTTGATAGAATACTTGTCTAACATGTACAAGGCCCTAGATTCCATCCCCAGGAATTGAAAAAACATAACTTACTATCCAGGACTCTCCAGAAAGGAAAGGAAGGTTAATGGATCACTCTGTCCATTTTAGCAAAGCCCATAAGAACATTTTAGTAGTCAGAACCAATTGTGAACATTTCTTCAGTTTTTATTCTAACTGATGGTAGAAACTGTTTTGTGCAGTTATATTTGTAACAGGAAAGACCCACGGCCAGTCTTCAGGGAAATCTAATTGTTAATTTAACATAGGAAAGATCTTCAATGTGCATTATATTGGTAAATTATCATATGCTGTTTGAACTCACTGAGAAACTGGTTCTGGAAGCAGGGTTTTCCCAAGCACATACTTCAGACCCAAGCATGTTTATATCAAATGACTTCCAAGAACTCTTGTCTAGAGAGGATTCCCCCGCCCCAACTCTGTGACTGAGTAGCAAGAACAACAAAAGAAGAGTCAAAATATTGTGTCCTTGAAAACAGAAGGTAATCTGTTTCATGCAGATATTAGTGGTGTTTATCCCATGATTAAAATTGCCTGCAATGGGAAAGAAAAGCTGAAAGTTTAACCACCGGAAGTTCAGTCATGGAAAGCTGGGAGAAAGCTCAGCTGGGAACTCTGACAACCTCATCTTCTCCAATTGGTTTATGCTGGACGTTTATAAACCCCCATCTTTTCAATGTTGCCTCTATGTTGTTATTTCTTCTTTTATTTGGAAGCTTCATCTAAGGGGACAGTCCTGGCTGCTCAGAACACTTCTATACTGAGAACTCCAGCTGTCTGCCTCAATAGGTCTTCTTCAGTTGGTTTCTACTGGATGTTTTGAGAACCTGATTTGATGATGTTCTGCTATTCCATCTTGCTATTTATTCTTTTCCTTTGGCTTGCTGTACACTTAATAAACTGATATACTCAAAATCAAAAGAATGGATAGCATAGCTCAATCTCTGGTCTGTACAGCACAAGATCTTTCTTGGGATCTTATAAGATCCTTAAGCCAAGTCATTGGTAGTGTTATTTTAATGTGGAGGAAGCTGCAACCAAGAAATAATTCAAAATCAGCATTGTCAGGAATGGACTCCATCTCTAGAAGCTGTTGACTAGGGGTCCCATAGCCCCCCGAACAATACTGGCCATTGCTCTAGCTCTTGATTACCCACAAGAACTTGATGGTAAGACCCTATTGTTGAAGACAGTGTACACATGAGCTATAGAACAAACAAGGAGAAATCAAGCTGGTGCTGACATCAGAACCCATCTCTACTGGATAGCTTTCCTAATGCTGGAAGGTTCTATGCATGCTATTGGAGAAAAAAATAATCATCAACATCACCAAGCTTTAAATCCTAAAACTACAAGAACTACTAGCCTGGCACTATATGCCCACCAGTGTAGCAGTGGCATGAAAATTATGAGAGTAACCAATCACTTTCCAGTTGTACTTAAAGTCAGCTTCATAGAATGGAGCCCATACCTGACACTGATATCAGGCTTAGGAACCCAAGACTAGACAGGGCACAGTGCATAGGCGAGAGCCTAAATTTGTTTTATGCTAAATAGTTATAGTATTAAACTTACTCTTAATGATTTACTGTTATACCTACTGATTAATGCATCTCTCAACTCTCATCAGAGAAATTTCCTTATTCAGCAGATGGTAATTAACCAAGAAACCCACACTGGCCAACATGCAGAGAACAAGAGGATGCAGACTGCTGTATCAAATGTCTACCTCCCAAGGCTCAGGGATCATTGAAGAAGAGGGGACAGAAAGATTGTAAGAGCCAGAGGTGGTAGATGACCACAAGGAAATAGAATTTTCCAGATAGCTGTTCAGTTAGTTGTATGAACTCACAGCAATGGTGACGGCATACATAAGTCCCCATGCAAGTTCAAACCAGACAACATCCCAGCATAGACATGAGAAAACCCCAACCTAAGGAGCTATTGGCAACTAATGACTGCTTGGATAGGAGAGACAGTCTCTTTCAAAGATGGGAGTCTTAGTAGGTTGACCAGGAACTGGTGAATGGACCCACACTGAAGGACATTTGGGGATAGAAATTAAACCCTATAGGCCTTATTATAGTAGTAGAATTCATTTAATCCAGTGGGGAACAATAAGGAGACATGCAGATAGGGAGGAGATCTAAATGTCATTAAATTGTATAAAAATCCCCCAAAAATCAATTAAAAAATTAACAATGGGCTAAAGATGTAGTGTGCATCGTATCTAAGCAGGAAAAATATTGCCTATTAGAGAAATTTCATGATGTTTTTATTTCTTTTCCAGAAGTTACAATATTTGCAGTATGGTTTGGATGAATTGATATTGTTAATTTTGGAAGCTGTTGGATCAGTACACACTCTCTCTGAACTTTGGTAAGATAGTAGAGCCATGAGTAACAATCAAAGCATTTTCTGTAGCAGTTGGTCTGGGTTGCAGTAACAAGTAACTCATTCTCTGAACTGGGTGCTAGTCCCAACAGTAGTCCCTGAACTTTGTCCTTCCAGTCTCTCCACGGCTTTTTTACAAATCCCTTACTGTTTGACTTATCTAGTATAATTTCTTTTTTCCTGACTGAACTCTAATGCACTTGAACAAAACGTACTAAGATGTTCTGTAGCTAGCAACTGGATGTATAGGTAGTGGCTGAGTATGTGCTTAGTATATACAAGGTGGTGGGGATGATACCCACCATCTAAAACAAAAGCAAAACCAAATGTTCTAAGAACAAATGACAATCCATGCACAAGTAGTATTTCGGTAGCTAATTCTTATAAAAAACAACTCAATCTCAGCACTCAGGAGACTGATGGAGGAAGATCTTAAAGTTCAAGACCAACTTGGGCTATATAGCAAGACCATCTCAAAAAATCCAAACCAAAGCAAAACAGTGACAGAAACAGCTGGAGAGATGGCTGAGTGGTTAAGAGCACTGGTTGCTCTTCCAGAGGATCTGAGTTCGGATCCCAGTCTCCACATGATGGCTAAGAACTGTTCTTAATGCTAGTTCCAGGGGATCCAATGCTGTCTTCTGGCCTCTCTGGGAATTGTACAACACAATATACTCATGCACACTAATATATATATATATATATAAAACAGAAACAGTCACAGTCAAGCATGGTGGCATATACTTTCAATCTCAACATTTGGGAGGCAGAGGCAGATGAATCTTTTGAAAGTTTAAGACCAGCCTGAAATATAAAACAAGTTCTAAGCCAGCCAGGGTTACGTAGTGAGATCCTATCTCAAACAAAGAAATAAACAAAAACCTAGGAACAAAGTAAAACTAAGATGAGGGGGAAAAGTAGAGAAAAAGTTTTGTTACAAATAGTCACACATACAACAATAAAAGAAAATTCTAGAAAAAGAAAACGCTAGAACAAATAATTTCAAAGGGCAGTAGGGACTTGAGCAATATTCTCAAATAACATTTTGTTTTCTTGACAAAGATATTCTTTGCTACTCATTTGTGGTAGTTTGAACGTAAAATCCACAGACTTGTGCATTTGAAAACTTGGTCCAAAGTGGATGGTGCTGTTTGGAGAGGTTATAGAACTTTTAGGAAGTAGAGCTTTATCACTGGAAGCAGGCTTTGGAGGTTAATAGCCTTCTCTCATTTCGTGTTCTCATTTTCTGCTTCCTGTGTGTGAATCAAAATGTGATCAGCCTGCCTCTGACTCCTGCCACCATGCCATGCCTTTCCCACCATGATGGACTGTATCCTTCTGAAACCATTTCCTAAAATAAGCCCTTTCTTCTTCAAGCTGCTTTTTGTTAGAACATTTTATCACAGTAATAGAAAAGTAACAAATACATGATTCTAAACAATACAGAACACAACAGATTTGGCTCCCATGTGTTTTGTTTCTTTTACTTTAGAGACAGGGTCTCATATAGTCTACACTGGCCTCAAATTTACTATGTGACTCAGAATGACCTTGAATAGTACTGGGATTGTAGATACATACCACTGTGCTCTAAAACCACCAGGATTTTTGTTGACTCCACTCAAGAAACCCAAAATGAAATGGAAGCTCTTCTGGCTCTTCAGCTCCAAACTCATATTTTTCAAAACAAAAGTCTGTGTAGTTCAGCTCGAACTTCATTTTCTTTCCCATCATTCCTTTGGCAGTAGATGTTTGTTCAAACAGCAGTGGCAGAGAACTATTCAAATCACCTTAATGTCGACATGGACCATTTCCCAGCACATACACAACCAAAGACAATAACAGTCTTAGGTATCCACCACAACTGAAGGAAATATTTTTAATTTTTTGTGGTCTGAGAACTGAGTCTAGGGCCTTTATTGTCTAGGGCTACACAAATACTCTGTCACTGAACTATGCCCCAGGACTGCTTTTCTTTCTTCCTTCCTTCCTTCCTTTCTTTCTTTCTTCCTTCCTTCCTTCCTTCCTTCCTTCCTTCCTTCCTTCCTTCCTTCCTTCCTTTTTCTTTCCTTCCTTCCTTCTTTTTTTTTAAAGTAAGGTCACACTAAATTGCATAGATTGACCTTGAATTCACTCTGTTTTAACAGACAGGTTTTAAGCTATTTTAAAGTTTATTTATGTTATGTGCATGAGTGTTTTGCCTGCAATTATATAAGTGCACCTATATTCTGCAATGCCTGAAGAGGCCAGAAGAGTGTGTCAGACCCACTCTTGGAACTAGAGTTTCGAAGGGTTGTTAGCTGACCTGTGGGTGCTGGGACCCAAACCTGGGTCCTCTGCATCTCTCCAGCTCCAGGTTTTAAAGTTTTGATCCTACTTCCTAAGTCCCTTGAATAACTGGTATCACAAGTCAAGAGAAAAGTCAAGAAAGGGCAGTCACAAAGGTCCCAGAGTGCATTTCTATTGTTGGTTATGAGAGAAGTTTCTCTGAATATGTTGGGAGACCTGGAAGCCATGGGAGGCACAGTGATCTCTTCTGGGCTGAGGCCAATTTGTGGAGTTGCTTTCCTACAGCCACTATTAGTCACTGAAGATAGTTCTTCTCTTCGTTTGGGAGAGTAAATGAGAAAGAATGCAGCCTGAGGGAGGGGTAAGTAAACAAACACAAAATTGCTTTATTTGCTTTCAGGAAGATGCTCTTGAAATCTTCTTTAACATATATTAATGTGAGCTGGGAATGGAGCTCAGTTGATGGAGTGCTTACCTAGCATACATGAAGCCCTGGGTTTGATACACAGTGTGAATGTGAACATGGTACACATGTGTAATCCCAGAACTCCGGGGGTAAATGCAAGAGAATCAGAATTTCAAAGCCATTCTCAGCTCCACAGCTACATAGCAAATTTGAGACTATCCTAGAATACATGAGACTTGCCTTCACAAAACAAGCATGAAAAGAGAGCTGGGCATGGTGGTGCACATTTGTCATGCTAGCACTGAGACATGGTGAAAGATTGACACACCTGTAACACTAGCACTGAGACATAAAGACTGACACAGGTCTGAGGCTACATAGCAAGTACTAGGCCAACTAGGACTACATGGCAAGATCCTGTTTAAAAAAAGAGGGAGGGGACTGAAGAGATGACTCATGGGCTAAAAGTACTTGCTGCACTTTCAGAGAAATGGAGTTCTGTTCCCATCATCTACATCAGATGACTCATAACTGCTGTAACTCAGCTCCTAGGGACTTGACACATTCTTCTGAACCTTTTGGGCATTCATACATATGTGTGCATACAGACACACAAATAGAAACAAATCAAAGGAGAAAGAGAGGGAGAGAGAAAGAGAGAGAGAGAGAGAGAGAGAGAGAGAGAGAGAGAGAGAGTGAATTTTTGGGTTGTACATAGTAAAATACAGTCCTCAGACCTTTTTTTGCCCCTGTGGTGAGTGTCGAGCCGAGGGCACACAAGCTCTACCATTAAGCCATACTCCCAGCTCCTAGATTTTATTTTAAGAAAGCAATCTCAAACTATCAAAATCATATTTTCATATATCCAAAACCAAGTTTTAGCAATATGAACTGGGTTTTGGTGGCTCACACCCATAATCCCAACACAGAAGCTCAGGCAGGAGGATTGCCTAGAGTTCCAAGCTGGCCTGGACTACAAAATGAGTTCTAGAATAGACTGGGCTACACTCCCCATCCTGCTAGTTAAAAACAAAAAAAAAAAAAAGAAAAGCAAAGCTTAGGGACTGGAGAAATGGCTCAGCAATTAAAAACACTGACTGCTCTTCCAGAGGACCTAAGTTTGGTTTCCAGTACCTACATGGCAGCTAACAACCAACTGTAACTCTAGTTCCAGGGAATCCTATGCCCTCTTCTGATCTCTGGGGGGCACTGCATGCACATGGTACACATACATACATGCAGGCAAAACACTTATACAGATACATAAAAATAAATAAATCTTTTTTTTTTTAAAGAAGCAGAGCTTAGCTATTTAGCAGTTTGGTTTTATTAGAAAGCAGTATTTATAGAAGATTCAAACCATGGAGAGCTGGAGATTAAGAAACAGGAAAAGAAAGAAAAGTTAGGCACAAAAGTTGCTGCTCTGGAAGAAACATCCAAATGAGTCCTTGTGACTCTTAGTCTTGGGCATGATTTCTTCTAACTTCTTGATTCAAGAAATTAAAAACCCTTAGAAGGAAAATATGATGATGTTAATTCCAGCTACTCAGAAGGCTGAGGAAGGAGGATCTCAACTTCAAAGTCAGCTTGGGCAATTCAGTGAGACCCTATCCCCAAAAGTAAACAAAACAAAAAAAGTATGTGTGGTAGGGGCTAAAATAATAGAGTTGTCTATCATGCTTGAAGCCCTTGGTTCAACTCCAAGTTAGAGCCACATAACTGTACCCAATTGCTATTTAAAGATGGTTGAGGTAATTTCTCAGTAAATGAACCCCAAGATATGCCCACATTTCCTAATGACTGCAGATCTGTGTCAATCAATCAATCAAATATTCAAACAAGCCTTAGTTGTGCATGCGGAAATATTAAGTTCCAAAAGAGGCCTGGACAGAATATGAAGTTTGTAAATTAAAGAATCTTAAAATCGCTCTTTGGCCTCAGCAAGATGAGAAAGGGACCTTTGTCCTTTGGAAAGTATTACAAGAAGACACACACCTGTGGCACTGGTGTGACTCTCAGGCCTGCCACCTTCAGAAATAGACTTGTGGTAAACTGGCTGCCTTGTGAAATAAAAGAGAAGATATAATTGAAGTGCCAAGATTAAGAGACAAAATACTACCTGGACTGGGTGAATGAGACCCCTAAAAATTATCACAGATTCAAAGAATCCTGTGAAGGAACACCTTAACCCAAGATGGCGGCTGCTGCAGCACCTAGTTCCTTGAGGACTTCAGCAACCCGCATAAAATAAGAATTCTGGGTTCAAAACTTGTTTAAATAATTTTAAAAGACTCTTAAAACCAAGACAAAGGCAGGAATAGAAACTGTAGAATTCAGCAGTGGATCTTCAAACTGTATCTTAAAACAACCAAGCATCTGTGAGCTCAAGCACTGATATCAAGGCCCAGAACAGCCATGACACATGGTGCTCAGTTTTTTCTCTGACATGGTGAACAGCACAGGAACAAGCTTAGAAGTGAATTTTCAGACTGGGTTTTCACTAAAACGCAAGCACTTCAATTTTTCTTTAAATGAAAATTTTTTTTCTTTGTGTGTCCAAATGCCCCTCAGTGTGAATTCATCCACTGGTACCTGGTCAACCTCCTAAGAGTCTCACTCTTAAATAAGACTGAATCTCCCCTTCCTAGCAGCCATCAGTTGCCAGTAGTTCTTCAGGTACGGGGATTTTTTACCCACTTCCCCTGGTCTATGCTGGGTTTTGTCCAGTTGGAGCTTACATGGGACTTGCGCATGCTGTCCCATTGCTGTGAGTTCATATGAGTAACTGACCAGCTGTCTGGAAAACTCTATTTTCTGGTGATCATCCACCACCTCTGGCTCTTACAGCCTTTCCTCCTCCTTTTCTGCAATAATCCCTGAGCCTTGGGAGCCAGAAGTTTGATACAAGTGTCCAATTCAGGAACAAGCAGCCTGCAATCTCTTGTACTCTGAATGTTAGCCAGTTATGGTTCTCTGTGTTAATCACCATCTGTTGCATAAGGAAGCTTCTCTGCTGAGAGTTGAATGATGAATCAATCTATAGGGATAACAATGCCATTAGTTTAATATTATATCTATTTATCAGAATAATTATATTAGGCTTTCTCCCATGACTTGTGGGCTGTCTAGCCTCAAGTTCCTATGCCAGATATACATATATAGGCCTTTATATTCATACATATGTATATGTAGAGAAATTTGTTGATGGTTAGAAAGGAGGGGTGCAGATATGGCAGGGGATCTAAATATGATAAAAATACAGTGTATGAAAGTCACAAAAATATTTATACATATATCCATAAAAATAAGATAAAGTAAAATTAAAAAGTTTTCTTATTTATTATTATTAAAGTGTGTTATGATGGGGAGGCTGTGTGTGTGCCATGGCAGGTGTGTGGAGGTCAGAGGACAACTTTATAGAGTTCTTTTTCTTTTTTCACCTTTACTTTCACCTAACTCAGGGTCTCAGAATGGCATGACATGTACATGCCATCTCAAAAAGTCCCCCACCCCTTCTTTTTGGACAGGGTCTTAACTCTGTATCCTGGCCTGGCCTGGAACTTATTAGGTAGCCCAGACCAAGCTCAAACTCATGATAATCCTGTATCAGCCTCCCATTTTTGGTATTATAGGCGTGAGCCATCATGCCTTGTAAAAGTGAGTACTTTTAATGAAAAGTGTGGGTTGGCACTTGGGAAGTGGAGTTAGGAAGGTCAGGAGTTCAAGGCCAGCCTTGACATAGTTTGAGGCCAGCTTGGGCTACTTGAGACCCCGTCTCAAACAACAATAACAAACAAAACAAAACAAAACAAAACAAAACAAAACAAAAAAACTGTTGTGTGCCTTCACAAAGCTTTCCTCCTTCCCCACTGATCAATAGGCCACCAAGGCAAACCAGTTCAGTGGTTAGATGTGCCAGTAACATGATTTGTTCATCAGTGGAACTGTGGAAAAGTCATATATGAAATTTTGTAGTCATTTGTTTAATGATAAATCCTTGGATTTGCCTCTTGGCTTTTCTTCCCACTAGCTGAAAATGACAGCTAAACTCAAGCCCTTTAGGTTGAACACATTTAAACTCCTGCGTGGACCAGTGTTTGTTTGGTTGTTGTTCATTTGAACCAGGTGCTTGTGATAGTGGCCTCAAATCTAAAAACTTCCTGTCTCAGCCTCCAGGAATGCTAGGATCACAGGCTTTTGTTTTTTCTTTTAGTTCTTCGTTTGAGACAGGAGATTGCAATGCCAGAGGTAATAAATGTATTACTTTCTCCTAATCCTCAATATTCTACCAACATGTAAACGAATGCCTAGTCTGTCTTGGGTCTTTCTGCTTTTTGTTCATTTAACTATAGATCCTGGAGGCTTCTCTATATCTCTGTGTCATATATTAATCTATGTCATGTCGTACTGATATGTGGTGAAACACATCAGTAATCTCAGCACATGAGAGACTGAGGTAAAAAGATCATGAGTTCAAGGCCAGTCTAAGCTACAAAGAAAGACCCTGTTACAAACAATTCCAAAACCTTCTTCTTTATTCTTTTAAGATTAATTGTTATTTTTGTGTATGTGTGTGTATATGTGAGTATGCCACATGTGTGGGGTGCCTTAGGAGGCCAGTAGAGGGTGTCAGATCCTCTGCTGCTGCTGGTCTAGGTGGTTGTAAGCTGACATAGGTGCTGCAATCTGAACTCAGGGCCTCTGGGAGAGCAGGAAGCACCCGTAACTGCTGAGCCATCTCTCCAGTCCTCTCTTCCTCTTTATTCTTGATGATATTTCATTTTTAATGAATGGATGAGACATAATTAGTCCCATTTGGAGGAATGCTTATTTTATGTTACTTAATTTACTTTAAAAATCTTCAAGTCGGGTTCCATTCCGTAGCCTAGTCTGACCCAGAATTCAAGCAGCCCAGGCTGGCACCGAGTTTGTGGCAATCATTCTGTCTGTACTGGAATTACAGGTGGAACCACCATCACTGGCAGGACATTTAAATTGGCAGTCTCGATAACAAACAGTTACTATTGTGCAGAAGAAATCTAGATCTGGAGCTGCAGAGATGGCTCACTGGTTAAGAATTACTTATTCCAGCCCCATTTTTCTATGTTTATAAAAAAGTTATTTGTTATTTTTATTTTATGTGTATCAGTGTATTGACATCCATGTCATGCAGTGCTCACAGAGGTCAGAAGAGGGCATCAGATTCCCTAGAACTGGAGTTATAGATGGTTGTTAGCCATCATGTGGGTGCTGGGAATAAAACCCAAGAGCAGCCAGTGCTCTTAACCACTAAGCCATCTCTGCAGTCCCTATCTTTTTGTGTGCATGGGCTTCTGTGCACATATGTATTTGGGTATATGTTTAGATACACGTGGTGCATGGATGTGCAGAGGCCAGAGGTCAAACTTCCGTATCTTTCTGAATTGATTTGCATATCATTTTTTTATATTCTCACCGAATGTGGAACTCACTGGCTGGCTGGAATAACTGGCTAAAGAGTTCCAGGCATTGGCCCACCCTAGGCCACCACCACTATCACTACCCACAGCTCTGGGGTTATAGGCATGTGTCACCACACCCTGTCTGGCTTTTACATGGGTGTTGGGTATCCAAACTCAAGTCCCCATACTTATACAACAAGCACTTTACTGAGCCCACTGTTTGTCTTCCCTCTCTTCTCTCTCTCTCTCTCTCTCTTTTTCAGAGAACAATTCTATTTACTCTGAAACACACTGGTATATTGAAGGAAGGAAAGACATTCAACTTCTAAAAGAAAACAGTTCAGTCTTTTAGTTCTGAGTAATCCTCACTGAAAATAATTTACTGGATTTTGATTTTATTGAAATAAATATACAGGCTTGAGGAGCTAAGGAAATGTCTTAGTATACAAAGTGCTGGCTGTGCAAGCCTGAAGAACTGAATTTAGCCTTTTAGCACCCATGTAAAAAGTCAGGCCTGGTGGTCCATGGACCTGTAATCCCAGTGCTGGAGTGGCAGAGACAGGAGGATCCCTGGGATTTGCTGACTAGTTAGTCTAGCTAAGTTTGTGAGCTCCAGGTTCAGTGAGAGACCCAGTCTTAAAAAACAAGGTAAAGGACGAGTGAGTCAGCTCAGTGGATAAAGGCTCTAGCTGCCAAGCCTGACAGCCTTGAGTTCATACCAAGGACCGACATGGTGAAAGGAGAATCAGTTCCTATAAGTTGTCCTCTGGGGGCCACCTGTGGGTTGTGCTTCTTGAGTTTGTGTTTGTTAATTAATTAGGTGTAGAGTGATTGAAGAAGACACTCAAAGTCTTCTAACCTCCACAGCCAGATACACATAACATTGGGAAACATATGTACACATATATCACACACAAATAAATACAGATAGGACTGAGTAGGACTTGCATTAATTTTTATTTTGTTTTTTAGACAGTCTTGTTATGAAGTCCAGGCTGGCCTCAAACTCACTATTTCCTTGCTTCAGCTTTGTGAATGCTGGGATTATAGGTATGTGCCACTATGTCCAGTAAAAAATTAACTGTGCATGTTTTGTGCATATACATGAGTGTGTGTGTATGTGTGGAGGCCAAAGGTAAAATTCAGGTGTTTTCCTTTTTAAGAGGGGATCTCTCATTCAAGCAGAAGTTCATTGATCTGGTTAGACTGGCTGGCCAGCAGATCATCCTGTCTCTGCTTTCCCAACACTGGAGTTGCAGATACATGCTGTTATGCCTAGCATAGGTCCTACTAAGCATCTGAATTCAGGTCTTTGTGTTTACGCCACAAACACTTAACTGTTGAGTCCTTTCCCCATGCAAGTCTATGTAGCAGAATTTCTCCCTTTACCCACTGTTTCCAGACTTTCCAAAAGCATTTGATTTTTTCTTTTTTGAAACAGGGTCTCCCTGTAGCCCCAGCTGGCCTGGAACTCATTATGCAGACCAGGCTGGCCTTGAACTCACAGAGATATGCCTGTCACTACCTCCTGAGTGCTGGGTCTTTTTCATTTTTTTAAGGTACTAAAGCTCCAACTCATTTTGTGCATGCTAGGCAAGCATTTTACCACTTAGCTACATTCTTAGCCCATTAAACTTTTTTTTTAATTTCAAGAAAGTTTTATTTTTGAAGTGAAACTTAAATATACCATGTCAATTAGTAGAAAGATACTAACTATATAGGTCAGTAATAAATAACAGTGGATACCCTGAAGACATCTTCCACAGTGATTTCAACTGGTAATTTTCAGAGCTCAGTGCTCCCTTCAGGCCACTTTTGCAGGAATGTGAGTCAGATACATCATAAGAAGTTTCAACTATTGCAGTAATCTGGAACCAAGCCAGGTTACTTACAGCTAGCTATCTACTTACACAATAGTGGAATACACACATATTTGTCAACTCAGACTCTTACTGACTTAAGTCAAAGTCCTCTGTGTGTTTAATAAGTTCAAGGACAATTTAAATTCCCATGTTTTAAGCAATCAGTATCTGTTGTCCAGTGTGCTCCTAACATTGCACTGATCCACAGCTATGGAAGATCTGAATTAAGATGTTCTGCCAGCTCCCTCTGTCTTCCCCTGCTGACTCAACAGTCTCCCATAAGTGTCCTGAGCTTGGAGATTGAGTGTCCTTTTCCACGTGGTGTCTCAATCCCAGTCACTGCGCTCTGAAGAGGCGGAGACCTGAAGGTCCTCAGAGAGGATACTCGCTGGGGTTCTCCAGGTGTCGGTTCTCATCTTCCACCTTGTTTGAGACAGAGTCTCCTGTTTTTCTTCTGTGTAGGCCAGGCTCACTGGTCCTGGGGCTTTCCAGGGATTCTCTGGACTCCACCACTCATCTCATCATTAGCATGGTGGGATTACAGATGTGCACTACCACACCCAGTTTTACAGGAGTTCTCAGGATTTGAATTCAGGTCCCGTCACTTGCATGGCAACTGATTTACCCAGTAAGCCATCTCATTAGACCTCAATATAAACTGAATTGAAACATGACATTTCCAAAGACAGTACAGTACAACAGTTTGACAAAATGATCAGACTCATCTAAGAAGTACCTAATTCAGGAACTGTATCCATACAAGATGCCTTCAAATTCCCTTATCTATTTCAGGTATCACACATCCTCTCCTGAACCCGCTACCCCTCACCCATGCTGGTCTTGAAGCTGCAGCAGTCCTCCTGCCTTGGCTTCCTTCCTGGATGCTGGTATTACAGGTGTGCACCACATATGAACATCTTTTGTTTGTTTGTTTTTTGGGTCTTTTTAAGACAAATTCTCCTGGTAGCCACAGTTGGCCTGGAACTCCTCCCTCTGTAGACGAGGTTGGCCTTGAACTCACAGAGATCCACCTGCCTCTGCCTCCCAAGTGCTGGGATTAAAGGCATGCATCTTTATATACATAGGCTTTGGTGCCCACAACACAGTCATTTTTATATCCTTCAAAATTTCTGTTATCCTTCATGTATCAAAACATTATTGCACTGTATTTATTCTTACAGATCTTGTCTGACATACTACATCATGTGTTCCTTAAGACTTGTTATTTATTTCATTTAGTTTTTGCAGAAACTTGAATCATTCTCTTTGAACCATTTCTTTATGGTGAAAATATCAAACTTTCTTCTAGCTTTTTGAAATGTACCATATATGATCATTATCTATAGTTATTCTAGTGTGAGATATCACATTAGAATGTCTTACTCTTTTCTCTGTATCATTTAGTACCATGAATCAAACTTACAGGCTTCTCCTCTACTCCTTCCCCATACTCTGATAATTATTCTAGTTTCTTTAAAAAAAATGATTATTTTTATTTTATGTGTATGAGTGTTTTGTTTGTGTGTATGTAAGTGCACCCATGTTGTACAAACTCAGAGGAGGCCAGAAGAGGGTGTTAGAACCTTTGGAACTGGAGTTAAGGATGGTTGTTAGCTACCAGGTGGATGCTGGGATCCAAACTCAGGTCCTTTGGAAGAGAAATCAGTACTCTTAACTGCTGAGACATCTCTCCAGTCCTTTATTCTAGTTTCAGTTTCTCTCATCTGAGTACTAAAAAGGCCCAGTCCTGCTTAGCTTCTGAGACAGACCAGATCTGTTCAGTTCAGGGTGGTATAGAGGTAAACTACTTTCAACTTTTGAGATCAAAGTTTTTTATATTTCACATGTGAGATCCTGTGATAATGGTCTTGCTGGGCCTGGCTTATTTTTTCAGCATAATTATCTTTAGATTCATTCATGTTGTCAGGAATGACAGGATTTGGGGCCAGGGAGGCGATTCAGTGGGTAAAGGTGCTTTATGTCAAGCCTCAAAATCTGAATTCAATTCCTGGAACTTACAGAGAGAACTGACCCCTGCAAGTTGTCCTCTGACCTGCACACTCATCCTATGGCACGCTCATGTGTGCATATGCATGCACAAATATATGAACAGATGTAATTAAGAAATGAATATTAGAATTTCATTCTTTTTTAAAAAGTATTTTATTATCCTGTATCTCTAGCTGGCCTGGAACTCACTGTGTAGACTAGGCTGGCTTTACACTCACAGAGATCCACCTGCCTCTGTCTCCTGAAGTGCTGGGACTAAAGGTGTACGCCACCACACTCAGCTAAAATTATTTTATTTAATGTGTACAAGTGTAATGCCTGCATGTATGTTAATTGCACCTGTATCATGCAGAGCCCATGGAGATCAAAAGAGGGCAGTGGATCCCTGGAAATGGAGTTACAGATGGCTATTAGCTGCCATGTGGGTGCTGGGAATCAAACCCAGGTCCTCTGCAAGAGTGGCCAGCGCCCTTAACTACTGAGCCATCTCTCTAGCCCCATTCTTTTTTTTTTTTAAGGCTCACTAGTAGTCCATGGTGTGTATGTATGTACATATATGTATATATAATCACATTTTCTTTATTCATTTTTCAGTTGATGTAACATTTAATGTTGCTTCTACTTCCTGGCAAAAAAGTTACTTTTACAATCTTTTAGTTGAGGCTGGAGTAGTATATGCCTTTAATTTCAGCATTGGAGGCAGAGGCAGACATATCTCTAGCAGTTTGGGGCTAGCCTTGTCTCCATAATGAGTCCGGGTCAGGTAGGGCTACATAGTGAGAAACTGTCTCAAACAACAACAAAAGGGCTGGAGAGTTGGCTCAGCGATTAAGGAGCACTGACTGCTTTTGCAGAGCTGGCGTTTGGTTTCCAGAATCTACATGGCAGCCAACAACTGTCTCCAGTTTCAGGGGATCCGATGCTCTTTTCTGGCCTCTGAGGGCACTGCAGGATACGGGCACACTTACATCTATGCAGGCAAAACATTCACACAAACAAAATAAAAATAACAAAATATTTTAAAACCGAAACCAAACAAAACCAAATCCCCTAAACTAAACCACAACAAAAAAAACCCTTTATTTGAAAAAAAAAAAAACCTCAATTTGCTTTATCCTTATGCTATTCTAAACTGGAAATCCATACCATAAAATGAAATTTAATACAATCACTTGAAAAAACAATGACCCCCCCCAAAAAAAAACCCTCAAAGATCAAAATAACCAGCAAGGTAGCGTATCATGTAAGTCTAACAGTCGACCAAATGAATCTTAGAAATAAACAGGCCAAATCTTTCTATAAATATGCATAATTGAGTAGATTAGGACTGAGAAGTGTATAATAAAAAAAAAAACAGGAAAAGAGCAGAGGAAGCAATATATATTAAATACATAAAGCCTTCCTAGTTTGAGTAAATTAGAAAGGTTGTACCTTTTTAAAGGAGTCTAATTTAAAGGAGGTTTTTTTGACTGGCTTTTGGCTCTGCACCTTGCTAAATTATAGGACCGTGGGCAAGTCACTAACATAACCCTGGTTTCCTCATTCATAAACACCTTACGGTGCTTTGGGAATATATACTATGCTTGCCAAAACTGCACATACAGCGAATGTTGAGGTTCTTTGGTGCACTTCCTCCCAATGCTTGCACTTTACTCTTGAAGTGCGTTCTCTCTCGCTTAATCAGCAAGCTCACTAACTCTGCTTCCCTCTGCCTCCTCCTGAATTTTTTCTTGGTACACTTGAGTACAGGCCACGTAGGTTCTGTGAGGATTCCCTCAAGCCGCACTGCTCGCAGCATCAAGGTGAATTTCCTGCTGTCAGCGGTGGTACCAGCACTGTAACCCTCAGGGAAGCCATCGAAAGTCTCTTGGGCAGCTCGAGGACCCGGCACTTCCGGAAGAAAAGCGGTTTCCGCCAGACACCGGAAGGTGGCTCCACTGAGAAACCGAACCGGAACAGGAGGGAGCCAAGCCAGCCCACTGACCGAAGGAGGTGTCCGGAAGCGCACGGAGGACTACATTTCCCATAAGCCCGCGGGGCAAGGTGAGGGGCCGGCGGCGGAACATTACCGGACAGGCCTTGCCCGGCATTTGGCAATATCAAGGTAAATGCCGGCACCGCGGCGCCAAGGAAGAGTAACGTATGGTCCGCAACTAGATTCGTACGAGTATCGCAACCAACCCATCCTAAACTGACAAAGACGACGCTCCCGAGCGGGCGTTGCTCCTGAGCGGCCGTCTTGGAGATTTCCGGGCCACACGACCGCACCCCCGCGGCTCTGGGCGCGCCCGCCCGGCGAGCGTTCCGAAAGGCTGAGGACGCAGGGGTCTGCGCTCGGCGCGGCCCGGGGACTCCTTCCTAGGACCGAGGGCAGTCAAGGTTCCCCATCCGCCAGTTCCCACCGCTGGCCTCGCGAGCCGGGCTGCGGTGGGCTGTGCCAGGCTCCTGGGGCGTGACGAGCTGGGACCTGCTCGCGTCTTTGGTTGCTCCTCCGCTGTCCTTGGCTCAAGGCGGTGAAAGCGGTGGGAGCAAGACGTGCAGGCCACGCGCTACCAAACAAGCACCTCCATCCCTGTCCTTAATCCTTTCTACCCTTTAGCCGGGTTTAAATCCGCTCCAGAGGCGGCGACTCGCCCTGGGTCACAAAACTTAAATGGCAGAAAAGAAGTTTTGCACAGAACTTTTTATGACTCATTACCCTCTTCAGATTTGAACCTGATAGAGCTGGTGGACCGCGGAGCCTTTTTTTTGTTTTTTTCTTTTTCCCCCTAGCGGTATCCAGGGACCAGGCGCAGAATCCAGCCGCGTCACCAGCCGGCTGTCAAGGGCCCGTCGGTTCAGCCTCCGTCTCCCCCGCCTGGACATAAACAACTCTGAGTCCTCCTCACACCAACCCCGACCCCTCCTAGCCTCTTCCCTCTTCTCCCAACCCCTCCTGGAGGACGCGTCCGCGCGGGTGGGTGGGGTTTGTTGCTCCGCGGCGGCAGCAGCGGCAGCTAGTGGGTCGTCCGGTGGCTCCGGGGCGGGGCTGCGGCGTGAGTACCCTCGGACTGAACGACTTCTACCAGAATGGGGGGTGTGGCTGCTCGGCCAGCATCTTCCGGGTGGGAGGAAGGGTCCGCTGGTTCTGGCGGCGCGACCCCCGGGGCCTGCTGCTAGAGATGCTCTTCCTCTCGGTGAGTTGTTCTGTTTTGGCAGGCTGGGTCGTCGCCCTCAGTCACGCCCTAGAAAAGGGGAAGGAACCGGGCCACCTAGGCGCGGTGCCGGTGGCCTTGATAGGCCCGGGCAAAGGCGACCTGGTCAGCTGCGCTCCTGGCCTGCTGACTGCCGGGAGTAGTAATCCGTCGCTGCGCTCGCTGTTCAGTTTCATGCAGGCTCTTGGGAAAGCTGGTGCTGCTGCTGCTGTCTGATTCCCGCCGACAGACCTGGGGACCCGGGCCGGCGCTGGCAGCTGGAGATGGCCGACACGAGATCCGTGTACGAAACCAGGTTTGAGGCGGCCGTGAAGGTGATCCAGAGTTTGCCGAAAAATGGTATGTGAACTGGGCTCCCTTTTCAAACCTTTTTGTTTCTAGTCTGCCTTATTTAGCCTACTTTTTTCAGTGACGAAAAGGAATGTAATTGAAAGGGTGGTAGTGAATGTGACTTAGTTACCTGCGGATCATTCAGGCCAGAGACAAATAGATTATCCAAATTTTACGTAGTTTATATCGTTGAAAACGAGACTTTTCACTTAATGACTGTGGATTTGGGTATATTAAGAAAAATCTGGGGTGGGATGCTTCGTGCTACATACTCGAAGTGTGTAATACAAATCTTTTGAAACTTTTGCTATGAAGAGAAAGGAAAGAACTGTTCATTTGCAAAACTATTATTTAGACTGTGATGTGCCTAGACATGGTTTTCGTTGTACATATCCTGTTTAGAGTTTGAAGATCTTTTTGTAACTGTTATTTTGTCGCAGCAGCGTTGAAGAATTTTTTTCCATTACTAAATTTTATTTTTCTCTATATTCTAAGTGGAGAAGCTTGGGAGGAAGACTTTTCCTTGTAATTTCATATTTTTTTGTATTATGTGATTTACTTTTCATAAAACTACATTAAAAAAGTTATCTTAAGCACTCACTTTTCACTTATTATTTGGTTAATTAATGACTTTTCAACACAGTTTATTCCAATACAAATTCATTAAGTACAGATTTAAAAGTTTTGAAAACAATTGCAGAGCATGCCAGAAGCACTGGGTTCAATTCCATGCACTCCAAAAAGGGATACAGGCTGTAATCCTAGCTACTTTGGAGGATTAAAAAGGTTGGGGTTATAGCTCAGCAGTGTCGTACTTGCCTAGTGCTCTGAACTCTAGGCCCAATGGTGTTCTTTTTATAATTTCAACATTGTATTGAGGAGGACACATGGAGTACTGAATGATAAGTATGAGTAAACAAAATGTAAGGAAGTAATATAGAAACACAGTTAGATATTGATATTTTTAAATGCTCAGTTAAGAATGTTTATAGGAAGAGTTTTATATAAGTAGTAAGTTTACTTTCTAAGCCTTGTGTTTAATAGTTTTTTGAAAACTGATAAAGCTAGACTTGATGTCTCCATCCTGCTTTATTTATTTTAAATTTTACTTTTTAAGAGACCCATGCAAATTAAAACTATTTGTATTTATGTATCATTTAAGAATATATTTCAAGGTCTGGAGTGATAACTCAGAGGCTAAGAGCACCTACTGCTCTTCCTGAGGACGAGAGTTTGGTTCCCAGCATTCACAATCAAGTGCCTCAAAATTGCCTGTAATTCCAACTACAGGAGATCTAAGACCTTCTTCTGACCTCCTTGAACACCCCACCCCCCAACACAATAACAAAAGAATGTATTGCAAAATTAATATAAACTTGTTAAATGGCCCTGGTGAGTGCTGGGGGTGGGTTGTGGCTTAGTGATAGAGTCCTTACCTGAGGCTCTATCTTCTTTTTTTTTTTTTTTCTTTTTGGATCATTGAGACAAACCTTGTTAGTAGCCCAGGCTGCTCTTAAACTTGGGAGCTTTCTCTGAGTACTGGGATCAGAGATGTGCTTTATCATGCTTGGTTTGCAATCTATCTTTGATAGAATCTTGGGCCTCCCGCGTGCTAGGCAGGTGCTCTGCCACTGTGCTTTCTCTAGTTACTATTTTAAATCGTTTGGTTGGCCTTGAATTATTTTATGATGAGATTGTATAGCTTTTTTTTTAATTGCCTAATTTTTAAGACCTTAAGTAACAAGGACAGGCTGGAGAGATTCCACAGTGGCTTAGAGTAGTTGCTCTTCTTCTGAGTTTGGGTTCCACTACCCTCAGCCACCTGTAACTCCAGCTCCCGGGGTTCTGACACCGTCTTATGGCCTCCATCAGCACCAGCACACGTATATACGTGCAAATAAAAATAAAAACAAATGTAAAATAATAATCCTGTAAAATCCGTGCTTGATAGAATCTTAGCTTATAGGTATGTAACTTGTAAATAGTACTTCAAAGTGTAAATTATGTATTTCATGTGAACATCTTGAAGACAAAAGAAATGTAGTATCTAGTATAGATTTATCTGTATTTATCTAGCCACCAAATGTGTGAATTTTAATTTGTTGTCTTACTGAAGAAATGAGATGAAGTAACTGAATTAAAAAAATTTATTACATTTATTTATTTTGTGGTTGCATGTATGTGGAGGTCATAGAACAACTTGCAGGAGTTGGTTCTCTCCTTCATTGGTCCTGGGGATTGAACTCAGGTTGCCAGATTTGGCTGCAGATGCCTTAATGCATTGAACCATCTCCCCAAACCCCTCTCCTTTTTAAAATTATTTTATTTTGGGGGGTGGGCTTTTGAGACAGGGTCTCCCAGTATTCCTACCTGGCCTGCAACTTACTATGTAGACCAGGCTGGCCTTGAACTCATAGAGATCCACCTGCGTCTGCCTCTCCAGTTCCAGGATTAAAGATGTGTGCCACCACGCCCAGCTAAGCCATCTCCCTACCCTCCCCTCCCTTTTTAAAAACAACTTTATTCTTTGGGGATTTTAAAGTCTAGATTTGTGTTATTATTAACTAATTTTTAGCTATGCTTTCCTCTATTTTCACTCTTTACTATGTAAAGAGCAACTGTCTCATTGAAATATTATGTTTAAGAAATAATCCTAAATGTGCATTATAATTATATAGATAATTATGATTTGGAACTTAATTATACACTCTTGGCTAAACTTGAACTACGAGTTCTCAAATTTGTCTATGTTGTAATCTCCATAGATTTTTTTTTATATTACTGGCTTTTGATTACTATATGTAATGTTTGATATGCAATCTGTTTTTAAAAATATTATTTATTTATATTTTTGCTCTTTTGAGACAGCTGGCGGAGAACTCACAGAGATTTGCTTGTCTCTGCATTCTGAGTGCTGGGTTGATTAAGGCCTATGTCACCATGCCCAGCCCTGATTTATTTATTTTTATTTTGTGCATATGTATGTTAGGGTACCCGTGTTGTACTATGCCTGTGGAGGGTATCAGATTCCCTGGAACTGGAGTTATAGATGGTTGTTAGCTGCCATGTGGGTGCTGGGAACCAAACACAGGTCATCTGTAAGAGCAACTAGTGCTCTTAACCAATGAGCCATCTCTCCAACCCTAAAATCTGTATTTTTTTTTTAAGATTTATTATTGTATATGTATATTTTGTCTGCATGTATGTAAGCCCTCCACATGCATGTTTGGTACCTGTAGAGGCCAGAAGAAGGTGTTAGATCCCCTGGAACTAGAACTGGAGTTATAGATGGTTAGTCAATATATGGGTGCTGGGAACTGAACCTAGGTCTTCTCCAGCCCTTCAATCTATTGTTTATTTGAAATATCTTTGTAATAATTTTTGTTTTAAAAATAATGAATGCTGATTTTATTTCTTTTAAATACAAACAGGTAAAAAAGGAAATGGAATCATAATCTGCAGAGATACTTGCTTTTAACATTTTGATGGATATTGTACTGTGCCTTTTTTTGGGGGGGGTATAGTCTAGGCTGGCCTGGTACTTACCATGTAACTCCACTGGCCTTCCCAGGAGGGCTTTCTATCTGTGATCCTCTTGCCTCTGCTTCCCAAGTGCTAGGAAGGTATGTGCCACTACACCTCACATACTGTATTTTTACATTTATTTATTTTGTGAAAATTGGACTTAGTGTATATGGTATTTTTAAACTGCTTTTTTCCCCTTCCCTATTTTATATCAGGTCATGGAACTTCCCATGCTGTTATTTATATTTTTATATAATACAGTTTATTAGGGCTATAGTAATAAATTACTCTGTTATTGACCTAATTACTTATTGTAAAATATTCATATTTTATCACTTGTTGAGTATTGTAACTTATAGTTCTTTCTTATAAAGTTTGAGAATTTTTGTTATAGATAATGCTAGAAACATAAAAACTAATATGTGAAAATATAGAGTGACATATTAAGTCCCCATGACAAATAAGCTGACTAATATTAAGAAAAAAAGTTACATGTATACCGCAGTTAATAAAATTATAGCAGTTAACATCAACCTTTTGGCCAAATTTTGTTTCTACTACATAAAGGACTTTGGATAAAGTCAACCAGTTTGAATTTTGGTTAAAAAAAAAAAATCTAATATAAAGTAGATCTCTCAGTTTCTACCCCAAATTCTGGACACATTAATTTCTTTAAAGATAATTCCTTATCTACTGGTTTTTATGTGATGTTTACTAGATATTTTGGTTACACCTATAACAGGTTTTTTTTTTTTATTGAACTGATATTGTTATTAAAAGTTCAAAATTTCAGAACCTTTTAAAATCAAAGGCATGAAACAGCTAACTTTTGTTTCAAGGTAGAAATAAATCATCTGAATTATAAACAAAATATAGTTCATGCTTCGTGGCTCATGCCTATTTTCTCAGCACTCAGGAGGCTGATGCAGGATTGCTGTGAGTTTGAAGCCAACTTGGGCTACACCGTGAGTTCTAGGCCAGCCTGAGGTGCAGTATAAGAACCTGTCTGAAAAAAACCAGACCAAACAAGAACAAAGTAGAAAATCACTACTGGTATGGTAAGGCTTAACTAATATATAATTAGGTTATGGGTTATATTCCCCATGTGATCTCTATTTAATGTGTTTCCAATAGGATCATTCCAACCAACAAATGAAATGATGCTCAAGTTCTATAGCTTCTATAAACAGGCAACTGAAGGACCCTGTAAACTTTCAAGGCCTGGATTCTGGGATCCTATTGGAAGATATAAATGGTAATTCTATTTGTTGAGCTAAAAAAATTTTTTTCATTTTAATGAATTAATTATAAGATAGCTGTTACTTATGTATATATATATATTTATAATTTTAAAAATCTTTATTATTTTCATTTTATGTTTATGAGTGTATTGCCTACATGTATGTATGTGCACATATGTCGTGCAGTACCCTCACAGTCAGAAGAGGGTGTTGGATCCCCTGGAACTAAAGTTATGGATGGTTGTTAGGCACCATGTGGGTGCTGGAAATTGAACCCAGATCCTCTGCAAGAGCAGTCAATGTTCTTAACCCTTGAGTCATCTTTCCAGCCACTGTGTGGCTGTATATTAATCCTATGCCTAAACTGTGTAAGTACTGCTTACAGTTTTTTCCTTCGAGCATCCTTAACACAGTTTTACAATCAGAAAATCTTAGGGAAGATAGGGAAACAGCAACATGCAGGGAAACTGACAAAAGCTCACTCATTCTTTCCTTCCTTTTGTGGAGTTTTCCTTACTACTCCCCAGATCAACTCCTAAACTAAAAGAAATAAATAAGTTGGCAATACAATTCTGTAATTCTAGCAATCCGCAGAGAGGCAGAAGGATCAGGAGGAGGTCAAGGCCAGCTTTGGCTACATAGTGAATATGAGGCCATCCTGGGCTACATGAGACTTTTCATCTCAAAAAACAGCAAACAAACTTTGTCTCTTCCAGCTGCCAGAAAAAATAATGACTTTTGTTTGTCAATGGAGTTGTTTGAGAGTTGAGATAATATGTAACTAGAAAGACTCAGGTACTGCCTGCCATGTTAGCTGTTATCTAAACTGTGACATCTGACCCACTGTACTTGATTAGAAATTTGATTCCTAATGTAGTTAAAAGAATCATAAATATTGAGATATTCTACCACCTTCTGAATTGACTAATATGTGAGAAGCTGTAACATTTGTTATTTTTAGGTAGTATTGCAGATTTACAAATACCTGGGAAAAGTTCATTTTAGATTGCACTTTATCAACAGAGTATGGTAATTAGTGAGTGCCTTGTGTTTTTAGAGGCATTAGATAATAGCTGGGTATAGTAGCTCATGCCTGTAATCTCAGTTCTGGAGAGGCTGAGGCCGAGGTGTTGCTGTTGTTTGTCGGCCTAGGCAGTGGTGTAAAACCTTGTCTCAAAAAGCCAAAAGAAGAAAAAGAACCATTAAATGTTCAGTTTCTTTACCCTGATTTGGAAGTACCCTATATAAGCTTGTTAGGAATAATCTTAAAGTAATAGGTAAAATGTAATTAATAACATTTATTTACTTTAAGATAATCAACCTGCTTGCTTCATGGTTAAGTAAATTATTTTCTTCCCTAGATTTGACCTTTGGCAGAATTTACTCTTTTTGGGAAAAAGGTATTAAGAAGGTTTTCATGTTAGTCAAAAGTTGAACATTTAAGCCAGGCCTGGTGGTGCATACCTTTAATCCTAGCACTCAGGAGGCAGAGGCAGACCTTGATCAGAGGTCAAGGTCAATCTGTTCTACTTAGTGAGTTCCAGGCCATCTGGGCTAAGAAGATCCTGTCTCTAAAAGACAGAAAAAAAAAATTAGGGCTGGGCATGGTCGTGTACCCTTTTTTCACAGCACTAGGGAGGCCCAGGGAGGCAAATCTCTGAGATCTAGGCCAGCCTGGTCTACACAGGGAGTTCGAGACACAGCTGGGGCTGCTGGGAGACCCTGTCTCAAAATAACAAAACAAACAAACAAAAAATCCCCTCTAAAAAGCTGAATATTTAAATAGAACTTTTTCTTATCACATAGTAGGAGCTTAAAGTTTGCTTCCCTTCACATGTTCATTCTTTCAGAAGTAATAAGCCATTTCGTTTTCATTTAAAGCATTTTTTTTAAATTAATGAATTAAATTTTTTGAGATAGAATTTCATGTATTCCAGGCTAGCCTACAAGTTGCTTTGTAGCTGAGGATAATTTTGGACTCTGATCTCTGCCTTTCTAGTGTTGGGGTTACAAGGGTGATTTTAGTCCTGTACCATCACACCTGCTTCATTCTGTGTTAGGGATTTAACTCAAGGCTTCATGCATGCCAGGCAAGCATTCTATCAACTGAACTACATCCTCAGCGTAGTTCATCTTGAGTTTTATTGTTTTTTAAAATTATTTATTTATTTATTTGGTCTTTTTGAGGTAGGTTTCTCTGTAGTCCCAGCTGGCCTGGAACTTACTGTGTAGATCAGGCTTGCCTTGAACTCAGAACTCTACCTACCTCTGCCTCCCAAGTGCTGGGATTAAAGGTTTGTACCACAAAGCCTAGCTCTATTATTATTTTTTTTTAATGTTATGTGTATGAGAGTATTGCCTGTATGTATGTAAGTGTACCCATGTCATGGAGTTCAGAAGATGGTGTTGGATCTCCTGGAACTAGACTTATGGGCAGTTGAAGGTGCCATGTGGGTGCTGGGATTTGAACCTGGGTCCTCTACAAGAGCAGCCAGTGCTCTTAACCTTTGAGCCAGCTCTCCAGCCCCCATCTTTAGTTTTAGTATATAAACATTTAAGTTAATGGAAATTCTTAAAAGTGCTCATTTCTGTTTTTATACTTTATAATGGTAACAACTTCGAAAGAGTTATTAATAGTTTATGGACTTGGTGGTCTTCAAATATATGGGTTAAATGCTGATTGTTTTAAAACACTATTTTTCTCAAGAATTATTATAAAGGGCTACATTAACCATTTTCATGCATCTACTGAGCTCCATTTGCGCTTTGAGCGTTCCCCTCCTACCCTGCTGCCGTCCCTTTTATTCCCTCTGCCCTCCCGTTTACTGCCCTGTTTCACTTCCACTTTCATATCTCTATGATTTTATGAGTTTAAAAGTTTAAGACCTGGAGCTGGAGAGATGGCTCATCAGTTAAGAGCACTGGTTGCTCCTGCAGAGGATTTGGGCTCGATTTCTAGTACCTACATGGCAGCTAATAACCGTCTGTAACTGCAACACCCTCTTCCGACCTCCGAGGGCACTGCAGGATACGGGTGCACTTACCTACATGCAGGCATAACTCTCATATACATAAAATAAAAAATGAATAAAAAAAATTCAAAACACTTTAAGATCCACAAATGATAAACATTTGTTTTTCTGAGACTGACTTAATTGTTGCATCCATTTTCCTGTAGTTGACATAACTTTATTCTTTAGGTTACAGGCATCAGTTATCACACCCAGCTTGAAAAATTAGAATCTTTTTTTGTCATTTACTTCTGTATTTTCACTTTAGGGATGCTTGGAGTTCATTGGGTGATATGACGAAAGAAGAAGCCATGATTGCATATGTTGAAGAAATGAAAAAGGTAGGGAAAATAATTTATAGAGAATAAAAATACTAAAGCAGATTTTAGAAAAAGACAGTATAGCCCCAGCTGGCTTAGAACTTGATGTATAGCTTCCAGAGTGCTGGGATTAAAGGTGTACACCAGCACACACACCTGGCCAAAGCAGCTTTAATTTACATCCTCCTCCCCCTTTTTTTGACAGTAGTGGGGTGTGAACCTGGGGTCTAATACGTGGTAGTCAACTCTACCTCTGAGCTATATCTCCAGCACCTCTAATTTACTTTACTTTTTAAAGACAACTTATGTAGTCCAAATTGTCCTCAGAGTTGATATGTAGTTGAGGATGCCTTTACTTTCTGAGTGCTGAAATTATAGCTGTGCCTCACTAAGCCTGGTTGTATGTGGTGCTGGATACCAGACACACGCATTCATGCATGTTGGGCAAGCACTGCAGTAACTGAGCTACATCCCTAGCCCATTTAATTATCTCAAAGCAAATTATTCCTGAATAAAGAAAATATTCAATAAGGGGAATAGGAAATAGTCCCCCCGCCCCAATGCCCCAGATGGCTTTCTTTAGCAATTTCTATTTGGAAAATTCAGATCAATATTTTGTTTTTTTCTTTTTTGTTTTTAGGTCTATGTTGTTCTTTGTTGTGCCCTTTGTTACATTTTCACAATTTTTATTTAATGGACTTTAAAATAGATGGGAGAGTTGAATTCTTTTAGCTGTTATCTATATCAGTAACATAGAAACAAGGGAGCCTTTCAAAAGCAGAGAGAGAAAATCCAAAACTGTTATTGGATTTTTTAAAAAATTGCACTCATTTGTGTGTTTGTGTGTGGGTGCACATGCCACAGATATATGTATGGTTAGAAGACAAGTTTCTACCATTTTTATCCTGGAAATCAAGTTCAGATTATCAGGCTAGGTTGTAAATGTCTTTACCCACTGGGTGATTTCACTGTCCTCCCCCACTTTTAAAAGATTTTATTTTTATTTTTGTGTGTATGTGCGTGTGTGTGTGTGCGTGTGTGTGTGTGTGTGTGTGTGTGTGTGTGTGTGTGTATGTGTATGTGTATGTGCATGCTTGCAGAGGCCAGAAAGTGTTGGATCCTGTAGAACTGAAGTTCCATGTATTTGTGAGCTGCCTGCTGTGAGTGCTGGGAACTGAACTGGGGTCTCATGGAGAAGTAACACTGCAGAGCCATCCCATCAGAACTAAAAAAACAAAAAGAAATAAAAAACCCAAATGTTATTTATTTTGTGTGTGTGTGTTTGTGTGTAGTGGGGTTAGGCCATGTTCTTGCCATAGTGTAAGTGTTGAGGTTAGAAGACAACTTTCCGGAGTTGGTTCTTTTCTTCTATGTGGGTTCTGAGGATTGAATTTAGGTCATCAGACTTGGCGCTCTCTCTCTCTCTCTCTCTCTCTCTCTCTCTGTATGTATATATGTATGTGTGTATTTTATTATTTTTTGAGAGACAGGGTCTTACTGTACAACTGTGGCTATCCTGGAACAGGCTGGCCTTGAACTCAGAGATCTGCCTGCATCTGTCTCCCTAGTACTAGAATTCAATGTGCCACCACATCTAAACCCTTGCCTGAACCTTTTCTTTCTTCTAATTTAAATATTATAGAGCTGAATTTACCTGTTAATTTATAATTGTTCATTTTTTTCCTTTGTAATTTTATTAACTAATAGTCTAACTACAGTTTAAAGTGAGGAGAGTCAGGCATGATGATTTATGACTATAATTCTAGCACTCTGGAGGGTGAGGAAGAGGGATTAATAGAAGTAAAGACCAGCCTGGGAAACAGTGGGTGTAGCCTTGGATGTCTCAAAACCCTCTGCACAAGAAAGTGAAAAAGGGATGAAACAAATGTATATTCTACTATTTCTTGAAAATGAGACCTATAGCTGCCTTAGATACTTCCTGTGGCTATCTCTATTTACTTCTTTAATTCAAAGAACATACTGTTTTCATTTTGGTTCTTAAAATTTCATTTTATATTATGACAGTAACAAAAGTTTACAGTTAACCTTTTTAGAATTAAACCTAAAACTACTACGATGTCCATGACTGAAAATTTGATTATGCTTTTGAATTATGTTCAGAGTTTAGCCTTATGGTTATTGGATAAAGTTGCATGTTTGAAAATAATGTTGGGGAATAGAACATTGCCCCAAAGATATGGTTACTGATTTGTGACTTACTGAATTTATTGTGCTTGCAGTAATTTACTAACTAACGTAGGCATTAAATCATGTTCTTCATCATTTCTCACAAGTCAGTGTGCTGTTTCTTTTTAGAGTTACACTTTTCTTTTTATTTCTATTTATTTTTATTTTATGAGTGTTTTGCCTGCATGTATGTAGGTCCACATGTGTTGTGCAAAGCCCACAGAGGTCAGAAGAGGACATCTGATCCTCTGGAACATGAGTTCCTAATGGTTGCTAGCTACCTTGTGGGTCATGGGAATCAAACACAGATCCTCTGGAAAAACAGGCAGTGTTTTTAACCACTGAGCCATCTCTCTAGCCCCTTTTCTTCTCTTTTTAAATAGCCCAGGCTGGCCTAGAACCTGTGATTTAATTGAAGATAACCTTACCATATGGTCTTTCTTCCTCTACTTTTAGGCCCTGTGCTACCATGCTCAGTTTATGCAGTGTTGGGATTGACCTAGGACTTCCAGTATGCTAAATGAGTACTCTGTCAATCAGACTATATCCCCAACTCCTGGAATTATAAATCTGTTATTTATTTAGTTTTTGAGACAGAGTCTCATGTAGCCTAGGCTAGTCTTGGACTCTTGGTACTCCTGCTTTAGCTTCCCAAGTGCTGGATTATAGGCAGATATCACCATATTGACCTTTAAAATTCTTTTAGTTTGGAGGGATATAGTGAATAATGTACTTTTAGGAAGTCCTATATAGTCTCCATGCTGGTCACGAACTTATGGCAATCCTCTTGCTTCAGCGTCCCAGGTGCTTAGATAACAGGTGTCAGTGACCATGACTGACTAAGGAGTATTTCAGGCTAGCCCAAGACTCATGATTCTTCTGCCTCATACTCTTGGGCAGTTTGCTTGCTGCTGTGTTCCACCATGACTGGCTCATATTCTTTTTAAGTTGATTTGGATTCATAATCCGAAGAAACTATAAAATCCTTTTTTTTTTTTTTCTGTCTTTTTGAGACAGCCCTAGGTGGCCTGGAACTTATTATGTGACCAGGCTGGCCTTAAACTCACAGAGATTGCCTTCCTCTGCCTCCTGAATACTGGGATTAAAGGCGTGTGCCACCACACCCATCTGAAATCCTAAATTTTATACAGATCTTACAGGTAATTTTATGGAGATTTTCCTTTGTATTGAGACAACATTTGAATAGTTTTCATGATATCTGCAAAATGTAAAGTGAGATCAGTGTACTCAATGCTGGTTGCACACACAAAACCCAGGCTGATCCAGAATAATTTCATATTCTGAAAGGATGCATAAGCATTGTAATAGCGAGTCAGAGTAGACAATGGACATGACTGGGAGTCCAGTCTGTAGGTATATTAGTCTAGAACATTGACTTTCTTTGAGGGTTTAATTGTGTTTTTAAAGTTTGAATTATAATTATCTTTTGTAAATTGAGAAGGGGAAATCAGATAATCAGAATGCTAATTTGTTTTATGTTGTTTTTCTTTCTTTCCCTCTCCTTTCCAATTTCTTTCCCTCCTCCCTCCCTCCCTCCCTCCCTCCCTCCCTCCCTCCCTTCTTTTTCTCCTTCCCACCTCCCATTTCTCTCTCTTTTTCTCTCTCCCTCCTCCCCACCTCTCTAGTGTGTGAATGGCAAATTTTTATAGAGCATTCTCCTTACAAGGGAGACTACATTAATGGTCACTAAGTTTTTCAAAAAAATAATTGAGCATTGAGATTTGTATATTTTTTACAAAAAATTTTTGCTTATTTTTATTTTTTTTTTAATGTGTATGAGTGTTTTGCCTGCATGTATGTTAAGTGCACCCATGTTGTGCAATGCCTTTGGAGGCCAGAAGAGCAAGTTGAATCCCCTGGAACTGGAGTTTTGGACAGTTGTTAGTTACCATGTGGATGCTGGGAACTGAACCCAGGTTCTCTGATAGAAGAGCCAGTGCTCCTAAAAGCTGAGGCATCTCTCTAGCCTTTGTGTATCTTAAAAAAAAAGCTCAAATAATTTTGTTTTTTTAATTAAAAAAAAAATTTAAATTCCTTTTGAGTCTGGGTCTCAAAATGCAGAGATCTTTCTATCTCTGTCTCCCAAGTGCTGAGATCAAAGTGAGCATTTCTATATTTTTACAGTGGTGGCCCATGCCCTTAGTCCCAGCATTCAGGAGGTAGAGGCATGCAGATCTCCGGGGGTTGGGGCTAGACTGGTTTCCATATTGAGTTCGATGCCAGCCAGGACTAGACAATGAGACCTTCTCTAAAAAAGAAAAGTGTTGTAGTTTGCTTCTCTGTTGCTGTGATAACCACCATGACCAAAGGCAACTTCAGGGAGGAAGGGATTTGTTTGGCTTACAGTTTATATTCCATCTTGAGGAAAGCCTAGGCAGGAACTTGGAGGCTAGCACTGAAGCAGAGACCAGAGGAATTCTGCTTACTGTCTGGCTTAACCATCTTTCTTTTTTTCTTACATTTTTTTTTAGCTTGGTCTCTAGAGGGATGGGGTTAAAGGTATGTGTTACCACACCTGGCCACTTTTATTGTAAAAGCTTTTTTGAGATAGGTTCTGTTTACTGCTGCATAGGCCAGGCTAATTGGCTCACAGACTTACAGGAATTCACCTCTCTCCACCCCCTATCTCACTGTAGGAGCACTAGGATTACATATGTTTGTTGCCATTGGCTCCTCAGACTTGTGTGGTAAGCACTTTATTTCACTGAGTCATCTCCTCAGCCTGACACTTTATTTAAAAAATTTTTGAGATAGTGTCTCCCTGTCACTCCAGCTGTCCTGGAACTGGCAGGACTGGCTCAGATCAAAACCAGGCTGGCTTTGATTTCATAAAGATCTGCATACTTTGCCTCCCAAGTGCTAGGACTAAAGATGTGTGCTACCACCCACCGCCCAGCTGATGCTTTATTTTTTCAGTCGGAGTCACTCACTGTATCTGGACCTCACCTATTGGCTAGACTTGCTAGCCAGTTAGCCTTCTTGGGATCCTCCTGTCTCTGCTTCCTAGCACTGGGATTCTAGGTGTGTACTACGAGGCTTGACTTTTTATGTGTGTGCTAGGGATCTGAACTCAGGTCCTCATGCTTGAGCAGCCAGTGCTTTACCCGCTGAGCTATCTCTCCGCCCTTGGATGCCACTTTTCTATAGTCCACGAAGCTTACCAAACATTTCTATTAAAATATTACTTAACTAGATTACAGATATTCTGTATCAAATTAACATAAAACCAGCCATGTGTTTAAGAAAATTTTATTATTTTTTATTTTGTGTGTATGTGAATGTGTATGTGAGTGCTGGTGTGCCCATGCCATGTTTCACATGTGAAGGTCAGAGGATAGCTTTCAGGAGTTGGTTTCTCATGCCACTTTGTGAGGACTCAATCAGGTATTGGGCCTGCATGCAGTCTCCTCTACCTGCTGAGCCTTTCTCTAGTTCATAGTTAGCTTAAAACTTGAAAGCTCTGAGAATAAGCATTTGTTACTTAGGCGGAGATTGCCTGTGCCTACTTGTCTCTGGTATGGTTCTTAATTTCTGTTGCTCTAGCTCATACAGACATGTTCATGGATGTTCTCTTTCCTTAAAAAAATTTTTTTTGTTTTATTTTTATTTTATGTATATGAGTAAAAGTGCTAGGATTCAAACCTGGATCTTTTGCAGAAACAGCCAGTGCTCTTAACTGCTGAGCCATTTCTATGGCCTCCCTTATTTCTTTATTTTGTGTTTAGAGGAGAGAATTTTTTAATGACTGGGGTGGTTCCTTTTTTTTTTTTGTTATTTTGAGATAAAGTCTTTTCTATGTAGCCCAGGTTGGCCTGGTACTTACTGTATAGCTCAGGCTGGTCTCAAACTTCCCTCAGCCTCCTCAGTATTGGGATTATAAGAGTACACCACCCTGCCTAGCTGAGATGATTGGTATTAGTTGTTATAATTTTCTTCTTTAGCAAGAAACCTCTTAAATTCTTTCAGTGGCTACGTATGTTTTGACTATAGTGACTCTGGAAATTCTAGTTGATTAAAACAGTATTTATAATTGTTTAGTGTTAGTGTGTACTCCATTTATATAGTTGTGACATTTTTAGCCCACAAAGAGAAACCTAAATACTGAATTCAGATCTACTTAAGAATAAATTTGGGGGCTGGTGAGATGGCTCAGTGGTTAAGAGCATTGGACGGTCTTGCAGAGGACCTGAGTTTGATTCCCAGCACCCACATGGCAGCTAACAACCACCTGTAACTCCAGTTCCAGGGGATCCAATGCCATCTTCTGACCTCCACAGGCATTGCATGCATGCACAGGCGTACTTAAATATATGTCAAAAAATACTTAAAGACATTAAACAAAATAAAAAACTAAAAAAATAATAAATTTGGGAAAGATTTTAGGACTAAATTTTAATTGAGAGATATCTAAAAGAGCTGTGTTTTGCAAGGGGATCAAAGGTTTTGAAAGGGAATCAGGGCAGGATATGTGGTTGCCTTACCAGATTCTACACAGTCAATCTTCATATGGGGAATGTAAAGGATGCTGACCTATATTTGAATTCCATCTGCCATTTATTAGCAGTGATTCCCTCACATCAAAATTAACAATACTGTGTGATTTCAGCTGTGACCACTAAGCTAGCAATTAATGTAGTTCATTTTATATTCTGTAAATGGCAGTGTTGATAGGTATATGTCAGCTTAAACTCATATCAGGCTCTAGGGGAATAGATTATAGAATGATTGCCTAGCACTTGAAGTCCTGGGTTAGAGAAAAATTTCTGGCACAAAAAAAAAAAAAAAAAAAAGAAATGGAAATAGAGTCTTCCTGTTTCCCTCCAGTTTCATTCTTTAGTAGTACTTTCCTTTTTGTGCTGGGGATAGACCTCCTATATGTACTCTATCATTGAAAAGTATATCAAGCCCAGGTCATTATTACTTTTTGTTCGTTTGGTTTTGTTTTTTGAGACAAGGTCTCTTTATAGTTCCAGGGTCTGGAACTTGCAATATAGGCGAGGCTGGTCTTGAACTCACAGAGATCAGCCTGCCTCTGCTGGGATTAAAGGTATGAGCCACTATAGCTGGCCATTATTACATTTAATTGTATCTTGTAGATTGATTCAGAAAGGATATTAACATCTTTTTTTGTATATATTTTTGTTGAACTTCTATGCATTTCATGCCATACACTTTAATCATATTTAGGCCCTCCCTCATCTGCACACTCCCCTATAGCCTGCCCTCAGGGTTTCATGCATTCTGTCATATATGTCTAGGCCCATTAAGTCAAGTTTGTATCCTCAGATGTCCCTCAGTGTGAGTTTATCCACTGGAGCCTGTTCAACCTATTTAGCACCACTTCCTTAAGGAAGACCACTCTCCCTCCTCCAGCAGTCATCAGTTGCTAATATTTCTTCAGCTATGGTTGGGTTTGCTGCCCATATCCTGAATTCTATAAAATAAGCATAGGAGTTGTGTTAAATATGCCATATATCAGCTTTTTTTTTTCCCTATAGAGAGAGCTTAAAGTTATTTTCTGTGGGTGCTTGCATCTCAGCCTGGGTCCTCTGCAGCCAGTGCCCTTAGCCACTGAGCCATCTTTCCGGTTCATAGGAAAGATTAATTTTATTCTAGTCCCTTTTTTTTGTTTTTTAATTAAACCTTAATTTTTAACACACAACATAAAGATTATTTATTTTTGGTCTTTTTGAGACAGGTTATTCCTGTAGCTCCAGCTGTCCTGACACAGATCTGCCTGCCTCTGCCTCCATGTGCTTGGATTAAAGGCATGCATCACTATGCCTGGCATAAAGATTATTTATTAAGTTTTATGTGATGCTGTGTAAAACAGTTTTAAAAATGAGAATACTTTTAGATCTTTAATGTACTTGAAAAATTTCGAGTTTATGTACATTATACAATCAATGTAGAGGAACCCTTAAGGATTCTGTTAATGAAAGTCAAATGTCAAAATAATTGACAGATTGGTGACAGTAGATAATCTGATACAAATACAGACCAAAATAATAGTTTGTGACTTTACATTATTTCTTTCCTTTGATTTCAGATTCTTGAAACTATGCCAATGACTGAGAAAGTTGAAGAGTTGCTGCATGTTATAGGTCCATTTTATGAAATTGTAGAAGACAAAAAGAGTGGCAAGAGTTCTGACTTAACTTCAGGTTGGACTATTTTATTATCTTTTTTTACAAGACACAGTCTTGTGTACAGGGTGAGACCATGCTGACCTCAAAATCAGTCTTCCTGCCTCTCTCCTCCAGTACTGGGATTATAGGCATGTGTCACTCTTCTCAGTACTATTTTAGTTGTTTTTTAGTTCAACAGTTGATATACTATGCTTACATTAATATCTGTTTGTCTAATTTTCTCTTTTACTTTCACATGCCAGTCCGATTGGAGAAACTCTCCAAATACTTAGAAGGTAGGAATAATGAAATCCATGTAAAAATTTAGTGTAAAATTTATAGGGCAGTGGGGATGGAGAAATGGCTGAGCAGGTAAGAGCACTTCCTGTTCTTTTAGAAGACGTGAGTTCAGTTCTCAGCACTCATGTAGGGCCGCTCACAACCACCTATAGCTCTAGGGTGCCTTTTTCTGGTTTCTGTGGGTACCCACATACTCTGACACACACACATATACACAGATATTCATATACACATAAGTAATAGATAACAAAGCATTTTTAACATAAAAGAATTATGTACAAATTCACAAAATTTATAAATTCGTTACTCAGGTATTTTGGTTTAAAGCAAACACATTGTATGAGGCTTGAAAATATTATAAATTGTAAGTTTTTAACCTATGTTATTAAAAGATACCAGGTGGTTCACTTACTATAATACAGAACTATAGTTGAATTTATGGTTATTTTGGGGCATGTGTTTTGTTCTTAATTTTAAAAAGTTATAAAAATTTATTTGTTTATGTATTATTTTGTATGTGTGTGTGTGTGTGTGTAGAGTGGAAGTCAGAGGACAACTTGCAGAAATCAGTTATCTCCTCCTACTCTGTGAGTGCTAAGGATCAAACTCAGGTTTTCAGGCTTGGTAGCAAGTTCCTTTACCCACTGAGCCATTGCACTAGCCCTTGGTTTTAGTGTTTTTAAAAGAGGGTACGACAGTGTAGTCTATGTTGCTTTTATACTCAAGGTCTTTCTGCCCCATTCTCTTGAGTCCTGGGATTACAGGCATGCATCACCACCCTTGGCCATAGTTTTGCTTTGACAAGTAATTTTACTTTCTGAAATACATCAGCAATACTGTGGAATAAACGTTTTTCTAACATTTTAAGATTTATTTAGAAACCATCTCATGTAGCCAAGGCTGGTTTTGATTTCACTATGTAGGTGATGATGGCTTTGAATCCCTGATCTCTCTGTCTCGGCCTTCTCAATTTGGGGATTAGAAGAATGTGCTGCCATGCCCTGGTTGCTTCTGTTTTGTTTTATTTATTTATTTATGCTCATGAATGATACAGGGTATTTCTTTGTAGTTCTAGCTGGCCGGGAACTTGCTGTGTAGATTAGGCTGGCCTGAAACACTGATTCTCTTGCTTCCACCTCTTGAGTATTAGAACTTCGTAGTTTTGTGAGACAGAGTCTCAGTGTAGCACAGATTGGCCTAGAATTCACTATGTAACCCAGGCTGGCCTTGAATTTATAGGACTCATCCTGCTTTGCCTTCACTAATGCTGGAATTATAGGTATGAGCCATCATTTTAGCTAATTTTAAACATGTTTTTTTACACTGTGGCTTACCTGTATAGCATTACAAGGTATAATAAGACATCAAATAAATAAATGACTTCACTTAGCCTTTTTTCTTTTTTTTGATCTTGTGGGTGTGTTTTGAATTTTGTTTTCATGTTCCAAAAAAATGATTTAAAGGAATTTGCATTGTAACAAGTATTGCATAAAATACAAGATTTGCTAGTGTTAGCTGTGAGCATTTGCTCTTCTTTTTGTTTTTTCAGAAAGCAGGGAGAAATGAGACCAAAGGAATACATTTCTATGAAAATTGTATATGCTTTAATTAAAATTTAGACTAGCATCCGTGTTTTAAGGTATCTTTTCAGTGATTGATAATGATTGCAGCATTTCAGAGCAGTAGTCTTCCTACATCATAATCAGGCATGTAGTTTACTTCTGTTATGTTAATAAATCATGTGCAGTTGATAGTGACCACTTCCTAAGTATCACTTTATATCATACCATTTTTCTGATTTGCTGAGAGGAGTTGGATTTTTAAACAGTCTTCTTTATACTCCATATGTACTAAGAAAAAAAAATTAAATGTTTTTCTCTGTGCCTAAGTGTAGAGGTGCCTAAGTGTAGATCTGCTTTGGTAGTGTTTAATCTGCTGGTAAGAGGTAGATATTTGAATATCTAAAAAAAAAACAAGAATGAGCTGATTGTGGTTGGTGCATACTTTAATCCCAGCACTCTCTTGGGAGGCAGAGACAGGCAGGTTTCTGTGAGTATGAGGGCAGTCTGGTCTACACAGTGAGTTGCATGCTACATACGAAGACCCTGGCACAAACAAAGAAATGAACAAATGCCCTACAACAAAGAACGAATAAAAGCAGTAATCCTTAATTGCCTATAATTAATGAATTCTGAAGGTTTGGAAACTAGATTAAAAAATCTTTGGGCAGTAAAACTTGGTTTGATATAGATAGAGGAACAAAATGTATTCTGAAATGATGCAAGGCTGTGTTGGTTCTTTATGTGACCATACATATATTTTGTTAAAAGAATCTTTTTTTCTTAAGATAGGCTTATTATATAGCCCAGGCTGAACTCCAGTTCTTGACAATCCTCCTGTCTCATCTTTCTGACTATTGGGATTACAGGTGTGTGCTAGTGCTTCTAATCTTTTAAGAATTTGCCGAAGTGGATTTCTGTAGAAGAAAACCCAAAAGAATATGGAGCAGTATTACTCCTTCCTTGTGTTTTTTTTTGGTTGACTGTTCTGTTTTGTTTTTGACAGTTTTTCTCTTGTGTTCCCTAGGCTGACTAAAGCTCATGATCCTCTTGCCTCAGCTTCCTGAGAACTGGGATTATTGGTGTCACACCTGGTTCTTTCTACCTTTTTTAGTGTTCATTAGTATGTTGTTAAAAAGATGACTTAGATGGTATTCACTATTTCTCAAAATGTGGTTCAATTCCGAATGACATTGGAAATACTTGGAGTCTTATGGATAGATAACTCGACACCTACTGATTTGGAATCTATCCTAACTAGATTTCAGCTGATTAATAAACATACCACAGTTTTAGAAGCTTTGGTGTATTTTTCTCTTTGGGCATAAATTTGGCCAGTTACAATTTGTTTCTTGAAGTGATAGAACACATTAAGTGATGTTTTAAGAAAATAATTTGTGTATATTATAAATACATAAAAATTTAGGCTGTGTACCTGAAATTCTGAAGATAATACAAGAACTATGTGTAATAGTGCAGGCCTTGAATCCCAGCACTGGAGTTAAGATAGCATTATCATTTTTGTTATAAACTGGTAATTGAAGGGATTTGTCTAGTAATATATAACTATATAGTTAAAGTACTACTATTATATGTATACTTTTAATATTTTAATTCAAAATAGTTCATTTGTTTTTGGTAAGTTCTCACATTAATGTATATTACCACAGTAGTAATTTAGGTTGTCATTTCATGTTTTAGATCTTGGTAATGTTCTGACTTCATCAAATGCCAAAACTGTAAATGGCAAAGCTGAGAGCAGTGACAGTGGAGCAGAGTCTGAGGAGGAAGAGGCCCGGGAAGAAGTAAAAGGAGCAGAACAAAGTGGTGATGGTATGTTTGGGAGAATGGGTTAATATTTTATCCCCATTGAGATAAAAGGACATTTGTGTTGATTTGGTACTGCGTAATATTAATGCATGTGGTGGGATGTGGGATATTGTCCCTATAACCAATTTTTCTGTGGATCAAATGCTCAAGACTACAGAACATATAGGGGCAGCTAACCTTGTTCATAAATGAAAGCAGTATTTATGAGGAGGCTGACTAGAGAAGGCTACTCTTCAAATGGATTGCATGAAATGTTGTATTATGTAATTTAAATTTTAAAAATTTTACTCAAACAGTGTCTTAACTATTCCAGGTTGGCCTTGAATATGCTGTGTATGACCTTCAATTTCCTTGCTGGGTTACAGCTGTGTGCTACCTTGTTTAGTTTATGTAGTGCTGGCAGTCAAAGCCAAGCTGGGTTTCCTTGCTGGGTTACAGCTGTGTGCTACCTTGTTTAGTTTATGTAGTGCTGGCAGTCAAAGCCAAGCTGCAAGTACTCTATCAATGAAGCTACATTACATCCCCAGCACCATATATATATATATATATATGTATATATCATTGTAAGGTGGTATTTCCAACATGGATATATGCATATTATTAAGAACCAAAAACAAACTCCAGTATTTTATGAAACAAAATGAAATCCAGAGAATAGAATGCAAATATAAACAGTTTTGTTTGCTAGGGATTGAAACCAAGGCCCAACATATACAAGGCAAGCATTTTATCACTCGTCTATATCCCTGGCTCTTAGTATTTTGAGACAGGTTTTCACTATGTCACTCAGGCTGGCCTCACAACAATCCTCCTGCTTCTGTCACTTGAGTGTGTTGGAGTTACAATTTGGTCGTCTCAGGCCTGCTGCATTCAGGGTGCCTCTCATTAAAGTTTTAATACATTTACTTTGTGTATGTGTGTGTATGCATGTGTGAATGAATTTTGAGAGATTCATTGCTCAACAGTTAAGTACTAAGTGCTCTTCCAGAGGATCTGGGTTCAATTCAAAGCATGCACATGGTAGTTAACAACTGTCTGTAATTCCAGTTTGAGGGGATCTGAAACCCTTTGTGGACTCTGTGGGCTTTGCATGACATGGGTGCACTTACATACATAAAGGCAAAACACTCATACACATAAAATAAAAATAAATAAATAAATTTATGTTTATATGTATTTGCCTCATGTTAGCCGGTCCCTTCAGAGGCCAGAAAAGGGCATTGGATCTGCTGGTGTTACAGGCAGTTGTGAGCCACTCCACACGGGTGCTGGGAACCCAGCTCAGGCCCTCTGGAGGAACAGAAAGTATTCTTAACTGCTGAGCAATCTCTCTAGACCTCAAAAGCATTTAAAAACAAAAATTTTTCTTTTCATCTATTCAAGACAAGGTTTCTCTGTACCCCCAGCTGGCCTGGAACTTGCTATGTAAGCCAGGTTGGCCTTGACTCACAGAGATTCACCTGCCTCTGCTTTCGGAGTGCAGGCATCAAAGGCATGCGTCACCACACACCTTGAAATTTAGTTTTAGTGTTTTTTTTTTTTTTTTTTTTTGGGTGTGTGTGTGTGTGTGTGTGTGTGTGTGTGTGTGTGTGTGTGTCTGTCAGTGGGTTTGTGCATGTGATTTTAGTGCCTGCAGAGGCCAGAAGAGGGCATCAAAATTCCTCAAAGCTAGAGTTACAGGGGTTGTGAGCTGCCCATTGTGAGTGCTGGGAACTAAATTGTTGTCCTCTGGAAGAGCAATATACACTCTTAACCACTGAACCATCTCTCTAGCCCTGCAAGAGATTACTTTTAAAAGTTATGTTTGATGGTGTGATTCCAGTAGTTAGAAGGCTGAAGCAGGAGGGTTTCTTTGAGTTTGAGCAAGCCTGAATTACAAAGTCAGTACTAGGACAGTCAGGACTACATAGTAAGACTCTGTCTCAAACGACAAAACAAATAAAACAAAAAAATGAGAGAGAGTGTGTGTGGTCAGAAGAAGGTATCAGATTCCCTGGGCTGAAGCTATAGGCTGTTATTAGTTGCCCAGTGTGGGTTTTGGGAACAGATAATGGATCCTCTGGATGGGAAATGTATATAACTGCTAAACCTTCTTTTCAGCCTGAGATTATTATTTTTGCCCAAGATGATTTTATTTATCTATTAAATTTTATTATCTATTATGTGTACTAGTATATTGCCTGCATCTGTGTAAGTGCACCCATGCCATGCAACGCCCTTGCTGATCTGAAGAAGGCATAGGATCCCCTGGAACTGGAGTCACAGATAGTTGTTAGCTGTCATGTGGATTCTGGGACTCTTTAAGAGCTCTTAACCTCTGAGCCATCTCTCCAGATCCCCCAAGATGATTTTAAGAAACAATTTTGGAAGAGTCATGAAGCATGAAAGCATTTTGAAGTTAACATGATTTGGGGGTGAACGTTGGTATATAGCAATGCCCTTTTCAAGGTGCCACCCCTATCTCTGATCCAAGTAGAAAACCCTTCAAAGGGATTATGCTAGTGGGTACGAGAACATGGTATACAGCAGCTGACCTATGGATTTTTATGCATCTCTCCATTTTGTTTTTCATAAGATAAGGACACAATGAAGAAATCAACAGATAAGAATTTGGAAATCATTGTCACCAATGGCTATGATAAGGATATTTCTGTTCAGCATATACAGAATCACATCCATACTGAGTCCTCTCTGAGTAGCAAAAGTACTGAAGAAGTAAAACCTATAGATCAGAACTTGGAGCAAACTGGAAAACCTGCTGTCTGTGTTCACCAAGGTATTGTCCTCAAATACTTCCCTAAATAACCTTTTTCCTATGACTAAAATATTCTTTTAATAAATATAAGATATTTAGGAATAGTTTAGAATGTAAAAAATCTTCAATAATGTCTTTGGGTTTGTTAATATTGTAAAAATTTGCCACTTTGAAGTACAGTGAATTGGGATCACACTTTTATTTTTACATTTAAAACATTTATTTAGAGTGTATGTATGTATGTCTGTATGTGTATATGGGTGTGTGTACCATGTTATGAGAGTGGAGGTTGAAAGCTCCTTGCCTGAGTTGATTCTCTTCCACCATGTAGGCTCTGGGATTGAAAACAGGTTGTTAGTCTTGGTGACAAATATATTTACCTGCTATGCAATCTCATCAACTGAATGTTTATTTTAAAGTTTTATTCTTTCTTTGTGTGTGAGTGTCTATGCATGTATGTATGTATGTATGAGTTTGGTGTGTTTATGACATGGCATGTGTGTGAAGGTCAGAGGACAACTTTTAGAAGCTGGTTCTCTGTTTCCACGTTTTGTTTTTGAGGCAGGGTATTGCATAGTTTCCCTTGCAGTTTCTGCTTTGCTACATATGCCAAGCTAGGTGGCCTGTGAACTTCCATGCAATTCTTCTGTTTCTTGCCTTTTATTTTGCTGTAGGAACATTGGGATTACAGATATGTGCCACCACATTCATCTTTTTTTATGCGCTTTCAAGGATTGAATTGCTGTTGTCAGGCTTAGGTGGCAAGCACCTTTACCTGCTCAGCTAGCTCAAGGCCCCGTTTATTTGTTTATTTTTGTTTGAGACAAGATCTCATATACACAAGTCTGGCCTCAAACTTACTATGTACCTGATGATAACTTAGAACTTCTGATCTTCCTGCCTCCATTTCTCAAATGCTGGGATTAAAGATGTGTGTCACGATGCTGGGTTTATATGGTCCTGTAGACTGAACCCAGGGCATCGTGCATGCTAGGCAAGTACTGTGTCAGCTGAGCTATATCCTTAGCCTTGACGTATTTAAAGTACAAAAAAATTCCTTATGGTGCTTCCAAGTGTCCTATCACTGAGTCACATCTCCAGTCCTTTTTAAAAAATTGTGTGTGTGTGTATATGTATCAGAGAGAGATAGATAGAGACATAGAGAGACAGAGAGAAATAATGCTCATTTATGTGTTTGTATAGGTGCCAGAGGACAACCTTGAGGGTCATCCTCAGGAATGCTGTCCACTTCTTTGAGATAGGGTCTCTCATTGGCCTGGAACTCACCAATAAGGGAAGACTTAGTGACTAGTCTCCCTGTGTCGACCTCTGTAGCACTGAGATTATAAGCTTGGGTTACCACATTTGGCATTTTTATGTGGGTTTTGGGAATTGAACTCAGTTCTTCATGCTTGGAAGGCAAGCAGTTTACTGACTAAGCCATTTCCCCAGCCCTGAACTTTGATAGCTATATCCAAGTTATATATATTTAAAGATTTATTTTATTTTTAAATATGTGTATGTTTGTGTATCTATGTATGGATGTGTGAAGATGTGTACCAGTACCCTTGGAGGTGAGAGGTGGAGTTTCAGGCAATTAGGAGCCACCTGATGTGGGTGCTGACAGCAAATTTGCATCTTCTGCAAGAGAAGTATGTGCTTTTAACTGCTGAGACATCCCTTAAGCCTCGACTTTTATATTTATATTAGGACAATTTTATTTTGCTTTCATATGATCCTTTAAAATCCTTAAAATTTTTACTTTTATTCCTAGCATTTGTTTTATCCTATGCTTGTATGATGTCTTTGCTTTCTAACGAGCAAAATATGTTATAATCTTTCCTATTCTAGAGGTCTAGGCATGAGCCTATAGTATGTATATAGTGAAACATTAGTATTCCTGCAATTCAATCTGTAGACCAAGAAACATCTTTTCTTAGTTTAACAACCAAATTTTTATAGTTAAATCCAAATTTAAGCCTTTTCCTCATATAAACTTTTTCCTCATATAAAGTTTTAGGCATGCTGAAGTTTACATTTTTAAATTTTACTTATTTATTCAGGGAGGGAGGGCAGGAGGGAGAGAGAGAGAGCATAAAGGGGTTAAATGCATGTATGTGAGGTCTGAGAACAACTTGCAGAAGTTGGTTCTCTCCGCATGTTATGTGAATCCTCAGGTCTTCAGGCTTGGTGACAAGTGCCTTTACTAGCCGAACCATTATACATTTTATCAGGATGGTATCTTTATAGACTTCAATGATAAAATACTTTGGTTTTTTTTTTTTTTTTTTTTTTTTTGAGCCAGTGTCTTTCCATTTATCTCCCTTGCTCAGACCTTGCTCTATATAGACGAGTCCACCAACTCCTGGTGGTCCTCCTGTCTTTTCTTCCTGAGTGCTGGGTTAATGGGCATATGCCATCACATCTGCCTGTAATCTTTTTCAAATACTATATGAAGTAGATTTGAAGTTTTGGCAAGTTAAAAAAAGGTATAACTTGAAGCCAGATGTAGTGGCACACTTGTAATCTTGGCAGTTCAGAGGCTGAGACATGAGCACTGGTAAATTCAGGCCAACTTCATGTACATAATGAGAACTTGTCTCTAAATAATGAATATTATGACTTGGTAAGTCAAATTCGGCTCTCAGAATGTATGTAATTCAAAACTTATCTGTTGTGAAAATAGAATGAAAATGTGTTTTTTCTTTTAAGTGGAATATAATTATATTATCTGGACATTTATTTATATTTAGAAATAATTGATGACCACGGTGAAGAGGCTTCAGGAATTCATCATTTGACAAGTGATTCAGACAGTGAAGTGTACTGTGATTCTATGGAGCAATTTGGACAAGAAGAGGTAAAGATGACATTTTCTGATTGGCAATTTTTGAAGTGGTATATTAGAATCCAGTGCAAAGGCTATAATGACTTTATGCCTGAAAATGACATAATGAAACCCATAACTTCATATGCTAGCAAGAAATTTACAGAGAAAAAAAAGAAAATCCAATGCATAACTTCTGTTAATAGCTAATAGGCATCGCTTTGAAAACATACCTGTAGGGCTGGGGAGATGGCTTAGTGGGTAAAAAACTTACTGCTCATGTCTGTAAACTTGAGCTCAAATTCACAGAACCCACATAAACCTAGGCCACACATTTATAATCCTACTGCTTCTGTAGTAAGAAGTGAGAATCCCCAGAAGCTTCCAAGCCAGCTAGCCTGGCATTTGCAGCAGAGAACAACAAAGACCCTGTGTCAGGTGGAACACAAGGACAGGTACTTGAGGTTGACCTCTGACCACCACATGCATGCTGTGGCACATTCACCCCTGTACTCAACCCGTGAAGAGGTGATGTACACACGCGTATACATACACACATATCACATTAAAAAAATGTTGAAAACGTTTAAACATTTTACACGATTTTCTGTGCGTGTGAATGAAAGCATACATAGTTGGGCTGGGGATATGGCTCAGTGAATAGGAGCACTTGCTCTGCAAGCATCCGGACCTCAGTTTGAATGCCCAGCATCCACCTAAAAAGCTGTGCATGGCCATGTGTGCCTGCAACTCTTGTGCTGAGGGAGCAGAAACAGGATCATGGGGGCTTTCTGGCTGCCAGTCTAGCTCCAGGTTCAGTGAGCGATCATGTCTCAAGAGAATAAAGTGGAGAGTGATAGTGATAAGAGTAGCACACCTGACATTGTGTATGCTTGGGTGGAAATAACTGTAGTCACAAATGTGCCACACACATACACAAAAAAGAAAAAACTAGAGCACATAATTGGAATAGTAATAGAATACAGATTTTTTATTAGCATACTATATTAGAATTAGAATACTGATATAATAATAGAATACTATTGCAATAATATAATAGTATTCCATTATAATTTTTTTCTTTTTGAGGCAGGGTCTCTCTATGTATTTCTGGTTGGCTAAGAACTCACTATATAGATGAGGCTGGACTTGAAACTCCCAAAGATCTGCCTGTCTCTGCTGAAATTAAAGGTGTGATCCACCATACCCAGCCCCCATTATAATTATCATATGTGTATTTTATCAGTTTTCTGTGACAGGTGGAATGGAGATGCAAAGGGTAAATTTTTTAATCAAGGGATTGGAGAGCTGGCTCAGCAGTGAAGAGTGAGTAATGCTCTTGCAGACCTGAGTTCAGTTCCCAGCACCATTGTCAGGCAGCTTACAACTGCCTGTGACTAGCTGCAGGGTCTCTGACACCTTCTGACCTCCAAGTACACTGCATTTAAACTCGCACACATACACATACACATACATTTAAAAATAAAGAGCTGGGAGTGGTGGCACATGCCTTTAATCCCAGCACTTGGGAAGCAGAGACAGATCTCTGTGAAATTTAGGCTAGCCTGGTCTACATAGGGAGTTCCAGGCCAGCTGGGGCTACAGGGAGACCCTGCCTCAAAAAATGAAAAACAAAATAAACTTTTTAAACCAACCAACCAAACAAAAGCTTACATTGAAAAAAAATCCTCAAATTTCATTTAACATTCACTATTGAAAGTGCAAATTAAAAAAAAAAATCTCTGATTCTCTTTTTTCTTTAGCAACTCTTTGATAGTGAGTGATGAGAATGATTTTGACAATTATATTTTTGTTTGACATTGCCATGTCCTCGTACAATTTTTCCTTTACCTCTATTCTAATACAGTTCAGTGTGTCTTATGAAGAAAATAATTTTATTTTTGCTTCCTTAAAATTATGTTTTTAATCTTTTTTCTGAGACAGGATCTTGTTTGTAGCCTTGAACATTGAACTTGCAGTGATCTGTCTTCCTCTGTCTCTTGAGTGCTAAATTACAGGCACGTGTCAATTAAGTCTACTTCGGGATAAAATATTTTTTAACTAAGGTCAAACCTAAATGAGTAGCACAGATGGGAAGAATAATGGTAGGGAAGCCAAACTGAGAGTAAATTGAAACCATTGAACAACGAGAATGAAAAGTGATGTACCTCAGTTTCTAGAGCACTTACCTAGCATGCGCAAGCCCTGGATTTGTTCTTTGCCACATTAAAACCACCTGAAGACTTAGTACCGGGAAAATGGAGGCAGGAAGATCAAAAGTTAAAGGTCATCCATCCCCAGTTACACAGTGAGTTTGGAGCCAGTCTGGTACATGAGACCCTTCTTCAAAAAAAGAAGGAAAAGAAAATGAGAAGTGATAAAAGACCAAATTCTGTTTTATTTTCTCCTTAAAAAAAGATTTTGTTTGGAGAATGTTGGTGAAAGGGACTGGGTTAGGTATCAGTCTCGGCACAAATTTGGCTACTAAATACTATTTAGTAGAATTTGACTCCTAATTTACTAGCTCCTGTTTTCTCTATAAGTCCATTAAATGAAGTCCATTTGGGGCCTCTGCTTGACCTGGGGCTATGCTTGACTGACTAAGACAAGCTAGTCAGCAAGCTCTAGATCATCCTCTCTTCCCAGCCTACAAATTGCCTCTTCTGTGTGTCAGTTAAGTATGTCCCCTAAGTACTACATAGAGGAAATAGTATTTTCCAAAATTTTGGATGTATATATATATATACATATATATATATACATACATACATATATCTCATATATAGCAGTAATGTTTTTAAAATAATATATTGGACATAATGGCATGTGCCTTTATATCCAAGTCTCCAGAAGGCAGAGAGAAGCAGGGGGATTTCTGTGATTTCAAGGCCAGACTTGCCTCATAGCAGTTCCTAGGCCGGCCAGGACTATATAGTTGAGACCTTGTCTCAAATCAAAACCAAACCACAACATAATAAAATAATATATTAGGATGTCTAGGGATTTGATTCAAAATAATTTGCTGGGCTAGACTGGGCAGTTGGTGAAACAAGAGTGGCCCTGAAGTAATGCTAAAATTAGGTGATTAGTACTTTTTTTTTCTTTTGAGACCAAGTCTTACTATTCATCTTAGGCTGTTTTGGGACTTACTACATAGACCAGGCTAGCCTTGAACTCCCAGAGATTTGCTTTCTGAGTGCTGAGATTAAAGATGTCGGTTACCATGCCTGGCAGTGGTTAGTATTTTTAACTGGGAGATGAGTTGGACATTTTCCATAACAAAAGAGTTCAGAATGGAGTGTTATAATTATGTGTGGATATTTTCTAACCAATGTTGCCTTTGTGGTTTTTTTTCCTTCTTATGAGAATGTTGTATTGAATTTTGTATTAAAGGTATTTCCTTTGCTTTAGATCCTTATGATTTATTCTTATTAGTTATTTATTTTGTCCCCAAACTTTACTTCTGTGTCTTACCCACTGAAGTCTGTAGCTCATTGGCTGAATTTATGTGTCTCACAAGTTACCAGCTGCTGCTTCAGCTAGTGCTCTGCAGACCATAGTGGGAGTAACACGGAGATCATGAGCAGCTACAGTTTCACCGGCATTTACAGTGTGTGTGGACTGACATTCATTGGTCCCACCCTTCTGCTTTCATTAAATAATTTTGTCTCCTGTTATACTGAGAAGCTAGAAAAAGAAAAGTTGTTACTTTGTTCATACCTTGACACTTTTTTTTTCTTTTGACAGAGGGTCTTCCTTTGACCTCTTACCTCAGGGGGCATAGACTATCATGTTTGTCAAATATTGTTAGGATTTTATTTTATTAGTTTTGTTATATTTGTGTTTATTATCAGCTCAGGGCCTTGTGCATGGTTAACATGCTTGTCTCCCACTGAAGGGCTCCCTACCTCTAGACACTCAGCTTTCTGATTACATGCCCTTCCCATTCAATCCTCTGGACCTTTTTTCCTATAGTAGTAGACGATGTATTCTTCCTTTTTAAGGCCAAGTTCTCTCTTTGTGTCAAGTCATAATACTTCCTACCTTTCTAGGGATTTTCTGCTTTCTATAATACATCGTGGTAGACTTATATAGTATCTGTTGTACATTGTTTTTCATAAATCTCATCAAACAATATTGTAACAATCTCCTCTGAATTCCTTTCTAAAAGGTGTATGCATTTTGAAGGCAAAGATTCTCTTTCCTTATAGTATGCCTAGAATTCAGTATCAAAACCAAGATAAACACAGAGATTGTTTCTTGACTGTTGAGAAACCTTACTTTCTGATCATAGAGAAAATCACTGTCTTAGTTATTTCCTGCATATAGGAAGCTATATGTAAATTGAAGAATTTTTTAAGAAAAAGAATTATTTTCTGCAGTAACATGAAAGAACACTTTTAGAAAAACAATATTTATATTACCATGATGTATAATGTATATTCATAACTTTTGTCATTTTAAATTTGTAGTCTTTCGACAGCTTTATGTCAAACAATGGACAATATCAGTATTATCTGGGTGGTGATTCCAGTCAGCACTTGGAAAATTCTGATTTTCATGAAGATGCTCAAATATCTCCTGGAAATGGCAACATTGGGAATATGCAAATGGCAGCTGTTGAGGGAAAGGGTGAAGTAAAGCATGGAGGAGAAGATGGCAGAAATAACAGTGGAGCGCCACATCGTGAGAAGCGAGGTGGAGAAAACGAGGAATTCTCTGTCAGAAGAGGGAGAGGTGTGTGTCTCCCACCCTCCCTCCCTTCCTTTCCACTGTGTAGTTCTGGCTGGCCGAGAGCCTGTATCAGTCTTTCTGTCTGTGGCTGCCAGGTACCAGGTTACAGGCATGTGTCCATGCCCTATTTTATTTGTTAATCTTTTGTGCAGTATCCTCTTTTTTTTTTCTCCAGTCATTTTGATACAGTATCTTCCTGTGGCCCCAGCTGGCCTGGAACTCGCTATGTAGACTAGGTTGGCCTTGAACTCAGAGATCTACCTGCCTTTGCCTCCCGAGTGCTGGGATTAATAGCACATGCCACATGCCCAACCCATTGTGAGGTATTCTTAAAAATTACATTTATGTATGTATATGTGTGTATATGCTACAGCATGAATGTTGAGGTCAGAGGACAACTTGTAGGAGTTGGTTCTCTCCTTCTACTCTGTGGGTCCTATGAATTGAACTCAGGTTATCAAGCCTGGTGACAAGTGTCCTTACCTGATGAACCATCCTGCCAGGCCATTATGGAGGATTTGAAGGAACCAGATTTATGTTTGATTTTTTTTCCCTGTGCACAATCACTGACTGCTCCAACTATGCTACTTTTACTCACCATGTAAATCAACCTGAATTCTTATTTTTCACATCTCCTTACTCAGGTCAAAAGAAATTATTTAAAACTGACAAATCGAGCAATAGGGGTAAAAGAAAATTGAACAACTTAAATATTAGCAATCAGTGATGTGGTCCAGTGGGTAAGGGTACTTGCTGCCAGTCTTGATGACCTGAGCTTGATCTCTGGGACCCACATGGTGAAAGGAGATAACTGATTTCCAGAAATTGTACTCTGATCTGTGTGTGTGTACCATAGCGTGCCCCAACACATATACATACACAAAATGAATAAATAAATGTAATAATAAAAAATAATAGTAATGATATCAGGTAGAAGACTGGAGATGAGTATGGAAGAAGGTAAATATATTAATTATAATTACCTTTGGTAAGAAATGAAGATAACTGGGGCTGGAATGATGGCTCAGCAATTAAGAATACTAGCTGCTTTTGCAGAGGACCTGGGTTTGATTCCCAGCATTCACATGGTGGCTGACAACTGTCTGTAACTCCAGTTCCAGGGGATCCAACACCTTCTTTGACCTCTGTGGGCACAGAGGTGCAATTAAATGCATGTCGGCAAAACACTCATACACATAAATAAAAATAATAAAATCTAAAAAGAAAAGAAAGAATTAAGACAGAAATGAATACCAGTTTCAGGTATCATGAAATTGTATAGAGTTGTAGCTCAGTTGCAGAGCTTGAACCAGTCTGTCATGAGAACAAGAAAGGAAGGGAAAGAGACAGTGATGGAAGCTAAGGATTTGAACAAAGTAGTGATGGTCCACCACTTACTGTGGAGTCGTGTCCCAATAAATTCACTGTAAACTGAGAATTTTATAAGTTGAATAGTTAGCCTACCTACCTTTACTACATTCAGAACACTTATATTAGTCTACACTGGGGCAAAACCATCTAACACAAAGACTGTTTGTTTTTTTTGTTTTTTTTTTTCTTTTTTTTTTTTTTGATACGGGGTCTCCCTGTAGCCACAGCTGGCTTGGAACTTACAATGTGCATGAGGCAGACCTTGATCTCACAGATATCTGCCTGCCTCTGCTTTCTGAATGCTGGATTAAAGCATATGCCACCATAACAAGCTTAGTGTAATTCTTAATGCTTTAAAGATAGTCAAGTGTTTTCAGCTTTTTTTTCCTTTATCTTTTTAGTAAAGGGTATTTATCTCTTTAATTTTATGTGCTTCCTGATCGCTCTTCCTTTACTTTGGACATTTAGACATTAAGGAGCTAGTAAGGAATTTCTACTTTTAAAGAAATTTTAATTATGGCTAACTTTACTTTCTTAAATAGGTCATAGAATGCCACATTTGGGTGAAGGAGCCAAAGGTCGGCAAGTAGGAAGTGGAGGGGATGGAGAACGCTGGGGCTCAGACCGAGGGTCCCGAGGCAGCCTCAATGAGCAGATTGCTCTAGTGCTTATCAGATTGCAGGAGGACATGCAGAATGTCCTTCAGAGACTTCATAAACTGGAAACACTCACTGCTTCACAGGTAAGCTACTGAATTTGTTATTTTAAATCTTCTGTTTGTTGATTGTATAAGGCAACTTTCAGAATATAATCTCTATTGATCAGATTTGTAGAATCACACTTTCACATGTTGTCACAGATTTTAGTAACTTTTAACAATAAAAAGACATTGACTGACTTGAAAGATAAATTTTTGTTGTTATTTTTTTTGAAACAGGGTCTCCTTGTAGCCCCAGCTGGCCTGGAACTTGCTTTATAGACCAGACTGGCTTCCATCCACCTGTCTGTGCTGGGACTAAAGGTGTGGGCCACCAACCCATGCTTAGGATAAAAGATTTTTAGAGTGTAAAATTTAGCAATACAGAGAGATAGTGATATAGTTGTGGCTTAGCATACATAAGGCCCTGGATTCAATCCTTAGCACTGAAGGGAAAAAAATTAGAACACTGGAATTAGGGAATGGATACTTGAAATTAGAAGAAAAATTTGTGGTAAACACTGAAGTTTAAAGAACTAGCAGAAATTTTTACTGGTGCCTAACAGTTCATTATTAAAGGCTCATTATTAAAGGGTCATTCCTTTGTACTAAATATTGTCTTCTATTTGTATTCTTTCAAAAGTACTGGTTAGAGGTAAGATGTTAAGTTGTTAATTCTTAAGTATAAATTAGTTTTAGTATCAGAACTTTAAAGCCAGAGATCAACGTAAAATGATAGTTTGCCCTTCACTGTCTTTTTGCCAAGGATAATCCCGTGATGCTAAATTAAACCCTTGAAAAAGAAGCACAAGAGTGCTGAGTGTGTAGCTTGGTGGCATAGCACTTTCTAAGGCCAACAGTTCATTTCCTAACACCACAAAAGAGAAAAGGTAATGTAGTTATTCACTTGCAAAAACTCAGCCAGAACCCTCACAGCCTAGGCTACTGGTTTCTCTTACGGAAGATTGCTATCCTTTGATGAGTAAAGTTGTCTCTAGAGGAAGGGGAAGGGGTTGTTAGGAAGAAACAGTATAACCTACTTCATAATGTTGACTGCACTGAGCTATAGACGTTTTAAGATGATTACTAGTAATCTTCCCCATTTTTCTTCTGACTTATCCTTCAATTGCGATTGATTGGAGAGAGGGAATAAAAAGTTAATGAGCCTGATTGAGCTAATCAAACATCATATGACAGACGTTTTAAGATGATTACTAGTAATCTTCCCCATTTTTCTTCTGACTTATCCTTCAATTGCGATTGATTGGAGAGAGGGAATAAAAAGTTAATGAGCCTGATTGAGCTAATCAAACATCATATGACATCAAGTCATCATGCTGTAACCAGTGTTAAGAATTTGTAGGGCCAGGCATGGTTGTACTCATCTGTTTTCTATCTCTGAGGAGGCTGAGGCAGCAGGATCCTGAGTCTGAGGGCAGCCTGGGCTACATAGCAAGAGCTTATCTTAAAAAACAAAGAAACAAACCTCAGGCCAAAATTATTAAAAATAAATTTTTTTTTTGCGGGGGATAGTCTCATATATTTTACTAAGTATCCCTAATCTAGAAATCCCAAATCAGAAATGCTTCAAAATTCACAGCTTTTTGAATGTAATCTCAACCTTGAAAAAGGTACTCAAAAAATTTCAGATTTGGGGAGTATTTTTGATTTCTGATTCTCTGATTAGGGATTCTCAACCATGTATTGAATAAGAGTTTTTTCTTTTTCAAATTAATTGCAACAATGGAGGAGGGATACTTTTGGGTGTAGTTAAGTGTTCTGTAAAGCTCTTGCCTAGCATGAGCAAAATTTTGTGTTAGATCTCCGGCACTGTAAACAAACAAATTAGTAATCCTTTATTTTAAGCTAATAATAGCAGTAGAATGATGACATTACTAGACTTTGTAGAAGCTATATAAAGCTACTATATATATGTACAATACTATATACATATATAGTATTGTGTGTGTACAAGTTTAGTATATAGTGTGTATATATGTGTATTTTATATATATAGTGCCTGTAGAGGTCAGAAGAGGGCATCATATCCCTCTGGAGTTGGAGTTACAAGTGGTTGTGAGCTGCCCTTCCTGGGTCCTGGGAATTGAACTAGGGTCTTCTACAAGAACCTTACAAGCTCTTAAGCACTCAGCTGCCTTCTAGCCCCTGGGGCTAAAAGTAAAAAAAAAAACATACTGTTAGTTATATAGGTAATGCTAGTTCTTATCTGTAAGCAGGGGTCTTTAAGAATCTACATATTGGGACTGGAGAGATGGCCCAGTGGTTGAGTACTGACTGCTCTTGTAGAGGACCTGGGTTTGATTCCTAGCACCTGCATGGCAGCTAACAACCGTCCGAAAATCCAGTTCCAGGGGATCCAGCCCTGTCTTCTGACCTTCACAGGCATTGTACAACATGAGTGTACTTACATACTTGCATGCAATATACTCATACGCATAAAATAAAAATAAATAAAATATTATAAAAAGAATCTACATATGCTATTCCATTTCTTACACTTTGACCCAAGCATTTGTTGGTAGTTGTTAATGAATGAAGGATTATTATTTATATCTGTCCTATTTGAGTTTGGTTGCCTTGTGTTCCAACTCAAACAACATTGAGTAATGTGACCCAAGATAAATCATTAGATATTTAAGAGCTCCCATTCTTTCCCACCCACTGAGTTTTTTTTTTTTTTTTTTTAATAGCCCTGGGTAACCTGCAACTCATCATCTTCCTACTTCCATTGTCCAAGTACTGGGATTACAAAGGTTGCCTTTTTTTCATGCCTGGTTAGGAGTCCACTTTTCTAAGTGTACCCTTTGTTACATTTATTCTGGAGATGTGCCATAGTTAAATTTCTTGGCTCAATATTATTGGTTCAGTATTATTGTACATCATATACCTAACAACGTAGAGCCATTACTCTTATTCTTTAACACTTGTATTGTTTGACATACTATACTAGAACTACAGCATGCTATCTAATAGCTTACTGGTCTGTAAGGACTAACGCTACATTCTGAGGCAGCCAATTTAGTTTCACATAAGCTACAGTCAAACTGGGCTCCTAGAAATATTTTCCCCACACAAGAAATTAAAAAGCTTACCTTTCCTCTCCCCACTTCCCTTCACCACTGTCTCCTGAGCTTGCCAGTGGGTCCCATCTTCTCTTGGAGGTGTTGAGCTTGCTGTTACTTTCAGAAGGCTGCTCCCTAATTATCCATAATTTGTGCCTACTCAATTTACAGTTGCTTGCAAGGCTTCTTTTCTGACGTGTCCCCTCATAATATTTATTACCACCTGGTAGGCTGTACATTTTACTTCTTATTATCTATACCTATAGAGTATTAAGTTACATTAGACTAAAGATTTCTGTGATTACTCCTTAGTGTGTCTTTAGGTCCTATAGTGATTTATACATCATAGATGCCTAGTAAGCATTTTTTAAAAATCTGAAATTTATCCTGAGAATTTCTTACATGTATGGAGTGTATTATCATTACACTTTCCCTCTGCTCCAGTGTATTCCCCTGTCCACTTCATGTCTTCTTTCTTTTTTGTTTTTAAAGATTTATTTTTGATGGTGTGTGTATTTCTGTGTGGGAATGTGCACATGTGAGTTCAGTGCCCAAGGGTGTTAGAAGAGAATATCAGATCCCATGGCAGTTGTGAACCACCATGTGGGTGCTGGGAACCGAACCAAGATCCTTTGGAAAAGGAATAAATGCTCTTAAGTGCTGAGCCATTTCTCCAGCTCCTTTTTTCCCCCTCCTCTCAGTTAATTTACTGAGTCCAATTAGTGCAGTCCATATGCATGTGGATGTGACCATTATCAGAGCACAGGCTACTTACTATTGGCTACATCCTCAAAAAACAGTGAACAGTCTCTCTTCAGGTAGCCATCAGCTGCCAATAGCTCCTCAGCTATCTCCCATCCATGCTAGAATTTTGGCTGGCTTGTTCAGGTCTTGTGCAGTAACCACAGCTGCAATGAGGTCATGAATGCAGAAGCCTTGGCATGTTTGGAAGAGAGCATTTCAAAGCACTCCTCCTCATCCCCCTGCTTTTATGCTCTGTATGTCCCTTCTTCTGAGATGTTTCCTGAACATACAGTGGTCCTATTTAGGACTGAGCACTCACAGTCACTTATTCTCACACTTTGACCAGTTACGAGTCTGCATTAAGCACTGCTTACTGCAGAAAGAAGCTTTTGAAACTGAGAGCAGCACAGCTCTATGTGCATAAAATAATTAGAAGGCAGTTTGACAACATTACCAGTTAGCAAAACAACAACAGTAGGTTCCATCTTAGAGTCTATAACCTCTCCAGCTATTGACCAGGTTTATAGCACTAGGCATGGATTAGCCTCCTTGAAGCAGGTCTCAAAGCTATTTACAAAATGGTAGGTCACCCTGTGTAGCGGCAGAGGGCATGTTTTGCCTGTCAGGTCAGTACTGTGATATGCAAGATCTAGTGCTGGGTAAGACCATTAATGTCTTCCCTTCGGCCAGTGGCCTGCATAGCCAGGATGGAGGAAGTTTCCAGTTAGTTCTAGATATATTACTCTTTGTCTTATAACCAAAGCATATACTGTCTTCTCTTGAATGATTACATTAATCATTCTATTTCTTTAAGATTAGGAATAGTAATGTATAGAAATTGGAGCAATATGATTCTAATAACTAATTGAGGAAACCAGTCTTTGGAATAAGCCAAATTGAAACTAATTTTCCTAAATTAGCTGAAAAACTTCTGCTTAATTTGTACCACATCCCATTTATTAAAATGTACACTGACAGTTCATTTTTCATATCATGTCTCTTCTGCTATAATTTGTCATGGGTTCTCAAGAGATTGCTTGCTATTGTTTATAGTCTTTTGATTAATAATAAATAAGGCTACAGTCCTCAAATATTTGTACACCGGTAGTTTATATAGATATATTAAGAAAAGCTGAGTATTTAATAAGACTAAGGGTTGAGATGGAAAAGTACTTATAAATATTTATATAGAAGTATGTATACAGAATTCTGAAAGAGTAAATAAATAAATTTTAAAAAGAATTTAGTTTTTTTCTTTTTAACCTGAAACAGGATCTCATTTGCTGTAAGTTGGCCTCAGTGTAATCAAAGATGACCTTGGACATTGATCTTTCTGCCTTTACCTTCTGAGTGCTGGGATTAGAAGTGTGTGCCATCAATTCTTGGTTACATGGTTCTGGGGATTAATTCCGGGGCTTCATGGATTCTGGGCAAACACTCTACCAGTTGAGCTATGTCACCATGATTTGAAGTTTTATTTTGGTAATTTAATAAATTTGAACTATAAAATATAAGGGAGCTAAGGTATTTGCTTACCTCACAGGTTTAGGGACCTTGTTCTTTGATCATTGTAGGCTTTAGTGTAATCACAATTTAGCACAAAATAGAGAATAAACTAATATTCTACCTATTTAAAAAATAAGAGATAGAAAAGTTACTGTGTGGGGCTATAGTTGTAGCTCAGTTCTTAAGAGTGCTTGCCTAGCATGCATGAGGCCCTGGGGTTTGATGCCCAGTACTGCACACACCAGCTAGGGTGGCTCATACCCGTCATCCCAGCATTCAGGAGGTGGAGGCATTGAGGATCAGAAGTTCAAGGCCACCTTCCACTGTACAGGATTAGAGACCCTGCCTCAAAAACATAGCAAAAACAAAGCAAAAAAAAATTTTTTTTCATTCTGTCAAGGTTGTTACTTTTCATTTGTGTTTAAAGGCAAAGTTATCATTGCAGACGAGTAATCAGCCATCCTCTCAGGTAAGACTCTTGAATACATAATAATACATTTACATTTCATGACATACTTAAGGCATTTAACATGAGTTCTTTTTAGAGTATTGAATCTAAGAGAAAAGTCATTTGATGCAGATTTTTGGTCATTGCCCATTATCTTCCTGGAGAGTGCTTCACTTTATCCTGTCTTAAGCCCTGTTTCCTATAGTAAAAATAGTTGGGTATGTTTATTTAAGTCTTGGAAGTCTGCTTCCTGAGTATATCTCCTTATGAGAAGAGATTTGTTACTAGTTTTAATTTTTTAAAATTATGGATTATTATTCTACCTGCAATATTTTATAGATTAGTGACATACTTATTTTATTTTCTCAGAGACCATCTTGGTGGCCATTTGAGATATCACCTGGTGCATTAACTTTTGCTATCATATGGCCTTTTATTGCTCAGTGGTTGGTGCATTTATATTATCAAAGGAGGCGAAGGTAATACTATAATCTTATAATTTGAAATAGTGCATAAACTTGTGTAACCAAAAGCAGTCAGAACCTGTAGTAGCAATTAAGGAGATAGATCTATTTTATAGATAACCTGTCCATATTGAACTCTCTATACTGATCCTGAGACTAACACTGCTTTGGAAAACATATCTCTGGATTTCTAGGTACTTCTTAGAGATAAACAATTTTTCATGAGAGTATGTGGTAGATGTGTATACTTTTTTAAAAGATTGTTTTTATTTTATGTGTATGAATGTATTTCCTGCATGTATGTAAATGTACCTGTGTTGTGCAATGCCCACGGAGGTCAGAAGAGGGTGTCCGATTCCTCTTGATCTGGAGTTATTGATGGTTGTTAGCTGCCATGTGGGTCGAACCTGGGTCTTCTCTAAGATCAATCAGTTAACAAACCACTGAGTCATCTCTCCAACCCTAGATTTGCTCTTAAAGTTTGGTGTTTTTTTTTTTTTTTTTAAAGAAGCATAAGTTGCTGTCTTGGTAGCATTTATCCCTTTTAAAATCTGGTTATATGTGTGTTCTTTCAGTTGTTAAGTTATAGACCTTAATTTGAATGACTTTTCTCATGTAGTTGAAATTTGTCCTAGATGGTAGGGTATAGTTTGGTCCAGATTTTAAGTTTTTAAATCCTTCATAAAAGAAAATGAGAACCAAATATGTATTCATGCTAAGTTTAAGCAGTAGGACATGCACAGTAACATGAAAGGTAGATATTTACATATTTTGTGCTGTGGTTCAAACCCTTTTTCATTTAAAAATATTAGTTTAATTTTATTTTATTTGGGGGGTATTTGAGCCCAGGACCCATACTAAGCAAGAAGACTACGACTGAGTTATACTTTAATCCTCAAAATTCCTTTAATGTTTCCTTTGTAGAAAATTAGAGATTATCTGGCGGTTGAGGTAGAACCATTTTGGATAAGGAAATGAATTTTAGGCTTGAGGGTATTTAGATATCTTAATCTGGCATAATTTAATCTCATAGTTAAAGAAGACTACTCTTAAACTGTTAAGAAAAGGATGTTTTGGGTTTTTGTTGGTTTGTTTTTTGAGACAGGTCTTCCTGTAGCCAAAACTGGCCTGGAACTCACTGGTTTGTTTTTTGAGACAGGTCTTCCTGTAGCCAAAGCTGGCCTGGAACTCACTGTGTAGACCAGATTGACATTGATCTCACAGATTTGCCTACCTCTGCTGGGATTAAAGGCATGTGCCAACACTTCCCTGTCTGAAAAGGATGTTTTTAATTACTTTTCTTTCTCAAACTGCCCAGCTTCTCAGTTTACTGTAATAAAGTTTCCTTGGGGACAGTAAGGGATCATTCAAGAGATACGTAAAAATTGGTGAGAATGGGGAGGATCTCAAGGGAATATTTTTTAGCTAGAGACTTATAAAGTATTGGCACAAGAAGTCAGGCCCAGGGGAGCCGTGCATAAAATTAGCATTCTACAGAGAGGAATAATTATATACTGAGAGCGCTTCAGGCATTTTGGCATCTTGAATGCTGCTAGGTAACTAGGTCTTAAAGTAGTAGAAGCTCCACATATAGTCCTCACAAGAGTGTGTGGCTGGGTGAAGTAAAAATTGAATTGTTATTGCTTTTTCTGTGACTTTTCTTCCCAATATCATACTACAAATTCCGTTTTGCAAGTTAAAGACATAGATATATAAAAACAAAGATCCCATTTAGAATTTGAAAAACATTCTGAAGTTTTGAAGATAACGATTTATATTTATTGGCACATAGGAAGATTGGGGGTTTAGAAAACATTGTTTACTGTTTTGCAAAGAACTGTGTGTAGAAGTCTGTATCGTAGGGGTTCTTGATAAGTGTAGTGAACCATTCATCACCTCACAATTGACATTTTAACTAGAATCTCTCAAGTGGTTTGTCTTCAGAACTACCCACATCTCCATCAGCCATTTCAATTTTCTTCCTCCCTAAGCATTCTTTTTTTCCTGCTTCAAAAATTACTTTCTTTTGGTTAAAATCTGATTATTTAAAATGTCACTCATGCCAAAGTGGTGTGTATAAGAGGATTTCTAGAGAAAATAAGAAATGATCTATTTAAAATATCACTCATTAGGCCTGGAGAAATGGTTTAGTGAGCAGTTAAAAGTGTGCACTATTTCTGAGGAGCTGAGTTTGGTTCCTAGTGACTTGTGACTATAGCTTCAGGAGATCTGGCATCTTCTTCAGGCCTCTGGGCACCTGCAATTACATGTACACACCCTCACACAGACACACATAATTAAAAGTAAAGTATCATTCTTACCAATGAGTTGCATAAGAGTTTCTACAAAGAGGAATGAATTTGTAATGAGAGTTTCAGGCAATTTGCCATCTTGAGTTAGAGAGATTTTCCAGCAGTGGAATTTTTTTTTTAGATCATGTGATGGTTGTGTTCAATACCAAGTTTCCCTTTGTTTTGTACCTCATTCACTCTGCTGCATTAACCATCATGTTATATATCCCAAGTTTTGGGTTATATGTTTCTTTCTCTTGTCGTTAAACTGAACTCATTTGAGCTCTGAGAACCTGCTTTATTTATCTCTGAATCCCTCGAAAAGAAAACTAGGTTGTTAAGCTTTCACAACTTTTTCATTTTCATAAAATTATGAATTAATTTCCCCAAGTATTAACTGTAGAGCAGCTAATTAGAAAATGATGGGAAACAGACGCTGAGAGGATATACACTAAAAGCTGTTTGAGAGCTGAGGTTACATAATAGCTTGGTGGTATAGCATATACTTGGCATATGAAATGCTCTGGGCTCAGTTCCCAGCACATCTATAAATAAGAGAATAAATACATAAAAACTGTTTGATAATTGCAACATCTGCAGTTACATCTTTCCTTCAAGCTAAGTCACAGGAGGCAATTTCATAAGAATCACTTGTAATTTTACAGGTTTATCTTGAATTTGAATATTGTGTTATTGTTCAGATAATTCTTTGGTATGAATGTGCTTTGTATTCAGGTTGGATTTATACTTACAGTAAATTGGTTTTTACTTTCTTTTTAAAGAAAACTAAACTAAAGAAAATGGCATTTTACTCAAGAAGACTGCTGGGCCTGGATGACCTAAGAAATGAAATGGATTGTGGAATTCACAAGAAAATCTCAGTTTGTGATGATTACATTTCTTTTTTTTTTAGTAGTTTGGTTTATATGCATACATATTCTTTTGCACTACACAAATGATAACATCTTAAGGACTAATATTGCTGATACTTGAATAATGACTCTCAACTAGGTTATAAATAGCATATATAGATTTACTCTACTTTTGAGCTGGAAGGACATTAAGTCATTAATTACTGTTTAGTAACATGTTTACCTGATTATCTCCTATAGAAAAATATAAGCTGCTTTCCAAGGCACAGTTGTGATTATGAGATCAGATTTATAAGTATTTTTACTTTTCTAAATTAAATATAATAAGGCAAACCAAGAATGAATTTTAAATGAGGCTAAATCAATTTTATATGAGTCACTGAATTGTCATGCCAAGGAGTAGAAAGCTGCTGGAAGAATTCTCCATATTCTTTGTGGCCTGTTCAGACATCATTACTGAAAATCATTGTCCTTTGTACTAGGCTTACTTTGTACAAACGAATCACAGAATAGGCATAACCTGCTGATGGAAATGATGAAGAACAAGCCTAATTTATTTCAGAAGTATATGCTGAGTCTTTATAGATGATTAATGAGATTTTAATTGAATACACTTAACTCCTTTGTTATCATACCCAGTGTCTGCTTCCTAGGGTGCTTTGAAATAAAAAATGAAAACTTATTTACACTGTTCTTACAAAGATAACAGAGGAAACGCATGAAAACTCCTTTTCTGCAAGTGGTAAACTACAATCTAGATTCTTAACCTCTTAGTGCCTCAGTTTTTCCTTTGGGGTATACTTAACAAGGGTCTTAGATTTGCCAGCTAATAGGCCATATATGTCCACATGGTTAAGGTATCCCTTTCTAATAGAAATTAAGTCCTTTAATTTCATTTTCACTGTTAGACCAAAAGGAAGGTCCCTGAAACTGTATTTGGAAAATCATACTTCCTGTATAGTTTCCCAAACTACTGCTCACTGACATACCTTATGCTTTAAAGATTTAAGTTTAAAAAAGCTTTATAGCAAATAAGTTGTTTCCTATAGCTCAGGCTAGCCTCCAATTTCCTGTGTCACTGAGGATCTTGAACTCCTTATGTTCCTGCTTCCACCTCTCAAGTTGCTGGGATTCAGGCATGTATCATGCCTAGCTTTATGTAGCAAATAATTTTAAGGCATTCTTGATATGTATAAATTTGGGTTTAGCACCAGGTGTTTGGAGTATTTTCAGTAAGAGGGAAAGAAAGAATCCATCTGTAGTATATACAGCAGTTCTTTGAGGAAAAAAGTATGAGATTATAATATGCTTTTCCCAGACCTTTTTTTCTTTAACGTAACTTGATTTTTAAAATTTTGTATCACATCTTGCTGTCTAAAAGGATCTACTAGTCTTTGCTTAAAAAAAAAACCAAAAAACCCCCCCAAAAACCCAACCTATCTTTTACTTATTTTCAAGTAAAAAAGCAGTTAACTGGAATATATGTAGAAATATGGTTTAGACATGTGGATCAAGGGTTATTTAAAAGAAAATGAACTTGTTATCAGAAAATGATGGAATGAAAATTAAGAATGTAACCAGTTGTGATTCATTACAAGCAGTCAAGGGTAACTAACTCCTAAGGATAACCATTTGTATTTTATTCCCAAATCTTAATGTATAGTTTGAAAGCACTTTGCACACAGTTCTTGTATATAAAAGATGTAATTATAGGGTATAATGGTTATGCTTTAAAACCTGAACCTCATTTTAAAAATTGACAGCTGTGGTTATTTTTTTAATGATCAACTTTCTGTTTACTGTAAAACTAAATTAAAAATAAAAGGTTAATGAGAAATGATAGTTTTTATTATTTGTTAACTGTACTGATTATGTGTAAAGCTAAAATGAAAATAGCAATTCATATAAAGCAGTTCTATAGGGTAGGAAGTTTAGTTTCTCCACAAGACTATGATGTGGGAGGCCCAAAGCTCAAACCCCAGTACCATCAGCCAACCAACCAACAAACCAACCAACCCCAAACCCCAAGCATAAATAAAGCCATGTTATTAAATGTAATTTGGTTTAAAAAATGAATGAACTTTAACTCATTTTTGTTATATGAAGGATTCAGTGATCTGGGGGAAGAACACCAAGACAGGGCTTCTCTATGTAGCTCAGGCTGGCCTCGGACTTGAACCACTCCTCTTGCCTCATTCTCTGAAGGACAAAGGAAAGTAATTTTAGGTAGAGTAAGGTTTGCTTAGCTACCTCTGTTGTTGTCCCTTGGCTGACACTAGAGCTGTGCTAGTAAAGTAGAATTTATATCCTACCTTTAGACAGGAACGCAGAACTTAGGGCTAACTTTACCAGTGTGTCTCTTAATTGCCTTCAGCTCAAACAATGCTTCTGCCAAAGAAATTCTGATTTTATTCTCATTGTTTTGGTTTTGGGTTTTAACAAGTGTTCAGACTTCCAAACTTCTAGCTTCTCAACAGATATAAACTTAGATGAGTAACTTATTCCCAATAAACACCGTTACAACTTGCCTTACCTAGAGACAGAATTTTAGGTTCCTGTAGTAGCATATGCCATGGCTGTAATAGCAAATTGTAACCCCCTCACTCCCTTTATTTTGAGACAGAGTCTCACTGTGTAGCCCGTGGCTGGCCTAGAACTTGCTGTGTAGACCAGGTTGGCTTAATCTCACAGATGTCCACTGGCATCTGCCTTCTGAGTGCTGGGATTAAAGACATGCACCACTATACCTGGCCACAAACTATAATTTTCTACTCAAGGGCTCTTGTCTTCCTTATTAAAAATAGGTCCATTTTATATTTCTCCAGTTTCAGAGTTTATTATTTCTTTATTGTGCGTGTTTGTGCATGTGCCCACATGCAGTCAGAGGACAATTTGAAGTGTTGGGAGTCAATTCTCGACTTTCACCATGTGGGTCTTGGGGACTGAATTCAGGTCATCAGGCCTGGTGGCAAGTGCCTTTACTCAGCCATCTGGTCAGCCCTAGTTTGTTCCGTAATCTGGCTTTGCTAATTCTAAATCTAGAACGTAATCCGTATTCGTGTAGTTGTGTGTTCCTGGGGCTTGCACCCAGGAACGTGTGCATGGTAGACAAGTTCTGTACCTCCAGTTCCCAGTGTGGTTAGTATCAATTTCCAGTATATTAGTGTTCAGTGTTAACCTGCCAAGGCCTTAATGTGGCAGCATAGTAGTTTAACTATTTGACTCCAAACACTTTGTTCTTTCTACTGTTTGACAATACTATATGCGGATGATAGATTGAATGAAAGAAGTATGCTTTCACCTGAGAGAAAAGTGTGTCGCATATTAAATGAAATTATAACTATATTTTGAAATTTTACTAGAAGGAGTAAACTATTAAGAATATTAAGTAGCCATTACTAAAATACGCTCAGTAAAACCATTAACCCGTAGATTTAATTACATAATGCTAATTATAATGGTATGCCTTTGATTTAAACAGTTTTAAACTTATCTTTGTAAACTGCATTTTAACCGGTTGCTGACTGGAATGGTTATGGAAAGAAAAAGATACCAGAGGCAAAATGCAAAAGATATTTTAATACTCTGTTAGCAAAACCTTACCTATGACACATTCAGATCTGAATTTTTATTCTTTTATAATAGGTTCCATGTGCTGAAAGCTCCAATGAATTTCAAATAATACCTGAACTGAATCTTAGTACATGCTCTTTGAAAAGAATGTTGGCAGTCACATTATAGTTATGTTTACTAAGCAAAAGTAAATTATTACTATTTGTCTTTGATAATGTTAGAAATAAGACATAAAGCATAGAATTTTCTACTAAAACAGAACAGGTTATTAAAATTATGTAAAGTATATCACATCCCACCTTCCCAGTACTATTTTAAACAAACAGGAATTGTAGAGGGAGGCACCAAAGGCAGCCAAATTCTATCCACGAGCAAAGTAAGCCAAACCTTCGTTCTTTTGCTTATTCCTCCTTCTGCACAGAAGTCATACTACTGAGTAGAGGGTTTCTTCAGCTTTGTTTTCCTCCCTGCTTTCTTAGATTGACAAATCAGGGACTTACTGTGTAGTCCTGGCTGGCCTTCGTCTTGAAATTGCACCCTTCCTCCTGTCTTGCCTCTGCCTCCTGAATATGAGGATCTTAGGCTTGTATCATCACATCTGGCCCCACCTTAATTTTGAGATTATATATCTTGCCTTATATGACTGCCCTTGAGACCACAGTTTTATATGCAATCATGTGCAAGTAAATTATATTCAAATGAAATGGTACTTTTTTTTCCTAATAACACCAAGTATAGAATGAAATCAACAGATTATAGAAAGGCTCATGGCTCATTCTCTGCATATATATATTGGTAGTGTCATTTTAGTTTATTGCTATTAATCTATATAAAGTGCACTGAATAAATAAGATGGAAAAAATTGATCATTTACACACAGTTCTAAGGTTAAGATAAGTTACTGATTATATTTCTTATAGTATTTTAATTCTGTAAAAGCTATTGCATATGTTAATTAAAAGCTCATTAGCTTACATCTAGTATTAAGAAACATGTAATTGTGAAGATTATTCTAATCCACAAAGTTAGATAAAAGGGGACATTTATGTGTTACAGACTAAATCCAGATATGGTCAGGTGCTGAGCATTGTTCTTGGCTTCAAAATAGGATGTATCTGTTTCATCATCTGGTTGGGGTACAAACGGCATAGTTTGATGCTGTAGATTTTCCCAGTCCACATCACTGAAGAGAGGATGATGTTTCAATTCTTGGGAGGAAAAATATGTAAAACAAACAATATCACATTAAGCTTTACTTTTAGGAATTAAAACGAATGTGTCTCATATATTTATTGCCCTACTTTATTTTCCGGTTTCACGACATTTGTTTAATGTATCTCCATTATGCCACCTTCTCTTTACACAGTCCCCCACTCGACCAGCGCTTAGCCTACTTCTACGTGACCCACTTCCCTATTCCTGGATCTCAGGATTAAAGTTCCAGTTCTCATTCCAAGGCCTCACCATCTGTTTATATTGTGGCAGTCTTTATCATGATCTATTGCCCTAAACAACTTTGACATGAAGTTCATCTATCACTTTGTTTTATATGCTTCATTTTTCTTCATGATTCCAAAGACACTAATGATGGTTTGTTATATTTTTTTTGCTCATTATCCTTTTGTTTTTGGTTTTTTGGTTTATTTGTAAGGTTTCACACTGTTGCCCAGGCTGGCTTAGAACTAAAGTTTTGGCAATTCTTGCCTCAGCCTACAGACTTCTGATATTACAGGAATGTGCTACCATGTCTGGTGACATTTCTCACACATTTTCTCCATGATCTTTTCACTCTTCTGTATTGTATAAGAAAGCAGTTTGAGGGGGTGAAGAGATTGCTCAGCAGTTAAGAGCACTGACTGCTCTTGCAGAGGACTTGGGTTCGAGTCCCAGCACCTACATGGTGGCTAACTATTGTTTGTAACTCCAGTTCCAGGGGATCTGATACCTTTTTCTAACTTCTATGGGCATTTCAGAACATGGGTGTACTTACATACATGTAGGCAATAGACACACACACACACAATCTTATTTAAAAAAAGAAAAGAAAGCAGGTTGAGCACAGGCCAGGGAGCAAGCCAGTAAGCAATGGTCTTCGATGGCCTGTGCTTCAGCTCCTGCCTCCAGTTTCATGCCCTGGGTTCCTACCTTGGGTTCTTTCAGGGATGAACTGTAACCCAGGAGATGTAAGACAAATAAACCCTTTCCTCCCCAAGTTGGATTTGGTCAGTGTTTTGTTACAGCAAAGCAAATTAGAACACCCTATATGAAAAAATTAGGAATGGAGAGATGGAAGGAAGGAGAAGAAGAAAAATGACTGAGAAAAAGGGGATAAAATAGCAAAGATAATTTGCATTTGAAGGATTTATCTCAATGTTCCAAAGTATACTGATCATCTGTTACTTTAAAAATTATTTTTGGATGATGGTTCTCAACCTGGAGTATTTTCCTTGTAGAGGATACTGGCATTGTTTGTAGATACTGTTTTGGTGTCAAAACTGGTGACATCTATTTGGTAGAGATCAGAGATTCTGCTACATAGTCTGTAGTATATAGGATAATCCCACAACAAATTAAGTTGAGAAATTCTTTTAAAAAATAATTATATACTATAATTTGCTCAAAATATGTGGGGATAGAAGAAAAATATTGTTACCAGTATTACTACAACATTTTGTTTCTTCAAAGAACATTTTATGTAGTGAGGCAGATGATAAGGGTATTACTGTTCACTTATATAATAAATACTTCATCTTTTACACTAAATTTGAATTCTTTTGTGGATTCAGTATAAATAGCAATGAATAGTTGTGATGAAAGTGTCGTTGAGTGTCCTATTATGATTTCAGAGATTAAGTTATTGCTACAGGGCTAGGGATGTAGCTTAGTTGGTAGAGTGCTGCCTTGTATGCACAAAGCCCTGGGTTTGACCTCCAGCACTGCATATACTGAGCACGATGGTGCACGCCTGCAATCCTTGTGGTCAGGAGGTATAGGCAGGTGGACCAGAAATTCACAATCATCCTCAGGTGCACAGTGAGTTGGAGGTCAGCATGTGCTGCATGAAACCCTGTACCATAAACAAAAGAAGGGGCTGGAGAGATGGCTCAGCAGTTAAAATCACTTGCTGCTCTTGCAGAGGACCCAAGTTTCTCAGCACCCATTTCAGGTGGCTCACAACTACCTCTAACTCCAGCTTCAGGGTGTCTGAAGCCCTCTCTTATTAAATTTCTACCCACTAAACCTTTTCATGAACTCTTTTTTTTTTTTTTTTTTTAATTTTTTTGAGACAAGATCTTCCTGTAGCCCCAGCTGGCCTGGAACTCACTATGTAGACCAGGCTGGCCTGGAACTTAGATCTGCCTACCTCTGCCTCCCAGATCCTGGGACTAAAGGCGTGCACCACCACACCTGGCTTCATCCACAAGTAGTGTAAGACTAAGTGTGGGCGGGAGAGACGGTTCACTGGTTAAGAGTACTGGCTGCTCTTGCAGAGGGCCTGGGTTTGACTTTAGCACCTACAAAATGACTAACAACTGTGGGTAACTACAGTTCCAGGGTATCCAATGCAGTGTTCAGGCCTCCAGGGGCTTTGCATGACACAGATGCACTTAAATAAGTGCAGGTAATGCACTCACACACACAAAATAAAAATACGTAAATAAAAATATTTTCAAAAGCTAAGTAACATATGCCTAGTCTCTAGTAGGTACTCAAAGTTAACTTTAAGGAGAAATGATCCTAATCCTCTCATGAATGACAGTGTTTTATTTTTAATTGTTTAGGATGTGTGTGCATGCGGTTTTTTCAAATGTTCAAGTATCAGTGTAATATCTTTGGAGTTCAAATCTGTGGGCTTTTAATCTATTAAATGTAACTTAAGTCATAGGCATCTTGAAAAAGTTAAAGTTTTACAATATCTGCAACCTCACTTTACCCAGATTTATCCCAAATTCCACACCTCATAGGTCTTCCCAACTGTCTAAAAACCTCTAGTCATCACTTTATATTTTCCCACTGTACTTTATTTTTCTTCATAGTACTTATGACTATACTGTGTTACAACTATATTTGTTTACTCTCTGTCTTTCCATTTTAATGTAAGTTCCATAACAAAAGGCATATGAATCTAGCTCATCCTTTTGGTTAGCACCAGGACAAGGAACAACAATGACAAATGCCTTTAAGTCACCCAGTAGGTTCAATACATCAATGATTGGTCTTTAATTAATTTTTATGTTTATGTATGTGTATATGTGTGTATTCGACATGTTTGCAGATGCCCATGGAAGCCTGATAAGAGTGACAGATCACCTAGAGCTAGAGTTACAGGCCATTGTGAGCCTGGGGTGCTGGGAACTAAACAAAGGTCCTATGGAAGAGCAACAAGTGCTCTAAACCAGTGTGAGCCATCTCGACAGCCCCAAACTACTGATCTTATGAGAGGGAACACTTAGAAGCTGATGTTACAAACATATATATAAACACACAGAGCAGAGCATACGTGGGTGCGCATATGCTGTGCTCTATGTGTGGTGATTAGAGGTCAGCTTTTACGAGTCATTTTTCTCCTTTCACATGGGTTCCAGAGATTGAACACAGGTTGTCAGGCTTGTGTACGTTTTACTCTTTGAATCATCTTGCCAGCCTGAAATGACATTATTTCTAAAGCTCAATGTTTAAAATATACTCTTCTTTACATAGAAATGTATTTTGAGACATAATGGTATTTGGTATAACTTACTCCAAAAAAATTTTTTAAGTGGAGCGTGAACCTGGTACTTGACCCACACACTAATCATGCTCTCTATCACTCTTACCTTGCAAAATGATTTTAAGGCTACTGCCAGTTAGCTTTGCCACAGTTTCAAAATTAGGGTTGAATATTCTCATTCATTAAAAAAGGCCACTGAAATGGTTCATAATATACCAATCATGTCTTACCTGGAACAACCTGGGACCCAATACATTTGTTAATGGATAACAGAATTAGAAATTTAAACAATATGAAATTATAGAACAGAATGTATTCATAAAGTAGACTTTCTGTTCTTACAGATGGTTAACTTTATCAGGTATGAAAACCCCCAAATACTGAAAATATAAGATTATTTCAGAGCTGGGCATGGAGGTACACGCCTTTAATCCCAACACTTGGGAGGCAGAAGCAGGAGGATCTCTGAGCTCAAGGCCGGCTTGGTTTGCATAGTGAGTTCTAGATGAGCTTGGATTGCATGGAGACCTTGTCTCAAAAAGACAAAAAAGAAAAAAAAATTGTTTGAGGTGTCCCATTTGACAGTAACAATATTCAGTCTGTGAATATTGTAATTTTACTGCACTGAGTTTTAATGTAAAATAAAGACAAATATACAAATGTACATCTAGAAGGCAGAAGTACATAAAATTTTACCATTTGAGCAGTTAGGTCATCTGTGGTGTTATACTGGAACTTGATGTTATTAATTACTATTACCTAGAGCCAACCACATGAACACAGTTTATTGACACAAAAATGTACCTTTCATTCCAGCTCTCTTTGTATCATCAATGGTTAAAAGTATTTCCATTGCACTTTGAGCATTATCAGATAACTTTTCTTCACCTTCTGGCCAAGGGATGTCTGCAAATGCAAATATACAAGTAAAATTTTTTAACTCTCCCTTGAAGAGCCGAACTTGGGTATATTTTACTTTCTTCATTCTCTGAGCCACTCACACCCATGCTCTCTTGGTGTGCCTTTCTTATGTCTGTCTGTCTGTCTCTCTCTCCACTCTCTACCCTCCCTCCTCCTCATTGCTTATCTTTAAGCAATTAAGCTTGTTAATCATTCTCAGCTATGTAGAGATAAATGGCTTTTTTGTGTGTGCTGGGGATTGAATCCAAGGTCTTGTGCATGCTAGACAAATGTTGTACCACTGACCTGTATCCCCCAACACTTGATCTATCTTAGTAGAAGAAAAAGAATCACCTCTTTTTAGAATATTCTGGAATACTTGTTGTGGAGTTTCATCATTAAAAGGAGGAATACCTGTCAGAAATTCAAACAAACAAACTCCAAGTGCCCACCAGTCTACAGCAGGACCTGGAATTGAAGAGGAAAAAGGCTGAGTTTGCAAGCATTTTCTACAAGTATCTTACAATGTAATATTAGCACATGGATGCTTGAACATAACCACGGCCTTCACTGCTTATGGCTTTCTTCTGTTGTCATACAGTACAAAAATCCCATATTGCCTTCACTTAGGCAATGTGTTAATTATTGTCTTAGTTTTCAAAGGGTTACATTAGCAATTGCCATAGATATTTAAAGGAATGTCAAGCTGTGTTTTAAAAACTTCGGATATTCTGGATATTTTATGAATTCTAAGTCTTACAGTACAGTGAAACAGTGTATTTAATCTAAAGACTATTCTCTAAAATATTCTATTTAATTTCAAGTCAAGAAACAACTGCATTTTGATGCTTATATAGTATTTTACTTGGTTCACAAAGTTATAAGATGGCAACATTTGTACTAACTGAAGGACGGCCTGATAATTATGGAATGCCCTAAATAGTGTTTTCCTGTGTTTTGTTGATGCAAACACAGCTCTAACCTCAAAGGGAATGAGAGTTTATAATGAAGACAAATGTGAATGAACATGGCTCAGGAACAGTTTGCCTCAAACTAAAGTGGATACATCAGTCTCTTAATTCCAGAACAAAGACAGTTATAAACCAGGCATTTTCAAGATACACTGGTGGGCCCACAGGTATGGGATATATACAGCAGAGCAAGGAGAACATAGTTACAGGTTTCAGATGCTACCTGACGTCACTCTTAGCTTTGGGATTCATGGAAGCTACTGGTCTGCTAAGAATACATTTTTTGTTTTTGTTCAATGCTTTTTTTTCTCCTCTTTTATTTTCTAAAAATCTATTTTAAAGGTTTTGAAAGTCATAAGGATGTTAGGTCAGACATGGGTGGGCAGTGAATCGTTTTCAAAGACACTAGAAATAATCCAAGATAGTTTGGCTTTGGTCTTGAGCATTTTAACTCTCCATAACACGATGTTCAGTTGTTTGGTCTTACATACTCTTTAACACCGGTATAGCCTAGCCTCCCCCCTGCCCTTTTTTTTTTTTTTCTAGGAACTTAATTCACAGGTCCCCTTATTAGCCAAGCATCATACTTTGTGCATTCAGAAGTTAAATGTTCATCTCACATAGCCAGGAAGGTTCATTCCTACTGTGATAAAGATGGGGCTGAGTACAGTCTTCAGGTGAGAGAAATAGTTGGTAAAATCATTAAGATATAAATGACTGGGTCATATAAAATTTATCACCTATTATGACCTGGGTCTGATTTTCCTTTGTTCGTAAAGGTATAAAACAAAAAACACTGTGAAGCCAGTTTTTACAATTTAAATCCTTACTGTAGACAGAAAGTTAAGGCTGAATTTTCTATTAGTGCATTTAATTTTTATTTAGGAAACATTATTTTAAAAAATTTATTGTGTATGTGTGCATGACATGTATTTAGTGTTTATCATGGTACACATGTGGAAGCCAGAGGACAACTTGCAGGAATCAGCTTGGATCTCTGCTTCTAACCATGTGGTGTCCTGGTGATTGAACTCAGCTTGTCAGGCTTGGTGGCATATTCCTTTACGTACTAAGCCATCTCAGTGGCCCATACTTAAGAAAATTTTAGTAATCTTTAAAGGTTAACTATAGTGAAATTAATGATTATATACACTGTGTATTTACATGTGTTATATACACATCTATATTACCTTTGGTAAATCTGTAATATACTGTAACGTACTTGTAGCTTCACCATTCCTTTTCTGTTTTGGAAAAATCTTTTAGTACATATAAAATCTTATTTTATCATTACAAAAATCCTTCCTTAATATCATGAGACAAAGTAACAACATTTACCAATTTATTAAAAAGGGGCTGAATCCAAATTACATTTATGACATATTATAGCAATGTAAAATAACGTGTCCACATACTGTTAAACTATAAGGTTCTTGTCTGTTGTCGGTCTTAGGCAGATTTATTGCTGCTTGGATTTTCAAAAAGGCTCCTTGAACATTTTTTCCCCAGTCTTTCGTGTGAGTGTTAAAGGAATGATATTGGACAGTGAACCTATCTTAGCCAAAAAAGTACTAGAGAAAATACAGAGTCAAATATCTTTATACATTAACCCTGTAATACTAGTACTGTATAAAAACGGCATCTGTTCCCCTGAGGAACTGGAGGAGCCAGAAGATTACTCCTTCTTGGACGACTCAAGGAAGAGACAGGAGTCTCACTGTGGGGATTAGTGATTACAGACTGGACCCAAACCATTTGTGTATTTACAGCAATACCACTAACAATACCATCACAACATATCTGAAAATGAAAAAAAAAAAATCCTACACATTCTATTAGGTTGAATCTACCAGAACACTACTTACATAACATTATATTACATGTATCACATGAATATTTTGTTAAAGACATAAATAATGAATAATAATCTAATGAACAAAGAGAATCTAAATCCTATATTGTCTGTGTACAATAGTTTCCTCTTGATAACTATAATGTACACATAATAAATTAAATGTTAATATATAATCTCATAACATTATTTATAACAATCTATTATCTATTAGCAATGACTCAATGTTGAGTGACAACTTCATCTTCCTAATAGCAAAAATACTTGATTTTAATATTGACAAGATATATTTAATGTAGGCTAAAGTCCAGAAACCACATAAAAGTTTGTCTACATATAGGTTAGACAGTCCTTTATTTTACGTGTATGAGTGTATTGCCTGCATGTATGTAATGCACCCACGTTGCACAATGCCCTCGGAGGACAGAACAGAGTGTTGGATTCCCTGGAACTGGAGTTACGGACAGTGTTAGACACTATGTGAATGGTGGGAATTGAACCTGGATCCTCTGCAAGAGCAGTCAGTGCTCTTAACGGCTAAGCCATTTCTCCAGCCCCAGTCCTTTAATATTTAAAAATATTCTAAATGTATATTTTAAGTTTTACTGGCAAAAAGCAATTTAGACATTTCTTTAGTATTTAATAAAATCATATTTTAAAAATTTAATCATTCATTAAATACAAGATATTTGTTATCTCTCTTGTAAATGTCTTTTGTTTTATTTTCAAAATTAACATTTGAAAATGCTAAATCCAAATCATTCAGGAAACTCAAAATTAACATGATAATACCTATAAATTTGACAGATAAAGTCTTTGTATACCAGTTATTTAATTCAATCTTAAATTCTAAAGTTAATTCTTAAATGTTTGTATTTGAGCTAGGCCTAGCTAAAGACATAGAAGAACTGATTTTCAACAGCACAGCTGGGACAGCTGCTGGAGGGAAGGAAGGCAGACAGGCAATAGTCCTTATGTATTAATGCCACAGTGGTATGTTCAAAAATGTTTATATTTACATATACACATCTTAAATCAGGTACATGGAGAATAGTATTTTAGCTCATGGTAAGTTAAAAATGAAGTGGCCAAAGGTTTGTTATTTATTTATTCAAGAATGTTATGGATACACTGAGTTTTGCCCCATGCTGTTTTAGAACACAATATGACAGGATGTTTATAAAATCAGAGAGATTTCATATAACTTGGTTCTGTGATATGTAGGCAAAAGTGTTTGCTGTGCTAGCTTGTCAACTTGAATTCAACCCCCAGAACCCACTTAAAACTGGAAGAGAGCCACCTCCAAAAGCTGTCCCCTGATCTCCACATGAACACTGTGTCATGTGCATCTATAAACACGTCACATATATACACAATAACATTTTACAATTAAAAAAAATAATACTGGAAAAAATGAGAACAAATCAAACCAAAAGCAGTTGATGGGAAAAAAACATGAACAGGGCAGAAAAACAGAAAAAAAATACAAAGAATGAACAAAATGGCGTATTTTTTTTTTTTGGCAAGGTTTTAACTGTGTATCCCTGGCTATGTAGATCAGGCTGGGGAACTCCCAGAGATCTACTTGCCTCTGCCTCTGCCTCTGGAGTGCTGGAAGTAAAAGTGTATGCCGCCACGCCTGGCCAGGAGTTGATTTTTTATTCTATTTTTATTTTTATGTGTATGAGTGTATTGCCTGCATGTATGGAAGTGCACCCATGTTGTGTAGTGCCTGTGGAGGGCAGAAGAGGGTGTCAGATCCCCTGGAACTAGAGTTACAGATGGTTGTTAGCCACCATGTGAGTGCTGGGAACCAAACTCGGGTCTTCTGCAAGAGCAGTCAGTAGTGCTCTTAACTGCTGAACCATCCCTCCAGCCCCCAAGAGTTGTTTTTTTTTTTTCTTTTTTTAAAGGATAAATAAGTTACTAACTCATAGCCAAATTAACCAAAAGAGACAGCATATCCAAATTAGTAAAATTAGTTACGTAAATGGAGACATTACCTCATATAACAATGAAATTTAGAAAATCTTAAGTACTTTATTGTCTACTTAGAATAAAGCTACTTCCAGCAACTGTAGTTCATTACATGAAAATCCAGTATCAAGTGTGGGTCACCTCCCTGCTAGTGTTTGGTTAGGAGGACCTCTAAGGAACCCAGGACAATACAGGCATTTGCCATGGCTGTTGTTTGTTCACCAGAACTAGATGATAAGATTCTTGCTAAAGGCACCATATGTAGGTATAGAGAACTTCAGCTGGTACTGGGATGGAAACCTCCTCCCTGCTGGCTAGCGCACACAGTGCTAGAAGGTGCTGTGAAGGATGCTGGGGGAGAACTATCATCAAAAGCCCTACACAGCTGTCAGCTAAGTACCTAGTGCTACAGTAGTGGCAAGTCAGTAATGTAGGTTACCACTTGTTCTCTCATCTGATTTGAGGCCTGCTCCTCTGATACTGTAAACCTGGTCAAAAGCTGGTAGTTGGGGAGATCCTAGAGGGAAGCTACAGTTATCATTTTCCTAAACAGACATGATGCACTTAATGTTTTGCTGCCTAAATGTTTATACTTATTTTAGTGCTGTCAATTTAGATCAAAGATCCCCCCCCCCCCAGTGGGCAGCACTAACCGTAGACTCAACTAGTCAAGTGCTGAGAATAAGGGACCATTGAATGCTCAGTCATATATGGGACTTGTATATCACCCCTTCGAAGGTGCATGGAACATTGTGAGAGACAGGGCAGAAAGAATGCAAGACTCAGAAAAAGGAGTGGAATGAGTCAGAATGCTGCCTTTGAAATGTCCCATTATTTTTGTCCCATTGATCTCATAGCACTGGTAACTGGCATGACACAAGACTTGCCCACTATCAGGCCTATATGTGGTTGGGAAAGAGCCCATGAGGCCTGCCAGGACCTATAGGCAGATAAAGTAACTGGGGGAGTAGCTTATGAGGCCTCACCTCTCCTTGAGCATCTACAGGTAGTTAATGTTCAAGAGGGAGGGACATTTCATTCAGTCATAGCCACTGACATGGAACCCATGTTCTCTCATTGTAGACCGTGTAAGCAAGCAGTGAGCAGGTGAGGTCTTGTGGTGGGAGTGGTGGCTGATATTAATCATGTGTATCTTCAAGGAAGCCTAGCTAATACAGTTCCTTCTAACCCAGGAACGGGGCATATTTTTTGGTTTGCCTACATGTTCCCAGGGCACCTCCACTCTACTGGGCTGGAGAGAGCAAATGCCCCTTATCTTTGGTATCTTTTTGATTAGGTGCTCAAAGAATCCTTAAAGTAACAAGATTGTGATAAACAGGGGAGGTCCCAGAAAAATGCAAAATTAGACACTTGCAGAATGGTGTGAGAAAAAGGCCAAATGCAGCGAGACATGGGGGTGCATATCTGTAATCCAAGCACTTGGGAGGTGGAGTCCAGAGATCAGGCATTCAGGGTCAGCCCTGTTTACACAGTGAGTCTAAAGAGTAATACTCTTGACTATTCAGTTTAATGTGGTTTGCCTCACTTACTTTATAATAGTTGCATCTTACTTACCTGAAGCCAGAAATCTTGCATGTCAGAACATAGTAGTTAGGCATGCTGTATTAAAATCATAAGTTCAAGTCAAGTATGGTGGAATACTCCTGAAATCCCAGCAGTCAGGACACTGAGGTTAGAGGATTAGGAGTTTGAGGTCTTCCTTGGATACACAGTGAGTTCAAGGACAGCATACATAGTAAGACCTTCAAAAACCTAAATCAGGCTGGAGATACAGCTCAGTGGGTATAGTATCTAACATGCATGAGGACCTGGGTTCCATCCCCTCCATCATATAAAACTGTAAAGTGTGCCTGCACAGACCAGTGATCACAGTACTCAGAGAGTAGAGGTTGGGGGATCAAAAGTTCAGGTCATTCTTAGCTACACAGAGAATTCAGGGCCAGAGTGGGATACATGGGACCCTGGCTCAAAACAAACAAAATAGGGGCTGACTCAGTAGTTAAGAGCACTAGCTGCTCTTGCAGAGGACCCAGGTTTGGATTCCAGCATCCACATGGAAGCTAGCAACAGTCTTAACTCCAGTTACAGGGTTTTGACACCCTCTTCTGGCTTCCATGGGCACTGCATGTACAGATGAACTTACATACATACAGGTTTTAAAAAAAAAAGAAAGCAGCGTGTGGTGATACAAATCATTAAAAAAAACCTATAAGACAAAAACAAATCATACTCCAAAATACAAATTTTCTCATTATCATTTAGTATTGTGCCAAATACAGGCATACAAAGATGATTAGGATAGAGATCTTTTTCCAAGGAAAAAACAACCAACTATTGGAAAGACAATACAGATAATTTTAACTGTTTTTTCTTTTGTCTCTGTTGTTGTCGCTGCTTGTTTGTTTGAGACAGGATTTTCCTGTAGCTCCAGCTGGCCTGGACCTTGCTATGTAGACCAGTCTGGTCTCATTCTCACAAAGATCTGCCTGCCTCTATTTCCCAAATGCTGGGCCTAAAGGCAAGAGCAACCACACCCGCTTTAATGCATATAATTTTAACAGGATATTAAAAGCCAAAACAAAAACATGCACATAAGAAATTTAGCTTGGCTGAGGGGCATCCGGAAGGTTCCAGCTGAGCCTCAATATTGTTTCTTGGCTGGTGCAACTACATGTTCCATTAAAATAGTGGCAAGATTCTATAATCTTGAAACTTGAAGGTGATTTTCATACTGTATGCTAAGTCAGTGATAAGGCTAAGTATGATACAGGAAGTAGGCTATCAAATTTATGACAGTGAAAAGGGACTAAACAACAATAACAAAAATCAGTAAGGGGTGCTAGATCCCAGTACTTGGGAGGCTAGGCATGAGGATCATCCATAAACTGAAGACCAACTGAGTCTATATAATAAGACTCTATCTCAAAACCAACTAATTAAACAACCAATCAACTAACCAGTAAGGGCTCAAAGGAACTTGGCCTGCTTTAGTTAAAAATAAGGCTATAGAGTCCTTGTCTAGAACACACAAGGCACAGAGTTTGATTCTCAGCATTAAAAAGTAAATAATAAATGGAAAATATCAAATGTGTGTACATTCAATGCTGTAAACGCCATTAATAGTTACAGAGTATTTTCAACTGAGTAACACAGAAAGCAAGCTAGGTACCGAGTCTACTGTTTCTTTAGAGACATAGTCTTGCTATGTAGTACAGTTTGTCCTGGAATATAGCTAGCTATATATAGCTGAGGCTGGCCTTGAACTCATGATCCTCCTGGCTCACTTTCCTGTGTGCTAGGGAGTACAGGCATGCATTATTAAACCTGACTGCAGGTCCAGTTTTACTTGCAACATCTGAAATTTCAGTAAAATATTAAGTAGTTTGGCTTTGTGCCTGGCCATATAGAAAAAATCAGGATCAGAAACTTGGCAATCATCTCTATGGAGTGCTAACTGAAGTCTTTGTTGTGGTAAGATTAATAGAGTATATTTAAGGAAAAAGAGGATAGGGAAGAATCTTGAAGAATTTCTGGTCAGTCTGCTGCACCCACTGGTTTCTGCATCCACACATTCAAGCAACTGTAGATAAAAACTATATGGGAAAAATTGTATTAAACTTGTAGACAAAAAAATCATTAAACACTAAACAATACAGTATAACAACTACTTACATAGCATTTAGATTAGATGTTCTATAAATAGATGATATAAAGTATGGAAGGATTAAGTTATATACAAATCCTGTTGCCACTTTTTAACAGGAATTTGAGCATCCTTTGATTTTGGTTGTGTAGGGGACTCAAAAAATGATCAAACCCCCTAGGTACCAAGAGATGACCATACTTGGATGCGTTATGGAGGGACCTGGACAACAATAGAGGAATTATGAATAAGAGAGGAGACTATTAGATTTGTCAATAAAGTTGATGGTTTTAAAAGTTTCAGTTAAATACTTGAGACAAAAATCGGTGTCAGAACAAAAATAATCAGGCAAAGAAAGAGGCAACCTTGAGAAATCTGGCAGCAAGGTGAAGACAAAGAAGGAAGCTTATTTTGTGCTGAGGATAAAAATCATCAAGTAAATAAAAAGAGGGTTTGTGAGAGGTGGGGTGGGGAAGATAAAGCACAAGATTATGAAAGGTGCCCAAAGAAAAGCTTGAGTTGCATCTGGTTAAAACCAGTAATTCCAGTAATTAGAGGTTGAGACAAGTCAGCCTGTGCTACATATACATGAAGCTCCAGGCCAACCTGTGGTACATGACAAGACTGTCTCAAGTAAACAGACAAGCAAACAACAACAACAAAGCTCCCCACCCCCGAGAAAACCCCCACAAAACCCTAAACCCAAAGAAAAGGGAAATAACTGACATTCAAGTGTAGGAGCATTTGCCTGGCCTGGATCCAACGTCCATTTCCATAAAAAATAACTTTAAAAAATATAGAAGAAAGCATTTACATCATGGGTTGAATTATCACCTTTTCCCACTAAAAGTACTAACCCTCAGATTATGAACTTACTTGGACATAGAGTCATTTGTAGATATAATTAAGATGAGGCTATACTGGATTAGAGTAGGGTTATAATGCATTATGACTGGTGTGTTTATAATAAGTCAGCCATGAACATGGAGGCTCAAAAGTTGTCTGTTCAATGTGGTAAATGAGAAGAACCGGATAATATCGTTAATCTCAGCACTCCAGAGGGCAGACACAGGTTTATCTCGGTGAGTTCCCGGCCAGCCAGGGATACTCAGTGAGAGCCTGTCTCAAAACCAAATCAAACCAAACCAAACACGATAAAAACAAACAACAACAAAAACACCTCACAAAGTAGGTGACTGGACAACTGAAAAGGGCCGAAAACCAAAGGGCAAACAGCAAAGAGGAGCAATCAGCACATAGCTTCTGCTACATAGCTGTGCCTAAGGCAATGCGAAAAGATGCTTCATTCAAAGGTAAGCCCAGCAGTCCTACCTCCATGACCAGCCCAGTGATCTTGCAAGCTTCAATTCAGTTAGGGATGCTGAGACTGACTCTGATGCAGTGGGTCAGCAGAGAAGGGGTCCATTTTGTTACCATGTCTCTGAGGGGTGTGACCATATGCCATCTTGAGAGAGAACCTGTTATTCTGTAGGACTGAACTGCACTGGGGGCCCAAGAACAAGAACAATCACAGGGCAGAGAGCATGGAGTCAACCTGTCATAGCCCCAGCAGTGGTGGAGGTAATATGGATGGGCGAGGGCCGTACAACCTACTGAAAAATTCAGGTGGCAGTAGACTCAGTGAGGTCAGTGAGGTATACAGAAGGGCAGACCCCAGCACCTGGTGATAACTTTGGAACTTGATAGCTCCAAGACAGGTCAGTGGGTTGAGATCAACCTCTTCAGTCACTATCCATGATGAGGTTCACTGCCGTACAGACTTGAGAGCTCTGAAGCTCCAGCAAACATCTGACTTTTCTTTACTCCAGGAGAAATGTTTTATGCTCAGTGGGGTTTGGAAGAATGGAGACTGATCAACTGGTACAGGGCTCGGTGTTGTTTGTTTCCCTAGTCTCATTGTACCTGTACTTGGAAGCCAGTTATCACTGTGTCTGTTACCATTGTGTCTCACCACTTGGGGCCAGCCCGAGGGGCTGTGGGTGAGTAGATGCAGAGTCAAGCCACAGACTCCGGGAGCTGGATGGGAAGCAGGCCAAGCGCGTGGCACTGCAAGCTCGTTTATTGAATAGGTGCACAAGCTCTTATAGGTCCGGACAGCCAATGACCTTATGGGGTGGGGTCCCAAATACAGCCAATAGTAAGTTTGTCCCCAGGTAGACAGGTTCTTCCTGGTCTCACAACTAGCCAGAGCAGAACGCCACACCCACAGGAACCATGCCTCTATTCCTCCTAGCAGGTGACCTGGCTCAGCCCACCTTGCATTATGCCCAACAAGCAGGCTCCAGGATCTGTCTCCCACAGAGTTGGGGTTATAGATGTGTGCTACTGTGGCCCCACTTTTTTTTTTTTTTTTTTAACATGGGTGCTGGGGATCTGAATTCAGGTTTTCATGTTTGTACAATAAGCACTTTATGTATAGAGTCATCTCACTAAGCCTTTTCTACTGTACTTTCAGTAATATTTTGACTATGTAAAGAAATGCTTGTATGGGGCTGGTAGATGGCACAGTGGGTAAGGTGCCTGATACTGAGACTGACAGTAAGTTCAATTCTCTCACCTGCAGAGTGGACGAAGACAATGGACACCCCGACAAGCTGTCTTCTGACCTCAACACATGTGCTCTGGCACATGCACATACGTAGAATAAATAAAATATAAAATGATTTTGTTTTTATTTCCCTGATACATTTATCTAATTTTGCTTATTGGGGAATCAAGTGCGTTTTTTCTCTTTTTTCTTCATCTACCCTATAGCATTCTCCTCTGTTTTTCTTTTTCCATTCTTTTACTTAACCAGGCCTGTTTTTTCTCTCCATCCCCCCAATCCCCTCCACTCTGCCTGTTTTTGTTACGATAAAGTCTTATAGCATAGCTCAGACTAGGAACTTACTATGTAGCCCAGGTTAACCTCAAATTTGTGGCAATTTTAAGCTTTTAAGCGCTGGTTTTCAGGTGTGAGGCACTAAGTACATCCAGAGCCCTTTTGTTTCTTTATTTCATTCTTTTTTTTTATTGAGACAGGGTCTTACTATGTGGCCCTGGATGCCTGAAATTCAGCAATTGTCTACACACCTGTCACTTTCTTCAGTGCTAGGATTAAAGGTATGAGCTACCATACCCAGTCAGTGCCCCTTCCTTTATTTCACTCATTTACTATTTCTACATTTATCCCAAATATTTTTTTTTTTTTGAGACAGGGTCTCCCTGTAGCCTCAGCTGGACTAGAACTTGCTACGTAAACCAGGCTGGCCTTGAATGAACAGAGATCTACCTGCCTCTGCCTCCCAAATGTTGGGATTAATGGCATGCACCACCATGCCTGGCTCTCCAAAGAATTAAAGAGAAATTATTTAGTAATTTATTATTAATATGTTTGTGTGCATGCATGTGAGAGTATGGGCACATGCTTGTATACTGTGCATACAGAGGTCAGAGACAACTTTCAAGAGCTGGTTCTTACCCTCTGCCTGTTGAGGCAGGATTTCTCTTAAAGTTTCTGCTGCTGCGCTGCAGACTCCAAGCTAGCTGGCCTATGATTTTCTGGGGGTATCTCCCATGTCACAGTAGGAATGCTTGTATTACAGGAATGTAACATCACATCTGGACTTTTATATAGGTCAGGGGATGCGGGGATCAAACTTGTGTTCTCAGGACATGTGGCTAGAACTTTTACTTCCTGAGCCATTTCCTTCCCCTCCCCTCCAAATTTAACTTCATAGAATACTACCTTATTTCTGCCATTTTTAGTGTGGATTACTTGACTTTAGTCAGTTTTAAGGGTATTTCTATATGTTGTTTGGTTTGGTGTTATTGTTGTTTTAGCAATTGTTTCAGTGTTCTCTCTGAGTGGAATAATCGATCTAGAAGATTCAACAGTTGTAAAGCTATATGCACAGAATGATCACAAAACAACTACTGGATGTGAAGTGACAGACAAGTCCAGATATTATAATAGTGGGTAATACAATGCTTTACCTTCACAAATAGGAAGGTCATCCAGACTAAAAATCAACAATTTTCAGAATTAATCTTCCCAATGGACTTCAGAAACAAGAAATCTGTACAATATTCCATCCAATATCTGTGAAACATACATTTTTCTTTTTTGATGTATTTATTTTTATGTTATGTGTATGAGTGTTTGCCTGAAAGTATGTATGTGCACCACATTTGTACAATGCCTCTGGAGGCAAGAGAGCATTGGATCCCTTGGAACTGCAGTAAGAACAGTTGTTAGTGACCATGTGGGTGTTGGGAACTGAACCTGGGTCCTCTGCAAAAGTAGCCAGTGCCTGTAACTGAGCCATTTCTCCAGTCCCACATTTTTTTCAAAGTTATGGACTTTTCTATAAAATAGAATCCATTTTAGGCGCCACAAAAATCAAATATAAAAAACAAAAATAACTTCATGTATTTTATTAGATCATAATAGAATAAAACTAGAAACTAGGAGCAAAAGAAACTACAGAAATGACAGAATTACATGGAAATTTGAAGAACATTCCCAATGATCACTGAGTCACTGCAGAAATTCAGAAGGAATTAAAAATTTCCAGAATCAAAGGAAAAATGAAAGCATAACTTATCAGAACTTTTGGGGTGTAACAGAATAGGCTGGAACAGGAAAGTTTATAGCTACGAGTGCTCATATTAGAAAACCAGAGCTATCAAATAAGGTAATGATGTGTCTGAAGCCTTTAGAAAAACAAGAACATGCCAACCCCCAAAATTACTAAGTGGGAAGAAATATTAAGGATCAAGGTAGAAATTAATGACATGGAGCCCGAAGAATATAAAAACTGAATAAAACAAAAAGCTGGTTGAAAACATTAACAAGATTAATGAATCTCAAGCTAAATTAACCGAAAGACACAAATTAATTAAATTAGAGTTAAGTCAAGGATGTCAACTATCCCAACCCTTATTCAATATAGTACTTAAGAGGCAATAATGTAAGAGAAAGTAATAAAAGGGCTACAAATAGGAAGAGTCACATTATTCCTATTTGCAGAAGACATGATCCTATAGTTAGATCTGATGCATATTTTCTGGAAACTAGTAGATATAAAATTCTGCAACCTTTCTATCTATCAATAGTAAACTTACCAAGAAATAAATCAGTAAAAAAAAAACCATTCATAATAGCTTCAAAAAAAAAAAAAAAAAAACCAGTAACAGCAAACACCAGGAATAAATGTGCCCAAGGAATGAACAACAATTATGATGAAAGCTTTAAATACTGAAGACACTAGAAGATGTAAAGACCCCCTAGAGCTCAAGGATCAGCAGAATTACAATAGTGAAAATGGTCACATTACCAAAAGCAGCATCTATAGGTTCAAGGTAATCACCTTGAAAACTCAGTGACAGGGTGGCTCAGTATGTAAAGGCTCTTGCTGCCAAGGCTGATGGCCTAAGTTTGACCTCCAGGATCCATTTGGTAGAAAGAACTGACTCCTGCAAGTTGTCATTTGATCTCCACACGTGAACTCTGCCAGTGTCCACACACACACACGTGCACACACACGTGAACTCTGCCAGTGTCCACACACACACACATGCGCACACACACATGAACTCTGCCAGTGTCCATACACACAAACATGTGCACACACACATGTGCCCATACACAATAAATTTTTTTTTAAACTTTAGAAAACAAAAAAGAAGGGGCTAGAGACAGGGCTCAGAGGACTCTGGTTTGGTTTCAGCACCCACATAGCAGATAACAACTCTATAGGCACTATATGAACATGGTGCACTTACATACAAAACATATACATAAAAATAAAACATTAAAAATAAATAATAACATTTCAATATCATTGTTCGTAATAGTAGCAAAAAAAAAAAAAAATCCCAAAATTCCTATGCTGCACAAAAGACCCTGAATATCTTAAGTATTCCTAAGCAGAAAGCAGTTTTGGAGGTATGACAATACCTTATTTCCAACTATACTTCGGAGTCATGGTAAAAAACAAGATGGTATTGGCACAAAAACAGACATATAAAACAACAGAATAGAATATAGGACCCAGAAATAAACACACTGCAACTACAAACATATAATCTTTGACAAAGGTATCAAAAACCAATTAAAAATGGTGAAAGACCTCAGTATAAGCTCTAAACCTCAGAAACTGCTACAGGAAATAGGGAAGACACTTCAAGATATAGGCATAAACAGGGACATTCAGAAAAGAATGCCAATAGCTCAGGAAACACTTTTAAGAACTGACAAATGGGATTACATGAAACTTTAGGCTTCTTCATATCCAAGCAATAGTAATCAGGGTGAAGAACGGCCTAAAGATTTCCATCTTCAAGAACTCTATGACAAGGGGTCAATATCTGCTGATAATAAAGAACTCTTAAAAACTTTCTGGGTGTGGTGGTTCACACCTTTAGTCCAAGTACTCAGGAGACAGTGATAGACTGACCTCCAAGAGTTTGAGGTCAGCACTGTCGACACAGTGAGTTCTAGGCCATCCAGAGCTACAGTGAGATTCTGTTTTATTTAAAAAAAAAAAAAAAATAGAAAGAAAAACTAAAAATTAAGCATCAAACCCCCAAGTCATCCTATTAACAAATGGGCAAATGAACTGAACAGGAAGTCCTCAAAAGAAATACAAATTGCCAATAAATAAGTAAAAGTGTTGAACATCCGTAGCCATTAGGGAAATATAGAATAAAAACATAGAAATTCAATCTCATTCCATTCCAAATAGCTGTCATCAAGAAAACAAATAAGAAATGCTGATGTGATGAGTGGGAAAGAAGAACCAGAAGCCTGATACACTCCTGGTGGGTCATAAACTGTGGCAGCCATCTTCATAAAACTAAAAACAGAGCTAAGTAGTAGTGGCTCACACTTGTAATCCTAACATTCAGAAGTATTAAGAATTCAAGGCCTACTTAGACTACATAATGATTTTAAGGTCAGATTGGCTGTTTGGCCCTCCGAGAGTTAAATGAATAATATCAACATAGCAAAACCTCTAAAAATAGAACTACTGTATGATCCAGCTATAACCACTCCAGGGTTCATGCCTGAGGAACTGCATCAGCACATACCACAGAGATACCTGCACATCGATGTATACTGCAGCACTATTCACGGAAGTCAAGATAGGGATCAGCCTAGACCATCAACAGATGATCAGATAAAGAAAATATGGCATGTATGCATGCACGCGCGCACGCACACATACATACACACATATACAGACAAATACAATGGAATTTTACTTAGCCATAAAGAATGAAATTACATTTGCAGAAAAACAGATAAATTAGAGATGATCATTTTAAGCAAAATAAGCCATATATTTTCTCTCATATATGAAATCTGGATTAAAAAATTGATATAATGGTAGAGATCAGTCTGTATGGAGAGAGGAAGGGGTCTAAAGGGAGGAAGGAATGGGTAACAAGAAAGAGTAATGGGAAGGATATACATATTATATATTCTCTCTCTTGGAATCTAGATTAAAAAAAATAATTTATGGAGCTCATGAGATGGCTTAGTAGGTAAAGGTGCTTGTTGCCAAGCCTGACAAACTGAGCTGGATCTCTGGGACTCACACAATGGAAGAAGGGAATCAACTCCAGCAGATGTCTCTAAACTCCACTTACACATCATGGTGTGGGAGCACCACACAATCAATCAATCAATCAATCAATCAATTGATAGATACAATAAAAAGGAATATATATATATATGTATATATATATATATACACACACACATATTTATGGCTACTGCTACTCTATTCATTTTAGCAAGGAAATGGAACCAACTTAGTTGTCTGTCAACAGATGAACGGATAATGAAAATCTGGTACAATTGTAAAACAGAATATTATTCAGCTCTAAGGAAAAATAAAATCACAAAATTTGAAGGACACTGAACCTAGAATGAATATCACGTGAGGTCATCCAATCACAGAGAGCAAAAAAACTGTATTTTCTTCCTCATATGTGAATTCTAGCCTATAAAGTATACGTGTATATATGTAAATGAATGCATGTGTGGGTCTACTGTAAAACAGCATACCAACGAATTCATGTATAGACTACAGTTTGGGCAAGTCTTTAGAATCCTATCTCAAGATAAAACACATTTTTAATGCAAAATAAGTCCTTATAGCAGTATCCACAGGTGATTCTACAAGATGTTGTTACCTTAGAGGCAAATACAAATTTTATGTCTTTTCACTGTTTGAATACTTCTGTATGCTATAGTTTCTTCTGTAAGTACTACTTAACTTTAATTAAAAAAAAAAACAAAAACTTATTTAGATGACTTGAAAGAAGACGCAGGACTATTTGGACAGAGGGTGTCCAGCAAGAGGGGGAAGATACACAGAGAGTTATAGGAGTGTCGATACTACCTAAGAACAATGATCCATATGCACACAATGTCACAATGACACCCATTATTTTGTATACTAGCAAAAATTAATAATAAAATAAATTAAAGTGTAAATAAGCTAAATAAGAGACAGGGAAAATACTCGAGATAAAGAGAAAAAAAAAGATGCATTTTCAGGTTAAAGAATACCAAAGACAGGGATCTGGAGAGATGGCTCAGTGGTTAAGAACACCTGGGTTTGATTCCCAGCACCCACATGGCTGCTAACAACTGTCTGTAATTCCAGTTCCAGGAATCCAACACTCTTTTGACCTCCATGGGCTCTGCACAACACAGGTGCATGTCCATGCCTGCATGCAATACAATCATATACATAAAATAATAATAAAATATTAAAAATACTGAATACAGCTAGCAAATCACTAGAAGCTAGAAGAGCAAGGAAGGATTCTCTTAAATTTTCAGAAGTTTATATTCTAGACTTGTTTTTTTTTTCTTTCTTTTTTTTTTTTTTTTTGACAGGGTCTCCCTAGTTCCAGTCACCTGGAACTCACTATGTATGTAGCCCAGCCTGCCCTTGCCTCCGGAGGGCTGGGATTAAAGGTGTGTGCCACTATGCCCAGCTGGTTTGTGGTAGTTGTGATATCAGCCTGGGAAATGAATATAGTTCACTTCAGAATACAGAAATAAAGTTCTTTTGAGAGAGAAAGGGAGGAAAAAAGACAGGTAAAATATTTTTTTATTGTTATGTACCTTCCTGAAAGACGAATTTGTGGGTTGAACTGGTAAGGATATAAACGAGTTACTTTTTTGTTTATTGTATGATTCTACAAATTTATAGAAATTTATACAAAATTCCCAGAATAGGCCAATCTATGGTGTGTGGGGGGGGGAGGGGTACATGCACATTAAATTAAATGGATATAGGCAGGCTTGGCAGCAAGGACCTTTACCTCCAAAGCCATCTCACTGGCCCCAAGTAGCAAAGACATTTATTTTACTTTAAGGGATAATGTAGCAGTAGGTAAACATTCAAAACTTAAGATTCATGTATGCCTTACCGTGGGCTGTGCCTAGTAAGAGCTCTGGTGCCAGGTAGTCTGGGGTTCCTAGAATTCTCCCATCATCTGCCGGGGCTGCCCCTCTTCTCACACTCTTTGGAGTTCGGTATGATGTTCCTGACTTGACCTGATTTGGAGTCTGCTTATTATAAAGAGTTGAAGAGACAACAATATCTTAATTTCTTTTATAATAAATAGAATTATAGAAGCAACAACAGCAAAGTGAAAAAAGACGCATAAAAGACACACTCAAATCCTTGATCAGGATTTGAAAATACTTATACTAGTTATAATTATGAAAATGTCCATATATGTCATAAATTCAAAATCAGATAACATCAATTAATCCAATAAGATATTGTCATTAGAGGCTGGAGAGATGGCACAGTGGTTAAAAGAAGTGGCTGCTCTTGTGAAGGGCCTGGATCTGATTCCCAGTCCCCAGATGGAAGCTCAACCAACTAAATCTTTAAAAAAAGGGAAGAGAGATTAACTATTAAAATTGTAAAACTGAAAAATACACAAGAACACAATTTTTCTTTCATTTTTTTTTTTGACAGTCTTGCCATGTAGCCCAGGCTGACCTTGAACTCATGATCCTCCTGCCTTAGCCTCTCAAGTGTTCAGATTACAGGCGTGCATCACCATATTCCACCTAAGAAAAATTTCTTGACAGCCTGGATTAATATAAAGCTTAAGAAAGGCCATGGCTGACAGGTGAGTGAATTATTAAGACAATATATAAGATAAACTAAATATCGGTTACCTCTGCTAAGAGGCATTTCAAAGGTTTTAAGATAACTGATGCCCAAGCACAACTCTTCGAAGTCACTAGGAGAGAGGTTACTGGAACACTGAAAAATAGGCTGTGAGGTTAAGGGACATCTACACCCTTAAAGGAAAACACTTCAACTAAATTCAGAGTTTATTTTTTTATGCTGTCCTTCAAAAGGAATAAAATAAACATAACTTCTGGTTCATACAAGTACAGAAAATAAAAATAATATCTGAATACTTCAATATTAGGTACTTTAAATATGTTGTTGGAAGATAGAAAGGTAGACTTCAATTTCATATTTCATCCCATTGTTGGGATCAGTGAAAATACTTATTTTCTTAGAAAAACATAATTATACAACTTTTCTGCATGAACATTTCTAAAAGTTCACAAAACACTATATAATTAATACCATGCAATTTTACGATACCACGCAAGTATCCATATGAAATCCAAAGAATTGGTAATTACTATAAAATCCAAAGAATGAAATGTTAGAAAGTTTTACATACCTGATGTGACATATAGAATCTTCCTTTTTGAGTGGGAGTGACAGCCATGGGATATGAGCCACTGTGAGCACATGAAATATCCATGGCATCTAAAGAAGTAATGCTCATCTTGGATGGTTCCGAGTTACTGGATGCATTAATATGACTGTTGAAACTTCGAAAAGCTACAGCATTTCTTTTAGAAGTTAATGTTTTCAGTACTTTTGAAGATGGAACTAACATTTGGTGACTCTCTTGAATAGAATCCTGACAACCATCTTTTGGCAAGGGATTTTCTTGACAGTTTGGTAATACACTAAGAAGATCTTCAATATTTGATTCTTCAAAAGAGGATTCTTTGATGCTTTTATCTGGATCTAAGGTCTGCCTTTCCCCTGAACTTTCCATTATAGATATTCCAGGAAAAGATGAATCTGAATCCATATAAACACTTTTAGGAACTTTATCATCATCAGAATATATCAAATTAGAACTTAGGTCGTCCTTTTTATTAGTCAGTTCACAATCTTCATCTAGTTCAGACATAAGGTTTTTTGCTATCATTGGTATATGTAATTCTGGGTTCTGGTGCTTATCATTAAAACAGGTGACATTGTTCTTATTAGCACAGTCATTTTGTTGACTTCTACATGCCGACAACTTAAGAGTCTGGACTTTAGCTGTTATGCCTGTATTTTGACCTGTATAGCAACCTATCATTTTATTACTATGCTTATAGTCTGTACAGTTTTTTTTACTTTGTATAATGTCCTGACAAGGACTAGAGTCAACCAACTGAAAATTTCTTTTAAAATTTCTTTTCTCAAGGTGTTCTTCAGACATGTCATTGGAATTTATGGCCCACTGATTTGAATGATGGAAACCAGATGGTCTTGTATCAGTGGTCATGTTTACATTACTTGGATCCAGTTCACTTGCTTCCCAAGAAAGGTTCCCAGAAAAGCACTTTTTAGTAAGGTCCATATAACTGCTTCCAGTGGCAGCAAGGGCACTGCTGTCATGAATGGGAGAAAGAGCCAATTCGAGATCCTTTTTATGTAAACTTTTGGTCTCTGTGGCATTTGTAGATGTTGCACATGTTTCAACTGCACTCCAACTCATCATTGTAGATCCTAATGATGCCTCACTTTCCTAAGAGGGGGAAATGCTATTTTTAGTTATACAAAGGTTAGATTCATTCACCCTAGAAAATAGGACCACATACAAGGAATAAGTAATCCCACGAAGTATCTCCTCTTATTTTCAAATGGAACAAAAGAGCTATGATATTAGAATTTAAAAACAATTATAGCATAAGCACATATTGTTTTGAATGAAACATTAGGCAATGTTTAAATCAGTTATGTTTTAATGTTCTAATACTTATTCAGAAACTATATTATATCATTAAATAAGGCAAATTAACAAGGAATATATTCAGACAAGTTTTGGGTAGGGTTATATTATGTACATTATATTTTGGAACTGGGGTATGGTTGTTCTATTTTAAATAATAAAATGCAAGAACTTAAAATCTAGTCACTGAAAAAAATTTCAAATAAAAAATATTGTTACTGTAAATATGTATCACTTTATATAAACAATAAAACCGGAAAGAACAGGAATCAGAATCCATTGCTGGGACTATGGATGCAGTCAAACCACATAAAAAAAAATAGTGAAAGGTAGTAATATCATCAAATAGATCAACTGACCTTGCATTGGTACCAAAATACTTTTCTTTTTCTTTCTCTTTTAAAAAAAGTCTTCCCAAGCATGGTGGAGCATGCCTTTAACCCCAACTCCCGGAAGACAGAGGCAGGCCAATCTATGAGATCGAGGCTAGCCTGATCTACATAGTGAGTTCCAGGTGGCTGGGACTTGGGAGGCCCTGTCAATAAAACAAAACAAAACAAAACAAAAACCCCAAAGTCTCATGTGTTTCAGGCTTGATTTAAACTCACCAAGCAGCCAATGAATTTCTGATCTTCCTGTCTCTATATTTCAAGTGCTAGGATTACAGATCTGTCACCAGGCCCAGTTCATGTAGTCTTGGAGATCAAACCAGGGCTTCATGAACGTTAAAGACAAACACTTTACTGACTAAACTATATCTCCTGCCCAACAAAATCCTTTTCTTTTCTTTTTTGAGACATAGCCTCACGTTGTAGCCCTGGGCTGGCCTGGAATTCACTATGTTCAGATCAGGCTGATTTTGAACTCAACAGAGATTCATCTGCTTCTGCCTTTGGAGTGCTGGGATTAAAGATGTGTGCACCACACAGGGCTAAAACGTTTTCATGAAAACTGAATTGAAGTATCTGTGGATATTTCTGTACTCAGAGCTTTTTAACACTGCAAATTGGTACATAGTGACCAGGATTTTAATAAGAACACTTAAATAGCATAAATCTTTAGCAATCCCTAATAGTGCTTTTTTTTCCCTTAGTAATATTAAGGATTGAATCTAGAAAAATGTGAAACAAGTGCTCTACCACAGAGATACAGCCCCAACCCTTAATAGTGACTGTTTAAAAAAAAATTTTTTTAAATCATTAACTTATTTAGTAGAGAATACTTAATTCCAAGCCAAAAGAAAATTTTGGAATTAAAATTCACTGACTTTCTAGTATAGAGATTGATCCACTTAGGATCAATAGTCACTCATAGTTCATGATCACTCATCTGAGCATACCTTGAAATATGTATTGCCTTATTATTGCCTTTTTTGAGTCTTTTGAGATAGGTCTCCCTATAGTCCCAGCTGGTCTGGAAATTGTTATCTAGCTCAGGCTGGCCCCAATCTTATAGAGATCTACCTGCCTCTCCTCCTCAGTGCTGAAATTAAAGACATGAGCCACCATATCTGGTTGCATTTCCCGGGGGTGTCAAAAGTGGGAAGAAGATAAAGGTATGTATAGATAGAAATAGTATACAATATGCTTTCTAGAATATGAAATAATGATTTTGGGAATGCAAGTCTGTTTACTGTACAGCATAAGAAGAAGAGAAGGGCTGGAGAGATGGCCCAGCAGTTAAGAGCACTATGTGCTCTTGCAGAGGATCTGGGCTTAGTTCCCAGCACCCACATGACATCTATAATTCCAGTTATAGGGGATCCAGTGCCCTCTTCTGACCTCCATGGACACTGCAGGACACAGATGCACTTACATTCATGCAGGGAATACACTCATAAACATGAGATTAAAGAATAATAAAAATAAAATATTAAAAAAGAAAAAAAAGAAGAGAGTAAAAAAAAAAAAGACTCAGCCTGCTTGGTTTCAGGTTAGTTGGAAGGACTGGAGGGATGGCTCAAGGTTAAGAGCACTTACTGTTCTACTGGACTTGGGTTTGGTTCTCATATCAACACAGCAAATAAAACTCTCCCACCCCTCCCCCCCAAAAAAACTAAAAAAGAACGCCCCCTCCAAAAGGGGGCTGGAGAGATGGCTCAGTGGTGGAAAGCACTGCTGCTCTTGCAGAGGACTGAGATTCAGTACCCAGCACCCACATGGCAGCAAACAACCACCCAAAACTCCAGTTCCAAGAGATCCTGTTCTTTCTTCTGGCCTCCCTGGGCACCACACAGATGTGGTGCATCTACGTAAAAGCCAGCAAAACACTCATACACATAAACTAGTATATAAAGACAAGGTACTTTGATCTTGCTTATAAAAACACAAGTATCCAACAACAATGAAAGTAAAATAAGAAAGAAATAAAACCTAAATTATTTGAACAAATGAAAGGTTTATTTTAATCTTATTTTATCAACATTCTATAAAGAAGTACTTACTGTAATTTTACATTTTAATTCCTATCACCTTTTGTACTTCTTAGCATTAATAAGTGTTAAAAAAGCAAAACCATAATGTATAAATAAGTTATGTAATACAATTTAAAGTATATCCATTCATTTGGCAATCTCTCCAGAAAGAACACTTTTAAGGAAATATTCCTATTAACTTTATGGTCTAAACGCTATTTCTGAAGAGTTACCATTCCATTAAAGGAGAAACTGGTGGGAGACAGAATAGAAGCAGGTCAAATGAATTTTAAAGTTACATAGGTTAAAAACAATAACAAAAATCCCTCAATAATCCAATGGTTTCATTATGGGAGGAAATCAGAATGCTTAGAAGCCAAACATTTTCTACCAGCTTACTAAAATTATTTAATTGCTCAATATATATTAAGATTGATTTCACAACAGAATGAAAAATGAAATAGTTCTAAAGAATTTAACAGAATATCCAGGAAAATGAAGATTTTTTGTAATACTTCAATTATTATGCATGTAACAATAGGTTTTATATATAAAGGTATGATGTTTCTACCATCAATTTTACATGCATTTCAGTTTTGATTAAAATAGACTTTCTTCTAACCTGGCAATCCTTTTCCCATTTGGGACTGCTGTGGCATTCTGATTCCATACTGGATATGATGGTGTGGGACTGACTACTGGTACTAGATGTATCCAGTCTTTCCCTACACTGGAGTAGATTAGAAGTTAGACATTTTACAGGTACTTCTGGGTTGGACGCAAGTGTTTCAAGACCTGAAGGGAAGAGAAAAATTTGAAGTTTATTGTTACATCTTTCTTAGTTCTTAACGAACCTGAATCTTTCCATATCACAACTATGTGTTTGTAAACATTATCTAGTCCACAAGGATGGCTGTGTTACTGATGATTCTTCCTATGCTTAGATTCATAAACTATTTCAAATATAGGCAATGCACCAAGGTTTATAACAAAACAAAATCCCCTTAACATTTGTAAAGTAAAAACCAGGACAAGAAAATGAAAATACAATGAGAAGGAAATCGATTTTGAGCTATGTATGATATATTTTGTAGTTATTATTGGTAACGGAGCATTATTGATATGTATTATCTAGATATGCTATAAGGTTAGATAATGTTTAATTAGAACTTTAGTTTTACTGGAGATGTAGAGATTTATATGCTTATGAGTTTTAATTATAGGAAGCCATAGGATTTTCTTTTTTTTTCAGTCCTTGGGATTGAGCTCATCCATAGCTGTGTGCATATATGGCAAACATGCTACTAATGAGCTACACACCTATTTCTCTATAAGGGATTTTCTTACTATAATTGGATAAGACAAATAATAGAAAACTGCCTAACTCTAAGCCACTGCTTCATTGCAGCTCTATTTAGAGGGTGCCTGCTCCTTTTTCATATATAAATATTGTTAAAAATGGCTGCTTGTTAGCTTTGTGGGTCATGTGTGTATATGTGCATGTTGGTTATGCATATACATCTGTGCATGTGAATGTGGAAGGCAGAGGTCAACGATGGGTAATTTCTTAGGAGCTATTCACTTTGTTTTGTGAGACAGTTTCTTACTGGTCTAGAGTTTGTCGATTATGCTAGGCTGGCTGACTAGTGAGCCACAGGGATCTGGTTTTCCGCTCTCAGTGGTGGGATTACATGCCTGGCTTTTCACAGCGGTTCTAGGGATTGAATTAAGATCCTGATGCCTGTATAGCAAATACTTTACCAACTGAGCTATCTCCTTAGCTGTTCTGTAACTTTTAATTATGTACAAGAGAGCTATGGTTTTACTGAATAATGTAAGGATATAAAGATTTTATTCATATATAAACAGATGCATATATCTGTTTTCTTTCCCCAAAAGGATGATGTCTCAAGGAAATTCTTCGTCTTAAGATTTATAATCTGGCATTAAAATTGTAAAATCAAGAGGGTAATTTCGAAGACCATCTAATGCAACATTCTTTTTCATATATATATTCTCTTAATGAAAGTTCTCAAGCTCACAGGACACTGACTTCACTATTCTCACTAAGTCACTGTCCTCCTTAAGTCACTAAGGAACTTGGGTCTAATCTAATGCCATGTGTAAGCTGCATATTTGCTAACAAGTAGTTTCTTGATCACTGCTACGATTAGGCTACTCCCTACTTGGTAACTCTGGATAGCTGTTTTCTACAACTTAAATCCAAGCATCTCTGTAACGATAGTTGATTTTTTTCCTCTTATCTCTCTGGAATCTTCCTTTCTCATTGCATATACTTCTTATTCTCATGCCTTTACACGTGACTGTCTCTCTCTGTGAAATGCCCCCTTCACTAAACTTAGCGCTAGCTCTGAAGTTCTTGATTCTCTTTTGGGGTACAGCTTAGTCATTATGGTCTTTATTTAGAATCTTTCTAGATATTCCCAGTTTTATCTCTTTTGCCTATTATAGTATTTATTTAAAAGTTATTGCTTTATACATTTACTTACCACAGAATTACAAACTATTCTGAGGGAGGACTTCTCTTATTCATTTCTCTTCCTCACTCTTTTTCTCTCCCTCCCTCCTTCCTCAGCTCCTTTTCCCCTTCTCTTCTTTCGTTTTACACTAGCCCAGGCTGACTCTGAACTTTCTGCCATCCTTCTACCTTAGGTTCTCCCATGCTGGGATTACAGGTATGAGTCACTACACTTGGATTTCATATCTGACATTTTACGTGTTTTTTGAAGTGGACATTGCAAGGCTTGTGCATGCTAGATAAGTTCTCTACTCTTGAGCCATACCTTCAGCCCCTCCTCTTTAAAAAATTTTTTATTTATTTGCTTTTAGTGTATGAGTATTATATCCTCATTTATGTAGTTCATGCCATGCCCACAGAAGCCAGAAGAGGGCATCAGATCCCCTGGAATTGGACTTTTAGATTGTTGTAAGTCACCACCTTGGTGATGGGGATCAGTCACAGGTCCCGTGGAAGTACAGCCAGGGCTCTTTAACTGCTGAGCCATCTTGCTACCTGCCTCTCTTATCACATAAGGAGCACAGTGCCTTGTATATGCCTAGCTGGACAAAAAGAATGACTAAAGAAGATGCAAAATAAGGCTGTTTTCTATTTTTATATAGTCTTTTGCCTATTAATGTTGCATATTTTTTTCAGTTATATAATTTTTCCTTGTACGCTTTAAGACAGGGTCTCATAGTCCAGGCTGGCCTCAAACTTTCAATCCTCCTGATTCAGCATCTTAAATATGTATAGATTTATTGAGGACCAAAATCAAAAAAATGAGGCAAAGTTTATAAGAACTAAAACTGATCAGTTCTCAAAGCATTCCTAAGTTGATGAACTTGAGTTAAGAGAACTAAGTGATCTACTATTACTAAGTGATAAATGATGAAATCAAGTGCTATAGAAATTTTGTATCCTCTACTAGTTGATATATATATTTTTTCTTAATGTAAAAATATCTTTACTTTGAAACCAGTTGTGGTGGCACATGCCTGTAACTTCAGTACTCAAGAGGCTGAGGGAAGAGTACTGCAAGTTAAAGGTTAACCTGGGCTAACAGTGAGTTCAAGGTCAGCCTGAACTACATGGTGAGAACTTGTCTCAAAAAAAGCAAAATAACAACACAAAAACTCTTTGAGTTTTACATTTAAATTACCTCAATTAAAAAAAGTAAGTTTATAAAGACACACAACACTGCAGTTACTACATCTTATTCATGGAAGATTTCCATGGATCCAATATAGTACAATTTCCCCAATGATCACTGCACTAGAAACAACTGAAGACAGCTGGATGTGGTGGTGCACGCCTTTAACCCCAGTACTTAGGAGGCAGAGGCAGACAGATCTCTGTGAGATCTAGGCAAGACTGGCATTCACGTTGAGTTTGAGGCCATGTGGCTACAAGGAAACCCTGTCTCAAAAAGACCAGAAAAAAAAAAAAAGATAACCGAGGGCTATCTCATTACCTAGACAGTTTACTCTGTGTACTTAAAAATCAACCAAATTGTGGGCTAGAGAAAAGCCTCAGTAGTTAAGAGCACTTACTGCTCTTCCAGGGGACCTGGGTTGGTTCCCACATGGCCATGGCTATTAACACTGTCCTAAATTCCAGTTCCAGGGGATCAGATGCTCTTGTCTGGCCTTTGCAGACAGCAGGCAGGCATGTATGTGTGTGTGTGTGTGCATATATATATATATATATATACATACACACACACATATATGCAGGCAAAACAGTCACACACATAAAAGTAAATAAAATAAAAGAAGGTTTAAAAAAAATCCACTGCACTTGTCAGAAACAGCATTTATGTAATGAAATACAGGAATGCCATAGACTATCCAAATATTTGCATTTAAAAATTGTTATTTATTGATACAGGGTTTTACTGTGTAGCCCTAGCTGGTCTAGAACTTGCTATCTGGACCAGGCTGGACTTAAGTTACAGAAATTTGCCTGCCTGTCTCTGAATGCTAGGTTGAAGGCATGTGCTACTACGCCTGGCTATGCACTTTTAGGTTATTACATTACTAATAGGAATTTAAATTTCTGAAATATTTTTGTTCTTTAAGATACACACAATGGATAAAATATCCTTTTATACTCACATGATTTTAGTTCCTTGTTAGCATAAGTAGGCTCTTTTTGATCTATGGACATAGGACAAATTAATCCTTGAGCAAGCTGTGGTTCAGATTGATGAGTTGAAAACATATTTACAGAATCTTGGTCATTTTCTGCAACTGGTGTGAACTATTAAAAAGCAAAAATTATTTTAGGGCCAGTGAATTGGCTCAGTGGTCAAAGACCCCTGCCACCAAACATGATGATCTGAATTCAATCCTCTGATCTCCCACATAGTTGAAGGGGAGAACTGATTCCTGCAAGTTGTCCTCTATCTCTACTTCACTCGCCCATGCATATGCACATAATTTAAAAAGTAATACATTTTTTAAAAGATAAAAAATATAAAAAGCAAAAATTAAAAACAAATGCTGAGATTTATCTTTAGAAAATAGCAATAAAGGGCTGGAGAGATGGTCTTGCAGAACACCCGGGTTCGATTCCCAGCACCTACATGGCAGCTACCAACTGTCTATAACGCTAGTTCTAGAGGATTTGACACTCTCTTCTGACTTCCGTGGGCATTGCATCACATGGATACACTTATATGCATACAGGCAATACACTCATACACATAAAATATTAAAAAAAGAAAAATATCACTTAAGAATATATACTACGGGGTATGATCATGTAAGAGGCAGAGGCAGATGAATCTCTGTGAGACTGAGGCAAGTCTACATAGCAAGTTCCAGGTCAGCTGGGGCTACAAGAAGACCCTTTCAAAAAAAAACAAAAGAGTATAGAGACTACACCAACTCAGCACAAACTGTCAAAAGTAATGTCACCTAATGCTTGATATTTAAATGTTTTCTTTTTTTAAAAAAACAGGTTATATGATTTTTCCTTATCAATTACTTACAAATCCCAAAGAACTGATGAGAGACAACACTTGTCCTGGGGTTCTTGAATAATCTTGTCTAGGTTTAGCCATTGATGGTGTTGTAAGGATGTCCATCATATTGATATCTAAAGATGCAAAGGAAAGGATATGCATTTATTTAAAACCTATGCTTATCACTGAGTAAATTAAAAAAAAAAATCACATGATCTTAACTTGACCCCTCTTTCCATATTATTAACTTTACCTACAAAACAGTAGGGAATCTGAATCTTCTGTGCTACAGAGGTAACATTACAGCTAATCGAAATCATTAAAATGTTTGAGGGGTGGGGATATAGTTCAGTGGCACAGGACTTGCCTAGTATTCAATCCCCAGTACTGAAGACAAAAAAAAAAAAGTTTTAGAGAGCAGTTTTGTAGCTGAATAGGTAGAATACAGCTAAATAAACAGGAATGGTAGCAGCCTTTTAAGGAAGCACTCAGTTATTATCAGTTTTCTGTATGCAGGCAATTGCCACTGCTTTTGGTTGCCCACCAGAACTAGATCATAAGACCTTATTACTGACTGCAGGGTAGCGACAAAGCATGCTGGAATTGGGCTGGGAGCTTCCTCCCTGGTGACTTCCTCATAGTACCAGAAGGTGGTATGAGGCTATTGGGGGAGAGTGTCCCTTATCTAGCCCTTGGCCTTGTGTACAACGTCACTGACAGACCAGGCAATAGCCACAGGTGCAATAGCCATAACTAACCATTCTCTCTCTGAATGGTTTTGAGTTCCACTTCATAGGAGGAAATCCCTGTTTGGTACTATAAACCTGGTCAAAAGCCTGTCTGGGGATGTCATAAGCCTTAGGAAGGCACTACTGTTATTTTGCCAAATGGACATGATGTGCCTATCAAATTATCTTTAAAATAACGATGTTCATACCCATAGATGATTACTGCTGTCAGCTTTGGCTAAGGAAGCTTATTTTTGCAGTAGGCAGAGGCTCATAACTGGTCAAAGTGACGAGAATAAGTGACTGTTGACTGCTTAGTCATAAATACATAAATGTATATCACACCACCCCCTCCAAGGCTCAGGGAACATTACAGAAGGGGCAGAAAGCATGCCGAGCTGGAAGGAGTAGGACTGATTTAGAACCTGACTCCAGGAACAGCATGCTGGAGCACTCTTTCATTTTATTAAAAAAAAATTTTTTTAATGCTACGTGTATGAGTATTTTGCGTGGGTGGATGTTAGTGCATCATCTGGAGGTGTCAGATGCCCTGGAACGGGAGTTATGGATAGCTGCTAGTCACTATGTGGGTGCTGGGAACTGAAACCATGTCCTCTGCAAGAGTAGCTAGTGCTGTTAGCTGCTGAACCATCTCTCCGGCCCTCCCACCCTGGCCTTTTTATTTGTTTAAGGATTTTTTGTTATTTTATTTATGTGTATGTGAGTGTATCTGTGTGAATGCATGGCACATGTGTGTGGATATCCACAGAAGCCAAAAGAGGGTGTTGGGTCCCCTGGAGTTGGAGCTATAAGCTGCTATGAATCACTGGATCTGAATGCCGGGAACTAAATACAGGTCCTCTGGAAGAACAAGTGCTCTTAATGCTGAGCCATCTCTCTAACCCTGGCTGTAGCATTCCTGAATTCATGCCAGGAATGAATTCAGGTTAGCTGTACAAGATCTGCACCAACATCCTGTCACAGAGTGGGGAAGAGTTCATGAGGTTTCACCCCTCTTTGAGGATTTATGTGTGGTTAATGGTGGCTGGGATGGGAGAGACATTTCCTTCAGTGGTGCAGCCACTGGTAGGGGCCCATGCCTCTGAAAACAACCTTACTGTAACTAACTGGGGTATCTAAGAAACCCCAAAAGACACGAAAGCATTAGAGGGACTAACTGGGAAGAGAAAGGAGATCAGCAGGAGTGGACTAAGGAGGAGTGGGGAAAGGGTATGTGTGAACAGGATCAAAATACATTATAGACATGCATGGAGAAAAACCACTGGTATCTACTGAACCTAAAAGTTATAGTCTCTGGGGCTGGAGAGACAGCTCAGTGGTTAAGAGCAGTGACTACTCTTGCAGAGGACCAGGGTTTGATTCCCAGTACCTACTGGCGGCTAGCAACCATCTATAACTCCAGTTTCAGGGTATATAATGCCTTTTGACCTCCTTAGGTACTACATAACACAGGTGCACTTAAACACATGCAGGCAGTACACTCATATACATAAAATAAATAAAATATATTAGAAAAATTATAGACTCTGGAAGGATGAGGCAGGAAGATTGCTCAGGTTCAAGGCTAGCCTGTGCTATGGTTTGAGACTATCTCAAAATGAAACAAAGCAAACAAAAAATCATTATACTTAAAAGTTTGAACTTATTTCAATTTCATTTGTTTTACATTGCTGAAGTAATAAAAGCAAAATTACATATTACAAATAAAACTAAAAAAATACTTCACATTGTGACTAAAAGTGACTTAAGTTTACCAAGAATATCATCCTAATATAATTTTCAATAAGTAATATGAAATTTTAGGAGGTAGATTTGCTTTTCAATGAAAAAGTCTAGATTTTTTTTTTTTTTTTTTTTTTGTCTTTTTGAGACAGGGTCTCCCTGTAGCCACAGCTGTCCTGGAACTGGCTATGGAGACGAGGCTGGCCTTGACCTCACAGAGATCCGCTTCCCTCATGCTAGGATTAAAGTTGTGTACCACCATGCCTCGTGAAAGTTTAGATTTTTAGGAAAGCGAATGTAGTAAATACTGTTTTATAAAATCCCTAGAAGCATCTCACAGAGAGAATCTGTAATTAAATCAGCTCAGGTAAGCCTTTCACCAAATTTAGGAATAATAGTAGACTTGTATATATTTTCAAATAATAATTTCAGAGTTTGCCATTTTTAGTTCCAGTTTTACATTACTCTTCATTTATTTAAAAAACAAACAACCTTTTGAAAAAGGTAAATGTGATGGCACATGCCTGTTTTCCAGTGCTCAGGAGGCAAAGGCAGGACCATGATCACAAGTTTAAGGCCATCCAGGTCTACCTTACCTTGTGAGTTCCAGGCTAGACAGAGATAGAGAACAAGATCCTATCTCAAAAATCCAAAAATAAGAGCCAGTGAGACTGCTAAGCAGGTAAAGGCGCTTGCTATAGAAGCTTAGTGATCTGAGTTTGGTCCTTGGAACCTATGTAAAAGTGGAAGGACAGATTTGTCTCCACAAAGTTGTCCTCTGACCTCCAGGTATGGGTCATGGCATGTGTCCCAACCACCATGATACACACACACACACTAAATTAGGTTGGCATACAAAGCAATGGATTTCATCATGGAATCTTCATATACTGTCATTACTTTGTTCTCCTTTGCCTCCCTTGGCACCCCTTATTCACACTCTCCCATGTTCTCTGCCCCCTCCTCTGCACTATTCCTCTGCAAGAGCTTAACTGCTGAGCCATCTCTCCGGTCTCTTCCATACTTAGTCTACTCACTCCCAAGTTGACAATTTATCATCTTTCCATGATTCTATGATGAACTTAAGTAATTTCTTGTTCCAATTTATTAGACAATCCTGCTACAAATCATTTCTCATACATATTTTGTTCTCCAGACCTACTACCATGAATAAATTCTGAAACATAAGGCTAGTGTGCTAAGGATGTAGTTCAATGTTCAAACGCTTGCCCAATATACCCAAGGCCTTTGGTTCAATCTCCAGTATTGAGAAATCAGAACCTGAAACGGTTCCAGTAGGATAAAAAGGAGAACAGAAATTGTGAGTTCCACTTTAAAGATCTAAGGATTTTTAAGGGTCTTTGAAGATCTAAGAATCAATTTTTTCAGTGTTGTGATTAGCCTGGCTTAGTAAACATTCTATCACTACACTCTTAAATCTTAATTTTTAATGGAAAAAGTCAACATTACATACACATTCCTAACCTATTTTAGAATAAATAATCATCCCATTCTATTTGATATAAATTAAAGAAAACAATCAGAGTCTCTAATATTCATTACACTTCAAAAGGCACATACCTGCTGTTTTTCTTACCTCTATTCAGAGCAACTTTGGAAAGGCCAAAATCTGTCAGCTTAATATGACCCTCATTAGAAATAAGCATGTTGTCTGGTTTCAAATCTCTGGACACATGAAAGACAAACAGTAGATCACAACAATAAAAAAGGCTAGATTTGATGTCAAAAAACCATCAGGGGCACAATGTGTGTTTATAAAAGAAGAAACCTTACAAAAGAGGTATTCATGGGTGGTTTAGAAAACTACAGAAAACAGTTCCCAGAAACACCTATTGTAAATCTGAATCTTTAAAAATTTAATGACTTATTACAAGAATATGCTTGGCATTACTTATAGGTATCTCGTTCTCCAGCCAATTCAGATTTATATTCACCTTTCAAAGATAGAAGATTTGGTTAAGTTTTAACAGAGCAGAGTCACTTAACCATTCCCTGAACAGAAGAAAACATATAAATCAGTTAGGACCATAAAATACCTTTTATATGATGGTAGAGAATTGGAAAAACATTCAATAGTCTTCACATTAAAATGTCATATTCACGATCAAACCAATATATTTTAAAAAACAGGGAAATTAAACAAGAGTTAATGGAATTGCTAAACACAAACTACAACTAAATAACAGATAAACTGAAATATGCGCAACTACTTAAATATTTCTGTAAATATTTAAGATTCAAACATGGAATAAATTTTAAGTAACAGTTTACAGAAAAGTCAGTATTTACCTATGGATGATTCCATGTCTGTGCAGGTAGTCTAAAGCCAATGCTACCTCAGAAATATATTTTATAGCCATCTCTTCATCAAAATAACCATATATATGTAGGAGAGACTTGACATCTCCACCAATAAGATATTCCATTACCTATCAAGAAGAATTTGGTTTTTGGTTAAAAATTGAACTGGTTAGTTTGAACAGAAATTCAGAGTTACAGAGCAAAGTTCTAAGAATATTAAATGATTTTTCAGTTGCCCAGTTATCTTGTTTCACATGCAACTCATGTCCATATATTTTATTTTCTAAAAATATCTTATTATTTTTATTTTATTTTTTATGTGTATGAGTGTATTGCACCTATGTGCAATGTGCAATGCCCAAGCAGGGTCAAAAGGCAGTGGCTCCCCCTGGAACTGGAGTTACGAATGGTTGTTAGATGCCATGTGAGTGCTGGGAATTGAACCCATGGCCTCTGCAAGAGCAATCAGTACTCTTAACTACTGAGCCATCCCTCCAGGCCCCCCTTTTAAAAATTATTTATTTTATGTGTACAAATGTACTGCCTGCATGTGTGTTAGTGCGCCAGTGTCATGCAATGCCCGAGGAGGTGAGAAGGCACTGGATCCCTTGGAATTGGAGTTACAGAGAACTGTTAGCCACCAGGTGGGTGCTGGTTCTTGAACCCAGGGCCTCTGTAAGAGCAGTCAGCCCTCTTAACCGCTTAGCCATCTCTCCAGCCCCATGTCCATATACTTTAACATTAATTTTATATATTAACCTATAGAGGCTAAATATAAATATTTTATATGTATATATGTTTATTTACATTAAGACATTTAATTTGGAAAAGACAACAGGACCTTTGAAAACTTGGTATTAATATATAATTTTAGTTTTTTGAGGTCTCTTAAGATGTTCTTCAGGTTACTCTTCAACTCCTGGGTTCCTGTACAGCTCGAATCGCAGGTGTACACTTCTGTACCTGAATAATATGCTAATTTTTTTTGCTGAATAATCTGACAATAAAGTTTAAAAGCTCAAGAACCTTGACTCTAAAGTTTTTATTTTGAGACAGGTCTTTCTGTGTATTCCAGGGTGGCCTTGAAATTGTTAAGCTGAACCTGCAATCCTCCTGCCTCTGCCTCCTAAATGCTGGGATTACAGGCTTGTTCTGTGACATAGCTGCCATTCATGAATTGCCTAATAGATATCCTTACAGGAGTGAAGAGTAATGATAGATTCTCATATGTAGTTCACATTTAAGTTTTGTGACTGTCTCAGTATTGTTCTTTATAGCATCCCTCCTCAGCCCCTATTCACAAGCCATGATAATACAAGGCATTTTGTCATAAGGCTTTAGACTCCTTTAACATGGAGCAATTTTCCAGCCTTTTTTGGTGTAAGTGAATATTTGATGACATAAATGTTGTTGAAGAAAACAGATTTGGAGAAAACTCTTTAATATGGGATTATTTGATTTTCTCATGATTTGATCCAGGTTATAAATTTTCAGCAAAAACTTGGTATGGAGTCCTGAAAAGGTGATTTCTGTTAGATGAGATGCTTCATATTTCTACAGAGAGGAGCCTGAGATTCTTGTTCTTTACCTTTTTCCCTAGTACTTGGGGACTGAACCCAGGGCCTTATGTATGTTAGGCAAGCACTATACCACTGAGCTGCATCTTCAGCGTTCTGCCTTTTACATTTTTTCCTTTTTCCTTCTGCCTTACATGTTCTACTGTCTAATTTCTAGAACAAATGAAAATACAGCTGGGGATATAGCTGAGTGTTAAGAGTGCTTGCTTAGAATATACAGAACCCTGGGTTTGAGCCCCAGTATCACATATACATAATAAATGAAAACCAAAAAGAAATAAAAATATCATAATTGTCTACTTATTACAATCATTCTACAAGCTGAACAATTACAACCTTTGCTTACTTCAACCACTGTGGTAAAATAGGAAGCTCCTGGCTACCAAGGAGCTAACTCAAGATTGATGCTATAGGTATAGCCATGGCCTCAGGAAAAATCCAGGGTAAAGTTGAGGCTGTCAAGCAGAGGCTCTGCTCATCAGCTTGAGACCTAAGTCACACACACATCTCTTGCCCAACAAAGCACTTTGCAAGCTGGGACCTCATCTGCCTCTAGCTGTACACACACAATGCAGTAGGGTCACTCTGATCTCTAGCTGCTTAGGCATTCTTAGTAACCTCTCTTTGTGGCCAAACACAAACTGAGACTAAGTGGGGGGCGCAAGGGAAGAGGCCAATCCAGCCTAGACTGGTTCGGTTTGGCATACATGTGCAGTAAGACAAACTATGTCCTGAAAATGAACTCTTAGGGAAAAACCCTTATCTACCATCTTATGTATAATTGGACTACATGAGTAAAATCAGATGCATCACAGGAGAGGACATGTATAGTAAGCAGAGGCTTGTATAACTCACACTTATCAATCAAAACAGAAACCCACCCATACTCTGCTCCTAGCAACCAACTCCTCCTTTTCTGGGCTTTCCACCAAAGGAAGCCCCAGGCAGTGAGAGGTGCTTCTGGGCAATATTGCTGAGTTCATTGCTTCTCTGCAGTATCTCTAACATATATTTTTGCTATGTTTTTGAATAAAAGTCCTTGCTACTTTGTTATTTGTGTTTTTTAAATTGTTTATATTTTATGTATATCAGTGTTTTGCCTGCATGGGACTGGAGTTACAGATGATAGTCATCTTGTGGGTGTTGGGAACCAAATCTGGGCCCTCTGGAAGAGTAACCACTGCTTTTAAGTGCTGAGTCACCTCTACAGCCCTGGATGTGTTTCTTCAATTCTTTGAATAAAACGCCAACCACCAGGAAATGGCTGGTCTGGACTAGAATCACAGGTAACACAATGACTCTCCTACCTCCTTTAGACATGGTATTCAAGGATATCCCCTTTTTTATTCTGTGAAGAGCCAGACAGTCAATATTTTGGGCTTTGTGGGGCTCTATCGCAGCAGCTTTACCCTGCCACTATAGCACTAGGTAATAGAAGAACGTGGCTAGGCCCCCAAAACTTTATTCAGTCACTGAAATTCAAATTTCATTGTAATTTTCACGTATCAGAAAAAGTGTTTTTTGGTGTATGTGTGCACACCCATGTGTGTGCATGCAGGACAGAGGACACTGGGTATACTGTCCTATCACTTTCCACCTTACTCCCTTGTAACGAGGTCTCTCACAGACTCTGAAACTAGGATGGTGAACAGTCAGCCTCAATGATCCTTCTGTTTTCATTCCCCACAGCACTGGAGTTACAGGGGTGTGTACGATCATGCCTGAGTATTTACACAAGTTTAGGTCCTCATGAATACACAAGTATACTTTTCTTAGCTTAAAAGAATCAGATTTGGTAATAGGTCATGGTGGTTTGCAAGATAGATTTAGAAGATAGTTTAGAAGATAGTCAATTGCTCTTTTTTTTTTTTTTAAATTAAAAAAAATGTTTTGAGACAGGGTCTTCCTGTAGCCCTAGGTGGCATGGAACTCCTTATGTAGACCAGACTGGCCTCAATCGCACAGAACTCTGCCTGCCTGTGCCTCTGAATGCTGAGATTAAAGGTGTGTGACACTTTGCCTAGCCATTTTGACATTTGCTGGGGTTTGAATGAGAACTGTCCCCTATAGGCACTCATATTTGAATACTTGGCTACAGATGGTGGCAGTGTTTTTGCTGAGGTTTAGGAGGTTTGGTTTTGCTGGAGGAAGCACCTTGCTCGGGCAGGCTTTGAGAGTCCATAGCCTTGCCCTATTCCAGCTTGCTTGCTCTGCCTGGAGTGTATGCGTGAAGATATGGGTGCTCAGCTTTTGGCTCCTGCCACCATGCCTGCTACTTACTGCCATGCCTCCCCGCCATTATGAATTCTTATTCCTCTGGAACTATAAGCCCACAGTAACAGAAAAGTGACTAATACTAATACTAATACACTACAGTGAATCACCTTAAAAAACCAGAATGCTATTTCACTCTGTCTGTTAATGTTCTGGTTTTCTGCTCTCCTTAACCTTGCCGAGTTTTTAATTATTTATGTATTTTTGAATCCTATGTAGCCCAGGTTGTCCCTGAACTTTCCATCCTCCCACCTCTGCCTCTCAAGTGCTGAGATTATAGACACATGCCACCATGGACATCTTTCAGCTTTGCTTTCAAGTAAATTAAAAAAACAAACATGTTCCTGACACCAAAACCATCTCCCTAGAATCACCAGGTATCATCTTCTTCACAGAACTCATTACAACCCAGTACTGAAAATCACTTGACTAAAAGCAAAGAAACAACAAAAACAATTTTATTGATAGTATACGCATTAAAAAAATGATCACATTAATAGAATTCTATGTTGTCAAAAGAATGATATTATTAAGTGGAAAAATGGGAAGCATTTACTGTATGATCATATTTAGTCATCTGAACTGTAGAAGTTTGTTAAAAATAAAGACAACAAAATAGTTTATTTTTTGTAAGTTTATCCTGATGCAAAAAAAAAAAAAAAGTGCTCAACATTGCATTACAAATCCCTTTTCCTTTCCAAAGTTTCTGATTAGCCCATTAAATTTTTGTATCACATTTAATAACAGTCTAAATGTTCTTGAAGTTTTATTGAAGGACAGGAAACATTAAATCATTAGGTACCAGATGAGGTTTTACATTAGACACCATTTTTATAGCCTACCTAAAGTGTTCTTTAGATGAGGTTAACATTTAAATAAAGCAGATTACTCTCCATAATGTGAATAGCTCTCAATCAGTTGAAGGCTTTTAAGAAATAATGTAATAATAAATTAATGATTTATTAATAAATTAATAATAATAATAGGACTGAAATTCTCACAAGAAAAGCAATTCTGCCTCTGAATGCTTTTAGAAATAGTAACACTAATCCTTTATGGGTATCCAGAATAATAATCTACCTTACAGATTTTGGATTTGCAACCTAGTAACAGTATAATGATTGGATTCCTTCAAATACATCTCTCTTCTTTCTCTTTGTGTCTGTTTCTATGTATTCATATATTAATATACATATATTTACACATAGACACACACACAGAAACACATCCGATTGATTCTTTTTCTTTAAAGAACTCTAATTAATACAACATGTAAATTGGTCATGGTTATTAAACTAGTAAGTACCAGAGCCAGAATTCAAATGCAAGTAGGATGAACACAGATACTGTGTTCTTAAAACATTGGATTTAGTGACTATGAGTTGATGAAGAAAAAGTATAAAATTATTTACTCACCAAGTAGACATTGCTTGCCGACTGTAATGAGTAATACAAATGGACAACAAATGGACTTTTGCTTAGTGCTAGTGCATCTCTCTCAGCTTGTACCTGATGAGTCATATTTTTATTGATCATGTCTGCTTTTTTGACAACCTATAAAAGATAACATGACAATAGACAAGTTTACCTTAATTTTTATTACAAAGTGTTCAGAGGTTTCAAAGTTGCCATCATAAAGACATCAAGAGAAAACAGAGAGGTTATTTAGACCTCACACTGATATCAGGAAACTGTGAGAAAAACAGCTCAGATGGTAAAACAAATAAATAAATACCAACAAAAATATCTTGACTCAAGATATTACTGCTCTTTTTGGAATTAAGAGACAAAAATATATGCATTTTGAGAAGGAAATGGAATTAAACATTCCATGACTGATCTGTATGTTTGTGGGAAAAACATTTCTGTTCTACTTCCTTATAACAAAGTCAAAAGATTATAAAGTTCCCATCAAGCAACCCCACCTCCCAACCAGGAACCTGGGTTAGATTAATAATATATATATATATATATATATATATATATATATATACACACACACACACACAAAATATTGCAGCATCTTATTCTTTGATAGACAAGAATAGAGTCAAAATTATTGTAGGTCTGCCTCACTTAAGAATGATCAGAGTTGGAGTATAGTGCAACATGCCTTAGTATCAGGAGGGGAGGTTGAGGTTGGCTTGGGCTACATAGTGAGTTCAAGGCCAGCCTAGGCTACAGAGCAAGACCCAAATCTCAAAAAATACCCTCAGAACAAAATAACACTGAAACATTCTCAAATGCTGACGTACAGGGGTACAGGGGAGACGGGACGGGACACAATACTGCATCAGGATCAATTATTATTAGTAGTATAAGAGAAAAGGTATTGTTTAAAGCATTTAATATAATCTTTAATTCATAAGTACTAGCTTTACTTCCTTAAGAAAACTGAGGGGAAGGCTAAGGCTGCAGTTCAGTGGTTGAGGACTTGCCTAACATGCAAGGTCCCAGGTCTCCTTTCCTCTCAGCACTGGAGAGAGGGCAACTGAGGGAAATGAACAAAGTAAGCCCGTAATGATCACCCATCATCTGAATTGGAAGCTCTGTGAAGCCTTGCTTTCCTTGGTCACTACTGTATCCCAAGTTCCCATATACTTATTGAACAGATTAGTGTTTTCGTGGTAACAATTAATGACTGTGTGAAGTACTGCCTGTAGAAGGAAAAGTAAAAATCCTGGCAACAAACAAAACAAGTAACAATTTCAATAGGTCGAGTATGAAACATCAGAGGTTTGAAGAAATTGGTTAAACTGTAATACATGACATGATGGGCAAAGCACAGAGAAAGGCAGAAGAAAAGCACCAGAGGAACCAGCATAATATAAACATAAGCTCCGAGATAAGAAAATGATTCATAAATTTGGGAACTAGTCAGTTGTCTATGTTCCTAAAACATAGGTTATGGGGAAGATAAAGTGGAGATAGAGTCTGAAATTGGTTGTGACTGCTTTTTTTTAAGGACCCTGAACTTTATCTTGCATGGCAAGGCCTAAGAAACAGATTAAAAATAATGATTCTAGTTAGGTGACTATTCTAATAGACTAGGTATAGAAATGAAGGCTTGATGAACTTCAAAAGTATCAGGTAAATGAAAGAGAAAAAAGATGCAATAACCCACATATTAAATGATTCCATTTATGTGAAATGCCCAGAAAAGGCAATCTTGTAGAGACAGAAAGTGAGTTAGATACAGGGCATACTGATACATGCCTGTCATCTCAGCACTTGGCAGTGAAGGCAGGAGCATCAAGAGTTCTAGGTCAGCCAGCCTCAACTACATAGCAACTTTGAAGCTGGATGAGGCTGTCTTTACAAAGCAAGCAGAAATGTATCCTAAATCAAACCTTTATCATCCATATATAATCCTAAGAACATTCAGTATTCACATGATACTTTTCTTGCCCATTGTTAAAAGTTCTCAAGCACTCTCAAGCTGGAGGAGAGGGGTTACCTGGGGCTGAAGTATTAAGAGGCACTACAAATGAGTAGAAAAGGTCATTTTCTAAGCTATCGAGATACCCTCAAAATTGTATTGTAGTGATTGCTACCCCACAAGTTTAATTTACTTAAAAAACATACATTGAGTTTTATCTTTATAAACAAATTAACGGGGGAAAATGAAGGAAAATGAAGGTCTCAACTTAGGTAGACATTTGGGAATGACAAGGGGGATGGTGGAGAATGTCTACGAGAAGCAGAATAGAAATCATTAAAAGATATAACATGACATGTGGATGAAACATAGGTTTCTAGCCTGAAGGGTAGGGATGATGGTGGTCATAGTGAATGAAAAGAGAATACAGGAGGTTCAGGGTTTGGCACTTAGGTGAAGACGATTGTTAAAAGGGTGTGTACTAGATATTCACTAGGTAATGCTCACCAGGAATTTGAAATTGTCAACAGTCTGCTTTCCTTTTAATTAGCCTCACTCATCAGTGAAATGTAAGCAATCTGAAAACTTGAGAGTGCTTGAGAACTTTTAACAACGGGCAAGGAAAGTATGTGAATACTGAATGTTCTTAGGATTATATATGGATGATAAAGGTTTGATTTAGGATACATTTCTGCTTGCTTTGTAAATATACGTACAATCTAGATACCATAACGAGGTTTGAAAAGAAAATACGATTTCTTTCCTTTTTTTTTTTTTTTTTTTGAGACGGGGTCTCACCATGTATCCCTGATTGGCCTGGAACTTGCTATTTAGACAAGGATGGCCTTGAACTTCCAGAGATCTGCCTGCCTCCTGACTGCTGAAATTAAAGGAGTATGCACCACACCCAGCCTAAAAATGAGGTTTAATGAGAGCTTTTGGTTTTACAGTACTTGTTCCTGTCCATTATTAAATGGATAGATTTAAAATATAATCTGGAACTTCCTGAAGGTCCCAGACTTAATTCTGATGAAGTCCAAATTAGTAACAAACAAAACAAAAACAATTCAGAAAGTAAATAAAGTGGATAGGTGGTACTCAAGTTTTAAAATTTCAGAACATAAAAACAATTTCATACCAGAAAATTTGAAAATAATGCAGCTTCCTTTTGGTAACAGTGGGATTTGAAATCAGTGTCTACAAACCAAGCATGTTTGTGATTGCAAAATTTCGGCGATTCTGTACGTCAAGCAAACCAACAAGGAAGACATAACCAACAACTGCTTAAGGCCTTTAAGATTTTGAAACATGACTCATGAACCATGGCCGTGGTTTGAAGTGTCTTTGCCTTTGGCCTTAGTTTCTTCATTTGTTGAACAATGGCCAGGGAAAAGATGGTCAAGTTTTGCTATTTTCATTGGGTACCGATTCCTAAGATACAGAAAAGAAGGGTAGGGCAAAGGAAAGGAGAGACACCTGACTACTGTAGGCAGCCCAAAGGCAACAGTCAGCTTGCAAATTTGCAAGCTTCAGCAGGCCCGGCCAAGCTGCAGGCCCGGAGCCTGCTCAAGTCAGAGGGCAGGAAGGAGGGCCATAGAGGCAGGCCCCTTGAAGACCCTTTCTTTTCTAGACTTCCTACCTTCACTGCGTACAACTTGCCGCCTTTCTGTCCCAGATAGACTTTACCGAATGCGCCACGGCTAATGGGCTTCACTATGGTGAAGTCCTCAATGGAGGGCGGCCTCGGCACTGGGATTCTATTCACGCAGTCCTCCGTCGCCGCGCCTCCTCCATTCTTCTCGCTCCCAGTGCTGGGCTCCATGGCTGGACAGATCGGACAGCAGCCGCAACTCCCGCCAACTGGGTTCAAAGGGAGGCTCCGCCCACGCCACGCGTGACGTCACCTCGCGGCCATGCCACGCCCAGGGAGGCCCCGCGCCGGCTTTGAGGCTCGGATGGGCGGGAGGGGAGGGGCGCGGGGCGGGACTGTGGGGGACCGCTGCCCCCCTGCGGCGAGGGACCGGCACCACCGGCCCTGGCCCACTACCGAAGGGGCACCTAAGCCCTTAATCCGAATCGAGGGCTTTGCGACTTCCAGACCAGTCTGATGGGGTCAAACCGGGATCCCAGTCCAGTTTTCCCGGCCATCCCTCGCGGGACATACACACCAGCTGGACTGTTGAGGCAATGGCTAGGAATGCAGCGCGGACGCTAGCGAAGTCACACCATGTGGAGAGCCTGGGTGAGCGGGAAGCGCCAGCGGCCGGCAGCCCACTTGACATTGAGGAGATTGGCTGAGCTGCAGGAACAGAGGAGAACCGTAGATTTTCCGACTTTTGGGGAGAAAAGTCCCAAGCGCTAAGCAGCGACCGGAAGAGGCGGAGCCCCGAGGGGGCTAGCCCCGCCGCTCCGGAAGTACTGCTCTGTGAGCGCGTGGGCTTCCGGGGCAGATGTCGTCGTAGCAGCTGTAGGAAGGGAAGCCATTTTTTGTTTCTGGGAGGAGCAGGGAGGAAAGGGAGAGAAAAGCAAGGGGCAGAAAAAGAAAAGAAAAACAAAAACAAGGAAAAAAACAAAAGGAAAGGGCTCAGCCGGTCCCCCTGAGCTGAAAACAGGGGCCGTTGGGGCAGCGGGTAGGTTGCTGAGACCCCGCGGAGATGTTTTCCCTGTCGAGCACTGTGCAGCCCCAGGTGAGCCCAGCCTTCGCAGGCGTTTCTGAGGCCGTTCCCGCGGCGATTCTCTGGATGCTTCGTAGAATCTGTTTTTCCGACGCGAACCTCTCTAAAGAGGGAAGCGGTGAACCTGCCCCGGGGCCGGGACGAGAGTGGGAACTGAGACTCGGGCGTTTGGGGACAGGCGTGATCGAACTGTGTTAGACACTTTGCTCATCGGATTGCTGGCGTAGTTTCTACTAGAGAATCCTTCGGGCCTTATTCAGGGTCGAACAGCCTGCCTTGGGGGTTTGGGAAAAGTAGTAGACGTAAAGAGGGCAGGTAATGTTCCATCCCTCCTTTCACGAAACTCTTGACACTCCACCCCTCCTTTTCCTTTCAAGCTGAAATTAACCCAAACATACACTAATAATTTAAATAGCCATTGTAATTTTTTACTGTCTTACCGGAATTGACTAATATGTGCATTTTTGAGTCGTTAGCTTCTCAATGTTAAAAATTTTTGATTGAATTACATCCACATCTCTTGTTTCTTTTCCAGGTGACATTATTTGTGATATTTTTTCTTCGTTCATTTACTTTTGTGGATGGTAACAAATGAAAGGTTTCTGAGAACATTAAGATTCAGCCCCCGCCCCCCATCCTTAGCTTCTTAAGGATATGTTTGTATTCTTGTTTTAACTCCTACGGCTCACCTTTTTGTATTAGGATGGTATTGGCTGAATAATAGAAGATGGAAGTGCTTTGTTAGTTCTTGAGCAGCAAGTGAACAAAGTAGATGTGGATTGTTTCTAGTGATTGAAAGTGACCAGGTATTTCAGGTAGATAGAAAAGTACCAAACATGAGAGAAATGAAAATAAGGCCACTGTGACAAGACCATAGTGGTTAAAGGGAGCAGTGTTGGAAGATGAGGTCAAGGGTGTTTGGATTTCATTTTGTTTGTTGGGAACCAAGGAAGCTTTCAAAACCTGACCACATTTTCAATTTTAATAGCTCACTCTGGATTCTTGCTGTGTGGAGAATACGAGAGGATAAAAGTGGAAGGGTTATTGATTAACGATGCTATTGTCCTAATCCAGGAAAGGGATTTTGTTCCAATAAAGTGCAGTCAATAATTATGGAAAAGAGATAGCCATTGGTGAGGTACCTCAGAAATCCTGACACTTGGGAGGTGGAAGGATCAGAAGTTTTCTCAAGAAAAAAAAAAAAAAAAGAATTTCCAGGGATGTTTCTTCTTTGATGAGTTGAATACAGAAAAATGCTGTTTTCCAAAGATGATAGTGTCCAGAAAAGTTTTAATTGAAAAAAAAAGTCTGATACAGAATGTTGAGAATTACATTAAACTTTTGAAACTAAATTCTTTACCCAACATTACATGAATAATGCCTGGTGAATAAATTTTTTTTATCACAGGGTAAAGAACAAAAGAGAGCCAGAGGTGAAGGACCTGCTCTGGTGATAGCATCTATCAGTTCATAAGGGCAGGACCTCTAACAGTTACACCTTTCTTCTTAGATAGCACAGGCCAATCTTAGCTTTCCAGAGTAATTGGACTATAGGGATGTGCCACCATTCCTAGCTGCCTCTTCAAACTGTTACAGATGTTAACTGAATTAAAGCATGAATTTTGGGGGCAAATGTAAACCTTCAAACCACAGGAAGAAGTATAATAGTAGCTAACTTTTCTGTCGTAAAGATTAAATGAGGAGTATAAACAACCAAATTACAAGACCTTGTTTAATACTAAAAACCCATTATTTTATTCATTTATTGAACAGAACATTTATTTAGCACTTTATGTATTCTTGTTATACTGGGATGTTTACCATATGAACCTTATCTTTTAGTTGGACTATATGCTATTATAAAATAATTTTTGTGGTCCTTCTGGTACCAAGCTTCTATTAAAATACTTAGAATTTTTTGAGTTGTTTATGGATCACATCTGTTTATCTTAATGAGGCGATGTAAATCTGCCCACAATGGGACTGGTTAGACCAAATAATTTCAGCATACTTTGTTTCTCATACCTGAAGGAGGGATGGGCAGGACTGAATTTAGTTCCATTAGAATGTATTGAGGGTGATTGACTGAACTTCTGGTTGATGAATTTTCATGCTGTAATGTATTACATGCCAAAGGACCCTTTCTGGCCTTGCATTATGTATTTCATATGATGATTCATTTGTTGTCCTTTTTTGGTCTTTTGGAGACCAGGTCTCCCTGTAGCCTCAGCTGGCCTACAACTTGCCTTTAGACCGGGTGTTCTCAATCTCACAAAGATCTATCTACCTGCCTTGCCTTCTGAGCACTGGGGTTAAAGGTGTGTGCCATCATACCCGGCTTCGTTTTATGTTCTGCCAATCCATGAACATGGGAGGTCTTTATGTCATCTAATATTTCCTAATATTTAAGTATCTTAAAGTTTTCATCATAAAATTATTTCATCTTCTTGGTTAGGTTTAGTCTTAGATAATCTTATTTTTGTAAACCAGACTGGCCTCAGAGATGCCTGCCACTGCCACCCTAGCACTGGGATCAGAGGTGTGTGCCACCATGCCAGACTTTTCATTTGTTTCTTAAAATACAGAGGTAGATGTGAATAGAGTGTTTAAGTCAAAAGAGTGATGTGAACAGACTTTGATTTTAATATGATGACTTTTGTGCAGTGCAGGATGTGTGTTGCTGCTGGATGGGGCAAAATCACAAGAATAGATTGGTGGGATAATAAAATAAGGTGGTGATCACAGGGAAGTTGAAAATCATAAAATTCTTAATAGGTACTTTTATGTTTGTTTTGAGAAAGGGTCTCATTATGTAGCTCCAAATGGCCTGGAACTTATTATTTAGACCATCCCAGACTGGCTTCCTTCATCTCTCCAGATTGGAACTAAAGGTGTGCTCTGTCACTCCTCATTTACTATTTATTTTTAATTCATTGAAAAAAAATTTTTTTAATGTGTATGAGTGTTATGCCTGTTTGTATGTAAGTGCACCCATGTCATGTAGTACCTGTGGAGGACCTAATAGTGCATAGGACCCCCTGGAACTGCAGTTATGGATGACTGTTAGCTGCCATGTGGGTGCTGGGATTTGAACTTGAGTCTTCTGCAATAGCAGCCAGTGCTTTTAACCACCGAGTCATTTTTCCAGCCCCTTTGATTCATTTTTTATGTGTATGAATGTTTTGCTGGAATGTCTGTAAGTTCACAGGTCTTCTGTTGTGCATATGGAGGCCAGAAGAGGGTGTCAGATTCCCTAGGAACTAGAGTCACACATGATTGAGAGCCAGGATGTGGGTGTTGCCAGTTGAACCCAGGTCCTTTGCAAGTGGCAGCCAGTGCTCTTAACCACTGAGCTACCTCTGTAGCCCCCTACTTTCTCTTTTTAAAGGTGACACATTTCATTCTGTGGAAGTGCCTTTTATTTTGCCACTTCCCTAAAGATCTGTCTCTCCTGCTTTCCACTTATTTTAAAACTGTGTTGATAAAAAATTTGTCTTATTAGTATACAAGCATTTGTTATTTATTTTAAAAAATCCCTAGAAGATAGACTTTTGAGATGAGTAAGTAATACATGTATTTATTATATTTTGGGTTTTTTGTTGTTGTTGTTGTTTGTTTTTACAGCAAGGTCTCACTATGTTTCTCTGACTCTATGTCTTGAGTGATGGGATAACAGATGTGTATCACTGCTTCTGGCTTGTAATATTTTTAATTAACATATCCAGAATAGTATCATGAAAGAATAGATCAATTTTCTTCCCACCAACAGTAAACAATTTCCTTTCCTCTGCAGCAACTCACTAGTTACTAATAGTTGCTCATGGAGGAGTGGGACAGTGAACTCACAGGATATTGACAGTTATTGTCTCACAAATCTGAGGGAAGATAGCATAGTAATACATTATCATCAACTACCTCATAGAAATTTTTGCTGTAATTATACTATAGAATGGGATTGGTGGCACACACCTGTAATCTCACACATCTGAATGTGGGGAATTTTTAAAGTATTGTTCTGTTATTGATTTTGTTCCCCTGTGTATTTATGTCAGTGTCTGGGTGCATGTGTCTCTGTGTCTGGTTCTGGAGATCAAACTCAGGCCATCCTTTGTGGTAAGGAAGAATTCTACCACTGATAATATATCCTCAACCTAATATATAGTTTTGACATCCAGTGTATGTTTAACTTAGCATTTCTTAAATCCTTGGGTTGTTTCTATTATTTAACAAAACAAAACAGAAACAATGAGCTGGGTGTGGTAGCACACTTTTAATCCCAATACTTGGGAAGCCCAGACAGCATAATCTCCTCGGGTTGTGGGTTCCAGGCCAGCCTGATTTATATAGCAAGTTCCAGGACAGGCAGGACTGCATAGTGAGACCTCTCAAAAAAACAAGCCAAACAAACAAACAAAAAACCTTGCTGCTTAATTTGAACTTCTGTCTTTTTTTTAGGTTACAGTTCCTCTCAGCCATCTTATCAATGCCTTCCATGTACCAAAAAATGTATCTGTTTCTGTCAGTACATCAGTTTCTCAAAACCAGCACCGAGATACAGTTCCTGAGCATGAAGCTCCCAGCAATGAGGTAACAGCTGTCTGTGCTGTATGAGAAAGCCTTTGATACAGTAAATTTTAATCATATTTAATGAAATATCTTTTAGGCACTTAACCAATGTGCTTTCAGCCTTAAGCTAAATCTTTGTAATTAATGATAGGTAATTCTGGTTTTTATTGCACATATTAGAGTTATATTTGTTGATTTGGTCATTGTTTTAGATTGTTTTGTATGATATTATTAATATATAATATATCATAACTTCTACATTACTTGTTGATATAAGTCACGTTCTTTTTTAAAAATAAATTTTAAAAATTCTTTGGTATTTTTATACATGTTTCTTGCATATTTTAGAATTTTTCATCCTGTTCCCTCTGAACCTTCTTTCCCCAAAGTCCCCCTTCCTACATTTATGTTTTTTCTTTTTGTTTTGTGACCTACTGAGTTTAATTAGGATTGCTTTCATGAACACAAGTAGTGGGTTATTTACTGGAACACTGGCAATTTTGTAGTAGCTACAGCACTGAGGGATACAATTTCCCCATCTCTACACAACCCACTAGTTACTGATAGTTGCTCATGGAGGAGTGGGATGGTGAACTCACAGGATATTGACAGTGATTGCCTCACAAATCTTGAGGGAAGATAGTATAGTAATACATTATCATCAACTACCTTATAGAAACTTTTGCTGTAATTATACTATAGAATGGGATTGGTGGCACACACCTGTAATCTTAGCACCCCAGAAGCTGAAGCAGGAAGATTGAGCATTGGAGGTTAGCCTGAGCTACATAGTGAAATCTAATCTCAAACAAAAAATTTAAAACACTAACAAAAACAATTCAAATGTTTTCGGTATTTATATAACTCTAGCATCAGTGATGTGCAAGTGTACAGTTAATTATGAACCTAAAACCTGTTTGAATTTACAAGATTTATTAATGAAATAGTTACTTATAAGCTCAGAATAAATTTTTTCATGAATGAGAAAAAATGTACAGAAGCCTTTTAAAATTATAAATACCTTACGTTTTGAATCCTATATCAGGAGCTATGGCAGTAGACAGTAAAAAATAGATTATTTGAGGCAGTGATGGTCATCATAAGATCAGGCAGGCCTTGAATTTGGGGACCTTCTGCTGGGATTGTAGGTGTGCCCCACCATATCTAGCATGATTTTTGTCTTTGTCATCTTAACACTTTCCTTTTACCGTATTTTCCCAGTTACTACACTTTCTTTTTATACTTTATTTTATGTGTATGAATGTATTGCTTGCAGGTATGTAAGTGCACCCATGTTGTGCAGTGTCCAGGGAGTTCAGAAGAAGGGGTCAAATTCTACTGGAACTGAAGTTACAGATTTGTTAGCCACTGTGTAGATGCTGGGACTCAAACCCAGGTCCTCTTCAAGAGCAGCCAGTGCTCTTAACTACCGAGCCACCTCTCCAGCTCTCAGGGATATAATTTCTTAACTTTTGTCAAACCTCATATAACTACCTCAGTAGTTTTTGAACATAAGAAAGAAATAGATATATTTTTAGATTTAAAAATGCTGTTTTTGATAATAAATATTCTTTAAATGTTTCAATAATGTTAATTTGTCTGACTTAATCTTTTATAGCCTGCACTTAATTTAAAGGAACTTGGATTGTCTGAATTAAAAATTGGACAGATTGACCAACTGGTAGAAAAGTTACTTCCAGGATTTTATAAAGACAGAAAAGTTTCTTCCCATTGGCATACATCTCATGTCTCTGCACAGTCCTTCTTTGAGAACAAATATGGTATGTTAATAGTGATGCTTCCAACTAAAATAAGCCATCGTAGTATTAATATTTAGTATTAATACTGATTATAGGAGATGGAATGCATTAGCATGTGTGTGTGGGCCTGTTCTTGTCTATAAGTTTTTTTTTTAATAACTTTTCTTACTGATATACTGTTAGATTTATAGAAAACTTTTAGAGAAAACAGTTTCCCTGTACGCTTCACATATGTTGACATCTTACTTAACCGTGCTGCATTCATGAAAAACAAGAAATTTACATTGGTATGGTATTTTAAATTAAATACAGATAATTTGGGTTTCAATTAAATTTGGTGTACCTAAATCACTAATTTTTTCTAGAGTTCTTTTACTACCAGGATTGAGCACAGCATATCACATCATATTTAGAGAAGTATTTTGTTTATCATTGTTCAAATTTTAGGTGCTAGGTGCTTGTTTGATTTTAGGTAGCAATCTCATTTCTAAAAATAGGCTGATGAAAAAATAGTCGTAGTTCTTTCTGTGGAATGCCTATATATTATTTGAAGTAACCATCTGAAATTATAATTAATGGGCTTGTACTATATAGTACATTGAGGGATGGCAGCTTCCTGAATAGCTATGACTACAGACCTGTGCCGCATTTAATTCTTTTTGAATGTCACTTAAATAGGGAATGTTAGAGCTTCTGAAAATATAAAAATACCTGTTACATATTGATGGAAGAAAAGCTTTTAAAAGTCAGTATAGGTTGTAGCACTAAAGAATAGAAGATGTAAAGAATGAAAGGGGGAGAGTGGTTTGGAGTTTGAGAGCTTAGACTGCTTCTGTCTTCCTTATGCTTTCTCAGGTGCTTGTCCCAGAGTAAGTCCTCAGTAGGATGCATCTTTATTCGTTTATTGCTTTTATGCTTCTCTTCTTCTGGTTTGCATTTCTATATTTTTAAGGTTTTTCATATTGTTAGGTCCTTATGCCATGTGGGCTGGCAGAGATCGTGGAAATATATATATCTTAGTTTGACTCTTGAAGAAATTTTGAAGAAAAATATACTTAATTCTAATTTGGGCATAAAACAGATAATAGCCACTATTTGTTTATGTTGATCAAGATTGGGAGTTTGGGGGACTGTAGTTCAGTGATTGTGTCTGATGCCTCACTACAGAAAATAATAAATACAGAAATCAAAAGGACGAATCAGTGAAATATTCATGGCTTATAGCTGCTGAAGGATTTTAGTGACTGGAAACTTTCAAGAAGTCAAGTCAGAAGCTATTTGCTGTGTTCATGATAGAGTTTGAAACTGTGTGCACTCTAGCAGATTTCACCCCTGTCCTCTTCACTAAAGGAAGCTTTGTTAAAACCTCTGCCAATTGGAATGAGTTTCTTGAGTAGTTGTATTCATTTACCACAGAAAAATGGTCAGTAACTTACATGATAATAAAATGCACTGAGATGCAGAGTGATGAGATTAATAATGCATTCCATGTCTTTATAAAAGTGAAGATACACTGTGGACAGATAAAGACAAAATTCTTAATGTGATTTTTTCCCAATACTTACAACTGTATTTGTTGTAATTTTTTTGTTTATAGTTTGACAATTATGAAATATACTTTTTTGCAATTTTCTTCCAGGTTACTTAGATATGTTCAGTACTTTACGTTCTTCTAGCTTGTACAGACAACATCCAAGAACTCTTGAAAACATCTGTTCAGATCTTCAGTATTGGCCAGGTATGAAACACTTAAATGTATTTATTTTCAAAAATATAATAGGTTTTAAAATAAGACTAGTTTTTCTAGTACTATTAATAATCATAAATATCTTTAGTGTGCAGTGGGACTTAGAGCATTTGTAATTAATTAGTGTGGTCTGCCTTTTTTTTTTTTTTCCTAAGACGGGGGTTTCGTTGTATTATTCATAATGGTCTGAAACTTGTAATCTTCTTCCCTTAGCTTCCTAAGTTTTAGAGGGTGAAGCTGTGTGCCACCACATCTACTTTTCTGTATAAATTTTGATTTACAACATCTATAATAATAATTGTAGCACTTGGGAGACAGAAGTAGGCAGATCTCTGTGAGAGTGAGGCTAACCTGATCTACATAGTGAGTTCTAAGCTAGCTATGGCTATAGGGAAACCCTGTCTCAAGGGCATATATATATATTTAATAATTTAATATATATATAATATGTAACACAAATATATATATATATATATGTATATATATATACACATATACATATATTTATGTGCTAAAGTTTGTCGTTGCTGTGTCCCAAGGTAAATCAGATTCAGGATACCCATCTATGTGTGTTTCAAAATAATTCCTAAGCTCATTTATTTACTCACCCTCAAATTCAGAGTCCATTAAAATTATAGAAAAAATACTAAAACTGAGAATGAAAATGGGAACATCAGAGTTTTCATTACTATCCTAGATGTTTTAGGACTTCTAATAAGCTATAAAGTAGGTGATATCGAATTGATAGTATGTTCACTACTTTTAGATATCTTAGGATAGAGTATCATAAAAGAAGGGAATGCTTCTTAGCATGAGTACGCTTGTTCACTCAGCATGTTAAGAGAAGAAAATGCTATTTCAGTGTGGTAAACAGAATGGCTTATTTTAATTGACTTATCTAGAAATGAAAAGGAAAAAAGCTATTTATATATTGCTATAATTAAGAAACAAGATATCTAAGGTCTAAGGATGAATCTGTGGTTAAGAGAGTTTAGTGCTGTTGCAGAGGACCCAAGTTTGCTTCCTAGTACTGATATCAGGCAGTTCACAACCACCTGTAACTCCTACTCTAGGGTGATCTAACACCTCTGGTCTCTGTGGGCAACTTCACTCATGTGAACATACCTACACAGAGACGCACGTTCTTACACCTAATTAAAAATGAAATAAACCTTTAAAAAATGCCTAGGGCCTTGGTTTTTATGGTATTTAGAGGTTCCAAACAATTTAATTTAAAGGAAAGGTGGGAATGGAGCAATGACTCAGAGCTTAAGAGCACTGGCTGCTCTTGCAAAGGACCCTAGTTTGATTCCCAGCACCCACATGGCAGCTAACAGCCATCCATTACTCCAGTTCCAGGGGATGCATCATCCTTTTCTGGTCTTCATTGGCATTGTACATATTTGTTGCTCTTACATACATGTGGGCAAAACACTCATAAACATAAAATAAAAATATTGAAAGAAAGAGCTGGGCTTGGTGGAGCATACTTTTAGCCCCAGCACTCAGGAGGCAGAGGCAGGTAGATCTCTTGAGAGTTCAAGGCCAGCCTGGTATACAGAGGGAGTTCCAGGACAGCTGGGGCTACAAGGAGACCCTGTCTCAGACAGACAAAAAATAAAACAAAAATAAAAAGGAAGAAAAAAAATTAAAGAAATGAAGTATATATAAGAGGTAAAATTGTAATTTGAGGTGAGAGGATTTACCAGGAAATTTTATTGTAAACTCATATGGTCCCATGCAAGATAAATGCATACAGATAAAGAGGTTTGTTGGTTTTTTTTGTTTGCTTGTTCTTGGTTTGGGTTTGGGTTTTGGAAACAGGGTCTTCCTGTAGCCCTGACTGGGCTGGAACTCACTAGTTAGACCAGGCTGGCCTGGATCTCACAGAGATCTGGCTGTCTTCCTGCCTCCTGAGTGCTGGGTTGTGTACCATCATACCTGGTTCAATAATTTATTTTAAAAAATACTTTAGTGGTAGACTCTATTTGTAGTTTCTTTAAAACCTTTTAGGTATTTTGTACAGATGAGAAATATATGATGTATACACATGTGTATATGCATTATATGAATGACGCTTTAATGACAGACTGGAAGAAGAGAGAGGAAAATAAAATGAGAATACCATAATCCACTTTGGAAGGAGTTGATTATAACATTCATTTATGCCCACATTTATAATTCACCAAATACCTAATCAGACTGTTAAAATACTTTAGAAATTGAAAAGTTAGTTTTGTTTAATTTTGAGTCAAAACATTTAGAAGCGAAAACTATGATTTCACCTTGCTTACATGTATCAAAATGTGTATTTTTTAAAAAAAGGTTTTATTATTTTATGTACCTGAGTGTTTTGCCCACATATATGTAGATGCCCCATGTGTGTACAATTCCTGTGGAGGTCAGAAGAGGGTGTGGGATCCTCTGGAACTGGAGTTATGGGTCCTGGGAACTGAACCCTGGTTCCCTGCAAGAGCAGGCAGTGCTTTTAACCCCTGAGCCATCTCTCCTGCCCCCAGTTTGTATTCTTAGTAAACAAAATCAGTAGTGTAATATTACAAAAAACTATAAAACTTCAAAATGTTAAGTCTTTAGTTGTACTTTGAGAAACTAAAGATAGAAAGGGCAATTTAAACTGAATGGTGGATCTGTTCTATTCTAAAACATATCCACGAGGCTCTAAAGTTGTGTGTTCTTCCTGAAGTGTGTTGTTTGATACAATGTCTCACTGTGTAGCCTGGGTTGGCCTTCAGCTCAGGATCTTCCTGCTTGTGTTTCCTGAGTGCTTGGATTATCAGCATGTGCTTCCATACCTGACTTGAAATGCTTTTTGTGGAAAGTGTGTGTAATTAGGTATCGTAGCACACACCTGTAATCCTGGCACTAGAAAAGCAGGAGGATTATGAGTTTTAGGCCAGTTTGACTGTATGGTACGTTCTTCTTTCAGAAAACTTGAAAAGAAATAAATAAAAGATGGAAAAGTGTGTGTATACATGTTAGAGTAGTTAATAGAATTGTAAAAGTGATTACTGTGGAAGAATTAGGAGGCACTGACTTGTTTCTGTTACTTTAAACATTTTATAATTATTAAGAAAATGAAGCTGGGACTGGTGGCGCACACGTTTAATCCCAGCACTTGGGAAGCAGAGGCTTGTGGATCTCTGTGAGCCTCGTCAACATAGCTAGTTCCAGTGTTCCAGGCAAGCTGGGGATATGGGGAGACTGTCTCAAAAAAATGAAAATCAAAGAAATTGGTTTATATTCAATCCATTTCAGTAACTAAGGTTTTGTTTTTGAAATGTCACAGTTTATGGTTCTGTCTTGTTTTCTATATTATGAAATCCTGAGTTTTCACTTTTTTTCTTACTAACATAAGATATTTCAGGGTCTTGTAAAAAGAATGATAGTAAAAATGTAAAGCATATTGAAATGTTTGATAAAATAGCTCCAAAACGTAGAGCTAACAAAGGATTGCAGATATACAGATATAATGTCAGGCTTTATACTTGCTTTTCCTTGCAAAAACTGCCAAGTAAACTTTGTTGTTGTTGTTCAGTTTTCACACAGTTTCGAGGTTTTAAGACTTTGAAGTCACGCACACGACGCCTGCAGTCCACCTCTGAAAGATTAGCAGAAGCACAGAATATAGCGCCATCGTTTGTGAAGGTAAGTAGACTTTGTCTTTAGTTCACATGCATTACACTGTCCCTCCGGTTACTTTTGAAATTGGGACATGAGATAATAGGCTTCCATATCACCTTTCATCCACTTTTGGGTTAGCCCTCTCCTCCATACCCTGAATCCCCCCATACTCCCGTACTCCACTCAGCTTCCCACCCTCAATATTCCACCTCTGCTTTCATTTTACCTACCTTTTCCCTTTTTTTTTTTAAAACCTCTCCTTAACATGTCCTCTCCATCCTTTCAAGTTTCCTGGCTTCCATGTGTGCTTCAAGTTAAACACACAAAACAAAGAATTTAAAGCTCAAAATCTGCATGTGAGAGAGAACATACAAAATTTGTCTTTCTGGGCCTGAGTTACTTGACTCAGTATAATTTTTTTTCCAGTTCCATCCATTTATTTGAAGATTTCATGATTTCAGTTTTCTTTAAAACTGAGTAATATTCCAGCATGCATATACACCAGATTTTTCTTATCCGTACTTCAGCTGTTGGGCACCTATGTTCTATTTCTGTACTATTATAAATAGAACATTAGTAAACAGAAATCGTGAACACGGGTATGTAAGTATCTTTGTAGTAGGATATAAAGTCCACCGAGTATAAATCCAGTAGTACAGCTGGATCATTAGTTTTATTACTTTTTTATGTGTATGAGTATATTACCTGTATGTATGTAAGTGTACCTGTATTGTGCAGTGCCCATGCAGATCAGAAGACAGTGTTGGAGTCCCTGGAATTGAAGTTATGGGTGGTTGTTAACTGTCATGGGGTGCTGGGAACCAAACCCAGATCCTCTAAATGAGCAATCCATGCTCTTAACTGCTGAGCCATCTCTCCAGTCCTCATAGCCCATTTTTTAACTGTGTTGTTAATTTTCTTAATGTTTTAGGGTTTTTTTTTTTTTTTTTTTTTTAATTCTTTGGATATTCTAAAATGCTAACCCTCTGTCAGATGAAGGACTGGTGAAATGTTCTCCCAGTCTGTTGCGTGACTCTTTGCTTGCTTCACAGATTTTTAGCTGCACAGAAATTAGTTTCATGAGATCCCATTTGTCAGTAGTTGATCTTATTTCTTGTGCTACTAGATTCTTACTTTCAAAGTCCATACCTTTGCCTGCCTATAAATTGAGGCATACTTCCCAATTTTTCTTCTAGTTGTTTCAGGTCTAATGTTGAAGGCCTTGATCAATTTGAAGTTGCTTTCTGCAGGGTGGGAGCTAGGATCTGGTTTCATTTTTCTGCAAATTGAAATCCAGTTTTCCCAGCACCATTTTAAAAGTTTTTTTCTATTGAGCTTTTGTGCATTTCATACAACAATTCTTAGTTAAATTTAGACCACTGGACCTCATGCATTCCACCTATCCAGTCAAGCAGTTGTACCTAGATGCCCTTCAGTGCAAATTCATCCACTGGGGTCTAGTTAGTCTATCTAGAAATCGTATATAAGTTCTACTCTCCCTCATTTAGTAGTAATCAGTCTCTCAAGTGTTCCGAGGCCAGCACCAACCCACCACCCATCAAGTATCATCAGTGACTCATTCAAGCACCATTTTTTTGAAGCAACTGTCTTTTTTCTGATGTGTATTTTTGGCATCTTTGTCAAAAATCAGGTAACTAGAGTTATGTGAATTATATCTGAGTTGTCAGTTCTATGCCGTGGATCTATGTGTCTGGTTTTGTGCCAGTACTATGCTATTTTTATTACTCTGTTATGACTCTATAGTATAAATTGAGGTTAGGTCCCATAGTGTTCTTTTCATTTGAGATTGCTTTGACTATCCTTTGTCTTTTGTTCTCCATATAACTTTTTTGTTCTTTTCAATTTCTATGAGAAAAGGTCTTGGTACTTTGATAAGTGAATCTGTGGAATGCTTTTGGCAGAATGATCATTTTTAGAATATTGATTCTTTCCTGTCCATGAGTAGGGGATTCTTTCCATCTTCTGGTATCTTTCACAATTTCTTCAGTGTCTTAAAATTTTCATTGTAGGGGTTTCTTGTTTCCTTGATTAGGTTTACTCTGAGGTGCTTTAAAAAAATTTATAACTATTTTAAATGGAATTGTTACACTGATTTCTTTTTCAGTGTGTCATTGGTATGTAGAAAGGTTACTGTTTTTGTCATTTAGGATTTATTTTATTTTTAATTATGTGCATGTGTGTCTGTTTATGGGTATGTACATGTGAGGGCAGATGCCTTAGGAGGCCAGAGGTGTCAGAGCTCCCTGGAGCTAATTAGGTTTTGAGTTTTTTGTTGGAGTCTTTAGAGTCTGTTATGTGAAGAACCATATTATCTGCAAATAGACCTTCCTTGACCTGTTTTCCTATTTGTATCTTGTGTTTCCTTCTCTTGTCTGTCTGCTCTAGCTAAGACTTTAAGCACTATATTGAAAAGGAGTAGACATAGTAGTCACCCTTGCCTTGTTCTTGATCTTTGTGGGAACTCTTGCGTTTTGTTTTTTCCATTTATCATGATGTTGTCTTTAGGTTTCTTATATATAGCCTTTATTATGTTGAGGTATTGTCTTAAGAATTCTCCTCTCACAGTTAGGCCCCACCCCTAGGTTTGAACCAGTTGAGTGAATGAAGAATGATCTCCAATTACAGAAACCAGTTTATTCTGGGTTACTTACAAAGGATTCATCTCTGGGGAGAGAGTCAGAAATTTCGTATGGGGGAGCCAGTATTTTGATCAGTGCAGTGGACCTCCAGCACACACATCCAAGATGGCGACCAGGCGCCCCTTGTGTGTCTCCTTCCCAGCTTTCACTGCTTTTCTGCTTGACCCTCCCTCTTAAGTCACTGGTTGGTTGGCTGTCAGTCACATTCTTAGAGGCATGTCCCTTGAAACAGGGAGAGACTGTAAATTTACCCTACAGGTATGCTCCCTCTGTCCCCAGCCTCTCGATAACTTTTATCATGAAGAGGTGTTATATTTTGCTGAAGGCTTTCTCTGTCTGTCTGTCTATTGAGGTGATCATAAGATTTCTATATTTTACTCCATAAATGTGATGAATCATATTTATTGATTTGTATTTGTTGAACCATCCCTATAGTGGTGGAATAAAGCCAGCTTGGTCATGATGAATTTCTTTGTGATGTGATCTTGAATTCTGTGAATAATGTATTATTTTTGCATCTATATGTGTCAGCACTTTTCTTTTTTTGTAATGTTGTCTAGTTTTAGTATCAGGCCAGTACTGGTTTCACAAAATGTTTGTATGCTTTCCTTTCCTCTTTTATGGAATAATTTGAGTAATATTGATAGTGGTTCTTTGAAGTTCTGATAGATTTCTGTCCTGAATCCATTTGTTTCTGGGCTTTTTTAGTTGAGAGACTTTCTATTACTGTTTCAGTCTCATATGCTGGTTTTAGATATTAATTCTTGGCTTAATTTTGGTATGTCTATGCATCTAAAAAGTTATCCTTTTCTTTTAGGTGTTCTCATTTATTGCACTGTAGATTTTTAAGGTATGCCCTCAGGATTTTCTAAATTGCATTGTTGTCTGTTGTAATGTGTCCCTTTTTATTTCTAATTTTATTAAACTAGGTCTTTCAGTTATTTTGACTAAGGGCTTGTCAATATTGTTTATCTTTTCAAAGAACCAATTCTTTGTTTTTATTAATACTTTGTCTTTTTAAAAATTTCTCTTTCATTCCTTTCTAACCTGGTTTAATTTCTTCCAATCTACTGGTTTTCCATTTGGTTTCTTTTTGGGTTTTCAAGGCTTTGAGGTATATCATTATTTATTTGAGATCTCAGGGTTGTTATTTTTTTTCACGTATGCATGTAATGCTGTTGACTTATTTTTAGCAATGCCTTCTTTGTGCCTCATCTATAGTGATATGTTGTGTCTTCATTTTCATTCAATTCTAGTAATCCTTTGATTTCCTTCGGTGACCCATATATCTTTTAGTACTGTGTTGTTTAGTCTCCATGAATTTTGCGCACTTTTTCTAGTCTCTCTTGGCATCTAGCTTTATTCTATTGTGGTCAGATAGAATGCAGTTTATTTCTATTTTCCTATATTTATTTAGACCTGCTCGTGTCCTAATATGTGATCAGTTTTGGAGAAGGCTTCAGGGGCTGCTGAGATGAATGTGTATCCTTTAGTGTTGGGGTGGTATGTTCTATAGACTTCTACTGGGTCCATTTGATTTATAGCATCATTTAAATCCAGTGTTTCTTTAGAGTTTATCTAGATGACCCATCTGCTGTTGAGAGTCGGGTATTGCATGGTGCATTTATTTTACTACCGTACCTGTTGTTTCTAACATAATATCAAAAATTTTTTAAAAATGTACTTATTTGGTACTAGAAAGCTGTCTTAGTGGTTGAGAGCACCTGCTGCTCTTACAGAAGGACCTGGTTTGGTTCCCAGCACCCATGTGGTGACTAACAACAGTCTGTAACTCCAGTTCCAGGGGGATCTGATGCCTTCTTCTGAACTCTGGACATTGTCCACATGCAGTGCATTTAAAAACATGTAGGCAAAACACTCATACACATAAAATAAATACAAAATATTAAAAGTTAAGTATGTACTTATTTAAGCCAGGTGTGGTGCTACATGCCTTTAGTCTCAGCACTGGGAGGCAAACTACAGGCAGATCTCTGAGATTGAGGCCAGCCTGGTCTACATAGTGAGTTCCAGGCCAGCTGGTGGCCAGAGAGGCCACACTGTATCCCCTCTCCAAAAAAAGAACTATTTATACAACTTTTTCCAGTACACTGAAAATGTCCATATCATAATCTTTATATCTTTAGGACTTAACACAAGGACTAAATAAGCATTTAATAACTCATTGAAGCTTTTCCTCTAACAGATAAGGTGGCATGAACAAGAATCCATTAAAAATCTAAAATAACTTGTCTTATTAACTACTTCTAGTGTACTGTGTATTTTTATGGAGTAATGTCACTTTCTTTATATTAATAATTAGTTCTACTTATATTAAATGTATTGTACCCTAGTCGTTGGCTTAAGTAATTTATTGTTACTCTTTTCACATTACCATTACAAATTAAATTTTAGACTTTTAAGGGATTCTTTTGTAAGTTGCCATATTACTAGGGAGTGTGACTGTCTTTAGCCAACTAATAGTATTGTGTTTTCTTACGTTTTTAGGGGCTTCTTTTGCGGGACAGAGGAACAGATCTTGAGAGTTTGGACAAACTTATGAAAACTAAAAACATACCTGAGGCTCACCAGGATGCATTTAAAACTGGTTTTGCTGAGGGTTTTCTCAAAGCTCAAGCCCTTACCCAAAAAACCAATGGTAAGCTGAAAAATGAGTAACCTTTAAATTGTTTTGAAATCTTTCTTTCATTTAAAAACATTTGTACTGTGTGTGTATGGTGTGTCTTTGTATTTGTGTGCCTGTATGCCTGTATGCACGTGCACACATGTGTATGTGTGTCTGTGGCCTGATTCTATCACGGCACACCTGTGGAGGTCAGACAGCTTTGGGAATTGTTTCTTTCCTTCCAGTTTACTTCCACAGTGGGATCCAGTGATTGAACTCAGGTGTTCAGGGTGGCATATCGAGCTCTTTTTCCTGATAAGCCATCTCCTTGGCCCATTACAACCTTTCTAAGGTCATCAGTCTTAACTTACTTGATTATCAAACTTAAGATTCCTTAAACTAAGTGGAATTGAATATAAAAGCAAGGATAGAAGTGTGTGACTTGATAAATACAGGTTCCTTAGAAAAAGCCATGGCAGTCATCTAATTTCCCACAAAGGTCAAAAACATAGGCTGGAAGAAAAGACAACTAGTGGTGCTGGGAAAAAAATGAATATTCCACATGTGGAATAATGAAACTAAATCCCTGTGTTTCACCTTGCACAAAAATTAATTCAAAATGGATGAATGACGTTAATGTAAATCCTAAAAGTACTGGAAGAAAACACAGGTATAACCCTAGAAGATACAGGTATAGGAAAAGATTTTTCTGAGAAGGACTCAGTAATTCAAGAAATAATTGAAAGAGTTGGCAGGTAGGAGTAAATGAAATTAACAAGTTTTCACACAGCCGAAGGAATCAGGAGGGTAAAGTAACATTTTCCATAATAGAAGAAAAGCTTTGGAAGTTATTGATAACTGACGGGATTAATATCTATAAGTTCCAAAAAGTTCAAATGCCACAACCCTCATTAAATCATCTAATCAGTGAATGTTTAAATGAACAGAATTGACAGTTCTCAAAAGAGGACATACAAATGGCTGTAAATATATGAAAAAATATCAGCAATCTTTGCCATCTTGCAAATGTAAATTAAAACTGTAATGAGATTCTCTCACCCTAGTGAGAATTGCCAGCATTGAGTAAACAACCACAGACACTGGGTTGAAAGAAAGAGGAACCCTTATAAACTGCTGATGCCTGGGTCCCTAGTAAAATTAGTATGAAGATTCCTCAAAAAACGGAAAACAGAACTGAATATGATCTAGCTGTGCATACCATTTCTGAACTTACACACAAAGAAATCTAAGTGTACTGTAGAGATGTCTGTGTACATGTGTATTATAGTCCTTGTCCCAATAATGAAGTTGTGGAACCAACCTATATGCCATCAACAGATGAAGAGACAAATGCATATAGTACGTATACACAATGATGTTTTCTTCAGCCATGAAGAATGAAGTGTTGCGTTTTGGGGAGATCCTCATTAAGTTTAATAAGCCAAACTCTGAGAAATAGTATGTTTATTCACATTCAAAATCTAGATTTCTGTGTGTGTGATATAAGAGAAATGGCCGAGTGTGGGGTCTAAAGGGAAAAGGAGGGAGAACAGGAGAAAGTAATGGTGCAAAGAGACAGAATACTGCATTTTTTTCTCATGCAGAAACTAGGTTTAAATATATGACTCACATGAATATGAAAGACATGAAAATGGAAGGGCAACTATTTGGAGGAAGGAAGGGTATCATCAAGGGGAACAGTAATGGGAGTACAAATATGAACTAGGTGCAATGATATGGATATGAAAATATAGTAAAACTCATTTTGAATGCTAGTTAAAAGGTGAATCCCCATGTGTGTTACAGGAGTTACCTGATAATAGTAACCAGTACTGCTTCATTGGAAACAAATTTACACAAATGCATGTTAATAGGAGACTTGAGGAAAGGTGGCAGAAAGAATACATCTTCAGTTTTTTCAAAGACCTAAACTCAACTTTGTGTGGGTGGGTATGGATGTGTGTGGTTTTGAGGATTTAACCTAGGCAAGTGCTCTACTACAAAGCTATATTCTTACCCTAAAATACAGCTTATTACATCAAATTCAAAAACAATTACCAAATAATAAAATAGAACAAATCCCAATACTTGCTAGAAAGGTGTCATTGATTGAAGGCTTTTTCTTCTTCCAGATTCCTTAAGGCGAACTCGTCTGATCCTTTTTGTTCTGCTGCTGTTTGGCATTTACGGACTCTTAAAAAACCCATTTTTATCTGGTAAAGGTTTTCATTTATCTGAGTTAATTTATTTTCTCCTTTAGCATTTGACTGTTTTTGGTTTCTGGTTTCTCAAACATGGCATTAAAAAAGTCTTAGGAGGTGATAGTTTGGTCAGAAGTGGAGATGTGGGTAGAGTGTGCCAATGTGATATGACACAATACATGGAATATAAGACTGAGACTTCATCAGCTAGAATGAAATGGGCTTCCTCATTGTGACTGTGACTGTTCAGAAAGAGTAGCTGCTGCTTTCCAGGGTGCCAGTTTTTGTTATTATTAAATAGTATAGAAAGGCTGTTTCTGCACATATCCCTTCCAGCTGTGCCTGCTCATTTTCTAGGACATCTCTGGACAGCGTGGAGGCATCCTGGGTCAGTTCATTGAATATATTCATGTTGTACTAGAAAGTCTTGCAGAACTCCTCCATGATCCATTCTTCGTACCTTAAGTTCAAAAACGGGTGTTATACTGGCCTGATAGAGATGCTCCAGGGCTTTGTCTGCATTCTCACACAGGTAGAGCTGTGTTCCTTCCCTAGGACTAGGGAATTTCAATCCCACTTGGCCACCTTGTTTAGCAGACCACTTTCTTTAAGCACCTGATCTCTAGAGAGGTTCTTCATGTAGTAGGTTAATTGTGTACCACCTGCTTCTTCTGTCCTGTATAGAGAACCTGCTCCCCATATTTTTGGGCAACCTTGAAGCACTTCACCTTCTCCCAGTTTATACTTTATTTTTTAAGATTTGTATTTTATGCATATGAGTGTATTTTTAAGGATTTAGGAGCCCTTTGGCTTCTTTAGTTTTTCCTTCACCCAGTTGTATCAACTCCTAGAATAAGCCAAGGTCTTGCAGTCCACCTGGATTTTCTTAGAAACATTGGAGACATTTCCCTCTGTAAGGATCCTGTCTGCAGATTGTACACTGATTAGAGTCCTGGAGTCTACCATGTCTGATCAAGAGGACCAGTGATTTTTTTGGGTTTTGTAGGACACTTTTAGGTGTGACCTCTCCTAGGACCCTGCTGACCTTTGGAGCCAAAAATCGACTGTCTTCTTAATCCCTTTATCCTCATTGGCTTTGGTTTCCTAATATGCCTGTTGTGTACCCAAAGGTCAGTTAACATCAATTCTGAAGAATGAATGGTTGAAAGTTTACATCTTATAGCAGATAAGGCTTGATAGAAACAAATATTTTAGAACAAGTCCTGCCTCTGTTATGATTCAGTTTCCTAAGTGATTTATAATTCTTACATTGAGAATACTACAAGAAGAAAATAATTAATGGTTTTAACTGGAAATTACAAATGTATCTCTTTAATGGGAATTATTTAATCCATAAACATGGTTTAGAAATCCAAAGTTGTTTCTTCTTTCTGATTTAATGAGATGAACTTAAGCCTTTAAGACATTTAATTTTTTTTGACTTTGATATCATATAGCAACATGTATTTTCTTTCTGTTAGTACGCTTCAGGACAACCACAGGGCTTGATTCTGCAGTAGATCCTGTCCAGATGAAAAATGTCACCTTTGAGCATGTTAAAGGAGTAAGTTAACCTTTCTTTGCCTTCTTTGTATTTTTTATATACGGTCACTCTCATTGTAAAGTTTGTTCTCAACTAGGTAAGTTTATGTCTACAAATACTTGCAGCTTTTAATATTTCAGGATAATGTTAGTAGCAGATCAGATCTTATTACATACTAGGGTTTATTATTCATTTGTAAAGGTGTAACATAGTGTAGAATGAGTTTGACCTTAAATAGACTATGTTTTCAAGTTTGTTTTTATTTTAATATTGGCTATGTGACCTTAACATATTTTAGATTTCTTTAGATTCTCATAAATATATGTGCTTTATACATAGTAGTCAGCAAGTTTTACTGTATTTCCCTATTCTCTTATTTGTAACTGCAGTACATGAATAATTTTTGGAACTCACTGTCTGAAACACATAGAGACTACATGTTTTTTCATGGGATAAAATTCATAAATAATTATAGCTAAATAATTTAATAAATGTATTTACTAATTACACTGTTTTAAGTTGGTACGTACAGCTCTCTGTTCTTATAGAGTTTAAATTCTAAAAGCAGGAATTTGACAGTGATAATGATATATAAGGGAAATAGAAGGGTTTGAATTTTTTTGGTCTTTTTGAGATGGTGTCTCCTTGTAGTCACAGCCAGCCTAGAACTCACTTTGTAGACTAGGCTGGCCTCCATCTCACAGTAAATCACCTGCCTCTGCCTCCCAAGTACTGGAATTAAACAAGTACACAACCACGCTCAACTCAAAAATAGAAGTATTTAATGAGGAAAATGTTATATGTTAAAAAAAAAAATAGTAGGATAGAGAGGACTGTGAATCCTGTGAGGAGTTGTTTTAAATGAAGTTTTAAGTGTGTGTTTGTGAAATCAAGTGGCTGAACACTAGCAGGAGGTGAGGTCAGGGAATTACATAGAATGAGGTTCCATCGTGCCTAGAAGCTATTATGGAGACTTAATTTGTACACAGAGAATATAGATGCCGTTGAAGGATTTAAAACAGAGTAATGCTATTGTTTAAAATTTAATTAGAACAGTCTGGCCACTGTGTTGATACAGTCTTGAGGGGATAAGAGACATTAGCAGATTATTAGAAGAATCCGGTAATAAGATGATGGTGGATTAGGCCAACATTGTTGGAATGGAGCAGTATAAAAGACAAGTTAAGAATCAGGCAAGTACCACTTTGGGGGATTAAAAAAAAGACTGTGGGTAGATACTGGAAACAAGGATTAGAAATTCAGTTTGGTGTGTTATATGTGAAATACTTAAATGGAAATGATGACTAAAAATTTGGATATACCATTTTGGAATTAAGGAAAGCATTTAAGTGTTTACATGTGTTTGAGATTATTAAGGGGTGAGTATAACTAGAATGAGAAGAGGTGTAAAATTCAACTGTGGTGGCACAGTTTTGCAGTGGCAGCACTGGAAAGGTTATGACAGGAGATCCTTGAGTTGGAGGCCAGTTTGGGCTACTGTAGTAAGTACATAGTAAGACTGTCGTAAAAATTAAACCAAAGGTCAGGACTACAGCTCAATGGTAAGTTGCATTAAGACAAGAAGACGGGGCTGGAGAGATGGCTTAGAGATTTAGGAGCTCTTGTTGCTCTTGGAGAGGACTTGGATTCAGTTCCCAGCCCCCATGTGGTGGCTCATTAGAGTCTGTAACTCTAGTTCTAGGGAATCTGATGCCTCTTAGACTCTGAAGGGATTGTATGCAGACAGTGCAATTACATGTATGCAAGATAAATCACACAGAATATCAATAGTAAATAAAATCTTTTCAAAAGAAATGAAAAAAGAAGGCAAAGTCTAAACATAAGCTGTGGAACAGGGTTCATAGGGCACAGAAGAAGAAACAAATTGTAAAGGAGCTGCTAGTGAGATAGGGGAGCATGATAATCCTGAAAGAAAATGTCTATGGTGAGAGAGGGACCACAAATGTGGAGTCTTATTAATGAGTTTAGTGAGACTTGATTGTTCTAGCAATAAGAAGGTCATTGGTGTACTTGATATAGGACACATTCAGTGGACTAACAGAGGCTAAATTTTTGAATACAATGAGTTTATTAAAGATCAAAGGGGATGGAATAGAATAGGCAGTTATAAACAGTTCTTAAATTTTGTTTGGAAAGAGAACACAGTTTAACTCATAATAGGAAGATAGATATTTTAGTAACTAATCTAGTTGGATATTGATTGTAAAATCAGAATCAGGTTATCAGCTGAGACTATGGGAAAAAGCTGGATGAATGGGTTTATGAAGGAAGTGTGATATTTTGTTAGGATGGATAGAGTGAGTAGATTGGGCAGATAGGATTATTGAGTGCATTTCATGTTTGGGATCATAAATTCATATCACAATCAGTCAAAATGAGTTTTCTTCTACCTCTTCACATCAGAAGTTTGGAAGTATGGTCTTAGGTTCTTATATATGCTCTGTTACTGCATTAGACTTTTTTTTCCTGCTGTATGATTTTGGTAATTACAGAAAATGGGTACTTGTTCAGAAATGTTTTAGAAGAAATTCATCCTAAGAAAGACTTGAAATTTATTAAGAGGCAGATTATGTTATATCTGTTCTTCTTCTCTGTCCTCTTCTCCCTGTTTACACATAACCAGTTCTTTTCAACTTTGGCTATGGAGAATCAGGCATTAGGATCCATTATGGTAATTTCATACAGAGCTTCCCCAAATTATCTTTTCAATTTATTGTTTGTGAACCCTGTTTGAATTGCAGAGTGAACATTTGAGGAAGAGGTTGGTTGGATGATCATTTAAAACTTGAATCATCGATATGGAAGGAGCCTTCATATTCTATCTGAAGCCTGCTGTCATGTGCTTGCTTTAAGTTGAATTTTAGGGCTGGTGAGATGGCTCAGCAGTTAAGAGCACTTACAGCTTTTGCAGATCTAAGTTCAGTTCCTAGCACCCATGTTGGGTTGCTCACAACTGGAATCCAACCCATCTTTTGGCTTTTCTGGCACATGCATTCATATGTACATGCCCCTTCACCTGTGCATAACTAAAAATAAAATATATCTCTTAAATTAAATTCTCATTGAGGCTGTGGTTTGCTGGGGTATTCAAACTTTCTGCCTGTACTATATGGACTTTATTCTTAAAATTTAAAGTTTGATATAAATCCACTAGTTTCAAAAATAGTTTATTATTTCTCATATATTTATATGTATGAGTGTATTGTCTGCATGTACGTAGATGCACCTGCGTTATGTAGTGTCTATGGAGGTCAGAAGAGATTGTCAGATCCTCTGGAACTTGAGTTGTGGATGGCTGTTAGCTACCATGTGGGTGCTGGGGGTTGAACCCAGGTCTTCTGCAATAGCAGCCTTTGCTTTTAACTGCTGAGCCATCTTTCCAGCCCCTATGTTCACTATTTTAACTAAATGTATTTTAGTTTCTTAGTATGTAGCTATGTATGAATACTCTTTAAAAAGTATTCTTTTTCATAAATCAGCCAAATCTTTTTGAAATTTAGCATATTTGTGTAAAAACACATAGATCTTCAGAGTAAGCATGTCTTTGTTATCATTCTCAACTCAAGAAATGGACCATTAACAGAACCCCAGATCTCCCTGAACCCTTTCCACATTGTCTTCTCAACCCTAAGAATTGTCATTACCCTATAATATACTGTGCCTGAGCTCTGTTTTTTAAGTTTTGTAAACATAGTGTGTATAGACAGCATGGTGGGTTTTGTCTCTGTCATCTTTGCCCAGTATGCTTGTGGGATCCAGCCATGTTAATAGATAGAGTTGCAATTATCTGCTCTCTTGTGTAATTAATTGCATTATGTGACTATCAGAATATTCTAACTTAGGTAGATATTTGGTTGCTTCTAGATTGTGGCACAAATAATGTTGGTATGAACATGTGCATCTTGGTGAATATGTGCATGTTTCTTCTGGGCCTAGGAATGAACAGAGCTTTGGTTTTAATTATTAACTTTATGAAAATTTTAGTAAAATTTTAAGTTCTTTAATCAGAATAACTTTCAAAGCTCATTGAAAAGTTAAAAGTACAAACAAGCTTCCTGACTCTAATAATGATATTTTCTGGAAACATGTCTGAGAAATTTCCTTGAAATATAATCATCATCTTAAAGTTTCAGGTTTTCACATTGTCCTTTGACCCAAAGTTGTATCTTTCTAATGTATTTGACTTGATTCTTTTACTGAGAAAATGTAGGAACTTCAAATAATTTTTATTGGCATAATAACACTACCACAGGACTGGAAATAAGGATTAGGAGGAGAACTTTTGGCTGGGTGTGGTGGCATATATCTTTAACCTAGTACTCAAGAGGCAGAGGCAGAAGGATCTCTGTGAGTTCAAGGGCAGCCTGGTCTACATAGCCAGTTCCAGGCCAGCTGGGGTTATAGGGAGAACTTGTCTCAAAAAGAACCCCTACCCCCCAACAAAAAGGATCACTTAAATTTAATTATAAAATACGCACCAGGCAAATACTCTTTCCCATGCTGAATTACAAAGGTAATTACAAAGGGTGCATGTAATTTGGAAACTGTATCTTTTACATTGAGCTTGTATCAACCTGTTTGCTCATTTCTACCTTTGTTCTTGCTATGAAAACACAATGTCTTTCCTGTAACTGATGCTTTCTAAGGTTTTGTCATTTGTTGATGCTTTTGCCAGTTTTTATGGAATTTGCCATGTTCTTAGATATATTGCTTTTGACATGGAAAATTATGATTTATTAGCATGAAGGAATATAGGAATAGCTCTTGACAATGTAAAAAGTGCTCAACCCTAAAGGGGGCATCTGCATCATACCCTTCACTCCTGTGCTCAGGGAAATTTGTAGAGGAGTGGGCTAAAAGACTGTAAGAACCCGTGGTGGTGGGTAATTACAAGGAAACTGTTTTCCAGATAGTAGGGCAGTTGCAAATATTTAATTCACAGCAGTTGTGACAACATGCCCAAGACCTGCTTAAGTTTTCCTACCCATAATGAAGGAGCCAACAGCATATCATAGCTGCTGGGTGAGGAAGAGTCAGTTTTCTTTAAGGTTGTGGTCCGTCGTAGTTTGACTACTCTCCAGACCTAGTTCCACACCCAAGAGTTTAGGGCAACACAAATTGGACTCTGTGAGAAAAGAGAAGATGGTGGAAAAGAAAAAAAGAACACTAAGATGAGTGGATAGGGAGGTGGAGTGGATCTGGGAGGAGTAGGGGAAAGGTGAATATAATCAAAGTTCATTGTATGAAGCTCAGTTAATAAAAAGTTTTAAGTAAAAAAGGAAGGCCATTTAAAATAGGTTTTTTTTTCACTGAAGTAGAGAAGCCAGGGTCATTCCTTATCTGCATTAAATTTATGATTGTCAAAGAAGAAACCTTGATATTCTAACCATTATATGATTATTTGGTACATTGTACCTCTTAAGGTGGAAGAAGCCAAACAAGAATTACAGGAAGTTGTTGAATTCTTGAAAAATCCACAAAAGTTTACTGTGCTTGGTGGTAAACTTCCCAAAGGTAAGGTATTTTCCCCTTTATTATGATTTGATATAAAAACTAATTTTATTTATGAATTTTATTTGATCATATTTTAACTGATTAAAATTTAGTTCTTAATTATTACTTGGAAAAATATGTTTATTCCACATATATAGTTCTGTAGCTACTTTTTGTTCTTTTGACCCAAGGCCTCATTATGTAGCCCTGGTGTACCTGGAACTTGAAATGTAGTTCAGTCTGGCTTTGGATGCAGAGATATACCTGCTCTGCCTTTCAGATACTGGGATTAAAGGCATCAATACCACACTGGACACTATAACTAAACTTTTTTTTAGTAAAGTTTGCTAATATGATTCTTTTGAGTTCCAAGAGTGGTACAAAAAAATAAATAAATAAAATAGCCTAATCCACACAATTTTTTTACATTTTTGTCTGTACATTTTGTCTACAGCTCTGAGGGCCTTTTTGTTGTTATTGTTGTTGTTTAGCATTTAAATATAAATTAAACATATAATGTTACTTTATCTGTAAATACTTGGGCATACATTTTCTAATCTGTATTCTATAATTAATAAAATCAGTACTTTTATCACGGATTTAAAAATGTTAAGTTCACTGTTCATACCCATAACTCAGTATTTATTCTAATGGTGTCCTTTGTAATGTCTCCTCCTCTGTTCCTGCTGTACTCCAAGTCAGGCACCAATTCAAGGTCACATAGAGCATTTATGCATTTGTTCTATTTTCTTTTATTTTTGTGTTACTGAGGATTAAACTCATTATCTTTAGATTTTAATTAGAGAAAGAGAGGATTTTTGAGCATAAGTAGGAGCTATAGAAATGATCTTTCATGTTTACATTTATGAGGACTAATTGCTAATTATTTATAACACTTTAATGTAAACATGTTCTCTCTTTCTCTCCTTTCCCATTAAAAATAGCATAACCCCCCTAACATGGGCCTTGGCTGGAAGATTTTTCTTTAGAATACATTTCTAGGAGATGGGTCCATAGTTCAATTGATGACAGAGTGATTACCTAGCATCCACAAAATCTAGTATTTGATTCTCTGCATGGTGGTACATGCCTATAATCCCAGCCCTTGAGATAGGGAAGCAGGAGGATCAGAAATCTGCGGCAACCCTGAGATACAGGAGACCCTGTTTAAAAAAGAAAAATATAAATTTCTAGAAATGGAATTGCTGAATTAAAGAGATGTAATTAATTTTTTCTTGTCTTTAAAGGAGGAAAGGTTTATTTTGGGCTCATGGTTTCAGAGGTTTTAATCCTGACCTATTGTTAGAGGCTTGAGGGGAGACTAAACGTCATAGCTGATAGTGCATTTAACATTTTTGTCTCTACACATTTTATGTGATGGAATAAAGAGGGCAGGGTGGAGCACGGCATAAGGTCCAAGACAAAATGTGCCCTCAAAGGCGTGCCCCCAGTGACCTACTTCTTGCCACTAGCTCTGATGTTCTAAAGTTTCTGCCCATGCAGTAGCATCAGTAGCTTAGGATCAGCCCTTCAATACATGAGTGTTTGGTAGCTATGTCGAATGATCCAAAGGTATTCCATTTTTAAGGCTAGACTTTATACTGCTAAACTGCTCTACTGAGAAATCTGCAGAAATTATTTCCATGAACTTTTCCTGATTAGGGGTACAGAGATGTAATGTCATAGAGTGATTATTTAAAACCATATTTATACTTAGTTGTAACTGAGCATTTTATAAATTTATGGAAAAATCTTGAAGTACTAAGATGTAATCTATAGAAATTCATAAATAACTTTAATGAACATCACCGAAACATGGCAATACCAGTTTAAGCCTCAGACCGTTTACGTCTTTTCTTTAAATTTTTTAAAATGTAAAAACCTCAGTACAGTTTTATTGCATTTTTAATGTAATCTGTACATTTACAAAAGTTTTGCACAAATCAGGGAATACAATTTTTCCAGTATCCTATGAAAAGCTTACTGGCATGAAAAGTTCCAAATATTTGGGGAACCTTGCAGAAGTATCACATTTAACACCTATGAACTATCAACCTAGACTCAGTGATAATAAACATTTTGTCATATACTCTTTTCTCTGTATGTGTGTGCATATATGCATGTGTGTGGGCTTCTTGAACATGTGAAAGAAAACTATAGACATTGACCCTGACTACTTGACATTTGAATATTTTAGTAAATGTCATCTAAGAAAGACATTGTTCCACTGATCATACCTAATTCCACAAAACTTAGTATCCCTTCTTTAATAAATGTACTCTCTATGGAGCCTTTGAGTTTTTTTTAATACCAAATGCCTATAATTTCCTTTTATGGAACTACATCAAATCAGTATTTCTCCATTATATTTAGCTGATCATCTTTTAATGCCAATTTTATATTGTTGAAAGTAGTTTGCATTCCTTTGCCTGAAAATTCTTTCCCAGTCTGCTTGTTAATGTGTAAACAAGTATATACTTAAATGATACAGGAAAACAAGTTGTAGAGAAAAATCCTGTAGTGAAGTATTAGCAGGAACAAACATGTTTTGCTCTGTTTGACAAAATTGATCATTGCTGTCTTTTCTATGAAGTATTGTTTAAATTAATCATTTGTTTTATTGGTTCATATCAAGGCTTTAAAACAATTGGATCATTCTTGTTTTCTTTTTCTTTTAGGAATTCTTTTAGTTGGACCACCAGGAACAGGAAAGACGCTTCTAGCCCGAGCAGTAGCAGGAGAAGCTGATGTTCCTTTTTACTATGCTTCTGGATCAGAATTCGATGAGATGTTTGTGGGTGTAGGAGCCAGCCGTATCAGAAATCTTTTTAGTACGTTTTGATGTATCTTTTAGACAGTGTTAAAATGTGTTAATTAATGGGAGAATAATGTTTTTCCTTCCCTTGGCAATTGCTTCTTGGGTTTCTGAAGTAGACACTGTGGAGCTTTAGTTGCAGATAGCTTAGTATGTAAGCTAACATCGAGCTGCAAACTTTTTTTTTTTAATTTAGAACTTTATTACTATGTGTATTCATGTGTGTATGTATGTGTGTATGGATAGGTGTATATGTGCATCAGAGCACCTGTGTAGAGGTCAGAAGGCAACTTTATGGTGTTATTTCTCGCAGTTCACCTTTACTTGGATTCTAGGTATTGAACTCAAGGCACCAGCCTTAGGTTGAGGCAAGCCTTGATGCTGGTTGATACATCTCATAGGCCCTGTACTCTTTTCTGAAACAGGCTAAAACATCATAGAACTAGTAGTCTGCTATTGAAAAGTTACAGTGGTTTTTCTTTCTTTCTTTCTCATTTTATTCATTAATCTGTGGCATGTAATTGAGTTATTAGCCTCAATTCTGATAATATATTTGTACAATTAGGAAGAATGAGTAGCTAGTTGTTTTTATTTTCTGTCTGTCTGTGGTATATCCTTCCATCCAACATTATTATTAGTACAACTTTATGTGTTTTTTACTGTTTTTTTCCTATAATTTTTTTTGACCTTTGATAGTCTTACAGGTTTTAATACTTAAATGATTATATTTAAAAAGTGTTGAAGTCTTTCAGCTTATTTGATTCTTTTCCTGTTTTCATAGGGGAAGCAAAAGCAAATGCTCCTTGCGTTATATTTATTGATGAGTTAGATTCTGTTGGTGGGAAGAGAATTGAATCTCCAATGCATCCATATTCAAGGCAGACTATCAATCAGCTTCTTGCTGAAATGGATGGGTAATTGACTCTTTGAAATATAATGATACCTTTTGAAAATTAAGATTTGTCTCATTTAAAAAATCATTTAGAGTAACAGGTATCACACAGTATTTGATATTTTCAGACTTGATTTTATCCAAATTCTTTCATGATGGATTTGGTAAGATTATATAGATGCTAAGATGATATATAAGCAACAGAATTATTCCTCTTATAAGAAGCGAAGTTTTTCCTCTCAGTATTGTACTTCTTCCATTATTAATTGATGTATCAGCTCTTTTAAAATTCTAACATCTATACCTATTGTCATTGGTTCAGTTTTATTTACAAGAAGAAAACAGTGTTTCAAGTTCATTAGTCTATTTAAAGAAGGAACGATGTGGGATGTGGGTATAGGTCAATGGTAGAGCACCTGTCTAGTATACATGTGTCCCTGAATTAGATCTCCAGTATTGCTCACCATCCCTCTCCCCTCAAAAAAGTAAAAAGATGGTACACTAGTTTCTGCACAATTGATGGTTGAGTATTATAGGAGAGATAAAGCTTACATCACTGTTTGTTAGTGTGAGGCATTTTGGAGCCAAATAAAAATTTAAGAACAAATAAATTGAATTGGTAAAGTTGAAAGTAACTTTTCAAAAATTTTAATTAGGTACCCAAGTCTTTTATGTCAGGTTATTTTCCTAAGTAGAACACATGGTTTGTGGTATATGTAATTGGTAGTTTATTATCAGTTTCTTCTCTTAGCTGCCATTATGGTTTACAGTGAAGAGTTTTGTATATAAGTATTGTTTCATGTATGTTGTGCTTCAGTTTTCAGTAAAATGTACTTTTAAATTTCCCTCTTAATAGCTTTAAACCCAATGAAGGAGTAATCATTATAGGAGCCACAAACTTCCCAGAGGCATTAGATAAGTAAGTATAAAAAGAAAAAAATTGTGAAGTACTTTTGTTACAAAAAGTGGTAAGAGGCCTATCACAAAACATATTACTTGGTATATTATAAAATATATACTTGTATATTACATAGTACATTTATGTGAAATGTTTAAAATAAACATATTCAGAGATGAGTTAGCTTAGTGGTTGCCAGAGACTTGGAGGGATCAGATAACTACCAATGGGTTTGGAATTTCTTTTTTAGAGGGAATATTCTAAAATTATATCTAAATGATACTTGTCCAGCTGGATATATTAAAACTCAGTGAATTATGTATTTTCAATTCTGAATTGTTTCAATTATAGCCCAATAATATTGAAAACATGTATCATGTTTAAATAGAACACATATACTATTTTGAATGTTTTCCCTGCACGCAAGTACACCCATATTATGCAATGCCTGTGGAGGCCAGAAGAGGGCATTAGCTTCCCTAGAACTGGAATTAATGGACAGTTGTTAACTGCCATGTTGGTGCTGGGAACCAAAACCTGGGTCCTCTGGTAGGGGAGCTGCCACCAACATAATTGCCTGAACAAATAAAAAGTGTAACTCTTAGATTTAATTTTTAAGAATGGGTCTGAACTTGGAGGACATTTGTTTCCCCAGATGTTGTTTGGAACTATCTCTCTCCTGAGTACTAATGAAACTTTCTTGCTGTAACTCTGTCCCTGAAACTCTATCCCAAGTTCAGCCCCACCCATAATTCATTTTAAAATGTTTTTTTTTGGTTGTAGAAGTACAAGCTTGGCTCCACCCTAATCTTAATAGACATCTAGACCTTATATCTCTAGTTGTGGAATAACTCATTCATCCAAGATCAATCCTCCTAATCTCCCCTGTGTGCATGGAAGTGCTGCCTTTCATCGCTTGATATATTCATTAACAAGCATACCCACATTCATTCATTTATTCTTTACCTTTTGGGTAGAGTTTCAAATTAAGATTTAGATAGTGCTTAAGAACATTAGCTGCTCTTGTAGAGCTTCTGGGTTTGGGTCCCAGCACCCACATGACTAACAATAGTCCATGTCTCCAGTTCCAGGGGACGCCCCCTCTAGCCTTTGAGGACATTGCACACATGTGGTACACTTACATACAAACACTCAGACACGTAAAAACAAAAACATTTTTTAAGGGTTTTTTTTTTTTTTTTTTTCTTTTGGAGCTGCAAAGCTGGCTCAGTGTTTTAAGAGTATATACTGCTGTCACACAGGACCCAAGTTTAGTTCCCAGCACCTTTGTTGGGCAGCTCACAACCAACTATACCCTAGATCTAGGGGAGCTGACGCTGTCTTCTGCCCTCCATAGGGTATCCATACTCACATGCACACCCTGGCCCCATGTTTATAATATATACAGATATAATTTTAAAAATAGAGCCAGGTCGCCTCCCAGCACCCAGGAGACAGAAAAAATGGACCCTCTGTGAAATTGAGGCCTACCTTGTCTACATAGTGAGTTCAGTCTGGCTGGGGGTAGAGGGAGACCATGTCTCAACCCTCACCCCTGGCAATAAAACATCTTAAAAAAAAAAATGTTTTAGAAGCTATTTGTATTTTCATGCAATCAGCAGCTTGTCTTTTTCTAACAAGCATCCTGACACTAGATAGCAGTTGACATGGGTGTGTGGTTCTTATTCTTCTATAGAATTGTTTCTTGACTGTTCATGTAATTTGATTTTTTAATTTTTAAAAAATATTGTATTTTTATTTTATTTGTGTTATGCCTGCATGCATGTAAGTGCACCTATGTGGTGCAGTGTCCTCAGAGGTCAAAAGAGGGTCTTGGGTTTTCCCAGAACTGGAGTTATGGATACTTATTAGCCTCTATGTGAGTGCTGGGAACTGAACCCAGGTCGCCTGCAAGAGCAGCCAGTGCTCTTAACTGCTGAGTCATCTCTCCAACCCCATATATTTTGTTTTTGAGAGTGTATGATGCCTTAGTTATATATATCAAAATGAATCTTTTTCTATCTTATGTTTATTATTACTGTAACTGTTACTATTTCATGCTGGATTTCATTACTTAGTTCAGATTTGCCTGGGGCTCCTTCCTTAGTTTCTTCATTACTGTGATTGTAGGCATGTACCACCGTGAACCTTGTGGGGTTTTTTTGTTGCTTTCTTTTTTTATAGTTTTTTTATTCCGTATGTATGAGTGTATCATCTGCATGTGTATACTTGCACCCATGTCATGCCATGCATGCGGTGGTTAGAAGGTGTCAGATTCCCTGGAACTGGAGGAACAGATGGTTCTTAGTTGACATGTGGATGCTGGAAATTGAACCTGGGTCCTTTGCAAGAGCAGCCAGTACTTTTAATCAATGAGCCCTATTTCCTTCCATGTGGTTTTTGAAACTGTCATCTGGGAACCATCTGATTATTTGTAGTCCCAGAGCTTGATCTCATCTGTGGTTGCCATCCTCTTCCCATCAGATGTTTAGAGTGTGCTAGCATAGTCAACCTAAAAGTTACATTCTTTTTTTTATTCATTTTCCTTTAGTGCTTTAATTCGTCCTGGTCGTTTTGACATGCAAGTTACAGTTCCAAGGCCAGATGTGAAAGGTCGAACTGAAATTTTGAAGTGGTATCTCAATAAAATAAAGTTTGATAAATGTGAGTCTAATTTTTTACTATAAACAGTAATATGGAAAATGGAAATACATCTAATCATCCTGTTTGTGGTCCTTTCTTAATTTATGTCTCAGAGGACCAGATAATTTCTAAATCCTCTTTATTGTCATTTGTATGTCCTTATAAAAGTTTACTCCATAATTCTGTTTCCAGGAAATTCTGTCATCTTGAATTCTGATTCCAAAGGATGTTTTTGGTTGAGGTGTGCAGACAGGCATAGTTGAAAATGTACATATGTATAGATTTTTAAATAAAAATGTTGAATGGGAAAAGAAGACTGGGAAGAAAACAAAGTATGAAACAGACACATGGAAGTAAGGGCCCACTTGAGGTTCAAGTGAAGGTATTACAGCTGTAGTATTTTCAGAGATAGTTCTTGAGTCAACTCATAAAATTATATTGTATTTCAAGGTGCAATTCAGAGAACAGAATTTTATCAATTGATATGCTTTTTCAGTTTGTGATCAGATTGAAAACAGTATAGGTTATTTGAAGTTTCTCATGATATTTCCGGCAATTCCACTTTTTTTATTGTTTGGTTTTTATTATAGTTAACTATACATAACTTTTATTGGTTTGTTTTCCATTTTTAATATTTTAGCACTTAAAAATTACTAAAATTTTAGTTTAAGTCATAGTCATAGTTCAGGATAATTGTGTTCTTTTTACCTCTCAAATGTGAGTTCCTTGTGATTAACTTCCATTTAGTTTTGAGATTTAATATTGCTTTCTCTTTTCTATATAGCTGTTGATCCTGAAATCATAGCTCGAGGTACTGTTGGGTTTTCTGGAGCAGAGTTGGAGAACCTTGTGAACCAAGCTGCATTAAAGGCAGCTGTTGATGGAAAAGAAATGGTTACCATGAAGGAGTTAGAGTTTTCCAAAGATAAAATTCTAATGGGTAGGTCTTTTGTACCTCTTTCCCCTTTCTTCTTCCCTTTCTCCTTCTTCCTGACCTCCTCCTCCCTTTTCCTTTTTCTCATTGTGTTGATCTTATTTCCTGTGCTGCTGTAGTGTTATTCAGAAAGTCCATAACTGTACTTTTAAGTTGAGGCATGCTCTTGACCTAACATTTTCACAGTATCACTTATTCTATTGAAGTCTTTGATCCATGATCCATTTGGTTGTTTTCTGTAGGGTGAGAGATAAAGGGTGTAAGTTTCATTTTTTTCTGCATGTTGAAGTTCAATTTTTCCAGCACCATTTGTTGAAAGGATTGTCTTTTACTCCAGTACATAATTTTGGTGCCTTTCTAAAACTAAGGTACCTATAATTGTGTGGACTCCTATCTGGGTCCTCTATTCCATAGATCTAAGTTTTTTTTTTTTTTTTTACCAGTACCATGCTACTATGGCTCTAAGGTGTAAATTGAGATTAGAAATAGTGATGCTCCATAGTATTATTTTTTTGTTCAGGATTTCTTTGACTATCTAGGATCTTTCGTTTTTCCATGTGAATCTTGAGATAATTTTTCTGTTTGTAAAGAATCGCCTTGGAATTTTTGTTGGAATTGTATTAAATCTGTATATTACTTTTTATAGCATGGCCATTTTCACAGTTTTGATTCTTCCAATCTTTGGGAGGTCTTTACATCTTCTAATGTCTTCCTTAGTTTCTTTGGTATCCTAGTTTTTGTTATGTGTTTCCTTGATTAGGTTTATTTCCAGATACATTTATTTAAAATGGGATTGCTTCACTGATTTCTTGTTCAACTATTTGCCACTGGTATATAAGAAAGGTGCTTTGTTTTTTTGTATCAATTTTGTATCCTTTCATTTTGCTGAAATTATCTGCTCTTAAAGGGAGTAGAGTCTTTAGGGTTTCTTTTGTTTGAATCATATCATCTGTGAAAAGGTATATTTAGAGTTCTTTTTCTGTTTTGTCTATATTATTTCCTTCTCTCTTAATGATCTTCCCAAAAAACCAGTTTGTATCCTTTCTGTAGTTTCTGTTGCCATTTATATCTAACTTCATTCTGTTGTGGTTAGATAGAATAGCACATGTTATTTCTATTTTCCTATATTGTTTACTCTTGCTTTTTGTCCTAATATGTGATCAGTTTTGGAGAAAGTTAAATGGATTGCTGAGGTGATTTTTTACTCTTCAGTGCTTTGGTGGTATGTTCTATAGATGTCTGTTAGTTCCATTTGATTTATGGTGTCATTTAAATCCAATGTTTCTCTGTTTATTTTTTGTCCAGATGACGTGTCTTTTGGTGAGAGTGGACCTGTTTATTGGTGAGAATGGGGTGTTGACATCACGCAAAATCATTGTGTTGGGGCTAATCTGGTTTTACTTCTGGTATTTATGAAATTTGTGTACCTGTAATTGGTGTTTAGACTTTGTAATATGTGTTTAGACTTTGTAATGTCTTCTGGATGGATTGTTTCCTTATGAGTATGAACTGATCTTATTCTCTTCTGGTTTTGGTTGTAGTTTATTTTGTCAGATGTTAGATTAGCTACTATGTCTTCTTTTTTCCTAATTCCCTTTACTTGGATTTTTTTTTTTAGTCCTTTTCCTCTAATGTGTATATTTTTGATGGTGAGGTGTATTCCTTGGAGGTAGCAAAAAGTTGATTCCTGTTTTCTAATCCAGTTTGCTAGTCTTTTTATTGTCAAATTGAGACTGTTAATATTCAAATTAATGTTAAAAAGTGTGTATCCCTATTATCTTGTTATTTATGATGTTTTCTTAGATCTGTTTTGATTAATTGTTAATGTATTGCTTATTTATTTCCTGTGATCTGTTGGGTATATTTATCTTTCTCTTCAGAGTGAAGTATTCCTTCTAATATCCTCTGAAGAACTGGCTTAGTGACTATACATTCTGTTATTCTGCTTTTATCATGGAAGACTTTTAGTTTTTCTTCAATTACAATAAACAGTTTCGTTGGTTAGAATAGTCTGGATTGGGAGTTGTGATCTTTCAGAACTTGGAATACATCTTTCTAGGCCTTTTCTGGCAGTGGTTTTCTCCAAAAATTAGCTACTGTTCTGATGGGCCTGCCTAGTGACTTGATCCTTCCCTCTTGGAACTTTCAGGACCTGTTCTTTTGCCTGTGTTTTTATTGTTTTAACTGTAATATGTCACGGGGAGTTTCCTTTCTAATCCTGTCTATTAAGTGTTCTGTGGGGTTCTTATATTTGGGTGAACATCTCTTCCTCTTGATTCAGTTAGTTTTTCCTCTGTTGAGTTTTAGAAATATCTTCTTTGCCTTTGGTGAGGTTATTCTTACCTTGTCCATAATTTGAAGATTTGGTCTCTTCATGGGGTCCTGTGTCCTTCCAGTTTTGGGTCATATATTTTTTAAAAATTTGTCATTGACCTTTATTTACTGAATGATCCAGTTGCTGCTCTACCTTGTCTCACAGCCCTGATCTTTTTTTTTTTCCACATGCTCCATTCTCATGGTGAGGCTTTCCACTGAGTTTTTAATCTGGCTTACCAAGTTTTTCATTTCCAGCAACATCTCTGTTTGACTTTTCTTCAGTAATTCTGTCTCTATTGAATTCAACTTTCAGATCTTGCAATCTTGCATTGACTTCCTTTTTTTTAAATCCATCTCTTTGATTTTGTCCTCTGAGTACATGCATGCATTTTTTGACTTGTTTCAACTTAGTTATTATTTTGAATTTGTCTAGAAGTTTTTCCAAAAGATTCTCGTCATAAGCCATTACTGTGGAATTAATTTATTTTTATTTCATTTCTTTTTATTGCATTGTGTATTTCATACAGAATATTGCAATCAATTTTAATCATCTTTATACCCTCTTCCCTCCTGGCACCCCTCCAATGCCCCCCAACTAGAGCCCATACATTCTAATCGGTTGCCAATATTTCTTTAGCAAAGATTGCGGTCTGCTACCCGTGTCTCCTTCCATGCTGGGTTTTTGCCTACTTGAGTTTCTGTGGGTCTTGAGCATGCTGAAATCATTTTTGTAGGTTCAGATGAACAGGGTCCCAGGAGATTGTAGGATTCTATTTCCATATGGTCACCTACCTCCTTACTGGCTCTTAGAATCTTTCTATCCCCTCTTCTGCAATGGCCCCTGAGTTTTGAGTGAGTGAAACTTAATATAATAGTCCTATCAAGGCACCCACGCCCTGCAGATTCCTAATCTCTATTCTTTGGCCATTTTGTAACCCTTTGTGCTACTGGCATGTGTTGCATGAGGGAGCTGTATTAATCAGAGTTGAGAGATTCATTAATGGCCTCTATATCCCTTGTTTCATGTTTCATGAGCCTTGAGTGTAGAGGTTGAATTGTAGATACGTCCCTTAGGCACAGGCAACTCACAGACAGTGTCTGTGTGTGTCCAGTTGTGGTATAACCGAATGAAATGGCAGAATCATTTTTAGTTTGTTAAAGAGTTCTCCACATTGCTTTCCATACCTCTATGCACGAGTTTATAATCCCACCAGTGCTGAATGAGCATTCCCCTTTCCATGCAGCCTCTCCAACATTTGGTATCATTTATTCTCTTGATCTTAAACAGTCTGACTTGGGTAACATGAGATCTTAAAGTGGTTTTAATCGGCATTTCTCTGATTATTAATTGTGTTGAACACTTTTAAAGATGTTTCTTAGCCATCTTTTTTTCTTTTTTGAGAATTTTTTGCTAAGAGCCTTAGCCCATCTTTTAATTGGGTCACTTGTTTTCTTGAATCTTTGTTTTTTGAGTTCTTTATTTTGTACATTAGACCTGTTAGATTAATTCTTCCAATCCATGATCAGGGGAGGTCCTTCCATCTTCTGGTGTCGTCATCAATCTCTTTCTTTAAAGATCTACTGTTTTCATATCTTTAGTGTCTTTGGTCAGGTTTATTCCAAGATATATATATATATATATATATATATATATATATATATATATCCTTTTTTAAAAATATATATATATATTTTTGAGGCTATTGTGAATGGGAGGGTCTTCTTGTACTCTTTTTCCAGTTGCTTTTTATTGGATAGAAAGCTGATTTTTGCAGATTAATCATTTCTAGGAGTTTTTGGTGGAATTTTTGGCTTCTCTTCGGTGTAATATCATATCATATGCAAAAAAGGGATAATTGGACTTCTTTTCCAATGAGTATTCTTTTAACTTCCTTCTCTTATTACTTTAGCAAGTGTTTCAAGCACTATAATCAAAAAGAATGGAGATATGGACAGCCTTGTCTGGTTCCTCATTTCTACATTTAGAATGGTGTTGACTGTGGGTTTGTTGTGTGTAGTTTTTATTGTGTTGAGGTATGTTCCTGCCAATCCAATTCCCTCTAGGACTTTTAACAGATGCATGTTGAATTTTATTAAAACTCTTTTCTGTATCTATTGAGATGACCATGTGATTTTGTTCTGAGTTCATTTTATGCTTTATGATGTTTATTGACTTACGTGTATTGAACCCCCTTGCATCTTTGGAATAAAGTGGACTTGATCGTGGTGGGTGATCTTTTTGATGTGTGTCTATCTGCAGTTTGCAAGTAGTTTGTTGAGAATTTTTGCATATGTGTTCATTAAGGATATGGGTCCATAGTTTTCTTTTTTGGTTGTATCTTTATGTGGTTTTGGTATTAGAGTGATGCTGGTTTCAGAGAAGGAATTTGGGAGTTCTCCTCTGTTTCCATCATTTTGAATAATTTAAATAGTGTTGGAGATAGGTCTTTTTAAATGTCTGGTAATATTCTCTTGTGAATCCATCTGAGCCTATGCTTTATTTAGTTGGAAGGTTTTATATTTATATTACTGTTTCATTTTCCTTATAGGTTATGGGTCTGTTTAAGCTGTTGATTTTTTTTCTTGGTTTAACTTTGGTGATTTCCCATGATTTCAGATACACATCCATTTCTTTAAGGTTTTCAAATTTAATAGCATAGAGGTTTTAAAGTATTCCCTTGTACCTGTTCTGGATCTTCTTATTGTCTGTTGCAATTTTTTCCCTTTAATCTCTGATTTTGTGTTGTTCTTTCTTTCTTTTGGTTAACTTGGCTAAGGGTCTGTCAGTCTTGTTTATCCTTTCAGAGAACCAGTTCTTGGATTCATTGATTCTTTGTATTGTTTCCTTTGTTTCTGTTTCATTAATTTCTGCTCTGAAATTTGTTACTTCTTTTTGTCTGCTGGCTTTGGGTTTCATTTGTTACTGCCTTTCAGGATTCTTGAGTTGTAATGTTGTCATTTATTTCTGCTCTGATTTTTTAATGTAGACACTTAGAGCTATAAAGTTCCCTTTATGACTGCTTTTAAAGTGTTCCTGATGTTTTTTTGTATTTTATTGTCCTTTTCGTTTAATTCCAAGAATACTTTTATTTCTTTCTTAATTTCTTCTTTGACCCATTTAGCTTTTGGAGTGTGTTGTTAGGTCTCTGTTTGTCATGAAGTTTACTAGGGTTTCTTCTAATGTTGATTTTAAGGTTTATTGCATTGTAGTCTGATAGAATGCATTTGGAATTATTTCAATTTTTTGTATTTGTTGAGGTTTGTTTTGTGCCCCAGTTTGTGTTCGATTTTGGAGAAAGTTCCATGGGGTGCTGAATAGAATGTGTATTCTTTGATGCTTGGGTAGAATGTACCCTAGATGTCTGTCAGGTCCATTCAATATATGATATTCTGTAATTCAGATGTCTCTCTGTATATTCTCTGTCCAGTTGACCTGTTAATGGAGACAGTGGAGTATTGTAGTTCCCTAATACTAATGAGTTATGATTAATTGCCTAAAATCCCATAGTACTGATTTTATGAAGTTGGGTGCACCACACTTTGGTCCATAAATGTTCATGAGTGTAATACCTTCTTAGTTAAATTTTCCTTTAATCAGAATGAAGTGACCCTCTTTATCTCTTTTGATTAGTTTTAGTTTGAATTCTATTTTGTCAGATACTAGGATGGCAACTCCTCCTTGTTTCTTGGTGCTATTTGCTTGGACTATTTTTTTCCCATCTTTTCACCTTAATGTAGTACCTGTCCTTGAAGGTGAGATGGGTTTCTAGCAGATAAAAAAAGTTGGATTTTGTTTCTTGAACAACTAGCCTGTGTCTTTTGACTCGGGAGTTTAGTTCATTGATATTTAAAGGTATTATTGAAAGATGTATATTGGTTCCCATCATTTTAATTTCTGTTTGCATTCTTGGTCTAACTTGGTGTTCCCACATTTAGTTTCTTTCTGTTACCCTTTGGGTATAGTCATTCTGTTCTTCAGCTCTTTGTATTGCTTCAAGTGTTCTCTGAAGGGGCTGATTTTCTGGACATGAATTCTTTCAGCCTATTTATGTCATGGAAGATATAGTTCTTTCTCCTTCAACTATAATGACATTTTTCCTGGGTAAAGTATTCTCATTGGCATCTGTGGTCTTTTAGAGCTGGGAATACTTTGGTACAGGCTCTTGTGGATTTCATAATTTGCATTGAAAAGTCAGCTGTAATTCCGATGGGTTTTCTTTTATATGTGATTTGCTGTTTTTCTTGCAGTTTTCAGTATTCTCTCTTTGTTCTGTACATTTAGTGTTTTTACTGTGATATGCTATGGGGAGTTTCTTTTCTGGTCCTGTCTATTTGGTGTTCTATGTGCTTCTTTTATTGGTATGGGCATGTCTTCCTTAATTGTGGGAATTTTTTTTCTATAGTCTCGTTGAAAATCTGGTCAATACTATTATCCTGAGATTCTTCTCCTTCCTTTATGACTGTGGTGCATAAATTTGGTCTTTTCATATTTCCTGCATTTTCCCTTCCTGTGTTTTTCTAAATTTTTCATAATCTTTGCTTTAGTAGTCTGATTCTTCTACTTTACTGTCAGTCTTGATATTCTGTTTTCCATCTCATTCATTCTGTTGGTGAGGCTTTCTCCTGTCCTTTCAAATTGGCTTATTGAGTTTTTCACTTTCTTCTTCATTTCAGCCTAATTTTCTTCAATACGCAGTCAAAAGTTTATCTCTATCTTCTTTTAGTTAATTTGTTTGTGTCTTCTTCCTTGAATTCTTTATCATGTTTGTGATTGTTCTGTCCTGGGGTATCTCTATGTGGATCTCATTGTAGAACTCGTGGGGCTGGTGACATTTTATTAGGGTTTTTCATATTATTATTTTCTCATTATGTTCTTGGCTTGTGGATTTCTTGTCTGTGATTCTGATGTGAGACTTGAATTGAAATCTGATTCTTTTTGTATACCTGATGTGACTTGGTTGTTTTCTTATTGGGTATGAAAAGCTGGTTGGTAGGGGCTTCACATTCTCTCTTGAATTTTTATATTGGTGGGACCAGATGACTCTAGTCCAACTGCTCGGTAATTTCTTCAGAGGCACAAATTAGGTGAGATCAGATGCTCTCAGGCTCTTTCTTAAGGTCTGGGTCCCAGCCAACAGGCACAGCACAATTTTGAATGATTGCTAGGCAGAGGCAGTCTGTAAAGGTCTGAGTCCCTACTTAATGCTATAGAAGCCTAGCACTGCAACAGTGGGAAGGGATGCAGAAGGTACCAATGTAGGGGGATGGGCATGGTGCAATTTGGAGAACTGATAGCCAGGCGGAGATAAGAGAGTAAGTAGTCCCGAGATCTCAGGGACTAAAAGTAAAAGTGTGTCTGTGCCCAAGACTAGAAGGAGAACAGATATGTGTGGGAATTGGTGTTCCTGTGGTGAAGGGGGAGTGGAGACACAGTGGGCAGGATCAGATTTACCATGGAAGAAGTCTGGTTTCTGGAATCCAAGACCAGTTGGGGGTGGGCCCTGCCATGGTAGAAGGCTGGTATTAGGAATATAAAGGCAAGTTGGATAATGAAGGCTCTGACAAACTAGACTGAAAAACTGAGCTGGTCTGTGTTTGGGGGATCGGGATTTAGTGGGTAGGTGTGGACTAAGAGTTTACTCCAGAGATCTGGGGTGCTGACAGCAAGAGCAGGCCTGTGCCCAAGGCTAAAAGGAGAACTGGAATTCATTATTTTTGACTAAGTCATAATATCTTGACCTTTGTATGTGTGTCTTGGTTTTGTCTCTGTGCTGTAACTTCCCCGTCTGGCGTTAGGTTTTTAGTTTAGCTATCTTCCTTTTTCATTTTTGCTTTTTAATTTGTGTTCTCTTTCGAAGGAGGAGAATGTATAATGTTAGGACAGGGCTGAGTCATAGGTAGTAGGGTTGAATATTTTTGTCTCTCGGATTGGTATTCAGAGCCAGAGGCCCCATCTGTATTCTTCTGAAGATCATGTTCTGTCTTGAGTCTCTTCTGGACTGCTCTTTGTGTCCAGAGAGTCCACTGTGAGTTGTTGAACTTCCTGTATGCCTCTAGGCCTCACTGGCTCAATGCTGTCTCCACTCTGGGTCTGCTGTGAGATATGGAACTCCTTCTGCCTGTGGATTTTAATCTTTAGCCATCTCAGTTGTCTTGCCTGGGTCCTCTGCTTTAGCTACAAGTTGTCGACTTCCCTGTGCTTGTTATCCTTACTTGGGTCTAGTCTGGTCTCTGTGTTCCTTTGTTTTTGTTTGCTATTTTATATTAATTGTAAATCTTAGTGATTATTGTTTGCAAAAGATAATGGTTTTTGTTGATTTAAATTCACCTTTGTATTTACCTTACTCTACCTGTTTTGCTTATTTGCTTATTTTTTAGACAGGGTCTCATTCTGTAACTCAAGCTGGCTTTAAACTCAACTATATACCCCAGGCTGACCTTGAACTCCTGGTAATCATCCTGCTTCAGCCTCCTGAGTACTGTTGGAATTAACAGGTGTGAACCCCTGTGCCTCTGTAATGCCTTACTTCCCTCTTGGCCTCTGTGTCCTCCTTTCTCCATCCTTCCTCCCCCTTCCCCTTCTCCTCTTCCTTCTTTTCATCCATGAACTCACTGTGAGTCCAGGGCTAACCTAGAACGTATTCTGAGCTCTGGAGTACTGGAATTGTAGGCGACCGGACCTAGCAGTTACATATACCTTCCTAGTCATTTGTTACTTTACAATTTTTATCTTAGGACCAGAAAGAAGAAGTGTGGAAATTGATAACAAAAACAAAACCATAACAGCTTATCACGAGTCTGGTCACGCTATTATTGCATATTACACAAAGGATGCAATGCCTATCAATAAAGCTACAATCATGCCAAGAGGGCCAACACTTGGACACGTAAGTTTTCTGTTGACCCTTTCCCCTAGCCCTTTTTCATGGTTTGCACAAAAGCCTCATGCATATGAAACTGACTTGCACGGTAGAACTACATCCTAGTTTCTTTTTTGTTTTGTTTTTATTTATTTATTTATTTTTGAGACCAGGGCTTATTTTGTAGCTCAGGTTATCCTAGAACTCTGAATGTAATCCAACTTGGCCTTGGAAACTTGTGGCAGTCCTCCTACTTCACATTCTGAAGTCCTAGGATTACATATGTGAATCATTTTGTGTTAGAGTGTCTCATTTTCTTGTAGCTTTACAAATTTGATTTCAAATCTAGTTTTCAAAAGGATCTTGTTGACTACTGTGCAACTTCCTAATGTTTTTGATACATTTTTACTTCCTGTATAATACTGAAATGATACATTTATAATAATTTTCTGTTCGTGCATTTTCATAATTTATTTCAGGTGCTGCATATTAATACCATAAAATATTAATTCAGAGTAACAAAATATAATTCCTAAATATTAACTCTTCAGCTAGACCTAAAGAGGAGCTGTCATAGTAACTGGTTCTGTAGTTTTCTAAGCTATATCTTGGTATATGCTTCATTTTCATATATCTAATATATGACCTGTTAAATATTTGTATACAGTTGAGGAAAACCAATCCTGTTGCAGCATTAAGCATGTATTATTTACAGTGTATACTTCTATAGAGACTTTTCCTTAGTTTCCATGTTGTTTTATCTTTAATTGCTTGTTGACCATCCCTGCTGAATGTCTTCTGGCTTTGGTATCAACATACTGAATGCTATTTATGGAAAGAGTTAAACAACTTTGATTATGAATGTAGCTATCTCAGAACTATGTGAGGCTGTCTTTCTTTATTACCTGGTTATTATTGAATTGCCTAGGTGTCACTGTTGCCTGAGAATGACAGGTGGAATGAAACTAGAGCCCAGTTGCTTGCTCAGATGGATGTTAGTATGGGAGGAAGAGTGGCAGAGGAGCTGATATTTGGTACGGACCATATCACAACAGGTTAGTTTAGATAGTGTATTTACTTCAAACTTATGTCTGCTGACTGAATATTTTTGTTAAAAAAAATTTTTTTTTTAAATGTAGGTGCTTCCAGTGATTTTGATAATGCAACAAAAATTGCTAAGAGAATGGTTACCAAATTTGGAATGAGCGAAAAGGTAATAGTTAACTTACATATTTCCATGGTTGATTTGTTAGTTAATGTGCTTTCCCCTTGTGTGATTTTTAATTACTTGTTCTACTAATATTCTTAAGCATTGTTCCACTAATATTCTGTAAGTAGCAAAGACAGTTTTCTGCTGTTCTCACTTACCTGCTCAGATATCATGAGTTAACAAAGTAATAACAAAAGCTGTAGCTTTTCATGTGACTTGAAATAACCTACCCTCTTGGTTTCCTTCTTTTACTTTTTCCATTTATTTCACATTCTCATATTTCTGTGGTACCTGAAGCACTTTTATGCTCTGAATTATGAATTTCTGAATTTGGGGGAAGTGCCAGAGTTTTCCAAGAAGGCATACAGAATCAAGACTTTTTTGTTCACATTTGCTATCTTAATTTGTTTTTATAGTTTCAAAAGAGTGACATTGAATCGCACTCAGCATATCTAATGCTGTCCCCACCCTCACACATAATGTTTGTTTCTTTAAGTGTAGGATAGTACTGTGTTAGATTTTTATTTTTTATTTTTTTGGTATTTTGGAGGTTCCTCTTAAATCATTTTATTCCCTTTGGTTTTAGCTTGGAGTTATGACCTACAGTGATACAGGAAAACTAAGTCCTGAGACTCAGTCTGCCATTGAACAAGAAATAAGGATCCTCCTACGGGTAATATTTTTCTGTGCTTGATTATTTCCTTAAAGACATAGTTTGCCTAAATGGTATTTTTAAAATGGTATAAAAATGGTATAAGGGTCAGGGTTGTAGTTCAGTGGTAGAGAGTGCTTCCCTAGATTCGATCCCCAGCACATACATAATGACAGCTAATGTTTCTTTAGTAGAAATCTCATCTATAAACATAAAGATGAAGAAATATTGAGTGGGCTCAAAAGATACTGTGTAGGGTTGGGGGTGTGGTTCAGATGGTGGAGTGCTTGCCTAGCTTTTATAAAACACTGGGTTTGACTTCCAACACTACAGAAACTAGATGTGGTGGTACATGCCCATAATCTCAGCATTTGGGAGGTAAAGACAGGAGGATTAGAGGTTCAAGGTCATCCCTTGGCCATATAAAATATTTGAAGTTAGAAATTGGTATGTTGGTCTGACATTTACTAGAAAGGTTGCTTAAATGTTTCATTTAGATACTGAGGTTCCCATCTCTCTTAAGGTAGCTCTTGAAATGGAAGAAAAGAGCCAGCTGAGGGCCATGGTCTACTGGTTTTATGGCTAATGAAGAGGGTTTTATAGGGCAGTATTCAAATGGTTTGATCTTCAAAGGAATAGTACTTTCTGCAAGAGGTATGTTAGTAATGGTCTCTAGATAGTGATAGGAACCAAGAAGTAGCTGGACTAAGACTAACAAAATTTAAGGAAAGTTGCCTTCCCAGGAAACAGCTATTCTTCCATTAGCTACAGGAGGGTAAAGAAATTGCTTTGCTTGGTTTTAGGGGGCCAGAGGGAGGTGCTGGTCTGAAACCTGCTATATAGACCAGGCCGGCCTCAAATCTCAGATCTGCCTGCCTCTGCCTCCTGAGTGCTGGGGTAAAGACGGACACCTCTGTGTGGTGCTTTTGCATTTAAAAAAGAGAAAATAAACATTCTGTAAGGTAGAGACTGAAACATTTTTGAAACCTTCTATTAGAATATCTTCATATAATATTTATATTCTTGTGCACAAGTGACTTGAATTTCAGAACAAATGCACTTTTTTGTAAATATAAACCATAAATCAATAGATATTTTTAAGCTACATTGCTTTTACTTCTTTTCTCCTTGTCTGTGTTTTTTGCCTCCCTATATTTCTGTTGCTCTATTTTTTTTTTTTTTCTGTTTCAGGAGTCATATGAACGAGCAAAACATATCTTGAAAACTCATGCGAAAGAGCATAAGAATCTAGCAGAAGCTTTGCTGACCTATGAGACTTTGGATGCCAAAGAGATTCAGATTGTTCTTGAGGGGAAGAAATTGGAAGTGAGATGATGATTCTCCATATGGATGCTTTGCTGGTTTTATTACAGGAATATTAATAGCACCGCAATCTCCTTTTGCAACATTCTCCAACCCCCATTCTTGACTTGGTATATAGTTCAAGGATGTGTAACACTTTGTCAGTCTTTGTCACATTCTCTGAATTTTGGTTATTCTCATGATGACACCTATTGCAGTTTAGCAACCCATAGCAAGTTTATTAATAAATAAAGAGCTACAAGAATTAAAAACAGATTGTTTGATGAAAAACATCAATCAGTTATATTGAAAGTAAGGAATGATTTTGTAATTGATTACTTGATGTGAGTAAAAATTGTGCCTTTATCTACTGGTATTTTAATTTGGAGGTTAAAATTATTGAAAAGCTATCATCTCTTGATAGTAACATTTCTCTTTGGTAAAGAGATCATGCCTTTGGGTGAATCATTTCTACATATTTCAGTGGGAATGCATTAAGATGTACTTAATTTAAATGTTCCTGATTGACCATATGAGATGGCCTTTTAAAGAACCTAATTGAATTGTAAGCATAAAGATTCAGTCTGAATTTAAATGATTAGAATGTTTTAAAAATGCAGCATGCATACTCAGGTTTTCTTTCAAATATTACTATGTAGCCGATAAAATTTATTTGAGAGGAACAATATTTTGTTAACAAGCAGCAAAGCTTTGTTCTGAAACTGTATAATTACATTTGATTTAAAAATCAAAATGAAGCCAAAAACTTAGTTCCTTTTAAAGTGGTTTTTCAACTTCCATGGGTTAGAAATGGAAGGCTTGTGCTTTTTATTCAGGTTTTGTCATTCTGAACATGTTACAGGATTTACAGATGAATTTTTATTTAACTCAATAGAACATATTTTAGAGCACATTGTATTGGTGTTTTAACCAATTTACATTCTTGAAATAACTATTAAAATTACATTCAGTTTTCTCATTTAGGCTGTATATGGTCTTCATTAAAGAAGATAGATGTGATCAGGGATTTTGTTTCATGATAGTCTTTATCTTAAAAAATATTGTTATTGATCTTTGAGAATTTCATGCAGTCTGTTTTGGTTGTATTTAGACTCCCTCTTTCATGCCCTCTATTACTATTAGTTTTTTTCAAGGCCTAGCAATTCCAAATCATTTGGCTCAAAATTTTAATCTTACTCAAAGTATATATCAAGTATTATTTCTAATTTTTTTTTCTTTTCAGAATATTTTTCTTTGGTTTGGTTGTTAACTGGCCTCCTCTGAGTATGACTGTGTGATATAGACATTGTGTACAGTTGACATCTCTGCTCAGGCTTTTTGATGAATTCTAGTTTATTGGGATTAGCTGTATTGTCTCCATAGTTCAGCAGTTAGCCAGAAAGTGATGAAGGGTTGTAGTTAGTTTTTCATTCAGTTTCTGGTCTTTGTTGGACTTGTTTTTAGACTTAACAGGTACATTCAAGTTTACTGTCTTTTGAGTTTTAGTTGATTTTATTTCTTCTGCTTTGTATGCATGCAAAAACTTTGACAGTCAAGTGTATGCGTATAGCTGGAGAGTTTTTGAACCTGAATGCCTGTGATAAACCTAGACTATTTCATGAGCTGCTTATCAACTTCTATGAGTTTCTCCTGTCACAGAAATCTCAAATACTTAGGTATTCCATCTTTTGTTTATGTGATGCCAAAAACCCACTGTAGGCTAGTATACTGCCTATTATTGTGATCACAGAATTAACCAACAGTGCATCAAATCAGGTGAGTCTCCTTGTGAAAATGAGAATAAGATATCACCTTCCCCCATTTTTAGTTCAGAAAGGTGTGTAACCTAGAGTAGCCCCAAACTGACCACCTTCCTGCTTGAGCTTCCTGAGTGCTAGAATTATAGGCATATTCCACCATGTCTAGGAAACAGTCCTTATTTACAGGATCTTCACCATGGTTTAACCATTGAACATGTGGTCAACAGGGGCTAGGAGCTTCCCTGAGTGGGCAGGACCACCACAGAATCATGTTTTCGTTTGAACTCCAGTGATTTTCAAGTCATACTTTGTTGTAGGTCTTCTGTGAATTTCCAGAGTGCTGGAATGTTTATTTCTGATGATTTTGTTCACTTTTATGGTTGATTTTCTTTTTTTAAAACTAAAAACGAATCTCTCCTAATACTTTGAAATTACATTCTAACTGAAGCATTTTAATTAGGGTAGTCTTAGAAAAGACTTTGAAATTTCTCAGAGCTATTATCCAAAGCCATCTGAATACCAGAATTGGATTTCTGGAATTAGACTCTCCAGCAGTCATTGCTTAGCAGAAACACCCATTTGAACCATTAGTCAGATGTGAAAATACTTTCACTTAGGTTAAACAAGTCAGATAAGAACAAAGAACCTGGTGGTAGCATAACAGTAAGAAAACTGCCTCGAGTAGGGTTTTCTGGGTCACTCTTGCCTGCATATCAACCAACAAAGCATAAAGATACAATTGCCTGTAAGGAATAGGGAACAAGCCTAGAACGTTTTTTTCGAACCCAATACTAGGGTTGCCACTAGAAATCCACTAAGAGATACACCCCACAAGGACTGGATTATGGCCACAGTGAGATGGACCAGAATTAAACCCTGTATTACTGTTAGCCAACTGTAGTAGTCATTGGCTCAGAACAAACAGGTAGGTCTCACTCAGTAGCCATAGGCTTAGATCCTATATTGGTGCTACATTTACTATGGCATTTCTGGGTTCAATGATCTTGGGTGTAGAGATTTCAACAGACCAGCCTAGAATATTTGTTTAGGCTTGCTGTTGAATGTCATCCTCAAAAACCAGGCTATTAAGGTAGGAATAAACATACCTTCAGTGTGCAGACAGCAGATTATAACCACAAGGACCAATAACAATTGAAAAAATAGTAGCAGACACAAACCAAGGAACAGCTTAGGAACGAAATGGAATTGTATTAAGCCTATCAGTGACAAATTAGATAAAATAATTGTTTTGAAAGAGACTGAGTCCCAAGAAAATAATTTTGAAATTTAGGCATTTAACAAATTGAAATACTTTTTTGAAAATCTTGAAGTTGGAAAATATTGTGACAGAATGTAAAATGAAGTAGAGAGCCGCAAGAGAAAAATTGTTAAAAATTCCATTAATTAAAGTATAAGTTCTTTGAAAATAAACAGGAATCTGCAAGACAACTGAAGATGTAAAGCCTTTGTCCCTGAACCTGATGACCAGAGTCATCCACAGAGTGGAAGGAAAGAACTGAGTCCCCCAAGTTGTCCATTCACTTCGATGTCTGTGCCCATACACATACAAATAAATTAATGTAAATTGAAACTATACCATCAAAGAAAAGAAAAAGGAATGAAGAAAACAGATTTTGGACAGCATAAAAGTAACTCTATGTCATTGCTGTTTGAAGGGGCAGAGAAAAAGGAATAGAAATCTTGAAGAGATAATAGTATAAAACTTTCCCAAATTGTAGAAAATATGTGTAGGTACAGAAACAAGATTTCTAACAGGATTGCCTGGTGACAGAATGAGACAAAAAGGATCCAGATATCAAGAGAAAAGCAACTCACATAAAGGAGATCCTAGATACTAAACAGCAGAATCCAGACCTGCTGAAAGTGGAAGAATATGTTCACAATACAGAGTACAAAACTGCCTGCCAAGTATATTGTACGGAGCTAAGCTGTTCTTCAAAAAACAGTCATTTTTCTCAGACTAAAGCTCAGGGATGAAATCACCTCCAGACTTGTACAAGAAGGAGAGTTCCTTAAGCTGAAAGAAATGTGCTAATAAAAATAATACACCTGAAAGCATGAAAGTCACTGACAAAAGTAAGCACATGGTTATGTGTCAAATGCTATCTGTAAATCATTATTCTTAGTATGAAGGCTAAAGGAAAAAATAGGTACAGTTCAAGCAGTTGTGGCATCAACTAGTCAAAGTTAAGTTTTCAGTTTAAATAACTATAAAGAAGGTTTCTAGGACAAAAGTATGTAAGATATTCTATAAACTGATAGTGGGAAACCAGTACATACTGTTAGAGAAATTTGAATAAACATAAAAATAAGAAAGGATTTGTAAAATAGAAAACCAACAAGTTGTAATAATAAGTTTATACTTATCAAAGGTTACTTTGAATGTAAGTGGACTAATTGTCCTAATAATAGTCAGTACTCCAGTGGGTAAAAAATAAGACCCAAGTATTCTGTTACTTGCATGGATATGTGTAGACAATAGAACATATGTCTGTACTCAGTGTTGAAGCATCTTACAAAGTAAATAAATGCTAACAGCTGTAGAGATACTGTTTTATAGTATGAGAATTTAATTACATGAACAAATCCTTTAGGTCCCATTTTCCTCCCAAAAGGAAACACCTCCTTTAGACTACACGGAACACTCTCTAACGTAAATTGTGTGTAAAGTCATAGTAGTCTTACAAATGTAAGAAGACTGAAGTCACAAATTATCTTTTCTGCTTACAGTATAGAACTAGAAACCAATACACTAGAAACTTTGGAGCCTATCAACAGAGAAATTAAACATGACTAAAAAGACAGGTGTGTCCTTGGGAATAAAACCTTGTATACAGTACCATGGAGAGATACATAATTTTCCCAGATTTCTGAAAAGTGATTTAAAATTACTTGTATGTTCTCTGCTGGGGAGAAGAAAGTCTCTAGATTTCAAGAATTGTTCAGTATAGAGTGAGTTGATACTGAGATCTGGAGGTCCAGGATAGAAGCATACATAGGTGGCTCTCCTGACTACATGTGGAATAAGCTTAAAATCAGGTTCATGGTGTCCACACTCATAACTAGTCATTTTTGATGACTGGAGTTAATATTTATATCTTTAAATACTTAGTGTGTAAGGTAAAGTCTATCATACTGTAAAAGTCCAAATGAAAAACTAAAACCTCTCTGGAAAAGACAGTATTGCATTCCACAAGTGTTGGTGGTGATGGCACCTCTTCGATCTAACAGATGCAAATGGTAATCTGTATTCTCTTTCTGCTTCAGTAGTCTTCCTTCAGCAACTGGGTAGATATGAAGAACACTAGAAGCCTGTGAACTCAAACAGCAGCCCCAATGACAGCGAATGTTGTGGGTGTACTCTTGTTGCCAGGACAGATTAATAATACTGTACATGATATGTGACTATTGATTTGATAGGAACTTTTTTTTTTCTGTTCAAAGTACAAAAGAGCCCAGAAATTCACCTTCCCATATAGTGAACTCTTTTTGGGTCATTTTGCTTCATGATTATATCAGCCCTTCCCTTCTTTCACATTCTTAAATGATCTATCTAAACATCTCCAGAGCATCACACTGATAGTCTTGACACCATGCTGATTAGATAAGCAAAAGAGACCGTGTCTTCTTTTCTGTTGCTGTGATGAGAATACCATGAAAAAAAGCAACTTAAGGATCTATTTGAGCTCAGAGTTTAAAGTACAGCCCAGCATGGCAGGGAAGTCAAGGCAAGGAAACCAGAGTTTGAAGTATCTGGTCAGATCACATTCGCAAACGGAGGAGAGAGGGATGAAGGAATGCTGCTGTTCAGTTCCTTTTCTCCACTTTATACATACTGTGATCCTCAGCCCAGGGAATGGTCCCACCACCAATTAAGATGGGTCTTCCTCCATCAGGTGGTGTAATCAAGGTAGCCCCTGAGCTATGTGTGGAGGCCCATATTCCAGGTGATTCTAGATTCAAGTTGACACCAGGCTGTAATGGTGATGTCCTTGGTAAAATAAAAAATGCCACTGCAGTGACATTTAACATAACTCTTGCTTAGGGTGCGTGTTAGGACAGTCTTTTCTCAAGACAGTAATTGTACTTATGAATATCCCTTACTCCATAGACTGATTTTAAGAGATTCATGTCTTGATTGGGGCCAGAGCAGATAAGATTCTTATTCTGTAGTAGGCCTGGCTGGCTAGGCTACTTTGGTTGGAGGATCACTATATCCTACCGTGTTAGTGGTGCCATTAGTGGAGAAAAGTTACAGTGAGGAACTCTGCTAGCAGGAGAATCAGTAATTCTTAAGAGACTGCCCATAGAGAAGTTATATGTGAGAGGGAAATGGCCTAACCTCACAGTCCTTGTGCCCAGTGATTGGCTGGGAGCAGCCTGGTAGAAGCAAGTTGGCTGTGAGATAATACAGTGGATAGAGAAGCACAGCTGCTGGAGACTGTAGTTAACTCTGCTTTCTATTTTAGGGTCTCCTTAAGATATCTGAATGTGTTCCATGCTATCAACCTGAGTCCAGATACAAACCACACAGTAACTTAGTGGAAGTTTAATATAAATAACTACTAAAGTAGTAGAGCAACTACAAAGATGGAAAAGCACTCTAAGGGTACTGTGATGATTAATCTCAATTGTCAACTTGCTGAGAGCTAGAATCACCTGGGAGATGGACCTGTCGGCATGCCTGTGAAGGATATTCCTCATTATTGCTAATTGGGGTGGGAAGGTCTGTCTTAACTGAGTGGGCCCATTCCCTGGGCATGAGTCCTCGGTTGTACAAGATGAAGAGTGAGCTGAACATTAGCAATTTATTGCTCTCTTCCTGATGTGGCTGCAATGGAACCAGGTGCTTCAAACTCCTGAAGCCTTAGTTTCTTTTCTGTTGCTGTGGTAAAATACCTTGACAAAAAGCAACTTAGGGGTCTGCAGATGGCACAGTGGTTAAGAATGTATTACTGGATCAGACGACCAGAATTTGGATCACAGCTCCTGCAGGAGGTGACTCTCAGATGACCGTAACCTCAGTGCAAGGGATATGTTCCCTTTTGGTCTCAGTGTGTGCATGAACAAATGCATGCATGCACACATACCCCTTTTATTTTTTTAAAGCAGCTTGGAAACAGCTTATGTTAGCTTACATTTCGAAAGGGATAAAATCCATTGTTTCGAAGATATGCCAATAGGCAGGGAAGGTGTGTCAGGAGCAAGAAGCTGGCTGAGCACATTAATCTGCACTTAGGAAACAGAATAGGAAATGGGGTCAGAGTATAAACGCTCAAAGCCCATTCCCAGTGTCATATTTCCTTCAGCAAGTCCCCGCCTACTAAAGATTATGCGTCCTTCTCTAACAGCACCACCAGCTGCGAACCATGTATTCAGATATATGAATCTCACTATGTTTTGATTTCCTGCCATGGTGGACTGTACTTGAACCATGAGTCAGAAATGCTTCCTCCCTTCAGTTGCTTTTGTCAAGATAATATATCACAAATAGGAAAAGAAACTTAAGCCTAGTGTTCTTAGGTTAGGTGGTGTTCTGATTTAAAAAGGCTGATTAGACCTCCTGCATGATGATGTGAATGAGAAGACTCAGAATAACAAACATGAGACTCTTCCAAAGAAAGTAGAAAAGCATCATTACAGAACAGCAGGACAGTGGCCTTCTGTGTGCATAGCACTGTGTTGTTTGAGGAAGCTTCACTGGTGAGAGTTATGTGATGCTTTAGTTTTATCTCTGCCCCTTGTTCTGCTGTGTTCTATGAGCCTTAGGTGTAGAGGTTCAAGTGTAGATCAACTCTAGATCTCTAGGTAGCCTGATCAGAATCCAGTGGATGAATTTGCACTGGGCACTAATGATTGATGGGATAGGACTTAATATGTGTGATAGAATACATGAGGTCTGACAAGGATTGGGGCGTAGAGGATGGGCAAGGGGTCTAAATTTGAAGAAATAAAAAAGTATAAAAATATATTCACATCATTGATTCTAGCTTGAATTAAATCACTTCTAGAATGATTTTCAAATGGTGATTTTGATATTGTTTCATTTACATTCTTCCAACAATAAGTAAAATAAAAATGCACAAATTGGGTGAGACAGGAAAGCCGATTATTTCGTTACTCATTTACCTGATAATAGTCCATTTCAAGATTATGATTCTGTATTGCTTTCACATGTGTCCATTATTATTTCAGTATTTTCTGGCACAGCAAAGATGTGCATTTTCTCTATTTGAGTCCTGGAATCCAGTGTTTCTCTGGAAGCCCTGATTTTGGTAGGTGTGCATACTGCTGTTTTGGTTGTCATGGCTTGTGGACTTCCCCAGTGTATAGGACAGGAAGTAGTCACGTGGGTATACAGAAATGCAATTTATTCTTACATGAGTCTTTATTCTGTAAGAAAGTGTATTGAAATCCATGAGTTCTGACTGTTGTTTCCACCGAACAAACCCACATGACTCCATCTAGTGTTTCCTTTTTAGATTTGTTTGAATTGGTTTTATTTATTAAGTTATCTATGCATGTTAATTGTATACATTTCTGGGATACAGTGTGATAAAACAGGACATATATGCCATGCTTATAATTTGGCCTGAAGATATTTTATAATTTTATTGGATATTAATATTGGTTAAGATTGGTATAGGACTCTTAATTAAACCTCACCCACCCATGGCTCAGGGACCATTGAGTAAGAGGAGGTAGAAAGATTATAAGAGCCAGGGGTGGTACATGACCATAAGGAAACAGAGTCTTCCAGGCTCTTGGGAACTTGCTCGTATGAACTTACAGCGATGGTGACAGCATGTACAAGACCCGTGCAAACTCAATTTGATAAAAACCAGCATAGATGTGGGGAAATGGGCAAGAGACCCCAACCTTAGCCAAGGAACTATTGGCAGTTAATTACTGCTGGGTGAGGGAGAGTTGATATTCTTTAAGGGAGTTACTCTAGATAGGCTGAACAGGTTCCATTGGATGAAATCACACTGAGAGACACCTGGGTACAAAGATTTGACTTGATAGGCTTTAACATATATGGCAGAATGTATGAAATCCTATAGACAAGCTATGAAGGTAGCCGAGAGTGGAGGGGGCCTAAAAACCGTTAAGACGTATGAAATCCACAAAAGTTCAATAAGAATATACATCGAAAAAAATAAAAAGATTGTGAGTGCTGATATACACTGGTCAGCCCAACAGAAAACCCAAAGAGGAAAAATGTGTCTGAGAATATAAACATAAAGTGGCACTTTGTTATTTTATTTTTTATTTCTTCATAGCTGGAATAAACACTATGTGAAAAATGACGACAGGAAAGTAGTTTAAAGAATGACTTCAGCACTGTAGCTCAGGAAGGCTGGAGAGGAAGCTCAGAGATCCTGCTAGGAACCTAATGGTGCTGAGGGCAAAAATGAATGTGTTATAAATCTCCAAGCTTCTCTCTGACCCCTTACCTAGTATTTAACAAACTCCAACCAAACCATATTATCATTAAAACACTGATGTTTTCAACAGCACATGCAGATCAGTAATAAAGATCATGATGTGACTCTGCTCGGCTGTGCCAGCGGTTGAAAATGCTTAGGCCAATGCTCTTTTACACAGGGTTCTTGTACAAAAGGGAGAGGCTGTGCTCTCACAGACTCTGGAAATGTGCTCACTTAGAAAACTGATTTTTTGACTTTGAAGTCTTGATGCAAACTATACAATAGTCATTCACAGTACAATTCTAGCTATTTAGAAGAATGCATTAAAATGCAACGTCTTTTAGAAGAAAGTATGTATACCTAATTGCAAACTGCACAAGTCAGGTACAAAGGTGGTGATTTGATTGGTTGTTAGAATCCATCTTGGGATGAGGGGAGACAGGAGACAAGCAACACTTTGTTGTGGCTCCACAAGGCTGAAACCAAACAAGTGTGCAGTAAGTAGTTGGGTGTCATGGAAGGGCACAGAAGTGCAAATGTAGAGAATCAATGACTAGGAAAATTAGAAATCATCCCTAACAGAGAGCTCCTGACATGTCACTGGGACAAAGGGAAGACACCTGCTATAGCCTCTAGACTTATGGGAAAAGGAAGGTCTCCATGAGCTCTTCTAGAGAATCTGGTGCCTTGCAAAAATAAAGCCTAAGACATGAAATCAGCAGTCCTTGGAGCAAACTGGCATTGTAGAAGTCATCCAAGAAGTAATTGAGATTACACTAAATTAGAACACGTTTGCACTGCCAGAGAAACAACAGTGTGAAAAGAAAGCCTACGGAATTGGAGAAAATCCAATGGGAATTGAGGATCGGCAAGATAGTTTTCAAAACCTCAAAAAATTCTATTACTTAAAGAATAGATAATGTATTCTATGAACGGGCAAATGAACTGAACAGACATTTAAAAAAATATCAAATACACAAAACAGTTCACTTTCTTTAAGGAAATGCAAGTGAAAAACATGTTGAGATTGCATTGCCTCCACGTCATAATGACCGTTCTTAACAGACCAAGTCATTCTCAGGAGGTGTGAATTTTGTGGAGTGTTGGGAAGGAACACTTACAAACTATTGGTGGTAGGCCGCTATGGGAATCAAACTTCCTCAAGCGCAAATAGAACTATCTTATGACCCTGCTATACCACTCCTAGGTACAGACATGAAGAAAACAAAACTAGCATGTAATAAAAATAGCTCAAGTACCCACGGGAATATGAACAGATAAAGAAAATATGATTCTACAAGTTACACCAAACACAGAATACTATTCAACCATAAAACTGAAATCAGCATGCAATTTTTTTTAATGGATAGAACAGTAGGACATTGTGTGAAGTTAAATAAGTCAAACTCAGAAAACACATTTTCTCTCACAAGTATTATCTAGAAATGAAGGACAATGAATGCTGAAGTGGGAGTATTGGTGGAGAAGAGTGAGACTGGGGGATGGGTGGGAGAGGGTCTATGAGAAACTGGATGAATATGAGGAAAGCACATAACATGTAATAAAATACCACAGCGAGTCCCAGTTCGCAAAATTAATAGATGACAATTAAAAGGGTAGAATTATAGCCATGTGCAAAGATTATTTGTTCTTGAAATACATTTTCTAAGCATTAGATTTTTCTTGTTACAGAAGATGTTAGGAATACTATTTCATGATTTATATAAAGTGTACATACTGCTGAGCACAGTATATGGCATTGAGCATTGATATTTAAAAATAATAAACATCCACTTTGTCACATTTTAAATGTCTGATATAAAATTCTCACTTTATTGGTTTTATTTTTTAGTTCGTTTTACTAGAAAATATCTTCAGGCTGTCCAGAGATGTTGGTCGTGTGTTTCCAAATAGCACACTGTTTCTTACAGTTATACAATGTAAATTGCTAAACTATTTTCCTTAGAGAAAAACAGTATGGGATAGAGGCTGTGACAGAGCCTCTTTAAGAGATCAAAATGGGCAATTAAAATATTTTATTATTTTTATTTTATATGTATGAGTGTATTGCCTGCATGTATGTAAATGCACCCCTGACAAGCAATGCCCTTGCAGGTCAGAAGAGGCATCATATGAACTGGAACTGGATTTAACAGACATTGTTAGCTGCCATGTGGGTGTTGGGAACTGACCCAGGGATTCTGCAACAGCAGCCAGTGCTCTTAACTGCTCAGCCATCCATTTCTCCAGCCCCACAGATTTTTTTTAAAAGGCAATACAATTCAGTTTTGCAAAACATATGAACAGTCACTGAGAGTAAAACTCACACTGATGTCCACAAGACACTCTGCAGTAGCCCTCACTCACATGGGCCATAACATTCCACAGAACTACTGGGACTTCTAGACATCAGTACTAGGCTGGCAGGGCGGGTATCGATGCATTGAGCTGAAAGCAGATGGTAGAGCAGGTGTTAACCTGGTACAGAGTGAGTACAGGACCATGTTTTAGGATAGTGCAGGAACTGTGAGCTCATGTGATTCTCCAGCAAAGAACTGAGGAACTATTGGACAGAAGATTCCTCTGGTTTGGAGGTCCTACTCATTTATTCTCTTTTGGGCATCTGTGTGTTTGTCTTAATATACTGTAGTGTTAGTGTCTGCAGAATTTCAAGATGGAAGCAGCGGGCACTAAAGCCCCCTTTGCTGCTTCTGCTCTCGTCAAAACTGACAAATTCTACAAGCTTAGAAATGCGCTGTATAAGAGGACTTTCATGAACTTTCTTGGTCTGAAAAACTGATAGGGTTCTTGGAGTTTGCTAGCAAGAGGGAGGCCGATGACAGTGTCTCAGCCTCTTCTGTCGAAGGTTGGCCTCTTTCCAGTCGTTCTCAGTTGATATTGTTCATAGTCCCTGTCTGAGCATCCAGGAGGGCTGCTGCAGGACTCCCAGATGCCACCCTCAACTCAGAATGTGTGAGCCTGAAGCATGGCGGATGCAGGCTGTGACCATCTAAGGGGGCTCAGAGACAATGTGGACTCAGGAGGGAGGGCTGAGAGGCTGGAGTGACGAAGGAATAAGCCATAGACTGAGGATACAGATCCTGGGATGTATTCAGGAGAGTCAGGGATGTGGCAGAGTTGGAGCTGAGGCCTGCTCTTATCAGAGCCCAGCAGCTACTGAAGGAGGAGTGGGAGTGGATGGGGAGAAGGAAGAAGGGAGAGAAAGAGGAGGACAAAGCTAGGGTGTCTCTGAAGGAAGAGAAGGAATGGGGACAAACTGTAGCAACTGTAGTAGCAGCCAGAGCCAGGTGGTGGTGCTCAGAGTACGGCTACAAAGCTGGAACCCAGAAAGCCACAGAGTATAGCTGTTTTCTTTTTATGAAACCTTATTTTAAAGAAAAACAGTAAATTTTATAGTTTTACTGGATTTAGAAGAAAATCCTTTGAGATCTGAAGTGATAATACAAACTTAATTGAAGATTGCATTGTTTTGGTAATAGGCACCCTTTATGTATGAGACTGTGGAAAACAGGATGATAAATGAGTTACAAAATATAAACACACACATAACTAGATGATAAAATTCAATCCCTGTGAACCATTCATTTTTCATTTTCTAATGTTGATTTTTGAATACTGAACATTTAATTCTTGATGAAGTCTCTCATTATCAAATACATTTTATTATTGGTTACAAGTGTAGTTTAATTCACATATACAGTTTTCATAAAGTGCCTCTATTATGAATCACAATTGCTATCAAATCACTTCTACTGCATAGGAATGATGATCCATTAGCATTCAAATTAGACAAATTCCAAATTCTGTTAAGTTATTCACATTACAGTTAGTAAAAGACTCTCATATTGCTTCAAAGTTATATATCTCTTTTCATATATACTTACATATATACTTTATAAAAGGAGAGTCACTTACATAAGATGGACATTACCCCTACTAGACACCTTAGGATAGTAAAGTTAAAGCCCAATACCAGGAATGGACTGTTGACACTGTTGACCAGGGGGTCTCATAGGCCCTCAAACAATACTGGCCATTGCTCCTGCTCTTGGTTACCCACCAGAACTTCATGGTAAAACCCTATTGCTGAAAACACTACATACATGAGCTGTAGAACAAACAAACAGAATCAATCTGGTATTGATTTTTAAAGTTTCATGTCTATTGGCTAGCATTCATAGTATATGAAGATGCTATGCCTGATCCCTGAAGAGAGAATGAATCTCTGTGAATCCTGTGAAGTAAACAACTTCCATGACAAGGTATGCTCACTCATGCAATACTGGCACAAATGGTATGGTTTCAGCAACCACTTGCTTATTGGATTTAAGGGATGCTTTATAAAATGGAATCTATACCGGATACTGATATCAGGCCTAGGGACCTGCGGTTGGACAGGTCAGAGGCCATAGGAGAGACTTAACTATTATTCTCCTAAGTAGATATAATATTACACTAATTCCTAATGACATATGACCCATCGATTAATGTAATTCTCAATTCTCAGCAGAAAAGCTTTCTTATCCAGCAGATGGTAATTAACAGAGACCCGCAACTGGGCAGTGTGCAGAAAAGAAGAGGCTGCAGGGTGCATTTCTCTGAATTTCAAACCTGCCTCCCAAGGTTCAGGAAGAATTGTGGGCAGAGGGGACAGAAATATTTTAAGAGCCAGAAATGGTGAATGACCACAAGGAAGTTAAGTTTTGCAGATAGTTAATCAGTAACTTAAAGTCACAGTAATGGGGACAGCATACGTAAGTCCCACGTAAACTCAAGCCAGACAAAATCTCAGCGTGAATGCAGGGAGGTGGGTCAGAAACTCCAGCCCAACCCGAGGAAGCAATGTCTGTGAGGAAGGGGAGAGTCAGTCTTCTTTAAGTGTGAGACTCTCAGTAGGTTGACCAGGCTTGAGTGGATGAACCCACGCTGAAGGGCATTTGGTTCCATAGGCCTATCTCTGTGTCTATGAAATTTGTCAGGAACTAGTAAGGGAGGGTGCAGACAGGGGAGGGGATCTAAATATGATAAGATATACTGCATGAAATCTCAAAAATTCAATTAAAAGTTTGTACTTATTCACACATCTCTAACACCATGGAAATGGACTGCTGCTACTTTTATGGCTAAATTTTCATGCAGACCTGTACAGACTTTGATGGATGAAGAATGGAAATAAATAGGATAGAGATTTCGAGGGCGTTTTTTTCAGAGGCATATTCTTGCAGAGTATGCCTTTGGTATTATTCTTAAGTCCCCCTCTTTTTCGATGGAGTAATGCTTTCCCAGGGCTGCAAGTCAGCTTTGAGCAGATAACCGATATTCATCCAGCTTTCTTTGATTTTTTTATGTTTAAACATTTTAAAGTTTTATTCTTTTAAATTTTGTTTATGTATGTGTGTGGGGGCGGGGGGAGTGGACAAGCACGTGTGAATCCGGGTGCTTTTGCAGTTCGGAAGCTAAGGCATCAGGTTCTTCTGGAGCTGGAGTTACAGTCATGGGCGCTGGACTCGAACTTTGGTCCTCTGCAAGAGTACTATGTATTCTTAACCATTAAGCAATCTCTTCAACCTTTTGACTTTTGAGGGAATGCAGGACTGCTCTGCCGATATTTGACAGGCTTGACTCTGCACATGTGCATTGACCATCATCACCTGTGGCCTGTCTCTGAGGTCAGCCACACGTGCAGGGAAGCACACACTCACTCATGCACACTTCACATGCGCACCCCCACCCCCAACCTCCACCCACAATTCGGTGCACCTTTGTGTTTACTAGCACAGCTTGTTAGCTGCCATTCAGCCAAATGAGTCCGTTAAACTTGGCTAGCCTTTTAGAAACGATATGGGTTGGCTTACTTTAATATCCTTGATATTGAGATAAGGAGGGTTGGGCTCACTCTAAAGGTGATACTGAGAACAGAAAACGTGGCTTATAATACTTTTGATATTAAGGTGGTGAGGATCGCCTTGTAAGAACGTTGATACTGGGGCGGGTAGCGGTTGGCTTACTATTAACTGTGACCCTGAGATGGGAGGAGGGCACAGCCGAGTGGGAGGGACACGGTCTATGAGGTCCTGGGCCTCTGCCTTGCTTTGCTGCTGTCCTAGAAGATTCCTTGAAGTGACGCCCGAGGGCTTCTGCGAGATCAAGGCTAGAAAGAGCCCCCCGTGCATTGGACCCGAGGATCCTGCTTATTTAGATATGGCCTACTTTCCTGACAATGATCTGCACATGGCGGTCTGTGCAGGAGATTTACGGTTTGTGCAACACTACTGCACTATGGGTAACTATGAAGTCAACCACAGAGACAAGGAGAACAGGTAAGAGGGCCCCAGTCAGGGGCAAGAACTGCAAAGCCAGGAGGGCCAGTGTGGGAGAAGACACAACACAAGATGGGTAGGAGAACCTGGCCGCCGCCCAGGCTCCTCAGCGTCTGTGCACACCTGGGAGAAGTTTTCATCCGGGCCTGTTTTGTGCGGAGTAACCCAAAACCAAAAATCAGGCTAGTTCCCCTTCCCCCTTATGAGGCTGCTTATAAAGAATGTAACTGACTATTGAAAAGTGTTAGCTAACAAAATGAAGCTATCGACTATTTAAAAGTATTAACAAGATTAAGTCACACAGGAACTTATTTTAATGCACATTATAAAGTACAATGTTAAATACATTGAAGTGGAAAACAAAAGAAATGTTCCCCAAAATTCCTATAAATATCCATTATAAATTGTGTATGCATGTGTGGCGTGCGTGTGTGTCTGTGTCTGTGTGCATGCGTGCGTGCGTGTGTGTGTGTGTGTGTATTTCTGTATTTTGTAAGGAAACTGAACAGGGAAGGTTACTAGGTGCACTTGTTCCTCCTGCCACACTGAGATGGTTTGGTGGTCAAAACCACTTACTGCTCTTGTAGAAGACCTTGGTTTGGTTCCTGGGATACACATGGTGGCTCACAACTACCTATAACTTCAGGTGAAGGAACCCAGTGCCGTCTTCTGCCCACCAATGGGCACTACATGTACACAGTGCTCATAAAACTCACTCAGAGGGCTGGAGAGATGGCTCAGTGGTTAAGAGCGCTGGCTGCTTTTGTAGAAGCCCAGGGTTCAATTCCCAGCACCCACAAGGTAACTGGGAATCTGTAACTCCAGTTCCAGGGAATCTGATGCCCGCTTCTGTTCTCCATGGACATCGCATGACATAGGTGTACTTAACATGCAGGCAGTACACTCATACACACATAAACAAACAAAAAACCTCAAGCTTGGACACATTTATTCACATAACAAATAAATCTTAAAAAATGTCCATGTCTCTGCCCTATTGGTTCCATTAGGGGGAAAAATCCACAGCATCCTGGCTCAAAATATCAAAGTGTTAGAAGAACTCAGATTAATTTTTACAAAAATTAATCCATCCATTGAAAGACATATTTCACTTTTGAAGGTGCACAAATAGAGAGGTAGTTTGTTACATTAAGTGTTGACTCAGTTTGTGCATACATTGATTATGGATTTTTATTAGCAGAATACATGTACAAAGTGTAAGGCATTAGTTTCAAAACTTGAATAACAAGTGAATTTTTCTTATTGTTACTTAACATGTATTTTATTTGAACACTTGGGAATTTCTGAGTATCTTTTTATTTCTTTGTAGCTTAATTTCAGTGATACAGACTGTGCACTCTATATTAAGTGAGCATTTGATGTTGAGTCTTGCTCTTGCCCGGTGGTCACTTCTGCTGATAGCTCTGCAGCACTTCTGCTTCCCCTTATCGGCCATTTCTACAATGAACATGTTTAAAAAGTCTAGCAAAACTTGATTGTAAATACACAGTCGCCATGCAGAGTGATGACTTGTGCACAGATGGAAAAATTTACACTTTCTCTTAATTTTGTCTATATATGTGCATTTTAATATTTTCTGTCAATACTTAGTCTTTCAGAAGAGAATCTTTTCATCTGTGCTTGTAGATTTTATTATAAATAAATTTTATTACATATACTTTTGTTATATAGACATATATGCAAAAAGTTATTTGCTTATCATAGCTATGAACTTAACGACAACATATATCAATGATTATTAATGTCATTTTTAATATTTTATTTATTTTTTAAATTTTATGTGTATGCTTGCATTGCCTGCCTGTGTGTAAGTGCACCCATGTTGTACAATCCCCACAAAGAGGAAGAGGGCGTCAGGTCCCCTGGAACTAGAGTTAGGGATGGCTGTCAGCTAACATACGGGTGTTTGGATTGAACCTGCATCCTCTGCCAGAGCAGCCAGGGCTCTTAACTGCATGTGACTTACAGGTGATAAGACCTGATTTGTGGGAGGAATGTGGACAATTTTGGAACGGAGGGTTAGAGAAGCTCTAGCACGCTGTAAGCAGAATTGAATGACCAATCCTGGAGGAGTGCAGAAAAAACACAGTAAAGACAGCACTCAGAAGATTTCAGATAGGACAGGGACTCTTTTAGAAGCCAGTTGTGTCACAGTATGGCAAAGAACCTGGCTGTGTTCTTTGTATGTTTTGAATATTTAAATGAGGCTGAATGCAAACCAAATGGGTTAATTGGATTTTTGGAGGAAATTTTCCAAGTGCACTTACATGCATGCATGCAGGCAGGCAATACATTCATAATCATAAAAATAATAAATAAAATATTTTTAAAATCATGTGAACTATATGCTATTTAACATGAATAATTGTGCATGTTGAGCCAGAGTACTATTCAAAATTCCCTATTCTCTCTCCTTGTAGCCCCAGCTGCCCTGAAACTCACCATATAGACCAGGCTGGCCTCTATCTCAAAATGATCTGCCAGCTTCTGCCACCCAAGTGCTGGGATTAAAGGTGTGCTCACTGCTCTTGAACCAAAATTTGCTATCTTTTCTATAGGAATGCAATGCATTTTGCCTGCTTCTATGGCCATCTAGAAATGGTGAATTATCTGTGGAGACGTGGCTCTGAGATTAATGCCTGTGATGAGCACAACCTTACACCTCTGATGAAGGTAGACTGTAGCTTCATTTTAAGCAAGAGATGTTTTTGATTTAAACTTTTAGAATAAAAATGAATTTATTTCCTTTAAATACAACTGTTTGTGAACATCTGTACATGTTTATCTTAAATGCCTAGAATTGACTGCTTGATTCCGTACCCATAGGCTGTCCAAAGCTGGCAAGAGGAGATTGTGGCCTTTCTGCTGGAGCATCATGCTAATCCACACATGAGAGATAACAATGGGAACACTGCTCTCCACTACGCTGTTTATGCTGGGCAACCAGCCACAGTGGCCAAACTGCTACGATATGGAGCAAACATTGAAGAAAGAACAAAGGTAAAGCTCACCAAACTTTGAAATAACATGTGACATAGGTAGGACCAGTTATCCATTCTCTGAATGAAGATGTTTTAAATGATATATTTGGAAAGGACATCATTTTAAGTATTGTAACCTTAAAAGAAGTATTGGCAAGTATAGCTTTCTTCTTTACATTCATGAAAATACATGTGAGAACACTGAACTTGTTAAAGGTAAAATTTGTGTCTATTCACGCTTGTTTTGAACTTTTTTTTTGTAGAAAATATAAATCAAGACAGGAAAGCAATATTAGCCTTGGAAATAATCTGCATCTTAAAACTCAAACAAAAAATATTTATGTAAATGGAAATGTTGATGCATGATGTTGACAAGTTGTACCCAGTCATTTTCTACCTTGGGAGAGCTATAGAAAGAGTAATGGAGGTGGAATTTGATTGGAAATATTCAGGTAAATTTGGAGATTATTTAAGTAAGAGAAAATGCCAAGAAGTGTTGCTGATTGTTTCAATTTCTCTAGTTTTTTTTTTTTAGTGATAAGCTATTCTTTAATTTGGGGGTAATTTTGCCTAGTTTACGAGAAAAGATGCTACTGAGTTAAAAACATGACTAGAAATCAAGTTTTGGAGAACCTAACTGGTGTTGATTAATTTTTCATGGGGAGACATGGACAAATGTCTAACTGAAGGGTTTCAGGTGGAGGGGAGTTCAAGAGGGACACTTGAGATGAATTGTTGAGTTTTTAGAAGAGCTGTTAACATCATAGATAGACAGAGAAAACAGTATAAAGGGGCTCTGAGCAGAATTCAGGCCGCAGCAACAGGATCTCTGAAAAGAGTAATCAGAACTCATGTGACAGATGTAGGGTCTCACTGTAAACCTTTCTGAGAATGAGGAGGCTTCACAGTACAAGCCCGAAGCCAGGCTGTCTGATTCCCAGGCAAGGAAGGGGATAAAGAGCTGGAAATACGATCAGCAATACCTCTTTGATTTGATCACTTCTCAGATGAGAGGTCCTTGGCACCAGGAAGTCTGTTAGCTAGGGACTGATAGACAGTGTCTTACTGGGATGCCTGTGAGTACTGTGAAAGAGGAAGAGTTGCTACAATGGAATGTGCAAAGTAATGTATACAAAATGAACATTATATATAATTTATATATAATGTATATATATAATATATATATATATATAATATATATATATAAATGAATGAAAAGGAAAGGCAATAGAGAAGGAGATCCAAAGGATAGTGGGGTCAACTTGGTCTAACCACTTCTGAGATAAACAGGGATGAAGATGGGGGTGGACATGTCTCTTCTCCAGTGGGTAGTTGAGTTGACCTCTAGGACAAAGGCTGGGATCTGCATTCACACACCAGGAGGATGGTATTGAAGCCAAGTAGCATGTGGACAGTATTTTGAATGAACTGGATCAGCATGTACACTAAAGAGGGACCTACCTGTGGATATAAGAGTCAAAACAAGGGGCTAAAGAGACAGCTCAGCAGTTAAAAACACTAGTTGTTCTTGCACAGGACCTAGGTTCAATTCCCAGCACCCAAATGGCAGCTAACAGCTGTCTGTAACTTCAGTTCCAGGGGATCCAACGCCCTCTTCTTAACTCTGCAGACACTGAATGACACATGTGCACCTACATACATGCAAGCAATCCTCATATACATGAAATTAAAATAATAAAGTATTTGTTAAAAAAAAGAGTCAAAACAAGTATTTAGGGAATAATCACAAGCATAAGTCAGGAAGTTCATGAAGAGTTATAAAATTATTTTGAGTTGGAATTATTGAGAGAAGCAGGTAGGAAGTAAATAGAAGTTAGTGATGGAACGGCAGGGGGAGGGAGTGCTTATAGGATTTGAAATTTTTTAATTTAGAGGAAGTTGTGGGAAGGCAGAGAGTAAAGATAGGTCTTAGTGCTAAAGACCCTAAATAGATTTGGCTATTATCAAGGCTAAAATAGTCCCCTGTGATTTTAGTTTTTCCTCACTTCTAAGTGGGGAAATGTCTCTTGTCTAAGCTGCAACTGCAGATGCAGCTTACTGAAGTTCTAACACAAAGTTACGTTCTTTTACAGAGCCTTAACTTATGTATATGCGGTCATATTGAGCTAGAAGCTTATCTTAGAATCTGATGAGGCTGACATCTCAGGAAGGCAGATTGGTAGAAGAGAAATGACTACCAAAAGCCACATTTTGGATCCTACTATCTATTAGCCATGTTAAAATCTAGGTTTAATAAATTATTTTGTCCCTTGTTTCTAACACTAATAGCAACAGAAATATTATAGCTCATATAAAAATAATTAAGAACCCATCATGAATGAAAGGAGCAAAGGCAACAGGTAGTAAGGTGGGGTGTGACGAGGAGGGGACCGAAAAATGATCAAAATACATTGTATGAAATTCTCAAATATTCGATTTAAACAAGGGAAAAAAAACCCCAAAAGTTCATGAAAGATGATTATGGTATAGTCATAACTTAATTATAATCGAGGGAGACAGGTCCTTTAGATGAGTCGATTTAAATCTTTAGGTGACCCTCTTGAAGTAAATGGAGTTAAAGTTAGAGGAGTAGTTATCTAACTGACTGAACCCAGTTAATATATATAAATGGAAAAAAGTTTGGTTTTGGATTTAAAAGTTTGGATTTAATATATAGGTATCTCCCAAACTGAGTTTATTTTCATTGAATTTTTGCAAATTTTATACAATGTATTTTGACCATATTTAGATTCCCCTCTGATAGCTGTACACTGTTACCAGCCCTCCACCAAATTTCTGTTATATATATATATATATATATATATATATATATAATATTTATATATATTAAGGCTTATAAAGTCAGGTTTGTGTCCCCAAATATCTTCAGTGTGGGTTCAGCCACTGGAGCCGACTAAATCTTCACTTCCCAGCAGCCACTGGGTGCCAATATTTCCTCACAGCTATGGTGGGATTTTTGTCTGGCCTAAGCTTACGTGGGATTTGTGCACACTATTACCGTTATTGTGAATTCATATGAATAACTGACAAGTTGTTTGGAAAACTCAAAAGAGTTTATTTTTTGTTAATTTAGTATTAGATCTCTTTTCTTCAAATTATGCTGACTAAGGAAATTTTTCTACAAGGGCAGTGAAAACATTTGAGTCTTATGACAGTGAAAGTATGTGAATCTTAAGATATTATAATATTTGAATACCTGTAAACATGCAAATTTGACTTAAATCAGGTAGGGGGCTCTGGGTAAATGAACAATTACAAAACAAACACGATTTAAGTGAGAACATGGTATCATTTTCACTTGTAGTTTTACCAGATCAAGGAGAGCATTACTCTTATGAACCATTTGGGAATCTACCAATTGAGAGTTTCGGCATCTTTTACATATAGTGGAATTTAAGAAAGATAAAGGGTTGCAGTCCTCTTTCCTTCTGCTGGGGTCCGTGTGGAGTTTTCTTTCCCCTTCCCAGCAGCCAATAGTTCCTCAGGTAGAGTGCAGTTTTTTATCTACTTCCCCAATCTATGCTGGGATTTTGTGTGGCTTACATGGGACTTGTGCAGGCTATCATCACTGCTCTGAGTTCGTATGAGTAACTGCCAGCTGTCTAGAAAACTGTTTGCTTGTGGTCATCCACAACCTCTGACTCTTACAGTATCATGTAATTCTTTACATTTTAAAACATTAAAAATATTTTATTTATTATTTTTAGTTTATGGTCTAGACCACAGCTCCGGGGTACAGGAGTGGACTACATCTCCAGGCTCACAGGAGAGGACCACAGCTCAAACTCACAAGGCAACCACAGCTCTAGGCTCATGGGAGGGGACCCCAGTTTTAGGTTCATGGGAGGCAGCCACAGTTCCAGGCTCATGGGAAGGGTCATAATTTCAGTTATGCTGCTTCCTACTATTTTCCTGTCCTCTATTGTTAGGTCTATATGGTTATACTTGTGTTTAAGAAAGAGCATTTTGGCTTCTGTGTAGCAAAGAGAGGCAGCAGTTACTTGCTGGCTTGTACATTAATACTGGAGAAATACACTTTTAACCTACTCAAGGAAACAGACAGTCTGAGTGTCTGTCTTCTTTTTCATGGCCAAGGATCCTGTTTTTTTGGTGCCTGCTGTTTTCACATCTTCCTCTATGGTCATGCTGAGAGCTGCCGCTGCCATCTTGACTCTGCAGCTACTTTCTTACTTACCATGTCCTGAGTTTAGAATTTTGAGATTAATATAAAAACTCCTAAGGTCAGGAAAATATTTATTCTGTGTGATAAAGTTCCTCACAGAGTGCTCACATGCATTCAGCCTCGTAGAAGATGGTGCACTCTGGGCCCCAAGGTTGGTCGCCCAGAGCATGCCTCATTCCACCACCTTTATCCCTATTAAGTGTCATCTTTGGGCGTCTTAAATGTCCTCTTTATCTGCTTCTCAAGATCATCTCTGTTTCTCTTATCCCTAAACCCAGTCCTGGTCCACCCTGGAAGATTCTTGTTATCTTATAATAGCGGAAAATTCATGGACCATTTAATTAAAAAAAGCATTTAAACTTCTTTTTGAAGACATCACATTTAATTCCTAGTCAATTTTCCCAGCGAATCTTGTGGGATAGAAGACTGATATTGGTTCCTGGGGTTCTGATACTGGAGTGACCATGGCCTGGGAACATAGATTTACGTTACTCCAAATTCCATGTTTCAAGATAGAAGAGTGTTCATGAAGCCGTTATAGTAACAGAACAAAATCATCAATTAAGACAGTTTAAAATACATTGGTGGAAAATCCTTATATGTGAGTTATGTATCCTGATGTAACTGTAGGACCAAGGATAATGAAAGGAACTAGAGAGGTAAAGGGAAAGAAGGAATCCAAGAGAGAAGAACAGTAGGCAACAGGTGTTACTAAGAAAGAAATGGGAAAAGGGGGGTATTTAAATGGAAGGTGAAGGGAGAACTATACACAGAACTTTGGGGATAAAGGGAAAGAAGGAGATCAAAAGAGGTGGGACCATAAGAGACTAGTATTATAAAGGGAGAAATGGGGAGAATGGGGACTCTTCAAATGGGGAAGGCACGGAGGAAGATTCTAGGATAGAGAGGAGAAACAAATAATGCCTAGTCAGTGTAAAACACCAAAGTGAAGCATATTAGTCCAAGAACCTAATGAGAGATTACACATACAATATCACTACAGGAGTCCATATGTATAGTTAAGGGCTGCACAACAAGAAAGAGTGTCAGACAGGAAAAAACTTCCTTTGAGATGTTGGCCAGGGCAGTTCAAGAGACTCCCAAAATTACTCAGGCTATTGCAACAACCCTTGATTGCCTCCTAGAACTTGAAGGTAAGACCCTATTGCTGAAGACAGAACATATTTCAGACATAGGATTTGGAGCAATGGAGCTGGAACTGACCTGGAAGCCACTTCCCCTGAAGGCTAGCACTCATAGCTTTGGAAAGCACTTTGCAAGCTACTAAGGGAGAACATCAATCAGTGGTCTAACACCAGCTTCAAGAACAAATGACCACTTCAGAGATTGGCACAGCACACAACACTGGTGCAGTAGTGTCACTTTTATCTTGGAGGCAATCAACAGCTGCCTAGTTGGACTAAAAATACACTCAAGGGAAGGAAACTCATGTGTGGAAACACATGGCTGGAGTGGTCATAGATCTTAGAGAAAATCCCAGGACTGTGACATTCCTAGACTAATGTAATTTCTTACTATGTGCAAAATATGAATCCTTATATTTACAGACAAATATCTCAGTCACTACTCATCAAAGAAGTTTATTTTGTGCCAGAGACTATTACATAATACCACTACTGGTCATACACAGAGATTTTCTGTGAATTGCCCAGTCCTAAGTGGTATATCTACATTGCAACCTCTACACCTAGGACCCACAGAACATAGAACAAGGGGTAAAGATTAATGTAACTCTCTCAATTCTCATTAATGAAGCTCCCTCCTGAAACAGAGGGTCAGGAACACAAAAGGTCAAAACTGAACAAAGCAGAGAGATAGAGTCTGCAGAAGGCTGGTCCTTAGACAGGACTCCTATATTAAACTTCACCCATCCAGGGCTCATGGACCATTGCAGAAGAGGGGACAGAAAGATTGTAAGAGCCAGGGAGTAGGTGCATGACCATATGGAAATAGGGTCCAACAAGCTCCTGGAGCCCTGCCCTAAGCAATGGTGTCAGCATGCACGGGACCCATGTGAACTCAAGCAGACAAAAACCCAGCACAGAACTGGGGCAATGAGCAGCAGACCCCAACCTTAGATGAAGAAATACTGGCAACTGATTACTTCTAGATGAGGAAGAGCTGATCTTCCTAAAGTGAGGGACTCTAGATAGGACCTCAGTGGATGAACTTGCACTGAGGAGCATCTGGAGACACTAACTTGACATAGTAAGTCTTAACACAGATGACAGAATGTATGCTTTCCAGTTGGGGGCCATGAGGAGGTATCACAGGGAAGGGGGTATAAAAATGGTAAAGATTGAGATGTTCTGTATGAAATATATAAAAATTCAATAAAAATACATTGGTGGAAACATCAGGTAGGTGGGTTTAAAGCAAATTGAAGAAATCTCTGTTATAGGCCTCAGATATTATCTGATGACAGTCTTTTGGTTGGTGGGAATTAGATATGTTTTTACTTTTCAAAAAATTTTCTTAATAGTCACAAAGATGTTAGTTCACATACAGAGGAGGGCAATAAATGGTTAGTAAGGGGAATAAAGTTGACCCCAAATCATTTGGCATTGTAACATTTCAAACTCTCTATAATCATTGGCACTCTATAATCAGTTTATCAGCTGTGCCGAAGGTTGAGTGGAAGGTCAGCTTCTTTCTGAGAACTTACATTCACATCTGCAAGGTTCTCCTGTGACCCCAAGGAAACCTCCAAGTTATTAGAAAAGTCTCAACACTTTCCTCAAACCACTTCTTCAAATGCTAATGACTGGCTCAGAATGCATTGCAAAAGAAGAATGAAGAAAAACCTAAGCAGAATTATTTAATACTGGACATATAATGCGTAGTGTTTTTGTGTTTCACAAATACATGATCTTGGAGTCTTTCTACTGCAGTGGGGTAATTCTGCAGCATAAATACTTTTAGGATTGTAGACATGAAAATTTAGCTTAGCAATTCATTGAAACAAAGATGGTCTTTCTTAGTGTGTTTGCAGTTAAGCCTTCAAGTTAAAGATAGTCCCTGACTCAAGAAGCTTTGAGTTTAGATGGGAGCAAAGGGTCACAGACCCAATAACTATTTCATGTGATAATTGGAGAGAATTTGGGTTCATGTCACAATTGTAGACAGGGAAGCAACGTTTCAAGCACATGTGAAAGTGCAGTCAGGTGAGGGAAAACAGACGGTTTTTATCTGCTCTTGCTTATCCCCTATATGTCTCTAGCTCGCTTCTCCAAACTCATCTGTTTTCTGTGTTTATGTTCAGTGGGTCTCTACAAATTATGAATTGAATTTTGTTGTTTTACAGGATGACTACACACCACTGCTTCTTGCTCTCAGGGAAAACAGGCTGAAGGTGGCAGAAGTTTTAGTAAAGATGGATGCAAGTGTTCATGCAGTTGACTCTCTGAGACGGTAAAGCCATTTGACTTGAAAGAAACCTTTAGTGCTATTCTAAAATGGAAACAATTATGCAAGCCACAAATATTACAAGAATAGGAACAATAACTTTAACTTGCAAGAATATACTGAAAACCCAGCAAATAACTATCTGTTAGAATTTCAGTTATTCAAAAATGAGCAATATATAAAGTTTATATGCCCTTATTAAAATTGATTGATTCTTCTAATTTTTAATCTGATTTTTGGATATATCATTTTGTATTAGCTGAAATTCATTAACTTTGTTTTCATTTACCTGTCCTTTGAAAACGTGATATCAAGCATTAAAAGTAGAAAATCATAGTCTATTAATTGCTTTTCACATAGTGTGGCAAAATACATGACAGAAACAAATTAATGGAGGAAGATTTATTTTGGCTGCTGACCTCAGCATGAACTGCATGGCAGGGAAACCATGGTAGTGTATCTCCACGATTGTGCGACCATGTGGGAAAAATCACAAGGATCTCCAACACCCTGTGTTCTCCATTACAAGTTAGATTTTCCATTCATAGCCCACATCCAGCTCACTAAGGAGATATATGAAGGAAATCACAGTCTGCTACACATCGGCCCCATGGGAGCATTTTTTCTGAAACATTGCTGCAAATCCACAGGATCTGGTAACTTCCCACATGCACGTCGGAAAAACTGGCACCACACGTGCGATGCCACTTTAAACTGCAAATTCCCCTTGGACTTTGGCTGAGGTTGGCTCCCCGTGCTATGTGGATTAAAACAGAGAAAATAAATCTCTAATATATAAAAAGGTAATAATATACTTGAAGTGTGGTTGTAAGATTATTCATAGTGGAGATGGCTGCGGGGGCACATACATTTAACCCCAGCACTTAGGAGGCAGAGACTGGTAGATCTCCGTGAGTCTGAGATGAGCCAGGTCTACGTAGCAAGTTCCAGGTTACCAGGGTTTCATAGTGAGACCTGCATTCTGTCATTTGTGTTAAGGCCTATCAAGTTAAGATTATATATGTGTACATATGTAAAAGAGATTATTTATATAGGATTTTTCTCAGTGCCCAGCATACAGTGATAGGTATCACTAACTGAAAGTACTATGGACTATTTGCCATTATGATAAATATAATTTTATAATTGTTACTATTATTATATTAATCATGCAAATAGCCTTATTTATTTGGCTCGACTATAAGTTATAATATATTAAATTAGACCACGGAAAAAATGAGAACTCTTTTTTTGTGTAAATTTTTAAATTGAATTTTTGTGTATTTCTTACAGAACATCTTGATCATCTTTATATGTTCTTCCCCACTGGCACACCCCCACCTCCTGAACTGCAATTCATGCATACTGTCATTTGTGTTAAGGCCTACTGAGTCAAGTTAGTGTCCCTTAGACATCCCTCAGTGCAGGTTCATCCACTGAGGTCTAGTCAGGCTATCTAGAGTCCTTCCCTTTAAGATCAGCTCTTCCTCACCCAGAAGTAATCAGCTGCCAATAGTTCTTCCACTGAGATTGGGGCCCGCTGTCCATGTCCACAGTTATGTGCTCGGTTTTTGTCTGCTTGAGTTTGCATGGGTCTTGTCCATGCTGACACCATTGCTGTAGGTTCATATGGTTCATATGAGCAATGTCCCAGGAGCCTGTAGGACTCCATTTCCAAATGGTCATGCACCTCCTCCCTGACTCTTACAATCTTTCTGCCCCTCTTCCACAATGGTCCCTGAGCCCTAGGTGGGTGGAATTTAATACAGGAGTCCTGTTTAAGGACCCACATTCTGCAAACTCTTATTCTCTGTATTCTGGCTATTTGTATCCTTTTGTGTTTATGGCCCTCTGTTGCATGAGGGGGCTTCATTAATGAGAGCTGAGAGATGTATTAGTATTCTTTCTACCCCTTGTTTCACTATGTTCTGTTGAGTCTTAGGTGTAGAGGTTGCATTGTAGATATGTCATTTAGGCTTGGGCAATTCACAGACAATCTCTGTGTATGACCAGTTGTGGAACTCTGTAATAATCCCTGTCTTTTGCAAAAGAGGCTTCTTTGATGAGTTGTGACTAGGATACTTGTCTGTAAATATAAGGATTCATATTTTGCATGTAGTGAGAAATTACATTTGTCTAGGGATGTGACAGCCTTGGGATTTTCTCAAAGATCTATGACCTCTCCAGCCATGTGTACTTGGCTATGTTCACAGTATCACACATGAGTTTCTTCCTATTGAGTGGGCTTTAAGTCCAATTGGGTAGCTGTTTATTGCCCCCAAGATAAAAGTGCCACTACTGCACCAATGTCGTTTGTTGTGCCAGTCATTATGGTTCTTATTAGGCCTTAAAGCTGGAGACGTACCCTTGATTGATGTTCTACCTTAATAGCTTGCATAGTGCTTTCTAAAACTATAAAAACTAGCCTTCAGGAGAAGCAGCTTCTAGGTCACTTCCAGCCCCATTGCTTTAAATCCTGTGTCAGAGTATGTACTGTCTTTAGCAATAGGGTCTTACCTTCAAGTTTTGGGAGGTGATCAAGGGCTGTGACAACAGTCTATATAATTTTGAGAGTCTTTTGGACTACCCTGGCCAAAAACTCAAACAAGGATTCTCCTGTCTGGTATTGTTTCCTGTTATGTAACCTTCAGCTATATACATGGACTCATGTAGGGATATAGTATGTGTATTTTTTCAGTAGGTTTTTTGACTAATATGATTACCTCTGATTTAAAAAATCTTTTATAAAAAAGTATTTATTAATTTTACTTTATGTGCATGAGTGCATTGCCTGCACGTAGGTAGGGGCACCTATGTCATGCACTGCCTGTGGAGGTCAGAAGAGTGCATTGGATCCCTGGTACTAGAGTCAGGGACAGTTGTTAGCCTCCATGTGGGAGCTGGGAATCGAACCCGGGTCCTCGGAAACAGAAGTCTCCCCAATCCCCCAAATGGGAAATCATTTAAGCCTTACTGTTTTCCAGATAAATTTTCTTCAGCATCATAGTTGTCCATCAATGAATATTAAGATGAGAATCCTCCTAGGTCATATATTAGTGAAACAGGAGACTACCTGATGGCTATATCCTTTTAGCTTTGAAGATAGCTTACTGTGGTGAATACTGGATCTCCCAAGGTGCATAAGCCTATTGATAATTCTATACAGTTGGGCAAGGTAATTGGTAAAATATGCCTAATAATCATTTAAATAATTATATTAAAATGTGTAACTGTGAAATTATCTTTGTTATTTTAGAAATTCTCTAATGTATGCTGTAAGATGTGATTCACCAGTTCTGGTCCACCTTCTTCTTCAACACGGTGTTGACATCACTTTTAAAGATTCATTTGGATGGACTGCTTTACGTTATGCTATTGAAGGTGATCGCAAGGTGTAAGTATTTCCTTAAATTCTAATTAACATTAAATTGAGGTTCCAAGCAACTATACCAAGTGAGATCTTACTGTTTAGTTTAGCTGATTTTGAAATAGAAGTGATCAGTTTACTTTAGCAGCCAGATGCTAAGCAAAACGACGGACTAGTTAGAAGTAGACATGAATGCAAGACACTTTATCTTAGGACATGTTTATTTTTGAGCGATATTAGGGTTAAATCCAGGGACTTGTGTGCAAGGTAAGTATTCTTCCACTGAGCTCCGTCCATAATCCCTCTCTCAGCAGTCTCAGAAACTTTATACATAGGGATCAGAATGCTTAATTTCATTCCAAACATAACCCTTGTGCATCAGACACAAATAGTGTCACAGTTTTTATTTTCTGCTATCTACTTGGTCTCATAATGTCCAGTTTAGCAGAATCCTTGAGAGCTTCTTACTGGGTGCTCTTCTACACACTGCCACTTGAGATTCCATGGAACTCATGACTCTGTAAGTCCAAGGAAGCCAACTCTCTTTCACAAACCAGATGAGGGGAAAGGAGAAAATTTCACTTACGCCCTTTCCTTGATTCTCTTGCTTCAGTTTTGCTATTAAAGGGTCCACAGTGACGGTTAACCACTCCACTACTATTTCATTGTTCTTATTGATTCTGAGTCTCGAGTTCGGTGGTAATAGTCACTTAGGCCTCCCGCCCCCCACAATTTTTTTTTTTTTTAGTTCATGTGTCCTTATGTTTTCCAGTTCAGATATTATTCCCAAACCACAGTACTTTAACATCTAAGGCTTTGTAGCTTTACCCTCACACACTGCTAGTGAACTGACCCTCCTCACCTATTCAAAACCTCATATGGAGACATTTGTGGTGAATTCTTTACGGAGACTTTGTCTTTTCTGCCACCAGATATGTATGGTGATCACTCCAAAATATCAGAGACTTTCAAGTAATGTTGCAAGAAGGGCTTAGCGATTCCTTTGTTCTTTGGCACTGACCTTCACCCAAAGGCTCCTTTATGGCCTGAATAACACCATATCTGAATGTGGAAGATCCTAAATCACCCTTCTCAGGGAACATTCCAATTTTTGACTGGCCACTCATATTAATGAAAATCTCCAATCTGCCCCTCGAGCTTTCAATGTAGTCTCAAATTTTGCTTTACAAGAGAGCCATTAAGCAGAGTTCTCTGGATCCAAAATAGATTATGTGTACTTCAGAGATATAAGTCTCACATGTCTTGTTAGTAGTATGAAAAGAAAAGGTTTCATCTTCCAAATCAGTTGGTGACAACCCTGAAAATTAAACATCATTGTAACAGTGGTCTATGGATTAAGACTTTGATTAGGTAAGGGAAGGACTAGGTTTTTGAATTTATTGCTTTTTTAAAACCTTGATATGATTGATTAGTTCAATAGTAATGAACATTTTTACCTATAGTAAGGGAGTTTTATATTAACACAAATTTTAAGTTTTAAATGGCTAAATAATGATTAATCTCTAAACTACTAGCCACAAATAGTACAACAGCTAGTATACATACTGAGCATACACATTTGCTGAAAACTGCAACATTTGGTTGGTTCCTTTGCAAAAAGACACATTGGGCTTCATTTGGTTTTCAAGACAATTCAAAATGTAAATCATTGCACTGTTTTTCTACTATCTCTACATTTTTATATTACTAAGTCTTCATAACAACCCGGTGAACCAAAGAAGTAGCATCCTTATTTTTTTGGACGTCTAAGATTTTTTACCATAAGAGAGAACACACGTTCTTATTAGACTTCATTTGAGGTCATGATACTTCCCAAATGTCAAGATAATCTTGTATACATTCTGAGCTGGATTTCCCTTGATTCATTGTTTCCTTAACCAATTTTAAGCTCAATAAATATTTGAACTCATCGTTTTGAAGACTATGACAAAACATTTTGATAATACCTCTGATATTACCTGAAATACTCTTAAGAGTTTAATATATAGTTTCATATGAACAACAAAATAATGATTTTTTTTTGTATGACAGGAGGACAATACTTTTGGACTCTCAGTACAAACTAGAAGAAAGTTTAAGAAAGAGAAATTCAGGTAAGACTTCTTATACTATAATTCCTGGAAGTCCTGCTTCAGAAGAAAATGTCAGAGTCAGAAAGCTCTAATTCTAAAAGGTAAGTTTTCAGATCACGTGCAAGTTACACTTATATTTTCTTAATTTTCTTGCTATTTTAGAGTTTAGAATTATAAAGAAATTAATTATATGACATTTTCAATCTGAAAATTGTATTGTCTGAAGAAAAATGTTAACTTGGGTACTTGAAATATTTTATGTTCTTGAATATATAAGAAAAATATTTTCAAAATCAGTATATTGTATATTCTTCAATTGTCACATTATAACAAATTGGGCATTTTATCAAATTGATTTTATTTAGAAGAATCAAGTAAGTGAAATTATTACATAGATACATGTGCCATTAAACATATGAAAATGTTAAAACATTTAATATTTTCTTTCCTATGTCAACAGTTAAAAATACTTCATTTTCTGTATTTTAAAAATACTGAGCCTGTAATATATCACTCAACTCTCAGCAGAGAAGCTTCCTCATGCATCAGATGGTGATTAACACAGAGACCCACCCCTGGGCAACATGCACAGAACAAGAGACCACAGAGTGCTTATCTTTGAGGGGGACTTCTTTATTAAACTTTCCCAAGGCTCACAGATCATCACAGGAGAGGGGGCAGAAAGAGTGTAAGAGCTGGAGGGGCAGATGAACAGAAAGAGACAGAGTTTTGCAGACAGCTGGGTAGTTATTCATATGAAGTCATGGCAGTGGTGACAGCATGCAGAAATCCCATGTAAGCGCAAGTCAGACAAAACCCCAGCACAGACGAGGGGAAGTAGGTAAGAAACTCCAGCGCTAGCGGAGGAACCGCTGGCGACTGTTAGCTACTGGGAGCGGGAGATGCCATCTTCTTTACAGCTGTGACTCTGGGAAGGCTAACCTGGCTCCAGTGGATGGACCCATACTGAAAGACACTTGGAGGCACAAATTTGACTCAATAGGCCTTTTAAAAATGCATAATGAAGTGCATAAAATGAGGCAGGGGGTGCCATGGGGCTGTAACTAGGAGAGGGGTTCTAAATACGATAAAATATATTGTATGAAATCCACAAAAGTTCAAGAAACCTAAATGTTCAAGCTAGAGAGCAATGATCATTTACTGTTTCTCTGATAAAAATATTTTCTTTAATATTCATACATGAATTTAATGGGATTTGATCAAAATTGCTCCAACTCACTTCCCTCCAGCTTTCTTCTATCGCCCACCATAATGTTTCCCTCCCAGCTTCATGCTCTTTTCCTCCCCAATTATTTTAGCCCATTTAGTGCCACCTGTATGTGCATGGTTAGCCACCCAGAGCCTGCATCACTGAAGGAAAGGGACTCTCCCCGTCTCAGGAGTCAATTGCCAGTAGCTCTTGAGCTAGGGGTGGAACTTGTACAAGACCAATCCTGTGATTTTAAAATGTGTTCAACCTATTCTAATACATGGCAACACTATGTTAGCTAAATATCTATTAGATTAAGAGTCACTAACTTGCTCGTGCAGTGCTAGGAGTTAGATTCAGGGTCTCATTCTCACTGGTTATGCCTCCTGCCATATTTTCTTCTTCTGATATATTCTTCAGCCCTGGATGATAAATGCTTTACATGCTGAAAAAGTCTTACTTCATAGAGATGTACCACTTAATGAGAAGGGTTGAGACATCATGCTATACTACACAGCACTAAGTAGATCATCCAGTTTTATGTAATCCAAATAGATCTTTGAACAAGGGAAGGTGGCAATCTCCAGAGATTGTACTTTTAAAAAAATGGCTACCATAAAGTTTGTTGTATGAAACTTCCTATAAATAACACTAAATACTGTAAGTGAGGTGAAGAGATCCTTTTCTTTTGATGGGTGAATACAAACAAATCTATAAATAGCTGATTTAGAGTTTACTATTACTATTGCTGCTGCTGGAACTGCTGTTATTAATTTGTGATGCTAAGTGGTAAACTTTGGGCCTTCCAAACGCTAAACAAGCACTCAGCTACTGATCCCTAATCCCAGCCCCCATTTTTTCATACTTTATAAGTGAATAATTATATTTCTTTTTTCTCACTATGAGTAGTCCATTGTGCACACGTTCTGAAAGCCTGAGTGAGTTAGTAAGATTACCTGTAACTTCATATCAAATAGTCCTTCCTTCTGGGCACCTGCTGCTTCCTTGCTTTCATAGTGCTTGTTTCTAAAATTTTCTCTATTATCTCTGGTTCAGGGTGAATATCCTCTTCTTTTGTTCTTATATTTTCACATTTATTTAACGTTTTAGCAATAACAAAATACATAGGTCAATTAGGAATGTAAAGGTCTTGTAGCAGTGGAGGGCGGTTTCCCTGTGCACTCATCCACGGGCTTCAAATTAGGAATCGCTCACTTGCCATGCTCTTTCATCACCCCGTCTAATCTGAAACTGCCCCACACCCACTTCTTTCCCTGTCTTCACAATCTATAAAGTTTTTTGAGAATTTCATAGGTATGTACTGCGTTTATATGATTTCAGGGTGGATACACTCTTAAGGGTGTGATTATCTTCCATAACTCATAATGTGGGAGGCAAAGGAGCAGGCAAATTTCAACCCTGTTTGCACCAGTGGGAAGAATGACAATAGAATCATGAAAGCTCATTAGAATCTTCCAGAACAAGAATAGTAAGAATGAGCATCATGTTTCTTTCTCGTGAGCTCTTCTCCATTGGTAGCTGGAAAAATGTTTGGATTGACCTTTGTCCCTGGTCTGCTTTCAAGTTCTTTCATGCTACAAAGTACAACTTGATAGCAAGCTTTGCTTCTCTGTGACATGGTGTTTCATTTTCATCTGGAAGTTTTGGCTGAAGATCTAAAGAGATTTTGTGTCATAGCAAAATAAGTTATACTCTTAGAATTATTCCTCATGCCATGGTTTCAGAAAATAAATCTATTTGTGTGAGACTGCCAGTTATGTTAGGAAACGGATTCCGTTAATGGCATTGTGTTCTGTCAGTCTGATGGTATTCAACTGGGCTCATGGTTATGTTACATGGCAATTTACTTTGGGATATCACATTTTGATAAATTTCATTCTTTCTCCTTGCGTTAAAGACAGAGACAAAAAATTTAATGCAACAATTGCCTGCCAGTAGTATAATTCATATTCACTGCAGAATATTCTCATATTTCGATACTAAAATTTTAATATTTTATATTATTTATATAAGATGAATTTCATATTTTCTTTGATAGCATGCAAGAGTTCTGTAACTAGCTCTTCAAGGAGGTAGGATTTATAAATTTTAAAAAGAATATTAACTGGTCATAGAATACAATGAAAAGAAACTGTTGGGTGTTCTACTTTGTTCTTGATGCTATAGTGTATGCTTGATGTTATATTCTTTATTACAGTCATACCATCAGTTTTGCAAAGTACTTCTACTATTACAACTAATTATTTTTTGTCTTTTTGAGACAAGGTCTCTCTGTAGCCGCAGCTGGCCTGGAGCTCACTATATAGACCAAGCTGGCCTTGAACTCACAGAGACTCTCTTGCCTCTGCTTCCTCAGTGCTGGGATTAAAGGAGTGTGCCACCAAGCCTGGCCTATGACTAATTTTTTTTAACTAACTAGGCATCTATAATTCAGAGTTTGATGAATTGTTCCAGAAACTATAATCAGCAAGTACCAAGCCCATGATATGAATGCCTGACTGCCTAGTTCTGTAATATATTGTCTGGTCTCTCAACATAGATTGAGAAGGCCCCATATAGCTCTCAGGGTAAGGTCCACATCAGGAGCAATTCAGAAAATCAGTTAGATTTTTGTCTTCAATATGACTTGAAGTTTTGCTGGGAAACAGTTATAATCCAAGAGTGTGTCATAATATTTCTGAAATATTGTTAAATATTCCTTTTACTACCATCAAAAGTTTTAGGACAGATCTCACTTAAGTGTGGCTGTGGGATCATATGTATCACACAAGATGGGGAAGGTCTGGGAGAGGAATGTTCTACTGGAAGGATAACTGCACGCATAGTGTGCTGCACCATCTGATTAGAGGACATTTCAAATTTGTTTTTCTACTCTTGAATTTCTCACTATGTTGTTTGCTTCTCACAGTTGTTCACTTGAAACAACTCTCTGAGCCTAGAAAAAGTGAAGATTCTCCATTTTATCTAGTCTTCTTTTTCAACATGCATTTAAAAATATTTTCTTGAATGAGTGTACTGTCTTCATGACATAAATGCACCTGTGTCATGCAATGCCCACACAGGCCATAAGAAGGCATCATATACTCCTGGAACTGGAATTATGGACAGTTGTTAGCTGCCATGTGGGTGTTGGGATTGAACCTAGGTCCTCTGCAGGAGTAGCCAGTGCTCTTAACCACTGAGCCATCTCTCCAGCCCTCCCTTTTTTTTTTCTATAATTATACTTTTTTTCTGATTTTTGCTATACATTTTGTGCTACTTTGATTTCTTTTTTTTCAATTTGTACTTCACTTCATGACCTATTCCTTTTCAGGCCTGCAAAACAGGAGATTTCAGGATTTTAAAAAATCTTAGAAAGTAAAAAATGCCCTCTAGTACCTCAACCTGTGTTCATATTACTTAGTATAAGTGATTTTTGTCATGAAGAATCAAAAATCATAGATGTTAAAGTGGCTTCTCTGGATATAGTGACTATGAAACTGGTGGTCATTAATTTTAAGGCCAGTTCTCTTATGTATTAGTGTGTAGTAATTAGTAATTAGTAATCCCAATGTAAGAAGAATGAAAGTAGCAAATTATCCCAATGGCACAGGAGAAGGAAAGGTAGAGCACTGGGTCTGGTAGGAATAAGGAGTTTAGAACAAAGCTCAGGATACTGGATTTTATGACAGGTCTGATAAATATAACACCAAAATTATAGAACCAGCATACTGAGAGCTCCATGGAAAGGTGTTGTGAAGTCAGTGTTTCCAGAAATGTCGATAACTACATTGCTTTTTGTTTGCTTAGTAGTAGGAACTGACAAGATTTCTTTTGAAAGCTGTCAAAATAAATCGAGACATGGGAAAGAGTCTGTACTGTAGATGAGAATGCCGTATGATCTATTTCACCTCAATTTATTGAGAGTGGATCAGACTCTCTCAAGTACACGTATCTATGGCTCAGGGCAGGTGCCCTGAATGCCAGTTCTTTTCCCAGTTCACCATTGTACGTCTTATGCACATTAATGGTCAAGAGTTACAATTGGCTGGCAAAGAAGTTATAGCACTTCAATTGAGTAGTTGGTAACATGCGTAAGCTTAGAGTGAGGGTGGCTAAACACTCATTTGGATTTCTTTTTGCCAATAGTAGGGGAATAACTACCACTCATGTCCTGGTTTCAGGTATTTGCTCCTTCTTAGGCTGAAGATTTAAAATATGGCAAGTTGCCTAAGAGGGAGTAGGAGCTGATAGGAAGATGCCTACAGAATGCACAGAGAAACAGGCAAAGTTCTGTTTTGCCAAAGTCTATCCACTTAATTATCAAATTCATATGAACGCTTTAAAGTGTTTCATAGTTTGTGTGGGAATGAGGCAGAACCAATCAGGAAAATTAGATTTTATAATTTTAAAATACATTTGCTTGTTCTTTAAGAAGTTCATATATGTATACAGGGTACTTTGGTTATGTTTACCTCCACTCCTCTCTCCAACTCCCGAATCCCTCCTCATTCCTCTTCCTTCATATTATCTATTTATTATTTTTATAATCCAGATTCCAATGAATACTCTCCGTAGTTCATGGATAAGGAGTTATTCCCTGGGGCATGGTCAACCTACCAAGGGCCACATCCCTGAAGAAAAAAGACTCTCCTTCTCCCACCAGCCATCAACTCACAGTAGCTTCTCAGCTAGGAGTGGAGCCTTGTGTGCCCCTCCCCCATCCATATGGTTTGCTGTGCCAATACCACAGTAATGTACTCCTTGGTGAACTTCATTCTCTTACTCTGAATTTATATAGTGCTGACTCTTAATACTTAGCAGGAATCTCTCTAATATAATTTTATATAAAAATTTCATCAATTTTTTGGGTCTTTTTGAGACAGGATCTTCCTGTAGTCCAAGCTGTCCTGGAACTTATTATGTAGACCAGGCTGGCCTTGAACTCACAGAGATCCACCTGTCTCTGCCTCTCAAGTGCTAGGACTAAAGGCATGCACCACCAATCCTGGTGAAATTTCATAAAATTCCAAATAATTGAAGACTCTATAGTAGTCATTACCAAAAGACTAATAAATACTTTGAGGTTGCAGACAAATGGGTGAAAATTACAATGACAGGCAAAAATTATACTAAGGCTAATTTTCTCACAGTATGGGAGGTTTGAAATTTGGTCAAAGATTATATAAATAAGTATACCTTATTTTGACTTTCTAACTATACTAAGAAACCCTTTTTAATTCATATGCTTTTCCAATTTTAAGTATTACAGTAACCAGAGACCCCCTACTGGTTTAATGTCAAACTATGTATTACAAAGTATAAAGTTTTAAATGTATTTTTTGTTTTCCTTACATATCATTTTTGCACTGTCATATAGTTTTTTAGTATTTAACTTGAATTTATGTTTTTATTTTTTATATTTTCATTGAGTTTTTGTGCAATTTATGTAATACATCTTATGTAAATTCCCACTTGTTGATTGTTGACTTTACTACCTGAATAACTGATGTCTGATTTAGAAAGTCCTTTCCTATACCTATATCTTGTAGGGTACTGCTTGTATTTTCTTCTAGAAGTTTTAGAGTTTCCGGTTTTATATCGAGGTCTTTGATCCATTTGGAGTTGACTTTTGTGTCAGGTGAAAGATAAAGGTCCAATGTCATTCTTCTACAGCTGGAGATCCACTTTTGCCAGCACCGTTTGTTGAAGATGCTGTCTTTGCTCCATTATGCGTTCTTTTTGCCGTTGTGACGTACTAGGTGGGTAGAGTTGCGTGGACTCATGTCTGGGTATTCTGTTTTGCGGTGTTGATCTGTATCTGTTTTTGTACCGGTATTGTTCTGCTGTTATGACTACAGCTATGTAATACGGTTTTAGGGCTGACATGGTGATCACCCCAGCATTGCTCTTTTTGTCCAAGATTGTTTTGACTATCCAGGGTCTTTTGTGATTGCCTATGCATTTTAGGATTGTTTTTTCAAGATCTGTGAAGAATATCATGGGGATTTTGATTGGCCTTGCATGGAATCTATAGATTGCTTTTGGCAGGATTGTAATTTTCAAAATATTAATTCTACCAATCCATGAGCACAGTAGGTCCTTCCGTCCACTGGTGTCTTCCTCGACTTATTTCTTTAAAGTTTTCAAATTTTCATTGTTGAGATTTTTAATGTCTTTGGTTAAGTTTTGTTCATGGGCTTTTTTGGGGTGGAGGCTATTGTCAATGGAAGAGTTTCCTTGAATGCTTTTTCTGATTGCTTGTTAATTGGCTTTTAGAAAAGCTACTGATTATTGTAAGTTGATTTTGTAACCTGCCACTTTGCTTAAAGTATTAAAGTCTGACACAGTTTCTTGTTATGTAGCCTTAAGCTATGCACATGGACATTGTATGTGTAATTCATCATTGGGTTGTTAGACTAATATGATTCTCTTTGGGGTTTGACACTAGCTAGGAATTATTTATCTATCTTCTTTCTCTGTCTTCAGTCTAACCCTCCCTCCATTCCTTCCCCATTAAAGTGTCCCTGTTTTCACCATTTCTCCCTTGATAATATCAGTCTTCTATGGCCCCATCTCTCTGAGTTTCTTCTTTCACTTTATCCTCATAGTTTTTCATATAACTCTCCCTCCCTCATCCCATTTAAATAGCACCATTTTATTTATTTCTCCTTTAGTAACATCTGTCTCCTACTATTCTTCTCTTTCAGGTTCCTTCTTTCCCTTTCCCTCCCTGGTTTCTTTTCATTTTTCTAGTTCCTGCAGTTACATCAGGATATAAACTCACATACAAAGATTTAGTGCTCGGATCCACAAATGAAAGAAAACATCCGTTGTTTATCTTTCTGAGTCTGTGTTATTTCACTTAAGATAACAGTTTCTAGTTCCATCCATTTACCTGAAAATTTCATGATTTCATCTTTCTTTATTGCTGAGTAGAAGTCCATTTTGTAAATGTACCACATTTTCATTATCCACTTGTCCACTGAGGGACACATAGGTTGTGTCCATCTCTTAGCTACTGTGAAAAAAGTGGCCCCAAACATGGATGCACAAGTATCTCTGCAATAGGATGAGTCCTTTGGCTTTATGCCAAGGAGTGGTACAAAGGATTAAATTTTAGGTTCATTTTTGGTTTTTAAAGAGTTCTCCACACTTCTTTCCCTATGTGTTGCATGAGTTTGGAATCCCGTCAGCAGTGAATGACCATTCCCCTTTCCACGAGGCCTCTCCAGCATTTGGTATCATTTATTCTCTTGATCTTAAACAGTCTGACTTGGGTAACGTGAAATCTTAAAGTGTTTTAATTGGCATTTCCCTAATTATTAATTGTGTTGAACACTTTTTAAGTTGTTTCTTAGGCATCTTTTTTTTTCTTCTTTTGAGAACTCTGCTGAGATCCTTAGCGCATCTTTTAACTGGGTCACTTGTTTTCTTGATTCTTTGTTTTTTAAAGTTCTTTATATTCTGGATGTTAAGCCTCTGTCAGATGTGTTGGTGCTGAAGATTTTCCCCCACTCTGTGGGTTTTCTTTTCACTTCCTTGGTTGCTGTACCAAAGCTTTTTTTATTTAAATGAGGTCCAAATTGTTATTGACCTTAATTCCTGAGCAACTGATGTCTGATTTAGAAAGTCCTTTCCTACACCTATATCTTGAAACTTACTGCCAATATTTTCTTTTAACAGTTTCAGAGTTTCAGGTTTCACATTGAGGGTTTTGATACATTTGGAGTTGACTTTTGTGCAAGGTGAAAGACAAGATTTTAGTTTTATTCTTCTACAGGTGTAGATCCAGTTTTGCCAGCACCATTTGCTGAAGATACTTTCTTCCAGTGAGTGTTCTTGGCCCTTTTGTCAAATATCAGGTGGCTGAGATTGCATTTCCTCATATTTTGATCTTCACTTATGTTCCATTGGTCTACGAGTCTATTTTTGTCCAGTGCCCTGCTGTTTTAATGACTGTAGCTCTCTAATATAGTTTGAAATCTGGTCTAGTAATCCCCCCTGCCCTTCTCTTTGTGCTACGGGTTGCTTTGGATATCCAGAGACTTTTGTGCTTCCATATGAATTTTAGGAATGTTTTTTCTAATTCTGTGAATAATATCATGGGGATTTTGATTGGGATTGCACTGAATCTATACTTTGCTTTTGGTAGGGTGATCATATTCACAACATTAATGCTTTCAATGCATAAGAAGAAGAGGTCTTTCTATCTTCTGGTGTCCTCCTCAATTTCTTTCTTTAAAGATTTAAAAATTTCATTCTAGAGATCTTTAATGTCTTTGGTCAGGTTTATTCTGAGCTTTTTAATTTTTATTGAGGCTGTTGTGAATGGGAGGGTTTCCATGTACTCTTTCTCCAATTGCTTGTTATTGGTATATAGAAAGGCTACTGATTTTTGTAGATTAATTTTATAACCCTTCACTTTACTGAAAGTGTTAATCATTTCTAGGTATTTTGTGGTAGAAATTTTGGCATCTCTTAGTATAATATCATATCATCTGCATAAAGATTTGACCTCTTCTTTTCCAGTGAGTACTCTTTTAACTTCCTTCTTCTGACTTATTGCTCTAGCAAGATTTTCAAGCACTATATTCAAAAGGAATGGAGATAGTGGACAGCCTTGTCTGGCTCCTGATTTTATGGAATGCTTCCAGATTTTCTCCATTTAGAGGGATATTGGCTGTGGGTTTGTTGTATATAGCTTTAATTATGTTGAAGTATGTTCTCTCCAGTCCAGTTCCCTCTAGGACTTTTACTATAAATGGATGTTGACTATTAACAGCCTTTTCTGTATCTATTGAGATGACCATGTGATCTTTGTTTTTGTGTTCATTTATATGATTTATGACCCCTGCTTTTGTAGAATAAAGCCTAATTGATCATGGTGTATCTTTTTTGATGTTTGTCAATATGTGATTTCTAAGTATTTCATTGAGAATTTTTGCTTCTATGTTCATTAAAGATATGAGTCTATAGTTTTCTTTTTGGTTGGATCTTTACTTGGTTTTGGTATTGAGTGATGCTGGCTTCATAGAATGAATCTGGCAGTTCTCCCTCTGTATCTATCTTCTTTTAATAATTTAAGTAATATTGATTGTGTCTCTTCTTTAAATAACTGGTAGAATTCTCCTGTAAATCCATCTGAAGCTACACTTATTTTAGTTAGGAGGTTTTGTATTACCTTTTCAATTTCCTTATGTTATGGGTCTGTTTAAGCTGTTGATCTCTTCTTAGTTTAACTTTGGTGATCTCTGTGATTTTAGATATGTATCCATTTCTTTTGGGTTTTCAGAGTTGATAGAGTAGAGGTATTTAAAGTATTTCTTTATACTATTCTGGATCTTTTTGGTGTCTATTGTGACCTTCCCCTTTCATCCGAAATTCTGATTTGGAGTTGCTTTTTCTTTCTTTTGGTTAACTGGGCTGAGGGTTGGTTGACTGCATTTGTCTTTTCAAGAAATCATCTGGATTCATTAATTCTTTCTATTGTTTTCTTTATTTATATTTCATTAACTTCTGCTATGACTTCTGTTATTTTTTCTTGTCTGCTGGGTTACGGTTTCATTTGTTGTTGCCTTTCAAGATTCTTGATTTGCAATGTTGTCATTTACTTGTGCTCTTTCTGATGTTTTAATTTAGGCACTTAGAGCTATAAACTTCCCTCTTAAGACTGCTTTTAAAGTATCCCAAAGGTTTTGTAGTGCTGTATTGTCCTCTTCATTTAATTCCAGGAATACATTTCTTTCTTTCTTAATTTCTCCCTTGACCCATCATTTGGGAGTATGTGGTTTAATCTCCATGAGTACATATAGTTACTAGGGCTTCTTTTGATCTTGATTTTAGTCTTTATTGCATTGTGGTTTTACAGAATGCATGTAATTGTATCTTTTTTTTTTTTTTTGGTGTTTGTTGAGGTTTGTTTTGTGTCCCAGTATGTGGTTGTTTTTGGAGAAAGTTCCATGGGGTACTGAATAGAAAGTATATTCTTTGGTGCTTGGGTGGAATAGTAGATGTCCGTTAGGTTCATTTGATGAATGGTATTGTTTAATTCAGAAGTCCCTCTGTTTATTCTCTGTCTGCTTGACCTGTCTGGTTGAGACATTGGGATACTGAAGGTCCTTACCCTCTATTGAGTTGTAATTAATCTGTCTTGAAGTCCCGTGCTATCGTTTTTATGTAGCTGGGTGCACTCGCATTTGGTGCATATATGTTCATGACTGTAATATCTTTTAAACTCTTCCTTTGATAAGAATAAAGTCACCCCCTTTATCTCTTCTTATTAGTTTTAGTTTGAAGTCTTTTTTTACCAGATATTAGAATTGCAGCTCCTGCTTGGTTCTTAGTGCCATTTGCTTGGAATATTTTTTTCCATCCTTTGACCTTAAGGTAGTGCTTGTCCTTGAAGATGAGATGGGTTTCTTGAAGACAGCAAAAAGATGGTATTGTTTCTTAATCCATTTAACTAGCCTGTGTCTTTTGACTTGGGAGTTCAGTCCATTGATATTTAAAGGTATTATCAAAAGATATGTGTTGGTTCTCATCATTTTAATTTCTGTTCGCATTCTTGGTCTAACTTGGTGTTTCCATATTTATGTCTTCATTTAGTTTCTTTCTGTTGCTCTTTGGGAATAGTTGTTTCTTCAGCTCTTTGTCTTGCTTCAAGTATTCTCTGGAGGTATGGTTTTCTGAACACGAATGCTTTCAGCCTGTTTATGTCACGGAAGATTTTCTTTCCCCTTCAACTATGACTTCATCTAGGTGATTCTCAGAGATTATTTCAACTATTTTTTGAAAACATACTGACTTTTCCTTTGATATTGTTTGTTTGTTTGGGATGTGTCTGGGCATATGGATTGCTGTCATTAGTTGTGTGTCTGATATGAGATTATAGTCTGCTTCTGTTGAGTGGAAATTTCTCCTACTGTCCAAATTGGGTTGACTTCAGATTATGTCTGAAGATTTTGTAGATCATGTTGATTTTCAGTGGAAGAAACTGGGTTGATTCTAATTTAATAGTCACTGAAAAGCTTGTGAATGTGGTTTCCAGTTGGTTTTTAACACACTTTTCCATGAAAATTTCTTCACAAAATTTCTTAAGAGTTTATTATGATCCAACAAACTGATGTAATACTGGAAATAAAAATCATAAAATGTAGGACTCAGTAGTTTTAAAAATGCACCAGTTTAGGAAGGGAAAATGGTGATGGGTATGGCGTGCACTCGAGGGGAGGGAGTGGGGTGTAGATTTGATGAAAACACATTAAATTCATGTATGAAATTTTTAAACAATAAAAAATCCAGAATCATATATTGGTTTCAATAACTACTGATTTTGAAGTGTAAAGGATTATCATATCTAATATATTTTAAGTATCTTGCAATATTTTTCTTTAGATATTTTTGAGACAGGATCTCCTGTAGCTCCAGCTGGACTGGAACTCACTATCTAGACCAGGTTGGCCTTGAACTTACAGAGATTGTCCTGCCTCTGCCTCTGCCTCCTGAGTGCTTGGATTAAAGACATGTGCTACCACAACTGATCTTTTTTTTTTTTTTTTGGTTGTATATTGCAATGTTTAATCACACTACACATTCTTTCTTAGATCTGGTTCAGGTTATTTATTTGTTAACTAGATCAATAAGAATAAAAGATGGTTAAACCGCAGAATAAAACAAGCATAGGAAGATGCACAGTCAATGAATATGAAAAAGGAATTATTTTATTAACTCATATTCTATAAGTTTATGTCCAAGAGAATCAATTCACAATTCATCTGTGACTACAAATGAGTTATGGACTATTTTCACAATTTTAACTTTTAATTTGCAAACTTTGTGCAATGTATGCATGTGTAGGTGTTCATGTGGATGTGTGCACAGGTGCATGCAGGTACGTGCGTGTGTGTGCACATGCATTTAGAAGCTATAAATCAGTGCCAGGTGTCTTTCTCATTTGTTCTCCATCTTAATTTTGAGACAGGATTTCTCACTGAACTTATTACTCACTGATTCACCTAGGCTGGCTTTCCAGTGAGATCCTGGGATTAGTCTGTCCTTGGCTCTCTAGTATTAGAAGAATTACAGAAACAAACTACCATACTTGGATGTTTACATGGGCACTGGGGATCTCAATCCAGTTCCTCATGCCTGTGTAACAAGTACTTTATCTGCTGATCCATCTCTGTAGTCCCTGTGCTTTCTTATAGTGTTGACTATACAGTGCCACATTACGGCTATGCTTTCATAAAAACAGCCTACTTTTTCAATGTATATCTGTTTTTGAAGTTTTGTGCACTTCATACAAAACATCCTCATCATCTTTATACTCCTAATCTGCACTCCCGTTGTTTCATATTTCTCTCAAAACTGTGCTCTCCACCAAGGTCTAGCTCTTTATTTTATTACCTTTTGCTTTTTAGTAAGAAATGTCATATAATTAAAGTTTGTCATAAAAAATAAACACTTTCTAAAGACCACTCCTAAATTAACTTAATTGGATAAAATTATCGCTAAATTTTAAATTACTTCTAGTTATGGTTATAGAGACCATTATTCTAAATAATTGTCTTAGTTTATTGTTTTATTATTTATTATTTATTAAAATATTGTCATAGTTTATGTTACTGAAATATATGAATTTCCTAGTAGAACCAGAGAGAAAAGTGATCTCACTGGAAGAGGAAATCAGTTGCAATGAGAATATAAAAAATCCATAGCAGGTATGTAAATATTGAAAATTAACTTGTTATCAACACTGTTTCTGTTTAAGAATATAGCATAGGCTAAAAGAAATTAACTAAGCATTCTGTCAGCTAGATGGTTATGAATCTTTTACTCACTTTTATTCAACTGTTTATTCCTCTTTCTTCTGTGTCCAAAAGAACCCTCATAATAATATTGCAATGCTATATCTATAGAATTCTATAATTCTACTGATTTTCATATTAAGAATAAGCCTATAGGCCTGATTCACAGATTATGATGTTACATGAATAACAGAAGATTTCGTAAGTCTAGGTAAATATAATTAAGTACAGAGTACAGATATGTATGCTATTAATAGAATATAAATCTTCTTAGTCTATAAAAATATATGAACAGAAATATTTTAACTTTCTAGCTGGGTCTTTGTAAATAAGCCAGAACCTGATGTTGTCAGTGTTTTCAAAGTTTTGAGCATAGAAGGTAGCATATGGAAAAACATATGGCAAATATTAGAATGCTTCATATGCTCACAGATCCACCCTGAGAAAGGTTAGGGTTTTGCCTTTCAAGAAACTTGTTTTGAGAAACTTCTCTACCTCAAGAGGGAGATCTGGTCCGCTTTGCCTCACTGGTTTTACATGCTCTCCATCTATAGTACTATACTAGGATAGCAAAAATGTTTTCAAAGGTCCCTTCATAGTCTAGATAGGATGTAGGTTGAATATAACTAATATCACATATTACTCAAAGTTTTTCTCCTTAACAATGTTGAACCTTTTAATGTAAAATAAAGGACTTAATATTTTACTCAGTATATCACTGGGGATACAGTGGACACAAAAATTTAAGAGACTGCCTAAATCATTAGAGAAATATGTAAAACTTCATTAAAAAAAATCAAATTCTCCTTTACCCTGTTTAAAATAATGTTTCAATGAATTTCTTTCTGTTTTCTCAGTTTAGCATACTTAAACCAATTAAACAGCTACCAGAAAGAAACTTTGGCAAAAATGATAATATTTATAAAGGAAGTCATAATTTAGTAAAGTGCTGTTATGGACACATATTTATGTTATTTAGATGATGTTATGTAGCATCAAAGACATGTATGCTATAGAAGTCTTAAAGTAGGCACTTCTTGCCAAGCTTAGAGAGAAGGTAGGGGATCTAAGTAGATAAGGTCTGATTGGATTTTAATAGAAATTAGCTAGTGTAAAACAGGAAATTCATTTGAGACATAAGAAGAATAGCAGGAAGTGTCACTAGCAAGAAACCTCACTGCATGCAAAGGCTTTAGCCTTTAACATATTTTAACCTTGGGCAAGTTAATTACTTTGTCTTAAATTTTTTTTCATGTCTGAAATGAAGAGGATATTGGATTATTGTGAGCACTGAGTAGAGTAAATCATGTAAATATTATACTGTAATAATAGGTAAAAACCTCTAATATTCAGTTATCTTGCATTATACCTAGGACTCTACTGTGCTCTCCATATGACCATCCAATCCACCTCACTCCAGAATCTTCAAGTTCAACCACTGGATACATCTTAACTAGCATTATATAAAGAAGTTACGTGTTTAAGTAAAATACATGGTAATATTGACACAAATTTCAAAGTTAGATAGTATATGTAAACAGGCCCCTTCTTTTTAATACTTCTGTCCTTATAGGATAGTTATTAGAAATGAGTTAAACACATGCATTGCAAACCATTTTGCTAACTTGACAAAGTAAGTAATGCAAACATTTTGCCATGATGGTGGTATAGAGTGCTTGTTTAAAAAATGCTCTGTATAAATAATCTGATTAATATGGCCTTGGGCAAAATAAAACAAGATTCACAGTAAATATGCTAACTACCTCACTGAAACCCAAGCAGAAGTTAATAAATGTATTTTCCTGCTTCAATGATATGACACCACTACAAAGGCAACGTTGTCGTCGTGTCCCATTCCTGACAGTTCTGTTTCCTTTAGGAGATGTCTGACAATACATGAAACACAAAAAGCAGTTCCATAATAAACGTAACCTGCTTTGTTCTGTGCAGAAAAATGTGCATTTGTGTGTTTAAGTGAGCCTGGGACAATGATATGTACAAATGAATGCTTCACTGTAGATCAAAGCCCATACTTATGATAACTACTGAAGGCAAGATATTGGAACCTGGAAACAGTGCAAAGAGAAAACAGAATGATTAGAAAATTCTGACTTTAAAGAGGCCTAGAGGGACCAATGCAGAAGAGGAGAGTGGAAAGAATGTAAGAGACGGGTGTAGTGGATGACCACACAGAAACACATGTTCCTGGAACTTGCTCATATGAATTTACAGCAATGGTGACAGCATGCACAAGATCCATGAACTATCAAACTAGACAAAAACCTAGCATACAACTGGGGAAATGGGTAAGAAGCCCCAATCTTGGCCAAGGAACTCCTGGGTGAGGGAGACTGGGTTTTTTAAGGGAGTGATGCTAGCCGTACCAGGTTCTAGTGGACTAACTCACACGAAGGGACATCTGGGGACACAAACTTGACTCGATAGGCCTTAACATATATGACAAAATGCATGAAACACTGTGGAGGGGTTATGGGAAGGTACAGATAGGGCTGGGGGGCTAAATATGATTCAGATGTATTCTATGAACTGCACAAAAATCCAATAAAAATAAAATAGAGTCTGATTTGTGTTCCCAAATGCCCGCCAGTGTGAGTCCCTCCACTAAGAAAAAAGAGTGAAAATTAGCATAAAAACTGTGTACTATAACTTCATTAATGTAAAAACATATGCTTATACATGCCCAAAGATACCCAGATTTGAAACAATTAATATTGAAGAATTAATGGTAAATATTGGAATTGGAATAAAAATATTTAAACATGCTTAAACCATGATGGTTTCATGATAAAATTTTTAGAAATAAGGTAACAAAAAAAAATGAATGTGAACTATTAGGGTCTTAGAGAAGATTCTAAGATGAAGGGGATTCTTTTTTAAAAAGGTTTTTATTGATTTGAGAATTTCATATGTGTATTTTGATCATATTCAGACCTCCCACCTTTCCACTCTCACCTCCTGTTGCCCCCTGCCCCCGACTTCATGTCCTCTTTTATTTATTTATTATTATTATTATTTGTTTTGATGTTTTTCTGTAGCTGGCCTGGAACTCACTACACAAACCATGACAGCCTTGATCTCACATCCACCTGCCTCTGCCTCTGGAGTACTGGAATTTACAATGTGAGCCACCAAGCTCAGCTTGTCTTTAAGTAAAAAACTTATTTATTTATTATTTCTTTTATGTTCATAATTTGTCTGCATGTATGTAAGTGTATCACGTACATGCAATGTCTGTGGAGACCAGAAGAGGGCATTGGATCCCCTGGGGAGTTATGGGTGGTTAGCTTCTGGGAACTGAACCCAAGTCCTCTGGAAGAACAGACCATGTTCATAACCACAGAGGCATCTTTCCAGCCCTTTTAATTTTTCTTTTTTTCCAAAAAAGACCTATTGCATCTAATCTGTGTTTTCTGAGTGCTCTTGGGTATGGGTCTATCCCCTGGAGTCTGGTCAACCTATTAGGCACCACACTAGTAAGGACAACTGACTCTTCCCTTTCCCAGCATCTATCAGTTGTCAGTAGTTCCTCAGCTAGGGCAGGGGCTTTCTGCCTGCCTCGGCCCTCCATGCTGGGTGTCTCTCTGGCTTGGGTCTGCACAGGTTTTGTGCATGCTGTCATAAGTCCTGTACGTTCACATGCACAACTACACTGCGGTGTTCAGACGGCAGTTTCCTTGTATTCATGTACTGCCTCTGGCTCTTACAGTTTTTCCATCCCCTCTTCAAAAAGAAAGCCCTGTGCCCTGGGAGCAGAAGGTGTGATATAGATGTCCCATTTAGGGGTGAGCACTCTGTAGTCTCTTATTCTCTGTTGATCCTTTGAGGGTTTTGGTATTATCATTAAGATTAAGTTCAAGAAGAACTTCCACTGGTGAGCTGAAAGATGAACTGATCTGTGGGTATACCTATGTCAACATGAGTCAGTTAAATACTCTGTCTATTTAGCAGAATGATAGTAGTAGATTTTCCCCTATGGCCTGTGACCTATCTAGTTACATGTTCTTGACCTTGATAATAGTGTCAGGTACGGACTCCATCTTGTGAAGTGGGCCTTAAAGCCAATTAGAAAGTGATTGGTTATTCCTAGAATATTTGTGCCACTATTGAACCAGTGGGATATTTAGCCAAATCAATTGTTATTTTAGTTTGCAGAATTCACAGCTTGTTTAAGGTTGATGACTACCTTTCTCTGTCAGTAACATGCACAGTAACTTCTAGTACTGAGAGCTCGCCCACAGAGATGCAGCTTCAAGAGCAGTGCTAGTTTGATGTCCCCTTGTTTGTTCTGAGACTCAGGTATGTAGTGTCTTCAACAAATAGAGTCTTACCATTCTGTTCTGGTGGGTGGCCAAGTGCTACTTTTAGTGTTTTTGAGGACTTTTCACACTAATTTTCATAGTGGTTACACCAGTTTGCACTCCAACTAACAGTGAATAAGTTGTTTCCTTTCCCTACATCTGATGTACCAGCATTTGTCATCCTTTGTTTCTTAGCTACTCTGATGGGTAAGATGAATTCTCAAAGCAGTTTTAATTTACATTTCTCTGATGGAAAAAGATGTTGAACATTTAAAAAATATTTCTCAGACATTTGTGTTTCAGTGTTTGAGAGCTCACTGTTTAGTGGTCTCCCCTAATTTTTAATTGTGTTTCCTTTTTTGTGTCTTTTGATATGCAGCTTTTTTTTGGAGTTCTCTGTATATTCTAATACAAACCCATTGTCTGAAATAGAGCTGGTAAAGATTTTTTTCTCATTCTTTAGGTTGCCTTTTCACTCACATGCTGGTGTCCTTTGAAGTAAAGAAGCTTCTTAGTTTCAGGAGGTCCCTTTTGTCATTTGTTGGCCTTAATGCCTGCACTGCCAGGGTTTAGAATAGCAGTAACAAATCCAAAAACTAAACAGTCACCCCTGCTTTGGTTTTCAGGAATCTTTAACTAGAGGAAGGTTAGGGATTTGAATGAGCATGGTTCATTTTAGTCAGCATTTAAATTTATATAATGTGTGGAAATCAGATATTTCAATGTTTGGTCTCAATATTTAAAATAAAAGATCACACAGTAAGTGAACTATGGCATAAATTGTGTGATAAATTTTAGAACATGTATTTTAGTTTTTCTCAATGCCAGTTAAGGGTTTTCTTTTGCCATGTCCGAAGTTTAGCATTGTTTTTATTTCAAAAGAGAGAAAAAGTTTCTGATGAGTTTGATTCCTTCAGTTTTAGCTCCCTTAATTTGATTGACTGGATAGGGAACTAAACAGGTCTTAAGAATGGAGGGATCATTAGAGGTAGTAGAATACACATTCTACAAAATAGGTATCTGTGTGGGGAATAAGTGCATTCACACAATGGATAAGTGGAGTTAGAAAGTGCAATTTTTAATTTTATTTCTTGGAGACAGGATCTCCCTGTAGCCCCAGCTGGCCTTCGTAGACCAAGCTGGCCTCTATCTCACAGAGATCCACCTGGCCTTGCCTTCTAATTGCCAGGGCTACAGGTGTATGCCATTCATTGCCCTCTGCTGCTGGAAAGATCAATATTTTTAAAGAAAATAAGTATAAAGCAAAACAGTATTTTTGAAACAAGAATTCATTCTTCATTTCATTTGTATGAGGATCTAACTAATATAGAATGATTAATCATTTTTATGTGACTAAACTATCTATATGTAATAAACTATAGACATAATAAGGAGAAAAAAGATTTTTCTTTCCAATGAGGCTAAAAGTTATCTGAAGATATACATGCAAGTATACAGAAATTAGAAGAAATTGCTGTCTGTATGTGATTCACAATCCTGCTCTTCCAAGGATCGTTTTATTACCAACAAGCCTGTAGTACAACATTTTATGTGTTCATTGTACAAATTGTATTCAAGAAAAAGGAAAAGCACAGGTTTATGTGGCTCTGTTGTTAAAAACAACTAAATGTTTGCTAAAAACAAGACTCAACAAATGTCAAAATACTGAATGAATCCAGAGTTACTCCTTGGTGTCAAGGAAAATAATGAGAAATCTGGCAATACTGGAGAGAAAATAGCAAACTACTAAATAACAATAAAAGGAAATGAGAATGTCATGGATACTTCAAGTGACTGAAAATAAGAAATTATAGTTTATTTTGCGTACACTTTGGGCTAACTCAAGACCATGGTATATTTGGTCCATATGTAATTAGATTAGCTTTTCCTGTCACTTGATGGAATAAAATGCATCTTCCTATATCAACGAAAATCTTGATCTACACCAGTTTGAGTGCTCAGATATTATTACATCCCACAGATGCCTGGAAACATCTAAGCGTTTCTTAACCCACTGATATTTTAAGTAGTGCTAGAAAAACAAACTGCATCTTTCTCATTATTTCCTAAAGACATTTCAGTGTGATAGAACTGATGGGGAGATACCTGTATATTCACCGATATGGAGCAGTGCTCATCACTGTCAAAGCACAGGAGCAACTGCGTCTTTCGTAGCACTGTAGCCCTTCATCCTCACAGGCTGTGGAGGTGGAAACAGCATTTCATTCCTCTTTCCTCTCAAATTCCTTCTCTGACCAAAGACATTGAACATTTTTTTCAATATCCATAAATCACCAGTAGTGTCAGAGTGCTTCCCCAGTTCCAGTTAGAGTTCAGGAGCTAGGGAACATAAAGGGTAGAGCACCTGCCTAGCGTGCATGAGGCCCGGGTCAATTTCCAAAGCCAGTGAGTAGACAGAGTTCATTCTTTTCCTTCCTTTATGAGACAGGGTCTCCCTGTAGCCCTAGCTGGCCTGGCATTCACTACATAGATCAGGTTGGCCTTGATCTCATAGACAACCTCCCATCAAAGGCACGTGCCATCATGTCTGGCTCTCTTTTCCTTCTTCATATAAAAAAATTCTGTGTAAAATGAAGATGCATTTTTCATCTGAGATAAATGTGTTGTATCGTGTAAATACTCTGCTTGTATGCAAGCTTTCATTAATACTACAGAGGAAAAAATTGATAAAAGTAATAATTCAGAATAATTGCTTTTTCTAGGTGCATACATAGCTTAGTGGCAAAGTGCTTAGCATGCACTGGGCCCTTGAGTTCAATCCCTAGTGATAAATAAATAAAACAGGCATGCTTGTTTTTGAGGTCATTCATAGGAAGATCCTTGCCAACATAACTTTTTTGTTGCATTTTTCATTTCCATGGTTTTTTTCAGTGTTAAAATAATGACTTATTTTTAATATCCATTAAAATATCTATCTAAAAATCAGTATTTACTAACTTTTTCAGTGATCACACCCTCTGGCAGGGGGCAAAGTTTTCATGGTCTCAGCAGCTATGCTCCTGTGGTATCTGACACACATTCGGCCCCACCTTCTGAGAGGCCTCTGGTTTTAAGAAACTTGTTGAAGCAAAGTCTGCTGGATATTTATTTCATTTTTCTTTGCTTGTCCATTGTTTTAAACATTGAAAGTTTCATTTATTTAAAAGGGAGGGTATTTGAAATGACTGATTTTTCTTAACCTTTTAAAATCAAATTTCTGGGATTTTCATATAACATTTTGATTGCACTTAGACCCCTTCCTCTATCTGAACCTTTTTACTACCCTCACCCCATTTACGCACATATGCGTATAAAGCCTGCAGAGTCACATTTGTGAATGTGGGTTCATTCACTGGAACAACCTACCAAGAGTCTGACCCTTAAACGAGACTGACTGTCCCCCTCTGAGCAGCCATCAGTTGCTAATACTTCCTCAGGTAGGGTTGGGGTTTCTTAGCCACTTCCCCAACACAGATGCTGGCATGTGCCTGGTTTGAGCTTACATGGTACTTGTGCCTGCAGGCTGTCCCCTTTGCTGTGAGTTCATATGAGTAACTGTCTGGAAATCTCTGCTTCCCTGTGATAATCTACCACCTCTGAATCTCACAATCTTTGTGTCCTTGTTTTTACAATGATCCCAGAGCCTTGGGAGGCAGATGTTTGATACAGGTGTCCTATTCAGGGATAAGCAGTCTGTAGCCACTTGTTCTCTGCATATTGTCCATCCATTGTTTCTTTGTGCTAGTTACCATTTGCTGCATAAGGAGAGTTCTCTAAAGAAAGTTGAGAGATGCATTAAATCAACGGGTATTACAATAAGTCATTAGGAGTTGGTTCAAAACTCTATATCTTTAGCAGAATAATAGTATAAGACTCTCCTCTATGGCCTGTGACCTGTCAAGCCACAGGTTCCTAGTCATGGTATTAACTGTCAGGTATGGGTTCCATCTTAGGAATCCAACTGTCAATCCAATTTGAAAGTAGTTGGTTGCTCCCATAACATTCATGCTTTATTTGTGTATTCATGTTAGATTTTGATTTTTCAAGTAAACATGAATAGGGTTGGCATGCAGTGATACCTAGTGCCTGTCATCCTCAAATGCTTCTAGAGACTCTGTATTTTAAAAAACTGCTGGGCACACAGAATTTATGCACAATATAATGGGGTCTGTAACTACTAGTGTGCTTCTTAGGACTTTGTGAGAAATGAGATTCAATATTATTAGTAACAGGGTAAGCTATACATGTTTAGACTTTTTGGAGACATGGTCTCATGTAGCTTAGGCTAGTCTTGAACTTGCTATGTGGCTAAGGATGACCCCAAGCTCAGGCTTTCTGCCTCTACCTCCCAAGTGTAGAAATGACTTTTCCCGCAGGGACATAATCTAGACTAATGACTTTCACTTAAACTTACAACCAAACTTTTACTGTTTATACTGTGGACAAGGTCACTGAGCCATTGCTCCTCTTCAGATCTGGGCATCTGACCATAATCCCTCAGAAACCTACCTGTTTTCTACCCAAAATAAGGAATGATTGTGGGTGTCCTTGATGACATAGAGCAAAGCCCTGAAAGTACTCTGTCTTTCAGTGTTAGCAGTGAGAAAAATGGAGAAGCCTGTGTGATACTGTGAGATATTTAAGGGTTAGCGAATCGAGAAGCAAGATTCTCTGCGAAGTTTGTACATCCTCAATTGATGCTGGTCAATAATGCTGCAATGACAGTATGACAGACAGCTGGCTCGAGAGAGCACAGTTCTGAGACATCTGAAGGGACAGGTGGTTCTCAGAATTCAGGTCCACTTTGACCTTAAAACTTGCTGCGCCTGCACGGCCCTGGATCCGAGTCTGTGAGGGACGTTGGGATTAAGAAGGACACAGCATACTCTTGGTCTGGTTGGAAAAAGAGTCCAACCTTTTTCTCAGTAATGCCACAAGCATTGTGACACATTACAAATTGTTGACTTGACAAATGTCTTGACCAGGAGTCTATTTTTATTAGAAAAGGGGCTTTTTCTGTTATTATCCCAGACATTATCTCACCTACCACGAGTTGTTGACATGGCTCTTGTGACAGGAGATGCTGACATAGCCCTTATGACTTTTGGGACTTTTCAGTTAGGGAGGGGTGAGCTGACAAGGAGGTTTTAATGGCTGAAGTGAGGGTCCTGTCTTTTAAGAAAAATGAAGGTCCTACAGACTGAGCTGTCTCTCAGGGCTGTTTGGAAATGCAAGAAATGCTAACAGGTGTATAAAAGCCCAGTAGGTGTGTTCACCATCTCATTGTCCTGAGGGCACAATGCAAGCTCACATTCCCATTATCCTGAGTGTACAGACACATGTTCTCTTTCATAGTCCCATGAACATACGATGCATGCTTTCCATCATGTCACCCTGAGTCTACCATGCATGTTTTCTATCGTACTTCTTCACTCCTGTTTCGAGAGACTTCCTTGTGTATGAGAAGATGGAGGATTATTTGACTGGTTTCATTACATCTTGGCCTACATCACTTAAATCTGTCAAAGCCTCTCCTGACTTGTAAAGATTCTGTCCCACTAGCATCCTTAGCACAGACACTAAACCTCTATAACAATTTCTACGTCCTTGTTCAATTAAGTCCTTCATTAAATCTCTACTGAACACAGTCCTATCTGCTCTTGTGAACAGAGCAACATACATTTCTTTCCTCATACCTAGTTCTCTCCCTTTTATTGTCCTCCAGCTCTTAACATCCATGGGAACATCCACTGGTGATAACCAAGTGTCTCTAATCACAGATACAAGCCAGAGATTGCTTCCCCTTGTACTGCCTAAGCTTAGGTAGCCTGTATCTCAAGGAGGGATAAATGGTTATATTGTTCAGCTTTTCTGCCTCTGCACATTTGAGCATATTTTCAGGAGCCAGGTAATGACAGGCTCTTTTGTTGCTTGTTTGAATGTCCTCCCTAGTTCCAGCAACTCCAGTGCTGACCTCTAATTGCTAAATTCTCATGCGTGTTAAGGCCTCCATCAGCTTGCAAATATCTGGATTTCTCCTTTCTTTGTGTCATAGGTTGGACCTGAGGGACACTCTTAGCTTTTTCTGGGTTGGTCCTTTCCTTATCAATATCTGCCGTCTCTTGTGGGTTCCCAGTTGATGAGTCCCAAGACAGACTTTGTATTATAGATCTACTTTGTATCTATAGATCTTTCTTTCCTTTTTGGCCTCTTAGTCAGAAAAAGCAGCAAGTTAAAACTTCTATTGCTTTTTCCTTTTTATTTAATTTGTCAGCAAGGTCAGAGGCTAATGTAGCAGAGGTCAGTTTCTTTTCTTTCTTGCTCTTAATTTCTGTCTCAACTCTTCAGTCTCTTCTCTGGGCTATAGTTTCTGTTTGGGATAAATTCTTTATCACACACAGCAGTGGCCAAGCAGCTTCTGCAGTCACCTGGTGGAATCTGGCCTTGAGGCACTAGCAGAATTCTTAAAGTGTACTCCAGACCCTCTGCTGTTCTCAGAGCATCTCTGTAATTCCACAGCAGTGTCCAGCAGTGCAGCAAGCATGCCACTCTATCCTAGCTACAAGTGGGTTTCCATCCTGGGATTTATCCCACAGACATTATCTGCCTTGGTGATGTTATCTTAGATAGCCACGGATGGATCCACTGAACAAGCCATGCTAGAACCTCCTCTGTCTACATTCCCTTCACGGATCACGTGGCCACATTAGTGGTGGCCACATAAATCCTTCTCCCAGAAACATTCTCCATTTTGTCAGTTGGTCCTTTCAACTACACCAATTCTGTCTTAAAATTTTTTCTCACAATGAGGCAGCATTCAGTCCTGCACCTCTGGGTTCCACCAACTAAGCAAGTGAACGGAAGTATGCTGTCCAATTAGGAATATCAGAGTTTATTGGGGTTATTTACAAAGGATTCCAGGGAAAAGGTGCAACATCTCAAATTGAAGTCTACATTTTGATCAGAACTGTGTGGACTCGACACACTCCACCAAGATGTCAACCAGCTGCATGCGAGTGTCTCTACCCAGCATTCACTACGTTCCCCTTTACCCTCCCCTCAAGTTACTGGTTGGTTGGAAAGTGGTTGACTCTATTGACTCTGTTTCCATCATTCAAATTCTTAGGGGTGTGTCGTGCCACTGAGGATGCCTGCAGCTGCATTTGGATCCTGTGTTGCCTCCATGGGTGTGTTCATTGAGCGGGAGTGAAACTCCATGTAAATTTACCCTACACAAGTGTTCAGAACTCTCAAAAAGGGCCATGCTTCATTTTATGCCCTACTTCCCTACTTCCTCTGGCTTGTTACTGGACACCTTCACTATCTGTAAATAGGTAGGGATAAAAAGAAAGACACAAAATGTGTCCTCTCTTGTCCTTATGACCCGGATTTCACATCAAGCAGTCAGATGTGGAGGATGTGACACTGTGGGACTTCAGGAACCTCTCCCTTTTGGCACTAAGTCATTCTTTTCCCCATCGGCTTCCACAATTTTTACATTTGGGTTCCCATGATATCAAAAATGTGAAGGTGACATTTGACATGCAGTGATCACTGCACAAGGATGCATACCATACTGAGGTGTAGGTATGGATTCTGGAGATGCCTTCCAAATTTCACAGTCCTTAAGCCTGCAGTTTTACACCTGGAGGATGTGTAAGCAATTACCTATTCCAACACCATCATCTATGATCAGTAGGAGTAACATCAATAGGGCTCAAGCAATTCATTCAAATCACATCAGCCATATTACCCAGCGGTTTATGTCACCAAAGATATGATGCAATTCCACAGTGCTGCTCAGATAAATTACACAATACACCCATTGTGTTAATCAGATACATTTTAGAAGTGTGAATTCTACAAAATAATTTAATGCCTTCTTGGTAGATGGGAAGCCTCATATACTTTTACAATAAGTAATATATTTCTAGGTCTTTGTCACGTACCCAGTAACTTAGCAGTGTGCCTTGGGAGTTCAACATAAAATCTGCTCATAGTATATGCTATCTATGTGAAAAAAACCTCATATTCCAAAACATATTAAACATCATCAAACATCATAAATACAAAGAAGTAATTAAACAAAATATTTAAGTACTATTATTGATAGAAAAGATCATATATACTTGACCAAAAGTTTTAAAGAGCTCATGTGGGAATTTTCAATTAGGTGATTTGAGACCCATCAGAGTGCAATGAGTTTGTGTGGGATCCCAGCTAATCAGAAAAAAAGTCACATGGTATAGAGACAAGTTATGCCTCAGGATACATGTCATACATAACACTGAAGATAGCTGAGAAACAAATTATTTACACAACAGCAATAATGCATATCCAGACATAATGAAATTAAGGAAAAACACACTTTTATGTGAGTTAAGAAATTTTTAATAATCATGTGCATGATGTGAGTGCAGGTGTCCTATTCAGTGGTGTGGATGTGGATGTTAAAGGACAACTTTCAAGAGTTCTCCTTCTCCTTTTGCTCCTTTGAGCCAGAGTGTGCTACTTCTGCAGGGTGGTGCAGTCAAGGTTAGTCAGCCTATGAGCTTTCCTGAAAGCAATTCTACTATCTCTGCCTCCTATCTTGACATGGCAGTTGTGGGATTACACATGCAAGCCACTGCATTCTTGTATGTGTATGTGTGTCTGCACCTGTTTGCATGCCTCAAGATATTAGGCTCAGGTTATTATGCTTTCAAGGCAAGAGCTTTTATGTGCTGAGTCATCTTAGTGCAAGTAAGTGTTTCTTTCAATGCATTTAAATACAGATTTATTTTTAATTTTTGCGTTTGTGTGTAGCATGAAAAAAGAAAGCAAAAAGCAGTTTTCTCTCTGGGGATGGACTTTGGCCTGTCAACTGAGTAGCCAATGGCTTAAGGGAAATGCAGGGGAGGCTGGGAGGAAGAAAGGCGGGCACGGGGTGAGATATTCATCTTGGATGCACACTCCGGGGTTCCCGTGATCAAAATGCAAGCTCCGTCATAGGAAACTTCCCTCTCCCTCCCTCTGGAGATGAACTTTTTGTGAGTAACATGGAATAAACTAATCTCTCTAAAGAACATTCTCTATTCGTTGAGTCTGTTCAAACCTGGGGGTGGGAGGAGGCTGAATGCCGTCCCGCCATGAGAAAATTTATGCAACACTGTCTATGTGTAAGCATGTGTACGTGAATGCAGGAGCCTATAGAGGCATCAATTCTCCCTGGACTGGGGAGTTTCAGGTGGTTGTGAGCTGCCTGATATGGGTGTGGGGAACTGAACTCAAAAAAAGTCCTCTGGATGAACAGTCCATGCCAAACCATCTTTCTAGCCCTATATATGACTTCTTTTTGTTAGCAGGTCAGAATTTAATCAAGAGGAAAAATTATGAGCAGCAGCCCCTCTTTTGAAGATGAACTTTTTGTGTGTCCAAATCCAGACATTCTTGTATGATATCTATCATATGGTGTGATGCTACTGTGTGGTGGAGAACTCTACATTTTTCTAGCTCAAGTCCATGTTTTTATACTCTTTACATGGCAACTATAGCTTCCGGTACAAGCCTTAGTATAGGTTTAACTGTCTCTAGTACAGGAAATATGGTGTCTTTCATTTCATTCACAAGATACATTTCTAATTTTTAAATATTTTCTTTTTGAGAATTTCATACGTGAAAACTGCCTTTGCATTATCTTCACCCTGCCCCAGTCTGTACCACTGCCCCATGTTGCCCCCACTCCCTATCAAGTTCCTGTCCTGTTGTTTATTATTGTTACATAGATACACAAGTAATGCACTGAGTTCATTTAGTGGTGCTCCTGTGTTTAGGGATGCCCATCTGGAATTAGAAAACCTCAGAGCAAGTCAGTCTGTGAAGATTCTCAGTCTGCCTATGACAAATTTTTACTTCTGAAAACTACTGGCACTGTGGTTTGCTACACTTGGGCATATTTATCTAATAAAATATCTAATTTTCAGCTAGTGATATTTTTATACCATAATAATTTGCCTATTAAACATGTTATTTACTTTTATGTATCAGTATAAAAATTCTTATTTGTGTTAAAAACATATTCATTGTCTGGCTTGTTATTTTCACATTCAAATATATTTTCACTTAAACTTTAGGTGACTGGCAAAGTGTGGGCTGAAGAGATGGTTCAGTAATTAAGAGCAGTGGCTAGGATCAGGGGAACTTTCCCAGTTCATTGTCTGCAGAGGCCACGCTCCCCCGGACTCTTGGATTTTGGGACTGTGGAGAGTGAGAGGGGGAAGGCTTAGATCTGAGTCACCCCAGCTGGGAAGTGTGGGAGGGAGGTGAAGTGGGAGAGGCAAGCCTAGAGTATGCAGTGCACACCTGGCTCTGCTAGTGGCTATGTGGGCAGTGTGGCCCTTGCTAGACTTAAGATTGTGGGATGGTGGCAGAGAGGGAAAGGGAAGGCACTGAAGTGCCTTTTAAAGTCACATTATGCAAACATGTGAAGTATGAAAACCGCCACCTCTTTGCTTTATTAGACTTAGGTACAAGCCTGATAGCTAATTCTCAATTAACTTTGTTTTGGTTTATGATGTTGCTGTTTACAGACTGAATATGTCCTTTATCTTCAACTTTAACTAGAGATCTTTTATCATTTATTTTATGTGTGATTCTTGTATAAGAATTCTCATTTGTGTTAAAAGCATGTTCACATTCTGATCTGTTAAGGCTGTACTCTAATTTACTTTTACTTAAACCTTTAAGGGTCACTGGGAAGGGTAAACCCGGGTGTGAGAGAACTGAGTAGATACAAGGAGATTTAAGATTTTTAAGATTTTAAGGTTTTTCTTTGGAAACTACCTGGAAATTATTTAGAGTCAGGCCCTCCAGATGCGTCTTTCTCATCCCAAGAATACAGCTTACTTTCAAATTACAGGGAGATAACTGTGCATCTTTCTCCTCACGGAGAGAATTACCTTTAAAGGTACCAGGTTGCATCTTCCTGTGCATGGATATTGTATTCATATTCTTCAAGCACCTCATGACATTTCTCCTTTCAAAATTGCTTTGGGTAAGTTCCTGTTCCTTAAGCTGTGTTGGCCATAATGCACTTCGCTCCTCACCTTTCCACCCCTGTTCTCACAGAAGAACATTAGGCATGTAGAGGTGTGGGTTCCATTCTCTTGCTCTGGAGGTGGTTCCTGAAGATGAGAAGGTGGAAGGTTAATTTGTTCAGTTTCTTTCTCAGGTGTGTGTTGTTTGTTTCAGAGTCCTTGTTTTCAAAATGACTTTATCTTTACCGGAATCCACCTGCAATACTAGAGACCATCACTGCAGATGCACAATAAAACACAGGACTTGAAAGTTGAAGGGAATTACCTTTACATCATGGGTTGTTCCTTTAGAGCTTCCAGGTACTGGCTTTTTAGGACAAGTAATAGTTTGACAAGTTTGACTTTGTTCACGAACCAACTCCTTTAAATCATTTCTGAGGCGTTCCTTCAGTTCTAGATGTTGCACAGTGGTCTCCTCTCTTAATGCCTCTCTTATATCATTTATGAGGCATTCCTTCAGATGTTGCACAGCAGTGTCCTCTCTCAGCGCCTCTCCTATATTGTATCCGAGGAGCTCTTTCAGTCCCAGATGTTGAACAGCAGTGTCCTCTCTCTAAGCCTCTCGTATCATTTCTGAGGAGGTCCTTTAGTTGTAACAGTGCACAGCAGTCTTCCCCTTTAATATTTTCTCATTTGCATTCATAGAAGAACATCCTAAATGTACAGATTCACAATCTCTAGCGTAGTTCTTCTTTATTTCTGGTTCTTATTTTCTGCACAAGAGAAAATGGGGATTAATGTATTTGCTTTTACTCTCAAGTTATTTTTTGGGGGGGTTCTTGTTTCCAAAATGACTTTGACCTTACATGTTATAGGTAATAGACAGAAAAAGTAGAAAGTATTGAATATTTAAGCTAATTTCTTCAATATGTGTTTCTTCTTCATTCATGAATCATCATGAATCACTAGGGTGTTGTTAAAAAGTAAAAATAATTTACCTTCTAGAACAAAAGAAAGACATGAACCAACAAACTTAAGTTAGTCATTATTGATTGGAATAAACATATTTCATATGTTAAATTTGCCAAAAAATGAGTTGCATAATTTTAACATTACAAAGTAAGCCTCATAAAATAGGATTTTAACTCATCTACTTACAAATATGGAGCCCTGGCTGTATTTGTAAGTCCTTTTTCTAGAGACAGGTAAAGTTTTAATAGTTTATATTATTATGAACCCAAATCAATAAATAATGAAAAAGAAAAATGCATGCCCAGATCTTACTTTAGGTGTATATGCATATGAAGTTTTATTTCTAATACATTCTAATTTCAGTTAAGATAGTGGATAGTAGTTTTATAATATTACTGATATCCTGTTCTGAAGTGATGTGAGGTAGAAAGTTATTTTTCTACATAGTACACCATAAGTTCTATTCCTGTAGGTATAATTCTGTTAAGTGTATCTGTGATTTTATGATTTCACTCCCTCAGTATAGATGCTGCAGGCAATTGACAGACCACAAGGTAGAACTCAGTTTATAAAGTGGCACAGTGACTGATAGTATGAAACTACAAACTGATGTTATTGGGAATGAGCTCTTTCTACTAGAACCTAACCTACTGGCTATTACTGACATTATATTTATAATGCCAGTTACCTACTCAGGATGTTTTAATTTGACAATATATGTATTGTTTTAGGACATTATGCAAACAGAATAAAAACTATCCAGAGTAAAATGGACCTTAGTTGTAAAATAATTCTAAAGATAAATTTTAGCTAGAAATTACTAGATTCTATGATCTATAAAGTGTTTCTATGCTAAATTTTTGAGTAAAATATGAATCAGAAATAAAAACAATGATTTACCACGGAAAATTCAGATGTGATCTGTATGGACTGTATTTAGCATAATTGAAACACTAAGTCAACCTGCACTTCTAAGGCACAGGACTAAAGAGAAGGCTCATGTAGTTTTGACAATAAGCATAATCAACCCAACTACAACGATTAGTTACCTATTGTAATAAGCATTTGGTACACATGAATAGGAATCATATAAATGAAGTTCAAAAATGGTTTAAGTGTTGTAGTCCAAGCCTACTATCTCATTCTAGCAAGGCGCTCCAACCTTAGGCAACATCTGCCACCCTATAAACAAAAGTTCTTAAATTATCAACTTCTAAATTCTAATGTTCAATCGCATTATCAAGAATTAATGTATAATTTCAACCATCTTGATATGGATTTATATGAGCCATCTTGCAAACACTAAAATCTTTATTATAATGTATAACAAAAAGCAGTTGTAAGTTCACATATTTACAGCAAGATATACTAGTTGAGCTGGAGACATGGCTCAGGAATGAAGAACATTGGTTGGTCTTTCAGAGGACTCAGATTAATTTCCCAGCATTCACACAGTGGTTGATAACTATGTGTAACTCCAGGTCCGGGGATCTAACTACCCCTTCTGTCTTCTGCGGCCACTGCACAGCATAGGTGCACTTAAATACATGCAGGCAATACACTCACACACATGCACACACACACAAATAGTAAATAAAATAATATGGGGGTTGGAGAGATGGTTCAGCTGTGAAGAATGCTGGCTTTTCTAGCAGTGGACCAGGGTTTGATTCCCAGCATGTCCATGGTGGCTAACAACCATCAATAACTCCAGTTCCAGGAGAATCTGCAGCTCTCTTTTGACCTCTATGGCATGTATGACAGGGGTGCACTTACATGTAAGTAGGCAATACATTCATACACATAAATATTATAAAATCAAAACATCAAATATTTTAAAAAGATGTACTACTTTGGTCCTTAGCACACTGACACACATGTTCCTCAGATACAGAGCCAATCCTCTGCACAGTTACCAGCTACTCAAGTAACCACAGAGACATGGCTCAAAAGACACCAGATTCAATTCCTTAAGGGCAACTGAAAATCCAAATTGTTGAAGAGATCTCTAGAATTTTGATGGATGATTTAGTTTATGGAAGCAACTACATGTATTGTTTCTAGGTCGTAGTTCTCTTCTGTGGCTGGGTTTCTAAAGTGCTGTCCACAAGGTAACAATTTGCATGTGGAATTTTTTTCTTCTTTTAATATGTTTTCATGAATGAAGCCATAGTGAAGGGGTTGGGATGATGACTCAAGAGGTAAGATTGCTTCCTGTCTGCACTGACTAGAACCAGTACCTGAGTTCAGATACTCAGCATCCATATAGAAAGCTGAGTGTGGCTATGGGAGGTGGAGACAGAACAGTCACCATGACTTTTTGGCCACCAGACAAGCTCCAGATTCATTGAGAGACCCTGTCTCAATGGAATAAGGCAGATGTAGAAGAGAAGCATATTCAATGTTCTCTGACTTCTTCACATACACACTGGCACACAGACCTGAACACACACACACACACACACACACACACACACACACATGAATACTAGAGATATACACCAAAATCCAGAGTATCATATCGCAGCAACTTTGTCCCATTGTAAGAAAATAAGCTTAACTGTGTTTTGTATTTTGAATATATCCATATGATTTGTATTGCTACCTCTCCAGAGCAAGGGTAATATATTATTTTCCATTGTATACACTAGAATGCCTTAGAACCACAGACATAACAGGGTGCTATTCAGCAGGTTAAATAGCTAAAGACATAGGAATTCAACTCCTTCTATGAAAGAGGAGAAACAGACACTAATAAATCCTGCAGGGCTGTATAATTATTATCTCTATTGCTTGTCCCACCATGTTCCATGAGTCTTAGGTGTAAAGGTTCCAATACAGATGTGTGACTTGGAGCTGGGCATCTCTCAGACACATATTCTGTATGTGTGATCAGTTCTGGAACTTTGTAATAGGCTCCATCTGTTGCAAAAATAAACTTCTTTGACGAGTGGTGTAGGGCATACTTGTCTGTGAATGTAAGGATCCACATTTAGCATACAGTAAGAGATTTCTTTTGTCTAGAGATGTGACAGAGATGGTTTTCTCTAGGATCTATGACCTCTCTAGCCATGTGTACTTGGCTATCATTACAGTACCACCTATGAGTTCTATCCCATTGACAGGGCTTAAGTTCCTATTCCACAGCTGTTGATTAACCATATGCAGTTACAACAATGGTGACAGCCTGCAGAAGACAGAACTTCAAATACATGAAGAGTGCATGAAATCTGGTGGGGGAGCTATGGAGGTGTTGGGTGTGGGAAGGAGTCTAAATTTGATTAAGATCTGTTATAGGAAATGCAGAAAGACTACATAATATACATTAAAAATCCTGTGGAGCAATGATTGATGAATAAACCTCAGAAACCTACTACGCGGAAAGACATACCAAAAATATCCAACAACAGAGACAGAACCTAAAGAAATGTTCTGCAAGAACAAGTTTATCATAAGTGTAAATCATTTTTACAAGGTAACGGAGACTGAAACAAACAAGACCCTTAAGAACATCAAGCAATAGACTCAAAAATGTCCAAAATTTTACTCAAAATTATATAATGTGTTGTGCATACTTATGAATCTTCTGTATCAGGTCAAATTCTAATACATTCTAATGTCCACGTCAGAAAGAGAACAAAATACTGCCACTGGCAGCTGTTTTAGAGGACTGAGTTTCATTTTCCAGTGACCACCTGGTGGCTGACAACCCTCAGTAACTCCAGTGTGAGGGCTGAGATGTGCTGTCCTGGCCTCTGCAGGCATTGCACTTATATACATGTATGCAAAGCACAAGAAATAAAAAATCCAATCTTTTGTAAAAAGAGGAGAAAATTAGAAGACAGGTGTTACTCAGGGGATATAGAACAGTGGGGTGTGTACATGAAAGGGGGAGGGTTATACGAGGAACTACGGGGATAAAAGAAAGTGGGGCCATAGTGGATTGGTATTATCAAGGGAAAATGGTGAAAATGGGGACACTGTAATGGAGAAGGCATGGAGGTTGGGTTAAACCAGGAGGAGGGGGCGGTGAGGAGAGACAAACAATGCCTAGCTAGTGTAAAGCCTAGCTAGAGAGAATTCAGTCTAACAACGTATGAAAAATTAGACATGCAATATCTCCACATGAGTCCATGTGCATAGCTGAGGACTACATAACAAGAAACAGTGCGAGACAGGAGAAACCACCTTTTGAGTAGTTGGCCTAGGGAGTCCAGGAGACTCCCAAAATTACACAGGCTATTATCACAGCCCTTGACTGCCTCCCAGAACTTGAAGGGTAAGACCATCTTGGTGAAGACAGGTCATACTTCAGACATGGAATTTGGAGCAGTGGAACTGGAACTGATCTAGAAGCCACTTCCCCTGAAGCTCTCATAGCTCTGGAGAGACTATGCAAGCTGCTAAGGGAGAGGAGCATCAATCGATGGTCCAACACCAGCTTCATGACAGAATTACTACATCAGTGACTGGCACAGCATACAACACTGGTTCAGTAGTGGCCCTTTTATCTCGGGGACAATCTTGGGGTCAATCAGTGGCTACCTATTTGGACTTAAAGCCCAGTCAATGGTAGGAAACTCATGTGGTACTCTAATCTTAGGCAAATACCATAGCTGAAGAGATCATCTCAGAGAGAAATTCCAAGGCTGCCACGTATCTAGAGTAATGCAACTTCTTACTAATTGAAAAATATGTATCCTTATACTTACAGTCAAGTATCCAAATCTCTACTCATCAAAGAAGGTTTATTTTTTTCACATTGGATGGAGACTACTTCAGAGTACCACATGTGGTCACACACATAAATTATCTGTGAACTGCCTAAGCCTAAATGGCACATCTCCAATGCAACCTCTACACATATAGCTCACACAACATAGAACAAGGGGTAAAGAGGACACTAATGGATCTCTCAACTCTCATGAATAACGCTCCCTCATACAACACAGAGCCAGGAAGAGAAAAGGTCACAAATGGCCAAATGGGTGAGATTAGGAGTCTGAAGAGTATGGGTTCCTGGATAGGACTCCTCTATTGAGATTCACTCACCCAGGGCTCAGGGACGATTGCAGAAGAGAAGGTAGAAAGATTCTAAGAGCCAGGAAGGAGTGGCTGGAAACTGACTCCTACAAGCTCCTGCTCATGTGAACCTACAGCAATGGTGTTGGCATGCTCTGGACCCACACAAACTCAAGCAGACAATAATCCACCACGGATTTGAGAAAATGGGCAGTAGACCCCAATCTTTGCTGAGGAAATATTGGCAGCTGATTACTGTTGGGTGAGGAAGAGTAATCTTAAAGCGAGGGTCTCTGGATAGGATAACTAGGTCTCATTGGAGGAACTTGCACTGAGGAATGTCTGGGGTCACTAACTTGACACAGTAGGCCTTAAGACAAATGACAGAGTGCAGCACTCTGGTGGGGAGGGCTATGGGAGGACGGAGCATGGGAAACATTCTCTGAAGAGCAGGAACTGAGCAAAGGGAAAAATTTAAGATATGATCAATTATCAATAAACATTAATAAAAATCACACACATAGGACAGGACCTTGTTGAGAAGAAGAGGTTTGAATAGGGAAGGGAGGGAAATAAGAAATGATAACGGAGATGAACATGATCAAAGTACATTATATATGTATGAAATGTCAACTGAAAAAATAGAATTTTCAGTAACAAAATAAGTTCCTAAAGTTATTTTTTTATACTTCATTTATTTTATTCTAGGTGTATGAGTGTTTTGCCTGGTTGTATGTAAGTGCACCACATGCATGCAATTTCCCGCAGAAGACAGAAGGAGGTGTCAGAGCCCTTGGAAATGTCGTTTCAGACAATTGTGGGTGCTGTGAGTTGAACCCAGGTCCTCTGGAAGAACAGCTCCCTAAATCTTTATTTAAACAATCCCTATGGCATAGCACTATTCACTTACATCTTACATGCTATTTCTACAGTAAGTTCAGTCTTAATATATTCTAATTTCCACCAAGCTGTACACAAAAATTTTCCATAATATGAACTGATACACTACTTTGAAATGAATTAAGGTCCTAAGTGTTTCTTCTTTTTTTTTTTTTGAGACAGGGTCTCTCTGTATTTCCAGCTGGTCTGGATCTTACTATATAGACCAGGCTGGCTTCAATCTCAGAGATCCTCCTGTATCTGCCTCCTGAGTACTGGGATTAAAAGCACACACTACCAAGTCTAGCTGAACGTTAGTTCTCTGAGGTTCTTCTCTCACAGGTAGGATTCTGTTAAAGGCAGCTGGGTTGACTCTATGGCTTTATTTTGTCCCTCAATGTAGACACTTAAGACAAAGTTTACTAAAGTGGCCAAAGCCTAGAATGAAAAATGTTCCATGTTTTCTCTTTTGTGTGGATCCTAGCTTTGAATGGTTAGATCTGTATGTTTAATTTGGATTAAGGGCCCATGAGAGGGAAAGGAAAGCATGTGTTTAAGGGATGATGGGACAGCAGAACACATAGGATATGAACATAGTGTGTAGGTGAGGAACTCGGGAGTTAAAAGTTTATGCAGGGATGGGGGTATGTTAATCAAATTAAACTCGTATGAAAAAAGTCATTAAGGAAACCCAAAAGTTTGTTAGATAATTTAAAAATTCCATTTGAAATAAAAAGAGTTTGAACACAAGAGGACAGGGGTGGATGATGCTTTCTCCAGAAGACATGGGTTCATAAGGAAAACAACAGCTCCCTACAAGTCACTGTTCTGGAATGCTCCCAAAACAACACAGACTATTGTCATTACTTTCCTTTGCCTACTGAAACTACATGCCAAGAACTTATTGCTAAAGACACTCTCTATATATTTTTTTTTACAAGAAATGCAGGAATCAAGTTGGAACTGACCTTAAAACTTTCTCCCTGTAGCTAGCATTCATAGGGCCCGAAGGTGCCTAATCAGGCCAGTGGACAAAAAAAGGTATAAATGATATTATGCAGTAATATAATAACTTTGTATGCTACAATACTGATCTGCTAGGCAAGATGTAGCCACTGGCAAAAAAGCGGTACAAAGGCTATTGGGGTAGCTAACCACTTTCAGATTGTTTTTGAGGCCTGCTCCACAGGGCAGGGAATTCATACCTAGTTCTGTAAACCTGGTCAAAAGCCCATGGTTTGTGAAGTCATAGCTTGAGAGGGCAAAACTACTAGTGTTTTCTTTTTCTAAATGGACATACAAACTGCCTTCTAATTATTTATGTTCAGTCACATTGATTAGAACAGTCTTTAACCTTGGTCAGAGAAGTGGCCAACTTCTGCTGTGGTCAACAGTTAATGCAGGGACTCATAAGTGATCGAATGTTGAGAATGAGTGATTATTAAGTGCTTAGCTTTTAAAGGGACATTTATATCAACAAACCCACCAAGACTTTGGAAACATCATGGGAGTGTGGGTGGAGTATAAGAATCAGAGGATGAGGAGGAGTGCCATGTCCATCGCACTCTCAAACTCACTACAGCTATGGTTATTTGCACAGAAGTGCCTAGGATCAAGTCAACAAGATCAGTCAACATTCTCCAGAGGCAGCGCTCATGGGACTGAATGGGTTCAAAAAAGGGAGAGTACATGAAGAGAGGTGGGATTAGGTTGGGTCCACAGCAAACTGAGGAACACATGTGCCTCCTATACAGCGCACCCTCTGCACAGAAACCTGACTGTGACATTGGCTCCAAGGACACGGGAATCAATTCCAAAGGGGCAACTGCAATGGTATTGTTGAAGAAATCTCTGGAAGTTGAACAGTCGATTCCATTTATCTCTGTGTTATATCTGGCCATATTTAGTATCCTCTGTGTTTCCAAAATGCTGTATACAGAGCAAGGATTTACATGTGAAGCATTTTCTTTCTTTAATATGGTCTTTCTCATCATTAATCTTATCCAGCACACTGTTAGGTACAAGAACAATCAGCCTGAGAAGATATTCCTAATGGTGATATCATGACACCGATGCTATGGGGGGCAACCAATGGATTTTCTGATTGAATTTAATGCCTGTTCCACAAGAGAACACTTGAACCTGGTATTGTAAGCCTGGTTAAGTATCTTCTAAAAGCGTATCCCTGTACCTTAATCAGAGCAATTTCATGTTGCCGTGCACAGCAGTTAACGTGGACTCACAACGAGTCAAAGTGCAAATAATAAGTGACTGTGGAGTAATCAGCCCAGAATGGAACAATTCTGTCACTGCCTTCCACTAAGGTTCCGGAAACATTGTGGTGGAAGGGATGAAAAGATTTAATGAGTCAGAGGTCAGGGAGGACTGATACAAAAATTAGGGCTGTTGCACTTATGAACTTAGCAGCAGCTGCGACTGCCTGTACAAGGCCTGCACAAGATCAAGCCGGTCAGCATTCCAGTAAAGATGGGGCAGAGGGTCACAAGGCCCCACCGCTAGCTGAGCCATTGGCACTTGATGACCGCTAGGGGAGGAAGAGTCAGTTTTCTTAGGAGTAGTGGCCTTTTGCAGGTTGCTCATGTTCTAGTGGATGGCTTATATCCACTAGGAGCATAACAATGGGCTTAGTGGGCCATGAGGAAAGAAAAGTAGACGATGTGAAAGTGTGAGGAGGCTGAGGGGGCACCTGGAAGGACTGGGACGGGCTGGTGATGGTGGATATGAAAAGTAAAAAACGTCTTTGTGAAAAGGTGCATCTTTCTTCTCATAATCAAATACATTACTTTTCAAATTTTGGGAATTAACTTTAAGGGTGTTTTTCCTGTAGAGGTGCTAGGTATTGGCTTTTCTTCAGGACAAACATTAATATCATCCTTTCCAAAAAGCTTGTAAAACATCTTCGCCATCTTGTTGCAGACTCTGATTCGCTTTGCTTGATCAACCTATGGTCATTCTTTTTCAAAAAAGGGAGTCCTGCACCCACAGGTGTGTATTCTCTGTCACATATCTTCATTGGGGGGGGGGGGGTGAAACACTTTCTGCTGATGAAAATGTGCATGATTAATTTGCTTGGTTTCATTGCTGGACATTTTCTTTAATTGTTTTTTCTTTATGGAACTTGTTTTCAAAATGATGTCATCCTTTGAGTCACAAGGCATGGACACAGAGAAAGTACACACTAATATTTAACAACTAGATATTTTCACACATTTAGCTATTCACAAATCACTAGACTGTCATTAACACATGAGAGAAGTTTATCTTAGCCTAGAGTAGGAGAAAATCATGAACCAAGAAATAAAATTTAGTGTGGATTGGAATAAAAATGCCTTATTATATATTAAATTTGCTTCCAAAATGAGTTAGATGATTTTTAACATGAGAAAGTAGTCTTTACATTAAAAGATTTTTACCTCAGTCTGTAAAAATGCTGAAACTTGGGTCCACATATAACTCCTTTCCTGAAGATCAGTAACTGGGCAGTGGCTAACTTTAAATTGTTAAGGACTGTGATTATTATTATGTTTTTGATTATTGACTTGACACAAAATAGAATTATTTAAGAAAGAAGTCTCAGTGAGGAATTGTCTGGATTAGGCTGAACGATGTGCATACCTGTGGGAGATTTTCTTTTTATTTACTTGCTTGTTTTTGTTATATGTATGAGTCCTTTGTCTGCGTGTATGAAATGTACCTGTGCCCTGCAATGTCTGGAGCCCCCCAGAAGACAGCGTCTGATGCCATAGAACCCGAGTTACAGATGGGAAGTGAACTCACGTCCTCTGCAAGAGCAACAAGTGCTTTTACCTACTGAACCATCTCTACAGACACTGTGAGAGATATTCTTAATTGGGTTGATTGAGGTGGAAAGATACACCCTGAATCTGGGTGGCACCACTTCAAGGGGTGGGCCTAGGTCTGACTGAAAAGCACAGAACTGAACACAGGCATGCATTCATTAATTCATTGCTCGCTGCCTTTGCCTAGGGATGAGACATCAGTTTCTCCCCGCCACGTTGGCTTCCCTGCAGTGATGAACTGTAACCTGGAATTGTGAGCCAAATAAACACTATCTCCCATAAGCTGCTTTCATTGGAGTATTTTTTTTTTTTGAGCAGCAACAGGATATGAAACCAAGGCAGCAACCGAAATCAATAAACACCAAAAAGCAAAACAAGATAACATTTTACTTTAAGGAAAATATGATATGCATCTACATGCTGTACCTCTATGAAGTTTTTATTTTTTATTAACATATTCTACTTTTCACTAAAGCAAGTAACTAATAAACTTCCATATTTACTGGCTACATTGCAATAGTGTAAGATAGTTTTCTCTACACTCGACTTTAGGTTCTACTCTCACAGTTATGATTCTGATAAAGGCAGCTGTGTTGATCTTAGGACTTTATTCTCTTGCTCACTGTAGACATTGAAGACAATTAGAGACTGTGTGGCAGAACCAGTCCTGTAAATGTGGCAGGAGTGACTGGCAATATGAAACTACACATTCAGGCACTGAGGATGACTCCTCTTATTTGGATCTGATCTATTGACCAGCGGCGTCATATGGTTCATAACTTCAACCATTTAATAAGGGATCTCAAAATTGATCACAGTTTATTTTATAGGGAAATTATAAAAATGAGAGTGGTCCCAATTCTAAGGATATTTCTGAAGATAATTTAGCTAGATATCTGTACAGATTATGAGAGTAGCTCATATGTTATCAAAGGTTTCTATCTTAAAATAACATTTCACCTAAAAAAAGAAAAACTCAAATTTAAATCTTTATTGGAAAATGTAGATAAATGTCAAATTTGGCTTCAGAGGGAAAAGTGAAACAAAAATGTTTCTTAATCATTTAAGCTTTTGAAAACAAGATTTTATTTTTTAAATTGTAGTGTGTGTACATACAAGTGATAGTCATGAGGTGAAGGAGTGTTAGCTTCCTTCCGGATTTGTGGCCCAGGGTAGATTGATTGCCTGTGCTCCTGTGTATGTCATTCTATACCTGCTCTACATGTGCAACAATAAGTCGACTCACTGGGTTAGCAGGAGGGGGTGTGATGAAGAGAAATAGAAGAAGACCAAGAAGTACAAAAAAAGAGGAGGAGGAGGAGGAGTAGGAGGAGGCGGAGGAGGACGACGACGAGGAGGATGTGGGGAGGAGAACCAAAAGGAATAATAACAACAATGAAGTTGAGAGGAGTAGGATTCTGGTGAGCTATGAGCGAGTTGGATGAGAGCACAGACACCGCATATCATGGAAATAAAATGAACTGCCATCCAGAGACAAGATAAGAACAATTAAGAAAATCCAAAATTTGAGACCCGTTTCCATTAAGAATCTACTCAAAGTTGTGGAAAATACGTAAGTTCTTCATATTTATTGTACAATGTAAGCAGGTCAAATATTTATCTAAAACGGATGTATCATACCTTAAAGTGGATAATTTTCCCTTCAATTCCTGGTTTTCAAGCAGTAGTTCTGATTTTGTGTCTTTTGTTTCTGAAACTTCCTTTTTAAGGATGCTATTGAGGTTTTTCATTTTTTAAATTTTCTTCAATGAGTTTTTCACAGCTGCGTTTTAGATTTTACGTTTAGCTTTTGTGTAAAAGAATGCCATACCATACCAACAAAATCTGTACACCACATTCACAACGTAAAACAAAGTAAAACACAGTGCCGTAATTATGGATGTTGCTTGAGGTTATGCATACTTTGTGGTGTTTGGGGAAAGGACGAATAAGAGCACTCTCACACAGACTTTAGGGATGTGTTCTGGAGGACAGGGGTAAATTGATTTGAGACAAAGCCAGAGGTGGCCGTAAAGAGTCCGCCTGACATTAGTGTGCCCTCGTGGCATCCACATACAGTTCATGCTCGCAAATCGTAAACTAAAGTGGAATGGCCACACAAGGGACACTGTCAAGACAGAGCAGCGCCTGAAGAGTGTCACAGGCAGGCATCCCAGCGATCAGAAGGGTTAAACCGGAGAATCCATGAGTTCTAAGCTGACCCATACAGAGGAAAACCTGGACTCAAAATGCCAGGCGCCGGCTCCTTCTACTCCGCCCCTCCTCTCTGCTAGCCGCCAGCTCCTCTTTTCCTTCTCCCTTGTCCTTGACTATTCCAGAAGGCTAGCACTGTCCTCACCGCTGTGCTCTCCGGTGCCCTCCCCGCCCCTGGTCCCTTACTCCCAGCACTTTACCTATTCTTTTTCTCTAGGTCATTCCTGCCATTTTTGCCCAGGAGGAGTCTCCGCTGCACTTCCGCAGCTTTCCCCAGGCTTGCAGCCTTGTGGATCTTTTTCAAGGCTCTGTAGTCTCCGAGGCTTCCGGGATTGGGGAGGTTGAACCGTATCTCCCACCTGAGGCTCAGAGACCCCGCTACTGCCCCAGGAGGATCCCCAGGAGAGCCGGTTTTGAGTCTGGAAGCCCAAGATCATCTTCATGGTGGAGGACACGGGCCTCCTGGGCTCCTTCAAAACGGCCCCCTGAGCTGCTGGCCACCCTCCGAAGGAACAGAAGGATGTTGCTCTGAAAGGAAGCCAACCAAGCAATTGCCACGAAAATCGATAAAACACTGCCCACAGGCGAGCTCAGTGGAAGAGCATCCGAGCAGCACAGATACAACAGTCAACTGCAAAAATCTGATTGTTGCCAGGCAACTCGTGGCCAGAGGCTCCTGCCAGTGCTCCAGTGCTCCTGCTACCCTACCTCACACCCTGGTGAGCAGTTAGCAAATTGAATGTACCTAGTGCGCATGCGCAGTACCTGGCCTGTCAAATCCAGCTATGAAGGACAGAAGAGGGCGTTGGATCGACAGGAAATGGAGTTACACATGGTTGTTAGCCCATGCGGTGTCAGGATTCGAACCCTGGACCTCTGCAAGAACAACCAGTGCTCTTAACCATTGAGCCATCTCTCCACGCCGCATGCCTGTTCTTTATGTGGATTTCACTTTTCCCTTGAACAACTGGATGGAACCTTCGATTCTGCTACATGGGTAGCACGTAATTTTTGCATTTTTTTCCTCTGTCCTTGATGGGACCCTCAACTCTATTTTCTTCCTGGTTATGGGAACAGGAGAGATTCCACCACCACCAGAAGCAGCAGCAGCAGCAGCACCACCTCCACCATGACCACTGCCTTTTCCTCCTCCTTTTGAGCCACACCCTCATCTTCCTCCATCTCCTCCTAACACTGCCTCTCCTCCTCCACCTGCACTTCCTTTTCCTCCTCCAGAGCCTTCCTTCCTGTTCAAACAGCCCCCACCTCTTTCTCTTCTACCTGCCACTCCAACTCTTGCCTCGGTTGCTTCCTCTCGGGCCTCCTCTTACCCCCTCCAGCTTAGGCTGTTGGGCTCTGTGCCAACAGGATGCAGGTCTATCAGTCCCCACTTGTATCTCTGAGCGAAGATCAGAAAAGGCAGCAGAGGAAACTGAACCTGCTCAGGATTTCTAAGAGTCAGTGCATCATCTACACACAAAGTCAAACAGATGCTCTATAAACCATTCTAATTCTGAGAAGGATCTCATGTATCCAGACTGACCTTTCCACCAGGAAACGCCAGGATCGCTTTGCATTTCCAATCTTCCTGCCTGCACCTTCCCAGGCCTGGGAGTGCAGGCATGAGGCACCAAGCCCATGCTATGTGCTTTTGTGTCTCAAATGCAGGGCTTTTTGTCTGCTATGTTAGCATTCTGCCATCCATGTAAAAGCCCCTACCCCAACACCTTACATTTTTATTTATCAGAGCATTTTCTTCTTAGATTTATATTATGGAATTATATTCTTTTTCTAGTTATATTTATGCTTCTTTCATTTTAAATGTTGAAACATCTACACCTAAGGCTCATGGAAACTGAGGAACCGGGTTAAAGAGAATGCTAACGTATCACCCAACTCTCACCAGCAAAGCTTTCTCATGCAACAGAGTATGAAGTACAAAAGGACACAAGCAGCCAATGTGTAGAGAATAAGAGACTGTGGAGTACGTGTCCTTTGACAGGACTCCTATAGTAAACCTCACCTACCGTAGCTTAGGGAGGATGGGACAGAATGGTTGCAATAGCCAGAAGTGGTGCATACAATGAGGAAACAGAGCCTTCCAGGCTTCTGGGAGTTTGCTCATATGATCTTTATACAATGGAGACAGCACTCACAAGATCCATCAGACTCATCAGACAAAACTCAGCATAGTAATGGGGCAATGAGCAACAGGCCTCAACCTTAGCCGAATGCTATCATATTTTCAAAGTACTGAATCCAACAATGCTTAAATTATTTAAAAAGCTAGAAAGCGGGGGAGAATGTCCAAACGGTTCCCAAGTTTATTATTATGTACTCTAAACTACCAAATTCGGTAAAGGCACAAGAAAACCAGAAAAGTGCATGACAATGTGCTTTATGAACAAAGATGCAAATATCTCATTAATAGAAAATTCTGTATAAATGTGTGTGTACATTAAATGGGGCGGAGCTAGTCAGGAGTATATAGAAAAGGAAGGGTCCAATCATGATAAAACTATATGAAGCTCAAAGAGTCAGCTAAAAATTTTAAAACATTGAAATAGTCTGAAAAGATACATGCAAATTGCAGAGATGCAAATCCAAAAGACAATCTACTATGTTCTTATGATTTAAACTTGTTTGAAGTGTGATTAGTAACTGTGGCACGTATTGTATAGTACGGCTTATGGAACTTTTATCTACCAAATAAATTGTTCTACTGTTTTTAAATTCGGTGTCACTCAAATTGTCAGAGCTTATGGCTCCAGACTCCTTGAAAGAATGAAAATGTGTCGCATCTGGCTAATGCCTGGTAGAGTTTTATCTCACCTGAGACATTATTAACGCAGCCTTTACTATGCGCATTTTACTGGTATTATTTACTCACTTGAGAATGACTAACATTAACCTCGGCTCATTCTGCAGCTTCTCATCCTCTTAGCTGTAGACACTTTAACATCACATTTACACACACCCCAGTCTCCAAACCACATGGTCATTTTTAATGCAGCAATGATGATTTGATACTAATTTCTGTATGAGTTCCTTTTCTCGATGCTGTGACAAAACCTCCTGGGATGATCTGAGTGAGACAAACTCATTGTTATTCCAATTCAGGCAAATTGTAGTCTGTCGTGGCAGCAAAATCTGACAGAGCAGCTCTGTATGTGACACCCGGAACAGGCATCAGCTCATGTCCCATACTTTTTTAGTGACATAAAGCATAGGATGGACAATCAAGGGTGTATTGTCAACTTGGGATATCTATGATCACCTGCAATGACATTTAAGCATGCCGAATACAGTGATTATTCATAAAACCACAAAGTAGTGATGTTCATGGAATTCTAAGTACATATTTTTAATCTAGTGAAATTTACTGGTGTAATTTACAAGAAATATACAGTTTATCGGTCGGTGTGCTGAATGAATTGAGTGTTGAATGTTTGAGTCCCTGGGTTTGAAGAACAGCAACACAAGGGCAAAATATGAAATGCATACTTTTCCACATGACCTCTACATCTCTTCAGTTTCTACAAAGGCCTCTAGACAACAGATACAGGTAGCTACATTTAGTTTTGGAAATGTTCAGAATTTATGAAACTAATTCTGCCCAGGTTTGCTTCGAAACTGCAGTGTTTTTCAAATGTTATGGTAAAGATTCTTTTTAAATGTGCCTTTTAAACTTAAGAATTCAATTCTCAGAGATGTAATCAAGGAGCAAGGAAAGACCACTGAGCAGCATCAGAGAAACTCAGTAAGTACAAATATGCACATCTTCTTTTAATTTGTTATCAACAATGAATTTCCCTTAGTTTGCTAGTTGTATTTGGCAATATTTTAGGCAATACAAATGATCTCACTGAAAACATGTATTTTGTATTTAAACTACTACTACTTACTGATAGTTCAAATCTTCTTAACTTTATAAAAGTTATAGTCTTAATCCCCAGATCTTATGATTTTGATGTAAGGTTTGTTTTTGATACATAAGCTCCAGCTGACAACTCTCTTGCCTTGCATGAGCCTGTGTAACAAAATATGACTAACTGTTCACCTGAGTACAGAGTCCGTCTGAATCCATAATTTCCTTCACAGAAACTGAATTTAGGAGACTGCACTGTGAGAATCGAATTGGAGTAGTGGTGTGGTAGGTCCTGCTCTGTGGTTTGCTTAAGCCTCAATAGTTCAGTTCATACAGTCACCGTAGCCAGATATACAACACAAGGGACTTAGAAGTAGTTAATTTACTGGTCCTGCTGAATGCTGAAGTAATATTATGTTGCTGCTTTGTGAATATTTAATACAAATTAGCCTCATTTTATCACCAGGCTTTTAATTTACCTAAATTGATGCGTTGGTAAGGAATCTTCTCTAAGAGGGCCAAGAGATGTCCTTCTAGAACTGTCATATGGAAATGTATTAAGACCTCGAAAAAAATGTATAGTGCTTCTAGCACTATTAAACTCATTTAATATGAGGAACCTTCTGTAGCATTCTATATGGATGAATTATATATGTCACTGAATCATTAACTGCAGTAATGTGTACTCCATGAATAAAAAGTAAATATTTGAGATCTTTTAATCCAACCAAGCAGTAATTCCACAGAAGGATATTAAATCATGAGTCTTCATCCTGAGTATACCTAAGCTAAGATCCTTGGTATACTCAATTTGAAGATGGAAAGACTGTTGGGAATGGGATATAGCTCAAGTTGACTCAAGCCTTCAATCATCCATTAGAAAGTAACTTGAGAAGAAGTCTTCCATAAATCTACATTTACACAGAAATCAGAAATTATCTAAAAGACAAATGGAAGCAGTTCAGAATTTGACTCTCATGGCAAAGTTTTCCATTATAAATGGAAAACAAAAACACAATTGTATGAAATATGCTATGGAGATTACTGCTCTTCTGAATGTTAGAAAATAACTCCTGCAAAGTGTTCTTATTTACTTCCTTTTACTATTATAAGCATCATATTCAAAAACAACTTGAGGAGGTGAAGGTTGATTTCAGCTTACACGTTACAGACTATAAACCACAGATTCTGAGCAAGAGGAGAAGGTTAGATCCTGAAGGGTAGAGATGAAGTCAAGGCCGTCGAGGAACACTACTTACTGTCTTCCTTTGAGGCTAAGCACTTGGCACCCTTTCTGATACAGGCCCACCTGCCTTGGGATGAACTCCCCGAGGTGAGAGGGCTCTCCATCATCAATCACCAGTCACAAACATGCCTCACAAACATGAGCACAGGCAATTGATGTTTCCTCTTGCAAGCTGTGTCAAGTTGACAACCAGAATTAGTCATCCTAAAGTGATGTCCTAATAAATAATAATAATAAATTAGTCAAACCAAAATAATAAAGTGTGTGGGATTATGTTCAAAAGTAATTCACCCCAAGGATTTTCTACAGAAGTGAATGAATGGGAAGACATAGATTTGTAAACTTCAGTCTGGAGGTCATAGTTAGAAGTGTGGAGTAGGCAATTTGAGGAGAAGTTTTTAGGTGCAAGGAACGCTATGGGAATGGTCATGTGAGGAAATATAGCATGGCCAGGCATGATCCTCAGAGGCTGTCGATTTGAAATGTAGGTCTGCTTGAAGAGCAGAGGGTGACGCTGATTACTGTCAATGATCAGTGCTGAGAAGTAAAGAGGAATATATGCTTAAAATAAAACATGGTTGATGACCTTGAGATCTTTATGCCAAGTATTGGAATAAAAATAGAATTTAATCAAATAACAATAACACAGAATAAAAAATTGTAGATGAGACAAAGCATTAGAAAATATAATTAGGGTTCGAACTAAGGTGAGCAACAGGATGATTAGAAAGCACCCAAAGGCACGCAAGAGCTATTTGATGTGTTCTAGAGAAGAAATAATGTTACATGAAAAAGGATTAATACCAAAGGAACCTAGGAGAATATTTCAAATGACTGACAATTTTTTTGTCACCTTAAATTTGGCTGAGGGTCAAAGTGTAATGCATATCTGGTTGACGTACTCCACAAAAGTGACTTAAGTGAAGATAGGATATCTTATGTAGTAATATAAAGTTCCGGGCAGCTTTAAAAACAAAAATATAAATGCTACTAAAAATATTTCTTTTATCACCTGTGTGTAAATATTCTATTTTAAGTATTTTTTTCAAGCTGGGTCTCATTCTCTGTAGCTCTGACTGGACTGTATGTTAATGTGTAGACCAAGCTGACCTCAACCACGCATAGATAAACATGCCTCTGCCTCCCTAGTTCTAGGATTAACGGTGTGTACCATCACGTCTTGTAAACATTCCATTTCTACAAGTAAAATTTGTAAATTAATTTTCTGATAAAGTAATGGTGAAAATGTGATTTAACTTGATATCTTTTAAGGATGGTTATTGTCTTTTAAGTCTGTGCTTATAGGTATCAGGTTTTAAAATATATTTTGGAAAGTTGTCTAAACAGAATTATGAACTTATTAGAAGTTATATTTCTAAGAAATACAGCAGGCTCTCTCCACTTTTGAAAATTCTTTTCATCACTTTTTTCAAAGTATATAAATTATAAGGAAGAAATAAAGAAGTAGGCTGCATTAAATGAATCCCTGAAATGTAATTTGGATGAAGAGACAAACAATACCATGTCTTAATAAAGGAGCGTGTCAGGTAACCTATTAATATTTCAAAGCTTTTACATATTTGATGAGCGAGCTGTCAACTTGTTTAAGCCTATATAAACAATCATGGCATATCTGTATTTCCATAATTAAATAATTTTCTAAATATGCATCATTATCTATTATTGAGGGTATGCTTCTGAGCATATTTGTCTAGCTCTCTTCTTGGTGCTTTCATTCCCTTCCTCATAGTGACATGCTTTGAGTTATTTGCTTGCTTGAGAAAGGATCTCTCTGTAGCCCCAATGTGCTTGGAACTTGCTATATAGATCATGCTGGCCTGATTTCTAAGTTCAGTCTGCCTCTGCTTCCTGAGAGCTGGGACTAAAGTCATGCACCACAACACGTGTCTTAATGTGAGGTTTTTCTCTTTTATTGCTTTTTTCCTATTCTCATATGGTTTGATGGTATTTAGATCCCCTCTCCTCTTCCCACTACCTCTTATAGACCCCCTGCCCAATTTAATGGAGTCTATTTTGCATATAATAAGGCCAGTAGAGTGCAATTTATACTTAAGTGTGGGTGATCCACTGAAGCCTGAAAAAGTCTGTCTCTGCCCCTCCTAAAGCCTCCTATTCCCATGGTTTCCTTTGGTGAGGCTGGAGCTTCTACCCACTTCCTCATGTCGATGTTGGGATGTCGTCTGGTTTGAGCTTCCATGGGATTGTGCATACAGCCACCATAGCTGTGTGTTCATATATGTAACTGATCTGGTATTTGGGGAATTCTGTTTCCTTGTGGTCAGCCATTGTCTCTTGTTCTTAAATTTTTTCCATCCCCCCTTCTGCAATAATCATAATTTTTCCATCCCCTCTTCTGCAATAATCACTATGTCTCAGGCTGCAAAAGTCTTATATTGGTGTCCTATTCAGAGAAACTTCCCCTGCAGCCTCTTGTTCTCTAAATGTTGTCTAGTGGTGGGTTTCTGTGTTAATCACCTATGCTAGGAAACTGCTAGGAAACATAAGGAAATTCCTCTGGTGAGAGTTGAGAGAAGCATCAATCTATGGGTATAACAATAAGTCGTGAAGAGTCAATATATTACATGATAAGCTTAGCAGGATAATGGTATTAATCTCTGCCACAACCTGTGACCTTTCTGGCTTCAGGTTGCTAAGCCTAATGTCAATGTCAGGTATGCGCTCCATTCGAGGAATTGAACATTAAACCCAATTAGAGAGTAGTTCGTTCCTTCCATAATATTCATACCACTATTTCATTAGTGGGCATAGCTTGCCACGACAGATGTTCTTAGACCTCACAGAATTCACAGTTGGGTTACAAAAGAAAATTATATTCTTCCTGATGGCATACGACCCTCTAGCACTGTGGATGGAAGCCAGTAGATATGAGGCTCATTCTTGTTCTTCTTCTCCTTCTTGTTTTTCCTCCTCCTCCGCCTCCTCCTCAAGCTTCTCCTTCTCCTCCTATCCTGTTTCTTCTTCTCTTCTTCTTTTCCTCTTCTTCATCAAAGTGTTCACAGGATAATATCCTCTGGGTTTAGGTCATTATTTCTTCTATAACTCATGTATGTAGTATGTTCAGCAATAAGGTCTTACTGTGCAGTTCTGGTGGGAATCCAAGAGCAGAGGCAATGGTCAGTATTGTTTGAGGGTCCATGGAACCCCTGGTCCACAAAGTCTAAAGAGGGAATCCATCCCTGGTGTTGTTTTTTCTCATTAGCCTATGATGTCTAGAAAGGACGGTGTCCCCCTGTTATAATTTCTTTTCATCTCTTTTTATGATGTGTTTGTGTATACTCTAAGAAGCTTTTATACTGGTAGGTTTCCATATGTCTTTTTCTAAACGCTTTTAGTATTATTTATTCCCCCTAAACTCTCTCCTCTGTCCTGCCCTCATACACTGTGCCATACACACTAGGCCCCATTCAGTCAAGCATCATTTTTTCCGGATGTCCTCTGAGGTAAGTTCACCCACTGGAGTCTATTCACCCTCTCTAGCGATCTTATGGAAGTTCTACTGTCTGTCACACATTCGTAATCAGTTTCCAATAGTTTCAGGCTAGGGCTCACCCTCTGCCCAGATGTTAAAGGTAGCATCCAACCATGAGTGAGAATGTGTGACTTGTCTCTCTAAGTGTGAGTTACTTTACTCAGGGTGATAGCTTCCAGTCCCATCTACTTACCCGTGCCTTTCATAATTTAGTTTTTAAAAAAGAGTTGAATGACATTCTATTTTGTATCATACCTTCATTACCATGGTGTCTAATTTCTGGCTATTCTGAAACAGGTAGCAACGAGCATGGATGAGCAGGTGTTTTTTGTAGTAGTGTATAGAGTTCTTTGGATATCTGCCCAACAGTAGGTTGACTGAATCATACAGTAGATGAAGTTCCAGCTTTCTGAAGAATCTCCATACTGATTTCCATATTGGCTTCACTAGTCTGCACTCTCACCAGCAGCGGATAAGGCTTCCCCTTTCTCCACAACCTCACCAGCACGTTTTGTTTTTGCTCTTTGAGTTTTTGTCTTTGGAGGGACTAAAATGAAATGTCAAAGTGGTTTTAAATGGTATTTTTATAATTAGTTCTGACAACTTCTTATATTCATTTTCTCTGCATGATAGAATTTAATTTCTGTTTAACTGCTAAACATTTCTTCTTAAAAACTTTACCTACTAGCTGGGGTTGGTGGAATATGACTGCAACTACAGCACTTGGGAGGTGGAGGCAGGAGGATCTGGAATTAGAGGCACCTTGATATCCTGAAGCCAGTTGTGCAACATGAGTCCCTGTATATCACATAAAATAAAAGTTTCACTAACTCTTTTTCAACTTCTATTCCAGATTTAAGAACATTTATTAAATGCAAAAGAAAGATTTAAATATGAATCAATCTGAAAAACATAGTGAAATTACTATACTAAGAGAAAAGGTATGTTGTAATTTCAGAACGAAAAATTTTGAATTTAATATGGGAAAATGTATGTCTTTCAAAACTTGCTTTTCAAAACTAGCATTTCAAAAATGGCTGGTGGGCTGGCCCTAGTCTGGGAACTATCGGTGACTGATTACTACTAGGTGAAGGAGAGTAGGCCTTAGCTACATTTTCTAGGTAGGCTGTCTAGACTCCATTGGATGCACTTTAATTTTCAAGAAGCATTAACCCAAAGGAAACCCAGGATTCAGATGAGGAAGTACGGCTCAGTAGCGTCAACACTGCTAGAAACTGGGCAAGAAAACAAGAAGTTTTCAAGGATGGAAAACCCTGAGAGATAGTAGTATGTTTTTCCTACTTGACTATTTAAGTTATATCTGGGGAAGAAATAGACCCCTCCCCCGCCCCACGGGGAAATGCTCTTGGGAAGTTCATTGTCTTTAAAGAAAAGTTCTATAACATAATTCAATTCTATTGCAATAGTATTAACCATTTATATGTGCTTTCTTTTATTAATGATGATCAGTCTTACTTACATATATGTAATAAATATATACAACAAAAATATATAGTAAAATGTCTAATAAAATCTGCATGCTGGTGTGGTAATGCATGCCTTTATCCCAGCACGTGGGAGGCAAATCTGTGAGATCGAGACCAGCCTGATCTTCATAGTGAGTTCCAGGCAAATTGGACCTAAGGAGACCCTGTCAAAAACAAAACAAGGCAAAAAAATTTTTACAAGCACAGATGCAAACATTCTATTTTGAAGAGACTAAAAGTTGTCAGAAAATATCAGTAACAATGAACACAAAATTAAGGGAAATACAAAATTTTAAGTGAAAATTTTTCATCTGTGAGCAAGTCACAGTTTTTACAATGATGATGTAATGGTCGATTTTTACTAGGATTTTAATAACATGTTCATTGTTATTAAAAATGACATAGAAAGAAAAGAATCATGCAGAACTATTACCAGAACTAACCACATAGCAGGTCAAAAAGCAAGATTCAATGTCAGATACTAAATTACTGTAGATGAAATCAACGAAAGTAAGGTAGAAACAAGTGAAAAGAATCCTCCAACTGTTCTTAAAAACAAATCCAAACATTGTAATAAAAACAGGAAAATTTCACTTATGAGTCAAATGTGTGAAAATAGCATCTGTTGTGGACAAATATTTTGCTCATACAAGACTCTACTTAATTTGTGGCTATGTGTAATCACACTGACTTGCTACCTATAGGAGACTACATCCTGTATCAACACACATCTATGTCTGACACCTTCAAAGGTGACGTATTTCATCCAAAGGATGCATTGAAATTTGCAAAAGCTATTTTCTAGTTTCTTTTAAATCTGATAAAAATATCTATTGTTTTAGTCAGAGGAATTTTGGTATAGTGAATACAGTGGAGAGTTTCCTTGCAACATCCTGCAGCAATGAAAATAGATGCATGGATATCATACTGCTTTAAGATGAATGTTGAGTTTTATTAGGAAAAATTTTAGGTATGAAATTCAAACATTATAAGGAATATTCCTCTCATTTTTCAATTTTTAAATGTCTTGAAATTTATATTTTTAAATGTATATGTTAAAAGAAAATACTGTATGACTTAATCTTGTTGATTAAAAATTATTTATTTTATGTGTATGTGTGTTTGGTTTGCATAAAAAGTGCACCCCATGTTGTGAAATGTCTGCTGAGGTCAGAAAAGGGCTTCGAATCCTCAAGAACTTGAGTTCCAGATGGACGATAACCACCATGTGAGTGCTGGGAACTAAACCCAGGTCCTCTGCAGGAGCAGCCAGTGCTCTTACCTACTGAGTCATCTCTTGAGCCCCACGTTAATGCTTTTTAGTAAGCAATCCCGAGCTCTACAAGGGAAGGGAAACCAGTCAGCGACTTGATCTTGTACCACTGCTCATAAAGACGACCTGGGCGCCAGATTCCTTCCAGATGTGCAGATCTCAGGACTGAGGAGCCAGGCTGTCAGAAAACACAGCTGGGCTCTCCCACTCATGTCCCTGTAAAAGGAACCAGGGTAGGTGACTCCTCCCACACTAACCCTGCTTCGTCCTCAACCCTTGCTCTTGCTTGAAGAGTCTCTTACCTGTTCGCCTTTTCTCTGTGATTGACTTTGTGTTTATCCAGATGGAAGGCTAACCACATAACCCTGGCATCTACTACATTGACTGCTATGTGCAGATCACTGTCAGGAACAGACGGAATGTCGGGATAAGCAGGCTCATCAGTTCCTATTCCTATTGCGTTCGCAGCAGGGTGTCTTTTCCATCCTCTGTTTCCAGCAGCAACAAAATATGGCCGAGACCCATGATGTCACAGGCCTGTCCCCTCTCCCTCATAGGTGTCCCCCTTCCATCTCTATGTTACCATTATAGAACACCTACAGTTCCCCAACTCCAATATCAGTGTTATTGCTGATGAGCCCAACCATCCCCAACCCAATGTCAGTCCGTGTTATTACACTAAACCCACCTCTACCTACCCCAATATCAATGTTAATGAGCCGACTTTCCTCATCTCAATACTGCAGTTATAGTGAGCCATCCAAATCTCAACGTTCCCACAAGGGAGCTGCGTGTTTGAGCTTCTGTCAGCTTTGGATACTTTTGGCAGAATAACTGTCACCAAGCAACAGTGGTAAACACAAGTGCCTTCAGGCATGGAGCATGCACATCTGTAGATGCCATGTGCATGTGCTTGAGCACGCACGCACAGATGTGAGGCTATGGTTATGAGCAGGTGTCCCCATGCGGTCGCGCCTGCTCCTCCTCCTCCTCCTCCTCCTCCTCCTCCTCCTCTTCCTCCTCCTCCTGCTCCTCCTGCTCCTGTTTCTCCTCCTCCTCCTGCTCCTCCTCCTCCTCCTCCTCCTCCTCCTCCTCCTCCTCCTCCTCCTCCTCCTCCTCCTGCTCCTCCTGCTCCTCCTGCTCCTCCTTATCATCCCTGCTTTGGATTCCTTCTCTTCTTTCTGACTCTAGTCTAGACAACCTATTTTTCTTCTTCAGCTGACACTGGGCTCAGGAAGCAGCAGCCTCTACCCCCTCCATGTTCTCTCTCTCTCTCTCTCTCTCTCTCTCTCTCTCTCTCTCTCTCTCTCTCTCTCTCCTGAATTCCTGTTGGGGAGTGCACCCTTATCTCATTCCTTCTATCTTGTGTCTCTTAGCCTGCCTCCTCCACATCTACACTGCCCTGAATCCCGGCTGGGAAGCACATTCTCATGCCATTCCTTCCTCCATCCCTAAGCTCACCTGCTCTCTCCCTCCTCCCTCCTGGGTCCACATTGTTTCTGACTCCTCCTCAGTTGGACACTGCCTTCACAATGCCGTTTCACACCCAATCATTCTGAGTCAGGGTGCATCCTAGCACAGCCCCTCCTGAGTGCGGAAAGGCAGAGAACGTCAGCAAAGCTGAGAAGAGCACCAGAAAAAGGCCCACCTTCTGCTGAAAGTTTGAATGTTGTCGGGGTCTCCTTGATATCAAATTCCAGGAGATCTATGAGCTTTCAGGATGTGGATGAGATGGTATCAGTATTTTTCACTCGCATTTTCCTGAAATTAGTGAAAATCCTCACGTATTCATTGTCTATTTGTACTTTCTTTCTTGAAACGTGTGTATTCGATAACTTTGTCCACTGATAAGGTGTATTATCCATTCATTTGATGTTTGATTTTTTTCTGCATATTATTTCTCCATGGGCTGCATTGCTGCGAAGGAGATTCTCCATTTGTTGCCTTTCTTCTTCATTTTGTTGTATCTTCTGCTGCAAAGCCTTTTATTTTGATGCAGTTTTGTAAGTCTGTTTTATAAGCACATGCTCTTGATACTACTTGATGTAGCACTTCCCTCTCATCAACCACCCTGTTCCTCAAGTAGAACTAGAGAAAGAACCTCTCTGCTGATGCAGGATCTTGGCCTGGAGGACACCTGTGTTTCACATGGGACTGACTTTGTCCAACCTACTTAGGATTAAGCTTCTTTAGGATAAGATCTTGGCTCCTTCAGAAACATCCAACCCCAGCTGCCACTACAGCCTGAGCCAGTAGGCCTCAGCAGCAGCTGAATTAGACCTCTGACAGTGGGCCACAACTCCTGTGGTGATGTTTGGGAGGAAGTAAGCAGAAGGCCTTTCTCCTTCCTTTCCTCAGGAAGAGAGCAGGTCTTGGTGGCTAAAGACTTAAGAGACCATTGGATTGTTTTTAGGTTCTTTAACTGAGGTATCACAGAGCCTCGGGGGTCAAATGTGGGGATGGTCTGAGAGGTGAAACTCCCAAGCAAAAAGAAAATTTCCTTCTCCTCTCTCTTTAGTATAAACCACTGTTCTTTGTCCTGCTGAGGGCAGCTAGTTCTGAGGCCACTGTTACACAGCAAATATACAGAGATGAGAATTCTAGGAAGAGAGGTGACTTGGAACTCCTGGGGCAGGGAATGGGAAGGTGGTCTGTACATGAGAGAGGCCCAATGCCTTTCCCTTCTTTCTGCACTGTAAGAAGTGGACCTCAAAAAAGAGAATGGGAATGAAGATAGTTCCCTCACCTCCTTTAAGTGGTTTATCCTTCACCCAACAGAGTATGGTGCCGGCCAGGAAGCAGCAGGTTCAGGTTTAGACATGTGAGCAGATAGGCGGACAGAAGAAAGTCAACTAAGCCATGTCAACAGCGTGTGTGTGTGTGTACGTGTGGAGATGAGTTGAAAAATAAGAAACCCAATGTGCCTTCTGGTATTAGGCTGGCAGGAATGCTATAGACATAACCAATCACTTTCTGACTGGATTAAAGGCCCGCTCTTCAAAACAGTACTCATGCTGTTAAGTACTCATGCTCAGTACTGTTAAGTGTGACAAAAATCAATGGCTGGCTAGGTTATAGGTCCTTGAGGAGAACCTAATACTATTATTCCGCTAAATGGACATGATATTAAGATGCTTCCCTTCGCCCTCAGCATAGAAATGACTTTTTCAGTAGATGGCGAGTAATGCAGAGAACCACAACTGGCCAAAGCACAGAGAATGGGGGACTGTGGAGTGTTCAGCTCTAATGGGTCATCTATATGACACCTCTTCCTCCCAAGGTGCAGAAACACTGCAAGAACCAGAGTCGTGGCATCACAGTGAAACAGTATTTGCTGGATGTGTCGGAGCCACTGCACACATGAACTCACAGTGGCTAGGACTGGCCATGCAAGACCCGTGCAAGGTGAAGCAAGCCAAAATCCCATCGACCCATAGGTGAGGAGGTATTAGCAATCGATGGCTGTTGAGAAAGGAAGAGTTAACTTTTATCGTCAGGGGAGTGGTCCCTATTAGGCTCCCATGCTCCAGTAGATGGTCTCAAATTGTGCACATTCAGGCAGTACTAAACGGATTCAGTGGTCCCAAAAGCAGAGCACATGAAGTGGGAGAGGAAAGATGATGGGGGAGAGAGGGAGGAATTGAAAGAGATGAAAGAGAATTGAAAGATGATGGGGGAGAGAGGTGGAATTGAAAGAGAGGGAGTGGAAGGCAGGAAGTGGAAGAGAGGGAGTGGAGGTGGAATTGATAAAAACACATTACATACATGGATTAAATTCTCAAACAATAAGCAGTTGACAAGAAGGAAACTGTTCTTCAGGCAGCAGGGCAGTGGCACATATGAACTCACAGCAATTGGAACAGTGTGCCCAAGACGCAAGCAGGCTGAAGCCTGGAAAAACCTCAGCATGGATGGGGATAGGTGGGTACAACATCCCACCCCTAGTTGAGGAGCTATTGGCATCTGCTAGCTGCTGGGAGAGGGTGGCCCCTGATAGGTCTACCATCTCCAGGGAAGCCTCCTTACCCAAGAGTACTTGGGCCACACAAACTGGACTGGATGGAAAGAAAATAGAACCCTAATTTGGGTGGGTAGAGAGAGATGGGAGTGAATCAGAGAGCAGTTGGGGGCACAAATTTGATCAAAATACACTGTGTAACATTCTCAAGGAATTAATAAAAAGATTAAAAAGTAAATACAGTCAGCATAGAAAAACACCTTGATTTCCTTGTGATCTCTGTGTAGAAAACTTGGCCTGTAGACCTGTTTAATGTACCCCAGAAACGACATTATGAACACATTTATTAAGGAAAAGTTCCTTAGCCATGCTTGGAGACACACAACTGCATTCCTAGTGTAAGGACCCCCCAGAAATGGAAAATGAAGGCTACAGCAAATCTGACTCCATCTTGTTAGAAAAAGCCTCAGCCACATAAGCTTGGCTTCCTGGCTTCAGAAACTCTTTCCCACCCCCCTAGTTAAACATTTGCAAGGACATAGCCTTCAAATGTCAGACGGTTTTGTAAAAACACCCTACTTAGGACTACATGAGATCTGGTCAGGTTGACCAAGGCTAAAATCAGAGACATAAACAAGACCTTGAAGTATACTCTGGTAAGCACATTCCATGGGCCCTGTTACCTTAATGTGAGTAAGATGCTTTTTCGAGCCAAGTGGGCTTCTTTAACCAATCCCAACCCTTGTCCCTCCTCTCTTTGTTTTAACCCTATAAAACATCACCTCACCCTCCACTCGGGGCCACTGTCTTATCACCCGCTGCGGCGGTGTGTCAGACTGTGGACCAAGCTCGAGCTTGTAAATAAAGACCCTTTGTTCTTGCATCAGAAGACGTTCCAGGCCCCCAGAGGTGAGGACGTGGAATCCCTCACACTGGACTTTGAAATTGAAAGAGCTCCTTGAAGAAGCAAGGGGCCTCAGCAGTTTTGGTGAAAGAAATTGCAGGTGGCGCCTGCAGCACAGCTGGTTGCCGTCAGCTTATCAGCTTACTTTCATTTTCTTCTTGAAACTTTCCGGGACGCGTCCTAATAGGAGTTTTTGTGTTTGTGTCTGCTCTGTTGATATTTCTGTCTGTATTTACGACTGAGACTGACGATATGGGACAGACTCCTTCCACTCCCTTAGACTTGGTTCTTTCTCATTTTGGAGATGTGAATTCTAGGGCACATGATCTTTCTGTTTTAGTTTAAAAAAGTAAATTCTTTGTGTTCTGCAGGAATGAATGGCCCACTTTTGAGGTGGGATGGCCAAGAGAGGGAACTTTTGATCTGGACATCATCCAGGCAGTTGAGAGAGTCGTGTTTCAACCTCGCAGTGGCCACCCTGATCAGATTCCCTATATAGTAGTCTGGAGGAATTTAGTAGAAAACCCCCCTCAATGGATTAAAGCTTTTCTTCCCAGACAGGTGGAGGTTTTGGCAGCAGCTGTGCCTGAGAAGACTGATAACCCTAAGGAGCTGATTAACCTTCTTGAAACTGTCCTTTTCACCCACCAGCCTACGTGGGAGGATTGCCAGCAGCTGCTGCAGATCCTGTTCACTACTGAGGAGAGGGAAAGGGTGCTCGTGGAGTCCAGGAAGCTGGTTCCTGGACCTACTGGGGACCCTACTATCGACCCTGTTCTAATAGAGACATCCTTTCCCCTCACTAGACCAGAATGGGATTACAACACAGAAGCAGGTAGGAAGAGCCTCCTGGTTTATCGCCAGACTCTGCTGGCAGGTCTCAGAGCGGCTGCAAGACAGCCCACAAATTTGGCTAAAGTTTATGATGTTAGACAGGGAAAAGAGGAAAGCCCAGCAGCCTTTTTAGAGAGGTTACAAGATGCATTCAGGAGATATACACATTATGATCCAGAAGCACCTAATAGTGCAGCAGCAGTTACTTTGGCCTTTATCAATCAGTCAGCCCCAGACATAAAAAGGAAGTTACAAAAGTTGGAAAGATTAGGTGAGAAGAGCATCAGGGACTTAATTGAGGTGGCAGAGAAAGTGTATAATGGAAGAAAAAGTGTAGAGGAGAGATGGGAGAAAGTGGAGTGGCGGAAGACACAGCACCTTGCTAGTGTTCTGCTGGCTGCCACTGTGGAACCAGAGGAAAGACGTAGGAGGTTGCAGCACCTAGCAAATGGAAAGGAAAACACCCACAGAACTGAAGGTAAGAGAGAGCGACCTCGCTTAAGAAAGAATCAGTGTGCGTACTGCAAAGAAGAAGGACATTGGGCTAGAGAGTGCCCTCAAAAGAGGGCCAAGCCAAAGGTACTGGCTTTGGATAGTGAATAGAGGGGACGGGTTTCGGTGCCCCTCCCCAAACCTAGGGTAACCCTGAAAGTGGGGGGGAAACCAGTAGAATTTATGGTTGATACTGGAGCTCAAATCCATTTTTCAAATGAGGGAGCAGAAGTCTCATATGGCAAGGAGGAGGAAGCCATCCACAGTACTTGCTTTGGATAGTGATTAGGGGAGTAAAACAAAGCAAGTCCGTTCCTCTGCAGGAAAAGGTTTTTCCTTTAACCTAGCTTCTCATTCCTTCTGCCTTCTTTTTGAGTAATTTCTCCCAGCCATAAATTACATCTAGGAATGAAGAGATCCAGAGGACATTGCTTCACATTCTCCTTTGAACTGGGGTTCTTGATGGGATCAAAGAAAAGCAAGAAATTCTCCCATGGTCTTTTGTAACAAGGTTAATATGTTTCTGTGTTGAATTAGGAAAACAGTATCAGCATTTTAGTATCATTCTGCTCTGTTTTTAATGACAGTTATTTTAAATTCTAACTTTTAACATGGTATTTACTGGTTTTTAGAGTGACATTGTCTTATGCATTGACTGGTTTTTACAGGGAACTATTTTAAATTCTGATATTTGTTTTTATAAAATCTTTATCTGTTTTTAAAGGAAATTATTTCGGATTTTAACATCTCTATAAGGTAAATTTGCTGATTTCTAAAAGTAACTATTTAAAATCTTACATTGTTTTCCATAATGCATTTGTTAGTTTCTAAAGGTGCTTAAAATGTTTTTCATGCATTTGGGGACTGCTAAAAGAAAGAATTTGACCCATAAGGTTGTAAAAAAGTCAACATCCATGCTAGGTAAAGACTTTACAGTGCATCTATTCTCAGGTCACCTGTATACCTCACCCGTCTGTATGAGTAAAGTCATTCATTCCCCAGGGTGAACTTTAATATGATCAAACATTGGTTTGATACTAGAGCCTTAGAAATGGAATAAACATTGCTTAGTACACCCAGGAAGAAAAATTTTAATGTTATTACATCTCACGGTACTAAGAAAGAAAATGAAAAGATGAACGGAGGTATTAGAAAGATATGAGAATGGAAATATTTTATTAAGGATCTATGTAGGAAGATTATGATGACTGGATAGTTCCAGATTAGGAAGGGAAAAATGAGAAAGTCTATGCAAGTGATTGAAGGTCTGAGACAATGTGTTGTAATGTATAAAAGATGAGAGACTTATGTATGTGAATCTTGGAATTTATGGGGTGATGGTTCGGATGGTCTGAAGAACAAATATATGTTTGGTTTTTGCCCAAGCTTTAGCTACATAACATATAGTTATTAAAAGTATTGATTGGTGGAACTACTCTTGGGTATTTAACAACCATATTTAGAGGCCAAGGCTAATCTGGTCAGAGGGATTTAAAGGGACACTTTTTTTGTCTCTTGCCCTCCAAGGTCAACTAAGTTCCAGGGGACTGGGCATCTCTCAAAATGTCCTGTAACTATGATGAGTCACCTGTCCTCCTGTTCAGGGAGGTCATGGAGGCCTCACTAGAAGGACTTGAACCAGTATCCAGTCTGCAAAGAGGAGGGTCAGCACAGGAAAACATTTCCTTGATGCTTCTAAGTGAAGCCATGGTCTAGCAAGACTTTCTGACTTATCTTCACACAGGTGGAACTGGTAAAAGAAAGGCCTAAGGAGCCAGGTGCTCCTCTGAAGCCCATGTGAACTCCCCTTGAGGAACAGATGCTCAACTGACCTTAAGAGTAAAGCTAAATTGGTTTGTAAGGGCCAATTGTATGATCTTAAATACCCAAAAGGAAAGTATAACCAAGAATTAAAATGATTAATGTACTTGTGAAGAAAAGAATTATACTTCCCAAATATTGGGTTTAAACGAAACAAGCACTAATGATTTTGTTCTAAGCAAAAAATGTTATTTAGATGTAAGACTTCAAATCCTGGCCTACTCCAACACTGCAGTGCATAGTAGCCAAGAAAGGCAAGCTCACCATTGTTCTGACCCTGAAATTAAATGACTAATTTCTTTTCTCTCCCTGTCCAGAAACCATTTGGGAGAGAACTTATCTTACACTCCAGCAAACTATCAAGGTGCCTGAAAACAAATCCTGACTTCAAGACTCTCAAGTTCAACCTTGACAGCCAAAAAGAGAAACAAGGGGGAATGCAACTGAACAAAAATTCTAATGGACTTTGAATTGGACATTTGAAATGTTCCCTGTCCTGACTATTTTTGCTCCATTTTCCAGGCATCAGTTATGCTATTCAGGGGTCTTTTAGATAGACTTACTGAGGAGGTACCCCAAAACTGCCACAACCTACGACCCTGTCCAGCTATGAAGCAGTCAGAGCGGTCAGCGCCCCAATTCCCCATTGGCAGTTGGGGTGAGCTCTTCAGAGGATAAAGATAGGAGATAGAAATTAACTAGGCAGTTGAGGGTAAAAAGACCCCCTAAATACCTGGATGGTTTTAAGGTCTCAATATCAGCCCATGAACATTAAAACTAATGAGTCTCATAGAGGCCCATGATTGGGCCTCAGGTACCTATGAGAGGGGGGAGTGTAAGGACCCCCCAGAAATGGAAAATGAAGGCTACAGCAAATCTGACTCCATCTTGTTAGAAAAAGCCTCAGCCACATAAGCTTGGCTTCTGGCTTCAGAAACTCTTTCCCACCCCCCTAGTTAAACATTTGCAAGGACATAGCCTTCAAATATCAGACGGTTTTGTAAAAACACCCTACTTAGGACTACATGAGATCTGGTCAGGTTGACCAAGGCTAAAATCAGAGACATAAACAAGACCTTGAAGTATACTCTGGTAAGCACATTCCATGGGCCCTGTTACCTTAATATGAGTAAGATGCTTTTTCGCACCAAGTGGGCTTCCTTAACCAATCCCAACCCTTGTCCCTCCTCTCTTTGTTTTAACCCTATAAAACATCACCTCACCCTCCACTCGGGGCCATTGTCTTATCACCCACTGCGGCGGTGTGTCAGACTGTGGACCAAGCTCGAGCTTGTAAATAAAGACCCTTTGTTCTTGCATCAGATTTGACCTCCATGGTGGTCTTTTGAGAGGATTCTATAACCTGGGCACAACACTAGCACTTGAGACATGAATCCAAGAGGATCAAGAATTCATGGACAGGGCTGGAGAGATGGCTCAGCAGTGAAGAGCACTAGAGACTCTTGCAGAGGACTGGGGTTTGCTTCCCAGCTCCCACACATGGTGGCTAACAACTGTTTGTAACTCCAGTTCCAGGAGACCTGACACCCTCTTCTGGCCTCTGAGAGGATTTCATGATGCAGGTGCGGTTACATACCTCTTGACAATGTACTCATACACTTAAAATAAAAATAAATAAAATATATTTTTTATTTTAAAAAATGTAAAGAGCACTCAGGTTACAGAGTAAATTTAGGATACACCTTGATTTTTGACAGCCTGTCTCACAACAAAAACCAAACAAAAAAATGGACTGAGGAGAAATCTCACTTGGTAAAGCTCTTGCCTTGTAAACATGAAAGCTGAGTTCAACTCTTAGAACCCACATAAAAAGATGGGCATTGTTGCCCAGGCTTGTATTCCTAGTGTTGTGGATCCACAGATAAGAAAATTCCTGGGACTCAATGGCCAGCCAGAGTAGCCTACTTGGCAAGTTTCAGGCCAGTGAAAGACCATGATTCAAAAAGAAAAAAATGAAAAAGTGGACCACTGGTTTCTAGGGGAATTATAGCCAAGATTGTCTTTTGGTTTTCTTGAAGGTCTAGGAAAAGGAGAAATTTGGTACTTGAGAGGCAGTGTGAGGGTGATATGCATTTGATTTTTTGCATTATATAAACTTCTCTGTACTCTGAATTTCTATTACCATAATGCCATCTCAATTTAATCATATACACAGAAAACTGAAGAAGCATAAGACAGTAAATAGGGGTTTTCTGTTAAGTGATTGCTCAGAAGATGTAGATGGCTTTACTGGTTATGTACTCCAAAATGTATACAGATTGGCACATCTCCTTTGGTTTCAGAATGTGTTCTGGGACATGTCTGATGTCTGAATACAAACGGTGTTATCATGCCATTGCCATGGGGACTAACAGGTGAGTTAGGCCTGATGCAGTTAAAAACAAGTTGAACACAGCCTTGCTGCTGATGGCTAGTTGGTCACAGACTTGCTGTCCTTAGAAAGGGCATGATTAAGTTTCCTCCAGAGACTAACTCACTGAGGGGTTAGCTAAACAATAACGGGCAGCCCTAAACACAGGTACACAGGAGCACGAGTAACTGGATTCAGTGTACCATGTGTGTGTATTCACAAATTCACCTACGTATATGTAAAAATAATAACCAAAAAAGAGGACTAGGAATTGAGAGGGAGTTGGTTGGGGAGAGTGGTGGGTGCCTACAAGGAGATGAGAAAATGCAAAGATTATATCTATGTGCAAAATTCTCAAAAATAAAAAAAATTTAAAGTTAAAAAAGGGCATGATTAGTAAGGTGGGCTCGTGCCAGATGATGCTGGTAAAAAGAGAATAACAGTGACAAAGTAGAAACTCGTTCAATGAGTAAGGAAGCCAGGCCGTGTGATGACAGCAGACAGGAAGAAGGAGGGTTTTGTTGTTGTTCTTGTTGAACCACTTGTGTAGTTTCTTTCTTTTTTTTTTTTTTTTTTTTAGTGTTTAAGGGACGTTTTAATATACAATAAGAAATTTCTCACTGTGATTTGAAGAAGTTCGAGACCATGTGAACAAAGCATAGCAGTGACAAGATCAGTGATCTAGGCACGACATTGTAAATGCATGTGGACACATAGCAAATGTTACATCTGGAACCTTTTAACACAAATGCAAAACACACAGCAGTCTAGGTTAACACTGATCTCCTGTGCCTGACCTGGATTTAGGTATTGTTTTACATTTTACTGAAAGATTTTTCTTCAAAGTTTTAGTGATGCTTATAATATGCGCTATTATTTCTTACCAACATTTTGTGAAATTTAAAAGGATATTAAAAGTCATCATTTCATTCTTTGAATATTCTAAAACTTGCCAGTTTAGATTAACCTTTAAATTTTCATGCCACAAAAGGCATATAAGTAGTCCTCAAGAATCTGTTTTAAAACAGGATAATCTTGTTTATAATTCTGACAAAAATACCTTTAACTTTCAGATGTGAAACTAAAGCCCTAAGCAAATACAAAAACTGTTTAGGGTCAGATTATTTCTTAGTACAAATAATATATCATGTCAATTTTTCAACCAAATTCTTGAAAGACTTTAGAAAATTTGCCCTTTATATTGTTAAACAATGCATGTGTGTGATGGTAGAAGACAAATATAAACACACAGAAACAAACAAACCAAAGAAAAAGAAACAAAAACATCTGCAAATCAGGAGTTTAACAATAGTTCTTGGAAAATACACCTTACTTTTACTCTCAAATTCGCTTTAAGCAGGTAATGAATTTAATACCTAGGAAGCCTGCAGCTATATTATTTAATAATATTTACAGAATGTCACCTCTTTGAATAGATTTATTCAACACCATAATTTTTGATTAAGAAATCATCTGATAGTTTTAATGATAATTTATGATCAAGTGCTTAGTAATTTAGCCGGCTTAAGGAACAACAAAAGGAATAATCTAATAATTGCTCACTGTGTAATTTTGTTGATAGTAACAGTGAGCGAGGAGCCTGACAGATATTCTCAGCTGCATTACATGTTCCCAGCATGCCACTGAGTGATAACAATAGTCCTTCCTATTGTTTTGGCTTTTTCTTGCTTCCTTTTCTCACAGCAGCTCAGTGACTGGGGTCAAGGGGTTGGCTTGTTAGCACAATACAGAGAATATATGAAAAAGTACAAAATGACACTTAACACCAATGTTGGCTTAATGACATCGGGAAATAATGAAGGTTATTAATAATTTGTGTTATTTGCTTTTCTTTAGAAAACAAACCAAAGCCTTTGACCTGAACTTGAGGTATATACATGATACAGATACAACTTTAAGCAAAGTATTTTTCATATCACATTGAAAGAGCGTCTTCTTCTCCCTTTGTACTTACCACAGGTTACACAGTGTCTAAGAGAATTTGTTATGAAAAACATGTCAATCACACCTTTAATGTACTTTGGAAGGAATTAATGAGAAAGCAAATTGAATGGTGAAACTTCATCTTTGTTTTCAGGTAAGTGGTCTTAATTTTTCTTCTTATAGAAAAATGCTTAAGTCAGTTTATTATAAATATATCTTGCCCATTCATTTTTGCAGCTTTCAGGTAAAGTCCAACACTTTGTTTATACAAAGTCTGTGAATAGAGGCCACTAGGCTTCATCTAATCTTCAGTCGTGACATCATCCATTTAAGTCCCTGACATAATCCTTCACCAGCGAGAGTACAATATGCCTGGATATGCCACTGGTGAGCTTTAATAGAAGTTAGTTTCAAAAACTTGGAGATTTCTGCTACAGTCATGCATTCATTCCTTAACATCTTATTATGAGCTTTCCTTAGGTCTCAGAAGGCTAACATTCGGTAGAATTCTTCTCTACTTACAGAAATCCTTTCTCTGTCGGTACTGTCCACGACAATTGCACACTCTGTCTCATTGCAGTAACTGTTCCAGGAAGAGCAAAGAGGTTTTTGGCCACCAGTATCCCATATTAGGAAGTATGTACTATTAATCACAATCTTCACATTTGTTCTATTGGAGGGGATCTATGTACAGCTTCATTCACCGAAAACTGGTAAGGAATGGTAGTTTTCCCTGCATTATCCAACCCAACATGAACTCCTGGTGATTGAACAGTCTCCAGATTCTGGTGAAAAGAATTCCCATCCTGGGGCAGAGAACCCCTCCAGCCGCCGGGGCTCAGGCCGAGGAGCAGAAGGACACACGGGAGCCTCGGCTGCTGCTTCCAAGCCGACCACCCGCTCCCAGCACTGACCGCCCTGCCGCGGCCCCGCCCCGACGCTGCCAAACGTGGCACTGACCTCCCTGAGGACATCGCCGCTGCATTGTTTGCCGAGAGATTTGGTTCTTACTACCTTTGTTTTCATTGGTGAGTTACACAGCTCAAAGCGTATCATGACAGAGAGAAAGAGAAAGCCAATACAATGTTTTCAAAGGCTCAAAAAGTTGACAGGGGCTTCAGGATGAGTTCACTACCTGCTTGATATCTGACTTTGGCAGCGTTAGTTTCTTAGAGTCAGCTTTCCCATCCCTAAAATGAAGACAACAAATCTATCAATATCAGAGGTTCATTAGGAGAACTGAGTGTTTCAATGTATGTGTTACTACCATGGTTGTTTCTCTTATTTAGGGTGAGTCAGCTAAAACTACATCAATAAGTAGTCCTAGAAGTGATCAAATAATTAAGAGTAGAATAAACTGGAAATGACTGATGATTCTCTAGGCAAATCTATGCTGAGAGAGATGATACTTCACCATGTCAGGATTTTATAAATGATGACTTTTCTAAAAATAAAGCAAAATTGGGGATAAGGGAGGATTCTTTTTATTATTATTATTATAAACAGAAAGCTCCCTCAGGGACTCTCCAGTCATGCCACATGACCTGAAGATGCAGGTAGACTTTGGGAGCTCCACACATACTCTTTCCATTTGGATCATCTCCAAAGCCCCATAACTGCTTGCCCAGGACTTCCACAACCTGGATCCCTTTTTCTCCCTTTGGGACTAGCCAGACAGACCACAGTCTAATCTCACTCAGGGACACCTCTAACTTCTGGGACTTAGAAAGCTGTTTACTTCCCAAGTCTCACGAGCCTCCTTCCAGGATGGAATCCTTCAACACACAATAAAATGCTACACAGCAAATAGAGAGAAAAATGTATGTTGAAATTATTATTCATTGACTTCTTCCTTCTAAAGGCATTTTGCATCTCACTACCCAGTGTTTTATTTTTACTCTCACTCCAGAAATGTGTTGTCTTATTGTATTACTTGAAATTTTACTAATAAACTTATTCCGTTGCTTCAAAATTCTTTTTTTTCTGATTCAATGCCCTCTTCTAACCTCTGCAGGTATTGCACAACATGGGTGCACTTACATACATGCAGTCCAAACATTCATACATATAAAATAAAAATAAATTAAAAAAACCCTGAGTCTTTGAAAGAAAACATGGGCAGAAAAAATAGAGCTCAGAAATGTGATCATGGGGAAGGGCTGAGCTGGCCATGTTTTCTCCTTGCCCTGAGATCCTCTACCCTGGCTTGCTTTCTACCCTGGCTTCCACCTGTGAGCAGTTGTAGTAGGTTGCCCCAAAGTGGCTCCACTTTGCCTCTGTCCTTAGTGCTGAAGTCAAAACAGCGGCTCCCAAAGGGGATGTCTGAGAGGTGTTCGTCCGGGGGCGTGTCTAGTAGATGATTGGCAAGCAAGCCACTGGGCACAGGAGGGAAGGCGGCTCTGTACATGCGCAGTGCACTAGCCCCTGCTTTCACCAACCCAGAAGGCTTTGTACTGTATCTGGGCTGACTTCCAACAGTCACCGAGGGCTCGCTCTTCGCTCTTCGTTCTTTCGTCTCCCTAGGGTCTTCTTGCCTGAATCCAGGTCGGGCCATGAGAAACGAAAGCGCGGAGCCATTGCCTGGAAGCCGCAGGACCTGAGACCGGCGGTCGGGAAAGAAGCCCGGGCAGATGGAAAGATGAGGCCCTGCTGAGGCTCAGCAGTCAGGAGCCTCAGGATGCCCTGAACAGCTGAGGCACAGTTCACTTTCTCCTCTCAGGTGAGTGGCCTGGCTCTTGGGGAGTTGACTGTCCTGCGTTAAGGAGTCTAGTTATAATTTAGACCATTCTCAGAATTATGGAGGCTGTTGTTGGTGATAAAAGATAGTTCTTGTTTCCATAGACTGTAATTTGATTTGTGGATAAGACCTGGGGTAATTACTAGTATACTTATTTCCAGTTTGGTTTATATAAGGAATTGCTGCTAGGTAAATACTGCAATTATGCTGCCTGCTATAACAGTAGTTCAGATAGTGATTAGTGTAAGGTGTGAATGAGACCCCCAACAGTTTCGGACTCTGGAAGAAACCTGGAGCCAGAGCTTATCTAAGCCTTGCAAACCGCTCCAGATCCCAAATTCCTTGGCAGATAAGCAAGGAATTCACGAACAGCTCTGGAAAAGGACTACTTCCTGGACAGAAGCTTGCCTGAAACATCAATCAGATGTCATGGCAACCCCCCTCCCCTAAAAGCCAGGAGGGGACTGAAGGTTTAAAAGGTTTTGAGGACTTGGACAACGTGCTTGTGCTTCTGGTGCTTGTGCTTGTGCTTCTGCTGGTGCTTGTGATTCTGCTGGTGCTGGTGCTGCTCTGGGCTTTGAGACTCAGACCTGGGCTGATCACGCCAGCCCGGTTCCCCAGAGCCCCAGCCCCAAGATGGGGGTGAGGGGGCTAGCCTCCCCCATCCCTTCGGGGAGGCTAGCGTTTCTCCACTCGTGGGTGCGGAGGAGCTAGTCCCATCTGGTCTTCTCTCAATAAAGTCGGGTCCTGTTAGCTGCCAGCGGAGTCTGGTCCCTTCTGTCTGCTGCGTCTCTCGAACCCCATGAGCTAGTATTAGTATGGACATGACGCAAACCAACATACTCAGGGACCCTGTAGCGTTTTTAGCTGGCCATACATGGTGTAATAGGTAGCACAGAGTTTTCATAATTCTTAGAAGTAGGGTCCATTCTTATAATCTAGAAATTATGTACACCTGTATGTTTTACTGTATCAATGAAACTCTTCAGGCATTTCATATATAGTCAGGAATATTTGATACAGTGATAGGTAAAGAAATATGTCACATGAAGTTGAAGTTAAAGGTAGGAAATTGTTTTTCTTAATGTATTAGTTGCTCATATTGGAATGAAGGGTAAGAAGCTAGATTCATGAAAATGTGAGGTGTGGAGTTTTAGTTGTAAAGTTGATGCTGCTTAGGCAGGGACTGGGTGTAGCTCATTTGGTAGAGTGCTGGCCTAGCATACATGAGGGCTTGGGTTGGGTTGAGTGTCGTGTCCTCCACCCCCCCCCCCCCAACCCGGGCACCACATAAGTCAAGTGTAGTGTCTCATGTTGCATTCCTAGCAGAGGAGAGTTCCAGACAGAATCAAAGAACTTCAAGATTATCCTTGGCTACTAACTGTTTTGATGCCAGCCTGGGATACATTAGACCCTGTTTCAAAACAAAATGTGATGTGTATGGATCATGAAATGCTCCTAGAAGAAGTGACCTTGTTCGGGCACTAATTATGATGTTGCTGCTGTACAAAATAGAGCAAATGGATCTGCAGCATATTTAACCTTAAATCCTGATACTAATTTTGATTCTTTCTGTTACATCTAAGGGTGTTCCATTAGTCTCTGCTAATGTAGAGATAAATCGTGCTTTGGTTAGTGTTTATGTTGTTAGAAACGATCTTACATGTTTTTGTATACAGACAGGTGTTGATCAAGAACATGCTTATTAGGAAGATTGATACAAGAATAATGGCTAATGTTAATCCATAAGAGATAATTTTCTCCACAGCTTATAAGGCCATAGTTAGTGCATGCTTTAAGCTTGATGCTCATCACGGTCATACGATGGAGTAGACTGACAGCTTGGGTGTAGCTAGAATAGAGTAACCCTAATTAATGTTCATTAGAGACTGTCAGTGCCCTCAGCTCGCTATTCATACTCCTTACCTTTTGCTTATTTGATAGTAGCCACCTAACGAGTGTGAGAGGATATTACAATATTGACTATTATCTTACTAATATTTACCTTATTAGTGAGTGACAGTACCTTTAAAGAAACTCGTTGGTCATTTTTATGTCTTGTTTTGAGAAATGTATCAATTCTAACATTGACTCAATTTGTAATCTGATTGTTTAATTGGTATTCAGTTGTTTGTATTCCTCAGACATTCTGGGTATGAATTCCTTGTAAGAAATATGACTCACAAAGTTTTCATGTGTTGTCTGTTGTCTCTGTTAATGTATTCCTTTGCTGTGCACAAGTAGTGCCATTTGTCTGAATTTTGCTTTTGTTGGTAGAACTTTTAGGTTCATTCTAATATATATCATTGCCAAGAGCCTTGTTAATGTCAAAATGCAAAAGTCTTTTCCCAGTTTTCTTCTGGGAGTTTCAGAAGTTCAAATGTGAGATTCAAAAACTTTATTTCATTTTGATGTAAAGTATAAGATACAGATCCTGTTTTTTCTGCGTGTTCATAACTGGACACCCATTGATGGAAGACAAAGCCTCTTCATATTAGTGTCGGTGACACAGTTATGAAAGATCAGGTGTTCCCATGTGTGTTTTTCTCAATGCACAGTTTCTCAACTGTTCTCTGTGCGTGTTTCCAGAGCACCATAATAATCTTTGGTGCTGTGGGAAGACAAGCAATGTGGTTCTTCTGGCTTTGTTTTTCTTGCTCATTTCTTGACTCCCATGGATTTTAAAGTTCCATAAAAATTTAGAATGCTTTAGTCATGTCAAACTACATTGATAATACCTTATGGGAAATATGGCAATATAATTCTTCCAATCCATAAGTACAAAATATGGTTACATTTCTTTTCTGTGGGTGCATATTTTTCAATTAAATTTTGTAGATATCTGAGTTGAATTTTATATCATTGGTTAGAATTACCTGTTAGTGTTTATTTTTGAAGATATTGTGGGTATTTCTTAGGGCATCCATTTTCTGACATTTTCTCGTTAGACAGAAATGCAAAATATCTTAGTATTAATTCTTTATGTTGGAGCTTTGATGAGTTAGTTCCTAAATATGTGGTAGCATGTATCCTACAAATACAGGTGACCATGGAAGTTTTCCTTGTGCAGCACTTAGTGATATTTCTTAAAGATGATGATGCAAAGAGGGAAACAAGAGATAGTATTAGAAAGGTAATTTGGAGACAGTACATTGAGGAGCTTCAGTACTACACTGAAGAATCTCTATATAAACCTGTGAAGACTGGATTTAGCAGGAACTAAGAATATAGGTTCTGGAATCAGCTGGATTTTTCAAACTATACTTGTCCTGGAGACCAATACCAAGACAGTTGCTTCACCAATCTATGTTTTGGAATTTAATTAGGTGTTTATCAACCAGAAGCAACTTTGCCAAAGTGAAAACTATTTATTTAATAGAGGAGAACTGTTGTGATCAGAGTCTATTCTTAAGCAAACAACGTTAAAGCATTAACTATGATAAACTGAAGTAATTTCAAGGAGAAATACTACTGGACTCTTTCCAACATTGAGACATTTTTGTTTTCTTTTCTGACCCACTGCCATAAATCAGGATTGTCTGTGTGTGAAAGGATATGGAACTGTCTTCTGGTGCTTGATGGGCTCACCAGGCCTGTTGGGTACACAATTGAAAACCCTGAATTCCCTCTGCAAGAATAGTTCAGCTGGAGAGCTAGGGTTCTGTGAGTCCCTGCCAGGTCTATGATTGACTTCCAGAAAGCTCAGTCCTATCCTGATCCATTGGAGGCAACTGCAGACATGGACATGTTTGCATTAGCTGTCATGCCCAGCAGATAGTATATTTTATTTTTTTATTGAATTTTTGGTGTATTTCACACAGAGCATCCCAATTTCTCTATGCTCCCTTCTTGACTGGCACCCTCCCACAGCCCACCCCCCACTTGAATTCATACATTCCGTTATTTTTCGAGGCCCATCATGTCAAGCTAGAAATTGCCAGATGTCCCTTGGTACAAGTTCATTCACTAGAGTTTAGTCAGTCCATCCACAGTCCCTTCACTTAGATGATCAGCTCTTCCTCACCCAGAAGTAATCAACTGCCAATACTTCTTTGACTAAGATTGGGACCTGTTGTTCATTTCCACAGTTCTGTGCTGGGTTTTTGTCTGCTTGAGTTTGCGTGGGTTTTGTGCACACTGACATGATTGCTGTAGGTTCATATGAGCAAGGTTCTAGGAGGCTGTAGGACTCTATTTTCATATAGTCATGCATATCATCACTGGCTCTTAACAATGTTTCTGCCCCATCTTCCGATATGGTTTCTGAGCTCTGGGTGGATGGCGTTTAATATAGGAGTCCTGTCCAAGGACCCACACTCTGCAGACTCATATTCTCTATGCTTTGGCCATTTGTGACCTTTTTTGTTCCTGGCCCTCTGTTTGCATGAGGGAGCTTCGTTGAGGAGAACTGAAAGATGGGTTAATGTTCTCTTTACCCCTTGTTCTATATGCAGTGAACCTTAGGTGTAGTGGTTGCATTGTATATGTTCCACTTCAGCTTGGGCAATTCATAAACAATGTCTGTGTGAACAGCTGTGGAATTCTGTAATAATCTCTGTCCATTACAAAAGAAGCTTCTTTGATGAGTGGTAACTGAGATACTTGTCTGTAAATATAAAGATCCATATTTTGCACATAGTAAGAAATTACAGTTGTCTAAATGTGGCAACCTTGGGGTTTTCTCTTAAGATCTATGACCTTGCTATGTTTATAATACCACACACAAGTTTCCTCCCATTGAGTGGGATTTAAGTTCAATTAGGTGACTGTTGGCTAGCCCCAAGATAAAAATGTCATTACTGTACCAATGTTGTTTGCTGTACTGGTCATTGATGTGGTTATTAGGCCTTGATGCTGGGATTGGACTATTGATTGATATTCTCCCTTAGGAGCTTGTGTAGTGCTCTCCAAAGTTATGAGAGCTAGCCTTCAGGGGAGGTAGCTTCCAAGTCAGTTACTCCCCGAAGTGTGTCTTATCTTCAACAATAGGTTCTTACCTTTAATTCTGGCAGGCAATAAAAGGCTGTGGCAGTATCCTGTGTAATTTTGGAAATCTCCTGAACTATACTACCCAAAAACTCAAAGGAAGCTTTCTCCTTTCTGACACTGTTTCTTATTATGTAGCCTTCGGGTATATACATGGACTCATGTAGAGATATTGTGTGTAATTTCTCAGTAGGTTTTGGACTAATGCAGTTCTCTCTGTTTTTTACATGAGCAGATAGTATTTTTAGTCCTTCTTATCTTCTGGCTCTTAGATTCTATCCACTTCCTCTTCTGCAATGCTCACTGAGCCTGCCCATGAGCTCCCCAGTCATAAGTTTTTGAGTGGGTTTTCATTAATAAGCATGTCTTTCCTCCTGTGTAGCAGTCCTCTAATCCAACCCAAGAAAGGGTAGTTATTATTTACCGTCCTAACAGCTGCACCACTATTGCACTCATAGACACACCTTGGTGACAGGTTGGTATTATAGTTCTATTATAGTTCCCAGTGTTCACAGCTGAGTAAGATAACTGATGTCTTATTTATTCCAGTTACATGCCCACCTATGTCACAGAGAAAGCCAGCCAGTAGGTAGAAAGCTTCATCTCATTTCCTGATAGAATGTTCTGAATCTTTCAATATAAGGTGTGTTAAACCTAGAATTTGGAACACTGTGTGTATGGGAATATGTTATGAACATGGTCTGATCTGACACACTGGTCTATACTGGCAATTTCATTAACATAGTCTGACCTGACCCACAGGCTCATACTGGCAGCTTAATGAACATAAATATCACTACCATAACACTACAAGACTCATCATTTAAAGCCAAAATATGCCTTTTCTACACATCATAATTACCATTTTGAATGTGGTTAAAGTGGTAAGAGAGAAGTAACTCACTGGGCAACTCCCAAAGCTGGGACATATTACTACTAGTGTTTCAACATGAGTTCTTAAAAAGTATTCCAGATAAGTGAATTTTAGTTCTCATTTTCCTCCTCTTCTTGATCCTCTTAATCTGGAAGTAACATAATTGGGTTTTTGGTTATTGTTGTTTTGTTGTTTTCTTTTGTTATTTAAATTTTAGTGACTTATTGTGTATTCCATACAGAACATCTAAATCCATCTTAATTGTCTTTCTACCCCCTTTCACACCAGAACTCCCCCATAGCCCCACAAAAGGAATCCACATATGCCTTCATGTTTGTTAAGGTCTAATGTGTCAAGTTAGTATCCCCAAATGTTCCTCAGTGTAAGTTCATCCACTGAGGTCTAATCAGTCTATGAGGAGTCCCACCCATTAACTCATCCTCACCTAACAGTAATCAGTTGTCAATAATTCTGTAGCAAAGATTGGGGTCTGGTACTCATTTAACCATTTCTATTCTTTGTTATTGTCTGCTTCAGTATGCACAGGTCTTGAGCATGCCAAAACCATTGCTCTGGTTTCATGTGAGCAGGATCCGAGGAACTTGTAGGATTCTATTTCCATGTGGTCATGGACCTCCTCCATGTCTCTCACAATCTTTCCACCCCCTTTTCTGCAATGGCCCCTGAGTCCTGGGTGAGTGAAACTTAGTATAGGAGTCCTGTCCAGGGACCCACATTCTGGAAATTCCTAACCTCCATGCTTTGACCATTTGTGACCTTTTGTGTCACTGGCCCTCTGTTGCATGTTGGAGCTTCATTAATGAGAGTTGAAAGATTCAGTAGTGTCGTCTTTACCCCTTGCTCTATGTTGCGTGAGCCTTAAGTGTAGAGGTGGCATTGTAGATGTGCCATGTAGGAATTGACAATTCACCGACAATGTCTGTGTGTGACCAGTTTTGTATTCTGTAGTAGTCACTGTCTAGTAGAAAAGATGTTTCTTTGATGAGTGGTGACTAGAATATTTGACTGTAAATACAAGTATACACATTTTGCTCTTAGTAAGAAGTTACATTAGCCTAGGGATGTGACAACCTTGGTAATTACTCTGAAATCCATGACCTCTTCAGCCTTGCGTATTTGGCTATGATTACAGTATAACACATGAGTTTCCTCCCATTGAGTGGGCTCTAAGACCAATTAGGTAGCTGTTGATTGTCACTACTGCACTAGTATTTTATGCTATGCTAGTCATACATGTGGTTATTTTGTCATAACACTGGTGTTGGACCATCGAATGATGTTCTTTTAGCTGCTTGCATAGTGCTCTCCAGAGTTATGAGAGCAAGCTTCCAGGGATCAGTTCCAGCTCCATTGCTCCAAACCCGGTCTCTGACCTATGCCCTGTTTTCAGAAATAGGGTTTTAACTTCGATTTCTGGGAGGCAATCAAGGGCTGTGACAATATCCCGTGTAATTTTGGGACTCTCCTAGACCACACTGTCCAAAAACTCAATGTAAGGTTTCTCATGTCTGGCACTGTTTCCTGTTATATAACTTTCAGCAATGCACATGGACTCATGTAGAGCTATTGTATGTGGAATTTGTCATTGTGTTGCTAGAGTAATATGGTTCCCTCTGGTGTTTTACATTAGCTAGGCACTATTTATCTCTCCTCTCTCTGTCTCCATGGCATCCCCATTTAAATTGTCCCCATTTTCCCCATTTCTCCCTTGATAATACCACTCTCCTATGACCCCATCCCTCTGGAGCTCCTTCTCTACCTTTATCCACATAGTTCCTTGTATAACTGTCCCTCACCCCTTTCCACTTTATGGAAATATATATGCCCATTTTATCTATTTTCCCCTTAGTAACACCTGTCTCCTACTATTCTTCTCTCTCAGGTTCTTCTTCCCTTAACCTCCATGGTCCGTTTCATTCCTGATTCCAGGAGTTACATCAGGATACATACTCACATAATAAGGATTTGTTTCTAGGATCCACAAATGAGGGAGAACATACATTGATTGTTTTTCTGAGTCTGTGTTACTTCACTTAGTATAACTGTGTCCAGTTCCATCCATTTACCTGCAAATGTCATGGTTTCGTCTTCCTGTACCACTGAGTATAACTCCATTGTGTAAATATACCACATTTTCATTATCCACTCATCAGTTAAAGGACACAGAGCTTGCTTCCATCTCTTAGCTATTGTGAAAAGAACAGGAACAAATTTATGTACACAAGTTTCTCTGTGATAGTATGAACCCTTTGGGTATATTCCGAGGTGTGGCATAACTGGATCAAATGGTAGATCCATTTGTAGTCTTTAAGAATTCTCCACACTGCTTTCCATAGGGGTTGCATGAATTTACAGTCTCTCCAGCAGTGCATGAGTGTTCTTCGATCCCCACATCCTTTCCAACATTGATATAATTTATTTTCTTCATCTTAGCCAGTCTGACTGGGATAAGATGAAATCTTAAAGTAGTTTTAATTTGAATTTCCCTAATTACTAATGATATTAAACATGTTTTAAGATGTTTCTTAACCATCCTTATTTCTTTTTGAGAACTCTATTCAGATCCAAAGCTCATCTTTTAATTGGGACACTTGTCTTCTTGATTCTTTGTTACTTGAATTCTTTATATATTCTGGATATTAAACCTCTGTCAGATATGTCGCTGATGAAGACTTACTCCCACCCTGTGGGTTTTCTCTTCATTTCCTTGGTTGATTCTTTTGCTGTATAGAGGGTTTTTAATTTAATGAGGTCCCATCTGTTGATTGTTGACCTTCATTCTTGCAACTGATGTTCGATTTAGAAAATCCTTTGCATCACCTTTATCTTGTAGATACATTGACATTACTGTCAATGCTTTCTTCTAACAGTTTCAAAGTTTCACTTTGTGGTCTTTGATCCATTTGGAGTTGACTTTTGTGCAGGTAAACAATAAGGTTCTGATTTAACTCGTTTAGAGATGTACATCTAATTTTTCCAGCAAGATTTGTTGAAGTTGCTAACTTTGCTCAAGTCAGTGTTCTTGGCCCCTTTGTCAAATATCAGGTGGCTGAAATTGCGTGTATTCCTATTTGGGTCCTCAAGCATGCAATCATGTTTCATCGATCTGAAGATCTATTTTTGTGCCAGTATCACATTTTATTCTAAAAGTCTGTGATACTCTTTTAAATCTGTTTCTGTTAAGTAGTCCCACCTGCATTAGTCTTTGTGCTCAAGGTTGCTTTTGACTACTAGGGGTTTTTGTGCTTCCATATGAATTTTAGGATTTATTTTTCTAATTCTCTGAAGAATGTCATGGGGATATTGATTGGGATTTCATTGAATCTATGAATGAGTTTAGTTAGATGGTCATTTTCACAATATAAATTCTTCCAATCCCTGAACATCGGATGTCCTTTCATCTTCTGTTGTCCTCCTCAATCTCTATCATTAAATATTTAAAAATTTCATTGTAGAGATCTTGAAGTCTTTGTCATGTTTATTCTGGGATTTTTTTGATGCTGCTGTGAAGTGGAAGGTTTCCATGAACTCTTCCTTCAGTCAGAGGTATGTAAAAAGGCTACTGATTTTGTTGATTATTTTTATAAGCTGCTACTTTACTGAAGGTGTTAATCATTTCTAGGAGTTTTCCTTTGAAATTTTTGCATCTCTTAGGTATAATATATCATCTGCAAAAAGGGATAATTTGACCTCTTATTTTCCAATTAGTACTCTTTAATTTCCTTTCCTATCTTGCTGATATAGCAAGAGTTTCAAGCACTATATTACAAAATAGTAGAGATAGTGGAGAGCCTTGTGAGCTTCCTGATTTTAGGAGGAATGCTTCCAGGTTTTCTCCATTTAGAATGAGAAATTGGCTGTGGATTTGCTGTATATAGCTTTAATTATGTTCAGGTATGTTTCCTCTAGTCCAATTCCCTCTAGGGCTTTTAATATAAATGCATGTTGAATTTTATAAAAGATCTTTTCTGCATCTATTGAGATGACCATGTGATTTTTGTCTTTTAATTCCAATTATGTGATTTATTTCATTTAATGACTGACATATATTGAACCATCTCTGCATTTCGGAAAGAAAGCCAACTTGTTCATAGTGTATGATTTTTCTAATGTGTGCCTGTATGTGGTTTGCAAGTATATTGTTGAGATATCTATGTTCATTAAGATATGGGTCTATAGTTTTCTTTCATGGTTGTATTGTTACCTGGTTTTGGTATTAGAGTGATGCTGGCTTCATAAAAGGAATTTTGGGAGTTCTCCTTCTGTTATTATGTTTTTGAACAATTTCAGCAATATTGGTTGTAGATCTTCTTTAAATGTCTGGTAGCATTATGCTATAAATCCATTTGGGCCTGGCACACTGAATAGAAAGTATATTCTTTGGTGCTTGGTGGAACAGTCAGTAGATGTCTTTCAGTTCCATTTGATGTATGGTATTGTTTAATTCAAATGTCTCTCTGTTTATCATTTGTTCAGTTGACCTGTCTATTGTAGACAATGGGGTATTGAAGCCCCCTAGTACTAGTGAGTTGGGATTAATCTGTGTCTTAAAGTCCTGTAGTATTTTTTTATGTAGTCTGTGCATGAGACTTTGGTACATATATGTTCATGATTGCAATATCTTCTTGGTTAACTATTCCTTTGATCAGACCGAAGTGACCCTCTATATCTCTTGTGATTAATTTTAATTTGAAGTCTATTTTGTCAGATATTAAAATTGCAACTACTGCTTGCTTCTTAGTGCCATTTGCTTAGAATATTTTTTTCCATCCTTTCACCTTAAGGTAGTGCCTGTCCTTGAAGGTGAGATGGGTTTCTTGCAGACAACAAAAAAAATGGATTTTGTTTCTGGTTCTATTCAACTAGCCTGTGTCTTTTGATTGAGGAGTTCAGTCCGTTGATACTTAAAGTTGTTATTGAAAGACATGTATCTGTTCCCATAATTTTAATTTGTATTTGCATTCTTGGTCTAACTTTGTGTTTGTACATTTATATACCTTCATTTAGTTTCTTTCTGTTGCCCCTTGGGTATATTTGTTCCTTTCTTCAGCTCTTTGTATTGCTTCACATAATCTCTGGATGGGCTGGTTTTCTGGACATGAATTCATTCAGCCTATTCATGTCATGGAAAAATTTTCTTTCCCCTTCAATTGTAATATACATTTTTTTTTCCTGCATAAAGTATTCCAGTTTGGCATCTATGGCCATTTCATACTGGGAATACTTTGGTCAAGGATCTTCTGATTTTCATAGTTTGCGCTGAAAAGTCAGCTTTAATTCTTATAAGTTTTCCTTTACATGTAAGTTGTTGATTTTCTTTTGCAGCTTTCAGTATTCTCCCTTTGTTCTGAATGTTTAGTGCTTTTAGTATGAGATGGCATGAGTAGTTCTCTCTGGTCTAGTTGGTAGTCTGTGTGCTTCTTGTATTTGTATGGTCAAGTCTTTCTTTAATCCTGTTGCAGATATGGTCAATACCATTATCCTGTGATTCTTCTTCCTCTGTGTCTATGATGTGTAAATTTGGACTTTTCATGGTGTCCCACAGTTCCTACATATTCCATTCCTGTATTCTTTTACCTTTTTCATAGTCTTTATGAGTAGTCCAATTCTTCAACTTTATTGTTCAATCTTGATATTCTGTTTTCCATCCATTCACTCAATTTTTGAGGCTTTCCCCCTTTGTTTCCAATGGCTTATTGGGTGTTTCACTTCCTTTTTCACATTAGCCTGAGTTTTCATCAACATTTCTGCCTCTGTTGTGAATTCAGTCAGATGTTTATACCTATCTTCTTTTAGTTTTTTGATTTGTTTGTTTCTGTCTTCTGTAAATTTGTTGAATTCTTTGTTAATGTGATTGTTCTTTTAAATTCTTTGTCCTGGGTTATCTCTAGGGGTTTTCATTGTAGAACTCTTCTATAGGATTGGTAGTGTTTGATGGGGACATAATTTGGGTTTTTCATATTGTTTTTTCGTTGTAATTTTGGCATGTGGATTTCTTTCTTTTTTTTTGTGATTCTGGTATGAATCTCAAATCTTCCATTGTTGAGATTGTATTCTCAATGTACCTTGGTTGTTTTCTTATTATGTATGAAAAGCTAATTTGTCTAATTTGAAATCAAATCTCTCATTTGATTTCATATTGGAGTGATCATATAGCTCTAGTCCATCTATTCAGGAGTTCCCACAGAGGCCCAATCCAGGTACCAAATAATCGCAGGCTTCCTACTAAGGTCTAGGTCCCTACTAGCCAGCAGGCATAGCACCATTTGGGAAGCTTGGTAGATGGAGGCCAGATCCAGGTACTCTCAGGCAGTCTGGAAATGTCTGGACCCCTGATAAGGTCTGAGGAGTCTAGCCCTGCAGCAGTTGGAGGGCTCCAGACTATCTCAGAGTAAGGGGACGGGCACAGCACACCGTGGGAAGCTCACCACACAGTTAGGGAAACTCATCTCCACGCAGAGGCTGCATTCTCACCCTCTCGGGCAGTCTGGAAATGTCTCTAAATTTTTAGTAATTGTGGGAGGAAAAAGATTTATAGATAGCTCCTCATCACTAGCTAATGTTTTGTACTTTGCTAACTCCCCAACTCAGTTCCCTCAGTTCCTCCTCTACTGTAGTTTAGTTTCTTTTGTATGAACAATTACCTGTTACAATGGACCCATTACAGACTTTAATAACCAGATATTTTATTAGCATTATAAATCAATCGTTGTTTTTTAATTTACTTTATGTAATTCTAGTATAAAATGAAGTTTTAAAAAGAGCCTGTTAGTTAAATCCTTATAAAATAGTGCAGATTCTAAAATAAAATATATTAGACAAGTAATTTGACCTTTATGTTAAAGAAGCAAAGTAGTCAGAGAAGAGAAATAAATAACCACTGTGTTTCGAGGCTTCAGTCACTTCACATTTTAAGCTCACCATTCAGAACTTGGCTTGCCATAAATATTATTTATCATTAAAGTTATATGGATTTAATGAATTCTAAAAAGTGTGCGGATCTGAGGATTTGGATACAGGGTAAAAGCACTTGTCAGCACAAATCATGAAGGCCTGAGATCAATTTCTAGATCCCACATAGAACCCAGATACGATGATTGATATCTGTACTCCCAGCACCCCTTGGGGAGATGGGAGGTAGACACCAGTCCTGTATGTAATGCAGTGGCAGAAACAGGAGAGACCTTGCCTCAAAAAACAAGGTGGAAGAAGAGAACTGACTCCTAAATAGTTGTCCTCTGACCTCAACACATGTGCATTCTTTCTCTCAATAAATAAGTAAATTTATTAGCAAATTGTGAATTTCTTTAAAAAATGTAAATGGTTCAAATTTTTTTTAAGTCCTCAGGCAAACAAAGCAGTGATTCATTTTCAAATATCGGGATATATTTTTAAGAATTTTTTACTTCATAAAGCTATTTGAAAGTGCAGAACTTAAAACACAAGAAGAGTGTCTTCAAATCCAAGTAAGATATATTTTCCATGAGTCTATATATTATTATTATTATGAGTTTGTATTATGTGTGCTTTGTCATATTTCATAAGTGCATACGTATGTTAAGTGTGTCCATCCACCCTTCTTGTAGGCTCAGTCCCTTTTGTGCCCGCTCCCTAACATGCTCCCTACCCCTGAATGTCCCTCTGAATTCTTTCTCTGCCCCTCCCTCTTGCCCTTCTCCATCTATGGAGGCCACTGTTCTTCACTTCTGCAAAGGTGACATACTGACATCTTTGATGGGGTAGAACATGTGGCATTCCTTTGTGGCTCTGGTTGTCTCACTCCACATTTTATTCTTCAGTTGTGTCTACTTCGTTGCAAGTGTCATGATTCCATTTCTTTTGGGAGTAGTGTTTCATTTTATAATTATACAATATTTTCTTTATCTATTCATCCCCTGAAAGGCATCTGAGTAGATTCTGTATATCAACTATTATGAATAGTGGTCCAGTGCACATGGAGGAGCAAGTGTCTTTTTGGTATAGCTCTTTTTAAATATATAAAATGCAGCTGTAGCTAAGACAGTTGCTTGGGAACTGTGGTGGGCAGACTTCTAGGGTGCTCCTGTGTGGCACTGTGCTCTCTGCAATCCATTTGCTAAGTGAGGGGAGACTTGTGACTAGCTTTTTGCCAGCAGAATACAGCAGCAATTCCATGTCACTCCTCTCACTAGTTATATATCAAGGTTGATGGTTTGATCACACAAATGATCAAGTTCCATTATCCAAACTTCCGTCTCAGGTGACAAAACCATTTTGGCTAGCCTCAAAGCAGAAACACGTTGCTGTGATATGGGATTGCCTGTGGAAAAGGCCATCTACCTGCAAATGTCAGAATGCTTCTAGAAGCTGAGAGCCTCAGTCCTCCAACTGCAGTGCAACTACCTGAAGTGTTATATGCACTTGAGCTTGTATGGGGTCCCCATCTTATAGGATGCGATAGGTCCCTAGCCAACATCTTGACTGCAGCCTTGGGAGATCACAAACAGGATGCAGAAAAGTCCGGCACAAATCCCCACCTCCCCCATAACTGAGAAATTTTATGTTATGGAGGTATGGGAACTTGCTATGCAGCAAGAAAAGTTAATACCAAGCCCATGTCTTTCTGAGATGCTTTCTCTTATGCATTTCAGGAAAATGTAGGAGAGTCCTATATAAGAGTAGAAGGATTTCATCCAGTTGGAGTCTGCCCACAAAGAATTTCTTTAAATATTTGTGAGGTATTAACAGTCTCTAGCCACATCTTTTCTTTGACGTTTGCCTTGAACTACATTTCATTGTTAGCAACGTTGTGTTCAGTTCTGTGTCCGCCTGTCATTTTTTGCTTTGGGAATCTTTTCACTGGAAGCTGTCCTAGGTCTTCTCTAGGTTTTTCCAATTTCAGATTTAGAACCTAAAAGCTCCCTCCCTTGCTCATTTCTCACTCTGTGATACCTTATTATGTACTGCTAGCATAACCCAAAGTGGACTTTTGTCCCTCTGAATAGATTTTTTTTTTTGTAATTCTGCAGGTTTATTAGCTTCCCTCAAGTCCAAGCCTTGTTGATTGCATGTAACGTGGTCCTTCCCCCAGGTTCCATCCTTCAGTGTAATCTCTGGCCTCATTTACTTTCCTCCAGTCTCTGACTCTGACCCTCTTACAAAGTCTCCCCTTTTTGTCTCTCTCTGATCACCCAGCTTCTGTTCACCTGTGGGTTGCAGAGCCAACGAACACTACCAGTTTAAGGTTTTGGTTGGTATCAGTCAACCTTTAGATATATCCACTGCTTAATATCAATCTGACTTCTACTTGAGTGGTTTAAAGCTAACTCATGGATTTCAGGGACCATCTGGACTGTTATTCTGATGTTTATTTTTTCATTGAAGCATAGAAATTTTCTCAGATCTAAACATCTGTAATTACCTCAATGAATAACGATTTTCTTATTTCTTACATGATACATTCTTTTATTCCATTGAAAGCTGATATTTGGATATTTAAGTCCTAGGACCTTATTATTCAAACACAGTTTTTTAGTGGAAGCTTATGTCTCTATACCAAGGTTATTTCTTCTATTTCCTTTTTAAAAATTTGAAATTTAGTCTCCAAAGTAGTTTTATTGTTTATTTTCTTCCTGGATATTTAGAAAATACTTGTTCTTTTTTGATTAAAAATCTAGGAAACTCTAATTTAGATCTCAGCTCTGTGTCCAGCAGAGAATTTCACCCAAGTGCTTCTTGATAATCATTTCTGTGTGTTGTTTTTATTTTGCCTACTGAGAGCTTAATGACTTAATGTCTTAATGACTCCCTGCCCCTCTGGGACTGTGCTCTTCTCTAATATGGCTGAGTCCCATCAGAAGACTGACTGTATTTCTGTGCCTGTTTATACATTTGAGTTTCCTTGTCACTTTCCAAGACCTATTTCAATCCCTTTGACTAGTGATTATAGGTGTGTTTTTTGTCTTTGTTGTTACTTGGTTTTGTTTTGTAGATGCTGTTACAGATTTCAGTAGGAAGACACACACATATATATATGTATATATATGTATACATACTAAATTTTATTCTTAAAATACTGTTTTAGAAAAGGATATTTACAAGCACTTCACTCTCAAGGTGGTTTTCTATTTCTACTTGTTTTTTGGTGTTTCTGATGAGGTACAGTCTTCAAATAATCTCTTCCCTATGTGGAGTGCATTTTTTTAGCTCATTTAATCTTTTAAAAATATTTTTCAGCAGTTTCATTTGGTTGTGTGTGTCAGCATGAATGTTTTCATTATTACTTTGGGGGTGTGCTGAGAATTGTGAGTATATAAATTTCATTAAGGTTCAGATACTTTAAAATTTTTTTATCTGCTCGAGGAAATGGAAATCAGATGTTACTTCCATGTGTTCCTCAATATTTGTTTGTAAAAAAATCATTTTCTTACTGCATATTTTACAGTGGTATCTCTAATTGTGGACTGATGTAATTGTTGGTACTGAAGTTGCAGCCATTTGTCGATTTATCATGGTTTGTGTTTGATGTAATCTCTGTCCTTTCACAGATGGACACACTCAGTGTTGTTAAAGCAGTTGCTTTTAAGTGTTCAGTGTTAATTCTAAAATCAGGATTATATTGGTATCCTTTTGTTGACTTCTTTTGTCTTAATAATAAGTCCAGTTTTCGTCTTTATTCAAGTGTCATTTAATTTTAAATTTTACCATGTATGTTGTGAATATCCTGATGTTGAAACTTTGGATTCTGCTGTGTTTTTTTGATGTCTATTCTACTTTTTTTTATTATGTAATTAACATGAGTGGAAATTATATACCTATGTAATGGCTCAAGTTTTAATTATTTTAGCTTTGCCAGGTTGTCTTAAATCTTCCTTGTGTGTATGTGGTTCAGAATTCAGTGGAAGATTTGGGTAGATTTGATACAAAACTCTTGGGGCTCCTTATTTCTGGTTTTCTTCTTTGTATGAATCCCCCCAGCTCTTACATGGTTAATGTTGTTTCAAATTTTGTTCCCTCCTTTGTAAGCTAATAAACCTAGACTTAGGTTTTCTAAACACTATTAAATGTCATACAAAGTTTAGGTACGGCTTCCATCCAAGCTGAAAGCCATAAAAATGGGAATCCTATCCAGAATTCCCTTCCTTCATGGGTCAGCTGCACTTCTTCGCACATCAGTGGTGATCCTCTGTTTCCTGCAGTGTATGGTGGATAGATTTGGCATGGAATGTCCTCTAGGAATTTGAGGTGACATACCAGTAGCACAACTGCGGCTTTTGATGTGGTTCTTAAACTATCTTTCATTCACTATAGGTTTCCCAAAGCTTTCATGAGTCATTCATTCATTCTTACGAAGCCAGAGCTATGTTTATTTCCAGTTAAAATGCACATTCTTCTTTTAGCAACATTTGAAATGCTTCTATTTAAATATTTCAAACCTAGATAAAAGGAGAAATGGAATGCTTAGTTTGCTATATTTTCAGTTTACAAGATTCCTATTAATCCGACCCGTGGGTAATCAACAGGAAGCTATAGCTTCAGGTAGTGTCCGTCATCATGTATGAAAACTTTGTAATTAGATGTGTGTCCAAGTCATCAATCTGAATTTCCGTGGAATTTGAGAAGTAATGACCATAAAAATAAATCTTGAATGTGTCAGAGTGTTTTCTCCTTTTACTTCCTAGAAAGAAGTAGATGACCTGAAGATGGAGAAGAAAGCCCTTCAGGAAAAACTGAGAAAGATTTTACGGGTAAAGAGAAGGTACAGCTATAACATTACTATAAGTAAAGAACATTACCTACAAGGAAGTTTCTAAATGAATAATTTTGACCTTATAAACTAAGAGAGTAGAAACACGCATACACACATGTATGAACATACTATAGTCACTACTCTGTGAATATTGGAATATAGTCCTTTTTATATATTCTGAATTTATTAAGAAGACATAGTATTCATTCTTTAAAAAATGGTCATCTAGAAAGAAAAGAAAATTTCCTTAAGAATGCAGAGCTATTTCAAAGTACTGATAGACATTTTACTTGAAATAAAATACTACTTGGGGGCTGGAGAGATGGCTCTGTGGTTAAGAGAACCAACTTGTCCTCCAGAAGAGTTGAGTTGGGTTCTTAGCACCCATGTCTAAGTGCTCACAACTGCCTGTAACTCCATCTCCAGGAGATCCTACACCCTCTTCTGGACTCCATGGACAGGCACCTGCTTTCAAATGGTGCACATTAAGCCAAGTGAGATAGAATTCAAAGTGTATAATATTTTGAATATCATGTTAAAGGAATTATCATTAGAATTAATAAAAAAATTCGAATTGTCAGAAATTAATATTTTGAACATATTCTCTTTCTTAGTATTGTATAGTATTGCAAGTAATACTACTCCTACAGATGCTTTGGAGGCCCTGAAGAAAGGAGAATAATGGGAATTATCAATCATGGTACAAAATGGATATTTAAGACAATGGGGCTTCTATAATAAATACAGAACATATTGTGACTTCTAAGCATAAAAGGACACATCTGAGATCAATAGAGTGCCTAAAAGTCATGCATTTTCCAACTTAGACAGTTCATAAGTTAATGACTTCTTCGATGCTGTCCAGTTCATTCTAGTCTTTTTATAATTGGCAAATCAAACCTAGTGCATGGATTACAGTCAGGATTTGTGCTTTTATCGTGAGTAAAGTGGCCCTGGGAAGGGGAAGTATCAGAGGAATTTCTGAGTCCAATTAAAGAACTGCACTAACATTAGTGTTAAGATTTAGGAGAACAGAGAAAGAATAGTTTACATAAATGACGAGAGCCAGATCTTGCAGCAGACTGAACTGTGTTTATTTACCAATATGGCAATAGCCTTTCTGTGGAGATACATGCTGTGCAAAGGAAGGAGGGATTGTTGAAGGCTATATAGAGCTGTAAAGAAAGGGAGCACACACAGCTGTGGAGTCTAAGTTAAGGTGTCCTTTGGAAACATATGGTACCTTTTCATAGCTAGCTGATAATAGTGGCACAAGGAAGGCAGAGAAACATCCTGGCAGGAGGAGCGGGTTGTGTGGCTTTTCTGCAGCTGTGGAACTCCATCAACTAGAATTAAAACTACAGAAATTGGAACTTATGTTGATCCTAATACGGTCAAAATCATATTGATGTGGTGTTAATTTTTTTAGCTATACATTATATGGGGTTATCAAAATTCCAGAGAAGCCAGTAAAATTCCTTGGGAGCTTTTCAAAATTAGGATTCATAAAGATTTTTCTTAATTTTGGAGGGAATATATCAGAACTAAATGGAAATTAACTGTACTAAATGAATACCAAGAAAATAGTATCCTCATCAACAGATGGAGACATGGAGGAATAGTCCTCTGGGGTTAATAAAACACACCAGGAAACAATGACTCCAAGAACCTAACAATGTTAGGTTTCAAGTGCAATTCTTTTTGATGTAATAAACACACTAATGGAAAAGCTGATACAATAATTATATATAATCTATAAAATCTTGTAGCTATAAAGACTCCATTCATGAATTCCATAGCAAAAGGTGAAAGGCATTTATACTACTCTGAAGTTCAACAAATGTATAGTAATAGTATGTAACAATTTCCTCTGAGCTACAACCTTCCATCCATCAGAAAAGTTCCTTAAGGTCAGAAGTAAACAACTTAGTACCTTCAGAAAGTCTCTGATGCAAGTCTCTAGGTCTCTCATTCCCCAAGCATCTATATGTTCTAAGGACTGCTGGGAGACCCTGTCAGATCACCCAAGCTGTCTGAAAGCAGCAGAGACCATCTGAGCTGCCTAGAAGAGGCTCAGAGCAGCTGAACTACTTGGAAAGGCCCATCTCCAGCCTGTTGAACTATCTGAAGATTGTTCAGTGTGCTCCAGGTTTCCTGCTTTGGTGAGTTACTGGCCACATACACTGCAGTGGACCTTTGGAGATAAGGTGGACCTTTGGATAAACCGCTCTCTTTCAGGCACTTCTCTTCCTGTAATTAACCCTAATTCAAACTCACTTTTTCACCAAACAGGACTTTGGGGATATCCTTATTTTAGTGTGTCACCTGATCCCTATCTGGGGTGAATAGGTGATTGTTCATATCTCCGCAGTTTTACTGCCCTACAGGTAAGCACCTAAAAGATATTGATTAATAAAGCTCGTATTTTGTGATTTTGATTTTACATTTGTTAGGTTTTTGTGGATTCCTGTAATTGAGACACGTAAGGATAGATATTGCGAAGTATTAGATTTAGAAACATTGAATTGTTAACTGGGTTAATTCTAGTGGAGGGTCAGTATCATGTCAGTTCATGTGTAGGAAGAGGACTTAACTGCTGGAAAGCTCAGGAGAATCCTTTGAAGAAAAATAAGAAACTATACATAGAATTAATCTATAACATAAGCATTTTTGAACAATACAAATAAACTGCCCTCAGAATGCTCTTAAACATTGACACATAATCACTGATATATTGTTAATAAATTCATAAGACCAAGTTTAATTGAATTGAAGTCAAATACCTGGGCCATATGTTGGAAGTAAAGTAGAGCCTACTCATGTGAGTGGTCATGGTCTTGGTTTACTTCTATGATAAGCCTGGCTTTGGTGGGACAGTAGATATTGTCATGTCAATGAAGGCTTCCTAATAATGTTAACATGTGTATTTGTATTAAAGCTACTATAAACTGAAGAATATTTAGTGGACTTAGAATAATAACTGTTAAGTCAGGTGTTGGACTGACTGATGTTACACTACTGACACACTACTAAATGACTTCTTGTGATGACAGATGTTAGTCATACTATTATCAGTAGTGGTTAGAAAAATTGGATGATAGTTTATATAATGATGAGGTTAGGAAGTCAGTGGCATATGAATTCCTTAGAGAAGAAATGGGCAAATGATAATTTTATGTCTGAATCCAGCAACTCCAGGTCCGACTAATAATGAAAAGGCTATATAGAAAATTCTTGATACTTGTGTACTAGATGTCAATCCCATTTGAAAATCCATAAAGGCACACAGTGGTTTAACCTATAAATTATCAAAGTTATGCAGTAATTATACTAATGCTTTTTTTTAGAGAAAAGTCATAAAGATTGTGGAGATGGCTTAAAAGAATTATAGTTTAGGGATTCATTTCCTTCCTTTCTTAGTCTGCTTTTATATATGACAGTTACATGGAGAAAAATAAAGCTTTACTTTGAGGAAAGTGAACCTTGGCTTTGAAGTTGACTTGGTTTAAAAAAAGTGGTTTTTCAATGTCAAAACAGCTCTGGACAGATTTTGATTTCACTTTGAAATTTTAGGGACAATTTTTGGAAGAAATTGTAGATTGACAGGCAACCTACAGAGTCCCCTGCATTCTACTTGGCTGACTAGATCTCATTGCTCTGTGTCCTGTTGTGACTGTGAATGAATGACTGTTGCAGTATTATACCTGCATTTACTTCTGTGTCCATTTTAATCCCAGCAGGATGCATTGCCAACTCTAACTTGTGTGACATTGAGTTCATATCTGAATTACCCTTTGACTAGTGAATAATTAGAGTTGCTTTCTTAATAGCCTTATCAATTACAAAGCTGATTCTTTGTTGCCAATTAAATTTTCTCCACCTGATCTAACCATAGATATCTACAGTTCAGAGAGGAGAAGATCCAGTCCTGTTGTTTCAGATCTCACAAAGATCCTCAAGTATCAAGATGCATCAGCATCTTCAGAGAGTTCATATGGTGTGGCAGGTGGTAGATCCCTACGCTACACACCCATGTCAGAGGCCTACAAGGCATTTACAGCATTGACATTCATTAAAGAAGATCAAGACTTGGCCTTTCTGGAGATGTTGCCTTATAGAAAAGCAACAGAGACAAGGTTCCTCACGTTACTTCCTGTCCTCACCTAGAGAACCTCAAAGGTTTGGTCCAGCATGCCTTGAAAGCTGCTTATTTGGGCATACTATATTCTTTTCTTAATAATTTGAATATTTGGCTGTTAACTTTTCACTTTTTTCTTATTTCAGGGGAATACAAGTTGGCTTTATTTTTCTTATGAGACAGACTGTCCTTGTAGCCATAGCTGGTCTGGAACTTGCCATGTAGACCAGGCTGGCATCAATTTCACAGATATTGCCTGCCTCTGCCTCACAAGCACTGGGATTGAAGGTGTGCTCCACCACATCACGCACTTTCTAATTTTGTAATGTACATACTTAGAGCTTTATATTTCCCTTTGAGAACTGCCTCTACTATTTCTCAGAAGTTTTGTTGTGTTTTCATTTTCATTGAATTCAGGGAATATTTTTTCTTCCTTCCTGATTTGGTTGTGTGTTTTTTGATCTGCATGAGCTTCTGTAATTACTAGAGGTTGTTTGCTGTTGATTTTATGTCTCATTAAATTGTGGTAGGATAGGATAAACAGAATCACTTCTTTATTGTACTTATTGATTTGTTTTCTGTCCAGTACATGGTTTATTTTAGACAAACTTTCCATGGTCTTCTGAGTAGGATATATATTCTTTTGAGCTTGGATGGACTATTCTGTGTATGCCTTTAGGTTCATTTGATATATGAAATCATTTATTTCTGTTGTTTCTCCATATTATAGTCACAATAAGTAAAAGTTTGATGCCTTTCACTACAGTGAAAATTTCTAAGCACATAGAAGACACCTCCAAAGGTTCAAGGGACAAGTACCATTTTCCTACAAAGGCACGCCTGTCACAGTAACAAGGCCTCTCAACAGAAATCCCAAAGGAAAAGAGATTAAATGATCAATTTCAAGCCCCGAAGTAAATTAACTGCATAACAAAATTACTGTAGAGAGTAAAGTCATCTTTCAAAACTGAAGAAACATCAAAGATCTTCCAGGATGAGCATACACTAAAACATGAAAGGCCATCAGGGAGGCACCGCACATGTGCACTGAGCATTGATGGCTACCCAGGCTGCCCCTGCTCAGTGAGGAAACATTAGAATGTTTGTGCTTACCACTGTTGCTAAGCAACAATTGTTACATCGCTGCCTATATCTGTGCTTGACTGGTCAAGCCCCACAGTTTCACTACTGGCACTCTAGTGAGTGGTCTGGTAGTAAAATTTCTCTGCCAATTGCATATTATTTTGGATTATTTAAAGATGACAATACTGTCAACTCTCAGAAAATACCTCTGCTGCCTAAGGCAGGAGAGGACCCCACTAGGGTTCTGCGACGGCCCTAGCAACGTAAAAAAGAATTGTCTCCAGTCTCTCTTCTACTGCAAAGACAGATACCGCCCATATAATCCAGAGAACAAGCTGCATAAAGCCGTCTGTGCGGGGAAAATGAGGAAAGTTGAAAGCCTTGTTTGTAATAAGAAATACAACGTAAACATGAGAGACCAAAGGCAGCGGTAAGAACGTTTGGAAGCAAAGGCTGAGGTGCCGTCGGGGAGTGGGGTGATGGGGAGAAGTCACCTTCCCTGCTGCACTGGTGACAGAGGTGTTGACAGAGCCCAGCCCCTTCATCTGCACTGCAGCTCGACAGCAAATCAAAGCAGGGTTCCCGAAACCACCTAATTCCCGTCACCTCCTAATTCACCTATAGAGCATTTAATTGAGCATACTATAGCATTAACCAACAAAATTCAAATGAACAAGGTTTTATTTTAATATACACAGTAGAAACACAGCGGTAGAAAAGTCCTTGAGGTGAGGAACGCTGCTCATAATGTTTCCATTTCATGCCGAAAGCTGCCCAAATGAAACTCATTACTCATGACGCCGTGCACTGTCCGTGTCCAGGCCTCTTGGGACTTGCTATATAAACTTTCAGCAATAGTGACAACATTCACAAGACTCATGCTGATTCAGTCAGACAAAAACCCAGCATAAATGGATAGCAGGCTCTAACCTTAGCTGAGGAACTATTGGCAACTGATATTACTCCTGGGTGAGGAAGAGTGGATCTTCTTTAAGGGAGTGACTCTAGGTAGGCTGACTGGACTCCAGTGGCTGAACTTGCACTGAGGGATATCCAGGCACAAGAGCTTGACCAGATAGGACTTAATGTATAAGACAGAATGTATGACATCCAGTGGAGGGAGAGGGGACTAAAATGGAGTGTAAATGAGGGAAGAAATATAAATATGGGTAAGATTTATTGTATGAAATTCACAAAAATGTCAATTAAATATAGACATTAAAAACAGTGTATCTGATTTTATCATCTCTCTATTCAAATCGGCTTCTCTGGGGTAGAGCTCTAAGACCATTGATAGAGCACCTGTCCGGACTGCAACAGCCAAGAGCTCTATTCCCATTGCCACAAGAGTCAGTCTATTGAGTTGCTCTCAGACTGAATCATTAACACGTTTTTGTCATGTTTACAAATGGATAAGTGACTGTGTATGATGAAATCATTCTCTCCATTTTCCTTTCTGAAACACCTCTCATTTCCACAGGACAGGCTTGCATTTTGCCTCCTTTTACAATCATATGGAGTTGATTCATTATTTTGTCCACAAAAATTGCCCTGTGGATGCCCTTGATGACCAAGGATCTTCCCCGTTAATGAAGGTAATTCAAAGTCATCAATTTCAGCAGTAAATTTGACTTAAATGCTCATAATGAAAGTGAAATTGTCTCACCTAAATATGATTAGTGATTGCTGATAAAAGCACATGTTGGATTCATCAAACTGACAATGTTTTCCGTGTTACAATGCCCACAGGCTATACAGAGTTCACTTCATGAAGTAGTCGAATTGCTCCTCAAGAAAGGCGCAGACCCCAATCTGAAGGACCATAAGGGTGAAACACCTTTACATCACGCAGTGTATGTCGACAATATAAATATTGCAATGCAGCTTCTGGAATGTGGCGTGAATATCGATGCAAGAACAAAGGTAAGGTGATGCAACTGGAATTCAAAGATGTTTGAAAATATGTGGCTTAACAGCGACACATTTAGGGCCAATTTTCCATGTTTAGAAGTTCAAACGTTCCCTACTTGACAGTATTTTGAAATAATTTTGTTAGCATACCTTTGAACAGTGATACTTTCAAGGCATATTAGAGAATACAGCTTTCTTTTACTAGTCATGACAAACACTTGGGAAAACAATATGTAAAAATGCTAAAAGTATCACTTCATGTTTATCAGTATTTCCACCACATTTTTCTAGCCCAGTGTAAATTGGCACATGAAATCACAATTTGCCCTGGAAACAAGTTTTATTTTCAAAGTCAAACAAAACCAAAACCCTTTATGAAAATGGCCCCTTGACGCTGGTGCCGTCGTGCGCAGTGCTGCGCTTCTGGGAGGTCAGCTCAGAAGAAAAGCAGGAGAGAACATTGATCACAGACTTACATGAAACTGGCCAGCTTGAGAATGATGGAAATGTGGAAGCATACCAGGAAGAGCTGAGCACTTTGACATATATGTTGACGTGGTGCTCTTTAATTTAGAGAATAATTCTTTGAGGAAGTTACTCGATTCCAAACTTGCCTAGATATCAATTTTAATAGCACTCTGAGGGTATCAGACTATGACTATGAGATGCTTATGAGGAAAACGATCAAGTTGATGAAATGATTCACTGGTACCCCGATCCTATCTTGGCTGCGGTAACCATTCAGGAAAGAGCAGCTGTCCAATCTGAAAGGTGTTGCTCAGAGGTTAGATGTGCTTCTACATATTTTTCGATGATGAAACCTTTTCTTTTGGCCAAATCCTAAAATGACGAAGGAAACTGTGTGGAAGGAGAAGAGACTGAGGCAATGTTGTTGCTTCTTTCCTTTCAAACTATATCTGGGGATCACAGTGAATTGTGGAGGGTTTAGAGAATGTGTAAGTCAAAGTTCCTGGCGTGTTTGGATCATCAACTCTAACAACTTCCCTGACCTCTATGGGAATCACATCTTCTTTCAGATTAACGTTGCGCTGGTGGATGGGTCCACAGTGATGTCCACGTAGAGACACAAGTTTGAATTGATAGGCCTAAAACCGTGTGTGATGGGGGGGTGTATACAGACAGATACTTACAATGGAGTGCATGAAATGGGAAAGGGGATCTAAAGTGATCAAATCATACTGAATGACATTTGGAACAATTCAATTACAAATTTAAAGACAAATAAACACAGTCATTGACCTTTCTGTTGTGACATGGTACACCTTCAATCTTATTATCTCATGGCATGTAGGTAAAAATTCTGAGCAAGAGAAGAAAATTTAGATGCTTCATTCTATAAATTACTGAAAACATTAGATACTGTGCATTTGGTTTGGGTCTGTTGAGATAAGTCCTTAAGAATCTTTTGTCTTAAATGGGATCAATCTGGGAGCAAAGGTTCCCAGAACCTGTAACTGTTCACAGTGGGCTTTGGAGAGGACTAGAATTCCGTGACATCTGTAGGCAGGTGTGGAATATTGCAAACATGAGACTCATGTGAATGTGCACTGGGGCAGGCATGAAGGACTCCTCTCTAGTGTATGTTTATTGTCTGCTCCATATTATGGGTTCACTGGGTCATCTGTGAGATTTCCATTTAGTTGAGAAATGTGTATTCTTAAGGATTGTCAATTAATTTCATTGCAGGATGGGCTCACACCGTTACTGCTTGCGATGCAAGAAAGAAAACTCATCATGGCCGAGGTTTTAATCAACCATGGTGCGGATTTTTCCTTATGTGATCATTTTCAAAAGTACTGTCCTTCGACTTTATTTTTAAACACTCTGTCTTAGAATAGTAAGAGTCACAGAAATCAGAAGTACTGTGAGAGAAAGGATGAGTTCCCTTCATGGACTTATACTGAAAAGTATCAACAAGGACCATTTGTGTAAACTAAAATCATGAAATGAGCAATGCAAGGAACGACTAGACTCTGTTCACAATCCCTATGATAGGGCCTGATTTTCTTATTTAGAATCTTTCCTTGATAGTCACGTTATCACATCTGAGCTAATGGGCTTTACATTAGTTTATTTTTAATTGGAGAGTTTAAGTCATCCTGAAATTCTTATTAACTTTATAGGATTTTTTTCTCCATTTTATACTGTATGTTGAGCATGAATACATGTTAAAAATCACAGGCTGTGGGAAAACTCTTTGCTTTGACTTTTTTTTTTTTTGGCCAACATTGGTGTTCTCTTGTCCTTACATGACTCTAATTACTAGATGCTGTTCAGGTTTTTTTTCTTCAAATAATTTTGGTTTTGATATTATTTGATATGGGAAAAGAAATGAGTGAAGATAATGATAGCTGAGTGACAGAGGAGACTAGATTGATCCAAGACTGTCCAAGTGTTGTGATACTTGCACCATTATTATCAACAAATACATTTTGTCGTGTGCAGAGAAACATAAACCAGTTGATGGTAGGGTGCAACCTCACTGGTGTGGCATGTAGGTCAGTGCCTAACAAATGACTATTGGCACAGTTTACTAAAGCTAGTACAAATGCTTTATGATGAATGGACATTACTATGACTTTAATCAGCAAATGTTTAATATTATTTGGTAGTGAATTACATTGCACTAGACTAGGAAGAAAACATGCTCCTCATACAAATCTTTCTGTACTACCAGTAAATGATCTCAGCACAGTTATTCACCACAAAAAGACATTGAATAAGGAATTCTAACACACACACACACACACACACACTCACGCATACACTACTCCTACTGGCGCAAGAAGTGTCCTGCTTGTTTTCTCCTTTTAGACTTGGAGATAAAATACAAAGCTGAACACTTGTGTTTTGTTAGGTATGTGAGTAAATAGTAACTTCTATACACACAAGTGAGGCATGTAGTTGAGGAAATATATTCAATTAAATCTTCAAAGCATTTTTATTAGAGTTCCTAATGATGAACACAATTCTCTGTCATTTCAGACCTCCACTCATGTATGCTGTCAAATGGGATTCTTTCAAAATCATGCAACTTTTATTAGATCGAGGGGCTAATCATTGCACGCAAGACAGTTTTGGGTGGAGTGCCCTTATGTATGCAGTCGTTGGGCGTCGCCAAGTGTAAGTGTATACATTAAAGTGACAGTTATCATTGAATAAAGGTGCAAAATAATTACCAGTTTCATTTTATGTCAGGTGAGAGTTCCTTTTTTACTTTAGGTAATTTGTCTTGACACAGTGTCCGCATGAAGTCCCAGCTGTCCAGGAACTTGCTATGTAGAACAAGCTGGTCTCTAACACTGCGTTCAGCCTGCCTCTGCCTCCCAATAGCTGGGACACACGGGATGTTCCATAATGCCCGACTTTCTGGGTAGTTTTGGAATGGCGGCTCTTGTTTTTCTTAGTGGTGCCCTGTAGTGTTTTTTCTGTTTGGTTTTGTTTCATTTTATGTGTTTGAGTGTTTTGTCTACATGTATGAATGTAGGTGTATCTACGCATACAATGCCCAGCGAGGTGAGCAGATGGGTGTTGGATGTCCTGGAACTAGAGTTATGGAAGGTTAGGAGCCACCATGTGGTTTCCGGGATGCAAACCTGGGTCCTTTGGAAGCGCAGCCAGTTGTCTTAACCACGGAGCTCTGATCCAGGCCCAATAATGGCCCTTTGTTATAAAAGATGCTGCATGTCGGGAGCCATTTGCCTGCCTTGAATATGCCCTAGGTTAGGGTTAAGCAGAAGTCAATCTTGTGCACAAAAGTGCTGTGGGAGCAGGATGTTTTGCTATGCAGATAATTCATACCTGCGGGGAAGTTTATCTTACACCCAAGGCTGAGACCCTTGAAGACCGTTGAAGGAAGATGTAATTGGTTTAAGTTGTTTTGCCTGTGTTAACGTTGTTTTTGTGTTGAACTTTTGAGTTGTTTTGTTCCTCATTTGCTAGAGTATAAATAGGTGGTACTTATAAAGTTGGGCTGCTTCGGTATTGACTGAGAGCCCTCCTGAGTCTATCCTTCCTCTCTCTCTCTCTCTCTCAATCCTCACTCCCCACTTCAGGTATGGTTCGATTTCTGCCGGCGGGCTCCGGCAGCTGTACAATGAAGTAGGGGTCATTGCTGCCATCAAAGCCTGGTAGTGACCAGATGACGTGCTTGTTAGGTTCTGGTCAACTTTCGTTTTTGTTGTTGTTTAACACTTTTATTGACATTTTGTAGATTGATACGGTATTTAGATCCCCTCCCCTATCTACACCTACACCTACTCTTATTGCCCACATCCAATTTAATGTACTTTATTATATATCTATATATATCTATATCTATATACACACACACGCACACACACACAAAATAAGTCTTATAGCATCTAATTTGTGTCTTCAAATGTCTTTCCCTGTGGATTCATTCACTGAAGCCTGGTTAACCTACCTAAAGTCCCATGCTTGAAAAAGATTGTCTCTTGGAAAGGCGGTGTCTTCACCCACCTCGTCTTCCAGAGAGCTAGCAATACAGTAGATGAGTTATTTGCAGCAATGGGTATAAGAGAGCTTATCTCAGGAATATTCATGGTGATACTGGGTATCAAGCCCAGCATCTATTTATCTGTCCTGCTCCTTGAATGCTTAAAAATCTAAGAGGTTCCTTAAATCCAATCTCGTTGTGCTTCTCTTTATGGTGAGTCGGTGCTATTAAGACTTCACTGCAGTGTTGATTCAACTTTACTACCAGGTTGTCCCTCTGAACTATGATCTCTGAGTGTTTATTTTCACATTCATGCGGCCTTGAAGGCTAAATAGTACTTATGTCACGTGTTTGAAATTTCAGAATTATTGACAACATACTTGTACTGTCCTTGGCCAGCCAAAACTCCCAAGATTTTTTCATACATATTGTTAGTCAGCTGGAACTTATCACCTATTCAAACTATGTAAATAGCCTCAGGAAGCATCACAGTAAGTTAAATTGAGGCGTCTATCTTTATTGTTATCAAACATGAGTTTAATTATGCTAAATCATCACACGGATTTGAACAATGTTTCATAGAGAGCAGATATGCCTTTCTTCTTTGATGTGGGTGTGTACTCAAAGGTTCCTTCGCATTGTCCTCTCTAGCACAACTTTTGGCTTAGCAGATCCCATCTTAACATTTTATGGGAAGTGGCTAACAGTTTATTGGTCAACCAAGTGCTTTCTTCACATTATGAAAATTTCACAAGCTGCTTGACTCTCTGCCTCAGATAATCTTAGTATTTTCCAATTTCACATCACAAAGAATACACTATGCACAGTGCTCTGAATCCAATTAGATTACCTAAATTTTGTAGTTTGGTCCCATTATATCTCATTCAATTTAGGTTAACTTTATTTCGGTAATGAGTATTTCTGATATTTACAACATTTGACTAGTAGACCCTGTGATGAAATTCTCAGGGGTTTTCATTTAGGATAACAGACCATCTAGGATTGAGAAATAAATTATACATTTGTTTACTGTTTCTCAATGAATAGTTTTACATTATGAAATCTTCATAGAAGGTTGGTGAGATAAAGTTCTAAAATCCTGAGTTTTCGGAGACGTAAACTATGAACCTTAAAGAAACACTGCTCAAGAACAAGTGCTCACTAGTTCTAACCTAGGACTGGTTTGAAGATCAAAGCACTTTCCATTTTCTTAATCTCATCTTTTCCTTCCTTAATTTTAACAAGATTAGTAAAATAATTTTACTACTTTTAAATTTGAAGGGTATGCTAAAATGTTTGGACAATGCCTCTGTAAATATTTGAAAATTCTTAAATACTTTATTGACAAATATTTTCCACATCAATATCAAAATAATAATCTTATGTATCAAAATTTCTGTGCATGTTAGAAAGCGGATAATTATAAAGCATGGAAATGCAATGATTGCGCGTCGCCGAGAACTGCGCCTGGGTAAGTCTTCTGAGAATGATCTCACTCCGTCATCCTTCCCCCACAAAGAATGGGACAAGAAATTTCCAATGCCAGAAGAACAGATTTTAAAACCAAGTGTATATTGAGCTAAGAATTGCTTCAGAAAGCAATTACATGAAATGGTACTGTCTGCAAAATATGATTATCTGTTTTTCACTTGAAGTCTTATATTTTTGCATATATGAAAATATTTAAATAGTTAATCTGATGATTGGTGAGCCTTCTGTTACTGCACAGCTCACTGCACCTTTCCTCATGCTAAACACACTTTCTTTCTAAAAATTTAGCATGTTTTATAATTCCTCAAATTGTCACATTACGCTACATTTGCCTTCTTTTAAAGACATATTAGTTCACATTCACCATGAACACACTGCATCATGTGGATGTGATTACCTTGCCACTGAAAGCCCAATTTGTATCAGTCAAACGAGACATTACATTCAGTCATTAGAATTTCCTTTCTTCAGTTTGTGATTTCACTAAAATTCTTTCTGTGTTTAACTCTTCAATTTAGGCTGCTCCCTCATGTAATCTTCCTGAAAGTTTTAGTTACATGAAGACTACTCACTGCAGTGCTACATGGTAGTAGTCAATCCCCTCAGCATCTAATTAAAGTTAATCATTTATTGTTCACTGTGTATGGTTGAAGCTAAAGTTCCATGCATTTGAGAAAGGTGCTCCGCCCATTTGCTGCCCCCCATCCGTATTTTCTCTTTCATTTTTGTTGATCAGAGAAGATAGTGCAGATGTTCTCCACATGTAAAAGCATTATTTCTTCAGTGACGTGTTGCATATTGAGAAGAGTTGAGAGAAATGGCAATGTCTTACTCCACAGCACTAGCTGGATCATCTTGCTTTCTGGGGGCCATGCAGATGCTTCAGCAATGAATGCAGACCATCTCCAGAGGTTATACTTTTCAAACGTGTCTTCAAAAAGGCTGTCGTGATTTTTGCAGTGTGTGATAACACCAGAGTGTGAATGATATAGGTGAATCACATTACTCAAACACTCACAGACCCACACTACAATGCAGCCTCTATATCTAAAACTCAGGGAACAGCCTCAAGAGGGAAAGAAATATTGAATGATCCAGAGGAGCAGAAAATCTGCTTCAAGATAGTGTCTTCTAGACATAACAGTGCTGCTGAACCTGTGAAATCTATTTAATATGGTTGCCATTTTGACACCTCTAGTTGGCATGCCATTGTAGGTATTGGAAACTGAAAGTTCACAAGGCCCAACCCCAAAGAAGAGGTACAATGAGAGAGGATCAGTCTTAGGAAAGGATGAGCACTCTGATAGCTGATCCTTCCCAAGTGGTCATCTCTAAACACATGTACATAAGAGCAACATTGAACTCAGTAAATCTTTCATGTTTATGTGAAGTGAAAATCAATTTCTCCCTCATTAGGATGCGTTTCCAATTATTGTCACATTCTGAAAGCTTTCGTGATTCAATAAATGGATCTGTATGGACATATCATATGCACATAGCAATCTGTGTATATGTGATGTCATAGCAGATCCCTCACACTTGTTCTGAGCTCCCCTTCTCAGGGCTTCCACTTACGCTGCTCTTTGGGAAATGGGTCTAATGAACATCTTTTTAAGGAGGTGAGCTTTTCCCCATTGGTGAATTTCAACCTTGTTCGTATCACAGATAGCAATGACGTAAAACAATAGCTCTAATAGAACCGAACCTGAGAGAAGATTGGGGAGAGTGAGCAATGTATTGATTGTTTCTTAGCTATCCTTTCTGGTAGCTTGAAGATCTGTGAGGAACTTTGTCCTGATCAGTTTCCATCATTTATTAGGAGCTTGCAAAGGACAGTGTCCATGGATTCAGCTTCTCTGACGAGTTGCCACTGTATATCTGAAGAAGTTTTATTGTGTCATAAAAGAATGAATTTATTGTTTATTAGATGGTTCCTGCTGTAATTAATCCTAAACTAATCATTCTCTTCACTTGTTGGTTTGCTGATAGGAGATAGATTCTGTTAATGACACTCTTCCATCAGTCTATAGCATAGAGTTGGGATTATGATCATTGTACATGGCCACTTGTAGGTATCAAACATTGATAAATTTAATTCATATTTAATAACTACAAAAGAAGATGAAAATTTCTGGATGTATTCACTATTTTTCAGTATCACTGTTAATATTCACTTGAAAGTTACTGGTGTCAATATCATATTTGAACGGTTTTATAGCTTAATACTATCCACTGAAATGCATTTTACCTTCTCCTTCATTTACAGATGCAGGACTTGAAGAGCTGTTAATTTCAGGGTAGGATTTTAAAGTTTTTAATAATGAATGCCAACTGATAATTTAAACCAGAAAACATTATCTACTCTTTGATAAATATTCTACTCTGGACTGGATTTCATACTATTTATTAATTGTATGTGACATATTAATGTAAGCACAACAGTTATGAAATGTATTATGATAACTTGCTTCTGTATTAATTACACAGCTGCCATGTAGTGAGCTTGATAAATTGTTCCATGATCCCACAAATAGCAAGTAGCCAACCCATGATTTCAGTGTCAACCCGTGCATTCTCTTGCTCTTTTGGCTACATAGAAAAGGTCCTGTGGGGCACTGGAAGCAAGATACAGGTCTATTTCAGATCAGTGTGGAAAGTCAGTTTTACCTGTGTGTGAACTATTGTTCAACAATTTGTCATCATATTTCGACAGTTTCTACTTAAGTCAACATACTGATAGATTGTACAATTAAGGGTTTGGGGAAGACCTCACTTAAGTATGTATATAAACCCATGTCTAATTAGAACCATATAAAGAAAGATCATCTAATATTCACGTAGCCAAAGTTTCATCACGTTTCATTTGTAAAGAATTCTTACCTATTTTGTTGCACATTTTGGCTCTAAAGGTGGTATTATGCAAGATCTTCTTCCCCGTGCTCAAATAAAGAGGATGCATCTCTCTCTAAACATAAGGTATATAAAACATTTTTGAGATAAAATATTTGGTGCAGAAATTTGTTCTCAGGATATATCCTTTTAAAAGACTACATCAGGATACCTATAATAGTTCTAGCTGAAAAGTTGGTCAGAGAATAGCATTGTATGAAGATATGGGTCCGTCTCCAGAGCCACTGATACTGCAGAGGGCGGGAGAAGGGGACACTTTCCCCTGCTTTTCTTCCCCAGTGTTTTCATACTGGAAAAGTATCGTCCAGTGAGAAATCCCAAAACATTACTAAATGTCATTGGCCATTGAGGTCATTGGTAACAGGAAAATTAGAGGAAGGATAGCTTTCCCACATTAAAACAAATTTGAAATTTGGGTAAGGATTATTTTGATCAGTGACCCTTAATGTTACTTTTGAGTTTTTGTTCCTTAACTTTCAAATTTTTCATGCTTTAATAATTTTTTAGAGGGCAATGAACACAAAGGTCCAGAGATTGCCAAAGTGTGGAAGACAAGAGTTTTCAGAGTGTGGGTCCTTGGAGAGGACTCCCATATTAAATTTCCTTTCACATTTTTATGATACTGATTGACAGAAATATTCTGATTTTTAATTCAATGAAATTTTTAAAAATCTTATAAGAACATAGTCTCATTTTTGTTACCAATTTTAACAGGACAAACAAGAAATTAGTTCTGAGAATGCTTCTGGTCTATCATTCGAAACATCAAAACAAACAGATGGAGCTAAAACAGTACCACTGAAAAGTAATGTGTCATGCTTTATTTACAAAATAACTTGATGATGTTTGTCTAAAACATGAACACTGACCTACATTAGCCAGATAAAATTACCTACTAAATGCATAGTAATAGAAATCAGTGTGACATACCAGTAAGTGAGGCCATAAGAGTTTTCAGTGAAAGTTAAAATAAGAATGTCAGTAAACACTGTCATTAAAATATTTCTATTTTTGTCCAGAGAGCTTGCCTTGTGCCAAAAATACAGCACCAAGTGTTGCTCTTTGTGTGAATCTCCATGGCGTGAAGCCCTCAACTGTGCATTCCGGGCCGTTGAGTGAGCCAGAAATTGGTGCGTATGTGTTTAGGATCGCAAAAGCTGCCTTTAAAGTTTTGTTTCAAGAGGGGCTTTATGTGATGGGGATGAAGAATGATGTGGTAAGGCCCAGGAAGTGAATAGGCAGCTCTGTTGGAGGATGGTGGATATGAATTCTGCTGTAAAACTGTGAGAACTATAAAGTTCAAGTATGAAAGCATATTAGGGAAGACGCACAGGAAAAAGCGTTCCCTCCACCCCGCCCTCCTCACTATCAGTGGTCACTGAAGACTGAAGCAGTCAATAGTTCTGCTATTTTTCTTACAAATAGCTTACACGTATATTCCTTAGCGATTTGTTAGATGTTGCTTCTTCACAGAATAGAGTGGTGTGAGCAAAAATAAGAGAATAGGAAATAAGAAAGCACATCAGTTAATTGTCCAGAAACCCGAGATTGTCCAAATTTAAAAAAAGTTGGGAGGATGAGAAAAATAAACATCCCGATTCAGCTGGTCAAGGAATGTACATTTGCAGTAAGCTCTGAGGTGTCTGTTCCTCACACTAACCTGGGAAACCAAAGTGCTGTTTCTTTTTGAGCAATGCACAGAATTCTTCTTTAGACAAGGGTTCTAGACACTTGAGTTTCTATCAAGATGGGAAGCTTGACAGTAAGAGGAAATAGAAGTCATCAATGTAAGGTACTACTACGAATAAACATCAACATGGAACATGGAAACAGGCGTCATTACTAGGATGAGATCAGACATGGAGAGGAGAGGAATGTGTGATGACAAGTCAGGGCCACACGGAAGGAAACAAAAATTTCCAAATGTAAATACTTTCTTTGCAGACATGATGTAAGGTTACACCTAGTATCAAAACTCGTTAGTAGGCTGAGGTGAAGGCATTTGAGCTCAGAGTTTCATTTGTAGTCTAATCATACAACAAGATTCCAGCTCTATGCCTGTAGGAAATTCAAGTGTATTTGTACTGGAGCACAGAGTGTATTGATAATTTGCATGTAAAGAGCATTCCAATGTAGGAAATTCAAGTGTATTTGTACTGGAACACAGAGTGTATCGATTATCTGCATGTAAAGAGCATTCCAATGTATGCACAAGGAAAACCAGTGCTACTAATCAGTCATGTTAATATTGATAGCAGTAAACACTGAATACACTGTAACAGGATGGAGAACACATTGCTGTTCTGTTGATTACCCATATGCAGATCCTGTTTCCTCTTACTTCGTTTCATCTTTCTGCAGTACCTTTGACTAAACTCATTCTTTCAGGGTCAGATCAGCCAAGACACATAGAAAAGCCATGACTGGCATGTCTTATTGATAACCTTCAGTATCCAGTGTCAGCACCAAGCAGTAACACATTGATTGATTAATGAATAAAACTAATGATGACTGCTTATACAAAGATGTTCTAAAGCACAGTTCCCTTTGTCAATGTGCAAAAGGTGTTCGCCTATGAAGAAATGTTACAGTTAAACCACAGTTAAAGTCACAGAGTGGAGTGTAAAAATTTATGTTACCTAAGAAAGACCCAAGGAAAACAACTGTTCATGTAGGGAAAGCACACAATAATCAAAGATTTCACGGGGTGGAATGAGTCTTAAATTCATAAGTAACTTTACCAGGAACAGGGGTTAAGAGTGTTTCAAATGTGAGGAACTGGATGCTCACACTTGAGAGTGTGAAAGTCATGATGCTGATGAAGTTCTCAGAGAATCTGTTACAACGTAACCTTCACGGATTGGAGATTAATGCTCAGGATTTATTAAACCAGTTCCGTGGTTTAATAAAATGTGTCTTCAGGGAGTTTGGTCATTTATGTAAAGATTATGACTTTCAGTTTGACTCGTTCAAATATTTGTAATACTGGAGGTTTGTATTGTCTGAGTAATACATAAGTGCGTATAGTAATCGGATATTAGTACTAAGAATGCAAGGATTTCCTTATAAAACACATTCAACTAGACTTAATAATGGGAAATAAAATCAATTTTATCTCATGCTTATAAAATTTTTTCTATCTTTTCTTAGATAGAATAGTTTTATCTAAATATTGTTTATAGTATTTTCAATAAACTATATGAATTTGCCAGCAGAACTTGAATTAGAAACAATACAAGAAACAGAATTGGAAACTGCTAACATTCTTCAAAAAACTGAAGATACCCAAGAAAAGGTGTGTCAATACTTACATTTAAATTGCATACATAATGCTGTTTGGTTTAACAATATACAAAAAGCAGAATAAATTACTTCTCATACTGCCACATGCAGTCAGTAGATCTTAACCTAGTACTAAGGGCATAGCCTTGAATCTACTATAAATCACATGGTACATTTGAGATTCAATCACTGAGAAAAACTGACCCTTCGAGTCTTAGTGAAGATTATCTGCCATATATCTGGAGAGAGAGAGGAGAGAGGGGGGAATCTCCCTGTAACCTTGCTGACCTGGAACTCAGCAGGCCTCCCCCTCGCAGAGGTCCATCTGACTTTGCCTCCAAGTGCTGGGATTAAGTGTGTGGACTACCACACTCAGCTTGTGCTGTACGTTAAACCTGTTCACACAGGTAAAGATAAAGACACATTTGAGTCTCTTGACAAAGCATTTGGAATGGTAAAGTGTCAATAGTAAGGGACTGCAGTGTTCTTGGAAGTTTGCTCTTAAATGGAAGTTAACCACTACATCCATGATTCTGAGGCAGTTGTTTAAATTCAATAAAGAAAAATAAATTTGTGGTTTCTCTGCCATTGTATTCTGTAGTGTTTTTTCTACCTGTGTGAAATGTAATGAAAATGTTTAGGTTCTGTCAGTCCATATTTACTGAAATGGAACAGCTTCTCCATTCCCTTCGTATTCAACATGACATACTATAAAGATCTATGATCCCTAGAACGGTCTTCTTACAGCAGCTGGTGTTCGATGTGGTACTAGGGCGATGGCCCTGAGATACCTGTACTTATAAATATCCTCCGGCTTTAGGGGCATCCAGATTAGCATTGGGTTTTCAAAGCTAAAAGTAATTAGCTTTGTTGATGTGTACACAAAGTTGCTGTTCTGCCTATGGAAGGGTTTCCCGTGTCCTTCTCCATTCCACTATAGACCTGGTGCCATGGTAAAGACACAAGTGTAAACTTGAGCGTATAAGGTTTTCTTCTCAGCAAGCTTAGACTTAAATACACTATGCTTTCAGGTCCAGTTTATTTTAAATCATAGATTCAGATTTGCTCAAAAGAGCAAATAAGACGTGTCTGAAACATTTCATCAATAACCAATTTTAAACAGATTACATGTGAACAACCTCAACTGGATGAAGGCGTCTATGAAGTTTTCCCTTTAACAGAGAATGACACTAATATGGCACAAGATATAAATGTCCAGGAGAAAAGTAAGTACTACATTTCACTAAATATGCATGGCCCAGATGGTTTACGTAAAGCAACACAAGTTGTATGTCAGCCAAAGAAATTACCTAGTAAATACATAGTAAGATGCAGCACAGGAAAAGCGGTAATACGTCCTGTTTGTAACAGATTTCAACAGCACGTAATATTGACGGAGTCACTAAAGTTGCTATGTTATGATTTCAATTTCAAAGTTCTCTTACATCTGGAATAGGTGAGGAAAGGAAAAGGAAACAAGAAAAAGAAAGCTGATGAACGCAGTGAGCAGATGAAGGACCGTGAGGCCTCTGTGTGTGTACTAGAGTGTGGGAAAATAATGAAATTCATTAGAAAAGGGAACAATTGTAATCAAAACAAAGCAAACGAAACTCCAACACTATCAATAGCTCAAAGTCTAACATGTAGGACTTACTCATGATGTTGTTGGCTCCAAAATGATTGGTACCTCCATTTTGTATCTGTTATCTCAGCACACACAGCTTGTCTTTAGACTTGGACCAGATCCCCACATGATAGAAACGTCAGAGTCTCTGTATTTGGCCGCTGGCCTTGGTTGTCATCCCATAGTGCTGGCGTGGCTACCATGTGGGGTCTCCTCTGTAGCTGAGACCATGCTTTCACCAGTGCCCTCTCAGCCTCTTTAGGGATTCTGAGTCTACCACATAGTGAAAATCCTTAGCTTCTCTCCATGATGGATTCATCCTGGGGTTTCCACACCCACAGAGGACATACCTTCACCAAGGCCTGGCCTGGCCTCTCAAATCGTCAAGCCTCAGCTCTTGTTCATGACCTTTTCATGCCTTCAAAACCAATATCATGTGGGAGATAATCACACATTGCAAAGTTCAGCTTCCAGCATGAGATGCTGCTCCTGGGTCCACCACTTCTGTGTTGTGAGCCTGAGTCAATACTCTCTAGAAAACTTCACTTCAGTGATGCTGGACTGTTGATTATTCAGCCACAACTAGCCAGCATATTTTGCCTTTGTAATGCACAAAAGGTTTCACTTCCACAAATTCTTAATTCAAATATACCACACAAATAGCCCCACTGGTCTTTGAGGGACACCCAAGCTTCCCTTGTAACTTCACAAGTACATTTCAGTATATTGAAATACATTTACCCCTATTTCTTGATATTAGAGCATCCTTGGTTGACTGTGACTGGTGCTGTCAAGGTTAAGCTTTTTATCTGATGTAGAAAGATATAACACCAGTTATTTTGGATCTAGCTTTCCCAAACATGGCCTATGATCACTCTGTACTATGGGAGATAGAAACCTGGAACTTGAAAAGCAGTACAGGAGAAATATACATTTCTGAATTCTAGATTGGAAGTCTGTCACATAGAGCGTATCAATAGGTTTGAAAAAATAGCAGCAATTTTAAAATCCTGTTTAAATTATAGCAAGGCTATTATCTCTGTCTTAAACTGAATATAATTACTTGTCAACTTACAATTAATGGGAGATGGGCTACACTTTCAAGAATTATTGAGGCGGTAAAGTGACATAGTTTTCATGAACTGCTTCTGTATGTTGTGAGCACTAATAAAACTAAATTACATGATTTTTTTTTTAGTTCTGTGGTAACAGTCTGCATGAGCAGTGTGAAACTCTCTTGTGAAATATTAGTACAAGGAGTGACTCTTCTGACAAACACAAAATGTAAAGTATCTCTAACACAGTAGTTCATCCATGAGAGATCAAGGACAGCTTCTGTAATGCATTCTCTACAGCCTTCCCGTTTCCTGACTCCACCTGGAGTCTTCACCTTCTACAAGTGGCTCCCTCACCACACTGGGCATCAATACCCAGCTATTAGAAAAGTCACTTAGGACAGACCTGAGGAACTTGCATTGCCCAGACTGAAAGTGCTCTGTGTGTTTTTTCCTGCTTTTCTTTTTCCACATTTAACTTGAAGAGGATCTTGACAGTGTACTTAGACTAGCAGTAGGTCTAAGAAGAAAAGAAAACTATTTTGGTGAATTGTGGGTGGGTCTCTGTCTCCAGCACTCAAAAATGAACAACCGTTAGCAAACCCAACTGTGATGAACTTCTGTAAGTAGGCACAGCTGAAATCACGAGCATGGCAGTTACTCAGGAGTGCTGTGCAGCATCATCTTAATAAAGAACATGGGATGTAAATTACACATACAAGATAATGTACATTTTACTTTATAAGTTTCTGGAAAAACCATATAGAAAACATAAAAAACATTAAAATCCTTTTTACTTTATCTATTTTAGTGAGTTGGTCTACCAAAACCTTGCTTTAGGTCTTGAGACTGTAGATACTAGATAGAGAGAAGCAATTGGTACATAGTAATTTTCAGCATAAATCATTAACTGAGGAATTTTTGACCGAGGGTGCTGTCTATCTATCTATACGTTTGCATTAGTCTGTGTTAGTGACCTTTATTGTTGTGAGAAAATAGAGAATTTTAGACATTTTAAATAATAAAATGAATAATCATAACCCTGTTGACATTAGTTTATCCCTTGGTTAATCTCAGTAGCACAGTGACTTTACTCAGAGGCTGTATTGTTCTCCTTTTCACAGTCAGGGGGCCAGCCTGAAACTAGACAAAAGTCATTGCACAGGAGAACTGTTAAGTTTAATCATTACTAGCATAAATGAAAACATCTGTCCTTCTTATAACTTGTATACATTTATCTAGGCAGGAGAGTCTTTTCATCTGCTGGGTCCTTTACTGGGAACAGGGATTGATTGATATTAAGACATTACCTCATTTGATATTCCTAAACCTTATGAATCCATGGGTACCTGGCAGTGAGTACCCAAGATTAAGAAGGACCAGGCTGACAAAAGTTTCTGCCTTCACCAATGTCAAACCTGAGATCCTCTCTTGCTATACTTGACCAGAGGCATGAAAACTTATACCCATAATGTTAGTTTGTCTATTCATGGCAACAATAACTGGAAAGATTTAGTAAGTACCATCCTTCCTTTATATTTTTAATTACAGGCCAAATTTTGTCATCTACTGTATATCTAGACCAGGTCTGAATGCAGAAAGGCATCAGTTTTTCTTTCTTAAGGTCTGTGGATCAGATCAAGGAGATCCAAATGGGTAAGGATACAGCCAAGGTGAGCCTTTGCTGAAGACAAGTGGCTACCTATCTGGAAGGCAAAAGAAGACATTTTGGAACGTTTTCCCAACTCTTCTTTGCCTCCTTCTCCAGAGCATCCTCCAGAGATTCTCTGATCCTTTTGCATGAGCGACCATGACAAAAGGCAACCCTACTTAGTCGCTATCCCTCATCATCGGCGTGGGCTCGGGTACCTGTATCCTCTCCTTCTTTACTAGTGACCCTAAAAAAAGGGGAGTCTGTTCGGAATTATTCGCTCTTACTGATGTGACTCTCTAATGCCCTGGGACCTTAACAGATCTTTGTTTTGCATTTTACCTTGTTACTCTCCTGCCTGTACAGGACCCACCATACATGAAACCTCTGGAACAAGCATTAGCCCTGATGCATTAAGGGAATTAGGTAACTTCTAATGATCATATAAGTTAGGGAAGGTTTTCTGATCTGATTTTCCAGGGGGCTGAATCTTAATTTCCCTTTAAATGCTCCCTGACTCTTTTCCCAAAAGTTATAACTTATCTGTCCAAATTTTATTTTTTTTTTAATTATGAGAGACAAGACTATTAACTCTCAGGGTGATTTCTTTTTAAAGAGGATGCTCAATCTGTCTGAATTTTAAAAAACATATAATTTACCATTACCAAACTTTGAATTAAGTATCCATAATCTGGAGAATAAGGAACAGAGCTGTCTATGGTCTTGTAGCTAGAAAGTGAAAAGCAGAGATGCTCAGGACATGAAGGACACAAACAAAGGCAAGCTTGGAGCAAGTAAGCATCGGAGAGGAAAATACTCTATTTTAGAAAAAACAGGCCTTGGATCACAATGCAACAAGGCAGGAATTAAGACCAGTGAAGGCTGCATCTTACACCTTCCGCCCAAGCCATCCATTCCTCTTTACCTCCCATTGCTCTAGCTGTTTCCCGGTAGCATCTCTTGGTTGGCCCTGGAGTACTGTAAATTCACGTAAGTTTCCCAGGTGTGGCCATCACAAAGTTTCAGCTCACTTTGTACCTGCTTTGTACCTAGTTAGTCTTTGAAGTTCATGGCTAGAAAAACTTTAGATTCCCTTTTAGAGACTGATAAATATATTATGTAAAACAATGTAAAATTTTAAATAGTTACATTTAGAAATCAGCAAATATACCATATAAGATGTTACAATCCAAAATAATTTCCTTTAAAAACAGATAAAGATGTTATATAAACAAATATCAGAATTTAAAATAGTTCCTTGTAAAAACCAGTAAATGCATAAGACAATGTAAAAAGTCATTTTGAAATCCAGTAAATACCATACTAAAAGTTAAAATTTAAAATACTTTTCATTAGAAACAGACCAAAAATGATACTAAAATGCTGATATTGTCTCCTTTTTAATTTGAGAACCAGTAAATTCCTAGGTGTGGCCATTTTGGATTATGCCATGTGGCTGGATTAAGATGGCGACAAGGTCAAGCAGGTCAACGCCATTTTGAAAATTTTTTGTCCAAGGTGGCAGTCAGGCCATGTGACTGTCACCACATTGATGAAATTACATACATAAGATATGGAGACCAGACCACATGGTTTCCTCTCTTCTAGTAAGGGCACGAGCCATGATCATGAATAAGCACATGGTATATAATAGAAACCTCGTTTTTACTTTTAAAAGGCATACAGTTAAATGTTCTATACAGCATGATATATGACTCTCCTGTTCACGAAAACTTAAAATGCTTAGCTCTAGTTAGAAAGGCAGCTGTCTGGGAACCATGGTGACTGAATCCAGAGTTCAGGCCTCTAATGGCTCTTTTCCCCTATCCATGAAGAGAATCATGGTGGAGAAAAGGTCTAAGGAAAGAAATAACTTTTAAACCCCCCCCTTTTTTTTCTGTAGAGAGGCAATTACATTTTTAGATAACAAACTAGATAAAAGCATTTAGAAAAGTTGGTCAGTATACATTTAAAAGTAGCGACATTTTGACATTTTTGGACTCACTCTGGCCCACGAGGAAGCAATCACAACACTTAAGACAAAACCAAAACAGACACAGACAATACAGATTTAACCTGCCCTGAGGCATAACAAGCTCTAACTAATGGAGTCTCAGTCCCTCACCTGCAGCGTGATAGAAAAGACAGAAGTTAGAAAGAAACCGTGCCTGTCCTCAGAGTGGGACGGCGGGGGCCGAAGCTGATGTCCCTTGTGGGGAGCACTCACCTTCTTCAGCGCGTCCTGGAGTGTCCCTTGTTCAATCGCCATTGTTGGTCTCTATCCACTCACGCTGGGCGCCATTTGTGGGTGGGTCTCCGTCTCCAGCACGGCTGTTGTGCTCCAGCCATGCCAGAGAATGGAGGACGATGGAACAGGTCCTCGGGTGGCTCAGAGTGCGACGGGAGGAGTTCCCTCCCGGGAGACTACGTCAGTGGGTAGTTCGGCTATTAAAGCCAATGCAGGGGTTTATATAGGGAAGCCTCTCTGACCGTTACAGAAGGTGGGAAAGGTGGGGTGTTGGGGTAAAGGCGGGAAGGTTGTGGAAGTTCAGGAACAAGGAAACGAAACCCAAAAACCTGGTTCTGGTCTGGGGTGGGGGAAATGAAGATTCATATTTACAGTAGCTTCCTGGGGCCAGGTTATCACACAGGCAGAGCAGGTCAGACACCTGCCATCCCTTTAGGGTATCAGGAGTTGCTTGCCTTGCTCAGTAACCAGATCCCCAAATCTCCCCCTTTTTTTATATATATAATGGGGAGGTATATAAGGGCCCAGTAAAGGGAGGATCCACGCCATGAGGGGATGGGCAAGCCAGGGGGGATAATGGGTTTTAAGTTCATTTTTGAGTTTATGAAAGGTATAAGTGAGAGAATTTATAGTCTCTCAGTTAGCTATTTGTTCTCTAACATTCCCCTTTTGAAGAGGTAACCCTAAAATCTTTTAGGAATTAGATAAGAGCCCCCAAATACTTTGGACATATTTGGCCTTTGATATAGAGTAGGCTGCTGAAGGACACAAGGACAGTTTTTGGTCTTTTGGGGTCTTTTTACCCTAAACTGCCTAGCCAAATTCTACTTCCTATTCTCATCACACCACCCTCTGAAGAGGTCACCCTAATTGCCAATAGGGAATTGGGGCGCTGACCACTCTGCCTTCTTCAAGGCTGAATAGGGTCGTAGATTGTGGCAATAGGGGTACCCCTTCAGTGAGTCTATCTTAAAGACCCCTGAATTGCATAACTGTTAGCTGTAGGGAGAAAAGAAAGTCCTTGACTGGTCCCTGGAAGATGAAACTAAAATAGTGATAACAGGGAAGAGTTCAAATGTCCAGTTCAAAGTCCATTAGAATTTCTTGCTTAAGGACTTTCAAAGGCTTCCATCTTTTGGGTTCCTCTTTGTTTTTCTTTTTGACTGCCAAGGCTGAACTTGAGAGTCTTGAAGTCAGGATTTGTTTTCAGACATCTTGATAGCTGGAGTGGCTAGAATCAGGGGGAGTTTCCTCCCAAATGGCTTCTAGACAGGGAGAGAAAAGAAATCATTTAATTTGGGGGTTAGAACGATGGTGGTCTTGCCTTTCTTGGCCACCGGTATGCACTGCAGTGTTGAGGTAGGCCAAGAATTGAAGTCTTACATCTGAGTGGCATTTTCTTTTTAAGAACAAAAGCATTCGTGAGAAATTGTGTAAATAACATCTTATATAAACTTAAACCTAATGTCTGGGAAGTGTAATTCCTTATAGTCTTAAAGAAGCATACTAATCACTTTAATTTTTTGGTTATACTTTCCTTTTGGGTGTTTAAGATCATATAATTTGGCCCAAATAAACCAACTTAATTTGATTTTTAAGGTCAGTTGAGTATCTGTTCCTCAGGGGGATCACATGGGCTTGAGGAGCCCCTGGCTCCATAGGCCTTTGTTTTACCAGTTCCATCTCTGTGAAGATAAGTCAGAAGGTCTTGCTAGACCACAGCTTTACTCAGAAGCATCAAGGAAAACGTTTTCCCGTGCTGACCCTCTTCTTTGCAGACTAACACTGGTTCAAGTCCTTCTAGTGGGGTCTCCACGACCTCCCTGAACAGGAAGACAGGTGACACATCACAGTTACAGGACATTTCGAGAGATGTCCCATAGTCCCCAGGAACTTAATTGACCTTGGAGGGCAAGAGACAAAAAATTGTTCCTTTAAGTCCCTCTGACCAGATTAGAGACCTTTAAATATGGTTGTTAGACACCCAAGAAGGTTAGTTCCACCAATACTGAACTATTAATTACTGTATGCTATGTAGTTAAAGCTTGGGCAAAAGCCAAACATTTTTTAATAAGCCCTGACTAGACATATATTTTGTTCCTTAAAGTATTTGACTGAATTATTTCTTTAGAAACTTTAAGACTATTTAGACATTATCTAATGCTTCCTATATTATAACATATAAATTTAGATTTTTAATGTCTTGTATAGAATTTCTTATACAAAAAACCCTTTTGATAAAATATATTTTTTTTTCACCTTTTCATTTTCTTAAGATCATGAGACATAATAACATTAAGAAAATTCTCTTCCTGGGTGCATTAAGCAATGTTTATTCCCTTTCTAGGACTCTAGTATCAAACCAGTGTTTGATCATATTAAAGTTCACCCTGGGGAATGAATGACTTTACTCATACAGATGGGTAAGGTATTATTACTAACAGGTATATAGGTAACCTGAGAGCAGATGCACTGTAAAGTCTTTAGCATGGATGCTGATTTTTTTATAACCTCATGGATCAAGTCCTTCCTTTTAGCCTTTCCCAAATTTCCTCCCCAAATGCAGGAGACCATTTGTGATTAGGGCAAAATTACATACAGCTGGCTGGGAAGAGTGGCTGGAGACTCAGGTGGGGGTCCAGCTTACTCCTCCTTCAGTAGAAGAATACAACCATTAGCAAACCCAGCTGTGATGAACTTCTGTAAGTAGGCACAGCTAAAATCATGAGCATGGCAGTTACTAGGCTCAGGAGTGCTGTGCAGCATCATCTTAATAAGGAACATGGGATGTAAATTACACACATAAGATAATGTACATTTTACTTTCTAAATTTCTAGTAATTAAAACAGAAGATTTTTAACTTTACAAAGCCATGGGTATTTGGTGAGCATCCAAGATCAAGCATGACTAGGCTGACAGAAGGTTTTGCCTTTCCACTGTCAAACCTAAGATCCTCTCTGGCTGTACTTGATGTGACCAGAGGCATGAAAACTTATACCCATAATTAGTTTGTGTACTCATGTTAATCACAACCTGAAAGATTTAATAAGTACTCTTTAAATATTTTAACACCTTTTATGTTTGAAGTTATGACTTATTTGTACAATCTTTTATCTTAACTAAACAGGAGGCAAGACGACTAGCTCACAGGGTACTTTCCTTTAAAGAGAGCTTTTAGTTTGTCTGGATCAGAAAAACCATATTATAATTTACCATGTAAAATTTGAACTAAATTCCCGTAGTAAAGTACACAGAAAACAATGATACCTAAAGGAACCTGGAAAGAGTTGATTTAAAAAAAAAAATGTTTTTTCTCTTTTAGTCTGTGTAGGGCATTGTAACTAGAAAGTGAAAATCAGTGATGTTCAGGACATGGAAAAGCAAGCTTGGAACAACTAAACATCAGAGAGGGAAGTACTCTATTTTAGAAAAATAGGCTTTTTTGTCCTCTCTCCTAGTAAGGGCATGGGCCATGATCATGAACAAGTACATGGTATGTATTAGAAACCTCTTTTTTACTTTTCAAAGGCATGCAGTTAAATGTTCTATACTGCATGGTATATGACTTTCCTGTTCACAAAAACTTAAAATGCTTAGATCTAGTTAGAAAGGCAGCTGTCTTGGGACCATGGTGACTGAAGTCCAAAGTTCAGGCCCTCTAATGGCTCTTTTCCCCCATTCATGAAGAGAACAACGGTGGAGAAAAAGTCTAAGGAAAGAAATAACTTTTAAAACCTTTTTTTTTTGTAAAGAGGAAATTACATTTTCAAATAAGTTAGATAAAGGCAAATAGAAGTGTTGGTCAGTATACATTTAAAAGTAGTGACATTTTGACATTTTTGGACTCACTCTGGCCCACAATGAAGCAATCACATCACTTAAGACAAAACAGACACAGACAAGATACATGACACACTTGATCTATATTTTTCTTAAACTGATTGGGCCCGGTGCCTCTTTAAACCATTTGGTGAACTTTTCATTATCTTAGTTTCACATCTGTATCAGTATTTAGGCTTGGTGAGTGGAAAGTATCACAGAGCTTCGAGGTATTACAGAGTAGGACTGGGTGTGGTGATGCATGCCTTTAATTCCAGCACTTGGAAGACAGAGGCAGGTGGATCTCTGTGAGATAGAGGCCAACCTGGTCTACGTAGTGAGTTCCAGGCCAGCTGGCTACATGGAGACCTTGTCTCAAAAAAATAAAAAAAAAAACAAAATGAAACAAACAAAATCAAAACTCATGGTGTGGTGGTGCAGGTTTATAATCCAGAACTGGAGTAGCAGAGGCAGGTGGATCCCTGGAGCTCCCTGGCCAGCCAGTCTAGTCTAACTGGTAAGCTCTGGGGCAATGAGAGACTCTGTTCCAAAAGAGCTCATGCATTTCTTAGGATGCCACCTCCATATGTGCACATGTACTTGCACACATGAACATACACACAAATATACACATATGTACATAAGCATACCATTAAAAAATAAAAAGATCTGTCCAGATTGTTTCAGCTAATGGAAAAATTTGGTCTTAGTTCTGAACAATGTAAGTATTCAGCCTTTGTCTTACCCCTTGGGTGTTTTGCCTTCTGATTATTATGGTTGTTTTAGTGACTTTTCTTGTTGCTGTCACAAAATACCTGACAAGAGCAAATCAAGGAAGGATTTATTCTGGCTCACAGCTTGACTGTGTAATCCATGACAGGTAAGTCAAGGTGGCAGGACCTGGAGGCAGTCGGTCATAGGACATCAACAGTCAGGAGACAGACAGATGCATGTTGGTGTTGAGCTTGGTTCCTTTTTATTCAGTCCAGGACTCCATCTCATGGAATCATCCCATCGACATCCCACTTCAAGTAACCCAACCTAGAAACTCTGTCACATACCTGCCAAGACTTGTCTCCTAGGTGATTGTACATCCTGTCAAGTTGACAATATTAGCCATCACAGTTACTAGTATAAAAAAGGATTTCTAAATAAATGTGTATGTAATAAGAAATTTCCCTAAACAAATTTATATTGCTTAGGGCTGTTCTTCTCAAAGACTGAAAAGCCTTCAAATCCCCAATAGAATGACTTATAGCTCATTTTGAGAGCCTTGTCCTAAGAGTGCTCACTCCAAAAGAGACTGACAGCTAGCCTATTCCTGAAGACTCATTGACTGAGGAAGCTACCTGAGATTGTCCTCTGGCCTCCACACACACACTCATGGTATGCAGAATACAACTATTGATAAGGAAAAGTTACATTATTGTAACTCACTATTTTTATATAATATTACAAGTTTAGGCCATTTGAAGTTTCCTCTTATTCTACTCACTAGATAGGTAGATATCTTGGAAGTACAATCCTGTAATGGTTTACTCAGTGATGTCTATTACTCTGTAATATCCTTTTTGTTGTTTGTTTTTCAGACAGGGGTTTCATGCCTTTTTACATTAGTTCTGTGAGTCATCATGCCTGTGAGTCAAGCACTCTGAATGACTGAGCCATCTCTCCAGCCCTCACAAAATTGTTTTTAAATAAATGGAGTGACCTTATGTCTGTGGTTGGGGCAGAATTATTAACAGCTTCCCTTTTCATTTTCAAGCATGAGTCCTGGTATGTTTAGTTATAAACCACACTATAAATGAGGGTGTCTCGGCTGTGAAAAATAAGGACCAGTTTCAGAAATTCAAAGAAGAATCATCAGAACTCAAAGAAAACTAGATGCTGGGTTTGTAGGTTGAGGGCAATGAGTTCCAACATTGATATAATTTAGAACAGTGTATGGAGGCGATTGTGAAGAATCAGGCAGTTCTAGCCTGAAAAAATTTCATACTCAGAAATTAATTAAGGAAAAGATCTTGTAAGTAGCCTGACTGATGAATGGGGTGTGGGTTTTAAGAACCATTACTAAAGGTATTAGATGGCTTCCTGGAAGAACAAAGTGATTGAATGAAGGCAGGGAAACCTTTTGCTGTTTTTCCAAGAACTGTTTCTGCAGAGTGACATACATATATTTTTCTCAATTGTCGCCTCTCTGCAATGTAACTCCTGCGAACATTAAAAACAAAGAAGGGAGGGAGGGATGGAGGGACGGAGGGATGAAGGGAGGAAAGGAGGGATGGAGGGAGAGAGGAGGGAAGGGAAAGGAGGGAAAGGGAAAGGGAATGGGAGGGAACGGAAGGGAAAGAGGGAGGAAAACAGGAATAGAAGTCCCTAATAGTATCCTGTAAAGTAAAATCCTCCCCAGACCCCTGACACACACAACAACTTTTATTGATAGCTATGCACTTGTTGTCAGCCCCTTTGCCCCTTCTGTGTCACTCTGCTTGCCTACTGCATTTTCAAGATGCCAGTCTTTCTCCTCTGCGGTATTACTGCGTCACTGCGTTTCCCCCCTAGGAATGACTGGTGCAGCTACTTAATAACCAGAGGTGACAGGGTATGGGGAGAAGAGCAATGTACACGAAACAGGAAGGCGACCCATCAGAAGTCCCTGTCCTGCCTCACTGCTTGATCCTTGATTGGTTGCCTTTCTCTGTGTGCTGGAGCACACCCTTCTGAATCAGACCAGGAGTTCCACTGCCAGCTGAGGAGCAGCGCAGGGCTGTGAGGTGAACTAGTCCAAACTTAGGCATATTCCTGCCTCACAAAAGACTGAGCTGAACCCTCAGACACGTTTTGCCACTTAACATTTTTGCTATCTTTCTGTTCAGCTCAGGGACTGCAGTTTCTCTCGCACAGTGGGATGTGTGACAGGAGTGTCATCCAGCTCCTATCTGAGGAAGTCAGGGATGTATCAGTGTTTTCTGAGCCACCCATTCCCTTCCCTGCTAGACTCCTATGAGAAGCAATCATCAGTCAAGTTCTTGTTCTCCAGATTCGAGACAAGCCGCTGATATATTCCTCCTTTGGTCCGTGCACCCACAATCCTGATATCAGGGTCCAACATTAGTCTCTAGTATGGGGACCTCAGACACAACCTGCTTGGGGGCCTACATCTTAGACCAGGGCACAGGAGAAATGCAGAAGTCATCTTGCTTGTAAACTTGTGCACAGGTTGTCTACACATCTCTGTGCTTATGCTTATTAAGGGAGGATGAAAAGCACTCTTATTTTCTTGTAAAGAAGACAAAAGGTGCCACTGGTCACCCCTTATGTGTGACTTGAAATCAGAGTGGGGATGGGTTACTCTGTCCTGAATGTAGCACCGTCTTTTTGTTTGTTTGTTTGTTTGTTTGATACAGGGGCTCATGTGATCCAGGTTGGCTTTAAAGTCACTATGCAGCCTTGAACTTGAATTCTCCTGCCTCCAGAGTAAAATTCCTTTTAAAAAATATGAATTTTAGGTGGTCGTAGAGATGGCTCAGCAGCTAAGAGCATGAACTGTTGTGTAGAAGACCCAAGTTCAATTCCTAAAACCCACATCAGGCAGTTCACAACCTCTGCAATGCTAGTTCTAACTGGTTAGCACCTTTCTCTGGCTTCTGAAAGCACTACACTCACATCTACAACCCACCCTCAACATACATACACATACACATACACACACACACACACACACACAAATAAAAATAAGGGGCTAGAGAAGTGGCTCAACAATTAGATGCATTTGCTGTTCTTGCAGAGGACTGGGTTAGGGTCCCAGCACCCACATGGTAGCTAACAACTATCCTTAATTCCAGTTACAAAGGATCCAGTGTCTTCCTCTGGCCTCCATGGGATTGTACACACGGTACACTAATGTATATGCAAGCAAACACTCATATCACAAAGTAGAAAGAAATATAAATAAATAAATAAATAAATAAAACTGTAAATCTACAAGTGGAGGCATAGCTTCTTGGTAGATTACACTGTGTTTAATCTCACACTGTAAAACCAAAGAAAAAAGCATGGAACTGTGCACATTGATTAAAAAAAAAAAATAGTCCTAGGAATACTGGTGCTTTGCAAAACTAGAAGAGGTGAAGCAGTCCTCTTGGTTCCTCCTTTCCTGTTTCCAAATAAGTAAATGACATACGGAGTCATATAATACAGAGAAACTGGACGTCTCTTGATTTGGTGAGATTTGAGTTTGGGCTTAGGAGCTTCCACTGAGTGATGGCCTTCAACACTGCCAGGGGACTGTGAAAAGAGTTTGCTGCAAGCAGCAACCTAATGGGTACATCTCCTATCTGTCAAAATATTTGGCCAGTATTTTACGGTTTTCATCACTTTATTTATTTGTGGTAGGGCCCTCATGCATGCTGGGCACGGAGCTCTGACGCTGAACCACCTGACGGTCTTCAGGCCTTAAGCAGCACCTCGCTCCTCTGGAAGAACGCTAGCTTGATCCTTGCCCTGGGAGCCATTAAGTCTAGGTAGGAGTGAGTAGTGCTTAAGTCCTGGCTTTGAACATGGGTCAGATGTCTGCTTTGGCTCTGCTTCCGTTTTTCCATATATAGCATCCCTGCTTCCCTCTGGCTCTAGTCATACAGTTTTGCCTCCACTGGGTGTAAGCATTCCTTGCCAGCACTCAGATGCTCAACATTTTTAAGGGCCTAGAGAGAGCAGTGTTTGGGGGCAGTGCTCTGCAAACACTGAGTTTGTCCAGCTGTGGAAGGGAATGTGCCTTCCTAAATAAGGAGGAATATGCCAAAAACAAGCAGTTGAACAGCACTGAAGTTATTTTAGGGAACGAGGGTCATTCAGTACAGGAAATGAGGATCAGAGGGGGATGGCTAGTGACTATGAGACAACCTTCTTTCTTCACTTAATTGCTTTTGAGTATCTGGAAAAAAAGTTACAATCTTGAATTAGAAACAGCTTGGTTTTAGGCTACATACAATGGGAAGGAGAAATGGTTTACCTAAAGAAAAAAAGTGTGTCTGGTAAGAACATCTCCCCCAAATGAACCCCCACCTATCATACAAGTCAGAGTTCTTGCCTCACTGAGTCTTTGCTTCAGGCCAGTGAATGAGGCCTCTAAATGTGTAGGCAGAATTTCATTTACACATGTATGCATTTTCCTGATTTTAGTGGACTCTTAGCCACAAAATGTTAAGAATCATTATTTTAAGTACATATATAAACAGTTTCTTAAATTTAAAAAGTGCCTAAATAAATGTCTTTGTTGCTACCCTGGGATTCTGAACTATATATACTGATTAATCTTACCTGAAACATGTTTCAAACATCAGCTAATACTTCCAAATATTTATTTATTAATTTAAAAAATTTTATGTGTATGAGTGTATTGCCTGCATGTATGTAAGTGCTCTCGTGTCATGCAATGCCCACAGAGGACAGAAGAGGGCGTCAGATCCCCTGGAACTGGAGTTATCGCCAGTTTTTAGGTGCCATGTGGGTGCTGGGATTTGAACCCAGGTCTTCTGCATTAACAGCCAGTGCTCTTAACCACTGAGTCATCTCTCTAGCCCCGCCCCCGAATATTTTTATAATAATATTTTTATTGCTTGTTATTTATATGCAGGAATACAACTGAACAAGTTTTAGCATACCAAAGTCCTAGGTTCAATCTCGAGCGCTGAAGAAAATAATCAATTTATACAGTAGGACTGAAAAAGCCTTCAAATTCCATATAAAACCCACCCAGATTGAGGGATAAGATGTATGGTGCAGAATTACAACTCTTGCCTAGCACTGGAAGATTCTGGGTTCAATTACCAGCATCACCGAAAAGAAATAAAAATTTAATATGAAAAGGAGAGATGGCTCAGATGGTAAGAGCATTTGCTGTATTAGCATGCAGACCTGAACTAGGATCCATCACCCAAGTAAACAACTAGGTGTGGCCACATGCCTACAACCCTAGGGTTGCGGGGAATGAGACAAACAGGGATCACTATGGATTACTAGCTGCCAGCCTAGCTCCAGGTTCAACCAGAGACTGTCTCAAAGGAATAAGATGGATTCCAACATAGCAGAACACTCAGTGTCCTCCTTGGGCTCTTACACACAAATATACAGATGTGCACACCCTCACACACACATGGGCATATAGCACACAAACACACACACACACACAGACGCACACAATCACCCTGACTAGATTTTTAATGATGCTGAAAGTCATTCTACAATGCATGTCAAATCTGTTTCCCAGCATTTTTACTTGACAGTTGGCAGGACAGGCCCTGAGACATTCTGCTTTAAGATTTCTGCATGACTGGTGGCTGATGTCACAGGCTTCTCCCTCTGCGATCACTAGAAGTCCCTATTTAGAACTACTGCTGCAGACTGATGAGAAAGTTTTAAAGGGAAAGAATTTGACATTTGTAGGATTTTCCTGAACTAAAATGAAATGATCTTAGTCCAAAATTTTGGTGACTTGGTTTAGCTCTTTAATTTTTTTGTATGCCTGACTTTCCCTTATTTAACTTATTTTATATTAAAATCCTGTACTACTTTTATGATTTAAAAAAACAGCATTTTATTATTACAATTCCCCAGTAACTTCTAGGTGTATAAAATGTCAATTAAACTTTTTTTTTCTTACATCAGAGTTTGGCTGTGGAAATAAAAGCACTTCAATAGAAATCTGTTGCTCATGTGCAGTGTCTAGTTCATGGAATTGAGGGTCCTGAAGCTTATATTAAAAAATTGTTTTGAGACATTATCTTACTATGTAGATCAGGCTAACCTCAAACTCACAGAGATCTGCCTGAATCTTTGCCTCTTGAGTTCTGGGATCAAAGGCATGTGTCACCAGATCCGACCTTAATGTTTAAAAAAAATTATTTATTATTATTATTTTGTATGTATAATGTGTGTGTATGATGTGTGTATGGGGAAGTGTATGCATGTCACAGTGCATATATATCATATATCTATATATCTACTCCCCTCTCTCTCTTTCTCTCCCTCTCTCTCTCTCTCTCTCTCTGATCTCACTATGCAGTTTTGGCTCTAGAACTCACTATGTAGACTGGGCTGGTCTTGAACTCCCAGACCTCTATTCCTAAGTGCTGGGACTAAAGGCATGTACCACCATGATTAGCTTTATATATATATATATTTATATAAATATTTAAAGATTTATTTTATCATTTCTATTTTTGTGTGGTTCTGTGTGCGTGTCTACAGTATATGTGGGTGCCCTCACAGAGGAGAAGAGGATGTGGCTATACTGGAGTGGGAGCTGCACATGGTTGTGAGGTGCCCTACCTGGATGCTGGGAATCAGACTTGGATCCTGTGGAAGAACAGCAAGTGCTCTTAAGCCCCGAACCATGTCTCCATCTCCAGCCCTGAATCTTTTATTTTTCTTTTTGAGATAGGATCTCCCTGTAGCCCTAGTTGGCTTGGAACTTGCTATGAAGATCAGGCTGGCTTCCGTCCACTTGACTCTGCCTCCCAAGTGTTGGGATAAAAAACATGAACGGTTAGCATGCCTGAATCTTTTATTTTTAGAACATGTTCTTTTTAAAAAATGTTTTATTATTTTTATTTTATGTGTATGAATGTACTGCCTGCATGTATGTGTATTGCCTGTATGTACGTAAGTGCACTTATGACATGCAATGCCTGCAAAGGTCAGAAGAGGGAATCAAATCCCCTGAAACTGGAGTAATGAACAGTTGTCTGCTGCCATGTAGGTGCTGAGAATGGAACTTGGGTCCTCTGCAAGAGCAGCCAGTGCTCTTAACTGCAGAACCATCTCTCCAACACTAAAATATGTTCTTGAAACAGACTGAATGCATATGAATATATCCAATAACTTGAATAATTAACTGAGTGTTCTAAAAACTTTATTTCTATGAACGTTTTCCTGCTTGTAAAGTGCATTCTGTTGCACAATGCCTGATAAGGCCAGAAAAGGGTGTTAAGTTCCCTGGAACTGGAGTTACAGACAGTTGTTAGGTGCTATGTGGGTGCTATCAAGCAAACCTAAATCCCCTCCAAGAGTAGCCTGTGCTCTTAAATGCTGAGCCATCTCTCTCCAGACCCTAACTGTGTGCTTTTTGGTTTGCTTTGTTTGAGACAGGGTCTCAAGTAGCCTAGGCTCGCTTTGACCTTGTTACGTAACTGAGGATGACTCTGAACTTCTGATCCTCCTGCTGAGATCGCAGGAGTGCACCACATGCCCGCTTTATGAGGTACTAGGGATTAAACTCAGGGTTTCATGCGTGCTTGTCAAGCATTCTTCAGCTGAACTATATCTCCAGTCCCCGTTTTCTCTTTTGATGGGGAGTCTCTATGTAGCCCAAGCTGGTCTGGAATTCACAATCCTCCTGCATCAGCCTCCTAAGTGCTGGGATTACAGGGGTGTACTATTTTCCCAAATCAACTATCTTGGATTTTTTTAAAACAAATGAATTGTATAAGTTGAACAAGATAAAGAAAATTCTCTCAAGGGACATAGGACTTGCATTTTATCAGGTAGGACATGGAGACAAGAAAGGTCAAGTTGAGTCATACTATACAAATGTACTGAAATTGGAACCCAGGCAGCCTGATTCTAGAGTCTACATGCTTTTCAAGGGCATTGTACGGCCTCTGGTCTCCTGGATAACTTTGAAGAGACTGAGTCTGCTCTGGTCCAGTTCCACTGTGGAAGCCAGCCCTCTCATTTCCCAGGGATGAAGAATGCAGTTATTCTGTCAGTACGGTAAGCAATCAATGCTCACTGTTTGCAATAACAGCTAAGTGATGTCTCCACTGCTGTGGGTCCTCTCTTAACTGAAGAAGTATTAGGGAGCTGGGGACATGAGCAGCATGCTGTTAGACCTTGGACCCTAAGCAACACATAATGCATGAAATGGTTATAATTTCTACATATCATTGTAAATGAACACAAAATTATGGCTAAAATTATGTAACCTAGTAATTCCACACTTTTGTCAGTTACATGCTTTTATTACAGACCTTGCATAGCCCTACCTTCGCCGGGGTAGTGACCATCACTTATGTGTACAGTTTTGTGTATGCAGTTCTATTTTTTTCTCTCTATAGTTAATATAAAATCACAAACCTTATTCCATTAGGATGACTGCTATTAAGAGAAAATAAAATGAAACCCCAAAACCTAACATGTAAAATGAAGATGCATGAAGCTGGTATTGTTGATGGGCATTAAGATAGTGCAACTTTCACAGAAAACAATGGTTCTTCAAATAACTAGAACAGAAGTAGCATATACTTCTGATATATTCCTGAGAGAACTTACCTATCTATACATCTCTGTCTGTCTGTCTATCTATCTATCTATCTTCATCATCATCATTTATCTCACACAGTGAGATGAATCAGGTCAGATGTAGTGTCCCACTTGAGGAGAGGGTGTTTGGTAAAGTAATGAAGGGCCTTAGATTCCACATCCAGAGAAACAAACAGGCTACCTTGGTGGCCATTATGCGACAGGAAACTCATCCAGGATGTTCTTGGCAGAGGTGCTCCTTAGCACCTTCCCATTTCCCAGAGGACAGCACCTCCCACCTGCTCCCCTGTTGGAGCTGTACCTACTGAGGTGTACCTACTAAGTTGGCGTACTGGGTAGCTTCGCTTCGGGCAGACAGGCTGTGAGAGTCTATTGGTCTGAGACAGTTGTAAAGTCCCAGTTTACTGGACCTCCCGGAAAGAAGTCGGCAAACTCCAGATGTCAACGCAGCCCCTGTACAAACTGGCATTTGTGCCTAAGGGAAAGGTGGGCCTTTGGCGCGCAGGGCGGTTACAACCGACCACAGGACGCATGCCATGCCCACCCTGATGATCCCTGATGGGCAGCAGAAACGACTGTGGGCGCGCGACAGCTCCACTCGGACCCCTGCTCCCAGGGCAGGGCGCCAGACCCACCCGGACCTTTGCTCCTGGGCCACAGGCCACCACTTCCTGGCCCACAGTAAGCCCGGGCTGCAGCAAAGACAGTAGAACACACTAAAGCCTCTGACTCTGCAGACTATGTTCCCTAGCAGCTGCAAGTCAAAGGTGCTTTCTTGTCCAAACCAAGAGATCTTGAGGTGTCCTGCCAGGAGACAAAGTGCAGTTTTCCTAGTGCGAGGAGAGAGCGCGGCAGCGAGTAGATCTGATTCTGCAGGTCGCTAAAAACAGCACGTGTATTCCTTTAACAGCTGTTGATATTCTAAAACAAGCAGGAGATTTTTCTGTGCGATTAGGAAAGTGAACTACTGACAAGCTAGCACAGATTCCGCATTTGGTCCTAAAATCTGAAGTACCAACACTGTCTCTGGTGTGGATTGTGTGCACATGGGTATCTGCGTGAGTAAACAGTGAATATGCCTACTGAAGAAATACTTTAGGAAAAACAAATCTGGTTTACTAAAACTGCCTGGGTTTAGTGTCTTGTCGTTGTTGATTTACTTCAACACGTTATTATGTTTATTTTATGTGTATGAGGGTACTGCCTGCATGTACGCAAGTGCACTGGTGTTATACAATGCCCGCGGAGCTCTGAAGAGTCTGTAACCCTAGTTCCAGTGGATCCAACACTCCTCTGTCCTCTGCAGGCACTGCATGACACGGGTGTACTTACATACATGTATGCATAACACTCATACACATAAAATGAAAATAAATTTAAAAAGTAATTTCCTACCTTTCATTTCAGGTTTATCAGGGCATAATTTTACACATTATTTCACATATTCCTCCCTAGATACACACATGTCTAATAAAGAGTTACATCAATACAGTAAATTATAGGTATCGATATAATAATTTTAAACTATAGATTTTTATATACTCCTAAGAAATAAAGACCCCTGTACTGTGCAGTATGCCATATTCTATGTAAGGCCAGCTACACAGGACACGGGGCCCATAGTTTGAAAACGTTGAAATGTAACCTTCCTCTACCAATAAATCCCTTGAGCTACACTAGTGTTTAAACCATCATTATAGGGGCAGCTTAATCACCATATTCACTTCACAGCTACTGCTGCTGAGAAGTCATACTAGGAGTGTGAACACTAGCAATTTTCCCTGGTCTTACTAACAGATCGAAACCAAAATCTATAGAAACTAAACAATTTCAACACAAACTACAGACTTCATAATTATGGTAATTATCATGAAATCTACTCCCTTTAATACATGCCAGTAAAGTCCTCACAACAGTTACAGGTCACTGTACCTCACAGTACTGTTAGAATATTAATAAAACACCACCTAACTCCACATCACTCCTAAAGACCAAAAGTATCTGGAAGAATTCCAGTAATATTGGGAATAATGTTTCTAAAATAGAAACAACTGTACCAATTCTTAGTCTTTATCAAGTTGTCCCTCAATTAACCCCAATCTAATACTTATTTTCATTGATTCATCCAATTATAGCAGGAGAATGAAGCGAACTAAAGAAAACTCAGAAATGAAAAAATCTTAGCATACATATCTGTCAATGGTACCTACTATTACCTATAATTCACTAGTAATATTACTTAACTTCTTAATTTATAGCCTATTAACTATTTCAATACTTTAAACTCGTTAAAAGTTTTATTATTTATTTATTTTATGTGCATGAGTGTTTTGTCTGCATAGTGCACCTAAGTTACACAATTCCCATGGAGGCCAGAGAGGGCCAGGATTCCTGGCACCAGAGTTAAGGACAGTCATTATCCATGGAAGTGCTGGAAATCGAATCCAGATCCTCTGGAAGAGCAGCCAGTGCTCTTAATCACTAAACTGTCCCTCTAGCCCCAATATGTTGAAGTCTGTATCAATGCAAACATAGCTACACAGGCTACACTGTTACGGTGTGAAGATGAACTATCCTGCACAGGACCCTGTATTTAATGTTTGTTCCCCAAATGGTGGCACTATCTTGTGAAGTGTGGCCTAGCTGAAGGAGGGTTGACAGTTCGCAATTCTTCCTGACTGCCTCCTTCCCTGCTTCCTGTCTGCCACGGTGTGGAAAGCCCCATCCTCCACATGCTCCCTGTCATATTGCTCTCTCTTACTTCAGGCCCAGAAGCACAGACCCAGGTGATCACGGGATGAAAGCTCTGAGACTGAGCCAAACAGATAATTCCTCCCCATACATACTCAGCTCAGGGAATTTGTTCCCAATACGCAAAAATAACTGAAACGTACACCAAACCTCTTCTGGGAGCTGCCACTGTGTCTTTGACTGTTTCTAACTGCCACAAAACAATAAAAGTTACTCCAAGAAGACACTGAGACCCAAGCAGGACAACTGAAACATTAAAAGACTCATCATTTAAAGCTGAAATGTATTTATATACCCCATCGTTCCCATTTTGCATGTGATTAAACTGATCTCTGAGACGTGAATCACAGGACAACGCACTAAGCTATGAAGTGTTATGGTTGGAATTCAAACAAAGACCAAGTTGCCTACACATCCTGTTTCCTTTACATACTGTCTCTTCCAAGTATGTATCTTTAGAATTTATAGTAGTCTTATAGTGGCAGTGATACATTAGATGGGAGAAGAGTCCAGTGCTTTCACAGGCCTCGTTTCTAAGGAGCCTAGTCCCATTCGTGAGGGCATTACCCTGATGATATCATGACCTTCCAAGGCTACGAACTCCTGACACCATCCTCTTGGAGGTCAGGGTTTCAACATGAATTCAGGGAGAGGGACATAGATATTTAGAGCATGAGAAATACACCTAGCATCAACAGTGAAGCACAACACGTGCGCGCGCACACATGCTTTTCTTCCATTCCTCAGAGGCGCACAGGTTAGAGATGCGCTTATGACCATTTCCTATTTATAGATTATCAGACAGAGCAGCTATTGCCCACAGTTCATGTGAGCCCCATAGGGCAAAGCTATATGACACTAGAAAAACAGGAGCATTAGAAAGTAAAAATCACAACAGATAAAATAACGTAATGAAGATCATTCCAGAGAGACTAAACAATGCATAAAGACACAGAGAAAATATCTGAACTATAAAATGGTTTGAGGTGCTTTTATAGATCCCAACACAAATAGTACCCCAAAAAAAGCCAACATAATTGATGGAACCTCTGCAGAATAAGAGGGAGTCGGAACAACATGATACATTAGAGATCAACAAAGACTATAAGAAGTAAAGAAGAGAACAGTAGAGAAATGAAAAACATAACTAAGAGACCACGGAACTGTGTATCAACAGCCAGAAAACAAGAACTCCAGAGGGAAAGAAGAATAAAAAACGGGAAGAAATGCTCAAATAGGCAATGAAGATAAATTCCTCGGGCCTAAAGAGTCCTGGAATGCACAGACCAAAGCGTTCACAAATCACAAACAGGACTCAGACAAGAGCACACAGTTAAGCCCATTACAATGAAATGTATGAGGTCAAAGAGAAAATTGGAAAAAAAAAAAACCTTCAGAAAGAACCTGAGACCTACAAAGAATAGAAAATGTTATTTAGTGATAGTTCTTTACTAAACTTCACTCTCTGTCGGGACTGAAGAATGAAAATATTTCCCAGTGAACCACCGAGGGAGTATGTGGGGCTGAGGAAATGGCCTGTGGCTGGAGCCTTCATCCCCTGCTAGGGCCACAGATCCGGTGACACTGGAGCAGAGCCTAGTGCAGTCTGCAGTAGGACTGACGAGTGTGAGTTGTGGAAGTCCTCCGTGCTGACCTCCCCTCATCCACCATTCCCCAGGCCTGGCCAGCATGCTAGAGCTTGTGTAGGCACTGAAAGGCTTGTCCCAGATGTGCTCTCTCCACTGGCTCCCTTCAAACTCAGGACAGAGACCACAGATCATCTCATGTCCCAACTAGGTTCCCAGGCTCAGTGTTTTCTGGGCATCCGTACAGTGTCCGGGTTGTACTAGCTGGGATCCCCTCCTGAGGCCATTTCTCATTTGTCAGATGGCGGCTGAGAGGCAAAATGCAGGCGCTCTTGGTGTGGCCTCTCCCGACTTCAGACATGACTAGGGAGTGAGCGAGGTGCTTCTTGTTAGTTTCTTAGCAATGAAAAGATCTCCTAAGAAATCACAAACAGGGACTGGAGAAGTGGCTCAGAGGTTAAGAGCACTGGCTGCTCTTGCAGAGAGCCCAGGTTTGGCTCCCCACATTCACATGGTCACTAACAGCCGTCTGTAACTCCAGCTCCAGGGGATCCAATACTCTCTTCTGGCCTCTGTGGACATTGCCAGCATATAGTACACTTACATTCGTGCAGGAAAAACACTCATACACCTAAAACAAAATAAATAAAAAACTTTTTTTTTTTAATTTGTAAGTGAAGGAACATGAGGGGCTGATGGAGCTCCCCGACCAAGTACATTCCCATTCTCAGAGGACAGCCTGTCCTCAAGCAAACAGTCTCTCCAGACAACCACCATGGACATCCAAGCATGCTGGAGGCTGAAATGGCCTGGTCCACAACCACACAAAAACAGGCCTCACAAGAGCAAAGGAACACTGATCCAAATGTGAAGCAACCATTCTGGGCACTTAATTTTTATTCATGGATGAATGAGAAAGAACACCCATCACTCGCCAGACTTTATAAACTTAAAACATGTTCAGAACATGTAGTATTATGTTACAGCTGCTGCTCTAACATAAATGAAAGAAGAACATGCATGGAGCAGACACCAAGCTCAACAGGTAAACGGATGGCTCCTTGGGATGCACACAGGCCAAGAAGAGAGAACAAGTTATCTCTGACACCCACAGGCATTCAGGGGCATGTGCCCCCCCCACATACTTACACACACACAAACACACATCCACACCTACACAGGCAAACCTACACACACCCACACCTACACTCATGCACAAGACACACACATGTCACTACACACACACACACACACACACACAGTTTTAAAAATGTTTTTAAAGATATAGGACTCAGGGAAACTTCACAGCCAACCGAACCTCTGCGCAGCTATTTTACATAAAATTCATCTTACCATGAAACAAAAATGCTACTGATGTATCAATAGTGGGCAAGTGATGAAATGTCACAGAAACACATCGAGTTTGCAGCTTGTAAGCGAAACACTCAACTAATACTCTACCACATTCACCTTGTCCATTTAAGTCCAAGCCACTAAAAGCAGTGAACTGAGCACCCCAAGAAGAAGACGCACTCCCAAAAGACTCGTTTCTCTTCTACATTTTAGAAGTGGAAATTAACAATTGTGACTGCATCGTAACATCTGCAGGTTTAGAGGCAGGTTTAGAGCTGGCATCAACGATGAAACTGTCCCTCTCCATCATCGTCACTCCTTAGGAACATTAAGTCTGGCGGCAACTCTCAGCACCAGTATAATCACACACGCTAACAGTGAGCCACCAAGGTTCACACCAACTGTCTGTGAGAGACAGTACCCAACGCGCTCTTACCTACGTACTCACAAATGAAGACCACAAAGAAGGGAGTGACAAGGTCATTTATCCCCTGGACATATCCACTGGCAGGGTGTCGGATTGCCCATATAAACAAGATCCTTTCGAAAATCTGAAAGAAAAGAACAGATGGAAAAATCAGGAAATGAGCACAGTGAAAACTGTAAAATGTACCCACTCCTTTACTTAACACACATGCTACCGATGGTTCTTGCTGCCTCTTAAGACTAAGGCTCACACCTAAATAAACATTTATTTTAGTTTCTCTGCAAAAGTCTAGTGATCTAACTTTTTATTGATTCACAAACACCATGCAGTATCTCACCAACCCCTAGACTGGGCTCTTCCCCTCATTAGCAGTCAAAGGCTTCCATGCTCCCTGGAGACCTGCAGGGCACCAGAGCAGAGCACAGCCCAGGGCTTGGCAGGGCAGTGATCTTTCCTTAGTGAGAGATGACTAGATAGGTAAGTAAGTAGTGGGATCAAGGAATGGATGGACAGACAGACGGATGGATGAGTGCTTGGGTGGGTGGACATCCGGATGGATGGATGGATGGATGGGTGAGTGGATATATGTGTATGAATGGCTGGATGGTGGATGGGTGGGTGGATAGGTGGATATGGGCATGAATGGCTGGATGGTGGACGGGTGGGTGGATAGGTGGATATGTGCGTGGATGGCTGGATGGTGGATGGGTGGGTGGATAGGTGGATATGTGCATGAATGGCTGGATGGTGGATGGGTGGGTGGATAGGTGGATATGTGTGTGGTTGGCTGGATGGTGGATGGGTGGGTGGATAGATGGATATGTGTGTGGATGGCTGGATGGTGGACAGGTGGGTGGATAGGTGGATGGGTGGATGAATGGAAGATGGGTGGATGGGTGAGAGGTTAGCTGGCTGACTGTATGGATGGATGAATGTGTGTATAGATGGGTAGGTGAGTGGGTGGGTGATGTGCTGGTTAGATTTTGTTGTGAACTTGACACACCTGGCTATAGGGAGCCTCAACTGAGGAATTTCTTCCACTGGACTGGCCTGTTAAGTGATGTGGGAGGGAGGGCCCAGCCCACTGTGGGCGGTGCTACCCCTGGGCAGATTGTACTAAATTGTATAAGAAAGCAAGGTGAGCATGGGCCAGAGGAGCAAGTCAGTAAGCAGCGTTCCTCCAAGGCTTCAGTTCCTGCCGCTGGGTTCCTGTCCTGAGTTCCTACCTTGGGCTCCCTCAGTGATAGACTGTGACCTGGGAGATATAAGCCAAATAAACCCTTTCCTCCCCAAGTTGGTACTGGTCTGAGTGTTTTGTCACAGTGATTGAAAGTGAACTGGAATAGAAATAGATGAGATGGATGGATGGGTGAGTAGATGGGTGGATGTGTGTATGGATGGGTAGATGGGAGTGTGGGTGGATGGGTGTGGGTAGGTGGGAGGCTGGCTGGCTGGCTGAGTTGGTGGGTAAGTGAATGGATGGATGGATGGATGGATGGGTGGGTGGGTGGATGGACTGACAGACAGACAGATGGATGGATAATCAGATACGTGGATACAAGTGGGTGGACAGACAGATACATGTACACATACATACATCATTTCCCCACCAGGTAAATAGTTTTCTTTAACTATCTTCAGAGTTACCACCATCCAGGAGGACACACTTAGGGAACTGGCTCCCCAGGCCATGAACCTAGAAGTTAGCCTAGCTTCCTCATTCCTCAAGATGCCTACCTTCAACTGACCCTTCCTCTTTATCTCTCACTTTTTTCCATCTTCATGCTTAAGATGGATTTTATCAAAAAGCAACAAAACCACACAGACCACCCATGCATGTGCATGGACACACACATGCATGGCTTATTCCACACCAGTGGAGCCCAGGGCCGCAGCACCATGTCTAGGTCTCTCTAAGCTCTGGGCCTGCTCCAAGGACCTCCTCTAGTCAGCACCCACGTTCTGCCTACACTGGGTAGAGCATCCTCCTTAGCACCTGGCAAGCTAGCATCTATTTCCCCAGCCTGAGGGCCTCTCCCTCCTTCAGCCTGAGCTAACTCCTGGTTCTGAGACCTAGTCAAGCAGTCCTTCCTGGGCTGTCTTCTTCTCACCCACCTCTCTCTCTGAAGAGCTCTCTGGTCTTCCTCCTTCCTACTCTCTCTCACTGGTGGCCTCTGCTTGAACATGGGCCCCAAACTGGCCAAGGCCAGCCCTGACTGCTCTGTCCAGGCCTCACATAGACAAGGCGTACAGTAAAGACAATGAATGAATGCTCAAAGAAATGAACTAAATACTTCCAAACACATCAAACCTTAAAGAACTCAATGTATCTGCACCCTGGGAAAACAGATCCCTGCCACATCGCCTTCACCCTGTCTTACTGGGACTTGGTAGTCTAGAGAGCTCGAATCCCATCAACCCCAGGATTTACAAAGACCCAGACAAAGGAAGCCTCCAATCTCGGGCATGGACCCTACGACTGGCAAAATCAGCTGTGGACTCAGACCCCACTCCCACGCCAGCACACCACCCACCTGGGTGTGCAAGTGAGTAACAAGCCACCTGTAACACAGCAGCACCAGCACGATATTTGCTGAATGAGTAATAGACTCATGCATATAGATTCATAAACATTTTTCATAAGTCAACAGTTTCCTAGAGAGAAATGAATATTTAAACAATTTCAGGGACTAGGGATCTGCTCACTAATAGAGCGCTTGCCTAGCATGTGTGAGGGCCCTAAGTTCAATCATTAGCACCACAAAAAATAAAATAAAAACTTAAAAAAAAAAAAAAAAAACAAGTCCAAACGCTGGGAAGCTAGTTCAGTAAACTACCACCCTATAAGCAGGAGGACCTCAGATCAGATCCCAAGAACCAACCAGCGTAAAAGCCACACAACATATATAGTCCAGAATGCAGGGGACAAAGGCAGGCAGACCCATAGGCTCATCATCCAGCCAGGCTCACTGAGCAAATGAGCTTCAAGGTCACCAAGTGATCCTGACTCAAAACATAAAGGTGGACAACAATCACGAGAAGATACACAATGTTCATGGGGGGGAAGCTACACACACACACACACCCTGTGTGCACACATGCACAAATCCACATGAACAAATGCACATCCCTGAGAGACAGACAGATATGCACATTCAAAACCCAAATCACTGGTTAAGACAGACCCTTTAATGACCTCTCTTCTTTTTCTCATGTACAAACAGTGCCCAGAAGAGCCTCCCTCACTTCCCTTCCACCATCCTTATGAATGTGAATGCAATTGTTACCCTCAGGAGCAGACCCTCAGGTCTGCTTATCTGTCTCAGACAGATAAAGACTCCCAGTCCATCTCAACCTCAAGTCACAGATACAAGCTATGGTTCTGGGGGCCACTAGCTCTCAGAGTCAGCTGGCCCAACAGTGACAGGAGGCACCATGTGCACATCCTCTGAGAGGGCAGCGGCCGATGGCAGTAGGCTAGGTGAGTTGCAAGCCTGGGCAGCTCTCAGACTCTCACCAATCACAGCCATGAAGATTAGGCAGCAGATCCTTCCCTGGGGGAGCCTCAGATGAGGTCCTGACCCCACCCCACCTCCACTACAGCCCAGTGAGGCCCTAAGGCAGAGGACCCAGCTGAGACACACCAGCTCCCAACTTACAGAGACCCAGAAGATCACTGGAAATACATGTTGCTCTAAGTCACTGGGTTGATCAAACTACTGAATTGAACAATAACCAACTCACTGAGAAAACAGGCACAGAAAAGTGACTTTCCCCAGTCACGGTGCCTCAAGTAGCACAACAGGCAGGATTCCACCCAGGAGTCTGTCCACCCAGTAGGTTGACTCCAAGAGGCTTTGGAGATTTAATCACTACCTCACTCCTCTGGCCTTGGGAGAAAAGAATTGTTTCACATGTAAGTCAGAAAAGAGAAGATGAGGAAGAGACAGAAGACCAGTCACCTGCCAGTAAAATCTGCAGCCTCCTGACTTGCACTGGCCACATGGCCAGGCACAAGAGCTTGTACATGTGTGCAGTTGTGCGCCGGGGCTCAGCTCACCTTCATGTAACTATGCCCCACACTTACTGAGGGCAGCAACACACACACTGCATCACACAGCCTTTGTAGTAGGGCACTGGAGAAACTCAAAGCACACGGCTCTCCAGGAGCAACACCGAGGAGAGCTCCAGTCTGCTCAAGTTCACAGGTTCACACACAGGCAAAGACGAGGAACCAGATGCAGTGCCCTGGCCTCCTGAACAGCATGTACAGTCTGAGGACTCACCAAGCACCAGTCTCTGTCAGCAGGGCCCAAGACAGACTCAGTATCACCCAAATAAATAGTACCAAGCACTTGGGAGAGACATAGCGCAAAAGTAATGGCAATGAGCAAGTGGTGAGGACAGATGATGGCCATTAGACATTAGCAGACTCAATCCAGGGGTACATTAAAAGATACATCCTGGGGGCTAGAAAGGTCACTCAGCAATTAAGAACACTAGGCTGCTCTTACACAGGACCCAGTTTGGCTTCTAGCACATACCTACGTGGTATCTAACCGTCCCTGCAACTCCAGTTCCAGACGATCCAATGCCCTCTCCAGGCCTGTGCAGGCATTGTATGCAGGCAAAATACCCATACACATAAAATAAAAAAATGTTTAAATATATCCAGCATGACTGATTGTGCATCTGGAATGTGAACCTGGCTCAAGAGTAGGAACTCTATTAATAAAGGTTGTCACATTAATAAATTTAAAAAGCGACCAGCTGAAGTAGCCACAGCACACTGGAAGTCCTGGGAATGACAGATGGGCATGGTGGCTGGTGGCCAGGACCACAGGTGGCTGTCCACACAAGAACCACTTCAGAAAGGTATATGTAGACAAGGCAAGCCAGAGGAGAAAGAGCAATGCTGAAGGCATCACAATACCTGATTTCAAATTACACTACCAAGTCACAGTCAGAAAACCAGTGTCTACACAAAAACAGACACGGAGAATGATGGGAGGTAACCACAGACCCAGAAATAAACCCTCAAGACCGTACCCATCCAACTTTCGGTAAAGGTGCCAAAAACATACATGGTCTCTTCAGAACCACGAGGGAAGAAAGATATTAGATCCTCTATCTCACCATGTGTGTGTGTGTGTGTGTGTATCTGTGTGTCTCTGTGTGTGTGTATGTTTGTGTGTGTAACAAGAGTGAGAGAGGGACTGTTGGGACATCGAGGGTGTAGAGTGGTGATCTAGGAAGAGAGGAGGAGGAGGAGGACGGGCAGCAGCAGCAGCAGAGTGTACAGTGGATCGGCGAATCCCATCAAGGTACTTAACATACACATGAAGTGTCTCAGTGACAAATGCTGTTTTGCAGAATTAACATAACCTAATAAAAAGAAGTAACAACCAAATAGTCTGAATCTTCAAGTCAACAGACGTCCTCCATCACTTCTGAAAAGTGCCTAGGAACCTGAAAAACAATTGACTGCTGTCTGGGTCCAGAGACTGCAAATTAGTGTCGGTGTAGTCCACGCATTTTCTCCTTTTAGACTGGATATAATTAATGTACACAATGTGATGTTTTGATGCACACACACACACACACACACACACACACACACACACACACAAAACAGCAAGTCAACATGTTCATTTTCCTAAAGGACATTATAGGTGAACTAATCCAGACACAGAAAGGAAAATACTGCGTGGCCTCATTCACATGGGCACTCTGACAAAGCTTCAGTCACAGAAACAGAGAGCAAAATGCTGGCTACTGCACACAGGGCCAGAGAGAAGAGGGAGAACGGAAGAGGCGAGGAGGGCTGGGGAGAGGAGGGGGTGGGGGGATGGAGGAGCTGGGGAGATGGAGGGGCTGGAGAGATGCTCAGCAGTTAACAGCACTGCTGCTCCTGCAAGGAACCCAGATTCAATTCCCAGCACCCACAGCAGCTAACAACGGTCTGTAACTCCAGTTCCAGGGGATCCGATGCCCTTTTCTGATCTCCATGGGTACTGCATGTCACAGGTACACCTTCATACAAGCAGTCAATAAACTCAAACACATAAAACATAATACAAATAAATAAAACATTTTTTACAAGAAGAGGCAAGGAATACAGGGAAGTGGACAGTAGCATCAACAGCTGCTCAGGCCAGCCCCACACGAGGCACGATCCTCAATGCAAACAGCAACATTAAACTAAGAGAACAATGTCTCTGAAACAGGGAGGCTGACAGGACCTTTGCAACACCAAGTCCTAAAAAGGAGAGACAGCCAAACTACAGCTCTTCATGAGAGAGAAACCCCAATCCACTAGGACAAGAAAATAATGTGTGCGTGTGTCTACACAGAAACTCGACAGCATCCAGCCTGCATTAATGACTCCTGTAAATCAGAAGGACTAACAGAAAACAGCATAAAACAGTGGCAAACACATCTGATAAGAGAGGAAAAACAGACTTCATCGCCAAAGAGAGAAGTGAGCATCGACAGTGCAGAGGCACTATGTCCTGCCCGGTAGTCAGGGCCTCCAGTGTGCAGCCCAAGTAGGAACCATATATTTATTGGTTATCTGTACTTCCTTTCTAAGAAATTGTCTATTCGGGGTTGGAGAGGTGGCTCAGTGGTTAAGGACTATTAGATCTTTGATGCCAGCTTGCTCTGACTACAGACCTCCAGTCTTATACTGCAAGGGACCAGATTTTTCAGTAGTCCTCATGGGGACTTTTCCCTTCTCTCTTATATCAACAATATCTTTCTACAATGAGCTCATTCCTTTGTTCCTTTAAAATATAATATTAACAAAACCTTTACTAAGGAGCTTAGGAATGAGTACATTGGGCCTCAGTATTCTTCTAGATGTTCTAAAATGTGTAAATACAAAATAAAGCATGGCTGCAGTTCAAATACATGGAAAGAGGAGGGTAAGATCATGGACATCAGAAAAAACACTGGAGGGACTGGAGACTTGTTTTAGTGATTAACAGTATTTCTTGCTCTTCCTTGTGCCCACGATGGGAAGCTCAAAACCACCTGTAACTCCAAGTCTAGGGGAGCTGGCACCCTCTTCTGACTTCCCTAGGCACCTGCGTATACATGTTATGCACTCACAGAGACACACATATACACAAATAAAAATAAATATTAAAATAACACCAGAAAAGTCATGTAGTACTACAAACCGGACATCTATTAGTCTCTTTATTTTACATCTGATGCATAACTGCTTGAAGATACTTCAGGCCAGTGCTTGATGATAAAACAGTACTGAGAAAGTTACTGCAAAATCAGTAAGATATATAAAACGTAACTAGGTGCAGTAATGATTCCTTTAACTTTTTCTTTTTTAATACAAAAACAAATTCACCCATTCAGGTAAATTTGAAACCCACAGCGGAGAGGAATGCAAGCTCATGCAAAAACTGGATCATTTACCCCATAATCGTGGTAATATTTTACGAACCATTTTGAGGTGAAGTGTTGACCTGAATCCAGCAACCAGCCCCCTAATATGTGTGTGTGTTATGTTCAAAGATCATACGTGTATGTATATCTGTGTATACAGTCTTAACGTACTTCCTTGGGCCTAGTTATTTGTTGCAACAGGGTCTCCCTGTAGTCCCAACAAGCCTGGAACTCTAATGGGAATAGGGGTGGAGTAGACTTCTGTCTGTCCTCCAGCTCCAGGTAGAGATCACAACTCCAACCAGAGAATTTCACTCCTTTTGGACAAGGACAAAGACGCGCCCCATCCTCCCACACAACTTGACTTCTGGCTCCATCCCAACAGGGCCCGGCTTGGGGCCCGCTGCTGTCACCTCCCGACAGCACACGCACATGCACACGGACAAGCACCATGCACACGCACGCCACACGCCCGGTCGTGGCTGGCAAAGTTTCCAAGCTCACGCGGGGCCCAGGCAGGGGCCGCGGTGCCGCAAGGTCCCAGCCGCGCTGGGGAAGCGAGAAGGCCCGCGCCGCTCACCGTCGATGTTCTCCCGGTCGCTGATGTGCTGCAGGTTGCAGCCAGTGTCCTCACGACTCAGGTCCGTGTCGGGCCGGTAGGACTCCAGCCGCGAGTGCGCATTCCTCCGGAGTTTAGGGCTGGACGACACGCAGCACGAGGTGGTGTTCCCCATCTTCGATCGCCCCGCGGCTGCAGCTCTCGCGGGGCAGGGGGTCCCGGAGCGCGGGCGCGGGCGCGGGCGGGCGGGGAGCGAGGCCCGCGCCCCGCGGAGGGCGGAAGCCGCGCCGGCCGCCGGCTCAGCAGCGGCGGCGGCGGCGGGGCCTGGCCATGGGCGGCGACGAGCGGGCGGCAGCGACGGGCAGGCGGCCTGGGCCGGCGGACCGCGGCAAAAGAGCGCCCGAGTCCGCGCGACTGCGGCCCCGCGCCGAACTCACCCCGCCGCGGCCATGGCGGGGGGCGCCGCGCAGGCCGCGTACCGGCGCTCCCGGTGGGCGCCTGGCTCCCGGCGGTGGCTTCTGCAAGCGGTTCCGGTTCACGCCCGGGACACGCGGGTGCGCGCGGAACGGCTGAGTGGGCGGCGGGAGTGGGCGCGGTCCCGACCCGAGCCCGCGGACACGACGCGCAGGACGATGCTCGCGTAGCTCCGCCCCACGCCCGCGGCGGCCCCGCCCCATCTCGCGCGGCCCTTCTCACGCGGTGAGTGCTGGAGCAGGTAGCTGGCAGCTGGTCCTTCCGAAGTCCTCCTGGCAACCTCCAAGAACCCCGATTCCAGTCATGGCACCAAAATATTAGATTAAGGAGACGGACCACAAGTAGGAACTGGAGGACTCTGGTAAAAAGGCAAACCCTTATTGGAGGGTCACAGGGACTGGCACTCAGCTCCGGAGTAAGAACAACGAAAAAAATGGGGACTGGGGTGAAGATTTTGATAGGGAAGGTCGCGGGAATATGGAAAGCAGCAAAAATCGCTGTCCTCAGCAGGAGATGGGGCTTAGATCAGCACAAACACTGCTCAATCTACCTATAAAAACATGGGTCGTTTAGTGGACAGTGGGTTACTGGAACAGGCAGTCATTTTTCAGTTAGCACTGAAAAATTTTTCTGTTGCTGCACTGATCTGAGTCCTTGATTCTCAGAAGTGACTGTAATAGTCTCTCTGGGTCTTGTCAAGAAGAGCAAGCCAGTAAGCAATGTTCTTCCATAGTCTGTGCTCCAGAATTCCTGTCTTGGCTTCCCTTGATGATGGACTGTGCTGTATGCCAAATCTTTTCTTCCACAGGTTGGTTTTGGTCAGTGCTTTTATCACATTATCACAGCAATAGAAAGCAAAGACAATCATTAGTTGTTGTTGTTGTTGTTTGGGGTTTTTTTATTTATTTATTTATTTATTTTTAAGATCGAATATGACTATATAGCCCTGGTCACTATGTAGACCAGGCTGGCTTCAAATTCAAGTAACCTCCGTGTTTCTTCTTCCTGAGTGCATCACCACTCCTGTTATCAGTAATTCCAGGTAAGTCAAGTCTGTATAGTGAGTTTGTGTTTCAAAAGGAAAAGAATTTGTTAACCTGAGCACCTGAGCATACAAGTGACCATTTGGGGTTCCTTCATCCTTTACCCTTCTGCAGTGATGGAGACCAGTCAAACCCAGAACCCTGCTCATGCTAAACAGCCTCTAACATTAAGTCTGGTCCTCTGACTGACTGCTGTTTTAGAAGTCCTTACCGAAGTTCACCTCAAGTGTAGATCCCTCAGCAGAGTTCACACAGTGACTGCATTTCTGGGGCTTTGCTGTAGTTTCTCTTAGCAAGTGACATGAGAGTCACTCTTGCAGGGCCTCCTTGGTACACTTGTATCCCTTTTCATTTTGGTAATTCATATGTTTGGTTGACAAGTATTAGGTTACTTTTATTTCTATTAAATTTCAATTAAAACCACTCTTCCACCTTGAGCTTACATAAATTGCTGGGAGCTGTTATGGTTCATTCTGTAATTCTCTTCTTTAGAGTCTCTTCCACAGTTGTGATTAATCCCCCTCCTTAGAAATGCTGTAGAGTCACTTGCTGATTTTTCATGTTTTGTTTTTATTTTGTGATTCAAGTCTGGCTATGTATCCCTAGGTAGCTTTGAACTGGCAATGTGGCCTAGGGTGGCTGTGAGTTTGCCACCTACCTGGCTCAACCTCATCAGTGCTGGGGTGGTAAATGTGTCTGCCCTTCAGAAGACTACAGGCCTACCTCACAGGTCCCCACAAAGGTACAGTGAAATTTTATATAAATTTCTGTAGGGAAAGAATACAATTGGTATTTTTATGGTAATGACTATTTTTGATTTATATATTGTAATTAACTAATTTTTATTTTATGTGTATGAGTATTTTGACTGCATGTATGTAAGTGCATCACATGCATGCAGTGCCCATGGAGGTCAGAATAGGGCATCAGATCCCCTGGAACTGGAGTTACAGGTGATTGTTAGCAGCCATGTGGATCCTGGGAACTGAACCTGGGTCCCCTGCAAGAACAGCCAGTGCTCTTAACTACTAGGTCACCTCTCTAGACCAGGCAGTGGCTATCAAATGGCTCCCGACACCCCTGACATCTTATCCATCAATCCTTCAAGTAGAGGCATGATAGAGGCATGAGTAAATGTTATTTTCAAATATTTCCTTAACTATTTTGAAAGACAGCTGTGAAGAATATCATGTAAGCTTTCCAAATGCCAACTAGCAATCAAATAACCAAGTTTTTTTTTTCAGTTTTCTTTTATGCATATTCTGTTTTGACAGTTTGAGAAAGAAAATTTGCAAGGTTTTTACAAAATTATACAGCACATCATCCCGTAAACCTTAACTTTTTTCTCTATTCGCCATATCCATTCTACCCCTCTCCTTTCTTTCTAAGTAAGTGCAAATGTAACTAGCAAATTTATCTGTACTCTTTGTGAATTGAGAACATGCCTTTTATTCATAAATACTTGTATTTCTTAGGAGCAAGGAATTACCTTTCATAACCATAGAATAATAATCAAAATAATAAAATTAGGAGAGTTTCAATATTAATTTCCAATAGAGAAGCATGTTCAGATTTTTATACTTATATAAATTATGTTCTTTATAGCTAGAGAATGTTCCACATGCAGATTCAAAATGTAATTATCACAGACCATGATTCACTGTGACCACTAGTTCTGTTTCTTTAGTCTCCTTTAACCCAGGACAGTTTCAGAGCCTTTCTTTTATTTTATTATAGTTATGGTTTTGAATAGTACAGATTTTTTTAAATGACTGGAGATTCCAGTCATACAGTCCCAAAAGAAATATAGAGATATATTTTGTCACCTGTCCATTACTAGTGAATATTGAGTTTGGTTAGTTAAGGAGAGTCTGCCAGTTTCTACTCTTTGTGTTTCATAAACACCTTGTAAAGAGAGAAATAGTTTAGGCTTCAATAAATGTCTGGGGATGTGCCTCAAAATTATACTCCTTGGATTTAACATTTCATTGATGATTCTGGCTTGGATCAAATCACTTCTGAAATGATTTCCAAATGCTGATTTTTATATTATTTAGTTATTTGTACAATGATAAGTAAGACCAACAATAAATTGAGTGAGAATGGAGAGCTGAATTTTTTGATGCTCACTTGCTTGAGAACAGGTCAAGGTAGACATTTTCCTCCCCACCCCTCTCTCTCTCATATATCAGCCTATAGAGTCTGATTTGTGTCCCCAAATGGAGGATATTTCAAAAGCAACGATTGACAATAGCTGTGGTACATGTGCATGTTTCTATTTAGTTTATTGCTGTTCATAGATTTCCTCATTGAGCAGAACCTTGGTTTCTTTTCCTGTTGCTGTGATAAAATATTCTGACAAAAGCAATTTGAGGAAGAAAGGGTTTATTCTCACATTCTCACTTACAGGTCAAGTGGCTAGAGTCCATCATGGCCAGGAAGTCAAGGTAACAGGAACTTGAAGTAGCTTGTTCCATCACATCCACAATCAGGAAACAGAGACTGATGAATGCAGCTACTATCAGCTTCCTTTCTCCACTTACACAGTTCAGGCTCCAAGTCGGGCAACTGAATCCCCCATCCACAGTGGGGAAGCTGTCACACTCAAGATAATTCCCCACAGGTATATCCAGCGATCTCTCTCCCAGGTGATTCTAGATTCTGTCAAATTGACAACACAAATCATTACAGTGTATATACAGAAATGCACATACACTATTACATTAATCTTTATTTGTGTATGGAGATATAGTGAAATTCATGAATTCTTACTGTTACTTTCAACAAATGCACATAGTTCATTTTAGTTCTTTCCTTTTAGCATTTGTTTGAATTGGTTTTTATTATTTATTTATTCATTATGTTAGTTGTGGAAATATCTGGTGTGCATTCTGGTATAGCAACAACATTTATGCAGTCTTTAACATTCCAACACGAGGGGAAATATTATAACTGCAATTGATAATAAAATTCTCTGTATTCTTTTATTAAAAACTAACATTTTATTATGTATAAAGAGGATCTGTTGACCATTCAGTGATTAAGAACAGAAAACCTGGAATCAGAAAAAAAATATACTCAAGAATTTAAACATAAACTGACACTGTGCTTTTAACTTAAAAAAATAATCAGTTGGAAAAAAAAAACACTGCAAAAAATGACAAAAGCAAAGTTGTTTAAGCAATTGTAAAGCCGTAATAGACCAGGAAGACATAAGAAGCAAGTGCAGGAGTCTTACTGAAAGCTTGCTAGTGCTGTAAACATGAATATATTCTTGAGCATGACAATGGATATATCATAAGTCTCTAAGCTGCTCTCAGACCCCTTACATCTGATTTAACAAACAAAATCCCAATCCAACCAAATAATCATTAAAAGATTGACATTTCAGGACTGGAAAGATTGTTCAGTGGTTAAGAGCAGAGGACCCAGGTTAGATTCCTAGCACCCATATCATAGCTAACAACTGTCTGTAACTCCAACTCCAGGTGATCAGATGCCAACTTCTGTCCTCTGTGCGCATTGCACGACACAGGTGCACTTACATACCTGTAGGCAATGCACTCATACACATGAAATAAAAATAAATTTAAAAATTAGATGTTTCGATACAGCATATGCAAATCAGTGATCCTATATATACCTATGCATCCCTCGAAAATTCTTAGGTCCATGTTATTTTACAAATGAGCCTTGTACAAAGGAGAGAGGCTATACTGTCATAGACTATGGAAATGTGACTACTTACCACATAAGACTGAGTTTTGGTCCCTGAAGAAGTCTTGAAGCAAGTCACACAGAATTTATTGTGCATGGTTACTAGTATCTGGCATGTCCAACCCACAGGCCACACATAGCCAAAGAAAGCTATGAATGTGGCTCTCCAGCAAATGGTAAATTTACTTAAAATATTATGTAGCTTTTTGTGATTTTCCCCCCATGGCTCAATTGCATAATTCTTCATCATGAACTTTGTAGATGACAATTCCATGTTGCATTGTCAAAATGCTGGACTGGTAGAATTTTCTGTGTTATTTATTTGTATTTTACATGTATGAGTATTTTTCTTGTGTGTATACAAGTGTACCACATGCATGCAGTCTGAGAAAGCCAGAAAGAACATTAGATTTCTGAGAACTGTAGTTACGGATAGTTTTAACCGCCATGCGGGTACTAGGAAATACACCCGGGTCCTCTGCAAGAACAGCAAACACTCTTAACTGCTGTGCCATTTCTCCAGTACCTAGAATTCTATTTGGCGTTATGTTGTCAGATTTTTGAACACCAACTCAGTTTGGAACTCAGTTCCAAAATCTTTTGGAATATATTTATTATCCATCTTCCAAGGCTGACTTTGTCAACTTTACACGTATGAGAAGAGGGAACCTCAATTGGGAAATTTCCTCTGTCAAATTGGCTTGTGGGCATGTCAGTGAAGCATTTTCTCGATTGTTAAGTGATATGGGAGGGCCCAACTCATTGTGGGTGGTGCCATCTCTGGGCATGGGGTTCTGGGTTTTATAAGAAAGCAGGATGAGCACAGGCCATAGGAACAAGCCAGTAAGCAACATTGCTCCATGGTCTCTGCTGAGGAGGTTCCTGCCCTAAGTTGCCCTCAATTTCCTTCAGTGCCAGATTGTCCCTTGGAAGTGTAAGAGGCAATAAACCCTTATCTCCCCAAAATGCTTTTGGTCAGAGTATTTTATCACAATAAAAGACAAAGTAGAACAGAAATTAGTACTGGAGAGTGAAATATTGCTGTGAAGGATAGACCATGGTGTTTTAGGGAAGGATTGTAGAAGGAATTTGGGACTTTGGGCTGGAAAGGCCATTGAGTGCTTAGAGTTTAATGAGCTTTTGTGAGAACTTGGAAGACAATGCTGAGAGCAATAGAGACCTGACTTTGAATTTTTATAGGGAAGCAAAGATTCTGTCAGGCTGTTCATGTGATATATTTCAATTACGAATTTGTGGAAGTGAAACCTTTTGTGCTTTGCTGGGATAATTGATGTTGGTTAGCTGGGACTGAGAAATCAGCTTGATTAGTAAGAGACCAACATCACTGAGGTAAAATCTTCTGTGACATATCTTCTTAGGGTCAGTACTCAGAAGTTGTGGTCCAGAGGGGGCCAAGGCTGCATCTTAAGCTGGAAACCAAACCTGGTAATGTGTAAGTCTCCCATATGGCACTCTTTTGGTGATCTGAAAGCCAAACCTTGCAGAATTGAAGGGGTCCTGTGTTGCATGTGGCCCCTCGGTCAGGAACCTCTTGGGGGAGGGTGAGTAGGCGGAGTGAGTGACACAGACACCTGGAGCCAGGTGAGAAACAGCAGGGTGATCAGCAGCAAGTTCATTTATTGTGGAACAGGGGCTTGCCTTTATATCCCTCCCCAGAATCCCATTGGTCCGGACAGGTCTCCTCTGCTGTGTTGTTCTTTCCTCATTGGCCACTTAGGTGCAGCCAATGTTGTGACATCCATCTCCAGGTCCCTCCGCAGATTTCAGGTTAATTTATGCGGAAGTGCGGTCCACGCAGATGTCCTGGGCCTCGTGGCGCAGCAGGCCGGATTTCCTCGTATAGTCCTGGACAGAATCTCAGGCTTTGTACCCTGTGAGGCCAGGAAGGGCCACTGGTGAAGGTTCAACCTCAGTAGTAGTGGAGACTCCAGTATACTGGACATGCCATGATCATAGAATGACCACCAAAGATAGTGGCAGGTGTGAAGTGGAGCCAGCTTTAGCCTAAGAAACAAACTGTATGTGCTATGGGTTGCAGAGCCAGAAAAATGGAGGTTTCCAAGCTTTTTGGAGCCCAAATGATTGTGAGTGAATCCCAGATGTTAGTTATTAAACTACATTGCTAGACTTTGGTTTTTGCTTAAGTGTGCCCAGTTATTCTCTTTTGACTAAGAAGGTATGGGACTTGTTTTTATTTTTCAGGGGCCTATAGATGAGACATTGAACTTTTTACATGATAGAATTAAAATGCATTTTTTGTTTTAATTAAAAAATGTATTAGTATGAGTGTTACGCTTACATGTATGTAAGTGCACCCTGTCATGCAGCACCATGGAGGGCACTGAATCATGCGGAGCTGGAGTTATGGACAATTGTTAGCTGCCCTATGGGTGCTGGGATTCAATCCTGGATCAGTTAGTGCTCTTAATAACTGAGCCATATCTCCAGTCCCAAGTGGTAGATTTTTAAAAAACTGTGGGAGTTTAAAAGTTGAACTGTATTTAATACTGTGAAATTAATGTGCTATCTTGGGGGCAAAAAAGGAAGGGTTATGATTTAAAGTGATGTGTTTGTGTGTCAAGGTTGACAAGGGGTGGAATGACTTGGGTTGGCTTCAGTTATCGACTTGACACACCTAGGAAGAGGGAACTGCAACTGGGGATTTCCTCCATCAGACTGTCCCTGTGAGACATTTTCTTGATTGTTGAGTGGCTGGAAGAGCCCAGCCCATTGTGGGCAGGTGGTTCCAGGTTTTACAAGAAAACAGGCTGTGCATGGGTCAGAGGAACAAGCCTGTAAGCAGTGTTCCTTCATGCTCTGTGCTTCAGTTCCTGCCTCCAGGTTCCTCGTTCGAGTTCTTGCCTGTATTTCTGTCAGTGATGGACTTGAAAGTGTAAACTACATTAAATCATTTTCTTTCCAAGTTGTTTTTGGTCAGAGTCTAATTAAAACACCACTGATGGTTTGCCTCAGACATTCTCAGTCTGCCAGCTGGTCCCAGACTTGAGCAGTCTGCTGCCTTGCCCTGGGACATTCACAGTGTCACAGTCTGACAAAGTCTGCATACCAATCAGCCCTTCTGATATATATAATATATATATTATACACACACACACATATTGGTAAAACCAATTTTAGAAGTCTGTCACCTGACAAAAGCTCAAACCCTCTGTGGAGAAAAGGAAATTCCTGGTCTCCAGATTCCTCCTCTTCCTCCAGATCTCTCTGCTTCCTCCTTCACTTTAAATAAAATTTGACTTTGCCAATCTTCCTTTCTTTCTGCCTTTTAATTCTCTACCCCTAGATGGCATCAGTTCCTTTACTCAACTGTGACTGTGCTGTTGAGGAAGCTTCAGTTTTACCTGTTTTTAATGAATATCCTAAATGAATTGGGATGACAGAAGCAATTATTTCTAACAGATAATGCCACATCATTAAAGTGTATTAGAGGGGTTGGAGAGATGGCTCAGAAGTTAAGAGCACTCGCTGCTGCTCTTGCAGTAGACCCAGGTTCCATTCCCAGCATCCACATAGGGGCCAACAACTGTCTGTAACTCCAGTTTCAGGGGAATCTGACACTGTCTTCTGACTTGTGTGGGCGTTGCATGACATGGGTGCACTTACACACATGCAGGCAGTACATTCATACTCAAAATAAAATAAAATAATTTAAAGTACACTAGAATTTGGCCAGGAAGATTGATTTTATTCACTCACAGTTAAATTCTGAATATTTTATACTATTTAGAATGATGTTTTAAAATACATCTGATGTTAGAGGGAAAAATGACACATTTAATTGCATTCACAAATCAGGTTCAGAGATGTGATCAACCCATTTGTTGGCATGAGGGATTATGGTAGATTAGGAACAAGGAACACTTTCCTATGACTTCTGTGAGATTAAAAACTAAATAGGATCATGAGACACTGAGAAATAATGAACTTATATTAGAAAGACAGACAAAGAGGCCTATCAGGGAGCTTCTGGCATTGCACTGGGGAAAGGGGAAGATATCTAACATGGGGTTTGTTGATTTAAGAGAGAAGGGAAAAGTCCCCATGAGCACTACTGAAAAATCTGGTCCCTTGCAGTATAAGACTGGAGGTCTGTAGTCAGAGCAAGCTGGCATCAAAGATCTAATAGTCCCTAACCACTCAGCCACCTCTCCAGCCCCCAAATAGACACTTTCTTAGAGAGGAAGTACAGATAACCAATAAATACATGAAAAAAGTTCTGTGCTTTCAGGTAAATACAAATGAAAAATACATTTAGATCCCGTCTCTCCCCAGTTTTAATGACTTTCATTAATAAAACAGAAACAACAAATACCAGTGTGAATGTGAGGCTATGGAGTTCAGGGAAGGAGCCTTGTACATGTGGTGGGTGTGTAAATCCTACAGCTGTATGAATGTGAGGCTATGGAGTTCAGGGAAGGAACCTTGTACATGGTGGTGGGTGTGTAAATCCCACAGCTGCTATGTAAATAGATCTGGCAGTTACTCAGATAAGCATCAATAGAAATACCACATCTTCCTGCTGTATCACTCCTAGGTATATATCTTAGGGAACCCAAATTAATAAGTAATACAGATAGCTAGGGTACCCACGAGAATATGAATGGTTAGAGAAAAAAAATCATGCACACAAACCACAGAACATTATTCAGCTATAAAGAACTGAAATCACATAATTTATAGGAAAATGGATGAAATGGGAGTTTATCATGTTAAAAAAATAAACCAAACTTAGAAAAAATATTTCCTCTCAAAATGAAATCTAGAAATGAAGAAGGGCCATGAGTACTGAAATAGGAATGTCAGGGAAGAAGAACTGCACTGGGTCTGGGAGGAAGGGGTGAGACACTGGTGGGGAATGAATGTGAGCAAATGTACGAGTATGAATATCCCAGTGCAGCCGTTACTTATACAGCTCACAGAACGGCAGAATCAGTCATACAGCCATGTATATGAATCCGAATGCACTAGTCATAGAATATTTGGTGGAATTTTTTTTCTGAACTTTAAGTTTTTATTAAAATGAAGATATGAATACTGTTTCCTAATTTATTAAATAAGATGTAGGACATGATAGAAAAATTAATAAAAAATAAGGATTGTAATCTTTTCCCTCTTTTTGTCTCTACCAGTGAAGTTCAGCTGACAGGTTTGTGGTTAAAATGCTGGTGCAGCTGGCAAGCGCCGCAGGACTTGTAGTCCCTCCCCCAGCAGGAACAATTTCTTTTGTCTGTCTCAGATAAGGACTTTTACACATTTTGCAAAGATTAGCAATTTTTTGCTGTTAACCTAAAGATGTTGTAACCAGCTACTCAAGGTATAAAACACAAAAGTTCCTTTACTTTGAGGTCCAGATTTGAGTCCTCTGGACAAGGCTGTAGCCTAAATAAAACCTGGTTCCTTCCCTGGTGTCTTGCCTCATCTTTCCTGTTACATGTATAGTACTTAGCATGGTATATTGAAGGTAAATGTGATCATTGATATTTTAAAATAATAGACATTGCTTTATCATATTTTAAATATCCGGTATAAAAATTCTCTCTTTTGTTTATTGTTGAGTTCCTTTCTTTCATTACTGTCTAGAGGTATATGTATGTCAGATGATATTTTCAAAAATAGCTCACTATTTCACAATTATGCACTGTCAAATACTAAAGTAATTTTCATGATATCTTTCTTGGAGAAAGTAGGTTTATAAATAGAGGATGTGAGAAAGTCTTGAAGGCATAAAATCTGGGCAAAGTGTGCTTTAAACAACACAATTCAGTTATACAGCTCAGAGCAGTCACTGATAGCAAAGCTCACAAATACTCTCAATACAGGTTGCAGCAGCCTTTGCACACCTGGGTGATAGCATTGAAGGGAATTCTACCCCTCATCAGTAGCCTGAGAAGGGGGGATGCCAAAGCAACTGGACTGTGGTAAGCAGGACAGGTAAGAGGAGTAGGTAGAACAGGTTTTAACTGGGTAATGATGGTACAGGCACCTCACTTTCAGGAAAAGGTGTAAAGTGCAGGAGCTGTGAGCTCACGTGATTCTCCAGCAGTGAACTGAGGTAGTGTTGGGCACAAGCGTCCTCAGGTTTGGAGGCTTTACTAGTTTGTTCTTTCTTGGACATCTGTATGTGTGCCTAAACATACTGTAGTGGTAGAGTTTGCAGAATTTCAAGGTAGAATCAGAGGGTATTGAAGCATTCTTTCCTGATGCTTCTCCTGATCTAATGACAAAACCAACAAATTCTACAAGCTTCTTAGCAATGTGCTTTATAAGAGGACTCAGTATAATTCCTTGGCCTTAAAAGCTGATATCTGGGATTTGATATCAAGGGGGAGACCCTGACAGTACCTAGACCTCTTCCATTTGAAGGTTGACCTCTTTCCTTCTATTCTTAACTTTGATACACTGTTCATCTTCTCAGTCCTTCCTCACTTGCAGAGGGGAGGGTGGGGGCCCATGTTCTGTAAGTAACCCCCTACCCACTGCTCTGTTAATAAGCCCAAGTATACTAGCTAGAATTTGACTGTGAGTTGAGACATTTGTGTGTTTGTTGCAAGGCCTGGGGAGAGAGGCAAGCTAAGTTGGTCTTCCTCTCCCAAGAGAAATTTTAATAACACTGGGTTTGGTTCCCAGAACCCATAAGTAGTTTCAGCTTAAAGGGATCCTATGCCCCCTTCTGGCCTCTGTGGGTATTGCATGCACAGGTGCACTTAAATACATGCAAGCAAAATACTCATATACATAAAATAAAAATAAATTTTAGCTGGGCATGGTGGCTCACACTTTTAATCCCAGCACTTGGGAGGGAGGGGTATGTGGATCTCTTTGAGTTCAAGGCCAGCCTGGTCTACATAGAGAGTTCCAGGTCAGCTGGGGCCATAGGGAGACCCTGTCTCAAAAGGACCAAAAATGAATAAATGAGTTAATTAATTTTATATTGTCTTCTTAGATCTGCATCTCAAATGTTTTGATAAATCGTGTTTTCAGCTTCATTTTATGCTAGAAAAATTTTAATACTCTCTGATTTCCTCAATGATCCACTGATAACTCAAAATGAATTTCTCAGAGGCTGGAAACATGATATGCTCAGTGGTTAAGAGCACTGGCTACTCTTGCTAAGCACCCAGATTCGGTTCCCAGCACCCACATGGTGACTGTCTGTAACTCCAGTTCCAGGGGATCTGATGCCTTCTTCTGACCTCCCCGGGCATTGCAGGACATGGGTACACTTACATACATGCAGTTAATATACTTATACACACAAAATAAAAATAATAAATAAAATATTTTAAGTGAATTGTTCGATTTCCAGGTATCCATAGGTTCTTAGTTTCTCTTGCTATTAATTTATAGTTTTACCCCATTGTGACATGATATACTAGAAAAAAAATTATTTTAATTTGTGTGTGTACATGTTTGTGTGTGTGGTTATGTGTAATCTCTATAGATGCACACGTGTGGAGGCCAGAAGTCTTCATGGAGATGTCATTCTTCATATGTCACCTACTTTGTTCCTGGTGTGTGTGTGTATGTGTGTGTGTGTGCACCCACTCACAAGTGCGTTTCTCACTGGTCTGAGTCTCACCTATTAGATTAGACTGGCTGTCCAGTCAGTTCAGGAACTCCATTCCACTTCTCTACTACTAAGATTATAAACATGTATCACCATGTCTGGATTTCTTTACATGGCTTCTAGGAATAGAATTCAGGTCCTTATGCTTGCACAACAAGCACTTTATCAATTGAGCTATCTCCCTAGCCCTCAGTTTGATTTGTTTTATGGCCAGCATTTGTTATCATTTGTTTTCTTGGTGAGAGACCCAGTTGGGTGAGATGGAATTTCAAAGTAGTTTTAATTTTCATTTGTCTAATGGCTAAGGATATTGAACATTTTTCAAATATTTATAGGCCATTTGTGCATCATTCTTTGAGAACTGTCTATTCATTTCACTAGTCCATGTACTAACTGGATTGTTTGGTTGTTAGACAGTTTTTCTAGTTCTTTTTATATTCTAGATATTAGTCCTCTGTCAGATGTAGACCTAGCAAAGATTTCTCTGCCATTCTGTAAGCTGTCTCTTGGTTGTTTTCTTTTCTGTGCAGAAACTTTTAAATTTTCATTTGTCAGTCTTAGGTGCTATTTCTTGAGATATTGACATCATTTACAGAAGATCCTTACGTATATGTACCTATATCTTGTTTTTCTGTAACCATTTCAGAGTTTTAAGACTTATATTAAAGTCTTTGACCATTCTGAGTAACTTTTGTACAATGTGACAGTACACATTGAGTTTCATTCTTCTACAGGTAGATATCCAGTTTTCCCAGCACTGCTCATTGAAGAGGGTCTTTCCCTTTTCAGTGCATGATTTTGATAGGTTTGTCGAATTAGATGGCTGTAACTGTGAGGGTTTTTTGGGGGGTCCTCTATTCCATTGGTCTGTCTTAATCTGAGATTGGGTGTCATGATCTTCCATCATTGCTCTTTTGTGCTTCCATATTGATTTTATAATTAATTTTTTAGTTCTGTAAAGAATGTCAATGGGATTTTGATGAGAATTATATTGAATCTGTAGGCTGCTTTTGGTAATATAGTCATTATCACAACAATAATTCTGCATAGTGTCTACTTCAATGTCTTCAGTGTTTCCATTGTAGAGGCATTTCACCTCATTGGTTGTTTATTCCTCAGTGTTTTTGTGAAGCTATTCTGAATGGGATTTATTCCTGATTTCTTTCTTGGCAAGTCTGTTATTGACATAACAAAAAGCTAGAGATATTTGTATGTTGATTTTTTTATCCTGGTGCTTTCTATAAAATTTTAACCAGTTCTAAATAGCTTTCTCTTGACATCTATAGAGTATCTTTGATATAAGATTACATCACCTGCAAATAGGAATAATTTAACTTCCTCCTTTCCAAATTTACATGTCTTTTATTTCATTTTATCTTATTTCTCTTGCCTTACTGCTCTAGCTATAGCACCACATCTATGCTGAATAAAGTGAAGAGACTGGGGACTGGAGAGAAGATCAGCAGTTAAGAGCTCTTCCTGATCTTGAAGAAGTTCCAGGGTTCAGTTCCCAGCCTGCAAATGACAGCTCACAACTACCTGTACCTCCAGTTCCAGGTGATCCAACACCCCTCTTCTGGCCTCCACAGTGTGTACATGGTGCAAACACGTGCATGCAGGAGCTTACACACATATATAAAATAAAAATAAACTTTTTAAAAAGGAAGAAAGAGTGGACATTCTTGTCTCATTCCAAAATTTAGAAGAAATGCTCTGTTTTTTCTCATGTAGTACAATGCTGGCTATACATTATATGAAAGTGTGTTTCTTCTATTACTAGCATCTTGAGACTATTATCTGGAAGGGATGTTGGACTTTGTCAGTGGTCCTTTTAAAGATTCATTTTTATTTTATTGTATGAGTGTGTGCCTCTATGTAAGTGCACCTCTGTTGTACAGTGCCCATGAAGGCCAGAAGAAGGGATCAGAACCCCTGGAACAGGAGTTATGGACAGTTATTAGCCACTATGTGGGTGTTGGGACCTGAACCTGGATCCTCTGCAAGAGCAGCCAGTGTTTTTAATTGATGAGCCCCTGTCAATGACTTTTTCTGTATCTATTCAGATGATCATGTGATTTTTGTCCTTGAGTCTGATTATATGCTGTATTACAGTTATTGATTTGCCTATGTTTAACCCTCCATGAATCTCTGAAATGAATAAAACTCGGTCATAATGAATGACCCTTTTAATGTGTTGATTCAATTTGCAATTATTTTAATGAGAACTTTGCATCTGTGTTCATCTATAGGATTGGTCTTTAATTTTCATTTCCTGCTTTGGTATCAAAGTAACACTGTATTCATTAACCTCATTTAAAACCATTTCTTCTCTTTAAATTTTCCATTCCTGTTCATTCCTTCACGTTAAGGGAGCGTTCAACAGTGAATCTTTCTGGGCCTCAGCTTTTTTGGGTGAGGCAATTTTTCAGTCTCATTGTCTATTACATATCTGTCACTTCTATCCTCTTGGGAGGATACATAGATTATATGTATCCATACATTTATAATTCTTTTAGATGTTCCCAAATATTGAAATGCAGATTTTCAAAGTATGCCCTAGTAACCTCTGAATCACATTGGCATATGTACTAATGTCTCCCTTTTCATCTTTACTTTAAAATGTTTACCTTCTTTCGTTAATTTTGGCTAGAGGTTTATTAATTTCATCTTTTTTGTTCATTCCATGTTTTGTTCCTTTTAATTCCATTCATTGACTTCTTCCCTGATCTTTATTATTTTTCATATATTGGTTTGGATTTAAATTTTCTTGTTTCTCTAAACCTTGGGGTACTCTGTTATGCTAGATAGCTTTAGTTATCAACTTGACCTGGGTAGAGGGAACCTCAATTGGGGAATTACCTCCATTGGACTGTCCTGTGGCCATGTCTGTGGGATATTTTCTTGATTGTGAGTGATGTGGAGAGCCCAGCCCACTGTGAGTTGTCCTGTATTGTATAAGGAAGCAGGAGGAGCATGGGCCCAGAGGAGCAAGCCAGTAAGCAGCTATCCTTCATGGCCTGTCATTCAGCTCCTGCCTCCAGATTTCTGCCCTGAGTTCCCACCTTGGGCTCCCTCAGTGACCTGGGATTATGGCCTTGGAGAGGTAAGCAAAATAAACCCTTTCCTCTCCAGGTTGATATTGATCAGAGTGTTTTGTCACAGCAATTGAAAGCAAATGAGAATAACTATCAAGTTATGTATTTGCTACACCTCTGAATTTAAATGTTGGTATTTACATCTGTAAACATCAGTCTTAGAACTGCTTTCATTGTATCCCATAGGAAAACGTTCTTGTTTTCATTTTCATTCATTTCTAGGATTTTAATTTTTTTTCTTTCCTGATTTCATCAACAACACAGTGTTCTTTCAATAGTGCATTGCTGAGCTTTATAAGCTTGTGTACTTTTTGAAGCCTCTTTTTCCATCCATTTCTAGATTTACTCCATTGTAGTTGGACAGAAATAATCCATTGATCCACATTGTCATTTTTTCTTTCTTCTCTATTTTTCTTTTTTTAAGATAAGATCTGATGTAGTCCATGCTGGCTTTGAACTTGCTATGTAGCTGAGGGTGATCTTGCAATTTTGATCCTCTTATATCTAACTCCAAGTACTAGGATTGCAGACCTGTGCCACCATATCCAGTTTATGTAGTGATAGACATAAAACCAAGGATTTTGTTCATGTTAGGAAAGCATTCTACCAGTCGAGCGACATCCCCAGCTCTGTGTTTGTTAAGTATTTTACCTGTTTAGTGGTGAGAGTGGCATGTTGAAGTCATCAACTATTACTGTGTTAAGGTCAGTCTATACCTTTATACCCATCACACACATGGCAGCTAGCAACCATCTGTATCTCTAGTTTCAAGGGATCAGACACTCTTTTCTGACCTGGAGCATTGCATGACACAGGTGCACTTGCACGCATGTGGGCAGTGCACTGATACGCATAAAAAATAAAAACAATGAATAAAATATTTTTAAATAAGATAATAAATAAATGCTTTAAATTTAAAATTTTTTAAAGAAATGCAAACCTATAATTTAAAACATCCCCAACACTGAGGAAGCCATCTTGTGCCCTATAGGAAAGCCTACCTCAAAAAAAAAAGTACTAAAAGGGAGATAGATGACAGAGCAGGACAAAGCTGACCACAAAATTAGATATTATATAACAGAATTAATAAAGTGAAAGAGAGCTAGAGAAAATACAGAATAAAATTGTATATGCGTTTAACTGCTCTTTCTGATTTAAAACAATCTCTACAAAAGTCCTATAATTGGAGAAGATCTGAGAAAAGAAACGGAAGGGTGAAGTTGGGTGAAAAGACAAGCAAAGAAATAGTTAAATGTTTAAATAACGGTTCCAGGTGAGATGGTGAAATTGAAGCCACATCTAAGTTGAGTGGATGAGCGCAGCTAGACAAGCAGGACGAAGCTCATTTCTGGGTTTATCTATGAGAATGTTTCCAGAAAGATTTAGCTGAACAGAGAAAATCCACTTTGATTTTATGGGGCACCATCCCCCCACATTCTGGACTCTGAACTGAACAAAAAGGAGAAGGTGAACTGAAGAGATGCACTGCACTTCTCTCTCTCTCTTTCTCTTCCCCCCCCCCCCGCTTTCTGACCACACCCATAATGTGGCCATCACTCCTGCCACCAACTCTTTCCCACCATGATGGACTGTATCCCTTCCTAAATTATAAGCCAAAATGAACTCTTCCCCCTTAAACTGTTTCTTGCCAGGTATTTGGTCACACCAAAAAGGAAAGTAACTAATATACTGACAACAGAGAAAATCTTCTGATATAGAATCTGCTTATGAGAGCTGAGAGACGCATCATGCACAGCCCACCACACAGAATGGAAGAATCTACCAAATTCTCACAACCTATGACTGTGATTCAGGGATGTTCCAACAAATGTCCAGCATAATATGGTATAGTATAGTACGGTATGGTACAGTATAGTGTAGTGTAGTGCAGTGTAGTATCATATAGTACATATTTTTTTTCATGGTATTCTTACTGTGCTCATGCAGTGGAACACTGTGCCACATTTTCAAAAGTACTATGAGAAACTTCTTTCCCTAAGTGCCATGTCCTTATATTTAGCAATAAGGAGTGTGTGTGTGGGTGTGGGTGTCTGCATGCACGCAAGCATGCTACAGCATTTCTGAAAGGCACTTGAGAATGACAAGAGTGGGTACAGGCTTCTATCACATGACATAAGTTTGTATAATAGTCCGTTGTGATAGATACATCAAAGACTATCTTTGTCCATAGAATGAAAGGTGTGACACATCATTCCTATCTGTGATTTAGAAATATGTCTTGCTCCATAGCACTGTACACCTACATCCATCAATAATGAATATGTGCTCCACGATATGTGATCATGACAGATGAAAATACATCATACACAAATTCTTTCATGGAATCAAGAGCTCTAACACTCCTGACTCACTGATGTAGTATATTATAAACACTCTACCAGTATCCTGGTACTATAATTTCTACAGGTGTATATTTAGCAATAGGGACCTTGTATTTATGTTATTTGATCATGCTAAACGAAAAAGGTGTCGTCTACACACTGATATCATCAGTGAAGAGGATCTGCCACACTGGCATCCATCTCTGTAAGCACATATTAGAAATACTCCAAGTTCCCTTCCTCACAGTGCATATACGCCTTTATTGGCAAGAGGGAAGATATGTTTATAACAGATTCTTTTAGTGTCACATGAAAGATGCATCATACAGATAGATGCTTTTCTCACAGAATGGATAGGCTGTGTTCTAACACCTTATATGACTTTATTTCCCTAATGCTTTCCTCTTGCTCTGTACTGCATGTATACCTGCATTTATTAATGCAAAATATACAGTCCTAAGATTGAATACTCATGAGCCCTGAAAGATAAATCATACAAAAACTCTCTCATGGAATGGAAGCCCACATGCACTCTTATCTTACTAAGTGCTTTTCAGAAATGCTTTAACAAGCTTTTTGTCCCATAGTACATACATATAAGCCTATATTGATCAGCAAGAAATGTGTGCTTATAAAAAAGAATATGTCCCGGCTAAATGAGAGATGTATCAAGCACAAACTTCTTTCACCAAGTGGAAGAAATGCCACATTCACACCTACCTCTATAAGTGTATTTTAGAAATAGCGTAACAAGCTTCTTGTCACATAGTACATATAAATCCATACAACATAAAATCTATTCATTTTAGATGGAGGGTACATCATAAGCAAAACTCATTGGGCCACATTCCTCCCCATCTCTATGGCTACCTTTCATCAGCCCTCTCACAAGCTTCTTGTTCCCTATTCCATACAGGACTATACTGAGCAAAAAGGAATGTGAGCTTTTAAAGACAGCGCTTGCTATAAGAAGATACATCATCCACAAACTTCTCTCATTGGATTAGAGGATACACTACGTTCTGATGCAATTCTCTATGTCTTAGAAATGCCCTAACAGGCCTTATGCCCTCAAATACAATAAGGCTCATACTGACAAATAAGCATACTCATTGTGATACAAAATCTCCTCGACCTACGTGAAACATGCATCATTGCCAGGCATGGTGGCATACATACATACGCACACACACACACACACACACACACAAACACACACAGTGTAATTTTTAAAATGCAAAACAGGATCAAGAAATAACATAGTCTTCTGTATGCCCACCTGAAAGAAAGGAGGGGACATCTGTAACTAAGAAGAAAGAAAATGATTAATTGGTGAATGGATGGTACTTTCTTTCACAACAACAAGACCACAATTAATGTGGCATACAAAAATAATGTTTGTAGTTATGAAGTATTTCAAAACTATAATACCTATGTACTTAAAATTCAGGAAAAGCTGCTTCGAGTATAAAAGACATGAAATATTCCAGACACACCCCAGGACCTGTGTCAATGACAGAGTCATTGTTTTCACACTAGGAAATATCCTTCTACCCTTTCATACCAGGGTTGCACATATTGGCTTGTGATGAACTCTTAACTATATCATATGGTGTAACACTTAAATCACTTAGAGGTTTTCCTTTCCGTGAGGTATGTCAGCATTGACCCTTTTGATATTTGTAATTTTAATTACTGCATTTAAACTGTTGATCAGAATTCCATTGAAGACTAAGTCACCATTAATTCTCACCGCCTCTATGAGCAAGTTGTTTTCCAGTTTTTTCACTCCAAACATTGTTGCAGTAGACAGGATCCTTGTACCTGCCTACTTACACATATATACAAGAATTTCTCCTGGATGTTTGTCACAGAGTAGAACTGCTAGGTGGTAATGTATCTGCCTCCTGAACACTGGCAGATAAAAGCAAACTTCTCTAAAAGAGATGCTACCAATTTATCTTTAGCCAGCAGTGTATAAATCCTCATTCTTCATTATCCTTAACACTAGGTGGCAGTAAACTTTAAAATGTCAGCTTAGGGTGAGCAAGATGGCTCAGAGAATAAAGGCTCTGGCCATGCAAGCCTGGTGACCTGAGTTTGATCTTTAGAACCCACATAAAGGTAGAAGTAGAAAACTGACCCCACAATGTTGTCCCCTTTTTTGTTTTGTTTAGACAGGGGCTCACTGGGTAACACTGATGGACCTGGAACTCATTCTGTATACTAGGCTGTCTTTAAACTCACAGAGATTTGCCTACTTCTGCCTCCCAAGTGCTGAGAATAAAGGTTTGTGCCTCCACATGCCCATGCAACCCCCAACTCCCATAATAAATAAAACTAAATATATCTTTTTTTCTCTTTTAAAGTGTTCATGTCATCTGTGAATATAAGTTTCTGTGATAAACCCTATTTGGTCATATATGTAATGTGCTACATTCAAATAGGCTATCCTATACATTTTACCATATTGGACTCATTAATTTTAATTAAATGTTGTATCAAGTTTGTAAAATCATAAAACTTTATTCTATGCTCCATAATATTTTTCTAGAAATCTGTACATTGACTTTTTCTTTTCTTTTTTGAGATAAGATCTCCCTATGTAGCCCAGTCTGTGTTTTGAACTGGAATCTTCCTGGTAGGCTCAAAGACACTGAACCCATCTTTCAATCCTGAAATTCAATAGCACCTTTCTAAAAAGCAAAAATGAACCTAGTGTTTTTTTTTTAAATAATGTTTCTAAATGGCTATTGTGACTCAAGTTTTCTCTTTCCCTTTGAATCAATTTGGAACATTTTTAAATAATTGCCTAATTTGTCTAAGTCTTGACATTGATTGGCATAACATTCCTGCTGGAGGTGAGACTTCCTGGGAATGGAGACTGGGATAGACTGAGCACATGTGTTTAGAAAGGATGCTCTTGGAAGTGAATATGCCTGTCAAACAGAGGCAGAAGCCAAGACTGGGCAGAGAGAGAAAATGAGCTGCTGTGCAAGCAAATGATAGTGCTATCTGACTCCACAGGCACTCCAGAGTGACACTGACTCTTCAGTGCAGTCCAGTCAGTCGTGGGCTGCAGCTTCCATGAGCACTGATGGGGCAGTTCCCACAGCTGAGGCAATCCCAGAGGGCTCTGAAACAAAGCATCTGTCAGCAGCACCCCGGAGTTAAGGATAGGATTCTCTTTGTTGGCAGATGAGTAGCTTTCACAGAGCTCTCCAGAGAGGGTAGGCCCTTGAGCTGCTCACAAAGTCCAGGGTAGCAGCTCTTCTGAGATTTTGGAGGCACCTTCCTAGGGCAAGTTAGAAGTCAAAGCCTCTCCCACAGCAGCTGGACTTGGAACTGCAGTCCATCTCACACTGAGGCTCCTTGTGCCAGAAGACTGAGCAGCAGCAGTGGAGTGACCCTAGTGGGAGCACAAGTTGGCACAGCCACCAGCAGAAGAAAGGCTTCTGTCATCCAGAGAGCATATATTTGGTAGCTAGGTAATCTGCTCAAAAGTAACTGTGGTGAGCCTGGTCTGAGGGTTAGCAGTAGAAAACAAACACCTTCTGACTCTGGATGACCTTGGGGTAACATTTCTGTTCTTTCTCTGAATCTTTCATTGGGATTGAGAAAAAACATGCATACTTTAGTCAGAATTCAGCTAGACTTGAGAGGAACCTCTGAAGGCCATGGCCTCTTTGAACCTCTCTCCTCTCAGAGCTCTGTACTCTGTGTTCTGGCTGCCTTTGCATCACTAGACTCGACTCTATCTTCCTAAGAACACCATTATCTCTGTGGGCTCCCATGCACAGTGGCCAGAAGCATTCCAGACAATATGCTGAGGCAATGGCAGGGTCCATCCAGTCCCATCAGTTTCCCTCTCAGGGATCCCTGTCCTGTACTGCAGTTTACAACCAGTTTCACATATTTTGTTTTTCTTCAATGGGAAAATCTGTCTCGTCTATCATGGCTTGAAGTGGAATCTCCTGTATCCTCTTTAACATCTTGTTGCCAAACTTCTAGTTACTTTTCTAGCATACTGTCTGTAGTGTATCTTATGATCCTGCTGACAAGACAGAACAGCTTTTTGTGTGCTTCTTGGCTACGTGTTTCCTATTTTATAAAATGTCACATCTTTTTTCTTTGGATTACCTTCTCTGATGTCTAAGTTCTAATAAACTTTGGATGTTACTCTTTTGGGGGAAAAAAGGATGTTACTCTTAATTATAAACATTGGAAACCAGAAATTCTTAATTTTAATGTAGTCTATCAATTTTTTGTTCTTATCTTACAATGGTAGGATGAGCCCAGAGCCACATGCATGCTACCAAATATGTTATCACATGTTAAAGAAATGTTCCCTATTCCAGTCATAGACATTTCTCATTTCTCTTATATGTTTCTGTTGATTTTTGCCTCTTACATTCAAGTCTTATTACATCAGTCATTAATCTGTAGATGTTTGATTTTTAATTTTTATTACTTTTATATTTTATGTGCATAAGTGTTTTGCTTGCATGTATGGAAGCGTGCCAGTGTCATGCGATGCCTGTGAAGGTCAGAAGGCACCAAATCTCCCGGAACTGGAGTTACAGACTGTTATCCTCCATGTGGGTGCTGGGAACTGAACCTAGATCCTCTGCAAGAGCAGTCTGGACTCAACCACTGAGCCATCTCTCCCACCCCACGTTGTTTGAATTTTTTTTTAACATAAGTTAGCTTTCATTATATAGTCTAGACTGGCCTTGAGCTCATGATCATCCTGCCTCATCTCCTGAGAGATGAGAACTGAGATGTGGTTTGAGGTAACTTTTCACTTCCTCCCATGTGAACATCAACACCTTCCACAGCATTTCTCAAGCACATTTCCTTTCCGAGCTGACCTAGCACTTGCCTCCATAGCTGTTTTCACAGCTACTTGCCTTTCCTCCAGAGATGATTTAATCTGGTTGTAGCCTAGTCATTGCCCAGAACTCAGTTCTCAGCCCAGAACGTATGTACAGTTTGCCCACCCTAGCCCAGGGTAAGACTGCTGCAGGACACTCCACCCCCACAGCAGCCTGCCCCTCCACGTGCCACTGTTTCAACCAGACCACCTGATTTTCTTGTTCTATGTGTTATATGTGGCGTGCATGTGTGCGTCTGTTCACACACATGCACAAGTGTGTAGAGGCCAGTGTCCGGTGTCTTCTACTGCTCTCCGCTTTTAAGTATTGAAGTGGGGTCTCACACTGAACCTAGAGCTCCCTGATTCCAGGTTAGTCTAGCTAGTCAACTTGCCCCAAGAATTTCATCTCTGTCTCTTACGTTCTGGTATTACAGGCAGCAGTCATTCATGCTCAGATTTTTGCATGGGTTCTAGGGAACCAAGCTCTGATCTTCACAATTAGGTGGCAAGTCTTTTATTCACCGAGCCATTGCCCCAGTCCCCAGATCACCTTGTTTTCTAGGAGGTTGCCCATGAAGAGTGAGGGTAGACCAGGGCCTTAGCATGGGCCAGGGGAGCATGCCACTAAGCAACATGGTCTGTGCTCTAGTTGCTGCCCTCAGTTCCTGCTTGGACTCCCTTAGCAATGAACCTTGACCCAGAAGATGTAAGATAAAATAAACCCTTTCCTCCCCAAGTTGGTTTTGATCAGTGTTTTCATCACAGCAATAGAAAGGAACTAAGATACCTAGGATGGAAAGCACTATAGATTATTTAGCCATGTGTAGACCTGAAGGCCTACCACACTTTACAGATCTTGTAAGGTATGTATGGACAGGTTGCCACTGCAAATTTAGACATAGAAAACAGGAAAACAAATTCAGCTAATTGCCTGCTGCTTTAAAAAACAGACTGTTCTTCATACTTTGGTGTTTCCCTCAATGGCATGATTTTTAATATTCATAGAAATAAAATACTGGAAAATCTCTGAGAATTGTTGGCAAAAGCTTCTAAACTAGCCTTGAGCATTGATGGTTAAAATAAAAATTGGCATGAATTCCAAGTTACAGTAATGAAGCTGGATGTGCTGCTAAGATTTTAAAAATCCCTTATCAAAAAATATTAACAAATGTCTTCCAGTAAAGTACACAGAAATAAGTCAATAATTACGCTCTGTGTAGATGCTGTATTTTATAGGTTTCTAATTCAAGATATGTAGGGAATATTTGTATATTTAAGCCCCTAATTATGTATGATCTTATATGTTATACATACAGAAAGATATGTGTGTTTGATCCTAACTGTATTTACATTCTAAATCAATGCTCGAGGTTGTACAATGCTATTTTTTGTAGAGAACATTCCTCTTGTTTGTATCTATATACATAGTGGCTTTATAAATTTAAAAATCGCTGTTGTAGTGGAATATGAAATCAGGTTCCTCCTAAGCTCATATGTTGGTGGTGCTGCTTTAGAAACTTGTGGCACCTTTAGGTGGAGCCTCACTGAAAGAAGAGGGTTACGTAGCAGGCCTTGGTTTTACAGGGCAGTCCAACTTCCCGTCTGTTCTCTGCTTCCTGCTGCTGAGCCCAGATTAATGAACTGTATCCATTCTTAAACTGTGAGAGACAATAAACACCTCCATCCTTGTTTCTTGTCAGGCATTTGGTCACAGCCATGAGAAAAGTAATTAATTCACAGATACATTAATGTGATCTCTAAGTAATTTCAGTTATTAGGAAATGCCTACGAGGATTAGAAGTGCTTAATGTAGAACCCACTGATAAGCGAGAGGGAACCCTTCATTTTTTTCATGCCATCCTAGACACCTAAAGAGATTTCCAGGCACAGGAAG